>OZ009947.1:31927944-34809885 GCA_963932025.1 Erebia epiphron | reverse complement strand
CAATACGGACACTCGCGCGCGGCGATAAAGTTTAATTTAGCTTGCGTGCGTGATTTATCTTTTTAATAATAATTATGTAGGCTTTTAAAACGTCGGCAAGTAGTCAACATCAAAGGAGTGAGACTTCTGTACGTCAGTACTATTATATAGTACTATTATATTATTCTGTGGCAAAAGTTACGCGGTCGCCCTGCAGGTGTCAATTTTTGAAATATTCATTGTATTTACGTTTCCTTGTCTCTTTCTTGTAAGATAGGTTAGGGTTCGACATAAAGGCCGGGCACTTAGGTTCTATCGGGTTAATATACTTAACAGATTACAATCTACTTAAAAATAATGCGTTACATTGTAATCTTTCGACAGTTTACAATTTTACAATCTTACGGCAGTACTATTATATTATTCTGTGCTTACGGTGACATGTACAAGACATCCGCGCATTCGTAATCTTTAAATTGAAACCATATGGGCGACAGCGTAAAAACTGTGTCATGCCTGTGTACACGACATGGCTGGCATCGGCCAGCAGCGCGACCGCGTATCTTTTGCATCAATCATTGATACATCGCAATCACCTCCGATTGGCTGAAATTATGGTATTCTTGCTGCGTCAGTAGATTTCGTCCAATAGTGGAAGAGTGTTAACCAATCGGAGGTGATTGCGATGTATCAATGATTGATGCAAAAGATACGCGGTCGCCCTGCGGGAGGCATCAGACAATAACAATGAATCGTATTGTGTGTTATGACGTAACAGCGAGCTCCATCCGTTATTATTGACGTCTGCTATGTCAATGCTGCTACTGTTTGAAGATTTTTGAATTGCGTATGCGATTTGAGGAACCATTTGAACCATTTTTTTTTAAATCCACTACAAGCTAGCCCTTGACTCAAGGGCGGATCCAGCTTTGGCGCCAGGGGGGGGGGGGGGGGGGTCACATAGTCGTGGTTAAGACACAAGAACTTATAATTTAATTTTGATTATAATAGATACAAGTATATTTAAATGACAAAATCAATTTTTCTTTTACGTCTTCTCCCGAAACGCGTTATCACTTCATCTACTTCAATGGGTACGTTTTTATGGACGTGGAGAAGTGCCAGTCCGGTTAGACGTTCTTCAGCCATGGAAGCTCTTAGCCACGATTTGATTTTTCGTAACGTAGAGAACGATCTTTCCGCTGTCGCTACACTAACAGGTAGTGTAGCCTTAATACATAAAAATTTTCTCATATTAGGAAACATCTCAATATCGCAATTTAAAGATTCCCGCGGGAACTCTTCAATTTTCCGGGATAAAAAGTAGCCTACGTCCTTCCCCGGGACACAACCTATCTCTGTACCAAATTTTATCAAAATCAGTTGAACAGATACATTTGTTTGATTCCCGCGGGAACTCTTCAATTTTCCGGGATAAAAAGTAGCCTACGTCCTTCCCCGGGATACAACCTATCTCTGTACCAAATTTTATCAAAATCAGTTGAACAGATACATTTGTTTGATTCCCGCGGGAACTCTTCAATTTTCCGGGATAAAAAGTAGCCTATGTGCTATTCCAGACTATAATCTATCTCTGTGCCAAATTTCAGCCAGATCCGTTCAGCTGTTGGGGCGTGATTGAGTAACAAACATCCATACATCCATACATCCATCCATCCAAACTTTCGCATTTATAATATTTATATTTATTTGATATTTGATTTGATAAAATATTGAAAGTACTTAAATAAAATCTATAAAAAATCTATAAAATCAGTATGTTTAACAATTTTACTTAGTGGTTCACCTAGGACCTGGACCCAGCCCAGGGGGGGTCATGACACCCATGACCCCCCCCCTGGATCCGCCCTTGCCTTGACTGCGATCTCACCTGATGGGAACTGACGATGCAGTCTAAGATGGTAGCGCGCTAACCTGTCAGAGGGCATGGCAGTTCTATTAAATCCATACCCCTTTTCGGTTTCTACTCGGCAGCACGTCTTGGCCGGTAGGGTGGTAACTAGCCACGGCCGAAGCCTCCCACCAGGCCAAAAATCCAGGGAAAATCAGAAATCATAAATTCCCAAATTGACCCTGCCGGGGATCGAACCCGGGACCTCCGCACAAATTAAGACAACAGCGCTCAACACTGCGCCACGGAGGTAGTCAAATAGTCTCATCAAATTTCTGAAACTCTGGTCAACATTATCATCAACACATCGCCGGCCCACAAGTGAGCACGAGCCTTTTCTCAGAAGGAGAAGGGGTTTGGCCAAATTCCACCATGCTGCCCAAGCGTAGATTGACAGATCAAATGATTTACGGAGCATCTATTATTTTTGATCTAAGCTGTGCTGCAAATTATATAACTACTAGATGATTCCCGCGACTTCGTCCGCGTGGATTTATGTTTTTGATTCCTGCGGGAACTCTTCAATTTTCCGGGATAAAAAGTAGCCTATGTCCTTCCCTGGGATGTAACCTATCTCTGTACCAAATTTCATCAAAATCGCAGACAGACAGACAGACACACTTTTGCATTTATAATATTAGTATGGATTATTATAATATATAAAGATAAACTATAAGAGAAATAAATATACCTTAGTACAAGTTATTAAATATTAAATTACTGAAACATATTATGTCTGTTTAGAACAAAACATGATAATGCGAGACGAAAAAGGTTCTTAGAATAGGCATGATGACTGATTTTGAAAAATGGTCAGATTATGTTCGGAAGTATCTACTATTTCGAAAAAATATCTTATTTCAGCAGAAAAATAAAGTTTACTAGATAAAATTAGCATTTGAAATTTAAATTTTAAAATTCACGCCAAAACGTTCGGCGGTGTCATGGCGTCGTTGTGACGTCACTATTGTTTTTACCAATGTACTCTGTGCACTGTGCAGTAAGCAATAGTGTGATTTTCAAAGCTCGAAAACAAACAATTGTGACGTCATTCGCTTCTTTGTGTTTTATGCAATATGGCGGATTGCTGTATTTTATAGTTTTATTTTATCAAAATAAATAGCAATCTCACTCGATATTGCAAAATAAATACGTTTTTTATAATCCATGAATCCTATTTCATTAGATAAATTCATAATTGCATTGATTCTTGGTTACTGTCATCATGCCTATTCTGAGGACTCTATACCTATTGAAAACATTCAATGGTTTTTGGTTAGGCAAGTATTAGATTTCAAGTAAGATAGTACCTAACTGTACTTTGTAATATTTTACAAAAGAAATTAAAATCAAAGACAACTTCAAGTAATACCGACGCAATGTCGCCTGCCTAACGGTTTTTTATCGGATATCCTACCATTAGTACGGGACTAATAAACATTGACACTAAAAAAAAAATGTAAAGCTGATTTTTGGCACAAGTGTTTCTTGGAGTCTGGGAAGTACCTCTTAAAAATCCCCCCCCCCCCCAGGCCGCGGGCGTTCCCCCCCACCCCCCCAAACGTCTCCCCAACCGCAGTTTTTTGTAATTTTCTCAAAAAATATTAGTGCTAGAAAAAAGCTTTCTATGGCGAAAATTCATCTTCATTAAATTATCTACAAAATAATATCATAGTTAATTTCGATAAGGCTAATAGTTTCGGAGATATGTTAACCCTTTATGCATGAAAAGAAAATATTTTGCATGTATGGATTTTTTTGTAATGTAGTTTCTTGTGATTTCCATAAAAACTGATAGAGCTACAAAAATGTTGTCTGAAGCAAAATGAAAGGCTATTAAATTAGCTATAAAATGATATGTAGTTTATTTTGATAAGAGTAATAGTTTTCGAGATATGCCTACCTATTGTGTAAGATAAAGAAAATAATCTGCAAATACCGTGTACGTTGTTTTTAATTTTCGAAAAAAAAATAACAGAGTTAGGAAGAACTCCTTGAAGTAATAAGAAACATAGTTAAATTACCTACAAAATAGTATTCAGTTCATTTAGATAGTACTAATAATTTCGGAAATATACCTGTCATAGTTAACATGAAAGCAATATTTTTCAAAATTTTATATGTTTTCTGTAATTTCTAGAAAATTATTAGAGCTAGGCAAAAAACTCTCAGAAACAAAAATAAACACCATTTAACCACTTATTTAAAAAAAATAGTTTATAAATATAGGACTAATAATTTCGAATATATATCCATGTATAGTTTACGAAAAAAAAATAAAAACATTGCTAGGATCCTATGTTATTTGCAATTTCCACAAAAACTATTAGAGCTGGAAAAAATCCTCGGAAGAATAATTAATTTCACTAAATTACCCACAAAAAAGTCTTATGGTGAATTTAGATAGGACCAATAGTTCGAGAAATATGGCAACCTATATTCCAAGATTTTTTTTGTTTTTTCAACAACCGTGGTTATATTTTTGAATTTTCACAGAAACTAATAGAACTAGGAAAAAAAACATAAGAAGCAAAATTTAACTTCATTAAATTATCTTCAAAATAATTTTTAGTTTATTTTGATAGAACTAATAGTTTCGGAAATATGGCTGCCTAAGTGGAATAAAAAACTAAACCTTTGTAAAATCCGTAAATGTTTATTGTAATTTCAAGAAAAAGTATTAGAGTTAGGAAAAAGCTGTCAGGACTTAGTACAAAGATTATTAATTTACCTACAAAATAGTGTTTAGTTTATTTTGATAGGCCAAATAGTTTTCGAAATATACCTTGCTGTTGTGTAAGAACCGGTGGTAGTCATGTAGACTTAGCATAATACTACATAATAAATAGAAATTAACCCATAATTGTTACATATTTTTATAACATCCCCTCCTGCCACAACCCCCTTGCCCTCCATCACCCACAACCCCCTCCTCCATCCCACAACCCCCTCCCCCCTTCCACAACCCCCCTCCCCCCATTATTTACGAAGTCTGGTGTTGTTTTGTAGATAGATAGAGATATCATGATTATTACTATTAGTTTATTGTATTATAGCATCGATGATTTTCAAATAAAATGTCATGCACATTTTCGATCGTAATATTTCCGAAAGTATTAGGTCTATTGAAATGAAATAAAAAACATTTTGTAGACGATTTTATGAACTTTCATTTTGTTCTAGTAGTTTTTTTCCTAGCTCTTATACTTTTCGTGTAATTCACAAGAAAATTAAACAATTTTTCAAAAAAAAAAATATACGCAAAATAAGCCGGCATATTTCCAAAACTATTTGTCCTATCATATTGATTTAAATGCCATTTGGTAGATTATTTAATGTAGAATATTTTCGCCATAGATTGTTTTTTTCTAGCACTAATATTTTTTGAGAAAATTACAAAAAACTGTGGTTGGGGAGACGTTTGGGGGGGTGGGGGGGAACGCCCGCGGCCTAGGGAGGGGGAATTTTTAAGAGGCACTTCTCAGACCCTAAGGAACACTTGAGCCAAAAATCAGCTTTACATTTTTTATTTTAGGGTCCCCATACAACGCTTGCATAAGTAGCCTGAGCTACATGGAGAGTGTGCTCAGGAACTTCACAACCTTGTTCCTCCTTCTCCGTTCTATCACAGAATAGCGAGAAACCGTTTGCGTTGGCAATATTGGCATCCTTATGTGGTCGATGTCCAGTTTGCCCGCACGAAACATTTTTGCTCAACGTTTGATCCGAACCGCTAGGATGTGGAACACCCTCCCGGCGCTCGTGTTTCCTACCACGTATAACTTAGGTTACCTTCAAGGCAAGAGTGAATGGGCATCTTCTAGGCAAGCGCGCTCCAACCTAGACCTCATCAATGCTTTGCACTAAGCATGATTGTCGTCAAGCGCAAGCCTATCTCACAATAAAAAAACCGGGCAAGTGCGAGTCGGACTCGCGCACGAAGGGTTCCGTACCATTATTAATAAATAATTACCTTTGTTAATGAACCGCAAGACTAACTTTGTTGTAGAGGTTTATTGTTAATATAAAAAAAACTATGCTAGTTAGAGCATTGGCTATAGTTTTCCTGTAAAATATACGTAAATTCCTATTGACCATAATTATTTCAAATTTTTCGATTGATAAACTCCGGAGATAAGGGGGGGGGGGGGGGGGAACGGTATTTTTTTAGACATTTTCCCCGATAAATCAAAAACTATCATAACTAAAAATAATTAAAAATCTGTTTTAGAATGTACAAAGTAAACCCTTTCATATGATACCCCACACAGTACAGTTATCTCACTTTTAAATTTCAACCCTCAGATTTTCCCCCCTTTTTAAATAAGAACAAAAATAATTTCCAATTTTTTTTAATTCCAGTGTCTTTGGGCCACTAATATACACAACTATTCCAAATTTCATGTCGATAGCTTCGGTAGTTACTGAAATAATCGAGTGTGACGGACGGACAGACGGACAGACGGACAGACGGACAGACAGACGGAGAAAGTCGCACCATAAGGGTTCCATTTTACCATTTTGGTACGGAACCTTAAAAAAAGACCCTTGCAGAGAGAGATTTTCTAATAGTTAGTACCTTAATTAGACATCGATAAGGGGAGGATAATAATGTCTTCCCGACCGAATTTCGGCCACGGCAGCTAATCTCCAGAGAGATAAGCCATCTGCGCGGGAGATATTATAGTGCACATGTGTGTGCGCATACGCAAGTGCACTCTCTGTTCCTTTACTCTCCTAGCCCGATGGTACGGATGACCCGACACGACCGGAGCTAGATCAGGCACAGGAGCGATGGGTTTACGTGCTATCCGAGGCACGGGGATGATACATCGCCAACTTCCTAACTCCGGGCTAGTACTGCGAATGTCTTTTCAGAAAAACCCAATACTTATGGCCCGACCCGGGACCTCGTAAGCCGTAGGCGAACATGCTAACCACTAGAGTTAGACCAACGGGAGAATAGAAACATACCAAGATATATGAAGACACATACGTGAAGAACTAATGATGGCTTTAATTAAAAACCACAATTGTCCAATCACCAATGGCGTCAAAAGTGTGTCACCGATAAACATACCTAACTACGAATAGGCGAAGATTAGTGGCAATAACAATGCATATGAGTTTCCTGAACCGGAGCTTCAGTTGTGACTTGTGACGTAACAGTAGTCTTATAGCTAGATTAATAAAATAATAAATTGGCAGTCATAGGGACTGCCGATAGAAGTGAAAACTTATAACTTAGAATTTTAATATTAAAATTTGAAAATAAGTAATGTAAAATTTTCAAACACCAATCTAAATACCTACGAATATTTTTTTAAATATAAACCTTAAAACTGAGGCGTTTTAGTTTAATCACAAATATAGTATATTTATATTTAAGACCTTTTGTCTTCGTAACAACGCGAGCATGTCCGTGACGCGGAGCATGTCGGTAACGCGGAGCATGTCGGTGACGCAAATCCACAAGTTTACTCCCTACCAAAAAGTGCTCAACGATGCTAAAGGTTCACTTCAAAAAACTTTGAAATCCTACAGTTGGCGGCTTAATACTTTGAAGAATTAAGTTGGGTGAAATAAATAAATAAATAAATAAATAAAATAAGATTTTATTTATGTATGAATTCATGATATCGATGGGTGTAAGTAGTTACTAGTTAGTTATGTGACAGGAAATATCCGAAGTCGCATAGTTAATTAGTATTTAAATTAGTCTGCCAGTCTGCTGACTTTTCTAGCCAAATTCAATGTTATGTCAATGCGACTGTATTTCATCGGATGGTATTTCTTTTGATCATACTTTACTGACTTACCTGTACCTACTTATCAAAAAAGAACCTGCGCCTATAAGAACAAGTAAATTTATTTCTTCGAATCAAGCATTGATGTAGAATTTTAGTAGGTTACCTATTTCAATGGAATCAAGGGATCACTTCATAAAGGGAGCATGTTTAATTCCTTTGAACAAAAATTTACATTCAATATAGGTAGATAAAATACTTTTGATTTAAATTCATGACCTGCAATCGATCGTCATAAATCTAAGAATTTGCAATTCCTTTCCGGTGAATCATAGACGTGGTTGTTAGTCCTATTATTATTATCTACTAGATGATACCCGCGACTTCGTCCGCGTGGATTGTTTTTTTTTAATTCCCGCGGGAACTCTTCAATGTTCCGGGATAAAAAGCAACCTATGTCCTTCCCCGGGCTACAACCTCTCCCTGTACCAAATTTCATCAAAATCGGTTGAACAGATACATTTTTTGGATTCCCACGGGAACTCTTAAATTTTCCGGGATTAAATATAGCCTATGTCCTTCCCCGGGATGTAACCTATCTCTGTACCAAATTTCATCAAAATCGGTTGAGAAGTTGGGCCGTGAAAGCGTAGCAGACAGACAGACAGACAGACAGACGGACAGACAGACAGACACACTTTCGCATAATTATAATATTAGTATGGATTCCATGCTACTTGTATAGAGTATAGACTATCGATCTCCTTTATAACTCAGTTGCACAAAGCTTTTTTATTTCTATAATAATGATGGCTTCGCTCACTCTGTTTTTAAAGTCTTGATCATCTTGAATAGGTACATCCTCCATTTTTATGTATTTAATCTTACGTATGTCTATTTTATTTATTTGGTATAAGTATATTAGTTTATTATTTTATAATATTGATTTAGTTTACCTATGTATCTATTAGTATTTAAGTTTATTTTTATGTACCACCTCCAACTGTCCACTTGTACCTTTTTTTCGTATCAATAATGTTGTCTGGAAGAGTTCGCTATTCAGCGATAAGACTGCCTTATTGTACTGTAGTTACCTACTTACGTTTTAAGTTTTAATGTTTGTTCGTTATCTTTTGTGTTTTTGTGGTGTACCTACATACATCCTCAATCATCATGCTGGAATAATCACTATACCTATAGGTTTCTATTTCTGAATATCTGGCAAAAATATGAATCAAGAGTGAATAGGCATCTTCTAGGCAAGCTCGCTCCACCTAAGCATCACTACTTCCAGCAAGTCCAGCCAAGCGCTAGTCTATAAATACATATGAAAAATATATGTATTTATTCCCTGTGATTTTGAGAGCACATTATCAGCTATTTTAATTGACGTAGGATAGTAAATCCTTACTACCTATATAATATTATAAATGGGAAAGTGAGTTTGTTTGTATGTTTGTTCCGCTTTCACGCCGTAACTACTGAACCGATTGCTTTGAAATTTTGCAGACGTAAAGTTAGAAGTCCGGTTTAAATAATAGGGTAGGTACTTTTTATCCCGGAAAATTAAAGAGTTCCCGCGGGAACTAAAACTCCTCAATCCACGCGGACGAAGTCGCGGGTATCAGCTAGTAATCATTAAGTCGTAATCGAATAACACTACTTTCCTTAGAGATTCAGACGACCTCCGTGGCGCAGTGTTGAGCGCTGTTGTCCTAACGTGCGCAGGTCCCGGTTTCGATCCCCGGCAGGGTCAATATGGGAATTTATAATTTCTGAATTTTCCCTGGTCTGGCCTGGTGGGAGGCTTCGGCCGTGGCTAGTTACCACCCTACCGGCAAAGACATGCCGCCAAGCGATTTAGCGTTCCGGTACGATGCCGTGTAGAAACCGATAAGGGGTATGGGTTTAATATAACTGCCATGCCCCTAACAGGTTAGCCCGCTATCATCTTAGATTGCATCATCACTTACCATCAGGTGAGATTACAGTCAAGGGCTAACTTGTAGTGGTGTAAAAGAAAAATCATTAGGTAAGCTAAGATGTTATACTACGCTTCTCACAAGAAATAATAGCATCAAAACATGTACTGCGGATCGTTATCTTAGTTCAGTAGTATCACCTATTATATTATTCTGTGGTATCACGTAGAAAATTCTTCAGATTTTCCACTCTGTTTTGTGATATAAATGCTGCACGTGTGATAATTAGATGCTCTGTGACGTTCAATGAATACTAAGGCATGGCGCGACGTCTATCAAGACGTCGCGTGTCTTTTGTATGCTACACCATGGCGTGGACCCTTAACGGTGTCTAATGTCGTCGCGACATCCATATAGGGCTACCTAGTACCTGCTGATCAAGTTTCCATGGTTTTATTCTCTACTAAAGTTGTCTTGTTTTCAATAATTTCTGCAAAAACATAAATAATTTCTGCAAAGTATAACATACTATATGTATATAAGCGTCAACAATATTAAAATAATACTGCTTTAGACGATGGTAGTAAGCCCAGTGAACATGAATTGACATCAAAATTAGGAAGACAGACAGACATAATAATTATGTCTGCAGCCTGCAATAAAAATAAAATCATACGAATATACATATAAACCTTAAGAAGGAGATGATACGAAAAACTTTGATAACATATTTGTTAAAAATTAACTTCGTAGGTACATATAGCTTACACAAGGAATGATTATAAAGATGTTAGTAAATATTGTAAACGGGCTTAAAAATAAGTCTACAAATAAGAGTAAGACAAATAAAAAGGGCACTGACCAAAGATTAAGTGCTCATTAGTGGGCCAGCGCGATGGATTAAGATGATGAATGTCAACCTGGGGCCATACTGCAGCCATTTAGTTTCATTATTGTTGACTTTCGTGTTAAAGTTAAATAATCTTTATTTTAGGAACGTCAAGGTATGTGACATCAAACTGTCATTTTGAGTAATATTGCTTATTGGCAGTATTGCCGCAGAAATAAGTATAGCATCCATTGTTAATGCACCACAAAAGGTACTGAGATCTAAGACATTGTCATATTACATATACATAGCAAAAAAAATCTCATCGGAACGTTTCTTAGTGCGTACTCAATACTTAAAGATCTCGATTCTCAATCCATCATCATCATCATCATCATCACTACAGCCTATTAACGTCCCACTGCTGGGCACAGGCCTCTACTCTCATAGGAGAGCGGGAATTAGAGCTTAGACCCACCACGCTGCTCCAATGCGGGTTGGCGGGCTTTAACGACTACTATCATGTTAGTGATAATAACCGGGACCGACGGCTTAACGTGCTCTCCGAGGCACGGGGGTGAAACACCGCCAATTTCCAACTCCGGGCTGGCACTGAGAATTTCTTAATTGAAAAACCCAATACCTAACTTTTATGCCCAACCGGGAATCGAACCCAGGACTCGTGATCCGCAGTCGATAGATCAATCCATAGATCCAGTTAAACAACTGGGTATGAAAAGTCATCTTGAACTTGGAGCGTGCAAAAAAGGAAAACATCGTTTCACTTAACTGGTTGAGAACGAAGTGACATTTAGTTTTTGCTGTCGAAACAAGAAGTTCAAGTATACACCATATTAATAACTTGTAAGTAGCTAGATGAATAGTAGTGTTAAGTTTTGGAAACGAATAACGATATTGACTTCGGATTTCTTCGATATCCAAATCTTTATGAAGGGAAAATATTTGGCAGTTATTGAAACCTGTAATTCCGAGATTTTCAAAATGCTATTCCAACACAAGCAATCATACTAATGTTATGTAAGCGAAAGTGTGTTTGTTTGTTGGTTTGTCCTTCAATCACGACGCAATGGAGCAACAGATTGACGTAATTTTTGGCATGGTTAATTGCTGAGGACCTGGAGAGTGATCTTATCAAGCTTAGCTTAGAGCTTAGAGCTTATCAAGGAAAATTAGGAGTTCCTGTGGGAATTAAAAAACTTTTCCACGCGGATGAAGTCGCGGGCATCATCTTGTAGAAAATAAATCGGAGAATGCCCTGAATTGTGAACATGCTAATAGAAAAATAGGTTGTTAAATTCCACAAATTATACCTTAAGAATTATTCTAAGTAGATAAATATGTCGTCTGCAAAACTAACAGAAATACACAGTCTTAACCGCAAAGTAGACAATACTATATTTTTAGAACAGCTGTGGTCAAGTACTTTTGTAGCCACCCAAGATAACTGTACTGGGTTTTTGCAGTCACAAATATTTCGGTGACTTAAATGTTATGAATTTAATAATTAGGTAGGTATGTCATGATCTATTGTTCATTAATACGTGACTAAAAAGAATACCTTGCCGAATTGAATGACACAAATTAAAGAGTCCATTACACTAAAATAGGTGACTTATGAACGCGATCGGTTAACCTTGTATTATTGCATCGAACAAAACAGATCCTTGGCTCACACTTGGACAAATAAGCGTTATCGAATATTTTCTATTGGTACAATGACGCACATTTGTGGTTTGATAATATAATCGCTAAGTTACATAGTTAACACTTAACACTATTTGTTTAACTTTTCCACTTGATTAAGGTACCGGTGGTAGAGTCAGAGACCTGTTAGACCTGACCAAATAGAATTATTACATGACCCTGCATTGTATAATTAACTTCTTAATATTAAGAATTTAATGTTAAATATTGCTAAATTTTAATGTATTTTTTGCACCGCATATGGTCAAAAACTCAAAGTCATATTTTTGTATTGAAACAAACTAATTAGAAGTTCTTTCGAATTGTCGAGTTTAATCTACCATTCGATGGTTCGGGATGCCATTCCTACCGAGAAGAATCAGCAAGAAACTCGGTGGTTGCTCTTTTTTTTAAATCATACAATCGTTTGCACACGTCTTGATATTAGCATATTCAAAGCTAGAGTTCGCCCTAATAGCTTTCCGCGAGTCCCTGACTGACCTGGCTCTAAGGTTTGGATCTCAATAGGCATGATGACTGATTTTGAAAAATGCTCAGATTATGTTCGGACGTATCTACTATTTCGAAAAATATCTTATTTCAGCAGAAAAATAAGGTTTGGTAGATAAAATTGGAATTTGAAATTTAAATTTTAAAATTCACGCCAAAACGCTCGCCGGTGTCATGGCGTTTGTGACGTCACTATTGTTTTTACCTATGTACTCTGTGCAGTAAACAATAGTGCGTCAAAGCTCGAAAACAAACAATTGTGACGTCATTCGCTTCTTGGTGTTTTATCCAATATGGCGGATTGCTGTATTTTATAGTTTTATTTTATCTTAATAAATAACAATCTCACTCGAAATAGAAAAATAAATACGTTTTTTATAATCCATGGATCCTATTTCATTGGATAAATTCATAATTTCATTGATTCTTGGTTACTGTCATCATGCCTATTCTCAACCCTTAAGTTAATTATCTCCCTTTCCTAGTTCATCCTACTAGTATTAACATATAGGAGCTGTAGGATTTATATTCTCGTATTGCTACTCATACTCGTAGGCTATGCAGATTTCTCCCACGACATAATATTTGAATTGATATAAATACAATACAAGTGACAATGCGCATAATTCGACCTTGTATGCATGTTATGTACTCACTATTCGTATTCACGTGTGGGTAAATTTTTGTATAGATAAAATTTAACGAGCTACTCTCTCTTGCATGCGATGGCCGATGGTATTTTGTGAGTACAGCATTTCCTGTCTGATGCGAGCGAATTTGTAAAGTATGTAAGTAAATGGCTGTAAAGCCCGGTCTTCAGCTCTAAAAATCGAACAAAAACCGGTCAAGTGCTAGTCAGATTCGCACACAAAAGGTTCCGTACCACCATAAAAAAATATTTTAGTAAATAACAGCTGTTGGTTGCGATCCCAGACAGACATACAAAATAGATTAACAATTTAACATAGGTATTGCTTATCGCAATTCGCAATGTTTTGCTAATTTACCCAAGACAGAACGGAGACGGTATAAACTTAATATGACTTATGAGTCATTTTCGAATTTTTTGAGCATTTGAGGAAAATTACGTGTCCTCAAATTTCAAACAAGAAAATAAGTGTCAATAAGTAGGTACCTGTACATATTATTGCAACATTTATTATCTGCAGAAAAACTGTCAGCCTTTATGAATTCAATAGTAAACACTTAATTTTTTTATTTTAAATAAATACCTACCCATTTTTTATATTTTTCATATTAATATGTCGATTTTACTTCTTCGTACAAAAAATATTTGTCCTCCCGTGCCCTTTGCAAGTTCAAACTGATTTTTCACTTTCATTTCATCCATACTAATATTATAAATGCGAAAGTGTGTCTGTCTGTCTGTCTGCTACGCTTTCACGGCTCAACTACTCAACCGATTTTGATGAAATTTTGTACAGGGATAGGTTGTATCCTGGAGAAGGACATATGCTACTTTTTATCCCGGAAAATTCAAGAGTTCCCGCGGGAATCGAAAAAACTTGGTCCACGTGGACGAAGTCGCGGGAATCATCTAGATATTATTAAATTATTGAAGACCCATCTGTAACGCTCGGATTACCCGGCTTTGTAATTTTTTTTTTTTTTAATCGCTATCAACGCCTTGGGTTTTGAAAATTTAAATTATGTCCCTGATATATTCGGAAAAGCGAACGTCGCCGTGCGCAAGCATGTAAAACATGTTATAGTCAGCGCACGAGCTCCGAGGAATCGGGGTCTGAAGAAGCTACGGCTGTACGCCACCCCCGATCGTCGCTCTATATCCAGCTCGGTCCAAGCACTAGTTTCGAGCTTGACGCGTATAATTTTGCGATAGGAGTATTGTTTTGTACTTTAAACAACTCTAGGTCATTACTTTAACATTCCATAGGATTCCTCGGAGCTCGTGCGCGGACTATAAGTTACGTTCTCTTGCAAAATAGTTAGTTATCTACACACATTACAAAATTAACTATCGCTCGTCGTTACTTGAAGCAATCCGCCGACATAACGTGCCACATAATATAAAGTATTCTGTAATATATAGAACAAATAATATGCAATATTTTACTACATACGAGTAAAGAGGTTTTCTAAAAAATCATATGAAATGTGCACATTTCATACCCTGTAAATGAGTTTGAAAGTTAAACTTCCCGGCCTAGGCCAGAAAAGAATGTATGTATTTTCATTACATATCATAAGTTTGAATTTGGAATCTTTCTTCCTGAATATCTTGCAACTTGTTATAATGTTCGTTGGCCTAAATAGTTTAAATTTGGATATCTACCGTATTACGCGTTCAGCACTCACAGCGCAAAAAAAAAAAATTAAAAGTATAATATTTATTTTTTATCCTTATAATATTGAAAGGCGGGAATTAACTACATAGTACATACCTAATCGTTATAATTTATTATTTAAAAATGACGAAAAAATGAGTTCGAGTGAGGATATTATGGATTTAGATTGTAGGTAGGTACGCCTTCTTTTCTTAGAGCGGAGGCCGAAAGAGCTAATAATTTTTATAATAATAGCTAAAATAAATAATTGGCTTCCGCCGAAATCCAAAGAAAAGTCACTGGTTTCATTTTTTAGAAAAGCACTATACACACCTCGACCGGGAGAGCATTTTTGGTCTCGTATATAGCCGGCCTGGCGTAGCTCGGCCGTCTAACTAACACTCGACCAGAAAACGCGTACTTCCCGGTCTCGCGATGTAATGTACTATTAACTCATCGTTTATTTTTTCATTTATGTGTGGCTATTTATTTAAATTTTAAAGCTTGGAGTTTCTATTTTTGAGCTAATCTATTAAAATGTCCTACGTTAGTATTTTTTTTAAAACAAATTGACTCGCTTATCAGATTTTGTCGATTATTGTTTAAATAACTACCTACTTACTTTCCTAAGTATCTGTGCATAACTCTACTCATAAGCCCGGAGCCCGGGTAGGCTAGTTATTTTCAGACAGGGCATGATGAAAAATAAGCATTGAGCTTTCTATTAAACTAGGGTAAGCAGTAGGTATTTTTTGTCTCTGTCATGTATGCCACTGTATATCTATATATATAAAATTCAAAGTCCTGACTGACTTACTGACTGATTGACTGACTGACTGACTTAAATATCAACGCACAGCCTAAGCCGCTAGGGTTAGAGGCTTGAAATTTTGACAGTAGCTTCCTTTTATGACGTAGGCGCTCACTAAGGATAAGATAGGAAAGGATTTTTCAAAATTCCACCCCTAAGTGGGTGAAACAGGGGTTGAAAGTTTGTATGAAAGTCCGTCATTTCTCAAGTTATATCTATGAAACTTATTATATAAGCTACCGGTAAAAAATAAAGAAATACGTGTTTCACAGATTTTGAAAATTCTACTCCCGAAGGGGTGAAATAGGGGATGAAAGTTTATATGAAAGCCCTTAATTTCTCAAGATATTTCTCTAGTTATATCAACGAAATTTGGTATTTTGGCTTTAAGTAATAAATAAAGAAGTACGTGAGGGACAGTTTTTCAAAATTTCACCCCCAAAGGGGTAAAATAGGGGTTGAAAATTTGTATGAAAATCCTTCATTTCTCAAGTTATAGCCATGAAACTTAGCATTTGGGCTTTCAGTTAGATAATATGCAGAAGTAGGTACTTGTTTCACCATTTTTGAAAATTCAACCCCCAAAGGGGTGCAATAGGGGATGAATGTCCTTCATTTGTCAAGATATTTTTCAAGTTATAACAACAAAGATTGGTATTTTGGCTTTCGATATAATATAAAGAAGTATATGTGTCACAGTTTTTCCAAATTCCACCCCCAAACGGGTAAAATAGGGGTTGTAAGTTGGTGTAAAAGGCCGGCGTTTTTCAAGTTACCTAGCCATGAAACTTGACGTTTGGGCAACAGGTTTAAATTATGAAATACACAATTCACAGTTTTTGAAAATTCTTTCCCAAAGGACGTTAAATAGTCCTTCAATAACGCTACAACAGAGCAACGGATCAACGTGTTTTTTGCATGGGTTCTTTTTATCACGGAAAATTAAGGAATGCCTGTGGGAATAAAAAACTTATGCCACGCGAACGAAGTCGCGGGCGTCTGCTAGTCGGTGTATATAGCATTAGTAACACGAGTCAAAGCATTCCTTAATGGGAATAAAATATCGCATTTAACCTTAAGTCGTACACAGCTGTGCGACCGCAAAGGAAATGAAACTGAATTGTGAATAGAATCTAGAGTTCTAGACCGATGTCAGGTAACCCGAGACCTAGGGCATCGCAGACCGCGGCCTTACGGCGCCGTACTGACGACCATTAGTTGAATTTTAACATTCAATTCAATCCATACTTAATATTATAAATGCGAAAGTGTGTCTGTCTGTCTGCTACGCTTTCACGGCCAAACTACTCAAACGATTTTGATGAAATTTGGTACAGATTGATTGATTGATTGATTGATTTATTAAATAATATCCTCGGTACGCTTACAGCAATGCCAAAACGCATACCGAGTCAGGAATTACAAATTTGACAAAATTCATTAAAACTAATATTAAATACGTCTAGCTGTTGGTGCTGAGCAATCAGATCGTTGAGCAGAGTAAGTACTCGTAGGGTTGGCGCATTTTCTGCAAAATTTGTTCGCGTTACTTTCAAATAGAAGAAGGGCAAACGCCTACACGAACGGACAGCCTTATCCGGCGCCCGCACTGCCAATGCACACCTAGACAAAGTGTCGGGGTTATCAACTTTACCGTGGAGTAAAAGGTAATAGTGTAGCAGAATAGCTCTGTTTCTCCTTGTTTCTAGAGTTTCGAACCCCAACATACCCAATACAAAAGCCGAAGGATACAAGTATGGATAGTACCCATATACTTTCTTATACAAATTACGAGCAAATTTGCGCTGAACTCTTTCTATGGCTAGAGTATAATTTGCATGTGGTGAGCTCCACACTGCGGAATTATACTCAAGCTTACTGCGGACGTACGCGTTGTATAGCGTAATCATTACACATGGAACCGTAAAACGGTTACTCTGCCGTAAAACAAATCCCAAAAGCTTATGCGCTTCTTTGCATATTTTGTTAATGTGATCACTGAAAGTTAGTTTTGTATCAATAATGAGACCAAGATCGCGAATCTGACTCACCCTTTCCAGTATTATGCCCGATAAGGTATAGTTAGTGACGAAAATGCTACGATTGCGAGACAAAGACATAATTTTACATTTAGATGTGTTAAATTCCAGAGAGTTGTTTTTAGCCCAATCAACAACATTATCAATGTCCTGTTGAAGAAAATTAGTATCGGATGTATCGCCTATTTGAAGAAATAATTTTACGTCGTCTGCAAACATTAGGCATTTAGCATGCTTAATCACTTCAGGTAGGTCATTAATCATGATTAGGAATAGAGTAGGACCCAAAGTGCTTCCTTGACTTACACCTGAAGTTGTTGTAAAGGGATCAGATTTATATTCAGCTAGTTGTACATATTGTTGTCTGTTATAAAAGTAACTTTCAAAAAACGCTATAAGTTTAGGAGTGAAACCTATGTGAGATAACTTCTGCAAAAGGACATTAGTTTCTACTCTGTCGAATGCTTTTTTAAAATCAAAATAAGCTACATCAATTTGCTTACCAAAATCCATTACAGTTGTGGCATAGTCTACAAAGTTGATGAGGTTAGTCAAAGTGGAGCGACCAGTTCGAAAACCATGTTGGCAATCTGATAAGTAAATCTGGGTTTGCTGCTTGATCTGGGTGTTAATTGTTATTTCAAATAGCTTAGCAAACACAGAAAGAACAGCGATGGGTCTAAAATTTTCAATATTGTTACTGGAGCTCTCTTTTGGGATAGGAGTGACTCTAGATATTTTCCAAATATCGGGATAAGTCGCTGAATTCAAAGATAGGTTAAACAAGTATTTTAGTGGTTCTACTAATATGTGTAAACAATCTTTAGCAATGAAAGCCGGTACAGCATCAGGACCAGCAGAAGAGTTTGATTTAATTTTTCTAACTGCTAGCTTGATACTTTTCTCTGTGATTACACCAACATCAATACGCGCGGAAGATTTTAAATTTAACTGATCTGTTACTATATTGCAGGGAGTAGAACTATCTGCTATAAACACTGATTTGAAATAGGAGGCGAACATTTGTACAGCCTCTTGCTCCATAATAATCTTACCATTATATTCGAATTCCTTATTTGTAGCTTTTAGTGACTTTTGACTTTTTACAAATTGCCAAAAATGTGCAGGATCTTTGTAAATATTTTGTTCAGTGCATTTTATGTACTCATCGAAAGCTGCGTCTATTAAAGTTTTTACCAGTTCCCTATAGTATTTGAACATTTCTAAGTTGTAAGGTTTACCTTCACTTTTATATCTTGAATGGTTAAAATATTTACATTTAATATATCTAATTATTTCAGCTGTATACCAAGTCGGATATGAATATTTAGAATTATTGTTATTATTTCTTTTAGCTGGAACATGTTGATTAAAACAGTCGTATATTTTATCGTAGAAAAATTGTACAGCCAGATTTACGTCGTTTATTGTATAAAGTGAGTCCCAGTTGATGCAAGATATAGCCTCATAAAGAGAGAAATAATCTGCTTTACGCCAATTCCACCTCTTAACTCGCACGTCGCTTGTTGCTCCAGAAGGTTGCTGCGGCGGCGCGGGCTCATCGAGATCGGGCCGTCCGCATTTTAGCGCCAGATCTATCTCAAGCGCAGGATGGTAGGCATCCGGCCTGACAAGCGGCTCCGCTAATATAATTTTTGAAACGCACTCATCGTCAAAATTGCTCAGCACCAAATCTAACATGCCGCCATAATTATTTTTAACAGTATTACATTGTTTCAGTCTGCAATATTCTAAGGTACAATTGAATTGATTTCTGACATTTTGGCTACAAGAATTTAAATTAAAATCGCCTAGTAACAAAAAATTCAGATCTGAGTACTCAGTGATAAGAATTTCCAGAATATTAAATATTTTCAAATAATAATCGTCACTAGAACTAGGTGGTATATAAATAACCCCGCAAAGAAACTTACTGCACCTATATGATATTATTGTGAATACTGCTTCTACACTATTGTCGTAGTATTCAATATCCTTAATGATACGAACGGAATAAGAATTTCGCACTGCCAATAGCACGCCCCCCCACCCCGCATCATTTGCTCGGTCGCGGCGCACTACAGTATAATCAAAGGGAAACAACTCGGCATCGTACACAGAACTTTTTAAAAATGTCTCGGTTATAGCGTATATGTCAAATTGTTGAGCAACAACTGATAGTTTAAACGCATCGATCTTACTGCGTAACCCTCTAACATTTTGGTATATAAGGCAACAGGATTTAGTCTTGTTTCGCTTCGGTTTGTTTCCGAAACCCATTTCTCCATGCCTTAATACAAATATCTTGCGGCCAATTTTTCCCATCCAGAACCTGTTCAGAATATTTCGACAAGACTCCTATTTTAAACGATGAATATTGTCCGCGCGATTTTAAGGTTTCCACTGTACAGTTTTCATTAGCGCATATATTTTGCAAGTGCTCAGATATTGCCTTATCAGATGTACCTTCCTTTACATAAAACAGATGATAGTATCTCCAACGTTCCGCCGCTTCAAGACTGCCATTTTCAGCCACTCCACGAATTACATTTCGAGGAGCTCGCGAGCGCCGATGTACTACCTCGGTCCATTCATTGTTTACATTCGAATAGTCGCCTGCACCTAACGGCTGCGCTAGCGGTTCGACGGAGTTCGTAGGTATCGGTGGGGTGGCGGGAGGCACGACAGACTCCGTTCTCACTTCAACAACAGGTGTCCGTGGCGTTGTTGTCCCTTTCGGCGCCATACTCGACGTTTTCTTGCGGTCTCCTGCTACTGCAGCGATGGCCGACGTTGCACGAAGACGCGCGGATCTTACCGATTGAGGTTGTTTCGTCACTGACAGACCGGCGTCGGAGGTAGTTTGTTCGGTGAAGAGATGGGTTACATCCCGGGGAAGGACATAGGCTACTTTTTATCCCGGAAAATTGAAGAGTTCCCGCGGGAATCAAAAAAATGTATGTTTTCAACCGATTTTAATGAAATTTGGTACAGGGATAGGTTGTATCCCGGGGAAGGACGTAGGCTACATTTTTATCCCGGAAAAATAAAGAGTTCCCACAGGAATCAAAAAATCTTAATCCACGCGGACGAAGTCGCGGGAATCATCTAGTATTCAATATATTTTTTTTTCAACTTAGGGATGCCGTGCCGAGGGGACGTTCATTAACGTCCCACCGCTGGGCACAGGCCTCCACTCTCATAGGAGACAGGGCTTTAGAGCTTAGACCCAGCACGCTGCTCCAATGTGGTTTGGCAAAGTGGGTTGCACGTCTGTATAAATTTCGAAACTGAAAAATGGGTCCTTTTTCTCACTTCTGAAACGAATTTCACTTCTGAAGTAATTTCCTGACTTCTTTTCAGAGTGAAGTTCTAAGATGGGACATAATTTCATAAAATCTGTAGTAAGTAATGTGTCGACTGTCGACGGAATTTCGGCTACGACGGCGCGGCGGCCAATCTCCAAAGAGATTAAAACTGTGTACAAGTGTGTGAGACCAGTCATTAAGAATCCATTGGAAAATGGCACGATGTCGCGTATACACTCGTAAAAAAACGAGGTCCGATAGCAAAGGTCGTCCGTCGTGATAGAATGCCGTTCGTTGTTTTTTTACAAGCGCACGAAGCTTCTATGCTCCGAAATGGTGTTACGGTGTCGAAGCTAATCTGCTTGTTAACATGGAATTTCCAATTAAATCTCATCAATATCCTCATTTTAACACATCACCACCAGTACAGATCATGAGACTGCTCTCAGAATGAGCTGAGTTTGGATCACGCTGGCCATTTGCGGATCGGCAAACTTCACACATCTTTGAGGGTTCATTTTTTCATTATTTTCATTATGGCCGGCGTACCTATTTACCGGTATTTGACTAGATTTTGTTAGTTTTGGGTAATCAGCAGGGCGACCGCGTACCTATCTTTTGCATCAATCATTGATACATCGCAATCATCTCCGATTGGGTGAATTTATGGTATTCTTGCTGCGTCAATGGATTTCGTCCAATAGTGGAAGAGTGTTAACCAATTAGAGGTGATTGCGATGCATCAATGATTGATGCAAAAGATACGCGGTCGCCCTGCAGGTCAATTTAGCTGCCTATGGGACTTCTAACTATAACTAAGATCAAGCTTTTATACCAGATCATAGCACTTTTCCCTTCTCCCAAGATCTTAGATTTACTAAGATGAAGGATACTATATACACCACATAAAAAACCACCAGAGTTTCACCACATTCTTGTGGGTTAGTAACTTCCTAGACTGAGTACAAAGATCTATTGACTCGATATGGTGATGGATTTTTAGAAATTCTCATCACCATATCTATACAAAATTACCATAGCCTTAATCCTATTCACCATGCACCATAGCTAGCTCATTACCAAATCATAATTTATCACTACCATGCACACCATAGTTACCAAATATGCTATTTCTCCAAGAAAACTAGGTTCTGATGAGGGCCTTCCTTATCACTGTGTTACATGAAGGTACTTACCTATATTTTGTCAAAGCATACTGTACCTACTTAAAACATTAATAATTCGAAAAAATTTTTTTTTTACCGCCACCCGTTTTTTACCACAATTCAGAGAAGTGTCCAGTTATAAAACAGTAGGGATTCGGGATTATGAAGAACTCGGGTTTGCAGGTTTCCTCACGATGTTTTCCTTCACCGTTGTAGCAAGTGACAATTCGTACCTACTGTATCATCACATAGGTAAGATAGCAGTCAAGATCTAACTTGTAAAAAGAAAGTGCGCGTGAAAAAAGAAAAGACAGAAATAATTCGACCTATAGGGGGAGGAGGGGCACATAGATACACGGGGCACATTTATACAGTGCCTATATTTAAAAACCGAAAATCACTACGCAGTCTGGCACGTCACTAGAACGCTCAAGTACATGCGCAAGATTGACAGTTGTGACGCCGGTCGCCGCCAGTTCGCCGTTGGCCTTCAACGGGCACAAACGTGTTTGTGCTGCCGCCAACTAAAATTTTTGCCGATATGTGATCGTGTCTCAGCACCGTCTTATTAGTTGTTTTTGTTGTTTTATATTACCAAAGGTAAGTAAATATGTTCAAAAGTGTTTTTAAACATGTTTTTGAGTACAATATTAATAAATAATTTAATAAAATAGTTGTTTGTGGAAAAAGTCCGTTGGGGCACTTTGATTCATTCACGTGCGGGGTACAATGATACGTATCAATCTGCCCCGTTAGTGTATTAAAGTGCCCCGTCACTAAAAAATAATGTTTTTACTTTTTTTTTCAGAAAATGGTCCGCACCTATAAAACAAAAACTGATAGGAAATATATCAACGAGGAAAACATAAAAGATGCTAGACGTGAAGTACTATCGAAGACTTAGTCTATTCGCAAAGCGGCCGACAAATATGGAATCAAAGCTGCAACATCCCCTACAACATCGCATAGAGAAGTCCAGAAAATTGTTTGAAGCAACCAGCACATCATCTTCTTCACATGCAGCATCATATTTATCACAAGTAGCATCGTCATCGTCACAAGCAGTATCTTCTTCAATACCAGCAGCACCGTCATCATTACAAGCACCATCCTCATCGTTACAAGCAGCAACGTCTTCATCACAAGCCGCACAATCTTCATCATAAGCAGCACATTCTCTATCACAAGCAATACCGTCTTCATCACAATTAATAGCACCATCCACGGAGATGGCACAAGCAGCATCATCTACACCACACGCTATTAATCCATATCCATACTAATATTATAAATGCGAAAGTGTGTCTGTCTGTCTGTCCGTCTGTCTGTCTGTCTGTCCGTCTGTCTGTCTGTCTGTCTGCTACGCTTTCACGGCCCAACTACTCAATCGATTTTGATGAAATTTGGTACAGGGGTTGGTTGTATCCCGGGGAAGGACATAGGCTACATTTTATCCCGGAAAATTGAAGAGTTCCCGCGGGAATCAAACAAATGTATCTGTTCAACCGATTTTGATGAAATTTGGTACAGGGAGAGGTTGTACCCCGGGGAAGGACATAGGTTGCTTTTTATCCCGGAAAATTGCAGTTCCTGCGGGAATAAAAAAAAACAATCCACGCGGACGAAGTCGCGAGTATCATCTAGGTATCACTAATATATTTGCATTAACCATGTTCAAGTTTAAAGTCTGATTACTCGGTAGGTATATAACTAATTAGATAATTAAGAAAGTAACAGTCTAGTTCTATGATTTTCTTGTTTATTTATTTTTAAGAAACTTGAGAGACTGATTGTGAGTTATGTTTACACGCTTAATAAAGTGTATTTTGTGATCTCAATTTATAATATGGTTTTATTTGTTAATTTTAAGTAATAAAACAATTTAGGTTGTGGTATATATTGCAGTTCTCATGGATTTTAAATAAGCATCAAACTGCCCCACCCTATGTATCAAAGTACCCCTCGGGTGGGGTAGATTGATGCAAAAACGTTTTTTTATTAAAATCAGTATATCTCTATACCTAATCACTTTTAGCGGCTATTTCGTAACCAAAATGTAAACTGACATATTAGCCAATGCACACGTAAAAATAAATATTCAAATATGATGCTGTTTGTCCATTAAAAAAGAGATTGAACTTTTGTGCATCAATGTGCCCCTCCTCCCCCTACTTACAGAATATAGGTAACTACACCTAAGATTTCCTAGACGTAGTTGTCTACATAATCCTATGAACATAAGGTCATAAGGGCTACAAAAGCTAGCCGACCCATTGATCTAGAGTTCCAATCTCAGTAACCAAAGCAAAGCAATGCATAGCAGTAAGAAATAAAAGTGCGATTCGAGCTTCCATATTGAATCGGGCGGGGAGTGCGGCCACGGCTGGTCGTTCACCCATTCCTAGCTGAAGGGTGACCACGTGACAACGAAAGTATAGACCCGCGACAAAAATAAGTTTCTTAAATAAGCTTTCCTGCAGTTATAGTTACTCAAAGTCAAAGTCAAGGTCAAAGTCTAGTCTAAAAATCTAATTATTATTTCACTTATTATCTTTTAAAACGAGTGAGGAGCTTAAAGTGGGCTTTTCCACTCGAATTTTTTGTCAACATCGCATTCGCTATCCTCTTTATACGCCCCTCCTCCTTGCGTCGTATTATACCCCATTACAGAGGGTCGTGACCCCTATATCCTAATAATCCTTCTATGAACGATGTCGCGCCATGTTGTTCGGTTTTTTGTGGCATGCAGGGCTTCGTGGACCTTGCTATCGAGAGCGGTGCGGATTTGCCCAAACGCCATAAAAACTATTAAATAATCATTGTATAGAAGCAGGCGTTACTTAGCGGAAGATCATGATAATCAAGGAACAAGAAGCTTAATCTTCCAAATTACTCTCAACGTACGTTTCACTCCGACACCGGAGCATCCTCAGGAGAAAATCGTGCGTTGTCGAGTCAACATCTCCTGAGGAAGCTCCTGAGGATCTCCTGAGGTGAAACGCACGTTTCACTCTTACATCTGAGGAGTCAAAAGTAATTTGGAAGATTTGTGTGGTGTGGTGTTGTGGCGGTGCGAATTGCTGACTTATTTGGCGTCAGTATCGCAAGCTACATATTTTACCACATTGATTTCTTGTTCCTTGATTAAATAATTTTCTTTGTCACCCTAGTAACGATACCTCTGATCGAGGAATGCTATTCAATCTATACAGCGTATAAATAAAAGCGAATGGAGTGTCATGTCTGTGTGTTTATGAAAAACAAAATATTATATTTTTAAAAGTACTTACCTATTGTGTAAGTATTATAGACAATCCGTATTCCGTACGTATTAAAGACAAAAAAAAAATTCTTGCCGGCTCTTCTCAGTAGAATCTCTTTCCGAATCTTTCCGAACCGGTGGTAGAGTCAAAACATGACGTAACATAAGAGACACTTGTATGTCCTACATGCTATACATATATAAATTGAGTATTTTGTATAATTCGTCCCCGTGGAATCGGGATTTTCCCGCGGAGTATCTTTGATTTTCCGGGCTAGAAAATAACGTCACCCGTGTCCAACCCGTGTCGAGATGCAAACTAATAAAACTATTTATTTAAGGATTGATATTGAGAAGGTTTAGGTAACAGGCAGACATACATTCACGTTTATAATTTTAGCATCGGTAGGTAGGTACTTTTTATATTAACTTCGAATCAGTGGCATAGGTATAAGTACGTGAAAGGTGGTAAATTATTTAATTAAGTAAGTATTCAATCTACATTCCACCTGTATAACAACCGGTGACATTATCTTTGAGATAGTTTGTGAAAGTTAAAAGCTGTTAAGCGGTTATTACCTAAGCGACTTCCGCTACCTACCTATTACATAGATTGACAGATAATTAATAAATTCTTAAAATTGCCATACAAACATCATACTTATATTTAATTTATGCGAAATTGTGTTTGTTTTTTGGTTAGTCCTTCAATCACGCCGCAACATGGGTATGCATTTTGCATGGGTTTGGTTGAGTACCTGTAGAGTGGCATAGGCTACTAGGAGTTCCCATGGGAATTGAAAAAAAAACATTTTCCGCGCGGACAAAGTCGCGGGCATCAAGCATATATACTTAATACATACTTTACTGATTTGGACGATAGCGTCGACGTTGCTGCTTTCTTGCTCAGCAAAGTAAAACAGAAGAACTAAGCAGGTTCGACAAGAATTCATTTTTTCCCCGAATTAATTATCTGGAATTTAATTATACGTAGACCGTAAGTTTTTCTAAATTTAAATAAATACCTAAGTAGGTAAATACAATTTGCACAAATACAAGATTCCCATCCATACTAAGTAATATTATTAATGCTAATGTCTGTCTGCTTACTACACGTTTACGGCTCATCTGTTAAATCGATTTCGAAATAAACGTAGCCTTTATTTACCAGAAAAACTAAGGTTTCCCAACAGATTTTTCAAAAACCTAAACCCATCGCGGGCATCATCTAGCAAGTAGTTAAATAAGCTTGGTACTTGGTAGGTAAATAATAAAATTAGTTGTTTACGAACCTGTGTAAAATGAAAGAAACAATTTGACCACTAGTATACATATTCAGATTTCAATTATAGACAATCTATCAATTTAGTTGCATATCCCTAATTCCCTATACCGGACGTGCTTTGGCGTTTCCCCTAGCCCGCAGTCCACACGCAAATAGGGGGGTCGGGCTGACGGCTGACCACTCCCCACATCCCTACTGATTTCATTGTAGAACACTTACTATGATTGCACTTTCTGTTTTTATGAAACACTGGTAGGTACTATTCGAAGGAATTTAACATTGAGTTTGACCAAGTATTAATTAATATCCTTTAATTCAACTAACGCCAATTTACACACTCCAAAGAGTACCACAGACCAGTGTTGCCCAGTCTAGACTCGAGGACAATAGAAACAATAATGCATTGTACTAACTCGTTTTAATTTCCCGTGTAACGGACTAATCTGTTAGGGGTACCCATATACCCCTAAACGGTTTCTGCACGACATGGTACCCGAAAATCTTGTTTTAATATGGCGTAGAAAAACATCAAGTGCAGGACCGACGTGGGTAAGTTACGTTTTACGCGGTTTCCGAGGCCCGGGTGTGAAACACCGCCAACTTCCATATTCCGGGCTAGTATACTGAGAATTTGTTGTCAGAAAAACCCAATACTTTTTTTTATGGCCCGACCCGGGAATTGAAGTCCAGAATCGGGAGTCGGGACCTCGTCATCCGCTCTCCACATTCCGCAGTCGAATTTAACTGCTAGACTAGCTTTTGTCCGCGTGGACAACACAAAATTCGAACCCCTATTTTACCCCTTAGGAGATGAATTTTCTAAAATCCTGTCTTAGCAAATGTCTACATAATAACATAGTTGTACTATGGTAATAATAACTACATATCTGCATGCTAAATTTCAGCCCGATTCGTCCAGTGGTTTGAGCTGTGCGTTGATAGATCAGTCAGTCAGTCAGTCAGTCACCTTTTTCTTTTATAGGTAGATTTAGATAAAAAATATTTGTATAAATATTACTAGGGCTGCATTTTTTCTTTGGATACGAAGCCCAAGTTATTATCAACTGATAGGTGCAAATACATAATAATTTATAGGTAATCTACCTATTTATAATAATAAGTATACCTACCTGTTATTTTCTATTACGCAATAAAATCATATCTACCTCGTAAACATAGTACAATGAGTGGAAGCAATTAATTGACTCACAGCTACGTACCTAGTCTACGCCAACAACCGACAATCAATACCACGTGTTGAGAACCCATTCGTAGAGTAACCATACGTCTGCAATTTTATCTTGGAATAGCTTTTGCCCGCGGCTTTGCGCTCGTTAGGTTAGATTTTCATATTAATCAACGCTCTATTTTATTTCTACGTCATAATTAATAGTTAAAAGTGGTTTAAACTGTGAGTGGATCGATCAGTCAGTCAGTCAGTTAGTCACCAAACGTGCCAAGTATGTACCTATGCGGGGTTTTAAACTTTTACTACCCCGCAATTGCGGGACTATGAATTTGGGATTTAAATCTGTGTTTGCCGCTCCAAGCGCGTAACGCGTTTCTCCAATAAGATATCAGCGATTACTTAATTTGTACTATGTACGTTATAGATACACCAAGGAAAATTAGATTTTAAGTTTGCGTATTATTGCATCAAATTACCAACCAAGTTGATAGACCATGGTATTAGAAGGGACTAAACTAAACTTTGAGCTGTGGCAAAGGAAACCTCTTTGGTCCAGTGAATTACAAATAACCAGTTAAAATTACAGAAAAGAGTACGCCATTTTGTAGCTGAATCTAAACCGAATGCTTCTCTTTTATAGTTTGCGTCACCTCAACTTTAAGAAGTAACTTAAAAATCTGAAGCGTCTCGGTTTTTATAGAGAAAATTATGGTGACTCTATAACATTATCATCGTAATTTATCATAAAACTGACTAAAAGATCCTGATAGGAAGCTATTTTAGTGTGATATAAGATATTAGATAACCTACCCTTTTAACAGACTAATCAGACAGATCTAAGAGCAATCTGAAATCGTACAAGATTGATTAGCTAGAAATGGAATGCTACTAGAAAAGTTACATATTGAATAGGTAATAATATGGAGTGTAAGTATTTGTACTAGAGCGTAGATAGATTGACAGATAAAGCGTTATTTAGCGTTCTTTCTGAAGACGGAAATTCACTAATTGCTAGCTTTTTATCATAGCCAGAACAAAACGTTAAAAAAAGCATTCTATATTAAACCGATACCACAGAATAATATAATAGTACTGACGTACAGAAGTCTCACTCCTTTGATGTTGACTACTTGCCGACGTTTTAATAGCCTACATAATTATTATTAAAAAGATAAATCACGCACGCAAGCTAAATTAAACTTTATCGCCGCGCGCGAGTGTCCGTATTGCTTTGCATCTTTTCCCTTTCCTACGTCACGGACGACATTGCGAGCTTGTCTAGGGCTGTCAGCAAACAGGACAACAATACAGTAGGTTTTTCGAATTGGTAAGTAAGGTACCTACTCTGACTATGATCGACTGTGTTTACCTACTGTGTGTCGCTACACAGTGAGTTCTTCACTACGCACGCAACTTGCAAGGTCATTCGTCGCGGCGAAGCAGTGCGGCGAAACATAATATTTCGCTCGGAGAGGTAGGTAGGTACACTTCGATCACGGAAATATATTATAAATATACATTCCGTGCCCTTACTCTAAATCGGCAAGGTGTAATAAGAATTAGGGAGTAAGGGCCTAACTAGGGCGAGCGTATTCCCTGCGACTCCCTACAGCTCGTGCCTCGATTCAAAAAAATTACTTGAAAAGAGGCTCATTTAAGTTTGACATGAATTGTACCTGTTCCGTGATAGAAGTACTATTGACTACTTAATATTATATTGACTACTTGCTGACTTGCTTGCTAGCTTTAATAGCCTAAATAATGATTATTAAATAGATAAAACACGCAAGCAAATAATTAATATGCTAAACACTTAACTTAAACTATTAAACAAATATTTTCAAAAAACTATTTACGAAAACAGCGTTAAATTCACTAGCACGTCGCTCGCTTATAACGCGCCAGCCCCGACTGCGTAAGCATTCCGGGAATGAGCGCGATCGTCGGTATTTTCGTCGCGCAAGTACCAAGAGTGACACAGGCCTGCCGATACTATCTACGAACCTATTTAGTTACCTAGGTATATAAAATGTTCTTCGCACAACTTTCCATGTTAAGACATATGCCCTCATTCGAGGCTTTTATATGCTAATAGGAAAGCTATCAAAATATCGTTACACGTCAGACACTAAACAATACAATAGATAGCGTAAATAATTCCGATCACACAGCGGACGCAGTGACCGTTACGATATGCAAATACAATCGACCAGTGACACGATAACGAAATATGATATAAAATAGTCAAGATGATGAAGTTCAAATCCTTGTTCCGTAGAGGACCAAGTCAGGGGAAGCAGGAGTCCACGCTAAAAGGCGCTCCGTCCGTCTCCAGCCTCGATTCCAAGCACCACAAAGTCGCGCCCGCAAGAGAAAAGACGCTTAAAATATTTGGCTCCAAAGAGAAACTCCACAAGGCCCACAAAAAGAAGGATTTTGGGAACAACAATGCGGTTTTAGAAGACCCTGAATTGAGAGAAGGTTCGGAGGGATACGAAGATGGGCAGGTTAGGAGTCATGATTACGGTAGCGCGGAGGAGCTGGGAGCGGGGTCCGTAGACGAGAGGAGTTCTCAGGAGTGCATCAGCCTGCCAGTTATGCTAAATGCCGACCACATGCCGGGCTTCCAAGAGGTCGAGCTTAGGCCTAGAGTTCCTTCTGAGGTGAGACTTTATTTTTATTATTTTAATCTTACAGGGAATAACAGAATACATTAAAACTATGAATAGGACTAGACAGTATGCAAAGCGATCTCTTCATCTCTCCTTCCGATTAGAACCTTTTATTTCTGGCGTCTGATGTTAGACTGATGATAAAAAATCATCCTTTTCCTTTCCAAGTTTTCCTTTACCTCTATGGATTTTGTGCAACACAAAGATATTAATCCAGAAAAGCAATCAACATGGCAAAAGAACTTTGAGTTTAGGTAAATTTTTGGGTGTATCGGTATTTTTGGTCTTAATCTTTATTGTTTTTCGTTCAGGCATCGCTAACATCTGGAGTGAGAGAGCTGGAGTCGCTGAGGAGAGAGCTGGAGGCAAGCATGATGGAGCGAGCGCAGCTGGGCGCCCGAGTGGACGAGCTACTCGAGCGAGCTAACGAGGCAGACAGGTTGCGGTCTGAGCTCGAACGATTAAAGGTAAGAAGTCTTGAACAGTTGATAAAATGTATTACAATTATTGTGTCAATGAGATGTATTTGGTTAGGTTAGGTTGGCCGAGGACATCATGTTCTGCTGTGGATTTAAGGGCTATGAATAATCAGAATGCCTATTGTCTATCTTTGAGGTAAATAGTGTAAGATCCTCCTTCAAGGTATCCTCGCTAGAAATGTGAAATTTGTGAGGCAACAGTACCATACACATTCAGCCAAAGATTGTGTATTGAGGCAGTTGCCATGTCCTCTGACGCTACGGTTCTACGTGTGCTTAAATCTCTTGTTTGTTGTTCAGTTAATGGAAGCGGAGCGGGAAGCGACGCTGGAGCGGCTGGCAGACGAGAATGGAACGCTGCGCGCGCGGCTCCGCGGCGTGGCGCACTCTCCGCTCTCCGACAGCGAGAAGCGGCAGCTGCTGCTGGCGCCCGCGCCGCGCCGCATGCACTCCTCCGCGCCCGCCTCCATCGCGCTCGCGCACAATGTGAGTAGCACATGGTACCCTCCTCTGCGGCCCCATGTTCGAGCAGGAATAACAAAAAAAGCAATTGCTGCAAGCGCTCGTGTCGCACCGCATACTCTCTACCACGCCCATCGGCCACCCCCCACATTATCTCTTCTGCCCTTTTCGCGCCAAATTGTATCATGTCCTAAACGCAATAAGCAATTCCAATCCAATATAGCAAATCCTCGGAGAGACAGAAGGGAGAAGTTAATAAATCACACTCAGAAAATCTTCCGAGGATCGAAGAATATTGTACCCACCCGTTAAAATTTTGCGTGGACTATGTTTCGGGGGCCATTTATACGTATGATGTACTATACTATTCTTCTCCATGGCATATATCCTTAGGGGAGTCTTCCCAACAAAGATATAGAACATAAAAATCTTATTCCGACAATCTCAACACTTATATTGGTTGAATCCAATTGTCTTTAATATTGTGGCATTACAGGGTGAAGGCGACAGTGGCGAGGCAAGCACGCCTGAATGGGACAAGCACTCTTCCTCGTCGTTGAGCGAAGTTTCCGTCGCCTGTCTGCAGGATCGGATCCTGCAAATGGAAGAGCATCATTACAGGTCAGTTAAGTCTTGAATAGTTGCAAGGAAGACTGAAGTTGTCCACTATAGGATCAAGGCAATCATAAAGGTGTTAAGCAGACCAATCAGATTCTTAACAGGTAACTCGAAAAGTTATCGCGTCATCGATTAACAATCTGATTGGTCCATCCTACACATCAGCTCCGCTCCGGTTTATTGGACAGGCAGTCTAACGAGAGCTACTCGGTCTTCGGCCTTTCTCATCAATCCATTTCGTGTCAATTTAATTAATAATAGTCATTCCAACTTAGTAAGTGCCTAGCTTCCACTACTCCAGTCTCCAACTAGATTTCCTTGCGAAACGATTTTCTGTTAAATTTGCGCTAACTTAAACTAACTAACGAAAACACAGGAATGTTTCTTGAGGCGTCCCAAACGCCCATGTCCAGCAGTTGACGTAAAATGGCCGAATGAACAAGTGTTTTATTATTATGTAAAATATTAGGGACTCAAGACAGATCTTCTCCTCCCCAGTACGAGCGAAGAACTACAAGCGACCCTCGCCGAACTGGCCGATCTACAATCTCAATTGGCCGACGCACACGCCGACAACGAAAGGTTGGCCGACGAGAAGCAGGTCCTATTGGAGTCGTTGTGCCGACAGACTGAGAAACTTGAAGATAGCCGAACGAAGGTAAATATAGGGTTTATTTAAAAATATTAAATAACTTTTAGTAGCAACTTCTTTACATACTGAAAAAAATGTGTTCTGCAACTTTTCAACTCAGTGTTTCCAAAGAGCAGCCAATTTAAATATTTTTTACTATCTAATTTCATCAAAATCTTTTGAAAACATGGGCCGTTAAAGCGTAGTAGACAGACAGACATACTTTCGAATTTATAATATAATATAGGGTTTGGTTGAAAAAAAAGTTGTTCTTAGGCAGAATTTTTAAAAGTCGTTCAGTATTATGTACAGAAGCTACACTCAACTGGTTATAAGTATTTTAAAATTAACCCTGTAAATAGGTAATTTCAAATTTGTGTAAATTATTGAAATTGCATTTAAAAAATTCTAATGGAATGAATCCAGGGTAGAATTTGGATTTTATGGCCAAGTATTGGACATTATCACATGGACATAACTAAGAAGATTAGCTGTTAACGTTCTAGGTGGACACACTGCAAGAGATGTTGATGCGGGAGGGGGTCGAGCCGGAAACTGTGATATCCGGGGACACGGATCAACAACTGTTTGCAGTCCTCAAGGTAAGCCTAGTAACTAGGTCATTAGACCTAGCAGACCATGAGCTCTTCTCAAAAGCTCTGGTTACATGGTAGTGGTAGTTCTGTAATAGGTTGTGGTCATCATAACTATAATACTTCCTTGTTTTCTGATCTTATGTACCTAATTTGAAGTTTGTTTTGTAATCTGTTTCCTGTGTTTTTGTGGTGTTCAATAAAGTAGTCGTCATAGAAAATAATATTTAATCCCCGACACCCGGATGCCTGGTTTTCTTCCCCTACTAGTTATTCCAGGTCTTTTCACCCACGTACCTGCAAATTAAGGTGGAAACCTGTCTTGAATGAATTGCTAAAGTCCTTCCACATTTGGATTTACCAGTTAAGGGTTAAAAACAGCAGGCATCGTTTTCATTTTAGTCCAAAGCTGAAATTGACATAATAGACTAGATCTACAAGACCTCAGACGTTCCTGAAACCTTAAATTTTGTTTTAATAGGTGTCTCAAGAAGAAAGAAGGTTGCTGCTGAGCAAGCAGGAGCAGCTCGAGTCAGAGCTGACGCTGACGAAGACGGCGTTAGAAGACAAAACCAAAGATAACGAAAATTTGACTGAAAAAATTAGGTGAGCAGCAGACTTTTGACACCTTCATATAGATATTTTTTTAATCTATCTATATTTGTCGGACTACAAGTAAAGTTTGCCTAACACAATGTTGCTAATAGGGATGCTGGCTATGTAAAAAAAATTTTTTTCTTACTGATTATCTACCCTCATCGTCAGATCAGTGTTCAGGAATTCAGCTGGATCACTTAGTAAAAAAAAAGTTAGCTTACTTCATCCAAAAACCGTAATGCAATGACAACTGATGTTTTATGTAATCAAATCACAATCTTCAGTCTGTTCTGCTTTTCTGATTGGAGAAACTTCAAAAATTTGAAAGTTCCCTTTAAATTGGTACTTCAGAATGTTTGTTTCGGTTGACAGGAGCCTAGAGAGTGCCGTAGAGAGGTTGGAGTCTGAGCGAACGCACTGGGAGCAGGAGGCGGGTGCCGCGCGCGAGGCGGCCGCCGCGAGGCAACACCAGATCACCACGCTCGGGGACCTGCTCGAGGCAGCTAAGGCACAGGTGAGGCCGCCATAAGAGAGGAGTGGAGACGCATTGTCAAGCGTACCAAAGCACTGAAGGGAGACCGACTCGACTCGACCGCTCTGTCAAGAGCGATACGACTAAGATGAAGAAGAAGGCCGTTTATAGTCGTTCTTTGTGTCTTAAGACATAATAGCGGTATAATAGAGGCTTAGACGCTTCCTATTTGGGAGGTCGGCGACTCGATCTCGGGGCGCGCGCTGGTAACTTTTGGGGGCATAAGTATACTGAATGATATCACTTGCTATAACGGTGAAGAACAACATCGTAAGGAAATCTGCTTGAGTATCAAGAGTATCAAGAGCTTTTCATAATGTTCTCAAAGGTGTGTGTTCGGTCTATGACCATGAAGTGTTAAAATTGCTTGAAATAGAATTTATTGATTGTTATTAATTACAATTATTACAATAATTATATTTAAAACTATTGATAATTTAATAGGTGGCACGCGTGATGGTCACGATGATGTGATGTCCACTCATTAATTAAGTACTAAATTAAATGTATAACGAAAAGGAGGTGAATGCTGACGGAGCCATAGAGTTGTTTATATATTACCTCTATGGACGGAGCAAATTGTACGGTTGGATTGTGGAACATACAGTGTGCCAATCCGCACTGATTGTGCAGAGTGCTGAGTTATAATTTATTTACTCCAATGCGTCTCTATTAACCACGTGTGTGTCCAGTTGGCGGGCGCGGCGGAGGGCGCGGCGCAGGCCGAAGCTGCGGCCACGGCGGCGGCTCGGCGCGAGGCTGACGCGGCGGCTGCGCGCGCGCACACGCTCGCCGAGAGACTTGCGCATGCGCAGCGACAGCTCGACCGAGCGCACTCCGACGCGAGGAAGCTACACGACGACGCGCTCGTGAGTAACAGACACACAGACTATGTCCTTAGCAGTAGACAGCGGCAGACTGATGGTGGCCAGAAGACGCGAGGTTCGTATATGTCCTTCCTGCCCAGAAGAATCAGGAAGGAGCTCAGCGACCTTGCTCTTTTTACATTAATAAAATAATTATAATTTATGTGTAGGTAGGAACATACTACATAAGTAACTGCAGTCCCACGCATTGCTAGAGAGTGGAGAGTCGAATCTCAGATTCACATCAATAATCTACCACAGTACCCACAGAGTACTCTGTCTATACAGTTCCTTATATATTTAATAAGGTTATTTCATACCAATAAGACATATTTTTGACTAGATGATTCCCGCGACTTCGTCGGCGTGGATTTATGTTTCTTGATTCCCGCGGGGAACTCTCCAATTTTCCGGGATAAAAAGTAGCCTATGTCCTTCCCCGGGATGTAAACTATCTCCGTACCAAATTTCATCAAAATCGGTAGAGTAGTTGGGCCGTGAAAGCGTAGCAGACAGACAGACAGACGGACAGACAGACAGACACACTTTCGCATTTATAATATTAGTATGGATTTATAGTTACACTTGTGTAAAAGCAAGTCTAAAACTAATAAACGAAATTTATAGAAACAGAGTGTCCGCTCATTCCCATGAACGACTGTCGGAGTTTCTTGAGGCGGAGCGATGCAATCACGACTCACTAGCCGTGATTTAAGTTTGCCTGTCGTAATTCCGCAGGTGTCGCGCAACAACGCCAAGTCGACGATCTCTGAGCTGGAGTTCCAGCTGGAGCAGCTGCGGCAGGAGAAGGCGGCGCTGCAGGCCGAGCTGCACACGCTGCAGGAGACCACGTCCGAGCTGCAGATACAAGTGAGCTCCTTGTTACCCCTACAGCCCATTAACGACCCACTGCTGGGCACAGGCCTACACTGTAAACAATAAAAAAAATTGGCAGCATAGGGACTGCCGATAGAAGTGAAAACGATTTTTTTTTAAATGATTTAATTAAGTACGTTTTTCTAGTTTAAAAAAATTATAAAAATATTTCAAATATAAACCTTTCTAAGGTATTAAAGTTTAATTACGAATGTACTATATTTATATTTAAGACCTTTTGTCTTCGTTACAACGCGAGCTGTCGGTCACGATTGCACAGCACTTATTAATATCTAAGGCTTTAAAGTTTAATTACGAATGTACTATATTTATACTAAAGATCTTTTGTCTTAAGAAGAACGGTGTTGGTCATGCGTTTCCACATTTTTACCCCCTACTAAAAAGTGCTCAACGCACCTAAAGAAACACTAGGGAACTTGTATCGCGGAGACCATATTATGATTACCTAAGCTTAGACTTAACCGAGAACTAACTTGGTGAGATCAGTTTGCATTATTCAATTCAATTCAATTCAATTCAATTTATTTCGGGTAATGTAAACCCATAATAAAATACAATATGTCAACATTATAAAAACAGTAATAAATACATTATCGAATTACATTACATTACAAAAATTACCAAAATATGTCATTATTAAATTAAATTATACCATTATATATATAATTATTAAATTATGAAATTCATACATACATATTTAAGTATACAGTTTCATCCCCTCTATGAAGATGAATGCAGCCAGCCTCTAGTACTTTCTCCCCGGCATTGGTACTGCAACATGTCTATCGCAGCAATGCCGAAGGTAAAGACAGTCAAGTCTGTCCGCAACCATCCTCAAAACTGTGTTGGAGCTGCCCCGCACTCTGCGCACCAAAGACGCGCACCGCTTGCGCATAGTAGTGTTAAAACAGTCGGTGCGCGCGTCTGCAAACATACCTGAGGCGCTGCAGAATCGGGGCAACCCCAACAACATGCGGAAAGCATTATTGTAGAGGACGCGGAGGTCACTGTACTTTTTCTTTGTATAATTAGCCCACAGGCTGCATGTGTACAAGGATGTACAGTACGCTTTAAAAAGTGTAACCTTGACACTCGCTGAGCAACGTGCAAACCTGCGGGCTATCATGTTTGCTCTAATCGAGAGGGACCTCCGCTCCCGTTCAACATCTGCGTCATCTTTGAGGTCCGCGGTGATTACATGCCCTAGGTACCTGAACTGCTCCACCATGTCCAGGGGAACCCCAGAAAGCAAAACAGGTGGCACATTCTCAGGACTTTTTGTACCAGGGGCCTCAAAAATCATACATTGACTTTTCGCCACATTATATTTCAAGCCATGACGACCTGCGTATTCCTCACAAATTTGGACAAGGCTTCTCATTCCACAAATCGACGCACTCAGCAGCACCATGTCATCCGCGTAACTCAAGTTATTGACACAAACGCCATCAACATGACAACCCACATGCTTGCTGCTGAGCGCGACGATCAACTCATCGATGTACAAGTTGAATAGAGTTGGAGACGTTAACCCACCTTGTCTAACGCCACACTCGAGCTGATATGAATCCGACATTGCCCCCGCCCATCGAACACTGTTAGATTGGTGCGCATACCAATACTGGAATATATTGACCAGTTCCTGAGGCAGATTTACGCGCTTAAGTTTTTCCCATAGAATATCATACGCCACGAGATCAAATGCCTTGGATAAGTCGAGGAAACACGCGTACACGGGTGTCTTGCGATCCGTATAGTACCTGACGGTGTGCTTAAGACACAGTATAGCACTTTCAGTAGACAGCCGAGGACGAAACCCGAACTGATTGTCGTGCAATGTTACATATGTATCTAGGTAACTGTGCATTAAGCAAACCGTCAAAAACTTTAGCCGTAACAGTGGCAAGAGAAATGGGCCTGTAGTTACTTTTGTTGGCCAGATCACCAGTTTTATTTTTAACTACTGGCACTACCACTGTTTTCATAAGGTCGTCCGGCAAGTAGGAGTGGCTCACGCACAGCGAATAGAACATAGCCAAGACTCTACAGATATGAGACCCGGCATGCTGAAGGTGCTCGATGCTGAGTCCATCGTGGCCCGGGGACTTGCCTCTGGATATTTGTTTTATGGCTTTATGTACATCTCTCGCAAGGAAAGAAGTCCCTACCAATAGTCCGCTCATGTCAGCCTCGAGCACCCCCGTCGCCGGCCCCAGCGGCGACTTTACAGAAAAATGTGTCTTAAAAGCATTTGCTATATCCTTGGGATCGTTCATACCATCGACGCTCACCGGAAGACCAGGTCGTATATTTGTTTTACTTGTATCCCGCCAAAAACCACGAAAATCACCTTTGCAATGTTTTTCCGCAAGAGCGTCCATTTTTATTTGTTCTTGATGATCTTGGCACCACTTTAATCGGGATTTAAATATTCTTCGACTTTCACACATTTCGCGATATATGTGGCCAGATTTAGGCCTACCACACATCACCCACTCTTTAAAACTAGACCTGGCCAGCCGATGCGCACCGCTGACATGTTTGTTCCACCCAACTATACGCGCGCCTCGCCCTCTCTTCCTCGCACTCCCCCGACTCACCACCGCCGAGCCTCTCAGAGCGGCCACAATGTCGGAGTAAAGCTCATCTAGAACACGCCTGTGGTCATGGCTATTACAAAAACAATCGGCACAGTTTACACAGTCAGAAGGGAAGTCAATCAATTTTAATCTTATATTACACTCGCTGGTATACACATCCACTTGCTCCTCGCTTCTTACACCCCATACCACGTCTTTATTCACATTTATAATTTTAGGTGAGACCGTAGGGGTAAGTAAATTCAAATTGCACTCGATAACAAGCGGGTAATGATCAGACCAGCGAGTGTCATACTTGACTTCTATACCTATAACAGACTGCTTAGCCGAGCAAGTTGTTACACAATGATCCAACCAGCTGGTGGACCCGTGCACGTCACTTACAAAAGTAAATGTACTCGAGTTCAGCCCCAACATTTCTACGTCTAGACATGACCACTGTTGTTCGTTACAAATATTCATAAGTTCATTGTAAAACAACTTACCCGGATCAGCATTGAAGTCGCCTAATATAAATACAGACTCAATTTCTTGCTCGTCAATAATAGCACTAACCGCACTCAAACAATTTATAAATTCTTCGAGATTATCGGCGGAATTTGTAGGCATATAAACGCACATCACTAATATTGGCCTATCGCAAGTCTTAATTTTAATGGCACAAATACGAGGATTATCACATTGTATCACTGACACCTGTTGGAACGCACTATGCCTATATAAAAGTGCGACGCCCCCGTGTGCACGACCTCGCAAAATATCGACAGATGTATCCACAGCCGAAGTTGCAGTATACCCGAAATCGCTATCGATAGTTCCTATGTATGGTATGTCGTGCGGAAGCAACCAGGTCTCCTGGAGACACACCACGTCACACGTACGACATAGACTCCTCACGTCTTCCACGGAGCGCTTAACACTCTTACAATTGAAAGTAGCAAAACGACAAAGGCTACTATCCATTACCGTTCACGTTCGGGCCGTCAGTAGTGCGTAAGTATGCACTATCCATTTTTCTGTTCTTAAAATGTACGAAACGACGAAATATTACACCCTCAGGCCATAATTTTTCGTCCGTGTATTTCGGTAGATTAGCCTCCGAAATTAAAAATTTATACGCTTTGTGCCCTCTTTCAAATTTCATATTTATTTTCTCAAGAGCCACTGTTTCCTGTGTCTTATTATAAATATGTTTGATTATGTCATCCTCTGACGTTGAAGTATGCACATTCGTAATAAACATAGGTATTTTTCTTTCCGCAGCTCGGAAACTGCACACCAAATCTCGGGCTACGCCTGTTTTCCCAAGAAAACGATACTTCATTCGTTGTTTACGATTTCTGACTGTCTGCCATCCTTCGTTGTCCCTATTTTGACTTAACCGTAAATCTCGCTCGCACGACGCTCGTTCATTCATAACGCCGCCTTCGCCACCCCTATCAGTAGCGGCCAGCTGTTCCCCTCGCTCCGCTCGCGACGGCCGACTATGTGCATATGACGTCACCGTGGGTGCCGCGGCGCTTGCCTCGCTCGGTCGGGGTCGGGCGCAATCGGCCACCTCCGGCCGCACTCCTCCCGCGCAGCCCCGTTCGGCTGCGCTCGCCTGCTCGAGTTCAACCGACCGTTGCCTCTCACTGGATTTTCGAACGGTTTGTTCATCTACCCGTATTTCTCTATACTGAGGTGATGTATCAGTTACAGATTCGTTATTTTTGTTTCCATATGACTCATTTACCAAGGAAATATGTCCATCGTGTGAGATTCCCATAGGGCCACTGTCTGTCCACGCACCGCGTTTCGTATTGACTTTAAACGCAGATGCCGGCGGCAGTGAGTCATATCTTAAACGTAAAAATTCGGTTTTTACTTCTTGTACAGCATCCAACGTTGCATACGTATTCTTGATACCTTCAATTTCATTTTTCAGTACCAAGATGTCTTTTAAAAGCTTCGAACAGTCTAGGTGATCAAATAATATGGGTGGTAATTTTTCCAGCTGTCTTGCCACAAAAATCGGAATAATATCGGGTTCAGCAGATTTGAACAAACTTATAATGTCTGCTAAGTCCCGTTCTTCCTTCCCTTTGTTTTTTCGCAAGATTTTTCTTCTGTGACTGGGAATGGAGTCGAATAGAAGCGATTTTGCATTCTTTATTTCGTCCGTTGTAAATGATGAGGTGCAGATGCGGATCAATGTTTCCTCATCCGCCACGGAAACTTTATTTTGTATATAAGCGAGAAGTTCGTTAATCACAATATTGCACTCGTTACACTTTAAAACGTTCGTCATTTTATTACTCGCGAATAAACGCTACGAGACACAGAACACGCCCGACTCACGCGGTTGCGCGTGCGCGACTGAGTGCCTACAAGTAGACATAATATATACGAAATAATAGTGTTAAAAAGGTAACATAATGTAAGTACACTCTTACAAGTGGTTTTTTTTAAGCGGACATAACTCGGTAAATTTAGCAATGTGCTAATTAAAAACGTATCCTATCTTATCCCTGATAGAGATCCAATCTAATAATTCAATATAGGTATTTCTTGAAAACAGGTACAAGTGGACACAGACGAGAAATTAGCACTAATGAGTAGAGCGGGGGAAGCTTTAGCGCGGACCGCGGAGTTGGAGCGACAGCTGCAAGACGCGAGAACAAGACTGGCGCAGGTCACGCGGGACAGAGAGAGAGATGTGAGTATTCAGTAAGAGTGAGGGAGACAACGAGTGGCCACAGACGGGATATTAGCACTAATGTGTAATAAGTAATTTCAAAGAAAAAAATATAGCTAGCCTTATTCTTCTTGTCTATTAACCCAGAGTTGAAAACGAGACAAGTAAAGTAGTTTTCACAATAGATCGCTTTTTGATTACGCGGATTTCGTAACCACCCTCCAAACGCCCCGTGTTGCCAGGCGACCACCGGACGCTCCGTGTCTTTTAATATGGTAGGCGAGCGACCGCGGACGCTTGAGAGGTCCATGTCCGGACATTTATTTGAATGGCTGGTTAATTTATCCATTAAGATCCACGTAGGTAATTCAAGGTAAAGGCATAGGGTAAAGTAAATGTGTGCATATAATTGTTATTATCATCAAGTGAAAATAAAGAACTTACTCCTAATATGGAAATCAAATGGAAATGAACAGAAAGGCAAATTAAAAATCGTTATTTATTTTATTTCCTCGCAAACGAAGTGAAAAGTATAGGGTGTTTACAACGGGACCAAAAGCCATTCTAGTCGATTCTATAGCATTCGTATGAACTGCGAACATTTCGTATGGAATGGCTCATTGTATTTCCTTGATGAACAATCTACTTTTTATCGGATTATGACTCTTTTTTGTCATCCAGGAAACAGAATGGAAACAGTTCCAGAGTGACTTGCTCATGACTGTGCGGGTCGCCAATGACTTCAAGACGGAAGCGCAGAGGGAACTGGAGAGGCTCGTCTCTGAGAACAAGGCCTCCAGGGATCGGATCCGGCTGCTTGAAGACCAGATACATTCGATGAAAGGTAGGAGACAATACGAGGATGCGTTGTAGGAAGTTATTATGTACACAAAAACAAAATTTTCTAGCTACTTTCGGAAGTTTCGCATGTGGGTTTGTTAGTTGTACATATAATATAGTAGAACAGCTTTGCAAAATTTAATAAGAAATTCTCTAAATATTTTCGTTGGCTACTTACATATTATCTTGTAGTACTTAGTAGGTACTTACCTATTATATGTAACATATAAATATAAATTTTAAAGGGTTATCTTCTAAGGTTGTTATATACACCATCGACGAGCTACTTTGATTCATAATACAGTGCTACATGATATTTAAAGCACTGTTCAACTTTGCGTTTTCAAATCCAAATTTGCTTGAATAAACTTCATAGTGTCGAGCATGTAATTATGCACGCGCATTTCATGCAAGTTGCATGAAAAGATGGAAGTTCAATGAAATAATGTAATAATGTAGTATAGAAAAGTCAAATAATTAACAACATTTTTCACGCACTAATTCTATGTACGGCTTTCGATATTGTAGTCGCAGTCATAGAACTAACAGAAAATGTTGTCATCTCAACATGTACATAAATGTATAAATTGTCTAGTTTTTTTCATATAGGAACTCCCTTAGAAGGCTTAGACAATAATCAAATATAATCCAGTTCTTACTGACACTTTAAAATCGATTTGTATAATGATTTTATCAATTTTTTTTTTAAAATTCCAACAATTGATTTGGACATTCCAATACTTGACGAAAATCTGGTCACATCTGAGTCATCTATCTTAATTTTAAATTACAAAGGTGGGGATACGATGGAAGATATGAATAATAATCAGCATAGCGTTTGATACCTATCTATCCATTAATGTAAATATGTAACATGACAAATGTATCAAAAGGGAATTCCTATATGAGAAACAGTATAAAACATTCTAATCCAAATTTGATGTACCAAAACAGGTGTTGACACGCAAGAATCTCTGGATAGTGCAAATAACTATTCCGACGAAGGCAATAAATTGTCAAAAGATTCAGACTCTCTGAGCGATAGTTCTTCCAAAGAAGTGTTCAAAAATATAAGAACACGTTACTTGTCACGAGTACACAGCGTTAACGAACTTAAAAAGGATACCAGTTTGGTTGACCAGGCTTTCTTTAAACTGAACAATACAGTAAATCAAAATGGCTCGGAAGAGGGTACTCCAGAGAATTTCAAAATAGAAATTGAAAATGTTAAAACAGATGAGACGGATGAGGATGAAATTAATAAATCAGAGTCAGATGATTCTTCGAGTAAAATTTTGGCTGAAGCCATCTTGCCTTTCGGATCCAAAGAATTAAAAAGGCAAAATGCAATTGATTTATCTGCGTCAAGTGATGTCTTAAACAATTCAAGTAATATAATAAATAGGAACGTTAAGCAAATTTCGAAGTCTGAATCAACTAAACTAGAAACTAGAGAACGAACTACTTTTAGTAGAAATTTATCAGGCTTGTTTAATGGTAAACCAAAGTCTTATAGTACGGATAATCTTAACGTAAACGAAGAATTTAAAAATGCGCTAAAAGAGGCTACTAGTATAGAATTTGTAGGTAATAATAATTGTAATGTCAGTAATGCATCTCTGTTTAGTGAAGGATCAGATTGCGTTTTTCTTCCATTCGTTGAAGCAAATAATAATGTAACTAAAGAAATTAATAAAGAAAAGGCGGAAGAAGTTAATGGAAGCCGTTATCAAATACCTATTGTAAAAGCGGAATCTATTCTACCTTACCCTTACCCTGAGGATATAAGGAAAAGTGAAACGGATAATTTTGGATTGATAAATACTTGTAATATGCACCCAAAGGGCTGTATCGAAAGTGATCTTAAAAAGGTTAACGAAGAACTGAAAATCAATTTCAAAGCAGCACTTGATAGAATTGTTGGTCCAAAAAAAGAAAATCAGATGAAACAAACACAAAAAATTGAAGATGTTTTGCCCGAAAGCGAAGTGACCATAGTTGAAATTGATATTAATTCTGATAAAATTGACAATATTCCCATAAAACGTCTATCTACTTTTAAAGGCAATGACAACAAATTTTCTGCACACGCAGGAGTAAGGAGAGATCCTTGTGAGTCAAACCCAAAATCAAGTTTTGAAGAAATCTCTAGCAAAAGCAATTGTAGCGAAAACTTAATAACGATTGAAAATTTTGAGGGACAAAGAAACGATCACGCAGAATCGTTTCATAATCAAACCAGTAATGAATCCACTGTCGTTCTGGAAAATCAACTCGAAGGAAAACTAAAAGAGATTCCGGAAAATTCTGAAATTTCTTGTCCAGCATCCAAATTTAAAGAAAAAAGCCAACATTCAGAAAACAATATGAGTCCATCCACAAAATCGATGGATGATCAAAAAGCTGTTCCTTACCCAGCACTTATTGATGATAACGTGAGTTATCATTTGAAAATAAATACTGTCAGTGATTTCACGTCAAGCAACATATCTAACGCTGCAGCTTATAACAACAGTATAACAAATGTCACCTCAAATCAAGTTCGCAATAAAGTTAACACTATTTTTACTCCCAAAAGTGTAATAAATGCAAATTCAGACCGTGCATCGTCCCCAATAATAAGTCCCGTATTAATACGACCAATTTATTTTAAACCAAATAATGCGGTTTTAGAACATGAGCGAGAAACTGAAAACAAAAAAGGAATGGTTTATTATAATGATATTGATCAAGTAATCACTAAAGAAAATAATAACCCAGCAATTATGCAAACATGTAGAAATGATAATGAAAATAAAAACAAAATTATTTATCAGAAAAATATTAAAGTTAAACCTCTTGGATTATTTCCATTAAGAAAAGTTGGATCAAGCCGAAATGAATTAGAAACAAAATCACCTTCACCATCACCAATTAAAACTCCACCTTACACTCCTACGAAACCAGCTGTAGCTAAACTGTCGAAAATGCCTGAATGGTTGATTGATAACCAATATTATCAACCTATAGAAAATATTCCTTTCGTAATTAATACGGCACAAACCTTTGTAAAGCCCGACGTCGTTAAAGAAAATCTTAAAACCAATATAGTTAACACCAATCCGTTTCTACCCCACTTTCTATATGAAAAAGAGCCAGAGCAAGAAAACTATTATGAAGAAATCGGGCAACCAATACCACCGATTCCATCCCCAAAGAATGTGGCAGACGACGACAAAATATCAAATAAAAATTTAGCTGGAGACGACTTACCTTCCATGGCACGCGAGGATATTTTAAAAGTGCCGCGAAGACCCAAAAGGACGAAAAAACACGATTCTCGTCCATTGAAAGACAATAATAACGAGGAAAAGCCAATTTCTTGTATAACAAAATCTGTAATATCCTTGTCAAGGTCACCGAGTGCAAATGAGATTGTCATGAAAAGGACCGCAGGCTCAGTTGGGGATATAGTCCAAAGTTTAGAAAAAGGTCGGCAAATTGAACCACGAAATATACGAGTACCACCTCCTAGGAAATTTTCTCTGCAGGGACAGCCTGCACCTAATATAGAACCGAATACAGGTTCATTGCCTCGTTTAAGGAAAACTTATCATTGGAAGACTTTGGAACATAAGAGGCTTTCACATCCAATAAGATCGCTTAACGACTCACCGCCGCCGTCGCGACCTCTACGTAAGTTAGGCTTTGCCTAAATCGTCTCGTGTGATATATGTGTAAATGTAAATAACCGTGTACAGCGTCTTTTGATGGATAATTTCGTGTCGTTTTATTAGTGTTTTGTTCCATTGGGTCATGGTTTGTTGGTGTTGGTCATTGTTGTGCAGGCTTTGTGTATTTTCATACATTTGTATATTTTGTATTCATATGTCAATCTCTAGCGTAACATTTAGCATTTTCTTAATAATTAAAATTGGAATTCAATAACGCTATCGAGTAAAAAATTCTAAATTGTACGCACTTGTTGTACACAGGGCATTATTTAAATTATTTCTTGCAATGATTAATGTTTTTTGGATTTATTTGGATTTACAAAATATGTATTTGATATTTTTTAAACTTGCATCACTTGAAATCTTTTATATCTTTAATTGGCTTCATATAATTTTATCAATATGCTTCCTTTATAATTATTAAGCATGGGGATACATTGGAAAGATATTTTTTCTTCAGGATTATTAATTATCTGTTTAACCTTCGCAAACTATATTTTTCTGGCTAGTACATACAACATGCTCGTAGCATTTGTTTTTTAAATAAAGCTAGGTATTTAAATGACATTTCATTTTCGCTAGGTACCTATCTGTTTTTTTTAAATTTATATTTTCATACGATTTTATGTTCATATCGCTGTCTCACTCAAACGAATGTTGCCAGCACCTCTCAGCTAATACATACTTTGAAGCAAAAGTATGTACCTTTATCGGTAATTATATTTCTAGGCACTCCATTTATTTATTGAATAATAAAATGTGACATTTTAAGATTCTATTATAATTGTAATGTTGTAATAGCAGATCCCCAGGACTATTTTTTTACTGGTATAAAAATATCTATCCTGTCCCCTGTGCAAGCTATCTCATCAAGATCGGTGTAGTGTTTGAGCCGTCAAATGATAACAAAAAGACAGACATACAATTTTCGCATGTCTATCAGTTTTAATAAAGACTTTCTAATTCTGGTACCCGTTCTCTCTGCAGCAATGCCTCCCCGGACAGAAGAAACCCCGCCCCCTCCCCTGCTGACCAGTGCTTCCTTGCAAGACATCATGGCGACAGCCGCGTCACATAGACGAACCAAGGGTAAGTTTAGGTAAAGTTATGAAAAATACCCTGAATACAATCATAGTCATTCTGGTCAAAATGTTTGCAGTTTCACTTGATATTTCAAAAGCATTTTGCAAAAGATTATTAGAGAATAGAACATTTCTATTTCTTGAAACATCCATACTAATATAATAATGCAAAAGTGTGTCTGTCTGTCTTCTACGTTTTAATGTCCCATTTTTTCAACCGATTTTGATGAAGTTGCATCCCCAGGAAGGAAATAAGCTACTTTTGGTCCCGGAAAATTTAACAGTTCTTGAGGGAATCGTAAAACCTTATTAATCCATGTGGACGAAGTCGCGGGCATCATCTATTAGTATATAGTTTTATTCTATAACTAGAACAGACCAGTTAATTACAACTCTGTACTGTAGACTGTACATGTTTGGTTTCAGGTGTTAGCCGGCAAGACTCGCGGCTTTCGGTGAAATCGCTCATAGAAAGTATTGAAAACGCAGCAAAAGCAGCTAAGCAGTCGCCGGCGACCACGCCTGTTACCGAGTGGCCACAGGTGAGGATATTTAAATGCGAAAATGATTAACAACTAAATGTTGAAATAGTTGTTAAAATGATTTAACAACTATTTCAGGTTCTATAATGTTAGCATTATTGTCATTATATCTCAAGAAACAGGAAGTATAATATTCGTCAATTTGACTCGTTTTATGGAATTCGATTTAACCTGCGGATACGGACGACATATTGAAAATAGTCAAATACGAGTGTTTTGACGATGGTAATTCAGTCTCCTGCCGGCAGACTCAGCGATTATTGAATACCTTTGTGTTTAGATCGCAATTGATTTAGAGCTAAACGATAGCAATCGTGGCCGGATCAAATGAATATCGTCTTTAAGTTTAGCCGTTTAACCAACTTTTATCTAATTAAATCAAATCTCTCGTGGAACATCTACACGTTTAACCATTTACTCGTGCAAGTTTCAAATGAGAGGACAAATATATTAAAAGTGTCTCATAAATACCTACTTTTGGATTGTCTCTTAAAAGCATGCTAAATATTTATAGTTTTTAGTCCGTAGCGTGCTATGGATTTATAGCAGTTTTGAACAACTCTAATATTGTTATATTACATTACCAATTCCTAAAAGCGCTAGTTTCCAAAGTTATTATTAAAATGTATCTTATGTTTATATTCTATCCTATCCAGGTGCAAAGCCCTGTGGGTGTGACGCCAACAGCGAACACCATCAAAAACGGCATATCGGAGCCGACGCCCGCGCCCGCCAACGGCATCTCCGCGACCAACTTCTCGGCCAAGCCTCCCGCGCCGCGGAACAACAGGCCTTCACCTATCACCACTGGTGAGCGGAAAACTGTATTTATCCATTATCAGCTGATGCCCGCGGTTACGTCCGCGTGCAATAAGTTTGTTAATTCCCACGGGAACTCCTTAATTTTCCAGGACAAAAAGTACCAACTCACTTTAAGTATCTTTATCCATGCACGCGAAGTCGCGGGCATCATTTAGTTGTATAATGAATTATTAATGATTAATTTTACTTGGTATTATTTTTTTATTAATGAATTACGAAATAAAGACCTTATTCTCAAACGCTTTTGACTAGGTAGTCATAATAAAATATGATAACTTTAATTAGTATATTTACAGAATTTATTTATTGTATTATAAAATATGAAATATGGACTAATTTAACATGCATGTACTTAAAAGTATACAGTTAAAATATTGTAGCAAATACGTTGCCGTCACGTAACTTAATATTGTATCGTACGTATTCTGTCATTCTTACGTCCTGTCGACTTAAGCTCGCAACACACGCTCCGGTTTTATAAGCCCCGCTCTCTTCGAATTATCACAATCCTATTTTTTTTTTAATCGTTGACTTAAAGTGCTATTAAATAGAGCGAACCCCGCAGGGCGACCGCGTAACTTTTGCATCAATCATTGATATATCGCAATCACTTCTGATTGGTTAACACTCTTCCACCATTGGACGAAATCCATTGACGCAGCAAGAATACCATAAATTCAGCCAATCGGAGGTGATTGCGATGTATCAATGATTGATGCAAAAGATACGCGGTCGCCCTGCCGAAAGCGGTTGTGTGGAAAGGAAACAGGGACAGAGTGCGAGAATAGGGATGATGACAACTCAATCAAATCAGGAACTATGTATCAAACTTAAAAACGCGCTTCTCGTATGGAAGTTTGCATTAAATACAAACGTAACGTCATTAAACAGCACACTTTTGTATCGATAGTTTAAAATGATTATCAAACTTAAAACTAACAGAAGATGTGAGTACAGTAGAGTAGTAGAGTATAATATTACAGTAAGTAATTCTGGTCAAGTGACAAGTCTTACTTCAATATGCATTGTTTAAGTGATTATAATTGAAGTAATTCTCAATTTACGTTTCGGCATCTGTATTAATTAACTAATTTTATTATTTTCAATATTGACCGCATGTAAGTGTTCGCGTTTTCTATTCCAGCATGGAGGAATGAGAGAGGCGCATAGCTCTCGCCTTTTCCTATCTAACCTATTTGTTTGTCTGTTTATATATTATCCTATTTACGTATATCTGTCAATTTATTATCGCACGTACCTAGTATGGCAGTTACCTAATAAATTTTATCATGAAGTGCATAGACTTCATTAGTATTTAATTTGTTTTATTCCTAAGTTGATAAGTAATCCAATATATTTATTTTGTGACTAATATGTAAAATGCCTTGTAAATAATAATCTAATTTCAATACGTAAATGTAATTTAATTTTGTTATTACAAAATATTTTTAGCAGAACAGCATAATATTGCTTGGTGTGCACTCCATATAAACTTTTCTTGTGACAACCCTCGATCTGCAATCATTCTTACTTCCTCTCACAGCATTGTGTCAGTTATATCTAAAGTGTTTATTTTAAATGTTATGGTCTAAATTGCTTAAAATTGTAAAACGCATTGGTATTTTTTTTTTCAACTATAATTATCTTAAGGACTTAATCCCTTTGATAAGTGATATACTAAATGCCTTGCTATGGGACTTTTTATTTGTTTTAATTTAACGTTTTCACTATGTGCCAAAACTTAATTGATTTCCTATTTATTTATTTAAATTCTCTTTGTTATGCCTTTCTTGCCCTTTCCTTAATTTTGACCAATTATTTTTTTGATAATATATAAGTAGGTACATTAAAACACCACATCATAATATGAGTGACTAAAAATTTAATTTTAAGCAATTTTAATTACTTACAATAATTTATATTTCTATCGATACTAATTAAAGTTACAAACAAATAAAAACTGACACAACGCGTGGTATATGGCTTTTAAATGTGTCTAACGCGCGGGGCAGAAACGTCCTCGACGGCGGCCACAATGACCAACATGGCCAACATGGCCAATATGGCCAACATGAGCAGTATGGCCAACATGCCCGATGAACAGCGCGCGCTCGCTACGCTCCAGCAGAAGGCCATCGAGTCGTTCGTACGGCGGAACAGTTACGGAGATATATGTGAGTGACTAATGTTAACATAATGGTGCCAAATTCGGTACATACACATCTACAGTCTCACAAATTTATCTGTCCGGGTGGCCAAATTGGAACTGACTTTAATGCCTGTTAAGTGTTTGATTTTATTACATTTTTAATATACTTAGGTATGCTAGCGACACTGTCATCGGATCAGATAAGTTTTATGGGACTATAAACTCAATTGATCGGGCTAAATGTTACGCCATCCTATAGCATAAATTTCAGTTAATTTTGTAATAATTTAATAATAGCACTTTTTAAAATTATAATACGTCATTAACTGCTACAGTGAATAAAGCTCTAAAACTTTTAAATATCTAACAACTATTATTTCAACTTGCTGTATTCTCATTAATAAAATATTATTTAATTTAGGTACCTATCTTTTATGATCCAGATGTGTCATTTTATTAGCTGGGAGGTTGTGTAGCTACAACCGAATTTGCTACACTATACAATATAGTGGTCACATACGTAATTTCTTTTTATCGTTACGTATTTGGCTTCTTTATATTGCTTTTTTGCTATAAAAATAACTTATTTAGTGTTTTAGCACAATTTAACGAAATTGAAAAGTGAAGAAATAAAATTATTCCTTACTTACTTCAAGAGTAAAATTAGTAAAATATAAAAATAAAATAAGATACTATTTAAGCTTAAATATTTTATTATTTCATTCAGGTGAAAGAAAAGACCCTCTGAATGCTCTGCAAGTGAAAAACGGTGGATCAAAACGGAATGCCCTTCTCAAATGGTGTCAACAGAAAACGTTAGGATACAACAACATAGATATTACTAATTTTAGGTAAGTTTACTTTTTGATAAAACTGCATTTAGGGTCTGTTATGTTGACCATACACGTTCCGGCGCCATGAGCCACGTCCACTTCGGTTTGGGAGATTTTAGGTGATGTAACTTTTGGTTAAAACTGCATATTTTAGGGTCTGTTATTTTGACCACACGCGTTCCGGCGCCATGAGCCACGCCCACTTCGGTTTGGAAGATTTAGTAATTTTACCAAACTATATTTAACTTACTTACTTATATAATTGCAGTTTTTGAATTCTTTAAAATCGTCGACGAGATTTCTTAGACCAAATTTCTGTATCAACCAAAAGTCAAATCGCCTTCCGTCGTCAGGATCGTTTAGGACGTGTTTGAGATGTCTTTTATCGGTTGTGTCATTTCGGTCGGGGGTATATTATGATGAGGTAGCCTAAAGGTATGCCCAACTCCAAACATAAGAGTGGTGAGTGTACAACACACGGCATTTGCAGGAAACAATTCTGCCGAGCTCTAGCAAGGACTTAAGAACCATACTGACTTGATATACCGATGAATACAGTGGCGTGTACATGGTTACAAACCAGGGTAGGAATTGGCTACGTAGATACCTATTTTCTGGTAGTGCATAATGAAAATTAAGCATAGAGCTTTTTATATAGGGGAAGCTGAGCGTTTATGCCTCTATGTCGTGCACGCCACTGGTCGCGAATATAATATTTGGAGCAGACGTCCAATAACACCGCGGCGTTCAGCGCGCGGCAGCCGCGCGAGTTTGAGCTCTATGTATACGCACTTAGCATAAAAATTCACTTCACGTTCCAGTTCGTCGTGGAACGACGGCATGGCGGTGTGCGCGCTGCTGCACTCGTATTTGGGCGAGTCGCGTGTGCCGTACGCATCTCTGTCGCCGCACGACAAACGCACCAACTTTTCTGTCGCGTTCGCCGCCGCTGAGTCCGTGGGCATACCCACCACTTTGGTACGTGTTATCCTTACTTCCTCACCAATATTATAAACGTGAAAGTTTGTGAGTATGGATGTATAGATGTATGGATGTTTGTTACTCTTTTACGCCAGAACGGATCTGGATGAAATTTGGCACAGGGATAGATTATAGGCTGGAATAACACATAGTTTTTATCCCGGAAAATTAAATGGTTAAAAAGCCAAAGTTAAAGCCACACTTCATCCAGATCCGTTCCGGCGTTCAGCCGTTGGGGCGTGATTTAGTAACAAACATCCATACATACATCCATCCATCCAAACTTTCGCATTTATAATATTAGTATAGATTGCATACGCAAGCGACTAGCATCGCTTCTATAATAGGTCTAGGGACTTATTTCGTGGCACGGACTATACAAAAAAATTGTTTTTTTTTTCCTCAGAATATTCAAGACATGATCCAACAAGAGAGACCAGACTGGCAGCAAGTGATGGCGTACGTAACCAGCATTTATAAACATTTCGAAACTTAGTTTATTTACCTTTGGCTAGCATGCCACGATTATAGAGAAATTTAATAGAAATATTCGATTGATTTCTATTAAAAAAAATCAGTACCTACATCGCTTTTTGGCTGAAAATCAAGCCATGGTTGTTATTTGATTGTCCATTCCAAGGTTAGGATTAAAGATCATTTCAGGGTTATATGGTGAATGGCCAATAATAAGATTTAAAAGGTTGTAATTTGTATTGTGACATTCCCGTAAGAATAATAATTAAGTGTGTACACCAACCGCAATATGGAAAAGATAAGTAAGTACCTATTACTTTTTGAAAACTATTTTTAACATTGTCATCTTGTGTTTTAGATTCATTTTTCAGAAATCCTTTCCTTGTTTAAATATTGCTTGCTCGAATTCAACTTAAAACTGTTTTTTTTAATTTAAAATTAAAGTCTTGATGGTTCAGTATAAAAGTCCGTTCACATTTATATAACCTCTCTCTGTAAGGTTGGCTAAACTGCGTGTCCATGTTTCACACGAGTTTATTTTGCAGTTCAAACATTTAATCCATTCAAATTATGAATACTAGATGACTTATTAAACAATTTTGTAGGTTCTATTTACGATTAAACTAGCTGATTCCTGCGACTTTGTCCGTGTGGAATATGTTTTTTTTAAATTCCTATGATAAAAGGAGCCTGTGTCACTCTCCGGGTCCTCAACTATTCCCATGCAAAAAATCACGACGATCCATTGCTTTGTTGCGGCGTGACTGAAGGACAAACCAATAAACTGACAAACAAACATACTTTCGCATTTATAATATTAGTATGATGATTGAACTGCAATCTGCAGAATAAACGCAACAGAAAAACACGGACACTCAGGTAAGCCAACCTTACAGCTAGAGGTAAAACTTTTTATTTTTTTCGAATTTATTGAGATTATAATAAATAAAAGGAACTTTGCGGTTGGTTCGTGTGTGAATTATTGTGATAGTGGTCCATCATTTTGTGAAATTGAATTGCCTTGTAACGGCCTTTGCTGTGTGAGGAATTGATTAACGTCATTCCCTATGAAGACTGATTTATTAGGTTAGTGGATGAGGGCTCTTATTACTACTATTGTGCCGCTTTAATGGTTTTAAGTACATTACATTACATTGATTATCCGTGGTCCTATTGTTTAGTTCTACTGGTAGTATCACGGGTAATTTAGATTTTCGACGGTACTACTGCTAAAATGCGTTAATAATTGCTCCAAAGGTAACATATTGTGGTAGTAGTGCTACCTTAAAACTACTAATAGAACCAAGCAGTAGAACCACGGGCAAGCAATACATTCACGTCCATATAGATATCCAAATAATGGCTCGTTTAAATTAGTTATTACTTTTTCTTACGAAGGTATTCGAAATCCAAATGTACTTCTTTTGTATTAAAGCGGCATAAGATAAACAAATTGCAGGGGTTTTTAACCTTTTCTTAGTTCTATTTAAAATATCATGGATTGGAATATTTTTAAGCAAGGTTACGTTCATATGTAGGTATATGTTTAATAACGCTAATATTGAATTGACAATATTGAATATTTTTCAAAATTGTTGCGTACCCTTAAATTTTGATGTGTGTAGATATGTAACAGATATATATGCCTTAGAGTATTCTAAATCAATTCATACTTTATGAATTCCGTAAGCGATAATAATCTGTTTTGTATTTATAAAAATAAGTATCCAAATTGATTAAAGCCTCCCTTCCATACGTGATTTACACAATATTAACCAAAATCGTGCTTACATATGAGAGGGTTTTTATATAATCCGATCTAAAATCTTGTTTTATGGAAAATGTAAATAAAATGACATAAAATTAACGTGTACCAGATATCAGATCGAATAATATGGAAACCCTTTGACGCATTTTCTATCTTAAAACGTAATATTAAAATTAATAAGATTAAATACTTGTTAAAAGCCTTCGATGTCTGTATCCTGTATAACGCCTTATTAAAGTATTTAGATAGTTTTTACATTCGCCAGTATCTAAGGAAAACCCCTATTACCCGACTCCTGTTTGCAATGCGTTTCGGTTTCAACACAAACCGCATCACTCTAATGTCGACTACACACGCCCCGGTTCTGAAAGCCATGTCCGGTCCAGTGCGAGTTTATTTCGATTTTACTGTAAAGTTTCTAAAGTTACAAACTATAAACAACAACAAACACACGTTCATGATTCGATATTTCAATTTTACTTATACATTTGTTTTAGCTGGTAAATTGAAATTAAACGGTCGAATTTTGAACGATAAAGTTATTTTTCATCCGACCATCTCGGAAAGAGTATTTTTAATCTTCGATATCGGAATGCAAAAGCCGTTATTATCCTCTTGAGGATAAAGTAAATTGAATTTAGAACATCGTGTACACGATAGTAAATATCACTCGTCTATGAAGTTTGTGTGTGAATTCAAAACATCATTAATTCCTATTTACTTCTACCTCTGGTGCCGAATTTCCATACAACCTTTTTTAATTTGTTAAAAACTCACACTCGTAACCTTCTTGGTGTACTTTTTTAATTTGCTTTGCGCGCACCATTTTCTTTCACGTCATGTCATTTCCTCGCTGAGGTGGGATGAAAAGTTACGTGTTGCACTCGAGTGAAAAGTTGTTTTTTAACCGCGTGCTCAATTTTGATGACCGAGCAAGCGAAGGATTCTAAAATTGAATCACGAGCACAGCGAGTGGTTCAAAAATTAGAATCCTGAGCGTCAGTGAGGGAATCAAAATTGAGCACGCGGTTAAAAAACAACTTTTCACTCTTGTATAACAAATAACTATTTGTATTGTAATTTGTAATCCAAATAATATAATATTATTATTTTCATTTGTTACCTCTTGTTTTACCGCTAAGCATTTTTTGACAAATTTGAATAACAATAAAACATAATATTTAGGCGTGTGTTTAATGAAATATGTATACTGATAGTGTGAATTCGATTGTACTCATAATTTAATCTACACTTAATTAATAGAAAATAACATTGAAATAAGATATAGAGCATAATTTATTAGCTCCGGCAGATAAATTTATTGTGCAATCGAATTAGCACTTGTCTTACGCTCACATCTAATGTACCTATCAAAACACTATACATGTAAACAATAATTAACTTATTTCACGTCAAATTACCTATCCTACAAGAATATAATAAATAAAATAGAGTTAAATATAGCAGAATGTGGATTAATTTAATTTTGTTCTGCACGAAATTATGCCTTCTAAGTATAATAGCGTATTCACACGTGCCGAAAATTTATATACGATAAAATTGCCGGCACGTGTGGACCCGCCTTAAAGTATGAATGATATTATGTAATAAAAAAATATATGCAATGCAATTTACTATGGATGATATATTTATTTTGTGTCATTTGAAGATAAGATATTTGCCATTTGTTTGTACGACCGGAGCAAATTAACATCAATTTATTGTTTTACTTTTTTCATTCACGTAAATATACACAATATACAGGGATAATTAAAAAATACCTATAACCTCTTAGGGGTAGTTTCTGTATTTACGTAAGTAATAAACAAATTTTACTCTGCGACTTTTAAAAATTGTGATTTATAATCTGAATATGCAAAAATAGAAATAAAATCAAATTAGCTACTCTAAGGAGGGGTTTACTCTAAGCGACGCGCAGTCGACGCACAAATCATCCATCGACCACTGCCTACCAAAAGTATAGAGCCGACGCGTGTCCAGAATGTATAGCAAAAAGCTTAATTTTTTACGAACACAATTTTTTTATAAAGTTTTAGAAAAAAAATGTTTCAATAGGTATTGGCTAGTGAACTTGCCCTTAACAGCCTATAAGCATTTTTAAATAAACCCTAAAATAGTTGCGGGGAACTAAACTAAATAGAACTACAAATTTCAGCTTTTGTCCATATGTTACTGTTGTTTTCAGTTAGAGAAGCATACGACTCCACTCACCGTCACGCTGCTGAACGGATGCGTGTGTTAAATTAACTAAAACATAATTTTATATGGACACAACTTGATCCCATCCCAGCCCATCGCGATTTTTTGTGTCCTCAGCCTTATACAAATTATTCCTCGTTTCGCAGAGTGACTGTTCGTTGAAGCTCTTAATATTATAGATTAATTAATTATCTATTTTCAGATATTTGTATTTCTGTAAATATAGCTAAAATAAAGTTCCTGGTTTATTTTAAAAAGCGTTTTTTTTATTTAACAATAACAATCTCTTATACAAAAGTAGGTAGTTAGGTACTTATAATATCACATTCTGTTCATATTAAAATAAATACACATAATTATATTTACAGTAGCTGAAAAACTTAACTTAATTAATATATCATTAAATCAATACATTGAGATGAACGTGATCAATATGATTTCAACAACAACAGAAATTCCCCCTCGACACACTGGTGGGATAAGCCGGTGGGTACACGGGTCACGGCCCACATACGCCTATGCTAATTTTTTACTAAACCAGATCATTGGTTACCATTCAAGAACACCAGGAATGTACTTCTCGATAAGTACTTCATAGTAAGGCCACAGAGTTTCGATGTCAGGTACACCCGCACTCTTTGTGTACAGGTCATATTGGCTGTGAAAAAACAATACCACACATAGTTTAAAATGGTTATCAAACTAAAAACAAATAGAGAATGTATGTCTTTTGGAATACCCGCTAATATTCACAAAACAATATATTTTTTTGACAAAGGTAACATCCCTTTTTTATCCTTATCGTGTGCAGCAGCCAGCACATTTGTTTGCGAACATTATTTGGAAGTAAGACTGAATCCACTACACGCTTGAACTTGAGTTCGCGTTTGTGCGCTAACATCACGACAGTAAGCGCACATTTTGCTAAGGTTTACTTGTGCGAGACCACAAAGAGAAATATTTATGCCGTACACTTGTTAAATCGCAGCAACACAACCTTGCACCAAAGGTTCAATGTTCAATTCAATAAACAAAAAATGTTGATGTAAGATGTGATTGCTTGCTCACTTGAACTTCAGCACCGCTTGTCTGATCTTCTCATCTTCCTCGGTGAGGAATTGGCTGTAGTCGCCGCCTGCATGCCACGGGTAGAAGGAATGATACCTGGTGACAACATCATCTACACTGTTATGTCAATTAAGATACCAAGGTCACCAAGTGTGTCCTCCTACAACGTTCAACACAGCTCAGCGAGAAACTGACAACGTTTGTAATGTGGTCGACTGTCGACGTTCAATCTACTCGCGAAACGTATCTATAGCTCAAAGTTTCTAGTACGTAGCTTAGTAACGTAATTAGTGAGTAAATTCAAAGCAAAAAGTGAATAGGCCTTCCGGCGCGGTGCAACTTCGAGGCAAAAAGTAACGGGGGTTTCCTAGTGGTCCTACTAATGGACCACGAGGAATAGGGCGTCTGCGTGGTTCTACTACGAAATTTAATTATGAAATATGAATATAGGGCATCTTCTAGGAAAGTGCGATTTTTTCCTAACCTGATCTAATTTGAGAGCGTCTAAAACACCACGCAAGGTTCGTCGCAAACGTTTCTACTTTCTGTTTATCTTTTGGATGAGCTAAGGAAAATGCTAACTACAGTTAAACGATAAATAATATTATTCTTCTGAATTTTATATACGCAGACAACTCTTTATTGCCACAGGCTTTCTGGCTCACCTGATCATCTGCAAACCTTCTTCAGGGAACTTGGCGTTGTTATGCTTCAGCACCCTGTAGAGGTATTCGTCGTGTCCCCATGACATTAGGAGGTTTTCAATGCCACACTTTTCCTCGTACATGCCCAATTCAGTGCTGAAAATTGACAAATTGTTATGTCCCTCTTTTAAATCTTCATAATAGTCTTCTTTGGGTCGCGACCCCTGGACCCAAGGGTGACCCCTGGGCGAAAGGGTATTCATGTTTACCCGTGGCTCCACTGCATTATGGTTCGAATACAATTCAAAAAGATGTCGATTGATTGTTTCTACTCAGTTTAACCTTCGACTTACTTAGGTACAATAAACTAATAGGGTAAGGATCCGTTCGGCCCAAACGGTAAGATCCTTGCGCACTTTTTTGATGTCGCTGAACAACGCTGCTAAAGAACTGTAGATATCAGTACCTATTGACTTTATCCAGTGACATCAAAAAAGTGCTCGAGGGTTTTTGTTTTAGTATAAACTGACCTGAGGCACTCTTTATTCGAATCCTGGTAGGCAGTTGTCACGGATAAATCGTTTGAGGGTAGGTAGCATTTTGTATCACATGCAGTTCAGGACTTAATACACATGACCCATCTACGATCATGATAAAAATCAGAAAAGATTTTTTAACTCAAGTGAAATCAAAAGGTTCCCGTCGTATGTCAATCTCCAGGAACTATCTCATTGCCAAATTTCATCTTGCGCCACAAAAAGGTAACAAACAGACACACCTTCGCATTTATATTATGTGAGATGAGATTTCCCTTGGACGAATAATTAGTCAAATCATCCAAGGGAAATCTCTCTATCCCACTAATATTATACTGGATTTAAATTGATAGAAGTCCCCCTTACTTGTATTTCTCATTATAAGTGTCAGGGTTGTCCATAAAGCTGTCGTCTCCATACACGATGTTCTTGCCCCACTTACAGCCGACAGGGAATGTGTCGCCCACCACACACCACTGCGGCTCGTCATAGAACGCCATTACCTAGAACAAACATAGCCGTTCAAATTCTAATGTTTTTTTTTTTATTGAAATAATCTCTTACAAATGCTTTTTAATTTTCAAGTGAATTTACCACTAGTTTGGAATGCCATTTCTACCGGGAAGAACTAGCAAAAAACTCGTCGGTTGATTTTTAAAGACTTTACGTTAATAATCAATAACATAGTAGGTTGAAACATTCGTTACCCGTGGTACTACCAGTAGTTGCACGGGTATTTTTTGCCCGTGTTACTACTCATTACTCCAGTTGTAACATGTTTCCCATGTTACTGCTGGTAGCAAGACTGGTTTTCTTTCCTGTTTCCTAATGAGCCAGCTTAGATGATGATTACCTTTCCAAGATCATGAATTAATCCAATCAGCTGGAACCAGTCCTCCTCAGGGTGATCTTCGCGGATCCTCTCAGCGGTCTGGAAGGCGTGCACGATGTTGGGCAGCTCTGTATCGGGATCCGACTCGTCGACCAACTCGTTCAGTTTGACCAACGCGTCTTTGACTGACGACTTGAAGTGGTTGAATTTTAGCCACTTCTCCATTTTACCTGAGGGGAATTGAAATTGGATTTCAGTACTTTCACGGAAAGTTTCACAGGAAACCTTTCTTTCTGTATATATTATACATCATGTCCACAACTTTATCCGTATGATCTACACATAATTCAACAACGCGCAAGTTAAAAAAAACCGGCCAAGTGCGAGTCGGACTCGCGCACCGAGGGTTCCGTACAAACCTGTAATAAGTTTTAAATTAAATGTTTTTTTTAAAAATTTGAGTTGATTGAATGAAAGGTAAATTGCGATTTACGATTAATGACGTATTAAAAAAAACTACTTACTTGATCTCGTTCAAACCAATTTTCGGTGGTAGTTTGCATGGTAATGTACAACATATATTTTTTTTAGTTTTATCATTCTCTTATTTTAGAAGTTACGGGGGGGGGGGGACACACACATTTTACCACTTTGGAAGTGTCTCTCGCGCAAACTATTCAGTTTAGAAAAAAATGATATTACAAACCTCAATATCATTTTTGAAGACCTATCCATAGATACCCCACACCTATGGGTTATATGAAAAAAAAAATTTTGAGTTTCAGTTCTAAGTATGGGGAACCCCAAAATTTATTGTTTTTTTTCTATTTTTGTAAGAAAATCTTAATGCGGTTTACAGAATACATCTACTTACCAAGTTTCAACAGTATAGCTCTTATAGTTTCGGAAAAAAGTGGCTGTGACATACGGACGGACAGACAGACAGACAGACATGACGAATCTATAAGGGTTCCGTTTTTGCCAAATTTGGCTACGGAACCCTAAAAAGAGAGACTAACATGAACCATCAAACATAGAAAGGTTCAAACGAGTATTGTCTTCTTCACACCATTAAGTTGGATAAAATTAATGGAAGAGAAGCGTTGGTAGGAGAAGCAAGTCGTGATTCATGGCTTAGGAACATCCGGGAGTGGACAAAATAGCCATAACAACAACAATTGACGACCTCTCTGGCGCAGTGGTGTGCTCTAACTAGCTTTATTATTCCATCTATGGTGCTGTGGGATAAGTGGCAGGTTCCAGGTTCGATCGCCGGCAGGAATTTATAATTTCAGAATTTTCTCTAGTCTGGCCTGGTTTTCTGATCGTCAAGAGATTTAGACTTCCTGTACGATGGCGTGTAGAAACTATGTAGAAACCGATTAAAAGTATGGGTTATATGTAACAGCCATACCCTTAATTGGTTGGCCCGTTGCTTAGTGGAGAGAAGAAGAAGAAAAGATAATAAATGGAAGCTTAGCCAACAATAATAACAACTTTTCTCACTGCCAAGGGTAACTGGTTGAGATCTCAGAGATAAGTGCTGTTTTTTTATGTATTTTATAAGTAAGTACTCTTCTTCAATTATTTCTTTACCAAATAAAAAGAATTTATAACAAAGGAAAAACCGGCCAAGTGCGAGTCGGACTCGCGCACCGAGGGTTCCGTGCAAACCTGTAGTAAGTTTTAAATTAAATGTTTTTTTTAAATATTTGAGTTGATTGAATGAAAGGTAAATTGCGGTTTACGATTTATGACGTATTAAAAAAAAACTAATTACTAGATCTCGTTCAAACCAATTTTCGGTGGAAGTTTGCATGGTAATGTACAACATATATTTTTTTTAGTTTTATCATTATCTTATTTTAGAAGTTACGGGGGGGGGGGGGGGGGGGGCACATTTTACCACTTTGGAAGTGTCTCTCGCGCAAACTATTAAGTTTAGAAAAAAATGATATTGCAAACCTCAATATCATTTTTGAAGACCTATCCATAGATACCCCACACCTATGGGTTAGATGAAAAAAAAAATTTTGAGTTTCAGTTCTAAGTATGGGGAACCCCCAAAATTTATTGTTTTTTTTCTATTTTTGTAAGGAAATCTTAATGCGGTTCACAGAATACATCTACTTACCAAGTTTCAACAGTATAGCTCTTATAGTTTCGGAAAAAAGTGGCTGTGACATACGGACGGGCAGACAGACAGACAGACAGACAGACAGACATGACGAATCTATAAGGGTTCCGTTTTTGCCAAATTTGGCTACGGAACCCTAAAAAGGTTAACTAAGAACTTACTTTTAACGAAGTCCACAGTCATGTGAGTATGCATGGTGTAGTAAGTCCGCCGAACTCTCTCTTTGATGGGGTCCTCGTCATTGACGGAGTAGTCGCGAAAGCACTCCAGCGGTTTGTCCTTGTATATTGGTTCCGGCCGCAACAGAAGTGATAGATCCAACAGGGTGATGGTGTTATCCTAAGCACACATTTAACATTAGCTGAATGTTAGGTGGAAGTGGTTAGGATTTCATCACCATCCCATCGCCACCCCTGCTGAACTCGAAGACTCACTCTCAGAATAAGAAAGGAAAAGGTTGTCCACCACGCTGACCAAATGCGGATTGGCAGTTTTAACACATTTTTGAGAATATTAAAATAAAACTCAGGTTTCCTCACGAGTTTTCTTCGCTGTTAAGTATAGTTAAATAATATATTTATTATTTAGTTGCTTAAAACGCACATTAGTAACTCAGAAAAGTTACATATGCGTGGCCGAGGATCAAATCCCTGACCTATCTCTACTACGAATCTCGAGCACTATCCTATCACTGCTTTTCACTAAAGTACCTATATATTATATTTGTAAACTTTTGAAGCACTGATCCCGAGTTAATTCTATTGGTCACTAAAATCTGGCTGGCTAAAATCACTCAATAAAATTGTTTACATATGTATGTACAGAATTTTTGAACTTCCTTTGGGTCGTCTTCTTTGGGTCAAATTGAGCGTTTGCAAAAAAATTATAGGTGAATAAGATTACCCGTGGTCCCATCAATTAGCCTAACCAATGGGGCCACGGGTAATTTTATTCACCCGTGGCCCCATTACATTAGGATAAAAAAATTAGATGGGTGCCAGGGTAGGTACTTACAGGATTTTTGAACTTCATGTTTTTTGGTTTCCGTTCCGTATCTGATGACGGCAGAAGACGCACTGATGTCGTCGCACAAGATTCACATCTTAAATGTTCACACGGCCAATCGTGATCACCGCAGGTCAAGAGCTATCATCGTATTGATAAGATTTTTACGTAATGTGTCCGAAATTTGACTAATTACGTCGTAAGCAAGGTCGTAAGCTTATTATTGCTTTAATAATCAGACGTATTATTAAATCACTAGCTGATGCCCGCGGCTTCGTCCGCGTGGATTTAGGTTTTTTGGTTCCCTCGGGAACGGGGATAAAAAGTAATACCTATCTGTGTCACTTTCCAGGTCCACAACTATACCCATGCAAAAAATCACGTCGATGCGTTGCTTTTTTTTTCGGCGTGATTGAAGGACAAACCTGCGACAAACGAGTAGCAGGGAGTCGCTGCTGGATCCAGACGGCGGCGCACGTCCTTGCTAAAGACCTATGTCCAGCTTTGGACGTCTATCGGTTGACGACAACGAATGAAGTGGTGTCTTAGCTGAAGGTTAACGATCAGTTAAAATGCAATCCATTTTCATTGAGCATTCAATTTAGATCTATTTTTAACACTACAATACTCGCAGTTTGTGAAACTGATGAGGTCTCACCAATCAACCAGGGTCTGGGGCAATCGCGTGTTCTCCTTTTGGACCTAAATGACCTTCCGAAATTTTGCTAGGGTCTAAACTTGCAATTTACATCACTAATATCACTCAGGTCTTTCGAATTTTTCTTTTAGCAGATATATTACCTCCTCGCTAAGAAAACAAAATCGACGTAATTTCGAATTTTTCTTTTAGCAGATTTAACCTGCTCGCTAAGATAACAAAATCGATGCACCTAATACCTACTGGTGACTCAAAAATCTATTTTGTGGCTTAGGTGCTTAGATATGTAGATATAAAAATTAGGTTATTTAATGGGTAGTAAATAATAATATACCTACTAGGTAGGGATATGGATTGTGATAGGAATAGGATAGTGATAGGGAATTTAAAAATAAAAAGTATGTATTCGTCATAATTCATAGAAATTTTCATAATAATATACTATACTTAATATGCTTACTTACTGGTTTTTTGTTATAAAAGTAACAATATTATTTGGTAAGTACTTACCTACTAATCAAGTACCTACTTACATAATTAGTACAACACACAAATAACTGTTTTCATAAAAACATATTATAGATAAAGTAATTAAACCTAATCATTGATAAATTATACACAAAACAATAACAAATCGTTAAGTAATTAAATAATTATTTAGCCCTTTATCTACCTTTATCCATCTAAAAAGTAACCGATACAGGATTAATACCTAGTAGCCTACTTAAATATGCATTTAAACAATTTAGTGAACAATTAATAATTAGTCTTATTTTTAATGTACTTACTAGAGTTTTATTTCTAATGGAGAACCTATTACCAGTCGCAAACTCCTGGGATATACTTCTCGATTAGCTTCTCGTAGTAGGGCCATAGAGCTTCGATATCGGGAACTTGGGCGCTCTTGGTGTAGAGGTCATATTTGCTGGAAAATTAAAACATTATACGAATGTAAGTAAACTACCGACAAACCGAAACCGACAGCGTTGACATTCTTCTACTCCAAAGTTGACGTCCAATCTACTCGCCAGGGACTGAAAAACAGATTCATAAAGGTTACAGAAATATAAGTGTTAGGTACAGAATGAAAGTGTCACAGAATCGAATCGAAAACACATTCAAAAGGGTTACCCTTTTGAATGTGTTTTTAATTCTGTTAACCCGAAACACTTACATTTCTGTAACAGAAACGAATCTGTACTGTTTATGTAAAGCCGGGTCCGCTGCGCCTTGTTACGAACAAAATATTGTTTTGCTAACACGTTAGTGAAACATAATTTTATAACAGGCCGTCCACTGCGATTTTCGAGTAGGTTTAGATTATTTTTGTTAGTAACATATTTTTTTTTTAATTTATTGATCAAGTACGTACAATCATAAAAACACCATCATAAAACCACAGAGTACTTTGTCTATATAGCTAAAAACTTTGACGTAGCGAGGATCATAGAGTAAGATCATACCGCTTATCTAAACCGAAAAACAAAGAGATTTGACGAGTTGTGCCTCTGGCGAGCACAGATACGAAATGAATTAAAGTTCCCCCCGGCCCCCCCGCAGGCGAACGCGGGGATGTTTTCCATCCGAGGCGGCAAACAAAAACACTTTCAAAACAGTTAGGCCACGCCCCCAAATAGCATGACCTTGGTTATAATAACACGTTTGTGTTAGCAAAACACGATAACAAGGCGCAGCGGACCCGGCTTAAAAGTTGCGACGTTGCCAAATTTACTGTTGACCTGTGTTCAAATTTGAACCTAAGCTGAAAGCACCGATGGTTGCAATTGTTTTAAGAAAAACATGGCCATGTTGGGTCAGTGTGTGTAAAGTCCAATGAAGTGAGAAGAACGCGTTGTCACACCGTGCAGTTTGCTAGGGCATGTACCTATTAGGGTTATAGATTAAAACGCTTAAGTATTAACAGAAATAAACGGTTACAGATTGATTGGGTTACAGTATCGTTTCTGTTTCCGTTATAAGTGTTTCTGTTTTAGAACAGTTTCAAAAAACAGTGTTTAAACCCCTTATTTCGCTACAGTTTCAGTCCTTACTACTCGCACGGACGGTTTTGCTCTACGTTCAATCCGCATAAACTAGTTAGGGACAAAGCCCTTGTCATCGTAGAGCCGTAGATACTCTGAAAGAACGGTTTGAATTTCTCAGTGATTCTCACTCGGGTCGATCTCTCCGCTCTGAGGATAATCTAATTCTTAGAATTCCTTCTCATAGCAATGAAATCATTTATTTCACGAATGACAACCTGTGTCACTTAGGATAATATGTCAAGACTCTACTACCACCGGCTCGGAAAACAAATTCTAGCAGAAGACCCGGCCAGAAACTCTGCAGTTGCTCTTTTTGTTTGTAGTACCCGATAGATTGAGATGATGGTGATATTTCCCCTTTTAGCCACAAAAAAAGAAAAATGTAAATGATTTAATTTTATTCTAGATATAGATAGGTATTTATTTAAAAAAAACAAAAAGTCACAAACAAAGGATAGAGTAATTTAACATAAACAATCCTTAGGAGGCCTCCAACTACCTACAAATACATAGAACGTAACTAATTGAATATATATATGGGATTTGACTAATGAGCATTTCCTAATGAGGCCATGGGTAACCGCCACCTTCACAGAAATTGCCAAAGCCTATATTTTTTTAGCTTCTCGACAAAAAAATTCAAAATAAATTTAATTTACCTACCGAACCGACCAGTTTCAAGTTTTATTATAATTTGTATAGATTATATACCCACTTGAATTCATGCACCCATTTGAGAATTCCCTCGTCCTTAGCGTTGGTGAGATGGCGGTAGTCACCACCCGCGTGCCACGGGTACAACGAATGGTACCTGCGAACACCGTACAAATTATATTAAAAACTGCCTTAAAATCATATACTCAGGTACACGTACACCTATGTATATCTTAACCGTCCGCGTGTATTTAATTTGAAAAAATATTCCGTGGTATGCTTAGATTTCACGGGATAAACATAAACCATTACCATTTTACGTCCATTACAAGAGTAAACCTCTTTACCTTTTCGCCCCGATCAATTCAAACAAAGCGCTTTATTTAACGATGCGTAAAAAACCTTTGGAGCTTTTTAAACCGCTTGGAACAATGCTGTTCAAACGAACGCACATGCTTGTTCTCGTCGTGGCTCATACATGCCGTATTTTGTGCTGTTTGGAGTAAGTTGTTGTAATTGAATGGATGGATTGTAACGATCATGTAGAACGCCTTCTCGGGCAGCGTGCTGCAGTTGTGCTTGAGGAACTGGTACATGTGCTCGTCGTGGCTCGTTCATGCCGTATTTTGTGCTTTTTGGAGTAAGTTGTAGTACTGGGATATATGGGTTGTAACCTGATCATGTAGAGCGCCTTCTCGGGTAGCGTGCTGCGGTTGTGCTTGAGGAACTGGTACATGTACTCGTCGTGGCTCCACGATATCAGCAGCTGGTCTAATCCGCAGTGCGGCTCGTACATGCCGTATTTTGTGCTGTTTGAAGTAAGTTGTAACAAGTAAGTATTTAAAGGAAATTCTGGAAATTCTGTGCTGTTTGGAGTAAGTTTTAGTACGTACTTAAAAGAAATTCTGATGGCTAGATGCCAATCTTAAGATAGTTTGGACCGATTTTGCTATCCATATTATTAGGTGAAAATCTGGTACCTAATTTATGAGTCTGAGATATGAGAATCTGTTATTTTGAGTAATGCGTTATCATTTATTTTAAGTGAATTCAATTAAAATGAGATTTATTTATTTATTTAGATGTCTTTATTGTACACATAAATATACAGTTTAGTATATAGTATTAGTGCAAACTCCGCTAAACTCGCAGAGGAAAACTCCATACAAGCACTTTCACCAAAGAGCTGGCGCAAAGGACTGAGCGAGCAAAAAGAGTTAAAATTAACTCGCTCATTATAGCAACTGTCAAAACTCTTTGTTAGTGGAAGTTTTTTTTTTTGACGTGACAACGTCTTATAAATTGGTTTGCCGGGTGACACTTCAAGAAACTGCGTTACGCTCCGCTCACGTTATGCGCTCACAATGAGAGCGAGTGAGAGGCACGCGTCCCTTCCACTCGGGCATGGTTAGCCCGCCTAAGAGCGAGAGAGACAGACATACGTTGTCACGTAAAACTTTCGCCCGTATACCGACTTTACAGGCAACCAATTTTTTTTATTTATTGATCAAAACAAACTTTACAATTTACAAATCTTAAGCCGGGTCTTCTGCGCCTTGTTATCGTGTTTTGCTAACACAAACGTGTTATTATAACCAAGGTCATGCTATTTGGGGGCGTGGCCTAACTGTTTTGAAAGTGTTTTTGTTTGCCGCCTCGGATGGAAAACATCCCCGCGTTCGCCTGCGGGGGGGCCGGGGGGAACTTTAATTCATTTCGTATCTGTGCTCGCCAGAGGCACAACTCGTCAAATCTCTTTGTTTTTCGGTAATAATATCTGCAATGTGTACTCCACAGAACACCTATACTGGTGAACTCGCCATCTACTTTACTCTATGATCCTCGCTACGTCAAATTTTTTAGCTATATAGACAAAGTACTCTGTGGTTTTTAGATGGTGTTTTTATGATTGTACGTACTTGATCAATAAATTAAAAAAAAAATATGTTACTAACAAAAATAATCAACCTACTCGAAAATCGCAGTGGACGGCCTGTTATAAAATTATGTTTCACTAACGTGTTAGCAAAACAATATTTTGTTCGTAACAAGGCGCAGCGGACCCGGCTTTAATATCGGAGCCATCCTCTAAAAAAACTTGGCGTTTATGGTGAGGATGGCGAGTTCGCCTTAATAAACTAATACATAATAATAAGAATATTTGGATGTACTTACCAGTTACACAGACAAATAATGTACATTATGTTCTATATTAGGTTATTGAATTAGTTAGTGAGTATTATCATTATTTACCTAATAAATATCTTTTACACTTTCTTATATAAATATGTTTTTTTTCTTTGCTATTATATTGTAGAAACGATGGAAGATCTTCGAGAATTTTAGGAAGCATATATTTATAATTTCTTTTGCCGTATATATTATTTATTTTCGGTAGGGTGAACTTTGCATAATTCGCTAATATGCGTAAATTACTGCCTCGTTCTTTACGTCTTAGATATTGTAAATTATTAAATTCCTCGTAAGTATGTAAGTGTAAAGTGTAAACCCATTTTGTCTACATCACAAAATGAGTCCGTTCCGCTTAGCCATTTCCCGCTCATTAGGTACTCTTGCAGTGGAAACCCCGCTCATGACGTCCATTTTCAAATTGAAGACGACCTACATGTTGTACCTACTGTATTTAATTTTGTTTGTACTGTATTTGTTGTTATTACTTGCACTAGTTATTACCTACGTGTATTTGTTGTTATTACTTGCACTATAGTTATTACGTGTTTTTGTTGGTATTACTTGTATTTGGGGTTGTGTGTGTCCGGGTTGTCCCGGAAGCTGTCCGCGCCGTACACGATGGAGTCCGCCCACGCGCAGCCTACGGGGAACGTGTCGCCCACCACGCACCATTGCGGCTCGCCATAGAACGCCATTATCTGGACAAATTCGTTTTTTTTTAACTTGTGTCTACAAATCTATATAGGTACAAATATTGGATAGAGGCAGGCGTTACTTTGCGGAAGTCCATCATAATGAAGGAACCAGAAGTTTAATTTGCTATAATCCGCGACAAAAGGAAGATCTATGTGGTACAGTGATCTATAGGTATGTTATAATAGTAGATTATTCACCACGGGGGTAATGCGATGTATTATGTCACGGGCGCCGGGATAAATCCCAAGCGGAACGAGGGATTTTAGAGTAACTCCCGAGCGTAGCGAGGGTGTTGCATCTAGAATCCTGAGAGTAGCGCGGGAATTAGGGGCGCCCAAGATTAATACAGCATTACCCCTACGGTGAATACTCTACTTTTCACACCTCGCGATACAACCACTTCTTTCAGCAGTGCTGGCGTGGCCTACTCGTTTTAACAAACAAATGTCGTCAGTGCGAATCTAGTGGGCCACGGCTTCGGTTTTCGAAAATCGAGTTGGCCGCGCCTGCTGAGAACACATTCTGTTTACCGAAATTAGACTTTATGGATATAGCAATAAGAATTATGAATAAAACCTCTTTGGAATGAATAGAATTTCCTTCAGATCTTGCTTCAGATGCGCGATGATTCTAAATTCAAAACACATTATAACCCTAGGGAATAATGGTTTTCAGTACAACATTATAACCCTAGGGATTTAATGTCTTACTTTAACCTTAGATAACAGGCCATGTAATAAGGCGTTGTTGAGCGAGTGGTGTGAAAAAGATTATAATACATATTATACAATATTATTTAAAAAATATATATATTTAAAATCACTGTACCACATTGATCTTCCTTTTGTCGCGGATTATAGCAAATTAAACTTCTGGTTCCTTCATTAAATCTATGTATAGGTACATACTATTATTATAAATGCGAAAGTGTGTCTGTCTGTCTATTCGTCTGTCTGTCTGTCTGTCTGTCTACGCTTTCATCTGCTTCCCGGGGAATGGCAAAGGCTACTTTTTATCCCAGAAAGTAAAAGAGTTCCCGCTGGAATCTAAAACCTTAATCCAAATAGCAGGCATAGAGTTAAACATATAATTGACCAATGACCAGTGATGTGATAGCAAAATGATGAGCAGTGATAACCTAGAGAGTTTAGATGTCCGGCAGGCTATTCGTGAGCTCAAGGTTTCGATCCCCGCGCACTATCTTTTCGGAGTTACGTGCTTTTAAAGAAATTAACACGTTTTGTAGTTGAAACAACTCAGACAGTAGGTACGTAAGAACTCATTTTAATACATTGCCTAGGGGCATATCGTCACAACCAGTCACAACGCATGGTTAAAAAAAAGTGGTAGCACGTTCTTAGGCGTACACTTCACTTGGATATACCTGAGAGCTATCATAACTGAAGTCAAGTATTTCATGTGAAACCATGATTCTTCACCTAGGTTTGTTTGATCTCCTAGGTTTCGTTGATGGTGTTTGCTATGTATTGATGGCAGCTATTGATTAATATGTACAGGTTTTGAGTCGCCGAAACAAGCCGAAAAAAAAATGGCGCAACGGTGGTAGGCCAAAAAATTCAAACGCCTTTAATAATAATTGTCATTTTATTATTTTGCTAAAGAACATTCTTATCAGCCATTAAATATGACGTCAAAATTCAAAACATCAACGGGCACAAATAAAAACAGTTTTATCATAACTAGGTATGATATAATAATTGTTATGAAAATAATATTCGATCATGACGCGACGCCACGACGCAATGATTATTATTAATTATTTATAATGGTTCCTTAATTTGGCTCCCATGCAATTTATAAAGTATTTTAGGTCTCTATCTCTTGAAATACCTAAGTGCTACGAGAAGATACTTAAACTTACCGAGATCAAACGAATCCTAGTAATACTGATAAGATGAGTAGTAGATGTCAGGGTGAGTTTTAAATCTGTATTTAATAGATGCACATAGCACTTATATTATAAGAGATAGTTGCATTTTTTGTAACCATCCCCAGAAAAGCTGATTCAGTAATAGCTGGGTACTACACTCTCCACTGATAATGGTAGTGAAAGTCTGACCGCATACTGTTGGGTCTTTCGCTAGATATGGCCGGTCAAAGACGTGTTATCGTTACCAAAAATGAACCATAATTAGAAAAGCTGATTCTTGTACAGTATTAAAGTATACGCAATACCTATATAAACAGTATGAGAACTGACGCTATACATCGGGCCTTTCAGTAGATATCACCTCTCAAAGACGTTATGAACATACATACTGGGAAAAAATATTAGCAATTATTCACGTCACGTTGATTGCTATTACAAATTATGAAGGCGTATGAATTTATTTAACAGCAATCAACGTAACGACATAATAATTGCTAATATTTTGCTCGTGGGAATTTAAAAAACTTATTCCACGCGGACGAAGTCGCGGGCATCAGCTAGTCGTTCATAAAATGATTGTTGGTGGAAGGAGCACGACCCTTGTAACCATAAGAAACGGATCAAAGACCGAGAATGAATATCTGTTTGCCCTCGCTCCGTGCAGGATTGCCGTTCCCGATTGTCGGAAATCATCTTTGTTAAGACCGCGATAGCGCCTCAACTATGTAGATCGATCATATTATATACTTAGGTTATTCTATTATTGTTTTATTATTATTTTAATATCATTTTATTATTATTTTGAAATTTGTTCCCTTATTTTTTTTTCTTCTTTAGGCGCGTTGAGCACTTTTTGGTAGGGGGTAAAAATGTGGAAATGCGCGACACCGTTCTTCATAAGACAAAAGGTCTCAAGGTTTAAATATAGTACATTCGTAATTAAACTTTAATGCTTTCGTTTTTTTTTTAATTAAATAGGTAAAAATCTATTAAATATTCGTTTTCACTTCTATCGACAGTCCCTATGACTGCCATTTTTTTTGTAATTTTTTTCCCTTATTTTTTTTACTGATAGGTACCTAGGTTTAGTCATACCCTCAGTAATGGGGAATACGACGCGATTACCTTGCCCAAGTCATGGATGAGTCCAGTGAGCTGGAACCAGTCCTCGTGTGGGTGGTCGTGTCGGATCCTCTCGGCTGTCTGGAAGGCGTGGACGATGTTGGGCAGGTCGGTATCGGGATCCGACTCGTCCACCAGCTCGTTCAGCTTGATGAGTGCGTCCTTCACTGTTGACTTGAAGTGGTTGAATTTCAGCCATTTCTCGCGTTTCTCTGTTAAAGAATTGATGGTCTTATCGCACAACTTTTAAAGTTCAACTGAGATACCTAATATGCAGTGTTTTGACGACCTCCTTGGCGCTGTGTTGAGCGGTGTCGTGCGAAGGTCCCGGGGGCGATCCCCGGCAGGGTCAATTTAGGAATTTATAATTTCTGAATTTTCCCTGGTCTGGCCTGGTGGGAGGCTACGGTTTGGGATTTAGCGTTCCGGACTCCGGTATGTATGGATTGCGGAAGAATCCGCGGGGAAAGGTTTATTAACGCGTTAACACAGACCAAGACGGAATGGACGCCAACTGGGGTATGCTAACATCGCTTAAAACCGTATTGTTTTAATATTGTTGAGGTTCATGTTTTGGAATTATAAGCCTTATTTTAGGGACGTCAAGATACGTAACATAAAACTGTCATTTTGAAGTAACACTGCTTTATGCGATGGCAGTAACTCTCCCGTATCCTGTAGTCCGTCATAAGCCTGTCTTTGTACCCGCCATAGCGCTATCCCGCTTTTCAGACTAGATGGCGTTAATAAAATAAGTTCATACTTTGTTTGACAGGGCCACCACCACCACTACAGCCTATTAACGTCCCACGGCTGGGCACAGGCCTCCACTCTCATAGGAAAGATGGAATTAGAGCTTAGACCCACCACGCTGCTCCAATGCGGGATGGCGGGCTTTAACGACTATTATCATGTTAGTGATAATAACCGGGACCGACGGCTTAACATGCTCTCCGAGGCACGGGGGTGAAACACCGCCAACTTCCTAACTCCGGGGAAACTGAGAATTTCTAGTCAGAAAAACCCAATATTGAATATTATGGCCCGACTCGGGACTCGAACCCGGGACCTCGTCGGTCCCAGTCAAACATGCTAACCACTAGTTCAACGAGGCAGTGACAGGGCCAGTGTTTGTAAATTGAGGTCGTTGCCTTTACGGTTAATGGTACGTGTACTTACGTTTCACGAGATCAACGGTAACATTAGTGTGCATAGTATAGTAGGTCCTTCGTACGCGCTCCTTGATAGGATCAGCATCGTCCACGCTGTAGTCGCGGAAGGCATCTATGGGCTTGTCGTGGAACGTCGGCTCCGGACGCAGAAGTTGCGACGGGTCTATCAGGGAGATAGGACTTTTCTGGAATAAGGAAGATTTACTTATCCTTTACTGCCTCGTTGGTCTAGTGGTTAGCATAGTCGACTGCGGATCACGAGGTCCTGGGTTCGATTCCCGGTCGGGCATAAAAGTTAGGTATTGGGTTTTTCAATTAAGAAATTCTCAGTGCCAGCCCGGAGTTGGAAGTTGCCGGTGTTTCACCCTCGTGCCTCGGAGAGCACGTTAAGCCGTCGGTCCCGGTTATTATCACTAACATGATAGTAGTCGTTAAAGCCCGCCAACCCGCATTGGAGCAGCGTGGTGGGTCTAAGCTCTGATTCCTGCTCTCCTATGAGAGTGGAGGCCTGCAGTGTGATTCTGTAATGTGAAATTTTATTTACAACGGTTGCACATCGGATGTTTCCTAAGATGTAGCAAATTTGTTATTCTGTTAAGTGTGTTCGACTCGCCTTTGCGACACTAGCGCCTCACGGGCCAGTGTGATGGATGTTGAAAACGTATTTTTGACATTTATGTATGGAGTTTGGTATTCTAATTGGTGATTTTGACTCGCCCTCGACTACATCCTGCGCCCTCGCCTTCGATTTTATGTGTCAAACTTAAAAGCGTCTGTTTTATAGCTTTTTCCTACGATGTACGAGTGAAATTTTATTGTGAACGTGTGAAATATACGAAATCTGTTAAAAAGAAAGGTGAAAATGTGAGTTTAGTTGGTTATTCTATTTAACTATTAGTGACGTAGTACCAAAGTATTGTATTGATATAAAAAACTATATCTGGGCTATTATTTAATCACTTCACAGATGGCTGCTCGCTTAGCTTGTTCGGTTTTCCTACTACAAGAAGCAAAGCGAGAGGATGACAAAAGAAAAAGGCGTGAAGGTTTACAAATACGCAGGCTTCGTCTACTCTCGACAGATCGAGATTATGTGAGAATATTTAGGCTCACCGAGGACCTTATAGCAATATTAGAAACGGATTTGGTCCCCTTTTTACCCATTGCGGGTCGTCGTGGAGGGCTCAGTAATAGAACAAAGGTGAGAAAGTGACATTTATTTATTACTTTACTCTGAAGAACGTAATATAAGTGAACGTTTCATGAAAACATTTTGTCTTTTTAGATTCTGACTACTCTATCATTCCTGGCTAATTGTGGCTACCAAAAACATCTTGGGACTAATGTGAACACTCACATATCGCAGCCATCTGCATCAAGAGCTATTCGTGCAGTGGTGCATGCACTAAGCCACCCGGATATAGTAAGGAAATATATAACTTTTCCACAAAATTATAACGAGAGATTGGCTCTAAAGGAAAAGTAAGTATACAAATACCATATGTTTTATATGTAATAATTGTATATATGCCTAAAGCAAATATTAACAATAATTAATAAAAAAATATATCTCTATTTACAGATTTTTTAAGAAATTTAAAATACCAGGCGTTATAGGCTGTATTGATGGGTCTCTAGTAGCCATGATTCGACCAAAGGAACATGAAGAGAGATATTATTGCAGAAAGGGATATCATGCAAGAAATGTGCTAATTGTAAGAATTATATACTTATTTAATACTAGATAACGCCCGCGTCTTCATCAGCGTGGTTTTATGTTTTTAAAAGTCCATGGGAATGGGATTTGATTTTAATATTTTTTGAAGTAGTTAGTCTATATATCCGTCCTCAGGATATCTCTACCAAATCACCTTGAAAATGTGACAGATATATCGCACTTTTGCACTTATAAATTACTGGATACTAGATGAGGCCCGCGACTTCGTCCGCGTGGACTAAGTTTTTACGATTCCCGCGGAACCTCCTTAATTTTCCGGGATAAAAAGTAGCCTATGTCCTTCCCCGGGATGTAAACTATTTCTGTACCAAATTTCATCAAAATCGATTGAGTAGTTGGGCCGTGAAAGCAGTAAATATATTTTTTAGGTTATGGATGCTTAAACTTTTTATGTAAATGATAAAATATTAATAACCAGTTAAAAATTTTAGATAACCGATAGTGACCTCAACATTATACATGTTGATGTAAAATTTGGAGGTGCAACTCACGACGCTTACATTTTCAACAACAGTAAAGTGAAAACTCATCTGGAGCAGCTATATTCAGAGGGGGAAACGGCTTACTTATTAGGTTAGTAAATAAATAAATTGATTTAGTAATAATTACTAGATGATGACCACGACTTCATCCGCGTGGATTAAGGTTTTTTGATTCCAGCGGGCCGCAAAACTCTTTAAAGTATTTATCTCTCAAGATAAATTTCCTTCTTTTGGATACAAACTATCCCTGTACCAAATTTCATTAAAATTGGTTGAACAGATGGGGCGTGAAAGCGTAGCAGACAGACAGACAGATACAATTTCGCATTTATAATATTAGTATGGATTATTTAGACACTTACTAAAATGCTGTACATTTTTGCTATGGTTTTATAGTCTCACTTTACTCATTGTAATTTTCAGGTGATTCAGGTTTTGCACAGAGGCCGTATTTAATGACTCCATATAGTAATCCAGTACCTGGTACAGCTCAAGAGTATTTTAATAATTTACATGGTACTGCACGAAATTCTGTCGAGAGAGCTTTCGGTGTTTTAAAAGGCAGATTTAGATGCCTTTTGGTTCATAAAGTTTTACATTATGACCCAGAGATGGTAGCCAGAATAATAATAGCATGTTGTGTACTACACAACATATGCAATCGGGCTGGGTTACCAGCTCCATCATTGCCAGATACTATAAGGAGAGAAGAAACTCGGGTAATGAGCATGTTACGGAGGAATACTAGTCAAAGCAGAGCAGACGATTTAGAAGAAGGTCGAATGTGTCGGGAACTTCTTTCTAACCGGCTCTGGCGTGCAAGACAGTCAGAGTAGTAAAAAAGTTTTAGATTAAGTATTTTTTTTATAATTGACTCTGCTCTAAGAGGAACCAGGATTCCTCCGATTTGGTGCTCGGAGACCTTTTTTATTTGTATTTTTTACGCCTAATTTTATTATTTGTTGGTTTAAATGTGTTGATTTATTACTTGTTTATTTATTTTATTTTTGTTGTTTGTTTATTTTTTGACTTAAATCATAGATGAGCCCGTTTTTATTTTATAAGCTTGTTATATTAACATAATATAAACTATACTATAAATCTTTACCGCCCATCTTTATCATTTAAGTTTTGTTCTTTATAATTACAGATTTAGCCATTTTTGTACAATATCATAATTCTTAAAAATGTGTTTCCGGATTTGCTTTCGGCTACTATCTCTCATAGATGGTCGATGCATATATTTCTGTCGATATACATTTCTGTAACATACCTGCATCTGAGATTAGGTATTTAGTGTTTTGCTCTTAAAAGTAACAATAAAAGTTAGTGTAAATTTACAACTTTTTTATTTTATTTTTTCAAATCGGTATCTATTTTATGACATGTCGTATTTAATTCTTATTTCTGGTCGAGATAGCTTCGGCTAAGTTATTGAGGGCGTGAGCATGTGCAGCCCAAGCTCGTGCTAGCTGAGCTACGCTCTCACTGGTCTGCTGCTGAGCTTGGGCGTACAGTTCCTGTGAGCGAGCGATCATCGCCTCTGTTTCAGTACGCCGCTCTTCAATAGCTATAAACCGATCGGTCAAGCTAGCCATTTCAGAGCGACGTTGTGAAGGAGGAGATCTACGCAAGAGACGGCGTCGCGCTGTTGGTGTACCGAAGCCACGCCTTGACCGCCTTGACCTCCTCGGAGAGCTTTGTGCCCCTCTCCGTTGCTCACTCTCACCAGCTGAAACATTTGACATAAATTTATTTACTGAAACGATAGCTGGCTTGTCCGTTAGAAGTTACTAAACGTAAATAAACAATGCTTACGTGACATACAGGTACTATCTGTTCTGAGTCTCGAATCTGTTGGTTCCTCGACTGCTGGATGCCTAGGAATTTCAATCATTTCCTCAACTTGCGCAGAATTAGACAAGTTATCCCTTGTGGATTGCTCGCCTGCAACAGCCACGGCAGATAGATTCTGTAAAAGTTTAAATTACATTAACACATAACTCTCAAAGTTCGGAAGGTATTTATTCAAATAATATTAGGTAAAATCGATAAATACCTCATTTACCAAAAAACTGTCCAATTGTGGCAAAGAGTTTTCATTCATAATCTGAAATTATATTAAATGGTATTAAATCCATACTAATCCATACATCCATACTTAAAATCTCTCCTCTGTCTGTCTGTCTGTCTGCTACGCTTTCACGACCCAACTACTCAACCGATTTTGATGAAATTTGATACAGGGATAGGTTGTATCCCACGGAAGGACATAGGCTACTTTTATCCTGAAAAATTCAAGAGTTCCCGTGGGAAACAAAAAATGATCTGTTCAACCGATTTCGATGTTTGGATAGGTTGTATTTTGTTTATTTTGTTTATTTGTTTATTTGTTCACACCAACAACTTCCATACATTATGATTACAACAATATATTTCCAACTTTGCCCGTATGGTTGTCCATTACAGGTGTGATACTAAGATCTAGTTACTAACATGCACTTACAATATTTTAGAGATCCTATTCTTACAACAGTATGCTTAACTAAATTATAAGAAATTTATAATGTTAGAAGGTATCGCCAATTACAAAAAAAATACGTTTTATAATTAATAATAATAAAGATAATAAAAATATATGAAAATTACAAAAATAAGCAAGTAATGAAAATATATGAAAATAACAATAATACAAAATATATACCAAAAAGGAAGGGGCTCAGTGACCAGCAATTTTATTTTTGAATTTGGACAGTTTATCGTGGAAGATGTATTGTATTCCGGGGAAGGCTTTTTTTATCCCGGAAAATTCGAGTGTTTCCACGGAATCATCTATTATTTTATATTTATATGTTTCATATGATGTAAGTATCTACTTATTTTAATGAAAATTATATAAATTACCTGTACTTGTAGTATGCTTAGTGATTGTTCACTATTTCGGTTCTCATCAATACTTTCTGTGGCCTAAAACAATTAAGTAATAAAATAATGTACGGAGGTTATTTTTATAATGCAAGAAAGAAAGACTAGCTGGACTTTAATTTTTTTTCTCAATATAAAGAGCCGAGCCGCAGGCAATCGCTAGAAGAATAGTTACACATGTAAATATTAGTTTATAGATAGATATTTACATACTTGGATAACAGGTAATTCTAAATCTTCCTGTCCTGTCGCAAAACTTTGTCCACCCATAATTGTTACAATTCTCTGCTCTAGATGGCTTAGTTCTGCTACTGCTGTCTCATCCATGCCACCACCAGTTCTTCTTCTAGCAATGGAAATATTACTACATTTCCTCTTAATGGCACCTTTTTTATCTTTCCAATACTGTAAGACATAAGTTGATACTTAACATTTATTCTACTTTAAAAGAAGTTGAGACTTTGAAAATAGTATAAATTAGGTACCTTTTGCCATTGTTGCCATGTCTTGATGCAGCCATTTCCATCGCTATTGTTCAAGCTGGTGGTAATTTCCACCCATGCTTGATGACTACGGTCTCTAGCACGGGCAGTGCGAGCATAGCCAGTAGCTAACCATGGTTTTGACTCCATAAACTCTATCAACTTCTCAAGTTGAGCAGTGGATGGAGCAATATTGCGAGGCACTGAAATTTATAATTTAGTGGTTGGTCAGCATTGAAAGAATTGTTTAACACAAAATATGGCACAACTATAAAACTCTTTAATTTAATACTTACTAGTATTTAAAAAATAAGACACAAATTAGCTAACGACGACGTACACAGACGAAAATCAAGCACTATTTGTAGTGAACTAAGATCACCGATACCACAAGTCACAATTTTAAGGGCCGTATAGGAATTTTAAGTGTCCCGCTTGGTTTATTTTTTTGTGCACTTTGTTTGAAGACCTTGGTAAAGTATTTGTGGAGAAATTATCGTATTTTCAAGTATGTAGGCGATATAAACACAGCAATAACTTACAACACAATATTTAATTTTGAATTGACATCTCGCTCGGCGGCGAGTGACTTTTTTTTAATCCAAGGCATTGCAAAGGTATTAAGGATTCTGCCTTTGTCCAAATTAATAAATACTTATTAATTCCTGCAGTTTTTTTCCATTTCTTACTTCAATTCTGTCCCAAAGCAGTAAATGTAATAAGAAATCCATTTAAAATCTCTTAAATATGCCATATTTCATAATCGTAACTTTTTATCGGTATAAATATGAAAATAGGATGACATCACTGACTCGCCAGAGATAGCATCGTTGAGCCCGTCTCGTCATTAAGATCGCCGATGAGCTCAAAGCGACTACAGAATACCAAATTTACAACCGTTGTACGCTAAGTCGATCTGTAGGATGTTACATCGACAACCACATCGATGCTTGCAACGTTTATACGTTTATTACAGAATCACACTGCTGTGCCCAGCAGTGGGACGTTAATGGGCTGTAGTGATGATGATGATGATGACTTATCCTTTATCGCTCCAACCTAAACCTCATCATTGCATTTGTATTAAGCATGATTGTAGTCAAGCGCAAGCCTATCTTACTAATATTATAAATGGGAAAGTTTGGATGGATGTATGGATTAATGGATGTATGAATGTTTGATACTCAATCACTGGTCCGCTCCCTCCGTAATCCGCCACTGATTTACAGAAACCGTCCAGTTATCTACTGTTAATACATTAATAGTGTTGAAAATATATGGATTGCTTCACCATTCAGCCCATAAATCGACAGACATTATATTTCTTAACTATAGTTGATGCCCGCGATGACTTCGTCCGCGTGGATTGAGGTTCTAAGTCTTTAACTTTCCGGGATAAAAAGTAGCCTATGTCATATGTGTTCTTCCAGACTATAAGATATAATGTATCTCTGTGCCAAATTTCATCCAGATCTGTTCAGTCGTTCTGGCGTGATTGAGTAACAATTTGTTACTCGATCTCATTACTAAAAATCATACATCAATCCAAACTTTCGCATTTATAATATTATCTAACTTTTTAGTAAAGTGGAAAAGAGCACAATTATTATAAAATTTAATTGATACTTACTACTTGAGTTGCCATTTTTCCCAATAGAGTACTGATGCTTTCCGATCCGGCAGATCAAAAGCGTTTATCAATAAAGAGATGTCATCTCAACTTATATTTATAGCCTTAAGCAATAGGTATCAAGTGCTTGTCTCTGTTGATAAACAATACTTCATTTAAAACCTAATGATTATAACTTGTAAGCATGAGAATACATTTCTTTAGTACTATCACATGGATGCAGAATAGGTGTTAACTGTTAATGCAAGTCCCTTTGTTTCATGACTTTAATCCGCGCTGAGGCTATAAAGATTAATATCATTATTATTATAATCCGTTTGGTTATATAGGTAGCTTATGATAAAAGATTAACACATGGCATAGAGCGCTAGCTAATTAATATAGAATTTATGCTACAGGTTATGAAAATTAGACTCGAGGAATTAACGTTAAGCCGAGTGTAATTTGCAATGCGCACATGTATCATATCATAAAGCTAGATATAAGTATTGTAACTACACCATCGTATTAGGGATACCTGTAAAGATGATGTAAGAATTGGATAAATAAATAAATAAAAAATACGTTTTAGAATACATTTCGTAGACTTTCAACGCTCACTCACCTAGGACGACTTAACGCCGCTAAATGCGTCTGCTTTGCGTAGGTATAGGTTAGACCGTTAGACGAGCCTTCGCTGGAGAAACGCTAGTGTGTAAGAGGCTTTAAGTCTGTTGTTTGTTCTTTCAAGAGATTGATGATGTTTCATAATCGGTGACGGATTTTTTTACGGCAAAAAATGAAACATTCAGATTTCAATGGTGAGACGCTCACGTTCTACAAAAATCGAAGATGTGGAAAATGAAAGATTCACACGTTGAATCGGTGATAAAAGTCGGACCAATTATAGGCATGATGACCACTCATCAAATCAACAACTCTATATAGTCTTTATCAAACTTAAAAACGCACTTCGAACATGTAACTTCTATAATGTCATCAAATGTCGATACCGTGTAGAAACCGAATAGGGGTATTGTTTTAATAATATAACTGCCATGCCCCTAACAGGTTAGCCCGCTACCATCTTAGACTGCATCTTCACTTACCATCAGGTGAGATCGCAAGTAGGTAGTAATTGGCTTATCTGGATACACTATTCACTGAGTGATTGCATCACTCAGTGTGCGTGTATCCAGATAAGCCAATTACTACATTGTGAATACTGAAAATTATGTATTCAAATACTTGAAAAACTAGCATTTTACTATATTTGCATACTATATTGGAATATTTGAATGAGTTTACCCTAATGTTGGAGTATGCATTCGAATACTGAATAATGGGTATATTCGAATGGTTGAATACTGAATAGATACTTCACTTGAATACTAAAACTTCAATACTCAAAGTAAATGAGTATTATATATTATGATTACTGAATACCTACTTCATTCATGTATTGAGTAATACGTGTATTAAAAATACTACATTACGAATGAATACTAACTGAATCGAACTTACGAGTATTAATCAATATGAATAGCGAATAAGCTCGTGAACATCATCTATTAAATCAACTTTCTGTTTTTCAATTCTTAATACTCGTGCCAATGGTTTTAGACCTTCATAACGAACTTTGAAATACGTATCAGAATTATTTTTATTCTAGGGAATTAAAATAGCATCGTACTTATCGTAGCCAATAATTTTAACTAAGTGAAGACCACATAATCTTTTTTCAGTAATAATTATTTCTACATGATCTCCAATATTTAGAGACATGATGTTGTTATTTTTTAAATTTAATTAGATAAATTAGAATACTAAATTATTATTATAACATTTTTATCTGTAAGTATATTATGATCGGACAACATTTAAAAACTGATATAAGAAAACCACAGCTCTCATTTATATAGAAATCTTTGATAGGACTTTGAGAAACTTAATATTTATACTTTTTATTCGTACAATAAAATTCAAGTTGAATTTCAATTCATTTATTTGCATGATCAAATTAGTTTACATGGTTTTATTCTTAGATTAGGTACATTATGTTATATCCAATAATTAATACAAAAACAAAATTATACATCAGTGGAAACGTTTAAATTCGACATACCTACTTCGTTGAATTTTTGCAATGAGGTTGTGTGCGCCATTATAAATTTCGTCAAAAATAAATACTAAATAATGGATTATATTCGAATGCATGAATACTGAATGACTACCATATTTAAATACTGAATAATGGGTATATTCAAAATAAATGAATGAGTTTACCCTAATGTCAGAGTATACATTTGAATACTGAATAATGGATATATACAAATACTTGAATACTGAATAAAGGACATATAGACCGCATGAATTCTGAATGACTACTCTATTAAAATACTGAGTATTGAGTTTACACTAAATGTTAGGGTATGAGGGTATACATTTGAATACAAAGAAACAAATAAAACCACCAAAATTTATGACAAAAATTAAGTATCTAAATACCATTTTCTTAAACATAGTACATTTTTTAATGCGCATATTTTAGTATGAAAAATACAGGTATGTAATATATATAAAATATTTTTCATGCAAACTTAACAAATTTGGACACTCTTTATCTTTTAAATTATAAATTGTGCTTTTTTCTAACATTTGCATTAACCACAACCATTTTTCAACACCTTTAACATAAATAGTCTTATCTTGTAAAATGTTTTGAATAATATATTTATAGTTCGAATACGGTATGTATCCCTCATTCCAAAAGATTCCTCTGTTTCTTTCAATCCAACAAACATGTTTTCTTTCAGTTTTCGACAAGTCATAAAATGGATATGGCGGCTAGATAGGAAAAGTTTTGTATACGGTTATTAGAATGAATAGCAATTTTTTTTAAATGAACTTATTTTCATCAATTTTCAAGCCTTGGATATCTACTATTATAGGAGTCATGACAATTTTCGAACTATGTTACTCAGCGGCTTATATTCTATTAGCCGATCGTTTATAATCAGACAGTAAGCAGTTATATTTTCAGGGATATCTTGTGTACATTCTATTTCTAATCGGACATCCACCGGTCCAGATTTCAAATTTCGTTTTGTCTTGAACAATCAATAATAAAAAGCGATGCCTTTTCTTTAAAATTAAACAAACCAAGCAACGGGTCAGATTAAGGTACCTGATGTATCTACTACCTGCTCAAGTAGTTAGCCAGTGATCAACATACACGAACCGCTCTTGCAGTCATAGTCAACAGTTTGAAACTACCATTGAAAACTGCTGCCAACCGCCTCGGAGCAGTCGCAACTGCTCGAGCGGTCCATGCATGTGTGTACGTAGAAGACTGTAGTTCACTATGCGGTATCAGCTTCAAGCAGTCCATTCAGACTGCTTTAAGCTGTCTGTGTTTCTAAGGCCTTACAGTTCTTACATTTATATCAGGCAGAGATGGAACGGATCGACATCCAAGCGATTCAATAACAGCATTGTTGTTGGTCATTGTATTTTAAATAATTATCAGGTGTATAAAGTTGTCGTTGGGTCTCATTGCAGACGCTCGACCAGCTTAATCAGATTCAGTCGTATTGTATCATATCTATTGTACATTTTAAGGTTACTCAAAACTCATCAATAAATCCGTTTAACAATGAACACAATGTTTTAAAATTTTTTGAAAATGTTATTAAAGTTTAAAATCGTAGGTTTTAATAGTCAACGACTGTTCTTTAAATGGATATGGAATGTGAAATATGAACCCTGCAGACAATAAGACGCCTAGTGATTCAATGTAGGACGACATTCAGTTCGTAATTTCATGGATTTGTCTAAGATTGTAAAAGGTTCGTTGTTTTGTAATCGAGCAAACCGATTAAATAAACTAACATACCGCGTTATGTATGCACAAACAAATCAACAGACAAATTATTCGTATTGTATCATAGGTACCTATTGTTCATTCTAGGGTTACTCAAAACTCATCAATAAATCCGTTTAATAATGAAGACAATGTTTTAAATTATAGTTATATTAGTAGAGGATAACATAACTTAATAAAATGTTTGTCCTAGTTTAATCATTTGATAAATGGTAACCTATTCATTCTCCAAGACCAATGCTTTGTAAGCAATATTATAAGAGTGTGATTAAGGCTCTTACACATTATCCACGACATCATAATATAAATATTCTGTTCATGTGCTCCCTCATAACTCATTAACGATATTTTTAGAATAATTGAGCATATTTGAACATTCTATGTTCATAGTAAAGTATGACTAAGTAAGAAGGCGGGAGAAACCATCTGTTTTATACTGAATTAGGTATTATTTTGAAGATAATGGTCTCAAGAATCCCTGCGTATTGATTTGTATCAACAATCATAATAAAGCGAGTGGTAGTGTGAAGGAACCTTTAAGGTTTTTTCATGACAAATCATTTTCGCTTTATTTAAGCAATTGAGTGAGATGTTAGAACATCATTGTGTTATTGTGTTACACAATTGTGTTATTGTGTGCACCAGGCTCCTGGCTGAAGCCAGGAGCCTGGTGCCTACTGGTAGATTTTCCAAAGTTTATATCTTCTCAATAAATCAAAGATAATGTAAGTACTTTTATAATACTTCCAGTATTAAATTAATCTTTTTTCTTTAATTATTATAATATTATGCTACTTATGTGCTAATGGTTAGCTTGTCGGACTATGATCCTGGGTTCGATTTCTTGGTCGGTCCAAAAATTATTGTTACGAGACAGATGAATACTAGATTGAGAATACTTCCAGTATCTGATTTATAATTATAGGTTATGTATATGCTAATTGTTAGCTTGTTGGAGCATGGTCCTGGGTTCGATTCCCTGCCCGGCTCAAAAATGATTGTTATGAAATAGATGAATACGAGATTGAAAATACTTCTATTATTAAACTAAACTTTCTCTTTGATTATAATATTATGTTATTTATATGCTTATGGTTAGCTTATCGGACTATAGTCTTGGGTTAGAATCCCTGACCGGCTCAAAATATATTGTTATGAGATATTTTTATCAGTCAGAAAATAGAAGTTTTTACCATGATTCCTCAGAGAGTGCCGTAGGCCATCTGCCCCAGTTTTCGCATTAATAATATTAGTAAGATAAGATTCAATACATTAACTATAATAATAATAATAGGTAGGTAAAGAATAATATGTATTAAATTAATATTTTTTTCTTTAATTATTATAATATTATGCTACTTATGTGCTAATGGTTAGCTTGTCGGACTATGGCCCATCAGGGTTCGATTCCTTGGTCGGTCCAAAAAATTATTGTTACGAGACAGATGAATACTAGATTGAGAATACTTCCAGTATTTGATTATAATAATAGGTTATTTATATGCTAATTGTTAGCTTGTTGGAGCATGGTCCTCGGTTCGATTCCCTGCCCGGCTCAAAAAATGATTGTTATGAAATAGATGAATACGAGATTGAAAATACCTCTATTATTTAACTAGAAATATAGAAATAGAAATATCGTTTATTACTCAAAAGCATTGGTACAAGTACATAAAAGCATTAATTACAATTACAGATTACTAATGATGATAATAAGTATGTAACTAGGTGTAGGTATATTATACTTGCTTGTACGTTTCATAAACTTTTACCGGTGGACCCTAAACTAGGAGGTGACCTGTATCGTAGGGTCCGAGTAAATGTTTACTATGGTTTACTTTTTTATTATTGCGGTTAAGCACGGAAAATTAGTGGCTGCGGATCTTAAGTTACATAGGAGTAGATATTCAAGATTCAAAGACTCAGAGTTTCAGGGTAATATTAATGATATATATATATGTTATGAATAGGTATCATAATAAAGATTATATATAAGAGATCATTACATCACATCTAATAATAATAATTTAATATATTTTATAAATAAAAGTAATAGAAGTGTACAATTTTTTGTTTCAATTGTTTAGTTGATGCGTTTGAGCAACCGTTCTGTATCTTCATAAGATAGTGTGTTAAGCCAAGATGTCAACTTCTCCTTGGCCTGCTTGATCGTTAGATTTTTGAGATCATTAAATTTCAGTATTTTGTTATAGATACTTGCATCTATTGATGGAATAAAACGTTTAGCAAATGTAGTTTTTGTAGGAGGTATATTTGCTTTATACACTCTTCTTTTCATGATTTCACTTCGATTTGGCGCATTAAGCATATCAGAGTGTTTCTTCAACGTTATTTTCAAGAAGAAGAGTTGACGAACATTTAACACTTTGGCTTCCTTGTAAAGGATGTTGGTTGGATATCTATATGGCTTCCTTAACATAACCTTTAGGACAGATCGCTGGGCTCTCTCTAATTCAAGCATATGTGTTTTAGCAGCTCCACCCCATGAAGATATGCAATAAGTTAGCAGCGACTGGCACAATGACGTGTAAACTAATCTCAAGATTTTGAGGTTGGCTATATTCCGAAGCTTTTTCATAATGTGTATGGTCTTTCGGATCCTTGATGATAAGATGTGAATGTGGTGCTTAAAGGAGAGATTATGGTCAATGTGGATTCCAAGGTATTTTATTACATTTACTCTTTCAATCTCATCGCAGCTACAGCACGAGTCTTCATCGTCACAACTGTGAATTTTTATGTTAGGGGATACGTTTGGAGCTGATGCCGATGTTTTGTGAAAACATAGAAACTTGGTTTTCTTTGCATTTAGTGTTAAAAGGTTATTTAATAGCCATCGTTTAACCCTTGCCATACCAGTTTGCGTGTATTTTATTGTGTCCTCCCAGGTTTCTCCGTGAAAGACCAGTGCCGTATCATCCGCATAGCAAACAATGTTGGCATTTTCTAGCTCAAGCTGGTGTACGTCATTCACGTACAGTAGAAACAGCGTGGGGCCCAGAATGCTACCCTGAGGAACGCCACAATTCACCGTCTGGAGATGACTTGAGAATTGACCGATTCTCACACACAGTTTCCTATCTGTGAGGTAAGTTTTGAACAATTGCAAAGGCGTACCTCTTATACCGATTAGCTCGAGTTTTTTTATAAGAATCGGTATTGATACGGTATCGAAGGCCCTTGCAAGGTCCAAAAAGACCCCTATACAGCATTTTTGTTTATCTAGGTGAGTAGCTACAGTTGTTGTAAGTGTTGACGTTGCATCTTCTGCAGATTTGTTTACTAAACTAAACTTTCTCTTTGATTATAATATTATGTTATTTATATGCTCATGGTTAGATTATCGGACTATAGTCCTGGGTTCGAATCCCTGATCGGGTCAAAATATATTTATGAGATATTTTTATCGATCAGAAAATGGAAGTTTTTACCATGATTCCTCAGAGAGTGCGTTAAGCCATCTGTCCCAGTTATTATCACTAATAACATGTGAATATAGTTATTACCGATTTACTAGGTCGATTCAATTTAATATATTGATAATACTGTACTACGAACTGAATTGGTGAACATATACCTGTTGTGCTACAAATACGTATAGAATATAGATAATACAATAAAAAGGAATATTGTACAATTAATGATGTAATTTATATTAATTCCTCGACATAATTTAATACTTACTTGCTCAGTAATCTAATTTATTATTATTTTTTTATTACAGGTCACGACAGAATGCTGATGTATTATTCCCGTCTGACGATGAAGTAATAGAAGCTCAACATCAACAGCCTGACTCAGAAAAAAAGTCAAAAAAAGCGTAAGCAAGATGTTGAAGTCGGAGAACCTAGTTCATCGCGCACAAGTCCTGCTCCAGCGCTCATCGGTGAAGAAATCTGCAAAGCCAACATTTAAGCCATTTCCACCGCCAGCCAAAAACCAACCGTGTACGACCTGTTTGGAACTGACAGCGAGGACGACGGAGAGGACTGCGCCACACCGGCTGTCTCGGGTAAAAAAATTCCACCATTAGTATCGTATGTTACAAGAAGATTAGCTTATGATCATTCCCGTCAATTATTCGAAAATAAGATTGGAACCCATTTTATTGATTTGAAAATATATAAATGTGACGAAGTTGAAGCAATTCAACCAGTTAACAGGCGGCGTCATGCTATAATATGCATGAAGAATAGGACCAACGAAGACACAGAAGCATGGCATCATTTGTCCAATTTTATTATAAGTACGAGGAAGGAGTATAGAAAATGCTCACCAACATTTATAAGTAACTAGTATTAAATGGAATAATTTAAATATGTATTGACTTTATTATTATCACCACATAATTATGTAATCAATTTAAAAAAGTTTTCGTCTTTTATAATACATAAATATCAACATGAAGTTTACTTTACCTACTAATATACTTCACTACATCATCACTACAGCCTATTAACGTCCCACTGCTGGGCACAGGCCTCCACTCTCATAGGAGAGCGGGAATTAGATCTTAGACCCACCACGCTGCTCCAATGCGGGTTGGCGGGCTACTAATATACTTATAATTTTTTAACTACCTATTATTATTATTATTGTTAATGTATTGAATATATTAACTAAAATTTCTTTTTTACAATCATACCCGCTTCAAAATAAGTAATAATATTAGTTAATTTAGTGAGATGTGAAAATTGTCAAGTTGATATTCCTGAAATTAGATAATATCAATATCATTTAAGAACAAATTTACATAAGTCGAATTGTTTATTGAATACTTAATATATGAACATTGAAATAATTTCCACCGCTTTCAAAAAATAGAATAATAAGTTATAAATTAAGTGCTTTTGAGGTATACTTCGCACCCGAGTCATTCCTGATAACAACGAGAAATATGTTACTAAAATTTTATCAATAATTCTTTGCAAACATTTCAAAGTGTTAAATTAAACTCTGAGCTGTTTGTTTTTTTAACTTTAAACCGAATGCGAGTATTGCTCAACGTGTTAGTAATTACTTTCAAAGGGAAAATAATAATGAATCATACCTTGTCCTATAACCCACTACGAAAAAGAAAAAACCAATGTGATGTATTCATATATGAAAGTTCCAAGAAAGAGCTAAGATAATCAGAATTGAAATATTTGACGCAGAAAAACTACGAAACACAATGTTTTGTGAATGTGATGCAAACGTTTGCATACAATATGTCGTCGACGACGAAAATTTAATTTTTGACGAAATTTATAATGGTGCTCACAACCTCATTGCAAAAATTCAACGAAGTATGTCGAATTTAAACGTTTCCACTGATGTATAATTTAGTTTTTGTATTAATTATTGTATATATATATTAATTATCATTATAAAACTTAATGCACCTAGTCTAAGAATAAAACCATGTAAACTAATTTGTTCATGCAAATAAATGAATTGAAATTCAACTTGAATTTTATTGTACGAATAAAAAGTAGGTATATATAAATACTAAGTTTCTCAAAGTACTATCATAGATTTCTATATTAGTAAGAGCTGTGCTTTTCTTATACCTATCAGTTTTTAAATGCAGTCCGATCACAATATACGTATTATATAATAAATACGTATATTGTGATCGGTATCGAATCGGAAGTATTCTAATTTATCTAATTGAATTAAGTATTCTCTAATCATCAACATCATGTCTCTGAATATAGGAGATCATGTAGAAATAATCATTACTGAAAAAAGATTATGTGGTCTTCACTTAGTTAAAATTATTGGCTACGATCAGTACGATGCTATTTTAATTCCCCAGGATAAAAATTATTCTGATACGTATTTCAAAGTTTGTGAATTTCAAAAACTATTGGCACGAATATTAAGAATTGAAAAACAGAAAGTTGATTTAATAGATGATGTTCATGAGCTTATTCGCTATCCATATTAATTAATACTTGATAGGTAAGTTAAGTTCGATACTAAGTATTCTAATATAGTAGGTTCCCAACTTAACTTATTCATTCGTAATTTTTAGTTACCATTTTTCAGTATTTAAATAAGTAGTCATTCAGTGTTCATGCATTCGAATATAATCCATTATTCAGTATTCAAGTACTCGAATATATCCATTTTTCAGTATTCAAGTATTAAAATATACCCAGTACTCAGTATTTAAATATAGTAGTCATTCAGTATTCAAGCATTCGAATATAGCCATTTTCAGTATTCAAAATGTGGTAATTGGCTTATCTGGACCATAATAGTGGCCTCATTATTTGTTAATTTTGCGAACCAGCGGGCGTGCGTTGACTGGGACATCGAAGATTGTCCTTGGTCAACGCACGCCCGCTGGTTTCCTTCCTGCCCCTATGTTATACTTGGGTGAAAAATACATTCAAAGTATTAACAAAGATGTGTGTGGTATATCAAAAGACTGTGAACAATCTGCAAACAACGATGTACTAAGCCCTATACCTACAGAGAGAAATATAATATTGTGTTGAAAATATTAAAGAAATATTTAAAGTATTATGCAAAATTTGTCGAGCGGAAGAAGTGGCCGTCTGCTATAGGCCGTGTGGTCATGCTGTAATAGGTACTAAGTGTGCTCTATCATTGAGTAAAATGGTTTGCCCTATATGCAGAAAAACAATCGAAAATGTAATGCGAATATATTTTTCATGAGCTATAAAATAGTCCTATCAACCGCGAGCATTGCCAATTATTATAACATTCATAACAGTCGTCAAGCGTTAGTTCTGTAAATGACAAATACAAGTTCACTATGCAGTATCAGCTTCAAGCAGTCCATTCAGACTTCACTGAAACTGATTAAGCTGGTCGAGCGTCTGCAATGAGACCCAACGACAACTTTATACACCTGATAATTATTTAAAATACAATGACCAACAACAATGCTGTTATTGAATCGCTTGGATGTCGATCCGTTCCATCTCTGCCTGATATAAATGTAAGAACTGTAAGGCCTTAGAAACACAGACAGCTTAAAGCAGTCTGAATGGACTGCTTGAAGCTGATACCGCATAGTGAACTACAGTCTTCTACGTACACACATACATGGACCGCTCGAGCAGTTGCGACTGCTCCGAGGCGGTTGGCAGCAGTTTTCAATGGTAGTTTCAAACTGTTGACTATGACTGCAAGAGCGGTTCGTGTATGTTGATCACTGGCTAACTACTTGAGCAGGTAGTATATGTAACATCAAATACCTTAATCTGACCCGTTGCTTGGTTTATTTAATTTTAAAGAAAAGGCATCGCTTTTTATTATTGATTGTTCAAGACGTAACGAAATTTAAAATCTGGACCGGTGGATGTCCGATTAGAAATAGAATGTACACAAGATATCCCTGGAAATATAACTGCTTACTGTCAGATTATAAACGATCGGCTAATAGAATATAAGCCGCTGAGTAACATAGTTCGAAAATTGTCATGACTCCTATAATAGTAGATATTCAAGGCTTCAAAACTGATGAAAATGAGTTAATTTTAAAAGAAACTGCTATTCATTCTAATAACCGTATTCAAAATTTTCTTATCAAGCCACCATATCCATTTTATGACTTGTCGAAAACATGTTTGTTGGATTGAAAGAAACAGAGGAATCTTTTGGAATGAGGGATACATACCGTATTCGAACTATAAATATATTATTCAAAAAAATTTACAAGATAAGACTATTTATGTTAAAGGTGTTGAAAAACGGTGTGGTTAACGCAAATGTTAGAAAAAAGTACAATTTATAATTTAGAAGATAAAGAGTGTCCAAATTTGTTAAGTTTGCATGAAAAATATACGAACAGTGATTTACATAGCTGTATTTTTCATACTAAAATATGCGCATTAAAAAATGTACTATGTTTAATAAAATGGTATTTAGATAATAAATTTTTGTTATAAAGTTTGGTGGTTTTATTTGTTTTTATTTGTATTCAAATGTATACCCTCATACCCTAAAATTTAGTGTAACTAAGTACTCAGTATTTTAATAGAGTAGTCATTCAGAATTCATGCGGTCTAGTATATATCCTTTATTCAGTATTCAAGTATTCGAATATATCCATTATTCAGTATTTAAATATAGTAGTCATTCAGTATTCATGCATTCGAATATAATCCATTATTCAGTATTCAAGTATTGGAATATATTTTCTTTATTCAGTGTTCGAATTCAGATCTAGCATCATAGTTAACTCAGTATGCAATAGTCATTCAGTATTCAACCATTCGAATATACCCATTATTCAGTATTCAAATTCATACTCCGACATTAGGGTAAACTCATTCAAATATTCTAATATAGTATGCAAATATAGTAAAATGCTAGTTTTCAAGTATTTGATTATATAATTTTCAGTATTCACTATGTAGTAATTGGCTTATCTGGATACACGCACACTGAGTGATCCAATCACTCAGTGAATAGTGTATCCAGATAAGCCAATTACTACCTACTATCGCAGTCAAGGGCTAACTAGTAGTGGTTAAAAAAAAAATTAAACGCACTTTTTTCTTTAATCTATAGTTTAAAATAACTATCAAACTTAACACTAACCGAGGATGTGAATTTTAGGACTTCTGGAATTTAATAATCAGAAACAAATAATTTAGTTTTAACATAAGCATCATCCCTCGGACCTACAAAAAGTCTGACGTGGGCGGAGACCCTAAAGTATTTATTTCAAAACCTTTTGCTGAATTCTGTGGTTTCAACCTACCTACAGGGAAAACGTTATAACTATTGACTTAAAAAATTAAACAATATACAAAATTAAAAGTAAAGTATATATTTATTTCAAACTGTCATCTGATAGATTTAAGACAAATTAATCTACTGTAAAATATAACTAATCTTTCTTATAACTATTTGATAACTTCATATGTTTGAGGTAATGAAGTACCAAAAAATTTAAGATAATTTTCGTACCATGACAATAAAATTATACCTACTTGGAATTCGTGTATTTAATTTTCCTTTAAAAAAACCTGCAACTTATTGATTAAGTAACTCAAATGCTTAATTAAAATGTCTTTTATACAATGTACCTAATTAAAAGTTATTTTATTCATCAAGACTCCCCTTGGGTTTGCGCAAGAGTCATTCTCTATCCGCACTAGATACGGAATCCTCATCAGTATCGCTTGACCATTCCCCCTCGCTATACTCTCTATCTTTCTTCCTTTTCTTTCTCTCAATCTCCTCCTCACTCGACGACTCCTGTTGCGGAAGAGTGGGGGGATTATCAATACCTTGCATCTCTAACTCCTGCGTGGGAGATAGCGACCTTAGCTCTTTCAGTGTGTTGGTTAAGTCTATGTTGATCTGTGGCGGTGGATCTTCTTCCTCTAGCTCAATTTCTTGTCGCCTTTTCTTTTTGTTTTTCGACGGTTTCCTGTCTTTCCTCCGCTTCTTCTTTTTTGAACTGTAAATTAAAATTGATATGTTATTCTCAATACTTAACAGTGTTCTTTTTTCTAAGATTAATTTTTTTAAGATTAATTTTTATTTTTAGACTACAAAATAAACACTCAGCGTTATTCACGATAAGCAGACTAAAAATCACTATAGGTCCTAACCTATACCCTCCCTCCCTAAGGAAGCGCGAAGCTCCTCCCTAAAGAGGAGGAGCGAAGGAGTCACCCTAGTGACTCCTTCGCTCTGCCTCAAGAAAGTCCGAGAGTCGTTAGTTGTAATGAGAAGAAGGCAGAAGTGACGCCGCAGACTTATTAACATTACCTAATAGAACAAACATATTTTTTTAAATAAATTTTCTAAATATTTAGGCTTCAGACTAGCTGTAAGGGGTAAGTCGCTTGAAAGTGGGATTTACAGATGAATCCCACATCTTTCTTGATAACGTTATCTGCATGATACTTCTAACATAATATCGGTAACATAGCATAATATTGCTAGTGTTTATCTCGAGTGGTTAAGCCTCGCTTAGTCGCACCGAAGAGATTATCTCTACACAAATACAGTCCCACAAAATTGGAATTAATTTTTATGCCTGTTTATTTTTCGTTTTTATTTTATTTTTCATAGATACTATATGCCACCGGTTCATATAAGTTTGTCGGACTACAAATTATTTAAAAAATGTAAAAGACTAATGATGCCTGCGACTTGATCCGCGTATTTTCTTTATTATTCCCTCCTTTTATTTATTTTCAACCGACTTCAAAAAAAGGAGGAGGTTCTCAATTCGACTGTATTTTTTTTTAAATGTTTGTTACCTCAGAACTTTTGACTGGATGGACCGATTTGGATGATTCTTTTTAGGGTTCCGTACCAAAATGGTAAAATGGAACCCTTATGGTGCGACTTTCTCCGTCTGTCTGTCCGTCTGTCCGTCCGTCACACTCGATTATTTCAGTAACTACCGAAGCTATCGACATGAAATTTGGAATAGTGGTGTATATTAGTGGCCCAAAGACACTGGAATTAAAAAAAATTGGAAATTATTTTTGTTCTTATTTAAAAAGGGGGGAAAATCGGAGGGTTGAAATTTAAAAGTGAGATAACTGTACTGTGTGGGGTATCATATGAAAGGGTTTACTTTGTACATTCTAAAACAGATTTTTAATTATTTTTAGTCATGATAGTTTTTGATTTATCGGGGAAAAAGTCTAAAAAAATACCATTCCCCCCCCCCCCCCTTATCTCCGGAGTTTACCAATCGAAAAATCTGAAATAATTATGGTCAATAGGAATTTATGTATATTTTACATGAAAACTATAGCCAATGCTCTAACTAGCATAGTTTTTTTTTATATTAACAGTAAACCTCTACAAACAAAGTTAGTTTTGCGGTTCATTAGTATGTAGTAGTTCCAAGTGACGCGGTGACGGTGGGAGTGACGCGGTGACGGCGCGAGCGCAAGTTTGTCGCAAGTACAATAGTGGTTAAAGCTACTGTGCAAATCAAAATTCACACTCCTAAAACAAAAATTAACTAACATATGCCGTAATAAACCCCATTAAATGTTATCTTATGTTTTAAACGTCGCAATATCAACTTAAATACGAATTAATTTTATTCATCGAACAGTGCTAGTCGAGTGCAATTGGTGACCTACCGTCTGCTATAAATAATACATGGTACCTACTTGAAGTGAACAAAAATCTCAAAATGGTGTAATGTGTGGCTTGTGGACGGTTTTTATCAACGACAGCCTCTGATGCAGTCTCCTGTAAATGCTCCTCAACATACCACCGAGCCTGTGTCGCGCTGGCACTCGGCGCTGACGTAGCTCCTGATTGGAGCTGCCCGGAATGCAAGAAAGGTCTGAGGCAGATCAGAGGCTCAGAGACACCCGTAAAAGGGGTCAGCCCCATGCCAGTGGATTGTTTGGACGTGGGCAGCACGGAACAGCCTACTGCTGCGCCTGGGAGTGATACAGTGGAAAACGGGCTGGTGATGGAGTTGCGTTTGTTTAGAGAGGAAATGCGAGCTATGCGTGGCGAATTCCAAGCCTTTCGGAAAGAAATGAATGACATAAAGTCATCCCTTTCACTATGCACACGAAGATTAAATGTCTTAGACTCGAAAGTGGAGCTGCTAGAAAAAAATAATATGTCAAACGCTCAGTCTGTTCCTGACCTCTCCAAGCTAGAGAGTACCGTGGCTCAACTAATGAGAGATATCAACGATCGCGATCAGGAATTATTATCCAACGACATAGAAATAACAAACATACCTGAGATGCCTGGTGAAAATCTTTTGCATTTAATGTCATTAGTCGCTAGCAAGCTGAATGTAAAACTCGAGGAGCGTGATGTGGTGAGTGTGTCTCGAGTCGGCGGGCACCTGCGCGTGGATAGCTCCCAGGGCCCTACGTTGGCCCGCCCGCGGCCTATTGCGATTCGTCTCAGTAGCTCAGCCATCAAGAGTGAACTTCTGCACAGCGCGCGCGTTCGCCGGGGTGTGACAACCGCTGACATGGGTCTACCTACTCCGCGACGGAGGTTCTATATCAACGAGCGGCTTACGAAAACAAATCGTGTGTTATTTCGGCAAGCTCGTGATGCTGGTTGCGAGCATGGCTGGAGGTTCATCTGGACAAAACGAGGACGAATTTTTGCCCGTCGCGACGAACAATCTATGGTGTGTCATATTAAATCCGAAGACGACATTAGTAAATTCTTTGTCAGAAATGAAGTGGGTAAACAATGATCCCGGCAGTAGCTTGTGTTCCTATGTTCTAACTATTGTGTTATTATTATGTCTACATCGGCTGCTCAGCCAACTTCCGCATATAAGTCTTATTATTATGCTTTTATTATGTTTGCTATTACTTAAGTTACTTGTCACTAAAAAACTTTGTACTTTAAACAGAAAACTAGTTCTAATTCTGTATTTAGATTTTTATATGTTTCTATATTTGGATAACACCTATCATAATCATACTTCTACTCTCACTTTGCTAGTTGATTTTTTGACCTCGAGTAAACAAAGGGGCCCAATTTTTGATAAAACGCTATCTAAACAATACTTATGTCAAAGTTTAGATTGTGTCTTTTGTAGTTATAAGTATGCTTTCACCATGTCTAATACTGTTTTGAGCTCCGGTAAACAATATATATTTGCATGCTTGAATGTTTTCATGTTTCCCCATCCTGACTGCCCTATCAAAAAAATGATAAAAGTTTTTAAGTTAGTCTAAACACCAAATTAATACTGTGTTTTAAGGGAATGGTTGTAATTTGCAGCTGTATATCCATACTAATATTATAAATGCGAAAGTAACTCTGTCTGTCTGTCTGTCTGTCTGTCTGTCTGTCTGTTACGCTTTCCCGCTTAAACCTCTCAACCGATTTTGATGAAATTTGGCACAGACAATCTTTAGACCCTGAGAAAGAACATAGGCTACCTTTTATTGCGAAAAAAAGGGATGAAGAGGTTGAAATAGGGGTTGAAAGTTTGTATGGGATTTCTTAATTTTAAAAGATAAAACCATGTAACTTTATATTTAAGCACTTGATAAGAAATAATTAAACATTTGTTCTAGCGTTCTTGAAATTTAAAACTGTGAGGGGATGAAATAGGGGTTGAAAGTTTGTATGAAGTTCGTCATTTTTGAAGATAAAAACATTACATTTTGTATTTAGGCACTAAATAAGAAACAAAAAATCGTTTGTTCTAGCTTTTTGAAATTTTTACCAGTGTGGGGGTGAAATAGGGGTTGAAACTTTGTATGATCTTGGTACGTAGGTGTCTTAGGATGTGCAGAGTTTTTCTACAAACGGAATTCCCAAAATTCGAACGGAACGGAACGGATTCGGAACGGGAACTACGAAGCCAAACTTTTTGTATACAAAATCTTTTTACCTAAAAAATTTTGCTTTTGAAGTTAAAGTTCCTTTTAACGAATACTCTGCATCGCCGCCGCTGCCGTCGGTCGTCGGTCGTCGTCGCGCACATTCGCCGAACTTGGAAGGTCTTAAAAACAACGTCTATCCCGGTTTGGAATATAACATGAGGAATAGAAAGTGGCTGTGTGAAAGGGCAATATTAGCACCGACCAATGAAATCGTGGGACAGATCAATGAACGAATGATGTCACATGTGCAAGGCGATGTTGTCGAATATTTGTCAGTAGATATTGTCATGGACAGTGAACAGGTGACATCTTATCCTACAGAGTTTCTAAACTCTTTAGAGCTGTCAGGAGTGCCGTCTCATAAGCTGAGACTGAAAGTTGGGGTTCCAGTTTTGTTAATGAGAAATCTCGAAGCGCCGAGACTATGCAACGGGACTCGATTGCAAATTACGCAGCTAGGACGCAATATTATTAGAGCAATTATAATGACAGGAATAGCTAAAGATGAAGAAGTTTTGATACCCCGCATACCCATGATCCCTACGGATTTACCTTTTCAGTTTAAAAGAATCCAGTTTCCCCTCAAACCAGCCTTCGCAATTAGGTACCATTAACAAAGCGCAAGGGCAAACACTCAAAGTAGCAGGTGTCCATTTAGAGAAAAACTGTTTTTCGCATGGCCAACTGTTCGTGGCCTGCTCGCGAGTGTCGAGTCCAAACAATCTCCACATTTTAACAAATAATAACAAAACAGCAAACGTTGTGTACAAAAATGTTTTAAATTAGGTCATTTTAAAATATTTTTGTACACAACGTGACGCTGGCCCCTGTAAGTGTCTCTTGGACATAAGGGACCAATAAATTTTCCTAGGTACTTTCTGCCACTCAATGGAATACATAGGTACCTACCTTATACCTACTGTAAACAGATATTTTTTAATTTTTTTAAATACACCTACTCTCTTTTAACCAAATGCTATACCCAAATCTATACCGTTCTTCTAATAAAATCCATGATATTCAAATTAAATGTACGCAGACGAAGTCGCGGGTACCAGCTATTTAATATAAAAGTATTGCATTTCAACTGTGTGATGTGAAAACACTGGATAAGTTATACCTAAGTATATCCTACTAATATTATAAACGCGAAAGTTTGTAAGTATGGATGGATGGATGGATGGGTGGATGTTTGTTACTCTTTCACGCCAGAACGGCTGAACGGATCTGGATGAAATTTGACATATATATAGATTATAGTCTGGAATAACATATAGGCTACTTTTATCCCGGAAAATTTAAGATATCCCGCGGGAACCAAAAGCCTCAATCCACGCGGACGAAGTCGCGGGCATCAGCTAGTTGTTCATATTTTGTAAGTTTTTGCACTCACATGGACCGATACGCACTAAGCAAGCAATTTATTTACCATATATAATCACTTATTATTTATATCTTCACATTATATCATATGCAACCACAACAGATCTTGTCAGGATAATGCTATTTTCATAATATTCCTACTCGTATAAATTATGTATACTATGTATCCATGTTACTACATAAACTATTTAGTTTTATTATATATAAGATAAGATTCTATGTAATTTATAACATAATTAAAAGGCGCTAAGTCTAAAAACGTTAAAATTGGTCACTTCAATGCTGGTTCCTTAGGTACCAAACATGATGAGTTTATTGTTGCTGTAGAAAATCACTCTCCTGACATACTTAGTATAAACGAAACCTGGCTGCGGGAGGGGGACGGGGGACGAGCCCCTCGTATCTCAGGTTACCGACTGCGACACATACCGCGACCTAGGGAAGTCCGCGCGCGCGGTGGCGGCGTAGGCTTCTATGTGAAGCAGGGAATCTCAGCCCGCACCTTGCAACACCCCCCACCCGCTCACCCCGGAGTGGAGCAAATGTGGTTATCGGTAAGTATGAATTCGAAGCGCTTAGTCATCGGCACGGCGTATCGTCCTCCCTGGCTTGATTGTGACTTATTTTTTGATTCGCTGACGGAAACTATCACTACCTTGCCAGACCATGACCATACTGTTTTATTAGGCGATTTTAATATTAATTTTCATAATAAAGGCTGTGATATGTACAAGCGTGCTAGCAGTTTCCTACATTCTTTTAATTTAACAAATGTTATCCACAGTTCTACCCATTTCACGTCTCACAGCGATACACTTATTGATTTATTTTGCTCGGATGTTAATGTTTCAGATATTGTTTTCGATCATATTCCTGACCTTGGGGGACATGCAATGTTATACGGCGAGATAAAAGTAAAAAAAACCAAGCCCAAAACTCAACACTTTTTGTACAGACCATTAAAAAATATAGATCTAAACAATTTCAATGGCTGCCTTGAAATCATCGACTGGAACGGCATTTGTGAGAGGGAATCTGTTGACGATATGGTTAATACTTTGAGCACTATATTTGTTGACTTATACGACGTTTTTGCACCGCTGAAAAGAGCATCTATTAAGGAAAATATTCAGCCTTGGCTTACGAGCAATGTCCGTTACATGATGCTTCTACGCAATCAAGCATCAGATAAGCGTAAGACAAGTGACACGGAAGACAAAATAAACGAGTATAAGTCCCTAAAACACCTTGTTAACGTCAGCCTATATTATGAAAAGTGTGCCTACTTTAAATTCTTTATAAATATTCATGTAAAAAACTCATTTTACCTTTGGAACAATCTTAAAAAAACCGTTTTAACTAGTTTAAACAAAGCTAAAGAATTACCTAACGACTTTAATGATCCTGATAGTATCAATACACACTTTCTAAATGTTCCCGGCACCACTAATACAAGCATGTCTCACCTCACCTATTTTGAATTCCATAGATTTAGTGACTGTACCTTTAAATTATCTACAGTTAGTGAAACTGAGGTTGGTAAGATCATTCTTGACATAAAATCTAATGCACTCGGGAATGATCAAATATCAAGGGACATGGTTTTATTAACACTACCTCAATCACTTAAAAGTATTACATCTATTATTAATAGGTCTATTTCTACAGGTGTTTTTCCCGAATCATGGAAGACAGCCGTTGTACGCCCTATTCCTAAAGTATGTAATCCGACTGAAGTCAAACAGTTGCGACCAATTAGTCTTCTCCCATTCTTATCGAAAGTGCTAGAAAAGGTTGTCTATATGCAAGTTCAAAAATACTTAGAAATTCACCAAATTTTACCGTCCCTACAATCCGGCTTTAGGAAGGGTCGCAGCACTTCGACTGCTTTGCTTGACGTTTTTGACAACATTATAGCTGCCCAAGACTCTGGTATGGCCACTATTATAACTCTTTTAGACTTCTCTAGAGCATTCGATTCAATAAACATCACACTTCTCCTATCCAAGCTTTCTTATTATGGGTTTGATATAAATAGTGTAAACTGGTTCCATAGTTATCTAATTAATAGACAACAACTAGTTTCTTTGCGGCAAGCGGATGGCTCATACCTTAATTCTGTGGTTCAACCAGTTGATAGAGGAGTGCCTCAGGGCTCTATTTTAGGACCACTTCTTTTTATTCTTTATTCGGCCGACATAGTCAAAAATATTAAAAATTGTAAATATCATCTTTACGCCGATGATCTACAAATCTATACGTCTTTTTTGCCTGAGGATGTTAACTGTGCTTTAGAATTAATTAACAATGACTTCGAGCGAATTAGTCAATGGTCATCGAAAAACTCATTAGTTTTAAATCCTTCGAAATCGAAATTTCTGATTCTGGGAACCAAAAAGCAAGTGTTAGACGTTGGCTTTGATACGGTCAAAATAAATATAAATGGAGCTGCCATAGAACGAGTTTACGAAGCACGAAATTTGGGACTTACTATAGATGCGAAACTTCATTTTGAAAATTATGTACAAGAAGTGGCCCGTAACTGTTTCTATCGACTTAGAATTTTATACAACATAAGAAATTACATCGATACCGATCTGAGAACTAAGTTGTGCGAGACACTTATATTATCTAAGCTGAATTATTGCATTGGTGTTTATGGTCCATGCTTACTCCAACGTTCCATGCGACTTATTCAAAGAGTCCAGAACGCGTGTGCTAGATTCTGCTACTATATTCCTCCCCGTACCCATGTGACTCCCTATTTAAATGATGCTAATATACTCAATATGAAGTCGCGTATTAAACTGCATTTCAGCACACTTTTGTTTGGTATTATCAAGAACAAAACGCCAGATTATCTTTATAATAGGTTATCTTGGCATACGCCAGCTTTTAATGCTCGAGGGCCACTAAATAGGCTGACTTGGCCACGCCATAAATCAGCAGCTTTTCGTGGAAGTTTTCGATATCTGGCTACTAAATGCACGAATAATATTCCTCCTCCGCTGAGGAATCTAAGCTCAGTTCCCGCGTTTAAGAGCACATTAAAAAAGAAACTTTTAGACGATCAAAAACAACAAACTTCAACTAGGTCCAGGTTATTTAGCTTGGTGGTTTGAAGCTGCTATATGTACTCACATAATATGCCTATTATATTTTATTATACATATTAATCTATTTTATTTTATTTTATTTTATTTTTTATCTTTAAATCGCTATATCTCTAATATTTAGTTTTACACAATAAGTACACTCATTGCGCAAATTACATATTTTATTTTACTCCATTTTAGCACACTTATCCCGTTACTGCAGACGGCTGCGAAGACTGTCGAGCTCGTGCGTGTCACTCGTTTGGGTTCCGGCAGAATACCAGCGCTCAGGTTTTGTTTTCAAAACCTGCAGCATTAATGCTGAGTCGGGGCCTTTTCATATTGTGCCATGTGGGTGCAAAAGCCATAGCCTAATTATAAAGTTTGATTTTATGTACGAGGCACAAGGTGAATAAATGATTTTTCTTTCTTCTTCTTCTCTTTCTTTCATTAACAAGGGTAATTATTACCGTTTTACATCTTTGGTCGTTATTTTTTAATACGTCATAAATCGTAAACCGCAATTTGCCTTTCATTCAATCAACTCAAATATTTATAAAAAACATTTAATTTAAAACTTACTACAGGTTTGTACGGAACCCTCGGTGTGCGAGTCCGACTCGCACTTGGCCGGTTTTTTTTTATTTGAAAGGGCATACTTCCCATGTGGTCCCATATAAATTTTATCGAAATCGGTCGAGCGGTTTTTAAAATATCAACAATAAAATAAGTACTTTGTATAGCGTGTGCTTGTTGTTGTAAAGTTGGCGCGGGAGTTTGAAGTCGGTTGTTTAAAAAGATTTTTTTAAATTATATTACTATAACATGGCATAATATTGCCAGTGTTTATCTCGAGTGGTTAAGCCTAGCTAAGTCGCACGGATGAGGTTATCTCTACACAAATAAATGGCATGTATGACAATTTAAAAAATATAAAAGACTAGACGATGCCCGCGACATTGTCCACGTTAATGAAGTTTTTTATTCCTGCAGAAACTCTTTTATTTCCGGGATATAAAGTAGCCTTTGTCCTTCCCCAGGATATAAACTATCACTATACCAAATTTCATCAAAATAGGTTGAACATAGTCCGTTAAAGTGTAGCAGAAAGACAAACACACTTTCGGATTTATAGTATTAGTATGGATTGTTTATTTCGTTAAAATCTGTTGTAAAGATGTGATGAAAAACCGTAGCAGACATATAGACAGACAGACACACTTTCACTTACATAATACTAGTGGTTCGCCCCGAACTGAGACCTCACGGTATCCATAAAACGAATTAGTAGATTATTAACCAAGGGGATAAAGCAGTGTCATCTGTCGCGGGTGACGATTTAAATCGCGAGCGTAACGACGGACTCGAGGTTTACTCCCGAGCGCAGCGAGGGTGTTAAAAACTTAAATCATGAGCGAAGCGAGGGATTTAAGACGAGTCCTGAGTGTAGCGAGGGATTTAAGTTCACCCAAGACTGAGACAGCTTTATCACCGAGGAAAATACTCTACTTTTCGTACCATTTGCGAAAAAATTATCACAATAATAATATGAAATAAGCATTTATTAAAAATAATGACCATTAAAAGTAAAAGTTAACATTCGAAACATTGGTCCAATTATTGATAGAAAGAGTTACATTTTTGTTTGGTACATTTATTGTTGATGAGTTGATTGGAGTATTTCTCAGTTCTTGCGTCTGAGCAACTGTTGAGAACATTAACTTATTTATAAAAATAAATTAAAATAAACGTTTATGTATTTGAAGAAAACAAAAACGCGGCAAATTCCTAGACTAATATTTTTTTGTCGGAAAAGCAAAGGCATCAAGCTCATACGGCCTCGTCGGTTTTCGTAATTTTATTTAATAATCATAACTGCATAATAAATGCGTATTCCTTTTTCAAAAAGATGTTTAATGCTTTCTAAACAAACTCAATGGTGTAAACACAGATGTAGTTCAGTATAAATTTCGGTAAGTATTCCCACAGAGTATTCCAAATTTAAATCACATTCTCCCCCTAGAGGATGAATGAAATTCAGTACAATGTTCTTTCCCTGTTTTTAACAGATTAAAAATGACTATTGTTATGTTCGCTTTTTGTGGCATAGAATGTCACTTTTTTGAGCAAGTGGTACGAAAAAACTTTTACAGAGCCCCATCTATTGACATAATTGTGAAGTTCTGTTAAACTGACTGAATGCTGAAGCCCATTAAAAATTAAACAATTTCGTTTCCATATAATATTTATCTCTTAACATTAGCGCCATCTATTGACACCATTGTGAGGTTCTGTTAAAAATACTAAATCTCATTAAAAATTAAATAATTTCGTTTCCTTATAATATTTATCTAATTTTAGTATTTGTTGTTCAAGTACAGGATATAATTCAAATAATTGATCTAGTTTCAGTCTTAGCCTTTCAGAAAATTGAGAGTTCTGAGGTCAACTTTGGACGTTAGAAAATCACCACTTTGAAAGCCCCCATTTCGTCAATTTTAGGGGAAAAATTTAAACAAAAATATTTTTAGACTCTATTCCTAATTATCTTTCATATGTAACGCTATAAAAAATATTTTACTTCGCATTCGCTTCTATGAGAGCCCCCCTGAAATAAAGATTTTTATAACTTTTTAAGCCATATTTGGCGGGAGGCCATCGGTTTACATATTATATTTATATTTGAAGTAATTACGTTCAGTAATTCAGAAGTTATAAGGCTCTGACAGACAAACGGATAGGGTTGCTAACATTTCATAAGCGAAATATAGTATTTTTCGGACTAAGCTATAAAAAAATATAGTACACTTCACAAAAATAGTATTTTATGGAATATTTTTGCGTACTATGTGCTTCTTCAACAGTATATAGTACGCAGACCCGAAATACAGTACAATACCAATAATAATAGTATTATAGTATGGTTGGCAACCCTAGGACGGACAAGTGCAAATTCACTCAAGTAGACTCAGAGACCTTCGCTTCGCTCGGTCAATTAGTATGAATTTGAATAATAACTAACCTTTCATAGTCCGAATCTTCTTCAGATGATCTGTAAACAATTAAAAAAGTCATTTTAGTTATTTTTAGAAAACAGCAAAAATGCTACAAAATTTTTGATGCGTAACCCAGGCATAGTTAGACCGCATAGTTAGTTTTAATTAGTAAGTAGGATTATAATTTGAGCAGTCTAATGTATGTATGTGTGTATTATGTATGTTCCAGCCTAATGTTGTTTCGTTATTATGGTCAGGGTGACATAGGCTACATTTTATACGAACAAAATCGACTGAAAATTCGATGAAACGAAAAAGAGACAAACATATATATAGGACTAGCGGATGCCCGCAACTTCGTTTGCGTGGTTTGAGGTTTTTTGGTTCCCGCGGGAACACATTAATTTTCCGGGATAATAAGTAGCCTATGTCACTCTACTCCTCCAAAAATCACGTCGATCCTTTGCTTCGTTGCAGCGTGATTGAAGGACAAACCAACAAAAAAAACCGGCCAAGTGCGAGTCGGACTCGCGCACCGAGGGTTCCGTACTCAAGAAGTAGGTATAATTACCTTTGTTAATGAACCGCAAAACTAACTTTGTTTTTAGAGGTTTACTGTTAATATCAAAAAATTACGTTTGTTGTATGGGAGCCCCCCTTTAATATTTACTTTATTGATATTTAATTATTTATTTTGAAAGGTAATATACAAGTTAATATTCTGTGAAAATTTGAACCGACTACCTGTTACCGTTTTTAATATTGAGCAAAAAATACGAAAAAAAACACGTTTATTGTATGGGGACCCCCCTCAATATATATATTTTTTTAATTTTTAGTATTTGTTGTTATAGCGGCAACGGAAATACATCATTTGTGAAAATTTCAGCTTTCTAGCTATCACGGTCTATGAGATACAGCCTGGAGACAGACAGACAGACAGACAGACAGACAGACAGACAGACAGACAGACAGACAGACAGACAGACAGACAGACAGACAGACAGACAGACAGACAGACAGACAGACAGCGGAGTCTTAGTAATAGGGTCCCGTTTTTACCCTTTGGGTACGGAACCCTAAAAACACACTTTCGCATTTATATTATTAGTATGATTTTAGTTTTAAACAATTAAAAATCACTTCCTTTGACGGTAAAGGGAAAAAACATGAGGAAAGCAGGTGCATTCCCGAGAGTTAAATTTGTATAGTCTTCCCAGTCCCGGGAAGAGGGAGAGAGTTCCAAAGACGAAGAGCTGTAACGGAAAAGGACTTTTGGAATTTTGAAAAGGACTTGGAATAGAAGGAAGTGCTATGCGAAGGAACTCTGAGAATTAAGTTATCCTCAGAGCGAAGAGATCGTCCCGAATGAGAATCACCGAGAAACTAAAACCGTTCTTTCAAACAAGGAGGAGTAGTTGGATTGAAAAGAACACTGAACAGGAGAGATGAAATTCGAGTATTCCTGCGAAGGTGAATTGGGAGCCACTCGAGTTTATTGCGAAATTCGGAAACGTGGTCATATTTACGGAGCCCAAATATGAACCGTATACACAGATTTTGGATGCGCTCAAGCTTATTAAGTTGCTCCACACTAAGTCTAAGTAACAAGAATCAGCATAACCAAGAATTCGTAAAAGGAGAGATTGTGCAAGCGCAATTTTAGTCGGTATGGGTAGAAAGTTACTTAACCTCCGGAGAGAACCAACAGCTGCAGACATCTTCCTACTCACTTCACCAACCTGAGGTATCCAAGAAAAAAACTTGTCAAATACGACGCCCAAGTTTTTGACAGTATCCCTATACTGCAATTGGACTCCATCAAAAACAATACAAGGAAGAGTAGCCCAATCAATGCGTGATACTAGATTTTGACTACTTATTATAATGACTTGGGTCTTTGTTGGATTTACTTTTAGCCCGTAAAATTAATTAATTGAACATTACCTGTTCTTTTTCCGTTTGCTTTTTCTGTGCCTGTCTAATTCGCCTTCGTATTCTGAAACAAAAAAGTAAAAAAAAGTGAGTAATCGCTTGTTATAGTCGACTGGCTGATGCCCGCGACTTCGTCCGCGTGGTTTAAGTTTCTTTTGATTCCCGCGGGAACTCCTTAATTTTCTAGGGTAAAAAGCAGCATATGTCACTCTGCTCCTCCAAAAATCACGTCGATCCTTTGCTCCGTTGCAGCGTAATTGAAGGATAAACCAACAAACAAACACACTTTCGCATTTATATTATTAGTATGATTTTAGTTTTAAGCAATTAAAAATCACTTGCTTTAACGGTAAAGGAAAATAAAAAACCGGCCAAGTGCGAGTCGGACTCGCGCACCGAGGGTTCCGTACTCAAGAAGTAGGTATAATTACCTTTGTTAATGAACCGCAAAACTAACTTTGTTTGTAGAGGTTTACTGTTAATATCAAAAAATTACGTTTGTTGTATGGGAGCCCCCCTTTAATATTTACTTTACTGATATTTAATTATTTATTTGGAAAGGTAATATACAAGTTAATATTCTGTGAAAATTTGAACCGTCTACCTGTTACCGTTTTTAATATTGAGCAAAAAAATACGAAAAAAACACGTTTATTGTATGGGGACCCCCCTTAATATATAGTATATTTTTTTAATTTTTAGTATTTGTTGTTATAGCGGCAACGGAAATACATCATTTGTGAAAATTTCAGCTTTCTAGCTATCACGGTCTATGAGATACAGCCTGGAGACAGACAGACAGACAGACAGACAGACAGACAGACAGACAGACAGACAGACAGACAGACAGACAGACAGACAGACAGCGGAGTCTTAGTAATAGGGTCCCGTTTTTACCCTTTGGGTACGGAACCCTAAAAAACGTGAGGAAACCTGCATTTCCGAGAGTTAAATTTGTATAGAGTCTTCACGTTCTCAAAAGTAGCCTGCCTATCCGCACTTGGCCAGCGTGGTGGCCAAGTGCGGATGACAGACAGACAGACTATGCTCAAACACTTATCATTCTGAAAGGAGACGGCGACTGGTTGAGATGAAATTAGATTTTAAAACATCTTACCTCTCTTTTCTTTGCGTCTTCGCTTTTCATGCCGTCTTCTCTTTTCCTCCTGTTCATTTTTCTTTTTTCGCAGCGATTCTAACGTATCAACCTGATAGAAAATAAGAAAAATCTTAAAGCGGCAGTGGTAGATTCACTTGACTATTCAAAAACACTTGTCAAAGTCAACTTGAATAAAAAAGATTTGAATTGAATTTGAAATTTGAATTTTCCTGGTGGGAGGCTGCGGCCGTGGTTAGTTACCGACAAAGACGTACCACCAAGCGATTAAGCGTTCCAGTACGATGCCGTGTAGAAACCGAATAAGGGTATGGATTTAATATAACTGCGATACCCCTAACAGGTTAGCCTGCTACCATCTTAGACGGCATCATCACTTACCATCAGGTGAGTTCGTAGTCAAGGGCGACACGGAGTCATCTTGTAGTGAAAAAAAAAAAGATTTTACTTTTTTTTCGGGGTCAACTAATAGTGTCGACCTTGACTGCGTTCTCACTTGATGGTAAGTGATGATGCAGTCTAAGATGGTGGCGGGCTAACCTGTTAGGGGTAAGGCGGTTATATTAAATCCATACCCCTAGTCGGTTTCTACACGGCATCGTACCGGAACGGTAACTCGCTTGCCGGTACGTCTTTGTCGGTAGGGTGGTAACTAGCCACGGCTGAAGCCTCCCACCAGTCCCGACCAGGGAAAATTCACAATTTATAAATTCCCAAATTAACCCTGCCGGGGATCGACCCCGAGACCTCCGCACGTTAAGACAACAGCGCTCAACACTGCGCCGTTGTGGTCGTCGGACCACAGATAGTTTCATGTTTCTTGCCGGTTCTTCTCGGTAGGAATATCATTCCGAACCAGTGGTAGATTTACTCGACTATTCAAAAGCACTTGTCAAAGTCAATAAAAAATATTTGAATTTGAATTTAATTTGAATAGGTGTGTAGATAATGTCCTCCCGACCGAATTTCGGCCACGGCGGCCTATCTCCAGAGAGATTAGCCATCTGCGCGGGAGATATTATAGTGCACAAGTGTGTGCGCATAAACAGGTGCACTCTCTGTTCCTTTACTCTCATAGCCCGATGGGACGGAAAATCCGACACGACCGGAGAGAGATCAGGCGCAGGACAGGTGTGTAGATACCATGGCGCTAGCGAGCGAGGTGTGGGGCAAAGCCGCGGCGGCGGGGTCCACTCCAACTTTCTTGAGGAACTCGGCCGCTCTCCGTCTCCTCTCCTGCTGCTTTGTCCTATCCGCCTCCGTTTCATATTCGCCTGAATAGAGAGTAATAAATTTTAAAAAAAACGAGTGTGCTTTAGACCACACAACTGAAGTAAAACTTCTTTGGCTCCCATCTGTATGTAACTGAAACATACATATACGAAACGTAACTGGCTATAAGAGAAACAGGTAAAGAAAATGTGTGCTCGCTCCTCCTCTTGCCCCTACAGTAATATACACCTCTCTCTTTCTATCTTCACTAACTTATATCTCCCTCGCAACTTTCGTTCGCCTCGCCCGATCACACTTTTCGTAACGCTCTCGTCACGCATTCACCAGCTTACTCCCCAAATCAAGGGTGCGTAAAGAAGTTTTACTTCAAAAAGTGTATGTGTGCAATTTACACACGGCAGAAGTGAAACTTCAGAAAAGTAGCCTGCGAGAGAATGAGATAGATATAACTTGTATTCTATCTCAGTCTCTCGCAGGCTAAATCCTATTATGAATATGTCTGCCTAATTTTTAGTGTCGCTTTTTCGTTTCATCGAATTTTCAAATCACAACGATCCTAAAAAAGTTTCACTTCAAAACTGGGACGGCAATCCGACACAACCGGAGAGACATGACTCAAACTCAGGAACGATGGTTTTACGCGCTCTCTCCGAGACACAGGGGTAAAACAGTGCCCAATTGAGTATTTGACAACTATTCAAAACAATTTTTTTTTTGTGTATTCCACAACCTATTAAGAAATCCATTAAAAGTATGATCCTAGAAAAAGCTTATTATACTGTTGAAGATTATAGAGGAGCATGGATTTGATCGCTCCAGCAATGCTAAGGACAGCGGTTACTTAATATGTATGTCACCGTAAGATTGCAAAAACCGTTAGATTATAATCCAACTAGGGATATTGTAAACTGTGGACGGATTGTGAACCGTTCAATGTTCCGAGTGTAAATTTTTTAAATATTCATTGTATTTACGTTTTCTTGTCTCTTTCTTGTAGGTTAGGTTAGGGTTCGACATAAATGATCAGGTAGTTTTTATCGGATTAATATACCTAACAGATTACAATCTACCGAAAAATAATGCGTTAAATTGTAATCCGTCGACAGTTTACAATATCGCTAGTAGGATTGCAATCCAACGGTTTTTGCAATCTTACGGTGACATCTACACATTGATATAATAATTTTTGTAAATGAATTATTTAAAAAGAGCAACCACCGAGTTTCTTGCTGGGTTTTATCGGTAGGAATGCCATTCCGAATCATTGGTAGATTCACTTGAAGATTCAAAAGTACTTGTAAAAGTTTATTTGAATTAAAAAAAACATTTGATTTGATTTGATTTGTGATTATTAAATAGAGGATCTCCCAAAAGTAGTAATATCTACGTCCACTGTTAGTTTTATGTTGAAAAACTATTTAAAACTATCTATCAAAGTAAAAAGTGCGTCGAACTTTATTGACGTTACTAGCTAATGCCCGCGACTTCGTCCGCGTGGATTGAGGTTTTTCGGTTCCCGCGGGAACTCTTTAATTTTCCGTGATAAAAAGTAGCCTGTGTTATTCCAGACTATAATATATCTTTGTGCCAAATTTCATCCAGTTCCGTTCAGCCGTTGGGGCATGATTGAGTAACAAACATCCATCCAGACATCCATCCATACATCCATCCGTCCAAACTTTCGCATTTATAATATTCATTTGACATTTGATTGATTGATTGACTATTCAATATTTTTCATTCATACTGAGCAAGCGTTTTGACGTTTGAAAAAAAGTTGCTGATTTTACTAGTTTTCAAATACCCAATTGTCTAACTAGGGGTTATTAGTTAATTCTGAGAATTTCTCAAAAGAAAAACCAATTGGATATTTGAGTCATCGTCTCGTAAATGATTTATAAATGTGAAAGATTCAAAACCAGAGGAAAACAAAGGCAAACTTTTTATACTGGAAAACCAAGTAGTTAAGGGCAAAACACACAGGGAGCGGGCGCGGCTCGGGCGCGGGCCGGGTGCACGGCTGGTTGAATTCCTTGTATTTATATGGACAACATCACACAGCGTGACCCGCCACGCGCCCGACCCGCGGCCGCGTTCTGTGTGATGTCGTCCATAAAATACAAGAAATTCAACCAGCCGTGCACCCGACCCGCGCCCACTCCCTGTGTGTTTTGCGCTTTATACGAGAATATACATAATACCTAAAACCACGCGAACGAAGTCGCGGGCATCGTATTAATTTCATTAAAAAAATCCTCACCTTTGGAATCCGACAGATCTCCAGTTAGATCTATCATTTCATCAGAATTATCTTCCAACGATATAATCTCGCTCTCGAGATCATCTTTATATTTCTTTCTCTTCTTTTCACTCTCTCTATCTCGTTTCCTCTCCCTTTCCTTTTCTCTATCTGCACTCCGTCTTTCAGTTCGCCTTTCTCTATGCTCCTTGGACCGATACTCTTTTTTCCTAATGATAAACATAATTGTTTTAATATCACTAATATTCGATTTCAAAATATCTATTAAACTCTATTATTTTGAATATATAAAAACAAAGTAAGGATCATTTGAAAGGTCTTCCTAAATATTATAAACTAGTAGGTAAATATGCAAAAAATATGTCTATTTATTAACCAACTTCCAAAAAAGGGGGAGGTTCTCAATTCGGTGCGTATCTTTTTTTTACCTTTTATAGCCCACCATTTACACCACAAGATTTTTAATAGTACCTTCGAGTATCCAAACACTTTGACGATAAAATAAAATGAAAATCTACCTTTCGTGATGTTTTCTTTTACTGGGACTCTTTTTTTCTCTGTCTCTGATCTTCTCATCCCTTTTCTCTGGCGATTTCACTGTTTTGCTTTCTTCATCTCTCTGCATGTGTTCTTCTGGTTTTGGTTGTTCTTTTATTGGTTCTTTTACCTGTTAAGATGATTTAGTTTAAAATCCATACTATAATATTATAAATGAGAAAGTGTGTCTCTCTGTCTGTCTGCTACGCTTTCACGGCCCATCTATCCAACCGATTTGGATGAAATTTGGTACAGGGATAGTTTGTGTCCCGGGGAAGGGCAAAGGCTAATTTTTATCCCGGAAAATTAAAGTGTTCCCGCGGGAATCAAAAAACCTTAATCCACGCGGACGAAGTCGCGGGCATCATCTAGTAAGTATTATTTTAAAATTTAAATGATTGTGGCGAAACTTTATGGGTCCCTTGTTTCACTGAAATGGAATCTATTCCATTCTCTAGCAAAACTCCACAATCTATGTTAAACATGCCTTTACAAAATTTTAAGAAATCCATTAAAAGTATTTTCTCAAAAAAGCTTATTATACTATTGAAGATTATGTAAATAATAAAAGAGCATAGATTTGACTCCAATGATGGTTAGAACTGTGGTTACTTATGTATCTACACATTGATGTAATTGTAATTTTTTTTTCCAAAGAGCAACTGCCGAGTTTCTTGCTGGTTCTTCTCAGTAGGAATGGCATTCCAAACCAGTGGTAGATTCATTCGACGATTCAAAAGCACTTTTAAGTTTATCTGAAGAAAAATATATATGAACTAGAGGAAGGAGGCGAGAATGAGTTTATACAGGATCACCTGCCAAAGGAAGGAAAACTGGATCTCCCGGGCACTGAGGGACTTTCATAACTCGTTGCTTGAGATCCCGGTTTTAGGAATGCCATCCGATATGATGGCCCCTAAACACTACTTCCAAAGGCCCTATAAGGTAGAAATTCCGGATAGGGATGACTGGCTAAACAACAGAATCACTTGGCCATTGGGCAGCATCAAATGGTACACCGATGGCTCGAAGTCGGGCAAGGACGTAGGTTGTGGAATTTATGGAGAGAAACCCCGGGCTAAGCTCTACCGTAACCTGGGAGTCTACTCAACCATATTCCAAGCGGAGGTTTACGCCATAATAATTTGTGCGGAAACTATCCTGCAGGAGAACTACGGCAACAAAACTATTTACATCCACTCGGATAGCCAGGCAGCTCTATCAGCCTTATCGTCAGAGGTAATTACCTCCAGACTGGTTGACTGCTGCAGGGACACACTAACCACCCTGGCCCGTAGCAACAAGGTGGTTCTTCGCTGGGTTCCAGGGCATATGGGTATAGCCGGCAATGAAAACGCCGATACCCTGGCTAAAACGGGCGCTAAGGTAAGGCAGATCGGACCAGAGCCGGTCCGCGGTATACCTAAAAGCCTGGTGCAGCTCACCCTGCTAACCTACTACTTCTATGAAACACTCACTCGTTGGAGAAACTTACGTGGTCTAAACCATTCAAAGGCGCTAGTCAGAACCTTCAATAAGAAGGCCGCCTCCGAGGCGCTAGCGCTCAGCAGGAAAAACCTACGCATTTTAGCACGAGCTTTAACAGGTCACTGCGGTCTTAACAGACACATGTTTAACCTTAAGCTTAGGGACACGGATATCTGCAGACTATGCCAGGAATCCTGTGAGACTCCGATGCATATTATCTGCCAATGTCCCGCTCTAATGCATAAACGAAGCATCCATCTGGGCAAACATATTATTAACCCAGAGGATGCTTCCCGTATTCCAGTCAAGAAAATGCTGCTGTTCCTGACTGAAGCAGACATTGGCGAGGAAATTTAAAAATGGAGGTCACATCACAATAGATCGGAGACGGTCGCAGTGATACAGGACATAAGGGACTGAAACCTCAAAAGGAAAAGAAGAAGAAGATGATGCCCGCGATTTCATCCGCGTGGATTATTTTTTTTAATTCCCGGGGGAACTCCTTAGTTTTCCGTAATAATAAGAACCTACCCTATGTCCTTCCCCGGTGTACAACCTATCCCTGTGCCAAATTTCATCAAAATCGGTGGAACAGGTGGGCTGTGAAAGTGTAACAGACACGACAGACAGACAGACAGACAGACACACTTTCGCATTTATAATATTAAGTATGGATTTGAAAGAAAGCTAAAAAAGGTTTTACCTGTTCTTTAACTTCCGGTATGGTGATAGCCCGAGCGGTCTTATTAGTAACTCTCTGCTCTATGGTCTTGACGACTGGCAGATTATTAATCTGTCCCGCCTCCATCTTGTACACTAACACTGGAGGAATGTTGTTAGTTGGTGTGATCTGTGGTATATTGGTCTTTGGCGGCTCTTTAACTTCCTCGTTGGTCTCTGTCTTTGTTTCATCGTCTTCGGAGCTCGACTCGTAAGGTAGTGCTGGTTTGGGCAGGATCGGGTCTGGCTCTTTGTGTTTCTTTATCGAGAACGACACCACGGGGGCTGTAAGGAAATCATCCATTGATATTTTTTTTAAATCTCAAAACCTGTCCTGAAGTGATGGGAAAACCGCGTCAAAATCGGCCCAGCTTTTCAGGAACTTGGTAACATATTAAAAACACACACACAACCTCTGTAATCTAAACTAATATTATAAAGAAGAAAGGTTTGTTTGTTTGTTTGTTTGTAAGGGATAAACTCAAAACTACTCAACCGATTTAAAAAATTCTTTCACCTAAATAAATCTACTTTATCAGCGAGTAATATAGGCTATATTTTATTTTGAAAATAATTTAGTGATCCTTACGAAAATTGCAATAATGCGAATTGAGTCGGAAAAATTCGTCTAATCCGATTCTGAGAGGAGACTCATGCTCAGTAGTGGTTGAAAATGAAATTAATATAAAAACTTACCCGTTTTATCCCCTTTGGGCTGTTCTTTGTCCTTTCCATTCACATCCACCCCCCTTTTCCCTTGCATCAGCCTTTTATAAAAAGGGTGATACAAGTTATCAGGCTCCAAGAAGGTAAAGCGCGGATCATTCTTGGATCGAACGATTTCCTCGAACTCGTCGCCATTTCGTGCGACGTAGGCCGCCATTTTGTCGATAACGGTTTTGACGTCTTCTGGTGGTGTTATTACTAAGTTGTCTTTGCTGTCTGATGACGAACTGTCGTCGAAATCTGTTGAAAATAATATTGATGACTTTTTTGTAAATAAAAAATTTAGAAAATAATTTGGTTTACTGAAGCGAAAAATCAAATGTATTAAGGAATTTTATACATATTTTCTTAAATAGAATTTCTGGGTGATGTACAAAGGAATTTTATACATTTCCTAAATGAAATTATAACCTAACCTACAGTTCGCGCGAAACACATACATTTACTCTGCATTCAACTAACGCGCGAACTATAATTGTGAGGATTTCTGGGTACAACACATTTCCCAAATTGGCTTGATATTGTATGCAATTCTAAGGAATTAATATAATATAATAATATTAAATAATACTGTACCTCATGATAATATTTAAAAGCCGTGTTTTATTTACGGTGTAGTCAGATGTGGAAAAATCAACAAAAGATTGTCATAGGATTCTAATTACAAAAAACCGGCCAAGTGCGAGTCGGACTCGCGCACCGAGGGTTCCGTACAAACCTGTAATAAGTTTTAAATTAAATGTTTTTTTTAAAAATTTGAGTTGATTGATTGAAAGGTAAATTGCGATTTACGATTAATGACGTATTAAAAAAAAACTACTTACTTGATCTCGTTCAAACCAATTTTCGGTGGTAGTTTGCATGGTAATGTACAACATATATTTTTTTTAGTTTTATCATTCTCTTATTTTAGAAGTTACGGGGGGGGGGACACACATTTTACCACTTTGGAAGTGTCTCTCGCGCAAACTATTCAGTTTAGAAAAAAATGATATTACAAACGAACTTACCAAGTTTCAACAGTATAGCTCTTATAGTTTCGGAAAAAAGTGGCTGTGACATACGGACGGACAGACAGACAGACATGACGAATCTATAAGGGTTCCGTTTTTGCCAAATTTGGCTACGGAACCCTAAAAACGTAAAAAACCCTCAGTTTTCAAGTTGTAAATTATTCTCGGGAGTTGATAACACTGCTGTTGATAAACTTTCAGACAAATCAATCAGCCAGCAGGGCGACCGCGTATCTTTTGCATCAATCATTGATACATCGCAATCACCTCCGATTGGCTGAATTTATGGTATTCTTGCTGCGTCAATGGATTTCGTCCAATAGTGGAAGAGTGTTAACCAATCAGAGGTGATTGCGATGTATCAATGATTGATGCAAAAGATACGCGGTCGCCCTGCTGTTGATGTATTGAATACTAGCTGATGCCCGCGACTTCGTGATCCGTTCAGCCGTTGGGGCGTGATTGAGTAACAAACATCCATCCATACATCCATCCAGACATCCATCCAAACTTTCGCATTTATAATAATTATTACTAGCTGATGCCCGCGACTTCGTACGCGTGGATCGAGGTTTTGTTGTTCCCGCGGGAACTCTTGAATTTTCCGGGATAAAAAGTAGCCTATGTGTTAGTCCAGACTATAATCTGTCTCGGTGCCAAATTTCATCCAGATCCGTTCAGCCGTTCTGGCGTGATTGAGTAACAAACATCCATTTGAGGTTTTTTGGTTCCCGCGGGAACTCCTTAATTTTCCGGGATAAAACGTAGCCTATGTGCTATTCCAGACTATATTCTATCTCTGTGCCAAATTTCAGCCAGATCCGTTCAGCCGTTGGCGCGTGATTGAGTAACAAACATCCATACATCCATACATCCATACATCCATCCAAACTTTCGCATTTATAATATTTATTTGATTATTTGATTGATTGATGATTTGATTATTTGATTATTTGACTAACCTGATACATCACTATCGCTGTCAGTGTTATAGTTCTTCATGAGGCTCAGGCCTGTAGACTTAGTGGCGGTTGGTTTTTGGTCGATCTGCGGAGGCGGCGTGTTGCCGACTTGTGTGTGTGTTTGTGTGTTCCCTGGAATCTGTGTTTGTGTGTACTGTGGGTACAGCGCCGCGTATTGCTGTTGCACTGCTGGTTGTGTGGCTGGAAGGGAAAAGTAAAGTTTAGCAAGTAGTTTTATAGATGACTAGCTGATGCCCGCGACTTCGTCTTGAACTCTTTAATTTTTTGTCCTACCCCGGGATGTAAATCTAAACTTCTGAAATTTCTCTGGTCAAGTCTGGCTACGGCCATGCCTAGTTACCACCTTAGTGGCTCCAGTTACTTTATTAGTGGCTCCAGTTTGAGCAAATAAATGATAATGATCTTTCTTCTTTCTTGGTGATGTGGCTTTGCAGGGCTCTGTAAAGAGACCCGGTATCACTTTGACCGTTGCCGATCTATTGTGATCGCCACTATCTAAAGTTCCTGATTAATACTGCTATGATATGATATGATATGATATGATATGATATGATATGATATAGATATCAGTAACATATAATAGTACATACCTTGGTCTTTGTTATTGTACATGACAGGAGCCCTGGAGATCTCTGCGTTGGCCCGGGGAGGTAATGGCTCGGTTCCGGGAGGGGCCACTTCCCCTGGAGCCAGCTCTGTGGTATAGGCCTCGTCCAGGGTTGCTTCTCCTCGCATCTTGGATATCAGTAGGGTGTAGTCACAGTCCGCTGATGGTTTGTAGTGGATGCTTGGAATTGAGGGAGCCTGTAATTTCAATTAACGGATACTTGGAATTGTGAGAGCCTGTTATTTCAATTAACGGATACTTGGAATTGAGGGAGCCTGTAATTTCAAAACAGATACTTGGAATTGAGAGAGCCTGTAATTTCAATTAATGGATACTTGGAATTGAGGGAGCCTGTAATTTCAATTAACCTGTACATTCACAAACTTTAAAATATCCACTCTCCAAACTGTATAGTTAAAATTTACTGAAACTAAAATGCAAGCTAAAAAATGTTTTCGGTTCACCTCTTTTAAGTATACCATGTTGAATAGGTTTTTTAAAACCATTATGCACTAGCTGATCGCTTTGTCCGAGCCACTTTGTCCGCATTGATTAAGTTTTTTACTACAGCAGGAAGTACCTAATTTTCCAAGGATAAAACCCCTATTTGTTGCAACAGACTATAATCTATCTCTGTGCCAAATTTCATCCATATCCATTCAGCTGTTCTGGCGTGATTGAGTAACAAACATACATCCATCCATCCAGACTTTCACATTTATAATATAAGTTTAGATTATTTCATGAGATATCATATTATGAATAAATATGATTATTATGTAACACTTACAGCTTCAATGACGGTTGCCGCTAAACTTGGATGGAGATACTCTTCATTCATGTCATGTGGTTTTTCTGTTGATAAACAAAAATATTGTTAAAACATAATGCAATAAAAATGGATATAAATCTGTGTATGTTTGTCCCTTATGTGTTCCTATAATATTCACTTGCTTGTGATAAAACTGTGTACAGTTGTTGTTGGGACTTGCGGAAAGGCTGGGTGGCGCTCGAGTCGTTTATAAAAAGAGGCATTGGAATGCCTGTCAGCTGTGTTAGCTAATATTATAAATGCGAAAGTGTGTTTGTTTGTTGGTTTGTCCTTGCAACGGAGCAACGAATCGGCGTAATTTTTGGCATGGATATATTTGAGGACCTGGAGAGTGACATAGGCTTTTATCCCGTCCTTTTAGGACATACTTTTTAACCCGGAAAATTAACATCCCGCAGAAAAAAAAATTAAAACACGCGGACGAAGTCGTGGACATCAGCTATTTATTCAATTAGCATAAAACCCAACTGCACTGCAAAGACGTACCGCCAAGCCATTTAGCGTTCCAGTACGACGCTATGTAGAAACTGATTAGGGGTATGGGTTTAATTTAACTGCTATACCCCTAATAGGTTAGCCTGCTACCATCCTAGACTGCATCATCACTTACGTAAGATCGCAGTCAAGGGCTAACTTATAGTGGAACAAGCTGATGCCCGCGACTACGTCCATGTGGATTGAGGTTTTTTGGTTTCCGCGGGAACTCTTTAGTTTTCCGTGATAAAAAGTAGCCTATGTGTTATTCCAGACTATATCTATCTGTGTGCCAAATTTCATCCCGATGGGTTGAGCTATTCGGGTGTAATTGAGTAACAAATATCCATCCATACATCCAAATGTTCACATTTATAATATTTACTAGCGAATGCCCGCGACTTCGTCTGCGTGGTTTGAGGTTTTTTGGTTCCCGCGGGAACTCTTTAATTAGCCGGGATAAAAAGCCTATGTGCTATTCCAGACTATGATCTATCTCTGTGCCAAATTTCAGCCGGTTCCGTTCAGCCGTTGGGGCGTGATTGAGTAACAAACATCCATACATCCATCCATATATCCATCCAAACTTTCGCATTTATAATATGAGTAAGATTTGATAAAACAAAAACAAATACCTTCGACAACTTCGACAGCTTTCTCCGGCCACTTTCCAGCTTTGACCAGAGCAATCAATGCAGTGTAGTATGCATGCAACGCACTCTCTTTGTTGAGGAACTTAAACTGCAGGTTGTCTCTCTGTTTGGCCTTGATTAGTATCTCCATCTGAGTGCCTTGGTGGGCGATGAAGTTTGACGTCTTTTCTATTATTGCATTCTGCTTTTGGCTGTCAGGCTGGAAACAAAAGGAAAGAAATAAATACCTAATGGTATGAGATCCCGATGCAAGATTATTACATAAATCGAGTATGTGATCAAAAACGTAAGGCTCACGTAAGACTCGCGTAACGCGAGCCAGAGTACAAGTGGTGCCATCTAGGTGGCACAAAGTGAACTAAATTAACTTAGACGAAAACAATTATTTTAATTAAAAATACTAGCGGCCACTTTTTAATTGGTGGCCTGGCAAATACTAGATCGTTCAATAAGTCCCGAGACTAACTTGGAAATGGCGTATATATTAAAAAATCTTTTGATTTTTAAAAAGTACTGGCCTTCAATATATGTGTAACATTTTTAAATATGGAACATTAAAATATTGATTTTGCAGACATTTAAGTTACGCTACGCTTGTAGTTTCGATACAATGGAAAAAAACGAGTTTCGCGTGTTGATAAAACATTGTTTTTTAATGGGAAAAAATACCGTTGAAGCACAGCAATGGCTTAAAAAATGTTATGCGGGATCAGCTCCCTCTAAAGCAACCATTTGTCGGTGGTATGCCGACTTCAAACGCGGTCGCATGGACACAAAAGATGGGAACGCTCAAGTCGTCCAAATAAAGCAGTGACTCAACAAAATATTAACCAAGTCCTCAAAATCGTAATGGAAGATCGGAAGATAAAAGTGCGCGAGATAGCCGAGATACGTAGTGAAGATTTCAGCTGGTAGTGTTTTCACTATTTTACATAAACATTTGGCCATGAAAAAGCTTTTTTCCAAGTGGGTGCCGCGTTTGCTTACAACTGATCAAAAGGAACAACGTATCAATGATTCAGAGCGATGTTTGGCGCTGATGAATCGCAATAAAAAGGATTTTTTACGTCGGTATGTGACAATGGATGAAACATGGATACACCATTTTACTCCGGAATCCAATCAGCAGTCAGCGGAGTGGAGAGCGGCTGGTGAAAGCCGCCCAAAGCGGCCAAACACTCAGAAATCGGCCGGTAAGGTTATGGCGTCTATATTTTGGGATGCGCGTGGAATATTTTTCATTGACTACCTTGAAAAGGGGCAAATTATAAATAGTGACTATTACATGTGCTTACTGGAGCGATTGAAGTACGAAATTGCGGATAAACGGCCTCAAATGAACAAAAAGAAAGTGGTGTTTCACCAGGACAACGCGCCTTGTCACAAGTCTGTGAGAACGATGGCCAAAATTAATGAATTGGTCTTTGAATTGCTTCCTCATCCCCCTTATTCGCCAGACTTGGCCCCCAGCGATTACTGGCTGTTTGCAGATCTCAACAAAATGCTCCAGGGTAAGAAATTTGACTCAAATAGTGAAGTTATCATAGCAACGGAGGCTTATTTTGAAGCCAAAGACAAATCGTTCTACACGCATGGGATAGAAAAGTTAGAAAAGCGTTGGAGGGACTGTATCGCTCTTGGAGGAGACTACGTTGATAAATCAAACCATTTGAGTCTGTGGCAGCTGTCACGGTTGTAAAAACAGCTGACCCAATATTAATTTTAATTTTATTGTTTTAATTAGAACAAATACAAATACTTTTGTATTTTTTAGATCTTAGAATCAATGTGAAAATATATTATTGTAAATTATTAGTCTAGTATAGACGAAACTTAAAAATTCCAACTGGGAAGTTGTGACAGCAATTGACGGACGGCGTGATTCATATATCAACGGCTAAAACCGGGGGAGTATTGCTTTTATTTCTTTTTAGAGAATAAACACATACATATTATTACCTCGTTATCTAATCTATCACACGCTATTCGTACACTCTCGATAACTTCGAGACACGTCCCTCCTCACACAAAGGCAAAGACTTTTCTCACTTTACTTGACTGATCCGTGGAAGTAAAGTTGCAGAATGACCTAGATTGCCGCAGACAAACCTAACACTACACTGTACTAAACATCATAAACCCCTAAATGTGACATTTATGCATATAAATCCTTTAATAAGCTTTTGTTGTAACTTAAGTAAATACATATTATTAATCTCAAACTATTTAGGTATATCAAATAATAATCAAGTATTACACCACTCTTTATTTATTTACTTATCTATTTAATACTATACTATCCTTCTGTCTGCTTAGGCTCTTCTCTATACCTACTCTCAAAAAACTTGTACCTTCCTTCACTAACATATATCACTTGCTGTGTTTCAGGTGTAAGTACTGCAGAATGGCTCCTACAATGCAAACCAGACGGGCAGCAGCCCTAGAGGAGCAACAGAAGCTGAAAAATGCCCTGCACGAACTAAAGACGCTGAAACAACTGAATGAACAACTACTGAAAGAACAGGATGATAGTGAAGCTGAATTGAGAGTAATTATTGCCAGGAACACTCAGTTGAAGGCTGAACTGGCTAGCCTGCACAGCGCTCACACCCAGGTGTTGGAGGAGCGAGGCCAGCTACAGGTGGCAGTCAGCTCATTCGACAAGTGTATACGGACATATGAAGAGGCATTAGGAAAGATTTCAATGTTAGAGGATGAACTGAGTAGATCACAAAAAATAATTTGTGACCTTCAGTCACAAATTCAAAGTTGTGAAATACAACAAACCAATAACCTATATGACGAGCTGCTCACTTCATCCTCAACGGCACCAGCTGTTGTGACCATTGACCTCACCTGTGACAGCCCTTGTGTTAATAAAAGGCCGCCCTCAGTACCAGTTTACTTAAATAGCCATAAAAAAATTAAAAAATATATAAAACTTGGCAAATTTATATCAAAAACAAAAAAATTAATAAAAACTCAAAAAATAGGTGCTAAAAACATTTCATTGAGAAAGGAACGTTCAGATTTGTTAATACAGCTGGATACATGTTGTACTTCTCTGCAGGAAATAAGAGAACAATATGAGCATGATGTTGACAGCCTGAATAATAAAATTTTACAATTGGAAAACTCTTTAAAAACCGTTACATCCCAATATGAGCTGTCACAGAAGCAGATCAGTGAGCAAATACTGGTTGCCAATGAACTGTTAGCTTTAGGTAATTATAATATAGACCGTTTTGACTCTTTGGTTAATAAGTGCCAGTGTGTGAATGAGGACAATACAGATGCTTCTGGGGAGGCTCAGTGTTTGAGTAAGGACCCATTAGTTCTATCAGCAGAGGTTCAGTGTTCAAAAAAAGACGATTTAGTTGTATCAGCGGACGTTCAGTGCATGGAACAAAGAAAAGGATGTGAACATAATGACATGTTACATTCCCAACAGCGGAAAACATTCATAGTTTCAGATGAACTGGGAAAGGACTTTGGTTACCTACTTAGTAATAAGTTACATCAAAATGTCTCTAACAAGTGTTACCCTAGGGCCCCATATGAATATATAGTGGAAAATATCAAAAGTTGTTGCTTGGATAGTTATAGTACAGTTGTTTTGTTGATTGGTAACAGCCTGTCCATAGCCAAAAAAGAAATTCTCAGAAGTTTTGAGTATTTATTAAGTATACAAAAAAAAACAGGTTGTAAATTTATACTTTGTGCTTTTCCCTTTTCTCACTCGTTGACCCAAGCACAAAATATGCGCATTTACAAACTTAACAGGCTTTTGCACAATTTAACTTATAGTCACAGAGACTATTTTCATATTTTTGACACAAATAAGTTTGTTAGTAAATTTACACTGACAAGAGATACTTTGTATCTGCCCTATAGATATAAAAAACAGATAGCTACATTTGTAGCTTGTAATATACAAGACCCAGCTATTTTTAGCTGTAATGTAATTGGCAACTGTACATGTTGTACTGAGAATATTGATATTAGTAACTTTACTAATTCCAGTTTTTTGACACCGGATGTAAATTGTATGAATCTGAGTAGTAGTATTTTAACTCCAGATACAAACAATTGTAATAAAATTGTTGGAAAACATATTTTAAACTAAGTAATAAGACAACAGATAAGCCTTGTAATATTAAAATTGTACACCAAAATATACAAGGCTTACCTGGCAAAGAACATGAGATTGAGCTTTTCGTTAGAAATTTTGATATTGACATTTTATGCCTTACTGAGCATTGGCTCAATAGCCATCAATTATTACTCAATCTTAAGAATTACTCTCTGTCAAGTGCGTTCTCCAGAAAGAAAGCTATACGCGGAGGGTCTTTAATAATAACTCGTAACAATAACAATTGTAAAGAAAGAAAAGACATTGTTAACCTTTCCGTTGAACGCACTATTGAGCTCTCCTGTGTTGAGCTGGAGCGATACATCATAGTTTGTGTGTACCGACCTCCTTCAGGTGACCTTGTACTGTTTGAGGATGTAATGGAGGAGGCCCTAAGGCGGATATGCAGGTCATCCAAAAAAATTTTTATCTGTGGAAACTTTAATATAGATATTTTGCATCTCACTTCTCCAGCTGAGAAATTACTTAACTTATTTAAAAGTTTCAATTTAGAAAACATATTTATTGAACCTACAAGAATAACTGCAAGTTCAGCTACTTGTATTGACAATATTTTCAGCGACTGTAAAATTGTCAACAAATCTGTTATTACTCATCTAAGATCTGATCACTGCGGGCAAATGATATCTATTCCTAGCTCTAAACAAAATACAACTAAAATAATAAAGTATAGGCCAGTTACCACTAAAAAAGTACAGAAATTTAAACAAGAAATTTTAAATACTTTACCTACGCTCGATTTTACACAGGGTGGTCCGGATGAACTCTATAACACCTTCTTTAATCTGCTAAATTCTCAATTTAATTCCATCTTTAAAATAGTAGAAAAAAAATTGTTCAAGAACCTTAAATTTAGTGACTGGGCTACTGTTGGCATTTATAAAAGTAGAAACAAGTTGTTTGATTTATATGCCGAAAAGCAATATAATTACACCCCCACATTTGTTAAATACGTCAGAATGTATTCAAAATTATTTAGAAATGTGTGCATACAAGCAAAGTCACTTCATATAAAACAAAAAAATATTAATTCAGATAACAAAATTAAAGCAGTTTGGGAAATAATCACGGATGAAATTGGGAAACATAAAGTGGACGACAATAAACTGGAGCTAAAAATTAACGACCGTATCATTGACTGCAAAACGGAAATCGCGAACACATTTGAGAACTTTTTCCGAAATATTCCAGTCACCACTACTAGTTCCCTTAACTCCTCGCCAACAGAAGCCCATAAACTTCTCAAGGATAATGTCACCGAGTGCAGTGTGCTGTTTAAGTTTAGACATGTGACCCCATATGATATTATAAAAGTATTTAAATCTTTGCAACTTAAAAAAACCGGAGACCTATGGGGGATATCCGTAAAAATAATCGGCAATATTATTGATGTTATTGCACCCTATCTTGCTCTAGTTTTTAATGAGTCTGTAGATTCAGGATCCTTTCCAGACCTTATGAAATGTAGTAAACTGATTCCACTTTTTAAATCAGGTAGCAAAAGCGATCCAAATAATTACAGACCAATTTCAATTTTGCCCACTCTCAGCAAGATATTTGAAAAAATTATGCTCAACCAACTGCTCCAGCACTTTAATTCAAATAAACTTCTTCACTCTGAGCAGTATGGTTTTACTAAAGGTCGATCAACAATTGATGCGGGCGCAATGCTGTTAAAACATATATTCGATGCGTGGGAGAAATCACAGAATGCTATTGGTATTTTCTGTGATTTGTCCAAGGCATTCGATTGCGTTGAGCACGAGACGCTTTTAGTTAAGTTGAGCTACTATGGAGTAAAAGACACTGCGCTTGGCCTCATTGGATCCTACCTCAGTAATCGCATTCAAACAGTATGTATCAACGACGTGAAGTCATCCGGATCAGCCTCACTAATGGGTGTTCCTCAAGGCTCTATTTTGGGTCCCTTCATGTTCCTGGTGTACATCAATGACTTGCCATATTTTGTCCGTAATACTTGCGATATTGTACTATTTGCTGATGATACGTCCTTGATTTTTAAAGTCGATAGACATAAGGACAACTTTGACGACGTAAATACTGCAATATCTCAAGTCACTAACTGGTTTACGGTAAACAATCTACTTTTAAATACAAAAAAAACTAAATGTGTTGAGTTCGCATTGCCGAATGCCAAATCCACAAGTGATATAAAACTAATGGTAAATAATGATATGTTGAAAATAGAAGATACTACTGTGTTCCTGGGGGTGACCTTAGACGCAAAGCTTCAATGGGGCACCCATATATCAACACTTTCTGGCAAGCTTAGTTCTGCTGCTTACGCTGTCAGAAAGATTCGACAGATAACTGACATCGAAACTGCCAGGATTGTATATTTTGCTTATTTTCATAGCATTATGTCTTACGGAATCTTACTGTGGGGTAAAGCGGCAGATATTCAAAAAATCTTTGTATTACAAAAAAGGGCAATACGTGCAATTTATAATTTAAAACCGCGTGATTCCCTTAGAGAGAAATTTAAAGAAATTGGTATTCTAACTGTCGCCTGGCAATATATTTACAGTAATATAATTTTTGTAAAACAGCACATCCATAATTACAAAAAAAATTGCGATCTGCACGATAGGCAAACTAGAGGCCGTAATAGGCTCGTGACTCCATCGCTCCGCCTCCAAAAAGTCAGAAGGTCATTCGTGGGAATGAGCATTCTTTTCTATAACAAAATTCCACAACCTATTTTAAACTTGCCTATACACAAATTTAAGAAATCCATTAAATGTATGCTCCTAAAAAAAGCTTATTATACTGTTGAAGACTATGTGAATGATAGAGGAGCATGGATTTGATCGCTCCGGCAATGCTAAGGACAGCGGTTACTTATGTACACATTGATGTAATAAAATTATTGTAAATGAATTATTTAAAAAGAGCAACCACCGAGTTTCTTGCTGGTTCTTCTCGGTAGGAATGGCATTCCGAACCAGTGGTAGATTCACTTGACGATTCAAAAGTACTTGTAAAAGTTTATTTGAATAAAAAAACATTTGATTTGATTTGATTTGAAATAAAAAATAATTTTATAAATAAAACCTTGTTTTAGTACTTAGTCTCGGGACTTATTGGACAACGTGTTATATATTCCCCCATTTATAATTATACATAAAAATTAGTTTTTGATGACATACTCAATTCATGTAACAATCTTGCAGCGGGATCTTAGTCCATAACCGAATTTTGGCTATGGTCATAAGGCATACTCGCACAATGCCGTTAAATGAAATGGTTCGCCTGCGGCCGACGAGGTCCTGGGTTCGAGTCCCGGGTCGGGCCATAATTAAGTATTGAGTTTTTCTGACTAGAAATTCTCAATACTAGCCCGGAGTTAGGAAGTTGGAGGTGTTTCACCCCCTTGCCTCGGAGAGCACGTTAAGCCGTCGGTCCCGGTTATTATCACTAACATGATAATAGTCGTAAAAGCCCGCCAACCCGCATTGGAGCAGCGTGGTGGGTCTAAGCTCTAATTCCCGCTCTCCTACGAGAGTGGAGGCCTGTGCCCAGCAGTGCGACGTTAATGGGCTGTAGTGGTGGTGGTGGATACTTGCCTTTTTCATATCAACCCCCGACTTAAATTATCAAAAAGTGATGGCATCAGAAGTTTTAACTAAATCAGTTTAAGCAGCGTTGTGCAAGACGGCCTAAGTCTATCTCCACAGAGATTAGCTATCTGCTAGATAGACTGCACAAGTATGTGCGCAAACACAGGTTCTATTCTCAATTTAATAGGTCTTTTATTCTGATATGAGATGAACAGCAATCCGAAACGATCAGAATGAATGAAATCAGGTGCTGAACCAATAAACATACTTTTTGTAGCACAAGGGTGATAAACACTAACACTTTCAAGAATCAATGGATAAACATACATTTTAAAGGCTGAAACAACAACACTTTCTACCACTGGGCTAGTGTTCTGGAGATTCTAAACCAGGACCTCATAATCCACAGTAAATATGATAACCATTGCCGGTTTGACTAATGAGGTAGTTTTATGGACCACATCAGATTTCAGATTTATTCAGATAAAGATCACAAGTACAGAAGTAATTACAACAGTAAGTGGAACAGGGATTTCCGCACTAGGTAACATAAATAAAATAGTTTAGAATAAACTTAAAAAATAAATATGCAACTTATACATTAGTTTTGTGTTAGTGTGTGTGTGCGTGAGTGTGTGTATGTGTGTTTGTGTTAGTGAGTGTGTGGTGTGTATGTGTGTGTGCGTGTATGTCTTTATGCACCTGTGTTACTGTTATATATTTAATTTTAGCATTTTTCTGTCTTCATAATTGGATTTCATTAACCATTTATTAAGCATGTTTTTACATTTGTACCGGGACATTTTCAAGATTTTGAGAGCTCTGTTAGCTTTAGTGTAGAGAAATGGCCCAGCAAAATGGAAGAATTTACGTGCCGACTGTGTGCGCAATAAGGGGCACCTCCACCTCTGAAGGCGAGAGCGTGTGATCACTGTTGAGGCTGCTGAATCTCAGCACAACAGATCTAACATATAGCTGTGTAACACGCAAATATCCACACTCTGAGTAGAGGCTGTCTGTGGAATAACGGAAGGGTTTTTTATAGGCAGTCTTTAGAACTGCACGTTGTGCACGTTCTAGCTTCATTAAATAAGTTTTACCAGCTCCACCATATGCAGGTAGGCAGTAATTTAGAGTTGATTCACAAAAGGATAGACAAGCCTTATTACCTCTGGATTAGCCACATTCCTAAGCCTTTTAAAAATGAGCATGAATTTACGTAGCCTACCACTCGGAGTGTGTATCTGCCTGTCCCGCCATAGGAATTCATCTAATACCACGCCTAAATATTTCAAGTCGCTAACCTGTTCCTTTTTAGGACACCCACAAGAATTATTGTTACTGAGGTAGTTTGGACAACTATGTAGTTTTTTGTTTAGTTTGTCTGTTGGGTCAGTTCTTCTCGAAATTTTAAAACTTATAAATTTTGTTTTACTAGTATTATTAGTAAGTAGATTGCTTCTGAGCCAAGTATACACCTCATGGAGCCCCTGTTGACATAGGCGTTGTACTGAATCACAGCTATCACTATAGAACACCACCGCGGTGTCATCCGCGAAAGTAAAGAACTGAGCCTGATTGACATAAGTGAGCATAAGTAATTTATATAGGCTAAGAATAGAGTGGTACCCAGCACACTGCCTTGAGGCACTCCGAAATTAACCTCTGCTAGATCACACGATAAATCACCGACAGTCACTTTTTGCATACGGCCTGTTAAGTATGATTGAAACCATTGTAGTGCAATACCACGTATTCCCAGAGCCTCCACTTTGTTTAACAAAATTTCCCTAGACAAAGTGTCAAACGCTTTCGCTATGTCAAGAAAGACTCCAATTCACTTGCTGCCTTGATCTAACTTCGCAGCCACAAAATCGGTAAGTTCCGTGACTGCATCTTCTGTGGATCTGCAGGCTCTAAACCTATACTGGTTTTCTGAGAGATGATTATTTGATTCAAGATAATCTAGTAATCTTTTATTGACAACTTTTTGAATTATTTTGGATAGACAAGAGAGTAGGGAGATCGGCATGTAATTTGACACATCGAAAACATTCAAATGTCAAATGATTACCTTTGTGGCTTGATGTGGCTTTAGATATACATCCCATTATACAGTTATTGAAGTTGCACATAAGTTAGATAATAATGTTAAGAATTTAAGAGCCAATTTAAATTATTAAATTTTCAGGTTTTAATTTTTTTAATGGTCACAACAAATATTTGAATAGTGGTAGAAATTATCCACTTACGAAAACTGTATTAGCTGGCAAAAGGTCTTTGAGAGCTTGACTTGGTTCGAAGGGTTCTTCAATTTCAAGTGGAACTTCTGGAGAGGACTCAGCGGGTGTGTCATAGTTGAATCCAACCTGGCCATAGCCAGCTGCGTGTAGCCGTTTCAGCTCTTCCTCTGCAGGAGAAAAAGTATGGTAGTTGTGGTATACTGGAGGGTAGGCGATAAAGATATTGTGTATAAATATGGGCGTCATTCTGTAGACACTAGACAGCTCAGTCTTAGCTCAGCATCCATGACAATGACAGTGACAGAGTTGTAATATACTAGAGTATAATAAAGTGTATATAGTGAGATACAGTAGTAGGTACCATTATTGAGGGACGAATGGCCTAGTTGTGACGACACATATCAGTCGATTACGATTGTTAAGCAACGTTAACCCAAGTCTGTAACTGGATGGGTGACTGAATAATGAGGTTCCAATATGGGCTTTTTGTTTCCTCCGTGCCTCGGAGAGCACGTTAATCCGTCGGTCCCCGTTATTATCACTAACATCTGATAATAAGGGTTTTGTAACAAACAAAACCCTAAGAGTTTAAATATTCTTAGTCTAGTTGTATGGGTAAGGACGTGGGAACTGGGAACCCACCACATTAATATTTCAAGAACATTGCTACAATTATGTGATTAATGGAATGGGTCACGACCCTCAGTAATCTATATATATAAAATTCAAAGTCCTGACTGACTGACTGACTGACTGACTTATATATCAACGCACAGCCTAAACCGCTAGGGTTAGAAACTTGAAATTTTGACAGTAGCTTCCTTTTGTAACGTAGGCGCTCACTAAGAAAGTATTTTTCAAAATTCCACCCCTAAGGGGGTGAAATAGGGGGTGAAAGTTTGTATGAAAGTCCGTCATTTCTCAAGTTATATCCATGAAACTTAGTATATGAGTTATCGGTAATAAATAAAAAGTATGTGTGGCTCAGTTTTTCAAAATTCCACCCCTGAAGGGGTAAAATAGGGGTTGAAAGTTTGTATGAAAGTCCTTCATTTCTCAAGTTATAGTGATGAAACTTAGCATTTAGGCTTTCAGTTAGATAATATACAGAAGTACATGTTTCACCATTTTTAAAAATTAAACCCCCAAAGGTGTGAAATAGGGGATGAATGTCCTTCATTCATCAACATATTTTTCAAGTTATAACAACGTAAGTAACTTGGTATTTTGGCTTTCGGTATAATATAAAGAAGTACGTGTGTAACCGGCCTTTTACACCAACTTACAACCCCCATTTTACCCGTTTGGGGGTAAAATGGGGGTTGTAAGTTGGTGTAAAAGGCCGGCGTTTTTCAAGTTAAATAGCCGTGAAACTTGATATTTGGGCTACCGGTTTAAATTATGAAATACATAATTCACAGTTTTTATAAATTCTATCCCACAGGATGTTAAATAGTCCTTCAATCACGCCACAACAGAGCAACGGATCGACGGGTTTTTTTCATGAATTCTTTTTATCCCGGAAAATTAAGGAATGCCTATGGGAATTAAAAAACTTATGCCACGCGAACGAAGTCGCGGGCGTCTGCTAGTGAGGAATATGACGCGAAGCGAGACCATTATGCCATTTACTTTCAAATTGGAGGATTTTTTTTATTATCATTATCTGTTGTACGCAGAAGCTCAGCAACATCTTAACCAGCACTTTCTTCCTCCTTAAATTCCTCCTTTTCCTCGTCTTGTTGGCTTTTATTTTTACTCTTTCTTATATAATATATATATATTGTTTATAAGTACATATATATTTATAAGTACATGTATTACTATCTTTTTATATATGTATTTATATAATTATTTTATGTGTATATATATGTGTAGGTATACATGTATTATTTTGTATGATATTTTATATTGGTAGGATTAGGTTATTAGTTTAGAACTAATTATTAGTTTTCCTTTTATATAACGTACACCCTTGAAGCTTTCTCACTGGGTTAATCCGTTGTTCAAGGTTGCCTGGTAGAGATCGCTTTAAAGCGATAAGGCCGCCATTTGTACCATAGCTTAATTTTATTGTAATTGTTTTTATGTACCTATGTTTCTTGGTGTACAATAAAGAATTTTTCATTTCATTTCATTCATCATGTTAATCTGGAGGCTATTAAGCTTCTTGATAACACCAATATCAAAAGGAAACTCAAAAGAATGTAACTGTTTGTATTAGTGTAAAAAGTGCACAAGTACAAGGTCAATGAAATAGGGCTTGTGCTACTTATCTAGGACACATTAACATAGTGAGCACTAAGTATATTAGAATTAACTAAGAACAGTTATTGGACTGTAAATTAGATGTAGAAGTTACTCATAGAAGTATAGGTTAACATAATATTACTTATTAGCCCATAGGCTAGGTTGTAGTAGAAAATAAGGCTGCCATGCTAAATGGTGCTTTATGATTAAAGGAAAAAATATATATTATCTGTTGTTCATTTGAATGAAACTTGGCATACTTATAGTTTAATACTCTGGGTCTCTGTAAACATATCTCAAAAACACTAGGGATTTTGATGTTACCTTTGTACATCTCTTCCTCATCCTCATCAGTGTGAAGCGCCCGGTACCTCTCTTCATCACAGAGTTGTTCCACTTCCAGCTCAGTCCTGGTGAGCTCCACCCTCCAGTCAAAGCCCCCGGGTGGGGCTTCCAGGGCTGACAGATCATGAAGGGCGCCTCTTGCATCGTACCTACCAAAATAAACATTTAACATTACCTGTGAGCCTAAATAGTTTAAAACCATTTCACTGAAAATCAATTTGGGCAATTTCTTAATATAGTTTAAGTTATTTGCATAGGCAGTAGGCATCCCATACCTTATATGTTGAAGAATTAATTTCTATCATGTTTTTGAACAAAATTATGTTTTTCTAAGCACCTAAAATTGAACTAAATTGTGAATTCTGTGTAAACTCTTTATAAATAACATTTTCATAATTCAATGTGTAAAATATAACCTACTAGATGATGCCTGCAACTTTGGCCGAATGGATTTTTTTTTTTATTCCCATAGGAACTCCTTAATTTTAAGGGATTAAAAGTTCCCCCAGTACATTTTTCTCCTGGGATTAAATTCAATTTATTCATTTATGTATTTATTATTTACATGTAGGTTTTCTGTTTAACACAGTCTGTAGATTAGCGTAGAGTATGAAGGCTGAAGCCTGGTGTTGATTTAAAGAATTTACACAGTAAAACAGTTTCCTTAACAACATGTATGGGAGTTACATTTGTTTGTTTGAAGGGAAGGGACATATTTCAGTCACACAAATCTATCGTACGTACGCAATAGTACCTTAGCGTAATACATACCACCGCAGGCAGTCACCATAACATAAACGCGAGGCGGAGGCCACGCGTTCGCTGTCTACAGCCCCTCGCGTTCAGCGCCGACACTCATCTCTGCGAAATACTTAGTAGCATCTTCCGAAAAATTAACATTTTCTCATTATTTACTATAATTTTATAACTTTTTAGCGCCACAGTTAGCAGTCTTATAGTAAAAAACGGATCGAACCTGTCGATTTTCAACGTTTCATCCCCCATCCATGGAATGAGGTGTTTGCCTTGGTCAATCAGCAGGGCTTTAACATCGTCCCTGAACAATTTGCACGAATAGCCGAACACGAATAGTTCTTCTTTCTTCTCTTTACATTCACTCTTTCGTAATATCCCAGTTTCACTTTGATTACCAGTCCATTTTAGAGACATTTTTCACGCACAAAATTACAAAAACCTGACAAACACCACAAAAAGTAAAAACTGCAAAACCTGCAAAACTGTCTCTACCACCGACCAGAAAAAAAAAGGTCTCTACTCTCTGGCCTCTGCTGCAGCCTGCAACATAGATAATACACTATGCCTGCAAAACAGTCACCACCAAACCTACTTGTCTCTAGTCTGCCACTTACTAGTTACTTGATGTTGGTACTCTTTGATTAGGTATATAGAGAAGGATGTGTTACATTTTACTCAATTATAGTTATACGATGCATTTTGTTAATAAAACATGTACTACTATGTTTTGACTATTCTTACTTATTGAAAGCTACGTTTTTAGAATGAGACAGGTGTATTATGTTATTGCGTGAACGTGTCAGGCAATTGTCATAATATGACGTCATCAAATTTTGCTATTGAAGGCAATTTTTTTGTAGCCTTTTTTTGTAGCCTCGGCGTCTGTATTGCTTCCGGTGTTTTGGTTGTGGCTAATTACCAGTTTTGTGAATATTTTCATAATATTTTTATGTGTTTTTACTTAGTTTTGTGCAGTTTTCCACCGACTTCAAAAAAAAGGAGGAGGTTCTCAATTCGACTGTTTTTTTTTTTTTATGTTTGTTACCTCAGAACTTTTGACTGGGTGGACCGATTTGGATGATTCTTTTTTTATTTGAAAGGGCATACTTCCCAAGTGGTCCCATATAAATTTTACCGAAATCGGTAAAGTGGTTTTTAAAATATCAACAATAAAATAAGTACTTTGTTGTTGTAAAGTTGGCGCGGGAGTTTGAAATCGGTTGTTTAAAAATAATTTTTTTATATTAAATTATGTGTAATCAACAATGGTGAAGTGCTCAGTTGTGGGGTGTCGTAAAAATAGTATTGTAACACGCCCAGGAATTTCATTTCATAAGTGAGTAACATAGTTGTTTTTATTTTTCTTTTTGTGGCGAGTATTTTAAGTTATTTCAACTAATTATAGCTTAGTTTCTTCTTTACTGAATCCAAAACACGTCAATTTTTGCGCTATCCCCGAAAATTTGGATTATTTCATTAGTTTTTGTTTGAGTGTGTATATAGTGTGGGGATTGTATTGTTTACAAATAAATTGAGTATCGATAAAATTAAAATTTCATATCACTCTTACAGTTTCTCACTCAGAGGAGTGGAGAGATGAAATTGAACAGTCGGCTTCTACTTATAATATTGCCAAACTCATTTTAGGCTGTAGCGATGATAACCTTGTGATTAAGACACCCGATCTCCGGGATGGTGTCTCGTATTCGAAAATTACAGTGTCTATTCAAGTGGTTTTTGGTCCCTTCATTGCAGTTATTGTGTATCATCAACCGATTTCAAAAAAAGGAGCAGGTTCTCAATTCGACTGTATTTTTGTTTTTTTTTATGTTCGTTACCTCAGAACTTTTGACTGGGTGGACCGATTTGGATGATTCTTTTTTTATTTGAAAGGGCATACTTCCCAAGTGGTCTCATATAAATTTTATCGAAATCAGTCGAGCGGTTTTTAAAATATCAACAATAAAATAAGTACTTTGTATAGCGTGTGCTTGTTGTTGTAAAGTTGGCGCGGGAGTTTGAAGTCGGTTGTTTAAAAAGAATTTTTAACGTTAAATTATTTTAACTAATTACTATTTTTGACTGCCTCGTTGGTCTAGTGGTTAGCATAGTCGACTGCGGATCACGAGGTCCTGGGTTCGATTCCCGGTCGGGCATAAAAGTTAGGTATTGGGTTTTTCAATCAAGAAATTCTCAGTGCCAACCTGGAGTTTCATACAAAATTTCACCCCTTATTTCACCCCCGTAGGAGTGGAATTTTAAAAAATCTTTCCTTAGTGAGCGCCTACGTCACACAAGGAACCTACTGTCAAAATTTCAAGTTGCTAACCCCAGCGGTTTAGGCTGTGCGTTGATCCCTTAACGATTTAGTATAGGTACTTTCACTCCACTCTTCCATTTAGTATAGGTACTTTCTGAAATAAACACCTCCATATATTTTTTCTCCGAAAAATTATGGAGAGTTCTTGTTTTTTGAAATGGAACCGCACCCGCCCGCATAGACCGCGCGGCCCACTGTCTACTTACTTGCTCTCCTTCTATCCTAGTGTTTACTGCCTACGTGTTCTGAAGTAAACAACACACTGGTATGCTAGCGAGCACAGTGGAAGCGCCAGAGTGCCACGCGTCCGACAGACGTAAAAAAAATTCTCATAAGAAAACATAAAACAGAGACCCCTTAAATATCTAAAAGGGCCTTTTAATGTAAATAAACTTGAAGTAAAAACACAAAGAAACCTTCCTTAGTTGATTAATATCAATATCATACCACTGACGATCGGGTACCTTTGGGTGCCATTGAACTTCGCCATCTTGGCTTTCCTAACAGCAAACCGACAATAATTCTTCCATACAGAACAAATCTTGTAAAAAATCCGCATCAAAGTCTTGCAAAGTTCTACACTTGTAAGCCTCTTCAATATTCGCCATACATTTTCTATGGAAAAATAAATTCCGCCATCTTGAATTTTTTCCTGTTCATCGAGTAGATCTTCATGTCCTGATCATCTTTTGCTAAGAAACCACTCTTCCATCTTTTATACTCTCCGAGATAGACACCGACGTACCATGTTAAATCCGCCATTTTGAATTTTTTTCAGCACACTGTCAATGGGGAGGCACAGGCAAAGCTAATCTCAGATGGCGCCACCCTCGCTGGTAACTGTCAGGTTCATTTGCGTACATAATTGAGGTAATTAGGCGTCATATCTTAACTGAATCTGAGAAAAAAAGCCAGTGTGTGCTCTTGCCATATTATTCGGCAGGTCTAAAGTGAGCGCTACATAACCTAGCCGATGAACTGGGTTTCTAATTTTATTGGCGCAAGGCTTTGTACCATAGTATTCTTCATTCCTCATCAGCAGGAAAACGGAATGCCCAACATTTAGGCATAAAAATGAATTATTCTAAGAAAATGAAACTATCGCGTAAAAAATATATGGTGTTTGACAGGTAAACAACACCAGCGACGATGCGTCACCTAGCGGGATAAATTGGCAGTGTGCCTCCCCATTGGATGAAGTTTCGAGTGACATTTGGTCGAGCACACCCACCTATCTTGAATACCCTGGCTGTGCTCTTCATCCGTCTTCGAAATCCTCAATCATCAGCTCTCTCCGTATTTTTCCTCCGAATTAATTTTTATCGATAATTTCAGCCCTAATGCCCGAATTAAGCTCCGCCCATGCGCCATTTTAAGGATAAAGGAAGCTTCAATTTAAATATGTTAAAGGGCACATCCTTCTCTTTAATCAAAGCAACCACCGACCAAAAAAGAAGGGCGACCAGAGACAAGTCTAAAAGTGACAGCAACAGATCGCATTTCGCACAGACATCTAAACTAATATTATAAAGAGGAAAGATTTGTTTGTTTGTTTGTTTGTTTGTTTGTAATGGATAAACTAAAAAACTATTGGACTGATTTAAAAATTCTTTCACCTATAGAAAGCTACTTTATCAGCGAGTAACACAGGCTGCATTTTATTTTAAAATAAATTAGAGATCCCTTCGAAAATTGCAATAATGTGAATTAAGTCGGAAAAATTCACCTAATTTAACTTTATACGTTATACCTCTATTCGTCTATTAATTCAGACTGTCTTTTATGTCATATTTGTCAAGACAAACATAATAAATAGGTACAAGAGAAGTTACTAACATTTTTGAAACATTTTAATATCTAACTGAGATAGACTGCGAAATGCCAGAACCAGGTCTCAACTTAGTTGTTAGTTCTAAACATAGCTCCCAGGTGAGGGCAGCGAAAATACGTCGTATTGGAGACTCAAGTGCCAAGTGCTCACAGCAGTTTGCTGAACAAAATTTGAGGAAAAAACGGTTTCGCAGTATACTAAATTGACGTCACACCTTACAGTGCTCACAGTGTATTTCGGAACATACCCAAAATCAAACTTGCGTAGCGCATCAGAGACATAGTTACGTTCCGTTTACTAAAATCAAAATGTAATCGATTATCGACTCTAGATTAAACTCATAGAGGTACCAAATTCGACTCATATTCGACTTTTCTCCATACATGATATTTTGGAGCGTATTATTTTTATTTTAACTAGGCTTAAAATCAAATTGTTAAAAAAGTATTTCTGAAATTGAAATCTATGGTAGGACAAGAAACAGTCCGGCTATTCAAAGCAATGCCATTTTATTGCATTAAAAAAAATGTAGACAATGGCAACTGGATATAAGCCGGACAAATCAGGAGAGTCATGATTTACCGGTTCGTAATGCGGTATTAGGGTGTATCTACAATTTATTCTAATAATACAGGCCTTCAAGGCATATGGCGGACCTTTTATATATTTTTGCATCGAAAATTGATAAATTGTTTTAGTTATGAACATCTTGTGACCGCTGGAGCGTTATTGTTAAAAGTAGCTTATAAATGTTAGTTTTTAATGTGTAAATAAGTTTATTATACCTAGAACCTTGTAAATATTGATAGTATTTTCGTGCGTGGACGTTTTTATCCGTATTGTCTAGTGAAAACGAAAAGTCTGTGATATAAACAATACCTAGTTGATAGAATAATTTCCAGAAGACTTTTGTAAATACAGTATATTTAATTTATGAAATTAGAGTTAATTTATTGAACGAAGACTGAGATTATAGGAGTGCGATTTCAAGCTATGTCAGCTGAGAATTTATTGGCTTCACTGAGGGAGAAACCAACGGACACCAGTCAGACGAATGGCCCGAGCCAATCAGGTATGTATTTTTTCCAAAATTGTAACCGTGACGATAATTTTATGTCTACCTACATTTTTGGACACAAAAATATCTACCTATTTGAATAACAAATAGCACAAACTTTCGATTTCCAACGTCCTCATTTCAGTCTCCAATAAAAACAGTTATCAAATATCAGACAAAGAACGAAACTCTTAGATATAAAAATATTACTGTATATTTTGTTGACAAAATATGCAGTAATACTAATCAGCCAGTCTCATATATTTAGTACCACTAAAATTATATAGTGGTTTAAAGGGATTAGGGACTAGTAGATGATTTCATCTGTCTTTCTAAAAAAATGATCGAAAATGGATTGTTTACTCTTTGTGTTAATCCTGTTAGAATCTCTATTTTGCTTATATAAACTAGGAACAAGCTTATTAGTAGGTATGAGTTTATAAAACTGGTGTTTTTTGTATATGCTCTTTATTACTTAACTAGTGAATGCCCGTGACTTCGTCTGCGTAGTTTGAGGTTTTTGGTTCCCGCGGGAACTCAAATCATACTGGCCAAGTGTGATTTGTGATTAGCACAATTATTGCTTTTAACACAATATTTTTTTGCTGTATTTTGGTTAGTGGCCTGTGGCACTATGACTGTCGAGCCTTAAATAAGTCTTATGAGTGGTTTAATAAGAGAAGCAACAAACTGATACACAATACACAACTGCTAAATAAGTACTATACCTACCTTTCTGTTGTTGATTTAAAAAGCACTAAGTATAAATATTTTATTTGTTATTATGATGCACACAACTTCAATTCAGGTTTTTAAACTGCTGGAAGAACCTTGGTTTGCCCAGTTCAAATATGTATACAGTTTAAAAATAGCCACCCCCAGGATACAAGCAATCTCTGTACCAAACATCTAAATCTATTTGATGATGAAAAGGTACCATACCAAAAGGCAGATACTGGTATTTGTAATACTATTTAGTATGGATTTGTATGGTACAATGGTACAATTAAAAAAAACAAATATAAAATGGTGTTTGCACTAATAATTTGGTATTTGACAACTATACTATTCAAATAATTTTTTTTTAATGATTATTAAATCTCCCAAAAGTTGTGATCTCCATGTCCACTATTAGTTTTATGTTTGAAAACCATTTTAAACTCGATTGAAGTAAAAAAGTGCGTCAAATTTTAGTGATGTATAAAACATTAAAATAAAGCATAATGTATAAAATACTGAACAGTTTCAGTATTTTATATGTTTTGACCGTTAAAACAAAAGTTGCTGATTTGACTTTTTGTCAAATACCCAATTAAGGCTTGCAAATGAAGTAAGGCATTTCCAGGCCATTCCAGCTAGCTAAGACAATACATAAATAAAAATAATTTCCCCTAAGCAAAAGCTGGTTGAACTTAGATAATGTTGTTTGTATACCTACATCATAATATGCCAATGAAAATTACTTACATAAGCATCACATAAGCAAGAAGGTAAGTAATCCTATTGGGTAACTATTTACCAAATACCATGAATAGATATTATGGATTTTATGAATGTAAGCATATTTATAACCAGTTCGGAAGGCTGATTGTTACTGTCACAGTTGTAGTGATTGGCTAAATTTATGGTATTTTTGCTGAGACAATGAAAATTGACCATTATAGCAAAAGAGTGTTAAACAATCAGAGGTGATTGAGATCATTACACTGTAGATTGCTACATTTTTACTTATAGGACTAGGATGTATAGTGTAGCGTTCTCCATTTATTATTCCAGGTAATTTCTGTGGATGTGTTAAATTCTACTGTACTCCATTAAAAGTATGATATGGGGAATAAATCTTGAGAGTCAGCTGTTCATACTTCATTGGCAATTCCTCTGGTGCTACACATTTGTATATATACTATATATATATATATATATATATATATAATAATAATACTGAGAATTTTTATGATTGAAAAACCCAAAATCTTTTTGGTCCATAAATGGAACTGAACCAAACATTGTGCATATTCTCTAAACATAAACTCCTATCTAGACATTTGTAGGTTTCACTGAACCATTAGCATTATGAATTAAGGGCTGGTAGGAAAATATTGTAGAAAAGAATTGCCACATTGTGGCCAATTCTAGTGTAGTACAATCTCTAAGATACTTCCATTGACAGGACTATATCTAGTGTTGTCTCTTTCTGCAGCCAGCCTTATAAAGAAATAGCAAGATATTTACAGGTGTCATTTTAGTTTAGTTAAGATATTGGGGCTGATTCTATTGTACACAATCTATAAACTAAAATGACAGTATTAAAAATAATGCTAAACCTTTCATAATATTCCCTACGGAAATCATAATATTATTTATTTGCTGATTATAGGAAAGGGACAGAACTAGATTTAAAGCTGTCATTTTAGTTTAGTTTAGAGATTGTGTTTAAATACATAATTGGCCTCATTGTATACAACAGAATTGCCCACATTGTTTGATTTTCATACAAATAATTATTTTTAATCAGTTAAGCTTGACTATATTTTCTATAATATAGATGTCTTGCATAGATGTCCTGTTAAGCCTTACCGGCTAAAGGTTCACAATGCTTGATTTAATTCAATGGCCGCCCTTTGCAAAGGGTGCGGGGAATCAAGGTCAAGGGTGAGTTACCCTAATGCAATGATATAGGTACAGGTATTTTAATATATGTAGCCATTTAGTGCAGAGATGTGATATTTATCATGTTTATCAGTCACCTTTTCCTTTTATTATATCTACCTCCAGTCAAAAGCATATTCTTATACAAGGAGCCAGCAAGAAATTCAGCAATGTTGCTATACATAAACAATATTTTGGTTTTATATATGTCACTGTAAGATTGTAAAAACCGTTAGATTATAATCTAACTCGCGAAATTGTAAACTGTCGAATGATTACAATATAACGGATTATATTTCGGTAGATTGTAATCTGTTAGGTTTATTAACCCGATAGAACCTAACTACTTGATTATTAATTTATTTATGTCGAACCCTAACCTAACCTACAAGAAAGAGACAAGAAAACGTAAATACAATGAATATTTTAAAAATTGACACTTGAAACATTGAACGGTTCACAATCTTTCGACTGTTTACAATCTATCGAAAAAAAAAGCGTTAGATTACAATCTTACGGTTTTTACAATCTTACGGTGACATATGCATAAACCAAATATTAGTATTGAGTAAGTAATGAAATAGTACATGATTGTAACCTTCTCTTGGATTGTTGAAATGCAAGGCTTAATTTCTCTATGCAATTTTGTCACCACAATATTCCTCAATAATCTCTCCCTAAGTACTTAATTTTTCTAATATTTTTTAAATTTATTTGTACAACAAACAAGGTTTAACTTGTAATAAATAATCCAAACCTCATAATCATAAGTGTAATGGACATGGACATAATAACCCCAAAGGACATTGATACCAGTTAAATGAGCCTAAAGTTGATGAACTTTTTGTTAGCTCACTTTGGTAGTCAGTGGCAAAGTATTGAATAGATAGGTACCTATATAAGTTAGGGTACCTAAGTAAGTTGTAAGAGTTTGTTTACGAAATTATAGACAACTAGCGGTCCGCCCCGGCTTCGCACGGGTAGCACTTGATCAAAATAGTCCATACCCAATAATGGTCAGTCGTCACTGAGACAAACAACTCCACCACACGTTCTCAAATTTTGTTCAGCAAACTGCTGTGAGCACTTGGCACTTGAGTCTCCAATACAACGTATTTTCGCTGCTCTCACCTGGGAACTATGTTTTGAACTAACAACTAAGTTGAGACCTGGTTCTTTTAGGCATTTCGCAGTCTATCTATAACAGTTAGATATTAAAATGTTTCAAAAATGTTAGTAACTTCTCTTGTATTTATTATGTTTGTCTTGACAAATATGACATAAAAGACAGTCTGAATTAATAGACGAATAGAGGTTTAACGTAAAAAGTTAAAGTAGGTGAATTTTTCCGACTTAATTGACATTATTGCAATTTTCGAAGGGATCTCTAATTTATTTTAAAATAAAATGCAGCCTATGTTACTCGCTGATAAAGTAGCTTTCTATAGGTGAAAGAATTTTTAAAATCGGTCCAGTAGTTTTTTAGTTTTTAGTAGACAGACAGACAGACAGACAGACAGACAGACAGACAGACAGACAGACAGACAGACAGACAGACAGACAGACAGACAGACAGACAGACAGACAGACAGACAGACAGACAGACAGACAGACAGACAGACAGACAGACAGACAGACAGACATACAGACAGACAGACAGACAGACAGACAGACAGACAGACAGACAGACAGACAGACAGACAGACACACAGACACACAGACACACAGACACACAGACACACAGACACACAGACACACAGACACACATACACGCAAACACGCAAACACACAAACACACAAACACACAAACACACAAACACACAAACACACAAACACACAAACACACAAACACACAAACACACAAACACACAAACACACAAACAAACAAAACAAAACAACAAAAAGCAAACAAACTGGTAAAATGTAAATAATCCTATTAAAATATAATTATTATTACTTAACTATTAATAATTGCTTTTTTTGTATTTCAATGCAAGTTGGAAGTATAAAATATTGTAAGTTTTTGCGTTCTAGAAAGAGTGACTATAACTACCTACCGAATTTTTAGCTGGCTCTCTCATTAGAATCCGCTTTCTAAACCCGTGGTATGGTCATGAGTATGACGTAGACAAAAGTCAGATTATATGATATAAAAAATATATATATAGTATAATTAGCTGCAAAAATATTATATTTCAATGTGGCGGGTATTCATCGAAAATGTATGTGTACAAAGACTCGAATAAGGCCGGCCGTACACACTTACTCGATAACCCGCTATTCGCTGTCAGTGATAATTATAGCGGGCGTAAAATAGTCATAATAATGAAAGTACTCGCGTCTGAAGTTGACCGAAAGACGCGTAGCAATAGCATATTTTAGGTTTGACTTCGACAGTTTGTGTGAGAGCTGTATGCATGTATGTATGTCTGTATTTATGTATGTTCCACCGTAGCGCCTACACTACAGATGACTGAATTTTGAAATTTTTATCGAATTCAAAAGTCGGGTTACAAATTTTTAACTGCCTGTTAAAGATCTACAGTCCATACTACTGTTATTAATGCGACAGTGTGTGTCTGTATGTCTATCTGATATGAATAAAGCAGATTTTACTGTATAGTACATTCATATTACTGTATGGTACACTGTCGTACTCGTGTCTATGACACTATTATTATCAACTAGCTGATGCCCGCGACTTCGTACGCGTGGATCGAGGTTTTGTGGTTCCCGCGGGAACTCTTTAATTTTCCGGGATTTAAAGTAGCCTATGTGCTATTCCAGACTATAATCTATCTCTGTGCCACATTTCAGCCAGATCCGTTCACCCGTTGGGGCGTGATTGAGTAACAAACATCCATACATCCATACATCCATACATCCATCCAAACTTTCGGATTTATAATATTAGTAAGATAAGATAAGATAGTAAGATGTATACTTACCTAATATTATAAATGCGAAAGTTTGGATGGATGGATGGATGGATGGATGGATGGATGGATGCATGGATGGATGGGTTAGTGGGTGGTTACTCAATCACGCCAGAACGGCTGAAAGGATCTGCATGAAATTTGGAACAGACATAGATTATAGTCTGGAATTAGCACATAGGCTACTTATTATCCTGGAAAATTAAGGAGTTCCCGCGGGGCGCGGGAATCAAAAAACTTCAATCCACGTGGACAGTCGCGGGCATCAGCTAGTATAAATAGTATCTACAATAGATACTAGTAGTATGTTGTCTACAAAAGATGATAATCTATTAATTTAATTACGTAAACCGGCATCAAATAAACATGTTTGCGATCGGTCTAAACGGATTTCGTAAAAATATGAGGGTAGTTTTTTGAAAATCTCCAACGACTTTCGCGTCCTCTAATGACCTCAGTCTTTGAGACGTGCACGTACGCTTTGATAGTGTCCGCGAATTACAAGTGTTTTCCTACATTTTCTCTTCGTTTTTGTGTTCCATCTTATGTCGAAAACCCCGCTACGTAGTCAAAGACGCTGCTCTTTTATTTGAATACGTAGTACTTATTATCGCGCGTCGTCTCGTCTCTTATGACAAACTTTAGTTTTAGTTTCTAGTTTTTAGTGATAGTGTAGTTTTAGTTTCTATTGTTTTGTGAAAGTGTTATATTTCGTATATTTTTATTTTTAAATTATTTTAAATTTTTAATAAATATTATTAATTATTTACGGTATCGATTAAGTTTATAGTTCGTTAAGTGTTGTGTTACGTGTTTGTTTGACGCCATTTTGTTTTGCCGTGTGTTGGCACTTTTCAATGATGGGTAAGAAAGATGTTCAAGCTGATGTAGCGAAGAAGGGGCGTAAGAGAAGGAGCCGTAGGTTTGCCATTCGCGAGAGGAAGCGTCGAGAGAAGAAATGCCGCGAGATAAATGCGACAAGTGTGTCCGTAGAGACACCTGCGTTGGTTGATACTGTGGCGTCACCGATGAAATGTGCAGTCCACGCGTTCCTACTGCGGTACCAGAGCGCTTTACGAAAGGTGCCAACTCAGTTGCCTCCAAAGATACGCGCCGGGCCGCCTTCGAAGCGCGTGAAACGTGTGTCTTGGAGTAAGTGCCCGTCCTGTCTTCTCCCAATTGATGGTAGTCTTTCCGATAAAATCGGTTCATTCATTTATTGATTTATTTATTAGTGAATTCAATATTATGTAAGATGTCACAAAATGTACATTATCATAATATATCAGAGGCCCAGTTATTAAATAAGCAAATCGTCATCATTTGATAGCTTAAAACGTATTACACTAACTGTTTAAGGAGTTCATACATCCTTTTGACGTGCCAGGATTCTTTGAACTTTTTATACGGGTTGAATTATCCGTTTGACAAACGATTACGAATTTCTTACATAATCGGGGGGCTGGGCCGTTATGTAAAAATTATCACTTCTTATTTGTTAACACTCTTCGCTATTGTACAGCGTCACGATCGCAATCATCTCTGATTGGTCAAAACTCTTCCTCCGTTGGCCAAAATTATTGTTGCAGCAAATATACCATAAATTCAGCCAATCACAACAATTCAGATGGTAACAATGATTAATGCCGGTTTCGCATTAATAGGGCTGCGTTATTTCATAATATATGTTTACAGTACAATTTTTTTGAAGTGAAAACTTCTTTAGCCGTGTTGAGCTCTTTTTGGTAGAGGAAAATCTTACGGGTTCGCGTCACTGACATGCTCGTGACGTATTGTGCAACATTAGTGCTGTGTTTAACTTTACAAGTAAAATTGAATGGATTTAGTGTCACTTCTATCGGCCAATGCCAATTTCTTTAATGCCAACGTGTCCTCAGGTTTCAGTCAAAAGTATTTAAGAGTACCTACGGTCTGTAACTTCGGACTGAGATTTCTGGACCTATTTATTTTACTCATGATTTTTCTTTAAATGGATAGATAAAGTTTACCTTCTTTCAGAAATCTAAAGCATTCAGAAAAAAACTGTTTTTTTTATAGTGACTTTGAAGACCGGCTTTGACGAGAGTTTTTGTTAATTCTCAGGTCATGATGAGAGCGGCGTCCCCGGTGGCGGCGGCGACCCGGCCGTGTTGGCGGTGGGGCCGGTGCGGCGTCCGCTCCGGTACACGTGCGAAGAGCTCATGCGCCTGCGCAACTCGCCGCTGGTCAAGCGCGGCCTCGAGAACGCCTTCGCGGGCAACGAGACTATGGCGCGGTGAGTGACTTAGGGACGTCAGTCTTTACAGGCCGTTGCAGACATCCTAGTCGTTGGCAAGCTATGATGAGGCGCTGCAGTACACGCTTGACGAACTCATCCGCCTGCGCATCGAGCCGATATCGCTGTGAGTATAGAAGGGGCGTCAGTCTTTACAGGCCGCTGCATACATCGTAGTTGCTGACAAGTTATGATGAGGGCGGCGGCTCCGGCGGCGCTGCAGTATACGCTTGACGAGATCATGCGCCTGCGCAACTCGCCGCTCGTCGAGCGCGGCCTCGAGAACGCCTTCGCGGGCAACGAGACGATGCGATGGCGGTGAGTATTGTAGGGGTGTCAGTCTTTACAGGCCGCTGCAGACGTCGTAGTTGCTGACAACTCATGATTAGAGCGGCGGCTCCGGCGGCGCTGCAGCACACGCGCGACGAGCACTGAAAAGAAGTGTTTGCTTTAATTAGCATCTTGTTGAATAACACAGCCACATTAATATTTTACAATGCTGCCGACAAAGATAGGTACAAAAAACTTGTAGGTGCGGAAAAGCTATATTTTATGGCCCGAAGAATAATAATATGATAAATAATTTAATATAAATTTAGTAACCGAGTGCAATAATGCTGTTTTTTTGCCTAATGACTAAATAAGCTAAATAACTTCCACATAACCTAGATGTCACTTAATAAAAAAATATCGATTATTTTTGTAGTTAATACTTAAATTCTGAAATTTTCTACTGTAATTACCCATTAAATAGTCAAAAATTGTTCAGAATTTTGCGCCTTACCACCTTTGGAGTCCGATTTCTCACAATAAGGCCCCCTAAAGTACCAAATTTTTAGACCGATGAAGGAAGCTTAGGAACCCTAAAGTTTTTAAAATTAGTCTGAATTGACGAAGACAGGTTTAAGTATTTTTAATCTAAAGATGAAAATTCGACTGTCCCACTGTCGAACGTCAACTTTTCACTTATGACCAAAAATTTTCCGACTTGTGTGAGTGTTAAGATGGTAATTATTTTATGCAATGTAGTTTACTTCATAACAAGCATGTTTACAAAAAAAATGTTCGGAAATAAACACTAAATAAAAAGAAAAAAAAAATTAACACTCACTACTCAGAAATCTCACGACAAAATTAAAAAAAAACTCGTTAACTACCAAAAATCGCTGAGCATAGTTACATGGGGTATTTTCAGATAGGTCTTGGTACGAGGAATCAATTTTTTTCTTTGGACCAACCTATATACCCTTCCCTGTGGTACTCTTGTTCTAAATATTTTTTTTTTTTTAATCTTTTATTTTTTGGAGGCTTTTGTCCTTTTGGACATGTCAGCCCCATCGTACAAAATAAACAAATAATCATAACAAAACATTACATAAATTCCATACCTAATTGGACATTATCATCATGTAAGAAACTCCCACACCCAACGAAAAAGACGGACTCACCAACTGTTTCTATCAAATGTTCATCACCAATGAGCCGCGGCAACCAAATCATAGAAGGCAATCGCTATTTCGGATGTTGGACTGCTTATGGCACTTTGTGCAGTACCAACATCACTACAACTCAAATTGTAGCGGCTCATCAGTGACTCCCATTCTATTCTATTCCTGCTGCATTCCATCAAAAGATGTACATCTTCTACCTGTCCACAAACTTCACAATTCGGTGAGTCCGCCCTCCCCATCAAATATGAAAACTTCTTACATGGATAATGCCCAGACCTAATTCTAAAAGCTACTTAGTCTGAAATCTGCTTATTTTCTTGTGCTCAAACCAAGGCACCCGCAGCGGCTCGGACTGGACTGTTTTGTACCAAATTCCTTTCGTTCTAGATCTGTCGTCAAAATACAATTTCCAAAGGGAGTATGCTAAATGATTGAACTTTGAAAGAACCTCAGAATAAAAAAGAATGGCACTGAAATCCGTTCCTGCCGTACTGCCTAATTTAGCAAGCCTATCTGCCTCTTCATTTCCCTTTAAACCTATATGAGCTGGAACCCATTGCAGTCTCAGCTTCCTGCCGCTCTGACTAAATTCATAGATCTTCTGAAGTACAGCATAGGCTATCGGTAGACCTCTGTAAGCAGAGGCGCATCGAGCCTAATGTTGAAGCGCACTTTTACTGTCAGAAAAAATTACAGTTAAAGGTGATCCAGTTGAAGAAGCATGCGTTACGGCCTTTAAGACTGCAATGAGCTCCAACGTCATTATCGATACATTATTTTTAATCTTAAAAATTCCCCTTTGTTCTCTACTGCGATCATAAAAAGCAGCCCCTCTGTTGTTATCCCTCTTCGATCCGTCAGTAAATATTTTATGCCACTTATTATACTTTTCATTCAATTCTCTGACATCCGCCTTAAGACAATTTAATTCATAGCTGGCTTTTGAATTTTGCACAGAATCTAAATTGGTTACCACAGTGTTTTTAATATCTATTCCAGAAACCCAAATAGTCAAAGAAAACATTTGAAGTGGATCACTAGAATATATGTACTTCAGTGTCTTTTGTTTCCTTATATGCTTTAACTAAGAGTGGCTGCTTTTTATTTGCCCAGTACCTGTTTGAGCACAAATCACTTAGTCCAGGTATTATATCAATCGTAATATTGTTAGCAAAAGAAAATGATTTTAAACAAAATTTTAAAGCAAGATATAACCTTCTTAAATGTAAAGGAGGTAATTAGCACAAGTATTTAGCATATATTTTGTACAAGCTTTTGATGACATTAGTGTATGATCTCTCGAATTAAAACTTAGAATAAGCCGTCACACCGCTCTCACCTCATTTTACACAACTAAAACAAGCCGGCTTGTTTTAAATTACTTAACTTGCAAAAATTCTTGTCTGACCAATTTTTTTATAAAATTGAGATTTGTTCTGGCAACTATGTGTCTTGTTTGTAGTAAATAGATAAATAATGATTCCAAACATTTTGATGACAACTAAGAGAAAATGCATCTTAGTTAGTCTTCATTTTTTTCAGTGAGCTAATGCGCCTGCGCACCTCGCCGTTCGTCAAGCGCGGCCTCGAGAATGCCTTCGCGGGCACCGAGCCGATGGCGCTGTGAGTATTGTAGGAACCTTTATTACAGGACGCTGTAGACATAGTCGTTGGCAAGCCATGAGGCGAGCGGCGGCGCTGTAGTACACCCACGATGAGCTCATGCGCCTGCGCAACTCTCCGCTCATCAATCATCAAGCGCAGCGTCGAGAACTTCTTCGCGGATAATGAGACGCTGGTGCTGTGAGTATTAAGGAGCCTTAGTATCTACAGTCCGCTGCAGACATCATAGTCGTTGCCAAGTCATGATGAGAGCGGCGGCTCCGGCGGCGCTGAAGTACACGCGTGACGACCTCATGCGCCTGCGCAACTCACCGCTCGTCAAGCGCAGCCTCGAGAATTGTAAGTATTGTAGGAGCCGGTCTCTACAGGCCGCTGTAGACATTGTAGTCGTTGCCAAGTCGTGATGAGGGCGGCGGCGGGGCCGGTGCAGCGTCTATAGATTCCCACTAACTAATTACTAGTGTGCTGCCGCTTGTATCCAGCGGCTCTTTATGGAACGTCTGTTTATCTAGTCACCTAGTGGATATCTCCACAACTGCGTATACCGGTTCTCGAATCGATTACTCAATACTTAATTTATTTATAACATGTAGGACGTACAGGTGTCTTTTTATGTTACGTCATGTTTTGAATCTACCACCGGTTTGGAAAGAACATTATACTGACAAGAGCCGGCAAAAAACTCAGCACTTGCTGATTTCCTTGCTGGCTTGATTTTATGTTAGCTTTTCTGGTTTTTATACAAATAACCTAACTCTCCGCCCGACCCCAAATCTAAGTAAAGAATTTATTGTTACAGGGTTTTGAAGAGGCTTTCCGATTCGCTGAGCGAAGAAGATAAGGGAGGCAGGGGAGATGCACCCATGGAAAATCATAAAGTAATTCAAAGAATCTATACCTATTCTGTTATTTATATTTTTTACTAGCTTTTTCCTGTAACTTCGTCTGCGTGGACTGCAGAAAATCAATATTAATATTTCATTTCAATATTGATTTTTATTTCAAAGCTTACATGCAAATTTCAAACTTCTATTTACCCCCTTAGTGGTTGAATTATCAAAAATCAAAAAAATGCTTGTTAAGTTTTTTTTTAAATTTTATTTTCCCGGGTCAGATAAGTTTGTTGGACTATATCTGTATTTCTTTTTTGAGATAGGCAATGATGAGGTCTAGGTTGGAACGCGCTTGCCTAGAAGATGCCTATTTACACCTTGACATCCTTATGGACATCAACCATGTCCAAATTGCCCGCACGAATCGTTTTTGCTCGACGTTTCTGATCCGAACCGCTAGGCTGTAGAACATACTCGCAGTGTTTCGTGGCACGTGTTTCCTGCCACGTATAACATCGTTATACGTGGCAGGAAACACGTGCCATTCGTTCGTGCGATTCGTGCGGGCAATTTGGACATCAACCACATAAGGATGTCAACGCTGACGGTTTCTCGCTGTTCTGTGGTAGAACGGGGATGGAGGAACAAAGTTGTGAAGTTCCTCAGCACACTCCATGGTATATCCGATAGAAAACCGTAAAAATTTAGAGGGTTGACGTAATTTTTTTTCTTGCAGGGTGTGTACGTTCGGGAACGCGATCGGGACCGGGAGCGTCGGTCGGCGGACCCGCACGAGCGCGTTCGGAAGGAAAGCGAGACGGGCGCCGGGGGGATAGTGCTGTCTCCGCAGCGGCGCTCGTTCACGTCCGGCTGCGGAGCCCCGGCCGCCGCCGCGCCGCCGCCGCCGCACGTGGCGCGCACGCGGCCCGAGTCCCCGCTGCCCGCCGTGCCCATACCGCCGAAGACGGAGCAAGGTATAACTCGGCAAACGTACATCAAAACTTCTATACTAATATTAAAAATGCGCAAGTTTGGATGGATATTTGTAACTCAATCACGCCAGAACGGCTGAACGGATCCAAATGAAATTTGGCACAGAGATAGATTATAATATGCTGGAATAAACACATAGGCTACTTATTATCCCGCCGCGATAAACCAAACACCCTCAATCCACGCGGATGAAGTCGCGGGCATCAGCTAGTTTTACATACATTGTTATTGCTTATGTAATTGCATTAAACGCAAGAGCCACCTCTATGGTACTTCTTTCGTGACACAGACTTTACCTAAAATTTAGTAAGTTAAATATATATTTAAAACTAGCGGATGCCCGCGACTTCGTCTGCGTGGTTTGAGGCTTTTTGTTTCCAGCGGGAACTCTTTAATTTTCCGGGATAAAAAGTATCCTATGTGCTGTTCCAGACTTATATCTCTTTGCCAAATTTCAGCCGTTGGGCCGTGATTGAGTAACAAACATCCATCCAAACTTTCGCATTTATAATATTAGTGTGATTATAAATGCGAATTATATTATATATAATATGCGAAATATATTAGAAAGATGTGGATTTATTTTAAAAAAATCTCATCTTTCACTTGTGTCGCATATAATTTCCGATACACTAAACCATTTTTTTGTTGTTTTCGTGGATATAACATTTTCATACGGCCAAGTTCTGCAGCTGATATGCATAAAGCTGTAAACTGTGTGTATACAATTTTATGCATATATCTATCTAACGTTTAAGTATAATATGTCCAATACATAAATGTTTAAAGCTTTCCAACAAGGCCTAGATTAAACGGCAGACTATGGGTGATGTATGTTTTAAGTTTTGACATAACATTGTATATTCTGCCAACAATATTTTCATCCATATATGGGTCACTCGCTTATGCCCGCGACTAAGTCCGCGTGGATTGAGGTTTTTTGGTTCCCGCGGGAACTCCTTACCTTTCCGGGATAAAAAGCCTATGTGCTATTCCAGACTATATTCTATCTCTGTGCCAAATTTCAGCCAGATCCGTGCAGCCGTTGGCGCGTGATTGAGTAACAAACATCCATACATCCATACATCCATACATCCATACATCCATCCATCCAAACTTTCGCATTTATAATATTTATTTGATTGATTTGATAACAACAAGGAATTTAATCTTCTTAAAGTTGTCTGTCTGTCCGCTACGCTTTTACGACCCATCTTTTCAACCTATTTTGACGAAATTTGGAGGGCATAGTCTAGTTTGCTATAATTCGTCAAATCAGAAAAATCTGTCACTGCGGCAAATTAGTTAAGGTGCCAGCGGAGAATGAATTGCCCATACAAACGTAATATCAAAATTTTTTGTAATTCGAGAATATTTCCACCATATTATGCGATTATTATGATTGAACTTGTATTTATCTAGGTCCCTGGATAAATATTTTTTCAAAATACTTTCCCAAAATTAAATGTAAGCACATTGCGTTTTGCATGTTTTTACGACATAAATGACATGTTTTCTCCATACTGGTTTCATATTAAAACCAACGATATCTCACGTACTAATTGATCAGGAACATAGCCTATATTGTCAACTTACAGAATAACAACACGAAGTTAAAAACACAACAATTTTTCATATATATTATAGTTACTGGCAGTTTGAATTATGCATTAGTATTAACATTGCGCTTTGTCACAATTGTTTATTTGTATTATTATATGCACAAACCATAAACACACTTTTAATATAATTATAAACAAACTTAAACCAATACACATTTTTCATTCATCATTTTTAGGGTTCCGTACCAAAATGGTAAAATGGAACCCTTATGGTGCGACTTTCTCCGTCTGTCTGTCCGTCCGTCACACTCGATTATTTCAGTAACTACCGAAGCTATCGACATGAAATTTGGAATAGTTGTGTATATTAGTAGCCCAAAGACACTGGAATTAAAAATAATTGGAAATTATTTTTGTTCTTATTTAAAAAGGGGGGAAAAACTGAGGGTTGAAATTTAAAAGTGAGATAACTGTACTGTGTGGGGTATCATATGAAAGGGTTTACTTTGTACATTCTAAAACAGATTTTTAATTATTTTTAGTTATGATAGTTTTTGATTTATCGGGGAAAATGTCTAAAAAAATACCGTTCCCCCCCTTATCTCCGGAGTTTACCAATCGAAAAATTTGAAATAATTATGGTCAATAGGAATTTACGTATATTTTACAGGAAAACTATAGCCAATGCTCTAACTAGCATAGTTTTTTTGATATTAACAATAAACCTCTACAAACAAAGTTAGTCTTGCGGTTCATTAACAAAGGTAATTATTTATTAATAATGGTACGGAACCCTTCGTGCGCGAGTCCGACTCGCACTTGCCCGGTTTTGGTATTCATGAAGCAAGACCAAAATGTATAACAAACTCTGTACGCTCATATTGCTATCGCGCTTGCACGCGATCATGTGTCATCAGCCAAATAGAGATAGCAATATAGGTACCGGCAAATTTATATTTGCGGTTCGAATAGAAGTTGCGAGCGCCGCTCCCCGGCCTCTTAACGGATGGCTCTTGAAAAGACAAATAGACAGACAAACACAATTATAATATTAGAGTTTTTATTGCCTCCATTTACGACCAATTTTAATGCCGTTATCTGAAATGCTTTATCAGATTTCTCTTTGTTTTGGTCGATTCAAGATATCTTTTTAATTATATTTATGCGTATGCGCTATTGCGTTTAAAATAATTAACATATTGTATACGCACTTTATTTGATTCATATAATTTTCATTAAATTCTGTTCGTTAGTACGCACATCTCATGAGAACAGGTGGATTGATTTGGCAATTTTTGTTTCAAAATGTCTGAGTTAAATTTTTTAAAAAGAAAATCTTCTCAGATAATTTTCAAATTTAGGAAAAACTGAACGTCCTTTTTTATATAAGATTTTTGTATGAATACAATTCATTGAAATTTAAACAATGTCGAGTCAGCAATTTTTTTTTCTTCCTATTATTGAGTTCCAGCGAGGTACTCATGTAACTACGATCTAGCCTAACTAATTGGCTAATGAGTAGTTTTATTTTAACCTAAACTTATAATTTAGTCAGCTAGTATAAATAAAAAATACTGTTTTTAGTGGGTAGGCGCATCGGTTCCGGTCGCATCATGGTACGGGACGTTCCAACTGGTACGTGGGAAGAGGGGGAGAGTCGCCCCGAGGTGCGCACCGAACCGTACCGTCCGCCGCGCGACCGCGACCGCGACCGTGACGAGCGCCGGACCAACGGCGACCGGTACGTACACCTTCGTATAAACCAATCCAGAAGACGCGTACCACACCACATAAGCAATTTAAAAAAAAGTGTATTCACACGGCAGAAGTGAAACTTCAGAAAAGTAGCCTACTAGAGAATCAGACAAATATACTTAACTAGAATTCTTTGTCTCATTCTCTCGCAGGATAAAGGCTACGAGAGAATGAGACAAATATATCTTGTACTAGCGAATGCCCGCGACTTCGTCCGCGTGGTTTGAGGTTTTTTGGTTCCCGCGGGAACTCCTTAATTTTCCGGGATAAAAAGTAGCCTATGTTTTAATCCAGGTTATAAGCTATCTATGTTCCAAATTTCAGCCAAATCGGTTCAGTAGTTACGGCGTGAAAGCGGAACAAACATACAAACAAACTCACTTTCCCATTTATAATATTATAGTAAGGATTTCTCTCTAATTCTCTCGCAGGCTAAATCCTATTATGAATATGTTTGTCTCGTTTTAGTGTCGCTTTTTCATTTCATCGAATTTTCAAGTCACAACGATTCTAAAGAAGTTTCACTTCAAAAACAAAATTCAAATGTTTTTATTCGAATAACCTTATACAAGTGCTTTGTAGATATGAACGACAATACACAGAACCCGGGCGCGGGTAGGGCGCATGGCGGGTGACGCTGTGTGATGTCGTCCATATAAATACAAGTCAAGTACAAACGACGAATGAAGTCGCGGTCATCAGCTAGTAATTACAAATGTTGGCAACAGATTCGAGCGGCGCTCGTTCGGGCGAGACTCCTACTCCTCTGACATCAAGAGGGAACGGGACGATCGATTCAACAACGAGAAGACGCGGGACAGGTACGTCCAACTCTTGTGCTCAAATTAAATGTTGGATAGAAGCAGACGTTAACTTGCGGAAGTCCATGATAATGAAAGAAGCAGAAGTTTAATTCGCTATAATCCGCCATAGTAGGTTAATCGATTTGGTACAGTGTAGGTATATCTTGCACTTGTAGCTTGCGATATTGACCACACCACACAAATCTTTCAAATTTTTCGATTTTTATTATTCGACGATTCTCAACTCACGTACCAATCGTGCATTGTCGAGTCAACATCACCTGAAGATGTTCCGGTGTCGGAGTGAAACGGAAGATTTGTGTGGTGTGGTGAATATCGCAAGCTACAAGTGCAAGGTACACTTAACAGATGCTGTTGAACCGTTTTTAAATGTATGCAATGGCAAATCCAGAAACTCTTTAGGTACCATGTTATAAAAGCGTACACTTGACCCCCCAAAGGTTTTCTGCACCTTGCGCATACGATATGAAGCTTATGGCAGTTTCTAGTATATCTGGGCCACTTACCTCTGTTAATTAGGAATTTGAAAACTAGTCAAATCAGCAACTTTTTTCAAACGTCAATTAAATATAATTATTAATTATTAAAAGTGCATAAATTGTATTGTTTTAGAGAGGACAACCGTAGATCAGGTGGTCGCTTCTCTCAACGACGCTTTGAGAAGGAAGATGAACCAGAATGGTATGTACAATCATCGTCAAGAGTCATAAATAGCTTGGAGCCTAAAATTGCCTGACACAACCACAAATACTTCTTTATTTATTTAGTACCAGGCACTTAAAACTTAAAACATATACATTGAAACGACATGAACAATGACAACTTATCTCTTGAAGAGATTTCTTCCAGATGCCCCAGAATGTGAGAACAGTGAAATATATAAATAACTGAGTAGGTACAGATAAACTAGAACAACGAAAACTTTTCCGATTCACATTAAAATCAAGATAGAAATAAGATAAAATAACATTCTTTCTTTTATTCTAAAATGTATAAATGTGTAGGTTTAGTGGGGGGCCGACGTCTAAACTGGAAACGATCGAGCTTCGCGGCTTCGACGAGCCCGTGAAGAAAAACGGCACCACCAGCAGCAAGGATAACGAGGTATGATCCCACTAGCTGATGCCCGCGGCTTGGTCCGCGTGGATTGAGGTTTTTGATGCCCGCGGGAAATCTTTAATTTTCCGGGATAAAAGTAGCCTATGTGTTAATCCAGACTACAATCTATCTCTGTGCCAAACATCCAGATCCGGTTAGCCGTTCTGGCGTGATTGAGAAACAAACATCCAAACATCCAGCCATCCAAACTTTCGCAATTACAATACTAGCTGATGCACGCGACTTCGTCCGCGTGGATCTAGGTTTTTGGTTCCCGCGGGGACTCTTTAATTTTCCGGGATGAAAAGTAGGGTAGGGTGTGTGTTATTCCAGACTATCTCTGTGCCAAATTTCATCCAGATCCGTTCAGCGGTTCATCCGTTCAGTTGAACAAATGGGCGGTGACAGCGTAGCAGACAGACAGTCAGACACACTTTCGCATTTATAATATTAGTATGAATATAGTTATAGATTAGTATGGATGAAGATTCTAAATCCAAAATGACCGACGTAACTATTTTTTTACGAAAATGATCGAGCAGATCTAGTTTAAGATAGCGTTGATACCCTTTTTCTTTCGTTTGTATGGTGATCCTGTGTTGAAGATGTAATTTTTTTTCTTAGTTGAGATCATTTGTGAAATGGTGATAATGAAAAAAAAAACCCGGCTGAGTTTGTTGTGGGCTCTTCTCAGACCAAGGCGCGTTTAGAACCCTCGTAGCTTTAGTTTTAAGATACCTTTACTGATTATCACCATTATATTTTATAAATAACTGGACGTCAATAAGAGTAGTGTACCTACCTAAATTGAATAAATATTATTTGACTTTTGGCTTTGTCCAGAAATGGAGCAGCGGCAGCTCTCGGTCGCCCGAGCGATGGCGCGCGGACCCCGCCTCGCCGCAACCCACAGAGACCCTCAACAGTAGCAATGTACGTATTGTATACCGATTTTACCTGACCCGCCCCATCAACTTTTGGAAATCGGTGATACAAGTTTCTGCCTCAGCGATTTAGGCTGTGCGTTGATAGATCATTCACGACAGGTTGTTATAATTTCTGTATTCTAGATGAAACTTACGACTTCCTCCGCGTGGATTTACTTAAATACAGGTTTTTCAAAATCCCGTGGAAACTTGTCTTTAAACCTGGTAGCTAATCTCAAAGAAGTCTATAAAATTATGCAGTAGCTGTTATATATCACGTGCGCAATCACAGGTGCAATCTCCACTCATACGTAAATCTATGAGTGATGGGACAGCAATCCGACACAACCGGAGAGAACACGTGCAGGAATTTGAATGTAATCGCACCAGTACCAATACGTGTTGTCCACATTGCAGGACAAAGATTCGGGAGTGGAGTCTAAGAGCGAGGATCAGCCTCAGCCTCCGGACCAGCCGGACTTCAATCTGGACGAATTCCTCAAGTTTGACTCCCTGCCCGACGTGGCTATGCTTACTGTAAGTTATAGAGTATAGATTATCATTAAATTTTTAAGATGTCGTAGTCAATAAGGAACCCTTATAATTTCGCCATGTCTGTCTGCGGCTTAGCTCAGAGACTTAGTTCTAGAAAATGTTTCTTTTATCTAGAGGTGTTCCCACACAGCAGTTATATAACATTATAAAACATTGTGTAACACAATAACATTCTGTAACATTGTGCAACATTTTGCTACAACATGTTAAAGTTACATGTTATAAACGCTCCCACACTGATTCAACTTGTTGTTTAACATCCTATCATTCTGAGTTTCGGTCTGCCTTTCGAGGAAGCTGGTTGTGGCTCAAAAAAAGTTATAATTTGTAATATCATGTTATAATTTGTTGAATAACATTTTGTTACAAGAAGTTGAATAACACCACTAACAATTAATAACTTTTGTTCAGTTTGTTAAAAAAAACAATTTATGTTCCAACAAACAACTACCCAATACCCATACTGTTTTTTGTAAAGCCAGCGAATAAATTTCTTTTGTATTTTCTCCACCATGTCTATGTATTTATACTCATGTGGGTTCCAAATGATGGCATTATTTTCTAGTTTACTTCACACAAAAGAATTATATAATTGTTTTATAGCAGCGATGGATTTTAGGTGCTGTGCTTGTCTTAGTACGAAGCCCAAGGTTCTATAGGCTCTGGTACAAATGTCTTTTATATGAGCCCGAAAAGTCAGGTCATCAGACATATTTGTACCCAAGTCCCTAATTGTAGAGACCCGCATAATGTTAGACCCACCCAGCTGATAATTCGCAATGATCGGCGACACCTTACGACTAAATGTAATGAGTGCACATTTTATCTTATCTGGTTGCCACATTTGCTACATACTGAATGAGTTGAAAAAAATCTATGATTAAATGCCTAATCATACAACATAACGACCTTCTGACACAGATGAGTCCATGCAATTATGAACCTTAAGGTGGTAAACATTTTATGACGGCCACTGTACCTCCACTGTACCACCGAAATGAAGGTTTTCTTTCTGGTATTGCTAAAGGTTTGTTCGTTACAGAACGGCGGCAGCGAGACGGAGGGCAGTCGTTTCAGCCGCTGGTTCCGGCGCGACAGCCCGCCCGCCGACCGCCATTACGAGAGACTGCTTCACACCATGATCGATGGTGAGCTGATACAACCACCGGCCGGCATACCAACCCACCCCTTGCAATAGGGATCATGACAACTCAATCAAATCAGCAACTCTTTATCAAACTTAAAAACGTGCTACTAGCGCATATGGAAGTTTGGATGAAATACATAGTTGTGACGTCATTAAATTTCAACGCACTTTTTGTCTTTAATCTATATTTTAAAATGGTTATTACACTTAGAACTAACTGAGGATGAAGTTTTTTTAAGGTTTTTTTTACATATGCAAAATCCTAATTATTAGCGGAACGATTTACATACACTGTAAAATGTGTTGCAATTACATAAACATTAAACATGCAATTGCAGCACTGCCTCTAGGCGACTTTTACGACTTACGTGACACAGACTCTATAAGTCAAATAAGTAACTCTTTATCAAACGTCAAAATAGCGCACTCAGCGAAGGAGTTTGTATGAAATACCGACTTTGTGTTATTTTGTAGATCTGGATAGCTCGACCAACGACAGGCCTCCAGTCGCGGAGCCCCAGCCCGTGTACCCGACGCCCGTAGCGCCCGGGGCGGGCCGCGGCGGGCCCGCGCCCCCGTCCCTGCTGGACCTGCTGCGGCGAGCCAGCGCCGACACCGACCATAGACCAGGTAGCAGTTCCATCAGCTCGGCCGACGACAGACCTCCCGTGGGCACATCTGCCCGATGCTTGGAGTTCATCACATTTCGTCACAGCAATTGCGATTGGAATGATATGGTCAAAAATCTATGAAATTTAACATCAAGTGTTAACATCTACTATAGCTAAATAGTCTAGTTGTGTAGTTGCAAGTTGGTACAGTGGGTTGGGCCCGAAGAATTAGTAACGAAGAATTACGAAGGTGCGTTTCCACCAGAGATATGCTACGTTTCTAAGCTAAAGATGTGTTTAACACACATCCCTTTTTCTTCTCTGTCTTCATAGTTGGATTATATTCTTCAGTGATCAAGAAAAGTTTACTTGTTTACTGGTTGTTGTTGTTTTTAAGTTTTACTTGTTGTTGCAGATATGAGCTCTGTGAACAGCAAGATGCACAGTTTAGAGGAGTTGGAGGCGCGTCTTAGGCCGCAGCATCAGCCGCCGCCCGACCACGATCTCTCCGCGTTCAAGAGACTTGTGAGTACCCTCATTATTACTTTTACGCCACTATTAGTTAAGCCTTGACTGCAATCTCACCTGATGATAAGTGATGATGCAGTCTAAGATGGTAGCTAACATGTTGGTAGTTATATTAAAATCATACCCCTAGTCGGTTTCTACACTGCATCGTGCCGCTAATGCTAAATCGCTTGGCGGTACGTCTTTGCTGGTAAGGTTGTAACTAGCCACGGCCGAAGCCTCCCAAGACTCCCAGATCAGATCAGAGGAAATTCAGCAATTATAAATTCCCAAATGAACCTTGCCGGGAATCGAACCTGGGACCTCCCACGTTAACAGCGCCCAACACTGCGCTGTGTTTGGATACGTGCATCAGTTTCTGATGGGACACGACATTAACAAAATTGTTTAAAAAAAACGAATTTGTTTGCAGTTAGCGCAAGTATCGGGCGGCCAAGCGCAAACTGCGGAGCCAGCCCGGCCGCAGCCGCAGCCGCAACCGCAACCGCAACCGCAGCCACCTATGAGCCTTCTACAGGTAAATACATCAGGCTCAAAATAAAAAGGGTCAAATTTTCAACGCGAGCATGTCGCTGTTCGCGAGCATGTCGGTCACGGTCACGCGAATCCACAATTTTACTCCCTTTTTTTTTTTTTTTTAATCGCTGGGAAATGCGTTTAGGCATCCCTCCCGAAGCAAGGCAGTGTAACCTGCAATGCTTCCGAGAGGGTATGTGGGACTCACTGGGACTCCAGAATACCCACTAAAACCCAGCGGCGCTCCTGCGCATCGCCTTAAGGCTGGGTTACGGGAACACTTGCGCAATCATCCGTTAAGTTACCTATGGACTACGTTAATTATTACCATACAACCACCATAATCCATAGGTAACTTAACGGATCGGAACCGCTTGAGTTATATATCAAAATATAGGTAATTTTATAGCAAACGCGATGGTATAGCATTAATTACAATAAACTTGACAAAAAAAAAGTTAATTAAAATTAATTAATTTAAAAATAGCCTGGACCGGATTTTGATAGGCAACCTATTTTAGGTGTATTTATCTATTACTAAATAAAAATAAAAAGGAGGTTTCATCCAATAAACAGCTCGGTGAAGGTCGATGTTATATACGGATCTTAGACTAATAAATAAATATTGAATATAATATGGTCATAAGTTTCAAGGCAACTTAGTTTACTTAAGTTAGGCAAAGCAAGGTTAGTTTACTTTAGTTTTTCTATGGATCTCCTCAAATCATATTTCATCCCATACTTAGTAACATTCTATAGTGACTATAGAATATATAGTCTTACATTTCTTACCTTTGTTGTTGATATGTACCGACTTCTGCTTTTTTTTTAAATTCAACTATACTCCAGCCAAATTCGATGTAGAATGTTTGTAAACAAACCACAACAGCTGATTTTTAGGGTTATCACTTCACAATATTTCACAATTAAATACTTTTATTCACTTTAACTTCAAAATCAATCAAACTATTCATAATATGAATCGTAAGGTCAAGCAAAAGATAAATGTTGATCAATACACAAATAAAATCACATGGTAATGTCCATTTATTACATTTTTATTAACGATGAATTGTCATGATTGATATTATTGACATCCCTGATGGTTTCTTGCTTTTTAGGAAGTACTCGTAGTCAAAAACCTTTTTAAATTTTTGTATTATGTCATCAAGTAAAAAATACCAGAAGAACCCTACAGTACTCTGAATAATAGGCGCATTTCTAATTTAGTCGTATTATTGAAGAAAACTTAATAAAATTATCGGTGTAGTGTAGTGTTGCCAAATCTATAAATTTCCCATCAAATTTATTAGGGGAATGATGTGATAGTTTGACTGGAAATGCACTACTTAACTCCACGCAGGCGAAGCTTCGGGAACCAACTAGTAATATTCAAAATCAAGATAAAATTGATGATGATAAAACTTAAGTTGCTTTAAAAAAAAAAACTCCAATAAATGTTTGTTACCCCTGCTGTCAGACGGTTGCCTAGCAACGCTTTGTTATTAAACATTCTACATCGAGTTTGACTGGAGTATAGAAGGTGACAGCGATCTCACCTGTAGTGATGACTGATGATACAGTTTAAGATGCTAGTTATACCATACTTGGTTACTATAAAGCTTCTGTTTTTACTCCACGGCTGCAAGTTTCTGTGGAAAAGGATATCACTCAATTTAGATCTGTCAATTTGGTTAAGAGATTAGGTACAACATGATTACCCAATTTTCTTTTGGACAATAAGTACCTAAGCATTAATTGCTGTGCTATTTTGCATAGATGCTGAACAAAAGCATGGAGCAGCAACAACAACAGCACCACCAACAGCAACAACAACAACAGCAGCAGCAACAACAACAACAGCAGCAACAGCAACAACAACAGCAGCAGCAAAAAGCGCCGCACATCCCGCAGGAGCTCCTATACAAGCTTCTACAAGTGCAGGTAAACATGCAACATTTATTACTAGCTGATGCCCGCGACTTCGTCCGCGTGGATTGAGGATTTTCAGTTCCCGCGGGAACTCTATAATTTTCCGGGATGCAAAGTAGCCTATGTGTTATTCCAAACTATAAGCTATCTCTGTTCCAAATTTTATCCAGATCCGTTAAGCCGTTCAGGCGTGATTGAGTAACAAACATCCATCCATCCATCCAAACTTTGGCATTTATAATATTAGTATAGATACAACTGAGTCTGGCTTCGTACTGGCTTCGCACGGGTGGGTTTCCCTTATACAAGGTTAATTTAAAAGTACTAACAGTCTTTTTAGGGCAACTTCTTTAAATAATACAGATAAAATTTTGTAGTACAATATTTTAAAAAAAAAAACTTTTTTTTTAAACTTTTGACACTATTCTACTCCGTGGTTTTAGTAGGCAGTACTCGACTATTCGACCGATACCCGGTGCGCCGCGAAAAAGCTGTGGCGTGGAATCATGCTATCTTAGAGCAGCCAATTTTTTTCTCAGAATTTTAAAAAGTCGTGTAAACAAATTCGAAAGATTATATTCAACGTGATACCGTAACAGTTAACAAACAAAACTATTGTTCCAGCGCCAACAGCAGTCTGGTGTCGACCCCAACCCCCTGGGCAACCCCCTAGGCAACCCTCTCGGTTCGCTGGGAGGCATGACCCCACCGTGCGACCGCGACCTGCTGCAGCGGCCTGAAGCGCAGGCTATCATACATGGTACGTACTAAATAAATAAAATAAAAAAAAAACTTTATTTGGAATTAATTACCAGACACAGTGACGATACAAACACAAACTTACAAGTAGTAAAGAAAAATAAAATAACTTATGAACTAGACTGTGTCAAATTAATTACGTAGTTTTTCCGTTGGTACAATTTCTGCCGTATAGTGAATCAGTCTAACCGCGAATCTGGCGAGTCCAGAATCTGCTCAAAACCGAGAAAAGGGTACGTATAGTCCGCAGGCGAGCTCTAAGGATTCGGGGGCTGAGGTAGCGGGCGGATGCGCACCGCGCCCGACCGTCGCTTCATACCCCGCACACACCAATACTAGTGCCGAACTTGACGCGAGAGTACGCCTTATCGAGTCCTGTTTTTAATTTTTCTACCATTTTGGTACCTTTTCACGGCCCATCCGATTAAGCGATTTTGACGAAATTTTGATGCAGACTGGTGATGTAATTAGGCCACTTTATTATAGGAAAATCAAGGAAATCTTAACAGATATTTATATAAATTTATATGTATAACTAGCGGTCCGCCCCGGCTTCGCACGGGTAGCACTTGATCAAAATAGTCCATACCCAATAATGGTCAGTCGGCACTGAGACGAACAACTCCACCATACGTTCTCAAATTTTGTTCAGCAAACCACTGTGAACGCTCATCACTTGAGTCTCCAATACGACGTATTTTCGCTGCCCTCGCCTGGGAACTATGTTTAGAACTAACAACTAAGTTGAGACCTGGCTCTTTTAGGCATTTCGCAGTTTGTCTACAACAGTTAGATATTAAAATGTTTAAAAAAATGTTAGTAAGTTCTCTCGTATTTATTATGGCATACAATTGACAAATATGATGCCTATAAAAGTCAGTCAGAATTTGAATATAATAAAAAAATTAATAGACGAATAGAGGTTTAAAATGAGAAGTTGAAAAAATCAAATTATTATTGCAGTTTTCGTAGGGATTGAAAATAAAATATAGCCTATGTTACTCGTTGATAAAGTAGCTTTCTATAGGATATAAAAAATTCAAAATCGGTCGAGTAGTTTTTTTTTTATCCATTACAAACAAACAAACAAATCTTTCCTCTTTATAATATTAGTTTAGATTTGTCGATAAATTTTTTCGCATGTTTTTTTTTCGTGTCGTATCTTTGTTAGGCGTTTTATTACCTGTTATTTTTAAAAGTCTTTTAAATTTATGTATGTCAGTTTTATCGTACCCAAAATTATTACTACGTCAAAAACAAAAACTCGTACATCGATTTACATACAAGTAATCGTTTTTCAAACGTATAATCCGACCTGTTTAAGGAGTGCATAGATAACTGCGCGTCATAAAGCATGTATGAACGTTGAATGAATGCATGTATGAATTTGCACAGACAATTGGGCCTCAGATCGCAAGCTTCTTCAGAATTTGAAGTGTTTACTTTATTTAACACTATTTGTTTCGAATGCAGGTCTCAAGGCGGGCGAGATAACGGCGCAGCATCTGATGCAGCAGCTGGGTAATCCGGGACTGCAGAGTCGGCACCGGGAACTGCTGTTGACGATTCTGCGCATGCACCAGCAGCAGAGACAGGTCAGTTCTATATTATTACTGGCTGATGACCGCGACACCGTCCGCTTGGATTGAGGTTTTTTATATTTTGATTAGATTGGATTATACTAGCGAATGCCCGCGACTTCGTCTGCGTGGTTTGAGGTTTTTTTGTGCCCGGGATAAAAAGTAGCCTATGTGCTATTCCAGACTATAATCTATCTCTGTGCCAAATTTCAGCCAGATCCGTTCAGCCGTTGGGGCGTGATTGAGTAACAAACATCCATACATCCATCCAAACTTTCGCATATATAATACTAGCTGATGCCCGCGACTTCGTACGCGTGGATCGAGGTTTTGTGGTTCCCGCGGGAACTCTAATTTTCCGGGATAAAAAGTAGCCTATGTGCTATTCTAGACTATAATCTATCTCTGTGCCAAATTTCAGCCAGATCCGTTAAGCTGTTGGGGCGTGATTGAGTAACAAACATCCATACATCCATACATCCATACAAACATTCGCATTTATAATATTTATTTGACTATAGTATTAGTATAGTAAGATTATAAACTTGATGATGCCCGCGACTTCGTCCGCGTTGATTGAGTTTTTTTAAATTCCCGCGGGAAGATCCTTGATTTTCCGTGATAAAAAGCCTATGTCACTCTCCTGGACCTCAACTATACGCATGCCAAAAATCACGTCGATGCGTTGCTCCGTTGTGTTGTAATTAAAGGACACACAAACACACTTTCGCATTTATAATATTAGTTTGATGCAAAGTGTGTTTGTTTTAGTTATGATCAAAGTGGTGTAGGGAAAATAACCATACAAACTGTATTTTCTTGATATTTTTCAAAATTGCTGAGATATTGAAGTTCATATGTGCTTAAATCGCGATTTTATTGAGGATTCTTGGTTCCCGCGGAAAATGTTTAATTTTCCGGGATAAAAAGTACCCTATGGGTTATTCCAGACTATGATCTATCTCTGTGCCAAAATTCGTCCAGATCCGTTTAACCGTTCTGGCGTGATTGAGTTACAAACATCCATCCATCCATCCATTCAAACTTCCGCATTTACAATATTAGTATAGACTAGCTGATGCCCGTGACATCGTCCGCGTTGATTAACCTTTTTTTAATTCCCACGTGATCTCTTTAATTTTTCGGGATAAAAAGTAACTTAAGTTCTACCCCGAGATGCAAACTAACCCTATACCAAATTTCATCAACATCGGTTGGAACGATGGGCCGTTAAAGCATAGCAGACAGACAGACAGACACTCTTTCGCATTTATAATATTGTTATTTGCGGAAGGACGTGGGACAGGGAACCCACCGGATTATATTCCCAAGAAAACTCCTACCATTAGCCATGGAACCCTTGTAGCTTCAGTTTTAAGATACCGTAACTAATTATCACACCATGTTTTATAAGTTATTGACGTCCATATAGTATAGTGTACCTAAATTGAATAAATGAATATTTGATTGATTATTTGGTTAATGGAAAGGGGTCACGACCCTCAGTAATGAGGTATCCGATACAGAGAGAGAGAGAGAGATTGTAAAGTGGTGTATAACTTGCAGCAAATGGCGGGCTCCCCCCTCCCCCCGGGCGTGGGCGCGGCGCCGCACCTCGTGGTGCCGCCCCACCACCAGCCGCTCAGGCTGTCGCCGCTGCCGCATCCAGGTAAAGAGATATTAATACACACTTCTTGTGTCTGATCCATCCATCCATCCATCAGTCTGTATGTATCCAGTGCTGGACATAGGCCTTTTCGAGAGCGCTGTATGTATCCACTGCTGGACATAGGCCTTTTCGAGAGCGCGCCACCATACACGGTCCTCCGCCTTCCTCATCCACCCTCTTCCCGCCCCTTGTTCTGATAAAGTAATCGAAATAATACGCTCTTCCGATCGAATTGGAGCTATAACGAAGAGCACTCTTACGCCGTAAAATACCTTTAGACCTATAGACCTTTTGTCTTAAGAAGAACGGTGTCGGTCTCGCGTGTTCCACATTTTTACCCCCTACCAAAAAGTGCTCAACGCGCCTAAAGAAGTTTTCACTTCAAAAACGAAAATCGCTAATTAGGGTTACGTAGTCATAAGGTGTCGAATTGTTTGTCAGGCGCTACCAGTTTAGCGCCACATATATTATGTGTTGTTATGACGTCTTTCTTGTTATTTACTAAAATAATTTATCTTATGTGGTGGTACGGAACCCCTTAGTGCGCGAGCCTGACTCGCACTTGACTGGTTTTAAGTAAAAGGGTGCTTTTCCATCAGAGATGTGCTACATTAATAAGTTACGAATGTGTGTCAAAACCTACCAATAGGAGTGCTTCATCAAACATTTACCGATCTAAGATATAAATCTCAAGCACAAGTTTTTTCGTAAGTTTCCGTTAACGTACCGGGGCAAATGACATTTTTTGATCTGGGTGATAATGTTTCATCTGCCCCATTAAGCGACTACGCCGTGGCTACCGAGGCCGATGGCACATTTTATCCCAACTGCTCCTCTAGCGGGGCAGAGGCATCGGGGCAGTTGGGATCAAGTTCTCATATTGGTGAGTTTGACACCTCTGATCTCTGGTGGAAACCTTTCTTGTTCTTACTCGCTTTACTGTACAAACGGGGCACTTTGAACTCTCGGCTCAATGGTAACCGTTTCACTGGTAAAAATGACTTTTTCATCATACCTATTCGAAAAACAATTATTGGCTTCAGAGGATAGCGGGAGAAAAATGTAATTTTTAGACCCATGGGACTTTTCATTTCTCTGTTCTGACTGGTCCGCGTTCGTGCTTCTGATTGGTGCTTAAACGTATAGGTAATGTCCATACATAGTAGGTTGATACTCCTAGCTTTTTCTCATACGTAATGATGAAAAATAGTGTGTGTCACTCGAGGCCAAATTTTTTGTTCTCGGGCGGCGTATATTGAATTACTCGCTACGCTCAGGATTCAAAATAGCGCCCTGAGGGGAACAAAAATTTTCTTTAGCCCCATATAACACAAATAACTATTTCGTTACCCGACCGAGACTGCAAAACGGAAGCCATTTTCGTACAGCCCAACAACACAAGTTTTGTCATGTCCGCACCAGCTACAAATGTAACACTGATTATTCTATTTTAGAATTTTAGAAATGTTTAAAAAAAAACAACTTTCAAATAGATAAGTATAATATTATTTACCACATGCATCAGCCTAAAGACATTGCACAATATCAATATATGTCACAAACACCCATTCTAGAGTGTAATAAAAGCTAGTATATATTTAAAATTCTTGTATCATCCCATGGACGCAGCGTTTTGTGTATCGCCCATTATGGCCGCCAGTCCCAACACGCTCACCGTGCATCATCCAGGTAGGAACCCTTAGGTTAAGGTGATAATAATCTACCATCGTACCGCAAGACGCCGTGCGAGTTTCCACCCCTATGTCGTCGACGTTCCATCCACACGTACGAAACGCTTTGCGTCTTCATTCCTTATTCGCATGGCTAGGGTCTGGAACACTACCAAAAAGTGTGTTTCCCACCAATCCGGGTATATTTAAATCAGGTAACGGAGGTAAATTTATCGGAACCGAAGTCGGAATCGAAGTTTTTAATTTTGATTCATCGGAGTCGGAACCGGAGTCGCAGGCAGAGTCGGAGTTAGAGGCAGAGTCAAAAGTGGTCACAAGAGCGATATTTTTCATTTAAGAACAAATAAAAACATCATTGAGTCAATTCCTTCCGGAAGGCGGGGGTGGCGGGGGACTCTCAACGCGACGGGTATGAACCAGTTCGTAACGGTCGACGGAGGCTGCCGTCGCAATTTGTTATGCTTCGACCTCCGATTAAAAACTCCGATTTAAAAGTTTCGGAGCCGAAATCGGAACCGAAGGTGAATAATAATCCGAAGTTCTGACTTAACGGAATCGGAGTCGAAGCTCCGTAACATCCCTGATTTAAATCAAGAGTGGATAGGCATCTTCTAGGCAAGCGTAAGCCTTAAGCCTTATAGTGGAAATAAAAATTCTTTCCAAATAACCGACTTCCAACGCCACTGTAAAGTACAAAATAATTTTGATTTCTACCCACTATGTTGAAGTCGGGCGGGTATAACAAGGCTATGCAAAGTTGACGCATCAGACTCGCCCGACTTCAACATATTGGGTAGAAAACAAAATTATTTTGTACTTTACAGTGGCGTTGGAAGTCGGTTTTTTGGAAAAAAAAATATTTTTAACTTTTTAGTGTCAGGGTTGAGGATTTGGAGTCAGAATTTTTTATGCGACCACCTCGAGAGCTTCCTCTAACGACTGATAGATTTTTTTCAAGTCGGTTTAGAAACCACGGAAATATGCACCGACATACATTAAAAAAAAAAATACGCGCCGAATTGGGGAACCTCCTCCTTTTTTGGAAGTCGGTTAAAAAAAAGTTAAGTAAAAGAAGTTAAGTACTTTTCTCCTACTTGCTCGGAAATTTCTTTATTATTTAAAAAAAACAATACGTACATTGGCTCTTTTGTGGCCACAAATACTCAAATACAACTTATAACACTCAAATAACACTTAGCGTGACTTAAAGAAAGTCAACGTCATCTGCCATTTAGAAAAGCTTTTTTAACAAATTCTATTCAATGTTTCCTCGCAAATTAGAGAAAGTACTCTTCAAGTCTCGGCCGAAATATCACGGCCTCGAAAGTAACTTTTTAAGATGCAAGTCGAGTAAATTATTCTGCTTTCGGTCTCATACTACTGTCAATAGAGACACTGCATCTGAACTCCAAGCAGGGAATTTCTAGGAATATCTTTGGGTATATATCTGGAATCCGGAATATCTTTGAATTGCTAAAAATTCTGATCCTGATCTGTAATTTTTAACCGAAATCCCAAATACGTTCCAAGTTTCAGAACATAACTTGAAAAATGACAAATTTTTACCTATCCCGAATAATTAATATCTAACTCTCTTAGGTATAGAGTTGCCAACAAATTGTCTACATCACAAGTGGATCTGCTGTCAAAATTTATATTTTCTAACCCGGCGGTAGCTGTGCGCGTAACCTAGGCGGTGCGTTGATCAGTCAGTCATTCAGGACAAGTCTCTTTATATAGGTTTATAGTATAAAATTATATGTTTTGTCAGGTGTGCCGGCCCGCATCCCCTCGCCGCGAGAGCTAGCCGCGCACACGCAGACGATAATGCAAAACGCTCTGATAAAGAAGAAGCTAGAAGAGCAGAAAGAGAACTTCCGCCGGAAAAACGAGATCCAGCACCAGCAGCAGCAGCCTAAACAGCCTACACCCATCTCTTTTACACCCACCTCGGTAAGTTTTTACTGCCTATTCCAGTCTCTTTCAGACTTCATTCGGTAAGCTATCACGGCCCACGTCTGTCTCTTTCACACCCACCTCTAAGTTTTTACCTTCTCTTTCGCACCCACCTCGGTAAAAACCCATTATTTTATATCATCCATCTTATTAAGCTCACACCCATCTTTCTTCCGCAACTTGGTTAGTCACTGTAGCCTCCAACAAATTTCGGTAAATAATAACTTACAGAACCTAAAAGTATATAATGAAACCTACACTCCGTATATGTATGTATAACATCTGTAATTTTTACACCTTGGTTTGAGGCCCATTTTTCATAATTATTTGTTTGTATAGGTGTTGCGCAAGATGACAGCGGAAAAGGAAGGGGAAGGAGGCAGTCCCAAGTCGCTGTGGGCGCCGCACGCCGGCCACGCGCCGCCCAAGCCGCATGGACGACCCATCGTCAAGGTACACGCCAGTTAATAGATGCTTTGGAGCTTGAGGAGGCGGAGCGATGCTGTCCTAAGTCGCTGTTACGATGTCATCCATCATGACTTCAAGTCACACGGCGCTGACCCAAGGCGGTGACTGTATGCGTGACCGAATTTGGAGGTTGAAATTTGGCCTTTCCGATACCTCCGTGCCTCGGAGAGCACGTTAAGCCGTCGGTCCAGGTTATTATCACTAATATCTGATAATAATAAACTCGCCGGCATATTTAGCGGAACATAAAAAAAAGGTCCATAATAAAAAAAATATGGTTTTATTTTAAAATCTACTTACTACACTTCTTTTGTTATTTAAAGTTTCATTTGTTTTACTTAAAATGAGATCACATTAAGAACAGATTTTGCGAGTAAAGGCTATTTGTGAAAAATGGTACATTTTTGAACTTTTCATGTAACCGGGAAAAGTGAAATTTAATATTAAAATAACAATTAATTAAATTAGAAAAATGGTGATTAATATCGCGTATTTCCTCCACATGCTCTTATTAAAGTTTCTACCCGTCTAGGCATACTGAGAATGATGTTATCGATGGTCTCCTGGGATAGTCTCCGCCATTCCTCAACTACGGCGATTCGCAGTTCACCCACGTTGGCAGGAGCTGGAATTCTGGACTTAACTTTTCTTTTCAGCAAGTCCCAAACGTGCTCTATTGGGTTCATATCCGGTGATCTCGCCGGCCACTCCATAACAGTGATATTCATATCATTAAGATAAGCTTGAGTTACCCGAGCGGTATGCGGCCGAGCATTATCTTGCATATAAAAACAAAATCGTCACCGATATATGGGGCAAACGGTACGACATTTTCTTCTAAAACTTCTCTGATATAGCGGTCTGCAGTCAGACTCCCTTTGTCAATCACTACCAAGTCTGTGCGAGCTCCCAAACAAATGCCCGCCCAAACCATTATTGATCCACCACCGTATGCAACTGTAGTTTCAAAATTTGTCTGAATGTATCGTTCTCCTTTGCGTCTGTATATTCTTTGCCTGCCGTCAATTTGATTTAAGAGAATTCTGCACTCATCACTAAACAATACCTTACTCCATTGGTCCGCGTTCCAAAGTCGATGTTCCTGAGCAAAAGTTAACCTGTTTCTACGATGATTTACCTCGAGTCTTGGAGTCTTGGCGGGCACAAATGAACCTAAACCAGCTTCTTCGAGCCTTCTTCGTACCGTACGCTCACTTACGGTTACACCCCGCACTGCTTCTAACTCATGTCGGGCTTGGACGGCCGTCAAACGGGGGTTCCTACGTACACGAAGCCGAATGAAACGATCATCCCTACTCGAAGTGCGTCTTTTTCTGCCTTGTCCTGCTCTTCTCACATAAGTACCGGTCTCCCTGAACCGTTGGATACTGCGATGGATCGTTGAAACTGGTCGACGAAGATCTCTGGATATCACTCTGTAGGTTTGACCATTTCTTCGCATTTCGAGTGCCCTGGCAATCTCCGTTGGGGCTAAGTCAGGCATAATTCAGTCATCAACTCCAGAAAGATAGCGATTAAAAAAAACTAACAAAAAACAGTATTTCAATGAAATTTTAAATCAAACTCAGAAGGAAGAAATACTCGATGTTCGCTCCAGATAAGGTGTATTTGAATAAAATTAAAACAATTGCATAGAATGTGATGTTCAGTTGTTTTCTTAATTTGAAAATATTTCTTTTTAAATTAAATGACGTATAAACCAGCCAGCAACCTTATATGATACTGATATCAAACCTTTTTTTTATGTTCCGCTAAATATGCCGGCGAGTGTAGTTAGAATCCTATTCAAAAGCACTTTTTAAAGTTTATTTGAATGAAAAAACATCCGTTTTGAGTTTGAGTTTTGAATGTAAACGGGCCACGACCCTCAGCAATGAGGGATACGATGCAGAGACTTCTAACATGTATGTTATTCGCAGGGCAACCAGAGTGGCACTACCTCTATGGGCTATACGCCAACGCCTGACTATCAGCAGCATTATATGAACCAGCAACAGGTAAACTATTCATGATTTTTATTATGGACACACTTTGGCATCACTTTGTGGCCATTTCTGTATAACACAATCTCTAAACTAAACTAAAATGACGGCGAGGAACTAGAAGTTTAATTCTCTATAATCCGCCAAAGCCGATAAATCAATTTTTAAAGTACAAAAAAGTGTCTTTAAAATAAATATATTTAGGAAACAGAAGTGGAGTAAAGTGAAACTAAGCAAATATAACAAACCACAATTTATTCTAGTGAACGATTACAACATATCACACATAAAATAACCAAAAAGGAACACACTTAAATCTGAACACAATTATGACTCATTAAGAGTTTCACAATAACGCAGTTTACAGCTCGGAAGGTGACAAAAGAATGACTACGCGGTAATACAGAGAGCGCTTTTTATACACGTTCCTGCCCGCTTTTATAGGTTTTAGTCGGGTACCTACACTACTCACAATAATTTTGCTAACTCGGCCTATCCTGATTGTGCGCCGCCCTCGGCTGCACCGGAAACAATTTCATCAGAAGCAGGAAGGGCTGGTGTGCGTATGCCATCTTCATTAGCTCCCCCTCTTGCGGTGTCTCCTGAACTAGTGAGGGCACCCAAAGATTCACCCGCATCGTCACAGTTACTGTCATCAGAACCTGCATAAGACACAAATGGTTGATTATTCATGACGATGCACGCTATTGCCTATTCTGACATTCATCACGCATACGAGGCCCTCATTCAAAATAACAACTTTCGCTACACAAAATAAAACGCTTCACATTCAAAAGTATGCATACTTCTCCAGACATTACATCTCAGTTAATCTCATACCTGAACTTGCAAGTTCACACACACACCACGTTAAAAACGTGCCAGGACAGAGCCTGATGCGCATTCAGAGAACGCGACTTCCCAGGACAAAACCTGCCAGGACACAGCCTGATGCGCATTCAGAGAACGCGACTTTCCAGGACAAAACCTGCCAGGACACAGCCTGATGCGCATTCAGAGAACGCGACTTTCCAGGACACAGCCTGCCAGGACACAGCCTGATGCGCATCTAAGAGACGCGACTTTCGAAGCCAGCCTTCGACATAACCTTCTTCTCAATCTGCCCACTACATACGACGCTGTCTGCTGTCATCCACTAGCCTAACAGAGCCTAAAGTAACCTAACCTAACATGTAAGCTTACATTTTGGCCTAACAACTGAACTAATAAGTAGCCTAACGTTTGACCTAACAACTGACCTAACGTCTGATTTACGACTAACCTAACTTTACTAGAGAAAGCATGTAACTAAATTGGATGACAACAAGCAGAGCCATAGGCAATGTTTATGCAAATTAAGTTGAAAGTGTCTGTCACCGAAGAACGTGCCGCGTAGTCCGAAGCACGACTTCGAGGTACCACTCCAAGGCACCGCTCCAGGACCCCGCTCCAAGGCACCACTCCAGGGCACACCTCCAGGGCCCCGATCCAGGGCACCACTCAATGGCGCCAAACATGTAACAGAAATTAAAACCAAATCGTTATCACGAAACGACGTGATCATCGTGGCTATCCATACATAGCAGGTAGTCAACGCATAGTCAATTACCGTCACAAGCTCTCTGACTTAAAAGTTCATTACCAGCACAGTTACCAGTACCAGCACAGGTACCAACAAAATTATTTGACTGCTTCAGCAGAGCTCATACATACAAAGCCGATAGAACTCACAGAACCTGTGGAGCTCTCAATAGAGCTGGTAGAGCTCCTAGATACAGTAGCGCTGGTAGAGTACCAAGACACAGTAGAACTCGTAGAGAAACAAGAGACAGTAGAGCTGGTAGAGCATAATGAGTCAGTTGAGCTCATAGAGCAACAAGAGTCGATAGAGCTGGTAGAGCACAAAGAGTCAGTAGAGCTCATAGAGCAACAAGAGTCGGTAGAGCTGGTAGACCCCTCACTAAAGGTCGCTCAACCATAGTACAAACTCACAGTTGTACCATGTCGAAACAACTTTGAACATTCAAAACATCAAACATCATCATCGATGAACACAGAAAATGAAGAAAGTTTACTCATACCAGTTATGTTCAACCATATCGAGTAGGCTAACGAGCAGCCTCGCGCACTATACAAGCACGCAGCCCTGCGCGACCAGTAGACGCGCAGTGTCACGCCTCACAGCGTGGCATGCGAGCGCGCAGCATCGCACCCTAGGCGAGCGCACAGCCATGCGCAACCAGGAGCGCGCAGCATCGCGCACCAGGTGGGCGCGCATCCCTGCGCAACCAGTGGACACTCAGTGTCACGCCTTAAGCGCGGCAGGCGAGTGCGCAGCAACGCACACTAGACAAGCGCACAGCCCTGCGCGACCAGCAGACGCGCAGTGACGCGCTTCACACACGCGGCATGCGGGCGCGCGACCAGAACGCCTCACACGTGGTGAGCGCCGAAGACGAAATTAACATAGAACACACAGAAAATTAAACTTAACGAGCAATTTAACTTCACAGAAACCCCGTAACGGTTTCATATTATCAGGACAGGTAGGTATGTAGACTCGTAATCGATCCACCCAAAACTTGACCGCAGGTAAAACGAAAACAAACTTTCTATCCATGAGAGCAGAAAAACAACTTCTCTAATCAAAATAGAATGCAACATTCCTGTCATCCAAATTACGTAACCTGGTTCGGTAATATTAAAGAAAATAACCTGTAAAACTCAAGTTAATTTTAACGTTTATCAGAACTATAAATATATTTGCTCGTCCATACCTGACCTCAACAATTTTTATTAAAATCGAGAAGGTATTCGCAAAATGTATTCACGTTAACTATTCAAAAACGCATTGATATCTCAGGAACACACAACCAACTTACTTTGAGACACTTTTTCTATGTAACAAGTCATGTTAAATAAAACAATGAAATCGTAAAGTAGGTAGGTAACAATTTTTACGTATCGTAATTCAATTAAATTCCCAGATGTTGGCTTTTAGCTATCTTTACGTATGAAACTTTATGAATTTTAAATAACAACCCTCATTTTAAAAACAAAAAACTAAATTACGCAAAAACAATTTATCCGTACAGCATGTTTTAGCAAAACTCTTTATGACTCAAAATTCAGCAAACTTAGAGGTTTCAAGTTATGTATTCAAACTAAGGGTATGAATCACCTCTTTTTCACAAAAATATTTTTGTATCCGGTCGGTACCCACAAAGGTTCTACTTTTGAATAAGATGTTTCTGCTAGACACTTTATACTGTTCACAAACTAGCATTCAGGGCGGTTTAGGGACTCAAATGTATGCGTTATGCCAATAACAACCACTAAGCCAACACAGCTTTCTAATTTAGTGGGAAATTATCATAAAATGGAAATCGCGTAAATACAATTGCGGTCTAAACCTTTTCTTAACACAATTAACAGTCAATTCAGTAACATGAATTCATTTACTTTGTGGCTACGCTTGGTGGGTATTACATCCTTTAGCAAATAAATTAAACGGTCTTACCGATGTCGCATATTACGTCATATCACCAGAGGCTCGATAGTGTCATCACCTCACCACCATTCCAGGCAAATGCTAGGCGTAACACAGGAAAGCGCGCAGCACCGCGGCCTCGAGGCACGGCACGACAGCGTGTCGCGCAGACTGAATCGCCCTCGTGAACGCTGCCCAGAGCGCCCACGTGGCATGCACAGTTGCACACCCAAGCGCACTCGTGACGCGCCTGAAGCACACGAGCTGTGCAACACCACAGCTCGGCCACGCTCCGCGAGCCAGCGATAACAATCACATGAAAACAAAACACAACTTTAGCACACAAATAAACACTGCACATTACGCGAGTCACCCTTCGAGAGATATCTTGATCGGTCACGTGATCAACTTTAAGCACTTTAAATTTGGGTATGTTCCTTTTTGGTTCATCTCGTATGTGGGCCTATTTAGCGGTCCTTTATCCCACTTCTGAATTTAGGAAACAGAAGTGGAGTAAAGTGAAACTAAGCAAATATAACAAACCACAATTTATTCTAGTGAACGATTACAACATATCACACATAAAATAACCAAAAAGGAACACACTTAAATCTGAACACAATTATGACTCATTAAGAGTTTCACAATAACGCAGTTTACAGCTCGGAAGGTGACAAAAGAATGACTACGCGGTAATACAGAGAGCGCTTTTTATACACGTTCCTGCCCGCTTTTATAGGTTTTAGTCGGGTACCTACACTACTCACAATAATTTTGCTAACTATATCTATTATTTGTATTTTAATGTATTCCTATACATATTATATCTTACTCTCACGCCCGTGTACAAAATAAATACATATTATATGGCCAAAAATAAATATAATTTATGCTTACATAATAATATATAGAAATAAATAAACTTCATTACTTAAATATTTGTAAAACTTTCCACAGAGAGTATTATAGAAGGGATAGTAATACATGTAATGGCCTCATTTTAGGTTAGCTGAGAGATTGTGTACAACTTCTCTTCTATCTTTATATATTGTGAGTGTGTATGTTTGTTACCCCTTCACGCCGCTAGGATTGAACCGATTTTGCTGAAGATAGCTTATAACCTGATTAAACATGTAGGCTACATTTTATCACGCAAAATAAAGACTTCCCGCGGAAAGAAAAAACCTCAATCCACGCGGACGAAGTCGCGGGCATCATCAGTTTTAAATATTACTATACATATGGATTTCAAGACACCTATTTTTCTTTGCCAGATGACGAACGCAAACCGCGCGTTCCCTCACTCCCAGCAGAGACAACCGATGTCCAGTAATGTGAGTATACAAAATCATTGAGATCAACATACCTTGCTTTTAGACATAGAACAAAGTAAGAAGTTGAAATTAAAGTTAAGATGAGACTAAAATTCTAAAAAATAATTATATCCTTATATCTTACAGCTCATGAACAACATGAATAATATGGGCAATATGAACAACATGGGCGGTATGGGCAACATGGGTGGCATGGGCAACATGGGCGGCATGGGTAACATGGGCGGCATGGGCAATATGGGAGGCATGGGCGCCAACCGCGGCGCCGGCACAACCCTCCACCAGCTGCTAGTGCAATCGCATCAGAGGTCGCTCAACGGTGAGACCAGAACATTTTTGGACTAAAACTTCTTTAGGCACGTCTCATAGTAGCTCCGAACTTTCTTAGAATGGATGTAACTTTCACGTTACGTCACATATTTCGAAATCGAAATGTATAAATTCGTAAATGTGTCAACTTTTTTTTTTGTAATGGCCCGTCCATTTAATATGAGCGGGTAACATAGTGATGTGCCAGATATCCGTATCCGTATCCATATCTGCGGATATCCGAGGGAGAGAAAAGATCCGTATCCGTTTCCGTTTCTTTTTGGACGGATTTCTATGGATGTTTTACCTTATTAATTTTCAATACATAGATGAAATTCTATAATAAAGGTGATTAGGTAGCAACGAAAAACTATTAAATTCCATTCAGATATTTTTTATTTCTTAAAATCAAATATTTGGCACCTTTATATTAACCAAAAATTTATCGTAGTGAGTTTCAAGGTCACGCGCACCAACACTGATTGAGTATGAAAGTTAATATCCGAATACGTATCCGTGTTCGCGGATCTTGACGCCAAATATCCGTATCCGCGGATATACATTTTTAACTATCCGGCACATCACTAGTAACTAGTAATAAATATAAATGGGTGGCATGAAAATTTTTTAGACTAGGGCCCACTAGCTCAAGGCCCACAATTGAGATAAGGATTCATTTTGTGACATCTCTCATCTCAGTCGGAATCAGCACTATGATTCTGTTAACCAGATGAGTCACATGAATCATATGTTTGTGTTGGAGTCAGAAAGCCTTAAAAGTGTGACTTAATTAATAGACAGCCTCTTAATTCCAGAAATGACAGGCGGTACGGGCGGAGGGGACAACCAGTTAGCTCGGTGGTTCTCCCCTGAGCTCCTAGCGCGCGCCTCCGCTGGCAAACTACCCTCAGTTCACGTACCCAACGCGCTCTCGCTTGAGGACCTCGAGCGGCACCACCACTCGCCAGCACCGCCCGTGCTCAACTGAGCTGCGAACCACGTGTACCTCTATTTATAGCTTGCGCGTGTGACGTCATCGGGTGAAAGTGCGTGGAGTGAACTTGTCTGAAAATAAGTGTTCCCGTGATAGGTTTATTAGGACAGGAGTGTTCGGCTGAAGGTGGAACCTAAAAAAATCCTAAAGTTTACAAGCGACGACACCTCTCGCTAGAACCGCGCGTGCGCAACTGATCTGCAAACATACGTACCCTCTATATATAGCCTGCGCGTGTGACGTCACGCGTTAGCTGTATTCTGTGCAAGAGAAGTGAACTCAAGTGATAAGAAGTGTTTGTTATTCCGTGATAGGTTTACACAAAGCTTCGGGAGAGAGTGACATGGTCCCAGGCATTGGGCGGGAGTTTTATGTATATTTTGGCAGAATTGGAATGGATTCCAGTGAATAAAATGCTTGGGTCTGGTTTATTTGTATTCTAAGGTTGCTTGGAGAGATTGAATCCTGTTGTTTTGAAAACTCCAGGAAGGAAAATATTTCCATGAAATGGATTCATTGCAGTGAATATAGTGATTACGAACGGTTCATTTGGACAGAGATGCTATATTGGAGGAAGACTTACGTCACGATCCCGAAGTTTTGGTAAATCCGAGTATGGAATCAAAAATCGCTGGTTCGATGTGTTGACGCTGCACATCATCGTGAGTTCACTTTTTGATAAAAAAGTAAAAATTGATAATTGATAATTTAAAATTTTTGTCAATTATCAAAAAAGTTCTTGGGAAAATAATTTGTTGAGATTATTGCATGTACCTATACTGAAATGTCAGTAAGACCATCATAACTATAATTGACTTTCTTTTCAACATAAAAATGATAAGTTTTTAGACTTTCAGTATTGGTGTTATCAAAACTATTATAGATACTTCAAGGGATTTAGTAACAAACAGTAGTAACAACCTTTCCCATGGCCTATGTTGTTGTGTGGATAAGTTTGTCATTTTGAATGGAGTCGTATCGCGTCGCGTCGCTTTCGTCGCTCACCTAAGACAACGGGTCAGCTGCTGTTATATTTACAAAAACACAACGCCGCGTGCTAAGATTACTATAGGAAAGGAGTTATTGAGTTTGACAGATCTCAAATTATTAAAAAGAAGTCTCGATATAGCAATAAATTGTCATTGAGAAGATTGTAATCAGTATGCAATAGATATGGGGCTGAAATATATACATATTATATAATACTATTTATTCAATAAACTTAGAATTACCAAAAAAATATAAGCCCCCTAACTATGGCACTGGTGTTTCAGGCCGAGTTCCTAATGCGGTGTGAAAATAAGCAGTGTGGGAATGACCTAAAAAATAGATAACAACACAAGTATTGTTAGACGAAAGGTAATGAAATGAAGTGTCCACAAAAAATGATCAATTTTAATTGTTGTAAGAATTTGGTGCTAATTCGTACATACCTCCCAAATTAACAAGATATTACCTGCCTGGCGCAGTGATGAGCTCTGTGTTATTTATGTGGGAGGACCCTGGTTCGGTTCCCGGCTGGATCAATTACAGTAGCAAAGTTGTCATATAGTCATTTTCAAAATGCTTTCAAAAGAGAAGGACAAAATTATTTAAGTCTTGTCAGTTTAGAGTGGAATTAGCACCAACATTGGTTGAAATTACATTTGTCTGCATTTTGTGTTGAAAATGCCTATTTTATATAGATGCCCCAATTCTTGTTTCGATGCGTACTCATCTTCATACAAAAAAAACTAAATCGGTTCAGTAATCTCGGAGAAATTGGTGTACATACATTTAAAAATAAACACTCGCCATATTGATAACCTCTTTCTTGGTAGTCTGTTAAAAATAGGCATTTTCAATACACAAAATGAGAATTGGTTGGTGAAAGTGTGAACCTTTAATATGACGTTTTCAAAGGTTGTAGCTGATTGCAGGGATCATAGTTTGATGTGTTAAGTTGTAGTTTTTATAATATTAAAATATAAAGCTGTAAGTAGTTTAGGTATTTGACCCTTCGATTCGGCCGTTGTATACATTTTTCTTTAGATCCCTCGTCAGTTCCCTGTAACTTTGTACCGTGAATGTTGAAATTGTGCATGTGAAATATTGTTAAGTGCTATGTTGCTAAGCTACAAATGTGTGTCAAACCCATTTATAGCTATGAAAATGAATCCCTCCTATTGGTGGGTTTGACACACGCTATAGCTTAGCTTACATTTCTGGTGGAAACGCACCCTAAAGCCAAAACAAGGGGCTACTTTATTTGCTTTGAAAGAAAAAAAAGGTAAATTTTTCAACATTCTTGCGTGCTGTACTCGAATATTAAAAAAAGAGGGAGTTTCCCTTTTTGACGTAACGGATGAGACAAATATTCAAATATGGTTGTAAGCTGTATGAAGCGACGAACTTTGACGGTTGACATTACGTACGAACGAATGGGCGAATGAACGAGCGAAACCTATACATGTGTGCGTGAGTGAATGATGAATTGTGAACGTACGTTTACGGTTGTGTTTGTGAGCGGTTTGATTTTTTGTTACCACGTCATTTTACGGGGGGAGAAAGTTCTTGCGTTATAAATTATAAGTATAAGTATTTTTTTTTTTAAATGAATTATCAAATACCTTTTGGCATATTTCTCATGTTATAATAGTAATTTAATTATTATTTTAGACCGGTCAATTTTGTTACGTTAGAAGCTTCGATGCTTCAAAGATCGTTATATATTTTTTTAAAAAAAAACATCAAATGCTTGCAACCTCCATGTGACCCAGTTTTTTAAACATAGTATCACTTACCTTTTTTATTTTTTATTTTACATATTATTTATTATTCATATTCTCCAAAATATTATAATATAATATTATCATATTTATAACACTTGCCAGTTTATGTTTTAGGCTTTGGCAATATGTTTTAACTATAATAATACCTATTCAACTTGAGAAATATGCTGAAAGGGACATCTTTTGAATTAGACTTACATACAATAGTGAACATGTGACGCATGTTTTCGATCTATCCATTTTCGATCGCGAAATCGGAATTCGCCTAATATTCCTTTTTTTATGAATATATTTTTCGACTACATACTCGATAAATATCGATTTCCGAATGTACCCGTGGATAAATACGTAACTTTGATGCAATTCGGAACCTCAGTTGATAAATGGACAGAGAAGAGAATGGAGTTAGAAATACAAAATATGGCAAAACGCTTTTGCAGAGACAAATCTGGTAGGTGTTCTTTCTCTCTCTGACTACATGCGACCTCGTATAAAATTAAGTATTGATTTCATTTATATTTGATTTTTGATAAATTTTAGCACATGCGCGGCTTCGAGCCGGCCATTAACTTAATTTTTTTGAATTTGAGGTAATTATGTACATTCATTGAGATTTTATGAGGCTCTGATAGATGCATAGACAAATGCAAATTTTAACATGTACCTAAATTCAGACCCCTCTTCACTCGCTCGGATCTACCTGTAAATAAAATCGAAATAATATTAACCGGTTGATTTCCTTAACATTTCGTAATTAATTTATTGTGACGAAATTTGTGATGCATGAATTTTTTTAAGTTTCTTTTGTCCTGATATACTCTTGTTTCTTAGATCATAAGTTTTGACTTTTACCCAATTATGGGGATAGCGATTGTCATATTGATTGCATCAAAGTTTCGTATTCGAGAACTATTGCGATTGCATTGCGCAATGACCCGTTCAGGATCTAACTCAATGTCAATTTCGTTCAAACACTACTGTTAGAATAGTGTATTGCCGTCCAGTGAATTAAAAAAAATCGGCTCATACATACAAGCAATATCGAGTGATTCACTTCGTTTTTGCTTTTATTTGAAACTATTTGAAGTCCCTCCCAAACACGTGCGGAAATTCCGTTCAGAATTAACTGGCCGCGAAATTTCAGATTTCGTATTTTTGTGGACTATTCCGCCACATGAAGAACATGATAACAAAAGTCCACCTCACGCAGCTCGAGCAGTCATTTTTCAACTGCTTGAGCAGTCGTTTGCAAATGCTTGATCGGTTGTCAGTTCTTATGCAGTTGCTGCAGTCAACTGCGTCAGAGCAGTCAATACCTCGGGAAGTTGAGAGCTCTGTATGTGTTGCGACTGCTCGAGCAGTTGCCAAGTACACAGTAGCCATATACGGGGCTAATGCGATCGATGAAGTTCTACATGGTCATAACTTAGATCCCCGGCAGGGTCAATTTGGGAATTTATTATTTTTGAATTTGCCCTGGTCTGACTTAGTGGGAGGCTTCGGCCGTGGCTAGATACCACTCTACCGGCAAAGTCGTGCCGCCAAACGATTCCGGTACGGTGCCCTGTAGAAACCGTATTGGGGTATGGGTTTAATAGAACTGCCACGCCCCTAACAGGTTAGCCCGCTACCATCTTAGACTGCATCATCACTTACCAGTCAAGGGCTAACTTGTAGTGGATTAAAAAAAAATGATGGCTATCGTAAAAACCCTTTGGGTCAATGTGTACGGGAACCATTACATATTTGTGTTAGGCTGGGCCATGCTAGTTTACAAAACTCCGGGATTTCGCATGTGTTTGAGAAACCTTAAAACTTGGTAAGAGCGCATTAGGAGGATTTGATATATGCCGACTGGCAATCATGAGGACAGTATGTATTTGATATGCGTTTTTTTTCCTCGCGCGCATATGATGCCGCGCGGATTTGGCCCTAACTGGAATGGTTATAGAGGTGAAATTTCTGTTTTTCGGAACTACCTTTATTACGCGCACACTGAGGTTATGCGCTCACATGTATTGTATTACAACAACAAAAAAATGTCTCCTGTCAGCTTTAAATTATTGATTAAAGAAAATTTGAAAGTTATTTTTGATTGGTTTCATTTTGTAAACCCCATCGCGACATGATTGGTATTTGGTGCAAAAGTTCAAAGTTTGATCTTTTCTCTGTCCAATCATTTTTCAATACAGTTACTCGAAAAAATGCACTTACAGAGGCAGTAAACGGGGCTTGTAAGTTTTTACTGTCCTCGTGCTATTTTTCTTTTGCCGTTTGTTTTTCATTTTTGAAAAACTCTTTATTTAGAAGTAAAGTGGACCTCCACTTTACTTCTAAATAAAGAGTTTTCTTGCAAGCAGGTTCATAATATCTGACTTTGTATGTACAAAACTTAAAAAATAAAATATAACATTTAGAAGTGAGTTGATGCAATTAATTATTCATGAAATGAAATAAATGGTTGGACAGTCTATTCCCATAGGGATGAGGGGGATGATGATGCCATCTGTCATTCGACTAAAAACATGTCCTCTTTCTCCCATCACTATTGGAAAAGTGCCAGATAAGATGACGTGATCAGATCGAGCTGCGAGGCGGCCAGCGGAAAAACAGGTAATCCTTTAATTAAAGGATTGCGGTAACAGCAAAGACACAGTTCGATAGGGTGGCTTAAATATATTATGACGTAAAAATAAGGACATACAAGAATACCTATGGATGTCGAGTTTGTTTGAAAGGTAAATTATTGCGTTCCTTATTAAAAACTAGATAATGCCTGCGACTTCGCGTGGATTAAGGTTTTCATTCCCACGGGAACTCTTTAATTTTCCGGGATAAAAGTAGCCTATGTCCTTCCCCGGGATACAAACCATCCCTATACCAAATTTTATCAAAATCGGTTGAACAGATGGGCCGTGAAAGCGTAGCAGACAGACACACTAGCATTTGTAATATTACTAGATGATGCCCGCGACTTCGTCCGCGTGGATTGATGTTTTTTGGGAACTTCAATTTTCCGGGATAAAAATAGCCTACGCCCTTTCCCGGGATACAACCTATCCCTGTACCAAATTTCATTAAAATCGGTTGAACAGATACATTTTTTTGATTCCCGCGGGAACTCCTTAATTTTCCTGTATAAAAAGTAGTCTATATGTCCGTCCCCGGGATATAACCTACCTCTGTAACAAATTTCAGTAAAATCGGTTAAAAAGATGGGCCGGAAAAGCGTAGCAGACAAACAGACATACTTTCGCATTTATAATATTAGTATGGAATTAATATATATATATATATATATATATATATATTAATTAATATATATATATATATATATATATAAGGTCAGTCGGGGTAAGTGCCTCTAGGGGGCAAGTGCCTCTGGCATCAAATTTACGGAAACTAAGCAACTATTTGAACTTAATGCCATCTAGTGTAAAAGTACGAACTAAATTTGGGCGGAAATATTAATTGTTTATGGTAACACACGTGTCGTCGTGGCGTAAGACGTCATCTTAATTTTAGTGTCAAATGTACTGCCGTTGACTGCTGCCCCTCCAAGTGTCGAAAAATAATTGATATTCATTGTTTTTCGAGTTAATAATAAGGTAAGATTACTCCATTATCCTTATACTTTACGTGTCAACATTACCTTTGTTGTTATTTAGCCAAATAGTTTGTAATTTACATGGTACAAATATTGGACTTAAAAATGTTTAAAGGGTGAAGTGCTTCTAAACTTGTCGAGGCAAGTGCGTTGCTATGACGCACTTACCTCGAGTCGGGGATTGTCAACCTTTTTAGTAAAATGTTATAAAAAATAATTTCGAACGAAGAAGAACGAAATAAACCCAGGAGAAGTAAAAAACAGAGTAAGGGTGTGTCCACATCTGGCGAATGCGCAGCGCGCGAGCCACTCGCAAGCCACCCGCGAGCTGCGCGTGTTCAGTTTCTGCAAGTGTTTGGTGCATTTCTTTTTTATAACTCATGCAATACTCTTATAAAGAACACGCGTGGCGAGTGGCTTGCGAGCTGCGCATTCGCCAGATGTGGAAGCACCGTTCGTAGACTTAATGCGGAACTTGAATGACCGGCAGATTCCAACCTCTGAAAAAGTTTATAAGACCCATTTTTTTTAATTTAGTAGAATTTTGGCCATCGGCAAACAAATATTACGACAAAAAAGAGTAGAAATTAATAATTAGCTACACCACTGTGTCGTCACCTTTAATATTCGTTGATTTGAAAGAGACGACATGATGATGTTGCTAGTTATTTATTTCTACTCTTTTTTGTCGGACTATACTTACTTTATTTTTCATTTTAAAATATAGGTATGTAAACTGTTGTTCAATAGTTATTTTTTTTATTTCAGATAAACTTTTTCTTTAGATTATACTTCATTCTAAATTTATCTGCACCTATGGAAGCAACTCAGTAACTCAGATACATTATGGTCGTAAGAGTAACGTACCCACAGATTAGAGAGAATATGTCCTAACGTACCAATGTATGGAACAGCAGCTGATTTATTTTTCGCGTTACAGATTGGGTTCCATAGTTAAAAATAGTTCGAATCCATGCTTGTATTGCTATTACCAAAAACGATTTGCAAGGGAATTAAAATAACTGTCAATATATTTTTTTTATTCTCTTAGCTTAAAATTTCTTATTACTCACGAAAATGAAAACTGTTTCGATTTTTGTACTAAGTCTGATTTTGTAGCTATATAATACCTTAAAATAATAATGAATAAGTACAATACGTCTACAATTATTTTTGTCACCTAAAGCACCAAATAGCTTGCTGTAAAATATACTTACGTGAAAATAGTAGTAGGATCCAAGATCCTTCAATAAAAGTTAGGCAAATAAGAAGGTTGATAGCCTCTGACCAGTAAAGGTATGGCGCACTTACCCCTTTTGTGTTTGCCAACAGATTTTAAACCTTACATTGGTAGTTATGAAGTTTTAAATGACTGTCTTGTTTGCTTCGATTACAGTTTTTTTTTTAAAGTTCCAAAACTTCAAAAGACCATAGATAATATTATTTTGGAATGTGTGTCGCACTTGCCCCCATTTTGGGAAAGTGCGTCCACAGGGTATAGTTTACTTCAAATGCAAATATTTCCAACAAAAATGATCCGATTTACACCATTTATGTATGTGCATATTGCGAGAAAATATGCCGTAATTTAATATTTACTTTAATGCCCAGTTGATGGATACTTACTGATATATTTACTATGATAGTCAACTTTATGAAAATTATAACGCGCTTGCCCCGACTGACCTTATATATATATATATATATATATATATATATATATATATAAATTATATATAAATATTAAAGAACGACGTTAAAGAATTCGAAAAAAATTGATCATCCTGGGAAGTTTGGAACAGACTGTGTGTCTATCTGTAGCTAGCTTCCAAACGAATGTATTGTTATTTGGATTTGTTTGTTTGAAAGCTGACTTGATCCTGATGGTCCTTAGCTATAATTCGACCTGTTTAGGGAGTTCATAGATGTCTGAACGTCAAAAAGCACGTATGAACTCCTTAGACGGTTCTAGTAGGAATAGGTACGTTTTATGCTGTCAAATTATTACGATTTGCTTAGACAATTGGCCTCTGTTCAGGCGTTTGAAGATCATGAGCTAATTTCCTTACTCGACCAAAGGGTCTTACAAATTTTCACGGTACCGATTGATTTGAAAATGTATGTAGGTACTATACCTACTGTTACCCCAGTGGTATTTCCAGACATGGTAACCATATCAGTCTGCGGGATACGCAAGTCCTCAGCAACCTACAGATACCCATAGGTTATAACCTGAATAATAATTAACACATATTATAGGCTGCATTTTATTCCAAAAAATTAAAGAGTTCCCGCGGGAATTGGTGGAGATGGAAATTATGGCTCGGTAAACATAATATACTTAGTTTTCTCTAAACAAATTGCGCTCATTGCAGACGATATTATGACCTAAGTAGGTACCTAATATAAGAATCTATAAAAAATAGATTGAATCAAAATACGTTTCCAGCTATGAAATCAAATAAATATTATAAATGCGAAAGTTTGGATGGATGGATGGATGGATGTATGGATGTATGGATGTATGGATGTTTGTTACTCAATCACGCGCCAACGGCTGCACGGATCTGGCTGAAATTTGGCACAGAGATAGAATATAGTCTGGAATAGCCACATAGGCTACTTTTTATCCCGGAAAATTAATGAGTTCCCGCGGGAACCAAAATACCTCAAATGGATGTTTGTTACTCAATCACGCCAGAACGGCTGAACAGATCTGGATGAAATTTGGCACAGAGATAGATTATAGTCTGGATTAACACATAGGCTACTTTTTTTCCCGGAAAATTCAAGAGTTCCCGCGGGAACAACAAAACCTCGATCCACGCCGTACGAAGTCACGGGCATCAGCTAGCAATATAATATGGCGGAAATTACCTATATCCTATTCTCAGTTTGAACGCAATAGGTAGTTATGTCGCCGTCAAGTAAAAAGACTACAAGAACGACTCTTTGTTCTCTTGTTAGATTAACATCTTCAAACAGCAGCCAATTTTAAATAATAAGCGTTAATTTTTTCCATATTTTTTATTCAGGTGTTTTCTTTTGTAGTGTTCGTCTTTTGTTGGACTATTCTTGGATAAAGGCTTAAAATAATCATAATATTATAGTAGGTATAGGTACCTAGACCCATAATGGAGACTACCAAAATTTGACCCTAAAATAAAAAAATGTAAAGCTGATTTTTGGTACAAGGGTCCTTAGGGTCTGAGAAGTATTTCCTCAAAATTCCCCCCTCCTAGGTCGCGGGCTTTCCTATTCACCCCAAAAAAAAATCTATGGCGAAAATTATATATGGATACCTACATTTTTTTTAAGGTTCCCATACAAAGCTCTCTTAAGTAGCCTGAGCTAAAACCAACGACCTCAATTTACATAGACGGGCCCTGTCAAACAAAGAATGTGGCCGTATTTTTAGTAACGCCATCTAGTCTGAAAAGTGGGAACTTGCTTGCAACATATATGCCCCATCTTGAATGAAAGCTGGAAAACGTATGACTCGGTCATATCATTAATAATAAAGGTCATATCCATAGAAGCCGTAAGGCCAGTTAGTAAAAAAAAAAATAACACACAGTTTGCCGCGGAAATTAAATGATTGCGTAATGGATAGAATATTAATTAACGTTTTTTTGAAAATGTATACCTAATTGTGAATTGAAAAGCACAAAAATAAAAAAAATATACAGTAATAACAAATTATCTACACGAACGACCGTGACGACGCTACGCCGGGGACAAAGACAGGCTTATGACAGGTGAGGTACGTGCTCTGCAAGTCGGACGCCCGACTTTTTTCTATGAAAGGGCCATAGAAAGGGCCCATCTATATATATATATATTATTATAAATATATATATAGCTGCTCGTGCTGATTGACTCACTCATTGATCACCTCTCCTGTAAAATTTTGTATGAAAAAATTTTTTTTTACTCATCGTTTCGTATAGAAGACAAAAATTCATTCAGAGGAAAAATACGGAGAGAGCTGATGATTGAGGATTTCGAAGACGGATGAAGAGCACAGCCAGGGCATCGAAGATATGTGGGGGGTGCTCGACCAAATGTCACTCGAAACTTCATCCAATTGACAGTGAGCTGAAAAAATTTCAAAATGGCTGATTTAAGATGGCCGTCATACAAATTTCGTCGGTGTCTATCTCGGAGAGTATAAGAGTTGGAGGAGTGGTTTCTTGGCAAAAGATGATCAGGACATGAAGGTCTACTTGATGAACAGGAAAAAAATTCAAGATGGCGGAATTTATTTTTCCATAGAAAATGTATGGCGAATATTGAAGAGGCTACAATTTAGGGTTAAACTATGCGAGACTTTGATGCGGTTCCTTTTCAAAATTTGTTTTTAAAGAAGAACTCTCCATAAATTTTCGGAGAAAAAATATACTTAAGGAGAGCGATGATGATCGAGGGTTTAAAAGATGGGTGAGGAGCACGGCCAAAATTTCATAGGTGTCTATTTCAGAAAGTATGCTAGATGGAAGAGTGGAAGTAAGAAATATGCATGACTTTGATATGGTTTTTTTTACAAGATTTGTTCTGTATGGAAGAATTGTCGGTAGGCCGTTAGGAAAGCCAAGATGGCGAAGTTCAATGGCACCCAAAGGCGTCAGCGGTATGATATTGATATTAATCAACTAAGGAAGGTTTCTTTGTGTTTTTACTTCAACACTGTATGCATGTCTGCAAAGTTTTTTTTACACTTAAAGGCAATTTTAGATTCTTAGGGGGTCTCTGTTTTTTGTTTTCTTATGAGTTTTTTTTACGTCTGTCGGACGCTTGGTAGCTGGCGCTTCCACTGTGCTCGCTAGCATAGCAGTGTGTTGTTTACTTCAGAACACGTAGGCAGTAAACCCTAGGATAGAAGGAGAGCAAGTAAGGGCCACGCGGTCTACTACGTGGTCCGCTTTAGCGGGCCATGCACTCACGCGCCCTACTAGTTAATATATATATAGCTGCTCGTGCTGATTGACTCACTCATTGATCACCTCTCCTGTAAAACTTTGTATGAAAAAAATTTTTTTTACTCATCGTTTCGTAGGTGTAGAAGACAAAAATTCATTCAGAGGAAAAATACGGAGAGAGCTGATGATTGAGGATTTCGAAGACGGATGAACAGCACAGCCCGGGTGTTGAAGATAGGTGGGGGGTGCTTGACCAAATGTCACTCGAAACTTCATCCAATTGACAGTGAGCTAAAAAAAAATTCAAAATGGTGGATTTAAGATGGCCGCCATACAAATTTCATCGGTGTCTATCTCGCAGAGTATAAAAGATGGAAGAGTGGTTTCTTGGCCAAAGATGATCAGGACATGAAGGTCTACTTGATGAAAAGGAAAAAAAATCCAAAAAATTTGAAATTATTTTTCCATAGAAAATGTATGGCGAATATTGAAGAGGCTACAATTTAGTGTTGAATTATGCAAGACTTTGATGCGGTTCCTTTTCATAATTTGTTCTTAAAGAAGAACTCTCCTTTATTTTTCGGAGAAAAAAATATACTTACGGTGAGCGATGATGATCGAGGGTTTGAGAGATGGGTGGAGCAGCACGGCCAAAGTTTCATAGGTGTCTATTTCAGAAAGTATACTAGATGGAACAGTGGAAGTAGGAAATATGCATGACTTTGATATGGTTTTTTTTACAAGATTTGTTCTGTATGGAAGAATTGTCGGTTTGCCGTTAGGAAAGCCAAGATGGCGAAGTTCAATGGCACCTAAAGGTACCCGATCGCCAGCGGTATGATAATGATATTAATCAACTAAGGCAGGTTTCTTTGTGTTTTTACTTCAACGGTCTCTTACGCTGTATGTATGTTTGGAAAGTTTTTTTTACATTGAAAGGCCCTTTAAGATTCTTAGGGGGGTCTCTGTTTTATATTTTCTTATGAGAATTTTTTTACGTCTGTTGGACGCTTGACACGCTGGCGCTTCCACTGTGCTCGCTAGCATAGCAGTGTGTTGCTTACTTCAGAACACGTAGGCAGTAAACACTAGGATAGAAGGAGAGCAAGTAAGTAGACAGTGGGCCGCGCGGTCTACTGCGTGGTCCGCTTTAGCGGGCCATGCACTCACGCGCCCTACTAGTTAATATAATATATATATAGCTGCTCGTGCTGATTGACTCACTCATTGATCACCTCTCCTGTAAAATTTTGTATGAAAAAATTTTTTTTACTCATCGTTTCGTATAGAAGACAAAAATTCATTCAGAGGAAAAATACGGAGAGAGCTGATGATTGAGGATTTCGAAGACGGATGAAGAGCACAGCCAGGGTATTGAAGATAGGTGGGGGGTGCTTGACCAAATGTCACTCGAAAGTTCATCCAATTGACAGTGAGCTGAAAAAAATTTCAAAATGGCGGATTTAAGATGGCCGCCATACAAATTTCGTCGGTGTCTATCTCGGAGAGTATAAGAGTTGGAGGAGTGGTTTCTTGGCAAAAGATGATCAGGACATGAAGGTCTACTTGATGAACAGGAAAAAAATTCAAGATGGCGGAATTTATTTTTCCATAGAAAATGTATGGTGACTTTGATGCGGTTCCTTTTCAAAATTTGTTTTTAAAGAAGAACTCTCCTTTATTTTTCGGAGAAAAAAATATACTTACGGTGAGCGATGATGATCGAGGGTTTGAGAGATGGGTGGAGGAGCACGGCCAAAGTTTCATAGGTATCTATTTCAGAAAGTATACTAGATGGAAGAGTGGAAGTAGGAAATATGCATGACTTTGATATGGTTTTTTTTACAAGATTTGTTTTGTATGGAAGAATTGTCGGTTTGCCGTTAGGAAAGCCAAGATGGCGAAGTTCAATGGCACCTAAAGGTACCCGATCGTCAGCGGTATGATAATGATATTAATCAACTAAGGCAGGTTTCTTTGTGTTTTTACTTCAACGGTCTCTTACGCTGTATGTATGTTTGGAAAGTTTTTTTTACATTGAAAGACCCTTTAAGATTCTTAGGGGGGTCTCTGTTTTATGTTTTCTTATGAGAATTTTTTTACGTCTGTTGGACGCTTGACACGCTGGCACTTCCACTGTGCTCGCTAGCATAGCAGTGTGTTGCTTACTTCAGAACACGTAGGCAGTAAACACTAGGATAGAAGGAGAACAAGTAAGTAGACAGTGGGCCGCGCGGTCTACTACGTGGTCCACTTTAGCGGGCCATGCACTCACGCGCCCTACTAGTTAATATAATATATATATATATATATAGCAGCTCGTGCTGATTGACTCACTCATTGATCACCTCTCCTGTAAAATTTTGTATGAAAAAATTTTTTTTTACTCATCGTTTCGTATAGAAGACAAAAATTCATTCAGAGGAAAAATACGGAGAGAGCTGATGATTGAGGATTTCGAAGACGGATGAAGAGCACAGCCAGGGTATTGAAGATAGGTGGGGGGTGCTTGACCAAATGTCACTCGAAAGTTCATCCAATTGACAGTGAGCTGAAAAAAATTTCAAAATGGCGGATTTAAGATGGCCGCCTATACAAATTTCATCAGTGTCTATCTCGGAGAGTATAGGAGTTGGAGGAGTGGTTTCTTGGCAAAAGATGATCAGGACATGAAGGTCTACTTGATGAACAGGAAAAAAATTCAAGATGGCGGAATTTATTTTTCCATAGAAAATGTATGGTGACTTTGATGCGGTTCCTTTTCAAAATTTGTTTTTAAAGAAGAACTCTCCATAATTTTTCGGAGAAAAAATATACTTATGGAGATCGAGGGGTTGAAAGATGGGTGAGGCGCACGGCCAAAATTTCATAGGTGTCTATTTCAGAAAGTATACTAGATGGAAGAGTGTAAGTAGGAAATATGAATGACTTTGATATGGTTTTTTTTTACAAGATTTGTTCTGTATGGAAGAGTTGTCGGTTTGCCGTTAGGAAAGCCAAGATGGCGAAGTTCAATGGCACCCAAAGTGTTGAAGATTGTGCCTTACCTGCGACCGGGTCCTGTATCTTCGACTCATAGTTTAGTAGCACATTGATTATTTTATGTAAATAAATTACCGCATAGACGATAGAGTCCAATATTTAGTGTTTTATATAATATTTAGTTGCCTGTTCATTAGTTAAAATCCTATATGATGTACATACTTTACCGATAGTAAGGTCACTTATTTGTAAGCGTTTTGCGAGACCTTGCCTATTCATTTAATGAATAAATAGTTTACTTTAGATATTATTACAACTCATAATAATAAACTGTAGCAAATGACGTTTAGTAACAAACTTTATAATTTTAACTTTATTAGATTGTTAAACTGCTTACTCGTACTACAATTATTATGTGCTGTTAATCACATCGTTTAACTTGACTACATTTTGTACTGCATCATACGATAATATATATAAATACATATAATTATTGGATTAAAAGATTGATTATTATAGAGCTTAGAATTATTATGTACAAATAGTAATTAAGATTTCGCATATAAAAGAATTAATGCTTCACGTGTTTTACTCACCTTTAGTATTAAGCTTTCTATATGTACTAGTTTTATTTGTATTAGTTCTTTCTTTGTGTATTATTAAGTTTTAATTATTACGCAACATTTAAAATTGTACCATTGGCTGTAAGTGATTATGTTAGCTGGTTAATAAAGATAGCGATATGTGCGCGCTTCAAAACGCAATAAATACCGGCCGCACCCGGTCGAGTCACGCACTCTCGGATGCCGTCGAGTGCAGACGCGTGCACCGGCACTCGGGCCCGCTTCACAGTTCGGTACTTCGCGCGACTGCCTAACCGAACTTACTGCGTCCAGCGACGCCGTCCGGATTCACGCGTCACCCCTCCGGTCTACGTCTCCCGGTCTGCCACCAGCGGCAAGCCCCGGGGGACCGGACCGGCGGGTGCTGGCGTGCGGACGACGTTGCTCGGGCCGTGTATAGGTAGTTTTTCCCCGCGCCTCGCGTAACTCGCGCGCTACGACACTCGCGCACCGCGACACCCGCGTCGACTAACATGCCGTCGACACCAAACCCACCGCCGCAAACGCAGCGACGTTCAACCCGACCACGACCATTACGCCGCAAGGTATATGTGCGGTCCACGGATTCCGGCCTGCTGGACGCGATAATAGCGTCCGGTCAGGCAACCCTCCCCGCCCGCGCATCTTCAAGAGAGACTTCAGAGCCGAGCACTCCCGAAACGGGGCCATCACAGGGAGCCGGCGAAGAAGTTTGCGCTATCTCACGCAGCTGGAAAGTGCCGCTGGAATCTCCTGGTTCTGCTACTCGCTCCCGGCCGAGAGGAGCGTGAAGGTCGCGATACGCGGCCTCCCAGCAAATACAGAACCGGCACTAGTCGAAGAGGAGCTGCGCGAGCTCGGGTATGTCCCGGAGCACGTGCGGACGATTCCCGCTCGCCTGGGGAGACCGGGCTGCCTCATGTTCGCGCAGCTACAGCGGACACCTGAACTCATCCCGGGCATCTACGAGGTGCGTGAGCTCCTCTGCATGCCCAGGATCATCATCGAGGCATGGCGCGGCAGGAAGGGGCCAGCGCAATGCCACCGTTGCCAACAGTTCCGCCACTCTTCCCACAACTGCCATCGGCCCATTGCCTGTGTGCGGTGTGGGGAGAACCACCCGGCCAGGGACTGTAAACGCCCGCTGGAGGAACCACCGACGTGTGCCAATTGTGGAGGCGCACACACGGCTAACAACGCCAGCTGCCCAGTCTTCCGTAAGGAGACCCGGAACCGCCGGGCGGGAACCGTAGCGCGCACCACAACTGGTACACGCGCCGCCGCTATTACTGCTACCACGGCCCCCGAAACAGAAACAGAAGCCGACGCACCTGGCTCGCTCATGGCTGCCGCCAACCAGCCACAGCAGCAGCCGGGCCGCAAGCGCAAAGGGAGGCGAGGTAAACGCGCCCAGGCGCGCAAAAACGCGCCCTCCGCAGGGGCACCGCTCTCAGCGCCGCCCACAGCAGCAACAACACCAGTGCCGCCCACCACGTCACAGCCCGCTGCATCGCAGACCGCCAGCAATCAACCGACGGCGGCATCAGCGCCGCCCGCCAAATCGTCCAAGCCCACCGTGGTCGCTGCCTCCGAGAGGGGGGCGAAGGCGAAGCGAGTGGCACCGCAGCAGGTACCCCAACCTGCTCGCAGTCACTTGGACCAAAGACTGACCAGCATCATCGGAACCTTCAACCAGGTTCTGATAGCCATTCAAGAGCAGCGCGATCCAATCCCGCTGATCTTAAGATGCATCATGGAGCTCTGCAATGGGTGAGCTCCGGATCGCATTTTGGAATGCCGACGGGCTCTCTTCACAGAAAGCCCGTCTATTCAAAAACCTGCTCTCTCAGCGTCGAGTGGACATCGGCCTGATCAACGAGACGCACCTCAGACCGGCGGACAAGTTGAAGGTTTCCGGATACTATGTCTACCGGGAGGACCACGCCTCGCCGATCGGGACTGCTTATCGGGGTTTAGCAGTCTTGGTCCGTCGGAACGTAATCCACCAAGTGCTGCCAGTACCACAATTACAGACGTCATACGCCCTTGGCGTGGAGGTCTGCATTGAACGCCAGCCCACGCGTGTGTTCGCCTTCTACAAACCTCCGACGAACCGCCTAGCAGTCGCTGACGTCCACAAGTTGCTGGACTCGCCGCTGCCTACAATCATCGCTGGAGATTTCAACGCGAAACACACGGCGTGGAACTCCAACATCGAGAACCCGGACGGCAGGCGCCTCCTGGACGATGCAGACCGCCATGGCTATGAAGTGCTAGGACCAGAGGTCCCGACGCATTATCCGTACTGTGCAGCCCACACACCAGACGTCATCGACATAACTGTCACCTGCGGCTTGACCGCCGCACCGACATTAGACGTCCTGGATGATCACCTCATCTCCGACCACCAACCAGTCCTCTTGACGCTGAAGACCGCGCCGATGATGAAAACATTGCCTTCTCCGAAGCATCGCCAGGACTGGCGAATCTTCGCCAATCACATGGCAAAGCATTCGCCGACCTTTAGAGTGGAGAGCCCTGCAGACGTCGACAAACTCGCCTCGGAACTCAGCGCCACTATGTCCACCGCGCTTCGAGATTCCAAACTCGACGCTGCAACCACGCGTAGACCACCCCAGCTCCCGGCCTACATCCAAGCGATGATAGAAGAGAAAAGGAAGCTGCGCAGGACATGGCAAAACCTGCGGTGCCCTACCATGAAAACACAGCTCAACGCTCTGGCTGCCAAAATCTCAGAAGCACTGGAAACGGTTGCGGACGAGTCATGGCACTCGGCCATCGAGCGAGCCGGTGACGACTGGTCCGGCATCCACCGTCTCTGTCGCCGTCTCTCCGGGAAGCCCACTCCGATTAGGCCTCTCATGGCCGCTGACGGAACCCCCCGTTACCGTGCCGAGGACCGAGCGGAGATCTTTGCGGACTCCCTGGAGACACAATTTACACCGAACCCGACCACAGATGCGCAGCACGAAGAAACCATCGAGCAACACTTGAAACTTCGAGTCGCCGATAGCGCCGACAGAGGATCCCGCCGTGTTCTCCCCTGGACAAGTTCAGCGGATGATTCGACGAACTAAGTTACGAAAAGCGCCTGGCCCCGATCGAGTCACCAATGAAGCCCTGCGTCACTTACCTCCGCGAGCAATCGCGACGTTGACGCGGCTCTTCAACGGAATCCTTCGCACCGGGCACTTCCCATCTTCGTGGAAGCTCGGTCGAGTCATCCTAATTCCTAAACAGGGGAAAAACATCATGCTGCCCGGGAGTTACCGTCCCATTACGCTGCTGTCGACGACATCGAAACTCTTCGAGAAGTTGCTGCTGCTGCACATCATGCCCCATCTTCAGCCACACTTCAGAACAGTTCGGTTTCCGTGCCGAACACTCCACCACGCTGCAAGCAACGAGGGTACTGCATCACCTCGCCGCCGCCTACAACAAGCGAGAGCACTCCATCGCAGTATTTCTCGACATGGAGAAGGCGTTTGACCGCGTATGGCACGCCGGACTCATCTACAAGCTGTCCACGTCTACTATTCCCCGTCGAATAGTTAAGACGCTGGCCACCTTCTTGCAAGACAGACTCTTTCAAGTGGCGGTTGAAGACGCTCTGTCCACGGAACGCCCTATCCGAGCCGGTGTGCCCCAGGGAAGCTGCCTGTCACCCGTCTGCTACAGCAGATACACGGATGACATCCCAGTCGCTGACGGTGCCATGCTGGCGCTGTACGCCGATGACGCTGCATTCATCACGACATCGCTCAAAGGCCCGCACGCAGCGGTCAAAATGCAGCGAGCACTGGATGCTATTCCCATCTGGCTGAAGGACTGGAGACTGAAGGTCAACGTGGCCAAGACTCAGGCGATATCCATCGGGCGGGCTGCCCAGCCGCCCCCGGTGTCGCATTTGGAGAGACCGTCGAATGGTCCCCGACGGCTAAATACCTAGGGGTGACCATCGACAGGAAACTCTCAATGCAACCCCACGTGAAAAACGTGGTCGCGCAGACGCGCGCCGCACGAGGCCTCCTCCGCCCCATACTGGCATCCCACCTGCCGCTCCGTGCGAAGCTGTGCGTTTACAAGGCGTACATCCGCACGCGCCTCACCTACGCAGCCCCAGCCTGGTTCGCACTTGTCAGCGAGTCGGGCCGCAAGTCGCTGCGGGCGCAGCAATCACTGGCGCTACGCACCATCTCCGGAGCACCACGCTTCGTACGGAATCAGGTCATCTCCAGGGACCTGCGCATGGAGAGCCTCGACGACCACGTTCGCCGCCTGAGCACCTCTATGTTCGCGCGCGCCGACGGAGCGCGATCCCAACATCTGCAAGGTATCACGCCATACCATCGACGACCGCCGGATGCAAGAGGACTACCACGAGACCTGATCTCATAACGGACACGATCGCTTCCTCGCCGCTGGCTGACGGGCGCCCGTCAGGAAACTGGCGGGCTCGACCTCGCTGAGCGGCGGGCGCAAGCCTACCCTGGACTTACCATTTCGCCACAGTCCGCCGATCGCTCGAGATTTAACGCAGGCTCGATCGCACTGTGGCGTGAAACACGGATATGACACCACGGACCAGTGGTCCTACCCAGTGCCCCGCCTGTAGTTGCAGGCGGCGTTGCGACCACTGAAGAGGGCCATCGCCCTGACCAGTAACCCCGAGACCCGTGAGGGTCTGCGCGGACGACCAACGAGAGTCACGCACTTCACCACGAGACTCCGAAGCGTACACATCTCCGCTTCCGCAACTACAACAAGTGTTTTCATTTCACTCCCTCGCTGTGGCTCGGGTCACACCGATCCTCCACAGTGCATGGTCCATCGAGCGCCGGATAACAACAACCAGCGAATCAAGATCAAGATCTCAAGTCTCAAGATTCTCCGCAATAAGCAAGATTGAAGAGGAATCTACCTATCCCCTCAAAACGAAGTCTGCGGGCAGGGAAGATCGTTCAAGAACGCTGCGGACTGAAGTCGTCGAGAGGTCTGCCTAGCAAGACTGAAGAGGAATCCACCGTCGTTACGCGGGTGCATTGAGGCGAGCTCCGGGTAGCAGCCGAAGACCGCAATAACGTCGGGAGGGATCGCTTCGTCGTCGCTACAGACACAAAACGTCAGAACTGCCACGCAAGGCGAAAAGGATTTCGACCACGGCTGCGGGGCTCCCCTACGTTTGGAAGACCGCAAAACCCGGAAGATCGTTTCGCCGCGCAAGCAAGTCGACATCAAGAGCTTTCGTCATCGCAAGGAAAAGGACTTGACTCATCGCTGCGGGTGCATTGAAGCAGGCTACGAGTAGCTGCTGAAGACCGCGGCGGCTGGGGGCATCGTTTCTACGCGTTGAAGAATTCTCTATAAGCGCGGTTTACCGCGGCTCTCCCGCTCACCACCTAACGGTGTCAAACGGTGAACGGGCGAGTTAACGCCTCACGGCGGGAGCAGTATACCGGACGATACTGCCAGTTCACTTTAACCGGTGAACTGTAACAGTCTGATCGCGCCGGTACGGTGCACGTAAGCTAGTGGCCTCCTGATGGGCCTGCTGAAGGGTTGGGCGTTCCTCCCAATTCCCGAGCAGCTAGTCTTGCGTGTGACCCAGGACCCTCTTCCGGGCGATTCCCACCTCACCTTACCCTTTTTTCCATCCCTGGGAGAGTGTGTTCTTCGGGACCCTCAAACAGGACTGCTATGGCTGATAGGGCTGTTAGGGAGGTAGGGAAGTAGGGCCGTTAGGAACAAGAAGACACAGGACCCGAACAAGATGAGCACAATAGAAACCCGAAGCAAGAAGGTGCATCCCAAGGACAGGGACCCGGGCGAGGTGGAATCTGGAAGCTCATCTAAGACTGGGCAGTCAAGCAGTTCCGAACGGACTACAAGCACCGAAGGTACTACGAGTACCGAGAACACCACCAGTACTGAACAAACCACCAGTACTGAACAAACTTCAAGCACGGTACATTCTAAGAATGCTGCGAGAAGGGAATCAAACGTTAAGAAGAAGCCAACAGGATCACGTACGTCCCAAAGTAAACGCGCCGAACTTGAGGCGAAGTTAGCTCTTCAAAAGAAGGAAATTGAAAGGGCTGAAGCCGAAGCCGCGCTAGCCCGAACTCAGTTAGAGTTAGCACAACTCGCTGAAGACTCAGACATTGATGAAGATGTCCAGAAAATAGAATCAAGCGTTAACGAATGGATGAATAAACCATCAAACGAGACGGAACCGGGAATGGCTACATTAAGTAAATTACTCGCGAAAGCTTTAAAACAAGACAATAAACCAGAAGCACCGAGAAAACCACCTGCATATATGAGCGATCTACCACCATTCGACGGAGATCCGATTAACTGGATACCTTTCATAAAACATTACACAAGCACCGCCTCCTATTTCATCGATATTGAAAACATAGCAAGAATAAGAAAGTCACTAAAAGGTCGCGGAAAAGAAGCAGTGAAGTCACTTTTATATACCAGTTCAACGCCAGAGAGCATATTAAAAGAATTAGAAAGGAGATTTGGCCAACCAAATTATATTATAAAAGGATTAATCGCAGAACTGCACAAATTACCAAAAATGACGGAGGACATGAAAGGAATTGGTACTTTCGCCAGCGCCGTCTTCAACACAGTAGACACAATAAAGCAATTAGACCAACTCGAATATTTATATTCAACAGAAATATCCGACAAGATAATAGACAAAATGAGCACATTAGTCAGATTTAGATGGCAAGAATTCAAATTAAACAGAAGAAAAGAACCAATGCTAAATTTATTATCAGAATTCTTAACAAAGATCTCAAATGACTTCGACGAACCGGGCCCAAGTGACCGACCGAGGATAAAATCTGAAGCAAACAAATCTCGCCCAATAAGGAGAGCACGTGTAAACATAGCCCAACACGATGAAAGCGACTCTGACTCGTCATATGATAGTGAATTTGAGGAAGAGATGCAGATCGTTTTGGCCGCATCAGCAGTGCAAAACGAAAAATGCCTTTTATGTGAACAAGCTCACGACATTTCAAAATGCGATAAATTTTTAAATGAATCCATAAAAGATAGATGGGAAACCGTCAAGAGATTAAAAATATGCTTCAAATGCTTAAAAATAAACCATAGACACTTATCATGCAAATCGAAACCATGCGGCAAAGATGGATGTATTAGAAGACACCATGAATTATTACATCAAGAAAAATCAAACCCAGAACCTAGCAAGATAGTATCAGTAAACCACATAGGCACCTCACGAGCCTACTTAAAGATTATACCCGTCGAATTGAACGGACCGAATGGGTCAGCAACAGTTATGGCCTTACTAGACGAAGGATCAACGGTAACCCTATTATTGGAAGACATAGCAAACCACGTAGGGGCTACGGGACCGAGTAAAAGTTTATTACTCGAAGGCATAAGCGGGCATCAAATAACAGAGCAATCAAAACACATCAAATTAAGAATAAAAGGCCTATTTGCAAGAAATTACGAAGACCTGCAAGCGCACACAGTTAAAAATTTAAACCTTCGGCCTCAATCCGTGAGAAAGGAAGACATCGCCAACTGTCCCCATTTATCAGAAATAGAAGATCAATTGATATATGACGGAGCGCCACCAACTTTATTAATAGGCCAGGACAATTGGCATCTCATAGTCACAAGAGACATAAAGGCTGGTTCATCTTCAAAGCCTGTGGCATCGCTGACCAGCCTAGGTTGGATATTGCACGGTTGCAAAACCGAATCAACCAAACCAGTATTTTTTTATAAACCACACCTACGATAAATCAGAAGAAATCGATGAATTAATAAAGACTCACTTCAGCCTGGATTCACTAGGGATAACTCCGAAAAAACCGGTTAATGATCCGGAGCAACGAGCCATAGATATTTTGAAAAGAACGACTCACAGATTACCAGAAGGCAGATTTGAATGTGGACTGCTGTGGAAGACCGACAAAGAAGTAATGCCTTTGAACCGCAATAACGCCTTACGTCGCCTGAAAGGCATAGAAAACAAATTTGAAAAAAACAAAGATTTTAAAGTCAACTACACCAAACAAATATTAAACCTATTATCAAGCGGCTACGCCGAACTTGCCAACGATAAACCCACATCACCCAGAACTTGGTATTTACCACATTTTGCCGTTGTACACCCGCAGAAAAGCAAACTAAGAGTTGTATTCGACGCAGCCGAGCGAACAAATGGAAAAAGCCTTAACGACGCATTACTGTCCGGACCCGACCTACTGCAATCACTATTCGGCGTACTAATTAGATTCAGACAAGGCTCTGTCGCCATAGCAGCCGACATTAAAGAAATGTTTTTAAGAGTAATAATACGCGAAGAAGATAGAGACAGTCTCCGATTCCTGTGGCGAGAAAACGAATCCGATGCCGAACCAAAAGAATACAGAATGAAATCCCTAATCTTCGGAGCAACATCATCACCCTGTTCGGCAATCTACGTAAAAAATAGAAATGCTCAAGATTTCAAAGATAAATACCCAGAAGCTGTAAATTCCATATTGAGATGTCACTACATGGATGACTACCTGCAAAGCTTTGCCACCACTGAAGAAGCATCAAGAATAAGTCAAGAAGTAGACTTGATTCACAAAAGCGGCGGTTTTGAATTAAGAGGTTGGACTTCAAACCATCCTTCTGCCATAAAAGATCTGGCAACCGACCAGCCAGATCATGTACAAATATGCCAACAAGAAGAGTACGGCAAGACACTAGGAATGTTGTGGCAAATCAGCAATGGCGCTTTAAAATTTACCCTCAACCTGCGCAACACTCCAGACGACGTAATTCATGGTATACGTCTACCAAACAAACGAGAAGTCGCAAGCGCCGTGATGTCAGTATTCGACCCTATGGGCCTGGCTACTCCGATACTTATACAAGGAAAAGTCATAATACAACAACTATGGCGCACAGGCATAAGCTGGGACGAACCCATCCCAGAGAACATGGCTCAATCGTGGACAGATTGGTTAGAAAGCCTAGAATCATTAGAAGAACTCAACATACCCCGATGCTCAGATTCGCTTAACGAGGGGGAGCTGCACACATTCGTGGACGCCAGCGAAAGCATCTACGCAGCCGCTACGTACTGGCGTACCGTAAAGAACAACAAAGTCAAAATAAAACTAATAGCAGCAAAGGCGAAAGTAGCCCCGCTTAAACCAATATCGATACCGCGGCTAGAACTCCAAGCTGCCTTATTAGGCTGCCGCCTGGCTTCAAGTATTCAAAACGAAATGGACGCCGAAATAAAGAAGAAATATTACTGGTCAGATTCGCGAACAGTGTTAGCGTGGATTAAATCCGACCCGCGCACATACAAAACCTTCGTCGCACATCGATTGGCCGAAATAGAAGACCTCTCAAAAACGTGTGAATGGAGATATGTGCCCACCAAACTTAACGTCGCCGACGATGCCACTAGATCTCCACCGAAAAATTTTAACATCGATCACCGATGGTTTAATGGCCCCGAATTCTTATTACTTGACGCCGACGAATGGCCCGAAGATCGAAGCAAACGATCACCATCACCAACAGGCGAAGAGAGAACACAAACTATCGCCACCGTTCGACATTCTGAAATACCAATGCCTGACGTAAAAAGATTCTCGACATGGACTAGATTCGTCCGCGCCACGGCACGCTTTCTCCAAAGTGTGGACCGCTTTAAATCCCTTCTAAGCAAAACCGAGAAGGTGACCACCACCAAACAAATCAAGAAAGGTGAGATTTGGAAACCATACAGACCAAAGAAAAACAAGTTACAAAAAACAACTCTAGAACTAAATGAACCAGCACCAGATAACCCAAACAGGATTAAGTTGACAAACGATTACTTAGAAAAGGCGCAAAAACTGATTATTCAAAAAATGCAAAACGACAGTTTCCACGCTGAGATAAAATGTTTGAAAGATAATCAACGTTTGAATAAAGATTCGCGACTAAAAAGACTCACCGTCATTTTAGACGAAGGTATCATGTACCTGGAAACTCGATTATCAGCCGCAAACGATTTGATAGACACCTACAAGAAACCAATCGTACTGGACGGCAAGCATCCTATCACTCGACTGATAAGTCACCACTATCACCGAGAGTACAACCATGGCAATCATAACACCGTCATGAATGAAATACGCCAAAGATACTACGTAACGTCACTTCGAACAACAGTGAAGATGATAGCAAGAGAATGCCAATGGTGTAAGACACACAAAGCAGTACCCACCGTAACTCCCATCGGAGACCTGCCAGCCGAACGTCTGAAACATAAGCAGCATCCATTCACATGTACTGCAGTGGACTACTTTGGCTCAATAACCATAACTATCGGAAGGAAAACCGATAAACGATGGGTAGCGCTGTATACCTGCCTCACTACGCGCGCCGTACATTTGGAAATCGCTACATCACTATCATCCGATAACATGATACTCACATTAAGGCGAATGATAGCACGCCGCGGGAAACCTAAAATCATGTACAGCGACAATGGGACGAATTTTGTGGGAGTTAACAAAGAACTTCAAGCTGAATTCGACAAAATGAAAGAAAAGACAGAGGAAAAAGGAATTCAATGGAAATTCATACCACCTGGAGCCCCACATATGGGAGGAGCTTGGGAAAGATTAGTGCGATCCGTGAAAACTGCATTAATAGCTACACTTAATACGCGGCATCCACGAGAAGAAATCCTTCATACTTTACTCCTGGAAGCAGAACACCTAATTAATTCAAGACCAATAACAGAGATCTCATTAGACCCCGACGATCAAGAGAGTCTAACTCCCAACCATTTCCTTATCGGAAGATCGAGCGGTGCCTACTCTATCGGAAACTTCACCGACAGCGAGCTTATCGGCCCCGCTACCTGGAAAACGGTACAACGACTCACCGACCATTTCTGGAAACGTTGGCTTACCGAATATGTGCCTACAATAGCTTTGAAATACAATAACAACCAAGATGGTTTTGTAAACCCGGCTATTGGAGATATCGTTATCATCATTGTTACCTCCCTTCCGCGAGGCACGTGGCCCAAGGGCGAAATCATCGCAACTTACCCTGGCCCAGATGGGAAGATACGAATAGTCGATGTTCGTACCACCGCCGGAGTAATGAAGAGACCCGTTTCACGCCTAGTGAAGATCACACAATCTTCTTCCACCAATGATAGTGCTCCAGATTCCATCTTCGCACGAGGGGGAGACTGTTGAAGATTGTGCCTTACCTGCGACCGGGTCCTGTATCTTCGACTCATAGTTTAGTAGCACATTGATTATTTTATGTAAATAAATTACCGCATAGACGATAGAGTCCAATATTTAGTGTTTTATATAATATTTAGTTGCCTGTTCATTAGTTAAAATCCTATATGATGTACATACTTTACCGATAGTAAGGTCACTTATTTGTAAGCGTTTTGCGAGACCTTGCCTATTCATTTAGTGAATAAATAGTTTACTTTAGATATTATTACAACTCATATTATTAAACTGTAGCAAATGACGTTTAGTAACAAACTTTATAATTTTAACTTTATTAGATTGTTAAACTGCTTACTCGTACTACAATTATTATGTGCTGTTAATCACATCTTGACTACATTTTGTACTGCATCATACGATAATATTTATAAATACATATAATTATTGGATTAAAAGATTTATTATTATAGAGCTTAGAATTATTATGTACAAATAGTAATTAAGATTTCGCATATAAAAGAATTAATGCTTCACGTGTTTTACTCACCTTTAGTATTAAGCTTTCTATATGTACTAGTTTTATTTGTATTAGTTCTTTCTTTGTGTTATTAAGTTTTAATTATTACGCAACATTTAAAATTGTACCATTGGCTGTAAGTGATTATGTTAGCTGGTTAATAAAGATAGCGATATGTGCGCGCTTCAAAACGCAATAAATACCGGCCGCACCCGGTCGAGTCACGCACTTCACCACGAGACTCCGAAGCGTACACATCTCCGCTTCCGCAACTACAACAAGTGTTTTCATTTCACTCCCTCGCTGTGGCTCGGGTCACACCGATCCTCCACACAAAGGTACCCGATCGTCAGCGGTGTGATATTGATATTAATCAACTAAGGAAGGTTTCTTTGTGTTTTTACTTCAACGGTCTCTTACATTGTATGCATGTCTGGAAAGTTCTTTTTACATTTAAAGGCCCTTTTAGATTCTTAGGGTGTCTCTGTTTTATGTTTTCTTATGAGAATTTTTTTTACGTCTGTCGGACGGTGGCACGCTGGCGCTTCCACTGTGCTCGCTAGCATAGCAGTGTGTTGTTTACTTCAGAACACGTAGGCAGTAAACACTAGGATAGAAGGAGAGCAAGTAAGTAAATAAATAAATAAATAAATCTTTATTCGGAACTATCAATAACACAGAAGTAGGCAGTGGGCCAAGTGGTCTACTACGTGGTCCGCTTTAGCGGGCCACGCACCCACGCGCCCTACTAGTTATTATACTATATATAGCTCAATTACCTCTCACTCATTGACATAATTGTTCTCCTAGAAAGAAACAGACAACGATACAATGATGTACGGGAGATAGATAGATAAATACTTTATTGCACACATGAAAGAAGAAGAATACAGAGTAAAAATTAACTATAATGCAAAGGCGGCCTTATTGCTTACTGAGCAATCTCTACCAGGCAACCTTTGGTGAGAGGATTGATGGAGATGCGTTCGGGTGCGGGATTTTCGTAGGGAAGAATTATGAAATTTCGGAAAAACAAGATGGCGGCCATCGTGATTCTTGCAACTCTTTTGTTTTCCAACCGATTTCGTTACAACTCGCAACTATTGAAGAAATTAGGAAACGATTAATAGATAAAAATTGGAAAAACAAGATGGCGGCCGAGCTATAGTGCTTTAAAATTTTGGATTTTTCGACCTCGAACCGCGGCGAAAGAGACAGAAAATGATACAATGATGTATGGGAGATGTGTTCGGGTGCGGGATTCGAGTAGGGAAAAATTATGACATTTCGGAAAAACAAGATGGCGGCCGATTTGCCGAAATGAACCGATCGAAGAATTGAAGATAGGTGGGGGGTGCTCGACCAAATGCCATTCGAAACTTCATCCAATAGACAATGAGCTGAAAAAAATTCGAAATGGAGGATTTAAGATGGTTGCCATGTTTGGTGTCTATCTCAGAAAGTATAAAAGATGTAAGAGTGGTTTCTTGGCAAAAGATGACCAGGATCTGAAGTTCTACAAGACGATCAGTAAAAAACTTCAAGATGGCGGTTTTTTTTCATACCAATTGAAATTATATGGCGATTAGTAACTATAAAAGACTGGGTACTTATGGTTCCTTTGTTTCAAACTTTGTTTTTTAATTAAAGGACTCTCATTCTAACGAATCTTTGGGAGCAAAACCACATCCCGTGAGCTGCTTTAGCAGCTCGCGCACAGGGCGAAATACTAGTTATTACCTACATTTATATATATCGATGTTAATTAATAAGTTGAAGGTGGTCGACATTACAAGTATAAACAATGCTTTAAGCGACGAGCTGTGGCCTAGTTGCGACAACGCTTATCAGTCGATTGCGATTGCAACGTTGACCCAAGTCGGAAATTGGATGGGCGACCAAAATATGAAGTCCGAATTTAGCTTTTTCGTTTCCTGCGTGCCTCAGAGAGCACAATAAGCCGTCGGTCCCGGTTATTATCACTAACATCTAGGTTGGTAAATCGATGCTAACATCTGATATGAATCATTAGTAATAGTAATTTATGAGTTGAAATAGTACCTTTTCGGAAGGGCCTGGGAACCCACCGCATTATTATCCCAAGAAAACTCCTGCCATTATGTGATTAATGGAACGGGGTCACGACCTGCAGCAATGAGGAATACGACACAGAGAGAGAAAGTTATGGCGCTGGCGGAAAAGGTAGCTGATTTGATCAAGCCAGGACGACTTGACAACCATTAAGTTATTCAAGGAAGACTTGTCGACCATTGTCACGTGCCGTTGATGAAGATAGCGGTTCGTTACCTACAAACAACGACAATACTTTAATAAGATTATGTGGTAAGATTTTGTCTTAGGTCCGGTTCAAGGCAGATTGAAAGGCATGAAGGTTCCACTGGACTTTTCTAGATGGGTTTAAACACTAAACAGTGTATAATATACCTAAACACTAAACAACTTAGAAAAGGGTAACTATGCTTTTAGGTTTTATAGACAGACTTTTTATAGACTTTTAGGGACAGTACACTCCTGCACCGGTTCCCTGGCTGGTTTTTGACCCGTCTGTGTAGACGTCTATCGTGTTTTTGGTAGTTCTGTGTATTTCGGTATCTGAGATGTTGATCTTATAATCTTTCTCGATTATGTGTTTCTTCTGTGTTTTGTCGCAGATCCATCCTAACAGTGGACACTTCATGTTCTCACCTGACAGTATCCGGGTGTGTGTTGTGTTTGTATCTTTCCACAGCCCATAAGTTTTAATTCTTAGAGCTGCGAGGGTAGCTTCTTCTTTTATGTGAAGATGTAGGGGGGGGGATTCCCAGTATTACCTCTAAAGCATCTGTTGGGGTGGTAGTAATCGCTAGGCATGCTTGTCTTTGGAACTTTTGTAGTTCCTGTTGGGTTGTCGTCTGAAGCGTTCTGGACCACCATACTAGTGACGCGTATGTTAATGAGCTTCTTACCACTGTCAGATACGGCCAAAGCATTATCTTTGGCTTTAGACCCCAGGTTTTCCCGATCATGCGTTTGCATTGGTTTAGGATTATTGTTGTTTTTTGTATTTTCATGTCTATGTGTTTCTTCCAGTTGAGCTTGTTATCTAGAGTTACCCCTAGATATTTAACTTCTGTTGATAGTGTTAAATTCGTACCGAAGAGTGTTGGCATTCTTGGTACATCTGGTTTCCTTTTGTTTGTGAACAGTACTAGTTCGGTCTTTTTTGGGTTCACTGTTAGTTCATTGTCTTTGCACCATTTCTCTATGAGTCTCAGTGCATCTTGCATTATTGCACAGAGTGTGTTTTCGTGTTTGCTACCTATCAGAATCGTTATGTCATCTGCATAACCTATGGTGTAGAATCCGTTGTTGTTCATTTTTGTAATCAAGTTGTCAACGACCAGGTTCCACAGGATTGGAGATAACACTCCTCCTTGTGGGCACCCTTTGGCTACTATGCCCTTTGTTATACCGTTTATGTCAAGTTGGATGACCCTTTTTTCGAGTAGGGCTCCTATCCATTGCCTTAGAGTTTTGGGTACTTCGTATCGTTGTAGTGCATTGTCAATGCTCTTAAAGGTGGTCTTGTCAAAAGCTCCTTCAATATCTATGAAAGCTCCTAGTGTTGATAGTTTGTTATCTAGGTCGTGCTCTATCTTCGTTACCACGTTGTGGAGAGCCGTCTCTGTTGACTTGCCGGTAGTGTAGGCATGTTGGTTTCGGTGTATTGGTATAGTCCTTAGGGCTCCGTCTCTAAGGAAACGGTCACCAAGCCTTTCCAGCGTATTCAGCAGGAAGGATGTTAGGCTGATAGGTCTGAAAGCCTTCGGTTTGGTGTAATCATTCTTGCCTGGTTTGGGCAGGAATACCACTTTCACTTCTCTCCACGAGATTGGTATGTATTTAAAGGCTATACAAGCTTGAAAAATCTGTATTAGCCATGGTGTTATCTCCGTAGCCCCCCACTGCAGGAGGGCTGGGAAGCTATGTTTTGGTTCCTGTTTTGTCTTACGTGCTTTCAAAGGGCATGCTATCTCGTAGCATGACCTTATACTGTCTGTTAAGTCTGTTACCTGCTTGTCGATCTGTGACACATGTTGGATTTCGGATATGTTCTTCTGTCCTATGTGTCTTGTTATGAGTGATTTGTACTGTTTCCTATTTGTCTTCCTCGGATTTCTTCGAGGTATTTCTGGTTTCTTGGTTAGATCAAGTTCAAAGCATATTCTGCAATGATCCGACAGCGACGGTTCCTTGCTCACATGCCAATTTTTTACTTGATCTACTATGTTATGTGAGGCTAGAGTAAGATCTATTATCGTCTGATACCTACTGGATACAAACGTCGGTTCTTTGCCTTTGTTTACAATGTTGAGGTTAGTTGTTAGTAGAAATGATACTAGCGACTCACCTCTTGTGTTGTTCTTTTCACTACCCCACAGGGTATGGTGTGCGTTGCTGTCGACAGAGATTATCAGGTCTGTCTTTTGTTCTTCACAGTGGTTGATGAGATCCATGACTTCCTTCGTGGGGATCTGGCCATCAATGGGTAGATACAGTGATGCCAAGACTAGTGGTCTAGGCGTTGACCCGTTGTTTTGTTTTAATTCGTTGTGTATTCTAACTGCTGTTAGGTCTCTGTAACAGTAATGTGTAAGTAGTGTCGCTGTGACACAGCGTGGTATGTAGATACATGTTCGTGGCGGCTCTTGCAAACTGTGGTAGAAGACCTTACCTTCGCAGTTTCCGAGGCCGCAAATGCGGTTTGCCCGAACCCACGGCTCTTGGATTAGGGCTATGGTCTCGGCCTCAACCTCCAGCTGCTTTTTAAGGGTGGCCGTTGCTAGGTATTTGTGCTGGAGGTTGGTTTGCACAATTTTAATGTGCTCGTATGTCATTGTAAAGAAAAGTCAGTTGTCCGTTGGTCATTGTTGTTCCTTTTCGGCCATAGGGGCCCATGTTTTCATCAGCTCTTGAAGAGCTGCCGTGTCTGTCGTGTCTGTCCCCTCCTGCCACTCTGTCTTATTCGGTGGTGGAGGTGACGATGATTCAGTCAGCACCGCGTCGATGTTGTGGAGCACAGTGCTGACTGATGGTTCTGGGTACGGGGATCTCTGACTGTTTTATCAACAAGAGCCCCGTCCCCTCTCGTGGTGACTGCAGTCGTGGTACAACCTCATGTAACCACGAGAGAGCTTTGTCGTCATGACACCATAACTTTAGCACACCCTCGCTCAAGAAGGCTTTGCCTACGAACGCGGGTGCGTAAGGTAGGGTGCCAGGTGCTGTTACTTGGAGGCAAGCAGCAAAGATCTCATTTTGGATCTGGGTCTGAATGTTGCTTGCCTCTTGTTGGGTCATGTCAGAGCGTGGGTCGAAGGTGACCGCTACTCTGAGATGTGGTTGTGCTGCACGGGCGTATGAGCTCGTGTTGTGGAATAAGTTATAATATATTAATTCCTACGGAAACTCCTTAATTTTCCGGGTAAAAAGTAGCCTAGGTACCTATGTCACTCCAGGTCCTCAACTAGGTAAGTATACCCTTGTAATAAAAAAGTAATTTGAAAACCCGACTGCTTGGATACCTACCAAAAAGTATAAAACAAGACATGAATTGAAGTATTTCATTATTATCAATTTACATCGTATATAAAATTGATCAAGGCGCTGTCGCACGTCCAATAGCTATAACGTATGGTGATTGGTGATCACCATAACCATCATCTTTACTGTTATGATGCTAATATTAATTGGGTTTGGTAAAGTTCGTGAATCTGCTATTTTTCCTAAAAATGTGCTGAGTGCTCATTAATTTTCGCACATTTACCGCGTCCAGTCGCTTTCGAAAGCCAATGAACTCGATTGAACGAGTACAAATCATCAAGTTTTTTGAGACTCGTTATGTCGTCACAATAAGCATATCAGAGGCGTCTTTACCTATGGTGCAGGGTGAGCGTTGCACACGGGCGCAGCGGTCTTAGGGGGCGCCGAGCGCCGCTCGCTGCGGAGCCCCACACGGTGCGCGCGTTGGCCGGCCGCGGCACTTTCATTGACCAACGTAATAATTTAATATAAAAATACTTTACTTTTAAACAACCGATTTCAAACTCCCGCGCCAACTTTACATTATTGTTGATATTTTAAAAGCCGCTCGACCGATTTCGATAAAATTTTGGGACCACAGGGGAAGTATGCTCTTTCAAATAAAAAAAGAATCATCCAAATCGTCCACCCAGTCAAAAGTTCTGAGGTAACAAACATAAAAAAAAAAAACAGTCGAATTGAGAACCTCCTCCTTTTTTTGAAGTCGGTTAAAAAGAGCTCCTCTTTTCATACATTTTGTGTAGCATCTGAAGCTCTTCTTATGTACTTACTTGTGTTGTTACTTGTACCACCGCTTTTACTTTGTATCTGTCACCGTAAGATCGTAATAATCGTTTGATTATAATATACCTCGCAAGATTGTGAACTGTCGAAAGATTGTGAACCGAACATACGGCTTACAATTTAACGCATTATTTTTCGGTAGATTATAATCCATCGAAGTGAAACTGTTAAATCACAATCTGCCGCGCGTTAAATTGTCAGCTGTCCGAAGGCCGTCCCTGATTGGTCGGTGTTGAAAGATAGGCTCAATATCCGACATTGTAAATGTTATCAAATGAGATCACATAGGTTCACGCGCATAAAAAATATTAAAACACGCAAAATTTCTGTAATTTAAGGCTATGTTCAGTGACGAATACTAACTTATCTATCATTCAAACTGCACTTCTTTGGTTAATCATAGAGTCATTTTACTTCCACAACAATTTTATGTAACGAATTCTAAAGCTGTGAGTTATTTTCAACACGAAATCAATTTACAATCACCAAAACACCATTTGTTTACAATTTACATTCGTCAACAAATGAATTATCAAACAAATATGGCGACGCATGGCATATGCCGTTCAACCAATCAGCGCGCTAGGTGCGTTCCGTCGCACGGTATTTCACAATTTGACGGTTTTACTTTGATGGATTATAATCTACCGAAAAATAATGCGTTAAATTGTAATCAGTATGTTCAGTTCACAATCTTTCGATAGTTCACAATCTTGCGAGGTATATTATAATCAAACGGTTTTTACGATCTTACGGTGACATATCCATTCCATTTTGACCGCGCGCTTACTAGGGGGCGCTAGGGTAATGTTTGCACATGGGCGCTACATGGGCTAGAGACGCCTCTGAAGCATATACAATGATAATATGTTACTATAAAAAAATACTACTATAGTATAGTACTACCATATATTAATTATAAACTACCGTAATATTAGTGTAGTACGCCCCACCCTTACCTATCCGCTGCGGGCCGCGTCATTTTCTGCTGAACGTTACTGTATTTCTATGATACCTCATAAAAATATTCATTTAAATTAAATGGTGTAAAGGGAATTTTTTATCTTAATTAAATACTTGAGATGACAAACATATATATTTATTTTGATTTGATTTGATATTAATACTATGTCGCTAAAACTACTTCACAAGAAAAGCATTTTTTTAGACCAAGTCTGAAAATAATAAACATGTTTATGTTTATTGTTAGTCAGCCTTAAAAGTTACAAAATATGCTATCGCGGACTTTTTTTTTAAACTTTTTGAGAGGAACTATTCCACCATACATTATTTTCATGTAAGGTAACTTTAACTATTTACTCAGCGCACGCAACAGAAGCTCTCAGATGAGACGATTCTTTCCGACTGAATTCACATTATTGCAATTTTCGTGGAGATCTCTAATTTTTTGTAAATAAAATATAGCCTATTTTACTCGCTGATAATGTAGCTTTCTATAGGTAAAAGAGTTTTTAATATCAGTTGAGTAGTTTTTGAGTTTATCCATTACAAACAAATAATCAAACAAATCTTTTCTGTTTATAATATTAGTTTCTAAGATAAGTTTAGATAAATAAGTACTTAGTTAGTAGAGGATCTACGTAAGAACCTTACACATTTCCTTTGAACCCTCGTAAATCCTAAATGATAATTTCAACGGAAAACTGGTTTAAGGAACGTTGTAGTGTGATTTTAAAAGACTTATTTATCGATACCCCACTTGCCATAGCTTATAGACTACTAGTGGTGCAAGTGTGAGCATTATTACTCTTTGTCATTATATCTTATGAAACAGGAAGTATAATATATGTTAATTTGACCCGTTTCATGTCATTCGATTTATTCGGCCGGTACGGACGCCATATTGAAATTTTTTAGTATAAATGCGAGTGTTTTGACGATAATAATTCAGTCTCCTGCCGGCAGACTCAGCTATTATTGAATACTTTTGTGTTTAGATCGCATTTTGATTTAGAGCTTAACGAAAACAATCGTGGCCGGATCAAATGAACATTACCTTTAAGTTTAGCCAACTTTTATCTAATTACATTAAATCTCTACACTTTTAACCATTTATTCGTGCAAGTTCCAAATGAGAGTACAAATATATTAAAAGTGTTTCATTAATACCTACTTCTGGATTGCCTCTTACAGTTCAGAAGCGGGATATGAATCACGTTGCCATAATTTTGCTTTGCCTTCTGCACATTTTTTTTTAAACGTGGGTAATTTGAAATAAATTTTTATTTTGATCGGTGGCTATGTTAAAGTTAATTTGAATGTTAGAAGCCACCGAGTTTCTTGCTGGTTCTTCTCGCTAGGTCGTGGCATTCCGAACCAGTGGTAGATTCGCAGTTGTGAAAATACTCGCATTTTACGTGATAACACTATTGGACTTTTGTTTATTTTTTTAACATGTTTAAGTTTTTACTGTTTGATGAGGTTGAAAGTGAAATACTGTAAGTTAATCAAGTTGTGTTGTGTTGTAGTGAACGTAAAAAGATCGATTTACTTTGGAGTTTTTTGGGTTATCGTAAACGTGAAGGATTCGCGTAACTGATGTACGATTTTAATGACCAACTGATATTGTGGATACATATATGGTTTTAATTGACGTGAACCAAGCAACTGATATTGTGAAGGATATATAAGGTTTTAGGTTAAGTGATATTGTGAAAATTAGCGTTAAGTATTAGGGTTACTGATTGTAAACGCGAAGGCTTCACTTGATTGTTGTGATCTCAGTTCAGTAATGTGAAGGTTACCTGGCTGCTTCACGGCACGTGAAGTTGTCAGGAAAGGCCGAGCTGTTAGCATTATTACTGTTTGTCATTATATCTTATGAAACAGGAAGTATAATATCTGTTAATTTGACCCGTTTCATGTCATTCGATTTATTCGGCGGGTACGGACGCCATATTGAAATTTGTTAGTATAAATGAGTGTTTTGACGATAATAATTCAGTCTCCTGCCGGCAGACTCAGCGATTATTGAATACTTTTGTGTTTAGATCGCATTTTGATTTAGAGCTTAACGATAACAATCGTGGCCGGATCAAATGAGCATTAACCTTTAAGTTTAGCCAACTTTTATCTAATTACATTAAATCTCTCGTGGAACCTCTACACGTTTAACCATTTATTCGTGCAAGTTCCAAATGAGAGTACAAATATATTAAAAGTGTTTTATTAATACCTACTTCTGGATTGTCTCTTACACAAGTATCATCAAAATCGGTTCAGCCGTTTTGTCTGTAGTGCGACACAAAGGAATACACTAAAAATTAACCTTTGAAACCTCGTAAATCCTAAATCATCATTAAAATGAGAAAATGATCTTGGGAACCTAACTATGATTTTATAAGACCTATTCATCGATATCCCACTTGCCATAGTTTATTGACTTTCATTTTTAAATTGGTTACAATGTGGCTTCTAATGGGCGCCATTTTGTTTTTCTCAAATTCGGCCTAAAAAGAATCATCAAAATCGGCCCACGCGCTAAGGCTGTAGCTGTCCTATAAGGAACAAACAAACATAATATTATATAGACTGATGAACACTTAACCCTGTGCGTTCCACAGTCGGGTAAGAAATCACTTCAATCCGTTGCTCTGTTGCAGGCCAGCGTGATTGAAGGACAAACCAACAAACAAAACACTTTCGCATTTATAATATTAGTATGATGATTTTATTTGTGTACTTAGTTAAGTACATTCTGTAGAATGTTTTAAAAGTTTTAAGTCTTTACCAAAAAAAAAATTCCGAAAACCGAAAAGATAATATTTTACTAGGGTGCCCAGGCTGCCTTACATCACCTGTTTTGATCTTTTAAAGGCAAGCTGAGTACATAGATAATTATCATTGTGTAGGAAACAATAGTATTCTAGAAATTTCAGTTTAAAAGTACCTAGGTACTGACGCTGTCCCGAAAGCCGAGAGCTCGTGGATAATTCATTGGAGGTACTTTACAAAAAGTAGTGTTAAGCTGACATCTTTCTGCTTCTATTCAAGGGCGTAGCCAGGATTTTATATAAAGGGGGGCAGATAAAGAAAATTCTACACAATATTTTTTTTTAGTATCTCACTATACTACTATACCCTATCTCTGTTAGCAGTGGTGGTCGGAAGTGAGGGGAAAAATTAAAAACACAATATAATATAACAATCACAATAATAACTTGACCAGTAATCGGCGCGGTTCTTCACAAAATTTGTTTAAAACTTCAATTTTCCTGTGTACGCTTAACATGCATAGCCCGTTTAAACGGTTTTCGGCCATGGTAGACCTCAGCCACGTTTTAACACATCGCAGGGTAGAAAAAGACCTTCTTGTTGTACACGGTTGTGCCAATGAAATAAGGATGGCTTTTTTAGTTGCTGGGAAGAAAGTGTCTGCCTCCTTTAATACGTCAGTAAAATCTAACTTTTCTAGATCTTCTCTTTCCATTCCTTTATCCTTCCATAGTTTGTACCATAATTCTACTTCATGTTCAAAAATAGGAAGATCAAAGTATTGATAGTAATCTTGCGATTTTTCTTTAAAATCAACCAGCGACATAAATATTTAGCATTGAACTGGGATGTATAGACATTATGCTAAAAGCAGGTAAATGTTCATTAGAAAAACGCTGTTCAAGTGCGGATATCAGTGAATCTAAATAAGGAATGATAACAGACCTCTTCCTCTTCTTTTGTTTTTCGTATCTAGTTGGTCTACCAACACCTACAGGCTACATTATTTAAAACATACTTAGATCGGCAATTTTACGATAATACTCTTAATACTCTACTTATTAGGGTTGAGTATTAAGACAAAATGATTACTAAACAAATGAAAATGGTTATCAGATGCAAATCGCCTGAGACGTATTTTGGCCATAGCTCCGAGGATTTTAGGAGGACCGAGATGGGAATAGTACCAAGAGTTGAGGAATTTATTGAGACACGTGTATTATATTATTCTGTGCACGTGTGAGGTTTTGAATTTTGAAAATAGGCTGGTAACTTTTTTGGAATTCAGAAAAATGTAACAAAAACGTTTTTTTTTGTTTGTTTACTAAATTGTAAATATTTCGGACTTAAGAAAAATTAAAAAACGGTCCTAGGGTATTAGTTTAGTTACAAGTTATTTTGAAAATCGGTTAATAATTGTGACCTGTAGGTGGTCTTTAGATTTGGAATTGTAGAAAAACGGGTTTTTCCGAATATAAACAGTGATGTAGCTTCTATGATTATTGACCGATCGTCATGGTAATGGTGTTAAAGATGCGGATGCAGGCGAGAAGTGCATTTGAGTTGGAATTTTGAAAATAGGTTAATACATTCTTGAAATATTTTGAAGAAGAGATTTTTATTTCAGATTTTTTTACATAAATTTTTGTATTCATTTTCAATGTTCCGATTCTTGCGGGGACTGCGAAATCTGTGTCTTAGTCTTTAGTCTTACAGTAAAGTAAGTAAGTACTAACGGACACGAAGACAGTCGAAGCGGCACGAGTGGGGAAGCGGCTGCTGCCGCCGCCCCGCCGCCTTGCAGCCTTACTTTTTAGTTTTTTCAGTACCAAATTTTTTGTTGGGCCAATGTTGCCGCCCCCCTAATTTTGCCGCCCTAAGCTACAGCTTTTTCAGCTTCTATGGTAAATCCGCACTTATATTATGTATTAGGGTAAGGCTTATCCTAATACATAATAATAGGTGAACAACCAGTGTTTCCTTTTAATAGTAGGTAACTTAAAAGTACCTAGTAAATGAGTAGGTATCTTCTAGGTAAGCACGTTCCACCAAGTTCCAACAAAGACGAAAGGTAGGTCTGTATCTATATATTTCATTGCTTTCCGTCAAGCGCAAGCCCATCTTGCGATAAAACCAGTTAGGTTTTATTTTTACTACCTACTACCTGAAAGCGGATTAGGGCCTGCGCCTATAGACGATACGGCACAGCAGGGGATTTTAACTGAATGGTATGACAATAAAATTGAAATTTCAATGCGTATAAAGTATACCCTTAGTGGATTAAGTGTTTTTGTGCCTAAGATTTCAATTTTTATCACACCGCCGCACCTCCTTTGTGGCATGACAGCTGTAGCACCTACACCTACATTGAGATAGATATAGAGGTAGGAATCTGGGGCTTACGTTCGTAGCTTGAAGTAGCAGTATGTATATTTGTATAGAAAATTCTGCCAGTTACCTCCTTTCCGTTCCTTTTTACCCCGCAGATGGCTGCAGGGGGCTGCTGTCTAGAGTCTAGACCCCTCCGTCGTCGATAGATTCATAAAGAAAGAACGTACCACGGTACCATCCTACTACGAGTATATCCTTACCCTTAGACTGTGGTTCTAGTTTACCTACTAGCGAAGGTAGAGGTACTGTCACCAACATTTAACATTCTCGTAATTTCCGACGGCCTTTTAGCCTATAATATCACAAAAGAATAGGTACCTACTGCATGGGGTAACTCTTTCTTTTACCACTTGAGCTAATTGGCCTTGGACATGGTTTAATTTTTGTAGATACTTATAGATCACGCAGTTTAATTGCAAATATTGGCAAAATATTGCCCATATTTTTAATATAACGGTGACATCATGGTTATTATATACCTACGCAGTTTTTGTACCTAAACAATGCAGACGAGATCGATATAAATAGGGAAGCAGGACAGGTGTCACCATATTACAACAGCGAGCACTATCGTGAGCAACCAACCGGAAGAGCAGTAACGGGGTAAGTTAGATACAATTTTTTTTATTCCACTACAAGCTAGCCCTTAACTGCGATATCACCTGATGGTACTTAATTGATACTGAGACCATTTCGTTTCCTCCGTGCCTCAGAGAGCACGTTAAGCCGTCGGACCCAGTTATTATCACTAAAATCTGATTACGAGTACAAAATCTAACCGTCTAAATACTCTCTCGTTTGCGGAAGGACGTGGGAACCCACCGCATTATTATCCCAAGAAAACTCCCACCATTATGTGATTAATGGAAAGGGGTAACGACCCTCAGTAATGAGGAATACGCCGCAAAGAGAGAGAGAGAGAGAGAGAGATATGGGGAATGTTGTACGAGATGATCCCCTTATTGTAATATCTCACTTTTTTTAAACCCTACCAAAGGATCATCTTGGACACCCTTATGTCCACGATGATTCCTAGGGTATGGACAAGATGATCCTAGGGATCATCTTACACCTGTTTTGGAAAAGGTCTGGAATATGTTCCACTGAAATCAAAACAAGTAGTAAAGGTTACCTAATTTTGGTCACGTTCACACATAAGTCAGTCTCAAAATCTATATCTCAGTATCTGAGATATAGATTTTGAGAATTGGAAAATGTCTCCATGCAGAATAAACATTCAGTGTCTTCTTCGGCAGACGACTCAGACTCGGGAATGTAGGAAGTTTTCTTTCTTCTATTTGATATGCCTTTGCCTATTCCTTTTTTTTTTGAGTAACTGCTTTATTTGACTTTGTGTTTTGTGCTCTTGTAATTTCTTTACCGATGCATAGAAAATACAAGAGCACTACAATATTTTTACAAGAAAATACTATACCTACTTTTTCTTATTTTCGTCCTCTAAATAATCTTTACACGGTGTGCTGGTTAGAATCAACGTATCTACTCGTCTTCTTTTTTAATTTCTATTTTCGTTTTCCATTTTTGGTAATGGTAGTATCTGGGCCCGTGTAAAAACGGTGACCAAAATCTTCAATATTATGTTAATTGAGGAGTTCCGTTCGTTCATTCGAAATCATCATCACAGCAATAGGTATTGCAAGCTAATTTATATAAACCTTGTATTAGAAGACGTAAATACAAGAGATGTATTTTATGTATGGTATAAGTTGATCCACACGGATCATCTTGTACAACATGCAAACGATCATCTTGTTCCAAATTCAAATTTTTCATTTTTATGCGATAAAATACCTATCCTTTATTGCTTCCGACTGTTCATAAGACAATCGAAAAACAAAATTGAGCATTATAAAAAGCCGTAAATACAACATTCATGGCAATAGTCTGCCGACAGTAAAAATACTAAGCTCAAAGACAACATTACCATTTACCTTAAATAAACGGCACACAATAATTTTTGTTTTCGTTCGTAAAACTTCAATCTGTACTCATGCCACTATAAACTCGTGTGCTCATGCCGCCATTACGAAATAACTGATGCGGGCGGGTGTCGGGAGGTGTTTTAGCAATGCTTGCAACTAATATGGCGTTTATAGTTTGCCACAATTGAAAAGGATCATCTACCTCAACGGATCATCTCGTACAAGTTTTTCCTATAATATGAGCAAGCTAAAGTGCATTAAAAACCGGCGAGTAGTTTCAGCGTAGACAGACAGGCAAAAATTTAAAGCTAAGTGTACCTATGTTTTTATGTTAGTAAGAAATCGTCCAGTAATAAGGGCGATTCACTTAGATCAAGCAAGGAATTTCTGTAGGTACTTATTTAATCTCTTTACCAGTCCCACTCGTCACTCATCATTCTGCAGATTAGTTAGAATTAGACCGTTTTTTGAAAATACATAGTATTTATATTAGAGATATCAATGTGTTCAACCGAAATTCCATGCGCTAGCTACCATTTATAGGTTAGCGAACTAATTTATTTTCGTTTATTTTAGAACAACAATGGACGCTGCTGCTATGATAGCGTTGGCTAAGTCAACGACAGCCCTCTTCTTGGCGTTGACTTCATTGGGCTTGACAACTTTCAGGTGGCCGACTCATGTGCCTGTAAACGGTAAGAAATAAGTAGGTACCTAGGTACAGTCTCACAAACTTATCTGGCCCGGTGGCCAAATTTGGAACTAATTTTTATGACTCTTCAGTTTTAGTTTTTATTTTATTATCAATAGATATTAATTTACCTACTGACAGCTTTAATAATTTGATAACAGCGACGCTGTCATCGATACAATCATTTTTGTGGGATACATTAATATCCCACAAAAATAATATTAAAAGTATAGGTACCTACCTATATCATACACCTATACTTTTTATCATAGCCTAGGTAGTATAGTAGCTATCTCTATGCTTTTAATATTAATTAAGGTACACAGATCTTAGATTTTTAATTTTAGTTTTAATTATTTTCATCATTGTCAATTGTTCAATTGACAATGATGAAAATAATGCCTCATTGCAGCGGGATAGATGATATTTTTAATGTTTAGTTTTTAGTTTTTAATTTAGTTTTTAATTTAGATTTAATTTAGATTTTAAATTTAATATTATTGTTCAATCATTCATGTCTTTTAATAAAGCCTTGTTTATTGTAAAATTTATTGTATATAAATATAATATTGCACGAAATAATGCTTATGAGGCTTAAAGGAGAATGTGTGTTCCACAGACATTCGTAACTTCGATAATGTGACACAAAAAGCAAAGTTCTTTCTTCTCCCCAACGCGACATATTGTGGGTTCAATTTTCGTTTTTTAATTTGACGCAAAAACAGTCGCCCGCCACGGATCGAGCAGATCGAATCGATAATAGCTATAACATGCTCATATTATGTTCAGACGCGCTCGGAGCACGCCCCCTTCCACCCGCGCCTCAGGTAGCATGCTCGAAAATCAAACGTCGGTTGATTTTTGAGCATGCTCTAAATAAGCATGCTCATTTACATTACACACGTGCTACTAATGAGCACTTGCTCAATAAAAGCATGCTTTCGTGCTAGTAATGAGCACGTCTGTCCGTAGAGCATGCCATTGATGAGCATTTGCTACTTAATAGTATGTATGTCAAAGCGTTGCTAGAAATTAGCACGCTTATTACGAGTATGCTCAAAAATCGACCGCCGCACTGTTCGATTTTCGCGTATGCTACCTGCTGCGCGGGTGGAAGGGGGCGTGCTCTGAGTGCGTTTGCTTATGAGCATGCTATTATCGATCTAGGTAAATTATTAAAACCAGCATGCTTTTTTTAAGCAAATGTGTACAGCTTAAAGAGCATAGGTACTCGTTTTAGGCATGCTTTTAAGCATACTTTTTAGTAGCATGTCTATCTGTACCTTTATCTTTCACGAGACGTTAATTTTTTCCTCGATGTTCAATGCAGTTTAGAGTTTTAGACACCCGATAGGTACCTATACTATGTGAATGGTAGGCGAGTTCCGGCCACGCACTTCTAACTTTTCGGAGATTTAAAATAAGTATGTGCGTTTTATCTCTTGCTAACCTATGATATTTAAAACATAATAATTATCCTACATAATAAGTACGTTAGTATACCTCAAAGGTTTTGCTACAAACAATCAGGGCGGCGGGCGACGGGTGGCGGCGGCGGTAATCACTTAGGGCCCAAAAAATCGATGCAAAGAGCGTGAGCGTGAGCTGAGCGTGAGCTTCAAAATTATGTGTGAAAACCATAATGGAAACAAAATATTTTTTTTACTTTACATTTGCTTTGGAAAATAGAAGTCGATTTAACTCTATTTTAAAATGGAATCTATTTTGGTTTCCAGATAAAGCGGAGTACCATTATGTAGTTGCGGGAGCTGGTACAGCGGGTAGTTTGGTTGCAAGCCGTCTTAGCGAGGACCCAAGTGTTAAAGTGCTGCTCATCGAGGCTGGAGATGACCCTCATTGGGAGGCCGATGTGAGACCTACTGATATAGATAATTTTGCCTTACTACTGCTGAAAATAATACAACGGTTTTAATTCCTGCCATGACGAGTTTTGAATGTTTATAATTAGAGTAATATTAGATTCGAATTATTTAATCTTTATGCATGAATGTATGTATTATGTGTCTATGTATGTATATTTATTGTATACTAGCTGATGCATGTGACTTCGTGGATTGAGGTTTTTTTTACCGCAGAAACTCTTTAATTTTCCGGGATAAAAAGTACCCTGTCTGTTATTCCAGACTATAATCTATCTCTATGCCAAATTTCATCCAGATCCGTTCAGCCGTACTTGCGTGAAAGAGTAACAAACGTTCATACATCCATATATCCATACTTACAAACTTTCGCGTTTATAATATTAGTAGGATTTTACTGTTTAAATGTTATACTACCCCGCGCTCTTGTTTGATAATCTCCTCTCCTTGTCTGGAAGAGATTGCTTTAACAATAAGAATGCCTTTGCACCCTTCTGTTTTTGTTTATTGCTTTTGTTTTAGGTGTGTTAAAGAGTTTTATCTATGTATCTATTTTTGTTCACTTTCAGTATCCCCTTTTGTTCCCGTATCTGACCAAAACAGAAATGGACTGGAACTTCAAGTCAAAAGACGACGGTTACTCCGCACAATACCACAGGAATAAATACTTAGATTTGCCTGCAGGAAAAGTTTTGGGTGGCAGCAGCACTCTTCATCACTTTTACTACGTTAGAGGCGATCCCTACGATTACAAACTGTGGGCTGAAGCAGCCAAGGATGATTCATGGAACTGGTGGAACCTACTTCCATACTTCAAAAAAAGTGAGCGACTTGAAGACGAGCAAATCATGCAATCGGAATCTGCATCTTTTCACGGAATGGATGGCACAGTCGCCATCACAAGGGAAGTTAGAAATCAATCACTTAAATACTTGGAGGCTTTCGGTGAAATGGGACATAAGATTATGGATGACATATGTACTAACGACACTATGGGTTTCACTCGGCCCTTGTGGACTATTAGCAAAGAAGGCATTCGCCAAAGCAGTGCAGAGTGCTTCTTGACACCAGCTAAAGAACGACCAAATCTTCATGTAATGAAAAGCACTACAGTAACAAAAGTTCTTATCGAGGGTGACACAGCAGTCGGAGTTGAATGCAGTACTCCAGATGGTCTTATCAATATTTACGCTAGCAAGGAAATTATATTGTCGGCAGGTACTTTCAATACGCCAAAAATTTTGATGTTGTCCGGCGTAGGACCAAAAGAACACCTCGAAAGTTTAGGTATACCAGTTGTATATGACTCGCCAGTGGGTAAAAACCTGCAAGATCACGTAGCCACCGTATTGACTTTATTAGGAGAAAAAACGAATGATGTAGCTCCCGCACAACCTCCGTCAGACTTCCCAGTGCCGACATTTGTAGGCGCAGGTACATTCAACAAAGAACAGGATTACTCTGATTGGGTGACATTGAACTTAATTTGTAGGAATAGTCCTGCTGCTTTACTACAATTGTGTACTGTCGTTTTTGGTATGCATGATGACGTTTGCAATCAGATTGCTACTGCTGGAACAGGACGTGAAGCTCTATTCATAGTATTCAATAAAGCACGGCCTTGTTCTACTGGTAAAGTTGAGTTAAGCAGTTCTAATCCAAATGATCCTCCAAAAATTTACATGGGTCATTATTCAGTCAGCGCTGATTTGGAGGATACCGCTAAGTGGATACAAGAGTACATCAAAGTAACACAATCAAGCTATTACCAGAGTGTTGGCGGTGAGATGCTGTACGTTGATTTGCCAAATTGCGATAGCTTAGACCGCGACACGATCGAATACTGGAAGTGCTACGCTCTTAACATGATGGACACAACCTTCCACTATAGCAGCACTTGCCGCATGGGATCTGTGTTAGACTCTAGACTGCGGGTGATTGGAATCAAACATTTGAGAGTGGCAGACGCCAGTGCAATGCCTAACCAAGTCACTGGTAATATTAACACAGCTGTCATGGTTATAGCTGAAAAATGTGCAGACATGATTAAACAAGATAATCAACAATAGGAGTACTAGGCGAAGCTATTAATAGGGAAATAATGAACAACCAATGATAACAATGCGTGTATTTTACTACCCATTCACACTCAAAATATATTTATATACCTATGTATTTGGATTATTTGGATATTTTGTTTAATTCGATACATGACTAGAAGGGACATTTCAGTCAGAATTTCTCTTAGCAGACGCAAACAGAAATTAATACGAACCAAACTTATGAAGACAAACGGCTAATCATTGAACTGGTATACAAATACTTACGTGGTTTTAAACTTTCAAGAAAAGCCTCAGCTGGTTCCGCACATATCTATGCAATTCTCATATAATTCATTGAACGAATGGGAACTTCTTGGGTAGGTACTTCAAGAACAGTGAGCGTTTTGAAGACATAATTGGTTCGGAAAATTCATATTTTCAAGGAATGGAATTACCTTAACAATACAAGGGTTACTATAAATCAACCACTTAAATATTTGAAAGCCTTCAAGAAGAACATCGAATTGCCAAAGCAGAGTATTTCTCAACAATGGCCAAAGAACGATCGAAACTTCACGCAATGAAATTTTTGCCTGTTAAAACCAGAATAAAACTAACAATCTTCTGCCATTATATACCTACCTATTTAAAGTTCAAGAATAATAAGCATTTTGGAAACTCTGTTATATTGTATAAATTGTATTCTCAATAAAGGATATGGTACTACAGTAGCCAAAGAACTTAAAAGGGTAACTAAAAATCAATCACTTAAATAATTATGTATGCAGGCTTTTCGAAAATAACGTATGAGGTGCATAAAGATTATTAGGTATAGATTATACTAACAGTTGATACCAGTCTACACTACAATTTCATTATTCAATTATGTTATTTCATGTTGAATTGGTTACTTTTGTTATTAAGTAATTATTGTTTGTGTCGTCATGTATTTATAATTTTCAAGAAAATAAATAAATTATATAACTTACAGATTTTTTTTTAATTTTATAAAGCTGTGCATTTTTATATGTATTTTATCTCCTGCTTAGGCCAGGGTTTCAGAGTGATAAAAGTAGGTTTCTTTAATAATTGTATCTGCATTTTTTTCATACATTTTTGACATTTTCGTAGGTGTATTGTATTTATAAAAAAACAAAGGTATTGTATATACAAGAGTTCTGCAATATTAATTTGCTACTCTAACTGCCTCGTTGGTCTAGTGGTTAGCATAGTCGACTGCGGATCACGAGGTCCTGGGTTCGATTCCCGGTCGGGCATAAAAGTTAGGTATTGGGTTTTTCAAACTAAGAAATTCTCAGTGCCAGCCCGGAGTTGGAAGTTGGCGGTGTTTCACCCCCGTGCCTCGGAGAGCACGTTAAGCCGTCGGTCCCGGTTATTATCACTAACATGATAATAATCGTTAAAGCCCGCCAACCCGCATTGGAGCAGCGTGGTGGGTCTAAGCTCTAATTCCCGCTCTCCTATGAGAGTGGAGGCCTGTGCCCAGCAGTGGGACGTTAATAGGCTGTAGTGATGATGATGATGAATTTGCTATTTATAGCATACAGGCGTCGTTTTGTTTAGTCTATTCTCGAGCTATAAAGCGTCTGACAAAAGTTTTGGTCCATGAAAAGTGTCTGACACTATGATACTATTTTAGAATAGTATTCTACAAAACGTATATAAAAATCAGCCATATAAATTTAAGTGTAACTCTTATTTTTAGTTACCTTTCTTACCTGGTACCTGCCCAGGTGTCACAATAACAAACACGCAGGTATTCAAAGAACATGAGACGCTACTGAGAAAGCAAGGCTTCATCAGCTGTTAGCATTATTACTGTTTGTCATTATATATCTCATGAAACAGGAAGTATAATATCTGTCAATTTGACTAGTTTCATGACATTCGATTTAATCGGCGGATACGGACGCCATATTGAAGTTAGTTGTATAAATAGGTAGGTACGAGTGTTTTGACGATAGTAATTCAGTCTCCTGTCGGCAGACTCAGCGGTTAAATTTTAATACTTTTGTGTTTAGATCGCATTTTGATTTAGAGCATAACGATAGCAATTGTGACCGGATTTAATTAATATTATCTTTAAGTTTAGCCAACTTTTATCTAATTACATTAAATCTCTCGTCTACACGTTTAACCATTTACTCGTGCAAGTTCCAAATGAGAGTAGGTACAAATATATTATAAGTGTCTCATAAATTCCTACTTCTGGATTGTCTCTTACACATCTACCTAGTTATGTGAAAATAAGTTATGTCTGATCGCTCTGGGATCTTACTAGGATATTTGGCTTCACGTACCTATACGTCCGTCAAACATAGAGTTATAATAGGCGTCATAATAGTTATAATGGGCGCTATGCCGTCAAACTTAACAGACCCGGTGGCCAAAATTGGAACGAATTTTTATGCCATTTAAGATTTTTATTTTCTAATTTTTATATCAGTTAAGTGTGGTACTAATCACTATACATGAATCACATGAATTGCATTTGCATAGTAATTATTTCATATTATGCATACCTACCTACATTGTATAGGTCCACATTTGAACATTTTCACGTAGGCACGGTAATATTATATATAGGTATACCAATACTGTGACGTAGGTATCCAAGATACATGTCGGTGTCACGCGACGGAGATAGGTACGTCAGAATAATCAAATGTGAACATAAAAATTATGAATCGCCAGGAACTTGTGGGACTCACGGCTTTCCGAGTATTCTTGGAAAAGAAGTACATAAAAGCCCTAAAAATATAATAATTACAACTACAAACTGAATTAAAAGCGCTTTATTGTAAATGAGTAAGTACCTAAATAAAATAAATAAAACGGCACTAGCTAGTATAATATATATATTGAGTATGAGTTATCTTTATCATTCGGTTTACGACGTAACAATCGGTAGAATTTGTTCAGCTGACACTAATATTACCTATTCTACCACCTAAATAAATGTGTAAATTATGTTTTTACATTTCGGAAACTAAGGTGACAATTTCATGTAAAGCAACAGAATTAGAAAAAAAGGTAGTAGGGTAATTAGAAATTAACCACTATTTAATTGTTTACAGACTATCTACTCTGTTCAATAAGTCAGTAAACATGGGTATGTCACCGTAAGATCGTAAAAACCGTTAGTTTATAATATACCTCGCGAGATTGTGAACTGTCGAAAAATTGTGAACTGAACTTACGGCTTACAATTTAACGCATTATTTTTCGGTAGATTATACTCCATCGAAGTAAAACCGTCAAATTGTGAAATACCGTGCGACGGAACGCACCTAGCGCGCTGATTGGTTGAACGGCATAATATGCCATGCGCCGTCATATTTGTTTGATAATTCATTTGTTGTCGAATGTAAACAAACAGTGTTTTGGTGATTGTAAATTGATTTCGTGTTGAAAATAACTCACAGCTTTAGAATTCGTTATATAAAATTGTTGTGGAAGTAAAGTGACTCTATGATTAACCAAAGAAGTGCAGTTTGAATGATAAATAAGTTCGTATTAGTCAGACCGACCAATCAGGGACGGCCTTCGAACAGCTGACAAATTAACGCGCGGCAGATGGTGATTTAACAGTTTCACTTCGATGGATTATAATCTACCGAAAATTAATGCGTTAAATTGTAAGCCGTAAGTTCGGTTCACAATTTTTCGACAGTTCACAATCTTGCGAGGTATATTATAATCTAACGGTTATTACGATCTTACGGTGACAGCCTGTATATTACAAGATAATTGTAAAATAGTTTAAAGCAACACTTTGAAAGAATCATTGATGAATCAATGTGAGAAATACTTTTCAAAACTACTTGACAGTAATTATTATAATATTTATTAGAATTTAATTTTTTTCTAAAATTGTTATGCAAACTGACTCATTCAACAGACTCTAGTATACCTATGTACTCTTATAACTTACCTACCATATAAAAAACATTAATTTATATTAATATTATAAATGAACGGCTGGACGGACCTGGATGAAATTTGGCACAGAAGTAGATTATAAATAGTCTGAAAAGGTACCTAACACATTTCGAATTCTTCAATCTCTGAAACTCCGAAAAACTTCAATACACGCGTACGAAGTCACGGGCACCAGCTAGTGACACCTAAATTACATAATTAGGTATACCCTCAGGAATAAAAACCAAAAAGACCAGACAAAATTCAATTTCGATTATTTGTGATCTAGTCACAAACAAACAACTCTTCCAGGATTTCCTTGCTTAGTTGGCTCTAAGGGTAACTAGAAATTTGCTGGCTATTTGTGAAAATACCTATATTACCATATTATAGAGGCAGTACCTACATGAAGAGAGAAAGTATGAAATCAGAAATGGTGTGTAGGCAACTAGAAATAAAAAACTTAAATATTGGCAAGCTCGTATTCGACAAAATTTGTGTCCCAAAATCATAAAGGGTGAAAGGTATAAACGACTTGAAAATATTACCTAAATAATTAGTCAAGTCAAAAACATCAACTGTTCATGGAAAATTCTTGGTACTAACTAACACTAAAAGGGCAACTATATAGAAACTAACCACATATAATATATTTGGTGACCTTGCAAGCTATTCGTGAAAATATAGGTACAACATAAGGAATCATGAAGAGTGAAGAGTGAAACGACTTGGAAATATGTATTCAAGTCAACTACATCAACTCTTCAGAAAATATTTGCAGGCTTATACCTTTTCGACCAAATATGTTACTTGTATCATAAAGAATCAAAAGATTAAACGACTTGAAAATGATTAATATTTAGATCAAGTCAAAAAGGCACTAAAGGTTAGTTGGCACTAAAAGGGCAACTAGAAATCAATCACTTAAATATTTGCAGACCTTGCAAGCTATTCCTGAAAATAGAGGGTATAACATACCTATAATATAGGAATCATGAAGAGTGAAAGTATAAAACGACTTGGAAATATGTATTCAAACCAACTACATCAACTCTTCATGGAAATCATTGGATATTTGGCACTAAAAGGGCAACTAAAAATCAATCACTTAAATATTTGCAGACCTTGCAAGCTATTCATGAAAATAGAGGGTATAAAAAACTTATAATATAGGAATCATGAAGAGTAAAAGTATAAAACGACTTGGAAATATGTATTCAAGTCAACTACATCAACTCTTCATGGAAATGATTAGATTTTTGGCATTAAAAGGGCAACTAAAAATCAATCACTTAAATATTTGCAAACCTTGCAAGTTGTTCGTGAAAATAGAAGTTATAACATACCTATAACATAGGAATCATGAAGAGTTAACAGGTTAGCCCGCTACCATCTTAGACTGCATCATCACTTACCATCAGGTGAGATCGCAGTCAAGGGCTAACTTGTAGTGGATAAAAAAAAAAAAAAAAAAATAAAAAAAAAAAATTAAAAAAAAAAAAAAAAAAAAAAAAAGAGTGAAAACTGAAAGTATAAAACGATTTGGAAATATGTATTCAAGTCAACTACATCAACACTTCATCAAAATTCTTTGTTTTTTGGTACTAAAAGGGCAGCTAGAAATCAACCACTTAAATATTTGAAAACTCGTGAAAAAGTAATTTTAACCGACTCGAACTAATCGAGGTGTTTAATAATTCGACGTAAAAATGTCCCAAAACCATTGATGTAGAATTTTAGTAGGTACCTATACAAAACGATGCAAATAACGTGAGAAGAGCAGCTTTATTCGAAGTAGCGTACCGGGAAAGAGATGGCAATAAAGCAATGTTGGCGAAACTGAAAAAAAAAACATTAACAAATTAGGATAATAATAGTTTAAAAAAATTTATGTTTAATAAATTTTTTTAAACTATTATTTTTAATTTTATATATTCACATAACATTTTTGGAAATTTCAAGTAGTTACTATTACCATTCCCGAATACCTAAAGCAAAATAAAAAATCAAGGTTTTGGTTTTCTTTAGAGTCTAAAGAAAACCAAAACTTTAAGTACTGTCTAAAGTTTAGACAGTACTAAAATTGTAGCCGTTTACCTACACACGTATTTAATTATCAGTTATCACTTATCACGTACCTAATGAAATATTATTCTTTATGCTCAGGGATTTAAATAGCAATTATAAAATTTCTTTTGATTTGTAGCAGGTACTTACTTAGTTTTTAAATAGAAGGCTGTCAATAATGGGCAAAAAATTCCATGTGGCCTCTTAAGTAGCAGGCAGCACTATTTTGTTCATATTCTTCTACTATTTTGCAGGGTAGTACCTAAGGGATGGATCGTCTTTATTATCCTTGATTAACCTCGGTAGGAAAGGCATTAATTGAAATTTTTCGTTTATAAAAAACATCTGAATTTGATAAGCAATAAGGTTGTCCTGAAATCCAGGTTGCTGGGCATGAAGCCATAATTCTTCACCAGATCCCAAGTATCTGAAGCCGATCCTGGAAGTAGATACTTAATCAGATCATCACGAAATTCAAATGAGATTAACTTGACTTCATTTAAACATTGTACAGATAAAATAATTCCAATTTGACGGAATAAAGGAGTAAAATCGTCCGTTTTCTGCCCAATCTTGAGGAACCCTATTGTTTTTCGGGATAAAAAATGTTGCTTTGAATATGCCCAAATTGCTTTCAGATTCAGTTACTTTCAAGTTTCAGCGTTTCACCGACAGACAAACGGACAGTAAAAAATAATACCTAGGTACCTACTGTTATTGTTTTTGGGTTCTGTAACGATAGAAAAAAAGCTTCCACCAATTTAATTATTTTAAATACCTATGCTGATCGAACTTAACGCGAGCGAAGCCTCAGGAAAACGCTAGTTAATTAATAAAATATGTAAAATTGATAAATAAAAGTAGGTACCTACTTCCTAGTAGTACCTACCCAGATACGTACCTATACAATGGCTTCGACAGGGTAAAATCTTTCCATTTTTAAAAGGGGTTTTTATATATATATATATTATCTCGATGATGATGATACCTACTGGATGATGGAGAACACAGAATGTTCTGAAAGTGACTGTTAGACTCTCATTGTTTTATTGAATTTAAACAATAGGTAGATCGTCCAGTACAGTAGGGTTGTGCGACTTCAATTCTTTAAAAAATATCAATTTTAACTTATAATTGATGTTTACAAAAAACAAAAAAAAAAACAGTTTCCTTCAAGTGTGGAACCCACGGTGGGCGAGTCAATCTCGCACATGGCTGTTTTTTTTTAAACTGAGTTAAAAATGGCAGCTATTTTGATCGTAGCTCGTATTTTTTAATTCTTATAGAGTAAAAGAAGGAATGCAACAAAAAATTTATAAAAACCCCGCGATATATTATATATAGGGGTTTTTAATTTTTATGGGTTCATAACAAAAATTTTGGGATCCTACATCAACGAAACGAAATGCATTTTTTATGTGACAGAATTAATTGTACGGAACGTGCAGCTTTTAAATAATCAGAGACGTGCAGTTTGTCCAGCAATAGCCGGTAGGTATTTTCAAAATTGACAGTATTAAAAGAGATAAAACTTGTAACTTGTTTTTTTTTTTTTTTGGTGGGTAGGCCTTGAATAAAGTAGTCATAGATTTTGTTGCTCCCATTTTAATACTCTTTTTAATTATAAAGTATATAAAATAATTCAAAGTAAAGTAAAGTAAAGTAAATATTTATTTGGTAAATTATGGTACAGAACTACAGACAAGATGTTATTAGGTAAATAATTAGGTACAAACATATTTTGTCGTTACCGACGTCCAAATATTGAATTAATATTCTTATTTAAGAATTGAAGAATTCTTGTACCGAGTAAAAACAATGATCTAAAAGATACTCGAAAAGTTCTTTTTTAAATGATGGTAGATTAAGTTGTTTTAGTTTATTTGGCAATTTATTATAGATTTTTATGACCATACAATAACAGTTTTTACTAAAGAGACTTAGTCTTTGTCGGGGCAACGAAATGTTATTTTTGTATCGTTTGCTTGTGTATGGTTGTGAGTATGTACTTAGAAATAAATTGAGGTTTTTAAACACAAATAATGCAGATTCATAAATGTATAGGCACGGAAGCGGTAATATCTTTTTAAATTTAAATAACGGTTTGCAGGTTTGAAGATAGTAAGCATTGCATAACATTTTTTTTGGGTTCTAAATGCTAAAATCATCTCGCTTGAGTTGCCCCATATAATTATACCATACCTCAATAGTGAGGAAACGTATCCATGATATGCAGTTAATGCTGCTTCTATAGAAACAGTTTTTCTTAGTCTAGATAGCACAAATATAAATTTATTAATTTTTGTACATAACTGAAATATGTGTTCTTTCCAATTGCACATTCTATCTATAGTTATTCCCAAAAATTTGGTTGTATTTACTTCTTCTATAGTAGATGTTTTATGGTCAATTTTCATAATTTTTTGTTTTGCATCTTTGGTTAAAAACTGCATGATGTTTGTTTTAGTTAGATTTATGTTTAAATTATTTTCTTCTAACCAGTTGATTGCTTTATTTAGGGTATTAATTATATCATCTTCAAATTCTTTATCACTTTTGTTTTTACCTTCTATGATGAGTGTAGTATCATCTGCAAATAAAATACACTTTTGTTTCATGTAGTTTGGAAAGTCATTAATGTATACTAAAAATAGTAGAGGACCGAGGATAGAACCTTGCGGTACACCATATTTATTTATTTTGAAATTTGATCGATACCTTTTTTTTAATGCACCCTCTAAAACATCTATTTCGACACACTGTTGTCTTGAAGATAGATAGCTTTGTAACCAGTCATTAGCTGTGCCTCTAATACCGTACCTCTGTAACTTATCTAATAATATTTCATGTGATACTGAATCAAAAGCTTTAGTCATATCTAGAAAAATAGATGCAGTTGGTATTTTGTTATTTAGATTTTCTGTTATTATTTTTACAAGATAAAAGCAAGCTAAGGATGTGGAACTATTTTTTCTAAATCCAAATTGATGAGGTTCTAATAGATTGTATTTAATTAAAAAGTCATAAATTTTGTTATACATTACGCGTTCAAATATCTTTGATATAACTGGAATTAATGTGATTGGCCTATAATTATTTATGTCTTTTTTATTCCCTTTTTTATATAAAGGCTTAACTAATGAAAATTTTAAAGAAGTTGGGAAAATGCCTTGTTCTAGTGATAAATTTATGATGTGGCATAGCGGAGTTGCTATATCTGCCGCACATACTTTCAAGACCTTAGTTGTAATTTCATCATAACCAAAAGAAGTGGTGTTTTTAAGTTTCAAAATAATTCTGTAAATATCAATAACATTGACCGGAGTTAAGAAAATGGAATGATCAAAATTAGACAAGTTATTAGTACTTTTACTATCTATTTTTTTACCATTAGATGCTAGTGATATATTCGAAGGCAAATTTATAAAATAGTTGTTAAAGGTTTCTACTATTTCTTCAGGTTTGTTAAAATTTGTTTTATTATGTTGTATTTCAACTATTTGTTGCATATTTTGGTCAGTGTTAGTTATTTGTTTTGTTATATTCCATGACGCTTTACATACATTTTTTGATTTAGAAATATATTTTGTATTGTTTATTTTATGTGAATCATCAATACATTTTTTTAAAATTTTTGTATATTTTGTATACTTTACCTTATTTATTTTTTTATTAGTAGAACTAAAGCGGTATTGTAAGTATAATTTCCTTTTTACGATGCAGCATCTTCTAATGCCTTTAGACAACCAAGTGTTTTTTAAAAAGTTTTTTTTTACTTTCTTAATTCTTATTAAAGGGAAACATTGACCATAAATAATTTAAATGTGTCATAAAATAATGAAAATGCTTGATTAGCGTTTTGTTCTTCTAATACTTCGTTAAATGAAAGACATGAAATGTATTGTTTAAATTTTTTTATATTTTCTATGCTGAAGTCATGTCTTTTTTCGAACCAGAATTTCGATTTAGATCTATTTGTAGCATTAATGGTACTTTGAAATGAAATTATTTGAGCTGTTTCATGATCCGACAGAGCTAAATAAAGTAAATTAGACTTTACTGCTGGTATATTGCTACATATGACATCTAATAGAGCCATGTTACAAGTTGGTTTAACTATGTGGTTCATAATTTCATAATTTTATAATTCAATAGAATAGATTGTAACTCTTGAGAATCTTTAGTGTTGTTAAGTAAATTAATATTCCAGTCTCCACATAATATGACTCTTTTGCTTCCTTTATTTGTTACTTTGTTTAATAAGGACCTTAAGTTAGCTAAAAATATATTGGTATTAGAATTCGGCGTCCTATAAATGCATATAACAATTATATTGATTGAAGTGACGTTTATCGCACAATATTCGAAATTATAAGGTATTGGCTTAACATTCGGTTTTATAACAATGAACTCAAAATCTTTCTTTAGGAGTATGCAGACGCCACCTCTTTTTTGTTTTTCGCGGCAATAACATGCGGCAAGTCTGTAATTTTTCATGTTTAGATTAGTTTCACAACCGCTTTTAATAAATGTTTCTGTTAAACAAATTATATCAATACTGCCTACATATTGTTCTTGCTCTTCTAATGTACATTCAAGGAAGTCTTTTTTGCTTAGTACACCAGCTATGTTTTGACGTAATAGAGATATTTGTGTATTATTATTAGGCTCGAAAAAAATCTGTGTTAATATTTAAAGTGTCTGTGTTTTTCGTAATTTTCGAAATTTTGTGATTAATTTTTTCAAAGAAATAGGGTATCGTACCTTGTTTTAATGTTTTTGAGTTAGTTTCCGGCTGTTTTTCTGGATTTGTGGCTATTGTATTTTCTTGCAATTGTATTGTATTTTTCACTCTTTTACGAATGAAATAACTTTTATTTTTATCAATGAAGTCTTTTTTATAATTTATGTTGTCAATTTCAACATTAAGTTTGAAACAAAGGTACTCCAAATAGGAGTCAAAATGTTCATTGTATGGCCATAAACGATCTATGTCTATGTATGCACAATTTTTGTAGTTTTTACTCAATAAATGTATGTGTTGATTGAGTAAGTTTACATTCAAATAATTATTATTACTGACATTAATTAAAAATACATGGAGATGCTTTAATTTAAACAACGTGTTACAAAGCTCAGACAGTATAGTGAAGGGATTTTTATCATGCTTTCCAAATCTGAAAATAACAATATCATTTTCACTCAGGTCTTTAGTAAAATCATCACTACTTGACAATATGGAGGAAGCTGTTGCAGAGGGTTTAGTTATTGATGTTACACTGTAGATATCATTCCACTTATTTTTTCTCGCAGCTTTCATAGTGATAGCTAGATTTCTAATCTGTTCGTCTCCCAAAATTAATATTTTCGAATTAGGTTTAGAGTAATAATTGTTCGATATTTTGTTCGTTGTCGGACTGGTAGCGACATCTGTTGTTGATCCTTGAACATTATATGAAGTATTTTCTGTAAAATTTCTGGGTTGTTTTTCGGAGTTAAAAGTGGGCGACGTTTTGGTATTCTCCGAACCGCTAGTGACATCTAGTGTCGATCTATGGGGTTTAGGTGAAGTATTTTTTTAATATATTTGTTTAATACCTCTGGTTCATTTCTTGGTTGAGGTGTTTGTATTATTGTATTCTATTCAGGGTTCTTGTTTGTAGAAAATTCCTGAGTTAGTTTGTTACCTTTCGTGGTTTCTTGGATGGAAAAATCCAGTTTTTTTTTTGTTAGAACATTTAGTTTTAACTTTTAAATTACTTGATGTAGAAGTACATATGTTTGTCAAGTGCATATTTCTATTTATTTCATATTTCGAAAGTATTTTTTTTAAATTGTTGTTTTCGTTCGAAATCTTTTCAATTCTATTTTCAGCTAATTCAAACTTTATTTGTAATCTTTTAAGCTCATTTTCTAGCTCATTTATTCTATCGCCGTTTTTTATATTCAGTTTAGGACAGCTTCTTGTAATTTTAGTGTTTGGAGATGAAATGTATGAGTCCTCACTCATTAGCGATTGAAAAGAGTTATCAGTTGATATATTTACTGTAAATTTATTCCTTACAGTTACATTTTCAGTACTTGTAGGTGAAAATACGAACGATGATGGTAGTGATGGAGTAACATCAGTCGTTGAACATAGTAGTTCTGTTTGAAAAGTTGGCGTCATACAGTTTTCTTGCTTAAGGACGGATGTACTGTAATAGGGGGAAACATCCTTTTCTGTTCCGACATTTTAGTATAGCAAAAATTAAAATTTCATTATCGAATAAATACCATTCGCTACTCATTGAGATATAGTATGATGTAATTAAAAAAAGTGGTCAAAAAATCGTATAGTAACGGCAGAAAATTATTGGGAAATTCATGGAAATCTCAAAAAAGGTCTTATCGCGTTCCGACTATTGTGATTTAATTTGAGACATTATTTAGACAAAAGTTATTTTAAATTGATCGTAAAAGATCAAAAAACACTTTAAATAAATAATATTTTCAATAAAACTTATAGTTTTTTTACAATCTGGTTCCAAACATCCCTCATTTTTACAGCACGAATTTTTCATACAAATTTAGTACGGGCGCGCGCATCACAAAATTTCGTTATATATTCATGAAATACGGCAGTCATTTCCCATACGCCTGCGGGCTCTCAAGGCGTGAGGTTGCGTCCCGTTGCTCCTGAACTGACGTTTGTCACTGTTAGTATCCGTACACAAACGTCAATGCATCCACTACCATTGAACAAAACTAATCATCGATATTTATACGTATAAAAAAAATGTAACTGGACGATTTCTGTATATAAAATATTTATTTTGAAAATTTAATTGGTGGTTATTTTATTATTCACTGTGCCCAAAACGGTATTTTATTCTCTGTCTTATTTTGCCTGTTTTGTGCACGAACTCCACTAAAACTAACTTTGAATGGGTATTTTGGTTCTTATAGCTCAGTCTAAGTAGATTTTTTCTTTTATAACAGTCGTCCGAAGGGGGAAACTGGCGAAATATCAATTTCGGGTCTATGGGGTACCTAATGCTGATGTTCATTCTGTTTTGGTCTCGCAGAAAAGGGCTGTTCGTGCCATATACAAAACTAAATTCAAAGAAGTTGAAATCCACGACCAATACATAATTGAAAACTGGATGATGCCCGCGACTTCGTCCGCGTGGATTTTTGATTCCCGCGGGAACTCTTTAATTTTCCAGGATAAAAAGTACCCTTTATCCTTCCCCGGGTACCCTATGTGTTATTCCAGACTATAACCTATCCCTGTACCAAATTACATCAAAATCGGTTGAACAGATGGGCCGTGAAAGCGTAGCAGACAGACAGACAGACACACTTTCGCATTTATAATATTAGTATGGACTGAATGATGCTAGCGACTTCGTCCGCGTGGATTAAGGTTTTTGATTTCCGCAGAAACTCTCATTTTCCGGGATAAAATAACCTATGTCCGTCCCCGGAATACAACCTACTCCTGTACCAAATTTCATCAAAATCGGTTGAACGGATGAGTCGTGAAAGCATACAACCAAACAAACAAGCAACCAACAGACACACTTTTACGTTTATAATATTAGTATGGATTATGGATATTATGGATTAAGTATAATATGTGTGTAGTAGGTCTGACGACCTCCGTGCGGCGCAGTGCTTTGCGCAGCCTGTGCGGAGGTCCCGGGTTCGATCCCCGGCAGGGTTTGTAAATTTATAATTTCTGAATTTCCCTGGTCTGGCCTGGTGGGAGGCTTCGGCCGTGGCTAGTTACCACCCTACCGGCAAAGACGTACCACCAAGCGATTTAGCGTTCCGGTACAATGCCGTGTAGAAACCGAATAGGGGTATGGGTTTAATATAACTGTCATGCCCCTAACAGGTCAGCCCGCTACCATCTTAGACTGCATCATCACTTACCATCAGGTGAGATCGGAAACTAGGGCTAACTTTGTAGCAGTACCTAAGTATATAAAAATATCCATATCCATACTAATATTATAAATGCGAAAGTGTGTCTGTCTGTCTGTCTGCTACGCTTTCACGGCCCAACTACTCAACCGATTTTGATGAAATTTGGTACAAGGATAGGTTGTATCCCGGGGAAGGACATAGGCTACTTTTTATCCCGGAAAATTGAAGAGTTCCCGCGGGAATCCAAAAATATGAATCCACGCAGACGAAGTCGCGGGAATCATCTAGTTCTATACCTATAAATATTTTTGGGGTCTGTATACATAATAAACATTACTCCAAAGATTCCACCTAACGTTAATAATCCTAACTTTGGCCTTAGTAAACTAAACATAACAACAACAAAAGAAATCATTGAAATAATAGATAAGTTAGACGTCAATACCAGTTCCGGAATTGATTGCATAAATACTAAAGTTATAAAGTCTATTAAAATCTCCATAGCTGACGAACTCACTCGGTGTGTAAATACCTGTTTACAAAATGGTAGTTTTCCCGCGAGTCTAAAAATAGCCAAAGTGACGCCTATATACAAATCTGGAACGAAAACAGATCCTGGCAATTATCGACCCATCTCCGTACTCCCAGTATTATCAAAAATTTTTGAGAAAGTTATTTACAATCAGCTAGAATCTTACTTGAACTCCATTGATTATCTATATCCTAAACAATATGGATTTCGATCAAAATCAAATACATTGTCTGCTACTGTTGACTTAGTTACTAAAATAAAAAATAATATAGACGGAAAGAAAATTGCTCTTGGCATATTTATAGATCTTAAAAAAGCGTTCGATACAGTTAGCCACAAAATTCTCTTGGACAAATTAAAACACATAGGTATCACCGATAACGCTCACAAAATTTTTGAATCCTATTTAACTGATCGTTTCCAAGTAGTTAAGATTGGTGAATACCAAAGCATTAAAAAGCTAATAACTTACGGAGTTCCTCAAGGCTCGATTCTTGGATCCATATTGTTTTTGATTTATATAAACAATATAAGTAAACTTGGGCTTAAAGGGGAACTATCACTATATGCCGATGATACCACCTTGTTTTATTATGGAAATAAAATTGAAGAGATAATTCAAGATGCCCAAAGTGATCTTAACCTACTTCATGTATGGTTTCAATGTAATTTGCTTACCCTTAATGTAAACAAAACCCACTATGTAATATTTGCAGCTAAAAATAAAAAAATTAAGGACTTTGAACCACTTAAAATAAATAATATTAATATTAGTAGGTCAGATTGCGAAAAATATTTAGGTTTAACTTTAGATAATAAGCTCACGTGGAAACCACACATTAAAAATATCAAAACTAAATTAGCATCTCTAACTGGAGCCCTTCGCAGCATAATACGTTGCCTACCCCATAAAGTCCGCTATTTAATCTATAACTCCCTAGTGAAGCCACACTTAGATTACTTAATCCAAGTATGGGGATCTGCAGCTAATAGTAATCTTAAAATATTACAAACGGCACAAAATAAATTGATTAAAGTATTATTTAACTACGATTTTTTAACATCAACAGAAAAAATATATAAAGAAACTAAACTAATGAATATAACAAATACATACAAATATTACACTTGTATCTTAATTCGAAAATTATTATCAAAAGAAATACATTCAAACATAACTTTTACAATCAAAAATAAATATCCTCAACTGCAACGTTTAAGAAGTGCCAATAACATAATTTTACGCCCCCCAAGAACCAACTATGGTAAGCGAAATATTACTTTTGAAAGTGCTCAGTTATATAATAAACTTCCGAAAAATATTAAGGAGTGCAAAAGCATACACACATTCAAAAAACTCCTAAAAGCCCACTTTACTAACAAAACTTAAACACACAGTTAAACATTATAATTTATAGTTATATACCAAACTGCCAAAGAAGGTACATCTTCAAAAACTACTTAAAATTTACTTATCCTATAAAAACTAAATACTTAAAATACTTAAATACTAAATTATATATATATATATTTCTGGAAAATAAAATGATTTATTTATTTATTTTTTAAATAATTAAAATATGATAGAAGAATTAAACTTTGGTCACTTCTAGTTAAGATATATCCATGTTTACACAGTTCCGTGGCAGACTATCCGCACTGTGCTATCCGTGTACTTGGTAGGTATGTTTTAGTTCAAGTTGTTGTTTCGTACAGCTAATGCCTAAGACTACCCTCACTATAAATTTAAGAGAAACTGAGTTGTATTTCGTTTAGAATTATTGTGTTTGTTGTAAATTATAGTAATATTATAAGTACTAATAATTATTATAGTAAACTTAATCTTGTGCGCTCGAAATGTAATGTTCTTATTAAGTAATGTTAGCCTGTAAGTCTCAAATAAGTGAATTGTAAAATTCTTTCTGAGACAATAAATATCTTAAACCACAAAGATTTATCATAAGTACCTATATAGATAGATAGAATGAAACAACACAAAACAAAAGTCCTCATAAAGGCACAATTTTTCCAATCCTCTCAATTGTTTTGTATAAAACAAAGAAACGTGCGCACGCCGCCTAGCTTCATCCAATATTTTACTGAACGCGCAGAACTTGCTTCGCAGTTTTCAGTCGCACGTAGGCTGTCAAAATAGCTTCGTCTGATCTGAAGTGATAATCTTGCTTTCTGTCGAGTACAAAAACAATTTACTTCTGCAGTGTGTGACTATTGTAAAAAAGTAAGTATAATTTGTTTTATTAGTTACCTACAGTAATAGTCAGTGTGATTATTGGTAATATTTGAAATAAAAGATCCCTTAAAAAAAAATTAATATGGCGTCGGCCGCGGTGATTTTCGTATTGTTGCGCTGATTGTTGGGTTTTGTATCATTGTGTGATTTCAAATTTGACGTTTGTTGAAGTAAAACTTTTACAGACACGTCACCACGTACTTTTACAGCCAGCGCATAACATAATGGAGAGTGCAACGCCAGTAAAACCCATGTACCGACACTTAATTTTTTGACATAATGACGTAAACATACTTGAGGCTTTTATCAAAGCTCAGCAAAGTTCATCAGTCCATGTATTTTTTAAATTATCTAGACATGATCTAGAATGATTTATTGTGATTCATTATTTTTGCAGATGGGAAAACATAAAAGAAGGTCTGCCTATTATAAAAAAGAAAATAAGCCGTTGCATTGGAAAAAAACAAACAAAAAGTATACCTACTCTTATTTCCTGAAATCTTGAAAGCTGTCATCCCATATCACTTCCACATAATATCACATGCAGATTGCAGAGAAGAAGCAAATAAATGCATAAGTTACCTACATAATTTCTGTACAAGTTTCGCGCTTTATCGAAAAATGCAATTATTCGTTTCTCAATACAAATCAACTAAATTTTCATTTCATTGTGCCTACAACACTTTTCCGCTAATTATCATAGCATCAGAGTTATACCATTTCATGTACCTACTCTCACCATAGTCTGTACACTAGTAAAAAAATATTAATTTATAATTAGTAGACTATACCAACAAAAGACATTCATCTTTCCTATCTAAACATTTTGGTTATTTACGTATTGCAGCTTTGAAATTCTAAACGATGATCAAGTTATAGAATATAAATTGGAGAGCTCTGAACAGCAAGGTAAAAAGCATTCGGCAAAAATAACTAAAAGGTAGGTAAATTACAAAACTAGGTATAAATCCTTATCCTTACTAATATTATAAACGCGAAAGCTTGTGAGTATGGATGAGTGGATGTATGCATGTATGTATGTATGTTTGTTACTCTTTCACGCCTGAACGGCTGAACGGATCTGGATGAAATTTGGCACAGAGATAGATTATAGTCTGGAATAACACATACTACTTACTACTTAATAAAACAGCTACTTTTTATCCCGGAAAATTAAGGGAACCAAAAAACCTCATTTTTTGTTGTTGTTTCCAAATTATATCTGTCGGTTTAGTTGATGGGTAAAATTACAATTATAAAGGTTTGAAATAAATAAAAGAGTACCTTTTATTTATTTTAAACTAGCTGCACTATTGGTAACTATCGCCAGGAAGGCTGATTCAGTATTAGGTAGATGTAGGCTCTCCTCTTATGACGATAGTGAAGGACTGCCCGCATGCTGATGGGGTCTGACTACTTATCGCCTCTCAAAGACGTCTTATGGTTGCCTAAAATTAACAATGACTAGGAAGGCTAACACATCTTTGAGCGGCCATGTCTAGTGAACGGCTCGATGAATAGCGTCAGTTTTTATACTGTTTACATAGGTTTTGCGCATACTTTAATACTGTACAAGAATCAGCCTTCCTAGTTATGGTTCATTTTTGGTAACCATAGTACGTGTTTGAGCGGCCATATCTAGTGACAAGCTGATCTGCATGCAGGCAGACCTTCACTATCGTCATCAGTGGAGAGCCCTACACCCACCTAATACTGAATCAGCCTTCCTGGCGATAGTTACCAAAAGTGCAGCTATCTCATAGTCAGTACCTACATGATATTATAAACGTTTTTTTGTTGTCATAAAACTTCGGTTTGTCAAAATGTGACAAGGATAATTTTTATTTATATCAATTATATTAGGTACTTTATACTAATAAACTTTATATTGTAGTAATAAATTGCGGTTTTATTTTCCATTTCAAAGTGCTATAAAAGATTCACATCAAAAACTAAATAAATAATGGAAATAGGTTTTTTAGGATGAGTTGTGTCATTTATGATGAATCAACGGGACTTTACCCAGCTTGAAAAGGAGATTCTACTGAGGAGAGATGACAATAACTCAGCAGTTTATAAAAAGAAAAAAATAATGTACCTAGAAAATAATACACAATATATAGGGAGCTACATAAATATATGTACATACATAATGTATCAAGTATTACTCTGATTTAGTGGGCTGTTAGTGGATAGTTTCCATGCAACATTAGGAAAATCATCAGTTGATGCTACGTTAGTTGTTACGGATATGTCTCAAACCCACCAGCATCAATTGATTTTCATAGCTTAGCTCTAGGGGAAAGGGGTTCAACTAAGCAACGAAGTTTTTCACATAATGAGGAAAGGAAACACGTCCTTCTAAGTATTTATTACGAGAGAGGGAATGACAGCATGACAGTCACGCAGCTTACTTACGTCCATAATGTTCCCTACATTACACATTATACTAGTTGAAGTATGGAACACAGAAGCTGACTAGTTACTTCTCAAACCACTTCATCTACATCGCACATCTCAGATGGAAATGGAATCTCCTAGTGCTGTCTTACACCGTTTTTATACTATTCATGCAGAACTACTACTAATACTAAGCGCCATTATTAATTAAATTTATTTTTCTACCTAAGCATACAACCTTTATCAAATAAACACCTATCTTTACCTATATCTACTCATAGTTATAAATCAGTTAGCAGGAATCAGCCGGTTGGTATATTATCAAGAAGCACCTCTACAATCCATACTATGATATTAAAAATGCCAAAGACGTGTAATTGAACGGCCCATTATTTCAACCAAGTTGGTATAGAGTAAGATTACATCCCGAGGAAGGACATAAGTTACCTTTATCCCGAAAAATTGAGAAATTCCCGCAGAAATAAAAAAAAATTAACGAACGCAGACGAAGCCGTAAGTATCATCTAGCTATCAATCAATAAATAATATTATTTGTGCCATAGTGAGAAAGTTGATGGCATATTGTGTGCTCCCGTGGTAGGGGCTGAATCCCTCTATGTGTGCCTGCGTAGACTGTGGTTGTATGTGTATAGAAACAATTGACAGCGGCTGACAGCTACGCCTAGATGTCGGCCAAGGGTAGGACCCTTAAGCAAGCAGTTTTTGCATTTCCAGCTGGTTTTCTTTTCATGACTCATATTAAGATATTTTTGTGGTGGTAAGTCCGTGCATGGTAGATGAAATGATGCCTTACATGGTGAACACGTTATATTTTCTTTGTCCAGTATTTTATTTGGGTCAATGTGGGTAAATGTAAACAGAGGTAAATGGAAACGCATTCAATAATTCCGTAGTTTTTATTAATATCAGATTCTGAGTGTAACGAAACGCGTCTATAGTCTATTATCTATGACAGCCATTTTGAAATTTCAGTGTCAGAGGTTAGATAACAGGTGTTTGATGTGTTTGTTTTTTTTTTGCAAAACTCATTGAAATACAGATTGCTAATGGTAAAAAGTAATGCATCTACCTCAAAAACAATTAAGGTAAGTTATAAAACGTTTTGACTAATGAGATGAAAGTGGATTAATTTGCATGGTGTTGGTTTTATTTTCTCTGTAAAAGGTGCCCGCCATTTTTTGAATCCGCGTTTACAATTACCTCAATATTTAGTGCATGGGGTAAAATGTAAACACAATACGAGGTAAATGTAAATGTGTGGGGGAATTGGAAACACCATAATTTTTGCTTTAATTTTTTTCTGGTGTTGATGGTGGTTGATTGTAAACATTTTATTTCAGTGCTGTCGTCTCTGCATAATACAACATAAACATGCCGAGGACATATATTCGGAAGAAGAAACCACCAAGTTACTCCCTAGAAGATGTGAGGCGAGCCGTAGATGACGTGACTAATAAAAAAAAAACATTTCGAGAAGCCAGCGTGTACTATGGGGTTCCTACTGCGGTTATATTCCACCGAATCAAAGGTAGAAAAGTACCCTTGGACAAAATGGGTGGTGGTGTTGCGAAAGCATTACCTGATCGTGTCGAGGACCATCTTGTCAATTGCCTTAAGGCAAGGGCTAGAATGGGCCACCCTTGCCATAAAGAGGAGTTGAAGCTGCTGGTTGGAGAATACGTATCAATGTTAAAGATAAAAACTCCTTTCAAAAATAATGTTCCAGGAGACTGTTGGTATCAAAATTTTATGAAAAGACATCCAAGCCTTTCCTTGAAAAAGCCAGAATTACTACAGAAAGCGCGGACAGATGCCAGAAGACCACATGTGGTATACAACTTTTATGATATGCTTCACACTGAAGTAATAAATAACAACCTGGCAGACAAACCCTGTTATATTTTCAATGCCGACGAAAGCGGTTTTCATCACGATCCTTCGAAACTTAGAGCAATTGGTGAGAAAGGGGCGGCACTCTCCCGTGTCACAGGTGGTTCTGGTCGAGAATCGACTAGTGTGTTGGCGTGTGTTTCTGCTGATGGAAAGTTTTTGCCCCCATGTATTGTTTTTAAAGGAACTGCTGTCCAGGCGAGATGGGTTTCTGACAAGGCATATCCAGGAACTTTATTTGGAGCGACAAAGAATGGTTGGATGGAAGAACCTACTTTTCACAACTGGCTCGTAAATGGTTTTATACCATATGTAGACAACATAAGAAAAGAAAATGATGACCCGGACCACAAAGTTATTTTAATATATGATGGTCATTCTAGTCATATTAGTGTCAGGATCGTTGAAGATGCAATTAAAGCAAACATTATCTTGGTCAAATTTCCGAGTCACATGACAGATCGCATTCAACCATTAGACAAATGTGTGTTTGGTCCTGTGAAGACTTATTGGGATAAAACGCTAGTAGAACACGGCGTAAAGCAAATGGGAAAAGGCAGTGCTCATTTGTCCAAAGAAAAATTCACTGAATTACTGGGTGAGGTATGGGGAAAGGCCTTCACACCCAAAAACATTATAGCTGGATTCAATACTACTGGAGTATTTCCAGTAGATGCTTCAAAATTTCCAAAAAAGCTATTTAACGCAAGAGAATTAAAGATATACCAGGATTTAATGACCGCTATAAATGACATCAGAACAGAGGAATCATCAGATGAATGTGTTAATGATGTCTCAATTAATAGCAATATGACTTTACCAGATATCACACATCAGCCACAATTGAATGACAGTTCTATTTCCCCATGTTGCTCCAACTCTGATAAACCCACCATTTCAGTCCCAGTAAACTTATGTATAGAGGATGTAGGCTGTTCATCTCACACTAGCATTGAAAGCAACAATTATAGTTTCCCCGCTATAATAAATGCTGATGAAAACATCACTTCACATTGCTCTAGCTCTGAAGAGCCCACCACGAGCGTTCCAGTAAGAGTAAGCATTGCTGAAGATGTCTCTCCGCACTGTTCGGGGGTCATAAATCGATCTGATAGTGCTCTGAAAAATGCAAATGCTCAAGAACCTGCTTCTCCAGATTACAGCTTTGAAGAGAATACCAGAAGTGACAGTGCAACATGTACAGATGGCTCTTCTGCTTTACTGAATAATATATTAAAGTTGATAGCACTGGACACAAGTACGAATGATTTGGTAAAAGCAAAGCTTCTGAAAGCGATATCATCTTCCAATAGTTTTGAAGATAGTCCTGATGATATTATGTCACCAAACAAAGATATTTTGGATAAATTATTCAAAACACAAACAAACACCCCAGAAAAGAGGAAGAAAATAGTTATTCCAAGGCTTAAAGTAGCTACTTATGGTGAAGTTCTTACTAGTGATGCTGTTAAAGATCGTCTGAAAAAAGCTGAAGAGGAGAAGACAAGTAAGGGGAAGAAGATAAAAATTAAAGTCGAAAAAAGTATTAAAAATAAAGGTCTAGGAAAAAGAACAAAATGTGCCAACTTGCATGAAGAAAATGAAAAGGAAAATAAAAGAGCAAAAAAGACAAGACTTGAAAAAACTGATATGGATACTGAAGAAATATTAACAAAATAATAAGGATCAATGCAAGCAAGCTAATTTTACCGGAAAAAATAAGCACAAGAAATTAAGAGTTCATGTCAATGATAGTGATTCTGAGGAAGAACAGGAAGTGGTACCATATGCAGAAAGTGACGGCAGTGACTACAATATAGAATGTGAAAATGTAGAATGTGATTGGTTGGAACCAATGGGCACTGACAATTTGATAAAAGGTAACTTTGTGTTGGTACAGTTTAAAGGAGGGAAAAGGCTGGCTACTGTGTTTCGATATCTTTGTATGGTTGAAAGTATTGATGAAGAAGATACTAATGAAATAGAAGTAACATCTTTAAAGAGTGTCGATTCTTCGAAGCAAGTCTTTGCGCTCAATGAGAAAGACACTAGTTGCGTGCCTATTACCGATATCATTGGTCTGTTACCAGAGCCGCTGATATCTCTAAAAGGAGAAAGAATTTTTTATAAGTTTCCTAAACCAATAGATGTATATGAAAAAGCATGATCTCTTAAAATAAATGTTTAACAAATATTGTACAGAATTGTTTTAATTTACCTCCTTTTATTAGTCAGAATGTTGTACTAACCTTATCATTTAGTTTACTTTTACCCCAAAATAAGTAATTTATTTCCATTTACCTCAGCTGTTAGTTCAAAGGTTATATGGATTTTTTTTGTTTGTTTCTATTTACCTCCTTCTACAGATAAAGACTTTTTCATCTAATATATTTATTACAGAGTCCAAGTATGCACTACATACCTAGCTCTCTGTATTATTAAAGCATACAATGTGGAATAAAATGTTTACAAATACCCCAAAACGGTAGTTTTTGAAATATTATGTTGGGGTATATGTAAACTCGTAACAAAACACAAATTATATGTGCTAGAAGGATTTAATATGGATTTTTCTGTACGTTACTAATCCCTGGGGTCTCTGAAAAAAAAGTAGTGCACCACATCATCACATGTATTTTTAAGGACGATAACAGTATTGCAACCTGTAAGGTTTTTCAAAAGTGTTTACATTTACCCACTTTGACATTCCCTGGCTACCAGAGGCCCAATTGACAAAGAAAATCGAAAAAAATCATTTGATAATCATTTGCTAAAAAGCTAAAAGCGTATTACTTGAATGCCTCATCATCCGCAGAATCATCCAAAAATACGCAGAAGCTTTTAGATAATACGGACATCAAAAGGAGACTAAAAAGAATGAAATCGTTCGAACTAGTGCAAGTGCTGTGTAGTGAATTAGTGCTTGTGCTACTTAAGTAGCCTAAACATTTTTTACAGTTTGGCGCCATCATAACAAAGTTATTTTCATTTTCATACACAATAAATATAAATAATATTACTCAAACTATGATTTGAACCCGGTGATGATAGTTCACTATGAATTATAGATAGTCCGTGTCTAATCCAATTGCGCCACGAACGCGATTACAATTTAGTTTGAATTTGTCGTATGGTACTTAATTAGTACTATATCTATTTTACTATGACGGATCACTGAATATGGTTATTTGTCCACTTTTAAAATCACTTTTAATATTTTTTTATAGATTAATTATACACTTTCACATTGTTTTTTGTTTTGTTTCGTATATTTTGTTGTTTATTTATTATTGTGCTAAGGTTACAGTCTAGCAATCAAGTGTAGCTGAATGTCAATAGATGGCGTTTAACAAACTAATTATAATGCAGTTATGTAGATGGCGATAATTTTCCAATTAAACGTTAAATTTTTAAATATATTTTTAAGCGTCACTATTTTACTTTATTTTAATGTTTCAGTAAATATCATAATATATTCTTAAATATATTATTTATAACACTTATTAACTTATATTTAAACACTGTTAATGTTTTTTATTAATTAGTTTAGAGAGTTTCAAATGTTTATGTTAGCACTTTTAGCACTGAGCACTTTATTATGAATTTATGCATATTTATTTGTTTTTACTCGAAGATAACGTTCATGCACTAAGTTCAAACTATAAAGTATCCCAGAAAATCGGATTTACTTAGTAAAGCTCACTTAAACTATTTTTTTGCATATAATTATTGAGGAGCTGTTGTTTACGCGACGCCAGCGCAACGAACCCGCTTAAAATTCTTATGTACCTGTAGATTGTTTTAATCCGCCAGCTTTCTCACAAATATTTGTGCAGAAATTCACACCTAGTTTTTAATAGTGTCCACCGTGTGTTAAATCTAACCTCACTTTTCTCACTTCACTTATACAATGGAATCCTTTAAGGCAACCCTAAGTGAAATAACAGAGCACTTTAATACCAGGATGATGGAGTTTCAAAAGGAATTTAAGGGTGCCATCCCGGCTACTAGGCCTTCTTCTAATTTGAACGCTCAGTTTGGGGCATTCCGTTCCTTCGTCCTGATTGCGTTAGAAAACCTACAGCTGCAGGTTGAGCTGTTGGCTAGGCAGCAAGATGAAATTGAGATGCGGTCCCGGCGGAAGATTCTTCTAGTGCATGGAGTGACGGAGGCAGAGAAAGAGGATCCCAGCGCTGCAGTTTCTAAGCTTTTAGCTGAACGCCTTGGATTGCCACAGCTTACTCCGGATTCTTTAAGTCGCTGTCATCGGTTGGGTCGGGCTGGGGGTGATAAGCCCCGGGCTGTGCTTGTTAAATTCAAAGAGCTGGCATTAAAGGAAAAAGTCTGGTCAGCTAAAACAAGCTTGAAGGGTTCTGGGCTGACTTTGTCCGAGTTTCTAATCAGAAGTCGCCACAAGACCTTTCTGGCAGCTCGACAGCGTTTCGGAGTGGCTAAATGCTGGACCAGAGATGGCGTTATCATAGTGCTTGGCCCTGATGGAAAAAAGCATCGCATCACTACTCTAGCGGAGTTAAACGCCATCCAAAACTCAGTTCAGGATGTATCTGCACCTTCCATCACTCCTGCGGCTGTGGCTACGGCTCCAAAGGACTCCAGAAGCGTCAACTCTCGAGTTAAGAGAATGGTCAAAAAGTGAACGTGGATATTATTGGCCCTGTGTTATAGCTTCTCTCCTTTAGTGTACTGCAGCTGGATGCTGTGAATTGTGATTGTTTGATTTTCTTGTACCAACTTTACTACAGCTCTTTCTTTTTGTTTTTGTAACAACTTCTACTTTTGTATTACTAACAGTTATTTTTGTTTACTAATTGTTGTTTTAGATTTACAAAATTAAAGTTGAAGGTAATTTAATTTAATATAAATTAAATCTATGTGTATGTTCCGATATACACTGCTAGCACAGTGAGGTGTGGTGTGACGTCAATTTAGTATACTGCGAAGCCGTTCCTATAAAGTTAGCTATACTGTTTACTGTTTAAAACGGAACGTAGTCAGCACTGAGAGCACCTTACCTCGAAAACGCCAGTGCTCACAGTATAAAAATGGCGACGATTTATGACGTCATATATTTCCCTAGGATACTGCGGCAGTATACTGTCAGTCCATAACGGAACGAATTCCTCCCCAGTAAGAGCACTGAACAGTGCTCGCAGTGTATATCGGAACATACCCTATGACAACGTAATTGTAAATCGACATTGACGTTTGGCATTAGTTTAGTTTGACAGATCGTTTAGAAATTTTATAGTTATGTAGGTACGTGTAAGGCATGCGGCACGCTATGGGTAACTTTGTTTATGTATTTTGTTTGTTTAGTTGTAACTCTTATTTAGTATTTTGTGCAAAAGTTTTAAGTTTTTCTTTTTGTTAATAATAATTTATTAATCTGATGGACAGCTGGCGGATTAGTAAAGTAATTTTAAAAGACACTATTGTCTTTAGTATATATAAGTATTTATATTATATTTGTATACCTAATATTTATTTATATATTTTATATTATTATTTTATATTATGTCGTCGTCCAGTTTGGACATGGATAGTGATCTTTTTCTATCTGCGTCTAGTGGTGAAAAACTTCAATGTTGTTCTTCATGTTCATATTAATGCACAAAGTATCCCGGCTCATTATCCAGATAGGATTGCATCTTTTGAATCTCGTAACTTACATGCCATTCTAGTCTCCGAATCCTGGCTTAAAACTTGCTTACCCTCAACGTCTTATTCGCTGCCTGGTTTTCGGCTTATTCGCAATGACCGTGTTGGTAAAGGAGGCGGTGGAGTAGCGATCTACTTACGTTCGCATATTCCTTTCACTGTTGTTAGTTCGTCTCCACAGCCTTCACTACCTGATGCGGCCGAGCACTTATTAGTGTAAGTTATGTTATCCCACACTAAAATTCTTCTTGGTGTGTTTTACTGTCCTCCCTCTGAACCTAATTATTTTAATTCTTTTGAAAATTTACTAGAAAAGTTAATCCCCTTGTACAATCAAACTATTATTATGGGAGATTTTAATACTTGCTTACTCAAAGATAATTATCGAAGTAGGAAACTTTTAGCTACAGTGGAATCGTGTAACTTACATGTTTTGCCCCTCTCTGCTACACACTTCTCACCAGGGTGTTCCCTCTCTTCTTGACCTAATCATGGTCTCTTCTCCAAATCTCGTCTTTAAGCATGGACAGTGTTCAGCTGACGCATTTTCTTATCATGACTTGATTTACCTCTCCTACAAAATACGTCCTCCCAAAGCTAAATCGAGGATTCTTCTACAGCGTAATTTTGGAGGGATTGACAAGAATCGTCTTTGCGATGACGCTAGACAAGTAGACTGGGATGCTATCAAAGGTGTTGATTCGATAGATCAAAAAGTTGACATTTTCAATACCTTAGTGACACAACTTTATGATTTACATGCACCTTTAAGACCAGTTAAAATTAAACACTTACCAGCTCCGTGGCTTTCAGATGAGATAAAAGCTTCAATGGACAAAAAGAATTCAGCCAAATACAAATATAAAATTAATGACTCCGACGCCAATCGGTTGAAGTATCACAAAGCTCGGAATCGCTGTAATATATTATGTAGAGATGCTCAACGACGCCACATACACAAGTCAGTCGAAAGTGGCGATACCGCTAAAACATGGAAATTTCTTGAGTCACTTGGAGTTGGTAAAACATCCCATAATTCTTCTATTAATATTGATATTGAACTCCTTAATAAACACTTTTCTACTTGTGATGTAATTGATAGTAACGAAAACCAGCGCACTATTAATATTCTTTCATCATCTTCAACTCCTGACTTTTTACCCTTTTCTTTCCAGTCATTCTCCGAATGTGATGTTAGGAAGAACGTATTGTCTATTTCATCGAATGCTGTCGGTACAGACTGCATTAGCCGTAATATGATTATTCCTATCCTTGATGTTGTTTCCCCTATCCTTACCCACATTTTAAATTATTCTATTAGTATCAGCGAATTTCCTGAAGCATGGAAGAATGCACAAATTATCCCTCTTCCCAAAAAACTTAAACCATCATCTGTAAACGATTTTCGTCCCATTTCTATTTTACCTTTTCTCTCAAAAGTTCTTGAGAAGTTAGTCTATCAACAATTGAACCTGTTCCTTAATAAACACTGTCTTCTCAGTCCATTGCAATCTGGATTTCGTCCTGGTCATAGTACGGTTACTGCACTGGTCAAGGTTACCGACGACATTCGTTGGGCAATGGACAATAAACAGCTCACAATTTTAACGTTGCTCGATCTTAGTAACGCATTTAATACCGTAGATTACGACATTTTGTTGAGTATGTTGCGTTCTTCTTTTAACATAGCTCCGTCGGTGATTGATTGGTTTCGGAGTTACCTCAATGGTCGTCGACAGCGCATCCGAATCGACGAGACCTTTTCGTCGTGGTGTAATGTGACGGCCGGGGTACCTCAGGGTGGCGTGTTGTCTCCTTTACTATTTGCTATTTTTATTAACTCTATTACTCCGTATATCTCTTCTCTCTACCATATGTATGCAGATGATATCCAAATTTATCGGTCTGCAACTCTGGAAGACCTTGGTTCAGCCATTACCGCCATTAATAACGACCTAGCTGCAATTGCTGAGTGGAGCAGACAATATGGACTTCGCGTGAATCCTGCAAAATCTCAGGCAATTATTATTGGCAGTCCAGGGTTTATTTCTAGAGTTAACTGGCACAGCATTTCTCCGATTATGTTTGATGGCGTTGCTATACCATACTGCGCCTCTGCTAAAGATCTTGGTATTCATTTGGATTCGGAACTGACCTGGTCTGTGCAGATAAAGGAAATAAGCAGGAAAACGTTTGCTGTTATGAGCTCGTTACGTCGACTGCGTAACCTTTTGCCAATTCCTACCAAAATTATGTTGGCACAATCTCTCCTTCTCTCTATTCTCGATTATGCGGATGCAAGCTTTCTAAATTGACCCAGGACCAACTTAATAAGCTTGAGCGACTTCAAAATATTGCTATTCGGTTCATATTTGGCTTACGCAAATATGACCACGTTTCCGAATTTCGTCAAAAGCTCAAGTGGCTCCCTATTCGCCGTCGCCGGGATATGCATGTCCTTTCTCTTCTGTACTGTGTTTTATTTCACCTTAAAACTCCTTCTTATCTTAAGGAGAAGTTTCAATTTCTTGGGGTGCAATCAGACATAAGATCTTGTCGAACACTTACCTTGAAAATGCCTGCACACAAAACAAAATTTTATCAAAATTATTTTACTGTACAGGCAATTGAATTGTGGAATGCACTGCCATTGACAATTAGACAATCAAAATCTCTGGGTGTATTCAAGAACGCTCTAAAGACATATTTCCTTTCAAATTGAAGACGACTTTAGTTTATCATATATTATTCTATGGTATGTAAGTGTATGTATGTATGTATGTATGTGTTGTAACGAAGCGTTACATATTTAAGTATTATTTATTTATAATGTAATTATTTATCATTTAAAGCCATGTTTTTATTAAAATTATATTTATTATTTATATAATATTAAGATACATAAGTAAGTATATTTACAACCAATTTCCGTACGCGATTTTGCTAGCGTCTGATATTAGCAATAGACGGAACCCGCGGCTTGAAGTTGGTTAATTATTCTAACCTCATTCAGGCCCGGCGCGCTCCTAGCGTCGGGCGTGATGCTTTTTGTCGCGTCTCAGCGCACTAGTTGGGACGCGACGCCATTTAAAATGCGTTTCTTAAAATTTAAATATAATATTATGTAAATTCCGTGCAACAATCCTCCCGCATTAGTTTTGAATGGTACCTAAAACACGTAAATTGTAGTAATTTTCTTACAACATTGCTTATATTTTTTTTTATTCTTATTTTATTAATTTATTTGAGTAATTGGTAAAATCATTATTCCAATTGTCCATTGCAATCTTTGTTTTAGTATTTCTAAAATAGTTTTATCAAAATTCGTTCGTAACTTTCCAATGGATTGCATCATCCTTTTTATTTTTCAAAACACCCTCAGTTTGTTCATTAGTTAAATTTTATCTTTGCTTTCATATTTTTGGGCCTTCAGCCAAATCATAATTCATACTCATTGTAAACTCCGTTCTGGATCCACCACACCGACAATTCTATCACGCAAAAGTACCTCCTGTGGTCTACACAGGCCAGGGCCGGATCCAGGACGGAATTGATATGCCAGACGTTAACTAGTCGGTATTATCAATTCCAGGAGCAACGTTCGCACTTCAACATCGTCGTGGCATAACATCGAGCCACGTCACACCAGCACCGTTAGGGATCCCAACGTGACCATCTGCTGCGCTCCTTACCTCCGGGCCGACCTTCAACATCGCGGCTAATCACCCAGGAGAGTACTTAACTACCACCGAGGTCAAAGCAGATATCACGTTACACCACGACCCTACAAATTTGTGTGCCTACTCGTTGAGCATAGTCGCGGTTCTCTGTGCCCATTTTTAGAGTTCCGCAATAAACGCTTTTCACAGTTTTCCATTTTGCAATTTCATTACATTCTCCTTTTATTTTTCTAAATTATTATAATAATTCCACCCCGGCAGTGTAATGTGTATGTATATATTATGTATATTTTAGTATATATTTAGATAAGTACATAATATATTTTAGTTTAAATATAATATATCTATTTATATGAATTATGTAGTATTGTATTTGTGTATTGCATTATTTAATTAAGTAGAAATTTTGAGCCACCCGCATTCTGGTTTCCTAGCGCTTTCCTAATCTTAAGGTTGCCTGGAAGAAATCGCTGTTTAGCGATAAGGCCGCCTTTTGTACCTATCCTTCTTTTTTATTTCATTTCATGTTTTATTGTCTTTGTTTTTTTTGTGTGGTGCAAATAAAGAGTTAAATAAATAAATAAATAATTTGACCTGAAGCTGAAGCACAAGTTCACCTTAGTTCAGCCTCAGAAGCCCAGATTTAAGAAAAATAAAATAAAATAGCAACTTGATAATTATTATAGTAGTAGGTACTACTTACAATGCTTATTTTTACAAAACTTATTCATCAATACAATTAGCTGTAATGTAAAAAATGTAACCTAAAAAATTAGGTATGTAACTAGATATATTTTTGGCATAAATAAATATTATTTATTATTATTATTCCGGGATGAAATTTGGTACAAGTACAGGTTGTATCCCGGGGAAGGACATAGGCTACATTTTATCCCGGAAAATTGAAGAGTTCCCGCGGGATTCAAAATACATAAATCCACACGGACGAAGTTGCGGGAATCATCTAGTGTCATAATATTTTAATTTTCTTTAGTTTATAATATATTAGTTTTTATTTAAGCATCTAGTGTACGGTAGCATTCCCCCTCGTTTAATAATAGTATTATTGATTCAGCATCACATCTCGAGTTTGTGGATTTTTTAATATAGGCCTAGAAAAAGGGACACCTACTTAATTACTTACTCTTTAAACATTTTTAGTAAAATTCGCACGTAGCTACATAAATAGTACCCATACTTACATAATTAAACTAAATAATATTAAAATACACAAAAATATTTAAAATGAAAACAAAATCATTTACTTAGAACTTTTTTCCGAATATAATCCAAAGAAACGTAAAATAAGGCACATTTAGTTTTATACTAGCTGATGCCCGCGACTTCGTACGTGTGGATTGAGGTTTTTAGGTTCCCGCGGGAACTGTTTGATTTTCCGGGATAAAAAACAGGCTATATTGTGCTATTCCAGACTATGATCTATCTCTGTGCCAAATTTCATCCAGATCAGATCAGCCGTTCTGGCGTGAATTTTTTTCTAGTTCAATTTAATACATATCTATTTTCATCGTAAAATTAGTCCGAAAGGAGTTATTGTCAAAAATCTGTTTTTGGGCGCCATTTTTCCAATATGGCGCGAGCGGCATAGATACGAGATAGCAAAGTGAAAATTCGGAAAGAGCACGTCGAAATCTATAAAATACACCAATTTTAAAAACCCCTAAGTAAAACTTTCTAAGTTAAACTACCAAATGACTGGGTTATTAATTATAATATTAGCATAGAGCTGCTTTATGAGCTCATTGTAACCCCCCAGTATGTCTAATGAAAGTAGACAGTGGAATAGCGCAACATGGCAACCCTAAAATAAAATTTTTGATCATGTCGAAGATCAGTAGTGTTTGCATACTACTACAGCTACACCTATTATGTAGTTATATGTACACAAGTGCAAAAATTGTAAAAACTTGAATAAACAAACCAGCAGCGGACGTCTGGAGGTTGAGACGATGACGACGACGAAACCAACTTTTTGATGTATTGTTACTATCGATATACATATATCGTCGCTTTTCCTACGAAAGGACCTAACTGACATCGAGTTAATTGTTCAGGGCAAGCGTTTTTCGGTTTCGTGCTCAACTATATTGTCCACAGCTTGCTCAAATAAAGCTATATTAAAATTAAAAAAATATTCTTATAATCTGTGAATCAAGGCCTGTCTGCAAGTAGGAATTGTCTTATTTAAATGTGCGTATTCATTTAGGTAAAAATATTTAAAACAGTTACGCCACTTCATAAGAACTTTGTTTTTCTGAAAAATTAATTACTTAGGAGATACGACTGTATTTTTGACTGAATAATTAAATCACATTTAATTCAAAATAATTTGTTTTTTATTGCTTTATATATAATAATAATTAGGATAGTTTTAAATCATTTTTTGAGTGAAATGTTTTGGATTCGTACTATTTTGGATTTTTTTACTGCCCAAGGTTTTATACATTTTTTGTCACCAATTTACATAAATTTTTAACTCTATTAGTTAATGTCTAAGGTATTCCGTCGCAATCAAAATTCAGACGTAAGTGAAAACCCCATTTTTATTCAATATAGTCTAGTTCACACTAAATGACGTATTTTCAGTTACGTCATAGTTGATAGATTTTTATTTAGCTGATCACTAAATAAAAATCTTTCTAATAGCCCTAAGTATAAAATACGCCACTTAGTATGATTTCCTTTTCGCAAATGAGCCAATACGCCATACTTATCGATTGTCCTAGCCAGTAAACGGTAAAAGATATGAAAAAGTCGATAAGACAGATCGACAGAGAATTAAAAGTACATTATTATGATGTATTTAGTGCAGTTACGTCAAAAGTGTCAGATAGGTCCTTTCGTAGGAAAAGCGACGATATGTAGGTACTAGATGGGCCCTTTCATAGAAAAAAAATAGGCGTCCAACCTTTAGAGCACGCTCCTAACCTTAGGTCCACATTCTTTGTTTGACAGGGCCCGTCTATGTAAATTGAGGTCGTTGATTGTTACAAAATCCAGTAATTACCTAACTAGTTAGTAGGTACTAGCTAGGTACTTGATATTAATTGTAGAAAGAATTATTGGAGAACACTGCGCCACAGAGGTCGTCAAAGTATATAGGATACCGGAAGTCTATCTACACTTCTACACTAATATTATCATTATCATTATCATTAATTAATATTACCAATGCGAAAGTTTGGATGGATGGATGTATGGATGTATGGATGGATGTTTGTTACTCAATCACGACCGAACAGCTCAACGGATTTTGATGAAATTTGGCACAGGGATAGATAACATTCAGTCTGGAATAACACTTAAGCTACTTTTTACCCCGGAAAATTAAGGAGTTCCCGCGGGAATCAAAAAACCTCAGTCCACGCGGACGTAGTCGCGGGAATCAGCTAGTAAAATATATAATCTACTAGCTAATGCCCGCGACTATCTCTGTGCTAAATTTCATCCAGGTGCGTTCAGCAGTTGGGGCGTGATTGAGTAACAAACATCCATCCGTTCATCCATACATCCATCCAAATTTTCGCATTAATTAAATTATTAGGTATAGGAAGATGATGTGTCACCTTTCAGGTTGTACATATTTATCTATGGTGTCACCATACATAAACTCTGCATTCACTCGCGCGCGAACTATAGGCCATATTGAAATTAGTTAGTATAAAGAGTGTTTTGACGATAAAAAATCAGTCTCCTGCCGGCAGACTCAGCTTCCCCAGTATATACGTATAGTCTATGGACTCAGCAATTAAAATAATAAAATCTTTAAAATAATAAAATCTTTATTTAGAAACATTAACCAAGGACTTAAAAACATATATGAACGATAATCCTGCAAAATTTAAAAACTGCGTTGCAGTGATTATCGCCCTCCACAAACATTGTACAGTGTTTCATGTTAGATTTAAGACAGTGGTTGCAAAAACTAAACTAAATTATTAATAGTAAGTTTCACATATTCATATTTTGTAGTAAGTAACGAACAAAAAATTTAGAAATAAAGATTTAGAGACAAAAATTTAGAAATTTACCTAAAAATTAACTTAATTGTTTGCTAATACAAGACATACAAGACATAGACAAGTGGGAGTAGCTGTGTTAGCTCAAGGAATGTATTTTAAAAATATTACGTGAGTGTTTTATGGTGTGTGCATGTGCGTGTATGTGAGTGTGTGTAGATGTGTGTCTGTATTTAGTATGTGTGCGTATGTAAGTGTGATTTTATGAGTGAGTGTTATGTGAGTAAAATTTATTTAAAATATCAAGACCTTACAAGTTGCTCTGATTCATCATATGAAAGAGTTAAAAGCCATTCAGTACATTTCTTTTTGCATTTCACAGAAGTCAAGGGATAAATGTGTAAAAATTTATTTACCTATTTGATTGTACAGTGAACAACTTAAGTGATAATAATGACGACTCGCAATAGCAGTCCGGCGAGGTTTATAATTGCATACCTTATAAGATCTTCGCTTTGAGTTGCATTCATCAGGATTGTAAGATAGTTCAGAGTGTTTACGTAGGATTGTTTGTAATATAAAAAGTTTTCGTACCGTGAGTACCTGGCAATTCGCGTACAATTCAGCAGTAGGGAAAAGAATATGCATTTTGAGCATAACTTTTAGCACTGCCCTTTGGGCCCGCTCGACCTTAATCATAAGTGTTTTTGGAGATCCACCCCATGGGGTTATGCAGTAAGTTAAGACTGACTGGGCAAGGGCATAATAAACAGACTTTAGGCATTGAGAGTCAGCTACATTCCTTATGTTTTTAAATATAAACATTAGCTTTCTAGTACGTGAAGAAACAGAATCAATATGCTCTTACCAAGACAAGAAGCTATCTACCAAGACACCTAGATATTTGATACAAGAGGTGCGCTCAAGAGCTGCACAAGTGCAAGTAAAGTTGGAATTATCGCATTCATGGACCCGAACAGAGCCTCTATTCCTTCCTGTTACAGAGGCTGGAACTTGTGGTAGCTCTGGTTGGGGTAAGTTATAAACTTAGTTTTGTCAAAATTTAGGGTTAGAAAATTCCAATTTAGCCACTTCATGACAGCTTTGGTGGCAAATTCAGAGTGATCGCAAACTTCCTTCCAGTTATTGCCGCTAACAATTAATGCTGTGTCATCAGCATATGCAAATAGTTTGCAATTTGGAAGACGTAGCGCACACAGATCATTAATATCACCGAGTAGATTAATATAGATTAAAAATAAGATAGGTCCAAGGACGCTACCTCGAGGAACACCAAAATGTATAAATTCTGAATTACTGGTGAAATTTTCTATTACAACAGATTATGTGCGTTCCGGCAAGTAACTTTTAAAAATTTCAAGTGCAACTCCCCCTAAACCAATACATTCAAGCTTATATAGTAGCTTATTACATTATATTTATTATTGAATACTTTTGTGTTTAGATCGCATTTTGATCGATAGCAATTGTGGCCGGATCAAATGAATATTATCTCTAAGTTTAGCCAACTTTTATCTAATTAATACATTAAATCTATCGTATAACCTCTACACTTTTAACCATTTACTCGTGCAAGTTCCAAATGAGAGTACAAATAATATTAAAAGTGTCTCATAATATCTACCTACTTCTGGATACTTTCTTAGTGAATGAATAAGTCGATTACTATGACAACACGATATTATCATAATTTATGGCAAAACTGCCACAGTTCGCGGCTAGCGGGGTATTTAAAGCGAATATGACCGATATCACGCGTCTCGTGGTTAATTCGTCCAAGCCTAAATTACCTATCTCGCAAGTAATGATGGCTAGCTTTGGTCACATCAGTATGTAGGTACCATAATAAAGTCGAAGCCTGACTGAAATCGTCTTGTTTTTGACTTTCAGTCGAAAACAAGACGATTTCAGACGAGGGTGAAGTTGCCTACCTGAGCGAAGCGAGGGCTGGCATCACGCGTATTTTCGAGCCAGATCTGCTCCATGCTTTTGTAGTTCTTCAGCTGACATATTCAAAAGTTCAGTATCATTGAGAAATGCAAAATTCAAATTCAGCATGGTAGCAGAATCAAACCTATTTTTTAATTTCTGATATGATTCGATCAAATACTATCATTATTTCTTTAGAAAACAGCTGATCAGGTTGGAGTGTTTGTAATTCGTCATCACACATCTCATCAAATTGTTTTTTGTATTTCGGAATTCGTTTATTTGGCAGAACAGGCTCAACGTCAATTTTTTCAGCAACTTCTCTAGCCTCTTCTATCCAATATTCAATTGACTTTAGTCTCATTTTTTGCAAAGTTTTGAGCAGACCATCCATTAAAGCGACAGATCGAGCAAGGATTATATCTTCTTTTTGAATTTCGATATTTTACTCGATTGATTTCGCGGAGAATATTTGCCCAAATCGTCAAATTCAGAATAAATTTAAAATTCTTTAAAGCAATTAAGAGATTACCTGCCTCGTACTTAGCTTCCGGAGCATGAGAAGTTTGCTTAACTTCTTCCAAGGCTTCCACTACTTTTGGCAAATTGTTTAATAGGGCATTCACAGCAACATGTTTCGCCGACCATCTCGTCTGGCTGCTTCCTTTTAAATTGGTTTTAACATATTTTTTCATAATATCCCACCGAGCAGTAGAGCCGACAAAAAAGCAATATACTTTTTGAATAAGTCCAAATATGTAGATTTATAGCTTCCTGGCATGATGAGGCAGAATGGACACCTACAAGATTTAAGGAGTGAGCCAAGCAAGGTACAAACTCGGCCAGCTCATTCCTTTCTGCAATCCTGGCTTGTACTCCTTTATAGATGCCAGCCATATTCGACCAGCGAACGAAAAAAGAAGACGCGTTTCTAAGAAATTGTCTTTCGAAACTAGTACCAATTAGTCAATAAACGCACGCCCTTTAGAAGAAGGAACTTGAGTCGCAAACAGCTCTTAATAGGTTCTTCTATCTGTCGTACGACACGGGACCAAGCGTGATTGGCCGGCAGTTACGTAGTGCCGCGGCTGCGTAGGACCAATCAGCAGTCGACTCTCTGGAATCGTTGGATGATTTTATGCAATAAGGAAAGCAAAATAAATTAGATTAAAATAGCGTCATAATATACGCCGATTTACTCCAAACTAAATGCACTCTATTAGCAACAACATTCTATTATTACCTTTGTTACCTATGTTCGGCTCAATCACTGCACCGATCTTGATGAAGGCCTTTATAGCTTGTACCCTGGAGATTATAATATACTTTTCATCAAACGTTGCCGCGTTTATATTTACAAAACTGACTACAAACACTTTAAAAGTATAAAATAATTTTAGTTTGTACACGTATGTTGAATTCCGGCCAGCGTACCGCATCGGTTTCATTGTTTCTATTTAGGCCCGCCCGACTTCAGCATACGTGTACAAGCTAAAATTATTTTATATTTTGATTCGAATTCATATTGAGCATTTTCAACCGACTTCAAAAAAAGGAGGAGGTTCTCAATTCGACTGTATTTTTTTTTCTTTTTTTTTTTAATTATGTTTGTTACCTCAGAACTTTTGACTTAGTGGACCGATTTGGATAATTCCTTTAATTTTATTTGAAAGGGCATACTTCCCATGTAGTCCCGTATAAATTTTATCGAAATCGGTGGAGCGGTTTTTAAAATATCAACAATAAAATAAGTACTTTATATAGAGTGTGCTTGTTGTTGTAAAGTTGGCGCGGGAGTTTGAAGTCGGTTGTTTAAAAATAATTTTTTATATTAAACTATATGAATATAATCCAAAGAAGTTTGACCTATTTCACGTATATGCAACGGTACAGATAAACATTTGTAATGAATCATTGTATTATATACCTATAACCTTTCTTAAAATAAAACTACCTTTTATTTACATAAACATTTATTAGATTATTTATAATACTTGTAGAAGAATAAAATTAAAAACCAAATTATTCAAAGCGCCATCTAGTGGCGGTAGTTTGGTAAAGGTAAGAGAAGGTTAACAAAGAATCATTATTGACTATTGAGTAGAGTTAAAATTTAAATGGGAAAATGAGTTTCCTGTGTAGTCGTACAGCTTAAATTCGGGAATGGTGGCGATTAGATACATGGATGCATGGATTGGGGCGATCCTGTGAGGATGACCCATGTCATGGCGATCCAGTATGTAGATGCGATTTTCATCAAACATAGCTAAGAACATTCCCGACTAATTCACCTTTCAAACAAAAATAACAAAATCGAAATCGGTTCATCCATTCATCCGCTACGATGCCACACACACACACGCACACACACACACACACACACACACACACGCACACACACACACACACACACACACACACACACACACACACATATACACACACACACACACAAACTACACACACACTCAAACTTATAACACCCCGTCGTTTATGCGTCGGGAGTTAAAAACCAATCCAATCACTTCATGTTCCTTTGAAAATAATTACTTTGTTTAATTTTTGGCGCGTTGATATGACCATGGAGTCTTTTTTTGCGATATAATGTAATCTAATAACCAAAAATTGATGTATTATGCTTTTGATCATGAGAATACTGTGCCTGCAATAAATGTCTTCTAAAGCGTCAGTCACATCCTTGAAAGATGAAACATATGCAAAGCATTTGCTTGCAATAAACTCGAGATTTTGTTCGTTTGTTAGTGATTTGCCATTGTTTGTTTTGATTACATTGCGGAGAACCGATTCAGATTTTAAGCAAATCTTAAATAAAACCGCAGATGGGTAAGCTAAACCGCCAAAGTCCTTAAGAGAAATTAATTGATGAAAATATAATTTCATATCTGAAAACAGTTTTTGCACACAACGCTCGCCATTTATTTTAGATTTCAATTTTTTCCCTACAAATCCCGATACGTAGCCTATGATTTGCTCAATTCTTTCGGGTAAATTTAATTCTGAATCCAGCATATCGGAAAACGCATCACAGTTGTTTCCATGTATATTATCATCATTGTCCTTTTGAGCTTCAATTTCTGAACTACTTGTATCATTTCGAAAACCTCTGGTACTTTCGTTTATTTTTACACAACAGTTTAGTATTGGGATTTCAGTCAAAGGTATGCAATTGCCAGTAAAATTAGAGCGAAGCTCCAAATTCAGTAATGTTTTCTTATAAATACCTTTAAATTGAGATGCGTTTGGGTTATTATTACAACGCCCGTGGTTGCGTATCACTCCGAAAAACATTTCAAGATGATCTTGACTAAACTTGTAGGGAAGTATAAATGTCAGTGCCTTTCTTTCCACCACGAGAACGTTGAAAAGATGTTTAAGGCTCTGTATGCATACCAGTAACCCCAATACACCTGTTTTCACCTTTGATTTTGTTATTTTTTTTTTAGTGGTAGTAAACATGATAATTTTTCTTCCGTTTAAGGTCCGGGTGGTCTTACTGCGCACTTTAATTGACAATCCAAGTAAATATTCTTTTGTCGAATCAAGAAACTCAAAAAGGCTGTCTATTTCTTTTAATGATACAGGATGTTTAAAACCTTTACCTTCCAAGCTGTTTGCGTTTAAGACGTCAAATAGATCATTCATAATTTTAATGAAGTTGACTGTAGCCACAGAATCATTAAATTCAGGAATATTGAGGACTTCTTCACACAACTGTATAGCTTTGGCAACACTATTGCTTAGCAGTTGTGTTGCAAGTTTAACGCTCATAATGTTATTTCTAAACTTCAAATGTCTCTCAGTTAACTTGTTAGCAAAATGAAGACCTAAGTTATCTTGTACTTTTTTAAGTTCTTCGATGTAGCGCCACTGAACACTTTGTCCAGTATGATCTATTAATTGTTTTTTTGATTCTAAAGTATTTCGTATTAATTTGACCATATGGCATGGGTCAAGTATTATAGCTACGGGTTGACCGGTAGATGGGTGAGTAAAAGTAGTTTTTAGATCAGCGGGATCATCCAAGTTGCACCCAAGTACAATAGCGGTAGCTAAATTGGATGCGCAGCCATCAAACGTCAAACTAACTACATCTATTCCCACAGTAGCACATTTTTTAAGGCACGTTTTAATTATGTTTGCCCTTTGTTCCGCTGTAATGCCATTTATGAGAAAATAGCCTAATGGCATCTTCCATGAGTCATTTAAGGACACTAACATGAGAACATAGGCTTGAGTGGCGATCTCATCCGAGTCACATCCGAGTGATACAACTCCATCCATTTTTTTCCCATTAAAAATTTTTTGCTGCCTTATTGCCATTTCATCGACAATAAGGCAAGCAAGATTTTTATCAGTATATTCAAGTTTGGACTTGATCGCTCTAAATGATTCCTCTGTGAAACCAGGCTCACAGTCAACACTTTGACACCATTTCGCTAATGTCGAAGGATGGGGCAAACACGAATTGAATTGTTTACGCACGTATTTATATCCTGATGCGGAATAGTAGTGCAACGTTAGAGCAAACTTTTTGACAGCTGGTGAGAATTTGATAATGCTTCGCTTTCCTTTTTGTTGTTTCTTTTTAATACTCGAAACAATATCGCGTGTGACTTCAGGAAGTGAAGAGAGTACATTTGACTCCGTTATTTTTTTCTTTTTTAGATCTTCAATTACATTTTTTGATTTAATACACTTTTTAATTAACCTGCAATTTTTTCGTCTCAAGCTTTTAATTTTTGATAACCTCTTTTCGGACAGAAAGGTTTTAGTTTTTATAATTTTTTTAAAGTTATGTGTTTTAGGAGAATTAAGTGCTGATTTAATATCTGAATCAGATGAAGGCGTATTTAAAGGGGTAGAACATCTTGTTTTAGAAATTGTGATATCCGGTAATGGCCATGGCGTCTCAACAGCATCGTTTTCTGCAGCATTCATGGTTAATCCGAAGTCACAACCACAGTTTGGACAAGAGACCTGAAACATATATCGATTAAGAACCTTGAGAATGAAATAATATTAATTATAATATGACGAGTAGAACACTTTTCGCCGATCTTAATTTTAATAACCTACCATACGACGTTTACGGGATGTGGAAGGAATTTCTTTCCTTTGTTCCTTATTTTCTTTGTTACATGAGTTATCATTTTCATTTTGCAATTTATTAACTGGAGGTGACTTTATTGATGGAGCCATTGTAATGTTATTATGTTTCGATGTTATATTGGACAGTGGAAGTGGTGTCTCGAGCTGTGGTGATGGAGTCGTTAAAACCGGAATTTCGTTTGAAAACACCATCTGAAATTGTGTAATAATTTTTTTTTATTAAATTAACAAGAAAAAATAATTTATCTTAATACCACAAAATACACTTAACACTATAAAAACAAAAAATAATTATCTCGACCATACCAAATTAAAAGCATCATCTCAGACTAAATTTTTAATACATACTTAAATATATAAATATATTTTTAAATACTTACAGTACAACTAGGTGTAGCGACTTTTTTAATCATTCTGAATCCCTTCTTTGACAGATAAAAATCATCATCTCTAAAATGAATGGAACATATTCTCGAGCTTTTGCTAGGCATCCAATCATTTTCTTGTCTCTCTAACTGAACAGCTTTTACCAAGCTTTTACCCATTGTTCTCTTCGACAAGGGTTTTGTGGGAATCTAAATAAAAAAAAGAAAATCAAATAAGAAAATCATATTATTTGTCGCTAATAACTTTGAAAAACGATATAATTGCAAAAGTAAAAAAAAAACAATATTTTCAAAAAATAATTACATCTGAGCATTGTAAATTAAATGCAGTTAGTTTTGTATAACGTTATCCCGTTAAAAGCAAAAATTAAAAGTATGTAATAAATACTATCTAAGTCGAAATAATTGTATTATAATTACTTAACTACATATGGTATAACACCATCCATAAGGATAATACGTTATTGTAATTATTTAGATTTTAGTATAGTTAATCGGTGTACTTACACGTGAAAAGTTATTCCACTATCCTTGTGGTGATGATCCGTATGATTTCGACACCATTTCACAACACATGAAGGCATTTTGAATTAATAAAATCTAGTTTTATGCAATTCGTTTAGCCGCCATTACGCCCGAATGTCGCAAGTCAACTAGATTCATTTGCGGTACAGTTTATAAGCCCCTCCCACCACGGTATAGTTTCCGTTACGCTATTTTTGAGTACTAGAAATGCTTCTATGCTTTTTTCGTTCGCTGTATTCGACCCATTATCATAAGATTGGCCACGACATTGTCCAATATCTAAACTGTCAATTGTCAATTTTTCTATAATCTGTTGACAAATGTACTCTCCCGTCTTTCCAGCAACTTCTATGAAATCAATGAAACTTTCTTTTATTTCACACACATCACCAGTTTTTTTTACATATCGAATTACAGTCAGAGCAGTACTCTATGTTCGGTTGATCGTTATGAACTAAATAAATAGTAAATAGTAAACACAAATTGAATGTTTGAAACAAAACACTGCCGTGGACGCAGATCGACGAAGGAGTATCCAAATATAGCTTCATCCCTTTCGCACGCGAGGAACTGGATCGGCCACGCTCTACGTAGAGAGCCAGGCATTATCGCGAGGCAAGCTCTTGACTGGAATCCTCAGGGAAAAAGAAAGCGTGGTCGATCCAAACTTGGCGGCGTACGGTTCTGGCGGAGGTCGCAAGGATAGGGATGACGTGGGACGAGGTCAAGGGTGTAGCTTCTAACCGCTCGAGATGGCGCAACACTGTAGACGCCCTCTGCCCCACTGGGGGGACATAGGACATTAACATACATTAAAGGTCCTTGCATACATACCTTTCGCACGCACGCTGAACCGCCCACTTCAGTTACCAACCGACGAATGGCGCCGACTGTGAGTGAGTTTATAACATGATAATATGCCTACGCGCCCCGCGAAAAATTGAATTTGAAAATGGAATTTATTTATAAATTATTGTGCTTAGGGCCTTTAACCATCTTCAAGTTTCGAGTAGTTACTTCCCGAATAACGTTAATCAGCACGTAAAAGCCACAAGTAAATTTTGTCAGATTCACAATACAAAACAAAGTCCCGAATAGCAACTCGAGGGTTACTTGAATTATCTTCAAAATGCATTCAAACATTCGGTCAATAGCGGCTGTTACACGTTGCCATCTGTTGCCGGATGGTGGGCTGACACCACAGAAACAATAGAAACCACCGCACGTGTGAGAAAGGATCGAGTGGCTAGGTATCTTACTATCTTAAAGTTAATAATAAATTTGGACTTTGACTTGGAATTTGGACGTCTCATGGTCAGAGTTGCGTTAATGATGAGTTGTGTATTCGTCTCCGAAGTTAGAATTTGCCGCCCAGGGGAATGGGTGCCGCCCGGGGCGTGGGCCCCGGCTTGCCCCCCCCTAGAACCGGGGCTTAATCATAGACGCTGCATCCATAGTTGCCCTAAAGAAACAGACGACAAATTTTATTAGTATTTACCTAGGTATTATTGTACATAATTGGGAACAATTCTTTTGTAAATAATGTGTAAACTAAAGTCTAAACTAAAATGACAGGTCTTAAGTTTTTTTTTCTTAACACGCCCTTCGTTAATCATAAATGGATCCATCTAGATTTAGAATCGTCTACATTTTAGTTTGTTTTAGGGACAACAGATATAATTTACAAGACTTACAACAGAATAAACCGATAGCTTTACGTGCTATCTGAGGCACGGGGGTGAAACACCGCCAACTTCCTAACTCCGGGCTAGTACCTACTGAGAATTTCTTGTCAGAAAAACCCAATACTTGTTATGGCCCGACCCGGGACTCGAACCTGGGACCTCGTCGGCTGCAGTCGAACATGTTAACCACTAGACTAGACCAACGAAGCAGCTGTTATGTTGGTAGGTACTTGGTTTCGCCACCGCCGCATTTGCTTCAATGGACCAATATTACTAAAATATCTATTGAAGACATTGTGTAAACATTTGTGGTCTCCAAACGTGAATATAATGACCAAATTGTTTGGTGCAAAAAACGGTCATGGTGCTGACTGCTGGGTGCATTAGTAATTTATATTCTACAGATTCTGAGAAGAGACTCCTGTTCAGTGGAGGGCTAGTGATGGGTTGATGATAATTGATGATGATTAGTATTTTGTACAGCCAGACTGGCTATGTGTAACCTTTGACAAGGATTTTTTTTTAAATTTCCTTAAAAAATTACGAAATACGGGCTTTCAAAGTAGAGATGTTTTGTCCAGGCTCTTTCTCAAAAACAGCTCTACATTACTCGCTGTAGCTTCTGTATAATTTTATTCATATCCTGTAGTTGAACAACACACACTAAAATTAGGTAGATAAATATTATAAAGAAACCAAATTATTTCATATTTAATGAGCCACGATTAATTTTTCAAAACTTTACAATAACATCACCTAATGATAAAGTACCATCATTATCTTGTACAACCAACGACCTCAATTTACATAGACAGGCCCTGTCAAACAAAGAATGTGACCTTATTTTACTACCGCCATCTAGTCTGAAAAGCGGGACAGCGCTATGACGGGGACAAAGACAGCTTATACAGGTGTGGAGTGCGCTCTACAGGTAAGAGTTAAGACGCCCAATTTTTTTGTATGAAAGGGCCCACCTAGTACTTACATATATATCGATGTGTTTGTACACAAGTAAATATTAATGTTATTCAAACTTGTAGTGGATAAAAAAATCCATTTTAGAAGTTTAGAACATTCAAATGTTGTATGCAGGTAAATTAACGCGAGTAGGTAACAGTGTTAAAAGCTAACTTACGATGTTGTTCTTCCTGCTTGGTTGGTTGTATCCAGTTGTCCTCGGCGATATGGTATGATGATACCTCGCCTGTTACCCTATTTATATCCACATCTTCCACACTGTATAAAATATCTTATTTACCACCATGTCATGGTTATTTAATATTTAAATGGGTTTCTCTTTCAGGAATTGTGGATTTGCATGTTTCAATATTTGCAATACTGAAGAAAACTGCATGGCTTATGCAAATTTTTTCTTGGCCAAGGTTAATTTGTTCAAATACCTATTTTGTCATATTAGGGCAAGAGACCACCGGGAATTTTGAGGAAAGTTTAGAGACCAGTCATGTCTACAAAATATAATTTACAATATATTAATATAATATATAATACATTAATATATTATATATTATACTTATAGAATATATTGACTATAGTGTAGCTTAGTAAAAGGTAGATTATTTGGAGATCCTTGTTGACTACGGAACCCAAAAAACCCAACAGCGAACCACAATAAGTAGGTAAACAACGCAACACAGCGGCGTCTTGCTGGTTCTTCTTGGTACTGGTAGAAAATAGAAATGGCATTCCAAACCAGTGGATTCATTGTCAGGTTAAAAACAAAATTTCTAAAAGTTTTTTACTTACTTAAAAAATCTTTTGTGATTATCTATGCTTAATATTTCTAGTGGTTCGCCCAGAACTGAGACCTTGCGTTATCAAAATTTAACAGAGCGCGCCATCTATTGACATCATTGTGAAGTTCTTTTAAAGCCTACCTCTATGACTGAAGCTCAATAAAAATTAAATAATTGGGTCATTTTCAAAAAAACTTGTACATTAGTGTTTTATAAGTGTCCCATAACTTTTGTTACAATTTTAGAAAATATTATGCAGTATGCACCATAGAGAAAAACGACGTTACAAAATAAAATTCTTGGTTAATTTGTAGCAATTATTTCTCATGTTGTTGGTTAATATGCAAGTTTTTCAATAACTTAATTTTTGAAAGAATTGTGGAAGGTACCCAATATTGTGCTGTCCCACTACCAATGTTGGCAAAACAAGGTAGCATTAATAAATTTCGTTACACATTAAATACTAATATCGTTGATTTTTCGGTAAATATAATTAGTATAGATTTGCCAACAAGTTACGGATTTTTTTTATATGAATTTAAATAATTATATAATTATATAATATTTAAATAATTATATTTGGGTGGGGACATAAATTAGGCAGTGTGGAAAATTCCTTATAATTATCGAAACCACAAATTGTAGCAATAAAATAGTTAAAAACTACTACTTAGGAGCATGTTTTTGTTGATTGGCAACACTAAGACATACTATGAAAATATTTTCGAACATCCGTCCACTTTGACCAGCACTTTGACGGCGACCGCGTGCGATCGAACGCATATAATTAGTTGCAGTGGTAATTATAGATATTCCGCGACCGAAACCAAAATCAAAGTAAGTAAAAAAGTTTATTATTTGCAAATATATATATGTGATATTTTCTTTACCTTTCACTGAATTTATTTTGAAAACTTGTAGATTATATTTAATTGATATAATCTACAAGTTTTCAGTGAAAAAACCGGCCAAGTGCGAGTCGGACTCGCGCACCGAGGGTTCCGTACAAACCTGTAGTAAGTTTTAAATTAAATGTTTTTTTTTTAAATATTTGAGTTGATTGAATGAAAGGTAAATTGCGGTTTACGATTTATGACGTATTAAAAAAAAACTACTTACTAGATCTCGTTCAAACCAATTTTCGGTGGAAGTTTGCATGGTAATGTACAACATATATTTTTTTAGTTTTATCATTCTCTTATTTTAGAAGTTACAGGGGGGGGACACACATTTTACCACTTTGGAAGTGTCTCTCGCGCAAACTATTCAGTTTAGAAAAAAATGATATTACAAACCTCAATATCATTTTTGAAGACCTATCCATAGATACCCCACACCTATGGGTTAGATGAAAAAAAAATTTTTGAGTTTCAGTTCTAAGTATGGGGAACCCCCAAAATTTATTATTTTTTTTCTATTTTTGTAAGAAAATCTTAATGCGGTTTACAGAATACATCTACTTACCAAGTTTCAACAGTATAGCTCTTATAGTTTCGGAAAAAAGTGGCTGTGACATACGGAAGGACAGACAGACAGACAGACAGACAGACAGACATACAGACAGACAGACAGACAGACATGACGAATCTATAAGGGTTCCGTTTTTGCCAAATTTGACTACGGAACCCTAAAAATGCAATGTAGTCAGGATTCCGATACTTCCTTTCCGAAACCAACACACAAGTAACGTAGAAGTGGAATTTAAAAGTTTCGGAATGGAATTCTAAAGCAGAATGCACATTGTACACCACATTAGTAGGTATGTACTATGTACCTACTACATTGTGCAAAGTAGGTATTTCATAAATTTAGTAATGTTACGTGTTACCCATTTACACGAAGAGCAAAATTCGAAAGTCGAAATAAAAATTTACTAAAATCTTGATTAGTGTAGTGAGCATTGGTTACATGGATCGTGGTCACGACTGGATGGGACTGCGGTGTTACGATAGGTGAAGTTGGAGCTGTCCACGGGCAGTATATCGAACTACCTACCCGGCGCGGCCTCGCGATTTTTTCGAAGCAACTAAATATTGTTCGTAAAACTGGGTTAAAAATATTAATAAAATTTATCAAGGCGCAGTCGCGCGTCCAATAGCTAACCTTGACGTGCGACTGCGCCTTGATAAATTTTATTAATATTATACGATTTAAATTGATAATAATGAAATACTTCAATTCATGACTTGTTTTATACGTTTTGGTATGCAAGCAGTCGCGTTTTTTGTTCTTTTTAAATTACTTTTTTATTTCAAACTTTTTAGCTAAGCATTTACCGTAAACAGGCGACGTTTTATCTGCTCGAAGTAGCATCTATTATCTATTCTGTGGTAGCACCAAAGGTACTAATAAGTATTTTTCATCCCACCATCTCTGAAAGAGTATTTTTACGCTTCAATATCTGAATGCAAAAGCCGTTATTATCCTCTTGAGGATAAAGTAAATTGAATTTAGAACATCGTGTGCACGTTAGTAAATATCACTCGTCTATGAAGTTTGTGAATTCAAAACATCATTAATGTCAAGGACAATAGAAATGTAATTGATATTAGCTCTGTGGTTCATAATGTCATGCGTGACATTACCAGTCTGTGTTCATTATTTTTATGTTTGTACAATGATTCCAACAAATAAAGATATTATTATAAAGTATTGGGTTTAATTATAATGAGTAACCCTATTACATGGTGCCGAAACCAGGGATCAGTGTGACAAGTAAAAACGTTTTACCGAACAAATCTGATGGAGTAAACAAAAGTTCCAAGTTCAAGTCGTAAATTCCGAAATGGCGGAATCACAATCCAACTGCGTAAAACCACCAAAACATTTAGTGGTGTCCTCGGAAAATGCATATGCAGCCTGGAAATCGTGGTACCAGCAGTTTCAGTGGTATGCCACGGCGACAAACCTGGATGCGAAAAAACCCGCAGTTCAAGTGGCCATATTTATGTCATCCATTGGACCAGACGCCGCAGTGATCTACAACACTTTCAATTTGTCAGAAACGGAGGCAAATTCGCTAGTGACAGTAACAGAACGATTCGTCAACCACTTCACGCCACAAATTAACGAGACATACGTACGATATACTTTTAATTCAATTGTACAACAGGAAGGTCAAACTTTCGACGAGTTCTTAACTAAACTTAAAAGCAAAGTAAGAACGTGTGGATATGGTACATTAGAAGAAAGCATTATACGTGACCGCATAGTTTTGGGAACATTAAGCGATACAGTAAGAGATAAATTACTTGCAGAACCCAAACTCAATCTACAAAGAACAATTGACATCTGTCGCTCAGTAGAACAAGCCAAGAACCAAGTCAAAACAATGAAACAAACTCCAACAGTAGAAGCTATTACATATAATTCTAAAAACAAAAGAATAGTAACAAAAAAAGCTATAGAAAAAGAATTATTTCAATGTAGACGGTGTGATTCTAAACATGGGCCACGAGCTTGCCCAGCCTTTGGAAAAGTCTGTAGACTGTGTAAGAAGAGAAACCACTTCCCAAAGTGCTGCAAAGCTCAAAAAGTTAACACAGTAACAGCACAAGATAGTGAAGCAAGTTCAGATGAAGACAGTTACTCAGACTTGTTTGTAGCTGCATTAGAGAAAAATAGCGACATTGACACAGAAGATTGGTATGAAAAGGCATTGCTATCAGGTAAGACAACCCTAAAATTTAAATTAGACTCTGGTAGCCAATGCAATGTCATTACTAAAGCGATAATTGACAAAATGAAGGAACAAATTAAACCATCACCAACAAGATTTCTCACATCATTTTCGTATCATAAGATGTCAGTGCTTGGCGAAGCAAATATTGAGACTCAAATTAAGGGCATAAAACTAGATGTAAAATACATGATTGTGGAAAATAATGTCAGTCCAATATTAGGCAAAGCAACATGTATTAAATTTGGCCTCATCAAAAGACTGGATACATTGTCAGCTGAGGATGATCTCTATGATGGCATAGGATGTCTAAAACAATTCCAATATGATATTGATCTTATAGAGGACCCTAAATTGCCCATATGTCCAGCTAGAAAAATACCACATACACTTAGAGAACAAGTTAAAAATGAATTAGATAGCATGGTTGCTCAGAAAATAATAATACCAGTTACCAAACCAACGCCAGCAGTATCTCCTATGGTAGTTGTCAGGAAGAATAATAATATAAGACTTTGTATAGACCCATCAGCTATTAATAAAAATCTTAAAAGAAGACATTACCCGTTAAATACAATTGAAGAAATAGCAGCACGAATTAATGGATCTAAATGGTTTACATTATTAGACTGCAAAAAGGGGTTCTGGCAGCTCAAAGTTACCCCTCGCACTTCTGAATACTTAACATTTAGCACACCATTTGGAAGGTACTCTTGCCTAAGAATGCCATTTGGCCTTGCTTCAGCCCCAGAAGTGTTTCAACAAGTTATGAGTTCTTTACTAGCAGATATTAAGAATGTAGAAGTATCTATGGATGACGTACTTATACATGCCTCAACAAAAGAAGAGTTAGAAAACCAAACAAAACAGGTATTTCAAAAATATAGAAGCTCGGGCCTAAAACTAAATAAAGAAAAATGTGTATTCAAGGTACAGACAGTAAAGTTTTTGGGACATATTGTCAGCAGTGATGGACTCAAGCCAGATCCAGAAAAGTTAGAAACTATTAATAAAATTAAGAGGCCAGAAAACGTAAAGGAACTGCAAAGATTTCTGGGCTTGATCACATACCTATCTAAATTCATTAAAAATATGGCTGACATCACAAGTCCACTACGAATGCTTTTGCAGAAGAATGTAGACTGGTTCTGGGACGTGGATCAAGAAAATGCATTCACAAAGTTAAAAAAAATACTGCAGAAACCACCTGTATTAGGTTATTATGATCCCAAGCTCCCAATTCTATTGTCGGTGGATGCAAGCAGCTATGCATGTGGGGGAGTAATGCTACAAGACAATAAACCAATAGCCTACTGTGCCAAATCATTTACTAAAACGGAACAGGGATATAGCCAGTTGGAGAAAGAAGCAAATGCTATATTAGTAGCCTGCAAGAAATTTCACAACTACATATGGGGCTGTACAGACCTAACCATAGAATCAGACCATAAGCCATTAGAAACTATTTTCAAAAAACCACTCACGGAGGCTCCACCCAGACTTCAACGAATTTTGTACCAGATTTTACCCTACAACCCTAGAATTATTTATAAAAAAGGGAAGGAAATGTATGTGGCAGATACACTAAGCAGAGACTGCCAAGACTTGAGTGCTGAAGAATTGGATAATGGCCTACAAATATGCATAGTGATTCCATTCTCTGATAAACGCCAAAATGGACTGAAAAAAGAAATTCAAAAGAATAAGGAACTAACAGAGTTGAAACAAACTATTTTAAAAGGTTGGCCGAGTAGCATTCATGAACTAGAAGGTCAAATGAAAAAATATTGGCATTATAGAGAAACACTTAGTGTCCACAGAGACATAATTTTCAAAAATGATAGAGTGTTGGTACCAAGAGCAATAGTGCCAGTAGTAATGAAAAGTTGCCATCTCAGCCATAAAGGTATACAGGGTACCCTGAGACTAGCAAGAGATAGCGTATTCTGGCCAGGAATGACCAAAGATCTGACAGATTATGTAAAAAACTGTAGAGTATGTAATAAATTACAAAAAGATAATACAATGGAACCCATTTTGATTCAAAAAGTTCCTAAATTACCATGGAGTGTAGTTGCCTCAGATCTCTTTCATTTAAAAGGGAAAGACTACATATTAATTGCAGATTCCTATTCAGGGTATTTTGATTTTAAAGAACTGACCACTATAAATAGCAATTCGGTCATTAAAGAATTAAAGATATGGTTTGCTACCTTTGGAATACCTGAGATATTACAATCTGATGGAGGCAGACAGTATGACTGTGAAGAATTTCGGAAATTTTCAAATGAATGGAATTTTGCACATCGAATATCCAGCCCCCATTTTCCCAGATCAAATGGCTTAGCAGAGCGGTATGTACAAGAAGCAAAGAATTTACTAAGAAAGTGTATTGAAGAAGAGTCAGATGTGCAGCTAGCGCTCCTACATCACAGAAACACACCACGCCCTGAGCTTGGATCTCCAGCTCAGAGGCTAATGAGTCGTAGAACCAGAACATTACTTACAACAAATGAAAAACTTTTAAAACCAGAAATTATAAAGAAGGTATCTGTCAATATTGAGAAAAATAAAGAAATGGAAAAATTACATGGAGATAAAGGTAAAAAAGAGATAACTAAATATAGACCAGGGCAAACGGTGTTGGTAAGACAGAGTCACAAACAATGGATGCCAGCCAAAATCTTATCACAATCTGGAGAAGGGCCACGCTCTTATATTGTGAAGACACAAGATGGAAGCAGCATTCTCAGGAGAAATGCGTGGCATTTGAAAAAGTCCAATAGTAAACAATATGATCCTAAGGAAGATGACTCAGTGATCTGGGATGTTCCAGCAGACTATGGGGATGAAAATAAGTCCACCCAGGAAGAGAGCCCGCAGACGGAGCCATTAGAGAGTATAGACAAGCCAACCACTACCAGAAGTGGAAGAGTGGTAAGGTTACCAGCAAGATATAAAGATTAATTTAATAAACAATTTGAAAATTGTAAAAACAAGGGGGATGTCAAGGACAATAGAAATGTAATTGATATTAGCTCTGTGGTTCATAATGTCATGCGTGACATTACCAGTCTGTGTTCATTATTTTTATGTTTGTACAATGATTCCAACAAATAAAGATATTATTATAAAGTATTGGGTTTAATTATAATGAGTAACCCTATTACAATTAAAACCTATTTACTTCTACCTCTATGGTGCCGAATTTCCATACAACCGTTTTTAATTTGTTAAAACCTCACACTCGTAACCTTCTTGGTGTACTTTTTTAATTTGCTTTGTGCGCACCATTTGCTTTTACGTCATATTGTTTAAAATTAAACCCTTCGATTAAAAACAAGAAGATTGAAAATAAGTGAAAAACCTAAAATGAGTGATTCTAGTGACGAAGAAGTTAATTTGACGCCAACAGAATTGACTGAAACTGTTAAAAATGCGGAAATGAGCTTTCTCCCTCAACAATCACGCGAGAAGTATTTCATTTCCTCGCTGAGGTGGGATGAAAAGTTACGTGTTGCACTCGAGTGAAAAGATTTTTCACCTCGTGCTCTTTTGATTCCCTCGCTGACGCTCAGGATTCTTTCTAATTTTTGAACCACTCGCTGCGCTCGTGATTCAATTTTAGAATCCTTCGCTTGCTCGGTCATCAAAATTGAGCACGCGGTTAAAAAACAACTTTTCACTCTTGTACAACAAATAACTATTGTATAAGAAGTAGTAATAAGCACCCGATTAATTTATTCCTAATGACGAGCGGTGATCACCATAACCATCATTAAATTTGCATATGTTATAATGCTAATATTAATTTGGTAAAGTTTGTAAATCTGCTATTTTTCCCAAAAATGAGCTTATTAATTTTCGAAAGTCCTATCGCTTGCGAAAATGCCCGTAGACAATCATGCAAAAAAGTATTTTCAAAAAAACAATTTGTACGTAGTTATTTAGTATTGTACTACCGTAATATTTGAGAGTACTTAGAGTAGCCTTCTCCCTTACCTATCCGCTGCCGGCCGCGTCATTTTCTGTTGAAGGTTACTGTATTTCTACGCTATCTCATAAGATATTCATTTAAATTGAATGGTGTAAAGGACAATTTTTGTCTAAATTAAATACTTGAGATGAGTAAGATATATATTTTGATAAAAAATTATCGATTAATACTATGTTGCCAAAAACACCTTCGCAAGTAAAGTGCTTTACTTGCGACTAAATTTGACAATCATAAAAATTGTTATTGTGAGTCAACCTTAAAAGATAGTTATATGCTACCGCGGACTTTTTTTTAGAACTTTTTGAGAGGAACGTTTCCACCATACATTGTTGTCGTGTAACTTTAACGATTTAGGCAGCGCACGCCACGTAAGCTCTCAGATGAGATGATTTTTCCGACTTAACTAACATTATTGCAATTTTCGTAAGGATCTCTAATTTGTTTGGAAATAAAATATAGCCTATTTGCCTTGTTAATAATGTAGGTTTGTATAAGTGATATAAGTTTTAAAATAGCTTGAGTGGTTTTTGAGATAATCCACCTAGTTCGATAGATATAGATGATATGAGTAGGAGCTTTAAACATTTCCTTTGAAGCCTCGTAAATCCTAAATTATCATTTAAACGGAAAAATAGTTTGAGGAACCTAGGTGTGATTTTAAAAATCCTATCTAACGATACCCCACTTGCTTATAGCCTATCGACTTTCATATATTAATTGGCTTCCAGTCGACGCCATTTTGTTTTTCTCAAATTCGGCCTCGGTTGTGACACTCGGAAGACTAAAACAAATCTATTAGTGCAATTACTATCAAAATCGGTTCAGCCGTTTTTTCTGAAATGTGACACAAAGGATTACAACCTTTGAAACCTCGTAAATCCTAAATGATCGTTAAAATGAGAAAATGATCAAGGAAATCTAACTATGATTTTGCAACACCTTTTCATCGATACCCCACTTGCCATAGTCCATCGACTTTTATTTTTTAATTTGTTACATTATGGCTTCTAGAGGGTGCCATTTTGTTTTTCTCAAATTTGGCTTCCACAGTGACGCTCTAATGATATATTCGGCACAAACTGGTGCAAAAACCATCAAAATCGGTCCACGCGTTTAGGCTGTAGCTGTCCTGCAACATACAAACATATATAGACTGATGAACACATAACCCTGTGCGTTCCGCAGTCGGGTAAAAATGGGTTGAATTAAATATCGACATTCAAAAACCGTCGTATTTATCGTAGTACGTACCCGTTACCTACATTATATTATTATGTGGTTAAACTCCAAAATAAGTCTTAAATAATTTTAGGCTTATTTTTACTATTAATAAAATATGATCTCATTTTTCTTGACAATGTGCTATACTCTATACTAGTCTTAAGAATTCAATACCGTTATTTGGAAGAGTCCATTCCGTGACTGTCGCATTTGAGATTATATTTAAAATATATTTTTTAGCTTATTGTGATAGTTGATTGTTATCTGATTTTGATAATTAAAAGTGTATTAGTATTTTTGTTTTTAGAATAAAAAACTTCTTATATTGTGTGTGAGATAATAATAATAAATCACAAAACTGTTCCTATTTTGTTTAAAAATTAATGGATGACTAGCAAACCAATGAATAATTAATGTTTGCTACTGTTGATTTTAATAAATATGTTGTCTACAACGACCTCAATTTGTATAGACGGGCCCTGTCAAACAAAGAATGTGTGCGTATTTTTAGCAACGCCATCAACGCCATCTAGTCTGAAAAGCGGGAACTTGCTTGCAACATCTTGAATGAAAGCTTGAAAACGGATGACTCGGTCATAGATAATATAGGTCATAGCCATAGAAGCCGTAAGGTCAGTTAGTAGAAAAAAAAATCATACAGTTTGCCGCGGAAATTAAATGATTGAGTAATGGATAAAAATAAGTATTAATAGGAAGATTAAATAAAGTTTTGGAAACTGATAATTGTGAATTGAAACACTTACCTTAAAATAAAATTATACAGTGCCAAACTAATTAAACTTTAGATTTTAACTTAATAATAACAAATTATCTACACGACGAGCGACCGTGACAGCGCTACGATGGGGACAAAGACAGGTTAGGAACGCGCTCTCAAAGTCGGTCGTCCGACCTTTTTCTATGAAAGGGTCCATCTAGTACCTACATATACATATATCGATGGTTGTCTATGTATAAGTCTTGTAGATGTTCGACTATTAAAGTACTTGATAAAATCAGGTTTTATTTTATTTTAAGAGCCAAAAACAATTGGTTCCAAAATGGAATAAATTTTGTTCCCTGGGTGAAATAAAGTAATTATACTTATATCAGATAAATAATAGCCCAGAACTAAAAAATAATAATATTGGTTTTATATATTTTAAAGAATACTAAATATAAATAAGTTGCAAAAACCTATATGTATAACATAATACAAAATATTTACATCATATTATTCACAGTGTACTTTTTTTTGAAAATGACCCAGTTTTGTTTCCATATAATATAGGTATAACTAATTTAAGTATTTGTTGTTCAAGTAGGTACAGGATATAATTCAAATAATTTTCAAATTTTCAAATTTTCAAAAAGTTTCAGGCTCAGCCTTTCAGAAAATTGAGAGTTCTGAGGTCAAAAGTAATTAGGTACCTACGTTAAGTACCTAATTCAGAATTTATAAGGCTCTGATAGACGGACGGACAAGTGCAAATCCACTCAAGTAGACTTTCGCTTCGCTCGGTCAATAAATGCGAAAATCTGGATGGATGGATGTACTCGTATTGATGGATTTTTGTTACTCAATCACGCCAGAACGACTGGACGGATCTGGATGAAATTTGGCACAGAGATAGATTATAGTCTGGGTATATTTATACCCTCAAAGAGTGTCTTTAACTAATGAGGTACCTAATTAATTTGCTCTTATCATTAGTTAATCACCCCGATACCGAGAATACATTAAACACCCCTACTTTGATATACTTACTTACATTTCGATTCTGTTAAAGTCATAGATCTCCACCCTAGTTCCCCCGATTAATCGTTCGTCAAACTGATAATAGGCATCATGCAAGAATCAATGAAATTATGAATTTATCTAATGAAATAGGATTCATGGATTATAGAAAACGTATTTATTTTTCAATTTCGAGTGAGATTGCTATTTATATTGATAAAATAAAACTATAAAATACAGCAATCCGCCATATTGCATAAAACACAAAGAAGCGAATGACGTCTCAATTGTTTGTTTTCGAGCTTTGAAAATCACACTATTGCTTACTGCACACTGCACAGAGTACATTGGTAAAAACAATAGTGACGTCACAACGACGCCATGACACCGCCGAACGTTTTGGCGTGAATTTTAAAATTTAAATTTCAAATGCTAATTTTATCTACCAAACTTTATTTTTCTACTGAAATAAGATATTTTTTCGAAATAGTAGATACTTCCGAACATAATCTGACCATTTTTAGGGTTCCGTACCCAAAGGGTAAAAACGGGACCCTATTACTAAGACTCCGCTGTCTGTCTGTCTGTCTGTCTGTCTGTCTGTCTGTCTCCAGGCTGTATCTCATAGACCGTGATAGCTAGAAAGCTGAAATTTTCACAAATGATGTATTTCCGTTGCCGCTATAACAACAAATACTAAAAATTAAAAAATATATTTATTAAGGGGGGTCCCCATACAATAAACGTGTTTTTTTCGTATTTTTTTGCTCAATATTAAAAACGGTAACAGGTAGACGGTTCAAATTTTCACAGAATATTAACTTGTATATTACCTTTCAAAATAAATAATTAAATATCAATAAAGTAAATATTAAAGGGGGGCTCCCATACAACAAACGTAATTTTTTGATATTAACAGTAAACCTCTACAAACAAAGTTAGTTTTGCGGTTCATTAACAAAGGTAATTATACCTACTTCTTGAGTACGGAACCCTCGGTGCGCGAGTCCGACTCGCACTTGGCCGGTTTTTCAAAATCAGTCATCATGCCTATTCGACCTGTTTAAGGAGTTCATAGATGCCTGCACGTCTAAAAGCATGTACAATATGACTCCGTAAACAGTTCGAGGATACGTTTTAAGCTGTCAAACGATTTGCTTAACAATTGGGCCTGGTTGGTCTATGGTTAAAGCGCTCATTTTGCCCATCATAATTTTCCACGAGCTCTAGAGTCTCTGCTATATTATGCGGAACATGGTAACAAGTGAAACAAAAAATATTATGTACTCAGGCTGGTAAGTGGTACCTACATAATAAAAGATGAATTGGCGGAAAGATCACCTGTACCTACACATAAAAAACAATATGTTACCTATTATCTTTTCGTACGTAAGTTTAATACACACCTTGGTAGTCTAAAGCGGCGGGAAAAACAGAAGTGGCGACGGGCACGGCGAGTGGCAAGGGCGCGCGCGCCACAACAGGAAAATTAAGAAATCTGAAACTTTCCCCCTCTAACCCCTCGTATGGTGGGTGCAAATCTGACAGCATTTCCTCGTTTTTTCGGACCGTTATAGCTTCGGTTTGGATGATGCTGGAAAGCTGAAATTTTCAGGATATTAATGCCGTTGGCACTTTGGCAGACTTATTAAACTTACTTACTTAAACTAAGCTACTACAGACTTATTAATCTTAAACTTACTTGCCTCCTTGGCGGCCCGCCGCCGCGCCGTGCCATTAGAATTTTATAATCTAATGATTAGATTAACAAAAATAAAATTTACAAATTATGCCTATTTATTACACATTAAAACCGACTTTAAAAGAAGGAAATTAACGCGCGTGATCCGAATTTATGTTCTACCCCTACCTACAATTTACATACACACACACTACACTACATACTCAAGTAGCGAGTCGCGCGGGACCTCCCCTCACCCGCGCCCGTGTCTCCTTCACGGGCGCGGGTGCGAAGTGGAGCGGGCAGTCACGTTTGCATCGCACTGCAGCGCGCACGTATTCTATTAATTCCCTCGCTCATTGCGTTAAAACACGTTGCAATTTGAGTTTTCGGTACCAAACGAGTGTGATGGCAGCCAGTACAAGTAGAAAACGCAAGGTCACTGATGAACACAGATCATTCCAAGATAAATGGACGCACTTATATTTATTCGTCTGTGTCGGGGAATCAATCAATTTCTGTGGTAAAAGAATACAATATCAAACGTCATTATGAATCGAAACATTCCAGTAAGTTTGCACATCTTCAAGGACAAATACGAATCGATAAGGTGGAGGCTCTGAAGAAACAACTTCAAAGACAGCAGTATTCATTTCACAAACAGAATGACGACAGCGAAGCAAGTGTAAAAGTGAGCTACATTATTTCGGAAAAAATCGCTCGTAAGTCAAAACCATTTACTGACGGCGACTTCATAAAAGAATGCATGGAAGCTGCAGTAGAAGTTTTATGCCCCTCGCAAAAGCAACTTTTTTCCAAAATAAGTCTGTCCGGCGTTACAGTCGCAAGAAGGGTAGAAGAATTGGCTGGTGATATCGAACGATCATTAAAGGAACGTGTGTCGCAATTTGTATACTACTCCGTTGCACTCGACGAAAGTACAGACCTAACTAACACCGCTCAACTGGCCATGTTTATTCGTGGCGTTGACGTTAATTTTGTTGTTACTGAAGAAATGGCTGCTCTAGTTCCCATGAAAGGTACTACAAGAGGATGCGATTTGATGGAATCCTTTAATACCGTCATAAATAGATATAACCTCAAATTATCCAATTTGGCTGGTATTTGCACAGACGGCGCACCGTCTATGGTTGGCAAAAACGAAGGACTTGTTGCTTTAATAAAGAAAAATAATCCCGATATCTCCTTCATACAGTACCACTGTATTATTCATCAAGAAAATCTAAGTGCCAAGTCTGTTAGTATTCAAGAAGTCATGAATGTTGTGATAAAAGCTGTTAACTTCATCAAATCTCGGGGCCTTAACCACAGGCAATTTCAGGAATTCTTAAAAGAAACAAATGCTGAATATGGTGACATAACTTATTTCTGTGATGTTCGTTGGCTCAGCAGAGGGAAAATGTTAAAACGGGTGTTTGATTTGCGGAAAGAAATTGCAGCTTTTATGCAAAGTAAAGATAAAGCTATTCCACAATTCGCTGATGAAGCATGGCTAAGTGATTTGGGTTTTCTTGCCGACATAACATCACATCTCAATGATTAAAATAAGAAATTGCAAGGAAAAGATAATTTGGTTCACGAGCTATTTGACGCTTTAAAAGCGTTTGAAGTGAAGTTGGACTTGTGGATCAATCAATTAAAAAAAAACTTTACCACACATTTTCCAAATTTGTCGTCTTGCCAAACTTCAAACATGGACAAATATATTACCGCGCTGCAGGATCTGAAAATACAATTCGACTCACGTTTTAGCGATTTCCGGAAAAATGAAATAAACATGAATTTGTTTGCACGCCCATTCAATGTTTCTGTCGAAGATGCCCCTGAAGAAGTTCAGATGGAATTGATAGAATTACAGTGCAACTCTACTTTAAAAGACAAATTCAATTTAGGGTTGATCGAGTTTTACTCAAAATACATCCTTTCAGACTTTCCTAAAATAAGAGATCATGCACTGAAAATGACATCTCTGTTTGGCACCTCATATCTTTGCGAACAATTATTTTCTCGAATGAAGAACGTAAAGTCGAAGACAAGAACTAGAATCACCGATGTTCACCTTGAAAACAGTTTGAGAATTGCAATGACTACTATAGGGGCAGATATTGATAAATTAGTTAAAAGTAAACTACCTATGTCAGACGTCTCATTGATTAAATTTTATTAAAACAATTTCTACTTAGTGTGTAAAATTACGATTACGTAATAAATAACTTCAATGATTATATTATTGCTTTTTAATTACTTTTTGTTTACAATGGAATGCCTTTTTTGTGTTGCAGCCCGCCGAACCAATATCAGAGTATACTAAGCCCTTGACCTAAAAAAGGTTGAAGACCCCTGATCTAGCATTTATGGTTTCAGATTTATTGGAACCTGTAATACGTACTTATTACATTATTTTGGGGTTTTTTTAATTTTACTAAATTACATGGAAATCAAAACCTCTAGGTTACTTCCTAAAGTCCTAGAGAGCCTAAATTTGGTATGTATATAGGCTAGGAATTGCATATTATGAACAATGGAATAATTAAGTAATCGAAAACTTTCTCTTTCCAACCCCTCCTTTAGGGGGTGCATATTTGAAAGCGTTTCCACGTATTTTCCGACCGTCATAGCTTCGGTCTGGATGATGCTGGAAAGCTGAAATTTTCTCTAGCAAGTCTTTCTCTAGGTAAAAAGTATGGCTCGGCCGTTTAATATTCGTCGAACAATTTCCTGATATAACATTTAAGTCCATAAGGAATAGTTAGGGCGACATACACGAAACGGCCAAGCCGTACCTTTTACCAAAAGGTAGACTTGCTAGGGATAGGGCTTATATTTATAGAGTTAGGTACATGTTATTTAATATTATTAATTTGGTACACAGTAAAGAGCGTTTAGAACTATATACTTTGAACTTGAGACAGACTCCGTGGGTTATGATGCGCAGCACAAAGTGGAGATCAACTTCGGGCTTGGCTCTAACAGAGATCTCATAACTTTTTACAGTGAAAGCATTATGCACTTGTGAGTCTTGGAAACCATTTTTACATGAAATGTTTTTGGTGGGATATATTTTTCAATTTAATGAAAGATCTTATACACTATCCAGATTGATTTTCCGACGTGTATACGATGTCCCCACACTGTTTTCACATAAGGGTCATTATCAAAAAATATGTAGGTAAGTACATTAGGACTAACATGATCTGTACTTTTATAGTTCACATATTGTTAGGGAGAGTTTACGTGAAAAAAATAAATAAACAAAATTGTTCAAAAAACTCAAACATTTAATTAGACGGATATTGCAAAGTAAAACATTTTTAACCGACTTCCAAAAAAGGAGGAGGTTCTCAATTCGGCGATTATTTTTTCTTTTTTAATGTATGTCGGTGCATATCTTCTATCAGTCGTTAGAAGAAGCTCTCAAGGTGGTCCCATAAAAAAATCTGACTCTACCTGACACTAAAAAGTTAAAAATAAAAATCTTCGCCTTCGGGCGAGTCTGATGCGTCAACTTTGATTATCCTTGTTATACCCGACTTCAACATACTCAGTGGGTAGAAATCAAAATTATTTTGTACTTTACAGTGGCGTTGGAACTGGAAGTTGGTTTTTTGTAAAGAATTTTTATTCTAACAGTAAGTAATATGAGTTTATTTTTACGCCTATCGTATGTCGGTAGTATTGACCTGTCACCTGCCTTCCAACTTTGCTCTGTTGTCATTCGCTAGTTGTACATAAGAATGAATGCACCCGTTTGGAAGTGGCACGCCGCGCCGCTCGAGACCCCCCGGGATCGGATTGAAAATGCACGACGATACGGATTTTAATATCGACCTGAAAAATATCCAGAACTTAACGACTAGTTTTTTTAGTTTGTAGGTAGCTACTAGGTATAAAAACATATGCTTGTAAGCTAAGTTTGTATGAAAGTCTTTTATTTTACAAGTTATTTTTCAAGTTATATCTACGAAACTTGGTATTTTGGTTTTCGGTAAAAAAATAAGAAGGACTTGTGTAACAATTTTTAAAAATTGCACCCCCAAAGGGATTAAATAGGGGTTGAAAGTTTTATTTCACAATTTATAAAATTTCTATCCCCAAGAAAGTCAAATAGGGAGTTTGTCCTTCAATCACACCGCAACAGAGCAACGGATCGGCGTGATTTTTTGCATGGGTATTGGGTATAGTTGAATACCTGGAGAGTGACATAGGCTTCTTTTTATACCGGAAAAGTAAGGAGTGCCTGTGGGAATTAAAAAACTTATGTCACGCGGACGAATTCGCGGGCGTCCGCTAGTCTTATATAATTAAAATCAACAATTAACAAAATAGTATTTGGAAACATGAATGCACTTATAAATATTATTCTATGGCCTTTTATATTGCCTGTGATAATTCTTACATTTTAAATACAATCTGAAACAGGAAAATTAATAGTAAGGGGATATTTAAATCTGAATAAACCAAAAAATAGAAACAACAGAGGACGTTACGAAATATATCCACTGTAATTAATCTTCGAAAGATTTTTCTGGAGGATTTTAGAATTTTAGTATTCATTATAAAATGTCATCTATCGGCAAATTTAAAGAAAAATCCGGCATATAAAATGCCAAGAAATTACGTTACATAATCTCAACAAAGTCTTCGTTGTGGTCGGAGCGTCTTTTTCATTGTGAAATAGCTATCTAACCTAGCCAGGGTAAAGTAGAATATATCTCAGTTTTCATGTTTCCATAAGATATACCTGCCTACCTTTATTATGCTTATAGGTACTGCGCATACTTTAATACTAAACAAGAATCAGCTCAATCAGTTGTTCATTTTTAGTAAACAAAACACATCTTTCAGCGGCCATATCTAGTGAAAGGCCCAATGAATAGCGTCAGTTTTTATACTGTTCACATAGGTACTGCACATACTTTAATACTATACAAGAATCAGCTTTTCTAGTTATGGTTCATTTTTGGTAACCATAACACTACTTTGAGCGACCATATTTAGTGAAAGGCCCATCTGCATGCGGGCAGACCTTCATTATCGATATCAGTGAAGAGCATAGCACCCACCTAATACTGAATCAGCCTTTCTAGCGATGGTTAGCAAAAATGCAGTTATCTCTTAGTCTGCACTGCCACGTCACAGCTTTGCCGTTTGCGCGCCTCTTGCGCGCCACACCCTCGCCACAATCGCGCCTGCGCTACTTCTGTTTGTCCCGCCGCTAATAGCACGTACGATTGTACGGAACCCTTCGTGTGCGAGTCTGACCCGCGCTTGAGCGGTTTTTGTGACTACTATAATATATTGTTTCGCTACCATCCTAGACCGCATAATTACTTACCATACGTTGGTACAAAACTTAGTGGAAAAAAGGTAAAGGTAAAAGGTCATCAGAACTCAGATCTTCTTGCTGAAACCCGTTGTTTTCTATATACAATTGTCAAGAAATCTGCTTGCAAGAAAACTATTTAGGTATTTAGAAGTAAAGTGGACCTACCAAAATAAAGATAAAAACTGCAAAAGAAATAGCACGAGGGCAGTTAATTTAACTTACAAGCACTTAAATCTGCCTCTGTAAGCGCATTTTTCGAGCAACTGTGTTGAAAATGGTAGATCATAACGTCGTCGCGATCGAATACGTAAAAGCGAAGCGTTGAGGGCACAGAAGACAGAACACATATACGTTGCTAGCGTTGAGGATCTTCTCCGGTTGGCCAGTAAGGGACAAGCGGGGGCACGGGCTTCGAGGCCGAGCCTCCTTGTCCTTATCCAGGTGTGGCGCGGGGCAGCACTGTGCCCCGGTGAATATCTTGAAGCCTGGATGAAAACGACTAGGGCCTGCCTTGTAGGCTACGGGCCTCCCTGGCGCAGAGTTGAGCGCAGTTTTCTTAACGTGTGGGTTCCCAGGTCCGATCCTCGGCAGAATCAATTTGGGAATTTATAATTTTCTCTGATGTGACCTGGTGGGAGGCTTCAGCCGTGGCTAGTTACCACCCTGCCGGCAAAGGCGTGCCAAGCGATTTAGCGTTCTAGTACGATGCCGTGTAAAAACCGATTACGGGTATGTTTAATATAACTCTAACAGGTCAGCCCGCTACCATCTTAGACTGCATCATCACTTACCATCAGGTGACAAGGGCTAACTTGTAGTTGATAAAAAAAAAGGGCCCCTAGGTCGGGTGTCATTGCCGGTGTTGGGTCCGCACTGCGGGTGACGTCATCCAGTCTCGGCGTTGCCAGTTGCGGGCAATGGGGTCGCTCTCGCGCGCCGAGATGGTGTCAAAGCCGGTGGACTCCGCGCTGCGGGCGATAGGGACTAGGGTCGCCGTCGCGCGTGGAGTCGGTCTCTAATCCGGTGTGTGTCGCGTCGTCGTGCCGCGCTGGGGAAGGCGATCGTATAGGAGCTCACGAGGTAGTTGACGCCCGGTCGGAGGTCGGGTGGTCGGCACTCGGCCGCGGCGGTGCGATCCCGTGGAGGTGTTCGTACGGCGAAAGAAGTCCCGATCACAGATAATTTAATCACTACGTTTTTGGTCCCGATGAGACCCGCGGGAACTGACTGCCTCGTTGGTCTAGTGGTTAGCATGTTTGACTGTGGCTGCGGCGGGAGTCCCGGGTCGGGCCATAATAAGTGTTGGGTTTTTCTGACTAGAAATTCTCAGCACTAGCCCGGAGTTAGGAAGTTGGCGGTGTTTCACCCCCGTGCCTCGGAGAGCACGTTAAGCCGTCGGTCCCGGTTATTATCACTAACATGATAATAGTCGTTAAAGCCCGCCAACCCGCATTGGAGCAGCGTGGTGGGTCTAAGCTCTAATTCCCTCTCTCCTATGAGAGTGGAGGAGAGAGAGGAGTGCCCAGCAGTGGGACGTTGGTGGAGACCCGACTCTGTGATCTGTCTACTATTGCCACGAGCAGTTACCACTATTCAGTCTAAAATACCTAACTATGCCATTATAGTAAACCTCATGGCTCATGAAAGGAAGATACAAACACCTGCCAAATCCTACAATATTATTCTTGCATGTTTCTATCTAGATAGGTAGGTACGAGTAGGTTTAGACCCAAGTCGGGTTCTGTACTTAGTAGTACCGGTACTAGGTATTATGTATTCAGTGGTAACTGGTAATAAGCAACCAAAGACGGAACAGCCCCCGCTTGGTCCTTTGTAGTGAATACGGATTGGCAAGCTTTGCCTTGCGAGTTGCGCCTGACGATAATAATTCTGCAGGGCGACCGCGTATCTTTTGCATCAATCATTGATATGTCACCGTAAGATTGTTTTACAAACTCGCGAAATTGTAAACTGTCGAATGATTACAATATAACGGATTATTTTTCGGTAGATTGTAATCTGTTAGGTTTTTAACCCGATAGAACTTAAGTGCCCGGCCATTTATGTCGAACCCTAACCTAACCTACAAGAAAGAGACAAGAAAACGTAAATACAATGAATATTTCAAAAATTGACACTTAAAACATTGAACAGTTCACAATCTTTCGACTGTTTACAATGTATCGAAAAAAAAAAGCGTTAGATTACAATCTTACGGTTTTTACAATCTTACGGTGACAGATACATCGCAATCACCTCCGATTGGCTGAAATTTATGGTATTCTTGCTGCAATGATTTCGTCCAATAGTGGAAGAGTCACCAATCAGAGGTGATTGCGACATGTATCAATGATTGATGCAAAAGTTACGCGGTCACCCTGCTGTAAACAATAATAATAATTAACGTTACATTGCTTTCGAATATTTCTTTGCTTTCGAATATCATCAGGCGCAAGCCTATCTTTTATGTGCCTATCTTTTATTGCTTTTTTCGTTCGCTGTTTATTTCATATCGCTCATGACGAAGCCCGGTGTGACGTTCTTGCGGAATCTCGCCCAAAGAAGAGTATGGAGACATACCACCGTCTCTAATTTGCGACGACAGGTCCAGCTGCCCCATTTGTGGCCGTGTCGCTCGCGTATCGGCCTGTTTAGCCATAGGAACAAGTGAATATAATTGAAATTATTAAAAAATACGACTGCTCTGCCGTAGACACACATACATACACGAACGCTGAAAACATAACGGCTACCACTGCTACTACGTAACGATACCACAGTCATTAATTACCTTTGGAATCTTATTCACATTTTTATTAATTGATTTTTTTTTTTGTGAATCACTGGATATTGATCTATAGTGTTATATATTTTTGGAATCTACTCATTATTTCTAGATGATGATTATATAGTTAATCTTATTTTCGAATTATTTTTTTCAGCTTTATTTTTTAATGCGGAATCATGGTCACCCCATCAATTTTTTTTATAATTTTACTAGCCTATGTCACCCGGAATAAGCTAGGGATTCTAATGATACCTCATTTATCAAAATCGGTTCAGGCGTATAGAAGTTATGGTGGAATATACAAACTCACATACATACTTACATACATACATACATGAACCCTGAAAACAATATATGTACTCCTTTTTTCAGGAAGTCGTATAAAAAGTGTCGCCTAGACAGTCTGTAAATCTCGGATAGGAGTAGGCGTTAGCGGAAGTACATGACAATGAAAGAACTAGAAGTTGAATTCGCTATAGTAATCTGCCGCAATAGGTAAATCTATGTGGTACAGTGTGTACCTACCTAGGGTATCTTGCACTTGTAGCTTGCTTCTTCCAAATTATTCTCAAAAAATACAATGCACGATTGTAAAGAGTTTACAATCGTGCTTTGTCGAGTCAACATCTCCTGAAGATGCTCCGGTGTCGGAGTGAAACGTGCGTTGAGAATAATTTGGAAGATTTATGTGGTGTGGTGAATATCGCAAGCTACACACTGTAGTCTGTACCACATAGATTTACCTACTGTGGCGGATTATAGCGAATTAAACTTCTAGTTCTTTCATTTCTAGTCCGTAAATCGTCTGCCTATTCAGGCCCGGTCTCCACCAGAGCGGAGAGGAGGCGAGAGCAGAGGAGAAATGTCATTTAAACAACCAATAGAATTTCGTTATTTCCACATCTCGTCTCCGCTCAGCTTCAGTGGATATCACTGAGCGGAGTTTGTAATAGTGACATGACGAGACGCCTGCCTTTTGTGTCGCGCTAAACTGTGCATCAACTCGACATGCAACGCTCGGCGCACGCAGCTCAGTCCTGCTCTACCTACAGACATTTCCGCTCAGCGCTCTACCCCGCACACATCTCCGCTCCGGTCTAGCCAGTACGCATCTCTGGTGGAGACCGGGCCTAGTGGTAAAGCTAGTCAAGACTCGAGACGTAAACGCCAGCGACGACGATTCGTGTCGGGCGTTTCCTCGTGCTTCTATTAATTTGTCTTATTATTGGGAGCACGAGGAATAGGTATAGGTACCTAGTTGGAAATAAGTCGTCCTCGTGATCGTACTACCGTAAGTAGTTTCTATTTCGATCGTCTATTATTATCTATATATGTGTAAACTGTAAACGTAAATACGTACCTACTGAAAAATTCACATAGCAACACTAGAGGTATGAGTCTGGAGTCAGGGTTATGGGTTTAATAGATTTAACTACCATACCCCTCAGTGGCGAAACCTGGTGGTCAATCTTGGGTCGGCGCTAACCGATGGGAAGGTTTTCTCAATAAAAAAATACATTTACCTTAGTAGGTACCTATTATACTATACATATATAGCTCGAATACCACTGACTGACTCACTCATTGACAGATTTCTGCTACGGCCCATATTTTTAACCGATTTAGATGAAATTAGGTACCTACGGAGATAGGTCAAGTATGATGTACCTTATGCCTATCCCAGGAAAGGCCACAGGCGGGAATAGCAAAACACTTAATCCACGCGGACGTAGCCGCGGGCAACAGCCCTAAATATAGATTTTGAACGAAATCGGTCAATTAACAAAGAATTTCAAAATGGCGCTGATTTTCTAAAGTTTGGTAACAGTTTCCTGTTTTGTAACCCCAGGGAGTCCTAAATATCGATTTTGAACGAAATCGATCAATTAACAAAGAATTTCAAAATGGCGCTGATTTTTTTAAATTTTGGTACCAGTTTCCTGTTTTGTGACCCCAGGGAGCCCTAAATATAGATTTTGAACGAAATCGGTCAATTAACAAAGAATTTCAAAATGGCGCTGATTTTCTAAAGTTTGGTAACAGTTTCCTGTTTTGTAACCCCAGGGAGTCCTAAATATCGATTTTGAACGAAATCGATCAATTAACAAAGAATTTCAAAATGGCGCTGATTTTTTTAAATTTTGGTACCAGTTTCCTGTTTTGTGACCCCAGGGAGCCCTAAATATAGATTTTGAACGAAATCGTTCAATTAACAAAGAATTTCAAAATGGCGCTGATTTTATAAAGTTTGGTAACAATTTCCTGTTTTGTAACCCCAGGGAGTCCTAAATATCGATTTTGAACGAAATCGATCAATTAACAAAGAAATTCAAAATGGCGCTGATTTTTTTAAATTTTGGTACCAGTTTCCTGTTTTGTGACCCCAGGGAGCCCTAAATATAGATTTTGAACGAAATCGGTCAATTAACAAAGAATTTCAAAATGGCGCTGATTTTTTAAAATTTTGGTAGTTACCAGTTTTCTGTTTTGTGACCCCAGGGAGCCCTAAATATAGATTTTAAACGAAATCGGTCAATTAACAAAGAATTTCAAAATAGCGCTGATTTTTTAAAATTTTGGAACCAGTTTCCTGATTTGTAATCGCACGAAGTCCTAAATGCAATAAACCGCATCTCAATCGGCCCAGTACTTTTTGTGAAAAATGGTAACAGTGGTTGAAAAATTAAGATCATAGACTACAGCTCAGCTTTGTTGTCTATGGTCCTAAAATATATTTAAGAACCTTCTCACAAGCTATACACATCTAATGCAAAAAACCGCATCTCAATCGGCCCAGTACTTTTTGTGAAAAATGGTAACATATTGAAAAAATAAAATCATAGACTACAACTCAGCTTTGTTGTCTATGGTCCTAAAATATATCTAAGAACCTTCTCACAAGCTAAACATATCTAATGCAAAAAACCGCATCTCAATCGGCCCAGTACTTTTTGTGAAAAATTTTAACACATAGAAAAATTAAAATCATAGACTACAGCTCAGCTTAGTTGTCTATGGTCCTAAAATATGTCTAAGAACCTTCTCTCAAGCTATATATATCTAATGCTATAAACCGCATCTCAATCGGCCCAGTACTTTTTGTGAAAAATGGTAACAGTGGTTGAAAAATTAAGATCATAGACTACAGCTCAGCTTTGTTGTCTATGGTCCTAAAATATATCTAAGAACCTTCTCACAAGCTATACACATATAATGCAAAAAACCGCATCTCAATCGGCTCAGTAGTTTTTGTGAAAAATGGTAACATGTTGAAATATTAAAATCATAGACTACAGCTCAGCTTGGTTGTCTATGGTCCTAAAATATATCTAAAAACCTTCTCACAAGCTATACGTATCTAATGCAAAAAACCGCATCTCAATCGGCCCAGTACTTTTTGAGAAAAATGGTAACAAAAAAGTGCACAAACAAACAAACAAACATACAAACAAACATACAAACAAACAAACAAACAAACAAACAAACAAACAAACAAACAAACAAACAAACAAACAAACAAACAAACAAACACACAACCTCTTAGGGCAAACACATATACCGTCTCCGCTTCGTCGAGGGTAAAAATGAACAACATATAACAATCAAATAACAAAACAATATGTGGGTACAAGGAAAATAAATTTAAATTAACATAGTATACAAATGTTAGTGACAGCTGTAAAATAATAACATGGCTGTAACAGGTACCCAATTCCGTACATTGAAGATATTTTGATTTTTTTTAAATAAGTACTTACATGTTTTTTTACATTTTTTTTATAAGAAAAGGAATACTTATACCTACCTACTGTCGTATACCTACGTAAATTAAACACAGCGGTCGGATGCTGACTGATTTATTAAACCACCCTCACTACCTACACAATACTCATACACTACATAGGTATACAGTGTATTTTGTATAATCATACTAATATTATAAAGGGATATTACTAATCGATCGACTAAAAAATTAACTGACGACTGTAAAGTGACCGAATGAAATACTAAAGCTAGCGACAAAAATACTGAGTTAGCGACTACTAAACTATAAGTAAAACCGGTTTGAGTTAATATATTGAGTGCTTCAAAAATATACCTTTTAGGGTGTTCTATTAGTATTGTTAGGTACTGATAATACTATTTGAGATATTTGTTTTTCTATTTTACTATATTATTATTTTGATAAAAATTCTTTCCAAAAAACCGACTTCCAAAGCCACTGTAAAGTAAAAAATAATTTTGATTTCTACACACTATGTTGAAGTCGGGCGAGCCTGACGCGTCAACTAAGCCTATCTTTGTTATACTCAAAGTATCTGGGGACACGGGAGTGTCCCCGCCAAAGACGAGCCAAAGGAAACGGGGCACTACCTACCTTTTCTCGAAGCGTTTCGTCGAATTTTCGAACCGTCATAGCTTCGGTCCGAATGACGCTAGAAAGCTGAAATTTTCAGGATAAGATGTTGTTGGGGGACTTACCGAATATACCAAGTTTCAATTTTTTAGCATTTATGGTTTCAGTTTATTGATTACCTAAAATACGTCGATTTCGTACTCACTCACTGATGATCATCAACTGAAAAAAGGTACTTCCTGAAGTGCTAGAAGACTGAAATTTGGTATGTAGGCTACAATTTGCATATAAACAACAGGAAAATTAAGAAATCTGAATCTTTTCATCTCCAACCCCTCGTATAGGGGGTGCAAATCTGACAGCATTTCCTTGTATTTTAGAACAGTCATAACTTCGGTACGGAACATGGTAGAAAGCTGTAATTTTCAGGATAACATGTCGTTGACAGATTTATTAAACTTACCAAGTATCAATCATCTAGCATTTATGGTTTCAGATTTATTGGTACTTGAAATACGTAGTTTAGGTTTTTTTTTTCACTTTTACGAAAAAAATCAAAATCTCTAGGACTCTAGGGTGGGCCATGAAAAAAGGATTAGCTGAAGTACAGGAAAATCAGCTTAAAAAAATAAAAAAATCTAGGGCGCCTGCCAAAAATAAATGAAATCCCACCAAAAACATTTCATGTAAAATTGGTTGCCAAAGACTCACAAGTGCATAATGCTTTCACTGTTAAAAAGTTATGAGATCTCTAATTAGAGCCAAGCCCGAATTTGAGCTCCTCTTTGTGCTGCGCATCATAACCCACGGAGTCTGTCTCAAGTTCAAAGTACATAGTTCTAAATGCTCTTTACTGTGTACCAAACTAATAATATTAAATAACATGTAAGTCTATATATAAAACTTGTCCCTAGAACCTCTACATCTTGGTAAAAAGGTACGGCTTGGCCGTTTCGTATATGTCGCCCTAACTATTCCTTAATGACTTAAATGTTATGTCAGGAAATGTTCGACGAATATTAAACGGCCAAGCCATACCTTTTTACCAAGATGTAGAGGTTCTAGGGACAAGTTTTATATATAGACTTACATGTTATTTAATATTATTAGTTTGGTACACAGTAAAGAGCATTTAGAACTATGTACTTTGAACTTGAGACAGACTCCGTGGGTTATGATGCGCAGCACAAAGAGGAGCTCAAATTCGGGCTTGGCTCTAATTAGAGATCTCATAACTTTTTAACAGTGAAAGCATTATGCACTTGTGAGTCTTTGGCAACCAATTTTACATGAAATGTTTTTGGTGGGATATTCTATACTGTGAGTCCTTTGGGTCCGCAACCACTTTATCAGGGATATCTTCTAATTCCCAGAATTTTTCTAAAATTTCATTCGTAGAAACCTTATTAAAAAACGTTTGCGCAAAATAAACCGCAGATGTACCGCAACATTAACCGGACCTACTAACACATGCCCAAAGACCGTGTTAACCGCAGTAGGCAAATTTTCACTAATTTTAATTATTTCATTTAACAGAATATCCCCCAAGACATCTGCTCCAATCAAGATATCCACAGGCCTACTTACATAAAACAAATCATCTGCCAGATACAGATTGCTAAAATAATCTGCCAAGTTTTCCGGCAAGATAAAATTCGGCAAGTTACCTATGTGATATTTTATTTAAAACTGTGGCGGTAAACACCAGCCTAGGATTCTCCATATACCTAGGTGCAACCGTCAAATTTACCCCACCGTTACATCCGCTTACTTGTGCTCCGCTTAACCCCGTAAACGTCATTATACCTGAGCGGAATCTACGCAACCCTAAACGACTAGCGCATTCTTCAGATATAAACGATGTCTGACTGCCGCCATCTAACAGCACACTCGCTTCCCTAAATTGACCGCAGTTATCCACTATTTCCGTCCCCTGCTGCATTAGAACTATTAATACCATCTTCCGCCGCATTTGTAGTCACATTTGCAACAGTATTTTGTGAAGCCATCCTACCCGCGTTAGGAATAACTGATCTAGGAGTGACATCCCCATCCGCTTCCCTACCTCTCAGAACAGTATGCATTGACTGACGAGGAGTATCAAAATTGTTATACCGCGCTTTCAACAAATCAAGTGCAATCGAGTAATTATCCCCTATAAACGATAAATGCTGTATTAAGCTTTTAGGCTCTCCGCTTAACGAACCTAGTAAATAATATAATTTATCTGTGTCAGACAGAGAAGTATCCTTCCCTACTAAAGACTCAAATAAATCCAAAAATGATTGGAACTCTTCAATCTTTCCAGAAAATTTTGGCAATTGCACTTTTGATAACAAAGCACGCTTGCGTTTGCTTTCACAACTCCCCGCTCCCACAGACTCAAATTCGTGTGGAGACCGCCTACCGCTATCTGGAAAGAGTTCTAAATATTTCCACTTAATATCATAATATTTCCTGTTATATGCCTTATATTCTTCCATATTTTCTGCCACTACCGAAGAGTTATCCTCATCTATAACCGCCTGCATCTCCAAAAAGCAAGAGGTAAATTCGTGGTAAATATTCTCCAAATCGGAATATCTAACCTTAAATTCATTTCGATAATTCTCAGTTTTGAAAGCTTTCTGAGAAATCATAAATAATATCTAAATTAAATATCGCAACTTCATACCGCATTTTAACCATACGGCTTGCTTGAGCACTTTTAGGAGCCATTTTATCCTAATAAAAACCGCAATTATAAATAAACCGCAAAAAAATCGTAGTGTGCGGCCGCCCTAATAATATTTCAAGACACAAAACATCCGCATTCGAATTCGTTTTGAATTCAAATTCAAAATAAAACAAAATTTGTATGTCAAGCCGCTGGAATAAAATAGAATATGCCAAATGTCAAATAAATAAAAATCAATAAAACCAACAACGAAAATCAAATTCCCAAAATGTTTATTTATGGTAAGTAATTAAACTTTATACCTTTGCATACAAATAAAGTATGTGAAAATACTTTATTGTTTGCAGTACATAAACCATCTACTTTTGGTCCACCGATTTCTAACCCAAGAGGTCAATACATTGGTAAAGATACCAAGCTAATAGATACAAGACCTCGTAGAGAACTGTTCCGTCGAAGACAAGATATAATGGGTCACCCACTAACGATGTCAAATGTTATACAGGAAAGCAATACTACACAATATCATCTACCTAGAGAAGATAGGCTGTAAGAAAAAATAGAGAAGAAAACAAACAATATAATATTATTATTATATATATTAAAATTCTTTGATTTAAGTAGATGACTATGCTACTCAAATCTTAGAATTTAAATGATCAAGTGCATTAAAGACGACTATCTGTGTCACACTAGACTGGTTATGACTTGAGTTAAATCGGGTTTATGCGCTGTCCTACGTCAGCGACAAACGTAACAACGTGATGCGACAGTACTGCACTGGTAATTGATAGAGCTTGAAAATGGCGCTTAAAATTTTCATTTTAGACGCTACACGTGGCCTTCGTTGTCGCGTAGATAAGATTGTCATTTTGTATAGAATCGTGTCGCGTCACTTTGGTCGTCACACACCTAGGACAGTGGCTTAGGGACAATTTTAAACGTCATCTGGCACGTTCAATGCGTGGAAGATCCTTGGATTGAATAGTGCCGAGTCTTTCTATCCGACTCTTTTCTCCATAAAAAATTTCAATCCGTATTAGGGTAAGGTTGCCACTATTGGACCACTTAACTTTAAACTGCCATAACATTAAAAGTATAAGAGTATATGGATATATGATTCGTCGGTTTCTTAGGGCTTATACTCAGGTATTCACAACTATGATTTTAGATTTTTTACTTTAAGCATAAATACATATTATATTTACAAAAAAACATTTTTGGGATGGTTGCCTTGTATGGACCACTGTTTCCTTGATTGAACCACCTAGTTACTATAATCGGACTTAGGAGTTTTAATAAATAAAAGGCTAGATTATTACTAAATTCAGTCTTTTTAATTGAACAGTCGTTTAAAGTAATAGGTAATAAATTAATAATCAACTATAATAACTTTTAACATATATTTTTAAGTTTAGGAGTCCATAATACAATTTTTTACCGGCCATTTCTTTTACTTTATTGAATCTGTGCTTTAAACCATTTTTCTCTGCTATTTTGAAAGCCAAACTTCTGACATCCAGTGGTGTCATGCCGTATAAACAACCTTCCATCTCTAAAATATAATCTACTATTTTTTTTTCCAAATCAGGTGTGAGATCTCCTTCAGAGCCTACAGTCTGTTTTTCCCCTTTAGCTTTGACGTTTTTATTGTCAAATCTTCTTTTTAATGTTGCTTTTGGCACACCATATATCCTGCTAGCTTCATTTAAACCAACTTCTTGCTCAAAGCTAACAACGCTAATGTCATGCTGCCTTCATTCCACTTATAATACTGGCCTCGTTTTGCCATGCTAAAACAAAAAAAAAGTTTAAGTGACGACAAAAACTTAGTTCCTTTGATTGGACCGGTTCAATGAAAGAAACTTGCATGAGTTCATTCATGGCAACTCACTGTGATCCCAATCAAACCATAACTTTTAAAAAAGTATATAATTTTTGTGACATGTTATTAATAGGTTAGCTGAACTAATAAATATGCAATCCTACCGAAAATAATTGGGTAGAAATACCTTAAAAATCTGTACTTACATGGTAAAGAATGACGCACACATTTTATATCGGGAGCTTGTAAAACACACCGACGTACGTCCTTCCTCAACGAAGCCTGCGGCGACACTGAAGGTTGAGGGGCAGGGTGCGGGGTCCAATAGCTAGCGTCTCGTCAATAATGGACAATTTTAGGACTGTTTATTTTCAAGAAATCTAAGTGGTCCAAACAAAGCACTGGTCCAATGATTGCAACCTTACCCTATTATTGGTAATTGAATATTTAAAAGAGAAACTTCCAAGTTTCTTGCTGGTTCTAATTGGTAACAAGACATTTCGAACTACTAAGTAGTAGTTTCGCTTGACGATTCGAAAGCAACTTATTATAGCTTATTTGAATTATTAACTTTAATATTATATTCTAACACCTACTAGAGAACTTCAATTCGACGCCATACCAAAGCTGTGCTGGATGAACGTGCGTATCGCCTTTGAAATGCTTAACGCCACCCCACGGTACATCTTCAGTCACAGATGGGGATACAAGAGGAATGGCCAATGGTCAGGCATGATATACGATCTAAACACGGCGAGAGCTGATTTGGGTAACATTATAAAATAAGTACATTACTACCACTTTTATAATATTTTAAGCCGATGTGCTTGCGCAGGAATCTTACGTTTGAATGTCGCGAAAATATCTCAGCCAATCAAAGCGCGTATGCGTAAAACAAAATACCTACTCATTATGGGTACTTAACTATTTAACGGTACACGGAAACGATTTATAATTACTGAACGAAATGTTAGATGTCAGAATGATGTGGTGTTGTGAATGTGACAGGACAGGTGACATTCTGATAATTCAGGCTTTCACTGAAAGAGTTTTTTCAGTAATGAATTTAGAGTGGCGAGAAGAGAGAAATAGAGCGTCAATAAATTTAATTAAAAACGAATTGTTCATTATATCATCTAATTACAGACCAATCTCTCTACTCAGTACACTAAGCAAAATGCTTGAAAAAGTAGTTAATATTCGGCTAACCAAATACCTAGAGCGGGAAAACATTCTGGCAAACAATCAATTTGGCTTCCGAATAGGAAGGTCCACAAGGTATTTTTTTACAGTATGTATGTTCATAACGTCTTTGAAAGGTGATATCTAGTAAAAGGCCCGGACAATAGCGTCAGTTTTAGTACTGTTTGCATAAGTACTGTGCATACTTACAAGAATCAGCTTTTCTAATTATGGTTCATTTTTGGAAACCATAAACCGTTTTTGAGCAGCCATTTCTAGTGAAAGACCCATTTGCATGCGGGCAAACTTTCACTATCGTCACGATTGGAGAGCCCTTCACCCACCTAACACTGAATCAGCTTTTCTGGCGATCGTTACCAAAAAAGCAGCTATCTCTTGTAATATAAAGCATATTTCTTTTTTGATAAAATGAATTGTTTGATAAATACTGTAAGAGTCTGCTGGCGTAGCCCGTTTTAAAAAGTTGACATTCTTGGGTCGAAATCTGAGCACTCAGACTCCACACAGTCTTGTCTGTCCTACCCCTAGAGTGTTTTTGTAAAGAGCGTAGCCAGAAGCTGGCGAAGGAGGACCAGAACGAAGGTCGAATGGTTTTCCATAGCTTCTCCACTTCCTTTTTAGGCACCATTCCCGCTCATGCAAGAGCGAGCGAAGCGAGCTCGGGACTGGGGGCACTCCGACTCGGATAGTTTAGGTGACGAAGAGGATGGCGGGACCCCGCCATCCTCTTCGTGGTTATTTCCTTTTTATACCATATAAAAAAATATTTATCTTTATATTTATATTTATATTATTTTATATTATTATATATTTTATATTTATATTATCTTTATATTTATATTTATATTTTTCTCCTTATTCTGGGTGGTACAAAAAATATTTATCTTTAATAAATGTTGGGAAGGAACTGGCCCCTAAGATACGGGTCCTCCTAGTTAAGGGGCCAGAAATTTATTGTTAACTAGATGATACCCGCGACTTCGTCCGCGTGGATTGTTTTTTTTTATTCCCGCGGGAACTCTTCAATTTTCCGGGATAAAATGCAACCTTTGTCCTTCCCCGGGGTACAACCTCTCCCTGTACCAAATTTCATCAAAATCGGTTGAGTAGTTGGGCCGTGAAAGCGTAGCAGACAGACAGACAGACAGACGGACAGACAGACAGACACACTTTCGCATTTATAATATTAGTATGGATAGTATGGATATGGATTTCTTTAATAAAGATTTCTATTTCTATTTCTATTTATTTAAATTTAAATTTTGATCTTTCGCATATTTTATGAAGGAATAGCTGTTGCCCGCGACTTCGTCCGCGTGGATTGACCTGTGTTATTCCACATCCACACTTTAATCTGATGTTTGACGAATTGATGAGTTACGAATCCCATGAACATTTTGTATGGGAAAATCAAGGGAAAATGTTTTTTCTTTTATTTTATTTTTTCGTCAATTGTCCAATGTTTTTAATAGTTATTCTGCTATTCGGGACGGAAACAAATACGACAAATCAAAAACCATGAAAATCGGTCTAGCCGTTCGATAGCATGGGTGCCTAGTGTACGATAATTAACATAAGTCATAAAGATACACGTACAACTCTCTTGACGTTCTCGTTAGAGTAGTATATTCCTTGGTTCAGACTGAGTTAGGGCCCGTTAGCCAGTGCAGTGTAATAGCGACGCCAAAAATAGCGGCCACGCCCACCCTTTCCACAGGGCCCTGTAATAAGTGCAATGTAATAGGGGTTTTACGTAGGATTTACGTCACATTTAGCAATCATAAAAAAGTTACTTTCTTGCGACGGATCAACGACGGATTGACTTTGTAAACAAAGAAATAGGAAATTGTGAGGTGTTCCAAGTGCATATTCTACTGCATTAAACTAAGATAATGAGATATAACTTTATAAAAGTGAGTTATAGAATTTTCCAAAAGGTATTACATTGAAGAATCAGGAACCCAGGGCAGTGGAGGGGGCTATGCTTGGAGTATTCTTATGTGCTCAAATCAGAAATGAGGAGATCCGTAGATTACCTACGGATTTAATACTTCGAAGAACCGACACCGACAGACGTTTGGGTCGCACGGTGCTTGAATTTCGGCCTCACACTGGAAAGCTCAGCTAACCCAACGCAGACGATCTCAAGTATGTAGCTGGGAGCCGCTGGAAGCAAGCAGTACAAGACCGTGCCCTGTGGAGATCCAGGGTAGGGGTACAACAGTTAATTAAGTACCTACCTAGTTGAAGCCAACCTCACAAGCAATTACCAGAAGTTTCTACAGATACAACTATACATTCTCTGCCAAGGCGGGGGAGAGGAGGATGACGAGACATGCATCATCGAAGAGCGGTACCTAGGACTCTGCTCTAAGCTCAGGAAGCTTAAACGTACAGCGGAGCAGGAGGGACATTGCGCCAGTTCTACGTGTGTCAAGCAGCGGGTTCATCTTCCTCCCATTATCATCAAGCCCTATGATGGGAAGGACATAAGTGGATACAAGCAGTTTATAGATTTGTTCAGTACAGTGATCGACAAAGATAATTTATCTGTCTATCTATCTATCTATCTTGTTGGATTTACCTACTGTTAAAAAGCTCACAGTTTGAATGATTTTGTAAGCCGATTACCATACATCAGCTTTAGAAAACTTGACGCAACCCGTTGTGCAGTGGGGACAGGATATAGGTATATAATAGCACCATTGAATTCGAAGTTGACAATCCCAAGACATCAGTTAAATGGTGCTCTAGTCCTACTCAGTAACTTGATGACAGTAACTTGCGGCTTTCTTGGACATTGAAGGCGCATTTGATAACACCCCCATCCGCACGCTGGTGGGCGGGCTGGCCAACAAACAGGCCGACACGACTACCATCAGGTGGGTGGAGGCAATGCTTTCAAACCGCATAGCCAAGCTTGAGCTAAATAACGTCTCTACGGAGGTGCTTACGACGAGGGGATGCCCACAGGGGGGAGTGTTATCGCCTCTGCTGTGGACTCTTGCCGTTGACCAGCTTCTGCAGAAGATGGCTGTGCTCCGTATTGACACCCAGGGATATGCTGATGACCTGGTAGTCACGGTGCGAGGGAGCTGTCAAAGCATGCTCTCGCACCTTATTCAGAGAGCACTCCTCATCATCAACAAATGGTGTAGAGATAACGAGCTAACTGTAAACGCGGAGCAAACAGTTATAGTTCCATTCACTAGGAGGCACAACCTCGACAAACTCGAGTCGCCTAAGCTAAACAACAAGAGTATACCATTCTCAACGGAGGTTAAGTATCTGGGAATTACCTTAGACCAGAAACTAACCTGGAACGCACATGTTGATGGTGTACTCAAGAAAGCCAAAATGGCACTAGGAGTCTGCGGTCGTTTAGCAGGGGACAGATGGGGACTAAAACCAAAAGTCACCTTCTGGCTCTGCACAGCGGTGGTGAGGCCAGTGATAACCTACGCCTCAGCAGTCTGGTGTGGCAAAACGACACAGATTACAACCCAGAATAAGCTTGGCAGCCTTCAAAGAACCGCCTGCCTGCTTATTACTGGAGCTATGAACACATCGCCAGGAGCAGCCCTGGAAGCTCTTCTAAATTTACCTCCTCTCCACATATTTCTAAGGAAGGAGGCGAGAATGAGTTTGTACAGGATTACCTGCCAAGGGAAGGAAAGCTGGATCTCCCAGGCACTGAGGGACTTTTATAACTCGTTGCTTGGGATCCCGGTTTTAGGAATGCCATCCGATATGATGGCCCCTAAACACTACTTCCAAAGGCCCTATAAGGTAGAAATTCCGGATAGGGATGACTGGCTAAACAACAGAATCACTTGGCCATCGGGCAGCATCAAATGGTACACCGATGGTTCGAAGACGGGCAAGGACGTAGGCTGTGGAATATATGGAGAGAAACCCCGGGCTAAGTTCTACCGTAACCTGGGGGTCTACTCATCCATATTCCAAGCGGAGGTTTACGCCATAATAATTTGCGCGGAAACTATCCTGCAGGAGAACTACGGCAACAAAACTATTTACATCCACTCGGATAGCCAGGCAGCTCTATCAGCCTTATCGTCAGAGGTAATTACCTCAAGACTGGTTGACTGCTGCAGGGACACACTAACCACCCTGGCCCGTAATAACAAGGTGGTTCTTCGCTGGGTTCCAGGGCATATGGGTATAGCCGGCAATGAAAACGCCGATACCCTGGCTAAAACGGGCGCTAAGGTAAGGCAGATCGGACCAGAACCGGTCTGCGGTATACCTAAAAGCCTGGTGCAGCTCACCCTGCTAACCTACTGCTTCTATGAAACACTCACTCGTTGGAGAAACTTACGTGGTCTAAACCATTCAAAGGCGCTGGTCAGAACCTTCAACAAGAAGGCCGCCTCCGAGGCGCTAGCGCTCAGCAGAAAAAACCTACGCATTTTAGCACGAGCTTTAACAGGTCACTGCGGTCTTAACAGACACATGTTTAACCTTAAGCTCAGGGACACGGATATTTGTAGATTATGCCAGGAATCCTGTGAGACTCCGCTGCATATTATCTGCCAATGTCCCGCTCTAATGCATAAACGAAGCATCCATCTGGGCAAACATATTATTAACCCAGAGGATGCTTCCCGTATTCCAGTCAAGAAAACGCTGCTGTTCCTGGCAGAAACAAGTATTGGCGAGGAAATTTAAACTGGAGGTCACATCACAATAGATCGGAGACGGTCGCAGTGATACAGGACATAAGGGACTGAAACCTCAATAAGAAGAAGAAGAAGAAGAACTTGATGACTAAAGTTTCTTAAATCAGCTTATTTAATTACTAGCTGACGCCCGCGACTTCGTCCGTTGGTTTAAGTTTTTTGTTATTCCCGCGGGAACTCCTTAATTTTCCGGGATAAAAAGTAGCTGTCACTCTCCAGGTCCTCAACTATACCCATGACAAAAATCACGTCAATCCGTTGCTCTGTTGCGGCGTGATTGAAGGACAAACCAACAAACAAAGTGACTTTCGCATTTATAATATTAGTATGATGGTGGCATGGCCCAGATTATTTACAAAATAAGAGTAGGTACATATAAGTAATTTATATTAGTTTATAATTGAAATTCCATTACAACAAAACTGTGATAGTGCAGATTTAAAATAAATGTTTGTCCGAATAATATTGATAGTCTTGATCTTTTACCTATCTATACAAAATATTCAAGTTTATTATAAATTGCAGCAAGTCTGTTATATGTTGAGATGTGTTAACAAATGTAAAGGAAATTCCTTCAATACAGGTTTCATCTCTGCAATGGAAATGAAGAATTCATTAGGTACATACCTACAGTTATAAAAGGACTGCAGTATATTCTGCAGTATAACTCTTTGTGAATGTGTCTTAACCTACTGTATCACATCATGGGGAGGAGCGGCTAAATCACATTTTATTACCCTAGAACGTGCCCAGCGTGCAGTCCTTAAGGTAGCACTAAAACTACCATATAGATACCCAAACACACTCACTTTACCAAGAAGCGGGAGTTCTTAGTGTGAGGAAATTATTCATATACAAAAGTATTCTGAGATATCACCATATTACTGTACCAACGCTACCAGTGAGCGATAAAAGAGTAACCAGATACACAACTCCAACAGTAAAATCGGCACTAGCAACACGTCATTTCAATTTCCTAGCACCCTTATTAAAAACCCCTATTAAAAATAGTAATTTGTACTCTGCCAAAACACAAATTAATTCATTTCACACACACACACACACACACACACACACACACACACACACACACACACACACACACACACACACACACACACACACACACACACACACACACACACACACACACACACACACACACACACACACACACACACACACACACACACTAACTTTAAAGGCACTAACTCCCATAGATAACACAGTCTTTACTTTTTTGGGAGTTAGAGGCCAAAGATTTTATTATTATTATTATTATTATTATTTACTTCAGTGATGAAATAAGATGCTTGCAGAAAGGACAAAATGTAACATCCCACTTATAGCCCTTACATCCTTTTTTAGATAAAGTTGGTTTGATAAAAGTAGGTGGGCGGTTGCAAAATTCTTCACTTTCCTTTGAAAAGAAGTTTCCTATAATATTACCTTTACCTATAGTAAGACTCATTAGCCTGTAATTGTAAGCTCCATGACAGCACAGGGCTATATCCAAGGTGGTAGTGCTGCTAGTGGATGATGACACTACCTTAAACAATGTAGTTAGCTTCTTGTAGGACTTCTGAAGTGTAGGTCCAGCTTCACTGGTCTACAATGCCAAAATAGCCACTATATTCTTCTTAAAATATTAAGCTAAGGTTTAGGTAAGTTAGATTAAAGTCTTAAGCATAAAATATATGTAATATATCATGAAGTAATGTTATTTTGTTACCTTTAGTTAATTTACTAAGGTTTTTTACTTACTTTTGTCATGTTAAGTTTACTAACTTCTACAACTGCCTAAGTATCCATTGATTGCTAGTGTGAACTAACTTTCACAATTTATGTAGCCGTTTATTTTTCTATTGAATTAGCCACTATAACTTATTATATTATTGTTTTTTAAAATACTTAAAGTGTCTCATCAAGTAAAACACGGGCTTTTTGATGTAATTTTAATATACTGTAACCCATATTATATTTTATACAGAATTGATTTACCTATATACTTGCTTGATTTAACATTTCATACATGTAATGTAATATGTAATATCATTGTAGTAACTTCAACTTTGAATTAACATGTAGTTCTGTAATCTGTGCTCACCTTATTAAAATAAATAGCTATTTCAAGTATAATGATTTAATTTTATTAACACCTAACTTCAACAGTAGATAACTAGCTAAACGGCCGGTTTCTGAATTGAGAATTTCATATTAAGTCTGTCTCAAAGACTACTTATGGACTATGATAACGCAATTTTTTGTTTCTGAATAGATATTGGGCCGGTTTCTGTATTAAGCATTCAAGCAAAAACAGCAAGCTCCAACCATCAAACCTTACACAATATCAATTCAGAAACAAAAATTTGCGTAATTAGTCCTTATAGTCCAGGAAACGGGGCGGTCTGTTGTATGGAGACCCCCACATTGAATCCTCAGTCGATGAAACTTGGCAGGGTTTTAGTATTGGATGATCCAAAACTTACACAAAAATATCCACCAAAAAAAAAACCGGAAGTTAGGTATTTATAACTAAAAGTACAAAAAGCTTAATATTTTGAACTAAATAATATCTCATTCCAATTTTTTTTTACCAAACTAATCAATAGCCGTATTATGAAATGCTCGATAAAAATCCAAAACTTTATTCAAACGAAACCATCGATATATATGTAAATACTAGATGGGCCCTTTCATAGAAAAATGGCGGGTGAGCAACTATGAGAGCGCGCTCCTATAACCTATCATAAGCCTGTCTTTGTCCCCGTCGTAGCGCGATCACGGTCGCTCATCGTTAGAGGTGGGCATAACGGCTTAAAACGATAAGCAGACTTTTTCGTTATACTTTTTTTCAATAGTCACTTTCAATTACTGCTTAATTGCTTATTTGCTATTTTTGTTTTTCGTTGTTTGCATAACTTAATAATTTAACGGTTCTTGAGTTATTGCTATTTGAACTATTTCAATGAAATTGACGTCGAACTTTGCAGGCTTAGGAATGTCTGAATAAAATTTCCTACGGAATTGTTTCTCTCGTTTGCGATCCTAACTAGTAATAATAATAATGCGAATGCGAGTTTAATAATTAAAGAAGGTTGTACCGATTTCGTTCAAAATCGAAATAGGGGATCACAAAAGAAGAAAGAGTCACCAAAATTGAGAAAAGCCTGCGCCATTTTGAAATTCTTTGCTATTGTACCGATTTCGTTCAAAATCGATATATTATGGGGTTTCCAGGATCACAAAACAGGACAACAAATCAAAAAACTATTACAAACATTTAGAAACCCATAACAAGACTAAATAATTCATATTTCATGAAATTATCGCGAACAGTCACGAGTCATGACAATCGGCAATGTTAAAAAACAAGAAGCAATCAATAACGAAAAAATAGTAAGTTCTAATAATATATAGCAATCTTTGATAATTAATAATTGACGCAATGTTAAAACAAGCAATCAATTATAATTAAAAATAGCAATCAATGACAATAGACTTTTTTCAACCAACGTGTTATACTGCTAGTTTTAAATAACGTTATAATTTAAGCTATTCGTTATAACGCCCACCTCTACTCATCGTGTAGATAATTTGTTATTAAGGTAACATCTAAAGTCTTATTAGTTTGGCACTGTATTATTTTTATTTTAAGGTAAGTGTTTCAATTCACAATTATACATTTCCAAGAAAACGTTATTTAATCTTCCTATTTAATATTTTTATCCATTTCGCAATCATTTAATTTCCGCGGCAAACTATGATATTTTTTTTTTTAATAACTGGTCTTACGGCTTTGGGTTCCAGCCCTAGAATAGTCCAGTCCAGTACGATAAAAAAAATGCAACCAAGATTAGTTAATGCATAGATGGGCAGAACGGACAGTAGGCATTAATACCTTCCGAGACGCAATATTATGCTATTGTAATAATATGATAAAATTAGTTATTGACGTGAGTTTAATGTTTAACCAACTTCAATAAATACAGGGTTTTTATTTATTAAAGTTGATAATTTTTATTTTGTACTAGCGAATGCTCGCGACTTCGTCTGTGTGGTTTGAGGATTTTTGATTCCCGCGGGAACTCCTTAATTTTCCGGGATAAAAAGTAGCCTATGTGCTATTCCAGACTATAATCTATCTCTGTGCCAAATTTCAGCCCAATCCGTTCAGCCTTTGGGGCGTGATTGAGTAACAAACATCCATACATCCATACATCCATCCATCCAAACTTTCGCATTTATAATATTTATATTATTATATTATATATTATTATTTTTGATTTGATTGATTGATATTTGATGAAAAATAAATAGTTAATTCAAAATTCAGAATTTTATTATTTCGTTGAACAAGAGTTGTTTAGTACCTATTATGTACAGCTACCTACTTACAAGTGTTTATTACTTAATCGTATTTTTAAATGCACACTGTGTAAGTGATTTATCTCAAAATAACTTTTAATATTTCTTTTGATGGCAAGTAGCATACTTAGAAATGTATAAAATAAAATAATTTCAAATGAAGTATTTTTCTGTGACTCGATCCATTAGTACTCTTTCACCTCTCCCATTCCAACCCCTTTTTATTATAATAGTACTAATAATTATTTTTGAATTCTTTCATTTGCAATAAGGTTTGGCGAGGATTATTTTAAACTGTTTTAGCTGTTATTATTTTAAATTTCAAGTTTTTTGCATTAGTAGTTACCGAATTATGCTAAGTGTGACGGACAGTCATGTCGCACCACAATAGTTGTTTTCTTATCATTTTGGTACGCAACCCTAAAAATGACTTTATTTCTGTCAATTTATCGACAAAACTTCAGTATCAACAATTAACAAATAATTAAATTAAAAAGCCCACGACGAACTGCAGCGCCCCATTGTGTGGACTTTGACCTTTAAATATATCTAAGAACCTTCTCACAAGCTATATATATCTAATGCAAAAAACCGCATAATAATCTGTTCAATGGTTTTCCAGGAAACTGGTAACAAAAAAGTGGTAAAAATAACAACGTCATACTAACATTTATCGTTTACCTCAGAGAGTACACTCATGTAGGTATTATTTTCGACAAGCGCATCTGTACTAATCTATGACCGAGTCATACGTTTTCAAGATGGCGCATATGTTGCAAGCAAGTTCCCGCTTTTCAGACTAGATGGCGTTGTTAAACATAAGTCCACATTCTTTGTTCGACAGGGCCCGTCTATGTAAATTGAGGTCGTTGAACGAAACAATTTTTTTTAAAGAGGTTTTCTTTTTCTGTCCATAATTTCAACAAAAAAATTGCTCATATTTTTTTTTATTTTCACATGTCCTTAAAATGCAATTTAGCATAAGGTGTAAGAAAATCCACCAAAATGTGCATACAAAAATAAATTTATCTCACTTCAAATTAAAATTATTTATAACTCGGTATGGAAAATTTATCCATCCAATTTTTTTTCTTTATTATAGTAGGTAGTCAAATTTATACTCAAATCCTAAATATCCAACAAAATATCCACGCAAAACACCCAATTAAACCGGACGTATGAAATCTAAACTATGTTTACGCGATAATGTATCTTAATCCTTCATCTATTGGGTGCGCAAGCGAAGCGAAATGTGAAAAAGTGAAATCACAATCATAATAAATTATTACTCCAGCGTGGATACTACAGGTGGATATGGTTGTCGTCACTTGTCAGCGCTTAAGCGCTTACTGTCTTCTTTAATGCTATATTGAACACTAGTGGTCCGCCCCGGCTTCGCACGGGTAGCACTAATCATCATAATAGTCCATACCCAATAATAGCCAGCTGGCACTGGGCAGCACATCAGGTTTTACATTAGGGCTGTGATATCTTCGCAATGCCGGCCGCCCCTATTTCTATCGCGCATTAACTCATTTGTATGTTATCTTTTCAAGATATCAAACTGAATTAAATGGTGTAAGGGGCGAATTTGGTTTATATTAAATACTTGAGTTGACCAACCATTTTATTTAGATAAGGATTAATACAATGTCAGGAAAAAACCACTTCGAAATGAAAGCTTTGTTTTAGACCAAATTTGAAAAATATAATTATTACCTACTATTTTATTAATCGTTAATTCCTTATCATAATAAATAATTTGAAAATCAAAAAAAAATTATTGTGAGACAACCTTCAAAGATAGATATATTTCAAAGATAGATATATGCCATTGGCACTTTTTTTAGAACTTTTTCAGAGGAACAATTCCACCGTACATTGTTTTCGTGTAACTTTTACTACTATTTACGCAGCGCACGCCACGGAAGCTCACACAGGGGACGATTTTTTTCGACTTCATTCACATTATTGCAAACAAACAAATCTTTCCTCTTTATAATATTAGTTTAGATAAACAATATAGCATTGCAGAAGATAAATTCAACATTAATAATAACCACTAATTGTAACGACTTACCTTCAAGGTATATTTTCATCGTTTAATGAAGGGCCCAGAAAAATTGTTTTATTTTTGAGCTTTGTTTAAATAAATATTTAAATGATTTCTTCTCATTACTTCTAGAATTTGAGAAAATGTATTAATTATATTTTGTTTAAGTTAGTATATTACACGCCAGAAATTGGCGAACTGCCTAAAGCCTTACTGTAAACATATTTGTAAACTTACTTAAACATGCATATCAAAAATTCGCGGAACCGGCAGGATCTGAATCTGCGTCTCTCTGGGAATCGCGCCCTGAGCGCCTTGACCGCTAGGCCACGGTTCACTTACCTACCAGTGCCGAAATTTGAGATATGCATCTGTAATCCAGTCTTCTAACGCGACTGTTTATGCCATCCAGTAGCGATACATTGCAGTATCGAAACTACTTTCAAGGCTCATATTCGATGGAACTCATTGAACGAGGAATGACATATTTTGCGTTAAACTAAATTTTATAATTTTATTACAGTGCTTCACACACTAGGATAGTTTCTAAACTTACTTAAACATGCATATCAAAAATTCGCGGAACCGGCAGGATCTGAACCTGCGTCTCTCTGGGAATCGCGCCCTGAGCGCCTTGACCGCTAGGCCACGGTTCACTTACCTACCAGTGCCGAAATTTGAGATATGCATCTGTAATCCAGTCTTCTAACGCGACTGTTTATGCCATCCAGTAGCGATACATTGCAGTATCGAAACTACTTTCAAGGCCCATATTCGATGGAACTCATTGAACGAGGAATGACATATTTTGCGTTAAACTAAATTTAAGTAAGTTTAGAAACTATCCTAGTGTGTGAAGCACTGCAATAAAATTATAAAATTTAACATATTTGTACTTTTGTTGTAATTTGTAAGTAAGTTTATGCGACAAATAAATGAATTATAAGCCATACGCCAATCTAAGGACACTGGACTTATTCAAAAATGCAGTTAAGAATCATTATCTTGCAAACTAAAGACAACAAAAATTATTCTTTAAGCAGAGTCGAAATATATAATGTATTATAATATATATGTTTTAGTATATTTTATAATTATCTATATTATATATAACTAGTATTTCGCCCTGTGCGCGAGCTGCTAAAGCAGCTCACGGGTTGTGGTTAGACTTACAAGTAGTACAAATTTTACTGTACTGAATTCATTTATTATGGTGATACTAAAATAAATAAAACTGGCGCTGTTTTTTTAAAACTTTGGTAACAGTTTCCTGTTTTGTAACCCCAGGGAGTCCTAAATATCGATTTTGAACGAAATCGGTCAATTAACAAAGAATTTCAAAATGGCGCTGATTTTTAAAACTTTTGTATCCGTTTCCTGTTTTGTGACCCCAGCGAGCCCTAAATATCGATTTTGAATGAAATGCGTCAATTAACAAAGAATTTCATAATAGGGCTGATTTTTTTTAAATTTTGGTACCAGTTTTCTGTTTTGTAATCCCACGACGTCCTAAATATCGATTTTGAACGAAATCGGTCAACTAACAAATAATTTCAAAATGGCGCTGTTTTTTTAATTTTTGGTAACAGTTTCCTGTTTTGTAACCCCAGGTAGTCCTAAATATCGATTTTGAACGAAATCGGTCAATTAACAAAGAATTTCAAAATGGCGCTGATTTTTGAAAATTTTGGTACCAGTTTCCTGTTTTGTAATCCCCGGGAGCCCGGTCGTGGGTAAAACGGAACCGTATCAAAATCTTGCATAGTTCTACACTTGTAGTATCTTCAATATTCGCCATATATTTTCTATGGAAAAATAAATTTCGCCATCTTGATTTTTTTTCCTGTTCATCAAGTAGATCTTCAGGTCCTGATCATCTTTTGCCATGAAACCACTCTTCCATCTTTTATAATTTTGGAGATAGACACCAAATAAATTTGTATGGCAGCCATCTTAAATCCGCCATTTTGAATTTTGTTCAGCTCATTGTCTATTGGATGAAGTTCGAATGACATTTGGTCGAGCACCCCCCCCACCTACCTTCAATGCTTCAATCGGTTCATTTAGGCAAATCTGCCGCCACCTTGTTTTTTTCAAAATGTCATAATTTTTCCCTACTCCCATCACGCACCCAAACACATGTCCTATACATCAACTACCCCGTTTCGGTTCTGTGGCGCCGCGGTTCGGGGTCGTAAAATCAAAAATTTGAGAACACTACAGCTCGGCCGCTATGTTATTTTTCCAATTTTTACCACTTTTTCCATTGATCCTTTACTAACTTTTTAAAAAATTGCGAGTTGTAACGAAAACAAAACAAAACGGTTCGAAAACAAAAGAGTTGCAAGAATCACGTCGGCCGCCATCTTGTTTTTCCGAAATGTCATAATTTTTCCCTACTCCCATTATACTACTACTACGACTCTACATTTTATCGTTTTCTGTCTCTTTCTAGAACAATTATGCCGGTGTGTTGGTAGTTTATGTTTGTTTTTTTTTTCATGCATCCCCGAACACACCCCCTCTTTCTTCAATACCCTGGCCGTAGTCTTCACCCGTCTCCAAGAAACCACACTTCCATCTCTTATACTCTCCGAGATAGACACTGACGAAATTTGTATGGCAGCCATCTTGAATCCACCATTTTGGAGTTTTTTTTAAACTCACCGCCAATTGGATGAGTTTTCCAGTGACATTTATTCGAGCATCCCCCACCTATCTTCAATTCCTTGGCCGTGCTCTATACTCGTCTCCGAAATCCTCAATCATCAGTTGTCTCCATATTTTTCTTCAAGTTATATTTTCTGACTTCTATACGAAGCCATCAGTGAAAAAAAATTTTTCATACAGAATTTTACAGGAGGAAAATTTTGGGGAAAATCTCGAAAACTACCCCAAATTAACGAAATACTTTGAATATCGAGTACAGGCTCGCGTCGTCGTAGGCATATTATCTCTGTATCGTGACGTCACCACGCTCCTTCCCCTGATTGATTAGATACAAAATATTTCTTTCTAAAATATTTTTAGTTTTTATTGCGCTTGATTATTAAGTTGGATATTTTGATAGTTGATAGGAAAAAAAATATTGTTATCATATCAATAAAAAAAATGGACGGATTTTTTTTTCACTACGAATAAAGAGTTTAGGTAAAAAAAAAATACTTCAGTTAAAAATTTTTGGTGGATATTTATAAATCACCTTTAATTCATGACACTTTATCATACTGTAAAGTTTCGTCGTCTGAGGAATTGCTGTTGGGGTCGACTAGCTTCCTTTCCTGGACTACTTAAGTACCTAGTCTTTGAGACCGACTCAACATGAAATTCTCAATTCAGAAACCGGCCGAAAGCCCGCAACTTTGCCCGCATGGATGAAGGTTTTTTGGCTCCTGCAGGAACTATTTAATTTTCCAGGATAAAAAATAGCCTTTGTGTTATTCCAGACTATAATCTACCTCTGTTTAAAATTTAATCAAGATCCGTTCAGCCGTTCTGGCGCGATTAAGTAACAAGCATCCACCCATCCATCCATTTTATAATATTAGGTATGGAAGTAGGTATTAAAATAATTCAAATGAAAAAGTATATGTAAAAATCGATATATTATACAATATATTTATAATATATGTATACATAGCAGTTAACTTTAAGAACGCATTTGCAAATCCCTTAAAATATTGGAGTTTTCAGTACATTTTGTGACTAAGTCAAACAAAATAGGATGGTACTAAAAATTGCTATACAAAGATTGATCCTATATCTCCAATTTTTGGTAATAACATTGTAAAAAATCTTTATTTTTAATACTATAAAAATGATTTTCCCTCACCTCTTCACTCAAAATTGACGATTTAGGGGTGACTTTAGGTACATTTTTTACTGTAAATATGCCGTTTTTTTGTCATTAAAAAATACCATCTATTAGTAGATATGTTCACCTACAAATTTTGTTAATAAAAATATTAAAATAGGACAAATAGTATACGAAATGAAATAAAACTTGCTTGTATTTTTTTCACATATTTTGTAAATCTTAACAGAGTGAACATAAGGGTTATTTTGATTTTACTCGGTCTCTGGTTTGATTTCAAATTATCATTAGTCTGCGTTTGACCGCCGTCGTGAGTGGATCCTGCGCCGGTTGCGAGCAGTCGCTGGTGTCGAAAAGATCGCTGTACATACACGAAATACCTACCTAGAGTACCTAGTTCAGCGAACCAAACTTATATTTATAGTTATCACCTGTGCTGATATTTTGAAAAGGTAAGATATGGTACCTACTACCAACACAATACAATTTTATTATTTGCTAGCATTTAGAAATTTATTCCCCGAGCGTGGTTGTGATCTGAAAGTATACTTCGACGACTTCTACTGGAACTTCTAGACGCGTAGAGCTAGGTGTATCGAATTTGGACTCAATTTGTTAGGTATGATGAGACCTTACCTCAAGACTTGGTAGAGTGACCTGAAGGTATACTTCAACGACCACTACTAGAACTCCTAGACGCGTAGAGCTAGGCGTATCGAATTTGGACTCAATTTGTTAGTTATGATGAGATCTTACCGCAAGACTAGGTAGATAGACCTGAAGGTATACTTCGATGACCACTACTGGAACTCCTAGACGCGTAGAGCCTAGGTGTGTCGAATTTGGACTCAATTTGTTAGTTATAATGAGATCTTACCTCAAACCTTGGTGGAGTGACCTGAAGGTATACTTCGATGACCACTACTGGAACTCCTAGACGCGTAGAGCTAGGCGTATCGAATTTGGACTCAATTTGTTAGGTATGATGAAACCTTACCTCAAGACTTGGTAGAGTGACCTAAAGGTATACTTCAACGACCACTACTGGAACTCCTAGACGCGTAGAGCTAGGTGTATCGAATTTGGACTCAATTTGTTAGTTATGATGAGATCTTACCTCAAGACTTGGTAGAGTGACCTGAAGGTATACTTCGATGACCACTACTGGAACTCCTAGACGCGTAGAGCTAGGCGTATCGAATTTGGACTCAATTTGTTAGTTATGATGAGATCTTACCTCAAGACTTGGTGGAGTGACCTGAAGGTATACTTCGACATCTACTACTGGAACTCCTAGACGCGTAGAGATAGGCGTATCGAATTTGGACTCCATTTGTTAGGTATGATGAGACCTTACCTCAAGACTTGGTAGAGTGACCTGAAGGTATACTTCGGATGACCACTACTGGAACTCCTAGACGCGTAGAGCTAGGTGTATCGAATTTGGGCTGGTTTTGTTAGTTATGATGAGATCTTACCACAAAACTTGGTGGAGTGACCTGAAGGTATACTTCGACATCCACTACTGGAACTCCTAGACGCGTAGAGCTAGGTAAATCGAATTTGGGCTCGTTTTGTTAGTTATGATGAGATCTTACCACAGAACTTGGTGGAGTGACCTGAAGGTATACTTCGACATCCACTACTGGAACTTCTAGACGCGTAGAGCTAGGTGTATTGAATTTGAGCTCGTTTTGTTAGTTATGATGAGATCTTACCACAAAACTTGGTGGAGTGACCTGAAGGTATACTTCGACATCCACTACTGGAACTCCTAGACGCGTAGAGCTAGGTGTATCGGATTTGAACTCGTTTTGTTAGTTATGATGAGATATTACCTAGCTCTACGCGTCTAGGAGTTCCAGTAGTGGATGTCGAAGTATACCTTCAGGTCACTCCACCAAGTTCTGTGGTAAGATCTCATCATAACTAACAAAACGAGCCCAAATTTGATACACCTAGCTCTACGCGTCTAGAAGTTCCAGTAGTGGGTGTCGAAGTATACCTTCAGGTCACTCCACCAAGTTTTGTGGTAAGATCTCATCATAACTAACAAAACGAGCCCAAATTCAATACACCTAGCTCTACGCGTCTAGAAGTTCCAGTAGTGGATGTCGAAGTATACCTTCAGGTCACTCCACCAAGTTCTGTGGTAAGATCTCATCATAACTAACAAAACGAGCCCAAATTCGAAACACCTAGCTTTACGCGTCTAGGAGTTCCAGTAGTGGTCGTCGAAGTGTACCTTCAGGTCACTCCACCAAGTCTTGAGGTAAGATCTCATCATAACTAACAAATTGAGTCCAAATTCGATACACCTAGCTCTACGCGTCTAGGAGTTCCAGTAGTGGTCGTCGAAGTATACCTTCATGCCACTCCACCAAGTCTTGAGGTAAGGTCTCATCATAACTAACTTAACTAACTAAACGAGCCCAAATTCGATACACCTGTCTCTACGCGTCTAGGAGTTCCAGTAGTGGTCATCGAAGTGTACCTTCAGGTCATTTTACCAAGTCTTGCGCTAAGGTCTCATTATAACTAACAAAACGAGCCTAAACTCGTCACCATTAGATAATAATATATCGAAGTTATGATATAAGTTGATTCAACGCATTGATGTAGAATTTTAGATCAATGACCTCGCAGCTTATCCGTGCATGTGTGTGCGTGGGAATGAACCATGTGTAGTAGTGCGATTTCATACCTATCCATTTCGGAAATGCGTCCTTAAATTTACAATAACTAATTTAGTCACATTTGACTAAACATAAACTGATTTAAACTATAATTTTCAGTTAAAAGGTTCATGTGACTGAGGATATCCATTGAGAAAAGCAATGATGATTCCAATATTGGATGCCAGGCTCCAGACTCGCTTGACTCTCCTGAGGCACATTATACGATTTTGTATGTTTGCACTCGAAATATGCCCTTAGCGGAATGCCCTTATTCAACAACTCTGTGCAAGACGGCAGCATTTATAGTTCTGGAAATAAACATAATACTCAATTCAATCTAATAACATGAACATTTATTTATAACTAGCTGATGCCCGCAACTACGTCCGCGTGGATTGAGGGTTTTTGGTTCCCGCGGGAACTCCTTAGTTTTCCGGGATAAAAAGTGCCTAAGTGCTATTCTCGGTTACAATCTATCTCCAAATTTCAGCCAGATCCGTTCAGCCGTTGGGGCGTGATTGAGTAACAAACATCCATCCATACATCCATCCATCCAAACTTTTGCATTTATAATATTTATTTGATATTTGATAGATTGTTAAATTCATATCAAACTTGTTTTCATAAAAATAAAAAACTTATTATTTTATATTATTATTAGGTAACTAGAAGATGCCCGCGGATTTGTCCGCGTGGATTAAGATTTTTGATTCCCATAGGAATAAAATTATGTCCTTTTGTCCTATGCCTATGTCCTTCCCTGGGATACAACCTACCCCTGTACGAAATTTCATCAAAATCGGTTGAACGGATGAGCCGTGAAAGCATAGCAGACAGACAGGCACACTTTTTCATCCATACTTATATTGTTATAAATGCGACTTATTTCTGTCTGTCTATCCATCTGTCTGTCTGCTACGTCTTCCCGGAAAATTAAGGAGTTCCTGCGGGACTCGAAAAAACTTAGTCCACGCGGACGAAGTCACGTGCATCATCTAGTTAATAATATTAGTATGGATAGTGTTGAAGGTTATGTAAATGATAAAAGCGCTTGCATTTGACTTGCTCCAGCTATGCTTAGGACTGCAATTACTATGTATTGTACTTTAATTTATTAATCTTCAAAGGAGCAATCACCGAGTTTCTTGCTGGCTCTTGTAAAAAATGGCATTACAAGCCAGTGGTAGATTCAATCAATGATTCAAAAGCACTTGTAAAAGTTTATTTGAATGAAAGCGTTTGTATTTGAATTATTGTAATGTATATTATTGTTTATTTTTCTTCGACTTCTGCTGCAAAAAGCACACAAACCACTTGAAATGCACTGCATTATGTGCACTTCTGCATAACAAATCCAGTCCGATCTTCACGCGTAGCGCCACAATTTTACTAATATTTTTTGTTTTATCCAAGAAAGCAATAAACTCACAATAATTAGACTTACTCGAGGCCCGACATATTATATAATTATAAAAGTTAGAAAATAATAAATAACCTCAAATTTCAACTATTATTTATTTACGTGCCTTGTTTGACATTTGACATCCGTTTCGTTTTACACAACGTAAAAGAAACACTTGTCGAGTTAATTTTTATCCTTTAAAAAAAGTGCAACCAAACAACTATTATTTGGTTTAAAATAATTAATAATAATACTAAGAAACTTTTTGTTACATAATGCACTTTATAAAGGTAAAATAACTTTGTAAAGTTATACTATTTAATTAAAAAGGTGTCGGCTCTGTGTTATTTTATGCATGAAATGAAACGCGATGAGACGAGATAGCGCTATAGAAAAAATATAGCTACATCTCGCTTACTCTGAAAGTAAGGAATAGACAATGTTAAGAGTATCATTCGTTCTTTGGCGAGAGTAAAACCATAATAGTTTGTAGGTAGCTTTCTCAGTAAGATTAGAAAGAGATTGAAACAAGATGTGCCTGTATCATAATGGTTTTCTAAAATATGATGATAGTAACCCCCCTGTACGCTCATATTGCTATCGCGTTAACGCGAATCGCGTATATATAGCCGGTAGGTATATTGCTATCGCGAAATATTTACGGTTCGAATAGAAATTGCGAGCGGCGCGGCGTTCGCCGGCCTCTTTCCACGGGGACGAAGTCGCGGGCATCATCTAGTACCTACCTACCATTCTATCTAATTTAGCTTTTAAATATTATACTTACATTTTCTCCACTGCAGATGTGCAATTATAATCTCTTACAGAAAAGTCCCAACAATGATCTTTCACATCTTCGACCATAGTTTTGTTTTAGGGTTTTAAAGGTAACTATAGGCAGTTACCTACAAAGTGATAGGTTGGGTTATAGTATAGTGACGGTGACGGAGGGGGAAGGGGAGGGGGGAGGGGGAAGGGGGGAGGGGATATACCCCCCCTCAAAGTAAGACGTTCCGAATTTTAGTAGTTTCCGAGATATTAATTTTTAAAAATTTTGAGGTTAGGTTTTACTTTTATACCTTTTAATTAATTATACCTACTTTAAACTACCTCACCTTTTGTTTTAGGTAGTGTAAAAGGTTAATTTCTTAATTAGAATGGGCTACGCCAGAAGACTCGCTTCGTCGCCCCTGAATGAAGCTTCGCCTACTCGACCTTCGTTTCGCTGCGCTTCGTTAAGCTGGTTCGCTTCATTCAGAACCTTCTATGCGAGCTTCTGGCTACGCGCTTAAAAAAAACACTAGGGGTAGAGCAGACAAGACTGCGTGGAGTCAGGGTGTGCCGATTCGGTTTTATGTATCATATGCTCAAGTAGGTACCTAAATATACGTATAATAACCTACCTTTATACCTTTTTAGTTAAATAAGTAAACCTATAACCTATAAACGTTTTTTTTTAACCTTATAACCTTTAAACTGAAAAGCGCGTAAAACGATGACTCCTAGATTTGAATTCTGGCGCCAATGCACACGTTCCGTTTTTACAATAATCGGTACACAGATATATTGATTATTACTCAATAATTATTAACATTAAGATACTTTATATGTTTGGAACGCATTATAATACGTAAAACGAAACTTTAGTACGTCAACTAAACGTCAATGAGTCTGTAATCTATGGCAAATGTCGTAAAAAATAGTGAAAAGTGGTGAAAATTTGCGAATTTCAAATAATTATTTCTCGAAAAGTATTAGAATTCGGAGTAAAATATTTTAGTGCAAGGCTTACCACATCAAGGTCTTTCTGTAAAAAAAATATGAACGTCCAACTCGACCGTCACTATACTATAGCCGAGCCAAGTGATATTGTTCAGCATTAAAATTTAAGCACTAACTTTGCTTATTAGATTATTCTCAAAAATTCAATGATGATTATTCCTGTTGCTTTAGCTTTATGTTTGATGTTTTCAATGTCATTTTCATTTTCCTTATAATATTATGACGTTTAAGTAGGTATGATCTAGTATCTACGCGACGGAACCAGTTACAAAAAAGTATTTACGTTCCCTGCAAGACTAAATATAATTATTTTCACATATTAATTATTATTTTAACGGCAAGAAAATGAAGCACTAAAATGAGCACTATCAAATACAATTTAAAAGACACACGTAATTATCATTCACTATTCGAACTATACTTACTTACTTTTTTTACATGAATCATGATACTGGAATGATTGGCCTGTCGAAAACTTGAAACGCAAAAGAAGATAACGTCACACAAATCAAGAACTTATTCCGTTTTTCATCTGTTTCATATCATTTCATATCGTCATGCATATTGCTGTAGAGAAGATCGTCGTGCGTGACTTAGGAATTAGGCTCAAGGAGCACGAACATCGGATTTAAAAATAGGTCGCACGTAGAAAATAAAGTCGCTAAACGTGTGACTCTCACGAGCGTCGCCCGTCGAATGATTTGACTTTGAGGAATGAGAAATTGCGTTGGATTGGCCGAACCGGGCGTGCTAGTGCGGCGGAGGGGCAGTACATCGACCACGCATTCCGCTTCGCCTTGCAGCCTATCGATTCCGGACAGTGTCGTCGAGGCCCGAGACCCAAAGAGGCGAAAATCCGAACAAAGGAACACTAGCGGTTAGAGTTCTCTAGCTACATTTTGTTAGTTGAAGATAAAGAAGAAATATCCAGGACTCGGTGTGTTCGATGACTGTGTACAGAATTATCTATTGATTTAATCGTTTTAGCTTAGATCGCGACAGGTTAGTGACAATTTGATTAAACAAAATTACATACCTAAATATATCTACGCTCGAAATGTTAAATTGATCGTCGTCGGTCGAGTAGGCCAGTGGAATATTCCATACCCATGTCGTCATTAAAAAATGGCGGACGCCTATTGTATTACAATCTGGAAAGATAACTGCGACTAAATAGTACCTAAGTATAGGTACCTACTCAATTTTCGATTTTATGAACTTTGACTAGGTGTACCTAGCTTTCTTAACCTTACGTCCACGGCTATTCCTACCTCGGTGCCCATATTTTACCTACCTATTGCGTTAAATATTATGTACCTAGTACCTACCTTATTGATGTACCTACCTACTTACACAAAGCCTATCTAATCATAAGATCTGTTGAACTGCTATTTTCTATCTAGGAAAAAAAATTAGGAACGTCATAAAGTAGCTACTAGCTAGATAAACCACTATTAGGTAATAGCACAGAATAGGTATTTGGTAATAGGTAGGAAGGAAGATTAATTATTGGTAATTCATTGATTGTATTAGGTAGGTAGGTAATTACCTATCTGAAATAAATATATTAGGTAGGTATAATGTAGACGAAATCAGTGAAAAAATTATTGTAAAAGTGGACACCTGTTCTGTTACCGAACAAGTTGTAGGTAGGTATACCTATCGAACTGTAGAAAAAAAAAAAATTTAAGTACGTCTATGCCTATGATCTAGGTACGTCGTTACCTACCTAATTAAAGGTTGGGCACATATTTTTTGGACAACTTAAAATCTAGGATCCTGGATCGTTCAAAAACAATATATTTCGGTAGACCGTACCTATGTAAGTAGATAAATGGTATTTTTAAATTCTAAAACTACATTTAGGTACTTACCTACATAATAATATAATTAACTATTATTATAAGTAAGTACCTAAAATGTCGATACAAAGCAAACTATGTAGTAGTATAGCTACATTAGAATAATAATTTTATAGCAACTTGATTCTTGAGTCCATGAAATTCCTGGTATTGAAATAGGCAGGTACCTATAATCTTCACTGTAGGGTTCTTGTTCGTGTGACAGAGCAAGCAAGTTCACTGTACCCCGCGCAGGGAGTTGGGAGGGAGGGGTCGCCCGTCGCACTTTGCACAGCTCTCGCAGCCGGCTGACTCGGCCGCCCGTCTCTTGCCTCGTCCGCCATTTTGTTCATTTCACACGTCGCAATGAAACGGACTGGAGGGGACACGGCCGATGGCGCGGCGCTGGCGCGTCGGTTTTATATCCTGCATTGTTAGAAAACTGAAGCACCCCGAAGACTAATGTGATGTTATTTTATACTTCTGCAGTAAAAAGTTACAGTAAACATATCAAAACCTACTCATCAGCCTAATCACGAACGGAAATTAGTGTTTTTTACTTAGAAAGAAGAACTGGAATCGAATGCAATAAAGGTGTGCTAAACCAAACTAAAACGTGGATATGAAGCCAAGTTCGGAATATAAATACTTTAAAAAGCTGTGATTCGTGTAATGGTTATTATATTGTGAGTAATTTTGATTTTGTTACTTTTAACCGATTACCTACGACGTTGCTATTAACTATCGAGTTTCTTTGGAAATAATTTTGCATCGCTTTATGTAAGTAATACCTACCTACCATACCATTCTATATAAAGTTTAGTAGGTAGTTAGTTACCTACTAGTGACCGGGAAACCTTTAGTTTTCGAGAAAAATCAAGATGGCGTATTACGTATTTCCGATGAAAAACGAGGATGGCTGATGGCCAAACGACGTCACAGATCCGTCGGCTTTGTTTTTAGTGCTGCCATACGAAAAAATATTCGTGACCGCGTTAGTGGTAGCTTTTTAGAAACCTAAAGTTAGCATTTAAAAACAAGTTCTATTAAATTTTATACTTCACTAGTGGGGCCCGGCAGAATTGTCCTGCCCTGAATCTCGAACCCGATTGCAGCTCCCCCTATCGGGTCCAATTGTGAATATAAACATCCCGGGGTCTAAACCAACACAAAAAAAGAATTACCGAATTGGTCCAGCCGTTTACACGTGATGCCGTGGCCAAGGGAAATAGGGATTCATTTTTATATACCTACATTTTATATACCTATATAGATTGTCGACCTATTTAGAAGTATTTGCGAGTTTTATTGCGGTTTATTTTGTTTTAAAGTGAAGGTAGGTAAGGGACTAGTGAATTAATTTTGGTTAAGGTCGAATGGCGAACAGCATTCATTACATAACCGGCAATGCAATGATTAAAACATAGCTATTATATTTAAAACGGTTATTATTTATATTTACTTGTATTGTATAGAGTGAATTTGCACTTGCCCGTCCGTCCGTCCGTCCGTCTGTCCGTCTGTCAGAGCCTTATAACTTCAGAATTACTCAACGTAATTACTTCAAATTGAAATATAATATGTAAACCGATGGCCTCCAGCCGAGTATGGGTTAAAAAGTTATAAAAATCTTTATTTCAGGGGGGCTCTCATAGAAGCGAATGCGAAGTAAAATATTTTTTATAGCGTTACATAGGGTTGCGGTATATCATTTTAAAGATAAGTAGGAATAGAGTCCAAAAATATTTTTCACTTCACAATGATGTCAATAGATGGCGCTCTGTTATGGCGATACCGCGAGCTCTCAGTTCGGGGCGAATTGATTTGCATCAATTCATACCGATATATCTTCATTAATTGCTGTTACAATCTCAATTGTTGTGCTTGGCTGTAATATAATATGGTATATTACTTGCCGCGACAATAGATTTTACGAATAGTGGAAGAGTTTTTTTAACCAATCAGAGATGATTATGATCGTTACACTGTAGCAATATTTTTTACGTAAGTAATAAGTTGTATGTTAATGTGTAAGCCGGTTATGCCATCTTTAAAAAGGAGTTTCAGTTTAGTTTTGGATACAGATACATATTATGTAGATATTAAGAAACACTCGGGCAGTGAACTTGTCACTTGGATATTTTAAACAAATCATAGGTTATTTTTGCTTGCAATGTACCTATATTGCTCGAAGTTTTACATGTCAGCTGAAATCGCCAGTCTTCTTTGCCTGTCTGTAGTTTTTGTACCTAGTTGGCCTTGTAGGCGCGACAGTCTTTATTTATTATTATTTACTAGTTCCTGCTAGTTTGTCGAAGGGAAGCTATCTGATTTGAGGAATGCGTGGCGCTTCAAACTCACAGTAGGTATCGCGGGTGCAGACTGCAGCCGTTACATCTTAAACCTACGCTCTAATGTACATCGGCTTTGTGCTTTTAGGTGGTATGTCACTATAAGAGTCTTTTTAAGTAACTGATTTTAAAAATAAAGGTGATCTACCTATTTGAAACTTCTTGTTTGGCGACTGTAGTACTTACTATTTCCATCATAAGTATTTCGGTATTATTTTTTGTGTTATGCATATGCAACAGCATTGATATAACCGCACCAGGACCGTGGGATCCCAATGTCCATCGGTCCTTCGAGTTATGTAGCCCATCGGGCGCCGAGCTGGCTTCAATACTTGTACTCCTGTGAATCTGCTCATATCTGATTTGATCATAGAGACTAATATCATAAAAAAACATACATAGCTCAGAGCTGTACATGACTTTGTTCCTAGCTGCCTATTCTTTGGTCAACTGATGACTATGCTGGACCGTAGTTTATAGGGAAACTGGAATCGGGACGTCGATACATTTTCACATTAAGGCGTTGATTATACTGCTTGGTACTGAGTTCCGAATTGAAGGTTCTGTCTATTTATAGATTCGATTGCAACGGTGAAATAAAAACCTATCAACCAGGGTCTAATTTCAAATGAATGCTGGTGCCTGAACTAGATGGAATTCGGTGATTCGATTGCCTCGATGCCTCAAAAGTCCCAGTATTTGAAAAGACTAACTAACTGAAAACTTTTCTTACAACTGCATATCACAGACGCTTCGTGAAGAAGTACCTGTACTGCCTTGCGCAGATACCTCTAGATGGCAGTTGTAGATGATTATGATGAAATCTTGACGGTCCGGAAAGAATGCCGGGCCCGGGTGTTTCGTCCAATAACTACAGCAGCGTTTTGGAAATTACTGATCGGAACAAGTTACAAGGCTCTGTTTTTGTAAATCTCCAATTCGGTTCAATCGTGTTAGTACAAAGAATGATACCTACCAGAGGAGGCTATAATGATATCAGTCCCCTCGTAATTAGCGAATTACTCATTCGAATTTGGTATATTGTGATGCATTCGTGGCTTTTCTTTGCGTACCCCGAGTTAGCCAGGCTACATGACGTCCTAACAAATTCAATATGCACTATAATATGGCAAACACAATTCATTCAATATTTTTAGGATTCCGTGGTAAAATTATAAAAAGGGATCCTTATGGTGCAACGTTTTCCGTATGTCTGACCTTCCATCCGTCACATCATAGGCCGTAGCTGCTTTTAGAGTTCCGTACCTATACTATTGGGTGCCAATGGGACCCTTTTACTCCAGCCTCCGCTGTCCGTCCGTCCGTCCGTCCGTCCATCCATCCGTCTGTCTGTCTGTCTGTCAGTGGGCTGTATCTTGAGAACCGTTATAGCTAGACACTTGAAATTTTCAGTGTGTATTTCTACTGCCGCTATAACAACAAGTAACAAAAACTAAAAATTAAAACTTCCTCGGACAATAATTAGATGCAGTAAACTGGCGTTTACTAATATGCATACGTCATAGTAAATAAACGTCAGTTAGGTATATCATAATATCTCTCTCGCTTGATAAACGTAAGTTTATATTTTATGTAAACGTCTTCCGTCGCCCGATTACGGAATATCTGCATCAATCATTGTAACAATCACAATTATTGTGATTGATGATGAAATGGTACTTTTACTGCGACAATGGATTTTGGGGCACAGAAAAGAGAACTTTTTTGATTTTGACCATGCGGAAGAGTGTTAGTCAGTCAAAGTGATTGCGACTGGTACACTTTTTATAAAAATTCATTATATAGGCTTACGCTTGACCACAATCACACCTGATAGGAAGTGATGATGCGGCCTAAGATGGGGCACGCTTGCCTAGAAGATGCCTACTAGGTATTAACTCTTAGATTTTAAGCTAAGCTATAATAGGAATGATGCCTATATCAAAAATAAATTATTTCTAACTGTGATTTTATTAAATAGTGGGTCTTCAAAAGACCTAAAATTCACATCCTTGGTTAGTTTTAAGTTTGATAACCATTTTATAATATAAGTAGATTAAATAAAACAAGTGCGTTGAAATTTGATGACGTCACAATTGCTAATTTCTCACAACTTGCATACAAGAAGAGCGTTTTTAACCGACTTCCAAAAAAGGAGGAGGTTCTCAATTCGGCGCGTGTTTTTTTTTTATAATGTATGTTACCGCATATCTCCGTGGTTTCCAAACCGATTTGAAAATAATTTTTTTCAGTGGTTAGAGGAAGCTCGCGAAATGGTCCCATAAAAAATTCTGACTAAATCCTCAATCCTGATGCTGCAGGTATACCTAAGACTCAAAATTAGGGAGTTAGGAAGTTTTGATGGTGAATTCATGTAGTAGGTATCAAGCCACGTGTATACGATTCAACTCTGAGTCCGAACTCCTCAACCCTGATGCTGCAGGGTACAGAACTCCTTAAAAATAGCGATTTAGGATTTTTTTTATGGGGAATTCATATTGTAGGTGTCAAGCAACGACTTCATACTTAAACCCAAATCCCAACTCCTCAACTCTGATGCTGCAGGGTACTGCAGCCACTGTAAATTAAATAATTTAATATAAAAATACTTTTTAAACAACCGACTTCAAACTCCCGCGCCAACTTTTATCGTTGATATTTTAAAAACCGCTCGACCGATTTCGATAAAATTTATATGGGACCACATGGGAAGTATGCTCTTTCAAATAAAAAAAGAATCATCCAAATCGGTCCACCCAGTCAAAAGTTCTGAGGTAACAAACATAAAAAAAAAATACAGTCGAATTGAGAACCTCCTCCTTTTTTTGAAGTCGGTTGAAAAATAATTTTGATTTCTACACACTATGTTGAAGTCGGGCGAGTATAACAAAGATAGGCAAAGTTGACGCGTCAGGCTCGCCCAAATTCAACATAGTGTGTAGAAATCAAAATTATTTTTTACTTTACAGTGGCTTTGGAAGTCGGTTTTTTGAAAAGAATTTTTATTAAGTTTGATAAAGAGTTTCTGATTTGATTGAGTTGTCATCATAATTATTTTACGTAATAGTGCTCCTAGATACAGTATTATGATGAGTGTTACATTTCAGCCTCAAAAATGGAATCGGACTACGACCGCAAGTTCGAGGAGATGAAGCAGTACATTCCCTTCTTGGAGAGTATGATCGTGAAGCTGGAGGACTCCACTTCCGGATCCAACCCGCGGCAAGCGCAGCTCGATAAGATACGATCCCTGAGGGACCTACTCTTAGATAAGAAGAAAAGGTAATATTTTTGCTCATAATTCAGAAGTAAGCGTCTGCACCACTAGGCTAGACCCCTCGATCGATCCCTCGCGATCCCTCGCGGGTTTGCTAATAGTACGAGCACGAGGGCGTCCTGCTGCGGAATGGCCGGAATCATACTAATAAGTATTATACCTAAATGTGAAAGTGTGTTTGTTGGTTGGTTTGTCCTTCAATCACACCACAACGCTAGGGCACAACGGAAAGTGCTTTTAAGCAGTTAAATACCATTCAGACCCCCGATTGTGTAAGGAAATCGTAATCGTTTGTCAAACAGATAATTCGACCTGTTTAAGGAGTTCATAGATAATGCACTGCACATCAATAATTTAATATAAAAAATACTTTTTAAACAACCGACTTCAAACTCCCGCGCCAACTTTACAACAACAAGCACACGCTATACAAAGTACTTATTTTATTGTTGATATTTTAAAAACCGCTCGACCGATTTCGATGAAATTTATATGGGACCACATGGGAAGTATGCTCTTTCAAATAAAAAAAGAATCATCCAAATCGGTCCACCCAGTCAAAGTTCTGAGGTAACAAACATAAAAAAAAAGTACTGTCGAATTCAGAACCTCCTCCTTTTTTTGAAGTCGGTTGAAAAGCATGTATGAACTCCATATAAGATCGAGTTATACGTTTTAAGCTGCCAAATGATTTCGATTTGTTTCGAAAATTGGGCCTCAGTTCTATAGCGGTGTAGAAACAAAATAATCGCGAGAAAACCTACATACCTACCCGAGAGTACCTCATAATGTTCTCAAATATGTGTGAAGTGCGATTTGCTAAATTGGTCAGCGTGGGGGATAGGCCTCCAAGTTCAAACACTTATCATCTTAGAGGAGACTCGTGCTCAGTTGTAGAGCGGCAATAGGTTCAAGGTTGAGAGGATGATATAATTCAGAACATTATGAAGCATTCAAGAACTCAACCATGCAGACTCCGCCATATTTCCCTTCACCGTTTAAATAAGTGATGCCTATATCAAAAATAAATTATTTTTAAGTGATTATTAAATAGAGGGTCTTCCAAAAGACCTCTAAAAGTCACATCCTCGGTTAGTTTTAAGTTTGATAAGCATTTTAAAATATAGATTAAAGAAAAAAGTGCGTTGAAATTTGATGACGTCACAACTGTGAATTTCATACAACTTGCATACCTACTAGAAGTGCGTTTTTAAGTTTGATAAAGAGTTGGTGATTTGATTGAGTTGTCATCATACCTATTGCTTATAATGCACCAAGTAGCGCAAGAAGTACCAATATTTTTGAAGTGAAAACTTCTTTAGCCGCGTTGAGCACTTCTTGGTAGAGGGTAAACTCGTGGATTCGCGTCACCGACATGCTCGCGTTGTTACGAAGACAAAATGTCTTAAATATAAATATTTAATACCTTAGTTTTATATTCGTATTTATATTGGTGTTAAATTTTTTTATTTTATCAAATTTTAATACTAAAATTTGATTTTTTTAAATACGCCAGGTGGTTTTTTTGAATGATTTTTTGATGATTCAGCATCATCGGATGAGGACAATTTCTTTTAAAATAACTTAAATAATTATGGTTGGTAGGCAAAAAAATAACTAGTTTCTTACTGATAATTTTTAAACAGTGGCAGGCTTAATTGCATGTGTGCGGGCCGGGAATGTACTCGTATTTTAGAACGTGAGAAGGCAAAATGTTTTGACTTTTGATAGTAAAAATTTCAAAACATTAAAATTTTGAAAATTTTCCCAAAGTATTAGCGCCAAAGCAACCATTTGTCGGTAGTATGCCGACTTCAAACGCGGTTGCATGGACACAAAAGATGGGGAACGCTCAGGTCGTCCAAATGAAGCAGTGACTCAACAAAATATTAACCAAGTCCTCAAAATCGTAATGGAAGATCGGAAGATAAAAGTGCGTGAGATAGCCGAGATAGTGAAGATTTCAGCTGGTAGTGTTTTCACTATTTTACATACACATTTGGCCATGAAAAAGCTTTTTCCAAGTGGTGCCGCGTTTGCTTACAACTGATCAAAAGGAACAACGTATCCATGATTCAGAGCGATGTTTGGCGCTGATGAATCTTAATAAAAAGGATTTTTTACGTCGGTAAGTGACAATGGATGAAACATGGATACACCATTTTACTCCGGAATCCAATCGGCAGTCAGCCCAGTGGAGAGCGGCTGGTGAAAGCCGCCCGAAGCGGCCAAAGACTCAGAAATCGGCCGGTAAGGTTATGGCGTCTATATTTTGGGATGCGCGTGGAATACTTTTCATCGACTACCTTGAAAAGGAGCAAAATATAAATAGTGACTATTACATGTGCTTATTGGAGCGATTGAAGTACGAAATTGCGGATAAACGGCCTCAAATGAACAAAACGAAAGTGGTGTTTCACCAGGACAACGCGCCTTGTCACAAGTCTGTGAGAACGATGGCCAAAATTAATTAATTGGGCTTTAAATTGCTTCCTCATCCCCCTTATTCGCCAGACTTGGCCCCCAGCGATTACTGGCTGATTGCAGATCTCAACAAAATGCTCCAGGGTAAGAAATTTGTAAATATAAATAGTGAAGTTATCACAGCAACGGAGGTTTATTTTGAAGCAAAGACAATATATAAATTTATAATTAATCTATGTTTTGAAGCCAAAGACAAATCGTTCTACACGCATAGGATAGAAAAGTTAGATAAGCGTTGGAGGGACTGGATCGCTCTTGGAGGAGACTACGTTGATGAATAAAAAATAATTTTATAAAAAAAACCTTGTTTTAGTACTTAGTCTCGGGACTTTTTGAACCACGTGTTACTTAAAGAATAATCAACTGAAATACTAAATTGAGATGGTGATTGTATAGTTGCAAGGCATGTTATTTATCAGTTTCAACCTCATTTTCAAGAGTCGAGCAATTTTCATTGATAAATAAATAGATAGTGAACAAATTCACAACATGAATGGTTTAAAATACCTAGCATTCATAACAAAATTCCTTGTTCCGGCGTTATCTCTTGCATGCTATTTTGAACTCTATTTCAGTTGCCATTTAGTTTATTTACAATATTTACAATTTAACAATAAAAACTGTTCGAGCATTTTGCTGCTTAGCAAAACATAGTCCATACTTATGTATCGACCCGGAATTTTGCCAACAGAAGTCGAGTTGCGCACTAATTTATTTGCAAAATGTTTGTCTCAGGACGAGGCAGTACCTACACAAAAAAAGTTACAAACGCTACCTTATAATATGCTCACACAATCAAAATATACAGAAAAAGAGACGTGCTACTGCGGATATATTATACTCGTGTGGTGCTACAGGGGACCTATATTGGGATATTTTTAAACTTGGGCCTATAGCGGGAATTGTGCGCTTTTATAATTCTGGACGTCACGTTATCAAGGACGTCGGCGTCTTCATTTTACCGTTGACTTCAACGTCCACAACAAAAATGTATTATGTAGACGTGCACGTCTCAATAAATCCCGTGGGAACTAATAAAAAAAAAGATTTTCCGAGACACATGGAAGCCTATGTCAACCTCTTGGTCTATATCCAAGTAAAAACTACGTTGATCGTAATTGAAAGATATACCAACCGGCAAATTCTTTCACGCATTTTAATGTTGGTACTGTGATGATTGAAATTAAATAAAATGTTTGATAGGGAGACCCTAACGCTTATGCCTAGGGTCTGTGATTTTATAGAACCTGCAAATTGTATAGTAGATTGCTACTTAGTAAAGAAAATGAAGTTTGGAATGTATACCTAATTAAGTAGTTTATTATAGGCGTTTTATAATAAAGAGACATCTATGTACTGACTCAAACTTATTTGACCTAGTGACAGCGTGGCTAGTAGAGATCATACTAATATTATAAATGCGAAAGTGTGTTTGTTTGTTGGTTTGTTGGTTTGTCCTTCAATCACGCCGCAACGGAGCAACGGATCGACGTGATTTTTGGCATGGGTATAGTTGAGGATCTGGAGAGTGACATAGGATACTTTTTATCCCGGAAAAATAAGGAGTTCCCGTTCCCGAATTGAAAAAAACTTATTTCACGCGGACGAAGTCGCGGGCATCAACTAGTTAAAAATGAAATTAAAAAAAACTTAACAGGCATAAAAATTAATTCAAATTTTGGACACCTGGTCAGATACGTTTAACGGACTGTATCTATCAATTAAAAATGTTTTCTTACTCGTTTACATACTACCCTTGACTGCGATCTCACCTGATGGTAAGTGGCGATACAGTCTAAGATGGAAACGGTCTGGTTTCGTAATCCCTTGGGGCTACGTCTTTGCAGGTAAGTTGGTAACCGACCACGGCTGAAGTCTTTCATCAGTTCAGATTTCAGAACACACACAATTTAGAGTTATACATTTCTCCCACATATAAGTTTTAGTGCTCACCACTGCTGCGCCAGGGAGATCTCCAAATTTGAAAAGGCAAATAATCATACTTTTCTTTTTGTTTAAGGATGAAAATGGAAAATTTACTGAAATGTGAACAAGTATTGATTAATTTATATGCGAAGGTTAAAGAGGTACGTTTATTTTCATAAAAAAATATGATGCTTGATTAATTATTGTGAAAAATCTTTAACATTACATATCATTTTAGCGCAATGCATTTCCGGGCCCTAAAAAAGAGGATACGTCAAAAAAGGAAAGTAGTGATCTAAATGTAGTCAGAAGCAAGCTCAAGTCTGTCGTATCCAAATTGCATACGGATCCTGCTGAAACTTTGCCAGAAATAGCAAGAGCCAGTGACACGGAGGAAATATGCGTACCTGGCAGTAAGGAACCAGCATTATTTCAACGTAGACCCAACATACCGACATCAACGCCGTCACGCGGCTCTCCAAGCAGAAACAAGGAAATACCCCCCATAGGCAGACGGTCTTATACTCGGGTCTTAATATCACCTGATAGTAATGTTTCTTATTGGCCCACCGAAACATCTTCAGAAAAACCACTTTATAGTCGACGTTCACCTAAGAAGTCACCCCGCAAACGATCACCATCTTATCACAGAAAAGAACGAAAAAAGACTAAAACTAAATCAAAATATAACCAATCCAAAGACTTAAATATAACATTAAATGTACCAGAAGATAGCTTAAATTCATTGAATACGAAAGATATTTTGTCAAGAATAATAAATTGTAGTGATAGTGATGTTGACATTGCTACATTGCGTGAACTAAGAACACAAATCCTTGGGGAGTTAAAAGATACAGGGGCAAATGAAGACATATCGGATATAATACTTAAATCATACGAAAATAAACAGCGGAAAGATAAAACAAAACATGAAATATCAATTAAAAAATCTGAAGTCGAAGAAGGAGAGCTTTCTGATAGCGAAAGTGAAGCTATACAAAGCATTTATGGTAGCCTCGTTGTTGTAGATAAAAATAAATCATCTGATTCCGTGGGAAATAAAAGTTCTGATAAAGATAAACCACGGAAAATACAAATTTGTCTTGTAATTAACTCTGATAAAAACAAACTCAGTACACAAGAAGACAAGGACAGGGATTCATGTGTTGACACATCTGATTTTGAAACATTTAACCAACCTAAAGATCAAGAAAGTAATGAAGTAGTCGTGCTAGACAAAGTGAGTCTTACTAGTGAAGAGAGTAACGTTGATAAAGACATCATTTCTGATACTAAATTATCTGACGATTTAATATTGATCGAAGGAAATACGGAAAGATTAAAAATTCAAACTGAAAATCCTGAAAAAGTTATATTAAGGAAAAATGAGAACGATGAAATAAAACTTATCTCTTCAGAAATGAAAGAAAATCAAAATGACTGTGAAACCGAACGTGCTAAAAATTTGGAAGTAGTGAAACCTACCTTTTATGAGCCTCTAGTGGAACTAGGTGGAGAGGAAATTATAGGTGACAAAACCTCCAAAGTGTTTCTAAAGTTAGATGAATGCTCCCAGTTAGATACAATTAGCTGTAACAGTGGCAGTCAGGAAAATGATGAAGTTAAAATACCGTTATTAGAACCAACGGAACCTGTATTAGAGCCATCAAAAGAAGTGTCAGAAATTGATATACTTCAAGCTCTAAAAAAAGAGATCCTTAGTGAAACTACAAACGTGTTAAGCACTGATACAGCATGTTCCGCATCAAGTACGCCACTCTTACATCAGCCAAAAATTACTAAAGTGGCCAATGCTAAGGAAATAGGTCCTAAAAAAAGAATTTCAATCGAAAGCTATAAAGCTAAAGCTCCTGTAACTAGAACTTCTAAAGATAATAGAAACACTGTAAAAGATGATATTTCGAGAAAACAAAGCTTAAAATTAACAGAAAAAGAATGTGAAAGGTTTAACTTTTTATCTAAATTAACTTTAACAGAAAGCTCTGATGATGAAGATAAATCCAGTTTGTCTTTGGATGATATCTATATGGATATAGCTCCAAAATCGCCTGATCATGAAGATTTTGCTGATACGGGACTAAAACCGCCTGTAATTATACCGAGTGATCCGGTTCAGGCACCAGTTGTTGGTTCGGAATCTGACGTTGACATGAGAAAATTATTACCAAATGTTACAGCTTATGATTCATCTACTATACTTTTACAGTCGCCCATTAATGTAGACAAACCGACAGTAATGAATACTGAAAAAGAAATAATTAAAAGTGATGAGAGAGTCGCACCGCCCCTCGTTGATCCAAGGATGAAGAGAGATAGTGCTACAGTGCCAAATCCGAATACTCTCAATTCGCAATCAATTAATGTTGATCAGATACAGTCACCATTATCGAATATCCTTGCATCTAATACAGCTATGCATAACGTGAATGAAGAACAATCAGCAGCAGTAAATGTGAATTTAAATACTAGCAGAACTTCAATGGCAACACCCACTTTACAGAGCTTGAACATTACACCAAATGTGAATATGTCATCCCATATACCACCTTTGGTACCGAATTTGACTCCAAATAGAACACCAAATTCAGCCCCAAACATGACTCCAACTGTAATTCCAAATATTCCTTCGCTCATGACTCCAATTAGAACACAGCATGTTGCAAATATGACTCCTAGCAGAACACCAAATATAGCAAACATGACCCCAAATATGACGCCATCCCGCCACGCATTTGACAACGAAGATTATTCTAATCGAACACATGTCTATGCGCCGATGTTTTATGTTGACGAATCACGAGAAAATATGGACAATTCAAGAGAGAATATCCTAAGTCAATGGGATGCATCTGACAGTCGTCCATCTTCCTGGAATGATCGCAATGCTAGAAACTGCTCATTACAAAGCGACATCGATTATAGAGAAACAAGAAAGGACATTGATTATAGAGAAACAAGAAGGGACATTGATTATAGGGATCAAACGTATCCTTTGCAAAGAGACGTCGATTATAGAAGAAGTCATTCTGTGCAAAGAGATGTTGATTATCGAGATATTAGGAACAATTATGTGCAAAACAAACATAATTCCGATAGAGATCCAGATCGTATACAATGTCCTCCTACACCCAACCATCCATTTGGGAGACGAGAATGCCCACCAACCCCAACACCGTCATTTGGAAGAGCAGATAGACCAATGACTCCAATTCATCCTTTTGGCAGAGCAGACTGTCCATTAACTCCTAGTCATCCATTTGGAAGGAGTGACCCACTTCTTCCTACACCTAATTTTAGTAGATCTGAGTATAATCAACCAGCACCAAGGTCGCAAGATCCCCGATTAAATAGAAGTTCTGATTACGACAGACATCAGTATCGAGATGATGATCGAGAACGCTCATATTTTCAAGATCGACAATTCAACTCTGGTCATTATAATTCTGATAATCACTTATTTAGAAAGTACCAACGTGAACAAAGTGCAGGGAGAAACGATAGAAACCAAACCTTCGAATCCATTCATGATTATAGAGAACATATGCCTCGTCGTGAAACCAGTCAAAGCCGTTCGTTCAATCGGGAAGATAGGGATTTTGGCCGTTCGTTTAATAGAGAAAACGAAAGTGATCGTTATTCCAGAAATCGCAGCAAACGTGGTAAGGCCTTCGACTATCGAAATCATAATGATTCTAAATATTATGATGAAGGCCACCGTCGTACTAACCAACGCGAAAGAAGCGCTGGGAGGACCCAAGAAACAATCTCAAATCCAATCAAACTACGCAAACCTTCAAAATTGGCAGAAGAAAATAAGTTACTAGTAAATCCTCACGGTGGACCCTCTTTTACCATTGATACAAGCGTTAACAATTCATACCAAACAAGACAAATGTCCAGTTCCAGTTTTGATGCTCGACGACGACGCGCATCTAGCGTTGGGCGTACTTTACTTCCCATCAGTAAGACTTCGAACTATGAAACAAAACATACATTTCATGATGCTGACCATAAAATCAGAAATGATAGAAACTTTCGACGTGCTTGTAGTGTCGGACGAGATGTCGACAATAGCAAAAAGCTTGACTTCAAAGGTATCAAAGCTGATCTTCGATCTTTTAAATTTAATTCGGATTTTAGATTCTTTAAAGAAAGCGGTAAACATGACGACCGCCGGGTATCAACTGAACTGTCCAAAAATGATAACTCTCGTGTTAGACAAAAAGCAAGCGAGAGCTATGACAATCCTAATTTAAAGTACTCACCTAGAAAAAACAACAGAGATCCCAGAATGCGCCGGGAACATTCAGGCGATACTAAAGATAGGAGTACCTCACGTGATTCCAAAAATTATGGTATTGTCTATTCTAACGATAATATTTCAAAAGGAACAATTTTAGGGTCTGGTTACGGCGTTAAAAACTATAAGATACCAAAAATTAAACGCCCGCAGGAGGAATTAAGTAAAACATCAAATGATGATAACATTTTGTGCAGTAAGACTTTGGATTCGAAAGAAAATGATGTACATATTAAATCAAAAAGTGAAATAAAAGAGCATAAACCTGAAAAAAGTTTAGATGTAAATAATATAACTACGTCCCAAAAGTCGAAAGATATTCAGACTCTAAAAAATAGTGTTCATGAAAAATTTGTTGATGACAAATGTAATCAAATTCAAGAAGCGAAAGAAGAGTCCGATGAAAAGGATGCAAGTGAAACCATTTGCAGTGGGAAAAAAATTACTAAAAATCGTAAACAGAAAAATTTACAAAATTCAAAAGGCAACGATAAAACTGAGCTATTAGATAGTGAAAACACTGAATCTGAAATAAATATTCTTAACACATCGTCAGATTCTATGGATAGTGTAGAACGAAGAGTTACAAGGTCCACTCGGAAAATTTTGCCTAACGATCTCACATCGTTGGAGTTATCGCCCATAAAAAGAACAAGAAAAGTAAAAAAATCATTGGTTGTAGAGTCTGACTCGGATGACAACGAAAAGTTGCCAAAACCAAACGCTGAAACACCTAAGACGATTTCACAACAAATGTTGCATACTTTTAATATTGATAGTATATCTTCCACTCAGCAAACCTCTGTTGTAGATAAGGAAAATAAAAACTTACAGAAAGTCTCAGATACTCAAAATATTGCAAAAGAAGACATTGAAGGTAATAAAGTAAGTACATCATGCCAAGAAATCAAAGATAACGTAGACGTGGAAAATAACTTATCGAATACAAACACTCTATACCAGGAGTTAAATGCAACTAATAAAGAAGTATCTAATTTTAAAAATAATACTCTTGATGAAAAAGATATTGATAAAGATAAACAAATTGAAGATGACTTGGATTCTAGTTTCGGTCTGGGTGATCTTGAGATGTTTACTGATAATATAACATCAGATACAGTTGTTGATAACATAAATGCTCTTATAGCTGATTTAGACCATGATTTAGATTCATCGAAAAATGCAGATTCAAATAGTCAGTTCACTAATGAAATAAATCTTGAAACAATGTTAGAAAACTTGACAAGTCCGGATAAAATTGACAAGCAAGAAAAGGTAATTGTCTCTTCTAATGAGCAAAATTTAATTAAAATGAACAAATCGAATAAAGAAATAGACATTGGCCAAAGCAATGATGAGAAAACCATTATAGAACAGACTGATATTTCCAAGGAATATTGTGAGAGTAATAAAAAAAACGATGGACCGCTAATAGGTGAAATTTCATTAAATAAATCACAGTCGGCCAGTTCTGAAATTTTAACTTCTTTCAATAAAAATAAAAGTCAGGACAGTGTAACGGGGCCAGAAATTTTCGAGAAAGAATGTGACATAGCTAATCCACAGCTATGTGCACCCCCTGTTGAGAGTAATATAGTTAACGTAGAAGACCCTTGTTGTAACGATGCTATTGTTTCGACTTCAGAAGATGGGAAAAACTTCGAACCGGAAACCTCATTAAAACAAATTCCTGATAGTGAAACTGCTAATAGTCCATCTACTCCTGACAGTACAATTAACAGCAACGTGGAGGATTTAGAACCAAAAAGCGATTTACCTTTTAGTAATGAATCTGGCTGTGAAATGAATTCTGATATAACTTCTACCCATGTTACTGATGCACCCAATAAAGATTCTGTAGATGCAGTTTCTTCTGAAACAGGAAGATCTACGGAAATCGATACGATTTTGTCTATTTTAAAAGATAAATCTAAAATGAAAGAGTTGCTTTCATTATTGGATAACCAGTCAAGTGATAATGACAAAATTAAAAAGAAATTGGAAAAGCTAAGTGAAATCGTATCTGATGATGAATCCGCCGTGGAAAAGAATCTAGCGCTAAAGTCCGACGACTCAAAAATTAGTGACGAAATAATTCATGATCATTCTTTTACAAATGACACTGAGGCTCATGAAATAAATAGTGAAGTAGACCTTAATTCAAAAATTCATGATAAGCTAGACAATGAAGAGATTGAAAGTAGTGGTGAGACATCGAACCTGCAAAAAGAACAAAATAACGAAGATACAGAAATAATTTGTGCAGTAGATAATGCTTGTAATAGAAACAACGTTATTAATGAAAACAAAGATATTGAAAAAACTTTTTGTGAAGTAAGTGCCAGTAACATAAACAAAGATATTATTGACAACACAATAAGTAAGATTGGCAGTGGAGAGAAAATCACTAGTGATAATAGCACTAGTGATAGTAATAACAGTTCTCAAAAAAACATACCAGAAAAAGATATGAAAGAAATTCATGAAACTGAAATTCAAGAACTTGCCAAATCTGTTAATGTCGAAAGCAACCAGCAAACCGAAATACCAGCTGGTGAAAACCCTATTAAAACAAAGAAAAGAAAACCTAGAAGAGGTAAAAAGCGAAACCGAAAGAAAAAGAGAATAATAACTACTGAAGATAAACGCGTAACCCGTTCGGATGCAATTAATTTGCAACCAATGGCATTATTAGATAAACCAGTTTCAAAAAAACCGTCTAGAGAACTGCAAAAGCTACAGGAAGATCTTAGTGAAATGTTTATAAAAGATGATGTTTTGAGGGCAACAGGTATACGTATGTGTCGTATAGCAAAATTAGTAGATGAAAAAAAGCCTAAAGATGTTTTGTCGAATGAAAGCAGTGAACCATTAATTGTACTTCAAAAGTGTACCAATGTTAATGTGCCAGAAAAAATACCTGATGTGGACAAAAAACCAATCAAGAAAATAGGCAAAATTAAAAATAGAGATGTCGATGCTAATAATTCAAATGAAGAAGCCCAAAATCCCAACCCATCCAAAACCGGGACTTTATTAACACTTGATTCTAAAAGTAAATTAAAGGAGAGGAAACATGGTAGTTCTGATCCTTATAGCTTTGAAACTGATTCTTTAAGTGAACTGAACCATCCTAGTGATAAAAATGACACTAGCTCGGAATCTGAAAGTGATTCTGTCGACTCAACTAAAAGCTCTGAAAGCGCGGAATTAGTAGAAACAAAGAAAAAGGTAAAGCGAAGGCGAGGTAGACTGTGGCAATCGGGAGTTATTAAACCGAAGAATAGGAAAAAGAAATTAGACCAGAAACCAGTTCCTAGTACTTCGACTGATGATATTTCTGAATCTGAAATACGTAAAGTTCCTGACTTCACTTGTTTCACCGATAAAACTTATTGCTTTCGGAAACATGTTTTGATCTATAACTGCCGAATTTGTTTATATATTGGTACTGATATAGTTCATCATTACAAAAAAGAACATCCTCACACAGAAGTTCCGTTATCTCGATTGAGTCCGGCTGTGGCACAGGAAGCGATAAAAGAATCTGAAGATGTCAACTTTCAAGGAATTAGTAAAATATCATCCAAAAAATATATCTGCCGGTTTTGTTCAAAAGAATTTAGTAGGAAAAAGCGCCTTTTGGAAGCATTTTTCTGGCACATTGTCAGTATGCATACAGGTGAATATAAACAAACATGCCCTAAGTGTGTCGACACGCAAATCTGCCCATTAGATATAGATATTCCACCGCCACCGAAAGATGCCAACGGACAACTTTTAGGATACATTTGCGAAAAGTGCAACTACACCCAAATATCTTTAGAAAATTTAAAGACTCATGTTATAGTCTGGCACAACGATGAACAAACTGCTGTATATACAATTAATTTGGCGAGTTTATCTAAATCTGCTATAAATAATCTTTTACACCACGGCGCTGATTCTGAAAAGCCGCGTTTACTAAGAAGTTCTCGATCAAATCAAAGTATGGCTGAAGTCAGCGATGATGAAAGTGACAGTACCGAGGAGCGGGATGAAAATATAAAAAAGAAACCCGACCAAAAAATTAATGAATCCGTAGTCGAAACGATAAATCAACGTAGTCATATTCAGTCGAAAATTACATTCGAGAGTGATATTACTGATGAAATTTCAAATTTCGATGCTAGTGAGAGTACTGTTAAAAGCGAGTCAGACACAAATGATGTAGAGGATAGCCATTGTAATGAGTTTAATTCGGAACCAGAAAAACAGGCAGAGGAAATGGAAAATAAAGAAATAGAGAAGCCTACTGAAACAACAGTCTCAACTCAACAAGATATCTTTGATTATTCTCATTTCAAGATTAAGATTTCCGAGTCTGGCTCCAAAGAATATGTATGTTGTATCAACGGTAACGATAATCATTACAAAACTTCTCTTTTGATATCGATGAAAAAACACGTGCAGTTGAAGCATTCCGAAAAATGGGACGGATATTGTTGTCTTTGCAAAGCTATAGTTACCCCTCAAGGGGACCACAAGTTTAAAGATTGCTTACAACATTTCTTGGATAAACACATGGACAGTTTCCCTATCTTTGAGGAAATACCAGTACAAGAACAAATTACAGAAACTAACGAACCTGCTGCTAGCGACCAAGTGCCTGGGGCGGTTACAACAAATAAATCATACATTAATGTACGGCCTCTGTCAGAGCTCATATCTGAACCAAGAGAACCTCTACAAGAAGAGGATAACGGCCCTGTTTTGCCGGTAATACAGAGCGTGATCAGCCTCGGTCACGTAGAACAGCCACGGCCTAGTCCGTCCTATCCGCGTCCTATTGCAGAGAATGTCGCAACCTTGAAGCAATATAAGTACGAAGAATTTCAAGCAGATATTATGTCCAGAAAGCACCTCGTAGTTTTAGAAGCGATGATGTCTCCGAAAAAATTGGTACAGGTGTTCAAATGTGCCGGTCGCTTTTGCTCTTTCACAACTGATAGCGCTGAAGATGCACTCTTGCATGCTTCCACGCATATGAAACTTGGCGGGGTTGATTCACTGAGCTGTGTTTATTGCGACTATGACTCGTCTGGAAACGCAATCGATTTAATAACACACGTATTCAAGTTTCATGGATGCTGCCCGTACGTGTGTGGAAGATGCTTCTACCGCGCCGCTGCCAGTCAGTTGGTGAATGCACATATAAAGAGAGTGCACGAAAAAGCTACCAATATTGAAATATTGAAGACGACGTTTCAAACTCCCGCTCTACTGGAAGACAATATACTGTCGCGAGAAGCTGCCGTGCCGTACTATCTTTGTTGCGGTAAGTGTTTCATAAGCAACGAACTATTACCAAGTGTAAATGTTAAAATTGTAAAAACAGCGTGGTTTTATACTCTCTACTAACTTTACTTATAAGTACCTACTTAACGTTATGACATCAGAGTCAAGTGGTGTCAAGCCATGTTTAATAGTATCTTGTGTGCCTAGGGGTGAAACAAGATGATTTCAGACGAGGGTGAAGTTGCCTGCCAGAGCGAAGCGAGGACTGGCACCACCCGAAGTCTGAAATCGTGTTTCATCCCGTGGCACACCCTACGTTTTTCATATTACCTGTATTGAAAGTGCGAGTTCTATTAAAATTGCATTTTTTATTTATTTGGTTGCTGTTTACAAATATGCAGTCAGTTTAATTGATGGTTAAAATGACGATTATCATAAAGGTTTGAAATAAACAAAAGATACTCTGACAGGATTGAAAGGAGAGCTGCTACGTCATTCAGCGGAATGACGTATTCGTCTGAAATTGACTAGTTTCGGGTGGCTCAACAGGCATTGAAACTCGCATTTTCAATGCGGGTTATATGAAAAATAATTTTAATAGAGTACTAGATTATTGATATTGATCTAGTACAAAAAAAACCAATATCGTTGTTCCTGTATACATTTTACTTGCCTTTACTCGTTAATATTAAAAGTGTTTTCTTAATTTCAGACAACACTTTACCGGACGGCCCATGCAAGTATCGGACATATACCTCTGGAAAATTCCGCGATCATTTGCAGGCACGCCATCCTACTTCCACCGAATTCGTGTGTTTTGTACGTATTTTTGCACACTAAGGGAATCTTGATCCTTGTTAAAAAATATGTTTCGTAAAACTTTAATTTCTGTTATCGCTACACAAATTTCATTTTCTTTACAGATATGTTCAATTTCGACACCATCACCTGTTGACTTGATTTGCCATTTAAAAACTCATGGCTTAAAGTTATATCAATGTCCTTGGTGTGTTTTTGGAGCTGAGGACGAAACAGAGTTACTGGAGCATGCTTCGGCTCAACATCCTACACGACAACCAAAGGCTTACTTGAGGATAATCACCAATAAGGTACGTGGTGTTAGGTTTATTATTTTGATAGCTATCAAACTGACTTATGACGTTAGTTTATTGATGAAAGGACTCATCAGATATTATCTTTTTGAATTGTAGGCTTGAGTTGTAACTTGTACATACTATTCTTGTATTATAATATTGCTTCATTGTAATAAATGTTCATAATGCTATGAACGCATGTAACTTATTGCTTTGCGTGTGTAACAATTTTCTGAGGTTATGTTACTTAAAAATATACTGTTTATTACAGGAAGGCACAACCGAACTCAGAGTACTACCTTTGGCTCATTTGAATAAATTTATTGTACCAGCTGTAGAAGTTGCGCCGAATCCTCAAAAAGAATATCCTGTTCGGGAAGCAGAGAGGTCGATAGAATTAGAAAAACTAATTGGGCACATGGTGGAATCAGTGGCGACGGCTACAGAAACGAGTGTCAGGGAAATAGAAGCGACTATTTCAGTCGAAACAGCCGCACCTTCGGATCTGAATTTGCTAGAGAATATTTTACAGAATATAGAAACGCTGCAACCAAGAATGACCACTCCAGTGCCTCCTGAAAAGACGGTCGATCAATCAGAGCAGTCTACCCCAGTTCTTAAAACCGAAACATTGGAGTCAACTCCAGTAAAGATACCCAGACTTGATCCTGAAATAGTTTGTTTAGATAGTGACGACGAAACTCCCCCACCCGTCGCTACAAGTGTGCCGGATGTGCCGCCCGCTCAGACTTTACCACTCGCGAATCCAGTCATGAAAAAAGTGCAACTGATCAGTTTATTTGTCTGCTCCAAATGCAATATGAAACTAAAATGTGGATCTGGCTTCAGAAAGCATATAAATGCTTGTTTTCCTAATATGTCGTGTCTTATCCCTTGCGCCCACTGTCCAATCCGGGTATCTCGGAAAAATATCGTCACACATTATAATTCTCATCTCGATAAAACTAAGGAACCGCCACGGTATTACTGTTACAAATGTTCCTTAGGATTCAATAGCATAGGTAAAGCTAGAGAGCATCAGGAAATCCACCATAGTATGGCGAAGTCTGATACATCATTGCCAGCGTACATCAAAGAGGTCGCCCCAGGTCCAAAGAGTAGACGAAAACGGGGTTTAGAGAACGCGGACAAAGCTGCCGAACCGCCGCAGAAAGTGACAAGATATGGACCCCAAGACATACACAAGCTGCCAATTAATCCTATTTTAGACGATTTCGTCGTTTGTTCCTTGTGTGAATTTAATACGAAAGTGCGTCTCAATATGGTGAGGCATTTACAACAGCACGCGCAGCAACAACCCGTTCCGCAGACGGCGCCCGTCAACCCGGTTCCACACTTGGAGACAAACGAGAAACACTTTGATAAGATGCTAAATCTCGCTTCCAGCTCCATCGGGCCTCGGGTGGCCGATAGGAGCAATAAAACTGATGCCAAAGCGTCCAATGCGCCCTCGGTACCCCCAGAAGCCATATCCCGCTACCCGAAGTTTGTGCCCGACAAACAACGTCTCACATGCGGGGCCATGGGCTGCTCTTACATATCTGTCGACGAGACAATGTTAAAATGCCACTGGGAAACACTGCATTACGGTGAGAACGATTTCCACTGCGTCCATTGCCCGCCCTACCAATCCTTAGATAAATCCAAGCCTTTAAATGCCTCGAGAATCATAGCTCATCTAAAAATGCACGACGAGAGGCTGTACGCTTGCTCGTTGTGTACATACTATCATTATCGGCGTCAAATTCTCGAAAAACATTTGGATGATATTCATAAGGGAGGACAAGTTTTGATAGTTAGGGAAGGCAAAGTGGGGGAGGTCAATACACCGACCGCGGCGAACGCTAGTCTACTAAAAACGCCGGCACCCACGATGGATTTGAAGCCGTGGCAATGCGGTCTGTGTAAATTGAAGAGCTTACTTCGCCAAGAAGTGGTAGACCATTGTGCGAAAGTACACAATTCGAAAATGCAGTACAAGTGTGCATATTGCGCCTTTAGAACTTCAAATCCCGAGAACATAACTAAACATCAAGCCAAATCCCATGTGGGCAAGCCGGAAGAGATTTTCTATTTCTACTATCGGGAAGGCTCTGTACCGGATGAGCCTGATGGAACCACTCGCTGGCAGAAGCAATCTCAGAACGCAGTTGTATCAGAACCAAAGGTTAAATCCGAGGACTCTATTGAAATACCGCCATCTTCACCACCAAAGCCACACAGTGTTCTACGAAAATTAATGACAGCTGTAGATCTCAATCTGGTTAAGAAAGAAGTTGAAACAGCCCCAGAAACGATAGAGGATTTGTGCAAGGAGTTCGGAGCATTTTGTGAACCAAACGGACTTAAATACAAGTGTTCACTATGTAGTAATGTTATAGAAGACAGTTTACAGGCTATGCAGTCGCATCTTTACGAGGAACTTAAATACAGAAAGTGAGTAGATAGATATACTAAGCGTGTATGTTAAAATTAAATATATACTATCTTTCTATACTAATATTATAAATGCGAAAGTTTGGATGGATGGATGTTTGTTACTAAATCACGCCGGAACGGCTGAATGGATCTGGATGAAATTTAGCACAGAGATAGATTATAGTCTGGAATAGCACATTTTATTCCGGAAAATTAAGGAGTTACCGTGGGAACCAAAAAAACCTCGATCCACGCGAACGAAGGCGCGGGCATCAGCTAGTAGAATCTAATCCCAAACTAGATGATGCCTAGGTTAAGGTTTTTTGATTCCCGCGGGAACTCTTAAATTTGCCGGGACAAAAGGTAGCCTATGTCCTTCCCCGGGATACAACCTACCCACCAAAATTCCAAATTGTACCAAATTTCATGAAAATAGTTTAAACAGATGGGCCGTGAAAGCGTAGCAGACAAACAGAAAGACAGACAGACACACTTTAAAATTTATAATTTTAGTATGATTTATAATATTAGTATGGATAGTATAGATTTGCTTTACCCCTAACATCTTTTTCTTTTTAAATATCATATCAACGCCACTAAAAAATATTCATTGTACCTTTTAGGTGGGGTTGTAGTGTATGTACCTACAAAGCATTCCACAAGGAAGGTCTTAGTGAACACATGCAAACAGAACACAGGCAAAACCGAGATCCGATCGCATTGCCTGTCGACAACCGCGTAGAAACTTGGGTAGCTAAGCTATTGGAACATCAGACTACTTTAATAGACAAATATAAAGAAAATTTAGCCAAGCAGAAAGTTGAGATCTTAAGAACTAATCCTGGACCTTCCTCATCGAAGCCCCAGCCTCAACAAGCTAAAGAAAGGCTAAATACTATAAGCACAACCAATAGGCCAGATGAAATAGAATTGGAGAAGATATTTGGGCCTTTTGGTGCGTCGTCAGACATGTCATTCTGCTGTCCCAAGTGCAGTTCTACCTTCAAAGAGGAAAATCTCATGCATAACCATTTGGAGAGCGAACTTAATAAAATAAGGTAAGTGCTTCACTTCGACTAAGAGATTTTTTGTTACTGTCATGTTCTTGATCAGTAAGTTTTGCCCATTATCAAATAAAAATTATTGTTATACTACAATCTAGATTATGCACGCGAAATCGTCCGCGTGGATTACGGTCTTTTGATTCCCGCGGGAACTCTTGAATTTTTCGGGATAAAAAGTAGCCTGTCTTTCCCTGGGATACATCATACAACCTATCCTTGTACCAAATTTCATAAAAATCAGTTGAACAGATGGGACAGACAGACAGACACACTTTCGTATTTATAATATTAGTATGGATTGTGCCTCAAATTTTGTATGGGAACAAGCAGTCAAGCATTATGCTAAATAAGTTTGTTAATGAAAATTAATTTCAAAACCTAAGCAAGCGTCCGCAAGACTCGCGTTAGCGCTGCAAACTTATATAAAATCGGCCAAGTGCGAGTCGGACTCGTGCACCGAGGGTTCCGTACAAACCTGTAGGTATATAAGTAAAAGTTATGGTATTTTTATTGCTTCATGAAATCCATAACATTAGTAAGTTTAAAAATATTTTTATTATAAATGATGTTACTAAAAATTTATGCTTTTCGCAATTTTTCCTTTATCTATGCTATAAGACATTGCTTCGTACCAAAATCTGAGTTCACGGGAAGTACCCTGTAGGTTTTGATTCCCTTGCGAGTGTCGAATAAACGGCTGTATCTTTTGATTGCGTTGGCTTAGAAGTTTGATTTTTTCACAGCTCCAAGGGACAGTAGACCTGAGTATTTGATATGAATTTCAGTTTGATACCTCCATGCGTTCCTGAGAAAAAGGGTCTTGACACACAGACGGACGGACAACAAAGTGATCCTATAAGGGTTCCGTTTTTTCCTTTTGAGGTACGGAACCCTAAAAATAATAAAAATTTGCTCAATGTTTAAATAAATGGTAGCGTTTGTTTCATTGCAGGTGGTTTTGCAGCAACTGTGCGATAAAATTCCAAACGTACCACGAAGCGCAGTTCCACAGCAGAAGTGTTCACATGGGTCAAGGCGCCAGGCCGGTTGAAGTGACCAGGGATCCATCGGTCCGAGCAGACTGGATAGACGCCGTTATCCGAACACAGAAACAGGGTATAGACACAGCACCCGTGCAAACGAACACAGAGAAAATTGTCACTCAAATCGAAGACTTGACTGAACCAGCGGAAAACTCATTACTAGTTGTCCGTTACGAGGAAAAAATATCGACGCCTGAAGAAGAGATGGCGCGCCGAACACCTCCCGCCGTAGACAGTGACGACGAGAAACTAGTAATCGATGAACCATTGGAGAATAGAAAAGCTAAACCCTCACACAAGTGCCCTCACTGCACCTACACCACTGTTCAAGAAAAAGTTTTGCGTGACCACTTACTGCGTCACTATTCGTTAAAACAGTTCGATTGTCCGTATTGCGATCTAAATGGAACCCGTAAAACTATAGAGAAACACCAGAAAATGTATCACCCAACGAAGCCAATAAACGTGGTGCCCGCCGCTATCCCAACCGAGTCTCCAACCGAATATACCAAAAAGGTTACAAGTTCCCCCACCGATGCGAACTCAGATAAAGTTGTGTGTTTAGTTTGTCGAAACGTTTTCACCGAAACCGAGGCACTGGATCACATACACGATAAAATACTAACTACCTTCGGAAAGAAGGGTGAAGTAGTAGTACAGTGTAGCGTATGCCACACCCTCCATAAAGACGTTACCGCTTATTTGAGACACCATAAAACTATTCATCCCGAAGTCGGGGTGAATTACGTATTCAGTAAATTAAACACAGCGTCTGCCGAATCTAAGGATTTGCTATACGCTTGCGGCAGTTGCACCCAAAAATTCTCGCAACTGAAAGACTTAAAAATTCACGCCGATTCCAACCACCAATCGGTGTTGAAATACACTCTAGTTCCTAAACACCCAAATATCTCGATTTTAGATGTGGACAATGATGGAGAACAGGAATCGTCGAAACGTAAAATCGACGATGACACAATTTTACCGCCCTGTAAAAGGACTGCTAGAAAATCAACGACCAAATTGCCTCCCTCTAGGAGCGCAAGAAAATCCACGACAAAATTACCTTTCAATGTGCGTTGTGAAACAGAAGAGTTCTCTTACTACGGAGCGAAGCCTTCGACTGAGGGGTTAGAAGGAGTTGTTACTATGATGCCGTTCTGCAACAAAATGGTGCCATTCACGTTTAACAATTTGAAAGAAATGATAAACATTGATCCTGTAGTGGTGGTAGACCAATTAGAACACGATAAGAGATAAGTTCCTCCAGTGAAGTGAGATTGGGTTGTTTAATTTTAAGGTTGTGGAGCTTCTGTAATCTGATTAACTTATTTTATTTGAGACACAATATACTGTAGTTTTGTGTTATTGTATTTAAAAATTGTGTTTATAGTCATTCAATGTGACTTACGCTGTACTCCGTACGTGAGTCACTAGGAACCGTAGGTTTGACTACCTACAATAGGTAGGTAGTCAAACCTACGGTTCAATTTGACTCAAAAACGGCGTGTCATTACTACGTTTCAGGGCGAATAATTGCTTGGAGTAAGACTAGCGCAACGTGCGTGCGCATAAAGTTAGATTAACGCTAAATTACGAGTATAGCCTTTAAAGATAACTTTCGTCGACCACCTATAGACGTCCACTGTTGGGCATGGGTCTCTTGTAAAGTTTTCCCACACCGTGGATCCAGCGTCTCCCTGCGTCCGTCCACCTAGTGGGGGTCTGCTAACATTATTGTGTGAAATGTAATGACATTACATATTGTTTTCAATCTGACCACCGGGAACAAAAATTCCCATTGGTCAGATTAGTCTTACCACCGATCTGACCAATGGGAAACACTGGTTGTTAATTCTGTGGTTCACAATCGTTAGTCCAAACTAAATTGACAGGTCTAAATCTAGACGGTTGACCAGATCTAATCATTTTCTGTTGAGATTTATGAAAGGGATAATTAGAGTTCCTGTAATTTATGGCAATTGAACTCAATTAGCCAAATTTTACGAAGGTGGCCTTTACACTACAAGAAAATCATAATTCCATACATTTCTTGAATCATAGAAACCTCATTGAGTCTTGACCGGCATATAATATAAATCAGATTATAGACTTATAAATCGATAAATCAGGTTAAACACTTCCCGAACCTGTTATTATAATATAATGCCAGATGTTTCCATTTATCGTAGTTCCAAACGTACGTAACATTTGTTGAATCAAAGTTAAATAATATATACCTCTTGAGTCTCGACCGGCATATTTAAATCAGATTATAGACTCACCCAACCTGATAATATAATATTATGCCAGGTGTGGCCAATAAATCTGTGATTTTTTCATCATTCTCTATTTAGAGTTTAATAATAGGTTATTCAATTATTAATATAGCGGAAAGAGCATTTTTACGTTAATTGGTAGATTATCTTTTAAGGAAGCTATGTAAATATTTAGATGTGGATTATTCTTTCATAAAAATTGTACTGAAGAATTCCAAAAAAATCGCCCATATGAATGGTTTTATTTTTAATTTAAGTTTAAGTTTTTTTTCCTATCAGTCAATAGATTTGATTTCAGTGTAATACATTATTGTTAAGGTAGACTTTGTGGTATGCGACACGCCATACTAAGGCCTATGTCAGCGACAAACGCGATAATGCGACTCGATGTGACGCGACGCGATAGTATCAAAATTCAAAACACTCTTCACGTGGTCTACGTTGTCTTGCTATTTTTATTTTGTCTTGGTTTAAACGAAATGTGTAGTGCAAAGTCTTCCTTTATCGTGATTGTCCAAATAAATGCAGCTATCAAACAAAATAATAAATCACTTTGATTTTTATGTACCGCTTAGTTTTTTTCTCTTTAAACCTCTTCTTTCGGTTACCTAGGTACGGCTTAAGCTATAACAAAATATAAAGTCATGACCACATGGTCGTCATCGTTCAATAAAAGCATGAAAATTACTGTGAATCACTTGTCGTCGCTATGGACCTTATGGACCTACATATCTATGATCTGCATATTGTACGTCTTTATTGGACGTCTTTACCTTGAAAATTAGGTAGTAACACGAATTTTTCAAGTCTTTCGAAATGTTTTAACAAGCTTTCCTCCAGTACCGACTCGTAGTCACACCAGATTATTTCTCTAGACTCAACCCACTTGACAAAATAAATCTAAACACGATTGAATTTTATTTATTTATAAAACAAGTAGGTACATACATCAAATAATAACATTGTGCTATGTTCGATAGGGTGCATCAAAAACCTTAAGAAGTTATCATGAGCACTTGAGTCCCTGAGACCAACCCTGGTACACATCTGTGTTTCCCAGTGGTCAGACTAGTCTAACCACCAAGAATTATTGTTCCTGTTGATTGTAGCGCTATCATCGCAATTAAGCAATCATCATCCAGTAAGTAAACGTAGGACTCTGAATGGTTGCTGCAGCCGCGCAGTGGGGTCTTCTCCGTTTCTCCGGTACGGGCCTCGAGACCGAGCCTCCTTAGCCTTACCCGGGCGGGGCGCGGGGCAACTCTGTGCCCCGATGGGTGTCTTGAAGCCGAGTAGAAACCGGCTAGGGCTTGCCTTGTAGGCTACGGGCCCCTAGGTCGGGTCACGGGTGTCATGTCCGGTGTTGGGTCCGCACTGCGGGTGACGTCATCACCTCCGCGTGCTGGACCCGTATCTCTTCCTGAAGTCTCGTATCGATGGAGCTCGCAGCCAATAGATGGCGCCTCAAGTATTATAATAGCGGCATGCTTTTGCCGTATCGATGAAATTGCTCTGAAATAAAATTCGGGTAGCGTCTCGTGCACTTTTCGGACTCCCATTTTAGTTAGACATTAGTGGGATCGCGAAGAAAAGCCCCATTCCCCCCATCAGACAATGCCTCTTTTCAGGTGTTCAATATGTTGGTACTAGCTGATGCCCGCAACTTCGTCCGCGTGGATTGAGGTTCTTTGGGTTCCCGTTGGTACTCTTTAATTTTCCGGGATAAAAAGTAGCCTATATGTTATTCCAGAGTATAATCCATCTCTGTGCCAAATTTCATCCAGATCTGTTCAGCCGTTCTGGCGTGAAAGAGTAACAAACATCCATTCATCTTCACAAACTTTTGCGTTTATAATATTAGTAAGGTACCTAATTATTATTATTAACTTGCACAAGCCTAATGATGTTTGTTGATAAATCTGTAATCTTATTCTTACTCATTCTATTACTCATCCAATGATGCAAATTCGGTTGTACACAATATCTAAAATTATCTTATCATTATAAATTGACTAGCGATAAGGCCGCCTTTTGTACCTATCCTTCTTCTTTATTTTAATTCATGTCTTATTGTCATTGGGTGCCAATAAAGAGCCTACCTGTTGGCGGTATGGCAGCTATATTAAAACCATATCTACCCTTAACAAGCTTCTACACTGCACCGGAAAGTACGGCGTCTATCCCAGTAGGATGGTAACTAGCCACGGCTGAAACTTTCCAATAAGCCAGAACAGAGAGAATTGAGAAATTATAAATTCCCAAATTGACCCTGACGGGGATTGAACTTCCAAAAGGAGGTCGCCAAAATTTTATCAAAATCAGCTGAAAGTCCATGACAGTGTCGCAAACAGACAGACACATTTATAAAATTTCAAGTATGGATATCGACTCTCCAAGTTTTTATATTTGCGCTTCTAGATCTTTTTACAGTAGAAGAATCGACTGTAAAAAGCATAACAATATTTTGACGACCCCCCCTAGCTCCGTAGTCTTACAAGTGATTCGTACCGAATTCGATTCCCGGTAGGGTATATTTGGGAATTAATAAATAATTATTAATTTCTGAACTTTTCTAGACTCGTTTTACCACACTGTCGCCACAGACGTGCTGTAGAGCGAGTAAGCGTCCAGATTCGATGCCATATCATAATATTATAGCGGTATGAGTTTAATAGATACTAGCAGATTTCCACGACTTCGTCCGCGTGAAACTAGTTTTTAACTTCCCACGGGAACTCCCTAATTATTCGGGTTAATATATAGGCTATGACACACACAAATAATGAGGCTTTCTATTGGTACCAGAATTTTCAAAATCGGTTCAGGGTGATCCAGAGATTACCCCCTACAACGTCACAAACTCAAAATTCACAAACGTTACCTTTTTATAATATTACTAGCTGATGCCCGTGACTTCGTCCGCGCGGATTGGGGTTTTTTAGTTCCCGCGGGAACTTTTTAATTTTCCGGGGTAAAAAGATGTAGTAGGTAGGGCTTCCAATACCGGGATCCCGGACTTTTTTCGCCGGTTTTCAATACCGGTATTGAAATGTCTAATACCGGGATACCGGTATTGGTAACACTATAAACGAAACAGTGACTGACTATTGCATTATATTTCTTGGTACATGTCAATGTACTTTATTCGGCTAAGTTTAAAGTTTGTATCTTATTCATATTAGCTCACAAAGAACGCCTTTATTGCTTAAAACCAGTGATGAAAAGTCGTTTTTGTTCACTCAGAGGGAAAAATTAGTGTTTGAATTTAGATCCCTGTGGCTTGGCATTACTATTTCAGTCTCTCAAAACGTTCAGAAATCAGTTTTATATAACTAATAGCTGATGCCCGCGACTCCGTCCGCATGTTTTAAGTTTTTTTGATTCCCTCGGGAACTCCTTAATTTTCCGGGATAAAAAGTAGCCTACATTACTATCCCACGGTATAATCAATCCCCCTATAATGGTGAAACACGTACTTCTTCATATTTTAACGAAAGCCCAAATGCTGTTTCATGGCTATAACTTGAGAAATTAAGGATTTTCATACAAACTCTCAACCCCTATTTCACCCCTTCGGGGGTGGAATTTTGAAAAACTGTGAATCACATATTATGTTTTCATTTTCAAACCGCAGCTCATATATCAAGTTTCATGGCTATGACTTGAGAAATTAAGGACTTTCATACAAACTTTCAACCCCTATTTCACTCCTTCGGGGGTAGAATTTTGGGATAAAAAGTATCCTATGTCCTACCTCGAAGTATGGGCTCAAATCGTGTTAAGTTTCGTTTGAATTGATTCAGTAGTTTCGGCGTGATGCGCGGCCAAGATACAGACAGACAGACAGACAAAAATATAAAAAAAATACAGATTTGGCTTTAGTATCGAATAATGAGTGCCCTCCAAAAAAATTTTCAAAATATCTTCAATGACGTACAGACCTGCTACAGTTTTATTATAAGTATAGAAGTATAGATACCTATTACTGTTAGCCCGCTGCCATCCTAGACTGCATCATCTTACCACCACGTGAGATGAGCTAATTTGTACCTAATGGAATAACTTTCAATATAAAAGGTACCTACTCAGAGAATAATTTTCTTTTTCTTTCAATTTCGTTTATTGGTGAGCGAGTGATATCTAATTAAAATCATTATTGTTAGATTAGTGTACCTGTTTGATAAATCTCTGCAAAATAACTATATATTTGGTAAGAATGATGATAATTTTACAATTGAGTCGAGAATCAGTCGCGATGTATAGAGGATTCGTTGTGTTTTGTGCGCTACTCGCGATCGTCAGGGGGCAGTCTACTAATGTTAATAGATGTAAGTTTATTTTGAACTAGCGGCCCGTCCCGGCTTCGCACGGGTAGACATAAATCCATACTAATATTATAAATGCGAAAGTGTGTCTGTCTGTCTGTCCGTCTGTCTGTCTGTCTGTCTGTCTGTCTGCTACGCTTTCACGACCCAACTACTCAACCGATTTTGATGAAATTTGGTACAGAGATAGGTTACATCCCGGGGAAGGACATAGGCTACATTTTATCCCGGAAAATTGAAGAGTTTCCGCGGGAATCAAAAAAATGTATCTGTTCAACCGATTTTGATTAAATTTGGTACAGGGAGAGGTTGTACCCCGGGGAAGGACATAGGTTGCTTTTTATCCCGGAAAATTGAAGAGTTCCCGCGTGAATAAAAAAAACAATCCACGCGGACGAAGTCGCGGGTATCATCTAGTAGGTACATATATTTTTCATAATGGTGCACCCCTTTCTCCCGCACTGCCCCTCTCACGAAGAGTTAGTTACTCGATGCGCTGAGTGGCGGCAGCCGCCGGCATGTATTTTTATTTTAATTTCACGATATCTTTTGAATGGAATGTCCGATTTCAATAATTCAAAAAGTAATTATCAGGTATTGAGACAGTCTTGAATATTAAATTATTTATTTGGATAAAAATTTATAAATGGTATGGATATCACGGTCTGATTTTGATCGGCATTTCTATCAATTTGTTAAATGTAAAAAAGTAGTTATAGTGACGTAACTACAATAGTTATACACATGGTCTCACGAAGTTTTTTGTAGATATTGATATATTCTATAATATTGTCGAACATTTTATGGCTAATTTTTTTACACCTTCGGTTGGTTTTAATAGGAATTTCTAAAGATTTCTATAGTAATCTAGTACTAAATATAGCCTATGTTACTCAGTGATAATGTAGCTTTCTAATGAAAAAAGAATTATTAAAATCGGTCCAGTACTTTTTGAGTTTATTCGTTACATACAAAAATACAAAAATACAAATCTTTCCTCTTTATAATATTAGTGTAGATAATAATGTCTTCCCGACCGAATTTAATGGCGGCCAATCTCTACAGAGACATCAGCTGCGCGAGACATAATATAGTGCACAACAGTTTTTCGTTAAACTGTGGCACAACTGTGTGCGCAAACAGTTGCACTCTATATAATAGGTCCTGAATAGCGTAGCTCTTATAGGGGTCAGCAATATAGAGTCACCAATATAGGGTGGTGTTGACCGCCTATGTTACGTGGAAATAATAAGCTTGGTCCACGTTTACAAGTATAATATTAATAAGATACAATATAGATTATGAAGAACTGTACAATAGAAATATATCAAAAGAAGCGTTGTGCTGGACGTCCAGCAATCGTATGGTGTGTCGTCTGTTGCTACAGCGCAGCTCTCGCGCGCAGGACGTTCCGAATCCAAAAACGTTCCAAAAGCAAGTTCGAATTCCGAACGCGTAGCTTGTGTGCGTTGCCAGCTAGCAAGGAGGTAACGCCACACTCTTACTCGTACCTCAATCATTACTCTCTTTAGTAAACATCTTGGCGTTTGCTTACAGGCATTAACGTTCAAGGCGATCTTCCTCTGAACGCTTACGTCCATGGCTGTGTGGACCCTCCCTGCTTACTGCCGCAGCTACAGGACGCGGACATTGAAGTCATCTTCAGAGCACGTAAGTTATCCTGTATCGATCACGTATCGTAGTGTCGATTGTCACTACGTAGCTATCCACAGTACTCCTAATGTGACATGTATTAGCTTAATGTAGAACTATTTGCATGTACGTAATAATTCCTTGTTCTATGGTACGTATGATATAGGGAGGCACCGCCTACAGTCTATTTTTCCTTATTTTCCTAAGGTTGCCTGCCTTGCCTTTTGTATCATCATAATGCCTGTGTCTTTTTCTTGTTATTGTTATCTTCACTAGTGATGGTGGTACAAACAAAGAGTAGGTACATAATAATATTGTATTTTTCAGCCCGCACCATAAGCAACATGGCAACTCTCGCCACCATCAGTTTTCACGTAGATTACCCCATACCCGTTTACCTGGGCGCCAACGCTGTCACCTGCAATTTCTTCACGAACTCCTCCTGCCCGATCATGGAGGGAGAAGTCGTCCAGTATCGCCTTAAGATGTTCATTGAGAGCTACTTCCCTTTGGTAAGTTTTAAGCAACAATTTTGTTTCAGTTTTTATGCCACTACAACTTGAACTGCCATCTCACATGTGTGATGTGATACTCTCTTAATTCTTAATGGTTACTTCCAGGGTGCGGTGCCGACAATGGAGTTCAGGATAGTGGACAATGACAGGAACGAGGCAGCGATCTGGTGCATCAGACTGCCCATCCGGATCTTACCACCGGTGCTAGGGATTTCTGACGAGAGTGAAGCCAGCCCTGATTCCAACCCAATATTTGTGAATTAAATAACATGAAAAATGTGTTTGTATTTTATTTTATGGTAGCTCCCTCTATGTGGTTACTCGAAATGACCCGGATTTTTTGATTGATCAGAATAGAAATGGAACAAACTGAAAACCAGCGGATATTTAATTTCTTAAAACGCTCGTAACTTCGAAAAGTTGGAAGTACCTATGTGCCCGGGGATCGAACCCGGGACCCTAGCTAGTTAGCTACTGTTAGCTAACTAGCACACTAGCTTAATAGTCTAAGAGTATACCATACCTACTATTTAGTTTGTTTATTTTTACTATAAGACAAAAGGCGATATTAAACCATCCTCTAGCAGCCATAAATGTATGCGCCATTAGAATTTTAAAAACAAAAATGATTTCTCTTTCAAGCCTTAAGTAGGTTGTATTTAAAGAAATTGCCTATAGAGAACAATTTACTTTTCGATTTTCTATACCATTAGGCTTCCGGCCGCCGCGCCTGCAGCTTTGTACCGAGCGAAACAATCATACGCCCCCTTTGCTTAACGTGTATAAATGAGACAATTTGGCTTCGCACCACGCTAATGGGACTTCTACCATGTATTTACATGTAAAGTAAGGGAAATTTAGAAAATCAACTTGGCAAAGTGGGGTCCGCTGAACTCCTTTTGAACTATGTCGGTTAAACTCAGATAGACCTATAGTCTAGTACCTACTAAGCTCTAGAAATGAGGAGATCAGTAGAACTAATCTCCAAATTGTTTTTAAATTAATACTAGATGATTCCCACAACTTCGTCCGCGTGGGCATTATGTTTTTTGATTCCCGCGGGAACTCTTCAATTTTCCGGGATAAAAAGTAGCATATGTCATTCCCCGGGATACAACCTACCAAATTTCATCAAAATCGGTTGAACAGATACATTTTTTGATTCCCGCGGGAACTCATCAATTTTACGGGATAAAAAGTAGCCTGTGTCTTTCCCTAGGATGTATCCTATCTCTGTAACAAATTTCATCAAAATTGGTTGAGTAGTTGGGCCGTGAAAGCGTAGCAGACAGACAGACAAACAGACAGACAGACACACTTTCGCATTTATAATATTAGTATGGATTATATATTGTTTTCAATAATAAATGATGACGACTTCTAGCACTAGGTTAATTATTGTTAATAATAATTACCTAAATTTTTGTTAAGGGTCCTACCCTTGGCCGACATCTAGGCGTAGCTGTCAGCCGCTGTCAATTGTTTCTATACACATACAACCACAGTCTACGCAGGCACACATAGAAGGATTCAGCCCCTACCACGGGAGCACACAATATGCGATCAACTATCTCTCTATGGCACAAATAATATTATTTATCGATTGATAGCTAGATGATACTTACGGCTTCGTCTGCGTTCGTTAATTTTTTTTATTTCTGCGGGAATTTCTCAATTTTTCGGGATAAAGGTAACTTATGTCCTTCCTCGGGATGTAACCTTACTCTATACCAACTTGGTTGGTATAATGGGCCGTTCAATTACACGTCTTTGGCATTTTTAATATCATAGTATGGATTGTAGAGGTGCTTCTTGATAATATACCAACCGGCTGATTCCTGCTAACTGATTTATAACTATGAGTAGGTATAGGTATAGATAGGTGTTTATTTGATAAAGGTTGTATGCTTAGGTAGAAAAATAAATTAAATTAATAATGGCGCTTAGTATTAGTAGTAGTTCTGCATGAATAGTATAAAAACGGTGTAAGACAGCACTAGGAGATTCCATTTCCATCTGAGATGTGCGATGTAGATGAAGTGGTTTGAGAAGTAACTAGTCAGCTTCTGTGTTCCATACTTCAACTAGTATAATGTGTAATGTAGGGAAAATTATGGACGTAAGTAAGCTGCGTGACTGTCATGCTGTCATTCCCTCTCTCGTAATAAATACTTAGAAGGACGTGTTTCCTTTCCTCATTTTGTGAAAAACTTCGTTGCTTAGTTGAACCCCTTTCCCCTAGAGCTAAGCTATGAAAATCAATTGATGCTGGTGGGTTTGAGACATATCCGTAACAACTAACGTAGCATCAACTGATGATTTTCCTAATGTTGCATGGAAACTATCCACTAACAGCCCACTAAATCAGAGTCTTGATACATTATGTATGTATATATATTTATGTAGCTCCCTATATATTGTGTATTATTTTCTAGGTACATTATTGCAATTTTTTTTCTTTTTATAAACTGCTGAGTTATTGTCATCTCTCCTCAGTAGAATCTCCTTTTCAAGCTGGGTAAAGTCCCGTTGATTCATCATAAATGACACAACTCGTCCTAAAAAACCCTATTTCCATTATTTATTTAGTTTTTGATGTGAAACTTTTATAGCACTTTGAAATGGAAAATAAAACCGCAATTTATTACTACAATATAAAGTTTATTAGTATAAAGTACCTAATATAATTGATATAAATAAAAATTATCCTTGTCACATTTTGACAAACTGAAGTTTTATGACAGCAAAAAAAACGTTTATAATATCATGTAGGTACTGACTATGAGATGACGATGAGCTGCACTTTTGGTAACTATCGCCAGGAAAGCTGATTCAGTATTAGGTGGGTGTAGGGCTCTCCACTGATGACGATAGTAAAGGTCTGCCTGCATGCAGATCAGCCTTTCACTAGATATGGCCGCTCAAACACGTACTATGGTTACCAAAAATGAACCATAACTAGGAAGGCTGATTCTTGTACAGTATTAAAGTATGCGTAGTAACTATGTAAACAGTATAAAAACTGACGCTATTCATCGGGCCGTTCACTAGACATGGCCGCTCAAAGATGTGTTAGCCTTCCTAGTCATTGTTAATTTTAGGCAACCATAAGACGTCTTTGAGAGGCGATAAGTAGTCAGACCCCATCAATATGCGGGCAGTCCTTCACTATCGTCATAAGAGGAGAGCCTACACCTACCTAATACTGAATCAGACTTCCTGGCGATAGTTACCAACAGTGCAGCTAGTTTGAAATAAATAAAAGGTACTCTTTTATTTATTTCAAACCTTTATAATTGTAATTTTACCCATCAACTAAACCGACAGATAAAATTTCGAAACAACAACCAAAAATGAAGCTTTTTGTTTCCCTTAATTTTCCGGGATAAAAAGTAGCTGATTTATTAAGTAGTAAGTAGTATGTGTTATTCCAGACTATAATCTATCTCTGTGCCAAATTTCATCCAGATCCGTTCAGCAGTTCAGGCGTGAAAGAGTAACAAACATACATACATACATGCATACATCCACTCATCCATACTCACAAGCTTTCGCGTTTATAATATTAGTAAGGATAAGGATTTATACCTAGTTTTGTAATTTACCTACCTTTTAGTTATTTTTGCCGAATGCTTTTTACCTTGCTGTTCAGAGCTCTCCAATTTATATTCTATAACTTGATCATCGTTTAGAATTTCAAAGCTGCAATACGTAAATAACCAAAATGTTTAGATATGAAAGATGAATGTCTTTTGTTGGTATAGTCCACTAATTATAAATTAATATTTTTTTACTAGTGTACAGACTATGGTGAGAGTAGGTACATGAAATGGTATAACTCTGATGCTATGATAATTAGCGGAAAAGTGTTGTAGGTACAATGAAATGAAAATTTATTTGATTTGTATTGAGAAACGAATAATTGCATTTTTCGATAAAGCGCGAAACTTGTACAGAAATTATGTAGGTAACTAATGCATTTATTTGCTTCTTCTCTGCAATCTGCATGTGATATTATGTGGAAGTGATATGGGATGACAGCTTTCAAGATTTCAGGAAATAAGAGTATACTTTTTGTTTGTTTTTTTTCCAATGCAACGGCTTATTTTCTTTTTTATAATAGGCAGACCTTCTTTTATGTTTTCCCATCTGCAAAAATAATGAATCACAATAAATCATTCTAGATCATGTCTAGATAATTTAAAAAATACATGGACTGATGAACTTTGCTGAGCTTTGATAAAAGCCTCAGGTATGTTTACGTCATTATGTCAAAAAATTAAAGTGTCGGTACATGGGTTTTACTGGCGTTGCACTCTCCATTATATTATGCGCTGGCTGTAAAAGTACGTGGTGACGTGTCTGTAAAGTTTTACTTCAACAAACGTCAAATTTGAAATCACACAATGATACACACCCAACAATCAGCGCAACAATACGAAAATCACCGCGGCCGACGCCATATAAATTTTTTTTTGAAGGGATCTTTTATTTCAAATATTACAAATAATCACACTGACTATTACTGTAGGTAACTAATAAAACAAATTATACTTACTTTTTTACAATAGTCACACACTGCAGAAGTAAATTGTTTTTGTACTCGACAGAAAGCAAGATTATCACTTCAAATCAGACGAAGCTATTTTGACAGCCTACGTGCGACTGAAAACTGCGAAGCAAGTTCTGCGCGTTCAGTAAAATATTGGATAAAGCTAGGCGGCGTGCGCACGTTTCTTTGTTTTATACAAAACAATAGAGAAGATTGGAAAAATTGTGTCTTATCCGAGCCGAACTCGTCGATCGAGTCGAAGTAAACGAATTTTAGAATTCTGTATATGAAATCTCATGAAACCTCGCATACTTCTCCGCGTCGAATCGCCCGAATCTTCAAGAACCCCAGTAGTCCTAGACAAATTCGGATGACGTCATCAGATTCGGCGCGGTTTATGTGGTCGACTCGACCGATGCGCTCGCGTTCTATCAGTTGCGTATGACAGAGCAACGCGAGAGTACTGTATCTTCATTGTTTTAAAATTGAGTGATTCTAATTTAATTGAATATTAAATTAGAATCACTCAATTTTAATACTCTTCAAACCATTGCCTTTTTAAGTTGATATTATGAACCCACATTCTGGTTTCCCTTTGACTTATTTCACTTTCTTCATCTTCCATTAATAAACAATAAAAACCTCGTCAAGATCCATCACAATTCACATGTAATAACAGTGCGACAGGCGTAAAGGAAATACAAACGATTTCTTCGACGCGGTCGATTCTTTCGGCGCGGTCGATTCTTCTGGTGCGGATTAGTGTGCGAGGCCTCCTTGACTTCGATTCGTTCGACGCGTTCGGCTCGGATAAGTGTGCGTTCACCTTTATGAGGACTTTTGTTTTGTTTAAGTTATGTTTCATTCTATCTATCTATATAGGTACTTATGATAAATCTTTGGAGTAATGTTTATTATGTATACAGACCCCAAAAATATTTATATAGAACTAGATGATTCCCGCGACTTCGTCTGCGTGGATTCATATTTTTGGATTCCCGCGGGAACTCTTCAATTTTCCGGGATAAAAAGTAGCCTATGTCCTTCCCTGGGATGTAACCTATCTCTGTACCAAATTTCATCAAAATCGGTTGAGTAGTTGGGCCGTGAAAGCGTAGCAGACAGACAGACAGACACACTTTCGCATTTATAATATTAGTATGGATATGGATATTTTTATATACTTAGGTACTGCTAAAAAGTTAGCCCTAGTTTCCGATCTCACCTGATGGTAAGTGATGATGCAGTCTTAGATTGTAGCGGGTTACTACACGGCATGTTACCTGAATGCTAAATCATTTGGCGGTACATCTTTCCCGGTAGGGTGGCAACTAACGACGGCCGAAGCCTCCCACTAGACCAGGCCAGGGTGAATTCAGATATGATTAATTCCTAAATTGACCCTGCTAGGAAACTAACCAGGGTCCTCCCACTAGAAGACTATAGCGCTAACCACTGCGTCATGGAAGTCACCGAAAATTTGATGAAATAGTCAACTTTATCATGGAGTGATTAACATTTGACGACGACATAAACTCAAACTAATAATATATTATTTATTAAAAACTAGCTGATGCACGTGACTTTGTCCTCGTGGATCAAGGTTTTCGGTTCCCGCGGAAACTTTTTAATTTTCAGGGATAAAAAGTACCCTATGTATTGTTCCAGACTATAATCTATCCCTGTGTCAAATTTCATCCAGATCGGTTCTGCCGTTCTGGCGTGATTAATTACCTAACAAAAATTCAAATTCAAAATCATTTGAATTTGAATTTCAATCCATCCATCCATCCATACATCCATCCAAAGTTTCGCATTTATAATATTAAGTATAGATAAGTAGGTACCTACACAGTACACCTGAACGTCACGTTTACAAAGTATAAGACGTGATGGACAACGGTATCAAAGCTACGAGGGTTCCAAACGCGCCCTGTAGGTATCATACACCTTTACACTGTAATAGGACTTTTCAATAGTTGACGTTTTACAAAAACTTTGAACTTGTTGGCATCTCAAATATTTCTTTTGGGAGTTATTATAAAAACGCATACTGTTACTTGACCCGGGGAAGGATAAAGGGTACTTTTTATCCTGGAAAATTAAAGAGTTCCCGCGGGAATCAAAAATCCACGCGGACGAAGTCGCGGGCATCATCCAGTTTTCAATTATGTATTGGTCGTGGACCGTCATAATTTCAACTTCTTTGAATTTAGTTTTGTATATGGCACGAACAGCCCTTTTCTGCGAGACCAAAACAGAATGAACATCAGCATTAGGTACCCCATAGACCCGAAATTGATATTTCGCCAGTTTCCCCCTTCGGACGACTTTTATAAAAGAAAAAAGTCTACTTAGACTGAGCTATAAGAACCAAAATACCCTTTCAAAGTTAGTTTTAGTGGAGTTCGTGCACAAAACAGGCAAAATAAGACAGAGAATAAAATACCGTTTTGGGCTCAGTGAATAATAAAATAACCACCAATTAAATTTTCAAAATAAATATTTTATATACAGAAATCGTCCAGTTACATTTTTTTTATACGTATAAATATCGATGATTAGTTTTGTTCAATGGTAGTGGATGCATTGACGTTTGTGTACGGATACTAACAGTGACAAACGTCAGTTCAGGAGCAACGGGACGCAACCTCACGCCTTGTGAGCCCGCAGGCGTATGGGAAATGACTGCCGTATTTCATGAATATATAACGAAATTTTGTGATGCGCGCGCCCGTACTAAATTTGTATGAAAAATTCGTGCTGTAAAAATGAGCGATGTTTGGAACCAGATTGTAAAAAAACTATAAGTTTTATTGGAAATATTATTTATTTAAAGTGTTTTTTGATCTCTTACGATCAATTTAAAATAACTTTTGTCTAAATAATGTCTCAAATTAAATCACAATAGTCGGAACGCGATAAGACCTTTTTTGAGATTTCCATGAATTTCCCAATAATTTTCTGCCGTTACTATACGATTTTTTGACCACTTTTTTTAATTACATCATACTATATCTCAATGAGTAGCGAATGGTATTTATTCGATTATGAAATTTTAATTTTTGCTATACTAAAATGTCGGAACAGAAAAGGATGTTTCCCCCTATTACAGTACATCCGTCCTTAATTGAACAACTAAAAAGTAAAATATCAAACTAAAACTAGGAAGCAGCGATGAATGGACTTTATGTGAGGTAACTCTTTCACCGTTAAACTGTCAAACCACAAACTTGATTCAATAGATTACCGTAGCTCGCTCCAAGCGGATTTCAGCAGGGCTGGGACTAAAGACTAGATCCTAGGACGTAACAGATGGTGTGCTAAAGAGTTTTATACGTGTACCTCCGACTACGAGTTTTATACCTGTGTTTTTGACGACCTCCGTGGCGCAGTGTGTAGCGCTGTTGTCTTAACGTGCGGAGGTCCCGGGTTCGATCCCCGGCAGGGCCAATTTGGGAATTTATAATTTCTGAATTTTCCCTGGTCTGGCCTGGTGGGAGGCTTCAGCCGTGGCTAGTTACCTTACCGGCAAAGACGTGTCGCCAAGCGATTTAGCGTTCCGGTACGATGCCATGTAGAAACCGAATAGGGGTATGGGTTTAATATAAACTGCCATGCCCCTAACATGTTAGCCCGCTACCATCTGACTGCATCATCATTCATCACTTACCATCGGGTGAGATTGCAGTCAAGGGCTAACTTATTGTGGATTAAAAAAAAAACCTACGTTATAAGTACTTACTACGTAGGTACTTTTAAATCTTAGAGAGTTTGACTCTGTTTTTCTGTCCTGCTGTTTGTCTGTCTGCTGCGCTTTCACGGCCCATCTATTCAACCGATTTTGATTAAATTTGGTACAGGGATAATTTGTATCCCGGGGAGGGACATAGGCTACTTTTTATTCCGGAAAATCAAAGACTTCCCGCGGGAATCAAAAAACCTTAATCCACGCGAACGAAGTTGCGGGCGTCAGCTGATCGGCTAAACATATAGTATAGACTCTATCTCTGTGCCAAATTTCATCCTTATCCGTTCAACCGTTCTGGCATGATTGAGTAAACAAACATCCATCCGTCCATCCAAACTTTCGAATTTATAATATTAGTATAGATGCATAACTATATTGCAATACTATATAGTAGGTACGGTTGGCGACCCTAAATCGAATCCACGACCATTCACTTATCAGACCAGGGAGGTTGCCAACATTTATGTGGGGTAAGCCTTCTCAGTTTTCCCTATTGTCCAAAAAAAATTTAATAACGAACCTTTAGAAACATTATTTCCCGTCACGATAGATATTTTTATTAGATTTTCGGTAATAATAATTGAGAAAGTGGACGATGAGCAAATATTTTATGATTCCCGAAGGGAAAGGGGAGTTTAGAAATGAGATTATTATATTGTTGTCAATTATTTTGCTTGAAAATATAAAATCATTACTCGCGGACGAAGTCATCTAGTATATAATAGTGAGAAATACGGACAGACAGACAAAACAAATTGTTTTGGGCTCGATCGATTTATAAGCTAAGTAATCATAGTTTTTGAAAATATTCCCGCAAAGTACAGGAATCGCCCGGTTACAGATTTAATGATTTATGTCCATACTAATATTATAAATGCGAAAGTGCGTGTCTGTCTGCTACATCATATGAACCGATTTTGATGAAATTTGGTACAGAGGTAGCTTACATCCCGGGGAAGGACATAGGCTACTTTTTATCCCGGAAAATAAAAGAGTTCCCGCCGGAATCAGAAAACCTTAATCCACGCGGACGAAGTCTCGGGCATCAACTAGTAGAATATAGATAGATAATACCTTTTTTCAGGTATTCAATATGTTTGTATTAACTTGCACAAGCTTAATGATGTTTGTTAATAAATCTCTAATCTTCGCCACCTGCTTATTCTTACTCATTCTATTACTCATGCAATGGTGCCAATTCCGTTGTAAGTACATAATTCTAAAATCATACTAATATTTAAAAAAAAAAAAACGCGCCGAATTGAGAACCTCCTCCTTTTTTCGAAGTCGGTTAAAAAGGGAAAGTGTGTTTGTTTATTAGTTTGTCCTTCAATCACGCCGCAACAGAGCAACGGATCGACGTGATTATCTGCATGATTATAGTTGAGGACCTTGAGAGCGACATATTATGATACCTACTTATCCCGGAAATCTGAGAACCCGTGGGAATTAATAGTAGATTATACGCCTAGGGGATAAAGCACTGTTTTATGTCACGGGCGCTACATTGAATCTTGAACGTAACGAAGGACTCCAAATTTAACTCCCGAGCGCAGCGAGGGTGTTTAAATAAGTTAAGTCCTGAGTGCAGTGAGGGATTCAAGCGCCCAAGAAAAAACTTTATGCGAGACAATAAAAAACCAGGCTTAGTAGATAGCCACTTCTTTCAGCTGGCGTGGCCTACTCGATTTGACAAACAAATGAAGGTCTTCTCAGTGCGAATCTAGTGGGCCACGGCTTCGGGTTTCGAAAATCGAGTTGGCCGCGCCAACTATAGTTCGAGGGTGTAATAGCTACTTGCAACCGAGGTAAGCATTCTACTTTATATCATTCTTGCGAGGTAAATAAAACATTGGTAATGCAAAATCACTTTACAAACCAACTTCACAAACTTTCAGATCAAATGAAATGCCGCCATTTCCATTTTTTTTTCGTAAATAGTTTTCCATTTTTTTTTACGGCTCCGGGTTCCAAGGAGTTTTGCATAGTTTGAAATGTATGGAAATTAAATGCCGCCATGTTCAGTGTTTTTTTTTCAGTAAAAAGTTTTCTTACCGTTTTATAAGAAAAGAGATTGTTTACCAAGGAGTTTTGCATAGCTTGAACTGTAATGTGAACATTACAATTCAAGCATAGTGCGACGTAATGTTGCCTTGAATTGCAAACACCAACTTACAAGGAGACTTTCCACCATAGTAATCCCTAGTTACTGAGCAAGTATGATATAAAAAATCTTATTCCACGCAAACGAAGTCATGGGTATCAGCTAGTAAACTATATTGACGCACCTACCTGTTAGCTGCATGGCAGTTATACTAAAACCATATCTACCTCCAATATAGGCTTCTAAAGATCTAAACCGCATCGTACCGGAAAGTAGGGCGTCCTTCCCAGTAGGGTACAAAATAAATAAATAAAAAATAAAATTAGCTGAACGAATGGTCCATTACAATGTCGCAAACACATTTATAATATTTCAAGTAACTATATGGATCTCGATTCTCCATGTTTTTAAGTTCGCACTTCTAGATTCTTTCTTTCATTGTAAGAAGCATAACAATATTTTAACGACCTCCCTAGCTCCTAGTCTTACAAGTGGACCACGCCGAATTCGATTCCCGGCAGGGTCAATTTGGGAATTAATAATTATTAATTTCTAACTTTTCTAGTCCTGTTACCCACACTATCGCCAAAGACGTGCTGCAGAGCGAGTAAGCGTTCTGATACAATGCCATATATTATAGGGGGTGGTATTACATGGGTTTATTAGATAACTGCCCTTAACAGGTTAGCCCGCTGCCATTCTAGACTGCATCATCTTACCACCACGTGAGATGAGCTAATTTGTACAAGAATAACAACCTTTCAATATATTCAATTTCGTTTAATTAACACAACCGAATTAACACCATTGGTGAGCGAGTGATATCTAATTAAAATCATTATCGCTAGATAAGTGCACCTGTTTGATAAATCTCTGCAAAGTAACTATATATTTGGTAATTTTACAATTGAGTCGAGAATCAGTCGCGATGTATAGAGGATTCGTTGTGTTTTGTGCGCTACAAGCGATCGTCAGGGGGCAGTCTACTAATGTTAATAGATGTAAGTTTATTTTGAATAATAATGTCTTCCCGACCGAATTTTACGGCGGCCAATCTCCACAGAGATTAGCTAGCTGCGCGAGACAATATAGTGCACTAGTGTGTGCGCAAAGACAGTTGCACTCTATAGGTCCCAGGTCTCTATATATCACATTAATCTCTTTTAAAAATGGCGTTTGCTTACAGGCATTAACGTTCAAGGCGATCTTCCTCTGAACGCTTACGTCCATGGCTGTGTGGACCCTCCCTGCTTACTGCCGCAGCTAGAGGACGTGGTCATCGACATCGTCTTCAGAGCACGTAAGTTATCCTTTATTGATAACCACTAGGCTTATTCCAAACAAGCCCAGCTTCCTCTGAACGCAACTCTCCCTCCTTACTGCCTCAGCTACAGGACGTGGTCGTCGATGTCATCTAGAGAGCACGTATAAGTTATCGGTTATGTTCCGATATACACTGCGCGCACTGTTCAGTGCTCTTACTGGAGAGAAATTCATTCCGTTATGGACTGACAGTATACTGCCGCAGTATCCTAGGGAAATATATGACGTCATAAATCGTCGCCATTTTTATACTGTGAGCACTGGAGTTCTCAAGGTAAGGTGCTCTCAGTGCTGACTGCGTTCCGTTTTAAACAGTAACCAGTATAGCTAACTATAAAGGAATAGCTTCGCAGTATACTAAAATGACGTCACACCTTACAGTGCTCGCAGTTTATATCGGAACATACCACCCCCCCTACGCCAGCCTGCGAATTTGGGATATTGAAATAAATAAAAATACGCATAGATGTATTTTTAATAGCACTTCTCAAAAATGTTTATTAGTTAAAAAGCACCCCCGTAGTTTATGAATAAAAAATTGGTAAATATCGCGCATATATAACGCGCTTATAACGTCGATATCTCTTCAGATACTTACGTCTTACAATTCGGTACTTCTTATAATTTAAAAAAACTGCACCCTGCTTGAATCAAACTGCACCGTCGCTGAAGATCCATATAATGCAATATTAATTGCAAAAAGATATTAAAACTCAAAGTATCAATCGCCGAACTTTACGGCGTCTTCGCGCATGCGCGGCGCTTTTGGGAGGTCTCTCTTTAGCGGCAACTTCACGCAGATTACCTTTGCAATATAAATAGGTATAGCTTAAATAAAAACCTTTATGAATACACATTTATCCTTTTTATTTCTCCAAATAATAAAAAATGCAGTGAACTGCCCTATTTTACTATAATAATATAGGAACATTTATTTACTTACCAATGTACAAAATATTAAAAAAATTTAACCACTTTAATTTGTACTGCCTGCCGGCTGCCTGCATAATTAAATTATTCACAACCAAGGATTTTAATAAAGGGTGTACAGGCCTGACAATAGATGGCGCTGCACGTAATTGTATCGTGCTAACGAATGAACCAGTCTTTCATCAAATTAGTTCACCCAGTTAAGTTAAGAAGTGTACAAAGGGACATTATTTTGTAGCAGGCTCATAATTTTTTGGAACATTAATGGTTAAATAACTTACTAACATACTAAATAATTCAATTGATCACAAATTAATTGAAGTGATCCTAATTCCTAATGCCTATTAATATCAAGCTGCTCCTCAAATCCTTTTAGTTTTTGACCATCATCTTTGTATGGTCATCATATTATAATGTATTTACCTATGCCGTTATGATTTGGCCACCTTTGGTCGGAAATAATTGAAAAACATGTTAATGCTAATTTATTACAGTTACTAGATGTTCTGGGACTTTATCTGCATGGATTAAGGTTTTAAATTCCTGCGGGAACACTGGAAAGTCTACCAAATTTTGTCAAAATCGGTTCAAAAGATGGTTTCTCCCATTTCAAGACTCTTGTTATCATCATCCAAACGGCGCTGAGTCTAGCGACTCTACCACGGATTTAAGCAATCGTCTGAGCAGCGGCAGAATATTTCATCCTTGATTTCCTGGCTTCAGAGTCGACTAACGCTGCAACGACGGACTATTCAGTGCTGTCCTCGGTGCTCCAAAAAATCAAAAGCCTGACAAAGTACCTATGAGCACGAGATTGGCCTCCAAAGCGAGTGTCGTATTGTTTTCTCCATGGAATCAAACCAGATATCACTGCTCGAGCCATATCAGCCCCGTCTCTCGATGGACTACGCGGCGCTTTACTTTGGAGGTTGTCGTATGGGGTTCACTAATGTTTCGCAAAAAACATTTAACAAATGATCATTTCATAAAAAAAGTTTCAAAAGCTAATCATTTCACAAACGTGGTATTCCGCAAACATAATATATTTTATTAAAAGATGATTTGACAAATACTCATTTCACAAATACTTTACTTTGCAAACGTGCTGAATCTAAAAATGTCATTAACTAATTTATTATTTCATACAATAATTCTTTCTTCAAATTCGTAATTTTACAAAATATTAAAATATAAATTGTTATTTGAAATATATAGATCGTAAGCAATTTTGTCTGCGTATAATATATCATAAGAGATTATGATATTATGATATTTTTTATGATATGAATTTATGAGATTATGATATTTTTTATGATATGAATATATATTTTACGGGTAATGCTAGAAGATGTAGTAAACCTAGGTTTACACGGGTTTACTTAGCCATAGCTTATCTTGCCATTAGCAATAGTTTAGCTTGGGTTTACCCAAACGTTTTGGGTAAAGTTCGAATAATAAGTAAAATAAATTTTAATTCGGAATTTACCCATACTCACCTAGGTCTACCGAACTCTGGCTGGATAATGTTAGGGATATGTGTTCTCTGATCTCTCCCTCTCTCTCTCACCACCTCCAAGGCCCAGTCGACGGAGCCCCGCTTAGCGGGGCTCCTTATTTCTGGGTGGTATAAAAAGGAAATAACCACGAAGAGAATCCTCTTCGTCACCTAAACTATCCGAGTCGGAGTGCCCCCAGTCCCGAGCTCGCTTCGCTCGCTCTTGCATGAGCGGGAGTAGTGCCTAAAAAGGAAGTGGAGAAGCTAGGAAAACCACTCGACCTTCGTTCAGGACCTCCTTCGCCAGCTTCTGGCTACGCTCTTTACAAAAACACTCTAGGGGTAGGACAGGCAAGACTGCGTGGAGTCTGAGTGCTCAGATTTCGACCCAAGAATCTTAACTTTTTAAAACAGGCTACGCCAGAAGACTCTTACAGTATTTATGAAACAATTCATTTTATCAAAAAATAAATATGCTTTACGTTGTTTTATTAAATAGCACGATTTATGAATCTATTGTTTGTCAAATTATATTTTATGAAATGATAATATGTCTGTTAATTGTTTTGTCAAGTGAATTATTTGTAGGACCAAAAGTTTTTCGATTAATATATGATTCATAATTTTGGGAAACGTTGTTTGTGAAATGAAAATTTGTTATTTGTTTTTTGCCAAATGATTGGTCACCGTCGTATGGCACTAGAGGTGGAACCGGAGTTGATAAGTTACACTTTGTAATTTATTTATTTATTTATATTCACTAATAATTTATGAAAGGAAAATGTTTAGTTAAGCTATGCCTATTTATATTGCAAAGGTAATCTGCGTGAAGTTGCCGCTAAAGAGAGACCTCCTAAAAGCGCCGCGCATGCGCGAAGACGCCGTAAAGTTCGGCGATTGATACCTTGAGTTTTAATATCTTTTTGCAATTTAATATTGCATTATATGGATCTTCAGCGACGGTGCAGTTTGATTCAAGCAGGGTGCAGTTTTTTTTTAATTATAAGAAGTACCGAATTGTAAGTATCTGAAGAGATATCGACGTTATAAGCGCGTATATGCGCGATATTTACCAATTTTTTATTCATAAACTACGGGGGTGCTTTTTATCTAATAAACAATTTTGAGAAGTGCTATTAAAAATACATCTATGCGTATTTTTATTTATTTCAATATCCCAAATTCGCAGGCTGGCGTAGGGGGGGTGAACATACCCACCATAAGACACTCTGCTTACAGGACGTAGTCCTTGTTGTCATTTTATGTGAGCAGATGTTTTCTTTTGATAGACTTCAGTCAGACTTGTCTTGATCTCTTGCTCGGGGTTCCCAAAGTAGAAGTTAGGGGTCCTACCCTTGGCCGACATCTAGGCGTTGCTGTCAGCCGCTGTCAATTGTTTCTATACACATACAACCACAGTCTACGCAGGCACACATAGAAGGATTCAGCCCCTACCACGGGAGCACACAATATGCGATCAACTATCTCACTATGGCACAAATAATATTATTTATTGATTGATAGCTAGATGATACTTACGGCTTCGTCTGCGTTCAATAATTTTTTTTTATTTCTGCGGGAATTTCTCAATTTTTCGGGATAAAGGTAACTTATGTCCTTCCTCGGGATGTAACCTTACTCTATACCAACTTGGTTGAAATAATGGGCCGTTCAATTACACGTCTTAGGCATTTTTAATATCATAGTATGGATTGTAGAGGTGCTTCTTGATAATATACCAACCGGCTGATTCCTGCTAACTGATTTATAACTATGAGTAGGTATAGGTAAAGATAGGTGTTTATTTGATAAAGGTTGTATGCTTAGGTAGAAAAATAAATTAAATTAATAATGGCGCTTAGTATTAGTAGTAGTTCTGCATGAATAGTATAAAAACGGTGTAAGACAGCACTAGGAGATTCCATTTCCATCTGAGATGTGCGATGTAGATGAAGTGGTTTGAGAAGTAACTAGTCAGCTTCTGTGTTCCATACTTCAACTAGTAATGTTTAATGTAGGGAACATTATGGACGTAAGTAAGCTGCGTGACTGTCATGCTGTCATTCCCTCTCTCGTAATAAATACTTAGAAGGACGTGTTTCCTTTCCTCATTATGTGAAAAACTTCGTTGCTTAGTTGAACCCCTTTCCCCTAGAGCTAAGCTATGAAAATCAATTGATGCTGGTGGGTTTGAGACATATCCGTAACAACTAACGTAGCATCAACTGATGATTTTCCTAATGTTGCATGGAAACTATCCACTAACAGCCCACTAAATCAGAGTAATACATGATACATTATGTATGTACATATATTTATGTAGCTCCCTATATATTGTGTATTATTTTCTAGGTACATTATTGCAATTTTTTTTCTTTTTATAAACTGCTGAGTTATGGTCATCTCTCCTCAGTAGAATCTCCTTTTCAAGCTGGGTAAAGTCCCGTTGATTCATCATAAATGACACAACTCATCCTAAAAAACCTATTTCCATTATTTATTTAGTTTTGATGTGAAACTTTTATAGCACTGAAATGGAAAATAAAACCGCAATTTATTACTACAATATAAAGTTTATTAGTTTATAGTACCTAATATAATTGTTATAAATAAAAATTATCCTTGTCACATTTTGACAAACCGAAGTTTTATGACAGCAAAAAAACGTTTATAATATCATGTAGGTACTGACTATGAGATAGCTGCACTTTTGGTAACTATCGCCAGGAAGGCTGATTCAGTATTAGGAGGGTGTAGGGCTCTCCACTGATGACGATAGTGAAGGTCTGCCTGCATGCAGATCAGCCTTTCACTAGATATGGCCGCTCAAACACGTACTATGGTTACCAAAAATGAACCATAACTAGGAAGGCTGATTCTTGTACAGTATTAAAGTATGCGCAGTACTTATGTAAACAGTATAAAAACTGACGCTATTCATCGGGCCGTTCACTAGACATGGCCGCTCAAAGATGTGTTAGCCTTCCTAGTCATTGTTAATTTTAGGCAACCATAAGACATCTTTGAGAGGCGATAAGTAGTCAGACCCCATCAGCATGCGGGCAGTCCTTCACTATCGTCATAAGAGGAGAGCCTACACCTACCTAATACTGAATCAGCCTTCCTGGCGATAGTTACCAATAGTGCAGCTAGTTTGAAATAAATAAAAGGTACTCTTTTATTTATTTCAAACCTTTATAATTGTAATTTTACCCATCAACTAAACCAACAGATATAATTTGGAAACAACAACAAAAAATGAGGTTTTTGGTTCCCTTAATTTTCCGGGATAAAAAGTAGCTGTTTTATTAAGTAGTAAGTAGTATGTGTTATTCCAGACTATAATCTATCTCTGTGCCAAATTTCATCCAGATCCGTTCAGCCGGTCAGGCGTGAAAGAGTAACAAACATACATACATACATGCATACATCCACTCATCCATACTCACAAGCTTTCGCGTTTATAATATTAGTAAGGATAAGGATTTATACCTAGTTTTGTAATTTACCTACCTTTTAGTTATTTTTGCCGAATGCTTTTTACCTTGCTGTTCAGAGCTCTCCAATTTATATTCTATAACTTGATCATCGTTTAGAATTTCAAAGCTGCAATACGTAAATAACCAAAATGTTTAGATAGGAAAGATGAATGTCTTTTGTTGGTATAGTCTACTAATTATAAATTAATATTTTTTTACTAGTGTACAGACTATGGTGAGAGTAGGTACATGAAATGGTATAACTCTGATGCTATGATAATTAGCGGAAAAGTGTTGTAGGTACGATAGGATTTGTATTGAGAAACGAATAATTGCATTTTGCGATAAAGCGCGAAACTTGTACAGAAATTATGTAGGTAACTAATGCATTTATTTGCTTCTTCTCTGCAATCTGCATGTGATATTATGTGGAAGTGATATGGGATGACAGCTTTCAAGATTTCAGGAAATAAGAGTATACTTTTTGTTTGTTTTTTTCCAATGCAACGGCTTATTTTCTTTTTTATAATAGGCCGACCTTCTTTTATATTTTCCCATCTGCAAAAATAATGAATCACAATAAATCATTCTAGATCATGTCTAGATAATTTAAAAAATACATGGACTGATGAACTTTGCTGAGCTTTGATAAAAGCCTCAGGTATGTTTACGTCATTATGTCAAAAAATTAAAGTGTCGGTACATGGGTTTTACTGGCGTTGCACTCTCCATTATATTATGCGCTGGCTGTAAAAGTACGTGGTGACGTGTCTGTAAAAGTTTTACTTCAACAAACGTCAAATTTGAAATCACACAATGATACAAAACCCAACAATCAGCGCAACAATACGAAAATCACCGCGGCCGACGCCATATTAATTTTTTTTTGAAGGGATCTTTTATTTCAAATATTACAAATAATCACACTGACTATTACTGTAGGTAACTAATAAAACAAATTATACTTACTTTTTTACAATAGTCACACACTGCAGAAGTAAATTGTTTTTGTACCTCGACAGAAAGCAAGATTATCACTTCAGATCAGACGAAGCTATTTTGACAGCCTACGTGCGACTGAAAACTGCGAAGCAAGTTCTGCGCGTTCAGTAAAATATTGGATGAAGCTAGGCGGCGTGCGCACGTTTCTTTGTTTTATACAAAATAATAGAGAGGATTGGAAAAATTGTGCCTTTATGAGGACTTTTGTTTTGTTTAAGTTATGTTTCATTCTATCTATCTATATAGGTACTTATGATAAATCTTTGGAGTAATGTTTATTATGTATACAGACCCCAAAAATATTTATATAGAACTAGATGATTCCCGCGACTTCGTCTGCGTGGATTCATATTTTTGGATTCCCGCGGGAACTCTTCAATTTTCCGGGATAAAATGTAGCCTATGTCCTTCCCCGGGATACAACCTATCCTTGTACCAAATTTCATCAAAATCGGTTGAACAGAGACATTTTTTGATTCCCGCGGGAACTCTTCAATTTTCCGGGATGAAAAGTAGCCTATGTCCTTCCCTGGGATGTAACCTATCTCTGTACCAAATTTCATCAAAATCGGTTGAGTAGTTGGGTCGTGAAAGCGTAGCAGACAGACAGACAGACACACTTTCGCATTTATAATATTAGTATGGATATGGATATTTTTATATACTTAGGTACTGCTACAAAGTTAGCCCTAGTTTCCGATCTCACCTGATGGTAAGTGATGATGCAGTCTTAGATTGTAGCGGGTTACTACACGGCATGTTACCTGAATGCTAAATCATTTGGCGGTACATCTTTCCCGGTAGGGTGGCAACTAACGACGGCCGAAGCCTCCCACTAGACCAGGCCAGGGTGAATTCAGATATTATAAATTCCTAAATTGACCCTGCTAGGAAACTAACCTGGGTCCTCCCACTAGAAGACTATAGCGCTAACCACTGCGTCATGGAAGTCATCGAAAATTTGATGAAAGAGTCAACTTTATCATGGAGTGATTAAACATTTGACGACGACATAAACTCAAACTAATAATATATTTATTAAAAACTAGCTGATGCCCGTGACTTCGTCCTCGTGGATCAAGGTTTTCGGTTCCCGCGGAAACTTTTTAATTTTCAGGGATACAAAGTACCCTATGTATTGTTCCAGACTATAATCTTATCCCTGTGTCAAATTTCATCCAGATCGGTTCAGCCGTTCTGGCGTGATTAATTACCTAACAAAAATTCAAATAATTCAAAATAATTTGAATTTGAATTTCAATCCATCCATCCATCCATACATCCATCCAAAGTTTCTCATTTATAATATTAAGTATAGATAAGTAGGTGTACCTACACAATACACCTGAACGTCACGTTTACAAAGTATAAGACGTGATGGACAACGGTATCAAAGCTACGAGGGTTCCAAACGCGCCCTGTAGGTATCATACACCTTTACACTGTAATAGGACTTTTCAATAGTTGACGTTTTACAAAAACTTTGAACTTGTTGGCATCTCAAATATTTCTTTTGGGAGTTATTATAAAAACGCATACTGTTACCGACAAATGAATACCTAACTAATTTTACAGAGTCTAGAAGCACTAAAAATTCATATATTTTCTTGAATGGTTACTTTTTTTCATTCTTGAATTTATTAATGTTTTATGCACATTTTTTTTTAAATCCACTACAAGTTAGCCCTGCGAAAGTGTGTCTGTCTGTCTGTCTGCTACGCTTTTACGGCCCATCTGTTCAACCGATTTTGATGTAATTTGGTACAGGGATAGGTTATAGTCTGGAATAACACATAGGGTACCCGGGGAAGGATAAAAGGTACTTTTTATCCTGGAAAATTAAAGAGTTCCCGCGGGAATCAAAAATCCACGCGGACGAAGTCGCGGGCATCATCCAGTTTTCAATTATGTATTGGTCGTGGACCGTCATAATTTCAACTTCTTTGAATTTAGTTTTGTATTTGGCACGAACAGCCCTTTTCTGCGAGACCAAAACAGAATGAACATCAGCATTAGGTACCCCATAGACCCGAAATTGATATTTCGCCAGTTTCCCCCTTCGGACGACTGTTATAAAAGAAAAAAATCTACTTAGACTGAGCTATAAGAACCAAAATACCCATTCAAAGTTAGTTTTAGTGGAGTTCGTGCACAAAACAGGCAAAATAAGACAGAGAATAAAATACCGTTTTGGGCTCAGTGAATAATAAAATAACCACCAATTAAATTTTCAAAATAAATATTTTATATACAGAAATCGTCCAGTTACATTTTTTTTATACGTATAAATATCGATGATTAGTTTTGTTCAATGGTAGTAGATGCATTGACGTTTGTGTACGGATACTAACAGTGACAAATCAGTTCAGGAGCAACGGGACGCAACCTCACGCCTTGAGAGCCCGCAGGCGTATGGGAAATGACTGCCGTATTTCATGAATATATAACGAAATTTTGTGATGCGCGCGCCCGTACTAAATTTGTATGAAAAATTCGTGCTGTGAAAATGAGGGATGTTTGGAACCAGATTGTAAAAAAACTATAAGTTTTATTGGAAATATTATTTATTTAAAGTGTTTTTTGATCTTTTACGATCAATTAAAAATAACTTTTGTCTAAATAATGTCTCAAATTAAATCACAATAGTCGGAACGCGATAAGACCTTTTTTGAGATTTCCATGAATTTCCCAATAATTTTCTGCCGTTACTATACGATTTTTTGACCACTTTTTTTAATTACATCATACTATATCTCAATGAGTAGCGAATGGTATTTATTCGATAATGAAATTTTAATTTTTGCTATACTAAAATGTCGGAACAGAAAAGGATGTTTCCCCCTATTACAGTACATCCGTCCTTAAAGGGGATTTTAGGGTAACTGACGCTCTTGACGGGTGGTCTTTAGAGCTATATTGAAAGGAGGAACTACTTAAGTCACTTTTGATAAAGTACAGCCAATTCTCAAACCCCTGAGAAATCTAGTATTCGGAGTTTTTGCAATCGAAGATTGTGTCCATCGTGTTTCTAAATGAATTCCTTACAGATAAATCTTTCTTATTGGTATGTAGAAATGGTGTATAAAATAGAACTATTTGATTGTACGTAATTTAGGCAGATTCCTTGTTCCATGGTACGAGTACGTATGATATAGGGGGACACCACATGCAGTCTATTTTTTCTTATTTTCCTAAGGTGGTGGTAGAGATCGTCTGTAAGCGATAAGGCCGCCTTTTGTATCATACTCTTGCCTATGTTTTTTCTTGTTTTTGTTATCTTCACTAGTGTGGTACAAACAAAGAGTAGGTATATAATAATAACATCTTTTTCAGCCTGCACCATAAGCAATATGACAACTCTCGCGACGGCCACCGTCAACTTTATAATAGACATCAACGTACCCTATGACCTGGGCTCCAACGCTGTCACCTGCAACTTCTTCACTAACACCTTCTGCCCGCTCCTGGAGGGAGAAGTCGTGCAGTATCGTCTTAAGATGTACATTGAGAGCTTCTTCCCTCAGGTAAGTTTTAGGCAACAATTTTGTTTGATTTTTATGCCACTACAAGTAGGACTGTCATCTGTCATGGTGGCAAATGATTATGCAGTCTAAGATGGAAGCGGGATAACTCGTACTCAGTAGTGGCCCTAGTGGGCCAGCGGCTTGGGCTAAAATGATGATGCTTCTTGTTCGTTGTGTATCTATTATGGACTTCCGAAATGTAAGGCTTGCTTTTTTTCAGTCCCCTACAAGGTAGCTCTTGGCTGAAATCTCAGGGCTAATCTGTTAGCAGTTAAGTAGCTCTGTGTAGACAAAAAAGGTTTACACTTCCGAAGAGTTATTCGCTAACATTGAGTTTTGACAGAATTGCCGACCTCAATTGGATTGTTAGAACTCATTTTGCTCGCTTATGCCCGGTTGCTGAGGTCGCAAGTTATGTTCTCAATAGCTATTGATTCAATACTGTTTTCCAAAGGATAAACGTCAGATAACTATCCATGCGTTTCTGAGTGCCCCGCGACCCGTTCAACTATTGAACCGATAACCAGTTCCTTATTCTGTCGCTAGATGGGTCTGGTAAGGGGATCGAATTTAAAATGCATATTTTTCTTTTATTTCGTCTTTTAAACAAGTTTTCTTACCAATAGTATTTTTTCCTATCTTAAATAAGTGGCTAAATATCATTTTTTAAATAAAATATACAAATTCGTAATAATTATTTATCAGCGGATGTATGATTTTTGAACGACAACAAAAAATAAAAAAAATGTACTTAGTGAAACGTCAAACTTTATTGTTTACGTTTTGCTGGGTTGGCGCGCAAGTTTTAAAGATTTGCTTTGCATCATTATTCATTACTATTACTTTATTGTCATTGTTTTGTACGTTTTGTTATCTATACATACCAACTTATCAAAAATGGTAATAAATACAAGGTACAACAGACACCACCAAAGATCAAACGTCAAATAAAGTTATGGAACCGATAAACGGCGCATATTGGTCAGTTAAGATAAACTAAGTTTAAGCGCAGTTTAACTTGCATAGCTTTGTTCAGAAACGCATTTTCATGAGTTATCGGAACAATAGCGCTAATGAATAGATAAACCTTCGTTAAAAGTACCTCAGAAACCGGGCATTAGTCCGGGCATCATCCGCTAGCTCTATGTTGGTTCTCTAATCAGAGCTTGGCCTGCCATCCGTCTGGGATTCCCCGGATTTGCCCTAGAGGGCGTCCAGAGTTAAAAGAAAGGACACTTTTTGTGTCAGGGGAATCGCGATTGATTGAAAGATAAACAACAAAGGAAAAGGATCATTTTACATTCTACTATGAATAGAGGAAAATACATAGATTGTATTAAAAATATAATAATTTAGAACAAACAGTAAAGTAAATAACGAGAAAAAAATAAAAATGTATTCTTATTATCTTATTATACCTTCTATGTCTGAGAAGGCAGTAGGCGCGAAATGTATCAAATGTCATTTCTGACAGTCACTGTCAAAATAACGTGTTTTTCTTTTGAAAACGTAAAAAAATATGAATCCGCCATAGTTACCGACTCAGTTGCTTAGTAATTTAAAAAATAATTTTGCCACTAAAATTATTTTTTAAATTATTAACGATGAATTCGTAGATTTGACCAATTAAAACTGGTCTAGTATTTTATTTTCCTTCATTTCTCTACGTGTACAAGACCAGGCCTACATAGGCCCCATACAAATCTGAACCGTCTCTCTTATAATAAGCTGAGTTTATAAGCTGCATAATTTTGAGTATTTTATTTTGTACGCTGTAGTTTATATTCGCCAAGAAGCTGTATCTCATACTAATATTTTATTAATATTAAATGCGAAAGTATGTTTGTTTGTTGGTTTGTCCTTCAATCACGTTGCAACAGAGCAACGGATCGACGTGATTTTTGGCATGGATATAGTTGATGACCTGGAGAGTGACATAGGCTTATCCCGGAAAATAATGGAGTTCCCGCGGGACTCAAAAAAAACTTTAACCTCGCGGACGAAGTCGCGGGCATCGGCTAGTAAATGAATAAAAAAATGAAAATCTGTACCTACGATGTTTTTAGTTTAAACGATGAAAAATTTTTTTAGACGTGTCCGGAAAAAACTCAAATGTCACCCAAAAATCGGGCGTTTAAGTTTTTGTCCTCTAATCAGAGCCCGCATGGAGCTTGCCACACACACAGAGCCCTGCTGATACTCTTTTAACTCTATGGTAACTTCCAGGGTACGTTGGCGACTGTGGAGTTCAGGATAGTGGACAATGACAGGAACAGGGCAGCGATCTGGTGCATCAGACTGCCCATTCGGATCTTACCACCGGCGCGAGGGATTTCTGACGAGAGTGAAGCCAGCCCTGATTCCAACCCAATAGTTGTGAATTAAATAACATGAAAAATGTGTTTTTGTATTTTATTTTATGGTCCTCCTCCATGCATCATCAACCTCACTGCTGAGGGTTGTGATCCTTGGCACGGAGTATCTTCTCTTTTACAATGTTCCGCCATCTTGATCTGCCTGATGGCATGGTGCAGAGCAACGTGGACAGGTGTGCCGAATGTGGTGCTAATTCGGTCGGCCCAACGCATAGGGCCACGTGCTTTTGGTCTCTTTCCATCCACTTCCAGTTTCTCCAGGTTGTCAGGGTTTCTGCGGGCAATGTGTCCGAAGTACTCCAAGATTCTCCGTTGGCATGTGGTAGATAGCCTGGTGGTGACGTTCAGTTGCCTTAGGATGGACGCGTTGGTTCTAAAAGTACGCCAGGGTATCCTAAGCATATTCCTCCAGCACCATAGCTCAAAGGCGGATGCGTTTGCACTCTTTCTGAGTGGTGTCACAGACGAAAGTTTTACATTTGTATCTTTTGTCTGTGACACCACTGGTGAAAAAACTATTTTTCTTTCTTTCTTTACTCAATTGCACGAACGGCTGATCTGGATAAAAGGTACAGATCTGTGTATCTTTTAATCTATCTAGATTATAGTTAGTCTGGAATAACACATAGACTACTTTTTAAAGAGTTCCCGCGGGAACCAGAAAACTTCAACCTACGCTAACGAAGTCGCGGGCATTAGCAAGTGTAAACTATTTAAAGCTTTTTTTTTATCTTCTCGGCCAAACTTCCTCAGTGCCTGAAGGTGAAATTCTTCAAACATTTCCGTTGCCAGTGATGACTTACGGCTCCGAAACATGGTCTGTTACTAGTGAGCCTGGTAAGAAGGTTCAGGGTCATTTAGCGGACGATGGAGAGGGCTACGTGAGTATCCCTACGTGATATCAGAAGACCTACTGACCAAGACTTTTGTTGTTCTTTTAGTGTTTCCTGTTTTCTGATTTTAATAACCATTTGTTCTATACCTATAAATATAACTTATATTCTATGTAATTCTCTCGTAGGCTACTTTTCTGAAATTTCACTTCTGCCGTGTGTGAATTTCACTCACACTTTTTTTTCTTTATTTGCTTAGGGGCTTTTATAATTAATTACATGTCAGCCCCAGAATGAGACAGATATAACTTGTATTCTATCTCATTCTCTCCTAGGCTAAATCCTGTTATTAATATGTTTGTCTCTTTTTAGTGTCGCTTTTTCTTTTCATGGAATTTTCAAATAACAACGATTCTAAAGAAGTTTCACTTCATTAAAACGTCACAATTCATTATAATTTTCAAGCGTTTTTAGCAAGGCTTCTTGTATTAAATTACGTCTACAAACTAAAGTAACAAAGGGTTGTCTAATCCGTAAATTATACGTTGTATCGAAATTCTACAATGTCTTGTGTACGTCGGTCTTGGATGAAACAAATTCGTGCAAGAATTAGTTACTCGGTTCATTACACTGCGTAAATTGAGGCATTTAAACACACGGTCCCCCACTACAGCCCATTAACGTCCCATTGCTGGGCACAGACCTCGGCTCTCATAGAAAAATAGAACAGAATTAGAGCTAAGACCCACCACGCTGCTCCAATGCCGGTGGGCTTTAACCCCTAGACCAACGAGGCAGTTAAACTACAATACACGGTCATCATAAGAATATTATTTAAATGCGAAAGTGTGTTTGTCTGTTGGTTTATCCTTTACTTATGCCGCATCGGAGCAACAGATTTACATGATTTTTTTCATTTTTTACATGTAGTTTATGTTCATACTGTAGTATATATTCATTGTACATAATATATTCATACTGTCAAACCTTAAAGCCATTTTGTTTCATTAATCTAGACTTTCGTGTTGTTATTATAATCCTTATTTTAGGAACGTCAAGGTACTTGACACCAAACAGCCATTTTGAGTAATATTGCATAAGTATTCACATATTATACTTCGTCGCTTCATTCTTCAGATATAATTCATTGAACTATGTAGTAGTTTCCTTCACGTAGAAACAACCAAACGCACGTTCTTCAGAGGAGTTATAAAAAAGAACCCCTACTAACCGCCTCTGTCTCGCGCGACACAGCGGCTTCGTTCGTCATTCCTTTTTCGTGCGTAGCAACGATCACACGTTCCTACTTTCTACACACTTAAGATAATCTTATCTGTAAATAAGTATAAAATAATATTAAAATTAGTCTGTCTGACTAATTAGTAGTCGGGTGAGTCTTTAATCTTTCATTTTCAGCAATTTATTTCAGCACTACGTGGTTGAGTAATCATTATTAATTCATGCAGTGTTTATATTTTACACTAAAGGTTTTATTGGGGGTTGGCCAAGAGTCAACAAGAAGGAGAATAAACCTTTCAGCATGACGCGCCTAAACAATTATACTTTCATGCAGTGTGTGTTACACTAAGGGTTTTCCTGGCGGTTGTCCGAGGGTCAACACGAAGGAGCATAAACCTTTCAGCATGACGCGCCTAATAAATAATACTTTCATGCAGTGTTTGTTTACACTAAAGGTTTTCCTGGCGGTTGTCCGAGGGTCAACACGAAGGAGAATAAACCTTTCAGCATGACCCGCCGAATCAAGCATACTTTCATGCAGTGTTTGTTTACACTAAAGGTTTTCCTGGCGGTTGTCCGAGGGTCAACACGAAGGAGAATAAACCTTTCAGCATGACGCGCCTAATCAAGCATACTTTCATGCAGTGTTTGGTTACACTAAAGGTTTTCCTGGCGGTTGTCCGAGGGTCAACACGAAGGAGAATAAACCTTTCAGCATGACGCGCCTATTATATTATACTTTCAAGCAGTGTTTGTTACTCTAAAGGTTTTTCCTGGCGGTTGTCCGAGGGTCAACACGAAGGAGCATAAACCTTTCAGCATGACGCGCCTAACCAATTATACTTTCATACAGTGTTTATTTACACTAAAGTTTTTTCCTGGAGGTTGCCCGAGAGTCAACACTATGGATAATAAACGTTTCAGTACGACGCGCCTGAGGAATTGTGGTACAATACTATGTAAAATGTATGATTTCCTAAGGAGGATACTAAAAATAAAAGTTAAGTAAGGAGGGTACTTAAAATAAAAGTTAGTATTGAATCAGCTATACGCGCTCATTACAGGAATTACACTTTCATGCAATGTTAAATTGCACTAAAGGATTTCCGGGAGGTTACTCGAGAGGTAACACGAAAGAATATAAACGTTTTCAGCATGGATCGCACTTAAGAAATTGCTCGTCCATGGAGTGTTTAATTGCACTAAAGGTCTTTCCAGCGGGTTGCCTAAAAGCTAGACGCGTCTGGCGATGGCATCTGCCCAATTAGCAGTCCGGCGATGAAGAATTTGTCCACCAAATCAAGATAGCTGGCACTTAGCAAGCTGTTAACCGTCCTCTGAACAAGGGGGAAGACGTTGAGGGTCAAAGTGGACCAACGATCGGATACGTCACCAAGGCCCAGCTTTGTAAGCCTAACACAAATAAATATATCTTTATCTTTTTTTTTTATCAGCTAAGTACTTCAGCAATAAATCAATTTATTTGCAAATACTGATGTAGATACAGAAACGTCGAATTTGAAAAAAAAAAAAAAAACTGCTAGTAGAAATCCTCAGCGTGGTAGGTACGCAAAGAACTTTTACGAAGGAAATGTGTGGTAAGATTGCAAAAATTACCCACAAGTTTTATGTTTTTTCCCTAACAACGTAGGTACTCTCGAGTTTTACAACTTAATAGTGCCCGGGAAGCATATATCATACACCCGTTGACAGGTAATACGGTTGATTATGCTTAAAACAGTTCGAAAAACCAAAAACTAACAAAGAACCTTCTTCTTTTTGGAAGTCGGTTAAAAATAAAGATAATCTAACGGCGAGTATTTTGACGACCGGATGTAGATTATATTATAATATTACATACTTAATAGTGTAAAATCACCAGCTAATTACTGTTTTAAAGATATTTCGTGGGCATTTGTTTAAAACGTAAAACGCGTAAAACGAGGGTTGTCTTACCCGAAGCGGGAATCCAAGCGGGGTGCCAAGGGTCACTGGTAGAGATCTCGTATAGAGATAACCTACCTACCTTCCTGGTCCACTATGTTTCTGTTTTTCTAAGTATTTCATAAATTTTTGGTAAAAAATAAAATAAAAAAGAATTTTAAGTTTAAGATCCATTCATATATATCCATTATCCACATATTGGAAACAATCTTCGAAAAACTTATAAAAAAAATATATATATATATATATATATATATTTAGGAAACCAGAAGTGGAGCAAAGTGAAACTAAGCAAACATAACAAACCACAATTTATTCTACTAAATGATTTTAACATATCACAATTAAAATAATCAAAAAAAGGAACACACTCAAATCTGAACACAATTATGACTCATTAAGAGTTTCACAATAACGCAGTTTACAGCTCGGAAGGTGACAAAAGAATGACCACGCGGTAATACAGAGAGCGCTTTTTATACACGTTCCTGCCCGCTTTTATAGGTTTTAGTCGGGTACCTACACTACTCACAATAATTTTGCTAACTCGGCCTATCCTGATTGTGCGCCGCCCTCGGCTGCACCGGAAACAATTTCATCAGAAGCAGGAAGGGCTGGTGTGCGTATGCCATCTTCATTAGCTCCCCCTCTTGCGGTGTCTCCTGAACTAGTGAGGGCACCCAAAGATTCACCCGCATCGTCACAGTTACTGTCATCAGAACCTGCATAAGACACAAATGGTTGATTATTCATGACGATGCACGCTATTGCCTATTCTGACATTCATCACGCATACGAGGCCCTCATTCAAAATAACAACTTTCGCTACAGAAAATAAAACGCTTCACATTCAAAAGTATGCATACTTCTCCAGACATTACATCTCAGTTAATCTCATACCTGAACTTGCAAGTTCACACACACACCACGTTAAAAACGTGCCAGGACAGAGCCTGATGCGCATTCAGAGAACGCGACTTCCCAGGACAAAACCTGCCAGGACACAGCCTGATGCGCATTCAGAGAATGCGACTTTCCAGGACAAAACCTGCCAGGACACAGCCTGATGCGCATTCAGAGAACGCGACTTTCCAGGACAAAACCTGCCAGGACACAGCCTGATGCGCATTCAGAGAACGCGACTTTCCAGGACACAGCCTGCCAGGACACAGCCTGATGCGCATTCAGAGAACACGACTTCCCAGGACACAGCCTGCCGACATAACCTTCTTCTCAATCTGCCCACTACATACAACGCTGTCCGCTGTCATCCACTAGCCTAACGGAGCCTAAAGTAACCTAACCTAACATGTAAGCTTACATTTTGACCTAACAACTGAACTAATAAGTAGCCTAACGTTTGACCTAACAACTGACCTAACGTCTGATTTACGACTAACCTAACTTTACTAGAGAAAGCATGTAACTAAATTGGATGACAACAAGCAGAGCCATAGGCAATGTTTATGCAAATTAAGTTGAAAGTGTCTGTCACCGAAGAACGTGTCGCGTAGTCCGAAGCACGACTTCGAGGTACCACTCCAAGGCACCGCTCCAGGACCCCGCTCCAAGGCACCACTCCAGGGCACACCTCCAGGGCCCCGATCCAGGGCACCACTCCATGGCGCCAAACATGTAACAGAAATTAAAACCAAATCGTTATCACGAAACGACGTGATCATCGTGGCTATCCATACATAGCAGGTAGTCAACGCATAGTCAATTACCTTCACAAGCACTCTGACTTAAAAGTTCATTACCAGCACAGTTACCAGTACCAGCACAGGTACCAACAAAATTATTTGACTGCTTCAGCACAGCTCATACATACAAAGCCGATAGAACTCACAGAACCTGTGGAGCTCTCAATAGAGCTGGTAGAGCTCCTAGATACAGTAGCGCTGGTAGAGTACCAAGACACAGTAGAACTCGTAGAGAAACAAGAGACAGTAGAGCTGGTAGAGCATAACGAGTCAGTTGAGCTCATAGAGCAACAAGAGTCGATAGAGCTGGTAGAGCACAAAGAGTCAGTAGAGCTCATAGAGCAACAAGAGTCGGTAGAGCTGGTAGACCCCTCACTAAAGGTCGCACAACCATAGTACAAACTCACAGTTGTACCATGTCGAAACAACTTTGAACATTCAAAACATCAAACATCATCATCGATGAACACAGAAAATGAAGAAAGTTTACTCATACCAGTTATGTTCAACCATATCGAGTAGGCTAACGAGCAGCCTCGCGCACTATACAAGCACGCAGCCCTGCGCGACCAGTAGACGCGCAGTGTCACGCCTCACAGCATGGCATGCGAGCGCGCAGCATCGCACCCTAGGCGAGCGCACAGCCATGCGCAACCAGGAGCGCGCAGCATCGCGCACCAGGTGGGCGCGCATCCCTGCGCAACCAGTGGACACTCAGTGTCACGCCTTAAGCGCGGCAGGCGAGTGCGCAGCAACGCACACTAGACAAGCGCACAGCCCTGCGCGACCAGCAGACGCGCAGTGACGCGCTTCACACACGCGGCATGCGGGCGCGCGACCAGAACGCCTCACACGTGGTGAGCGCCGAAGACGAAATTAACATAGAACACAAAATGAACCTGTGACCAGTAGGTCACAGCACACACGTCATGCCCATCACAGGTTCTGAGTACCTTTACGAGCAATTTATAGCATCGACGATCAATTGTCTTATCCAGCTGCCACTATGCCTCATACATTAACAACTGAATTTTAACTTCATTGCACTTTATGTAATCCTTGTTTAGTGCGGATTACAACCATTTTGTTTATAAAAGCCTCGTATGTAAAATTACTAACGAGAAAAAGTAAGGATTCTGAGAGGTAGGTATGTAGACTCGTAATCGATTTGTATGAAATCAAACTTTAACTATCCACGAGGGTAGATAAGCAGTACTTCTCTAATCAAAATAGGATGCAACATTCAACAACAAATTACGTAACCTGGTTCGGTAATATTAAAGAAAATAACCTGTAAAACTCAAGTTAATTTTAACGTTTATCAGAACTATAAATATGTTTGCTCGTCCATACCTGACCTCAACAATTATTGTTTTGTGTACAAGCACTATTCCTTTGTAAAAGTATCACAGAAGCATTAACAAACCCCAAGGGATACTAGCGGGTTTAACAGGTTTTCTTAAACCGCTGTCTAACATCACGAATGCATCGCATCATTTGAAAACACAGTGAGCGTTATTAATTAAGAGACACTTTTTATAAAAACAGCATGTTTAATTGAATCGTAAAGTGGGTATAATCTGCCTTTTAACCATCACGCATTTTTTACGTATTTGACTTTCTAAATTGCGGATGATTGGTATCCGATCGTAACTAGGTCAAGAGTTTTAAATAACAACCCTCATTTTAAAAACAAAAAACTAAATTACGCAAAAACAATTTATCCGTGCATCATGTTTTAGCAAAACATTACTTTATGACTCAAAACTCAGCAAACTTAGAGGTTTCAAGTTATGTATCCAAACTTAGGGTATGAGTCACCTCTTTTTCACAAAAATATTTTTGTACCCGGTCGGTACCCACAAAGGTTCTACTTTTGAACAAGATGTTTCGGCTAGACCCTTTAAAGTTTAAACTGTTCACAAACTAGCATTCAGGGCGGTTTAGGGACTCAAATGTATGCGTTATGCCAATAACAACCACTGAGCCAACACAGCTTGCTAATTTAGTGGGAAATTATCATAAAATGGAAATCGCGTAAATACAATTGGGGTCTAAACCTTTTCTTAACACAATTAACAGTCAATTCAGTAACATGAATTACTGTTCATTTACTTAGTTCATTTGCTTACGCTTGGTGGGTATTACATCCTTAAGCAAATAAATTAAACAGACTTACCGATGTCGCATATTACGTCATATCACCAGAGGCTCGATGGTGTCATCACCTCACCACCATTCCAGGCAAATGCCAGGCATAACACGGGAAAGCGCGCAGCACCGCGGCTCCGAGGCACGCAGCAAGGCACGACAGCGTGTCGCGCAGACTGAATTGCCCTCGTGAACGCTGCCCAGAGCGCCCACGTGGCATGCACAGTTGCACACCCAAGCGCACTCGTGAGGCGCCTCAAGCACACGAGCTGTGCAACACCACATCTCGGCCACACTCCGCGAGCCAGCGTTACCAATCACATGAAAACAAAACACAACTTTAGCACACAAATAAACACTGCACATTACGCGAGTCACCCTTCGAGAGATATCTTGATCGGTCACGTGATCAACTTTAAGCACTTTAAATTTGGGTATTTTCCTTTTTGGTTCATCTCGTATGTGGACCTATTTAGCGGTCCTTTATCCCGCTTCTGAATTTAGGAAACCAGAAGTGGAGCAAAGTGAAACTAAGCAAACATAACAAACCACAATTTATTCTACTAAATGATTTTAACATATCACAATTAAAATAATCAAAAAAAGGAACACACTCAAATCTGAACACAATTATGACTCATTAAGAGTTTCACAATAACGCAGTTTACAGCTCGGAAGGTGACAAAAGAATGACCACGCGGTAATACAGAGAGCGCTTTTTATACACGTTCCTGCCCGCTTTTATAGGTTTTAGTCGGGTACCTACACTACTCACAATAATTTTGCTAACTATATATATATATATATATATATACATAATCGGACTGGAGACATCTGGACTCGAGCCGGGGTGTTCTGGTGTCGTGGCCGCCCTGTTTCCCAACTGAGCTATTTTAATCTTGTAGATGGCTATTAGGTTATTTTCGTTACGGAATTTCTGGATTCGGTCTCCACGCTTAAGGCCCGCGATAGAACCTATGCAATAGCTTAATAATACGTACATCGTAATCACTCGTGGCAAACATGGTACGTAAACAATATGCCCCCGCAACACTTGCCTAGAGCAAAATTAAAATTCTTGTTTAGTCAAATCAGACCCTGAATGAGAGTTACCAATTAAGACATTAATGGAAACCCAAAATCGGCTTAGAGCAGTGGCCGCAAATGTAACATTTGGATCACGCTTACTTATAGATCAGCGGTGTTAGTGCATCTTCCATAAAATATCAGGGAATTAATGCATCCATTCAAAAATTCTCATTTTAAATAGCTTATAATGAGGTTTATTTCTCTCATTTCATGTTTTTTATTAAAACGCTATATTCAATGGCCTGAACAGCTAAGTTATCTATCGTTGAAAAGTATCTTACTTTAAAGCTCCTAACGTCTGTGGGGCAAGAAAGTTCAAACCAATCGATTAACCCTTCAAAGTCGATAGTAGTCGGTCACAATATCGACCGAATATTCATTCTTCACCTATAATTTCGGGGTAACTTTTACGCGGATAGGAATTTATTAAATTCCATAACTTTAATGACGATATCATTGTTCGACAAACAACTTAAAACGGTATTTTAATATAAAATTTTACTCAAATATATAGCTAAAGCAATACTTGAAATACCTTCACAACAGGACCAGAATAAAACGGTTCTTTTCCCGCCGCGCTTCCAAAAAAAAAAAAAAACAAAATATGCATTTTTATGCTACTGGGCAGGATTTCGCACATAAACGCCCCATTGGATGTCTGTTGTGCTAATTGTGTAAATAAAATAAAGTATTGTCCCGGCTAATATACTTTGTACTAGATTATAAACCTTGCAGTATTGACATCAATAACTCCATTCATTCCGTTCCATTCGTTTGCATCGAAACTATAATACGTTTATGCTTGTTACTAGCAACTAAAGCAAAAGAGCGCAAGATTATATTATTAGTAAATTGAAAGTTATTTAAATTGAAACTTTGTACAATAAATACTTAAGAAAATTTTTAAAGTCATCTTAAACGTACGTAGTTAAACTTCTCGGGAAATCAGCAGATGCCACACTAAACATAAACTGTTTAAAACATTACAGCTCAAATAAGAGATAAGAAGAATAAATAAAATTATTGATAACAATAATTAGTATCTATTCAGTGTAGATACAGTTCTTGCAAAAATATATATCTCTTAACATCTACATAGTTCAATGAATTATATCTGAAGAATGAAGCGACGAAGTATAATTAATGATTAAACGAACTTACCTGTAAGTGAAGTTCTATCATAATTATATGAGTCGCTTCATTCGAAGATATAATATTAAGCTCCCAACCCACCCATCCCAAAACATATTTTCGCAAGAGCTTTAAGTATAGGTACCTATATCTCTAAACTAAATGACGAACGAAGCCGCTGTGTCGCGCGAGACAGAGGCGGTTAGTAGGGGTTCTTTTTTATAACTCCTCTAAAGAACGTGCGTTTGGTTGTTTCTACGTGAAGGAAACTACTACATAGTTCAATGAATTATATCTTCGAATGAAGCGACTCATATAATTATGATAGAACTTCACTTACAGGTAAGTTCGTTTAATCATTAATTATTTTCTTCATCTTGATTTCAAAATCTAAATCCACAGTAGTCGCGGTCGTCATCTAGTAATACTTCATATCCAAAATAGTGTCAGTTTATTGTTCAAATGCCGAACAAATTCAAACGAAATTTGACAGTGAAAAAGCTCTTTCGGAACGTTTTTAACCCCCGACGCAAAAAGAGAGGGGTGTTATAAGTTTAACGTGTCTGTTTGTTTATATGTCTGTGGTATCGTAGAGCCCAAACGGATTTTCGTTTAGTTTTTTTTGTATCATAGATAATTTTATCCCGAGTGTTCTTAGCCATGTTTCATGAAAATCTGTTCAGCCGTTTGAAGATCATCAGCTTTTTTCTTAATCTGTTACTTCCATATTATATCTAGGGTTGTTTTAAAGGACTTGTCCAAGATTGGGCCTTGAACATGAACCAAGATGATTTTAATACACGTGAATAGAGATTCTAAAATATGGCTCCTAGAATAATTTACACATTTTTAAAGGACTTCATTTTGGAGAAAAATATTGTTTTATTTTGTGGCTTTTTTAGATCTTTGCCTGAATTTTATCAACAGTTAAAAAAAAACTTGATTGTCTTTGTCACGTATGCCATAGAATGATTGTCAAATGTCAATGTCAGTTTTGTATGACATTAAAGTGACAATAACAGGTGCCAGATTTGATAGATCTATACATCTAGGGTGCGTTCCACTAAGCGCCCACAACGATCACGCTCACGACCGCAGTTTTTCCCGTTCTTCTTGCGTTACTATCATAAACTCAAGTGGTATGGATTATAGAGCGTTTTGAGCGTGGAGGTAAATAATACAAACGGCGAGTTAGTACTTAATTTTCATTTCTAAAGTTAGTTTATATTAGGTATTGGCAATCAAAGAAAATGTATACATGTATATTAATTATAAACTGCAATTAATATTTCTAAACTTGTTTTACATAGTTAATTATATTTACCTGTGGAGGCACGTTGAGCATCAGCTGCAGAAACATTCACTTCTACTAAATATCTCTTTCCGCATGAAATAACGTAAGTTTCACGGTCGCCATCTTTGATGCTTTGAGTTTTGAAAATGCCCAACCACCTTTTTAGATGGGGTGTCGCGAGCTTCGCGTGAGCGTAAGTCATGACGTCATAAGTGACGTTTTCGCCGCGACCACAACGACCGCGGTCGTTAAGTAGAACGACTAAAGGAGCATTTTGATCGTGGTGGGCGCTTAGTGGAACGCACTGTAGAAAAGTGTTGCCATCCATCGAAAAATATTTTCTACAAACGATATTTTTCATAATTAATAATAAAAAAACGGGGTTTTCTAAAATTATTATTTAAATGCAGTTTAATGTTATATTTTTTTCTCTATCACGTGATGGCAGTTTGGTTCTGGTTCATTAACACTCAGAATAAAAAACCACCCTCCATACTGAACTGGGACATGTCATTTGTAATTTATACTTGTTTTATTTCATTTCACTACAAGTTAGCCTCGTTGGTCTAGTGGTTAGCATGTTCGATCCCATAGGCTTAGAATGTACAAAAAATTCTAAGTCTATGTTCGATCCAGATGCCCAATTGTCTAAGAAATTTTATTTGACAGCTTAAAACGTATTACTCGAACTATTTAAGGAGTTCATACATGCTTTTTGATGTGCAGGCATCTATGAACTCCTTAAACAGGTCGAATTATACGTTTGACAAACTATTACGATTTCGATTTCCTTACAGAATCGGGGTCCCGGGTTCCAGTCCCGGGTCGGGCCATAATTAAGTATTGGGTTATTCTGACTAGAAATTATCAGTAGGTACTTGCCCGGAGTTAAGAAGTTGGCGGTGTTTCACCCCCGTGCCTCGGAAAGCACGTTAAGCCGTCGGTGCATGATAATAGTCGTTAAAGTCCGCCAACTCGCATTGGATCAGCGTGTATGTATGTATGTATGTATGCATGTATATTCTTTATTGTACGCCACAAAACACAAAAGAAACAGATTACAAACATCAAAACTTAACACGTAGGTACAATAAGGCGGTCTTATCGCTAACCAGCGATCTCTTCCAGACAACCCTATCGATACGGAGGGACAGTGTGAGGTGGTGCATAAAAATAAACTTAAACACAAACAGATACTTAAACTAACCAATATCATAAAATTATAACGTATTAATACACTAATATATACAAAACTAGATGATGCCCGCGACTTCGTCCGCGTGAATTGATTTTTTTTAAGATATAAACTATCCTATCTCTCAAGTTGGATCGAACTGCACATGGTGTGCGAATTTTATTATAATCGGTTAAGTGGTTTAGGAGTCCATTGAGGACAAACATTGTGACACGAGATTTATATATATTAAGATAAATAAAATAGACATACGTAAGATTAAAATACAGAAATAAATACACATATAAATAATGGACAAATTAAACATGTCGCTATTGATGATTACAGGGAGACGTGTAATGATTTTTCATGAGCGTGGTGGGTCTAAGCTCTAATTCCCTCTCTCCTATCAGAGTGGAGGCCTGTGCCCAGCAGTGGGACCTTAATGAGCTGTAGTGGTGGTGGCGGTGGACAAGTTAGCCCTTGACTGCGATCTTACCTGGTCAATTGATAATGCAGTCTAGATGGTAGCGAGCTAACCTGTTAGGGGTACGGCAGTTATACCTAATCGGTTACTACACGGCATCGTACCGGAACGCTAAATCGCTTGACGCGGTACGTCTTTGCCGGTTGGTTGGTAACTAGCCACGGCCAAAGCCTCCCACCAGGCCAGACCAGGGAAAATTCAAAAATTATAAATTCCCAAATTGTTGACCCTGCCGGGGATCGTGAGATCGAGATCGGGGTCGTTTTTCACTTTCCGGCGAAAAAGCTAAATCGCCACGCAGTCAAAGTCGCAGGCATCATCTAGCAGGTAAATAAAATGAAAATACATTTTCTAGTAATAAAATCTTCAATTTATTTTTATAAAAATTAAAGTTAATAATTTACTGTAGTCAATTTTTAGGGTTCCGTACCCAAAGGGTAAAAACGGGACCCTATTACTAAGACTCCGCTGTCTGTCTGTCTGTCTGTCTGTCTGTCTCCAGGCTGTATCTCATAGACCGTGATAGCTAGAAAGCTGAAATTTTCACAAATGATGTATTTCCGTTGCCGCTATAACAAAAAATACTAAAAATTAAAAATATATATATATATATATTAAGGGGGGTCCCCGTACAATAAATGTGTTTTTTTCGTATTTTTTTGCTCAATATTAAAAACGGTAACAGGTAGACGGTTCAAATTGTCACAGAATATTAACTTGTATATTACCTTTCAAAATAAATAATTAAATATCAATAAAGTAAATATTAAAGGGGGGCTCCCATACAACAAACGTAATTTTTTGATATTAACAGTAAACCTCTACAAACAAAGTTAGTTTTGCTCTTCATTAACAAAGGTAATTATACCTACTTCTTGAGTACGGAACCCTCGGTGCGCGAGTCCGACTCGCACTTGGCCGGTTTTTAATTTTATAAAATAACAGTTGCATTGCATCATTAAAATCTACAAATTAAAAGTCATACATTATGTAACTAAAAAAAAACAAATATTATCTCTACTAATATTATAAATGCGAAAGTTTGGATGGATGGATGGATGTATGGATCGATGGATGGATATTTGTTACTCAATCACGCCAAAACGACTGATCGGTTCTGGATGAAATGTAGCACAGAGATAGGTTACAGTCTGGATTAACACATGGCTACGTTTTACGTTGGCTATTACGTATCCTACGTTTTATATATATTTTAGTAAATTGATGTACTAGCTGATGCCCGCGACTAAGTCCGCGTGGATTGAGGTTTTTTGGTTCCCGCGGGAACTTCTTAAGTTTCCGGGATAGCCTATCATGCTATTCCAGACTATAATCTATCTCTGTGCCAAATTTCAGCCAGATCCGTTCAGCCGTTGGGGCGTGATTGAGTAACAAACATCCATCCATACATCCTTCCATCCATACATCCATCCATCCAAACTTTCGCATTTATAATATTTATTTGATTTGATGTTAGTATAAGGATTATAGTATATGTATAAGGATTTATAGTTGATTGTCAACTAGTAGGCTTGGGATTGGGTAGCCTCTCGCGATTCGCGTCAGAGATCCTTCGCGTAGGTCGGTGGTAAGATCTGGACGGGCAGTCTGATACACCAAATCACTGCGTTGTTGTCGTTGTCCACAATTCTAAGCTCCACAGCCAAAAGCGCATCCTGGTAAAAAATGAATGCTTTAGAGGGTACCTACTTATTGAATTTGCACAGCCTAATGTTTTTTGAAGTGAAAACTTCTTTAGCCGCGTTGAGCACTTCTTGGTAGGGGGTAAACTTGTGGATTCGCGTGATTGACATGCTCGCGTTGTTACGAAGACAAAAGGTCTTAAATATAAAAATACTACATTCAAAATTAAACTTTAATGGCTTAGTGTTAAGGTTTATATTTTAATTATTTAAATATATTTTTTTATTTTACAGAAAAAATATATTTAAATATTCGTTTTCGCTTCTATCGGTAGTCCCTATGACTGGCATTTTTTTTTTGATTACAAGTTAGCCGTTGACTGCGATCTCACCAGGTGGTTATTTTGGTGGTAATTTAAAAAAGATAAAATGCTTCTTCAGCTGCGCTTTCCAATGAGAGGTCGCCGGTTCCGTAGTACTAGTATTTTACCTCGCAATTTTTCTCTATTTAAAACTAGGTATATTACAAACAAAAATGTTTTCATATAACCTGCATTGAAAATTCGAGTTTCAATGCCTGTTGAGCCATTTGTGATTTGACACTAGCCAATTTCAGACGAATTGATACGTCATTCAGTGGTTAGAAAACCATTTCTGCCCTGCCCTACCCGCTGAATGACGTAGCAGCCCTCGATTCAATCCTGTCAGAGTATCTTTTCAACCGACTTCAACTTTTTTTTTTATATATATATATTTTTTTTTTGTTGTTGTGTTTGTTACCTCAGAACTTTTGACTGGGTGGACCGATTTGGATGATTCTTTTTTTATTTGAAAGGGCATACTTCCCAAGTGGTCCCATATAAATTTTATCGAAATCGGTCGAGCGGTTTTTAAAATATCAACAATAAAATAAGTACTTTGTATAGCGTGTGCTTGTTGTTGTAAAGTTGGCGCGGGAGTTTGAAGTCGGTTGTTTAAAAAGAATTTTTTATATTATATTATTATGTTTATTTCAAACTTTTTTAATTGTCATTTTACCCATCAATTAAACTGACAGGACCGATATGATATTTGTAAACACCAACCTAGCAACCTAAAATAAATAAGAAATAAGTACAATTTTAATAAAACTCGCACTTTTAATGCAGAATAAATGAACAGTGTGTGCGCCACGAGATGAAACACGATTTTAGATTTTGGATGATGCCAGCCCTCGTTTCTTCACTTCAACTTCTCAACTTCAACCTCGTCTGAAATCGTCCCTAAGCACACTATACTATTAAAATGTCCGTAATTTTACTGTCAAGCATAGATTTAATAGATACTAAATCTATGCTGTCAAGACTTGGATCGGCCACATTAGTCAAATATATATGTCCCCCTCCCGACCGAATTTCGGCCACGGCGGCCTATCTCCAGAGAGATTAGCCATCTGCGCAGGAGATATTATAGTGCACAAGCGTGTACACAGGTGCACTCTCTGTTCCTTTACTCTCATAGCCCGATGGGACGGAAATCCAACTCGACCGGAGAGAGATCAGGCGCAGGACCGACGGCTTTACGTGCTCTCCGAGGAACGGGGGTGAAACACCGCCAACTTCCTTACTCCGGGCTAGTAGTTACTGAGAATTTCTTGTCAGAAAAACCCAATAGGTACTTGCTATGGCCCGACCCGGGAATCGAACCCGGGACCTCGTCGGCCGCAGTCGAACATGCTAACCACTAGACCAACGAGGCAGTAAATATACTAATATATATACAAATATAATACTTACTGAGATTAAGGAATAAGAGTAGGTACTTACCACGGAGAATGATTCTCCAATTCGCCACGTAAAGCGATACCGAACGATCTCTTTATCCCGGATCGGGCAGGATGAAGAGGTCAAGAAGTTGCAGGTCCTGGCGCTCTCCCCCAGGTCAGCAGGGATGTTGAACTGCATTCCACTGATGTTGAGGGTGACTGTCAGATGACTTGTCATCTCGGTGATTTCACGCGCTGTGGACATGAAAAATATATCTATACTATCTATACTAATATTGTAATTGCGAAAATTTGGATGGATGTTTGTTGTTCCATCACGCCATAGCGGCTGAACGGATCTGGATTGGGCACAGAGATAGATTATAGTCTGGAATAACACAGAGGCAATGATAGCCTAATGTGTTATTATATGAAAGCCTATATGATAGGAAAATGCTAGAGTTCTCGCGGGAATTAAAAAAACCTCAATACACGCGGACGAATTCGCGGGCATCAGCTAGTGGATTTATGAAATTTGACTATCGGCCGGTTTCTGGATTGAGAATTTCATGTTGAGTCTGTCTCAAAGACTACTTAGGGACTAATTAAGCAAATTTTTGTTTCTGAATTGATATTGGGCCCGTTTCTGAATTAAGCATTCAAGCAAAAACAGCAAGTTCCAACTCTCTAACCTTAAACAATATCAATTCCACAGATATAATAATACTACACGTCAGAAACAAACATTTGATTAATTAGTCCTTAAGTAGGTACCTAGTCTTTGAGATAGACTCAAACGGCCTTATGTATCTAATGCAAGTTTGATACAGGGCAATTTGGTAAGAAACATGCATAGCTCGGGGTATACCTCGATAATTGTTGGGGTTAAAGAAAACAAAATTTGCATGCACTGTCTGTGTATATGTCACCGTAAGATTGTAAAAACCGTAAGATTGTAATCTAACGCTTTTTTTTCGAAGATTGTGAACCGTTCAATGTTTTAAGTGTCAATTTTTGAAATATTCATTGTATTTACGTTTTCTTGTCTCTTTCTTGTAGGTTAGGTTAGGGTTCGACATAAATGGCCGGGCACTTAAGTTCTATCGGGTTAATAAACCTAACAGATTACAATCTACCGAAAAATAATCCGTTATATTGTAATCATTCGGCAGTTTACAATTTCGCGAGCTATAATCTAACGGTTTTTACAATCTTACGGTGACATATACAAATATGTTTGGGCGCATATCTGTGTGCGTATTTCAAAGTTGCTGATTTGTCTAGCTGTTCAATACGTAAGTTTCACGTGTTACTACCAGTATTTCTACCAGTAGTAACATTTTCAGACTATTTTACTGGATACTTACGTGCTACAAAGGTAACATCGATGACCAAGTCCTGTAGTTGTGGTACCCGGCAGGGGGGGTTGGTGCAGCCATGTACTTGAGTGATAAGAGGGGGTTGACCTCCACTATGGATACCTGTGACAATAAAGCATACATTTGGCAATGTGACAACTGTTTATATCCAAACTAGCGGTCGCCCCCGACTTCGGCCGCGTACAATTTCTAATTTCCTATGAGATCTTCCCGCTGCAAAAGGCCTAAGTTTATAGCAGCTTTATAGCATCGGCAGGTTTTTATTATTTAAGACTAATAATTAGTCCTTAATTCTGACTTCAAAAACTTAATAACCTTCATGCAAACTTTCAATCCCAATTTCACGCCTTTTGGGGTGGATAAACGTAAAATTGCTTATGCAGTTTATTATTACTTAAAAGTTTTAAACTAAATCCTGATTTTCAAGTCTCTAACTACAAAAACATAGGCCTTGCATACAAATTTTCAACCCTCATTTCACCCTCCGTGGGGTAGATTTTCGTAAAATTGCATAATATGCAGTTTATTATTACTTAAAACTAATAACCTTTATGCCGATTTTCCAGTATCTAACTTCAAAGACTTAGAACCCTCATGTAAGCAACCCCTACTTCACCCTCTGTGGGGTAGATTTTCGTAAAAGTGCGTATACAGTTTAAAAAAAATTAAAACTAATAAGGTTATTAGTAAAAACCTAAATCCCGATTTTCAAGTCTCTAACTTCAAACTTCCAAAAACTTGGGAGCCCTTATGTAAGCCCTTATGTTAGCTTTCACCCCTATTGGGGTATATTTTCGTCAAATTGCGTAGGTATATATGTCACCGTAAGATTGTAAAAACCGTTAGATTATAATCTAACTCGCGAAATTGTAAACTGTCGAATGATAACAATATAACGGATTATTTTTCGGTAGATTGTAATCTGTTAGGTTTATTAACCCGATAGAACCTAAGTGCCCGGCCTGCGGCTGGGCACTACTTGATTATTTATGTCGAACCCTAACCTAACCTACAAGAAAGAGACAAGAAAACGTAAATACAATGAATATTTCAAAAATTGACACTTTAAACATTGAACGGTTCACAATCTTTCGACTGTTTACAATCTATCGAAAAAAAAAGCGTTAGATTACAATCTTACGGTTTTTACAATCTTACGGTGACATATAGATAGGTTTTATCATTTATAACTATTAACTTGATCGCCAATTTTCATGTCTCTAACTTCAAAAACAAAGGACTTTCATACACATTTCCAATCCCCATTTCAACCCCTTAGGGGTGAATATTCTCAATTTACCGTTTCTTAGCTGATGTCTACATCATAGAAGGAACCTACCTTCCAAATTTCAAGTCTGTATGTTTTATAATTCCTGAGATATCGTGATGATACGTGAGTGACCTTTCGCTTTCATATATATAGATAAATTAGTTTTTAGTGATTATTAAATAGGCGATCTCCCAGAAGTCGTGGTAATACCCACGTCCCCTGTTAGTCTCATGTCTGAAAATAGTTTTGCACTGTCGATTGAAGTAAAACAGTAATTGTTTTATGTTTTAGATTTAATCTAAGTGTAATAATTAACAATTAAGGTAATTTAATGTAATGTACATATTTTAATTATTGTAAGGTATTTAATTTATGCACTTGCTTTGCCCTAACAGGGCTTGAAATGCAAAATAAATTAATATGAAAACCTGTACAGATAGATATATACTTTGCATTTTTAAAATTAATGTTAAAGTAACTAAGCAACTTTTCTCCGCTCTACCACTGTACCGATCTTGACAAAATTTAGCACACAGGTACCCTAGGTACGGACATAGGGTAGGTACCTACTTTCATCCTGTAAATAAACAGTTCCCACGGAGACTAAACGCAATTGGGTATTTAACAGCAAATCAAATTAGCAACTTTTTTCAAAGGTATGGGTTCCCTATTTCACGCGCGCTCAGTATGGGATGTTGTATCCTCATTTAAACTTCGACCACAGAATAAGTAATACATAGTATACTGTGCTTCGACGCACTTATTCACTTCCATCGATAGTTTAAAATGGTTTTCGAACATAAAACTTACAGGGAACATGAATATTACGACTTTTGGGAGATCCTCTATTTAATATTCACAAAAAACTAAATTATTTGAATAAATAATTGTCAAATCCTATTTACAATAATATTATGTTTATCGCACATTTGCCGTAATAACCTTACAGCTTCGACAGTGGTGGAATAATAACCACTTTACAAGCAAACTATAATATTGTAATTAAACTAAAACATGTTTTTAAAACTTACACTTATTGACAGTGGTCTGTATTAACTGGGAAGAACCTTTAGCGCTCACAAGAAATACACAAAACACAATAACTTTAAGGCACATTGTTTCAATTAATGTTTCAAATAATTCACTATCTATGTTACCTATATAATCAATTTGTGGGTATTATCGTCTACGTCTATGCACTTATCTTAGCGATAAAGTTCTTATTAAGTAAGTAGTTGTAAGTCTGATTTCAACCTGCCAGGCACATTTGGTGAGCGCTGTAGTCTTTTATGTGGGGCGGACCGGGTTCGATCCCCGGCGGGGTTAATGGGGATGACGACAACTCAATCAAATCAGCCACTCTTCATCAAACTTAAAAAAGCACTTCTAGTATGAAAGTTGTATGTAATTTACAGTTGTAACGTCATCAAATTTCAACGCACTTTTTTCTTTAATGTACGTTTTAAAATTGTTTTTAGACTTAAAACTAACCGAGGATGTGAATTTTACGTCTTTTGGAAGACCCTCTATTTAATAATCAGTTAGAAATAATTTATTTTGATATAGGCATCATCCCCATTCAGGAATATATAATTTCTGAATTTCTGAGTGGCTAAGTTACCATCCTACCGGCAAAGGCGCACCCCGCCAAGCGATTTAGCGTTCCGTTACGATGCCGTGTATAAACCTATTAGGTGTATATTTTTTTATCTTTTTGTGTAATGTATATTTTTTATCCGTCGAAGGTTTGGATAACATTTTCATAGCAAACCTTCCATGCTTAAAAATATAACATGTTAAAATTAATGGCTTTAATTTTTTAATATCCATTGAGTTAGAAGAAATGGCTCCTGGACAGTGGTTCTTTTTATTCCGAAAACTATTGACAGGTTCTTTGAGTTCTGTACATTTGTCGCCCTGCTACGTTTTCATGACCCATCTGTTTTACAGACTTGGATGAAACAAAAACTTCGTCCAAGTTCACATCTTGTGTCGTAGTATAAATAATAGAGATAGGTTGCATCCCGGGAAAGGACAAAGGCTACTTTTGTCCTGAAAAATCAAACAGTTCGCACGGGACCTATTTTTGTAACTTTTTAAAGATAAAATTTGACCGTTTGTTTCGCTAGAGCTCTTGGCTCTATGCAGCGGTGAAACAGAACCCACTGGAGAGGAGAGCTTTTAGCGGGAGCTATTCTCGGAGATGTATAAGTGTTACACAGTGGGGGAATGGGCGGAAATATACTTAGAAAACGCGACACACAGCACATTTTTATTAAAGTTAGGGGAGATATTTGAGCATTCGGCTTCTTGGAATTGGAGTTTTTAAAGAGACACTGAGGAACATTAAATTTGTGCCAATAAATCGAAACTTACGTGATACATCTTTACTTAGATGGTGGTAAAATTAAAAGCTGGACATTTAGAACCTCCCAGCTATCGCCTCCATTCCACGCGTCATTTTCGAGGTATATTGTAACCCATTTCGTACAAAAGCAAGCCATACAATCAGGAATTGAATTGAAATACCGAAATAAATTTTAATAATAATTAATCAATCAATGAATCATTTTGCAATGAATTTTTAAACACTAGATGATGCCCGCGTGGATTTATATTTTTAAAATCTTATGGTTACTGTTTGATTTCGGGATAAGAAGTCACTATGGCACTCTTCAGCTCCTAAACTTTTCCCATGTCAAAAATCACGTCGATACATTGCTCTGTTGAGGCGTGATTAAAGGATATTAGTACGTAGTGAAGATTTTTGTATGAGATGCTCAAAATCGTTAGGACGTGTTTTTTTATCAGCTTATTTATAGTTCTGAGGTAGCCCACAAGACATTGTACTTCTTGTAACATTACGTAAGTATATATGTATCGTGTATTAGCTACATATTGTAACATTCTTTTGTCCTTTTTAATAAGAGCAACTGCTGAGTTTCTTGCCGGTACTTCTCAGTAGAAACTTCTTTCCGAACCGGTGGTAGAGTCACGACATTTCATAAGTGGCACAAGTTGTCCTACGCGAAAATAAAATAAATCAAAAATCATCAAATTATATTTTAATTTTTGAGGGTTTAAGAGGTAGGACGTTTTAAGAGTGTGTTTCCGCCTATATTCTCCCACTTTTAAATGTAACAAACGAACCTCATAGCTCGGAGCTTTTATGAGCGGCAAGTGATATGCACATATTGACCTGACCTGACCCGTGCCCGGGTCAACAAACTCGAAATAATATAATACTACTATTATAATTATTATACTCGCTATATAATATTTTTTGAAATTATTTTTGCATTTAAAAATATACTTTCTCTCTCTGCGTCGTATTCCTCATTACTGAGGGTCGTGACCCCTTTCCATTAATCAAACAATGGTAGGAGTTTTCTTGGGATAATAATGCGGTGGGTTCCCACGTCCTTCCGCATACGACTCAACTAAGAGTATTTAAACACTTATAGGTTTTGAAACGATTAATATTAGATGTTAGAGATAATAACCGGGACCGACGGCTTAACGTGCTCTCCGAGGCACGGAGGAAACGAAAAGGCCAAATTTGAACCTCCAAATTCGGTCACCCATCCAGTTACCGACTTGGGTCTACGTTGCTTAACCTTCGCAATCGACTGATATGCGTTGTCACAACTAGTCCACTCGTCCCTCCCATCCCAAAATATACTACCAGTTACTCAAATAATTTTATATTTTGTTGTTGATGATGAAATAGAAAATTATTCACTAAGTTTGCGGAAAGGACCTAATACTGAGAACCCCTAATAGGTTAGACCGCTACTATCTAAAGGATAAAATTTGAAAACAAACGACATGGTCAAAAATAGTATGGAAGTCTGCCCCAGAACGTCCAAAGATGAAATCTTTGTCATTAAATAGTCGGATCTTCTATTTAAAGAATACGAAAGTTACATCTTCTGCAGTCGTGGATTTAAAAAATTATGAAGGTTCAAAAAAGTTGATTATATTACTCAGTTTTCGTCGTGATGATAAACCTACTTTTTTCTAGAAACTTATATTTGAGTGATGTTTTCATCATGTATATTAATCTCAGGTAATAGAAATGCTAGGAATTAGCTTTAAAAACCGGTCAGGCAGCTTTTATTGGTTTTAAAAAACTATTTTATATGAGACTGTTCATGATCGAGACCTAGATGGCGCCGTACGATAGATTAATTGGTACCCTGTTGTAGATGTCAGAGTATAGATGTCGCTGTCTGGCATTTTAGTCGCGCCGTGTCGCGCTATTCATCTGTCATCGTTGTTATTAGAAAACTAATGGCATATGATATTCAGGACTACATCCATGGGTATAGATTTAATCATAGTTAGTAGATAAGACAAAGATCACGTGACTTTTAACATTAAAAATTAAAAATCGATTGAAAGTCTTCTTTTTTCAACATTTTTTCAGCGACTGTTAAGAAACATAATTATTTATTTAAAATTCGTTATTAATTATTGTAATGAAATTATCTAATAATTATTATAATCGTATGTTTGGACAGCCTGGGGCAAAAACAATGTGTTTAAAAGATATGGTCAATTTGAACTGAAAATAGATTATATTTTCTTTTTTCATTTCTGTAAATATCACCCCTACTAGGGTAGCAATAAAACAGGAAGTTATCATCCCTCGTTACTTTGTAGTTATTATTATAAGCGGTGGGGGGTAACGCCACATGGCCGCACATTTTTATAGTGGCATAAAAATAACACCCTAGCCAGCATACACACATCATGCATCATACTAATATCATAATCTAGATTTTAGATGATGCCCGCGACTTCGTCCGCATGGATTTTAAGGTTTTTTGATCCCCGCGAGATCCTTTGATTTTCCGGGATGTAAAGTAGCCAGGATGCAATTTATCCTTGTACCAAATTTCATGATAATCGGTTAATCAGATGGGCCCTGTAATTGAATTTTGAATTTTAGACAGACACACTTTCGAATTTATAATTTTAGCATACCTAAGGTTATGGATTCGAAAGTGTATTTATTTGTTGATTAGTTGGTTTGTCCTTCAATCACGCCGCTGCAGAGCGACGAATCGACGTGTTTTTTGCATGGGTAATAGTTGAGGACCTGAAGAGTGACATGGGCTACTTTAGGGACTACTTTTATCCCAGAAAAAACCACGGAGTTCCCGTGGGAATTATAAAAATTTATACCAAGCGTACGAAGTCGCGAACATCAGAATAGTAATACATAAATTATGATGATGCCCATGACTTTGTCCGCTGTTTTTTTTATTTTTAATTTCCGTGGTTCCAAATGCGGTCCAGAACGAAATCTGAGCACCCTGACTACACGCAGTCTTGTCTGTCTTGTACCCCTAGAGTGTTTTTGTAAAACGCGAAGCCAGTAGCGAGTATGCATGAAATGAAATGTCATGTATTAGACGCTACGGCTGGTTACCATTTAGGCCAGTAGTTGAACGGCACCGTTTATTTAAGGCTTGGCTGTTAACTGACTAATTAAGCTTGCGACATAGAAAAGTACCTAAATCTAAAAGTAAGTACATAACAGACGAACCAGGGTGATAATTATGTACATAATTAGTTTCGTGGTTGACATTATCAGTTATCTCGACGAAGCGTGGAGCTCGTTCACCTCTCGCAGTGCAAGCGATAAGGCTGATTACAGACGGCTGCTTTTATTTTTAAAACTTCTTCTTTACGAGCCTAGCTTACTCAGCTGTGGTTAATAAGGCCAAATAAGTCAATAACCTCCGAGAACAGGCACCATACTGCCAACGCTTAAAGGATTACTTAAGCAATATTACTCAAAATTACAGTTTGATGCCATGTACCTGGGCGTTCCTAAAAGAAGGATTATAATTCTAAAACACGAGAGTCAACAATAATGAAACAATATGGCTTTAAGCGTTGGCAGTATGGCCCCAGAAGTTTTGAAAGCTTAGCATTATTTACGTAAGGTTTCTTAGACATTGTTTGTAAAAAACTCCTGTTTACGAAATAATGACCGCCAAAGATTAAATTGACCAGATCAGAGACCACAAACCAACAAACAAACACTTTCGCATTCATATTGGGTAGTGATTAGTCTAAAGACCGTATGATTCATCTACGAGTACATCAATAGTTTCTCTTTATGTTCGATAACATGTATGTATTTAATTGTACATGGAAAACACAACATTTCTATTTATGGTACAAATCCTTACCTTATTAGCACAGAATAGGTAATAGTACAACCATAGTAAGATTGCCCATACAAAGTTACTATCCATGCATTCGTCATTGCATTCTGCGTAAATGTATAGAACAAAGGCACAAAGTACTGATAACAAGTGTAGTTGTTACTGTGAACAACATGTTGAAGTGACTTACATTTTTGGGAAAACGAAATAAGAAAGCTTCACTGAGAATTTCTAGTCAGAAAAACCCAATACTTAATTATGGCCCGACCCGGGACTCGAACCCGGGACCTCGTCGGCTGCAGTCGAACATTCTAACCACTAGACCAACGAGGTAGTTATCACTTATCAGTTATTATATCAGTGTATAGTCATCCTAAAGTAAAAGCAGGAACGACGGGAGCTTTCCTAGTTCCCGATGCCAGTCGTAGCTCGCGCGTTGCGACGCCCAAACGCGTCTCGCTTCCAAGGAATAAGTACGATACTACACGGTGATCGGTGTATGACAGTGATGTAAGTTAATTATTTTTTATCTGTGGAAGTAGCCCCTGCATTTTAGAACGGATGTTTTTTTTTTAAATACAGGTTTATAGTCGCAAGTCTATATAGTCTTCTTTTTTCAAATTCGAATATTAAAGCTTCACGTCACGTTGCATACTGTGTTGTTTTAGAAGTTAGAACGTGGGGTTTTTAAGCTTTTTTTTAATTTTTAATTTGGAATGGAACTTTTTTTTTGAAAGGGGTTGTTTCATTTTGGGCCAGGTACTTGTACAGTATTCCAAAAAATAGTATACAATCATAGAAAACAAAATAAAATACGCTTTTTTGCAGTTTTACAGTGATTAAGAGGTACAAAATTAATATGTTAAATTAGGTACATTTGTAGAATAGCAACTCTCGCAGCGCATTCTTCTTTTTGTTGTTGTCTATGTTTGTAATGACGTTACATGTCATTTCTATTGTCAGACGTAAAATAAAATCTTTTGACCGACTCGCTGACTGCTGTTGGTTATTTTAAGGGTAATTCTCATTTCTCAGGTAATTTTTATGTCAAATGTCATCATGACACGTGCAATATACATCAATGTCAAAATGGACGCATGTTGTTGCGCTTTTATTTTACAAAATAATTTCGCATTGTACCTCGTAAATTGAACTTTTTAGTAAGAAATAAAGAAAAAAAAATTACAATTTTATGACCCCGAACATTTTAAAATACCGTACAAATACCTGGCCCAGGCTCCATATAAATTTGAAACAACCCCTTTGATTATTGTACTCGTAGCTTTCTAAAATAGTGACTATTAGTTTTATGAACTTGAAAGTGTTTTTTTTATCATCGATATCGACGTCTCCATGTACCTATATGTTTTCGAATATTGTGGGTTTTTTGTCTACAAGAGTTAAGGAGAAAAATCTATTAGTAGGTACCTACATAATTAGGTATCTAAGTATTATGGTAAACCATAATTGCAACAAAACACACCTCAGTAAATTCAAATAGTGTTCAGTAAGAAATATTTCTGTAGCTAATTAATTAAAAAAAATGCATATTTTAAAAAAAACTGCGAAAGTTTATTTTTCGTTCGCAGTAAAAGTATTTTGTTCTGGACTTTTATGGAAAGGTTTTGATTTGGGAAATGACAATTTTCATGATTGTCAATATTATTTAAGTACTAAGCCTGGCATAAGACTCAAAATGTCGAATTTTAAATGTAAGTAACTAAAACGCCGAAGAAACATAAAAGAGACAAAACCAGAACAATGGAAGGTTAAAAGGTTCTCGCACAAAAGATGCACCTCATAACTTATATATTTTATCCGAGACCAAGCTAGTTTCGATTTCCGAGGATATTAATATTTCTATTGTTTTTATTTTATTGGTCTACTTTTATTGAACTAGCTGATGCCCGCGACTTCGTCTTGGTCTTCGACAAACCAACAAACAACTTTTGCATTTATATTATTATTAGTAGGTATTAGCACAGAATATCTAAACCATAAAAATTCTTTCCAAAAAACCGACTTCCAAAGCCACTGTAAAGTAAAAAATAATTTTGATTTCTACACACTATGTTGAAGTCGGGCGAGTATAACAAAGATAGGCATAATTGACGCGTGAGCGGTGAGGCTCGCCCGATCGTATACACGTGACTTGATACCTACTACATAATATATTATGAATTTACCATCAAAATTTCCTAACTCACTAGTTTTGAGGATTTCACGTAGTACACCTACGGCATCAGGATTGAGGATTTGGAGTCAGAATTTTTTATGGGACCACCTCGCGAGCTTCCTCTAACCAATGAAAAAAATTGTTCAAATCGGTTCAAAAAAAAAAGATACGCGCCGAATTGAGAACCTCCTCCTTTTTTGGAAGTCGGTTGAAAATTCGGGCAAATCGGTTGAACACATGGGCTGTGAAGGCGTAGCAGAAAGATTGATGGACAAACGTACACTACTATTAATTACATGTTTGTTATTACGAGGTTTTATTTTTGTCTACTACGCGTTCCAAGTTTCAAACAGACTGGCTTCCGAAGTACGTAAAATCCACGCCCTCTGTTTTAGCACGTCAAATGATTTTTTTATGACGTCACATTTCAGTTTTCCAATACAAGCGTCTATCGCTTTCGGACGTTTGATAAAAAGTTGCTGATTTGATTAGTTAGTTGTATAATGTAATTATACTGTGGTCACTGGTTACGTTACTAGGAAGGCATATTAGCTACCAGCAAATTAAGCGAATTCTACCTTTAAGCTGACGCCACACAGGGGAGCTCCGTGGAAATATTTGAACAATAAAATTACATTTTTCTGCTAAACCAAACATTTTCTTTATAAAGTAAATAGAAGCAGGTAATTGGTTCGTTCGGTGTGGGATTTCCGCCGTGGTTGTAAACACGGCTGCAAATTGGGTGGCCCTAATGAAAAGCTCAATGTTAAGGGTCCTCATAAAAATCCAGCACAAATGTGGTATTTCCAAAGCTCATACAAATTACAACAGCCTGCTCAAACAATTAATTTTTCCAAGCCTTTTGAGTCTTATAATAAAACTTATCATTGCATACAAACATCTGGAGATAAAATTTATTTATATAGTTTAGTTTTAGAAAAAATCTTATACCTAGCGTAATGCTGAGGTGTAATGCAGCGTAATGCACCATAACGGCGCTGATTTTCAGTCAGTCTATACTGTTTTAAATTCGGTTCACTAATGTTTAACAAAAAACATTTAACAAATGACCATTTCACAAAAAACGTTTCAAAAACTAATCATTTCACAAACGTCGTACTTATTCGTCACCTAAACCATCCGAATCGGAGTGCCCCCAGTCCCGAGCTCGCTTCGCTCGCTCTTGCATGTGTGGGAGTGGTGCCTAAAAAGGAATTGGAGAAGCTAGGAAAACCACTCGACCTTCGTTTCGCTTCGCTTCGCTCCACTCGGCCTCGTAGGCTCGCTTCATTCAGGACCTCCTTTGCCAGCTTCTGGCTACGCGCTTTACAAAAACACTCTAGGGGTAGGACAGACAAGACTGCGTGGAGTCTGAGTGCTCAGATTTCGACCCATGAATGTCAACTTTTTAAAACGGGCTACGCCAGAAGACTCTTACAGTATTTATCAAACAATTCATTTTATCAAAAAACCGGCCAAGTGCGAGTCGGACTCGCGCACCGAGGGTTCCGTACTCAAGAAGTAGGTATAATTACCTTTGTTAATGAACCGCATAACTAACTTTGTTTGTAGAGGTTTACTGTTAATATCAAAAAATTACGTTTGTTGTATGGGAGCCCCCCTTTAATATTTACTTTATTGATATTTAATTATTTATTTTGAAAGGTAATATACAAGTTAATATTCTGTGAAAATTTGAACCGTCTGCCTGTTACCGTTTTTAATATTGAGCAAAAAAATACGAAAAAAACACGTTTATTGTATGGGGACCCCCCTTAATATATATATTTTTTTAATTTTTAGTATTTGTTGTTATAGCGGCAACGGAAATACATCATTTGTGAAAATTTCAGCTTTCTAGCTATCACGGTCTATGAGATACAGCCTGGAGACAGACAGACAGACAGACAGACAGACAGCGGAGTCTTAGTAATAGGGTCCCGTTTTTACCCTTTGGGTACGGAACCCTAAAAAGAAATATGCTTTACGTTGTTTTATTCAATAACACGATTTATAAATCAATTATTTGTCAAATTTGAAATGATAATTTGTCTGTTAATTGTTTTGTCAAGTGAATTATTTGTAGGACCAAAAGTTTTTTAACGATTAATATATGATTCATAATTTTGGGAAACGTTGTTTGTGAAATGAAAATTTGTTATTTGTTTTTTGCGAAATGATTGAATGCGAAAGAATTAGCGTTTTTTAGTTATTGTTAACTAGCTGATGCCCGCGACTTCGTCCGCGTGGTTTAAGTTTTTTGTTATTCCCGCGGGAACTCCTTAATTTTCCGGGATAAAAAGCCTATGTCACTCTCCAGGTCCTCAACTATACCCATGCCAAAAATCACGTCAATCCGTTGCTCCGTTGCGGCGTGATTGAAGGACAAACCAACAAACCAACAAACCAACAAACCAAGTGACTTTCGCATTTATAATATTAGTATGATCTCCCGTATATCCGTGGGGTGCCACTTGACAACGCAACCATTATAAAAAATATGGTCGCGGTCTGAAAATGTTTACCAGTTTTCAAATTAGATTAATTTAAAACGCTTGTGCAAGGTGTTTATTACTTTTCAAACTTATCAAAAGTTTTCAAACATTTTTTTTTAAAATTTATTTAGTACCAGAAAGAAGAGAAATACGAAGAAAAACAGATAAATAGTGGACAAGGAAGCACTTATCTCTATAAGAGATCTCTACCAGTGACCCTTAGCAGTGAGAAAGGTTGTGGAGGAAGAATAGGTACAACAAGATATGAGATAGCATGAAATGAGATATTATATTATATATACATGAATATAAATACATATCAACATACATATTATATAATATAATACTTAATGATATAACAGATACATATCTATTATTATTTATAATTATGATAGAGAATATAGATAATGATGTGTCAGACGAAGTTTAAATGTGTCGAAGTTAAATTAACATCGAATTCAACAAAAACTCTAATAACTTTTTTTTATAATAAAAATCATTTTGACTAAAAATATTGAAAGAGGTTTTCTACATCTATACTGTCCAGTTGCCAAATTCGCAAAACAAAAAGTTAAAAATCTACTGCTAATCAAATCACACAGCTCCAGGGCCGTAAAATAAATTTATAAAAAAACACAACGACCTGACACTGACGTGTTCATGCAAAATTATGAACATTTTCTGATCGCGACTGAACGGAAAACTGACTGAGCAAGAACAATTTGCACTTGTCCGGTGTTAGCTTCATTTACCCCGTGCAAGCCTATCGCAGTGTCCCCTTTGATATCCTCGTATCGAGCTGACCTCAAATCCAGTTCAGTGCCCACAGGCCAGTCAACGGGCCAGAAACTTTGATATCAATTAAAAATCTGAACGAAAAAATCTGGCCACATGAGTTTACATTAAAAATTCTACCTAGTATTCTTACTATATAATAGGCTGATATTTATATTATACCTACTTCTATAATACTTCTATAATAATATTATAAATGCGAATGTTTTGATGGATGGATGGATATATGGATGTTTGTTACTCAATCACGCCAGAACGGCTGAATGGATCTCGATGTTTGGCACAGAGATATAATAAAGTCTGGAATAACTCATAGTCATAGGCTATACTTTTTATCTCGGAAACTTAAAGACTTCCCGCGGGAACCAAAATCCTCAATCCACGCGGACGAAGTCGCGGGCATTTAAATAAAAAGTCAGTCAATTGGTTTCCGAGAAAATCGTTAAGAGAATTCCCAGTCCTCTTTTTCAAACTGCGGAAGTTCCTCGTTTTTTGAATTTCCTCATCCGCTACCGATTCCTCAAAATTCGAGTCTAAAAATTCCTCATTAATTACCAGGAATATTAGAGGAATTAGTAGACTGCCCCGCACAACTCCTTTCTCCTCTTTCTCGAAAGTTAAGGAGTTAAAGGGAATGTAAATATATCGTCACAATTTGTCCGTCGTTACACATCCTAATCTTCATTCTAACTTATCATAAAATCCTCTTCTTTATTTTAACGTTGAAACTGTCGTGAGTGATATATACGAGTAGTATACCGGTTCTAACTAACTAGCAGCTCTACCTAGGAAACTACTCGGTGATTTCCAGACAAAACACGTGACTTCCTCTACTCGTATTAGGTGCAAAGGGATGGGCTCAGATTTTCCAAACAACAATCCATGTCCAAAGAAACGTCCTTAGCTTTATTCCTTCACTCCAATAAGCTTCAAAATGTAATATATTTCATGTAATAGCCGGTTCGCTTCATCGAACCGTGCTTCAGTAAATGCTTATTGCCCAAACTAGTTCTAGCAACGTTTATTGTGAAGGATTTATCCCTTTTTATAATACGTACCTAAGGACGCGATACATTTTACCTACTTATTTTATGATACTTTTTACGAATGAAGGACGTTGTGACCTGTTGTGACAACACATATCAGTCAAGCAACGTTGACCCAAGTCGGTAATTGGATGGGTGACCGAATTTGGAGGTTCAAATTTGGCCTTTTGGTTTCCTCCGTGCCGCGGAGAGCACGTTAAGCCGCCGCGTCGGTCGTGGTTAGGTACTATCACTAAAGTCTGATAATAATCGTTACAAAAACCTAGGAGTTTAATAGTTAACACAAGGACCGCATTTTTCCAAGAAAACTACTACCATATTATGTGATTAATGGAAAGGGGTCACGACCCTCAGTTGTGAGGAATACGAAGTAAAAGAGATTACGATTCGGCTTGATAAATAACAAGTCGTCTGAATATGTTTAATTTTCCAAATTGACCTGCTGGGGTTCGAATCCGAGACTTCCCGTTTGTAAGACCCCACCGCTCACCACTGCGCCAGAGAGGTTGTCAAATATAGTTTAGTTGCTGTGGTTTCCCATTCTTTTATCAAATATTTATTGAGAATCTAGATTGAAAAATTATTTTTATTTGTACTTGTCCTTTCTCAGTTTTTTTTGTTTATACTGTAGGTAGCTATCAATGTAAAGCTTTAAAACAATGCAACATTATTTATTTTTATTTAAGTACTTCCTTCGCGTGGATTTAAGTTTGTAAAGAATCCCGTGGTAACTGTTTTATTTTTCGATGTAAATAATTATATATTTCCTTTTCCGTGATCTATCTATGAACTAAATGTCATCAAAATCGAATCATCAAAGTTAAAAGGATGGGCCTTGAAAGCGTAGCAGACATAATTTCGATTTTATTTCGAGTTTTCAATAAATTGGTGGCAAAACTTTTCAGACCATTTTCACTTTCCATTACTTTTGAAATGCAATTTAAATGAATTGAAAGCGTTTCATAGAAAGCGAAAAACCGAATTTCACTGACTGTCAAAGTGGTCTGCCGTTTTGTGGGACGGCGGGACTTCTATTGAAATATTCAAAAGCACACCGACCTCAAAAGAGACCGCTAACAAGTCTTGCCATATTTGAAAGGTTGAATTAAAAATGTTATAATGAATCCTTAAAAGGTATCCATCCATATCCATATCCATACTAATATTATAAATGCGAAAGTGTGTCTTTCTGTCTGTCTGTCTGCTACGCTTTCACGGCCCATCTGTTCAACCGATTTTGATGAAATTTGGTACAGGGATAGGTTGTATCCCGGGGAAGGACATAGGCTACTTTTTATCCCGGAAAATTTAAAGGTTCCCGCGGGAATCAAAAAATTTATCTACTAATATTATAAATGCGAAAGTGTGTCTGTATGTCTGTTTGTCTGTCTGACTGCTACGCTTTCACGGCCCATCTGTTCAACCGATTTTGATGAAATTTGGTACAGGGATAGGTTGTATCCCGGGGAAGCACATAGGCTACTTTTTATCCCGGAAAATTTAAAGGTTCCCGTGGGAATCAAAAAATGTATCTATTCAACCGATTTTAATGATATTTGGTACAGGGGTAGGTGGCCCGGGAAAGACATAGGCTTCATTTTATCCCAGAAAGTTCAAGTGGTCCACGCGGACGAAGTCGCGGGAATCATCTAGTAGACTATAAAGAAATTAAAAAAACCTACCAAGAAGAACCAGCAAGAAACTCAGCAGTTACTCCTTTTTTTTAAAAGAAAAAATAATGTTAGTTATAATAATATGTAGCTTACATATTACAGTCCGACAAACTTATAACTGACTCGGTGACAGCGTCGCTATAGTATCTATGCATCACACTAATATAATAAAGGCGAAAGTTTGTGTGTATGTTTGTTACTCCTTCACGCCGCTACTACTGAACCGATTTGGCTGAAATTTGGAACATAGATAGCTTATAACCTGGATTAAAACATAGGCTACTTTTTATCCTGGAAAACTGAGGAGTTCCCGCGGGAACCACAAAACCTCAATCCACGCGGACGAAGTCGCGGGCGTCCGCTAGTAATAAAATAAAAACAAAAACTATAGTACGCGCGCGAGTTGAATGCAGTAGGGGCCTGAGGTGACACACACATAAACTCTGCATTCAACTCGCACGCGAACTATAAACAGGCATTTTAAACATTAGTTCCAATTTTGGCTACCGGTTCAGATAAGTTTGTGGGACTATACGTATCCTAATGTAACAAGAATTACACTGACTTATGAGCTGCCGAATGCGAAGCCAATTCCTTCCTTGCTACCTTCATCAATAGTACAAAATCCTCGGCATAACAATTAATGCTGTTTTACCACCACCACCACCACCACTACAGCCCATTAATGGCCCACAGCTGGGCACAGGCCTCCACTATAATAGGAGAGCGGAAATTAGAGCTTAGACCCACCACGCTGCCCCAATGTGGGTTGGCGGGTTTTATCGACTAGGTATAATCATGTTAGTGATTCTTAAATGAATGGCAAATCTAAAAGCTCTTTTGGTACCTACCATGTTATACGATCAGGTGAGATCGCAGTCAAGGGCTAACTTGTAGTGGATATTAAAAAAAAACGTCTTAGGTACGCGTAGGTATACCTATCTTTATCATGAGTAAGTGTACAGCTACTTACTTACTCATGATAAAGATACTCATACTCATGCTCTGGAAAATGAAACGAAAGTGCGTATTAAGATTTTAAAGTTTACAAAAAATAGTAGGCATAAATTACACAGCTAGTGTTTAATTATAGGTATTTTAACTGTCGTATAATTATATGAAATAAGTTTAATGAACTGTAAGTACCAGTTTTAGTCGTAAAGCATTATCAGAGGAAGTGTTCTTTATCGGAACAATTAGGATGTATGAAAAATACTCTGCTATTAATAATAAATATTCTAACCGCCTCGTTGGTATAGTGGTTACCATCGACATATAGCATAGGTTCGACTGCGGCTGACGAGGCCCCGGGTTCGAGTCCCGGGTCGGCCCAAAAACAAGTAGGTATTGGGTTTTCTGACAAGAAATGTTCAGTACTAGCATGGAGGTAGGAATTTTGCAGTTTGTCACTCCAGTGCCTCGGAGAGCACTACAGCCGTCAGTCCTGCGCCTGATCTCTCTCCGGTCGTGTCGGATTTTTCGTCTCATAGGGCTGTGAGAGTTAAGGAACAGAAAGTACACCTGTGTATGCACTGTAATGTCTCCCGCACAGATGGCTAATCTCTCTGGAGATTGGCCGCCGTGGCCGAAATTCGTGCGGGAGGATGTTCTAGAGATGATGTCCACTACTTTCCCACGTATTTAGGTTTTTTATTAGAAATTAGGTTGGTACCAAAACCCCCTTAAAATTGTTGTTTTTTTTAATGTTATGATAATAAAGTACCTATTTTTATGCCGAGTCCCAACCAACAGTATCTGCCCCACATTACGACCCATAAAGCAATAACCCTATAAGCGTAGGGCACTAAATCAAGCAACAGGCTATCGGTCCAGGGGTGATAAACTAAAATAACTGTAATAAACTAAAATAAATGTAAGCGCTCACGGAAAATATACAGTTTATATCATACCTACAAAAAAAAGAAAATTTTTGACTCACTGACTGACTGAAAAATAGCATAGTGCAACTAATAGGTATATTTAATTGACTTTACAAATAATTTTAGAGCAAACCATTATAAGTTTATAACATTAAATACAGGGTGGTCCAAATAGTGACGTCCAAAGAAAAAAATTTGATTCCTCGTACCTAGACCTTTTTATTGTAAACATGCTTGCTATTCATGAAGTGTTACCTACTACTTTGCATAAAAAAATTGCTATCTTAATTATGTGATTTTACGTTAGACAGAGGTAGAGTCGAATTTTCAACTTTAAATTCGATTAAAAATACTTAAACTTGTCTACGTCACTTCCGACTAATTTTAAATACTTTTGGAGTTCCTAAGCTTTCCATAATAGTAAAAAAAATTGGTACTTCCTAAAGTATCAATTTTTTTTGTCCCCTAGGACATTATTGTGAGAAATTGGACTTCAAAAGTGCTAAGGCGGAAATTTCTGAGTTTCCATATTGAATGACAGAACACATTTTGTTGCAAACCAAAACGTTAATATTTTGCCAACCAGCTAAATGATAGCCAATAGAAATTATCATTTTAAGTCAGTGACATCATGACACGGCATTAGCATTAAAAAAGGTTATCATTAGGTCACAAAGGTTGAACGTTGACACATTCTATTGTTACAATTTGTTAGTTACCTACTACTTATCAAATAACTCTAAATAATAGGTAAACTTAGAAATATAAATATTATTCTTGACGCTGATTATCCTTCGTAAAATAAGAGAGGCATTATTATGTTAAAAGGATTGTTACAGAGTAACAATCGGAATCACCTTTCACTGGTTAATACTTAATACTAGCTGAGGGCGGCGAATTCGCCTAGCCTAGCCTATAGCCTATGTGTTATTCCAGACTATAATCTATATATGTGCCAAATTTCATCCAGATCCGTTCAGCCGTTCTGGCGTGATTGAGTAACAAACATTCATCCATCCATCCATCCATCCATCCATCCATCCATCCATCCAAACTTTCGCATTTATAATATCAGTATAGATCTCTGTGCCAAATTAAACCAGATCCGTTCAGCCGTTCTGACGTCATTGAGTACCTAACAAACATCCATCCATCCAAATTTTCGAATTTTAATATTAGTTTAGATCCGCTATTGGCCAAAATGTATGATCGAATAAAGAATTTTTCATTCATTCATTCATTCATCGCAGCATAATCATCATCATCACACCATCGTCATAATCATCTTCACTGCTCCAAACACCGGTTATTTTGACAAACTAAAAATCCAAAAAAGTTTGGAAAGTTTAGCAAACTCGTTGGAAACTTTATCGTCAAGTTAAGCTCTCAATTAATATGCAAATCCGGGTATGTGTTCAAGACGTCAAGGATTTCGGAGGTTAGGCACTTAATTTGAATCCATACTGTATATACTATAGCCATACTATAATATTATAAATGCGAAAGTGTGTCTGTCTGTCTGCTACGCTTTCACGGCCCATCTGTTCAACCGATTTTGATGAAATTTGGTACAGGAATAGGTTGTATCCAGGGGAAGGACATAGGCTACTTTTTATCCCGGAAAATTCAAAGGTTCCCGTGGGAATCAAAAAAATATCTGTTCAACCGATTTTAATGAAATTTGGTACAGGGGTAGGTTGTATCCCGGGGAAGTACATAGGCTACTTTTTATCCCGGAAAATTTAAGAGTTCCCGCTGGAATCGAAAAAATTTGGTCCACGCGGACGAAGTCGCGGGAATCATCTAGTATCCATACTAATATTATAAATGCGAAAGTGTGTCTGTCTGATACGCTTTCACGGTCCAACAGCACAAACGATTTTGATGAAATTTGGTACAGAAATAGGTTACATCCCGGGGAAGGACATAGGCTACTTTTTATCCCGGAAAATGGAAGAGTTCCCGCAGGATTAAAAAAATGTATCTGTTCAACCGATTTTGATGAAATTTGGTACAGGGATAGGTTGTATCCCGTGGAGGGACATAGACTTCTTTTTATCCCGGAAAATTTAAGAGTTCCCGCTGAATACATAAAACACCAATCAACGCGGACGAAGACGCGGGCATCATCTAGTTGGATGAATGTTGGATGATATTTTCTCCTTCATTCCTTATCTAAAACCCTTTATTTAAAATTGATTAATTAAAGAACCGGCTAAGTACGTTTTGAGCCGCGCGCCGTGTAGGGTTCCGTGGTTGTCCGTTACAGACGACACTTTTTATCCCGAAAAACTAAAAAAGTTTCCGTGGGAATAAAAAAATTTATTCCACGCGGACGAAGTCGCGGGCATCAGCTAGTAAGACAATAATAATACTCACTACTTCGCCAGGGAAGTCGTCAAATAGGTATTGAAACCCAGTAGCCTTCAGACCACAAGCAATCATTGAATATCTACGTCATGATCCATTATCCCCTTTTGTAGAGGGTCCAACAAGTTTTAACCCATTGTTAGCTGAAGGGTCATCGAAATAGCTTTGTCATACTCGTAATATAACCCAAAACATTCATGCTGTATTGTGGGATTCGAAGCTAATTTGCATTTAAATAAAATTTCTTCTGAGATAAGAGATGTCTAATTCTTTTTTGGATGACCAAATTATTGTTATAAGTACATAGATTTACAGATTTTAAATATTATCCCAACTTTAACTAACATACTAATATTATAAATGCGAAAGTGTGTTTGTTTGTTGGGTTGTCCTTCAATCACGGCGCAAGTCACAACAGAGCCACGGATCGACATGATTTTTTCTCGCGCATAGTTGAGAACCTGGAGAGTGACTTATGCTTCTGTTTATACCGGAAAATTAAGGAGCCTATGTCCTTCTCCGGGATACATCCTCTGTACCAAATTTCACCAAAATGGGTTGAAAAGATGAGCCGTGAAAACATAGCACACACACACAGATAGGTACATTCGCATTCATAACATTAGTCTGGAATTAGTATTAGATTATGTATACTTGTATAGGTATTGTATTCCCTAACTACTTAACATTTTCTCGTACTGTATACCACGTAACCACGTTGAAGTAACTCCTAGCTATAAGCTAGGGTTGTCAGCCTTTCAATATTCAGTACTAGCTGATGCCCGCGACTACGTCCGCGTGGATTGAGGTTTTTTTGGTTCCCGCGGGAACTCCTTAATTTTCCGGGATTAAGTAAGTAGCCTATGTGCTATTCCAGACTATAATCTATCTCTATGTCAAATTTCAGCCAGATCCATTCAGCCGTTGGCGCGTGATTGAGTAACAAACATCCATACATCCATCCATCCGTACATCCATCCAAACTTTCGCATTTATAATATTAGTAAGAGTAAGATTTATTTATTCAATTTAGGCACAGTTTACAATTTTTGACGTCCGAAACTTATAAAATATGATGGTGATAATCAATTACGGTACTTATCTTAAAATTAAAGCTACGAGAGTTCCAAATGCGCCCTGGTCTGAGAAGAGCCCACAACAAACTCAGCCGGGTTTTTCTTTTAATAAATTTTCCGGGATAAAAAGTAGCCTATGTGTTATTCCAGACTATAATCTATCTCTGTGCCAAATTTCATCTAGATCCGTTCAGATGCTCGGGCGTGATTGAGTAACAAACATCCATCCATACATCCATACATCCATCCAAACTTTCGCATTTATAATATTAGTATAGATTCCTTCCAAAATAAACAAAGTAAACAGGTGACAGCCCTAATCCAAAGCTGTGGTAACAAGTAGATGCAAAGTGTGTTACAGTTCATTAAACAATCACGTCACAGCCTCGTTCGAGAAGCCCTCGAGAATGTGTCGAGAATTTTATATCATGTCGCGGAATATGAGTAATGTCACTAACTAATATGTTTAACAGTTTGACGACAATTCTAAACGTGACCTAATTATAATACTTCATCTGCAGGGTGAAAGGTGTAATCAAATTCCGTTAGAGGGCAATGTTAACTCAAATTAGGATTTTAACTGACTTTTTAGGGTTGTCTTCGTATACAATGTCACCGTAAGATTGTAAAAACCGTGAGATTATAATCTAACTCGCGATATTGTAAACTGTCGAAAGATTGTGAACCGCAGGGCGACCGCGTATCTTTTGCATCAATCATTGATACATCGCAATCACCTCTGATTGGATAACAAGGATCCACTATTGGACGAAATCCATTGACGCAGCAAGAATACCATAAATTCAGCCAATCGGAAGTGATTGCGATGTATCAATGATTGATGCAAAAGATACGCGGTCGCCCTGCTGTTCAATGTTTTGAAATATTCATTGTATTTACGTTTTCTTGTCTCTTTCTGGTATGTTAGGTTAGGGTTCGGCCGCAGGCCGGGCACTTAGGTTTTATCGGGTTAATATACTTAACAGTTTACAATCTACCGAAAAATTAAGTAGTATAATTCGTTTCGGTCAAATTATGCTTATTATTATTAAGCATAGATTGACCGATATTTAAGAACCTGATCTCAGCTGATTATGACTTATTAATACGGTCACTGTGTAAGTAAGTGTGTAAGTCACAACTCACAGCTCACACCATCTGAGGACTGCTTGACACAAGGGCCATAAAATTTTGACCTAGACAAAAGGCAGGCAGAAATAAAGTTGAGTGGAATGCGTAGGAGAAAATCTGAGCATGAATAATTATTATATATGTCACCGTAAGATTGTAAAAACCGTTAGATTATAATCTAACTCGCGATATTGTAAACTGTCGAAAGATTAAAATATAACGCATTATTATACGGCCCTAAGATGAGCAGGGATGTATGTGACTTAGTTGTGACGAAAAAATAACTATACTAACAGAGTGTTTTAAATAGAGACGTCTGAAGAAAAAAAATTGGTTCTTCGTATCTAGACCAATCAGAAAATAAACCATTATGATAAGCGATTTTTGATAATTTTCGAGTTATTTTTTTTAAAGTTTTATCGTGAAATTTCTGAGAATGTCAGCGTTATTTTTTTTTCTTGAATTTATTTTGTGAACTTGGTTGTTACGAAGTGTACAATTGTGCATAAATTAATTGCAATCTCAACACTCACACAAGTCGGAAAATTTATTGGTCGCAAGTGCAAAATTTACGTTCGACAGGGGAATAGTCGAATTTTCATTTTTATTTAGTTTTTAACAGTCATATCACACACTCAGAAACCTCACGATATAGCCTAAAAAAATATAACTCGAAACTTATCTCTTCTTAAAATCTTCATCATCTTATCTTAAAATCGATGAACATACATATTTTCTGATGAGTCCTAGGTATGAGATAGCAATTGTTTTTCTTTCACTATCATTACTTGGACCACCCTGTAGGCCTGTACATTGCAACACATAGTAGGTCAAATAACAAACCATATGGATTATGTATCAAAGCTCTTTCTTATCCTTTCCCCTTTCCATACAAACATAAAATACCTACAACGGATCATGAGCACAATGAGCTTGTTCAAAATACGCAAAATACGCGTGTTCCTTGTAATGATTCACAAAATCTTTTAGGGCATTTCAAAACTAACTATTTATTTTTAACTAGATTATGCCCGCGACAATGTTCGCGTGGATTAAAGTTTTTTGATTCCTGCGGGAACTCTTTAATTTTTCGGGATAAAAAGTAGTCTGTCCTTTCTCGGGATACAAACTATCCCTGTAACAAATTTCATCAAATCGGGTTAACAGATGATACTTAAAATTTAGATGCATCTATTTAGGTCACAAAATTACGAACGCGTTATGTTTAGTAATTAGAATACAATGTTATTTTCTTGTTAAACCGCCATTGAACGTTTACTAGGGTCCCTCTGCCAATGTTAACTGTGAAGTATCCAGTGGTTAGAGACTCTTCCAAAAATACTAGGTCAGAATGGCCGTTAGTTTTTCTTGCCGTAGTTGATTTCTTCAAAGAGTTTTTTTTTTGCGGATTGAGTATGCTGCTTGGCCCTACTGGCCGCTACAGCGTCACCGGGGGGTTGGGCAAGCGCAAGGCGTCGCCGAGAAAAGAGCCCTAGGGCTCGAAGACATCGGGGGGGCCAACGTCTCTCCTAAGGGCGCCTCTTGTGAGGCTCGGACCTCGGCTTAGGATGACGTTGGGACGAATGAGAGGTCGGATGGACTAGAGTAGTCCACACGCCCCCGAGGCCGTGGTTTAAGACTACGTCCGGGTCTATGTAGGGAGCGTTGTCGGTAGTAATTGTTGTCTGGTGGGTCATTTCGGTCGGGGGTATATGATGCAGTCTGAACTACAAGGGGGTTGGGATGTCTGACTGCCTTCTCAATAGTTATTTGTGTTATATGGGGCCAAAGAAAACTTTTGTTCCCCGAGGGCGCTATTTTGAATTCAGAGCGAAGTGAAGGATTCTAAAGAGGAATCCTGAGCGTAGCGAGCGATTCGATATACGCCGCCCGAGAACAAAAAAATTGGCCCCGAGTGACACACACTATTTTTCATCATTACGTATGAGAAAAAGCTAGGAGTATCAACCTACTATGTATGGACATTACCTATACGTTTAAGCACCAATCAGAAGCACGAACGCGGACCAATCAGAACGGAGAAATGAAAAGTCCCATGGGCCTAAAAAGTAAGTTTTGCTCCCGCTATCCTCTGAAGCCAATATTCGTTTTTCGAATAGGTATGCTGAATAATCATTTTTGGAGAGCTGCTGAAAATATTGGGCTATGGTGGGGAGTTCGAGATCTCTATGGAGGTCTTTTCAAAGAGTTTTTTTTTTTCGGTTTGAGTATGCTGCTAGCCCTACTGGCCGCTACAGCGTCACCTTGGAGTTGGGCGAGCGCTAGGCGTCGCCGAGAAAAGAGCCCTAGCAATTTTAAGAGTTAAAGCACTGAATATATTCATACTTCTTTAATCTATATCCATGTCCATACTAATATTATAAATGCGAAAGTGTGTCTGTCTGTCTATCTTCTACGCTTTCACGGCCCATCTGATTAACTGATTTTGATGAAATTTGGCACAGGGATAGGTTATATCCCGGGGAAGGACATAGGATACTTATTATCCCGGAAAGTTAAGGAGTTCCCCCGGGAATCAAAAAAACTTAAACCACGCGGATGAAGGTGCGGGCATCATCTAGTTATTGACCGAGCGAAGCGAAGGTCTTTTAGTCTACTTGAGTGAATTTACACCTGTCCGTCCGTCTGTCAGAACTTCTGAATTACTGAACGTAATTAGTAAGTACCTAAGTTCAAATTTAAATATAATATGTAAACCGATAGCCTCCAGCCGAATATGGCTTAAAAAGTTATAAAAATCTTTATTTCAGGGGGGCTCTCATAGAAGCGAATGCGAACGAAAATATTTTTTATAGCGTTACACAGGGTTGCGGTAGGTATATCATTTTAAAGATAATTAGGAATAGAGTCCTTTTTTAAATTTTTCCCCTTATATTTACGAAATGGGGGGAGTGGAGATTTTCTGACGTCCAAAGTTGACCTCAGAACTCTCAATTTTCCGAAAGGCTGAGCCTGAAACTTGATCAATTATTTGAATTATATCCTGTACTTGAACAACAAATTCTAAAATTAGGAAACGAAATTATTTAATTTTTAATGAGCTTCAGTATTTTTAACAGAACTTCACACTTATGTCAATAGATGGCGCTATATTATGGCGAGGTCTCAGTTCGGGGTGAACCACTAGTTATATAAGTGTTGAAGATATAAGTATATGTTTTAGGCATATATACGTAGATGCGAAACTAGGCTAGGGCATACGAATGGTACCTTAGAATAAAGAAATTCACTACTTACGAAATATGTCTACGTCTTGTTAACTGCCTCGTTGATCTAGTGGTTAGCATGTTCGACTGCGGATGACGAGGTCCCGGGTTCGATTCCCGGGTCGGGCCATAATTAAGTATTGAGTTTTTCTGACAAGAAATTCTCAGTACTAGCCCGAAATTAGGAATTAGGCGGTGTTTCAACCCCCGTGCCTCGAGCAGAGCATGTTAAACCGTCGGTCCCGGTTATTATCACTAATATGATAATAGTCGCCAAAGCCCGCCAACCTGCATTGGAGCAGCGTGGTGAGTCTTTCCTCTCTTCTATGAGAGTGCAGAGGCCTGTGCCTAGTGGGACGTTAATGGGCTGTAGTGGCAGTGGTACTTTTAGGCAAGTAGGTACGTTAAATATGTATTTATCAACGACCTCAATTTACATAGACGGGCCCTGTCAAACAAAGGATGTGGGCTTATTTTACTTACGCCATCTAGTCTGAAAAGCGCGAAAGCGCTATGGCGGTTATAAGGACAGGTGAGGGGCACGCACCACAAGTCGGACGCCCAACTTTTCAACCGACTTCAAAAATTTTTATCGAAATCGGTCGAGCGGTTTTTAGAATATCAACAATAAAATAAGTACTTTGTATAGCGTGTGCTTGTTGTTGTAAAGTTGGCGCGGGAGTTTGAAGTCGGTTGTTTAAAAAGTATTTTTAATATTAATTTCTATGAAAGGGCCCATCTACATAGTATCTACATATAGGAGTACATATCGTCGCTTTTCCTACGAAAGGACCTAACTGACATCGAGTTAATTGTTCAGGGCAAGCGTTTTTCGGTTTCATGCTCAACTATATTGTCCACAGCTTGCTCAAATAAAGCTATATTAAAATTAAAAAAATATTCTTATAATCTGTGAATCAAGGCCTTTTTGCAAGTAGGAATTGTCTTATTTAAATGTGCGTATTCATTTAGGTAAAAATATTTAAAACAGTTACGCCACTTCATAAGAACTTTGTTTTTCTGAAAAATTAATTACTTAGGAGATACGACTATATTTTTTACTGAATAATTAAATCACATTTAAATCAAAATACTTTGTTTTTTATTTCTTTATATATAATAATAATTAGGATAGTTTTAAATCATTTTTTGACTGAAAGTTTTTGGATTCGTACTATTTTGGATTTTTTTACTGCCCAAGGTTTTATACATTTTTTGTCACCAATTTACATAAATTTTTAACTCTATTAGTTAATGTCTAAGGTATTCCGTCGCAATCAAAATTCAGACGTAAGTGAAAACCCCATTTCTATTCAATATAGTCTAGTTCACACTAAATGACGTATTTTCAGTTACGTCATAGTTGATAGATTTTTATTTAGCTGATCACTAAATAAAAATCTTTCTAATAGCCCTAAGTATAAAATACGCCACTTAGTATGATTTCCTTTTCGCAAATGAGCATATACGCCATACTTACCGATTGTCCTAGCCAGTAAACGGTAAAAGATATGAAAAAGTCGATAAGACAGATCGACAGAGAATCAAAAGTACATTATTATGATGTATTTAGTGCAGTTACGTCAAAAGTGTCAGATAGGTCCTTTCGTAGGAAAGGCGACGATATATATCGATGGTATTTATGGCTAAATTGGCCAAGTTGAACCTCAAGCATTGTAATTTGTAGCTACGTCTGTAAGCCGGTGGGATTACAGGGCCTATCGTACCCGGTACAGGGGCCAAGTTATTCAAGCAGGGATTACAAATAACAATGCGTCAATTTGAATCACAAATAGGTAGATAGTAATACCCCTATATACCTACTTACCTATATACCTACTTACCTTCTCGTATTTGCTTTTTGATTCTACACGATACGTTCTCTTTGATAAGCACCTGTTTGACATTTTTAACCGATTTCAAAAAAGGAGGAGGTTCTCAATTCGACTGTATGATTTTTTTGTGTATATGTATGTTACTCGATTATGATTTTATGAATCATTTTTGATGATTCTTCTTTTGTTTGGTAGATCATACTTCAGAGGTGGTCCTGTACAGGATATGGTTCCACCAATAAGACACAAATTAACTTCACAACACGTCTTACCCGCGCGGCGTTCGAACAGCGAGCACGCGGTGAGCCGTCGCTCCCCGCGACCCCACTTCCGCACCCCTCGCCGGTACGAGTGAATAATATATTTATTATCAATACACTACATCTACCTTTCACAAAATTAAAATTAAAACTTTATTTCCATCGGACACAATTATTTCAGATAACAAAAATAAACGTATTCCTTTCGATCAACAACAAATATTCTAATAACCTATTACAGAATATCTTCTATTCTATAATCATTGACCCACATAACCTAAGATGTCTGTTTATAATCATCGTTATTATCGTGGTATCAATGCAATCTTTGATTGACTGATTTTCACCTGCACAAACCTTCCACTGTCCTTCGACACGTTTCAGGTGAACTACGTTTCTCCGTAGTCGTTGCCCACTGTCGTCAGTTTGCAGCTCCACATCATTCCCTGTCTTGTTCAATTCAGTTGGATCTGCTGTACCATTTACTAATTTTTTTAATCAAAATAAGACTATGTTCAATTATCTGCTTTAAATTCCTGAAATCCCACTATGTTAATTTATTATAATTTTAAAATCTTTAACTATGTAACAGTCAACGTTTATAATAAATGAACTAAAATTATTCAAAGCTTATTCATATAAAATTATTTATAGTAAATAATTTTGTTAAACACTTGGCCTCAAAACACTTGTTGTTTTAGTTTATTTCCTTCCTTTCCAAACCATACCCTTTCATGTTAAGATCGTATGCTTTGAATACCTTAACTTACACAACAATCATCATCGATAACCAAACAACAAGTCCAACTAAACCTTAGTCCAAAACTAAATCAAACTCTTCATCAAAGGCTTCTTCGAAATGCAAAACCTTTGTATGAATTGAAATAGAATCGACTTCCAATTATTGTACAATAGTTAATCGCTATCATATAATTCTTTCTAATTAACTTTACTCAATAGAAATTACTCTTTACTCAAATTAAAATTCAAATCTTGCTGTAAATCCAAAGATTGCTACAAAACTAAATAAAAAAACTTAATGAAGACCCCAAATTTAGATATCAGAATTTAATACTCAAAATATCTTTTCTCTTCTGTTTTTTTTTTTTTTTTGAATCATTCCCTTAGCTCATTTAAAAAAATCAAACCAATTATTAATCAAAAACGTTACATCAAGGCATGATATATAACTTCAGTAACATAATATAGTATATACTGAGCATGTTTTATTCATTCTGCATTTTTATACTCTTTACTTTACTTTTCTGTGTCAGTTAATAATGGAGAAGTTTCATGATGTTGTGAATATCATATTTAACACAACAGAAGTAAAATATAGATTAAAACTAATAAATCAGTGTTTTTTTTTAATCCATCTATAAAAGACTGAGAAAAGACGATTTACAAGTTTAATTATTTATCGTATTGCTGTATCTTACACACCGAGTAGTGTGAACTTACAGGAGTGAAAAATTTTGTGAGTGAGTTTTAATACCTAGCCGAGATTTAATAATTTAAAATTATCTTCACAAACAAATTAAGTGCTTTTAATTTAATTAAGTCACGTTAAGACCATTTATTTCTTTTATTCGGCTTTATAAAGTCGGTTGAAAGGGAATTATGACGTCACGTCTCCCGTCTAAGCTAGCGCAACTTGAAAGTTCCATAACTTTTTCATTTGTCGAGATATTTTAATGATTCTCCATATTTTTGATTTATTTTGTATTAATTTTCATACTAAATAAAAAAATGGTAAACTTCTCCATTAGAGTGGTAAGTTTTTACAACTTAATTGACAGTTGTAAGCCTGAGCCGCTAGGTGAGGGTATACCATCGTCAAGAGCTTGCAAATTAACAACGCCCGGGCATCACACGACATTCTTCAATACATTTGAGAGAAAACAATATGGAGATCTAGAATAAGCAAGCACGCACTAGTCACTTATTAGAAAATATATATTATTTTTACATCATATTATACTCTCCAGATTTTGGACGGCAAAAGATAATTAATTGCGCGATTTCATTTTCAATTAAAATAATAGTCTGTTAAATTTTATCATCCCCACTTCATTATTTCAAATCACTCAGATAAAAATAAAGAAAGAAAACCCTATGCATGAATATTCAGCATTATGATGAGCCTAAGCCATTTTTTGGGTTGTGCCATGCGTGATATAGTTCATCCCCGCGCCTCATCGGTGTTGTTTAGATTCTAGATTTTCTTTAGATCGTTGATGTGCAGGGGTGATCTACCACTTTAGGTATGCTTGTTATGTATGGCACAATTTGGAAATAAATGTTTTTTTTTTATTTCTTTCTTTCTTTTCTTTCAATGCGACTTTCAGAATGGCGCGTTTTTACGATTTTATTCCGTTATTAAACGGGCTTCTCGAGCCGTGACTGTAGTTTCTAGCAAGCTACTTAACCTCGAGCCTCAAATGTTCAGCCCTTACATTTATTTATTTATCTTTCTTTTTGATTAATAAATGTTCCAAAAATTTAAATCTTTTTATTAAATGCAGTTTAACATTTAATGAACTAATTTAGTCAAACTGAGTCACCTGATTGACGAAACACGCTTGAACTACTTTTTTTTTTTTTACTTTAAAAAATACTGCAACCTTCGCCCTTACAAGCTGAAGTATATATCCTTCCCTATTTAATTATAAATGCATTCCGAACATAGGATCGCATTATGTTGAAACTTCAACCCTCCAAACTAATGAAAGTCATAAAATAGTGTAGCTAAATAAACGAGTGAAAGATTTACTAAAAAACAAACTTGAAACCTTTGTTTCAATTTACTTTATGCATTTCCTTGCTTGTTAACTTTTTAAACTAATAAGCATTTACAAGTGAGCCATATATTTTAGAAACAAAAATATTTGAAATGTAACGAATGGGTGAGTGAACAACTTATAAGTTGAACCAATGACAAAAAGGTTATTGAATGCATCACGGGTCCTAAACGATATCGGCATCGATCTGGTACGATATTATAAATTGTGTACCTACAGTACACAATATTTTACACATTAGTCAAATAATAACTATGTTGCTATATAGTATATATCATCGAATGAAGCGTACTCATATAATATCAATCGAGCTTCACTTTGCAAGTTCGCTTGATCATACCTATACTTTATAATATCATAGTTTTTTTCTAATAAATTAAAATGATACCCATAATATAGTTCACCGGTTTTATCTGACTGTGCTTGTTTTTTTTTTGAAATAACTATAATTCATTCGTATTTAGGCGCATACAGATTATATACATCCGAAACATGGCGAGGCTCGCTCGGGTAACATCGGGATCACTAATTAATCAATTTAAAAGTCCATACAAAAACAATAAATTTTTCTTTCAAATCATCTCAGAACCTTTGACCAATATGTTGCGGCTATACCATTAGGTACAGCTTTATACTATTATTCGAAGTTGTTGTTATTGATCTAACGTCGTTTAAAATAACCGAAATCTAAGTTCATTCAACAATTAAGAATGTAGAAATTTCTTTGATCAAAAGCATTTAAAGGCACATTTAAAACTATGAAGATGAATAAAATGCCATGGTAATTCTGGATAGAATGAGTAACTTGTACAGTAATCTACTAAAGCAGCTACCTACTACGTTATTGGTAATACTGGACTGGGAAACTTACATTCATTATGTACATCCCTTTAGTTTGATATGAATGTAAAATTAAGTAAATAAAATACATTAGATCTTTCACGAACAGTTAGATAGCATACTGTCCGAAATAGTAACACACTTGTTCACAACCTACCGGCTCATTAGGTCACAACTCACAATTCAAGGAATCACATGTTCCAATGCAGTAACGCACTCGGTTACAATCTGACAACCTACAGACTCTTTGATCAACATACGCAAACACTTGTTCCACTCTAGTAACACATTTGGTTACATTCCATGGGCTCACATGGTCATTCTAAAATAATGACACACTTGGCCACTCCAATCGTTTCTATAGGTACCGTTCTAAGAACATAGAACTACCTCTTAAGTTTTTTGTAGGTACCGTTCTAATTTATATAGAACTACCTCTTGAGTTGTTATAGGTACCATTCTAATTTACATAGAATTACTTCTTGGATTTTTGTAGGTACCGTTCTAGTTTATATAGAACTACCTCTTGAGTTTTTATAGGTACCATTCTAATTTACATAGAATTACCTCTTGGATTTTGTAGGTACCGTCCTAGGTTATATAGAACTACCTCTTGAGTTTTTATAGGTACTATTCTAATTTACATAGAATTACCTCTTGGATTTTTGTAGGTACCGTTCTAGTTTATATAGAACTACCTCTTAAGTTTTTATAGGTACCATTCTAGTTTACATAGAATTACATCTTTGATTTTTGTAGGTAGGTACCGTTCTAGTTTATATAGAACTACCTCTTGAGTTTTTATAGGTACCATTCTAATTTACGTAGAATTACCTCTTGGATTTTTGTAGGTACCGTTCTAGTTTGCCTAGAACTACCTCTTGGAGTCTTGTAGGTACCGTTCGATTTTCATCGAACTACCTCTGAACCTTTGTTATTTATTATGTAACTGTCCTTTAGACTACCTCTCATATTCAGCATCAACTTCACTTGTTGTCAACATAATAATGTAATTTTTAAAAAATGTTACCATGATAATATGTAGGTATATAGATCCACAAGGTATGTGATTTAGGTTCGTGTTACATAAAATTATAAACCAACAATCCTAACGTTTTAAACCGTTATGATAATGGTAGTCAATTAAAAAAAATAAGCAATAAAATAACACCGTACATTTAGGCTTATTAAGCCTTCTAACATATTTACAATGTATGTATCACTGGTTTGTTATATTTTGCATCTTGTAACTGACGACATTTGTAAAAATCAAAAGTGATTGTTTTCAAATCTAATACCGTCCCCGCTTCGTCTATTAACAATACCTAGTCGAATCGCAGTAGGTATTGATAAACGAACATCGAATGATCATAACCTAACCATCAAATATTATTGTACAAGGTAACCATACTTTATAGTATTTAAGTACACCCTCATAGATTTTACATGTTGACAACAAATTATTGAGGCATTACTGATACTTAATGTAGGTAGGTACGCAACTTAACGATTTCAGATGTTTTAGGTACCAATCAATATTACACGACCGGTTTTATATTTTAAAAGCGTTATATATTTAGTTTACTAGGTTACATCTTCCCTTTATTAGTATTAAATAAGCAAATAATGTAACACTGAATAATTAGGTATACTAATGTGATAAAACCGATCACGTTTACTGATTTACCTCTAAACTTCCTCTAAGTTTCATTTGATATTTTTCTTATTGGCGCATAGGCACGTACCTTGAATCTTTTAGTTACTGGCAGGGTCGCCACTTGTACAGGATATGGTTCCACCAATAAGACACAAATTAACTTCACAACACGTCTTACCCGCGCGGCGTTCGAACAGCGAGCACGCGGTGAGCCGTCGCTCCCCGCGACCCCACTTCCGCACCCCTCGCCGGTACGAGTGAATAATATATTTATTATCAATACACTACAGGTCCCATAAAAATTTCATCGAAATTGATTCAGTGCTTTTTTTTTTTTACTTATTGAAAAATTTGACCTAAGTATTAGACTTTACTGTCACAATTATGTATAATATTAATTAATTATAAACAAACAAACTAATACACATTAAAATCTAAATTAAATCGAAATTAAAAACTAAATTAAAAACTAAAAACTATACATTAAAAATATCATCAATCCCGCTGCAATGAGGCAGTGTGACCAGAACGCTGGCTGCGTTACCCCGCTGAATAGCCAAACTTATATGTTGGCCGAGGCACAGAATAATAACTAGTACTAGGTACAGAAGCTTTACTTCGCAATGGTTTTCAAAGAAATATGTACTCAATCTGGTAAACAATATGATTTAATTTAGCTCGCGTTCCAGTCGAGCACGTGTTCATTTACATACCTACCAATTTTTTTTTGAGGGAATATGGGCCTTAATTCACTGGACTACGTTTCATAATAAGTTATACGTGGTTATACGTATTGAAAGAGCCGCGGTCTGGGGTTGCTTACTTCGAGAAACTACTTACGCCATATAGCGCACAGCACGAGCGTTTACTCCTACTTGTAGCGGGCAACGCGCAGCAGGCAGCGCCGAGTACGTTCATGTAGTCTAAGATAGCTGCATAATAATTGTATATGCTATACGATTATTGCCAAAGATTTAATTTAATGAAGTAATAAAAAGAATCATCAAAATCAGTCCACGCTTTTAGGCTGTAGCTGTCCTGCAAGGAACAAAAATACATATACATAATAGACTGATGAACACATAACCCTGTGCGTTCCGCAGTCGGGTAAATAAAACACATTTTGTTCATTATACTTAAATAGACAAAAGAATAATAGATGATAAGTATGTGTAAAAATATCTGGAATTGTTTTTGTTTCGAACGAAACTAATTGTATCATTGTTACCTCACTAATAAATTCGTTCGTAAATGAATACGACAAATGAAATGCAACTCGAATGAAACGACTAAAATGTCTTTTTATTGTACTTTTAAATACTTTTAGGGTATTGGAATAGTACTTTGTTCAACAAGGGGAGAAAGGGTTTGTATTTTGAATTAATTTCATCTCAAATAGGAACATAATGTAATCCAATTAAGTAGATTTTACCTGTCAGCGTCTTTAGGCAACCAAAAAAAAGTTAAATTTCGATCTCGATCCGTATTTAAACAATTAAATACTGCACAGTATCTTGGCCCTTGCGCAATGGCCGCCGCCTGTAGGTATGTTTTTAATACCTACACGCGGAGTGACACAGGCCTGGCCCTCCGGTCACCAGTGGACTCTGTGAGACGAGAAGATAGATCCTTAAAAAAGGATCTAGCATCTTCGCCCCACGACCCCAGGGTTTCCACACCAAAAGGCCAAAAAATGAAATTATTTTCATTCATTTATTTTTTTACTTTTTGTAATTACTTACTTATAGGTAGGTAGGTACAGTTTTGAGATCGGTTTTTGTTTTAGAAGAAAGCGAATAATTATTTCTGTTTAAGTACCTACATTTTTATTTTTTTATTCCACTACAAGTTAGCCCTTGACTGCGATCTCCCCTGGTGGTAAATTATGATACAGTCTAAGAAGGTAGCGGGCTAACCTGGCAGTGTGTTTTCTGTTTAGTTCAACGGGTTGTTTGCTAGAAGGGTTGCCAAGTAGTTTTATTCTAACTAGCAAAAGCACGCCTCAAATAATTAACAAACACTAGGAACATGTAGGTAGGTGTGGTTACATAGGTTCTAGACAGGTGTGGGGTAGTCGGAGGCAAAATACGCGTGTCGGCTTCTCTTTGAGGTTTTTCTCTACAAAGCCGAGGAGCTCGGTGCATAGCTCGTGCTCGGTGTCTACGTTTACACAAATGTGTAAACGTAGACTCCGTATAACTAGAACGTACGCGTGTAAACGTTGAACTTGAAAATGACAGAGGTATGCTGACACTGTACTGTACTTTAGGTACTTTACAAGTTCAAATATGCCGCGGATCTAGTATCTATATGGGTTCCTCCCAATTTTTCGTAATTTTCAGCAATTCTTGCGTTCGTAGCAACGTATTTAATGCAAAAAGAAAGTTGTATGGGAGTGTGCTTTTTTCTTGTACTTAGAGATGAATAAATGTCCTTTAATTTAATACCTTTAATATATTATATATATATATATATATATATATATATATATATATATATATATATATATATATATATATATATATATATACTTAGTTGAGACGTGAGAACGTAACAGGCGGACAGGAAGACGTACAAACGGACGGATGGACGCACAGACAGGACAAATTTTCGCGTTTATAATATTTGTACGAAAACGTTGACGTTCGTGTTTTGGGATTATAATCCTTATTTCAGGAGGATCAAGGTACGTGACAAAAACTGACATCTTAAAACAATATTGCTTTAAGCAATGGTAGTAATCCCTCAGGTGTGCCGTCGAAGGTGGTCTCGATTTGTCAGAACGATGCGCTATAACTTTTTCTAGGGCTGTCGATTGGCTTCAGGGCTAGCACATTACTATAAATTTAACACATCAGCAGGGCGATCATACTAATATTATAAATGCGAAAGTCTGTTTGTTTGCTGGTTTGTTAGTTTGTCCTTCAATCACGCCGTAGCGGATCGACATGATTTTTGACATGGGTGTAGTTGAGGTCAACTATGCCCATGTCAAAAAGCTAATCTAATCTGTCATGACTCATATAGGTCATGAGGGTAAGTATAGGTTACTTACTTTTAATCCTGGAAAATTAACGAGTTCCCGCGGTGATAAAAAAGGCTTAAACCACGCGGACGAAGTTGCGGGCATCAGCATTATAAGTTAGATGATGTAGCTAAGTAGGTACTAATTTAATATTATAAATGCGAAAGTGTTTGTTTGTCCTTCAATCACGATTTTCCTCAAAATAGCCTACTGGTTACCGGGACCCGGAAACCGGAAGCTTTACATTATTTATATCCTTGTAGGTACTTTAGTAAATTCTTAGGATTTTCCCAATAAGGGAAATAAGGAAAGTAATGGCTGGAAAAGATCAAAGAATTCCTGTGTCTTAGACGTTCGTTAAATTTGTCTGTTACACGTATTGGTCCACTCTAAAAACATTTATTTGAAGTGCCTCGTTGGCCAAGGACATGTGTTCACATGTTCGACTGGAAATTACGAGGCCCCTGGATTCGATTCTCAGGTCTGGCAATAAGTAATTGGAGTTTTATGACAAGAAATCCTCATTGCTAGCACACAATGTTTTATTCACTTCGACGAATTAACCAGGGACGCGTGATATCGGCCATATTCGCCTTACCCCTCTAGCCGCGAACTGGGCAGTTTCGCCATATTTAATAATTATGATATTGTGTTGTCAAAGTGATCGACTTTTTCATGCACTAGTGTCAATGATTGGGCAGAAAAATGACAATGACTCTCCATTTGCCCCGCAAAAGTTAGTCGAACGTGATTTCATACATTTTTCTTACGTTTCCTATCCCGTGTTTATTTCATCCAAGTTTATTTATAATACACTTTAAATAGGTATACCTACTTAATTAAGTACTTACTTAAAAAAGAAAATAGTAAAAAGGGCTCGGAGTTACCGAAATAGGTGATGTTTTCACTCCCTTGCCTTGGAAAACACAAAAAACTATTGGTCCTGCGCTGTCTCCGGTCGTGTCGGATTTTCCATCCCTTCGGGTTAATTATGAAAGCTAGAGAGTGCACGTGTGTTTGCACACACACTGGCTTAGTCTGATCTGGTGGGAAGCTTCGGCCGTGGCCAGTTGCTTAGCGGCAAACTCGAGTCGCCAAGCGTGCGGCCAGTAAGATGCCGCGTAGAATCCAGTTAAGGGTATATATTTATGTGCTTTACGAAAATTTGCATCTGCCGGGCATCTAATCCGGCACTTCCAACTTAGAAGACTACAGTATTCACCATTTGCGTAGTGGAGGCTATGCTCCAAAACCTATTACAAAAACTAAGTTGACTTTAAGTAATCGTACGGTAATTTCAGCACCACCGACACAAGCCTCTTTAGCTCAGTGGTAGAGCACTGGTCTCGTAAACCAGGGGTCGTGAGTTCAAACCTCACAGGAGGCAGGAGTCGTATCGGTTTTTATAAGTTTTCCTTTACTTTTTACGTAAAAAATTATAAAATAAAATAAGTTCTCTTTAAGTTAATACAAAAATATAATAATTATTCGGAATATTACTAGAATAAGCCGTGCAAGTTTCATAATTAGTTTTTTTTTAAATAATAGCAGAACATTCAATTTTATGTGATTTTTACAAAATCACATAAAATTGAATGTCACAAAAAGTTAATAGCAAAGGTCACTTTTTATAATTATTAATTACATCTATTATTTAGATAATATTAAAAAAATGATTATAACATGAATGGTGAAGTAAATACGTATTCCTACAAAATAAACTTTTGTTTTGTTTCAGATTAGTGACGTCACCGGCCTGAAAATCGCGCCATAGTCTAAGAACACAAATTCATAAAATCATTAGACCGCTCCTTTTAAGTTTTAGCAACTCAATTACAAAATTCGTTCGAAAATCTTATCAGAAACGTAAATCAAACGAGTGGTTAACGACATTAAAAAATAACGATTGATTATTTTTTATGTAATTAATAATTACTCAAATCTTTAATAATAACGAATAAAAAATAATTTAAGAACTAATAAGTAATTTACATAAATAAAACCTTTTTAGTGGCGATATTATTAAAAAAGAAAAAGCACAGATAACTTTTTCGCTATGTTTCGCTACTGGCTATTCATCACGAGTGCGGTGTATTTGGTGGGACAGTGCGGGGCCAACTATTGCCGTGACGCGAGCCTGTGCTGTCCCGGGCGGGACAGCTCGTGTGTAGTGCAGAAGGCGAATCAGAACGCGATCATAGAGCAGCTGACAGACAAGCCGTGTTACTGCGACCACGCCTGCTTGAAGCTTGGAGACTGCTGTCCCGACTTCAGAGAAACTTGCGGAGGTATGTATTTCACTAGAGGCACAGATGAAATTGACGATTTAGATTGATTTACTATCTCCTTGACGCAGTGGTTAGCGCTGTTGTCTTATAAGCGAGATGTCCTGTGTTCGGTCCCCAACTACCCAGAGCCTATTTGGAAAGTTCCTGAATTTTCTCGGGCCTCATTTGGTGGAAGGCTTGCAAAGACGTGCCGCCAAGCGATTCAGGGGCCTTAACACAATACTTAAACAATATTACTCAGAATGACAGTTTGATGTCACGTATCTTGACGTTCCTAAAATAAGGATTCTAATTCTAAAATACATCAACAATAATGAAACTATATTGTTATAAGCAATGGCAGTATGACACCTAATGTCTTAAAAGCGAGAGGTTCCGGGTACGGAAAGTTCAATTTGGGATGTTTCTGAATTTTCTCGGGTCTGGTCTGGTGGGAGGCTGCGGCCGTGGCTAGTTACCATCCTACCGGCAAAGACATGCCGCCAAGTGATTCAGTATCATCATACTTAATATTATAAATGCGAAAGTCACTTTGTTTGTTGGTTTGTTGGTTTGTTGGTTTGTTGGTTTGTCCTTCAATCACGCCGCAACGGAGCAACGGATTGACGTGATTTTTGGCATGGGTATAGTTGAGGACCTGGAGAGTGACATAGGCTACTTTTTATCCCGGAAAATTAAGGAGTTCCCGCGGGAATAACAAAAACTTAAACCACGCGGACGAAGTCGCGGGCATCAGCTAGTTCTCTATACTCTGTGACCACGCCAGCTTTAAACTGGGAGACTGCTGTCCCGACTTTAGAGAAACTTGCGAAGACAATGTATAGAGGTGAACTCAGCGACGGGTTAAACCCCTCGGGGGCCTGGAGTGGCCTCATTACTCGGACCTGCTTAGTCCGTCCCTGTCGTACATAAAAAATGTAAGCGTGTTATAATGCCCGTATCATGACAGCTGGCTTTCGGGATTTCCTCTGTCTGACCATTTTAATATTACACGGCTATGCATAACGTATAATTTGATGGAATATTCATATTCCCACCTGGCGGTAATCTCTTGTATTAAATTTGGCACGACAGCGGCGCGTTACAGTCGGGAAACACCTTTTTATTTTATTAATATTGTGTAAACAACAAACCACAGGTGGGCCCGTACACATCCAATATCTCTCAGTTCACGAGATCAAAACACAATCAACAGTCTCCAATAATGGAAGAAACAATTTAAAAAAAAAATTGGTACTGTTTAATAAAAAATAATCGGACTGAAATAAGTTACGGCCAAATTTTAGAGCGTCGGGTTTAAAGAAGTATTTAAAAGTATCTGAATTTCTTGCCGGCTCTCTTCTTAGTAGAATTTTCTTTCCGAATCGGTGGTAGTGAGAGTAACGTAACACAAGAGACACCTGTATATCCTACATGCATTGACTTACTAATACCTCCTACATGTAATTTAAAAATTTAGTATTATATTCATCATATTTAAAGAAGAAAGAAGAAGAAAGAAACAGATCGACCTGATTTTTTGCTCGAGTATAGTTGAGGACCTCGAAAGTTACATAGGTTACTTTTTATCCCGGAAAATTAAGAAGTTCCCGCGGGAATCAAAAAACTTAAACCTCGCAGACGAAGGCGCGGGTATCAGCTAGTTGAGTATAAAAAGAAGATGCTCTCAAAAAAGATTGAAAAAGATATTGCATACTAAACAAAATTTATCACCCTTAGCGGTAAGGAGGTCATAACATTCCACTGTGAGGTTACCATTTGTCGCACAAAGCCCCAGTGTAGGGGGTTATAAAACGCCTAATCCTCATATAATACCGACCCTCTGTCATAGTCTCTGGGTATAGGTTTCCATTGTAATACGTTACCTACGTCAGATTTAACGTGTCTTACAAGCACATGTAGCTAAGGAAATATTGGAGGAGCAAGCCCAACATTGGGAATAGTGGTGTGCACATGAGGCCTATATCGAACGATGGATAAACAAATTTAAAACAATCCCCGACATAATATGGAAGTAACAGATTAATAAAAAAGCTGGTAACCTTCAGACGGATGAACAGATTTTCATGAAACAAGGCTAAGAACACTCGGGATAAAATTATCTCTGACACAAAAAAACTAAACGAAAATCGGTTAATCCGTTTGGGCGTTACGATACCACAGACAGATACACAAACAGATGTTAAACTTATAACACCCCTCTCTTTTTGCGTCTGGGGTTAAAAAAGGCTCTTTTAAAGAAGAAGATTAGCACATCTGTTTTAGGACGATAAAACGTGAGGATTTGGTCAGGAATAAACTTATTTGACAAATCACTTAAAACTCACTTTCCCTCTCTTATGGATGGAGAGAGACAGAGTACCTGTTATTTTAAACAGTACCGGCAGGATTTGAACCTGCGTCTCTCTGGGATTCGCGCCCCCTTACCCGCCGTCCACTTCCACAACGCAGTGGAAACGCGCTAAATCCCGTTTCATATTTCACCCTCGTTTGCATACGCCTACAACAATTTTGTAATTTTTAATAACTGTTATTTTCAAGAGGGTGACAACGAATATAAAATATCCGGAACGATCACTCTCTAGGGTTTTTAAGCGTTATGTTTATGGAACGTTCCACAGTACCGTATTTTGCTTTTTCTAGAGGTCCCAAAAGCAACGTCTACGTTTAGTTATTCTTTTGAACCCCGACTCCGAAGGGATGTTTTATGTTTTAAGGCGAAAACGCACAAGGGACAGAATAACGACCTCCCTGGCGCAGTGTTGAGCGCTGTGGTCTTAAAGTTGGAGGTCCCGGGCGGATAGGTATATATACTCGTGTCGGGTTCGATTTCCGACAGGGTCAATTTGGGAATTTATAATTTCTGAATATTCGCTGGTCTGGTCTGGCTTCGGCTGTAGCTACTTACCACTCTACCGGCAAAGGCGTACCGGAACGCTAACCGATACCGATTAGAGGTACCTATGGGTTTTATATAATTGCCGTTTACATAACAGGTCATTACATAACAGGCCAACCTTCTTAGCTTTCTTCTTCTTCATCATCACTCACCATCAGGTGAAATTGCATATTTTGAAATTGCTGTGACAAACATACACAGACAGACGGACCAAACTAAAAAGGTTCCTTATTTTACTACGGAACTCTGAAAATTTAACAAACAAGAAACTAGAACGGAGTTAAAGGCTGCGTTAATTCCCTCGCTTTCTTTAGACCGCCTTTTTCATCGTCGCAAATTAATTCAACTCGGCATCTTGCGTGATGAGTATTGTGTCAAATGAGTGGCGACGGTGCGTGGCTGCGAACACTAATGATGCCTGAAAGGGGTTTATCGTGAACCTCTTTTCACATCACTAATTACCTTTTTTTATTTGAACATCTTACATTAAAATTTTAAGCATAAAATGTGTGTGTGGAATTCACATACGACAGAAGTGGAACTTCAGAAAAGTAGCCTACGAGAGAATGAGATAAATATACCCTTTTGAGCACAATGGAGCAGTAGCGCGACTCAATATCGTACATCACCATCTATTGGACGTGAACATATAACTTCTATCTCATTCTCTCGCAGGCTAAATCCTATTTATTTATGAATATGTTTGTCTGTTTTTTTTGTCACTTTTTCGTTTCACCTTTTCGTTTCATCGAATTTTCAAATCACAACGATTCTATAGAAGTTTCACTTCAAAAAGGTACAATAAATATTGCCGTCATGCTGGGCACAAGCGACCCAAAGCGAGCACTGATAGGGTCAACCGCATAGCAGGTTGGACTGATTTATTAAAGTTAGGTAACTATATCTACCTATGAAAATAGACGAATTGTTACTAATTCTCCTGTTTTCAAACAGTTTACATGCCTAATGATCGTAGCAGAATAAAATTCGCGGAGCAATTTTTTTGAGAAAAGCCGTTAGGTGGGTACTGGGTACCTATTTAATATTTAAATTGTTATTCTGCAGCATCTGGGCAGATTACTTATACTTCGCAAATAAAATAAGGGAGGCTCTAAAATTGTTTCTTTTTGCATATAATTTATTGTTTTTTTTTTTGACAGTGTACTTACCTTGTTTTTGAGAAAAATAGTATATACACAGATAGTCAAAAGAACATGAATAACAACCTGGAAATTCGTATATCATTTTGGTTAAATACACACCTACGTAATATATTGTGGAAAACCTTTAGAGAACATTCATTCCTATTCGAAACGAAAATCCAAATATACTAAGTAATATTATACTTACCTCAATGTGTGCCTGTCTGTCACGGCCTATCACATACACGATTTTGACTAAATTAGTTAACATAGATCTTACATCACGGATACGGATATACATAGGTACATAAGCTTCTTTTTATCCTGGAAAAGTTCCCATCGGATTAAAAAAAAGTGTGTGTGTGCAATTCACACACGGCAGAAATGAAACTTCAGAAAAGTAGCATACCTATACGAGAGAATGAGATAAATATAACTTGTATTCTATCTTGTTCTCTCGCAGGCTAAATGCTATTATGAATATGTTTGTCTCTTATTAGTGGCGCTTTTTCGTTTCATCCAATTTTCAAATCACAACGATTCTAAAGAAAATCCACGCGGACGAATCTTCTAGATCTAGATTCTATCTATACTATGATATCATAAAGAGGTAAAGTTTGTGAGGTTGTAGGGGTAATCTCTGGATCTACTGAACCGATTTTAAAAATTTTGATACCAATAGTAAGCCACATTATTTGTGAGTGTCATAGGCCCCGTATATATTAACCCGAAAAATTAGGGAGTTCCCGTGGGAATTTAAAAAACTTATTTCACGCGGACGAAGTCGCGGGGATATGCTAGTAGTATATAATAGTTTATCATCACAATACAATAATGATTTTGCTGTTTCATAATACATATTATAATATTTTCCACGCAGGCAGGTGAGCCCACCCTTTCCTCGTGTTAGATAATATGGGGTGTCAAAAACCGCCCACACTCCATTATATTCGCGCACAATTTCACAGCGAATAAACAATTTGCTGTTCAATTTATCTTTTGTCTATTGTAGTTACATTTTTTGCCACATTTGCATGAGTGAGTGTTTTCTCCTTTGCATCATCACGTTCAAAGTATCTGTTGACAGGGCTTTTATTATATTCAACACATAATATACTTTAACTACTCCAGCATCGAAAAGTTCCAATTTCGAATTTGACAACTATATCGAATTGAACCCTCTTTCGTGTTTGCTTCTCATAACGATACAGTTCGTTGTATGGGAGCTGTATCGTTATGAGTCGTAGCTGTATCGATATGGTTATCTTCATAAATAGGATACCTATAGCTTAGCGGCTCTGGGTTCTGGCACTTGATTGATTTGACTTTTTTATTAATTTATAAAGTAAAAAATTATAAAGACGTCCTTGTCGTAGATAAAATCTTGTATGCAACTGTACGTAATTAGTCATTTTAATTCTCGTACTATCCTATTTTGATACTCGGCAAGCCTCGTATCAAAAAACAGCACTCGAATTAAAATGACCCTCATTACGATACAGTTGCATAAATAGCTATTATATCACTACTTATCTTCTCTCCTGAATCCATACTAATATTATAAATGCGAAAGTGTGTCTGTCTGTCTGTCTGTATGTATGTCTATCTGTCTGCTACGCTTTTACGACTCCTTTTTTCAACCGATTTTGATGAAATTTATATAGGTATAGAGAACAGAGATAGACGATAGTTTGTTTCCCGTGGAAGGACGTAGACTAGGTACTTTGTATCCCGTAAAATTAGCCTAGCCTAAAAATCTGATCCTTCAACGCACAACTTAAACCACTAGACGGATCGGTCTAAGCACAGACGCGCTGATGAACTAGACCCGACTATAAGGGTTAAAAGAGTAATCCATAACATAAGGTACTTACAGCGCAGTTAGTATGTAGTTAGTAATTCAAACTGTCATTTTGAGTAATATTGCATAAGTATATTGCTTTATGTGTTGGCCTCTGTACTATTACCTATTCTGTGCTACATCTCTCACGGTAGCTGGGTCTGCCATTTCAAGTATTGGTTTCACTGTATGAACTCACGCTACGCTAGTACATACCCCCTTTTCCCCACTTGCCCCTTTCACAAACGGTGTCGAGGCACTCTCAAATTTAATTTCATTCAAGCACAATTTAACTCGGGGCTCGGAACAAATTTGTGTACAATTTTTCCAAGTCTCCCCTTTATAAACACGGAACATTTTTTCTTACGGCGCGGCGCTAAATGAAATATCGCTAAACCCTCGGCTAAAGCCGGACTTATTTTTGACACTTTCAAAATGATAATATTCATGTTTCGTGCACTTTATTTTTCTGTTAGACCACAGCGTAAGATTACCTTATAATGGACAGTGTTTCTAATACAAATTAATACACATACTTTTGTACACACCTTTACCTAGTGCAACAGTATAGTGAGTTTCCTCGAGTCTTGGCGGCTGCACTACCGTGCACGGTGCACCCCGATTCAAAATTCAAAATTCAAAATTCAAATGATTTTTATTCAAATAGACTTTTACAAGTACCTACTTTTGAATCGTCGAGTGAATCTACCACTGGTTCGGAATGTCATTCCTACCGAGAAGAACCAGCAAGGTTCTCCAGTGATAATGATGATTATGATTCTAGTATAACCACAGAATAAGTAATAGTACGTATAACTCCCTCGTTGGTCTGGTGGTTAGCATGTTCGAATATGGCCGACGAGGTCCCGGGTTCGGGTCCCGGGTCGGGCCGTAATTCAGTGTTGGGTTTTTCTGACTAGAAATTCTCAGTACTTGCCCGGAGTTACGAATTTGGCGGTGTTGCACCCCCGTGCCTCGGAAAGCACGTAAAATCGTCGGTCCTGGCTATTATCACTAGCATGATAATAGTCGTTAAAGCCCGCCAACCCGCATTGAGCAGCGTGGTGGGTCTAAGCTCTAATTCCCTCTCTCCTATGAGAATGGAGTGGCCTGCGCCCAGCAGTGGGACGTTAATCGGCTGGTGGTGGTGGATTCATATCTGAGCCACAGTGGCTGTCGTAATAAACCCCGCCATTGCAAAGGTCTAATTACTAATGTTGCGAGTACCATAATTTCAGCCGAGTCATAATAATTTATGCAGCGCCAAGTTCACCGCCGAGCTCGGTCTTAATTAGGTACTGCGTTCATTAAAAATTAACAGGTATCACTAATTGCCACGACTCGAATACTGTTCGTTTACTTGCAGGATGAAACATTGTAAAATTTAATGTTCCGAATCCGGCCATAACAAAAACTCTGCATTTTCTTAATTTCGGAAGAACGAATGACGTTGGTAGGCTGGCGATGGTCATTGGTAAAAAAATGTTGGTAAACAAGTTTAATGATCATTCTAATATTATAAATGCGAAATTGTGTTTGTTTGTTGGTTTGTTCTTCAATCACGCCGCAACGGAGCAATGGATTGACGTGATTTGGCATGCGTATAGTTGAGGACCTGGAGAGTGACATAGGCTACTTTTTATCCCAGAAAATTAAGGAGTTCCCGTGGGAATAAAAAAAATATTCCACGTCGCGGGCATTAGTTAGTATGTTACTAAATCGAAGAATAAAAATATTAATATACAAACAAGCCAACGAAACAGATACCTAATGCGAGTTGATCAAACATATTGTTGAGCCAGTATTGAAAACTTTTATCATCAGCCATATTGAATTTAGTGTAACGGCGTTTTATTTCTCGTATAAAATGCAACCTCTTTTATCTGATACCCATAACCCATATCATGTGTGTGCATAAAAAAACTAGTCCGCCATCTATGGGAACGAGAGTCTGCCATATTGGATTTAGAATGACGTCACTTAGCTAACCATATTGTATGGTCATCCGAACTATACGTGTAAATCAAATTTCAGCTCGGAAACCGGGAAGTGGGTCAAATGCAAGATTTGATTACAGACAGACACCGGAACAGGTGAAACTAAGTTAAACATTCCGAAGAAGTGGTAGATTTACTCGACGATTGAAAAGTCACTTGTCAAAGTCTACTTGAATAAAAAACATTTGACTTTCAGTTTAACTGCTTCTAATAAAACACATTCGAAACCCTGCAAAACTATATTTCACTGGAAATATCGGCAAGACTGGTTAAAGTTCGATAATCAAATCAATTCAACTATATATTTTGTCTGATATTCAGACCACCTACTTTACTTGCATTATATTCGAGCATTCGCTGAAAGTTTTCACGCGAGCTATACGGCATCGCTTTCTGATTCGAACTTTCTCTTCCTTACGCTTAGTTTAAGTTTTAACATTGCAAATTCGATTGATAGTAATCGAGCGTTCGATTACATTGGCGTCAAGTTATTTAACTATTAATTAGTTTGGGTCTATTTAGACCCAAAAGTTCTTGATTTAAAGTCACAGTTTCTGCATAAATTAAAGATTTTAGTCCTGCAGACTTAGCTTGCGCACAACCGGTTATCTCGCGACGAGAGAGAGATGTTGTCGTTGCCGGCTAATTTTTCGTTTATCAAAACATGCACAAAATGTGGTACCTATGTTACAATAAAAAAATAGTCGGCATGTAAGAGTTCGTAGAGTAAAATACCACGGATAAGAAATATTACTTTTATCTCTAGTTTTGACGTAACGAGTCAAGTAACTATGTTAGCTTCGGTAGACAAATAGAGATAACGGGTAAACATAATTTTACTGCGGAGACCAATCCTAAATCAATGCATTTTCGTTTGGAGTGCTTGCTGTGAATGTATATGTCACCGTAAGATTGCAAAAACCGTTAGATTGTAATCTAGCGCTTTTTATCTCGTTAGATTGTAAACTGTCGAAAGATTGTGAACCGTTCAATGTTCTGAGTGTCAATTTTTGTAATATTCATTGTATTTACGTTTTCTTGTCTCTTTCTTGTAGGTTAGGTTAGGGTTCGACATAAATAACGAGGTAGTGCCCGGCCTGCGGCCGTTTAGATCATATCGGGTTAATATACCTAACAGATTACAATCTACCGAAAATAATGCATTATGTTGTAATCTTTCGACAGTTTACAATTTCGCGAGTTAGATTATAATCTAACGGTTTTTACAATATTATGGTGACATATACACGAAACTGAACTCTAAAACAAGCCAGTTCATGTTCATTTTACTTTGACGCTAATGTGTTCGAACGCTCACAATCAATTTAATTTGCCATGTTTTAAAACTCAGCTTAAGCGTACTTATTAAACTTCCGAAAGTTATTGTAGAACTTGAATAATCCCGACGAGCGATAGAGCTGGTTTTGGAATTAATTGAACCAGAAATTCACTAATTTATAATGAGTACGAATGTTCTAGATAATCAAATGTACATCAAATTAGCTGATGCCCGCGACTTCGTCCGCGATCCACGTGGATTGAGGATTTTTGGTTCCCGCGGTAACTCTTTAATTTTCCGGGATAAAACCCGTGTCTACGTGTTATTCCAGACTATCTCTGTGCCAAATTTCATCCAGATCCGTTCAGCCGTGTTGGCATGATCGAGTGATAAGATATCTATCCATCCGTCCATCCAATTACTTTCGCATTTATAATAATATGTATTAGTTACCTACTAGATAAGTACCACAGCGTACCTAAGTATAAAATCCATAATATACTGACTCTCGACTTTTTTTAGTAACGTTTAGTTTTTTAGACGATAACTTTTTAGGCCCCGGCCCCCGACGTAAAAATTCTACATTAATGGCCTCGACACATACCTAACTATATATAGTTGTACGTACGTACAACATTAGTCTAAGTGTACACTGTACAACCTTTATGTGTAGGTATTTGTCTTTGGCATTATAGCTTCCGAACGGATGAAAAAAGTTTGATTTAGTTTATTTTTGTTTGAAATTAGTGACTTGATCGAGTGTTCTTAGCATTTCTAATTCAAGATAGCTGCTTTAAGATAATCAATTTTTTTCCCCGATCTATCTGGTTGATTTGAACTTCAATGTGTCGGGTTTTTTTTACTATAAAAAGACTCTCTTAATTATTATACTCAAACCTTCCTAAAATTACGTATATTACGATTTAAAAAAACATTAAAATCAGTCTATTGGTTTCCGAGAAAATCGTTTACAAACAAACACACGTATGACGGGTCGAATACACAACTTCCTTTAGGGCAGAGATGCACAGACCGCGGCCCGCGGGCCGCATGCGGCCCGCCGGTCGAATACTGGTGGCCCGCCGACAGCAAAAATAATACTCTCGTACATTCGAAAAATATTGAATTCTATTCCAGAATAAAACCAAAAAAAATATGTTCGAAAAGTAATTTGAATCTCGCGCGCGCGCTCTTAAGTGCGCTTATCGGTGCGCCGTGCATGCGTCGGTAACAGCGGTCGGTAATGTTCGTGCTGATCTCGGTTAAATTCGTTTTCTTGAGGAAGCGCCGCGGCCGGCGCGGCGGCGCGTTATCCGCGGGTTATATTGTTAGAGCAAGCGAGATAGCAATAGTCCCGAATTCCCGATTGCTCGCGTAGGTAGATACACGAAGCTTCCAGAGTCGGTTTCGAGATTTCTCCAGACAGTTTTCGACTCTATACGCGCGGTATAAAAGCCACGCTAACCGCAGCGACCGACAGTTCGGTTTTAATTTGAGTGAAGTGTCAATAGTTCTAGTGTAGATTTTAACTCGACTAGCCGGTGTATAATTGTGTTGTGAAATCGTAAGTAAAACTCTGTTATTAATAAGTGTTTCCCTACCTATTTAATCAATTATTTTTGGTAATTTAAAAAAGGATGGGTAATTTAAGTAGGTACTGTAATTGTTTTTAGGTGCTGTGTTAATCCTAGCCAGGATTAGAACGCAACATGGACAAGCCAGGACCTAGTAATAAACGTAAGGTTAAAGATGAAAATCGGCAGTTTCAAGAAATTTGGACCGAGAAATACTTTTTTGTATGGTCACATAACAAAGTCGTTTGTTTAATTTGCAAAAATTCTGTTGCGATTGCAAAGGAATATAATGTTAAAAGGCACTATGAAACGCAGCATCCTACTTTTACCAAGTTTACAGGCGAATTAAGAAAGCAAAAAATGTTGTCTTTAAAACGGGAACTTATTGGTCAGCAAGCTATGTTTACAAAACCTATTCAAGATTCAGAAACAGCTACAGAAGTTAGTTATGAAATTTCTCGAATGATAGCAAAGCGAAGTCGCCCCTTCAATGATGGGGATTTTGTAAAAGAATGCATAGAAATTGCCGCTAAGAAAATGTGCCCAGAAGCAGCAAAAAAGTTTGAGAAAATTCAACTGAATCGTATGACTATCCAAAGACGAATTATGTCTTTGTCAGGTAATATTGCGGAACAATTAAATGAAAAAACTAATATCATTGAATTTTTTTCATTAGCACTCGACGAATCCACTGATATTAGTTCCACAGCTCAACTTCTCATATTCATACGAGGTGTTACTCAAGATTTTGAAGTCTTAGAAGAGTTATTAGGAATGTGTTCATTGAAAGGTCAAACCAGAGGAGTTGATATACTCAATGTACTTTTGGATGAGTGTTCAAAAACTAATTTGGACTTATCAAAATTATCGGGAGTTGCGACTGACGGTGCTCCTTCGATGATTGGTGTCAATTCTGGGCTAGTTACTTTGCTGAAAAAGCATCTGCAAGAAAAAATCATAAACGCTGAAGATCTCATGCAGTTTCAATGCATTATACACCAAGAAGCCCTCTGTTCTAAAAAAATTGAATTTCAAAATGTCATGAAAGTGGTAGTTTCGACTGTAAATTTCATAAAATCACGAGGACTCAATCACAGGCAATTCAAACAATTCCTTGATGACATCAAAAGCGAATATGGAGATTTACTGTATTATACAGAAGTAAGGTGGCTAAGTCGTGGATTGACACTGGAACGATTTCTAAATTTAATAGAAGAAATTGGAATATTTCTGGCGGACAAACAAAGGGATGTCCCGGAACTTAAAAATCCTGATTGGTTGTGTGATTTGGCTTTTTTAGTTGACATTACAAATCATTTGAATGTCTTGAACACACGGCTTCAAGGCAAAAATCAACTGATATCCCAGCTCTACGCTCATGTATCATCCTTTCAATGCAAGCTGACACTTTTCAGATCGCAATTGAATTCTGGAAATTACAATCATTTTCCGAATTATAAGAAAATGGCTGAAAAATTCAACAACACTGCGATTAATTTCAGTTATGTAGAAAAGCTAGATATTTTGATTCAATCTTTTCAAGACAGATTTTCGGAGTTTAAAAAATTGAAACCTCTGTTGGACATATTCAGCAATCCTTTCACGATTTCAGTTGAAAATGCGCCAGAGTCAATGCAGTTAGAAATTATCGACATTCAAAACGACCAAGATTTACGCAACAAATTCAACGAAGGAGACTTGCTGAACTTTTACCGCTGCATTGATAAAAATACGTACAAAGAGTTGCGTATAAACGCTCTGAAATGTGCCAGCTTATTTGGTTCTACCTATATATGTGAACAAACCTTTTCAATACTAAATAATAATAAAACAAAAAATCGAAACCGCCTTGCAAATGAAAGTTTGGAAGCAGTTTTACGTGTTGCTACAAGTAAATTTGAGCCAAATATAAAAAAGATTGTAAGCACTATGCAGTGCCACGCTTCAAATTAATAAATTCTTTTTCAATTTTAATACATATTTATCAATTCTTTATTGTCTTTAATTACCTATACTTCTGGCGGCCCGCCATCAGTTCATAATTTGCCCGAGTGGCCCCTAGTCTTAATAAGTCTGTGCATCCCTGCTTTAGGGAGTCGGTTAAAATCCTACGGCTTCTTACCACATTCCCAGTACTATCTTCTGTCTGTTTAAAATTGAATTGCAATTTTGGAAAAGATAAAAGATTGTGTTTTATGTCTTGATATAGGTTTAATTAAACAGATATTTGACTAAATTCGATCATTAAGATAAATGATAAATGATTTATTTATTCCATGTAAGGCCACTTGTGTCACTTATGATACGTTAAAGACTCTACCACCGGTTCGGAAAACTGTTTCTACTGAGAAGAGCCAGCAAGAAACTCAGCAGTTGCTCTTTTCTTAAAAAACAAAAAGGTTACAATATTATGTATGTAAATAGAAATAGAGTACTAAAATTCTACATCAATGTATTCGATGTATATTCTTTCGGTTCGTTCTTTGGCAGGGATACGCCATATTGGAATAATTAACATAAATACGTTATACGAGTATTTTGACGTTTGAAAAGTTAGTCTCTTACCGGCAGACTCAGCGATTATTGAATACTTTTGTGTTTATATCGCAATTTGATTTAGAGCTTAGCAGTAGCAACTGCAGTCTGATCAAATGATTAATTTATTGTTGTTGTGATGCTTTGGCCAAGTTTTATACTTAACTGTTTACGTTAAATCTCTCGTAAAACCGCTACACGTTGTGACCATTCGCTCGTGCAAGTTTTAAAGAGAGTACAAACATATTTTAAAAGTATTTTTAATTATTTGCCCACTTTTGGAATTATGCTTACACTTCAGACATTAGTAGTTACTAGGTCGTACGTATACACTAAGTAGGGACTTAGCTACGCAGTATCGAGGTCAGGCGACCTGCAAGCCTCGGGCTAGACAAAGCCTGCCTTTAATTACTAGAAACAGTTCTTTCATATGCCCTTAGAACCTTTATACCCTTTGAATGTTATGAAACAGGCAATGATAAAGAAAAGGGACTGAGAAAAAGGTCAGGTGGGTTACTACCGTTGCATAAAGCAGTATTATTTCAAAAGTTCAAAGATAATGTAAAACGTAAGCTCATTGATAAATCTTATTACCATCATGTAAACTGTAAAGGATTATTAAATGGAAAGGAAGCAATAATTTCCTCTGGTAGTTCCTTAGTTTAAGATGATTCATGAGATGGTGATAAAAAAAACCTTGCTGAGATTGTTGTGGGCTCTTCTCAGACCAGGGCGCGCTTTTTTTTTATAATTTCCCCCGTAGCTTTAGTTTTAAGATACCGTATCTAGCTGATAATAACCATCACGTTTTATAAGTAATTGGACGTACAGTGTACCTAATTTGAATAAAGAAATATTGAATTGATTTGAAAAAAAAAAAACAGTTTAATTTTACGTACCTACCTTGACGTTCCCAAAGTAAGGATTATAATTCTAAAACACAAACGTCAACAATAGGTTCGTTAGACCTTCGTATCCTTCAAACAGAAATAGAAGTCCTTTTTTATCCCGTAAATAGAAATAAATAATGGAAACGTGAGTGAATGTACGTCCTATCACGTGGCGACCGTGTTAACCGTCCGAGTAAATGTCCCTCATCACTCTCCGGCCATGAGGGCAGGATGTCGTCATTCTGAAATACCCTCTTCATGAGGGTAGACCGTAGAATGTATTGCACTCTTCATTTTTAGGAATCTCTACATGGAATGATTATTGGGACCACAGATTACCTATTCTGTGCCACTGGGTACCTAGGTCCGAGCCCGATTTTTCTGTTTTTTTTTTTAATTCTACTACATTTAGCCCTTGTCTGCGATTTCACCTGATGGTAAGTCTAAGATGGTAGCGAGCTAACCTGTAAGAGGTAGGTACGGCAGTATAATTAATCCCATACCATTACCTATTCTGTTCCCATACTTACCCCCTATCGGTTTCTATACGCGGCATATCTCCCTATCATTGTTTTTTATGCCGTAACAGACAGATGAAACTTATAGAAGATACTGCCATGGACTCGCTTTCTCCATTAAATAAAGTTTTCAAAATATATTTTTTTTAACTAGCTGATTGTTTGTTTGTTGGTTTGTACTTCAATCACGCCGCATCAGTACAACTGATTAACGTGATGTTTTACATAGGTACAATTGAGGACCTGCTTAGTGACGTAGGTTACGTTTTCCTGCGAAAAATTAAGGAGTTCCCGTCGGAACACAAAAAACTGGATCCCCGGCATGCGGATGCTATGCCATTACATAGGCTACTTTTTATCCCGGAAAATTGAAGAGTTTCCACGGGAATTAATGGGGATGATTCTTTTTTTACTTATTTAAAAGGGCATAATTACTTCCCAAGTGGTCCCATATAAATTTTATCGAAATCGGTCGAGCGGTTTTTAAAATATCAACAATAAAATAAGTACTTTGTATAGCGTGTGCTTGTTGTTGTAAAGTTGGCGCGGGAGTTTGAAGTCGGTTGTTTAAAAAGTATTTTTTATATTAAATTATTTGTGTTCGTTATAGTCAGGACAAGGTTTGTATAAAAAAAAATTAAGAGTTAAAAATTTAAAAAAAACCGGCCAAGTGCGAGTCGGACTCGCGCACCGAGGGTTCCGTACTCAAGAAGTATGTACTGAAGCAAAACAATCAGGCAAAAACCAATATGTTTATTTGACGACGAGTACGAGGTTTACTGTTAATATCAAAAAAACTATGCTAGTTAGAGCATTGGCTATAGTTTTCCTGTAAAATATACATAAATTCCTATTGACCATAATTATTTCAGATTTTTCGATTGGTAAACTCCGGAGATAAGGGGGGGGGAGCGGTATTTTTTTAGACTTTTTCCCCGATAAATCAAAAACTATCATGACTAAAAATAATTAAAAATCTGTTTTAGAATGTACAAAGTAAACCCTTTCATATGATACCACACACAGTACAGTTATCTCACTTTTAAATTTCAACCCTCCGATTTTCCCCCCTTTTTAAATAAGAACAAAAATAATTTCCATTTTTTTTTAATTCCAGTGTCTTTGGGCCACTAATATACACAACTATTCCAAATTTCATGTCGATAGCTTCAGTAGTTACTGAAATAATCGAGTGTGACGGACGGACAGACGGACAGACAGACGGAGAAAGTCGCACCATAAGGGTTCCATTTTACCATTTTGGTACGGAACCCTAAAAATTAAGAGCGGGAACCAAATACCGTCGAGTTTTGCGCTTAGCATTCATTTTTATTTATATGCATTCAAGCAAATTTATGCATCAGGGAGTTCCACAGATAAAAAATTTTCCACCAGAGATATTATCGTGTAACATGCTATTCCTTACATAAATATCAAAATACACAAACTCCAAAGTATTTTATATTAAAAGCGATAAGCATCGTTGCCAAAGCGGCGGCTTGTTTGTGCAAATAATGCCGGGGCTGAATAAATACGAGATAGGAAAAAGTTTCACTTTTGCGGTCCTGGCTTCTTCCCGCTAACTGCGGTTACAACCATTGATGTTGCCTTTAACTTACTTTTGATGACCTCCATGGTGCAGTATGTAGCGCTGTTGTCTTAACGTGCGGAGGTCCCGGGTTCGATCCCCGGCAGGGTAAATTTTGGAATTTTATAATTTCTGAATTTTCCCTGGTCTGGCCTGGTGGGAGGCTTCGGCGGTGGCTAGTTACCACCCTACCGGCAAAGACGTGCCGCCAAGCGATTTAGCGTTCCGGTACGATGCCGTGTAGAAATCGATTAGGGGTATATGGGTTTAATATAACTGCCATGCTCCTAACAGGTTAGCCCGCTACCACCACTACTATACCATCTCATCACTTACCATCAGGTCAGATCGCAGTCAAGGGCTATCTTGTAGACTCGTAGAGGATAAAAAAAACTCAGGGTTACAATTATTGACGTTTCATAGAGCTTACTTGAACTCGAAGCTGTATGCCTAGTGGGAGATTTTCTTCCCATTCGATCGCGACAACGTTAACTACGATTTGTATGGAATTGTCATGCGCTTGACAGCTGGCGCTCGATCGATTCCATTGAATTAAATGGTAGTTAACGTTGTCGTGATCGAATACGTAAACCACTCAAACTAGGCCTGATGAAAACAAGCCATGTGGTGTCGTTGGACATCTCTAAGAACATAGTTCCTTTCAAATAAATTTTTTATTTATTCAATTTAAATCAATATTTATTTATTCAATTTAGGTACCTACACTGTGCACTTATTGACGTCCAAATTGATGTTGCTTTCGTTTTGCTATTATATTAAAAAAACCGGCCAAGTGCGAGTCGGACTCGCACACCGAGGGTTCCGTACAAACCTGTAGTAAGTTTTAAATTAAATGTTTTTTTTAAATATTTGAGTTAATTGAATGAAAGGTAAATTGCGGTTTACGATTTATGACGTATTAAAAAAAAACTACTTACTAGATCTCGTTCAAACCAATTTTCGGTGTAAGTTTGCATGGTAATGCACAACATATATTTTTTTTAGTTTTATCATTCTCTTATTTTAGAAGTTACGGGGGGGGGGGACACACATTTTACCACTTTGAAAGTGTCTCTCGCGCAAACTATTCAGTTTAGAAAAAAATGATATTACAAACCTCAATATCATTTTTAAAGACCTATCCATAGATACCCCACACCAATGGGTTAGATGAAAAAAAAATTTTTGAGTTTCAGTTCTAAGTATGGGGAACCCCCAAAATTTATTGTTTTTTTTCTATTTTTGTAAAAAAATCTTAATGCGGTTTACAGAATACATCTACTTACCAAGTTTCAACAGTATAGCTCTTATAGTTTCGGAAAAAAGTGGCTGCATGTGACATACGGACGGACAGACAGACAGACATGACGAATCTATAAGGGTTCCGTTTTTGCCAAATTTGGCTACGGAACCCTAAAAAACGCGAATTTCGTGTATATATACATTAAAACCCTGAAAACAATATTACGCTCCTTTTTTGGGCAGTCGTGTAATTAACCTTTTTATTGAAAACTTTACTCTTATACTACCCTCGTCTAGTTACTAGGTATACACAAGTATAAATTACAAATTTAAAACAACCCCCGACGTAATATGGAAGTAACAGATTAAGAAAAAAGCTGATAACCTTCAGACGGATGAACAGATTTTCATGAAACATGGCTAAAATCACTCGGGATAAAATTATCTATGACACAAAAAAAACAAAACGAAAATCGGTTCATCCGTTTGGGCGCTACGATACCACAGACAGATTAAACTTATAACACCCCTCTCTTTTTGCGTCGGGGGTTAAAAATAATATTATGCCTGCGTGGAGTGCTGGCAAGAACATTGGCCGCATTTCTGATTGTGATCCTTTCAGCCAGGCTGATCCTTTGCGGAAAAAAGAGTCGGTAATTATTAATTCTCACATTCCCTTACCGGGAATCAAACACGGCACCCTTCTTCTCACAAAGACCACTGACCTGCACTGGCCCTGGGCCATGGAGGTCTAAAGTATTATAAGGTTTGTAGAGGTCCGTAAGTATTATTATACTTCTAACCCTCATAATGAGGCCAGTTCTACCCAACGTCCGCCATTTATTTAATGCTCAGTAGGGTTAGTGTAAGATCTCAGACCCAACGTTGATAAATATTCGAACGAAACACTATTTAGCGTTAAAGTAAAATAAATCTTAGACATTTTGTTTTTAAACTTTCGTTTGTGTATTTATCTGCATGCGGACCAAGCAGAAACCTCGCGAAATTAAAATATTGAATTAAGATTTTTAGGTTCGTTTCTATTTTTGATTTCGATCGAAAGTAATACTAAGTATTACTATACGGTAGAAGCCTCACGTAGGACAGTGGATAGTGTAAATTATATTTCAGACCTCGAATTCCTGTGAATCGAGGTCTTTCTTCAGAATTTTCACTAAAGTTTTATTAAGTAGGTACATAAGTTAAATAACAGTACACTTATGATAAAAAGCGTAAGCGATAAGTTTATGATAATATTGTCAGGTTCTTGTTTAATTAATTATTATAATGTTATGTTGAAAAATTTATTTTAATCATTGATGCTTACCTAATCTTTGGAAAAGTGAGATTACTAATTAATATAGTTCTGCCTCAACACAAAGGCTCCGATCAGACAATATTTCGCGTATCGATTTAGCATAATAATGCCTCGATGTCGAAATATCGAATCGGCTTGCATTTCAAACAAAGGATAATACCCGGTACTAATCCACACATTCAGAGGAGATAATAAACTGACGTCATTGTCTCGATCAAATACATTGCAAGATTGTACAGGAAGGTACTTAATACTTATACCTAGCAAAGTGACTTTTTCATTAAATAATAAATTGTTTTTTTTGTAACATTTATTAAAAACAATACAATTGCACTTAAAGTTAACTAGCCTAACCTAATTACTATATAAATCATGCCCGCAGCGAATGGTGGCACTTCATGCTGGCTGCATTTCCGCGCTGGACAGCCAGGCTGATCCTTTGCGCAAAAAATGAGCCAGCCCTTCTTGGAATTTGTATTTAATTTTTAAATTTCATTGTCAGGGTCTGCATCCGTATACGAGTATAGTTGAATTTCCACGGATGCGTATGAAATGATTTACCTACTCCCTCGTTTCTTATCCTAACCGTTATGATATGGGACGCCCTTAAGGCCTCCATTTTTCCATCCGCTTATAATAATGGTATCTTCAAATCAAGAGTGAATCTTAGGCTGCATCACTACTTGCAGAAAGTCTGATTGCAGCCAAGCGTTAGTCTATACCACCACCACTACTACTACCACAGAATAGGTAATAGTACAATCTACTATATTAGTGGTAATGACCGGGACCGACGGCTTAACGTGCTCTCCGAGGCACGGGGGTGAAACACCGCCAACTTCCTAACTCCGGGCTGGCACGGAGAATTTCTTAACTGAAAACTCCAATACCTAACAATTATCATACCCGACCGGGGATCGATCTCATGACCTCTTTATCCGCAGTCGACTATGCGAACCGCTAGACCAACGAGGCAGTTAAATTTATACATAGTTACGCTGTTACAGTCAAGGTAATAATGTTTCAATAAGAGAAATGTCCAGTCCTATCATTAATATCTCGTCGTAGCTTAAAACTTCAACGGAAAACTGACAGACATTTAAATTAATTAAAAGGCATAATTCATCTTAATCACGATCAAATCGTGGTATAGTAATTAGTTTTTGAGCAACAGATGTTTAGTCTGTTAGGTATTTAGTTTTGTAGATTATTTAGTTTTAACTAGCTCATGCCCGCGACTTCGTCCGCGTAGAATGAGGCTTTCCGGTTCCCGCGGAAATTCTTTAATTTTCCGGAATAATAGTAATATATGTGTTATTCCAGACTATGATCTATCTCTGTGCCAAATTGCCATTCAGCCGTTCTGGCGTGATTGACTAACAAACATTCATCCAACCAAACTTTCGCATTTATAATATTAGTAGGTAAAAATTACGTATAACTTTTTTTTTGCAGTTTACTTTCTCACTCACAATAATGTTCTATACAATATAAAAAATATTGCTCACTAATCTTCGAGTCTCTGTCAATCAGATCTTTTAAAAAAACCGGGCAAGTGAGAGTCGGACTCGCGCACGAAGGGTTCCGTACCATTATTAATAAATAATTACCTTTGTTAATGAACCGCAAGACTAACTTTGTTTGTAGAGGTTTATTGTTAATATCAAAAAAACTATGCTAGTTAGAGCATTGGCTATAGTTTTCCTGTAAAATATACGTAAATTCCTATTGACCATAATTATTTCTAATTTTTCAATTGGTAAACTCCGGAGATAAGGGGGGGGGAACGGTATTTTTTTTAGACATTTTCTCCGATAAATCAAAAACTATCATAACTAAAAATAATTAAAAATCTGTTTTAGAATGTACAAAGTAAACCCTTTCATATGATACCCCACACAGTACAGTTATCTCACTTTTAAATTTCAACCCTCAGATTTTCCCCCCTTTTTAAATAAGAACAAAAATAATTTCCAATTTTTTTTAATTCCAGTGTCTTTGGGCCACTAATATACACAACTGTTCCAAATTTCATGTCGATAGCTTCGGTAGTTACTGAAATAATCGAGTGTGACGGACGGACAGACAGACGGAGAAAGTCGCACCATAAGGGTTCCATTTTACCATTTTGGTACGGAACCCTAAAAATTAATCCACTCGGACACCATCTCGGAAAACTAGGCATTGATAAGTCTTCCATCATGAAGTCGTACATACTCGTAAATAAAGCTCCGCGTATTCGAATAAATGCTTTCCTCATGTTTAATGTTCATGTTTACGTGAGCCTTTCTTTTTTTCCTTTTGTCAAAAATGAAAAAAGAAAGCCACCAATTTCTCATTGCCTTTGGCAGCGGTTTTCCCACCTTTATTACGCTCCGAACATGACTGCTATAGAGTATTCTGTGCTGTTACACGCGACACGCGTTGGCTTCACGACACGTGCGGATTCAATGGATTTCGTCTGATTAAATTATGCTATGTGCGTAGATTATATTTGTGTTTCTGTCAATCTTATGATATTATCATGGAACTATGTACGTAGTACTTATTAGTTCCATGGATATTATAGATCGTCAGATATTATATTAGTGGGAGATCCGCAGGGCCACCGCGTATCTTTTGCATCAATCATTGATACATCGCAATCACCTCCGATTGGCTGAATTTATGGTATTCTTGCTGCGTCAATGGGTTTCGTCCAATAGTGAAAGAGTGTTAACCAATCAGAGGTGATTGCGATGTTTCAATGATTGATACAATAGATACGCGGTCAGCCAGCAGGTAAGTATAAGAAATTTATACCCTCATCTGTTATTTTTTTGTGATAAGAAATAAATGATAGATAATATACTCATTGACATATCGCGAATAGGTTGCCTTGTTTAATTGCGTGCGGATAATACCTATATTTATACATATCGAAATATATATAAATCACGTGTCACGTTGTTTGTCCGCGATGGAATCCTAAACTACTTAACCGATTTTAAATTAAATTTGCAAACCGTGTGCAGTTTGATCAAACTTGAAAGATAGGGTAGCTTACATCTTAATTTATATGGCAAAACAACGTTTGCCGGGTCAGCTAGTATCTATATAAAATCGTTAAGGGATCAACGCACAGCCTAAACCGCTGGGGTTAGAAACTTGAAATTTTGACAGTAGGTTAGGAAGCGATTTCCGAAATTCCACCCCTAAGGGGGCTCAATTGACGGTAAAAGTTTGTATGAAAGTCCGTCAGTTTCCAAGTTATAAACCAAACATACACAAACATCAAACAAGTTAAAGGTATTTGAGCTAACGAACGGTTTAAAATGAAGAAACATGTGATTTCACATTTTTTGAAGATTTTACCCCCAAAGGGTTCACCCCTTAGGGTATGAAAGCTTGAATATATAGAAATATAACATTCTGATTCTGTTTGATTGGGAGCGCTAAACAAGTTAAGAATGTCAATGCCACAATGCCGTAGGCAACAAGCATGAACAACGATTTTGATGAAATTTAATATAGGGATAGTTTGCATCCCGGGGAAGGACATAGTCTTTCGGGGACACTTTAATTTTCCGGGATAAAAGTAGCCTATGTATTATTCCAGACTATAATCTACCTCTGTGCCAAATTTCATCCATATCCATTTAGCCGTTCTGCCGTGATTAAGTAAAAAAAACATCCATCCATACAAACATTCGCGTTTACAATATTAGTAAGGATATCCTAAGGCCGTAAATGTTATCAAGTAAGTATCCCATTTTAAAAAGAACTATTTTTACCTTATTACAAGTTAATCAAACAACCAATCGAAAAAGTAATGAAGTCATCCAGTGGTTTGAGCTGTGCGTTAATAGATCAGTCAGTATGTCCTGTTCAGTGTTCCAGTTATATACCTATTCAGATTATTTCCCCGAACACAAAAACAATTTTACGCCCCTAACAGAGGGCTTAATTTATATTAATGCCCCCAGCTGTAAGATGCCTGTAAGTGATTTTCCACTTCCTTATTTGAGCCCGCAGACCGGAAAAACAAGATTATTATTTGTAGTATTTATTTATGAAAAGCTTTTATTTATGCCACCAGTTATTATTTATTACTAGTTGATGCCCGCGACTTCGTCTGCGTGTAATAAGTTTTTTTAATTCCCACGGCAACTCCCTAATTTTTCGGGATAAAAAGTAGCTTATGTGTTATTCTAGAGTTCTAGACTATAATCTATCTCTGTGCCAAATTTCATCCAGATCCGTACAGCCGTTCTGTCATAATTGAGTAACATCCAACATAATTAAACATCCATCCATCCACCCATACATCCATCCAAACATTCGCATTGATAATATTAGTATAGCTGAGAAAGTGAAAGTGCGTTTGTCTGTCCTTCAATCACGCCGCAACAGAGCAACGGATCGAAGTATTTTTTTGCATGGGTATAGTTCAGGACCTGCAGAGTGACCTTAGGCTACTTTTTATCTCGGAATATTAAGGAGTTGCCGTGGGAATTAAAAAAACTTATTCCACGCAGACAAAGACGCGGGCAACAGCTAGTTTGATATATCTAGGATCTAGGTGTAGGTATATGCCAACAAACGTCACGAAGTCGCGGGCATCAGCTAGTTTATGATATTAGTATGATAATATGTTTGCTCACCTTTGTCTCTTTGTTTCAGTGACGGACTGCATAGTATCAGGTTGGGGGGAGTGGTCCGAATGTGATACAACGTGTGGATCTGGTAGCATGGAGCGAAGCAGGCGCGTGGTGCAAGCACCAGCTCACGGCGGCCACCATTGCCCGTCGCTGGTGCAAAGGAGAGCTTGTCAAGCACACCATGGATGCTCGGCGGACAGCGATGTGCCTTTACGAGGTAACTAATATAATATGAGTCAGGTAGCATTGGGCGTAAAAGACGAGTGGTCAAAGTACCAGCTCACGGTGGCCATCTTATCCCCGTCGCTGGTGCAAAGGAGAGCTTGTCAAGCACACCATGGATGCACGGCGGACAGCGATGTGCCTTTACGAGGTAACTAATATAATATGAGTCAGATAGCATTGGGCGTCAAAGACGAGATTGTTCTAAGACAAGCTCCAGCACACGGCGGCCATCATTGCCCGTCGCTGGTGCAAAGGAGAGCTTGCCAAGCACACCATGGATGTTCTGCGGACAGCGCTGTGCCTTTACGAGGTAACTAATATAATAAGACAAGCTCCGGCTCACGGCGGCGACCACTGCCCGTCGCTGGTGCAAAGGAGAGCTTGCCAGGCACACCATGGATGTTCTGTGGACAGCGATGTGCCTTTACGAGGTAACTAATATATTATGAGTCAGGTAGAATTGTGCATCAAAGACGAGTGTTCTAAGACAAGCTCCAGCACACGGCAGCCATCATTGCCCGTCGCTGGTGCAAAGGAGAGCTTGCCAAGCACACCATGGATGTTCTGCGGACAGCGATGTGCCTTTACGAGGTAACTAATATTAATAAGACAAGCTCCAGCTCACGGCGGCGACCACTGCCCGTCGCTGGTGCAAAGGAGAGCTTACCAGGCACACCATGGATGTTCTGTGGACAGCGATGTGCCTTTACGAGGTAACTAATATAATATGAGTCAGGTAGCATTGGGCGTAAAAGACGAGTGTTCTAAGACAAGCTCCAGCACACGGCGGCCAACATTGCTCGTCGCTGGTGCAAAGGAGAGCTTGCCAAGCACACCATGGATGCTCGGCGGACAGCGATGTGCATTTACGAGGTAAATGGAATGAAATATACTATAATGTACACCAAAAAAAACAAAGAATCACAAACAATAAAAGTAAAAATAAAAATTTACACAATAGGGATGATGCCTTTGTCAAAAATAAATTATTTCTTACTGATTTTTAAGTAGAGGGTCTTCCAAAATACCTTAAATTGATATCATGGGTTAGTTTCAATTTTGATAATCATTTTAAACTATAAAGAAAAAAAGCATGTTGAAATTTGATGACGTCACATCTATAACTTTTATACAAATTCCATAATAGAAGCGCGTTTTTAAGTTTGATAAAAATTCCTATTTCCTAAATTATTCCTAAATTTGATAAAGAACTGCTGTTTGACTGAGTTGTCATCATGCCAATTGGCGGCCTTAATACCTTTGAAGCGATCTCTACCAGGCAACCAAGTTGATAAAGGATTTAAAACCAGGAGGTAATACAATGGATTCATCTTACAGCTTTCATATTTGAATAAATCACTAAACATCTGTAGTCATCATAGTCAACACTCAGCTGATTACCTACTCGTACTTCCAGTGGCATGTAGGGACTTTCACTCACCCCGGTTTTGGATCCAATGGCTCCCTGCGACTCACTTTATGTCTCCTATCGTACGCCAAGATAGAAAAAATATTGACTCAAAAGTATTTGTCGCACTTTTTATAACTTAAACTAATATCTTAATAGTCGCTAACTCTACCGTCTACTAGTTAATTATTATAGATACATTGCAATAATTGCGTGTCGAACCATGTGACAGGCTGTCTACGAAATTGGAAAACCATATAAGGGTTGCTTTGAAAGATCCTTCACTTAAATGTTACTCACAAGTTATCCACGCGGATCTAAAGATTCTATATTCAAATGCAAAGCAGATGTCAGACCTCTCTTCAAGGCGCCTTCTTGAATTGAAGAGCAATTCGGCATGATATATAAATGCTATTGTAAATGACCAGGCGCATATATCTCGCAACTAGATGATTAAGTGTTTTTTAATTCCCGCGGGAAACCCCTTTAGTAATTTTTCAGCGTAAAAAGTAGCCTTTGTCCTTCTCCGGGATAAAAAATCTCTATACCAATTTTCATTTAAATTGGTTGAAAAGAAGTGACGTGAAAGCGTAGCAGACGTACACACTTTCACATTCATAATATTAGTATGGATTTCGGTTAGCAAATATCTAGCAGTAATATACCTACTAATTAGGTACTAATGGAAATTTTAATATTTTATACGGATGGTTTACGCATTAGTTAGAATTAAAATATCCGATCCACCAAACCATCTTTTTAAATTATATTTTACACCTGCCTACACATTTATATTAACAATGGAGGAATGTACAAGCCGTTAAGCGCTTACGAGCACGAAGAAACCAAAATATAGTTATTATGTATGTAATTTATTTGTGAAATAAATAAATTAATAATCCAGTGTTGAATGTCCACTGGTATAATGCAAACAGTGGCGTTTTAATACCAGTATGGCACTGGAATGAATTTACTGGGTCCAGCGACTGGGAACGTGAAACGGACCGTAATCCATACTAATATTATAAATGCGAAAGTGTGTCTGTCTGACTATCTGTCTGTCTGTCTGTCTGTCTGTCTGCTACGCTTTCACGGCCCATCTGTTCAACCGATTTTGATGAAAGGTACAGAAATAGGTTGTACCCCGGGGAAGGACATAGGCTTATTAATATCCCGGAAAATTCAAAAGAGTTCCCGCGGTAATCAAAAATATTTATCTCTTCAGCCGATTTTGATGTAATTTGGTATAGGGATAGATTGTATCCAGGGGAAGGACATAGGCTACTTTTATCCCGGAAAATTAAAGAGATCCTGCGGGAATCAAAAAACCTAAATCCACGCGGACGAAGTCGCGGGCATCATCTAGTCTAGCTTATTTGCGATTTACTCCATAATATTTGTATTGCGTCCATGCAGCACACCAGCTTGTTGACAGATAAACTGTAAGCTGTTGACAGTTTCTTGTTAATCGGGGAAATTGTTTGGACAGTTCACACGACTGTGTAAACTTGATAGAACACACTCAGGGTTCTGCGCTCCGTAATTTAGCGTTAATGCTTAAGATTTACAGCTAATGGACTACCCACTACACAGGCGTGGCGCGGCGCGGCACACAGCGACAAGTGATTTTTGTACAATTGGGTATTTGACAACTATTCAAATAAATTATATTGAAGTGAAACTTCTAATGCGACTTCCAACAAGGTAGCGTTAAACGTTTAACGCTACCATGGAGGGGGTATGAGAGCACTGTTGCGAAGAATGAAAGAATGAGACAGAACAATAGAATACAAGTTATATTCATCTCAATCTCTCATAGGTTACTTTTCCGAAGTTTCGCTTCTGCCGTGTGTGAATTGCACACACACACTTTTTTGTGATTATTAAATAGAGAGGATATCCCAAAAGTTATATCGACAGTATGTTAGTTAAATGTTCAGTATTCATAACTATCGATTAAAGTAGAAAAGTGCCTCGAACTTTGACTATTTCATAGAAAATCCCATACTAAGCACGCGTTTTGAAGTTTGAAAAAAGTTGCTGATTTGACTATTTATCAAATACCCAATTATATCACAGTGCATCTCCGTGCCGCGTCACCTAAGTGGGCCCAGCTCCAATCAAACTCATTAAAGAAATTGTTTGCCGATACGCGCCGCGATGCGCCGTGCATCTGTAGTGGGGCTGGACCTTAAGCTCTGTATGTGTACTGACTACGGAGTAGAATTAATGAAGCTATACTTTCGCGAACGATGAAACAACAGTCGTTTAAATTAATACATCCAACTGAAAATTAAATTAAATTGTAGCGGGAATTGTGATTTGATTCAAAACTTCAAAGGTTATCAAATCAAATCAATATTATCAATGCGAAAGTTTGGATGGATGGATGTATGGATGGATGTTTGTTAACATCTATCCATATATCCATCCATACATCCATCCATACATCCATCCATACATCATACATCAGACTATAATCTATCTCTGTAATCCGTTCAGCCGTTCGGGCATGATTAACAAACATCCATGTATCCATAAATCCATACATTCATCCAAACTTACGCATTTATAATATTAAGTAAGTAAGTAGCTATAGAAGGTTGCTGCCACCTAGTAAATTAAAAGATTCCTTGGCTTGTAACCGTTTTTGATGTACCTACTAAGTATGATTAAACGAGAATTAATTCCTTGCCAAATGATTTTAATCACACTGCAACAGTGTGATTAAAATTAATATATCTATTTACGATAGTGTTTTTGTTCATTATAGAGGAGTCCGCGATGATCCTGCCAGGAGCGCTATCTGTGAGCCGGCATTCCAATGAAACTGTGGATATCAGAAAAAACTTGCGCTTGCGCAACCCGGACGACCCGGAATCCAATTCACATAGAGAGTAAGTACCTACTATTGTTTTGAATTAAGTAAATAAAAAAAATTAAGCCTTAATATTTCACTGCTAAACAAAAAACTTGCAAAACTTAAGCCAATACGCTACAAGTTAGCGGTTGCACTCTCTATTTTCAACCGACTTCAAAAAAAGGAGGAGGTTCTCAATTCGACTGTTTTTTTTTTTTTTATGTTTGTTACCTCAGAACTTTTGACTGGGTGGACCGATTTGGATGATTCTTTTTTTGTTTGAAAGAGCATACTTCCCATGTGGTCCCATATAAATTTTATCGAAATCGGTCGATCGGTTTTTAAAATAACAACAATAAAATAAGTACTTTGTATAGCGTGTGCTTGTTGTTGTAAAGTTGGCGCGGGAGTTTGAAGTCGGTTGTTTAAAAAGTATTTTTTATATTAATTATTTACTATGTTATAAAGATGTAAATGATTGATTTAAGAAATAAAAATAAATCATGCATATTCCCTATTTACATAGACTTATTTCAATTCGTCACATTCTTTTTATCAAAGTTTTTTTAAAAATTTAAGTTAATTGTTTTAAAGATAAAATTAAAAACTGCTACTAATAATTTTTACAAAAAGTACCCTACGGCCAAATTCGTCACATTGTTCAATGAATTATACAATTAATTAAAGTTTATAACGTTAATAATTCAGAGTTGGTTTTCTGGAATAGGAATAAAACAAATTGAGAGAGAAACTAATTGAATAAACTAAACTAAAATACCTATAGTTTATTGCCTATGAAAATGAAAATAATTGTTCAGAAAAAAGTTTGACAAAATGTACCTAAGCAACAAACTTAGCTAGTAAACAATTAAAATATAATAACAAAACCATCATGGCCAAACCAATTTTAAAAGAACTCACAAAACGTTTTTTTAAATTTAATTAAAAGTATTGAATTTATGGTTTGACCTTTTAACTTTCTGTACAACTCAAAAACTTCTAAATGTCAGTCTGAGGCCTGAGCATACACGTCGTTAGTAGAATCGTTAGCTCTGAAAATCCTATTCTGTTCCCATAAACTAGGATAAATTGTCAGTAGGGGCCAAATGGAGGCGGATTTTAGGATAAATGTGTTTAGGATGCGATGTAAATCTTGATTGAAATGACACTGCCGATTGTTTCAGGTATTGCGTGCAGTTCGAAGTAACCAAGGTTTCTAAAGCGTGTCATACTGATTCTGACTATAAGCCTTTACGTGAAGGTATGTATGACATTGGTTAAAATACAATTTTATAGGTAATATAAATCATATATTTTTTAATTAAAGTTACATAGTTAAAAAAATATATGATGTAAGTATAAAAAGTCTCACATTGTCAAAAATTAAATGTCACGTATGAGAAAAAAACAATTTATGAAACAGCTTGCTATTATTACTTGAAATAGAAAAACGGCTGATCTGTCTGTTGATATTATGGGTTGGCATATAAATAAAGTGAAAAAGTCTCTTAGAAAGAGATGAAAGAAATGTAGCACCTGCTTCTTTGATTATGACATGTTTACAATGTTAAATATTGCTAATTTATGGTTACAGGCGGTTTTAAACAATATTTATATTCGATTTTATAATATATTTTATAGATTATATCTGTATGGATACAGGGGCCATACTGCCAACACTTAAAGGCATAATATTATTATTTTCTTATTGTTGACTTTCGGAAGTACGTGACATCAAACTGTCGTTTTGAGTAGGTAATATTGCTTCAGTATTGCAGTATGGCCCCTGTATGTGTGTGTTCTTATGTTCATTATATTAATTTAGTCTATGTGTTTTTATGGTTTTAATCGATTTAAAATGAAACTCCATACATTTTTTCCATCAGGCAACACAGTATGCGTGATGTGCGAAACGGCGGCTCTGCGGCGGGACCTAAAATGGCGGTGTGGTGGCCACGGTGTGGCGGGACACACAACACGCTTCTACGCGCTGGTGGCGCCGCACTGCCACGGGAAGTGGGTCCGGGGCGACACGCCGGACAAGACCAGCCAGTGCTGTGCCAATCCGGACTTTATATTTGTGTAACTTATCATAGGAGTCTTAATATGAGCCGCTATAGCCGATAGAGATGCGTTTACTGAAAATGTTTGTTTGACCCGCTAAAACCGACAGCTGCTAGAGTCACTGAAAATGTTTGTTACGTCTCACCCGATGCGGCCGAATAAAAGTGTAGCCCTACTATAGAGGCGCGGCACATAGCGACAAGTATTATTAATTGTACAATCAAGTCTGCTGCATCTCCGTGCCGCGTTGCTTATGTGGGTCCAGCGGCAGCTTCATTCAAAGTCATACAACGATATATTTTCCACTTACCTACGTGCCGCGCCGCGCCGTGCATTTGTAGTGGGGCTAGACCTTTATGCTGCTGAAGTCATAGTCATGGTATTGAATAAAAGAAGCGTGTACTTTTTGTAGCTCTATCGCCTATCGGCCGGTTTCTGAATTGAGAATTTCATGTTGAGTCTGTATCAAAGATTACATAAGAACTAATTAAGCAAATTTTTGTTTCTGAATTGATATTGGGCCGGTTTCTGAACTAAGCATTCAAGCAAAAACAGCAAGCTCCAACTCTCAAACCTTACACAATATCAATTCAGAAACAAAAATTTGCTTAATTAGTCCTTAAGTAGTCTTTGAAACAGACTCAACATGAAATTCTCAGTACAGAAACCGGCCGTCTATCATTCCGGGGCTATACTGCTTACGCTTTTAAAGCAATATGGTTTGATTATTGTTGACTTTCATGTTTTAGAATCATGATCCTTATTTTAGCAACGTCAAAGTACTTGACATCAAAATGACATTTTGAGTAATATTGCTTGAGTATTACTTTAAGCGTTGGCAGTATGACCCCAGGGATTTCACTTTTACTATGGCTACATAATTCTTACTATTTGCTATGATATTACGCAATGTGTATCAAACTACATATAGCACAAATATTAAGTATTTCATTCGTATTTCCTGTTTGTACGTTGGAAGTGCGTTACGCACCAAGAAACCCTTATGGACCTTTTCTTTAGGAAACCTTTGGAGTGCACACGTATAGTAATTTTCAGTACCTATAGAGTTTGTTGACTTGGAGCTTGTATGCCTTAACATGATCAAACACAATTAGCAAATTCAAACGCCATTACAAATTGATTAACTGATTATCAGCTGATCAAGTAGGTATGCATTGCAATTTTGATGCATCATGATAGTAAACATTAAAATAAGCCGTTGTACGATATTATTTACTTGTCCCATTAACATTAATGACCTCGGTCACAGCGCCGCTATAGTAACTTTTAAAAATAAAATAAATACAAAATTAAACAGGCATAAAAATTAGTTCCAATTTTGACAATCGGGCCAGTTAAGTCGAATACAAATTAAAGACAGTAAACGATTGTAAATATCAAATATGCAATTTACTTTATAGTTTATACACATATATCTTTAAGGAACTTTCTGCGCGCCTGGTCGAGGCAACACGTGACCAGAGTGCTGGTATATATTTCGCTCAGCGAGTGAGCATAGCAATCCAACGCGGCAATGCTGCCAGCATTCTGGGCACGCTGCCCACTGGTAGCGGTCTTTTAGATTAGGTTTTTAGTTTTTAGTTTTAATTTTTTGTTGTCAAATTGTAATTACTATGTTAATTATCCATAGCTTGGAAAGATTAAATAAAATAACACACCGTTTATACACATTATATGAAAAATAAACCATTTTGTGTTAGTAGGTTTATGGTAAGTTTGAACCATCGATATATATGTAGGTACTAGATGGGCCCTTTCATAGAAAAAAGTTGGGCGTCCGACTTGTGGTGCATGCCCCTCACCTGTACCTATAAGCCTGTCCTTGTCCCCGCCATAGCGCTGTCCCGCATTTCAGAGTAGATGGCGTTAGTAAAATAAGTCCACATTCTTTGCGTGTCAGAGCAGGGCCCGTCTATGTAAATTGAGGTCGTTGGTTTGAACTCTCGTACATGATACTTCATATCTTTAAGTTGTGAGTAACTGGAAGGAAACAAGAATTATATTCATGTTTATAAAACATGCTAAAATATCCTTTTTAATAAAAAAGAAAGATTGCAAAATTAGTAACTATTTTATTTTAAGTATGTAGGTATATGTACTATACCTAACTAGCTATAACAATAAGTAGGTATACTTAGTTTAGTTTTCATAGAACCGAATATTTTAATCGAAAGTTTTAATAATTAATTAATAATTACATAAGACTCAAAGATAAACAAATACTTAAGTATACCTAAGTGTATAATAATAATTAAATCAATTATTATTGTCGAATGAATTAACATATCGCCGACGAACAGTGTAAATATAATATTATAAATAAACGCACTTTAAAAAAATACCTATATTTAGATGTTTTTATTTTCTCTAAGTACCTCGACTGCGATCTCACATATTCACGATTAACTTTTATCCCGGAAAATCAAGGAGTTTCCCCGGGTATTACAAAAAAACTTACTTATTTCATGCGGACGAAGTCGCGGTGTTCATCTAGGTAGTTAATAGTAAAAAAATCCATACTAATGTTATTATTGCAAGAGTGTGTCTGTCTGTCTGTTACGCTTTCATTATAGCACTTCCCATCTGATAAGCCGATTTTGACAATATATGGTTCAGGGATTATGTTGTATCCCGGGAAATCAAAAAATTCCCACAGGATTTTAGAAAATCTAAATACCCGCGGACGAAGTCAAATGATAAAAGATTCATTTATTTATTTCACGTAGGACAACTTGTGCCACTTATGACATGTCAAGACTCCACCACCGATTCGGAAATCTGTACTGAGAAGAGCCGGCAAGAAACTCAGTCACGGGTGGGTACAATTTTGTAAAACAATACTAATTTTTCAAGAAGAATCATACCTACATCATACTAATATTATAAATGCAAAAGTGCAAGGGTTTGTCCTTCAATCACACCGCAACGGAGCAACGGTTCGACGTGATTTTTGGCATGGGTATAGCTGAGGACCTAGAGAGTGATATCTATGCTACTTTTTATCAAGGAAAAATAAGGAGTTCCTGCGGGAATTGAAAAAAATTTTAAACCACGCGGACGAAGTTGCGGGCATCAATATTCACAGTAACAAGTGAATATAATTAAAATTATTAAAAAATACGACTGCTCTGCGTAGCCCGTAACTATCTACTACGTAACGATACCACAGTCATTAATTACATATGGAATCTTTTTCATATTTTTATTAAGTTATATTTTTTGGGAATCACTGGATATTGAACTATAGTGTCATATATTTTTTGAATCTACTCATCATTTTCTAGAAGATGATTATATAGTTAATCTTATTTTCGAAAAAAATAATTCAACTTTAGTCTTTAATGCAGGACCATGGTCACCCTATAATTTTTTTTTTAAATTTTATTAGCCTATGTTAGCCGGAATAAGCTAGGGATTCTAACGATACCTCATTTATCAAAATCGGTTCAGGCGTATAGAAGTTATGGTGGAATATACAAACTCACATATACATACACACATACATACATACATGAACACTGAAAACAATATACTCCTTTTTTCAGGCAGTCGTATAAAAAACCGGCCAATTGCGAGTCGGACTCGCTCGCCGAGGGTTCCGTACAAACCTGTAGGTATATGAGAAAAAGTTATGGTATTTTTATTGCTAAATGAAATCCATAACATTAGTAAGTTTAAAATTATTAAAAATATTTTTACTATATTATGATGTAACTAAAAATTTATGCTTTCGCAATTTTCCCTCTATCTGTGCTATAAGACGTTGCTTCGTACCAAAATTCAAGATTCTGAGTTCACGGGAAGTACCCTGTAGGTTTTGATTCCCTTGCGAGTTTCGAAAGAGTTCGAATATTTGCAGCATAAACGGCTGTATCTTTTGATTGCGTTGACTTAGAAGTTTCTTTTTTTCACAGCTCCAAGGGACAGTAGACCTGAGTATTTGATATGAATTTCAACTTGATACCTCCATGCGTTCCTGAGAAGAAGGGTCTTCACAGACAGACGGACGGACAACTAAGTGATCCTATATGGGTTCCGTTTTTTCCTTTTACCCGGAACCCTAAAAATACAGAAATTACCGTTTGATATCGTAAAATCCCCATCACGCTTGTTTGATCTCCATTTTCCTTTAGACGCCTATTCTTTGTCTCTCGTTAGCGATAATCGTTATCGATAACAATATATCGAGAGGGAACACCAGAGCACATCTTTTCGTTAGATCGCATCTATATCGTGTGACGGTGATCCAATATGCATGCAAATTTATTCAGAAATTGTGTTCTGTGGAAGTCGTTTGTTGTAGCCGCTGTTTGGATAACGTACAGTGGGATATCGAATTCGTGTGCTGAACAACAGCAGCCTTAAGTAAGAGAGAGTAATTTAGGGTTACAAACCTGTGCTAAAATGTGTTAGTCTGGAAATGGATATGGCATCCGATTGTTTTTATGGTAGCTAGACATATTTACCAGAAATATGCATATTTCAACTTTTCCACTGAGGACAAATTGGACGTTTTATTATTACTGATATACCTATTCCAATATTCAATACAATTTGATTTTTTGTATTTACCTATAGCGTATCTTGTGCGAATTATTGATGTTTTTGCATTTAGTTTAGCTGTAAATCTACATACCGAAATTAATTGTTATTTGTCAACTATGAATAATGATTTGTTTATAGAGTGGGAAGACACTGTCTCGTGTAACACAGATTTTACTTCCTCAGGAGGCAGGGTTTCACACTATTGAAATTTTGTAATCAGTTTTTGGCAAATAAAGATGTATTTATTTATTTAACGCCCTATATTATGATGTAGAAACACACATTGAAATTGTCTAAAAGTTATTAGCCAAATATCGATTTATTAAAAGTATATATAGGTACCTATAGTCAGTATTATAATATGGCACACTAGATTGTGTCATGGTAAGCTGCTTAGGTCCTCAGGGTTGCATACTATAAATTATAAGTACAGTATGAGCGGTTCGACTAGCATTACACTACAATATCAGGTGGTGAACAAAGGATTACCAAACTGTATGTTAGCTAAACTGTGTCCAGAAGGTATTGAAGCGAGAATGTGTTTGAGCGTTTGAAATAAATATAGTGCGGGTACGCCAAAACGGTGTACAGACGAAAACAATGTTGTACAAAATAGACAAGTGTTTCTCTACCTTACGACAGACATAATAATAACAGTATAGACATAGTAAGAACATTACGAACTAGATGAGGCCCGCGACTTAGGTCGCGTGAATTTAGATTTGTGATCCCCAACTCTTTAATGTTCCGGGACAAAAGTACCCTATGTCCTTCCCTGGGATGCATTATCTCTGTACCAAATTTCGTCATAATCGGTAGATAAGATGGGCCGGGAAAGCGTAAGTAGCAGACTGACAGACACACTTTCGCATTTTAAATATTAGTAACTAGATGATGCCCGCGACTTCGTCCGCGTGGATTAATGTTTTTTGATTCCCGTGGGAACTTTTCAATTTTCCAGGATAAAAAGCCTATGTCCTTCCCCGGGATGTACCCTATCTCTGTACCAAATTTCATCAAAATCGGTTGAGTAGTTGGGCCGTGAAAGCGTAGCAGACAGACAGACAGACAGACAGACATACACACTTTCGCATTTATAATATTAATATTAATATTAAATAATATTAAATATTAGTATGGATTAAGAATTTTTAAATCGATGACGGTAAAAAAAGATGATCGATGACTTGAGGTGCAAACAGCAATTTATTGTGAGTAGGTAGGTTTCTCCTACCTCTACCTTTATATGGTATCCATAAAAAAGGCTGACTGAACTTTTGCACCGGCATAAAGTTCGCTAGCAAATAGAAGGGTGCAAAAAATTCATACGCGAGCCAAAAGGTGAACTACGTGCAATTTGAATATTATAGTTTAAGAGACAGATCACTGTAATAGGAAAAACTGGATCTAAGTATGCTAATACTAGCTGATGCCCGCGACTTCGTCCGCGTGGATTGAGGTTTTAGGTTCCCGCGGGAACTCCTAATTTTCCGGGATAAAAAGTAGCCTAGATGTGTTATTCCAAACTATCATCTCGTGATTGATTAACAAACATCCATCCATCCAGCCAAACTTATAATATTGGTAAAAAAGTATAGAATACTAGCTGATGCCCGCGACTTCGTCCGCGTGGTTCAAGTTTTTTTGATTCCCGCAGGAACTCCTTAATTAGCCTATGTCACTCTCCAGGTCCTCAACTATACCCATGCCAAAAATCACGTCGATCTGTTGCTCCGTTGCGGCGTAATTAAAGGAAAAACAGACAAACTAACAAACCAATAAACCAACAAACAAACACACTTTCGCATTTATAATATTAGTATGATACCTATTTTGTGAAAGTGTGTCTAGTCTGTCTCGTTTTCACAGCGGCGTGTCGATTTTGAAGAAATTCGCTACAGAGATCTTGCGTTCCGGGGAACGACATGTCTATTTTTCGAGTTCCCATAGGACTTTTCAAAGATCAGATTTTTCCTGTAAAGCTGCAAGTAGGTAGCTGTATAATATACATTAAAGGATCTATTTTTAACTAACGTGGGTTAACTTATACCTGTACCTTTCTAGGATTAGGTATATTAAGTAGGTACTTTAAGCTAGGTATTATTAGCAAGTTTTCCGCGTCTGTCTCTTGGACTATTGGAAATATCGTCTGCAAATAATAAAACAATGCCGAACTGTTTTTGACAACGGATTGCTTGACGGGAATTTTTCACCTGAAAATGGGAAAACGAAAATGCTGAATTTTCCCCTTAACTTTTGCCGCAACAGGGGTGTGTTATATTATACGTCAGTTGACATATATCGGATTAAGTTAAAAAAACGAACACAATCAGACGTATTTGAAACAAGCTTTAAATAAGTATTCACTTAATTGAAATGATGCTCCAGCTCCTCAATTATACCCATGTACAAAATCACGTCAATCCGTTGCTTTGTTGCAGCGTGATTGAAGGACAAACCAACAAACAAACACACTTTCGCATTTATAATATTAGTAAGTATAATGAAGAAACTAACATACGAATACATGAACCATGCCAACATTACACTCCTTTTTTTGGGCAGACCTTTTTTTTATCCACTTCAAGTTAACCCTTGACTGCGATCTCACCTGATGGTAAGTGATGATGCAGTCTAAGATGGTAGCGGGCTAACCTGTTAGGCGCATGGCAGTTATATTAAACCCATACCTACCCCTATTCGGTTTCTACACGGCATCGTGTAGAAACCGAATAGGGTGGTAACTAGCCACGCCCGAAGCCTCCCACCAGGCCGGACCAGGGAAAATTCAGAAATTATAAATTCCCAAGCTGACCCTGCCGGGGATCGAACCCGGGACCTCCGCACGTTAAGACAACAGCGCTCAACACTGCGCCACGGAGGTCGTGAAACCTATAAAAAGTTACAGTTTAATTAACACACTTTTAATTTTTATTAGACTGCTTTTTGTCAAATATTCATGTTCATGATGTTCATTCATTCTTGTTCATCTGATCGAAATTTAAGGAGTTGATACAAGATTGCAATAGTAGATATAAGAAATTCAAACAACATTAAAGCAACGGTCGAGGAAATATTCTGCGGAATTCAGAAATGTCCTTTTAAATCCATTTCATCGCGATTCAGATACCGCCCAGCGACCGCTATGCGAGAGTTATGCAAATACAATATTATTCTTTGAAATTCAGTTCGAATAAATGTGGAAATCCTTGGACAAGTAGATATCTGAGCTGGTAACTTTTGTCTAAATGTGTTGAAGATTTGAAGATGAAAGGATATTGAGATTGTCGATTTGAGCAATTTTAATAATGTCCTCCCGACCGAATTTCGGCTAAGACATGGGACGGAAAATCCGACCGGAGAGAGATCAAGCGCAGGACGGACGGCTTTACGTGCTCTCCGAGGCAAGGGGGTGAAACATCGCCAACTTCTTTACTCAGATAGTGCAAGCATAATTCCAGAAGTGGGCAAATAATTAAAATTACTTTTAAAATATGTTTGTACTCTCTTTAAAACTTACACGAGCGACGTCACAACGTGTAGCGGTTTCACGAGAGATTTAATGTAAACAAAAGTATAAAACTTGGCCAAAGCATCACAACAACAATAAATTAATCATTTGACCAGACTGCAGTTGCTACTGCTAAGCTCTAAATCAAATTGCGATCTAAACACAAAAGTATTCAATAATCGCTGCGGCAGGAGACTGAATTTCAAACGTCAAAATACTCGTATTTATGCAAATTATTCCAATATGGCGTATCCCCGCCAAAGAACGAACCGAGTGAAATACATCGAATGAGTCAAATATCAACTTAATTATACCTTCGTCAATAAATAAATTTCTAAAAATTCAATTCACATTTAAAAGCAAAGCTGACAACACTTATTGAGAAACATACGAGAACTCAGAAAAACGACGCAGGATTTGAATCCGGGATCGCGTTACAACGAGATTTGTTAAGAACATGACTGGTTGAGTTGAGTACCTAAGCATCGTATCGGAACGCTAAATCACTTAGCCAATTTTGCAGGTAGGACGGACCAGATCAATTTTAGAAATTGAAAATCCCAAAGTGACTCTTCGACCAGTGATCGAACCCGGGACCTCCTATATAAGACCACAGCGGTTACTTCTGCGCCAGGGGGTCATCGAATGCAAGCGACATTTTGTGTAAGTGCTTATTTGCCTATTTGTTAACTCGATGCGACTACACCCGCGTGGATCAATAAAGTTTATTCCCGCGAGAACTCGGGGAAAAAATGTACCTAGGCTATACATGTTAATTTAGATAGATTAAATATATTAATACATTAAATATATATTATTATAAATGCGAAAGTTTGGATGGATGGATGAATGGATGTTTGTTACTCAATCATTTCAAAACGGCTGAATTAATCTGTATGAAATTTGGCACAGAGGTAAATTATATAGTATGGAATAGGTAACACATAATGCTACTTCTTATCCGGGAAAGTTAAAGAGTTCCCGCGGGAACCGAAAAAACCCAATCCACGCGATGAAATCGTGGAAATCAGCTAGTTTATAATATTAGTTTGGATATACAGCTTTGTAAGTTTGTAGTCATACAAAAAGCTTGGAAGTATTTCAGCACAAGTTACTTGAATTCGGTACGTTGAATAATGTTATCCTCATTAAAGTTCCGCCGTTGTACGTCGTGTGCACAACTTTATTACATACACTCTAATTCCTACCATAATCGCTTTCTGTGCATAATTAGTCCTTACGTACGTAGTTACGTTACTAATTATTACATTCAAGTTCTAGCCCCACTGCAGAGAAAACTTGCCGCTTGCCGCGGCACGTAGCGGCAAGTACCTATTCGTTTACGAGGTTGTATGGAGCTGGGCCCACTGAAGCGACGCGGCACGGATATGCACTGCGTGAGGTGGCCCCGTACAAACTCACACATATCAAATAATATTTGCTTTTCAACCGACTTCAAAATAAAATATAAAAAATACTTTTTAAAACAACCGACTTCAAACTCCCGCGCCAACTTTACAACAACAGGCACACGCTATACAAAGTACTTATTTTATTGTTGATATTTTAAAATCCGCTCGACCGATTTCGATAAAATTTATATGGGACCACATGGGAAGTATGTTCTTTCAAATAAAAAAAGAATCATCTAAATCGGTCCACCCAGTCAAAAGTTCTGAGGTAACAAATATAAAAAAAAAATAATTAATATAAAAAATACTTTTTAAACAACCGACTTCAAACTCCCGCGCCAACTTTTATTGTTCATATTTTAAAAACCGCTCAACCGATTTCGATAAAATTTATATGGGACCACATGGGGAGTATGGTCTTTCAAATAAAAAAAGAATCATCCAAATCGGTCCACCCAGTCAAAAGTTCTGAGGTAACAAACATAAAAAAAAAAAAAAAAAAATACAGTCGAATTGAGAACCTCCTCCTTTTTTGAAGTCGGTTGAAAAAATACAGTCGAATTGAGAACCTCCTCCTTGTTTTGAAGTCGGTTGAAAACAAAAATTAAACAGGCATCAAAATTTGTTCCAATTTTGGCCACCGGGTCAGATAAGTTTGTCGGACAGTTATTAAGTTTTGACTTACGAGTAGTATAGAACTCTAAAAACGCTCGAAATAAAAAGTAGGTGGTAAAAATTGAAATAAAGTAGAGTATTCAGTAACTCTTTTAAAATTAAGTTAAACAGTTACGGCGCTTTCACCGGGGTCATTAGAAAGGCGAGCGTTTTTCCGACGCCATTTGCAAAAGCTTTTTACACGCTGTGAAAAATTTTCTTTTAATTAAAAATAATCCTTCTAAACGAAGTAGGGCGCGAGAAAAGATAAATAGACCGAGTTTTGTTAATATACCGCCGGAATCTTAATAAATATATAGAAGGAAATGGTGACTGACTGACTGACCGATGTATGAACATTTATAGCTCAAACCACTGTACGGATCAGGCTGAAAATTAGTATCAAATAAATCAATCATTTATTTGCAAGAAACATTGTATAATACATTGTACAATAATTATTATAATTAGATAATTAAGAACAAACATGTTTCGTAATTGCTGATCTGTGCTGATGTGCAAATTTATATAGTACCTACTATATAAATAAAAATAATCAATACAGTTTTATCATTTAATCATAAACATAATCCACAACCTAAAATTGGTAAATAACTTAAGTATATAGTGTATTATCTATGCAAATAACCTTTTATTTACCTACTGAAAGTTATGACGTAGACATCCGGAAATAATTTGGAAATATACGTCTATTTTTTTTAACTTTTACTTTTTACCTTACTCACCGCTAGCTAGCTTCATCACACATCTCTGGTGGAAAGGCAGCTTTAAGGTGCGTTGCCACCAGGTAAGGGCTACGTTGCTATTTATCTTATGTGTGCCAAACTCACCAATACGAGCTCCTGATTCTCATAGCTTAGATCGCTAGATGTCAGATCAAGCACTCTCATTGTTAGATTTGACATCCCGTTACTTAGCTACGTAGCACATCTTTGGTGGAAACGCACCTTACTTAAGTTATTTTAGAGTTCCTCTATGATGCCGCATATATTATGACCTCTATGACATTTTCATAGACGAATTTTCATGAGTCAAGCAACATCTGTCAGTTATTAGTAACTCTATGGTTATCTCTTCATTAAAGTAGGATAGACCATAAATAAATAAAATACACAATGCAAAATTCACAACAAAACAACAATAACACAAACGGTACAGCAAATTGTTTTATCGAATCAAAATGTGCTATAAAGTCTTGCAATAGAGTGCACTGTAGCATACCCTGGCACAGGCCGTGTAGGTTCTCTCAAAGCGTATTGGTGAAACGGCTATGGCCAATGTTGGCGGTGGTTGGCGCCGTGGAGATTGGCGTCGGTTTTGTATTGCTGACCATGATGGTGCTATTTTCTCAGGAATATGAAGATCTGTATCCGGCTGAGAATAATAAAGGTATAAGTAACTTAATGCAAGCGGTGATAGTCTAGAACGTAAAAGCATTGGTCCTGTACCTACCTAATCTCTCTGTAGTCTTGTTGGATTGCCGTCCCAAGGGCCGTCCCATTGGACTATGAGAGTGTTTTTTTATCTACTACAAGTTAAGCCTTGACTGCGATCTCACCTGTTGGTAAGTGATGATGCAGTCTAAGATGGTAGCGGGCTAACCTGTTAGGATTACCTGGCAGTTATATTAAACTCATAACCCTAATCGGTTTCCACACGGCATCGTACCGGAACAATAAATCGCTTGGCGGTACGTCTTTGCCGGTAACTAGCCACGGCTGAAGCCTCCCACCAGACCAGACCAGAGATAATTCAGAAATTATAAATTCAAAAATTGACCCTGCCGGGCATGCCGGGTATCGAACCCGGGACCTCCCACGTTAAGACAACAGTGCTCAACACTGCGCCAGGGAGGTCGAAGGAGCGCCCTTTTTGCCGTCCCAAGGGCCGTCTCATAGGACTATGAGAGTGTGGGAATAAAGACAGCACCTGTATTAGCACACACACTCATTGTTCGCTTAGCTTTGGTGGCCCAAATTTTGTCAGTAGATCATAAATTACCAGCGAAAAGCGAGAAAAAAAGTAAAAAAGCACTACCTATTCAAACAAAAATGGCGGAGTCATTTTAAAAAGTACCCCATTTACATTCGAAGCACGCCTTGCTGTAATGGATTCCAGCTATTCAGTCATGCCGTTTTATAACGCATAATTTAACTGAAATCACAACCTATGAAATTAAAATTGTTTCCATATTTCCACAATTTTAAAGCCCGCTATACCATCTTAGACTGCTGTGATATTGGGACGCCCAAATGAAAGAGATGTTGATGTTCAATCGTGCTTTAATAAACTGTCCCTTAAATTAGGTGCATTTATAATATATTATAGTGGCAAGTGCCGTGGGTCACATATTACACTGCATCATCACTTAACATCAGGTGAGATCGCAGTCAAGGGCTAACTTGTAGTAAATAAATAAAAAATCCATTCCATCGGCGACTGCCGGCTTCCATAGGGCTGCACAGATAATACCTCTACATATAATTTTTATAGGGGCGTGAATAAAGAAAGAGAAAATATGTAAACTTTAGACCGCAGCTTCGCTCATGTTACGTTAAGCTCAAGTTTTCTACTTTCAAACCCCTATTTTACTCCCATTAGGGATTGAATTTTCATACATCCCTTCTTAGCGGATGACTATGTCATAAAAGACCAGATTTCGAAGGAAATGACATTCCGAACCAGCGGTAGATTGACTAGACGATTCAAAAGCAGTTTTAAAAGTTAATTTGAATGAAAAGATTGAAGTCTGAAGTTTGAAATAATATTGGTTGCAGTGATCAGTTCCTCTACGTTCGGTGTTTCGGTGACTCTCGCTCTAAGCGGTGTTTTGTTACTCATTTCTCTATTTCTGGAAAGGCGACGACTTATGTTGGTTTGTATGGACTTATTATTCAAAAACCCTCTCTACATTAAAAAAAAATACCTCTACAAAAAAAAAATAACAGGGACCTTACAACGTAAAATTCATTGCTACAGTCAATCACCGCACGGTAAGTTAAAGTCTGGGTAGTCGGCAACAAGTCAAATCAGCAACTTTTTTTCAAACGTCAAAACGCACGCTTAGAATATGAGGTTGTATGAAATGCTGAACTGTGACGTCATCAAAATTCGACGCACTTTTTAGGGTTCCGTACCCAAAGGGTAAAAACGGGACCCTATTTTTAAGACTCCGCTGTCTGTCTGTCTGTCTGTCTGTCTGTCTGTCTCCAGGCTGTATCTCATAGACCGTGATAGCTAGAAAGCTGAAATTTTCACAAATGATGTATTTCCGTTGCCGCTATAACAACAAATACTAAAAATTAAATATTAAATATATATTAAGGGGGGTCCCCATGCAATAAACGTGTTTTTTTCGTATTTTTTTGCTCAATATTAAAAACGGTAACAAGTAGACGGTTCAAATTTTCACAGAATATTAACTTGTATATTACCTTTCAAAATAAATAATTAAATATCAATAAAGTAAATATTAAAGGGGGGCTCCCATACAACAAACGTAATTTTTTGATATTAACAGTAAACCTCTACAAACAAAGTTAGTTTTGCGCAAAGGTAATTATACCTACTTCTTGAGTACGGAACCCTCGGTGAGCGAGTCCGACTCGCACTTGGCCGGTTTATTTACTTTAATCGGTAGTTTGAAATGGTTTTCAAACATAAAACTAACAGAGGACGTGGATAATACGACTTTTGGGCCTCTATTTAATAATCATTGTCACAGCAAGAATACCACGAATTCACCCAATCACATTAATTGAGACTGTAATAATGACTGATGCAGGTTCCCTGTATGTTAGTCAGTCAGTTTCTAGTTTAATATACCTACAAAATAAACTTTCAGATTTACATATTATTGTCTACAATACTGTGCATGTACATATTTACTTTGGCAGCTTTGATGATACATTTTGGCATCCTGGATTTAAGGAAAGGTAGGCCATCTTGAGTTTATTAAAAAAAACTAGCTGATGTCTGCGACTTCGTCCGCATGGATTGAGGTTTGTTGGTTCACGCGGGAACTCTGTAATTTTCCGGGATATAAAGTAGCCTATGTGTTATTCCAGACTATAATCTATTTCTGCACCAAATTTCATCCAGATCCGTTCAGCCGTTGGGGCGTGATTGAGTAACAAACATGCGTCCAAACTTTTGCATTTATAATATTAGTATAGAGTATAGAAGTATAGATAAGTATATTAGTATAGATTGATGACATGATGCAGGTTTTTGAAAAAATATTAAAGTTCTTTTTATTTCTAGATGTATACAAGGCTAATGGAAAAAATGTACATCTCAACACAGGTTGTCTATTGGGAATACTGACTCTATTTGCTTCAGGTAAAGAGATAATGAAATCAGCGAATTAAACTTCTTGTGCCTTGGTAAAAAAATCCTTAGTTAATTCAATGCGTACGCGCTATTTCTATTCGACTGCGGCCGACGAGGTCCCAGGTTCGAGTCCCGGGACGAGCCATAATTAAGTATTGGGGTTTTCTGACTAGAAATTCTCAGTACTAGCCCGAGTTAGGAAGTTGGTGTTTCACCCCCTTCCCTCGGAGAGCACGTAATACCCTCGGTCCCCGTTATTATTACAAACATGATAACACCCGCATTACAGCAGCGTGGTGGGTCTGAGCTATAATTCCCTTTCTCCTATGAAAGTAGAGGCCTGTGCCCAACAGTGGGACGTTAATGGGCTGTACTGGAATTCAATGCGTATTAAGGCGGCATAGCAACCGTACGAATCTATACTAATATTATAAATGCGAAAGTTCGAATAACTAGATGGATGGATCGATGTACGGAATATGGATGGATGGATGGATGTTTGTTACTTAATCACGGCCGAACGGATGAACGGATCTGGATGAAATTTGGCACAAAGATAGATTATAGTCTGGAAAAACACATGAAGGCTACTTTTTATCCTGGAAAATTAAAGAGTTCCCGCGGAAACCAAATAACCTCAATTCACGCGGACGAAGTCGCGGGCAGCAGCTATTTGTACATAACGCCACGGATTCGTAGCTCGTAATCTCTCGTGTCGCTATTGCCTCGCTACGTGACACCTACACGTAGACTCTACGGTACGTGCGCGCCGCTACGTGGCGTTATTACTCGTAGCATTGCCGCAGTGTAGCAACACTTATATTATTTCAGAAAAAAAAATATTTTATTTTATTTTATTTTATTTATTAGGTCTACTAACGGACACTTACATTAAAACATACAAAGGTAAACTTATCCTATAAAATAAAAAAAGTTAAATGTAGTACCCACTTATAAGTAAACACAACATTATAAATAAAATTCGTTACAAAGCTAAAAAATAATAATTAAATGGACAAAAACAACTAAAACTAAAAATGAGGAATAATAATAGGTACCTAATTAAACTTACTACAAAGAATATATATATATAAATCATCATTTAAAGTCAAAACCGGCTCTCTACTCAGCACGAGTCCCCTCTCTGTATCTGGGTTTGGCCATAGTCCACCACGCTAGCCAAGTGCGAATTGACTAGCCGACTTCACTTACCTTCGAGAATATTATGTAGAAATCTCGGGCATGTAGGTTTGAATCAATGATATTTAGTTTCTTAAAACGCACTTAACTTCGAATAGTTACCTACAGCCCGGAGATCGAACCCGCGACCCCGTATAGATCTGCTGCATCTAGTGTTAATATAAGAGATAATTGTATGAGTTTTTTTTATATCACTACAAGTTAGCCCTTGACTGCGATCCCAACTGATGGTAAATGACGATGCAGTCTAAGATGGTAGCGGGCTGACCTGTTAGGGGTACGGCAGTTATATTAAACCTATACCCCCTAATCGGTTTCTACACGGCATCGTACCGGAACGCTTAATCGCTTGGCGGTACGTCTTTGCCGGTAGGGTGGTAACTAGCCACGGCCGAAGCCTCCCACCAGGCCAGACCAGAGAAAATTCAGAAATGGTAAATTCCCAAATTGGCCCTGCCGGGAATCGAACGCCTCCCACGTCAAGACAACAGCGCTTAACACTGCGCCAGGGAGGTCGTCAAAATAATATATTAAAAAAAAGTAAATATAATAAATGTGTATTCTTTTCTTTCAGTGGTGCACTTTATCGGCAACGTGATCGTCGTGACTTATTATAATTTCAAATTCATACAACCAAAAGTGTTTTCATATGAAATGACTTAACTTTTTTCAAAAAGGTTACAGAAAAAAATTTTTAGTTTTTAAGATAGACAATTTTTTTTTGATCAAAGCACAGGTAAGAAGAATGTAATGAAAATGACCAAAGAGGTAAACTGACGTCATTAAGGCGGATTCTACCATAGACTAAATTGTCTGCCCAAATCGTAATCATTTGACGCGAGCTTAAAACGGATTACACGAACTGTTTATGGAGTTATTACATGCTTTTAGACGTGCAGGCATCTATGAACTCCTTAAACAGGTCGAATTACCTGTTTGACAAACGATCACAATTACGATTTCCTTACACAATCGGGGGGGGGGGCTGATTCTGCTTTCTACTGTTTAGTCCCGCTTATTTAAGAGATTTGAACTCACTTGTCATCACGTGGACCCTTCCCTGAATTTCTTATAAAATGCTTTGGTCTTTTCTATAATAAAACTTAAGGAATCTTTTTTGCTGGTCCTTATAAAACGGGCAATATCAGAAAGGATGAACTCCCACTAAGGACATTAGATTCACTACCTTATCAATATAGAAAATACTTTTAAGAACGTCCAAACACTTATACTCCTTATCATAACTGACAACGTATTTAATAAACGTATTACACAATTGGCACCACGTATTAATACACCGATATCAGCTTAGAACATGTTCTCAAGTATCGGTCAATCTTATACATAACAACCTGTTCTTAGCTGATGTTGCGGCCCTCAGACACAGAGTCCACTGATAAACCTGCGCAGTAGGAAGAACATATCAAACACTCTGTCAGAGCCGGCAGGAACAGTAATTAGTGCTGAGTCGTGGGTCAGTCGCTTCAAAGCAATGAGGTCCTTGGATGAAACAAACACGGGCTACCGTTTTTACGCTCAGTGGATAGTAACAGTAATTTGTGGTCGGTCACGGGACGGTCTGCCTGCGGCTATGGGTTGCCGCAATTACTCCTTAACGTTGACTTATGGTCTTCAGACACAGAGTTCACTCATAAGGAGGAACACATCAAACACTCTGTCAGTGACGGCAGTAACAGTAATTTGTGGTCGGTCACGGGTCGGTCGCCGCAATTACCCGCTGTTGACTCGCGACCCTCAGACTCTGAGCCCACTCATATAACACATCAAACACTCTGTCAGTGACGGCAGTAACAGTAATTTGTGGTCGGTCACGGGTCGGCCGGTCTGCGTGCGGCTATGGGTCGCCGCAATTACCCGCTGTTGACTCGCGGCCCTCAGACTCTGAGCCCACTCATATAACACATCAAACACTCTGTCAGTGACGGCAGTAACAGTAATTTGTGGTCGGTCACGGGTCGGCCGGTCTGCGTGCGGCTATGGGTCGCCGCAATTACCCGCTGTTGACTCGCGGCCCTCAGACTCTGAGCCCACTCATATAACACATCAAACACTCTGTCAGTGACGGCAGTAACAGTAATTTGTGGTCGGTCACGGGTCGGCCGGTCTGCGTGCGGCTATGGGTCGCCGCAATTACCCGCTGTTGACTCGCGGCCCTCAGACTCTGAGCCCACTCATAAAACACATCAAACACTCTGTCCGTGACGGCAGTAACAGTAATTTGTGGTCGGTCACGGGTTGGCCGGTCTGCGTGCGGCTATGGGTCGCCGCAATTACCCGCTGTTGACTCGCGGCCCTCAGACTCTGAGCCCACTCATATAACACATCAAACACTCTGTCAGTGACGGCAGTAACAGTAATTTGTGGTCGGTCACGGGTCGGCCGGTCTGCGTGCGGCTATGGGTCGCCGCAATTACCCGCTGTTGACTCGCGGCCCTCAGACTCATAATATTTGATAAAGGGTTTCTAAAGGGATTCCAGATTGACATTGAGGGCCATGAATCGGTATCGAATTTTATAATACAAGAGGTATTTATCAAATATCAGAAGATTTTTTCGGGGGAACTTTTTGCTTTTCCGAGGTAACCTGTCCTTCCCCGGAATGCGATCTATCTTTGTACTAAATTTCGTCAAAATAGGTTGAACAAATGGGTTTTGAAAGCGCAGCAGACAGGCAAACAGATAGATTGACAGCCAGACACACTTTTGCATTTTGCCTAGAGTATTGGTATAGTTGAGGACCTGAAGCTCCTTTTTATGCCGGAAAAATAAGGATTTCCCATGGGAATAAAGAAAACTTATTCCAAGAGGACGAAGCCGCGGGCATCAGCTCTCATACTAATCGAAAGTGTGTTTGTTTGTTGATTTGTCCTTCAATCACGCTGCAATGGAGCAACGGATCGACGTGATTTTTGGCATGTGTATATAGTTGAGGACCTGGAGAGTGATTTAGGCTGATTTTTATCCCGGAAAAATAAGGAGTTACTCTGGAAATTAAGAAAACTTATTCCAAGCGGTCGAAGCCGCAGGTATCAGCTAGTAATGATATAAATTGACCATTGATGTAGAATTTTAGCAATGAAATTGACTGCATAGAGCTGAGCTTCCGAGATAACATCGAAAATGTTTTTACCTCACGTTCGATTTTTAAGCTGCCCATTTAAAATTCAGGGAACTCCCGGATTAGGTAAGCGATTTGTGGCGTAATCACACTTTATACTTACAAAGTTTTGCTTTTGAAGTTATTAACATAAAATATCTTTAAAGAACCTCGAAGATTGCTTTGGTAATAGGCAGATTCCTAATTATTATTTTCATACTACATAATAATAATATATTCGCCTAAGATTCGCATTCGATGGAAGAACACAAAAACAGCGTAACTGACAAAATATGTGCACGTAATAAAATGAATCCATACTAATATTATTATAAATGTGTATCTGTCTGCCTGTTTGATACGTTTCCGCGGTCAATCAATTAACCCAATTTGATAAAATTTGGTACAGGAAGGACATTAGGCTATTTTTATTCCGGAAAATTTATCAAGGGATTTCTCAAAAACCTCAATCTACACACTCGACCTAGCCCGCAGTACCTTGACTTAATCTTTAAATAAATCTACGACATTTTTCGAGACGGTGATAATTTAAAAAAAACCGGCCAAGTGCGAGTTGGACTCGCGCACCGAAGGTTCCGTACAAACCTGTAGTAAGTTTAAAATTATTTTTATTATAATATGATGTAGGTAACTAAAAATTTATGCTTTTCGCAATTTTTGCTTTGTTTTTGATTCCCTTGCGAGTGTCGAAAATTTGCAGCATAAACGGCTGTATCTTTTGATTGCGTTGGCTTAGAAGTTTGATTTTTTCATAGCTCCAAGGGACAGTAGACCTGATACTTAATATGAATTTCAGCTTGATACCTCCATGCGTTCCTGAGAAAAAGGGTCTTGACACACAGACGGACGGACAACAAAGTGATCCTATAAGGGTTCCGTTTTTTCCTTTTGAGGTCCTACGGAACCCTAAAAATCCGGCTGAGTTTATTGTGGGCTGTTCTCAGACCAGGGCGCGTTGTAAACCCTCGTAGATTTAGTTTTAAGCTACCGTCGTTAATTATCACCATCACATATACTTTCTATACTTGACGTCAAAAAGTGTACTGTTTTATGTTTAGGTTCCAATTTTGAATAAACATACTTTGACTTTGAATATATTTAGTTAAATACTACTAACCAAGTAACTGCAGAAAAGTATTAAAATTAAAACTCATAAAAAGTCTTTTATTACTCATTCCAAACTGCTGCAAGTCGTGGACTGTAAATTTGCAGTCTTATTTGTTCCGGTGCGCCCGCCATGGCTTCCCCTCTGCTCCATTCAATAATTAATATTATCGTTCCATTTCAAGTTTCTAGACTTAGCTAAGACTTACGACGTAAGCACTCCTACTCACACTTGAGTCTAGACCACATTTTCCCCGGCAAATAAAATAAGTTATTGGTTTAGAACTATTTATCGGGTTAATCTAAAATTTGTAATTAACGTACTAGATGATGCCCGCGACTTCGTCCGCGTGAACTAAGTTTTTTCGATTCCCACGAGAACTCCTTAATTTTCCGGGTTAGGGTATCTCCTTCCCCGGGATAAAACCAATCCCTGTACTAAATTTCATTAAACTCGGTTGAGCAGATAGACCGTGAACGCGTAGCCGACAGACATAGAGACAGACATACACATACACTTTCACATTTATAATATTAGTTTGGATTAGTTAGCATTCTGTGCTAGCAGTCAGGTTGTCTCTGGAGCATACGTAACTCAACTCTGATGGATTGATATTAGGGTGAATTAATTTTAATGACTAATTAATAATTATGACGTATGTAATAATGCAAAAGTAATTAACCTAACTCGTATTAGATGAGTTAATGGAGTAGAATATTAAGTTATCCTACTCATAATATAATAAATGTGAAAGTTTGGATGTTTGTTACTCCTTCACTCCGCAATGGCTGAACCGATTTGGCTGAAATTTTATCCCGGAAAATTAGAGAGCGGGAACCAAAAAACCACCACCACCAAAAAAACTCTCAATCGTTTGGCGGCACGTCTTTGCCGGTAGAATGGTAACTAACCTCGGCCGTAGCCTCCCACCAGGCAGAATCTTATATTCCATCTCCATTATCCAAGCTGCATAGGTACCTACTCCTGCGTACCCCAGTCATTTTTTAACAGTCGTGTAATAATCCACTCTTAGTGCTCACCATCATGGAATTTTTAAAGTTTCTCCCATAATCCGATCTCACGTATCCAGGGTGGGTGCCAGGTGGGCGCAGGGGGGGTTAGTGGGGTGAAATATTATACTTATAATATAACGGGCCCGGTTAGCGAGTGCTTTGTGCGCGATATTTACGACGCCATAACCTGACCGCGACGTGGCATATAAGCTTCATAGCCATTTTTCACACGTGAGAACTTTCGAACGGTCTTCCTAACTGTTGACCACTTACTTACCTACTATCTATCTTCTATATATGTATATAAAAATGAATCACGATTTCCCTTGGTCACGGCATCACGCGTGGACGGCTGGACCAATTTCGCTAATTATTTTTTTGTTGTGTTTGTTTGGACCTGGAGAGTGACATAGGGTACTTTTTATCCCGGAAAATTAAGGAGTTCCCGAGGGAATAACGAAAAACTTAAACCACGCGGACGAAGTCGCGGGCATCAGCTAGTACTTTATATAACAATTCATTCAGTGTACGAGCTGTTCAGCTGTGGAATGCACTTCCATTGACCATACGCCAATCTAAGTCTCTGGACATATTCAAAAATTCAGTTATCTTGCAAACGAAAGACGACACCAAAATTATTCCTTAAGCTGAGTCGAATATATTATTATAGTGTATTTTATAATTAGCTATGTTCTAAATTATTTACATCTTTATTATATGTTTATTATTGGTTTATGTATTAGTATATAGTTATTTGAATGTAAGTATATTATAGAACCACATTCAGACTATTTTCTCCTTTTCCTAAGATTGCCTGGTAGAGATCGCTGCCTGAGCGATAAGGCCGCCTTTTGTATCCTACTTGTGTCTGTGTTTGTTTTATTTCCAAATTTTGTTTTTGTTATCTTTACTTGTTGTGGTGGTACAAATAAAGCGTATTGTATTGTATTGTATTGTATTGTATTGTGTTGTATACTATTGTTTCAACAACTTGGTATAACGGTGAAGGAAACCATCATGCGGAAACTGCATGCCTGAGAGTTCTACGTAAGTGTGTGGTGGACTATGGCCTTCTTAACCTTCTCAGTCTCGAAAGGTCAAAAGGTGACTCGTACTCAGTAGTGACTAGTGGGCTGCCAATGAGACGATGACAATCATGGTGACTATTGTTCCTATTTGATAATTTTACTTTAACAAGAGGTTATTGGTTTTTAATCCACTACAAGTTAGCCCTTGACTGCAATCTCACCTGATGGTAAGTGATGATGCAGTCTAAGACGATAGCAGGCTAACCTGTTAAGGGTATGGCAGAATTAAACCCATATCCTTAATTCTATGATATCCTAAACACAGGATCTAGTTAGGAGTCAGACCTACCACCTACGCAAATGGCCAAATTATGATGTAAGTCCAACTTAATTGTTCTATTTTGTTACTGTTATGTGTGTTCCTGGTTTATTGTTATTGTTCTAGTTTTATTATAAATAAATGAAAATGAAATGAAATAAATGAACTTTTAAAAATAAAAAAAATATCGGTTTCTAAACGGAATCGAACCGGAACGATAAATCGTTTGGCAGCATGTTTTTTCCGGTAGGGTGGTAACCAGCCACGGCCGAAGTATCCCACCAGACCAGACCAGAGAAAATTCAGAATAGTGTTTCAACTGTACGTTTCTGATACGTATACCTATCAGAAACTTAGAGCAAAACCGTTTCGTTCGAGCAAATTGGATGTTGACTACTTAAGATTTTCCATTCAAGCAGTGTTCGTTTCAGTGTGTGTCCGCATCCCTTAAATCTACAATATATTTACGAAAACTCTCCCGTGGGATGTATATTAGCCCTAAAATTAAAGCGTCGTAATTTATCGGCTCCGGTAATCCGTGTTGCTAAAACGCGAGCAGTTTCACACAAAGGGCCGTGTATCGTGCAGTAATTGAACGGATTTATTGTACTAGGTGCCAAGGTCAGCCACCGTGGGGCCGTATTGCTAGCGAGTATCTAAACTTCCAAAGGATATATTTTGGTGAGTGTGCTCAGGAGCTTTTCGATCTTGTACCGCCCTCATATTTTTACCATCGTACCGCAAGATGCCGTGCGAGTTTCTATCATGTCGTCGACCTTCCATCCACACGTACGAAACGCTACGAGTCTTCACTCCTCATTCGTATGGCTAGGGTCTGGAATACTCTACCTAAAACTGTGTTTCCTACCAATTACAATCCGGGTATCTTTAAATCAAGAGTGAATAGGCATCTTCTAGGCAAGCGCGTCCCATCTTAGGCCGCATCATCACTTCCCATGAGTATGATTGTGGTCAAGCGTAAGCCTATAATTAATAAAATTAAAAAAGAATATTTTCGGAGAGTATGCCCAAGAACTTTTTAATCCTTCCTTACCTTTCTACTATTGTACAGAAAGGCATCGTTATGGATCGTTAGGATCCGGACATAGTCGAAATTCCACGGATGTTTACGAAGCTATTTGCTTCCGCGTTTCTAATTCTAACCGCTAGAATTTAGAATTTCAATATTCTAGCGGATGCCCTTCCGGCTTCCGTTTCCAAACAAACATCAAGAGTAAATAAACATCTTCTAGGCAAGCGCCTTCGTCTTCATGGATATGAATTAAATTAATACTTACTGCTTGTTAAACGGTTATATTTTTAAATTTAAAACAAATTTTGTAACCTTTAAGTTGCTGTTAAGATTTGTTAACCGTTTGCAACATGTTGGATGTAGCATATCCGTCATGTCGATGTTGTTCGTGTAAAATGTAACTCATGTCAGCCGGACCATAATGACGAATCGATTGACAACCAATTCATCCCAATCGGCTGAGTAGTTCAGGCGCTACAGGGGAACATATATCATCATCATCACTACAGCCTATTAACGTCCCACTGCTGGGCACAGGCCTCCACTCTCATAGGAGAGCGGGAATTAGAGCTTAGACCCACCACGCTGCTCCAATGCGGGTTGGCGGGCTTTAACGACTACTATCATGTTAGTGATAATAGCCGGGACCGACGGCTTAACGTGCTCTCCGAGGCACGGGGGTGAAACACCGCCAACTTCCAACTCCGGGCTGGCACTGAGAACTTCTTAATTGAAAAACCCAATACCTAACTTTTATGCCCGACCGGGAATCGAACCCAGGACCTCGTGATCCGCAGTCGACTATGCTAACCACTAGACCAACGAGGCAGTTATATTACACATAGGAACATATATACCTGAATACAAACAAAGATACATACATACATACATACTTCCTATTGGTTTTGCATAACAAACGTCCATTTTCCACACACTTAAACGGATTATTATCCCGCTTGCACTAGAGGCACACCTTGAAATCAGCACTTTGTACACAAGTCGGTATCCTCTAATTAGGTTGAAATAACGAGTTAACTCCATCGCAGCTCGCTCGAATCCGAATACAAGCCGTGTCGATTTTAATTAACTTAATTAACCGAGGCACACTGTCCCTGGAGTCGGATGTACCGCGTGAGCTTTCAATATACTCGATAATATACTCGGTATATTTACTGAGTGAAAACAATCTTTGTTTGGGGAGAGTTTGATGAGGTTATTGCTGCAATATGAAATACATTTTCATTTATATTACATACATCGATTTATTAAGAAATTATTTGGAGGAATAAGTTTTATTATTTATTTATTATTAGCTGACACCCGCCACTTCGTCCGCGTAGATTAGGGTTTTAATTTTTCGGAATAAAAAGTAGCCTTTGTGGTATTCCAGACTATAATCTATCTCTGTGCCAAATTTCATCCAGATCCGTTCAGCCGTTTTGGCGTGATTGGGAACAAACATCCATCCATACATCCATCCATCCAAACTTTCGCCTCTATAATATTAGTATAGATTACACCCAGCTTATATCTATATCTATACCTAACCTAATGCGATGGAATACAATTTGACTTGGATTTGACGGTTTCCTTTTTAAAAAGATTATTTGGCGGAAAAATCGCACATTTCAGACGTGGCTGTTCTATTCTAGTGTGTTTTCACTCTTACACGGAAGTAAAAAGATTGTGTGCATATAATATCATTTCATTGATGTTCTACTGCGACGTCTCACATGTCGGCCCTAACAAAGACTATATTATTGTACCTATAAGTATTGTGAAGGCACCGTAAGAACACCAATCTCTTTATATTTAATGTGTTCAGACTTTATAAATAGAACGGACGGCTCTTTTTAACCGACTTCCAAAAAAGGAGGAGGTTCTCAATTCGGCGCGTTTTTTTTTTTTAAATGTATGTCGGTGCATATAATATCTCCGTGGTTGCTGAACCGATTTGATTTTTTTTCTATCAGTTGTTAGAGGAAGTTCTCGAGGTGGTCCCATAAAAAATTCTGACTCCAAACCCTGACCACAGAATAATAACCCCTGACACTAAAAAGTTGAAAATAAAAATTCTATCCAAAAAACCGACTTCTAACGCCACTGTAAAGTACAAAATAATTTTGATTTCTACCCACTATGTTGAAGTCGGGCGAGTCTCTTATCCTTGTTATACCCGCCCGACTTCAACATAGTGGGTAGAAATCAAAATCATATTTTGTACTTTACAGTGGCGTTAGAAGTCGGTTTTTTTGGAATGAATTTTTTCTATTAAGTTGTTTGCTGGTAACATAAAAAGCCACTAAGTATAATTATGTTAGTTGAAGTACCCAAATTGACTAGGTACGACTCTACGAGTAGGTAGTAAAAATGTATTGCTTGTTTACGGATCAATAAGTTTCTAAACTTACTTAATAGTGTGTGAAGCTGTAATAAAATTATAAGATCAATAAGTTCTCCTAAAAAGTGCTTTACTAAATGGTCAATAAAAAGACTGAAAGACCGTTTTTCTCATTCTTGCATGTAAATTATCGGCCTTAATTACACGAAAAACCTAAGACAGCCAGCCAATTAATCAGAAAACCATTAATCAGGAGCGTGTAGCAAAAAATGTAGCGCCCTCACGAAATTTGTAGGCCTGTACAAAGTTCGTAGGTACAGTCGACGTCAAAAGTCCATACATAGCTGAAATGTTAAAACTGTGTGCAAGCAATCTGAATCACTTATCCGCACAGACATAAGATAAGATAAGCCTTTATGGACAATTTTACAAAATCATAATATTAAGAGTTACAATTTACATTAAAAGTTTATTAATTACATAGGTTATAAATAATAAAAGACACCGATAATATGATAATCTTAATTGTCTTGCTTCCTAGCAATGGCCTCCCCCAGGCCACACAGACATAGTCTGTCCAAAATATTTACCTTTATATAACAGCATTAGGTTCAAACCATTAGTATTCAATACTACTTTTATTTTATTTTTACCATAAATTATCAATTAACAATGTCAAACTACAAGATGAATATTATTTATGTAAGTTTGAGGGTGACTTTGTAACTAATAAGCCATTTTTTGCTTATTCTATAAATAAGAACTTTTGACGTCGACTGTACCTATTCATTTTCGTTTGCCCCGGCTTAGCTAGGTGAAATAATATAAGTAATCCATACTATTACTAATATTATAATGCTATAAACAAATGTTGCGAAAGTGTGTGTGTCTGTCTGCTACGCTTTCACGGCCCATCTTTCCAACCGATTTGGATGAAATTTGGTACAGGGACATATTGTATCCTGGTAACTCTTTGATTTTCCGGAATAAAATGTAGCCTGTGTTACTTTAGGGCACCTACAAGCTATCTTCAGCGAAATGTGTTCATTCGTTATGGCGTGAAGGAGTATATAGCAAACATCTAAACATACAAACTTCCAAACTTTCACATTAATAATATTAGTTGGAAGTAAGATTATTATTATAGATATAAAGACACTTAACTAATTAATTTTTATGACATTTTAATCAATAATTGGTATAGATTATTACCTACGATATCTTTTTTAGACTCATTTTATTAACCGTATTGTACTATACCGATCTGACTTTCGTTTAAACACTTTTATAAGTCTAGATCGAAGAATACAAAGAATATTTACCGCTACGTGCATCTGTAATGGGGCTAGACCTTAAGGGTTTTCAGTAATAAATCACATTGTCGATAAAGACTTGTTGAAACAGGACCGAAACCATTGAATTCTCGCTTATCTTTAAGGAAAATCCTCGACATGTACGAGAAAATCCATTATTTCTCCCTCGTTACATTTCTATACTCACGATTGTCAAACTTGACATGGCGACATTCCTAAAGGTCTCGGGTTTGAGTAAAAAAAATGATTTGGCAAAATTCTGTATAATTTATTATCAAAACAATGATATTAGGTATTAGTTTTCTTCACCAGCATTCACTATAATATAAGTTGCAAAACACCCCTCTGGATACTACTCTGGCATAAATACTGAGTTATACTGAGACTATTCACATTCAGCTTCGTGCAGTAAAATGGCGCGTCTCACGTAACGGAAGTGGTAGAAACTGAACACCACCATGAACGAGAACAAGTAGATAACTGCAACAAAAAAAGCGTGTGTTTGCAATTCACACACAGCAAGAAACTTCAGAAAAAAGCTAAATCATGTTGTGAATGTTTGTCTCTTTTTGGTGTCGCTTTTTCGTTTCATCGAATTTTCAAATCGACTTACAATTAATTCTAAAGAAGTTTCACTTTAAAAATGGCCCTTAACTGCGATATCACCTGATGGTAGTGGATCCAGTCTTAGATGGTAAAGGGCTGACCTGTTAGGGGTACCGCGGCAATTATATTAAATTTAAACCCATACCCCTAATCGGTATATACCTACACGGCATCTTACCGGTACGCTAAATCGCTTGGCGGTACGTATTTGCCGGCTAAAGTTCATTTCACTTTGACGCTAATGCTCTATCTGTGATCTAATGCGTGAACGATCAATCTAATTCAAACTCGGTAATGTAATAAGTTAAAATAGTAACGTGCCGGCAATGGATTGAAGTGATGATAGCTGCCTCTGTAAGTCTAGCGGTTAGCCCGGACGACTGCGGATTACGAGGTCCTGGGTTCGATTCCCGGTCGGCCATAAAAATTGTTAGGTATTGGGTTTTTCAGTTAGGAAATTCTCAGTGCCAGCTCGGAGTTAGAAGTTAGCGGTGAGTCACCCCCGTGCCTCGGAAAGCACCTTAAGCCGTCGGTCTCGGTTATTAAGTATCACTAACATGATAATAGTCGTTAAAGCCCGCCAAACCCGCATTGGAGCAGCGTGGTGGGTCTATGCTCTAACTCCTGTTCTCCTATGAGAGTGGAGGCCTGTGCCCAGCAGTGGGACGTTAATAAGCTGTAGTGGAAATATTTTTTGCTTCAACGGTGAAGGAAAACGTGAAGAAACCTACATGCCCCAGAGTTTTTCAATTGAGAACCACAGTGTGTGAAGTCTGTCAATCCGCAATTGGCCAGGGTGGTGAACTATGGCCAAACTCTTCTTTTTTTGAGTAGAGATTCGTGCTCACTAGTGAGATGGCAATGGGTTGTAAGTTCTGATGAGGTACGTACCAGCTCCAATAAACGTACAGAGACCGCTGACGCAGGCTAAGTTCGCCAGTCTATGCTGCTCACCTTTGATCTTCGGAGCTGGAATTAACCAAACAAGTTTCCTGACTTGTCTCATAGGGCTGGACACCTCTGTAGGTCCTGACATCTTCCATTAAATGCCAAGGTGTTCCTCTCTGTCTGTCCACCTGTCTGTTATCTTTTCATGCCCTAATTAATGTTTAAACGGTTTTGTTAAATTTGGAATCCTGGGAACAGGCATGAGACACGACCCGTCGCCCCACCGGATTGCCCAACAGTGGATCGATGAGGGATTCCTGTTTACCCGTGGTCCCACTTCATTAATACAAAATTAAAACATGATAATTATTTTAATTACAATTAAGTTGGAATACAATTTTAAAAAATGACAATTAATTAGGCCTATTTTTTATGCGTCAGAAAATCAAATATCAAATCATTCAAATATTCATTTATTCAATTTAGGTACACACATTGACGTCAATTACTTACTTATTAAACATGATGGTGATAATTAGTTACGGTAGGTATCTTAAAACTAAAGCTTCGACTAATAATAATTTACGTTTAATAGTTATATGTAGGTACTTATTAAAAATTCTAAAGGAGAATTATTAACAACTAGGTACCTACTCGTAGATGATGCCCGTTACTACATCGGCGTGCATATTTAGTTTTTTTTATTCCTGCGGGAACTCAATAATTTTTACGATAAAAAGTAGCCGTACTAGTCCTTCCTTAGTAGTCCTGGATGCAACCTATCTCTGTACCAAATTTCATCAAAATCGGTTGTAAAGATCGGCCGTGAAAGCGTAGCAGACAGACAGACTCACTTTCGCATTTTTAATAGGCATTAGCTTGGACTTACCATCTTGGAATCTGACGCAGGCTCTGCTTATCTTAGTGACTGCAAGCGATACAATGGCCACCCAAACCAACGAAGCGACGAGGAGGTAGACCTACGAATATCAAGCAGTTACATTCAAATATATAACTTTTACTTTTGGCCCGCCAACCCGCATTGGAGCAGCGTGGTGGGTCTAAGCTCTAAATCCCTCTCTCCTATGAGAGTGGAGGCCTGTGCCCAGAATTTGGACGTTAATGGGCTGTAGTGGTGGATAGATACTTTTACGAGTGTTTTTGAATAGTCCAGTGACTCTATCACTGGTTCGAAACGTCATTTGGATAAGTTTTTTTTTTAAATTTGATCCACCTCATTTTTACCATCAGGTGTGAACGTAGTCAAGAGCTAACTGGTAGTTGATAAAAAAACAGGTAAGTAAGTAAGTAAATAAGTAAATCGTTTCAGTTTCCTGAATCGTATAATGAAATTTGTCATAGTCTGTATTTACACTCGAAATTCTCAATAAAGAGAAATAACGGTGCCAGCAGTTAACGTCTAAATCAAACAGTATGGAATATTGTAAATTGAATATTGTATCCGAATATTGAATATTCCATTCAAATTGTCGGTGTTTCGTGTTTGAACAACGTTGGCGATTTGATAGTTAACTAGTAATGTTTTTAACTTCCGAGTTCCGACGCAAACGGAGAAGAGAATATATGTATGGGCATCATAGCTCTTGGGAGCTATGCTCCCTTTCTTAGGAGTTCTCAGCGAACCGAAACCGATGAACCGATACACGGATAAAGCGAGGAACCGATATTGATTTAGTTTTAGTTGGAATTGAGATAGACTATAGTCTCTGGAATAACACATAGGCTACTCTTTATCCCGGAAAATTTAAAAGTTCGCGCGGGAACCAAAAAACCTCAATCCACGAGGATGAAGACGTGGTCATCAGCTAGTCTAGTCTACATACCTACAAACCACACGAAATCCTTGGTCATCTAATATAATGAATGAATGACTTACCAACATAGCTCTGCAGTTCTCAGTGAGGGCGACAATAATCAGCAAGAGTCCAGCCCCTGTGACTCCGCTCAGTATAGCACCCGTGGCCATGCTCATAACTTAAATCAAATTAAGGCATCTTAAAGTTATATACTACTGCTTTAAAATACAAAAAGAGGTGTAGCTAAAGTAAACTGTTCTATTTGGTGGTGATGCAGATTTACATGTACCTGCATCCTTCATCCATATTCATTGGATTATTTTAGGATTGAAGCCTCCAGCATATTGGTAAGCATCCAATTTTATTATTCGTATCTTAACAATTAATCGAGGTAGGATTTTTATGCCATTCATTAACTGGTTTCCATGCGTTAGAACATAAAAATTCTTTCCAAAAACCGACTTCCAACGCCACAGTAAAGTACAAAATAATTTTGATTTCTACCCACTATGTTATAGAATAGAATAGAATATTTATTTATTTGCATGATTGTAAGTAGGTACATAGTACGGTGTTATTATGTAATAAGGTGAGCATGTTACAATCAGCCATACAATGGCGTGCAAAATACTTAAAACTAACATAGGGTTCTTATAAAGGACTTAAGAAGTTGCAAGCTTCAAAATATTTGTAAAATTAAATTAAACATAAAATAAATAGACTAATGAAAGTTTAAATCGGATGAGTTTTAAAACTCAAGTTTTTTTTTAAAGAATATAAGTTTTGGGCTACTAGCCATTTAAATACAACTAATTTTTTTTTTGAAGTCGGGCGGGTATTACAAGGATAAGCAAAGTTGACGCATCAGACTCGCCGACTTCAACAGAGTGGGTAGAAATCAAAATTATTTTGTACTTTACAGTGGCGATGCAAGTCAGTTTTTTGGAAGGGTTTTTTTTTATTTTTAAGTTTTTAGTTTCAGGGTTGACTATTTGGAGTCAGAATTTTTTTATGGGACCACCTTGAGAGCATCCTCTAACGACTGATAGAAAAAAATTCAAATCGGTTCAGAAACCACGGAGGTATGCACCGACATATTACATTAAAAAAAACAAAAAAAAAACGCGCCGAAAAAAAAAACCTTTTTTGGAAGTTCGTTAAAAATAGGTTTACATTTTATTCTAATATATAAGTGAAATTATTTTAAATTGTCAAGTGAATCTACCATTGGTTTGGAATCTCCTACCAAGACAAACCAGCAAGAATCTCGACACTTAACACAGGTAAGACTAAAGCCAGATAAGACCAGAATTTGCCAGATCGCTATCAGGAGTACACCAAGGAACAGATTGCAGACTCATCAAATACTTAGCTCAATTATTGGTAGACATAACTCATCGATGAACGAATATATTCGAACGAATTTTCCAAAAGCAATAGATGCGAAGAACTTACATTGCGAAGTCGGAGTCTGATGCATTTCATCATACTGTTTTCCATGTGTAAGAATTAAAGTTAACAGAATAGAGCCAACCAGAACTTGGCAGAACGCTATCAGGAGTACACCAGGGAACAGGTTGCAGACTCCACAGCAGCTCTCGATGTGGCACCCTGGCTTGTGGACGGTGAAGTGTAGAGGGACGTTGGTTGTCCTGCTAGTGCTTCGAGGACGTTTCTCGCTTGACCTTGTCAAGTCTTCTGTTGTGCTTTTCGGCATATTTGCGGAATTATAAAATTTAATTGAGGTTTTCGACGATTTTATAAATATGGAGTGACAGATGATTGATAGAGGTGTGACAGATTATGGCGTTGGAATTATTTGATGAAAAAGGAGTTTCTGAAAAGAAAGTGATGATATGAACTTCTGGCAACCAATGTGCTGTGGAGGAGCTCCTAGGATCTAGTAGAGGCTACTATAATTTATATTACTTTACGCAGTTTAATCAATAATATAATTGCCGTACCCCTGTTGTTGTTAACTCGATTATATAAGACTGCATTATCAGAACTTACCATCATGTGAGATCGCAGTCAAGGGTAGAATTTAAAAAAATACTTCAAAATCCACACGTACGAAGTTACGAGCATCATTTACTAAAATTTCTTATCAATTTAAATATGTTTGTTCGTTCCTTTATCATTTTATCACGTAGCTATGAAACAACAAATCAACGTGAACTTTTTGCATGGATAAGCATAATTTAAACAAACAATTCAACCCTTCTACCAAAAAAATACGTGGGTATCTATAGCACTGAATTTTGTTGAGTTGAAAAAACATTGTGTAGTAAAAAGTAATATTATTTTAGCTCCATTTAGCTCGCAAATTAATAGTCTGAAGTTAGTCATGTACAAATTGGCGTCGACGTGATGAAAAATAAAACCGGAAGACTGAAAATGAAAAAATGTAAACAATATATTAATATCAGAAATTAACTTTTATGTAATTTGACATGTATGTTTGTAATCCGTATTTCCACACTAATATTATAAATGCGAAAGTGTGTCTGTCTGTTTAACTGCTACGCTTTCACTCAAATTTCAATATTTTGTTCATTGTTTCTGTTTTGTTCATCTATCTATCAAGTCGTGCCATAATAACTAAATTATATTATTTCTATCGTAATTCTATGCTAATGTAATATTATTAATATATAAGGTATGTGTAATTTATGTATGCAGTATGTATGTACTATTTATGTATGTTTATGTATAAATATATATTGTGTCTAGTATGTTTATATTATTTATATCATACTTGCTCAGTAACTAGGGATTACTATGGTGGAAAGTCTCCTTGTAAGTTGGTGTTTGCAATTCAAGGCAACATTACGTCGCACTATGCTTGAATTGTAATGTTCACATTACAGTTCAAGCTATGCAAAACTCCTTGGTAAACAATCTCTTTTCTTATAAAATGGTAAGAAAACTTTTTACTAAAAAAAAAACACTGAACATGGCGGCATTTAATTTCCATACATTTCAAACTATGCAAAACTCCTTGGAACCCAGAGCCGTAAAAAAAAAAATGGAAAACTATTTACGAAAATAAAATGGAAATGGCGGCATTTCACAACCAGGGCCTTCCAAATTGCCCGAGGCTACACGTGACGAAGATAGTGTGGCACTGTCTCAAAACTTAATTCAAACAGTGCACTTGCCTAGTCAACCAGTATCACAGCATTTTCATAATTGCAGCAATATTACTATAATTAATTATAATAAGTAACCATTTTTTTCTATTTTTTCTCTAAATTTGCTAATTATTCTAATTAAAATTGCATTTTGCATTACCAATGTTTTATTTACCTCGCAAGAATGATATAAAGTAGAATGCTTACCTCGGTTGCAAGTAGCTATTACACCCTCGAACTATATTCACCCTCGCTCGCTGCGCTCGCTCGTGTGACTAAATATCTCGGGTGCACGCGATCCATTAGCGCCCTATGCGAGCTGCGCTCGCACTGGCGCCAAATTGGATCTTGTTCTGTAATAGCTTACTTACGTCCCTTGTGTAACAATCTACTAAATACTCACCTACTAATAATAACGTGTATTCTATTGTGCCACACTACCATACACATCTTGTTTTATCCTCTCACCAAAGGTTGCCTGGTAGAGATTGCTCAGTAAGCAATAAGGCCGCCTTTGCATACCTAGTTATAGTTAACTTTACTCTGTAATCTTTTTCTTTCATGTGTGCAATAAAGTATTTATCTATCTATCTATCTATCTATTATCGCTCTTGGTAGGTATGGTAGTAATTGCTGCAGGCATTTTTCAAATCCAGTATTTTTAACCTCTGAAGAGAAAACACGTTTAAAAGTCTAGCCCCACTATAGATGCACGTAGCGGCAAATATTCTTTGTATGAGTTTGTATGGGGCTGGGCCCACTTAATCAACGCGGCAAGCAGATGCACTGCGCGACGCGGCCCCATACAAAATCATACAAATTGTATATATTCGCTGCTACGCGGCGCGCCGCTTCGTGCATCCCAAGTGGCGCTAGACCTTTAAAGGGATCAATGTTTTCGGAATTCGAACTCTGGACCTCCAAACAGGAGGCTGAAGTTCAAACCTCTAGGCTAACAGCACTTTTTAATATAGTAAAGTTTTAAAACTAAAAAGAAAAACAGTATAGTAGATACTATAGTAGTCTATGAGAGTGCAAAATAAATTAGGTCAGGTATCCCCAAGTATAGTCCCACAAACTTATACCATATATTATACTTATTCTAGTATAGGGTATAGCTTTTTTTTATCCACCACAAGTTAGCCCTTGACTGTGCGATCTCACCTGATGGTAAGTGATGATGCAGTCTAAGATGGTAGCGGGCTAACCTGTTAGGGGCATGGCAGTTATAATATTAAACCCATGCCCCTATTCGGTTTCTACACGGCATCGTACCGGAACGCTCAATCGCTTGGCGGCACGTCTTTGCCGGTAGGGTGGTAACTAGCCACGGCCAAAGCCTCCCACCAGGCCAGACCAGGGAAAATTCAGAAATTGTAAATTCCCAAATTGACCCTGCCAGGGATCGAATCCGGGACCTCCGCACGTTAAGACAACAGCGCTACACACTGCGAGACGGAGGTCGTCCAATAAGCTACTCAATACAGGTACAAAAGATACGCAAACAATAACGACTCCAATAATTTCGAGATGGAAATTTCCAGCCAACGAATTTGTCACCGACAGTTTACAGAATGTCAGGTACACTACGCCGAAACCCTATTGAAACTGAAATGTCGTTGCCAGTTGCGAATCAAGCTTGAATGCCGTCAATTAAACGGGACACATAAATAGAGCGGTGAAAACTGATTGGTATGGGTTTAATTTAACTGCCATACCCTTAGCATAGCCCACTACCACCTAAGACTGCGTCATCATTTATCAGGTGAGATCGCAGTCAAGGGTTAACTTGAAGTAGATAAATAATTAAAAATATAAAGATTTTAAGCTGAAAACAGGCAGCAGTACGATAAGTGTCTCTATTCCGGTCAGTCAGTCTGTTTAGGGCCTGCGCACATAGACGGCACCCACGTCAAGGGATTTTTCCGGCGACGTGTATAAATATAACTTAATAGTATGAAAATAAAGTTGATACTTCAATACCTATCTATTCTATACTGTAACAATAAATGCGAAAGTTTGGATGGATTGGTGGATATTAATTGTTACTCAATCACGTCAGAACGGCTGAAAGAATCTGGATGTTATGTGGCATAGAGATAGATTATAGTCTGGAATCATAGGAACCATAAAATCTCAATACACGCGGACGAAGTCGCGGGCATTAGCTAGTAAAGTATAAAGCATACCGCTAGTGCCTAAAGTGTAGTAGTAGGGTAAGTACCTGCGATGATCATTATTGTAATTTTACTGTCATACATTAAGTTACATTTCCATTCGTCGCATAAAATGAAATTCATAAAGTCACCATGAAGCTAATTAAAATCAGTTAATTTCCTGGAACATCAAGAGAATATTATGATGAAAGCATTTTTCTCGTCGCTCCTATTCGACAAAAGGATTTCAGAAAAACATTAATCATTCTCAAATCGTTCGTTTTATATTTGCCTGCTCATTAATCTCTCAAATTGTATTGGAACTTTGCGTGGACGTGACAGTACAGACAAAGGGAAAAGCGTGTTATAGCCCAAGAGCCCGTAGGATATATGAAGGAGGGGCTTGATAAAGCTCAAAGTACAAGAGGCAAATCGTTCGTTTTATATTTGGCTGCTTGTTAATCTCTCAAATTGTATTGGAACTTTGCGTGTACGTGACAGTGCAGACAAAGGGAAAAGCGTGTTATAGCCAAAGAGCCCGTATAAAATATGAAGGAGGTGCTTGATAAAATTGAAAGCATAAGTTGCAAATCGTTCGTTTTATATTTGGCTGCTCATTAATCTCTGAAATTGTATTGGAACTTTGCGTGAATGTAACATTACAGACAAAGGGGAAAGCGTGTTATAGCCCAAGAAGCCGTTGGAAATATGAAGGAGTTCCTTGTCAAAGTTAAAAGCACGGGATATCTTTATGCTGAAAAAACTTTAACTTGAAATTTAAGAAACTGTCATTACTAACCACAGTTGAGTGTTTGCCACGTCCAGTCATTAATTCATTAAGGCTGTAGGTATATAAACTGTTTAATTTTAAGCATTTATTTTGTCAGAGTATGCCAGCACATAAAATAAAATATAAAAGCTTTGAATAAGCACTTACTCAAAATATTTGCCGGTCTCTTTAGCTAAAAGGAAAGGAATATCGTGTTATTTCCAGACATTGACTTTCGCCTTTTTTATTTGTATTGCTCAAAAATTAATGGTCAATTTAGATCAAAGTACACAAAGATTGGAAAAATGGCAAAGATTTTTTTTTAAATTTTAAGACTAGCGCTTGGTTGCCATTTTGCAACCAGACTTTCTGGCTAGTGCTTTCTAAGGTGGAGCGCGCGCTTGCCTAGAAGATGCCTAGAGACTCTTATAAATTTTATTATATTGGTACCTACCTCCAAATCAAGAGTGGCTAACAAAGACATTTTACCTATCTATGTCTTCTAATATTATAAATGCGAAAGTCTGGATGGATGTTTGGATGTTTGTTACTCAATCTTGCCAGAATGGCTGAACGGATCTTGATGAAATTTGGCACAGAGATAGATTATACCTAGTCTGGGATAACACATAACACAACACTACCCGGAATATTAAAGAGTTCCCTCGGGGACCAAAAACCTCAATCCACACAGACGAAGTCGCAGGCACCAACTAGTTTTACATATTATTGCTGTTAGTCCGGTAAAAATACAAAGTACTCGTAACTAAAATAAAATAATTCTGAAAACCAAATTATACGTTAAAATATTCCTCTAACTCCATAATAGTAGATTATTAACCAAGGGGATAAAGCAGTGTCTTCTGTCGCGGGTGACGATTTAAATCGCGAGCGTAACGAAGGACTCGAGGTTTACTCCCGAGCGTAGCGAGGGTGTAAAAAAATTAAATCACGAGCGAAGCGAGGGATTTAAGACGAGTCCTGAGTGTAGCGAGGGATTTAAGTTCACCCAAGACTAAGACAGCTTTATCACCGAGGAAAATACTCTACTTTTCGTACCATTTGCGAAAAAATTAACACAATAATAATATGAGACTAGCTGATGCCCGCGACTCCGTTCGCGTGGACGTATGAAAAATAGATAGTAGCCGATTCTCAGACCTAATGAATATGTATATTAAAATAACTAATTAAATGACGATTGATCAGTTATCGACCGGAGATGAAAAATGATTAAATTACTAAAATAAAAAATAAGGGTTGATCGTAGAAGGGTGAAAATTTAGGATTGTATGTATTTTTGTATGTTGTATCATAAAAAAATAAAACTAAAAATTTTGTCTAAAAAAAAATAAAAAAAAATTTAGGGGTGGACTTAACATTTAGCGGGATGAAAAATAGATGTTGGCCGATTCTCAGACCTACTCAATATGCTCACAAAATTTCATGAGAATCGGTCAAGCCGTTTCGGAGGAGTAGATATTATGGGAACGAAAATTGTGACACGAGAATTTTATATATAAGAAAATAAGATAAGCATTTATCAAATAATCAATCATATAATATAATATAATATAATATAATATAATATAATATAAAATATAATAAATATTATAAATGCGAAAGTTTGGATGGATGTCTGGATGGATGTATGGATGTATGGATGTTTGTTACTCAATCACGCCCCAACGTCTGAACGGATCTGGCTGAAATTTGGCATAGGGATAGATTATAGTCTGGAATAGCACATAGGCTACTTTTTATCCCGGAAAATTGAAGAGTTCCCGCGGGAATCAAACAACTGTATCTGTTCAACTGATTTTGATAAAATTTGGTACACTGATAGGTTGTATCCCGGGGAAGGACGTAGGATACTTTTTATCCCGGAAAATTAAGGAGTTCCCGCGGGAACCAAAAAACCTCAAACCACGCGGACGAAGTCGCGGGCATTCGCTAGTTAAAAATAAAGACAATTAAAAGTAAAAGTTAACATTCGAAACATTGGTCCAATTATTGATAGAGAGAGTTACATTTTTGTTTGGTACATTTATTGTTGATGAGTTGATTTGAGTATTTCTCTGTTCTTGCGTCTGAGGAACCGTTTAGAACATTAACTTATTTATAAAAATAAATTAAAATAAACTTAACGTTTATGTATTTGAAGAAAACAAAAACGAGGCAAATTCCTAGACTAATATTTTTTTGTCGGAAAAGCAAAGGCATCAAGCTCATACGGCCTCGTCGGTTTTCGTAGGTAATTTTATTTAATAATCATAACTGCATAATAAATGCGTATTCCTTTTTCAAAAAGATGTTTAATGCTTTATATACAAACTCAATGGTGTAAACACAGATGTACACAGTTCAGTATAAATTTCGGTAAGTACATATTCCAAATTTAAATCACATTCTCCCCCTAGAGGATGAATGAAATTCAGTACAATTTTCTTTCCCTGTTTTTAACAGATTAAAAATGACTATTGTTATGTTCACTTTTTGTGGCATAGAATGTCACTTTTTTGAGCAAGTGGTACGAAAAAGCTATTATGATTTGTTTATTACATCGATATAATATATGCAGGTACTAGATGGGCCCCTTCATAGAAAACAATTGGGCGTCCAACCTTTAGAGCACGCTCCTAACCTGTATAGCCTTGTCCTTGTCCCCGCCATAGCTGTCCCTATTTTCAGACTAGATGGCGTTATAAAAATTAAAATAGGTCCACATTCTTTGTTTGACAGGGCCCGTCTATGTAAATTGGGATCGTTGGTTTATTAACTTCCTGTTATAAGAGCTGGAAGTTGTTTTGTTCGTCGCTGAAAGATTCTTTATCGACGCTGCAGGGCCGGAACAAAGTTTCTAACTTCCGCCTCCGGTTGGTGGCAGCTTTGCTACCACAGTCGGTTTGAGTTATATTGTTGTTATGTTAAAATGTTTCGAAATCTCATTGAACGTGTTTTCTGCCACATATACGGGAACTTCAGAATGTGAGTCGACGACCTCCCTGGCGCAGTGTTGAGCGCTGTTGTCTTTACGCTGGCCCCGGGTTCGATCCCTCACAGGGTCAATTTGGGAATTTATAACTTCTGAATTTTTCCCGGTCTGGCCTGGAGTTTGTTGTGGGCTCACTCAGACCAGGGTGCGTTTGGAACCCTCGTAGCTTTAGTTTTAAGATAAGTACCGCCGGTAATTATCACCATCACGTCTTATAGGTACTTTGTATACTTGATGTTCAAAAAGTGTATCAATCTATCTATTATACCTATCATACTAATATTATAAATGCGTAAGTGTGTTTGTTTTGTCCTTCAATCACGCCGCAACGGAGCAACGGATTGACGTGATTTTTGGCATGAGCATAGTTGAGGACCCGTAGAGTGACTTAAGCTATTTATCCCGTAAAATTGTTTATCCCGTGAAGTTCCCGCGGAAATAAAAAAAAACTTAAACCGCGCGGAAGAAGTCACGACATCAGCTAGTTTTGAATAAGCATATTTTGACTAGACTTTAAAATTTCTCTAAGAATCAGAAATTTTTAAACTACATACTTCGTAGGTACACTTGAAGTTACTTAAACTCCAAGTGTACGAAGTTACAGCTAGTAGAAGTAATATATGTTACATAACAGTTATGGCGACAAGCGAATTTTAATCCCCATCATGTAATAACAGTATAGCACTCGCAAACAATATTAATAATTGTTTTGGGAAAAGGGACGGCCATTTTGCCGCCGACTCTAATGCTGATGGCTGGAATGTATCACGGTTAATGGAATGGGAGCTTATCACGGAGATGATGAACAATCGTAGAAGTGGGATGTTATGATAGGACGAGTCACGAGAGGTGGACGAAAGGCATGATAACTGATTTTGAAAAATGGTCAGATTATGTTCGGAAGTAGGTATCTGCTATTTCGAAAAAATATCTTATTTCAGCAGAAAAATAAGGTTTGGTAGATAAAATAGGCATTTGAAATTTAAATTTTAAAATTAACGCCAAAACGTTCGCGGTGTCATGGCGTCGTTTGTGACGTCACTATTGTTTTTGCCAATGTACTCTGTGCAGTGTGCAGTAAGCAATAGAGTGATTGTCAAAGCTCGAAAACAAACAATTGTGACGTTTTTTATAATCCATGAATCCTATTTCATTAGATAAATTCATGATTTCATTGATTCTTGGTTACTGTCATCATGCCTATTTGTAACATCCTATCTATGTATTTTATTAGTCTTAGTATTGTATAGCTCGTTTTAATTTAAACTGCTTCGTTGGTCTAGTGGTTAGCATGTTCGATTGCAACCAACGAGGTCCCGGGTTCGAGTCCCGGGTCGGCCCATAACAAGTATTGGGAGTTAGGAAGTTGGCGGTTTCATCCTCGTGCCTCGGAGCGTCGGATCTCGCCTGATCTCTCTTCGGTCGTATTGGATTTTCTATGAGAGTAAAGGAACAGAGAGTGCATCAGTGTTTGCGCACACACTATTGTGCACTACAATATCTCCCGCGCAGATGACTAATCTCTCTTCGTGCAAGTTCAAATGAGCATACATCAATATTTTAAAGTAATCCTTAACCTTACTAATATTATAAATGGGAAAGTGAGTTTGTTTGTATGTTTGTTCCGCTTTACCGCCGTAACTACTGAACCGATTGCTTTGAAATTTTGCAGACGTAAAGTTAGAAGTCCGGATAAAATAATAGGGTACTTTTTATCCCGGAAAATTAAAGAGTTCCCGCGGGAACTAAAACTCCTCAATCCACGCGGACGAAGTCGCGGGTATCAGCTAGTAAGTCATAAGTCATAAATATTTATTCAATTCAATAGTAATGAAATTGCAAGCAAGTGGTTTCGGACTTGAATCAATTCAATCATGGCACACAGTATGCGACTTATCTCGTGAATTCAAGTCTGATAGACATGTATCTCTTGTATTACGTAATCGCTATAGTTTCGGTCCAGCGTCGGACATCTGCATTGATTGTAGATTAGAACCGCAATCGATGAAGCTGGAACTACGTTTGCAATCTGCTTAGGATTGTATCAATTGAATGGAAACTCAAAGTAACCTCTTATCAGTTAGGAATGTGGAATTTAATGAACAACAGGTATTTGGAACTTCGTTTGAATTAGGTAGGCGTCTTGGACGAATTTATTTCATCCAAGGTAGCCGCATATTGTCGAGGTATAAAAATTCTTTCCAAAAAACCGACTTCCAAAGCCACTGTAAAGTAAAAAATAATTTTAATTTCTACACACTATGTTGAAGTCGGGCGAACCTGACGCGTCAACTATGCCTATCTTTGTTATACTCGCCCGACTTCAACATAGTGTGTAGAAATTAAAATTATTTTTTACTTTACAGTGGCTTTGGAAGTCGGTTTTTTGGAAAGAATTTTTATTTTTAACTTTTTAGTGTACTCTAAATCCCTACGGCTTAGGAGTGCAGTACCATGCAGCATCAGGGTTGAAGAGTTGGGACTTGGGTTTAAGTATGAAGTCGTTGCTTGACACCTACAATATTAATTCATCATAAAAAAATCTTAAATCGTTATTTTTAAGGAGTTCTGTACCCTACAGCATCAGGGTTGAGGAGTTGGGACTCAGGGTTGAGGAGTTGGGACTCAGAGTTGTATCGTATACACGTGACTTGATACCTACTATATGAATTCACCATCAAAACTCCTAACTCCCTAGTTTTGAGACGTAGGTACACCTACAGCATCAGGATTGAGGATTTGGAGTCAAATTTTTTTATGGGACCACCTCGTGAGCTTCCTCTAACCAATGTAAAAAAAAATTTTCAAATCGGTTTAGAAACCGATTGTAAAATAACATGTAAATCATTGTCTTAGTACCTACCTAATTGTAAAATTGCTGATCCATGTTTAAAATTATGTTATGATGATTTAATGATTAAATGATGTTTTAAAATGATGACTGGTAGACCAAATAAACTAACAAACAAAAATCCGCCTCACTCATGCTCGAATATCTATAAACTGATCATTTATCAAATTCGCAGTACGAATCAGAAATTTCCTGAATAACTCAGTAAATTCCTCAGTTAAATCAGCTACTGCAGCTATTACTGTAGGATGTAGAGTTAAATACAGTCTGTAGAGTTTCAGAGTTAGGTAGGTATAGTATAATAGAGTTGTAGCAGGCGAACGCTAGAATTGAGCGGATCGTCGAGGCAAATTTGTGCAAGCGTATCACACTAATGAACTGTATTCGCCGATCTGCTGCAATATGAAACAGCCTTATAAAACTGCAGGGCGACCGCGTTTCTTTTGCATCAATCATTGATCAATTTATGGTATTCTTGCTGCGTCAATAGATTTCGTCCAATAGTGGAAGAGTGTTAACCAATCAGAGGTGATTGCGATGTATCAACGATTGATGCAAAAGATACGCGGTCGCCCTGCAGGTCGATATGGAACATTGAGTATTGTCACAGCCTAAAGAGATACTCCATACAGTCTGACGGAAACGAGAAAGAAATGGTACGTTATAAAGAGAAAAGATTTGTTTGATTGTTTGTTTGTAATTAGGGCTTTCGAATACCGGTTTTTTTCAATACCAGTATTAATACCGGAAAGATATTTTTCAATTTTATTGGGAAAAACTTAAAATTGGATAGATTGTTTTTAACTTAAAAATAGTATTTTCTGAAGGAAACTGCACCATAAAAAACAGTTTTTCCATAAAAAAAAATTTTTTCCCACATTATCTCCAAAAGAGCTCTTCTCTGCTTAAATTTAATGAATAAATGCCATTTTTCACTCTTAAAAATGCATCGTTTAGTCAAAACACAAATGAATTAAAAATTCAATAATTATTTTTTAAAAGAGAAATGAATAATGATAAAATATTACCTGGTTATAAAACAGACTTCTGAACGTTTCGTGAGTCAGTAAAAAAGAAATGCCAAGCCACAGTGTTCTAAATTCAATCACTAATTTTTCCCTCTGAGTGATCAAAAATGACTTTTTTTCACTGGTTTTAAGCAATAAAGGTGCTCTTATTGGGCTTAAGATACAAGTTTTAAACTTAGCCGAATAAAAACAGTGGCATGTGTACCAAGAAATATATGCAATAGTCAGTTTCTTTTATAGTGTCCCCAATACCGGTATCCCGGTATTAGACATTTCAATACCGGTATTGCAAACGGACGAAAAACGTCCGGGATCCCGGTAGTAGCCCATACCCGAGATCCCGGTATTGGAAGCCCTATTTGTAATGTGGGCCCTCTGGTTTGCTTCAGAGCAACCAACCGACATTTTCTATTGTTATGCTGTCGCAGCTAGGCCGCTCCATCAGCTTATAAAAATAGTCTACATTTTCTGAAATATTTACAAAAGTTCATCCATTTTTCAGCTCGAGACAACCGAGAACATCAAATGTCGATTTTCTTGTAACAACATTACGTAGATCGACACTAGCTGAGTAAGTGCTACGGTAGGTTGGTTTTACCGTAGCAGGCGATTCTGCTGGGTGAATTGATCAAATGATCAGCTATGCATGCTTCAATTTTTAATGACACAGATATTTTTTTTATAAAAATCTTTATAGTTGTCTATAAAGATCGTCCAATAGTAAAGTTTTAATTTGATTGATCGTGTAAGAATTCGATGACATGCGTCAAAGTAGAATGGACCCAAAATCCCTTGAACTAAATTTGCAAATTCAGTACAACCGATTTTAATTTGGAAACGTATAATTTGGAAGAAATTGAGCTCTAAGTTCATTATATTAAGGTTCATTTTACTCTGCCGCTAATGTCATCGAATTCTTATACGATTTATCGAATTAAAGCTTAAAATTTAGAGTGCGACAGTACCGCGCGCTCTCGTGTCCTGGCAGGTTAATCCAGCATATTAATACTTACTTCTTCTAAGAACATTGTACAAAAGGCTTTAAAAAACATCAATCATTTGCGAATACTTCATTTTGTATTCAGTAATACATTAATCAAGAGGAAATGGAACCGAGGTGTTCACAAAAAGTGTTATTACGCAATAGGTAAAGGCGACATTAAAGGTCTAGCCCCATTTGAGCTGATGTACGGAGCGGCGCGGCACGAAGCGGCAAAATTATTAGTAGGTATGGGGCCGTGTCGCACATCAGCTGAGGTGCGATTATGTAAGAATTGTCGATCAAATCGTCAAAGTTCGGCTTCAAAGTGAAATAAACTATAAAAGTAATGAATTAGAGCTCAATTTCGTGTATCCATTCTCATCCGTTTAGGTTAACGTACATTTCGTGTATCCATTCGATATACGAATTTACGATTATACGATTAGGTAATCGTATAAGAATGGATACACGAACTTGAGCACTAATTCAGTGCTGTTATGGTTTATTTTACTTTGAAGCCGAACTTTGAGGATTTGATCGGCAATTCTTACATAATTGGGGGGCTGATTGTCGCGTCGCGTGAGCCTATCCCATACAAACTAATACAAAGAATATTTGCCGCTACGTGCCGCGCCGCTCCGTGTACCTGTACCTAGTGGGGTGCACCTGTATCTTATCAACTACAGTAATGTGATTGATTATTTAGTATTTCCTTTATATAACAATATATGAATGGAGATTTAAATCGAGCAAATGAGCATCTGGGTTTACTGGCTAAGTGAATAACTATGAATCCTATGAACTTTTCTTTAAATCCACTACAAGTTAGCCCTTGACTGCAATCACACCTGATGGTAAGTAATGATGCAGTATTAGATGGTATAGCGGGGTAACCTGATAGGGGCATGACAGCAGTCATATAAATACCCCTGATCGTTTTCTACACGGCATCGTACCGGAACGCTAAATCGCTTGGTATGGCTTGATCTTGATCCCCAAAAGACCACAGCAGTCACCACTGCGCCAGGGAGGCTGTCACAGGGAAAAAAATTATTCCAAAGGTACAACGAAACGTAGATACCTACATGTATATATAGTGCGTACTCGTACAAACTAACAATCACACCTCCCCGTGTTGACACAAGCAGCAATATCAGGAAAGCATTGCAAAAAACCTTGAAGCTTTAACGTCTACATTGCTCTATGAAAGACGCAGGCTTACATTTGTCACCGTAAAACTGCAAAAACCGTTAGATTATAATCTAACGGTTTCTATCCTGCGAGATTGTAAACTGTCGAAAGATTGTGAACCGTTCAATGTTCTGTGTATTAATTTATGAAATATTTATTGTATTTACGTTTTTTTGTGTCTTTCTTGTACAGTTCGCGCGCGAGTTGAATGCAGAGTAAATTCACGTGTCACCATACATTTAATCTGTATTCAACTCGCGCGCGAACTATAGGTAAGGTTAGGGGTTTGACATGAATATATTGGGCACAACCTTATTTGACATGAATATATCAGGTTGTGCCCGGCCTAGGTTCTATCGGGTTAATATGCCTAATAGATTACAGTTTACCGAAAAATAATGCGTTAAATGGTAAGCAGTATGTTACGCTTACAATCTGTCACAATCTGTCGACAGTTTACAATCAATAGAGATAAAAAACGTTAGATTACAATCTAACGGTTTTTGCAATCTTACGGTGACATATCCATTACAACGCCACCTAGGATATTGCCTCACGCTGAATAGGTACTAGTACTTACTTCGTGTAAAATAAGGTAAGGCAGGGTAATCTCACCAGTTTAACACTCTTTACAAATCGAATGTTTACAAATCGAATGTTACTTACTACTAGATGATGCCCGCGACTTCGTCCGCGTAGATTAAGTTTTTGATTCCCGCAGGAACTCCTTTTTTCCGGGATAAAAAGTAGCTGTGTTCCACGTTCCAAGTTCCAGACTATAAACATAGCTTTAAACGATCTCCTATCTCTGTGCCAATTTTCATCTAGAGCCGTTCAGTTCAATTAAAACAAGTTTTTTTTTAATAGACATCTTATCGTAAGTGGTCGGGTACTGGGAAACCAGCCCTATTTTATATGCTCACGTCTCTAATGCAGACTCCGAACCTTTTAGCTTTAGCCTTATCTAGGGTTTCCTTTTAAGAATGTCACGCGTACTATAAAATTCTACATCAATGCGCGTACCATTTGTTTTCAAATTTAAACTTAACTGATGCACAACTCAACGTGTCTCTACACTTCTTTACACGAATAAAATCGATATAACGGATTTAACCTCGATTTTACATCCAAGAAAATGGGCGCATTTGAAATAGTTTCCATAGTCGAGTTATAGATTTCTAATTAATAGATATACTTATTGCTTGTGTCGACAAGCCGGACGTATACATGAGCAAGACATGATCTAAGTATCTAATTTTCATTCGAAATTGCTTTTAAACACACCTCCCACACTTTCCTAAAGTTCAAGGGGAGATAAGGTGCTGAAAACTTTTAGTTCGCCTTTTGAACGACTCGGTGAAGTCAGTATTTCATACCTCCATGGGTATGGTTGGCTAAGTTCACAAGTTAGCAATCTCGGATTTGTGCAACTCTGTTTTCTTTTTATGGTGGTCTTATATATCTACACTACTTAATATAATAGGTAAATGCGAAAGTTTGGATGGATATTTGTATCTCAATCACGCCAGAACGTCTGAATGCATCTGGATGAAATTTGACACAGAAATAGATGGTATGGAATAACACATAGGCTATTTTTATCCCGGAAAATGAAAGAGTTCGAACGAAGGACGCGGACGAAGTCGCGACCATCAGCTAGTTTTATTAAAATAAGGCTTACAGCTAATTTTATTAAAATTGTAATGAAAATAACTGACACAGTTCCAAAGCTCAGGTCAAAATATTAAAATAGGTCTAATAAAACTTAACAGACAAAACTTAAGATTTAAGCTGTACAATATATATGTCACCGTAAGCTTGCAAAGGCCGTTGGATTGTAATCTAACTAGCGATATTGTAAACTTTCGACTGATTACAATTTAACGCATTATTTTTCGTTAGATTGTAATCTGTTAGGTATATTAACCCGATAAATCTAAGTGCCCGGCCTGCGGCCGGGCACTACCTGGTCATTTATGTCGAACCCTAACCTAACCTACAAGAAAAAAAAAACCGGGCAAGTGCGAGTCGGACTCGCGCACGAAGGGTTCCGTACCATTATTAATAAATAATTACCTTTGTTAATGAACCGCAAGACTAACTTTGTTTGTAGAGGTTTATTGTTAATATCAAAAAAACTATGCTAGTTAGAGCATTGGCTATAGTTTTCCTGTAAAGTATACGTAAATTCCTATTGACCATAATTATTTCAAATTTTTCGATTGGTAAACTCCGGAGATAAGGGGGGGGGATGGTATTTTTTTAGACATTTTCCCCGATAAATCAAAAACTATCATAACTAAAAATAATTAAAAATCTGTTTTAGAATGTACAAAGTAAACCCTTTCATATGATACCCCACACAGTACAGTTATCTCACTTTTAAATTTCAACCCTCAGATTTTCCCCCCTTTTTAAATAAGAACAAAAATAATTTCCAATTTTTTTTAATTCCAGTGTCTTTGGGCCACTAATATACACAACTATTCCAAATTTCATGTCGATAGCTTCGGTAGTTACTGAAATAATCGAGTGTGACGGACGGACAGACGGACAGACGGACAGACAGACGGAGAAAGTCGCACCATAAGGGTTCCATTTTACCATTTTGGTACGGAACCCTAAAAACAAGAAAACGTAAATACAATGAATATTTCAAAAATTGACACTCGGACCATTGAACGGTTCACAATCCGTCGACAGTTTACAATATCGCTAGTTGGATTACAATCTAACGGTTTTTGTAACCTTACGGTGACATATATATAGCATTTACAGTAATAAAAACTACAAAATGGTGTAGAACTTTCAAACATAAATAGTTTTTTTTTAGTTCTCCCGTATGAAACGTATAGTGTAAAATACTCGTACATTTAAATCTTACAGTTTGCAGGCTCTATATATCACTGTCAAACGTAAAACTACTTGATCGATTAATAGTCTGAGAGCTGGAGAAGAAACTTGGTGAGATACTTCACAGCTTACTCAACGTCAATATACAACATTATAACAGCAATTTAGGGCGTAAAATTATAGACATAAACTCCTGGACAAACTGAAGTCCAGTAGGACAACCTAATTCAGCTCGTATGTCCTTACTGTTCGGAATTCATGCAAAGACGTGTTTCTCAGTCCAGACTTTTGCCTGAGGGCATAGTTTACCGGCGCTTCAGGAAAGCCAGATCCAGAATCCCTACAGTTTTATAATATTTTCATATTATGTATTTATTTTATTTTAAGATTTTGTATGTTATAATAAGTATAAATTTCTGTGGGCCTAATTGCCTGATTTAAAAAAAAAAAAATATATATATAGATCTGGAATAAAGTGTTTATATCACAGAACAAATGAAGCATGCATATTACCCATAGAACTAGGAATCTGCTTATTACTGATTACCTGTGCTGTGGTTTACATTGTTGTTTTTTTTTAATTGACACAAAATATATTTCACACGTAATTTACATGCGATGATGTTCAATAAATCTGGGTCTGCTACAAACACCTTTGTGCACCCGTGTTTGCGCACATACTTAAGAACTATAAAAGCTTCCGCGCAGATGGCTAATCTCTAGTGGAGATTGGCCACCGACCGCCGTGACCGAAATTTGGTCGGAAGAACATTATTTATTACTAGCTAATCCCCGCGACTTCGTCGGCGTGGAATGAGGTTTTTTGGTTCCCGCGGAAACTTTTTAATTTTCCGGAATAAAAAGTAGTAGGCTACTTTTTGTGTTATTCCAGACTATAATCTATCTCTGTGTCAAATTTCATCCAGAACCGTTCAGCCGTTCTGGCGTGATTGAGTAACAAACATCTATCCATAATTCCATCCATCCATCCAAACTTTCGCATTTATAATATTATATAGTATAGTTAGATTTTGTTCCCGTTAGCTCCTAATCTATAGCAAAAAGTTCCCCGTTCTAGGCGACACTACGTTAGAAGGGGACAGTTTCGTATTATATGGATATGGCTATGGATATGGGAGGGGATAAAGGTGTACTGAGTAAATTACCTACTCCAATCTATTTACGCGAGTGAAACAGGTTTAGTTAGCTCTACCTCAGCGTATATTGGTATGTATGTTAGTGTAGCCATAAGTTTTTTATCGCACTTTGATATCCATACTAATATTTTAAATGCGAGTGTGTTTGTCTGTCTGTCTGCTGCACTTTCACGGCCCATCTATTCAACCTATTCAGGTGAAATTGGTACAGTTATAGTTTTTCGTCTGACGACTTCGTCCGCGTGGTTAACATATTTTATTCCCGCGGGAACTCTTTAATTTTGCGGAAAATGCCAATCTCCAGGTCCTCAACTATACCCATGCAAAAAATCACGTCGACTGTTGCTGTGTTGCGGCGTAATTGAAGAACAAACCATCAAAAAAACACACTTTCGCATTTATAATATTAGTATGAAGTATGATGTGACTACAAAAACAGAAATCTGAGTTGCTTTGTGGTTCTACTCGTAAAGGCTTTGGTAGCATGAATATCGGTAGTAGGAATATCATTTCAATTTAATATTGCATGGTAACCCTAATCGGGACTTAGTTCAAACATTTGCTACATTACCCAGCCTATTGTCAAGTGACTTACACGCTTAAACCGCTCAGCGCAGCGGTTAATATCAAGCAATTTAGCTTATATTCGCTTACACCTACTAGGTAGGTAATAGGCGCCTTTACCTTAAGATGTGAAGGTATATTTAGCGCGTCATTAGTATGATGGGTTATTAAACATGTGGTTTACTTACGCGTTGGGTTACATTGTGTTACTTAAAGCCAACTGCACCACAGGAGGTTATCGTCGTTTTCGTCTCAACCGATAGACGTCCACAGCTGGACAAAAGTTGCATGGATCCCACAGAACACGATCTTGTGCAGCTTGCTTCCAGCGGATCCCAGCTGCCCCTTTAAGATCATCCGTTAACACTCTGCTTTCCAGTGTAAGGCCGCCTTTCAAGCACCATGGGACATACAATTTAACCACCTAGCAAATCAAGTTTGGATTATAAAAGTCTTCTATTTTTTATCAAAATTAAACTCATAATCATAATTTTCATGAATCGATGAATATATTGTCTTGTGCCAGTGCCACCCACGTAGTTTTTTTGTGAGAAAATTTATTGTTAACAACGATTAACTGCAACTTAAAGTGTGGTGCAACTGGCTCTTGCTGCGAAAATACGAAAGCGCGCCAAAAACCACCGTAGCTGGTTACACCAACTATAATTACCTATTCTGTGGTTTCACTTTAATAAATTATCAACATTGCCTCCCTTCTATTTTGTCTTGAAATTAAATGAAAATTCAAATACTATATACCTATTTTAAATAAATATACCTACCTAATTGATTAACCCAAGATATCGTAAACGCGTGAAAAATATGAAAAAAAACGGTCATTTTTTAATTACCAAGCAAAAACAATTTGTTTTTGCAACAATTAGGTCTAAGATAGGTTAGGTTAGATTATAAGAAATTTAAAAAAAATACCAGCGTTATACAAAAATGTTTTATTTGAACCAACACACTTTTTACCCAGTACCTTATAAAACCAACTCTTCTATTAAGATTTGTTACAATCAATAGGTACAATTATTCTTTTTTAATTGAGCACAATATGTTAATTTTTTATATAACAATAATTCGATAACACCGTTCCAAAAATTACTAATACAACTAATCTTAAAATCAACAAGAATTGATTAAAAATACTTTTAAAAACTAATGAATATTTTATTTCGGTACTGGTCTTTCGATTCTTAATTCTATATCACTTACTTAATAAAGAAACGTTCAATACATAATTCAATAAATATTAGCCAACAAATTACCCACTCTTGTGTTACAAATCTAATTAAATCTAATTAACTTGAACCTAAAACTCAAGATTGAAAAAATATAGTAGTGATATTGCAGTGCGCAACAACAATAATTGATATTAATAATGAGGACGATATAAATAGTGACTTCAAAACTATAGAATTTATGCTAGGAGTAGTACTTAAAGATTTTAGTATTGTTTTACCTAACAGAATCAAGGAAATACAAACAAAAATATAACGACAAAAATTTAAAAAATCTAATAATAAAACAACTAATTAATTACTAAAATAACAAATAAAATAACTTTATTTCCAATATTGGCAGCAATTACAAATGTAAATTCTGCATTACAATCGACTTAAACCTCAACGATACGTTGTTTTTCAACCATACTAGTAATAACATTATGTGACACCTTACCCCTACTATCCTTTTCTGCCAATAGTCTGTTAATAATGTTAGCACAGTCCTTGTTTTCAATTATACTAACATGATTGCCTTCTAAATGATGAACAACAACTGGTCCATCAGTGATTTTATCTAAACCATAATTATCTTCAATAACTATGTGTGGTGGATTTTCTTTGGGACGCAAAAGTACGATGGGCGCTTGAATTTTCTTAATATCACTTTCGGTATAGTTTAATACCATTTTGAGTCGATCGTATGAAGACATCGCCATGCAACTGATGAATTTGTCAGAATACTTCTCTTGGACAGGACACACTTTCAAAGCGCACTGAATCCGGTCTTCGTACGACTCAATTTCATTGAGTTTTTCATACAACGTGTCGGAAACTTCATTCTTGGGACTGACGAGATCTATTGTGTGCCTAATAAGGCCATTTTGTAGTTGTTTATCGTTTTTGAAATTGATTAATGTAGAGGTGAGCATTGTGTATAGGAACTCAGGGGAACCATCGACGCAGAATATCATTCCTTTGTGACCTAGAATTTAAAAATAATAATAGTGATTTTCTGGGATGCTAATAAACATTTTAAAGCATAGGAGATATGTAGTATACGTCTGTGTTATATTCACTTATTTATATAGTTTGGGTCTGTGGCGTTAAGACTGTAAAAGTTACTCTTTGGAACTTGTCTCTGCTCTTTGTTTTGGATAGAACATACCAAAATAATTACCTAACCATAAAAAGTGTACTTGAAATTAAAAGTATAGTAAAATTATTTCTGCCACAAAGTTATAGTGTTTAATTTATAACAAGATAATTGGGTAAATACCAAAACTTTTGAATAATGGTATCATGCAATACCAATGTGTGTTTTTTGGAGCATGATGAAAAAATAATAATAAAGACGAAATAATATATCAATGGTTTTTTAAAGATTATAATCATATGTGAAAAAATACCTTCGTCCTCCAACATGCCGGCTAATTTCAACATAGGAAGAGTTCCAAAACTGTAGCCCAGGAGAATGTAAGGCATTCCAGGATTCAGTCTTGATCGCATAATCTGTAAGAATAAAGTTATTATATTAGCAAGTACTTTATTTAGCGCAAAAAGATTAATAGCTATAACAAAGTCGTAAATTTCAGTACATTAATATAACGTAATTGTAGTAAGTAAAAGTAGAGTAATTGTATAGTAGACGTATTAATAAAGACGTTTTTATGTTCATAAAATCCTTTTACACGTCGCTATCAAAAACTAAATTTATGCTTCTCTTTAGTAATACATACAATAGGCATGATGACTGATTTTGAAAAATGGTCAGATTATGTTCGGAAGTATCTACTATTTCGAAAAAAATATCTTATTTCAGCAGAAAAATAAGGGTTGGTAGATAAAATTGCCATTTGAAATTAAAATTTTAAAATTCACGCCAAAACGCTCGGCGCTGTCATGGCGTCGTTTGTGACGTCACTATTGTTTTTACCAATGTACTCTGTGCAGTGTGCAGTAAACAATAGTGTGATTGTCAAAGCTCGGAAACAAACAATTATGACGTCATTCGCTTCTTGGTGTTTCATCAAATATGGCGGATTGCTGTATTTTATAGTTTTATTTTATCAAAATAAATAACAATCTCACTCGAAAAAGAAAAATAAATAGGTTTTTTATAATCCATGAATCCTATTTCATTTGATAAATTCATAATTTCATTGATTCTTGGTTACTGTCATCATGCCTATTATTTAGCAGTTTACTCTTTTATCATAGTGCCAAAATCTAGTAGTTAGTTAACTAAAACTGGTTCAAACTCGATTGATTTTAATTGTTTTGATTCCGAATTTCAATTTTCTTGTAATGATAATAAAATTAACTATCATTATAATAAGTTTTATTTCATTACCTGGCGCAGTCGGTTGACCATCTTCTCTAGCGTATCGTCCCTGTATTCGATACCTAGCTGCAGCACACAAATCTTAATCTTAAGTCGTCGACATAAGGGTGCCATTGCCGCGGCACAACCTTCTAGACCAGGCAGCATGAACATCACCAACTCGTTTTCGTGGACTGATACATCCGTCTGTAACAAGCCAATGCCACAGTATTGGTATCTATACAGTATTGTAACTCGGCCGTGTCCTTGAATTAAGTACCTACAGCTGCGCGGTACGTACACACGCGATAGGGCTGCCCGCCTACAGTAACTTATTTTAATTTCATCTACCTACCTGAGTTTCTTGATTTTTGTAATCCGTTAGCAAAGATGTGAATGAGATTTAACGTTTTTTTATTTACCTACCAAAAGACCACTAAAATCTAATATAGGTACATAACTTTAAAGCATTTTACGCCGTTAGAGTTCAGATTTTGTTTTTCGTTTTATATTGTAGGTATTTGTAATACTCTTACCACCCTATCCACTTATTAATTTATTAACCCAAGTTTTTTTTCTCGTTGAAAAAAGCGAAATAACTACCTATTAGTAAAAGAAACAAATTGCGTACTAGTAGGTACCTACTTATATAAACATTATTTTATATTCTTATCTTTCGGAGTACCCAGGTCACGGTAATATTATGTATCCTACTCGTCATATTAAATGTGTACCTACTTAAACTTATTTTTAGTCAAAAAATCGCGCGGTTATTGTTAAAAAAACAAAACACCGTCCGTTCGTCACTGCGGCACAGTCGCGACTGTCTGCATGCCAAGCGCGTGCACGTCTGTAAAGCTAGAAAGGTTAAGTCAGCAGAATCACTCGTTTTATATCTCAAAATTTAGTGCTCATTTAGTGCTAATTTAGTGCTGATAACAGATATTAGGTGCTGTGATAGGTGGACTAAAAATGAGAACACTGCTAACTTTTAATTAAGCTAGCAGTGTACTATTCGTGACCGCGCTATGATACAGTTGGAGCGAGAGGCACATCAGCTAATAATTTAGTGCTCAATTAGTGCTGCCTGCACAAGCAAACAGATTTTGCGAAAAAAAAAATTCAGTTTTTAAGTATAGATTACTGCTGACTTAACGACACGAGCAATCATAGAGCTAAAAGATGACTTTAAAATCGGTATTGGTGAAATTGAAAAGAGTTACTAATTAGTGCTCAATTAGTGCTGCCAGTACAGCAAAAGATTTTTAAATTTTTTTTTTTTTTTATCAAATCAACTACTGCTAGTATAACGACGCTAGCAGTCGTAAGACCTAAAAGAAGACTTTAAAACGGAAACTAATGGAATTGAAAGACGTCACTATTTAGTGCTCCATTAGTGCTGTCGTTGTAGCAAAGGATTTTTGAAAAAGATTTTTTTTTTTTCAAATCACCTACTGCTAGTATAACGACGCCAGCAGTCGTAAGAGCTAAAAGAAGACTTTAAAACGGAAACTAATGGAATTGAAAGACGTCACTATTTAGTGCTCAATTAGTGCTGTCGTTGTAGCAAAGGATTTTTGAAAAAGATTTTTTTTTTTTCAAATCACCTACTGCTAGTATAACGACGCCAGCAGTCGTAAGAGCTAGAAGAATACTTTAAAACTGAAACTAATGGAATTGAAAGACGTTATTATTTAGTGCTGAATTAGTGCTGTCGACCAAGTTTGAGAACACCGTTTCAAGAAAAACGTGTTTACTGTTTTTAGATTACGTTCAATTCACCTTGAGAGCAAAATTTTCTAAGCTCTATCTCCTATACTTTTACGCCGATCGACTTAAAAATTTGAAAGAATATCCTAAACATATTGTAAAATTTCATAACTTCAATTAAAAAGATTTGATTATTCTGAAGCTCCCAAACACCTTAAAAGTTTTTTAAGGGGTATATAATATTTGGAATTCCATTAGTTTCCATTTTAAAGTCTTCTTTTAGCTCTTACGACTGCTGGCGTCGTTATACTAGTAGTAGTTGATTTGAAAAAAAAAAAAATTCAAAAATGATTTGCTGTACTGGCAGCACTAATTGAGCACTAATTAGTAACTCTTTTCAATTTCACCAATACCGATTTTAAAGTCATCTTTTAGCTCTATGATTGCTCGTGTCGTTAAGTCAGCAGTAAATCTATACTTAAAAACTGAATATTTTTTTTCGAAAAGTCTGTTTGCTTGTACAGGCAGCACTAATTGAGCACTAAATTATTAGCAGATGTGCCTCTCGCTCCAACTGTATCATAGCGCGGTCACAAATAGTACACTGCTAGCTTAATTAAAAGTTAGCAGTGTTCTCATTTTTAGTCCACCTATCACAGCACCAAATATCTGTTATCAGCACTAAATTAGCACTAAATGAGCACTAAAGTTTGAGATATAAAACGAGTGATTCTGCCGACTTAACCTTTCTAGCTTTACAGACGTAGCGCGTGCTGAGATCGAGACGCGTAGGTATAGCTCGCGCTTCGTCCGTCTGTATGAAGTTGGAATACTGTATACATAATATTACCGTGCCAATGCTCATCAGTATATTTTGTATAGTAAGATTGAGCAAAATAATCCTGAGAATTGAGGCTAAATAGAAAGAAACAAAAATTAAGCCTTTCTTTCTTCTCTCGCTCAATTCAGTATACCTGTTACCGTGAAAACGCATAACCGGTCAAAATCACTTTTGACTGCAAAGATCAATCAAAAGTAATTTTGACTGCAAAACACTTTTGACTACGAGGAACAGTCAAAAGTAGTTTTGACTATGAATGTTGGTGGAAAGCCATTAAAAGTTTAACACATTGAGTGCGAAACCAGGTCCTAAACACCTTGTATACCTACGTCTACGCTTACAGTGCGGCTAAGAAAAGTATAGACTTGCTTGTCGCGCGGAAGGCCTAACTTTAACTTAGTTCGGTGTAGGAAAGAGATGAATAGATATCTAAGATGTATTATTAAAATATAATCCAATGGTGTACCTACCTTAGTACCAGGTTTTTACACCTGGCACCGCACGGAAGAAATAAAATTTCATCATAATGCGAAACCAGGTCGAGGCACCTTGTACCCCGCTCACCTGGTACCGCACCCCGCGTTAGTTTCGCGCGACTAGTGTTGGATTGCAATCGTGAGAAACACACGTGTTGACATGGCGTCAAGACCAACAAAACGGTGCCGAAAAAATATATTATATGATGTTTGCGAGGACAGTGATGCAGTGAAAGTTAATTCTTATAAAATGGAAATGAAAAAGGGAAATATGGGACTTTTACTTTATAATGTTAAAGAAGTAGCGAGGGTCCAGTGTTAGGTAGTTTGAGTACCTTGGAAGGACATGGGATATTTTTCCCAAAATTCCCACGGGAACGGGACTTAAGGGACTTTTACTTTTTAACGCAAACGAAGTGGCGGGGGTCAGCTAGTATTATAAATGCGAAATTTGTGAGTGTGGATGGATGGATGGTTTTTACTCTTTCACGCCTAAACGGCTGAACGGATGGGTATGAAATTTGGTACGTCCTAGATAGTTGATGATCTAGATTAACACATACGATACTTATGGGAAAAATATGGGACTTTTACTTTTGGTATATAGCATGTAATACTTTTTCACGCCTAAACCGCTGACATGATTTTTTTCCATTATATTAAAACTTAATTACAGTTATCGATATTTTTATTTCACATCCTTAAAATACGCACCAGACTTCCCTTATTCAGTGCGGCACAGGGTGATTAAGCCCTGTATTTTGAATATAGCTATAATTTTTAAACTAAACAAGTTGTTAACGAACGCCTTCAGGAGTATGTCAATTAATTCATTATTATTAATATTCAAAGCAAAAAAAAACATATATATTTTTACATGAAGCCAAAAAAAGGATTTAAGTTTCTTAAATTTTACAGGGTCAATAAGCCTTGTGCCGCCACAATGGAAGTTTTATTACCAGGTGTAGGACTTGTACCGAAGGAATGGAAAGTATTGAAAAGTTACTGTCGCAGCAAACGTGTTAAAACTGCAAAAATAATGGGTAATATTGAGTTTGAATTATTGCTCAACGTTTGTAAGTCAACCATGATCTCCAAATAGAAAATTCCAGGAATTATTAGATAGTAATTTTATTAAACTTATATTAAATAGAAAAATTTGATTCAGTAATTTCTTATGTCTTTTGTTCATTTTATTATTAATATGTATAATACGAAATTAATACTGTTATTATTGTTTTACTATTAGTACTTCTATTCATTATGAAGAAACTGTATTATTTCGATTTCCATTTTAATTTGAAATTGCAAAGCAAATAATCAACAACTTCTTCACTTGGAGCCAGTTAACGTTAATCGAAAAAAAAGGCTCCAGGGTACCTAGTGAAAAAAGAAAGTTACCTCAGAACCATCGCTGACCATTGTAGGCATATAGATGAAGGGTTCATTAGCAAGATTCTCTTCACCAAAGTTCCTCATAAGGACTTTGAGACCAGCAGCCTCGTCGGAGGTCGCAGATCTTGATGTTACTGCGGTTGACGCTGCTGCTTCCTTCTGCGCTGTTAGTTCTACGAGCCTGGAAATAATGGACATTTATAGGAATGTTACCTTTAATATTAAAGGTAACATTCCTATAAATAATAATAATATGAAAGTGAGTTGAATCTTGATGACGTCACTAGCAAGTATTTCATACAAGCTCCCATACTAAGCGCGCGTTTTTCATGTTTGGTACAGAATTGCTGATTTCATTAGTTGTCAAATACTCAATTGTTATATAGAATGCAATATTAGAAATGCGAAAGTGTGTCTATCTGTCTTTCTATCTGATTATCTGCTTCGCATCCCGGGGAAGAATATAGACTTATAGGATATACTAATAATATCCCAAAAAATCAATCAATTCCCACAGAACAGAATTCAAAAAACTTAATTCACGCTGAAGAAGTCACTGGCTTCATCTATAGTAGTAGGTACTTACAGTAATTACAAAGCATTATTTTGTTGACAATAAGTTTTGCCCAAACCTGTATTACCTTGCAAACGTTAGTGTTCTGATATCCTGAGCTGTAAGGAAGATCTCGAACTCTCTCTCCAAAGTCTGTTTAATCTCCACTGCCATCATGCTGTCCATTCCTAACTCAGCTAACGACACTTGCTGGGATACCGTCTTCAGATCCTTAATACCTATGATCAAGAAAGTGTAAAATTTTACTCTGTTATCTTTATCATTTATTATTTATGTATTTACCAAATTATAAAAAAATATATATGCCAAATTGGACAGCGTGCTCCAATTCAGTGTTTCCGTGTGGAATTTATTAGTAGCGAAAATGACCACTTGACCTAAAGTAAATAAATAATAAATGATAAAGATAACTTTATCATTTATTATTTATTTACTTTAGGTCAAGTGTTCATATTGTTGCATAAAATCTTTTTGTGACCCAGAGTTAAAAACTAAATAGGAGTGATGTGTGGAGTAGGAGTTACGGTGCTTATGTAAGAATTTACACCCATTTCTTGTCTTCTTTCTTCCTTTTACTCTATATTATTATTTTATCCATAAGTACTTATGTTTACTTGCACTAGCTATTTATTTATGAGTATATTTTATTCACTCATAGCTACTATTTCATGTTAGTGTTATTTTTTTATTATTTGAAATAACAATTGGGTAAAAACCTCCATTTGAGGGAAGTGTCTAGATTTAAGACTGCTAAACGTATGCGTGTATTTCGCATTCGGGTAACTAAATTAACATCCAATGGGTAGGACGAACCGCATTAATATTTATAGAAGTCTTTGTATATCAATAGGCACCACGGAATTCCAATTAAGGTAATAGAAATGATATCTGGCATTGTTTACCTATTAATGGGTTCCGCCGATTTTTAGGTACTCGGACAGAAATAAAAAGAAGCATGGTTCAAAGCGCTATGCAATAATAATATGTAAGTATTTTTGCACTAACGAATACTATGTTTTCGCTCCTTGACTCTTTTATTTAAATTCCATTACAAAGCCCTTGACTTAACTCACGTGGAGGTGAGTGATAAAGCAGTGTAAGTTGGTGGCTGGCTAACCTGTTAGGGGTACAAGACAGGGGAACGATATAAAATTGCTTGGCGGTACGTCTTTGCTGATAGGGTGGTAAAGAAAGAATAAAGACCACAGCGTTCATAGTTCGCCAGGGAGGTTTTCAAATGAAATTCTACATTTTATCTGGATTCTGCGACACCTTGCCATTAGGTACACATAAACTGTAGTCTATATGGAACAAAGCCACACCGCGTTTGCCCTGCAGCCGACATATTCTACGTTTTGTTATTTTTCGGAACATGTATTTTTATGCCAAATTGGACAGCGTGTTCCAATTCAGTGTTTCCGTGTGGAATTTACAGTAGCGAAAATATTTAAAAAAAACTGTCGATTGTGCCAGCACAGAAAAATAATATTTTGATAAATATAATGGTGAGCTGTGATACAAATTTTCACTGATAATATGATGGTCCAAGATTATTCAATGGTTAAAAATTTGGTCAATGCTCCTATAAATAGTACTTACACTTACACAAACTTAAAAAGACTTGATGTATTCAATTTATAGTATTAATAACATGTAAACTTAAAATGTAACCTAACCTGATTTTGGCATAAATAAACAAATTATTATATTATGTCGGAATATTATTGTTAGTCATTACAGAGTTTACAGGTGGACTTTCAATTGCCTCATTCTCATATACCTATGGGACAGCAATCAGACACGACCGGAGAGAAATCAGATGCAAGACCAGCAACTTAACATGGTTCGTCGAGCTGCGAAAGTCGAGGATGAAACAACGCCATCTTTCTAACTTCTGATAAATGTTGAGAATTTTTTACCAGGACACCTCAAAACATTACTACCATAACGTCCATATCGCCAGGTTAACTCGCGACTATTGAAAACTTGTACAAAAATATTTGTACGTCAGCGTTGCTTGACTGGATATGTTGTGGCTTTTTAATTCATCAACAAACATCTAAATTTCACATATAACATACTAGCGAATGCCCGCGACTTCGTCTGCGTGGTTTGAGGTTTTTTGGTTCCCGCGGGGACTCTTTAATTTTCCGGGATAAAAAGTAGCCTATGTGCTATTCCAGACTATAATCTATCTCTGTGCCAAATTTCAGACAGATCCGTTCAGCCATTGGGGCGTGATTGAGTAACAAACATCCATACATCCACCCATCCATACATCCATACATCCATGCAAACATTCGCATTTATAATCCTTCCATACTAATATTATAAATGCGAAAGTGTGTCTGTCTGTCTGTCTGTCTGTCTGTCTGTCTGCTACGCTTTCACGGCCCAACTACTCAACCGATTTTGATGAAATTTGGTATAGAGATAGGTTACGTCCCAGGAAAGGACATAGGCTACTTTTTATCCCGGAAAATTGAAGAGTTCCCACGGGAAACAAAAAAAATTATCTGTTCAACCGATTTTGATGAAATTTGGTACAGGGATAGGTTGTATCCCGGGGAAGAACACAGGCTACTTTTTATCCTTTATAAATTGAAGAGTTCCCGCGGAAATCAAAAAACATCAATCCACTAAATATAATAACATTTATAACATACTAGATGATTCCCGCGACTTCGTCCGCGTAGATTTATGTTTTTTGATTCCCGCGGGAATTTTAATTTTCCGGGATAAAAAGTAACCTATGTCATTCCCCAGGATACAACCTGTCATTGTACCAAATTTCATCAAAATCAGTTGAACAGATACATTTTTTGATTCCCGCGGGAACTCTTCATTTTTCCGGGATAAAAAGTAGCCTATGTCCTTCCCCGGGATGTAACCTATCTCTGTACCAAATTTCATCAAAATCGGTTGAGTAGGTAGTTGGGCCGTGAAAGCGTAGCAGACAAACAGACAGTCAGACAGACACACTTTCGCATTTATAATATTAGTATGGATGGATATAATATTAGTATGGATGGATATTAGTATGGATTCGTAAAAATAAAAAAAAAGACGTGTGGCACTCGGAGATTGCCGCGGTAAAGCTATTGCAATTTGCATAGCCTGTAGTCCTGGTAGTCAGGGGGAGGTGCGGGTAGGGCTAAGCTAAGCTTAACCCGCTTGTCCTCCTGATTTCCGGACGAGCCTGAGGAGGAGGAGCTCGGACGTGCGCGCTTGGCCAATTCGAAGCCAGGCGTAGGTACAACTACGCGGGCTACGATGGCAGGCGTATCGTCGTCGCTGTCTTCGCTTGTTTCCGATTCTATCGGCGAGGTGGTGGCGGCGGTAGTAGTAGTGGTCGGAGGACGACTGACGAACTCGGCGGCAGGGAACGGGGTAATGGATTGGTCCATTATATTCCAGCGTACCACTGCGCGCGGAATCCCTGTTCGTCCTCTTCCCTGTTTCGGCGGCCTCTGGTCGAGCGGTTGCTTGTCGGCCATGGCGATGCGATTGAAGTACGTTTAAAATTTATTTAAAAACGATGAAACGATAAAACGATAAAAATAATGATTTAAAAACGGGTTAAAACGGTAAAACTATTAACACTTAAATTTTTTTTGGTAAATCAATTTAAATGAAATTAAAATTTAATAAAAATAATAATAATCGAAAAATAAAATAAAAATAATAATAACCGAAAAAAAAAAAACGGACTGGAGACATCTGGATTCGGTCTCCCCGCTCAAGGCCCGCGATAGAAGCTATGCAATAGCTTAATAATTTCTTTCTTTCTTACCCATGATCTGTGCTACAGCATCCACCATGCTACCACAGCCCGAGCCGCCGGCTTTCTTCTCCGCCACGACAATCGAGGAAACGATCACGGCGTCTTGCTTGAGGAATTTGTCCAGAGCTAGGAGACAGGAGGAGATCCTCTGCTGTAGAGTTCCACCGATCTCCAATTGTACGTCGTCATCTTGCATATCTGCGACTAGACCGACCTGGTGGAGTTTTTATTTACTGCTAGACCTTTAAAAGTTATCTTTAGTCTTATCTTTAGTTGTATAAGTTATATGAGAACGGACCTTATATAAGTTCCTTACATAAGATCCGTCCGTCCGTCTGACCCTCCACGGCTTAGTTTATTTATTTATTAGGACGACCAAGAAATTGATACATTCAAGTAATACATAAAAAACTAAAATACTAATTACACTTCAGAGACTAAATAAGAACTAGGCATGAACAAATACATGTATCTCCTAGGGAAGCTACAGGATAATGGTATCGACTAAGGCCATCGACTTTAAGCTAATATGAATGGTTATAGTTAATCATTTGGTACTAACTGTTAGTACAAATTATATTTTTTCATTTTGAAATTATTATAAACTAATATTTATAGGCGAATTTTTAGAGCAAACTAGCAAGAATTAATAATATAATTCCATCTCACCGAATCAACACATCCATATGTGATGAAGTCAACTATAACTAATAGTGTAACTATAACTATAACGTCAATTATAACGATAACTGTAAGTGTTTTGAGTCGAACGTTAAACAAATAAATGAACGCTGAACTCCTTCAGACTTGAATCGTTAATTTAATTAGCATGCTAATTTATTTGCACCCAGTGCTATTAACGTGTAGGAATTCATCTATTATCCATTATAGAGGCAAATTACATACAATAAATCCTAATGCAGAATATTTGCTATTAGAGGTACCAAGATATCCCTACAGTAGATCTAAGTGGTTTTTTTTCCACCAATAGGTGTACCAGATGTGGGACGAGTAACTGATATGTACCTACTCGCAACAATTAGAAGATCTTCCTCCGGGCTGGTGTTGTGCCCGGGGACATTTCTAGTCCAACCGTAGAAGGTTAAACGGTTATTATAAAGTGCTATTCTCAGAAAACTTCAATATCGCGATGCAGGCTTGTGTGTCTTATAAATTTTCAGTAGATTATTTATACTGTGATATAGATACAATTAGCGCCATCTAGTTTACACAGTGGTAACCGCTGCATCAGGCGATACCTCCCACTAAGGCCTATCGTACCCCATCTACTATTTCTTAAACTGTGGTTGAAGCCTTTCATGGGATTGGTATGATCTTCAATCTAGAGGCTAATAGCAGGAGTTGAGTTAGTGTTAAAGAGGCAGAAGAGGCAGATGGTGTACCTACCCTATCATTCCCAAAATATCTTAAAACTCCGGGTTCCTACACCTTAATCTGATGTTAACCCGTTATCATATGTAAGTATTCACCCGTTATCCTAGATGAACGACAAACAAGGTAATGCAACGCGCAACGCGACGCGAGCAACAAACGATAGCTGACCCTCCACGTAACCTACGTTGTCGCTTTGATAACTTTGTCATTTTCTATGGAGTCGTATCGCGTCGCGTTGCGTCGCGTCGCTTTTGTCGCCGACCTAAGACAACGGATTAAGGACTTACATCACCAACAGCGCCCCACTGCACCGCCAAGGCTGGTAAACCGAGCTTCTTCCTCCACTCACAGATCCTCTCCATCACCGAATTGGAGAAGCCATAGTTGGCCTGACCTGCGTTACCACGACCGCAGGATACGGATGAGAATATAACGAAGTCCCTGTTGAAATAATCACTCAGTATAAATAACTTCAGAATAAAAATATTGTATGGTTATCGCACATAAGACTAACCTAAGTATTGTAACTGAGGAAAAGAAAATCTACCGGGTAGGTTAAGCTATAAAATCAAATAATCTTAGAGTAAAGTCTGAAAAAAATAGACTGAATGAAAAGAAATGACCTAATGAAGCAAATATTATGTTCAGGATTAACGTGTTCGCAAATAATGAAAAACAAAATGTCCACAAAAGTTTCAAAACCAGACAAATGAAATATAAACATGAGTTCTCGTAAATTCAGTACAATATACTTAACCATATTTATAACCATTAATCAACAATCATATAATCGTATAATAATACCAAAGCAATAGAGAAATTAAAGCAAAAGAAATCAATTTGATTCGACAATTTATTGAAGTCACACAAAATTAAATGAAAAACCTTGCAGTACACAAAGTACTTACTTGAGAGCTGGACATAACTTCTTTGACAATTTATCCAAATTCATAGTCGCTAAGGCTTTGGGTGCAAACGATATCTTGAAGGACTCAGGAGTCTGGTTCTGGAAGATGCAATCCTTGAGGATGACAGCCAAATTGAATATAGCTTCAACTGGTCCCATGGAGTTGGCCATTCTCAACATTTCTTCGCAGCCTGATTCGGTTGTGATGTCGTGGGTAGAGATTCTAACATCAGCGCCGTAACTTATCCATGCCCTATGAAAATGAAGCCAAAATTTAAAGAAAATAAGGCATTTATGTACTTGATTGAAAATATGATATTTTTAAAAAACTATCGAGGCGAATAAGCGACAAATCCAATCAAAAGAAGTAGTAAGATCAGGAATTGTTTTTATTGATTTTGATTCAATTGATATTGAGATGTCAAAAATATCTTTGAAATGAGCAAACCAAGATTAAATACCCAAAAATTGTGAGAGCAAAGGTGAAATAATATTAATTAAGCTGTGTAGTTAGGTATGTATAATATTTAGGATAGTTAAGAATAGTCAATTTGAAATTTTCAATATCATTATAAATAAGTATTCGAATATTAATATTTAGGAGGTACAAAAGTTTACTAAAAATATAGTTATGCTTTCCGGTATTTCATATTGCTTTGCGATTCCGTTGTTTTCGGATTTTCTCAATAAAACTGGTTTCCGAAACAGTGGTAGAGTCATGACCTACAATAGCGCCAATAATAAAAAAACAGTTTTAAAAAGGTACCTTAACCGTGAAGCCTGATAGCCGTTGCTGATGCCTCGCCGGGAGGTGAGCACAATCTTCCTAGCGCCTCTCAGGATGAGCCAGTCAGCCAGTTCCAGGCCAAAACCACCCAAACCTCCCACCACTACGTACACTTGTTGTTCATCACACATATACCTATAACGATAAGATTTGACGTAACATTTACTCACAGTCATGTTTGGGCTAATGTAGTTTTTTTTAAATGTTTCGCACTGTTATCCTATAACATGATGTCGGAGACCTTTTTAATGCGAATTCGGCTCTGAATGGGCTAATGTAGAAATCATAAGTCAGATCAATAATAATGATATCACATTGCATAGCATGTATGCATGGCTGACGAAAACAATTTCGGAACCATTTTCGATTCGGCATTTGTGAAAATATATAACACATAAGAAAGAATAGAGAAAAAGAATATAAAGATTTATGTGAATAAACTTACCTTGGCAAAGCTTTAATTTTAAAGCTCTTTGGTTTTACTGGACGATTTGTACGTTCTTCATCGCGAATTTTGATGATGACCTACGAAAATAATTGTATAGTTATAGGTGGCAAGATAAATAGCACTTACAAAGAAGGAATAAGTAATACAAATAGAAAACTTGCAAATCAATGAAACGGTAGGATTAGATAATGTTATCCCCAACGGTAAACATGATATAATAAAATAGATAGTAATTTTTAAAAACATGGATGAAAAATGTTAATATTAGAAGTGTTAAAGGGTACCTTCAAGGTCAGTGAAGGAAATCATCGTTAGGACACCTATCCGATAGTTCTCAACACTTTTTCAAAGATAAATTGGCATAATTCACTCACGGCCGGTTTCTGAATTGAGAATTTCATGTTGAGTCTGTCTCAAAGAGTACTTAAGGACTAATTAAGCAAATTTTTGTTTCTGAATTGATATTGGACCGGTTTCTGAATTAAGCATTCAAGCAAAAACAGCAAGTTCCAACTCTCAAACCTTACACAATATCAATTCAGAAACAAAAATTTGCTTAATTAGTCCTTAAGTAGTCTTTGTGACAGACTCAATATGAAATTCTCAATGCAGAAACCGGCCGCCAGTCAATTACTCTTTCTGAGAGGAAACCCGTGACCGGAAACAGTTGTGGGCCGGTAATAGGATGGGAAAATGATAATGATGATGATGATGACAATGATATTCATGATGATAAAGTGTACCTTTCCAATATGCTTGCCGGCAGCCATGTAACGGAAGGCCGCTTCGACTTCATTTTTGTTGAACGTGCAGTATGTCAGAGGACGGATGGCTCCACTCTCCATACCCGTTAGGAGGAGATCTTGCAAACTCTACATTGGGAAGAAAAAATAAATTCAAAAATCATAGAAAAATAAATATTAAAAAGTATAAAAGAAAAAGATCAATCAATTATAACATGGAAATGTACAATAATTTATTATGAGTGATCTTATCGCTAATCGAATTGAATGAGTAAGTAAAGCATATTCGCCATGGCCCTCAAAATTATCTGACCCGGTGACCGCTTCGCTAGTAAATATTTAAAATAAAATAAAACATAAACTAAACCAGTTATAAAAATCTGCTCAAATTTTGGACACGGGCCATAAGTTGGTGGGACTGCTACGAGTATATATTATAAGGTTAACCAAAACTCTTCACTCTGCTGTTTTAAGAGTTGTTTTTTCCAATTACTTAGCACACCATTTCACTTTTCATTACTACTTTCACGACGCAAAAACGCCTCTCTTAACTAAAATAATTAGAAAGTTATGAAATTAAAAGAAAGCTGTAAATAACTTGGCATTTCTCTAATTTTTTTCTGATCTTTGTGCTTTAAAATTAAATCGCACAGAAAATAAGATATAATTAAATAATTTAAAATTAATACATCTAACCCTTCTAAACTCATATCCTTGTTCAAAGATGTAGTCCAACATGATGCCATGGAAGGACAACTCTTTGAGGAAGCAGTACATTCCGATGGGCGTGTTGTTGCTGATATCGAACTTTCCGATCTCGAGGAAACGGCCTCGGTAGCCGAGACAACGGACAGATGCCTAAAAAATCAAAAAGTTAATGTCGTGTAAAAAATTACCAGTATTACAGAATCTATAAGAGCAACAAAGGTAGTTTGAGAGTCGTATTCGTGTTACATCAGTACTACATTCAAGATATTACAATACATAAAGAAGCACGAAAAAGTAAGGTGAGAAATGATTTATAGAAGGTTTAATTAAAATGTGGTGAAAAGGAAAAATAAGTTAAGTTCGTAAAAAAAGGTATCTGATCTTACGGTAGAGGAATTATAGTTGAAGAAGACAACCAAAACAATATTTATCTGAAGTTTACCTGCAGTTTCTCATCTGATAGCGAGTTGAGCACGACGTCAACTCCTTTACCGTTAGTTTCTTTGCGGATCATGTCTTCGAAAGATGTGTCACGCGAGTTGCCGATGTGACTGTCTGTTGAAAATCATTAAGCTTAATTCTGTTATGCATGGTGTAATAGATATTTTCATGCATGAATTTCCAACAAAGTCGTAAATTGGTGTAAAGCCATGCCGCAGTCTGAAGAATACAGTAACTAGTTAGCAGCAGCAGGTAGGTATATCTACCTTTATATACCTACCTGCTCCTTGTTTGTGCCACCACAACTAGTGGCTAACACTACATACTATTATTGGCTAAAATTCACTGTGGCAGCAGAATACTCTTAATACAGCCAATCACAACAATTGAGTAACAATAGTAATAATTTATTGCTAAAGGGGTGCTTTAAATCAGTAAATAATAATAATTTGTTTTTCCAGTAACAAATGATTTTAAAGTATCTATTTTTAATGTTGTCTATGTGATTAATTCTGCTTCGAATATCTGATTGTTTGCACAAAGTGGTCCTTAGTTGCTGAAATAAATTATTCACTACGACACCTTTAAGTTGCGGGAACAGTTTCTTGATAAAGGCCCGTTTCTCCGCAGTACCGACGGTGGTAAAGACTTCGCAGCCGTAGTGAAAAGCAACGTTGATCGCCGCTTGACCGACACCTCCAGAGCCCGCGTGAATCAGGATCGACTCCCCGCGTTGCATTTGGGCCACCATTATCTATAGGAAATAAATTGAAAATGCCATTTCACACAAGTAACTGGAAGTGTTATTTCATACGATCTACTAAACTTGGTCTAAAAATACTAGCAATAGTAATTGTAAGGCCTCCATGCGCATCCGCATCCGGAATGAAAACAAACCCAAGAAGAAAAAGAATTGAAGGCTTCAAAAAGGGGCTTATAATAATTTGATAATTTCCAAGCATTAATCGCTCAACAAACGATCTTCTGATTCTACGCTAAGCACCAACCTTGCCATTGCTAAAGATGCCATTACTGAAGATGAAGGTCAGTTTTCTAAACTTCTCATACATGGCAGAAGTTTCGTAAGCATGACTTATTTCTTATGATCATAACCATCTAAATTAGGTTTGCTATAATATTAAAATGGGGTACATAAAAGATCTATGTACTAACCATAGCATAGTAAACAGTTCCATAGGCAACAGGGACAGTAGCGGCCTCTTCGAAGGTCCACTCGTCGGGGATGCTCCACATGAGAGCCTTGTCTGCTTCCACCATGTTCGCGCAACCGCTATTTTTCACCATGGCCATTACGCGGGCACCACTGCACAGTGGAAACAAGTAAACATAATTAAAAGAATTAAAAAACACAACTGCCCTGCCATATCGATTGTTGAAATCTGGCATATGAATACTTAACTAACAAAAATCCCCCTTGAATCCTGGTACGGCTACCACTGCTACTACGTACCGATACTACAGTCATTAATTACCTTTAAAATCTTATTCACATTTTATTAAAATATATTTTTTTGTGAATCACTGGATATTTAACTATATTGTTATATATTTTTGGAATCTACTCATCATTTTCTCGATGATGATTATATATATAGTTAATCTTATTTTCGAATTTTTTTTCAACTTTAGTCTTTAATATGGGACCATGGTCACCACATCAATTTTGTTTTTTAAATTTTACTAGCCTATGTCACCCGGAATAAGCTAGGGATTCTAACGATACCTCATTTATCAAAATCGGTTCAGGCGTATAGAAGTTATGGTGGAATATACAAACTCACATACTACGCACGTAGTTTGTTGGCGTAGATGAAAATGGCGATATGTTAGTAGGTGCCACATTGTTGTTTAGATTTTGAAGCAGCACGACTGAATTTTTTTAGAACAAAACTAGAGTTTTAAGTTCAAAATTTCTTTAAAAATAATGATGTTCTTTTTTTTAATTGAAGTTGTAGTTGTAAGTTGTAATTCAAGTAATTATAAGTTTGGCTATTCAGCGGGGTAACGCACCCAGCGTTCTGGGCACACGTCTGCGTCATTGCAGCGGGATAGATGATATTTTTAATGTTTAGTTTCAGGTTAAAGAATTTATTTTCTCAAAAGAATTGTAATATTCACTTACAGAGAAAAAACATTATTTTTATAATATACTTAAATATTTCGGCAATCACATATTTAGTTTCACTATAATTATACTTATTAAATTTCCTAGATCTACCCTCATAAGTTCATCATAAGTCCGGTTGAAGAATGCGAGATCGTTGCCACAGTGTAGTTTATATCAGTAGGTTAATTTAATTTATGATAATTTAATAAGATTATTTGAGTAAGTTTATATCATGAAGTACATGTTTTTTAAGTTTATTTTTGAAAATGTTGAACGAAGTCGCATTCTTCACCTCCTTTGGTAGTTTATTATATACTTGCACTCCTGCAAACTTAATGTTTCTTTTGCCCTGGGAAGTGCGCATGTGTGGCAGTAAAATGTGATCTCCTCTACGACTGCTTCGACTTTGCACCTGGTGTATCTTAGTAAAAGTTATGTGTGTGTGAATGGATTTATTGAGTATTTTTCTTATCAATATGCAAGTAAAGTATGTATGGAGCTGTTTGATGTTCATGAGTTTTGTGTCTGTGTATAGTTTAACTGTAGGTGTTAGGTAGTCATAATTGTATAACATTTTTATTATTTTGTTTTGTGCAATTTGTAGTTCCTTTAGGCTAGTTTTTGGTGCGAATCCCCATACTTCGATTAAGTATTGTAGATGTGGTTTAACTAAGGAGTTGTATATTATTTGGCGTACTCGACGAGGTAGACAATGGATTATATTACGCATGGATCCAATTAAGGTAGATAGCTTATTTTTAATATATTTGATTTGCGTCTTCCAATTCAAGTCACCATCAAGTCTTAGACCAAGATATTTTTCGGATGGTTTCTGTTGTAATACTTGATTGTCAATTCGAAGTGGTGGATGAGGTGGTATTTTTTTGTTTTTACTCTTAAAGATAATGTAGCTGGATTTACAAGCATTGATAGTCAGAAGATTTTGTTGAAGCCAATTCGATAACGTATCCAGATCTTGTTGTGCAAGACTCACTATGCTTGTTATGGAACTACCAAAGTAAAAGAGGCATGTATCGTCGGCATAGAGAGATAAATGGCCGTGTAGTTTGATTTCGTGCATGGAGTTTATATAAATAAGAAACAGAAGGGGTCCCAGTATCGATCCTTGGGGGACACCAAATTCAGAGGTCTTGCAGGGTTTACTTTGATACTGGCCAATTTTTACAATTTGATGTCTATTTCTCAAATATGACTCAAGTGTTTTATATGCTACCCCTGATTTTCAGAGTTTTCAGTTTTTAATTTAGTTTTTAATTTAGATTTAATTTAGATTTTAATGATATCGTTAGTTTAGTAAATAAATGTAAAAGTTTATATTATAAATTGAATTAAAAAAATAATTAAGTTAAATTAATGAATTATTAAATTTAGTTTAATTGTAATTAAACAGTTTTGCTGATATCATACTAATTATACTAATATTATAAATGCGAAAGTGTGTTTGTTTGTTGGTTTGTTGGTTTATTGGTTTGTCTTTCAATCACGCCGCAATAGTTAAGGACCTTTAGAGTGACATTTTTTATCCCGGAAAATTTAGGAATACCCGCGGGAATCATAAAAACTTAAACCACGCGGACGAAGTCGCGGGCATCCGCTAGTTGTAAATAGATTAATTGCAAAAACTAAAAATCCTTAAGTTACTGAAGCTGATAGCAACAGATTCGAAGATCAAGATGATACTAATGATATAATGATTGCTCAACGTTTACATCCGTATGGCAACGAATAGAATGCTTACTTGTCGAGTCTACCGACGATTTCGAAACCTTGCACACATTCTTGCGACAACCTGCCTCGAGCTACAGCGTCGACTGTAACACGACCCGTAGCAGTCATCACATCACGGAAGTTCATTGCAGAACAGTAAACCTGTGAAAAAACAAAACAGGCTGTAGACAGTACAAGACTCTTAAAGCCATTAAAAAGGAGAAAAATACAAATGTTTATCTTTGTCGATATGAATACAGAACCTAAAAAAATCACTGTGAATTGTGATTTCTAATATATTGAACTAAGGAGAATAGTTTAAAATGATCAAAACTAGTGTCTAAATAAGAAACCTCTTAGGTAGGATTAAGTGGACATCTCTTAGGAAAATAGATATTGGGTTAATTTAAGTGGTGATATGAAAAGGGTTCTGTTCTACGATATTTAACAAAAAATACATTTACATCAAATCGGATAGTGATAATTACTATCGAAAAGTGATAATTAAGACACTAGTCACAAAAACAATAATTTTCGACAAATCGGAGTAAAACATGTTGAAAAGAAAAACGAATAAGATGGAAATCCTGGGCTATTCATAAATATGCATCTACTCACATGAACGAGCACACTGTCTGGATTCTTGAAGACTTGGTTTTCCCTAATGGGCCCTTCAAGCCACCTAAGTGTGGAAAGGTCTCCAATGGTTAAAATATTGACGAAAGCATGATGAGCATCAACAGTCTCCATATCTCCCAGGAGTAAATGACGGTATGTACCCCATTGACCCTAAAACAAATACATTTATCTTATTTATCTACAATATTAAAAACAAGTGTATCATTTGCTGTCATTTCTTACACTCCAAATCTGTTCAAATGTTCGATTTGAAGAAATGTTTGAGTGATTTTTAGAATACGTTGCTAAAATTACGTTTCTCAACTTTTATACTTTAAAAAAACCGTTGTAATATAAATAAAAAATATTAAATATCACTCACTTCTTGGTATACGTTAATAGCTAAGTCCTTATCCAACTGATCTTCATAGAACTCCAAATCGGGATTGAACGGTGGCGCAGAAGGGTCAGAAATAAGTAGACCATTCACTATTTCACCGCCAGGTTCCCTTCTTAGACAGTTGATAAGACCTAACAGTCCATTTATGTGTTCATCTTGACTATAAATAACAAGCTTCTGTCCAGCTTTAAGTTCCTCTTTGACTTTTTCTACCCATTCAAAAGACTGATCGGATGTGACTACTTTGACGAACTTCGCAGGTTTCGCACCAACTCTTTTCCTGAAGAGAACTAAGTATTCTAGACCTGTGTCTTGAATAGTAATGATATCGTATTTGTCAGAATAGTCCTTTGGGTTAATCAGATCTTTCTCTCGGCTTATGAGGAAACATTTGTCGCGAAGTGTTAATACTGCTGTCTTAAGTACCTATAAAATTCAATGCAATATTAAAAAACTATTAGTTTGTAAAATTTGAGTTTAAATATGAAGAAACTTTTATTCAATAAACAGATAAGATTATAATATGAATCAAATATGGGAACCTACTAAATAACGTAATTTAATCATAACGAGTATTGTATCGAGAATTAGGAAAAAATATATATTCTTTTCTACTGTTTCATTGCAGAAATCCAGTACTTACATCGGGCCTCCTTAGCAAATTAGCCCCAATAAATATAACGGTGTTAGTTTCTCCAAGTAATTTCTTATTTTCAACAGTGATATGTGACGGCATCTCTAACGGATCTTCAGAGAAAATGGATAATTCAGCTTGCACTAAAGGCAAGTCACCAAGCACATCGCCTACTGTTACTATGATAGGTTGCAAATTATTGTTTTTATATTCTTCATCAGCGAGTTCAATGCTTTTGACTTTGTATGTTTGAATGTTTTCTAGAATGAGTTGTATATTCGCACGCAAAATGTCTTCGATCTGAAAGATTATATCTTCATTAGTATACCCTTTATGTATGAAATGTAGAGTACCATAATCGAAAAAATCGATCTTACATAAAGAAACGCATAGAGGCCCTAAATTGTACCTTATGCTACCACTCAGTTAAGTATAGTACATATACACAAAATAGTTATGGTTATGGTTATGGTACAGTACACAGTACCTGTGTACTGTGTGTAGCATACACATAAACACACTCACAGAAAACTGTCCAAACATGTAGGGGGTGAAAGTATCCCACCACCACTACAGCCCATTAACGTCCCACTGCCGGGCACCGGCCTCCATTTTCATAGGAGAGAGGGAATTAGAGCTTAGACCCACCACGCTGCTCCAATGCGGGTTGGCGGGCTTTAACGACTATTAACATGTTATTGATTATAACCGGGAACGACGGCTTAACGTGCTCTCCGAGGCAGGGGATGTCTCACCGCCAACTTCCTAACTCCGGGCTAGTACTGAGAATTTCTAGTAAGAAAAACCCAATAGGTACTTAATGGCCCGACCCGGGACTCGAACCCGGGACCTCGTCAGCCGCAGTCGAACATGCTAACCACTAGACCAACGAGGCAACGAGGCAGAAATAAGTATATGTAATACTAGCGAATGCCCGCGACTTCGTCTGCGTGGTTTGAGGTTTTTTGGTTCCCGCGGGAACTCCTTAATTTTCCGGGATAAAAAGTAGCCTATGTGCTATTCCAGACTATAATCTATCTCTTGTGCCAAATTTCAGCCAGATCCGTTCATCAGTTGGGGCGTGATTGAGTAACAAACATCCATCTATACATCCATCCATCCATACATCCATCCATCCAAACATCCATCCATCCAAACTTTCGCATTTATAGTATTTATTTGATTAATTTACCTTCATTTTTGATTTTCCGAAGTTGGGAATAAACTCGTTCTTTTCAAGTACTGGCACGCCCAAAGGAATTCGTTTAGAAATAGGCGTCGCGTGAAGACCCCGAATTTCCACGCCACCAGCCCTTTTATAAAAACGTAATATATGTATGAAATATAATGATTCAATTTAATTCAAATTGTATCTTGTACTAGAAATTTACCACCTCCATTTGGGAAATACAGTAGTACAACTAACATTATAACATTCACGTGGGGGTACACTCGTATCTCAAATGACTGTCGAGTAGAATTCATTTTGAAAATGGCGTCATAATGCATGTTGGCATCTATGCAGAGCTTCTGTTTTCTGGTAGGAACGAAAAGACCGCGCGTGTATTGGCTCATGATCCTCATTTGGAGGATACAAAAAATGAAGGCGACCCTAACAGATTACTCCCGTTACCATCTTAGACTGCATCATCACTTACCATCAGGTGAGATCGCAGTCAAGGGCTAACTTGTAGTGGAATAAGAAAATTACCCACCCAAACTTGTAAAATACAATAGTAGGTACAAACCCACTAACCTTATAACATCCATGTGGGGGTAAACTCGTATCTCAAATGACTGTCTAGTAGAATCAGGGTTCATTTTGGAAATGGCGTCATAGTGCATGTTGGCATCTATGCAGAGCTTCTGTATTCTGGTAGGAACGAAAAGACCGCGCGTGTCTTGGCTCACAATTCTCATTTGGAGCATACAATACATGAAGGCGACCCTAACAGGTTACTCCCGTTACCATCTTAGACTGTATCATCACTTACCATCAGGTGAGATCGCAGTCAAGGGCTAACTTGTAGTGGAATAAGAAAATTACCCACCCAAACTTGTAAAATACAATAGTAGGTACAAAACCACTAACCTTATAACATCCATGTGGGGGTAAACTCGTATCTCAAATGACTGTCTAGTAGAATCAGGGTTCATTTTGGAAATGGCGTCATAGTGCATGTTGGCGTCTATGCAGAGTTTCTGTATCCTGGTGGGAACGAAAAGCCCGCGCGTGTCTTGGCTCACGATCCTCATTTGGAGCATACAATCCATGAAGGCAACCCAGTTGTTAGCCCAGGCGAGGCGGCCCCGAGTGCCTTCAATGTTACACCCGATGATGCTTCGGAAGATGCCACTGAGAAAGATATCATAAGTGAATACCTGTTTTTTTTTAAATATTAATAACTAGATGAAGCCCGCGACTTTGTCTGCGTGGATTACGGTTTTGATTCCCGCGGGAACCCTTTAATTTTTCGGGATAAAAAGCAGATGTCCTTCCCCGGGATACAAACTATCGCTATGCCAAATTTCATCAAGATCGTTTGAACAAATGAGCCGTGAAAGCGGACAGACAGACAGACACATTTTCGCATTTATAATATTATTATTTTTTAGTATGGATTATTCGCTTTCATTTAAAACAAAAACCGACTTAAAAATAATACCTATAAGTACCAACTTAAACTAAAAAGTAAAAAACATTATCCGGTTACATATTTTGTTGATTTTCTCAAAAAGCTATCTCTAGCGAGACTACCTCTGAAGTATGATCTACAAAACAAAAAAGAATCATCAAAATTGATTCATAATTGGCGGAATGATTCGAAAAACATGCAGTCGAATTGAGAACCTCGAGGTTCTTTGAAGTCGGTTAAAAATAAATAGGTCACTAAAAACATATCATAGATAGTAGCAGATAGCACGATTTAAAAAAAAACTGTTTAACCAGCTAAGGTTATCCTTAACCCATAAGTGGCAGCGAAGTCCAAATTGCAAATTTATGTAAAACAATGCATAATATAAAAGTAAGTGACACAAGTTGCCCTAGGTGAAATAACGAAATAATTTCAATAGAAAAAAAATAAAAAGTATAATATCGAAATGACTTTGAATTATTCATCTGTTAATTAAAAAAATTGATACAGTTTAATAAAAAATACGCTCTTAATTTTTTTGAAGGAAGTTCAATAAAATGTAGTAATTGTAGACTTATCAGCAGCCCTATTCTCTTACCCAGTGGCTATCAAAAAATCAAAGCCAATATTTTTTATACATTGAAGGGTGGCTATACAACTAAAACATATTTAAATAACATTATCCTAGCGAACCTTCAATGGATAAAAAATATAATATATTTTTTTCATTTTTTGAGATATATTTTTTGATAGTTGAAGAATAGGGGGCCAGACGATGTAAACCATAACTTACGTTCCATTTTAACCAACTTACCTATATTGGTATCCTCGCAGTCGCAGTTCCTTGTAGAAATCTTTGGTAAGCATGTGTTTAACATTGGGCCCGGTAGCTTCAGGCGCCGGTGGTAACACTCTGTAGTCTTGACCGACGTTCTTCTTAGCGTAAATACGTCCTGTTACGATGGATGCTCCACTTTCTACGATCTAGGCAATATCAATTTTTCAAGATAATCTTGTGATTAAGCACTAGTTTTTTTTTTTTTTTCATTTATTATGAGTGTAATAATAACGAGGGTGATAGAAATGTCCTCTTGACCGAATTTCGGCCACGGCAGCCAATCTCCAAAGATAAGCCTTCTGAGCGGGAGATATTATAGTGCACATGTGTGTGCGCAAAAACAGGTGCACTCTCTGTTCCTTTATTCTCATATCTCCATGGGACTGAAAATATGACACGACTGGAGACAAAACAGGCGCGGGACCGACGGCTTTACGTGCTCTCCGAGGTACGGGGGTGACACCCCGCCAACTTCCTAACAGTACTGAGAATTTCTAGTCAGAAAATCCCAACACTTAATAATTGTGGCACGACCCGGGACTTGAACCCGAGACATCTTCAGCCGCAGTCGAACATGCTAACCGCTAGACCAACGTGAAAATGTAACATTCTAATAGGCTAGACCACTATCACAAAAAATATAATCAAACAAATTGATATTTTGTTTTCGCAGTTAGTTCCTATTAATATGAATTCCTGAAGCATAATTTACGAAGTCTGGCAATATTGATTGATCCGAAATTTTCGTTTTACAGAGCTATCTGATCATCATTATTAATGTCATATTTTACTATCTACTATTCGCCCGTGTTATATTTAGTTAGATTTCCTACCAATCCCTATTATACTCACTTTACTTTAAGTTCGACTTTCATAAAAATTTCATACCTTTATTTTACCCCATTAGTGGTTGAATTATATAAAACCCTTTCTTAGTGGATGCTTTTTCAGCCCGATCCGTCCGTATTTTGAGAGGTGCGTTGATACGAGAAGATCAGTCTTTGTTCAGTCTGATGGTCAGTCACATTTCCCTTTTATATATTTAGATTTAGATTTCCATATTTTAAGCAATCATCAACATCAATTCGAAATTATAGTAACTACGTGATTAGTTGACTGCGTTTTCTCGACTGACTCACCTCAAACTGCCCACTTCCCTTCTGTATCATAACAATGAACTCCAGATTTCCATCTTTCGGGATATTCGTCGCCCTCTGGAACCGAACGTTCTCGAACACCACCGACACTTCAGTGTAGAGCTCTCCCATCATCATTCCGAGTGTCTCCCAAACCATGACTAGATATCCAGTGGCAGGATACAAGTTACGACCTATGAAATAAAAAACATAACAACCATGGCAAACTGATCATTCTCAGAGGTGACAGTTATAAAACAATAACTGTTCAGCTCATTAAATTATTGAAAAAAATACCTGATGCCCGGATTCCCGCGACTTTGTTCGCGTGGAATAAGATTTTTAACTCCCGCGAGAACTCTATAATTTTCCGGGATAAAAAGTAGTAAATGTCACCAAAGACCCGGGAGAGTCCTAATCATAACCAAAATCATTTATTTATTTGCTGATTGTAGGTAGGTACAACAAAAGAGCTGTTACAATAGTAATATTATAGTTTCGAGCCACAATCTGCCAATCATATGGCGTGCAAAATTGTTACAGACACAATATAATACTTAATTAATTACAATACTTAATTTTAATTTTGTCTCGCAATGTCAAAATATTTACTAATATTATGTCCAATTAATATTTCAAAAAAGAAAGAAATTAAATCTATCAGGATATTTTTCATTATTTGAATGAAATTTAATTCAATACCTATTCATTCATAAGTTTCACTCTCCAGGTGCTCAACTATGCCCATTGCCAATGCAAAAAATTATGTCGATCCCTTGCTCTGTGGCGACGTGATTTGTCCTTACAAACAAACACATTTTTGCATTTTATAATATTATCAGGAATGGACCAACAATGTCAAAATGTTGCTTGCTTAAATTTAGGTATACCCAATTAACCCTATATTGAAAGAGGTTGGGACTAATGCAAAAGTTTAGAACCTCAAAGAAGAACTGTTGTTTACAAAAACAATGCGATATAGGTACCATCAATGACGTGGCCTGCCATGTATTCGCTGTCTTCATCGGCAATGGACATTCGAACTGTTCTCTCTCCAGACTTCATCTTCTCCTGGGCCTTGTACGAGGTTACATACCTGGTGAGAAAATTGTCACATTAAAAACGTGTTTGAAACTTTATAATTTACAGTCGTTTGGTTTACATTAAACTCAAATGACCCAGGCATTATTACCAGAAAATCAAGCAAATTATACGTTACTATCACAATTTCATACAATAATTTATCCATAATTTGAGAATACTCATTTTACATAATAACTATTTCAATTGGAATCGTAGCAAAGCTTTGTAAAATAAAATTGAAATTTACTGCATGAAAATTTATTCTCACATGACATTTTATTAAAATTCGCCTCAATTGCTCTGACACAAAAAAAAATGAAAATTTCAGCAAAGTCACGCGCCTACAATGTTGAAAGTGAATAATATATTGAACAAGATTTATTACCAAAAGTACAGAACAGAGCAATTTGTTCGCGGCTGCTTGAAGAATGGGGTGCTATTTATATTTGTAGGTACGACTTTATTAAAGCAGATCAATTGCCGGAATATACGCAAAAAACGAGGGTTTAGAAGTATGTAGGACGTTGTTTTAGGGAGTTAGAGATAACAGTTTTATTTGACGACCTTCTTGGCGCTGCGTTGAGCGCTGTTGTCTTAAAGTGGGAGGTCCCGGGTTCGGTCCCCGGCAGGGTAAATTTGGGAATTAATAAATTCTGAATTTTCTCTGGTCTGGTCTGATGGGAGACTTCAGCCGTGGCTAGTTACCACCTTATCGACAGAGACGTACTGCCAAGCTATTTAGCTTTTCGGTACGATGCCGTGTAGAAACCAACTAGGGGTATAGGTTTTATTATAACTGCCATACATACCTACCCCTAACAGCTTAGCCCGCTACCATCTTAGACTACAACCATTAGGTGAGATCGCAGTCAAGGGCTAACTTATAGAGGAATTAAAAACAGTAAATCAATAAATCACTTCTTACCAGTCTTCACTGTGCTCCCATTCAACGAGGTGTGAGAGCATAGGGGTCCCCTGCGATACGGGGAACTGCACTGGCGGATAAATGTTCGCCAAGTGAGGATTCAGACCAGCTTCGTATAACCTGTACACAAAGATTCAGATATCATACATATTGGTGAACAAATAACATTTGAAAGAAATAAAAATAAAAAACTATAGGTAGAAGTTAAGTCGTTTTAAGAGTTAGAAATTGAGGATGTCTTTAAATAAAAAATAAAAAAATTACGAAAAAATGAAAAGAATCTCAATAACACACACTGAGCAGATGAATCCAGATGTTAACAGCAAATGAATGTAATATTCTTTTAAAAAACTGTACAGACAAACCATTCATCAGTTTTGAATTGGTCTGTCTTTGGTTATATTATAACATTCAAATGACGTAAAAAATAACACCTGATCCAATCAGTTAACAACAATATACAATCGCTAATAACGAACATAAAACCTGGTACCCTATGAAATATGGCTATGACAGGAATCAGTTAGAAAACGCAGAATTTTGAACACTCACTTCCCCAAAGCAGTCAATAAAACTTGCACATTGTCTTGATGCTTCCTTTCAGTAAGTGGTATGTTGATGACATCCTTCTTTAAGGAGCGACGTAAGATGGCTTGAAGCAACCCATGGGGGGCTATTTCTATGGTGATTGCGTTCGCTGGGATCAGTCGGGCTGTTTCTTCAAAGAGAACCGCACTCTAATAAAAAAGAAGGCGAAAATTAGACCAGTGACGTTAGTAAAGGAAACACTCAAATTAAAGATAACAAAATAAATCTCTGTCGTCAACCGATAGACGTCTACTGCTAGTTAAAGTCAGGTAAGTCAGGAATCTGCCAAACCCAAGTGGGTAGTTAAAGTATCAAGAGATTCAAGAGACAGGTTTAATGTTAAAAGGAAATCAAATAAAAATAATTCACATTTCAAATATCTTAAGGCGTCTGATATTTATTGCAGCTGAAAAAAAGAAGTTACTCATTACCAAAAGATTGTTAGTGTGATATTCGGCAGAAGACATTTCAGCCTTAGGGTCTTTCCACAATGCTTGCGGCACCGATGTCGAGAGCCACTTCTCTGAACGCTGCTTTGGAACAGGGATCACTTGTCTCAAGTATTTCAGGAGTTTGGGCCCTACATGAAAAATAAAGGACAATGTTACACGTATAAAATCTTCCTAGGGATGATTGAAAGCTTATCTAAGATCTAAACCAACATAAACATGGTGCTTAACAGGGTGGCTAATTTTGTCCCATTTTGTTTAAACTCAATACAATTGACTCTATTACCCTTTAAATTCACACGAATGAAAATCAAGATTTTTTTAAGATAAATAATTTCAAAAACTAATTTTTAATCACTGAAAAATAAATTTTGCACTTAATATCAGCTCATCCTCGGGGACCTTTGTATGTTTAGTTAAAAGCTTTATGAACTAAATTCTATTAGAGCCTATAATAAGACAATTTATAAGTAGGTGGTATTATTATTTACCGGCTTCAGCAATGTACCGGGAGTGGTAAGCGATATTCGAGCAAGGGACCTCCTTAGCGAAGACTCCTTGAGCAACAAGCTTGGCTACGAAAGTCTTCATAATTTCAGCTGGTCCTGATATCGTGCTGGAGTCAGGGCCATTGTGACATGCTACTTCGATTTCAGGTGGAACTATTGTTTTAATCTAAATAAAAAGAAATATTATTAAGCCATTGCATAGCTTCTATCGCGGGCTTTGAGCGTGGAGACCGAATCCAGAAATTCCGTAACGAAAAAAAACCTAACACTTTGGTTGCTATGACTAGTTGTGTTGTTGACTTCAAGTTGTTGAAAATAAAAAGACTATTTTTATGAAAAGAATTATGTTTTCAATGAAAACATAATTCTTTAAAATTATTTCGTCTTTATATTTTCAACAACTTGAAGTCGACAACACAAGTAGTCATAGCAACCAAAGTGTTAGGTAAGTTGATAAAAAATGCTATGCAATAGCTTTACCGCGGCAGTCTCCGAGTGCCACACGTCTTTAATTTTATACGAGTGTACGCTTTTATTACATGGTACCAAAAGAGTTTTTGGAGTTGCCATTGCATAAATTTAAAGACTGTTAAACAGCATCTGTTATGTCGAGGTTATTACATTATTGGTGATTTTCTCGATGACAAAGTTGCATGGAAGCAACCGGCTGCGCATCCAGCAACCCACATGTCAGTGTATGTAACGTATGCATACGTTACATACTTGTTACGTAACGTATGCATTGTACATTATTTACAAAGTGTAACATTTTTCTGTTTATGAAAAGAGCAGCTGCTGAGTTTCTTGCCGGTTCTTCTCAGTAGAACACCTTTCCGAACCGGTGGTAGATTCTTACGACTATCATAAGTGGTACTAGTTGTCCTACGTGAAATAAATGATTTCATTTTCATTATATAATTTCAATCTTTGAAAGCTAAACTATACTCAAACTCTAATTATACAGTTTGCTTCCATAGTATACTTACTTCGCTATAACCAAGTCCGACGGCAGCCATAGATCCCTTGATGAAAGGAGTTTCAATGGAAGCCAGACCGCGGCTGTACGCAGACAGAATCATTTGTTCTGCGGTGAAGCAACCGTCTGCGTACGCGCAACCAAGCTCTCCTACACTGTGACCTAAAAATAATCTCTTTTGAATCTTTTCTTTTCTTTTTCTGTGTTGAGCCAGTGATATATTTGCTTAACGATTAAAAATCGATATTTTTGAGCTAATTTTTCTTTTGGATTCTGATTGTACAAGTGCGCAATCACTTTTAGAAATAGAAAGTTTATTTCATCATTACGTACCTTCTATTTCAAGCTTATTTTTTTGAATTTGATTTGGAAATTTTATTGTATGTTCTATTTAATAGACTCCATTTAACTCTTTTTAACCGACATCCAAAAAAGGAGGAGGTTCTCAATTCGGCGCGTATTTTTTTACTTACCAATAATATAGTCAGGCTCAATACCCAGAGCCTTCAGGACGTCGGTGAGACCGATTTGAACAGCAGCAATACCGATGAAGGAGTTAAGGATGTTGTCGTATATCTTCGGATCTGGTTCCGTGATAATCTTTGTCAAGTTGATGCCTTTTGGTTCGAGCACTTTATGACACCTGATAAGAATAAGTACAGTTTTATGATTTATAGTAATAAGCAACTATTTAGTTGGTCATACTATTCTTAAGGAACTTGCAAAATCTTATCTATTATTAATAGTAACTCAAACAATTTAAGAACTAGATGAAGGGCAAAAAGTACCTGATTAAAGTACATGTTTATCATAATTTTAACCTTATTCAAATAAGCTGCTTTTCAGAATTGCAGGAGTTGTAAATATCGTTGATAATTGATAAAGTAATTGATAATTAATGTCATAATCAAATACTTGCTCAAACAACAAAGTTGAACAGAACAGACGTTAAAATCTCTTACTCAAACAACATTGTAAAGGATCTATGTAAAGGATCTAATAAGCTCGATGAAGAATTAATTCAATACTACTAGCTTTACTCAGCATATTAGACCCAAAAACAACTCACTTCTTGATAGCATCTGCGAAGATGGGGATCCTCATAAGCTGAGTGGCCATACCAGCCCATTGCGAGCCCATGCCAGAGTACACGAACCAGACTGGGCGACGGACGCCAGAGAAGTATTGGATATCACGCGCCAGTGAGACGCCCTTTGTCGGTGTGGACTCTAAAGATGATAATGAGCAGATTTAGATCGTTTTACTGCGAAAACGCAAAGAAAAGGAAAGAAAACTTCATGAAGATCTAGAGCCTCTCTCTTTACTAGTCTTACTAGAAAAAAAGCTTTTGATTATTATATTGACGATCGTAGAACTCACAAAACTTCTTTTCATAAAAATATAGAGTCATAGAATGTTGCAATGTTTCTTATAAGACAGAATGGGTACGTAATGTTCCAGTAACTCAACTATTTGAACGTGTTTCAAAATATTTCTGAAGAGACAATCAGATTATAAGAGCTTTGTGATCAATATAAACGGTCATTCAAAAATGATTCATATTACTTACTCAATAAAGTGTAACCTCTAACAACATGTCCAGTGATGTCGTCATCGTGAATGGCGTGCCAAAGTCTGATGAGTTCAGCATCAACCGGCTTCGTCTCCAAATCGTTGAGGATCCTTGCTACGGCTGACTCGGTACGTCCGGAAGCGCATACCAGACGTGGCAGATCGTCTGTTGGTAAGCCGTTGTTGACCTAAAAATAAGGCAAAAGCTCGTTAAAAAGGCTTTTTCATGACGGAAATGAGACATATGACAGAAAAATAAGTATACGGACCTGAGTGTATTTAATAGCCTGAGGGCCTTAAGGCTCTTTCTGTACTGCATTTTAACCGAATCCAAAAATTCACGATCTAATATAGCCGCAATACTATTTGTATGAAAGGTTGCGCAAAATATCCGAAATCCGAATATCGTTTTACGAATATCTCCAATTCGGAGCGTTGTTCACGGACCAAATTAACCACAAGTACTACGGCTACTTTGGATCGAGAATTCTCGGATTCGGATGGTATACAGTGCGGAAAGAGCCTAAAGCGCTTATTATTCTGAAATTAGCAACTAATTTTCCGTTATTTTGTGAAGTTACATCCTAGATTTTATTGTCATATAAATGAGCAAATACTATGATACTAAACAGTTCGCATTCTTTGAAACCAGGTTATCTCCAATTTGGAAACAAAATATTATGAACTAATATATGAATGATGATAGATTGCAAACCTTTTCTCTGGCAAAGTTCTTGAGCAGGGTGTGAGCATTGGCACCACCGAACCCAAAGCTGTTAATTCCTGACATGCCGCGGTTCCACGGTGTTTTCTCTGTTATAACTGTCAGCTTCCCTTCGGCTAGAGCTGGCACTCCTTCTCTCGGGGTTGTGTAGTTCAGATTCGGTGGAATATATCCAGTTGAGTATGCGATACAAAGCTAAAAAAGTAAATTAATAATATGAGATCTCCCCTGCAGTAACTTAAGATTGAGAAGTTGGAACTTTAATTGATTGCACCATTTATGTTTGTTTTCCACAATATGAATGCATAAAGGCAGATCCCGAGTACTAAGTTCTGATCCTTCGTACTCGATGTTATATTGCGCAGTAGCTTTGAAGGATAAGGACTGTGGAGTTGGAACATGGTTCACATAATGCAGTATTAGCTTTGAAACTAAAATAATGTGCTAAGGTCCTCAGAGAATGGATAAGAAGAATGTTATTTGATCTTCCGATTGCAAGTTGATAATAGAAACCTTATCTTTATAAAACAGAGGTTTTTAAGAGAAAGCGGGATTGAGGGACGAGTGTCCTAGCTATGACATCGCATATCAGTCGATTGTGATTGTTAACCAACGTGGACCCGAGTCTGTAACTGGATGGATGACCGAATTTGGAGGTTCAAATTTGGCCTCAGAGAGCACGTTAAGCCGTCGATCCCGGTTATTATCACTAACATCTGATAATAATCGTTACAAAAACCAAAGAGTTTAAATTCTCTTAGTCGAGTGTTATGCGGAAGGACGTTAGAACTCACCGCATTGTAATCCTAAGAAAACTCCTACCATTATGTAATTAATGGGGGGGATGTACTTAATTAATGAAGGTCGTGACCTTCAGCAATGAAATACGACGCAAAGAACGAGAGAAGTAAGGGAAAGCAATGATCAACTTTTAAATAGAGACCCTAAATAGAAGATGCTATAGAACTTACTTTGGCTACAGAACAAAGTCCAGAGGCAGGTTCACTGTGACCCAAGTTGGACTTGATGGATCCGATCATGAGCGGTTCTGATCGCCCCGTACAAAACACTGCGTCTATCGCTTTAAGTTCTTCTGGGTCTCCAACTCTGGTACCTAATAAAGAAACAAAAAATTATAGAGTTCATATCTACCCATATTAGAAGTGCAAAAGTGCGTTTATTTGGCCCACAAATCACAATCACGCTACAACGGAGCAACGGACAGACGTGATTTTTCGCATGGATGTAGTTAAAGATGAAGAGAGGAGATTGACACAGACTCATTTTTGATCCCGGAAAATCACAGTTTTTAAAAATCTAAAACGCATGCAACATCTAATTTCACTTACACTATAAAAGGCAATGGGCCAATTCTGTATATTAACACAATCTCTAAACTAAACTAAAATGACAGCTAAATCTAGTTCGGTCCCTTTCCGCAGGGAGTATTATGATTGGGTTAGCAATATTTTTTTAATGATGTGACTTTAGTGTAGTTTAGAGATTGTGCACTACAGAATCAGCCCCAATCATTTTTGGTTCACATAAGTTTTTAAGCTTTGCTTGATGAATGAAATAGAGAATGCTTAATTCGATCTTTAATGTAAAAAGGCTTAAATATCACGCTGGAAAGATCTTTAGATAAACCATTTTCATTGTAACATAAAGACATGATATCTACATTTTTAAACGTCGACATCATTCACATTTTTTACTTAAAACTCGTATCCCTTAACATTGTAACAGAAGTACCTATTATATAAGAGTGTATAAAGGCTTCGATCTAAATCATCTGTGAAAATGTCCCTTTTATCATAACCCCTCACGGTAACCCTCTTTTAAGAAACGAAATGATCCTTATTGTTATGATAAAAATGTCCATGCATCACATGACAAAAATATTCAAGTATACTAATTCATATTGTTGATTATTTATTCTTAGGTAAAGGAAAAATAAACATAAAATATGAAAGTTCGATAAAAAGCATTTATTTCAAGCTAAATTATTTATTTTAAGCTTCATCTCTCGCAGCACCGCAGTCCCGTCGTGACCACGACCCGTGCAATTGGGTTGAAATATCGACAAATAAAAACAAAAAATAATCGTGGTATGTACCCGTTATATACATTAAAATATGTCGTTAAACCACGAAATAAGCATAAAATCATTAAGCATTTATTTATTTAATTGTAGTATTGGATACTACCTATGGTTTTTACTTTTGTTTAAAACTGTATCTTGTGTCTGGATATAAAAAATAAAACTACCCACATACTCGTACATTAATATTAGTTTTGTTTAGAACTCTAAGCATGCATTATTTAGATAGGTCAATAATAGTAAATGTACCTTTCAGGGTCCTTAGGAAGTGCAAAGAGCGATAAGCTTGGTCTTTATAATTAGAGTTTAAACGACCTAATGCGATACGATATCATTTACTGATCTTTTTTTTTATCCGTAACGAGAACTTGAGTAAAAGTCAAACGTATATCTACGGTATGCGCGCAACACTCGACTGATACGAGTGCCGTCGGACGTCCACGCAGCAGTAGTTACATATCTCAGGTCATGTGACAAGTGAGCCAGACCTGTACTACAACGTACTAATACCTATTCTGTGGTACTACCACAGAAGTTGGCACCACGATACTGAGGTCTAGATTGAGGTAGTAAAATCATTCGTCCCTTTGCATCCCCCTCTTCAACACAAGTTATTAAATAACAAAAGTACATCTACATCGTAGAAAAAAACAATTTCATCAGAATATCCCAAAGGAACAAGTAAATAACAAACAAGTAACAACTGCATTCCAAGTCCAATTGAACAGTGCCTGCATTGGATTTTAATTAAATCCGTAAGAAAGCCACCGGCCTTTGAGGAAAGCAACTTCACAGGAGCTCACTCGATAGTTAGAGACCAACAGAATTATTTACATGCCAACACCGATGTGATCTAATTTTTTTTTAGTTTTAAGCCGAGCGTGCATATTCTTTTTTCTACGGACTATTCATTAAAAAAAAATTGCATTGCTATCTAATTAATTTTAATTACAAAATCCTTACATTATAATATAATAACATTGAAATCTAAATTAAATCTAAATTAAAAACTAAATTAAAAATATCATCTATGCCGCTGCAATGAGGCAATTATTTTTTTATTCGTCATCAATCCATACTAATATTATAAATGCGAAAGTGTGTCTGTCTGTCTATCTTTCTGCTACGCTTTCACGGCCCATCCGTTCAACCGATTTTGATGAAATTTTGTACAGGATATATTTTGTAAGGATATATTAGGCTACTTCTTATCCCGGAAAATTAAGGAGTTCCCGTGGGAACCAAAAAACCTCGATTCACGCGGACGTAGTCGTGGGCATTAACTATACCATATATCACTATAATTTCAACTAATCCAGCGAGGATTACTATGTTTTAGATTTAACCATACAATTAAGATCGTCCTACTGACGAATCGGAGCTCTGTAGCTGCGCGATTAAAAAGCTAATCTTGGGGCCACACTGCCAACGTTTAAAGCAATACTTAAGCAATACTCAAATTAAACGAAATGGCTATAAGCGTCGGCAGTAATATAGTACGGCCCCAGATTTCTTGGTCCAAAGCTTTCGCTGGGTGTTGATGAGATTGTGAGTCAGTATTTCTCTCTTTATTGTACGGAATTTATCCTAAACGTTGCGCAAACAAAAACACAGTGCGCGTTGAACTTAAAGCGAGATTTATCTTGGCCCTTTGTGTCGTGAACAATAGTGGATGAAAGAGCATTTTAATTTCATGTCAAGAGCTCTCCAAGCAAACGTCGGCTAAGTTCCCCTATCTCTCCAGCGTTGTCCATTAGCTGTTTTCAATTTTTATGGGTTTTTTTGTATTGTTTTGTGTTACTTTATTTAGAGCAACATCTCTCTTGTTTTAAGACGGCAGTTTAAAAAAATGCCTCGACATGCCTACTTTTCAGTTTTCGTTTAAAAATATAGTCAGTGTTTCGTTTAACATAATATTCAGCGCATTTCTTTGTGCTAACAAAAAGTCAGTGCGCGTTCAACTTAAAGCGAGATTTATCTTGGCCCTTTGTGTCGTGAACAATAGTGGATGAAAGAGCATTTTAATTTCATGTCAAGAGCTCTCCAAGCAAACGTCGGCTAAGTTATCCATTAGCTGTTTTCCATTTTTATGCGCTTTTGTAGTATTGTTTTGTGTCACTTTATTTAGAGCAACATCATCCTTAATTTGAGAAGGCACTTTATCATGGGAGCTTTTAGTCTTGTAAAAGCTGAATATAAAAAGGCGGAAAATTTAAAAAAAACAGGCCAGGTATCCCTTAATATGCTAAAAGATGATGCAGTTTAAAATAGTAGCGGGCTAAGGGGACGGCCGTTATATGTAACCCCATAGACGCTTTTACACGGCATCATGCCAACGCTATGCTAAACGCTAAATCCCTTGGCGGCACGTCTTTGCCGGTATGGTGGTAACTAGCCACGGCCTTGGCCTCCTACCAGATCAGACCAGAGAAAATCAATCAACTCTCAATCAGTACTACTCATGGCTAAACCAAAAACACGGAGACTCGCTAGAGCCTCAGTTTCGGACAATAAAATTGGGACTCGTGGACTAACTACTCATGAAAATAGGTTTTTAAGGTTTCTATTTTAAGTATTTTAAACACATACATACATAAAATACATACACATACATAGATATTTAAAATACTTAAAATATAAACCTTAAAACTAAGGCATTAAAGTTTAACTACGAATGTACTATTATATTTATATTTAAGACCTTTTGTCTTCGTTACAACGCGAGGTGTCGGTCACGGTGTCGGTCACGCGTTTCCACATTTTTACCCCCTACCAAACGCGCCTAAAGAAGTTTTCACTACAAAAATGCGCCCCTTACCAGTTCCATGAGCCTCAACAAACTCCAGGGTGTTGGGTGGGATGGAGCACTCCTCATAGAACTCGTCCAACAGCAGTTGTTGGATGTGTCCAGCGGGATAAGTGATGCCTTGTTCTTTGTAGCCATCGCAGTTGGTCTTCGCGTGCAGAACTTGGGCGTAGACCCTAAAAGGGTTACAATGGTGTTAAATTCATGCTAGAAAAGATGCCTCCTGCCCTTGTCCCACGCTACGTGAGGTCGGCACAACATGTTTTCTTCTTTCACTCACTTCTGTTATCCGTCAACCTATCATTCACCCCTTTTATACGCATATCCTCTTTCACACAATCCATCCATCTTTTCTTTGGTCTCCCTCTACTCTTTTTTCTTCCACATGCATATCTATCATTCTGCTAGAAATGCATACATATTAAACCGCCAACCCGCATTGGCGCAGCGTGGTGGGTGTAAGCTCTGATTTCCTCTCTCCTATGAGAGTGGAGGCATGTGCCCAGCAGTGGGGCGTTAATGGGCTGTAGTACGAGTAGATATTAAAAACCGAGAGTGATGAGATGTTGATTTGTACCAACTATAAGTAACTACATAATTGGACAAACATATTTTACTGAATAAATTCATTAATTTATTCTTCAACTAGATGATTCCCGCGACTTCGTCCGCGTGGACCAAGTTTTTTCGATTCCCGCGAGAACTCTTGAATTTTCCGGGATAAAAAGTAGGGATACAACCTATCCTTGTACCAAATTTCTTCAAAATTGGTTGAATAGATGGGCCGTGAAAGCGTAGCAGATAGACAGACAGACAGACACACTTTCGCATTTATAATATTAGTATGGATGTATAGACAATTTACATACTAATGACATTAAAAAAATCATAGAATCTCAAGGGATTAAAAAAAAACCACGCGTAAGTACGAACTCTACGGCCTATTTCCCAATTTTCCTCACAAAGAAAAAAAGCGTTGTAAACCTGGTTGTGTAAACTGTGCGTTTTTTTTTTTCAAAAACGCAAATTTGAAAAGTCAAATGATTACTCCGATGCTACTAATATAGGCCTAACATTCCATCAGGCAGACGTCTAGTAAAGTTACCTAATAATTACCTTCTTGCATTTTTAGCTTTCTGCAGCAAGACGACAGCAATTGCCTCTGAACGAGCATATCCGTTGGCTTTGTTATCAAAACTCTTGCATCTTCCATCGGGAGACAGTACACCTAATCTGTAAAAGGATGCTGAATTAAACCAGGATGTTATCACTACCCTTATTTGAAATCCGAAAGTGTGTTTCTTTGTTGATTCGTTCTTCAATCACGCTGCACCGCAGCGACGGATAGACGCAGGTATTTTTTTTAATAGTTATCGACCAGAAGAGTTTGCGCAAAACGAGTAAAATTATGGCTATCCGTTATCTCTATTTGTCTGCCGAAACTAACGTGGTTACTTGTCTCTTTATGTCAAAATTAGATTAAATAATATTTTTTCCATATGGTATTTTTATCCTACCGACTGCGCCACTGTAAAATATTGAATAAAACGCCGAGTCACAACAACGGTTTATTCCAGACTAATCAAAATGACAGAACACTATAAAAAGAAACTAAATTATTAAAATACCCACATTAATTATACTACACTCTACGAACATGCTGAACATTTTTTCGTGTAATATACCCGATTTTTGTATGTTAGGTTAAAACGAAAAATTAGCCGGCATCGACAACATCTCTCCCTCTCTCGTCGCGAGACCAGTGGTAGATTCACTCGACGATTCAAAAGCAATTTTAATAAGTTTATTTGAATAAAAAATATGAATTTGAGTTTACCTAGAGAATTGCAAAGATACATAAGGATGCAGGCAAAGGTTGGAGCCACCGACGATGGCAGAATCGCAATGGCCATCACGGATAGCTCTGAAGGCGTGCTCGAGGGCGTACAGCGAGCTGGAGCAAGCTGAGTCCACGGTGTATGAGGGACCAGTGACCCCCAGCCAGTAGGAGATTCGGTTGGCTAACATAGCTCGGGAACATCTGGAGACAATAAATTATGTTAAGAATTTTTTAATAAGTATACTTCCTCTTAAATACTATTTCCAAAAACCAAATTCCACAGTAGATAAGTAATTTAACATTTTTTTTTCAATACACTTGCTGGAGAAATGCACTTACAGAGGCAGTAAACAGGGCTTGTAAGTTTAATTTCCTGCAGTCCGCGTCGTGCTAATTTTTTGCAGAATTTACTGGACTCGTGTTATTTTTTGCAGTTTTTTTTTAATTTTTGTAAGTCCACTTCTGTGGCCCACTTATAAAATCAAAGGGTCCACGTTACTTTCAAATAAAAAGTTTTCTGGCAAGAAGGTTCATAATGATATTGACATTCTATGTAGAAAACTTAAAATATACCTAACAACATTTAGATGTGGATTGATGAAATTAATTATTTACTTAATATTAATTAAATAAAATTTTTTTGAGTTTTATAAATCAAAAAGTAAAGGCTGAATAGTCCATTCTGAGAGTTAAGAGCTAGAACCAAGAGCCATAGAGCTAATTAAAAAAAATGCAATAACCAACGCGCCAAATCTATAATCATGTGCCCGCTACATTGATGTAGAATTTTAGAATTTAGTAATGGCGCGCTAATTTTAAGTTTCATTGTGTTATTCTTATATAAAATATAAATTATAAATGTGAAAGTTTGGATGGATGGATGTATGGATGGATGGATGTATGGATGGATGTTTGCTACTCAATCACGCCCCAACGGCTGAACGGATCTGGCTGAAATTTGGCACAGAGATAGATTATAGTTTGGAATAGCACATAGGCTACTTTTTATCCCGGAAAATTAAGAAGTTCCCGCGGGAACTAAAATAACCTCAAATGGATGTTTGTTACTCAATAACGCCAGAACGGCTGAACGGATCTGGATGAAACTTGGCACGGAGATAGATTATAGTCTGGACTAACACAAAGGATACTTTTTATCCCGGAAAATTAAAGAGTTCCCGCGGGATCCACAAAACCTCGATCCACGCGTACGAAGTCGCGGGCATTAGCTAGTAAAATATAAATTAACATGAGCGGTATATGTGATGTGGAATAATAAAATTAAATCAACAATTACGTATTTTTAATTGTGAGAAAAAAATCTTAATAGCCGCCAAAAATTTCGAATAAGTATGGGCATGGGAAATCATTTTCTAGTGAGTATAGAATAGCGACGTACCTACCTACCTAACCTACCTAAAACCTATTCCTAAAAAAAACACTTCAAGAAATGAGACTTAAAGTATGCAATCGAACAGACTTATCATAAAACTTGTATACCCTTAACCTTAGGACAATGAGTCGATAACCTTTAAATTAAATAGTTTAGTCTGCCACTGTACAGTTTCCCGAAAATGTTATCAGATCCAAGAAGACAGAAAACTCATTAAAACTGGTTACCCTTGTGATGAGTTCATGAACTTTATTTTTTAAATATATAATCATTATGCCACTACGGTTTCCCAAAAAATTATTAGATCAAAGGAAGTGCTGTTACTTAGATCAGCAGATAAAACCCCTAAGCTACGTGAATTTTAAAGCGATTAAAGTTCCCCAATGTAACGCGATTCATTACAGAGTTGAGTGTTGAAGATTAACAAGGTCTTAAAGTTAAGGAAACGTCTTTGAAGCACTCACGAGCTTTTCTAAAGTAAGTAGGTAACTCTATATTATGTACCTAGCTCAATTTAACTTTTGGAAATCCAAATTTTATAAAGGTTATAAAGGCTTTAATCGAAAGCGTGTGTCAATGTATTCAGGGATCTGTAGTTAAATAAAGTACCCTTATAAAAGTCCCGGGTTCGATTCCTAGCAGGGTCAGTTTGGGAATTTATGATTTCTGAGTTTTCTAGGTCTGGTGTTTAGTTCTTGTTGTCTTCGGCCGTGGCTAGTTACCAGCACCCAACCGGCAAAGACGTGCCGCCAAGCGATTAAGCGTTCCGATACGATGCCGTGTAAAACCAGTTACTTTTCCACCAAATCTATACTAATATGTTATAAAATGTGTGTGAAGCCTGCCAATCTAGTTTAACCATCGTGGTGGACTATGGCCTGAATCCATTTCATTCTAAGTAGAGATTCGTGCTCAGTAGTGAACCGGCGATGGTAAGTGGTGATGAAAACATAAACCTACATTTACTACTTGATCGTATGATACACAAACCTACATAATATAGTCATCGTATGATACTCTTCTTCTTCTTCTTCATGTGCCGTGCATGTTCAGTGTGTGTGTTACTGAAGGTCAGCAGTCAGTTTACTAAACTTCTCCTTGTCCATGGCTAGGCGGAATAGTTCTCCGACGGTTTTTATACCCGTCCACTCCCTTATGTTGCGTAGCCATGACTTCTTCCTTCTTCCCACCCCTCTTTTGCCAGCGATTTTACCCATCATTATAGTCTGCAGCAGGCGGTACCTATCATGTCGTAAGATATGGCCTAGGTGCGAGATCTTACGCTGCTTGATGGTTTTGACTAACTCAGTCTTCTTCTGCATGCGGGCAAGCAGAGGCGTCTTTACCTATGGTGCAGGGTGTGCGTTGCACGTCACGGGCGCACCGTCCCAGAGGGCGCCGAGCGCCGCTCGCTACGGAGCCCCACTCGGCGCGCGTTTCGCCGGCCGCGGCACTTTCAATGACCAACGCAAAAAGAGCTCCGCTTTGCATACATTTTGTATACTCGTAGCATCTGGAGCTCTTCTTATATTTGTCGACTTACAGCAAAGCAAGGCGCGCCACGAGCGGCTTTTACAATGTAAACTTTTTTTTCAACATGAAATAAACTTTAAAACACTTAATTAAAGATTATATTGGTGCAGTAGTGAGTGTCGGATCGCTCGTGCCGGTACCGGCCGCAAATTTGACAGTTTCTGGTAACTTGATGTGCTGGTAGGATGGCTGGTACCCATTACATTCTGACCACGCGCTTACCCAGGGCGCTAGGGTAATGTTTGCACACAGACGCTACATGGGCTAGAGACGCCTCTGCGGGCAAGAACCTCAATGTTAGACACTTTAGCCGTCCAGCTTATGCGGAGCATCCTGTGATACGTCCACATCTCAAAGGCTTCAATCTTTTTACGTAGGTCTTCCAGTAGTGCCCATGCCTCGCAACCATATAAAACCAAATGTAGCATTGTAGGAGTCTTATACGGAGTTTCGGAGAGAGTTGACGACTACAAAGCACTTTCTTCATCTTCATAAAAGAAGTGCGAGCAATTTCTATGCGAACCCGGATGTCAGTGTCGCTTTTCCACGTGTCCGTTACCCATGACCCAAGATATTTGTATTTGTCAACTCTCTCTAAGATGTTATGTCCGATCTGTATCTGAGACGTCAACTGTGGCTTGTCCGAAACAACCATATATTTTGTTTTGGATACATTCATTCTAAGCCCCATCCTTTCACTGCACTCGTTTACTCTGTAAAAATTTCTTGGAGGTCTTGCTGGGTGGAGGCTATTAGGACCGTATCATCTGCATAGCGTAGATTATTAATCACCTGCCCATTGACGATGATTCCTAATGCTATATCTTCCAGAGCATCTTTGATAACATGTTCCGAGTACAAGTTGAATAGCAAGGGCGACAGAATGCATCCTTGTCGTACGCCTCTCTCGATCTTAATGGCGTCTGTTTCTTCACCGTCTACCCTGATTGTTGCGGTTTGCCCCCAATTGAGGTTCATGATGATACGTGTCTATGCCTGTATCTGCAAGGAGTTTCATAAGTATCTCGTGTTGAACACGGTCAAATGCTTTTCCATAGTCGATAAAGCATAGAAACACGTCTTGTTGCATATCTCGACATTTCTGAACTACTACATTGAGTGCAAACTGTGCCTCTCTGGTTCCCATACCTGCCCGAAATCCAAATTGGTTGTCACTAAGTTGGTCTTCACATTTTATCCTTATGCGTCTATGTACGATCTTCAAAAATGTTTTTAACATGTGACTCATGAGACTTATGGTACGAAACTCCTGACACTCTTGCATTCTTCTTTTTAGGTAGAGTTATAAAGGTTGATTTGAGCCAATCGTCAGGAATTTTGCCAGTACTACATATGTAGAGAATTGCACCAGTAATGAGATATTTTCTGGTTCTAAAAGTTTCAGAATCTCTACATTTACATTATCTGACCAGTTGCTTTTCCTGTTTTTGCATTCTTTAATGCCCACAACACCTCTGATTTTAAAATGGCAGGTACATCCGCCTCACTCACAAAATTCGTTAGCCTACGGGGGTTGTCACTGTACAGCTCTTTTATGTATCGTTCCTAATGACCTTTCTTAGTAGTAACGTCCAGATAAGCCATCGTATGATACACATACCTTCATTTACTTATCGTATGACTAGACGATGCCCGCGAGTTTTTTTATTCACGCGGGAACTCTTCAATTTTCCGGAATAAATAATATCCTATGTCCTACCCCGGGATGTAACCAGTCTCTGTACCAAATTTCATCAAAACGGTTGAGTAGTTGGGCCGTGAAAGCGTAGCAGACAGACAGACACACTTTCGCATTTATTATATTAGTATGGATACACAAACCTAATTTAGTTATCTTATGGAAACTCACCCAGTAACACCAAATCCGTTAACCTGCATCTTTTCGTAGAACCACGTCTTCTCCGACTCAGAGAAACAGGCGCCGATAAATACCCCGGTTTTAGTTCCACGAAGTTCCTTCGGGTTAAGACCTGTGTGTTAATACAAAAAGGTTTAAGAAAGAAAGAAAATGTTTTTTATTTAAATGTTTTTTATGTTTAAGTACATCATCTTTTAACTTACTATTATAATATTGGGTACCTACTACTGAGTCAGGCCTTATTGCGCATTACAAGAAAATGTCTTGCGTCTTATGAGTAATGTCTTATATTTTGTATGCGCTCTATGTGACAGATATGTTGTGACTGCCTCGTTGGTCTAGTGGTTGGCATGTTCAACTGCGGCCGACGAGGTCCCGGGTTTAAGTCCCGGGTCGGGCCATAATTAAGCATTGGGTTTTTCTGACTAGAAATTCTCAGTACTAGCCCGGAGTTAGGAAGTTGGCGGTGTTACACCCCCGTACCTCGGAGAGCACGTTAAGCCATCGGTTCCGGTTATTATCATGAACAGTGGTTATACTCGTTAAAGGCCACCAACCCGCAATGGAGCAGCGTGGTGGGTCTAAGCTCTAATTCCCTCTTTCCTATGAGAGTGGAGGCCAGTGCCCAGCCGTTAATGGGCTGTAGTGGTGGTGCCGGTAGTGTCTGATCACGGCCGAAGCCTCCCACCAGGCCAGACCAGGGAAAATTCAGAAATTATAAATTCCCAAATTGACCCTGCCGGGGATCGAACCCGGGACCTCCGCAAGTTAAGACAACAGCGCTCAACACTGCGCCACGAGGGTCGTCGATAAGTTACTGCTAGATCAAGTTCTCTGATTGGTGGGGTGGTGACTGATAGTCCCCTTAAGGGCGGTTACAGACTAGCGTATTTTTCTGCGCGTATAAGCTTAGACTTACGCGATTACACGCGCACCTCATTGTGAGCTTCAAAAAACCGAACGCAAGTAGGTACAGGCTCTTATTCCGGCGTCTTCGCTCGAACCCGAGGGTCAGTCAGTAGTAGTAGTAGAACGTAGGTACTATTACCTATTCTGTGGTAGTAGTTAGCAGTACCTATACGAGCTCATAAGCAAGTCAACGCTCGTAAGAGTTGGCAAAGAGCGCGCTTCAAAAACGAGCTTATACGCACTGAAAAAACGCAAATCTGTAACCGCCCTACGATAAAATAAGACATAGCTTCGTCCAGCATACCAAAATAGATTGTTCCAGCAATTTACTCAAAACTTCATCTAATTTCCAGTTCATGTTCCATTAAATGAGGCCCAGCAATCTTTATTGAACAAGAACGCAACCAGTCTTATCTTGAAAACCATTAAAACTTCAGTTCAGTAATTGCTATAACTCGATATTGTCTTTGACCGACTCACTCTCAAGTGTTTCTGAAATTCGGTCATCAAATATTCCAGGAAGTATCTTGTTTTCCATGAATACATAATAATAAAATTGTCACAATGAAGCCATAAACCTTCTTAGGAACGTTTGTATTTTACATTTTAAAAGTTGTAAGTGAATAGCAACTTAATAAGACTGGAATTTTCCTCACAAATATCTAAACACTTATTACAAAATTAGAAGATGCGCGCGACTTCGTCCGCGTGGATTACGTTTTTTAATTCTCGGGGGAAATTCTTAACTTTCCGGGATTAAAAGTCTATGTCTTTCCACAGGCCTACCTCTATACCAATTTTTTTTAGGTTGTTTAGGTTAGCTTTGATTTTCCGGGATAAAAAATAGCCCACGTCACTCTCCAGGTCCTCAACAGCTAAGTATACCCATGCAAAAAATCATGTCGATTGTCGATCCATTAACTCTATTGCAGCGTGATTAAAAAATAAAGCAACAAACAAATATAATATTTTACTTATTATAATTCATAATTATTAATTATAATAAGTAAAATAATTCATGATAGTTATTATGAGCCAAAACAAGCGACACACAGAATCCGCCCCGGGGAAACAAGGCTGTGACACGACAAAGATAAATAGATCATTATCAGCCGAACGCTGAATTCAGAACGGCGAACCGTGCGAAACATTTCGCTCGAGATATTCCCATTTCACGAACGCGAAACATTTGGTTGAGATAACGAATTGGAAAATTTACTTTCACAATGTTTGTTTTACGGATGACGATGTCCCAAGTTAGATTCCCGGGTCAGATTATAATTTACCAGTGAGTTTTTCAGACAAGAAATCCTCAGTAGGTACTAAAACAAAGTTAGTCAGTTTATGGTGTTTTATCCCTCGGAAAGCAAACTCGCCAAGCGATTTAGCACTCCGATTTTTTCTCCAGTTGCGGATAAGCTAAACATAGCTTTATTGCTATCCCTTTCCTGGCACTCTTCAAAAAATAAATCCATCCTTCTTGCACAATTCCTATAAGGCCCTCGTTTTGGGCCCCTACGAGACGGGGGATCATTTAGCAATACCACCCCGGGCCTCCAACGGCCTTAGCCCCCCTCTGACTAGCAATATGCTCCTAATTATTATGAGCGAAAACAAGCGACACACAGAATCCGCCCCGGGGAAACAAGGCTGTGACACGACAAAGATAAATAGATCATTATCAGCCGAATGCTGAATTCAGAACGGCGAGCGATGCGAAACATTTCGCCCGAGTTATTCCCATTTCGCAAACGCGAAATACTTGGTAGAGATAACGAATTGGAAAATTTAATTTCACAATTTATAAATGTGAGTTCTTTTATCAAACATCCTCGTTGGTCTATTGATTAGCTTGTTTGATTACGTATGACGAGGGTTGGAACTCTGGGAATGAATTCCCAGGTTCAGGTTGGACTATATTCTAATAAGGTAATTTGGCTTAGTCTGAAATAACACATCGCCATCGGCTAATCCTTTCTAATATTATAAATGCGAAATTATGTCTGTCTGTCTGTCTGTCTGCTACGCTTTCACGGTCCATCTGTTCAACCGATTTTGATGAAATTTGGTATAGGGATAGACTGTATCCAGGTAAATTAAAGAGTTCCCACGGGAATCAAAAAAACTTAATCCACGCGGACGAAGTCGCGGGCATCATCTAGTTTATAATATGCCGAAAAATTTAAGAGTTCCCGCGAAAACCAAAAAACCTCATCCCCGCGGACGAGGTCGCGGGCATCAGCTGGTACTACCTAGTTTTCAAAATTGCTTACACTCACATCGTTTAAATGTTAGGAACATTATGATTTGCATAAGGTATGTATAGGTATAATCATTGGAAGGGATTTAATCGACAATTAATTTCCTTTATAAAGGTTATACTGTCGGGTCGGTCCCATGTAAATTTCCTGAAGATCTGATGAATACTTCGGGATTGGAGGGTGGACCACATCAGCAGATAACAGCAAATCAATCGCGATTAATGTAGATAGATAGCTTGAAAATGTAGATTTTAATAATTTAATATAAAAAATTCTTTTTAAACAACAAAGTGTGTCTGTCTGTCTGTCTGTCTGTCTGTCTGCTACGCTTTCACGGTCCATCTGTTCAACCGATTTTGATGAAATTTAGTACAGGGATAGGTTGTATCCCGGGGAAGGACATAGGCTACTTTTTACCCCGGAAAATTCAAAGGTTCCCGCGGGAATCAAAAAACGTATCTGTTCAACCGATTATAATTAAATTTGGTACAAGGGTAGGTTGTATCCAAGGTAAGGACATAGGCCACTTTTTATCCCGGAAAATTCAAGAGTTCCCGTGGGAATCGAAAAAACTTGGCCCTCGCGGACGAAGTCGCGGGAATCATCTAGTATCAAATATTTTAAAAAAAATTGACTGATTGACTGATCTATCAACGCACAGCTCAAACCACTGGACGAATTGGGGTGAAATTTGGCTGCAGACAAGACAGCTATTCTAACGTAGATATCCGCTAAGAAAGGATTTTAGAATATTAAACCCCTAAGGGGGTAAAACAGGGGTTTGATGCTTGTTTAGTCCACGCGAACGAAGTCGTGGGCAAAAGCTAGTTACTTACTTAACAATTTCTTAAAACGAAGATAACTCCGGAAGTTAAAGGGAACTACCCTTATTGGAGGCTGGGCGTCTCAACATTCATAGACATCTAAACATAGCTATCACCGCTTTTAATAGCTCTTTTTGTATGTGACACAAAAGATAATGAAATATCTTCAACAGTCCATCAGGAGCAAACTCCCTCATTCAAGCGACATAAAACAAGGCATCCAATTAGCTAAAAGGGGAACCAGGAAAACAAAATGGCGGACAAAAGTCGTCCAGAATAATGTATCCAATGACCACGACGAATTTAATCTGCGCCCGCAGAATTTGCGGATCAAATAAATTGATCTCATTAACATGGGAGGTAAGGAACTGCGTATTCCTTGAAAGCTCTTGGGATTGGGAATTTACACCGAACTGTAACACTGCTTCCTTAAAATATTGAAAAAAAATTTTTAGTTGCGACGTTACAGGCCTTATTACGTAAAAATTTTTAACTACATATACCGGTTAGTCTAGTACACTAAAACTAGTCTAGTAAACTAGTCGTACATTTTCCGACAGAACACGTGAGTTGTAGCCGGTATATATTTATAGTTGAAATTCGATGTATGTTCTCAAGAACACGAAGCTTAATTTGCTAAACTTAATTTCCTATAAGAGCGTATTTTAGCTTCTTGTTCCTACTTGGTTATTATGGACTTCCCCAAAGTAACCCCTGTTTCTAGCGAATGGTGGTACATATGTTAGAACTAGATGATTCCCGCGACTGCGTCTGCGTGGACCAAGTTTTTTCGATTCCCGCGGGAACTCTTGACTTTTCCGGGATAAAAAGTATCCTATGTCCTTACCCGGGATATAACCCATCCCTGTACCAAATTTCATCAAAATCGGTTGAACAGATGGGCCGTGAAAGCGTAGCAGACAGATAGACAGACAGACAGACACTTTCGCATTTATAATATTTCATAAATATTACCTGTTTTCATAATATTTAGTAAACCTCACAAAAACTTATATTTTAAAGTTGATTTTAGGAAATAGTCGTAGTTATTGAACATCCGGTATCCGGCCGGATATTGAGTTACTATCCGGTATAGAGCCGGATAATAAATTTATGCCGGATAGGCCGGATACTGGATAGTTACCGGATATCCGTTTCACCTCTAGTAAAAAGTACTAAAATTCTACATCAATGCGTAAAAATGATAGTAAACATGCTACTTTTTTTTTAAATTATTAAATGTGAAAGTGTGTTTGTTGGGTTGTCCTTCAATCACGCCGCATGTGGGCAACGGATCAACGTGATTTTGCATGGATATAGTTGAAGACCTGGATAGTGACATAGGCTACTTTTTGTCCCGGAAAATTAAGGAATTCCCGCGGGATTAAAAAAAACTTATTCTATATCATACTTAATATTATAGATGCGAAAGTGTGTTTGTTTGTTGGTTTGTCCTTCAATCACGCCGCAACGGAGCAACGGATCGACGTTATTTTTGGCATGGGTATAGTTGAGGACATGGAGAGTGACATAGGCTTTTTATCCCGGAAAATTAAGGAGTTCCCGGGGGAATTTATAAAAACTTAAACCACGCGGACGAAGTCGCGGACATCAGCTAGTCATATATATATATATATATATATATATATATATATATATATATATATATATATATATAATATATCAGCTAATCTAGTTAAATAAATTAGTATATTGACGTGGTTACACCTCATGTTTCATGAGATATATTGACGGACAGTATTTATATTAATTATTGCTAACAACATAGGTCCTACTTTCAGGTAACAGCTTAAAATCAGCACCCTGATTTATTTGGGTGTTTGAGATTAATATGAGAATAACAAACATTCACTCTGGGTCACGAGGAACAGAACGGTGTAACATGAGGTCTTGCTCGAAGTAATTTGTAGGTTTACAGGGTGCGTACACAAAACATTTCAAGGTTTTCGGTGACTTATTCACAGAACGTACTTAATACTTAACATTTTGTTCCCAAGTTGAAGTTAATTTTGCTTACAGACTTAAGTAAATGTTTACATTGACGTTTTCAAAAGATCTAGTCTTTATTGGAGGCTTTAGATCAATTTTCCGCAACTTCTATTGGATTTGTATTTATAGGTATAGGCATGATTAAGAAAATGCTATAGGTAAATTGATTTTAAAGACGCTATAAAAATATATAAGAAGAAGTTTTCAACGATTCAAAAGCACTTGTAAAAGTTTATTTGAAGTATGAAGTTTGAACCTCGATTCAGTTAGAGCCCTAGGACCGTAGGGCCCAAGGGCTCGAAAAATTTCTAACTTAACTATTTTTAAAGGGGTTTCTAGTATTCTGGGGATCCAAGAGGCTGGCCAGATAACAATGTGGGACATCCAAAAGGGCATTCTAACATTAGCGATCTAAGCTATGAAAGTCGAGCGCCATTACCTACTGGTGGATTGCACATACACCCATATATTACCAACGTAGTACATCTCTGGTTGAAAGGCACCCTTGTGTTATGCTACGGCCACGATGATCATCGTAGCGACAGCAAAGCGATGTGTCGAAGGTTGGCAAGTCTTCTCGAAGATATATGTAGCGAATTCGCGCCATCGCAATGGAGAGTGGCCGTAGCATTACGAAGAACAATAAAGTGATGATCTAAATTTCTAAAAGATTGAAAGTTAAACCGATTTCACCACAGTCTTAGGTCCAGTCCATATCTTGAAAACAACTGAATCGATTTTGATGAAACTTGCTGAGGTTCCCTAAGTTGAAGTAGGTGTAAGCCACTAAAAAGAGAATGGTCACAGTCCGATTAATATTTTCTGTGAAATGCGTATACAAATATACATATACTGATCAAATTTTGCATATTTTTGTTTCCTCCGTGTTAAGTGAATATTTTGCAGTTCTAATATAACATGCATACGTGTCGAATCGATAACCTCCTTTTTGAAGTCGGTTAAAAATATATGTAGAAGAAGAAAGTTGTGGATTAGAAACAATCGGGAGTGGACCGGGATGGCCAACGTAGCAAAACTTTTCCGTTTGGCGAAGGATAGGAGGCACGAGACGAAGAAGAAAAATATATGTCAAGGACTCACCAGCGTCAATGACAGCTTCATACGCCTTCTCCAACAGGATCCTGCACATGGGGTCCATTGTGTGGGCCTGTTTGAAGTGCACGCCGAAGAACGACGCGTCAAACTTGTTGACGTTGTTGATCTTCCCCGTACGCTGGGGGATCTCCGGGTGGGCTAGCTTCCATCGTCGCCCGTCGCCTGATATTAGATCCACCTGGGGAATAAACGAGTAATTTATCATCATATTATACTGCTAATATATATATCATACTAATATTATAAATGCGAAAGTGTCTGTCTGTCTGTCTGCTACGTTTTCCCTGCCCATCAGTAAAACCGATTTTGACGAAATTTGGTACAGAGTTAGGTTGTATCCTGGGGATGAACATATATTATTTATCCCGGAAAGTCAAAAAGTTCCTGCTAGAATCAAAAATCTTAATCTACGCGGACGCATTTGCGAGCATTATCAAGCACGCTGCGTTTTTATTTATCCACTACAAGTTAGCCCTTGACTGCGATCTCACCTGATGATGCAGTCTAAGATGTCAGCGGGGTAACCTGTTAGGGGCATGGCAGTTATTATTAAACCGATACCCCTAACCAGTTCGCGGCATCGTACCGGAACGCTTAATCGTTAGGCAGCACGTCATTGCCGGTAGGGTGGTAATACTAGCCACGGCTGAAGCCTCCTACCGAAATTTTGGCAGAAGGCATGGCAAACCTATCAACGCAGTCGGCGTCCCAGACCAGCCCCAAAGACCAACATACTACAGTTATGTTATCCGTCATCATCGTCAGTCAGGGTCGTAGTCAGGAAAGCCAGAGACATCAGATATGAAATTCATATCTGATTTCTAAAGCTAGAGAAATCAGATACTAGCGTCATCAAAGATCTTATTAGTATTTACCTTGTTGAACAGGTTCTCCTGCAGATGTATGACAGAGTCGGAGTCAGGGAAGTAGCCAGAGACGCCGGTGATGAGCACCTCATCGCCGGGCGGTGGGTGCGACAGCCGGTGACCCGATGTTAGCCTGTCTTCTGACACTATTACTGGTGCCATCTGTTAACAAATTAATGAACTTTTAAATGGTTGATTACTGTCAATAATTATTACTATAATAAATTATTACTATAATTCTCTCTCTCTCTGCGTCATATTCCTTATTACTGAGGGTCGTGACTCCTTTCCATTGATCAAATAATGGTAAGAGTTTTCTTGGGATAATAATGCGGTGGGTTCCACTTCCCACGTCCTTCCGCATACGACTCAACTAAGAGTCCACAACATAAACTCATAAACAACAACAAACTCATTTTGTATTAATTATTGTCTGATATTAGTGATAATAACCAGGACCGACGGCTTAAAGTGCTCTCTGAGGCACGGAGGAAACGAAGAGGCCAAATTAGAACCTCCAAATTCGGTCACCCATCCAGTTACCGACTTGGGTCAACGTTGGTTTCGCAATCGACTGATATGCGTTGTCAGTTGTCACAACTAGGCCACTCGTCCCTCGATCGTTCGAGAAATTAATGAGACGAAAAAATCCTTTATAAATTTCCTTGAAATGTCCGATAACAAAAAAAAAACGAATTAAAATATTGCAAACAATATTTTCTAGAAAGCAATGTGTAACGTATATGATTACATGTGTGTACATAATGTTTTTGACTTGTAAATTGCATGCACTATTGCCCTGTGTTGCTTACGCGGGGAACATAAATTAATTTGAATGTATAATTTATTATGGAATTCAAATAATTATAATTTGAATTAAATTATGTTGGTACTAATAGGTCTTTACCTATGAAATTGCCGTTTTGTATGGAATAAGTGAAAGTACCTATTTTTTCAAACGTTTTTATTTCTGTTATACGAAGTGATTACCCATGCAATCGACGCATCTTTGCCAACGCATCGGCAGTTTATTGATGCCCTTCTTGTAAAAATCAGCTGGACGGGAGGCAACAAACTCTTCAAAGGCATTTTGTACTGCCTCTCGGGAATTGAATTTTTTACCCACTAAAAAGTTGTCTAAATTTTGGAAAAAGTAATAGTCGGTAGGTGCAAGGTCTGGTGAGTATGGCGGATGAGAATGAGCTTCCAACCCCAGCTCTTGCAGCTTGGAGACTGTCTGTTGCGCAGTATGAGGTCGCGCGTTGTCGTGAAGGAGCAGTGGGGACGACCGATTGACCAAAGCTGGTTCCAGATGTGCAAGCTTCTCCATCATTCTCTCCAGTTCTTCACAGTACACATCTGCAGTATGAATCACACCCGTACTAGACCACCAAACAGTGGCCATCACCTTTTTAGGGGTCATTTTTGGTTTAGGGCATTGCTTTGGTGCGGAACCAGGATCTAACCAACTTGCTGAGCGCTTTCGATTGTCGAACAGAATCCATTTTTCGTTGTACGTAACAATTCGTTTCATTTCTTTGCCTGTTGAGCAGCGCAAGGCAGGTCTCGCGTACGTACGTTGCGCTGGCGATCGTTAAGGTCGTGGAGCACCCATCTATCAAGCTTTTTTACCTTGCCAATTTGTCGCAAATGGATTAATATTGTTTTGATGCTTACATCAAAAGCTGCTGCTAGCTCAGCTGTAGATTAAGTTTCGTCAGCTTCCACAATCGCCTTTAATTCATTATTGTTCACCAAAGTCTACGGACGACCCCGAGCTTCATTTTTCAAGTCAAAATTTCCAGAACGGAACCGGGAAAACCAATAACGGGTTGTGAGTTCGTTTGTACAGTTCTCTCCGTAAACGTTTTTGATGTTACGTGCCGTTTGTGTCGCGTTGGTGCCACGACGGAACTCATATTCCATAATTACACGAATTTTTAAAGTATCCATTGTGACGAAAAATTTTGAAATGTAATGAAAATACAACGCTAATCAAAAAACAAAAGACTGAGTTTGTAAAAATAATGTCATGGTTTTAAAACAAAATTAATTTGAATTTAGAATACTGCGCCATTACAAACATTTGTTTTTTTATTTGAAATGACCAGTACTGAAGAAAGGCAATTTCATAGGTAAAGACCTAAAATTTCGGTTTTATGACTACAGGCCTGGGATTCTAGAAACCTCATAAGATTGTAGGAAATAGCTTTAAAAAAATGAAATTTTCACAAAAGAGTCAACATTGTCGAGTCAACATCTCCTGAAGATGCTCTGGTGTCGGAGAGAAACGTTCGTTGAGATGTTTTAGAAGATTGCTTACTTTTCTTTAACGCTTAGAAGCGGAAGGCGTTTTTTAAATTAAATAAGTTATTTCATTTATGGAAGGGGTTTTGACAATCAGCAATCAGCAATGTGAAATATGACATACCTACATAGGGAAAGGTAGATTGATGTCTGCTTCGTTTTGTTTGCAACCATTTCTGATATTTATATTAACCATAACGAGTTGAAATACAACTTCACCAACTAAGCAACGTTATTTAAGTATGTTTTTTTCAAAAAAGTAAGTAGGTACTTAAAGTAAACGCGTTTTGCTCACTGTTTCTAATATGAAACGCTTAGGTGTGAAATGCCCGCTGTAGAAACTAATTATTTACGATATTGTGTCAGTACTTTTTTATTTAACGTAGAAATCCTTATAAACTACTCATATCTATCGGCGAAACACTTTCCGAAGTTTAAAGTTACTTAGCGCTAAAGTTGTTGCTTAAAAAGAACTATGCGCTTAAAAGTATCAGCGTAGTTTCTTGTAAAGAGTTTCGAGTAAAAAGTTAGGTACCGGCCTAAGTGAAGAATATCTACTGAAAACGAGACGAAAGACAGTTTGCCATAGGTATTTTCTATAGAATAAACTTAGCTACCTACTCAGCAATAGGATTAGGTATGTAAGAACTAGACCGTGATGCAGAGGCGTCTTTACCTATGGTGCAGGGTGTGCGTTGCACACGGGCGCAGCGGTCCTAGGGGGCGCCGAGCGGCGCTCGCTAAGGAGCCCCACTCGGCGCGCGCGTTGGCCGGTCGCGGCCTATGGTCGCGGCACTTTGCATACATTTTGTATAGCATCTGGAGCTCTTCATAAGTTGTGTTGTTACTTGTACAGCTTGTACTTTTCCCATTCCATTCCATTTTGACGGGGCGCTAGGGTAATGTTTGCACACGGGCGCTACATGGGCTAGAGACGCCTCTGCCGTGACGCCCGTAACTGAGTCAGCGTGGAATAAGGTTTATGAAAGTTTCCTCAATATTCTAGCATAAAAAGTTAATGTCCTTTCTAAAGATCCAACCTATGTACGTAATTTTTTTTCAATCGATGGGCCGTTCAAACAACGTATCAGAATGACAGGCAGACACCATAATATGCATAGGTTTTTTTTATCAACCACAAGTTAGCCCTTGACTGCGATCTCACCTGATGGCAAGTGATGATGCAGTCTAGGATGGTAGCGGGCTAACCTGTTAGGGGTATGGCAGATATAATTAACCCAAACCCCTAATCGGTTTCAACGCGGCATCTTACCGGAACGCTAAATCGCTTGGCGGTACGTCTTTGCCGGTAGGGTGGTATCTAACCACGGCCGCAGCCTCCAGGCCAGACCAGGAAAAAATCAGAAATTATTAATTTCCAAATTGACCCTGCCAGGGATCGAACCCGGGACCTCTTACGTTAAGGCAACAGCGCAACACATTACGCCACCGAGGTCGTCAAAAACTTGTAGTGGGCTAACTTGTAGTGGATAAAAAAAAAATACGTGTGGCACTCGGAGACTGCCGCGGTAAAGCTATTACATAGCATTTTTTATCAACTTGCTATGACTACTTGTGTTGTTGACTTCAAGTTGTTGAAAATATAAAGGCGAAATATTTTTATGAAAGGATGATTTTGGTTGCTATGACTACTTGTGTTATTGACTTCAAGTTGTTGAAAATATAAAGGCGAAATAATTTTAAAGAATTATGTTTTCAATAGTCCGGGTGTCCAAGGGGAATCAAAAACCCTTTTGATTCCCCTTGGACAAGTAGTCATAGCAACCAAAATCATCTTTTCATAAAAATAGTCTTTTTATTTTCAACAACTTGAGGTCAACAACACAAGTAGTCATAGCAACCAAAGTGTTAGGTTTTTTTTCGTTACGGAATTTCTGGATTCTGTCTCCACGCTCAAGGCCCGCGATAGAAGATATGCAATAGCTTAAAAAAAGAGGCTTCGGCCGTGGCTATAGTTTCCACCCTACCGACGAAGGCGTACCGCTAATAGTATGCCGATAAGATGGCGTGTAGGATGTTTTAAATGATTATTTTTATATATGTTTTGTGTAGTACTTTTATATTTATGAAAAACGTATTTAGAAATAATTTTATAAAAATCAGTATAAGTACAAATAAATGGGGTAAATAATAATAATAATAATAGTTGAATAACTCACCGTTATAAATTTCAACACTAAATGACTTTAAGTCAATAATTATGTTTTAAATTCCTGAAACTGAACCTGTTACGTGGACACCGGCCGCTCAGCGTCTGGGCGAAAGCGATTTAAGAACTATGGTTTTAAAACGCATTATTTAAAAAAAATATTATACAGGGTGCTACCAATATTTACTGAAGAAATCGTCCTATTTTTTTACCGACTTCCAAAGAAGGAGGAGGTTATCAATTCGGCGCGTATTTTTTTTTAATGTATGTCGGTACATATCTCTGTGGTTTCTGAACCGATTTGATTTTTTTTTATATCAGTCCTTAGAGGAAGCTCTTTGGTGGTCTCATAAAAAAATTCTGACTCCTAATCTCCAACCCTGACACTAAATGGTTAAAAATAAAAATTCTTTTCAGAAAACCGACTTCCAACGCCACTGTAAACCTACAAAATAATTTTGATTTCTACCCACTATGTTGAAGTCGGGCGAGTCTAATGCGTCAACTTCGCTTATCCTTGTGATACTCGCCCGACTTCAACATAGTGGGTAGAAATCAAAATTATTTTGTACTTTACAGTGGCGTTGGAAATCAGTTTTTTGGAAAGATTTTTTTCTGATAAAACTCAATCGTACGTAAACGTATTTACGTTTTAAATACATAATTAAATAAATCACTTCCTATAACTAAGGGTTCCTTGTTGACTAGGAAACCCTAAAAAGGTATACGCACAAAGCACATTAATGACGTTGTATAGAAAGTTAGGTGTTATATGTACAGACATAATCGCTTTAAAAAAAACTGTGAAATAGGTTATCCAATCTTCTTGATTGTAGTTTTTATTGTGAAAATAAATATACCCAGATACTTATTTTTTAGTAGTCTTAGGCTCAAAGCTTACCGTCAGTACAACCTCACTCTTTTATCTTTTTTTATTCGTTACCAAATAAGAGTCAGTAACAGCATACGACACGTTTAAGTCGGCTGACTTATTTAATATATCCTTTCAAAAGTACTAATCCTTAATAGAGTCTATCGAATAGGAAAACTGCGACATTCCTGCCGAAATATGGGAAGGAAAAGTCATTCGTTTTGAACGGAAAAACTTTTAAAGTTTTTTCACGATAACCATAACTATAAAAGCAATGATGAGGTGTAGGTTAGACTGCGCTTGCCTAGAAGATGCCTATTTACTGCCTTGAGAACACAGGAAACAGATGCTGGAAGGGCGTTCCATTTATTTCTGATCCGTAGGTCTAGAATTCTGGTAATGTCAGAAAATTTCTGTTAGTGTAGTTGAAAAGGTACACGACAATTACCTGTGAGGAATACCAATACCGATTGAATTAGCGACTGACCAATACAGAATCGGATCGTATATTGTAAATAAGCTCTTACGTGTACCTACCAACCTAATCTGTAAACTTTTCTTGATGTTTGATTTCTCTGAGTTCGTATCCTGAACAGAAGTTTGAAAACTCCAACTTTGCGATCAAGCGGTTGGGTGATCACGTATTACTTGTGATCCAATATTAGTAGAAATTACCAATTAGCTAATTGGAAATTACATAATCCTCGTTATTAATTACGACTTATTATTAATTACCTTTGACTTTTGTCGCGTAAAGATAATTGGCCTATTTCGGGGATGAGGTAGGTCCTTACTTCCTAAGTGAATTCGAAGTGAAAGACTTTTTTTCTTCTTTAAATAATTATCGTTTTTATATAATTAGGGTACAAATATTTAAATAAATCCATATCCATGCTTACTAATATTATAAATGCGAATGTGTTTCTGTCTGTCTGTCCATCTGTCTGTCTGCTACGTTCAACCGATTTTGATGAAATTTGGTACAGGGATAGGTTGTATCCCGGGGAAGGACATACTTTTTATCCCGAAAATTGATGTCAAAAATCTTTATCCACGCGGACAAAGTCGCGGGCATCATCTAGTAATATAAAATTACAATTAGCTAAAAATTACTATACACTATTCTATTTTTTTTGTGGACAATAAATGATTTATTTGTTTATTTATTATAAACCATATTATACAATGTATTTACAAATTTATTTCTTCTTTTCATTTTCGGATAAAAAATACTACATTATTACCTAATTCTAACATAACACCATTCGATAGAAACAGGTTTTACTTTGCGGAAGTCCATAATAACCAATTAGAAACAAGAAGCTAAATACGCTCTTATAGGAAATTAAGTTTAGCAAATTAGCTTCGTGTTTTTGAAAAGAAACATCGAATTTCAACTACAGTTGCAACCTCGATATAACAAATCGGAAGGGAACAAGTAAATATTCGATTATATCAATAAATTCGTTGAACTGAGGTCTGTTATTTTGAGGTTGAGTTGAGGTTGGTCTAAAATTCGTTATACATTACATTTGGGATATTTTATTGACTCTTATGGACAATAGGCATGATGACTGATTTTGAAAAATGGTCAGATTATGTTCGGAAGTATCTACTATTTCGAAAAAATATCTTATTTCAGCAGAAAAATAAGGTTTAGTAGATAAAATTGGCATTTGAAATTTAAATATTAAAATTCACGCCAAAACGTTCTGTGGTGTCATGGCGTCGTTTGTGACGTCACTATTGTTTTTACCAATGAACACTGTGCAGTGTGCGGTAAGCAATAGTGTGATTGTCAAAGCTCGAAAACAAACAATTGTGACGTCATTCGCTTCTTGGTGTTTTATCCAATATGGCGGATTGCTGTATTTTATAGTTTTATTCAATCAAAATAAATAGCAATCTCACTCGAAATAGAAAAATAAATACTTTTTTATAATCCATGAATCCTATTTCATTAAATAAATTCATAATTTCATTGATTCTTGGTTACTGTCATCATGCCTATTCAAGGGGATTACGAAGAATTTGTTAAATCGTAGAAGTCGTTATAATGAGGAACTATTAAGATTGCACTGTATTAATATATAATATATATCGGGGGAGAAGCCAGAAGGGTGTCGAACTCGCAACCCGATCCTGATTAGTTTTATGATAATATTAGCAATTTATTGTTAAAGTTTATTAATTGTTTCTAACATCGTGAGATTTAAAGAGGAGTTTATAGATTTAAAAGGCTAGTCTTGGCCGCATGTACTAGTTAGTTTCCTATTTATTTTTATGCAGAGATTTTGCTGTTTAATTACTCGTAAATCTAACAATGATTTGTTTTAATAATTTTAGAGACTAGTTGGGCCGTTTAACACTGTAGTTAAGTGATTTGTTAATATTAAGAGTTTCAATTGTTTACCCGCTATATCGTTCCACCAATCGGGGCGAGTCGGCTGTTGACGCCGAGAGCTGCCGTTTGGGGGCGCGATAGTACGCTTTAAAAGCATTTTAATGGCCGATTATGATCATAATTGTTGGAGCTCTGGTAATCGAAAGGTTGTAAGACCAATTTCTACTTATATTGTGTGCCTAGGTTTTAGTTTGATTTTAGACCAAACTAACTTTGTTTATTATTGTTTAAGTTGTGATAAATAATTGTGAATCGGTTTCCATCTTGAATATCGTAAACTAAGTTAATATTGTAAAAATGTTTGTCAAATCTTTTAAAAAGAGCTACCGCAGAGTTTCTCGCCAGCTCTTCTCTGTCAGAGTGGCCTTCCGAGCTGGTGGTAGACTCATTTGATCATTTGAATAAAAACCATATGAATTTAACATCTAAATCGGTGTTTCTTTTAAGTAATTAAGGATTAGAATCTGTGAGGCTAAATTATTATTATTAAACTACCTACGTACCTACCCACGTATGGTAATTATCGTAATATTTCATTTGATCACCTTTGCTATTAGTGATTCTCTTAATTGTGACAATAGTAAGGCTTTTGCAAGTCAGTGATGGATTAACTATTAGAAGCATTACTTACAACCTACGTCTTATAGTGGCGTAGTGTTTCTATGAGTTGCATTTGTAGGTAGTCTATTTATTTTAGTGATTGCAAATACCAGTGATAGACTAGGCAACTATTAAAATCAGTGATTAAAGCTATTCATTCAAATAGTAACCTTCAGTTGCAATCTGTGACGTATCTGCATTTGCGGTGGTCATTGTCAAGATCGGAACGTTAATCTAGTTCTGCTTTTCGATAATTAACTTCAGTGCCTCATTTGGATGGCACTTGCTTTTGATATCAGTTGTAGTACTGTAGATAGTGACAGCAGAGACGGTGACCTACTAAGGGTCAGCGGTTCTGCTGATTTAAAAGAAAAATGTGACGCGCTTTACCGACGCGTCACGTCTTTTCTGACATAGGCCGCTGTTCAAATGCGACATATATAATATTAAGGTTGCACTGTATTAATATATGCCGGCTACAACTCACGTGTTCTGTCGGAAAATGCCCGACTAGTTTACTAGACTAGTTTTAGTGTACTAGACTAACCGGTATATATTTATAGTTAAAATGAATATCACTCACGATAGTTTAAACGTTAAAATACATCGAATTCTTATTTCTCAGTTAAATAATATTTTTAGTGAGACTCAATCATCCTGTATAAAATATTATGTTCATAGCATTGTTACAGTCTAACACTTTTTCAGTAAATTTTTGTTAAGTTCTGTAAAAGGTTTTTATTTAAATAAATACCTACCTTAGTATTTATTTTGTAATCTAGCGTGAAAGTAAAGGATATAGAAATATTAGAGAGTGGTATTGAACACGTGCAATCCCATGTATCCGTCAAGTGAGTGAGTGAAAGAGTGCCTAGTTGAAGTGAAGATATTCTTCCCATTCTACGATTTGTATGAAATTGTCAAGCGCTAGACAGCCGGCGTTCGATCAAATAAATAATATAAATGGTAGTCGCGAAAATACGAAAAAAAAACTCCCACACGGCCTGCTGTACACGAATTCTAAATAGGTAATTCCATAATATTCCCAGCTCAACATTTTACCAGCAACATATATAGGGCATAGTAGGTACATTGTTTGCAAATGAAGTGTTTTCAGTACATTTCGATGGAGTCCCGTGACCTCAGCGCCGGTTGACTATATTACCCTGATATAATATGCAACACGATTCATATTACAAACTACCTACACGATGCACGCTTTAGCTATTTATTCTTGTCGTCTGAACTGATGGATGATGGATGGATGGAATCCTGGATATTATGTCTCTTGCAAGGATCGTCGAACCGTCTCCTGTATTGATGTTCAATATCCCCATTGAACGTCTAGTTGTTCAAGGAAGATCCTCTATAGTCTTACTTTCAACCGACTTCAAAAAAAGGAGGAGGTTCTCAATTCGACTGTTTTTTTTTTTATGTTTGTTACCTCAGAACTTTTGACTGGGTGGACCGATTTGGATGATTCTTTTTTTATTTGAAAGGGCATTCTTCCCAAGTAGTCCCATATAAATTTTATAGAAATCGGTCGAGCGGTTTTTAAATTATCAACAATAAAATAAGTACTTTGTATAGCGTGTGCTTGTTGTTGTAAAGTTGGCGGGGGAGTTTGAAGTCGGTTGTTTAAAAAGAATTTTTTATATTAAATTATTTAGGGTTATATCGCCTAAAATAATTTATTTTTGTAACATCCCTATTTGTAGTTCACAATAAAAATAAAGTAATTAAAGTACCTAGTAACTCTTCTCCGCAATATAGTTTGTGTAGTTTAATCTTGCTACCCCCGCTGCAGATATTTTCAATCAACTAAAATGTTTGTATGTGCAAAGGTGGACAAACACTTAGCTTTACTTCAACTTTTCTAGCTCAGAGGCCAGAGCTTTCATATTAATTGCAGACACAATCGCATTGACGACCTCCGTGGCGCAGTGTGTAGCGCTGTTGCCTTAACGTGCGGAGGTACCGGGTTCGATCCCAGGCAGGGTCAATTTGGGAATTTATAATTTCTGAATTTTCCCTGGTCTGGCCTGGTGGGAGGCTTCGGCCGTGGCTAGTTACCACCCTACCGGCAAAGACGTGCCGCCAAGCGATTTAGCGTTCCATTACGACGCCGTGTAGAAACCGAATAGGGGTATGGGTTTAACATGCCATGCCCCTAACAGGTTAGCCCGCTACCATCTTAGACTGCATCATCACTTACCATCAGGTGAGATCACAGTCAAGGGCTAACTTGTAGTGGATAAAAAATAAAAAATATAAAGTAACCTATCCTATATAGAAAGGATAAGATGTCTCTTTAATTTATTTTTCTACTATATCTAGATGATGTCCGCGACTTCGTCCGCTTGGATTAAAATTTTTTGTTTCCCGCGGGAATTCTTCAATTTTAAGGGACAAAAAGTATCCGCGTTTTGTATGTCTCCAGCATATGTCCTTCCCCGGGATACAAATTATCTCCATACCAAATTTCATCAAAATCGGTTGAACAGGTGGGCCGTGAAAGCGTAGCAGACAGACAGACAGACACAATTTCGCCTTTATAATATTAGTATGAATTAACTTGGGTTAAATATTTTAAAGACCCCGTAGGCATTTGGGGGGTCACGACTCACGATCCTCAGCAATGAGGAATACGACACAGAGAGAAAGGTGGGAGAACTTTTTAGATGGAGGTGAAAAAGAGAACTAGAAGATTTTTATCTCAATTGGTTCCTGGGTATTACCTAGGCACACGTGGACCTAATAATAGATTTAGACTTAAGTCCAAGACTCTACATAAGTGTAAGGTACCTATTATTTTGAAAGTTACTAGAGAGGTTAAAAAAAATTTGAGATATAGGAGTTCTGTGGATACAATTTTGATTCAATAGTACGAATATAGCCTTACACTAAGCCCAATCTGCGTTTGTCGGAGCGTATAACTAATGTTCGCCATTCATCGCATAATCGCTGTTATCGAGTCCGTAGCCTCCACCACTCCAACTATTATCCGACCAAAGTTACGTAGAACTAAAAATTTAGTACTCACTACGTCGATATTTAGGATTCCATACCAAAAAGGAAAGGAAAAGAAAGGAAGGAAGGAAGGAAGGAAAGGAACCTTTATAGAGCAAATCTATCTGTTTGTAGACTGTAACGCTTCCATAGTTAATTCCACCATTTCGGTCAAGCGCAGATTGGCAAACTTACATATTACAACTTTGAGAACATTATGAAGAACTTTTGTATATGACTGTATTGTCTGTTATCTTACTTCTAACTTCATATCTTACTATAATCTTACTTAGTTTATACATATTATAAACTAGATGATTCCCGCGACTTCGTCCGCGTGGATTAAGTTTTTTGATTCCCGCGGGAACTCTTGAATTTTCCGGGATAAAAAGTAGCCTATGTGCTTCTCCGAGATACAACCTATCCCTACACAAAATTTCATCAAAATCGGTTGAAGAGATAATTTTTTTTATTCTCGCGGGAACTCTTGAATTTTCCGGGATAAAAAGTCTTATAAGAACCTATGTCCTTCCCCGGGATACAACCTATCCTTGTACCAAATTTCATCAAAATCGGTTGAACGGATGGGCCGTGAAAGCGTAGCAGACAGACATACAGACAGACAGACAGACAGACGAACAGACAGACAGACACACGTTCCCATTTATAATATTAGTATGGATGCGAAAGTTTGTATGGATGTTTGTTACTCAATCACGCCCCAACAGCTGAACGGATCTGGCTGTGGTACAGAGATAGATTAAAGTCGGGAATAGCGCATAGGCTACTTTTTATCCCAGAAAATTAAAGAGTTCCCGCGGGAACCAAAAACCCTCAAATCACGCAGAGGAAGTCGCGGGCATCCGCTAGTTTGAACATATGAGGGCCCAATATTGGCAGGTCCTCGAAATTTAACAGGTAAGTGGAGAAGGTGAAATCAAAGCCGAATCTTGCAGCGGAGTGACAGTTATTTAATGTTGTTGTTTTCCCTATTTTCCCCTTTCAGTTCAGGACAGGCAAAGGTGTAAGACCATACAGCCTATTCATTCGTGACAGTTATTTAATTTAAAAATTCGTTGTATTATATATTTTACTGTACTGTACACACTATATTTCTCGAATAGTCCAATTTTATTATATCACCAACTTAATTGCTTTGGCGTAGCTTAACGTCAATTTTGGCGTTAACATGTATTATGTATGTGTATATGTGCCAAATTTCATCCAGATCCGTTAGAATCCGAGTAACTAACATCCTGGATTCAACAATACATCCAAACTTTCGCAAACATTCTACATTAACCCTACATTCTCAAAAATCCAAATAGAAAATGCGAATTCCCGCGATTATTAAATTAAATATTATATTCGTAAAATACAAAAGCAACTTGTACTAGAAGCTCGGAGGCTTTAGTTTATTCAACTGCACTCCACTATATGGTGAAAGTTAAGGTTGTTTCAGACGTAGCAACTGATAATCGCAGTTCGCAACGATGTAAGTAACTAAGTATCTATACATTACTTCTATATTTAATATTTTAAATGCGAAAGTTTGGATGGATGAATGGATACCTAATCTCTCTTTTACTCAAAAAGTTCTAACGAAGTTATATTTTACGGGATAATTTCGTAGAAAAAGATATTTCTATTTCCGCAGTGAGGGTTTATGTGATGCCTCTCTTCTGCATACAAATAATGCAAGTGAATAATGGAAGTGTGGAGTGAATTTGCGGTACCATTTCGTGTGTCCACAAAATTCAAGCCAGGAAATTCAGTCAAAATACAATATAAGTTGCAACACCACACATTTGTCTACAAAATTAGGTACCTATTCTTATCGTCAGTACAGTAGGTATCCCCCGATTGTGTAAGAAAATCGTAATAGAAATCGTTTGTCAAACGGATAATTCGACATAATTAAGGAGTTCAAAGATACCTGCACGTCAAAAAGCATGTATGAACTCCTTAAATAGTTCGAGTAATACGTTTTGAGCTGGCAACTGATTGCGATTTGCTTAGACAATTTGACCGGATGACTTGGTCCCATCTGCCCCGCTGGCTCTGCCCCGCTAGCGGGGCAGTTGGGAAAAATAGTGCCATCGGCCCCGCTAGCCTCGGCGTCGTCGCATAGCGGGGCAGATGCAACTTTTTCTCACAGATCAAGTGCCATTTGCCCCGCTACGCTTCCGTAAGAAACTTACGAAAAACATATTTCTGTTTTTTTACCCATACATGAAAAAGTTGGAATATTATAATAATCAGCTTTCATTTTATGAACAAAATAATAATAAGAAAAAGAGTTTGGCAAAACATGAACACTATAAAACATCAATCAATCAAATAAATATTATAAATGCGAAAGTTTGGATGGATGGATAAATGGATGGATGTATGGATGGATATTTGTTACTCAATCACGCCCGAACGGCTTAACGGATCTGGATGAAATTAAGCACAGAGGTAGATTATAGTCTTTAATAACACATAGGTTACTTTTTATCCCGGAAAACTCCTAAACAGCTACATTGATAAGTCTTTCTAGATCAAAGGTAAACACAGTCAAAAATGAGCATTACAAAACAAGATCATTATAAAGTATATTTACTAGTACTTATTATATACCTACTTCAGACGACTAAAATCACATTTATGTTATAATTTGCAAACGATGAAAGGGTGATCCATAAAGTACGTCACACTCATTTCGTGATTTTTTGACCCCTCTCCCGTCCTTGTCACAGTTGGTCACATATTTTGTGAGACCCCCTCCCTAGTGTGACGTCACATATCTTGCAACTTTACATCTAGAAATTATTTTAATAAGAAACTAGAGTAACTAAATCGCGTCGAAAGAAGCTACTCACATAATCATAATCGAACTTCACTTGGTAAGTTCGTTTCATTATTTATTTTTAATACATCTGTGTTTTCAGAAGTTAAAGAATATATATATATATGTCGCATTTCTGACATGGGCCGCGGCGGCCCATGTCAGAAAAGACGTGACGCGTCGGTAAAGCGCGTCACATTTTTTCTTTTAAATCAGCAGAATCGCTGACCCTTAGTAGGTCAGCGTCTCTGCTGTCACTATCTACAGTACTAGAACTGATATCAAAAGTAAGTGCTATGCAAATGAGGCACTGAAGTTAATTATCGAAAAGCAGAACTAGAATTAACATCCATCGCGGATTCCCGCGATGCCCGATCTTGACAATATGACCACCGCAAATGCAGATACTTCACAGATTGCAACTGAAGGTTACTATTTGAATGAATAGCTTTAATCACTGATTTTAATAGTTGCCTAGTCTATCACTGGTATTTGCAATCACTAAATAAATAGACTACCTACAAATGCAACTCATAGAAACACTACGCCACTCTACGGCATAGGTTGTAAGCAATGCCTCCAATAGTCAATCCATCACTGACCTGCAAAAGCCTTACTATTGTCACAATTAAGGAAATCACTGATAGCAAAGGTGATCAAATGAAATACTACGATAATAACCATACGTGGGTAGGTACGTAGGTAGTTTAATAATAATGATTTAACCTCACAGATTCTAATCCTTAATTACTTTAAAGAAACACCGATTTAGATGTTAAATTCAGATGGTTTTTATTCAAATGATCAAATGAGTCTACCACCAGCTCGGAAGGCCACTCTCACGGAGAAGAGCTGGCAAGAAACTCTGCGGTAGCTCTTTTTAAAAGGTTTGACAATCATTTTTACAATATTAACTTAGTTTACGATATTCAAGATGGAAACCGATTCACAAATATTTATCACAACTTAAACAATAATAAACAAAGTTAGTTTGGTTTAGAATCAAACTAAAACCTAGCACACAATATAAATGGAAAATCAAGTAGAAATTAATCTTACAACCTTTTCTTATCAGAGCTCGAACAATAATTCCATCATAATCGGCCATTACAATGCTTTTTAAAGCGTACTATCGTGCCCCCAAACGGCAGCTCGCGGCGTCAAGAGCCGACTCGCCCTGATTGGTGGAACGATATAGCGGGTAAACAATTGAAACTCTTAATATTAACAAATCACTTAACTACAGTGTTAAACGAGGCTTACTAGTCTCTTAAATTATTAAAACAAATCATTGTTAGATTTACGAGTAATTAAACAGCAAAATCTCTGCATAAAAATAAATAGGAAACTAACTAGTACATGCGGCCAAGACTAGCCTTTTAAATCTATAAACTCCTCTTTAAATCTCACTATGTTAGAAACAATTAATAAACTTTAACAATAAATTGCTAATCATCAATCAATCAAAATATAAATATTATAAATGCGAAAGTTTGGATGGATGTATGGATGTATGGATGTTTGTTACTCAATCACGCCCCAACGTCTGAACGGATCTGGCTGAAATTTGGCATAGGGATAGATTATAGTCTGGAATAGCACATAGTCCATTGTTTTTATCCCGGAAAATTGAAGAGTTCCCGCGGGAATCAAACAAATGTATCTGTTCAACTGATTTTGATAAAATTTGGTACAGGGATAGGTTGTATCCCGGGGAAGGACGTAGGCTACTTTTTATCCCGGAAAATTAAGGAGTTCCCGCGGGAACCAAAAAACCTCAAACCACGCGGACGAAGTCGCGGGCATTCGCTAGTATTATCATAAACTTAATCAGATCGGGTTGTGAGTTCGACGCCCTTCTGGCTTCTCCCCCGACATATATATATATATATATATATTGGTTCCCGTGGGAACTCCTTAGTTTTCCGGGATAAAAAGTAACCTATGTGTTATTCCAGACTATAATCTACCTCTGTGCCAAATTTCATCCAGATCCGTTAAGCCGTTCGGGCGTGATTGAGTAACAAATATCCATCCATACATCCATCCATATATCCATCCATCCAAACTTTCGCATTTATAATATTTATTTGATTGATTGATGTTTTATAGTGTTCATGTTTTGCCAAACTCTTTTTCTTATTATTATTTTTGTTCAAAAAATGAAAGCTGATTATTATAATATTCAAACTTTTTCATTTATGGGTAAAAAAACAGAAATAAGTTTTTCGTAAGTTTCTTACGGAAGCGTAGCGGGGCAAGTGGCACTTGATCTGTGAGAAAAAGTTGCATCTGCCCCGCTATGCGACGACGCCGAGGCTAGCGGGGACGATGGCACTTTTTTTCCCAACTGCCCCGCTAGCGGGGCAGAGCCAGCGGGGCAGATGGGACAAAGTCCTTAAAATAAATTGTAAACGAACGAAAGCTCTAAAGGAGTGAGACACTACCAATGGAGAAGTTTACCATATTATTTTTAATTTATCATGAAAATTAAGACAAAATAAAAACATAAATTAATATGAAAGAATCATTAAAATATCTCAACAAATGAAAAAGTTATGGAACTTTATAGTTGCGCTTGCAAGGCGGGGGACGTGACGTCATAATTCCCTATCAACCGACTTTATAAAGCCAAATAAAAGAAATAAATGGACCTAACGTGACTTAATTGAATTAAAAGCACTTAATTTGTGTGTGAAGATAATTTTGAAGTATTAACTCTCGGCTAGGTATTAAAACTCACTCACAAAATTTCTCACTCGAGTATGATACAGCCATCGGTGTACCTACTTACATTAAATAATTAAACTTTTAAATCGTCATTTCTCAGTCATTTATTGATGGATTTAAAAAAAAATAACACTGATTTATTAGTTTTAATCTATATTTTACTTCGGTTGTGTTAAATATGATATTCACAACATCATGAAACTTCTCCATTAATACTACCAATTTATCCCACTAGGTGTCGTACCGACGCTGGTGTTGTTCAGCATGATTGTAGCCAAGTTCAAGCCAACCTGGCAATCAAATAAAATGGAGACTACCTACTTTGCTAATCGCTTAAAACCAGCACCGATAATCCTATTCTCATATTAGAAAACGCCTGATCAGGTCGATTAGCAACTTTATTCCTATCACACAAATATTTACTTTATAACTTCCGGTTAAGACTCATTTCCAATTAGCCACAGTAATTAATCCTGCGTCAAGTCTAGCGTAACATACATTTGAATCTTATTACTTATAGGTAAAGTTGGTATTTGTATGGCAAATGGTGACTGTTAATTTTCTAATAAATTTTCCTTTAAAAAGAAGTACCTCATTGACTTCCAGCGCTGATAATTTCCATATAATGAGGTGGGGAGCGGATGAAAAATGATCAAATTGATATCCCGATGTAATTACAGAATAATATCGAGGGAGGCTTTCAGATAGATTAATTAAGAAGACGGTCAAGTGTGAGTTCACCGTGTTTAAACTAGATGAAGCTTGGTGTGGCATTATTGCAATTTTTTTTAAAGCATGTGCCAAGTTTCTTGCTTGCTCTTCTGCGTAGAAATGTCATCCCGAACCAGTAGTAGATTAACTTGACGTTTATTATTATAGAAAAAGATCTCTAATTATATTGGAACGAATGCGAGTCGAATCAAATCGTCTTACTTCTTATTAATTCTTTTTTAAACTTCTACTTATATTATAAATACGAAAGTTTGGATGGATGTATGGATGTTTGTTACTCAATCACGCCCCAACGGCTGAACGGATCTGGCTGAAATTTGGCACAGAGATAGATTACAGTCTGGAATAGCACATAGGCTAATTTTTATCTCGGAAAATTAAAGAGTTCCCGCGGGAACCAAAAAACCTCAATCCACGCGTACGAAGTCGCGGGCATTCGCTAGTAGACTATACGTTACCTCAAGCTATTTTCGATAACAATAATATTTTTAAGCTATAGACGAACGGATGGACGACAAATTAATCGCAATGGTTCTGTTCGCATCTTACATAGCGGAACCCTAAAAATTAATATCGAAAATCGCTTGCAAGATTTGACCTAGTTTTTCTCGAGAATTTCCAGTGGATTTTAAATATTTTCTTGCAATGGAAAATCATACTTCATACAATCATACTAATATTATAATTAGGCACTAGCTAATGCTCGCGACTTATCCGCGTGGAATAAGTATTTAGATTTGTACGAGAACTCTCAACTCCTAATTATTTCGGGATAAAAAGTCTATGTCACTCTCCAGGTCCTAAACATACCCATGCAAAATCCGTCAATCCGTTGCTCCGTTGCGGCGTGGTTGAAGTACAAACCAATAAACAAACTAAAAACTTGAACCACGCGGGCAAAGTCGCGAGCATCAGTTAGTTTATGAGATTAGTGTAAGGCCACGATTACACTTCTAAGTTTTTCTTACGTAACTCGCGTATATAAGTAACTTACGATATGTAAACAGTCGCGTAATGCAAAATATGCAAGATTAACGTGGTCAACTTTTTTTTATCAACAACAAGTTAGCCCTTGACTGCGATCTCACCTGATGGTAAGTGACGATGCAGTATAAGATGGTAGCGGGCTAACCTGTTAGGGGCGTGGCAGTTCTAATTAACCCATACCCGTAATCGGTGTCTACACGGTATCGTATACCGGCACGCTAAATTGCTTGGCGGCACGTCTTTGCCGGTAGGGTGGTAACTAGCGACGGTCGAAGCCTCCCACCAAGCCAGAACAGGGAAAATTCCCAAATTGACTTGGGAACCTGGGACCTCCGCATGTTAAGATAACAGCGCTTAACACTGCGCCACGGAGGTCGTCACTTACGTATAAACTCAAAGTGTAATTGTGGCCTAATAGAGATTGAATTTCACTTGAAAGGAGTCCTACCCTCAAAAGCCAAAACCTTTGTTGTGGCATGTTTTAATTATTCACGCTGGCAACGAACCAGGAATGTGTTGAGTGGACGTGTTAATAGTTTTGCCGGCCGCTGGGTGACGCGACGGTGAAGTTTCATTATATTATGGGGCTTGATGGAATTCACGGGTTTACTACCGCAAGGGATGGGGTTTCTGGGCCTCGACTTCAATTGTGTGAAAGGTTTGAATATTTTGGCGCGCAAACGGTTCCGCCATTTTTATGTTTAATGAGAAATAGGGTTTTTTTTGTCGTCTATCCCATAGTGTACCTACCCAGCAAGAAAAAATACATTCCCGCTTTCTAGTAGGTACTAATACTTACACAAAGAAAGTCTGGAATAACACATAGGTAGGCTACTTTATATACCGGAAAGTTAAAGAGTTCCCGCGGGAACCAAAAAACCTCAACCACGCTGAAGAAGTCAAGGGCATCAGCTAGTAACTTCATGAATCCACGAAATTACGCCGGAAGAAAGGCAAATATATAAATATTATACTACAACCTACAGCGCGAGTTTGCCTAAAAACTAATAACAACTTTCCGTCGCCTGTCAACAGCAGAAAAACAAACTCGTGATTTTCACAGCCTGCCTCAACTGGGAACACGTGCAAATGTAAACAGCGAGAGTTATAGCCTTTAGTTTTCCCAATTTATCTGGGTATTTACATAGCTTCATTTCAGGTGGCAAATCCAGACGTAAACACACGGCAAAAAAAATGTAGATACCTACTTCAGCGCAAATTACCTAATAACTAATAAAAACTCCTGCTTTTCAATTTGGTTTCACATGCCTATGGTTATTTAAATCCGAATTCATTCAAAGTAAAAGTCAAAGTACCTATATTTATTAAATTTAGGTACACCGTACACTTATTGACGTCCGGTTAGACCATAAAATACCTATGATGGTATTATTCAGTTACGGTATCTCAAAACTAAAGCTACGAGGGTTCCAAACGCGCCCTTGGCTGAGAAGAGCCCACAACAAACTCAGCCGGGTTTTTTTATTATCACCTATAGTCGTACATAGCGATACAGTCCTCGTTTCTAATAGATACGTACCGCTAGAATATGGAATGCATTTCTGGCTTCCGTTTTCCCCGCCCATAACACTATCAAAAGAAATGTTTGAATGAATATGTGAGCGAAGCAAGCTATACACATCACCACAACACCACACCACACAAATCTTTATCTACTCCCATGCTATAAATCCTCTATAACAGGTTCTGAAACAGTTAGCTTATTGCCAACATTAAAACACCCAATGTCATAATAACCATTACATCATCCAAACGGGTGATGTAATGTTGTACTGAATTTCATTACAACACTCCTTTGTTTTTTTTTTCGATCCCCTCTGCGCAAAGGGTACTCAACAGACAGCTACATCTGCTCGATGCGTGGTATCTGTATGAATTACAAAAAAAGAACATCTATACGAATTTCAAAAAAAGAACATTGTCATACACGCGCGTTTCACTACCAGAACGCCGCGCGCTGTAAAAAAAACAGTAGGTTATTAGAATTTTCCCCGCCATTTTTCTTAGTTTTTTTTATTGTTTTGTTAACAAAAAAATGAGCGATTCAAGTTTTGATAGCACACCGCCAGATATTTTAAACGCTGCAATAACCATAATAAATCCACGTGTCGAATGTAATTTCGAATTCCATAGAAAATAAAAATAGTGAAGTGGTAAATATAAATATTCCGCCGAGTACATCTGGAGCGGGACCTTCCAACACTATAGAACATCAAGTGAATTTTAATAATTGCACTATACAAAATGTTAATTACTACTACAATAAATAATTCTTTCATTAATACTTAGTTTATTTGTTTAAACTCAGTAATGGATGATATTAGGTTACTAAGACTGGATGTTTTAATGTTAGCAGTAAGCTAACTATTTCAGAATCTGTTATAGAGGATCCATATCATGAGTGTAGATAAAGTCTTGTATGCAACTGTTGATAATTAGGTATTAAAACACTCATACGATACTATTATCTCACTCCGCTTCGCGTTGTGTGATAAACTCGCATTCGTGTTTTAATACCCCTTATTACACAACTGTTGCATAATAGTAGATTGTTACACAAGGGACGTAAGTAAGCTATTACAGAACAAGATCCAATTTGGCGCCAGTGCGAGCGCAGCTCGCATAGGGCGCTAATGGATCGCGTGCACCCGAGATATTTAGTCACACGAGCGAGCGCAGCGAGCGAGGGTGAATATAGTTCGAGGGTGTAATAGCTACTTGCAACCGAGGTAAGCATTCTACTTTATATCATTCTTGCGAGGTAAATAAAACATTGGTAATGCAAATCACTTTACAAACAAACTTCACAAACTTTCAGATCAAATGAAATGCCGCCATTTCCATTTTTTTTTCGTAAATAGTTTTCCATTTATTTTTTTTACGGCTCTGGGTTCCAAGGAGTTTTGCATAGTTTGAAATGTATGGAAATTAAATGCCGCCATGTTCAGTATTTTTTTTTCAGTAAAAAGTTTTCTTACCATTTTATAAGAAAAGAGATTGTTTACCAAGGAGTTTTGCAATTCAAGGCAACATTACGTCGCACTATGCTTGAATTGTAATGTTCACATTACAGTTCAAGCTATGCAAAACTCCTTGGAACCCAGAGCCGTAAAAAAAATAATGGAAAACTATTTACGAAAAAAAAATGGAAATGGCGGCATTTCATTTGATCTGAAAGTTTGTGAAGTTTGTTTGTAAAGTGATTTGCATTACCAATGTTTTATTTACCTCGCAAGAATGATATAAAGTAGAATGCTTACCTCGGTTGCAAGTAGCTATTACACCCTCGAACTATATTCACCCTCGCTCGCTGCGCTCGCTCGTGTGACTAAATATCTCGGGTGCACGCGATCCATTAGCGCCCTATGCGAGCTGCGCTCGCACTGGCGCCAAATTGGATCTTGTTCTGAAATAGCTTACTTACGTCCCTTGTGTAACAATCTACTATTACAGCACTCTCAACTTACGTTTCACTCCGACACCGCAGAATGCTCAGATGTTGACTCTACAATGAATTCTTGACTTATCTGTAGGTATATTATGCATTCTTGAGTCAACATCTGAGGTTCATCTAACGTTAAAATATGTAGCACTAGCTGATGCCCGCGACTACGTCCGCGTGGATTGAGGTGTTTTGGTTCCCGCGGGAACTCCTTAGTTTTCCGGGATAAAAAGTAGCCTATGTGTTATTACAGACTATAATCTATCTCTGTGCCAAATTTCATTCAGATCCGTTCAGCCGTTCGGGCGTGATTGAGTAACAAACATCCATCCATACATCCATCCATACATCCATCCATCCAAACTTTCGCTTTTATAATATTTATTTGATTGATGCATAGCTTGGATGCCATGTTTTACAATAGATTTCTAAATAAGATGCCGTGCAGTTATACGGCATTATGTTCAAGTTCAAGTTGTAACTGCCTCGTTGGTTTAGTGGTTATCATGTTTGACTGCAGCCGACGAGGTCCCGGGTTCGAGTCATAATTAAGTATTGGGGTTTTCCGACTAGAAATACTCAGTACTAACCCGGAGTTAGGAAGTTGGCGGTGTTTCACCCCCGTGCCTCGGAGAGCACGTTAAGCCGTCGGTCCCGGGTTTTTTTAAAATCACTAACATGATAAAAGCCCGCCAACCCGCATTGGCGCAGCGTGGTGGGTCTAAGCTCTAATTCCCTATCTCCTATGAGAGTGGGGGCCTGTGCCCAGCAGTGGGACGTTAATGGGCTGTAGTGGTGGTGGTGGTGGATGTACAAGTTAAGGCCTAACGGGCGTTGACCAGAGACGGTTAAAGCCTGTTTATATCCATAAATAAACTCATGCCTACCATTCTAAATATAAAACTCGAACGAACAGGTAATACCTAGCAGCTTTAGACATTAAGTTAGACCACAGAGCAGCATACCTTACCAAAATATGGAGCTACGCCCACGTCAGAGTTTTCATTTTCAGTTTACATTTTCCACTGACAATCGAATCGGCCGATTTTGCTCATGACCAACTTTTTGTAGGACGTTTTAATATTGTAATTTGTAGGTTTCTTTACCTGCCGACATAAAATTGGCCACCAATCATCTGACTGGAACCAAACTGACAACGCTTAAAGCAATCTTAATCAAAATGACAGTTGATGTCACGAACCTAACACTAAATGTCAACAATAATGAAACACGTTGGCAGTATGGCCCCTGAGCCCCTCTAATGTGACTCAAACATCAGTTGTTGTAACTAATCTACAAAAATGTTAGCATGTTTCTATTTTGTCGCTATAAAAATGAGTTGTGACTATTTCTCAAGCTATGGGACTTGCCCAGCTAGAAGAAAAAAACCGGCCAAGTGCGAATCGGACTCGCGCACCGAGGGCTCCGTACAAATAGGTTAAAATTATTAAAAATATTTTTATTATATGATGTAACTAAAAATTTATGCTTTTCGGATATTTTCCTTTATCTGTGCTATAACGTTGCTTCGTACCAAATTTCAAGATTCTGAGTTCACGGGAAGTACCTGTAGGTTTTGATTCCCTTGCGAATGTCGAAAATTTGCAGCATAAACGGCTGTATCTTTTGATTGCGTTGGCTTAGAAGTTTGATTTTTTCACAGCTCCAAGGGACAGTAGACCTGAGTATTTGATGTAAATTTCAGCTTGATGCCTCCATGCGTTCCTGAGAAGAAGGGTCTTGACAGACAGTCGGACGGACAACAAAGTGATCCTATTAGGGTTCCGTTTTTTTCCTTTTGAGGTACGGAACCCTAAAAAGACCTAGAATGAAGAATCTAGATAACAGCGGCTATCCAAACGCTACGTGATTTTTTGGCGGATAGCTGCTCTAATAATTTATAACAACTCAATGGACAGAACTCCATAAGTGCGAAAATCGATCGCCATTCGCCACTAATAAAGATTTTATGGAAAATTTCCACTTCAAATTGATAAAATAACGCAGTTCGGTCAGATTAAAGCATTAGTTACGCTTTAAGAGCCCATCTTAATCTTACCAACTTTGCTGGCATTTTCCATCAATGAAGATCGTGAGAGCAAATCAACGAGGTAGGCGTAGGTGAAAATTTCAAGCGCTTCACTTAAACTTTCACCAGATATATTTTACATATCGAAAGCTAAATGATTCACACGATTTCGCGCACGTTGTTAAGGTTTTGGATCCCGCGGGAACTACTTGATTTTCTGAGATAAAGCCTTTGTCCTTACCCGGGATGCAACCAATCTCTGTACCAAATTTCGTCAAAATCGGTTGGAAAGATGGGCCGGGAAATCGTAGCAGACAGACAGACAGACAAACTTTCTCATTAATTATAATATTAGTAAATACGGATTTTCATTTCGAATCAGTGAAATAATGCACTTTGGGCAAATAATTAATTTTGCCTTAAATCTAAATTTACCCAATTCTTACCAACAAGCATCCATATGCTAGTACTTTCCATGACAAAGGATCTGGATTACAAGGGATCTTAATCAAGGGATATCAAGGGAACAGCAAATTTTGATAGGTTGAGTATTTCCCAGTCATCAGAGTGGTGGTATAGCTCTTAGGCCCGGTTGCAAAAACGACAGGTTATATTTTTAACCCAGAGTTAGTTGCTACTTTGACAAAATTCGTATAAAACTTCCGTCAAATCCGCAACCCGGCGTCTCTGCAAGTGGGCCTTACCCGATGTCCTAAAAGAGCGACAGAAGCGACGCCACGCGACGCGACGCGTTACGACGCCATAGAAAATGACAGACGTATCTACGCGACAACGTAGGCCACGTGAAGGGTTGGGTAAGCTACTGTTTGAAACTGTCACAGAATAGGTACAAGGGCCATACATAGTTCATAGTTAGTTCATAGTCATTTATTCGTAAGTGAGATTACACGTCAACAAGAACAATTTTTTCACTTTAAAATAGGTAAGTACATAACAATGTGTCAATTACAGATTAAATTATACCGTTAGAAATTCACATTTAATAATAATATATATCATATAATAATAAAAAAGAAAAGAATATTCTCAGTCCAATAATTATTCAGAGGTCGACATGAAAATTAAATTACTCAATTTTTCTTTGTAAAAACTCATTATAACTATAGAACGACTCCTCGACAAGCCAACTCTTCAGTTTTTTTTGAATGTATTAATATTAATCGCATTTTTTATGCTGAGGGGGATCCTATTAAAAACATCAGGACCCATTCCTGCAAGCGTTCTTGAGGTTTTCTCAAGCCGGTGGTATTTCGGCATCAGGCGACTAGGATGCCGTAAGTTAAAATTCGGCTTATCTCCCCCAACCGCAAACTCATCCTTATGTTGTACCACATATTACATGGCCACATTGAAGATGATTAAGCTGGGTAGGGTTAATATGCCCAATTTTGTAAAATACGGCCGAGCGGGAGTGTCTTGCGAGTTGCGGAACGCGGGCTAGTATTATTAGTACTGCCAACGCTTAAAGCCATATTGTTTCATTATTGTTGACTTTCGTGATTTAGGATTATAATCCTTATTTTAGGAACGTCAAGGTACCTATGTGACATCAAACTGTCATTTTGAGTAATATTGCTTAAGTATTGCTGTAAGATTCTCAGGTGTTCAGATCCTGCAGTCGATATCGAAGGTACAGTTATGTGCAAAATGGTCATAAACTATTAATAGATAGATCATTGTTTTCAGTATCAAAAAAGTCCCTTTTCCAAGATAATTATCTGCCCAATCTTTATCTATTTCGTGTCTTGCGTAGGCTAGACAATTTCGAGAAATAACGAAAACACGGAAAAAACATCCCAACGCATTAATATCTCGATACCGTAGATACCTTAATCGTTCCAACCATCAACTATAACCAGTTTGCGCGTATATAACCTCAAAGTAAGAAAAACTCGGAGACATACTTGTATCTCTTTCTTTTATATCGCAATTAATTATCCATCTCTGTCTTCGTGGATGATAAACTTGACCTTTGAATTAATATTTCTATAAGCAAGACTTATTCTAAAGAGTGATACCGCGGAAGACGCATGTTGCGTCGCGAAAAAATTAAAATTATTGTTTAGTTTTGTTCGAATTTATGCACAACAAAAAATGGTAAGGAGTTGATTAGTATCGGTTTTGTGGTTTTGTGTCTTAAGTGCTTTTTGTGTTTTTAAAGTGTAAACTGGTTTGTATCATTGACATTTGGTGGAGGAAAACATATTGTAACACGCGAACAGGATGCAAATTATATAAGCAATTATGATATATTATAATCTCATTAATAATAGTAAAATAATAAGTTGGAAGAGCGTAACTTTAGATATCTTAAACCTATAGGTCACGGATTTAATTGATAATAAGGTAGTCTATAAACGGAAGTAACGGGGAAAACGGCTAGGTAATTTCCACCTACTTACCTACTTATATGCAAAGAAATATATAGATACTTATTATATATAAGGGATATAGGGATCTCTTTAAATATTTAATCTTATAAAAAAAGTGAAAAATATTGCCCGAATAAGTAATATACCTAAGTGTGATTGTTTCTTGATTTGTTCCTCAATCACGCTGCAAGGGATGTGAATTTTTATCATGGTTATACCTAGTTGAAGCCTGGAGAATTACATAGGCTACTTTATATACCGGAAAATAAAAATAAAACTAGAGATCTTTTAGTGAAATTCAAGAAATGTAACAGTGAAAGAGATCCCTCTTGGGATTAAAAAAAATTATGGACGAAGTTGCAGGCATCATCCATATTATAATTCGTTTAATGTACTTACCTGAAAAACATAAACATTTATAAATACTTATACAAATGAGCAAAACTATGTAGTACTTATACACTGCAAAAAAACAAAAAGGGAATCTTGTAAGGCAAGCGTGTTTCAATGTATCATAAACTTAGTTTTTTTTCAATCAGGCATTATTGTACAAGCGCAAGCCTATCTTGCATACTAAATTATTAAAACATGCAACGTTGTTTACACGTTTTTACTAAGAATAGAACGACCAATGACCTATAACTATCAACGGCATAGAATTATAATAATAATATGAAAGGAGGTAGATTGTCCATTTGTCACTAGTTTGGATTAAATCTGTCCAGATTGTCCATTTGTCACTAGTTTGGATTAAATCTGTCCAACCATTTATTTAACTTTTGACATAAGCACGTCTATGAAGTTTCATAATTATTGACATGCAACCTTCGACAAAAATACAATACTTCTTAGACACATATTTTTTTACAATAGTGAAGCGACGTACCCTTCTGTCCGATATTTTGTAACTCGTATACTCATCTAGTAATTACAAGTACGACTTTCCTATAAAAATAGTTACGAAGCTGTAAAACAAGCTCTCCTGATTGTCCTTTAGCACCATACATCTTTGTCAATGGATGCTTTCTATGACCTGCCTAGTTGATATTGTAGATACATCTACTGTTTCTACTATTTTACATACATTATTTATTTTATGTTATGCATAAAATATAATCACATAAACGCCTGGGTAAAATATAAATCTGTGAAATCGATTAAAATATATTCGTAAAAAAAGTCGACTGTTGTCAAAAATCGAATGAGTAACGCATCAGGGCATCATTAACTCGAGCCGCCAAACGATAAATAAATGATTGGACAGAAATAGTTCATTTCCTAGAGATAAGTGGGAGCAAGAAAGAATATTTTCAACAACAAAGTTAAGTTTAAATACGGAACGTCACATGTAGTTTAACCTTTGGTGTATAATTTTATCTATTTCGATGAGTTTGACCCATATAATATATTAATAAATAATAATAATGTCCTCCCGGCTGAACTTCAGCCACGGCGGCCTATCTCCAGAGAGATAAGCCTCTGTGCGGGAGAAATTCTAGTGCACAAGTGTGTGCGCATACACAGGTGCTCTGTTGCTATAATATTAACTATTAGTTTAACCAGCAAAAGGGTATTTTCAAATTGACGATGCAGCCTGTCTCTATTCCAAATTTCGTCAAAATTGCTTGAAATTATGTATGGGCCGTGGAAGCGTAGCAGACAGATACACTTTCGCATTTATAATATTAGTATAGATAGTATGGAAATATGGATTTAATCAAAATCTATATATATTCAGCTACGTCACAGCATTGCGGAAATTCCGTCTTCTTATTTGGAACGCAGTATATTCAACTAAATTTTATGAGAATAACGTATTTTATGGACGACTGCGTGAATCCACCTAAGCTTACTTAAATTGAATTACACATGAACCTATAATTTTACTAACTAAGTATGCATGGCTAAAACAACTCTAATTACCAACTTTATTTACTAATTACTAACTATAAATCCCATTCCAACTAATGAATCAATAGACAAGAGGAGAGTGATTTTCAATAAATATTTAAGGCATGTTTTAGCACTCCAATGTAAAAACTTTTTAAAACGTTATATTTTTTTCCCTCTAAACATGAATCAATTTTGAATTACATAACTATTTTATTAAATTACTTTAAAACATAATTCAACGACCTAAAAATCGACCCGAATCGAAATTACCAGTAAATGACGTGTTTATTTTGTTCGCATATATCTACCTACCTTCTCTCAAATGTACAATGCTCTGAGTGAATTAGTTGTACCGGCCTCAAATATTCGGCCAAAGCACTCGAGGCGAATGTATGTACCTATGTATGGCGCAATTCGAAAACAGAATTTTATTCATTTGCCGGCTCTTGCTGAACGCTATTGGCCATCGAGTACAGGAGACTTTCCTGCCAACCGCCAAGGCAAAAGAACACAGAACACAAAAAATGTAGCTTATGTACTTAGTTAGTAATTAAAAATAACAACGCTTCACTGTCTGTTTGCGAATTTATGAAAAAAAAAAACATGCGCGTTCATTCTAAATAACTAAACAACAGAGTATTATAATAATACCTAATTGGTATGTTACTACGACTTTGCTAATCGAATCCAAGTCTATCAATAATGAAAAAAATATATAAAGAATTTTTATACTTTTGTTTGCATAATAACCTAGCACTGTTGTGATTCTTAATATTCAGCTAATAATTAACGCAAAATATTTTTGTAAAAAAATAAGGATCCATCAAACCAATCTACTAAAGATTTATTGATTTCCTAGGCTCAAGGCACATTGCGAGAGAGCCAAAGCGACGCGATGCCATACGGATAGCAAAATTTGATTGTTTTATCAACAAAAATAAACTTAGGTTGTTATAACAGGCTGGTCCTATAAATCTTGTGAAGATCTGATGATCTGTTCCGTCCTGTATTTGAATTTTTAAAAAAATATGGCCAAACCATGTAATATTATACATAACATGTAACTTAGTACATAATATTATATCTTCATTTCTTGTCTACATCTTATATAGTTCTATTACAAGATATTTTACAATCTTCATTTACAAATTCCCGAACGTTGCGACTTCCACCATTTCCTCCCCTTCATATTTCAATATTAATTGCCTAGAATCCAGTTACCTAAAGAATAGTCTAGTCAATGGGGCGGTTTGTTGTATGGAGATCCCCGCATTAAATCCTCAGTCGTTGAAACTTGGCAGGGTTAAAATATGGTATGAATCCATACTTTACAAAAATATCCAACTAAAAATCCATCCGGAAGTTAGGTATTTATACCTAAAACTTAATATTTATGACTGAATAATATTTTATCGATTTCTTTTTAAAATAATATTAGGTAGGTAGTATATTTACACTCAAAACCGAAATAACAAACGAAATAATCATGCAGAACATCGATATTTATACCGATTTTATTATCAAACCTAAACTGCGTTTATTCCTACTTCAACAATTAAGTAGGTATAACATAAAAACCCTTACTTCCTTTCTGATTTTTTACTCATGATACTTTATCATACTGTAAAGTTTCGTCACTTGAGGAATTATTTTTGGGGTCGACTAGCTTTATTGCCTAGACTAGAATGCGATTTTAGCCTTTTGGTCACACAAAACAAAAATAATATTATGTCCAATTGATATTTATATAGCCTTGTAACTGCATGTAAAGATAAAAAATATAAGTTTCATAATTATCTAAACTATAAAATCAACCAATACGTTTATTATAAGTGGATATAATTATTTTTAATTGTATTTTTTGTGTTGCTAGACGATTAAAATTAATATTTGCCGACTGCTGTAATGTATATATTGTTCGTCACTTCAAAACTGAACGAACTGTCAAAAATGCATTATCTCGTTGGTCGCGCACCATAAACTTTTTCATTATTTTAATTCAAACGAAAAAAGTTAGGCTTTTTTCATTATTTTAATTTGACATTCAGTTCACCGCATATCCCGGCTGAGTTTGCTGTGGGCTCTTCTCAGACCAGGGCGTGTTTGAAACCCTCGTAGCTTTAGATTCAAGATACTTACCGTATTTAAATATCATCATCACGTCTTATACTTTGTAAACGTGACTTTCAGAAGGGGTACTTTGTTGGTACCTATCCATACTTATACTTATAATATTATAAATGCGAAAGTGTGTCTGTCTGTCTGTCCGTCTGTCTGTCTGTCTGTCTGCTACGCTTTCACGGCCCAACTACTCAACCGATTTTGATGAAATTTGGTACAGAGATAGGTTACATCCCGGGGAAGGACATAGGCTACATTTTATCCCGGAAAATTGAAGAGTTCCCGCGGGAATCAAAAATATATATCTGTTCAACCGATTTTGATGAAATTTGGTACAGGGAGAGGTTGTACCCCGGGGAAGGACATAGGTAGTTTTTTATCCCGGAAAATTGAAGAGTTCCTGCGGGAATAAAAAAAACAATCCACGCGGACGAAGTCGCGGGTATCATCTAGTTTCGAATAAATATACTTTGAGTTTGAGTTTATCTTCGTTTCGCTTATGCGGCAATGTGGCTTGAGCCAGCCGTAAATAAAATCAAACAGGTTTGGTAGGTGGGTTTTAAAAATATGGCGTATCACTATTGAAATTTTAATACTTAATATATTTGTATTTATCAGAACAATATTATGGATCTGGGAATTTGATCCTTTACGGATTTCTCGTGAAATGAGGTGCAAACTCGGCATGGAAAACCCGACTTCCCATGTCTTTCCCCAGAATGTAAATACTAAATACCCGCAACTTCGTCCGCGTGGATTAAGATTTTTGGTTCCCGGGGGAACTCTTTAATTTCCCGAGATAAAAAGATTGTCCTTCCCCTGGATGTAACCAACGGCCTATAATACAAAATTTCACCAAAATCGGTTGAAGAGATGAGTCGTTAAAGCGTAGCAGACACACTTTTGCATTTATAATAATATAAGTAAGGATTCTTAGGAAGGCGGTTCTTCTCAGTAGAATCTCCTTTCTGAACCAGTGGTAGAGTCAAAACATGACGTAACTTTAGAGACACTTGTATGTCCTACATTGTATGTCTACGGAACACTTGAGTGTCTGTAAAATAGGCCAACACGAAATAAACATAATTTTATTTGATAAAACCCTTACATTTTCTCCAATTAGTACAGTAGCTACACTGATGTGCTGAATGCTGAGGCCATACTACCAGGGCTTAAAAAGCAGTATTGTTTTAATATTGTTGGCGTTCGTGTTGTTGAATAATAATCCTTATTTTAGGGACGTCAAGGTACCGGACGTAAAACTGTCATTTTTGAAAGAATACTAGGTACTCTATGCGATGGTAGCACTGTGATTTGTGTTATCTTTTTAAAAGTAGGCCAACAGAATGTAGATAGATAGATATTTATTAAATACCTACAACAATAAATGTTAAGATTCCGTGAATTTAAGCATTTATTTACAACGTTTCTCAGAAAACATATTTATTCCGAGATATTTTTATGATTGCTTCTCGACTAGTTTTCTATCTAAGTACCTACGTTTAGATACATTACGTTGAACTTTTATCTTTCAGGTCATCTTTAATTCTACGACATATCTCTATTATAGATCATATCTAAATCCATAATTTCAAACTTAATCATTACGAATCGATATCTATAAAAGGCTTTGTTCCGAGTGCAGACAACCTAAGGCTGAGCGTAGTTTGAAATTTTGAGAGAATATCCCTTGAGCACCCTAGAGGTTTACAAAGGAAGGAATTTTCAAAATTCCACACCCAAATAGGCGGTTCAAGTTATTATATAGGTATGAGACTTGGTGTTTGTGTTTTCGATGAAAAGTGAAGAGTTTTATTTTTATGTTTTTCACGGTTCTTTGATTCTTTTAAGAACCTTATCCTAATATAATTCTAAAATATAAAAGTAAAATACAAAATTATAATTCCTTAAAATATAAAAGTGTGTCCGTCTATCTGGACGACTGTTTGTCTGTCTATCTATGGCATATTATGCCTGTTATGCTTTGACGGCCCGTCCTTTCAACCGATGTTGATGTATGTCATAGAGAATTTGAAAGTTCCCACGGGAATAATAAAAAACTTATTCAACGTGGACGAAGTCGCGGGCATCATCTTGTAATATAATACCTAAGTGTCTGTCTGTCTATTACGTACCTTTTCACGGAAACGGACATAGGTAGGCAGCTTGTAATTATTTTAATTATAAATCTATCGCTAACGCTTGTACTATATATAGAATAGTAACGTCTCGTCAACACGTGTTCGGAATTTACGCAATGCGAATGCAATTTCTATTGCAATTGCAAGACGATGAAGCGAACAAGGCAATTATTCGCAATGCGTCCAAGTTATGACCACTCAATAATCAATTGTTACCTATATGCGTCCAATTTTTACCTAATGCATTATTCAGGACCTAAGAAGTCACTATTATTATTTATATTTTCATCTGTGGCCTAAGCTTTGCTGCTTTTTATTTGCTTGATTTTAATTACACTCGTACTAATCATTATCGCTAACTAGCTGATGCCTGCGACTTCGTCCGCGTGGAATAAGTTTTTTAATTCCCACGGGAAATAATTAATTTTCAGGTAAAAAAAGTAGCCTATGTCACTCTTTATGTCCTCAACTATACCCATGCAAAAACACGTCAATCCGTTGCTCTGTTGCAGCGTGATTGAAGGACAAACCAACAAACAAACACACTTTCGCATTTATAATATTATAGTATGAATAAGTCCATTTTAATGTCTCTCACTAACTTCTTTAAATACGTATGGAAGTACGGGATCGATGCCTTAACCAAAGACGTAGTAGGTAATATGCGTCTAAGAAATAATTAACCATACTTAAACGGAGAGATGCATTAATTAATCATGCTAACACGGAGAGATTGATTAGCAGATTCTCTCACTCAACAACAACACGCGACTCGCAACTCGTGAATTAGGTAAACCCGAGCGACGCCGCGTCGAGCCATTAGTCACGTGACAGATGTAATTGATCGTCCGTGTACAATTACGCCTTCGCTAATTACCTAACACTAGTGATTTTGGATCCTAATTACCTAACACTATAATATTCAATAAAACTACAAAATACAATAATTTAATATAAAAAATTCTTTTTAAACAACCGACTTCAAACTCCCGCGCCAACTTTACAACAACAAGCACACGCTATACAAAGTACTTATTTTATTGTTGATATTTTAAAAACCGCTCGACCGATTTCGATAAAATTCAAATGGGACCACATGGGAAGTATGCCCTTTCAAATAAAAAAAGAATCATCCAAATCGGTCCACCAAGTCAAAAGATCTGAGGTAACAAACATTAAAAAAAAAAAAAAATGCAGTCTAATTGAGAACCTCCTCCTTTTTTTGAAGTCGGTTGAAAATAGTGCTAGGTATGTCAACCTCATGTCAAAGCAAGGGCCTTGTTTGAAAGGGTCTGACTCACGGAAATCGGCGAATCAGTTTCGTATTATAGTATTCGGCCCCTGTTATCTGACAAATTGAGGATTTCTTTCGACTAAGAAATGCAAACAGCTTGAATTCGACACATAGCGCTTGAATCGCCTCGGTGGCGAGCCCCTAAGTCGATAATGAATTCCACTCTAGGTGTTTATATTCATTAATAAATCTATAAAACATGTAGCGATCTAAGCAATGTAAATCAAGTGCTCCTATTGGTGGGTTTAACACACATCCGTAGGTAAACAATGTAGCACATTTGGTAGAAAGACAAAGTCAAAACTCGCTACACAGTACAATGTCAATAATCACTAGTTTTCCGGGACAAAAAGTAGCCTATGCCCTTCCCCGGGATGCAAGCTATCTCGATACCAAATTTCACGCAAAATCAGTAGAATATCGAAATGATTAAGTATGGTCATGAAAGCATAGCAGATAGACAAACAGACAGGCAGACAAACACACTTTTGCAATTTTGCATTTTAGTATGGATTCCAACCGAGCAAAGGTGGATCAAACATACAGCATATATAAAACCCGTAGGAAAATAACCATTACTGACAGCAAAATCTTACTAAGAAATTTTGCGTGTGCAAATCAATAGGTACAAATCAACTTGTATTTCCAGTTCCTTTAACCGTTAGTCGATTGCGCTTCAAAGAAGCTTTGCATGTCGACTTTAGACCTACTTAGGTATATTTATTGTGTCACGAACTTTCCTTTTTAACCAACTTCAACAAGTGAATATAATTAAAATTATTAAATAATACGACTACTCTGCCGTAGACACACATACATACACGAATCCTAAAACATAACACTCCTTTTTTGGGCAGTTGTTTAATAAAAAATCACATTTTTATTAAATGATATTTTTTGTGAATCACTGGATATTGAACTATAGTGTTATATATTTTTGGAATCTACTCATCATTTTCTAGATGATGATTATACAGTTAATTTTATTTTCGAATATTTTTTTCTCAACTTTAGTCTTTAATGCGGAACCATGGTCACCCAGACCATACAGACAGAGAAACACACCTTCGCATATTTTAATAAAAGTAGTAGTAGTATTATGGATTATATGTAGTACGCATTTACCTAATCTCTTTGCATTTCATTGCTTTCAATTTTCAGTTGTTTTTAACGGACTTGAAAAGAAGGAGGAGGTTCTCAATTTCGTTTTTAATTTATTTTTCTTGTCCACAGATTGGACCGTTACTAATTCTAGTCATAGGTCTGTTGGTGCCGACACACGAGCAATCCACGCCCATCTCGCCATGCCCCAACGTGTTCTCATACGAACCCTCGGGCACCGAGCAAGGACGGTGGTATGGAGTCGTCAACCTATCTACAGACAGCACTCTTCACTCGTTGTGGTTGAATGTAGTGCTGGATAGCAAAGCAGACATTCTGGGGGTAAGAATCCTTCCGTCCTTCCTTAAGTGAGTTTTTAGCAGTTCCCCTTACGTGTTCTTATATCGGACACCGGGCAAGGACGGTGGTATGGAGTCGTCAACCTATCCACAGTCACTATGGTGTAATGTAGTGATCAATAGCAAAGCAGACATTTTGGGGACAATCCGTTAACAATTCAAAGACGCTGATAGCCCAGTGGCTAAGGCTTCCACGTTATTCGGTCAGGGATATCCCAAGCATGTAAAGCGATGTCGCCCGTGGTAGTGGGAAAAGGTAAAGTCAACGTGTCTTAGAGCCTAGGCACACTCAAAGTGTAAAGGGTAGACTATGCTATAGTGCAATGGATGAGTTTAGAATCAGTGTGTTATACAGGCTTTGCTTTGTATTATATAGTATCTTGGCAACAAGCCAACATCAGTTCATTACTAACTCGCCTTGTATATCTTAACGTGTAGTTGCATAGTTAACATCTAAAAACCTTGGAAAGCTAATAACCCTTGGTTATCAGTTTACCGATGGTAAAAGTCCACATTTTTTCCCAAAATACGTAAAACTTAATGAATGAAATAGACGTTTAATTCGCTATAATCCGCCACAGTACAAGTTTTCACTATCATGGACTTCCGCAAAGTAACGCCTGTTTCGATTCAATATTTAAAACTTAATGACCTTTTGCAGAACTGGGTGGGAGATGTCACAACTACAGACAACATAGACTTTAAGATTGAGAACACAAAAATGAAAATCCACCCCGGCCCAGCAGTGGCAGTTCGTTTCTTCGTCCAGTACAACGTGCTCAACAAAATTCCAAGGTTACGTGCTATAAGACTGAATGGAAGGGAGATATGCAACGCTGATCATCCTCAACCGGCTGTTGAATCTAATGACTCTATAAGGCCCGATCCAACTTCAATTTCCTCGAGACCAGAATCTCGGCCGCAATCCCGCCCAGAATCGAGACCAACCTCAAGACCAGAAAGCAGGCCAAACGACAGACCATCATCATCAGATTCAAGACCAAACCAGAGACCGACAGAGAAACGGCCTGTTGAAAGCCAAACGAGGCCTACAATCATCATCAGGCCTGAAGATAAGCCTCAAACGAAGCCTGTTTACGGAAGACCGTCTGGTGACGGACCTGTGTACGTACCCACCGCTAACCCACCGTTAGAACAGAGCAACGTTAACCCATACAGCATGTAAGTGTAGCACCCACCTTCTAATTATAACTTTATAATATCTAATTAACTAGATTCTTTTTTGGTGTTAATTCGGTTGCCTAAAAAAAGGTCTGTGAATTATAATACACAAACGTCTAAACTTAACTAAAATTACACGTGTAATATTTTTATTGCTATGCCTTTCATATAACTTCCTGCGGAAAGGTATAGCAAAAAATTTAGAGCTGCCATTTTAATTTAGCTTGGAGATTGAGTACAATATTTTTTTTACTAAATATCACGGATCTAAGTTTAGTTTTTTTTCCACTAGAGTAGGTAACACCATTTTAGACCTGACAATTTCAGTTTCGATATTGTGAACAACCGTTTAGCACCATTGCATTTTACTTTTTTTGATCTTTCGTGCACTTAAATCCAAATCTGGCATGATGCTTTAAAAATGATGACCTACATAAATATGGAATGCCTTCTTACTTTAATTAGTCTGCTAGTGTTGTAAATCTACTAAATTCCACTTCACCTACTCTAACAGAGTTATTTTAGCGATTATCTTAATTGTGGCTAATTTTGTTTTATACCATCTCTAAACTATATACTAGCCGACAAATCTAAAAATGCTATCCTTTCCCGCAGTAAGCATTATGAAAAGGATAGCAAGTGAGACCTGTCAATTTAGTTATAGTCCCACAAACTTATCATACCCGGTGACAGCGTCGCTAGTTAATATATTAAAAAAAAACAAAAACTAACCAGGTTTAAAAATTAGTTCCAATTTTGGCGACCGGGCCAGGCCGTGGGACTATAAGTTTAGAGATTAATGTTTGTCATCAGAATTAGCCACCGTTTTTTAATGAAACTTATATTAGTCATAACACCTATTCGCTATTATTATAAATTTGTTTGTCTTTATTGCACACAAAATACTTAGTGAACTAAATTCTATTAGGTTCTCTTCTAGTTAACCTTCTCTTCTCCGTAGTAACTTGTAGCTAACCAATAGCACTTCTTACTCAGTGGTGGTGGCCAGGTCCCCGCTCAGAACGTCAACGATAGACGCACAACATCAAACTACCAGCAGTCGCAGTTCACCCCGCGGCCTTCCTATCCCACCAGGCCAAAGGATGACGACGACGATGATGACAGGTGAGCGTGACGTCATACTTCGCTGTCATATAAAAAAATCTTTAACATTGAACATTTGCATTGACCATGGTGCTTAGCAGTATTATTTTAATAATGTTGGCGCTCTTGTTACAGAATTAGAATCCTTATTTTAAAGACGTCAGATGTGCTTATTGACTTTGTCTACGTGGATTCAGGTTTTTGAAAATTTCCGCGGGACTATTCTTTCATGTTCCGGATTAAACTGTATTTGTCATTCCCCGGGAAGCAACCGGGAAGCAATCTGTACCAAATTTCGTCAAAAACGCTTAAATATAGACCGTGAAACTTGAAAGCCTGTGACAGATAAATATACTTTCCCATTTCCAATAATATTAAATACTAGATGATGCCCGCGACTTCGTCCGCGTGGTTTAAATTTTTATTTTATTCCCGGGGGAACTCTTTAAATTTCCGGAATAAAAAGTAGCATAATATGTCCTTCCCCGGGATAGAACCTATCACTGTACCAAATTTCATCAAAATCGGTTCAACAGATGAACCGTGAAAGCGTAGCAGACAGACAGACAGACGGACACACTTTCGCATTTGTAATATTAATTCGGTTAATATGGATATTAGTAGATAAGGCAAAAAAAAACCACGTATATTAATGAAAATTTTACAATAAATCTTGGAACACGTGCCTTAAACTGGTTAGTTTCCGCGCTGAACAGCCAGACTTGTCCACTTTTGTTATATTCACGTATTTTTTCCCATCAGGGTAGATCCCGATGAATATTGGTCGCCAGGCCCGGCCACCTTACCTTCCGTTGGGAATTTCGGCAGCGGCAATAAGAAGCAATCTGTGAGTAACCGTAACCTGAGAATAGATAGATAAATAGATAGACAGATATATAGATAGATAGATAGATACCTAATTTATTTATTGCCACACAAAACATTAAAAAGAAATAGTTAATAAAGTTTTAACAAGCAAAACAAAGTAACAAGGGCGCAAATATATATATATATATACAAGGTGTAAGGTAATTAGTATAACATACCCGCGGCTACCCATGTTAGATGGTGTATAGATATATTGGAAAAATGTCATAAGACGTGTAGCTCATATCCTGGGGGAGTTATGTGGACTTCAAAATTTTAGCATAAATGTTGAGGTGACTGCGAACAATACGACGTATGTTAAGCCTCGTTGCCAGTGCGAGCGTTGCGATAAAATCCAGTCGCGATACTATAGTAATCATTATTCGGTATGCAATTAAATTCTCAAAGCAAAAGCCCGGCTAGTACTTACGTATTGTTGTAAAAAAATGCCCGACTAGTATCGGACTTCGTAAGTCGAAGTCAGTCACTTATCCATACTTTATGAGCCGCCTTTCCCTGTGATTAATTTCTCGACTTACTTCGTTTAAGTTTTGATCAATAATTAATTATTCTGTGTAGTTTGTTCTTTCAATGATTTGCAAATTGTAATGAATTGCCAAATTGCATAACGATACGATAATAATAATTATTATCGCTTGTAGTACAGTTCTGACTTTAGGTGTAGAAGGAACAAAGGACTAAACAGGGTTGCCAAAATTTATTTTTCATAATTAACTAATTAATTTTGTATGGAAGTTTTTGATAATTAATTTTGACTTTTTAACTCTACCATAGTGTTTATAACGTCAAAATGGCATGGGTAGCCGGCGGTATGTTATACCATTTACCTTACACCTTGTATATATAGGGTAGATTGTAATCTGTTAGAATTAGATATATTAACCCGGTAAAACCTAAGTGCCGGCCGGGCACTACGTGATTATTTATGTCGAACCCTAACCTAACCTACAAGAAAGAGACAAGAAAACGTAAATACAATGAATATTTCAAAAATTTAATTGACACTCAGAACATATTATTGAACGGTCCGTCGACAGTTTACAATATCGCTAGTTGGATTACAATCTAACGGTTTTGCAATCTTACGGTGACATATGCAATAGTATTTATTATAATATACCTACATAATATACCTATACAACTACTTAATAATTCTAATCTAATATCTGTCTAATTATAATATATAGGTGATATTTGAGTAATTTAAATGGCAAATCTAATAAAATATAGGAACTAAAATGAATTAATTGCTATTTGATAAGAAATTATTATTTAGTGGAGATTTAATCAGAAAGAACGAAACTTTCCGCCGTCCTATTACCCAACACTGTGAAGAATTTAATTTAATGACTTCAAACATTAATAAACTACTATCAGGTATAAGGTAAATTCCCTTGTGATCTCAACATTTCATAATTATTAAAATAACCTGTTTTAAAACTTATCTGAGTCTATCGAATTTATAGCCATATGGACACGCATTTATAGACACTGCCATCAGCTAAATAATTCATACTAATATTATAAATGCGAAAGTGTGTCTTTCTGTCTGTCTGTCTGTCTCGCTTTCACGGCCCATCTGATCAACCGATTTTGATGAAATTTGGTATAACGATAGTTTGTATCCCGGGGAAGGACATGGGCTATTTTTTATCCCGGAAAATTAAAGAGTTCCCAATGGAACCAAAAAAGCCTCAACCCACGCGGCACCAGCTAAGTTTCTCATAGGTATATTATTTCATGCCGTTGAGTTTTGGAATTCATTGCGAAAATCTTAGCTTTTATCGGCTGGAATTTACTTTAGGTATTATGCGATCTATTAATTTTCACAAAGGATATTTCCTTAATTTCTTATGAATTACTTATACCAATGGAGAAGTTTCATGATGTTGTGAATATCCTATTTAACACAACGGGAATAAAATATAGATTAAAACTAATAAATCTGTGTTTTTTTTTCTAATCCATCAAAAAATTACTGAGAAATGACGATTTAAAAGTTTAATTATTTAATGTACACCGATTGCTGTATCTTACTGGAGTGAGAAATTTTGTGAGTGAGTTTTAATACCTAGCCGAGATTTAATACTTTGAAATTATCTTCACATATAAATTAAGTGCTTTTAATTCAATTAAGTCACATTAAATCCAATTATTTCTTTTATTCGGCTTTATAAAGTCGGTTGATAGGGAATTATGACGTCACGTCTCCCGTCTTGCAAGCGCAACTTTAAAGTTCCATAACTTTTTCATTTTTTGAGATATTTTAATGATTCTTTCATATTGTTGTTTTATTTTGTATTAATTTTCATAATAAATTTAAAAAAATATGGTAAACTTCTCCATTCTATATGAATTACCTACTAATTAATTTATAGATACGTAATTTTAACGTATTTGCCTCTACTTAATTCTTACAAAACTGTCATTTATTTACTTAACATAAAGTAGACAATGTAAATTAATAGAAACATAATATATACACTTGTAAAAAAATATAAGTAAGTATATAAATAAAATCTATAAATATGAACTCAACTCAACTCTCAATTTCTAATATTTTATAGATGAAATAGAATAAATACGGAAATATAATTAATATGCGTAGGTCATTGTTAAATCATTTAATTCAACTGACAACTTCCTTATCACAGCTGACGACAAAATTATGCTCTTTGGACAAAACAAAATCATCATTCTACTCGTATCTCTATGCATATCCAACACGCCGACCGCAGAATATCTTATTCGAAAACTGTAGGTAGGTAAGTAATTAAACTTTATAACCGTTAAGGCGTAATTAAGTAATAAAAATTTAAATTATTTTAATTTATATCCATCCATCCACCATTGAATTTAGAATTTTGAATAATTTTGATTCCATATACGTCCATATTCCATATCTGTCACCGTAAAATTGTAAAAACCGTAAGATTGTAATCTAACGCTTTTTTTCGATAGATTGTAAACAGTCGAAAGATTGTGAACCGTTCAATGTTTTAAGTGTAAATTTTTTAAATTTAAATTATTTACGTTTTCTTGTCTCTTTCTTGTAGGTTAGGTTAGGGTTCGACATAAATAATCAAGTAGTTAGGTTCTATCGAGTTAATAAACCCAACAGATTACAATCTACCGAAAAATAATCCTTTATATTGTAATCATTCGCCAGTTTACAATTTCGCGAGTTAGATTATAATCCAACGGTTTTTACAATCTTATGGTGACACATCCATCCATCCATCCAAACTTTCACATAATTATTATTATAATATAGTGATAATATGAAGCCCGTGGGCCATTACCACAGTTAATACCATTACCTCATGCGCTTGGATATAGGTAGATTGAAGAAGAAGAAGAAAAGACAAAAAGATGTTTCGTAATTAATGTACTTCCGTATTTTGACGAGTTTTATTTTCATCTGAAATATTTTACAGGTCCATAGAGTACCAGTCAGCCAGTCATGTCCGTCTGTATGTCACAACTCACAAGCGTTTTCGTTTATCTTGCTGAATGTATTGTTTCAGGATCAATGCGGTATAGTGGTACGGAACAACCCAAATCCCCTGGTGGTGAACGGCAAGCCCACCTTGGAAGGACAGTGGCCGTGGCAGATAGCTCTTTATCAAATACAGGTGGGTAATTTTTTTATTGCACTACATGTTAACTTTTACATGTTCTTCAACGAGTGTGTCCTGCCGATAATGACGTATGGGGCGGAAACATGGACACTGACGGTGGGCCTCGTCCACAAATTAAAAGTCTATACAGCGTGCTATGGAGCGGGCTATGTTGGGAATCTCTCTCAGGGATAAAATCCGGAATGAGGAAATTCGTAAAACAACTAAAGTGACCGACCGACATAGCTCTGAGGATTAGCAGGCTGAAGTGGCAGTGGGCGGGTCATATCTGTCGTAGAACCGATGGCCGTTGGGGCAGACGTGTTCTGGAGCGGAGGCCGCGTACCGGCAAGCGCAGTATAGGACGACCTCCAGCTTGTTGGTCCGATGACCTAAAGAAGGTGGCGGGAAGCGGGTGGATGAGGAAGGCAGAGGACCGTGTTTGGTGGCGCGCTCTCGAAAAGGCCTATGTCCAGCAGTGGATGCATACAGGCTGATGGATGGATGACTACATGTTAGCCCATGACTGCGAGCTCGCCTGATTGTATATAGCCTGATGGTATATTGGATAGAAGACTCTGCGGAAGTCCACGATAATCAAGGAACAATCCACCAAAACAGACAAATCTATGTGGTACGTAACGTGTAGCTTGCGATATTCAGCGCCCAATAATCCAAATATTGGATAGAAGCTGGCGTTACTTTGCGGAAGTCCATGACAATGAAAAAACTAGAAGTTTAATTCGCTATAATCCGTCACAGAAGGAAAATCTATGTGATACAGTGCGTATCTCGAACCTGATGCCCGCGACATTCACCACACCACATTTAAACCCTCAAAAGTACCCTCAACGTACGTTTCACTCCGATACCGGAGCATCTTTAGGGATCTTGCCTTTACAATGCACGATTGTAAAGGCAACATCTCCTGACGATGCTTTTTCCTTCCTTTTGTGGCGGATTATAGCGAATTAAAGTTCTAGTTTTTTCAATGCCTAATAAGCCAGCAATTCGCACCGTTACCACACCACACCACACAAATTTTCCCAATTACCTACACTCAACGTACGTTTCTCTCCGACACCGAAACATCCTCAGGAGATGTTGACTCGACAATGCAGGATTGTTCTTTACTTTGAGAGTAATTTGGAAGATTTTCCGGTGTGATGTTGTGGCGGTGCGAATATCCCAAGCTACACGTTGTACCACTTTGTCTGTTTTGGCGGATTATAGTGAATTATGCTTCTTATTCCTTGATTGGCGCACGTTAAGACAACAGCGCTACACACTGCGCCACGGAGGTCGACTTGTTAGGGGTGTACGAAGTAACTGGACATTATAATATTTTGATCTGAGCCCATACCCCTAATCGGTTTCTACACTGCATCGTACCGGAGCCCGGAACGCTAAGTCGCTTGCCAGCCTAGTTTTTCATTTCTAGGTCAAATTTAAATTTCTATGAGCAGGTACATAAGTATTTCAACACAAATTATATTATTACGTTTATGATAAAATAATGAATAAGTTATAACCTTAGAAACTTAAAGGTCACTCATAAGAATAAGATGATCCAAAAATATTTAATTTTATTGCTAACCTGTTTTGAATTCTGCGATCAACAATAATTTTAATTTGACAGGTATTTTATGTAGACTACCATTTTGAGAGCGTCATGGGCCATGGCAAATAATAAAATACTCAAATGTATCTTCTGCTAAATTAATCTTTACCTCACTACAGAGCACGAGTCTCCTCTCAGAATGAGTAGGATTTTCGGCCCATGACCAAGTGCCGATTAGCAGACTTCACAAAGTTCACACGCCTTTGCGAATATTACTTACCATGATGAAGAATATTTGAGAAAATAAGATATTTAATTTCTTAAAACTCACATATAGCTCTGAAAAGTTAGAGGTGCGTGCCCGGGAATTCAATCCCCAACCACCCGAATATGTGTTCGAACATCTCAATTCTCATCCACTTTACCTTATCATCGCTACGCAATTACATAATAATCTTCTAACGTGCTTCGGAGAGCACGTTAAGAAGTCGGTCCTCCGCCTGATCTCTCTCCGGTTATGTCAGATATTTCGTTTCTTCGGGCTATGAAAGTAAAGGATCAGAGTGCAGTGTGCACCTGTGCATCTATCGCCCAGATGGCTAATCTCTCTGGAGATACTTCGCCGTGGCCGAAATACGGTTGGGAGGACATCATTATTTTCATTATCTCCTATTAATGCAAGGCTCTTAACGTTTTCCAGACGGTAGACAGCAAGTACATCTGCGGAGGGACGCTGGTCTCCCACAAGCACGTAATCACGGCGGCGCACTGTGTCACGCGCAAGAACTCCTCCAAACCTGTCAACAAAAATACTCTCACCATCTACTTGGGCAAGCACAACCTGAGGACCTCGGTGGAAGGCGTGGAGATCAGATTCGTGAGTTATCTTCTGCTTGATTTCAAAACCCTATCTCTGCTGGTTACCCATGTTACAAGAACTCTGACCATCTTCTTGTGTAAGCATAACCTGAGTATCTCAGTGGAAAATGTATAGATCAGATTTGTGAGTCATCTTCCGACTCCACACTGGTTACATCTACAGTACGTCAAAACCCCATCTCTGCTAGTTACCCAAGTTACAAGAATTCCTGTTAAGCCGTCAAAAAGAACTCTCTCACGAGCTACTTGGGCAAGCACAATATGAAGACCTCTTTGGAAGGCGTGGAAATGAGTTTCGTGAGTCATAACTATCTTCTACCTAACTGACTCTCTACTCTCCTTGGTAGCTCCACTCTCCTTGGTAACTGTAGCCATAAGAACTCCTCGACAACCAGAACCAGGAACCTATCTACAAGTACATACACAGAAATTAGATGCGAGAACCATTTTCTTTGACTCTCCTCTATCTGTGTTGATTAGTCCATCTTGCCCATGTTACAAGATCTGCTCCAACCTCTTTTTTGTTCTTATCCACAGTTGTAATGAATCCTTTTCTATCCAGGTGGCGGAGATCACAGTTTACCCAGAGTACAACAAGACTCCTTTCGCCAGGGATCTGAGCATCCTCAGGATGCGCAAGTCAGTTGAATACACGGAGTTCGTGCGGGCCGCTTGTCTTTGGCCTGATAACCAGGTTCCGTTGAACAATGTCATTGGCAAGAAGGGATCCGTAAGTAGCTTATGAAGTTTGTATGTTAACCTTGGACGCTTAAGCGCCAGGATGTCGAATGCCATTCCATGTATTCCCTGACACGTACTACTTAAGTACGTTCAAGGCAAAAGTGAAGGATTTTCTAGCCCAGCGCGCTCCAACATCGCTTTGTTTTAAGCATGATAAATAAAAAGGCAATATGACCTCTAGCCTTCTGGACCGATCACTAGAAGAAGGTGGCGGGAAGTGGATGAATGAGTAAGGCCTGTATATCTGTCTGATTGTCTGCACTATGCTACGCTTTTATGCACCATTTATTCAACCTACTATAATGTTTCGTCGGTATAGAGGTAGAATCTTGAAATGGATATATTATTATGCTTAACGCTGCTCTTTATCCCAGATAATATATACTAATATTAAGAGGTAAAGTTTGTGACGTTGTAGGGGGTAATCTCTGGATCTACTGAACTGATTTTGAAAATTCTGGTACCACTATAAAGCCACATTATTTGTGAGTGTCATAGTCTACATATTAACCCGAAAAAATAGGGAATTTAAAAAACTTATTTCACGCGGACGAAGTTTCTGTTAGTCTCAAATATATATCCAGGTGGACTAAATTGCGGGTTGATGCTAGTATTATTTTAAGCTGCAAAAGTCTCGTCAGAAACTGGTATTTGCATGAATCAAAGTCGATCACGCCGCCGCATCGGAGAGAGTAATAAATGTTTTTTTTAAATTAATAACAAAAAAACTACGTGCATTACGTTACTGGGTTAATTGAATGCGCCAGTCATATTGCGGAAACGTGGTGTGGATTTTAACGGTTTTTAATAAATAAAATTATTACGAATTTCCCATCGGGCGCTAACGGAATTTCCGAGATTTATGCATTTTTAAATATCCATTTATGGATCCCCATATAATTATATATCTATCCAATATATCCATACTAATATTATAAATGCGTAAGTGTGTCTGTCTGCTACGCAATGCATTGCTTAAAAAAATCTCAAAACAAGCGAGGGTAGTCGCGGTCTTTATATCTAGTAATTAGGTAAGAATAGATTTTATAGTCTGCAAAACAAATTAAATAATGCCCGCTGTATATGTATGAGTAAATCTACTTTGGAATTCGTACGTGTGCAAGATTTATCCCTGAGATAAACCTTTCTATATATGCGATGGTCCCTACCTATATGCGATGGTCGTTCCTGACGATCATAATCGTGCTAAAATTATGTAACCATAGCTACAAAATATATTTTTCACACCACTCGCTCAAAACGCCTTATTACATGGCCTGTTATCTAAGGTTAAAGTAAGACATTAAATCCCTAGGGTTATAATGTTGTACTGAAATCCATTATTCCCTAGGGTTATAATGTGATTTGAATTTAGAATCATCGCGCATCTGAAGCAAGATCTGAAGGAAATTCTATTCATTCCAAAGAGGTTTTATTCATAATTCTTATTGCTATATTCATAAAGTCTAATTTCGGTAAACAGAATGTGTTCTCAGCAGGCGCAGCCAACTCGATTTTCGAAAACCGAAGCCGTGGCCCACTAGATTCGCATTGACGACATTTGTTTGTCAAATCGAGTAGGCCACGCCAGCTGAAAGAAGTGGTTGTATCGCGAGGTGTGAAAAGTAGAGTATTCACTGTAGGGGTAATGCTGTATTAATCTTGGGCGCCCCTAATTCCCGCGCTACTCTCAGGATTCTAGATGCAACACCCTCGCTACGCTCGGGAGCTACTCTAAAATCCCTCATTAAGCTTGGGATTTATCCCGGCGCCCGTGACATAATACATCGCATTACCCCCGCGGTGAATAATCTACTATTTTTAAATTGCAAAATAGGCTTACGCTTGACGACAATTCATGCTAAGCGCAAAGCAATCGAACGCGCTTGCCTAGAAGGTATAGGTATACTTACTTACCTCTCATATTATACGAGGCAGGAAACACGTGCGCCGGAAGGGTTATTCCACGTGTTAGCGGCTCGTATCAGAAACGTATAGCAAAACCGTTTAAATGAGTAGGTAACTTTGACTATTATTGTATCCTACAATCCAAGCGAGGATCAAAGTAAGAATTGGGTCATGTGACCCAAATAATTGCAAGTAAAATGGAATACTTTGAAAATACCTGTGTACCTATATGTCACTGTAAGATTGCAATTACCGTTAGATTGTAATCTAACGCTTTTTAGGGTTCCGTACCCAAAGGGTAAAAACGGGACCCTATTACTAAGACTCCGCTGTCTGTCTGTCTGTCTGTCTGTCTGTCTGTCTGTCTGTCTCCAGGCTGTATCTCATAGACCGTGATAGCTAGAAAGCTGAAATTTTCATAAATGATGTATTTCCGTTGCCGATATAACAACAAATACTAAAAATTAAAAAAATATATATATTAAGGGGGGTCCCCATACAATAAACGTGTTTTTTTCGTATTTTTTTGCTCAATATTAAAAACGGTAACAGGTAGACGGTTCAAATTTTCACAGAATATTAACTTGTATATTACCTTTCAAAATAAATAATTAAATATCAATAAAGTAAATATTAAAGGGGGGCTCCCATACAACAAACGTAATTTTTTGATATTAACAGTAAACCTCTACAAACAAAGTTAGTTTTGCGGTTCATTAACAAAGGTAATGATACCTACTTCTTGAGTACGGAACCCTCGGTGCGCGAGTCCGACTCGCACTTGGCCGGTTTTTTTTAATTCCTGACAATTTCCAATTTTCCCTGTTTCCCTGATAGGCAGCTGAAATTCCGGATATGTCAGGTATGTTTTATCTTGTAATATTGTAAACTGTCGAAAGATTGTGAACCCCGTTCACCGTTCTATGTTCTGTGTGTCAATTTTTGAAATATTCATTGTATTTACGTTTTCTTGTCTCTTTCTTAGGTTTCTTCTCTGTAGGTTAGGTTAGGGTTCGACATAAATAACCATGCATAACCAATAAATAGGTTTTATCAGGTTAATTTACCTAACAGATTACAATCTACCGAAAAATAATGCGTTATATCCTTCGACAGTTTACAATTTCGCGAGTTAGATAATAAGCTGATGGTTTTTACAATGTTACGGTATATATATAACTATAACTACTATGTTACGGTATATATTTAACTATAACTGTGTATAGTGTATTTTTAACTAAAACGTCATATACCCAATTAGGTTTTTTTTTTTGTTATTATTAAATAGAGGATATCCCAAAAGTCGTAACATCCACGTCCCCTAACCCTATTAGTTTTATGTTTGATAACCATTTTACACTATCGATTGGAGTAAAAAAGTGCGTCGAACTTTGATGACGTCACAATCCAGTATTTCATATAAAATCTCATACCAAGCACGCGTTTTGACGTGTAAAAAAAGTTGCTGATTTAAATAGTTGTCAAATATCAACACAATCAAACTAGTCAATACTAGTTTGTAGGAAAGCAGTTCCATTAAGAAGAGCCGGCAAGAAATTCATGTCTTATATTATATTCTGCAGGTGGTGGGCTGGGGCTTCGACGACACGGGCGTGGCCACAGAGGAACTCTCTCTGGTGGAGATGCCTGTGGTGGACCAGGAGACCTGCATCCGCTCCTATAGCGCCTTCTTTGACAAGTTCACTGATAGGGACTATACCTATTGCGCTGGTTACAGGGACGGTGAGTCTTGAGTGTTTTCGACCCGTAATAAACCGACATCATCTAAGAACACGTTCTTAAGTATCTAGAAACTATGCTTAAGACAGACTTTAGCATAGATTTACCGATACTTTAGAACGTGTTCCTATAAATTAGGTAGATTAGGTTCCTATAAGTTACGTATAAAAAAATAATACGTAAATAGGTAGTAGTTAGATCTGACCTTGGCCAAAAAATTTGCCATACAAAAGAGCAATACAAAGTTTCGAGGCAGATTTACCTATTTTACATAGATTATTCTGAATCTGTATTGACCAAAAAGACTGAAAACTTACGAAATTACAACTTACAATTGTTTACAATTAATGTGTTAAATACATAATTTAATGGCGAATACAGACTAAGGAACTGACAAGATAAAACGTCTGCGCGAATTACGTCCACATCGGAGGGTGAAAATGTTGTAATATCGCACGCTCCATTAAAAATGTGAAAGAAATGCCACTAAGGCTAATTTTACTTTATAATAATAATATATTCTAAGTAGGTAGGTATGTCTCCCCCGTAGGCAAATAATGTAGCAAGCTTACGCTTAATCTACTATTGGTTTCTGTTAGTTTACTTAGTTCATATTGCTTTTTAAAATTGTAATTTAGAGAGGGTGGTGTAGATTCGCGTAGTGTACCTAGGTAGGTACTTTATGTACGCACCTACTATACACGCCGGCATATTTAGCGGAACATAAAAAAAAGGTTTGATATCAGTATCATTTATGGTTGCTGGCTGGTTTATACGTCATTAAATTTAAAAAGAAATATTTTCAAATTAAGAAAACAACTGAACATCACATTTTATGCAATTGTTTTAATTTTATTCAAATACACCTTATCTGGAGCGAACTTCGAATATTTCTTCCTTCTGAGTTTGATTTAAAATTTCATTGAAATACTGTTTTTTGTTAGTTTTTTTTAATCGCGTATCTTTCTGGAGTTGATGACTGAATTATGCCTGACTTAGCCCCAACGGAGATTGCCAGGGCACTCGAAATGCGAAGAAATGGTCAAACCTACAGAGTGATATCCAGAGATCTTCGTCGACCAGTTTCAACGATCCATCGCAGTATCCAACGGTTCAGGGAGACCGGTACTTATGTGAGAAGAGCAGGACAAGGCAGAAAAAGACGCACTTCGAGTAGGGATGATCGTTTCATTCGGCTTCGTGTACGTAGGAACCCCCGTTTGACGGCCGTCCAAGCCCGACATGAGGTAGAAGCAGTGCGGGGTGTAACCGTAAGTGAGCGTACGGTACGAAGAAGGCTCGAAGAAACTGGTTTGGGTTCATTTGTGCCCGCCAAGGCTCCAAGCCTCGAGGTAAATCATCGTAGAAACAGGTTAACTTTTGCTCAGGAACATCGACTTTGGAACGCGGACCAATGGAGTAAGGTATTGTTTAGTGATGAGTGCAGAATTCTCTTAAATCAAATTGACGGCAGGCAAAGAATATACAGACGCAAAGGAGACCGATACATTCAGACAAATTTTGAAACTACAGTTGCATACGGTGGTGGATCAGTAATGGTTTGGGCGGGCATTTGTTTGGGAGCTCGCACAGACTTGGTAGTGATTGACAGAGGGAGTCTGACTGCAGACCGCTATATCAGAGAAGTTTTAGAAGAAAATGTCGTACTGTTTGCCCCATATATCGGTGACGATTTTGTTTTTATGCAGGATAATGCTCGGCCGCATACCGCTCGGGTAACTCAAGCTTATCTTAATGATATGAATATCACTGTTATGGAGTGGCCGGCGAGATCACCGGATATGAACCCAATAGAGCACGTTTGGGACTTGCTGAAAAGAAAAGTTAAGTCCAGAATTCCAGCTCCTGCCAACGTGGGTGAACTGCGAATCGCCGTAATTGAGGAATCGCGGAGACTATCCCAGGAGACCATCGATAACATCATTCTCAGTATGCGTAGACGGGTAGAAACTTGAATAAGAGCACGTGGAGGAAATACGCGATATTAATCACCATTATTCTAATTTAATTAATTGTTATTTTAATATTAAATTTCACTTTTCCCGGTTACATGTATAGTTCAAAAATGTACCATTTTTCACAAATAGCCTTTAGGTACTCGCAAAATCTGTTCTTAATGTGATCTCATTTTAAGTAAAACAAATGAAACTTTAAATAACAAAAGAAGTGTAGTAAGTAGATTTTAAAATAAAACCATATTTTTTTAATTATGGACCTTTTTTTTATGTTCCGCTAAATATGCCGGCGAGTATATTATCATGGATAATAATATAGTATACATCACTTGTTATTACAGTGTACGATTTTTACAAGCTTACCTAAATCATATATTTTTTGCACATTTCTACCTACCACCTATATATTTTTTCCTTATTATTTCCTAGTGTACCTTAGAACCGAGTCATATTTTACTAAATTTTAATGAGTAGGTAATTAGAATAACTTATTACTTACTGAAATACTAATAAGTAGGTAGGTACTATACCTACTCGTATAAGTGACTGACTCCCAATCAAATTGTTGAGTCTGTGTGAATCCCTTATACCACACGAGTATATATCCGACCAGAGGGGAAGCTTCCTAACAAAGTCGAAAATGTATACCTATTCTGCTAGGGTTGTCACCTGTGACCTCATGCATGTCAACAATTTAAGGAAAAAATAAAAATATTATATTATAGTTATATAATGTATAATTATTACAGTTATATCCTGAAATTGAACAATAAATACTTAAATTAGACAAATATTATAAAGAAACGAAATTATTTCTTTTTTAATGAACATCAGTATTTTTAACAGAAATTCACAATAATGTTAATAGATGGCACCGTCATTCACTATCGCAAAAACAGTTTTGCGTCGACTATTATTACAACATTTTATTTAACTTGCAATGTATTATGGATGTATAAATGAATGTATGTATGTAATTTCCATTTTAGTACCAGTTTACTGTTTTGCAACCCCAGGGAGTCCTAAATATCGATTTTGAATGAAATCGGTTAAATAACAAAGAATTTCAAAATGGCGCTGATTTTTTTAAACTTTGGTACCAGTTTCCTGTTTTATAATACCAGGGATTCTCAGATATCGATTTTGAACAAAATCGGTCAATTAACAAAGAATTTCAAAATGGCGCTGATTTTTTTAAACTTTGGTACCAGTTTCCTGTTTTATAATACCAGGGATTCTCAGATATCGATTTTGAACAAAATCGGTCAATTAACAAAGAATTTCAAAATGGCGCTGATTTTTTTAAACTTTGGTACCAGTTTCCTGTTTTGTAACCCCAGACAGTCCCAAATATCGATTTTAAAAGAAAAATCATAAAAATAGGTTCATTGGTTTCTGAGAAAATCGTTAACAAGGTTAGAAAGTTACTTACTTCTCTTTATCTCTCGGGTATGAAAAATAGGAAACATCCTTATTGTCTTTGGAACTTTTCAAGCAAACTGTGCAAATATTCGGCATTTTTGTTGAAACAACACTATTTACAAAAATAAATCTAATAGTTTTATTTTAAATTCAAAATTAGATTATACGCTCGATCGTCAGCCCTTACGTTCGTACCCGGACTGAGGCGTCGCGTACCCAGACGGTGTGTCGGTGAATGTGTCGGTGAGAGCTCACGCACACATCGTTGCGCTATGTAAGGGTGAAGTCGCCGCGAGCCGTTTGTATGAAGCTTCCCCTCTGTACGTACCTACTCTGTGCTTATACGTCGATTTTTGTAGTAGGGTCCATATAAAATTCAAAAATTCGGGACGTTTCTGTCTCTTTATCTTTTAGATCCTTATAGTAACCTGAAAATACAGATAGGTATTTTAAACGATTAACTTATCTTCATAGTTTTGAGCATTCCTATACCTATTTATTTATTACAGGATCGACCGATGAACAAACCGGCGCAAGAAAAAGTATGTTCTCATAAAACTTTGCGATTATTTGCATAGACTTTTAAACAGATCTTTAGCAATTTATTCTAACCATGATGCGCTTTTTGACTGGGATACTATATTTCTTCTATTTATTTTTTTCGTCTTTGGGACTCCAAAACCTTCAATCCTTTCTGCGTTCATGAGTAAAAATTGCTGTATTTCTAAGAAAACTTCTATCCTTTTTAAAGAACCCTCAGTATTTCTAACTTTAACCATGCACGAAGTAGCAATTTTTATTTATGAAAGTAGGTACTGTTTTTACTTATTTAATGTTTAAATAACTCTAGGCTTTTCCTTCCATGTAGTGTTTTACGAACACTTACGAACATTTACACTAATCATTAAAAAAAACAAAAAGTTCCCTAAGTAGGTAGGTACACAAACTTTATTTTACGTGGATTCGTATTAGATAAACTAGGCACTTAGATGGCATACCTATTAACGCACCTGTCGCCACATCATTATGTGCACGCCTAAATTTTAACTATATTTCAGTCTTTCAGTTAGTTTAAGTGCAACAATACCTAAATGAAACTTAACTTTTACAGTATTTTTATTGAAATTGATTGGGTTTTAATACAATTTATTAATACATGTTGGTCTATCGTAGTATAAGTGTAGTGCAGGGCACGGACATATAATCTCTATTTTCAGATCTTTCTTTCTTTCGCATGTTAGTAATTAAGCACCTACTAAAATTATTGCTTCTGACTTATTTAGATTAGATTTATCTCAATAGATAAATATGTAACCTGCTTGCTTTGTCGACGTAGACAATATTATGTATATTAAAAGGCGTTAGACCTCACATATTGAATTGCATGGATATCTTTTTTTTGTCTATAATGTTTTCCTTAGTATAGCATTAAATTGACTGGTTCACACCCCATATAGTGTCACAATAGCGTTGGCTGATTTTGCATCTAAAATCTATATTAATATTTATTATAACTATCGATGACTTACTACGGCAACGTTTCTAACAAAAAATGTTTTATGGGGTTTCTGATAAGTAACAACGTCGCGTTTGTAAGTCATCAACCGAATAATGATACGATTGTTTTAATTTTAGTTGCATAAGTAAAAAAAATATCATGTATCAGCTTTTATAAGATTGATTCCAAATCAAAAATTACCAGTATTTGTTAAGTTAGTCTAGTGACTGCCTCGTTGGTCTAGCGGTTAGCGTAGTCGACTGCGGATCACGAGGTCCTGGGTTCGATTCCCGGTCGGGCATAAAAATTGTTAGGTATTGGGTTTTTCAATTAAGAAATTCTCAGTGCCAGCCCGGAGTTGGAAGTTGGCGGTGTTTCACCCCCGTGCCTCGGAGAGCACGTTAAGCCGTCGGTCCCGGTTATTATCACTAACATGATAATAGTCGTTAAAGCCCGCCAACCCGCATTGGAGCAGCGTGGTGGGTCTAAGCTCTAATTCCCTCTCTCCTATGAGAGTGGAGGCCTGTGCCCAGCAGTGGGACGTTAATAGGCTGTAGTGGTGGTGGTGGTGGTTAAGTTAGTTGGTATAGTACGTGTCACGAAAGAAGTCCTCTAGAGGCGGCGCTAGTAGTCGCATGTTTATTCAATTAATGTAAGTAAAATTTATTAGGTAGTTCCTAGCTGCCGCAGGACTTATTTCGTGACACGTACTAAACCTACGCATATATCAAACCTTTTTATTGAGTGAAGATATTAATAATAATTTGTGAAATATGACAGGTACATCCGTCTGCAACGGCGACAGCGGTGGTGGGATGGTATTCGAGATGCAAGGCACCTGGTACCTTCGTGGACTGGTTTCTCTATCCGTGGCAAGACACAACGAGTACAGATGCGATCCGACGCACTACGTCGTGTTCACGGACCTTGCCAAATTCTTGCCCTGGATTAGAGATCATATCAGCAACGCTTAGTATTTAAAGTTAGAATTAAAATTAGAATCACTTACCTACTTAATCAGGCATGAATTATAGAAAGCTTTGTAATTTAACATGACAAATAATTATTAATTAGTTTTAAGAAATATTTGTCAATTTTTTTTTGTAAGTAATTTATCGAACAAGGGTTGCTTTAGAAACATAATTTACCTAATTAATTGTAGTAAAAAGGAAAGTACAGTAAAATCGTACCTACTTTTAAATGCTCAAAAAACGTCAAAGTTGTCCTAGAAATCACGGAATGATGGCGACCCTATTGTTAAAAATAATGTAATAAGGTAATCGCGTACACAGCAGAGATCACGTGACGTCATTCATCAAAGCCCATAGATGGACAATGTATTAAGGCGAGGCGCGGCTCCTACTTTTTTACCAACTTTAACCATAGAGGTAGGATACGTCTGAACTAAACTAAGCTTATTTACTTTTGAAATACGGTTGAAAATGTTACTTATCTACACTGAATAAAATTGCGCTCAAGTCAGTCGACTCTTGCCCATATTACTAAGTACTAAGCCGCCTGTCTTTGGTAGGTATACTCTATCTAGAAATATTTCCGTCCAATTGGTTCCTACGTAATATCTACATATACAAAATAAGTACAAGCACAAAGTTTGATAATATATTTTGAGTTATGATCTAGCATAACCTTTGAGTTCAGGCACACATATCAATGCGTGAGGCGAAGGCGCGGTCTACTAAAAAAATCAACAATAGTATTGGACCAACACAACGATTCTACTAATTCCGAATTTCGCCAAACGCACAGTTAAGTGTGTGAGTGTATTTAAGGTAGGTACTAAGCATTCAAGTACTTACAATAAATACTATATTCCTATCAAATCACACTGACTTGTACAAAATTTCTAAGGTCCATCTACACTATACTGTGTGGCTGTGAGTTTGATACGGCATTTTGATATTAGAATACGATCAATAAAAATACTGTTAATATTAGCCTACCAAGACTTTTATTTAGAACCCTGTAGGGGAGACCAGTATGAAAGTAACACGGAATGAACGTAATTTTTGAACGAGTTTTGTTGGCTACACTGAAAGCTGTATCACCAAAATGTGCAATAGGCTATTTGACTAAATTTTGAAAATGATTTTAAAGAATTTATTACTACCTAAGCACATTACATTGATATTTCGCGGAAATTTAATGTAATTCCCTTTAAAAACCACTTTTAAAGTTTCAATTTTCAAAACCGCGCCAAAAACGCCAATTTTGTAATGGCGCTTGTCATCTGACTCGTGACGTCACACATTGTCAAACGCATATAAATAGACTACAGTACCGTACAGTTTAGTTGAATTTCTTCGCTTTTCTTTAAATTTAATAAAAATTAATATAATATTTTAACAGAAAGAATGGTGTACAAATGCTGTGTAGTACCATTATGTACAAATACCTCCATAAATTGCCCTCAAAAAGTGTTTGTGTTTGTACCAGATAAAAGGCGAAAAAAATGGTTACAGTTAGCTCGAAGAGATCCAAAGGCCTTTTTATCGCATTCAAATGTTTTTATGTGTGAAGATCACTTTGATGTAAGTACCTACCTAATAATTACCTTTTAATTTAATATTCAAGCTAAATATAATATCGGTTCTTATTAAAAAATAAGTTATATAACCTAACATCTAAAACTAACCCCAATTTAGGTAATATGGGTCTAGCATTTAGAGTCTCTTTGTGTATTTTAACTACCTTATATAATATATTCATAGCTGTTATCTCTTAAGTTTATTATCTCAAGTTTATTATTTAATTATTTATTTCCTTAGTATGTTTAGCTATAAAGTTAACCAGAAAATTACTGTTTAAATAGCTAAAACAGGGCTTCCCTAACTGTGCGTCGCGACGCCCTAGGGCGCCGCGGTACTATCCCAGGGGCGTCGTGAGGCGATCTAAATACTTAGGTTGGCCGTCTGTGTCGATGCGACCGCCCGCGGCGCCCGGCGCCGCATTGTGATTTGGGGTGCGTCACATGTGGCGGAAGCGGGCGGCCAGTGCGGGGCGCGGGTCGCGGGCCGTCCACTGCCATTGACCGCCCCCCGCACGCGGGGAATGCATAGAATGGCATCGTTCGTACTTCGTTTAGTCAAGCTTTTGTTTTGATAAATTACGCACGCTTTTAATTTTCGTTTTGATATTCACTATGGCGGATAAATCTATGCAAAAAAATAAAACTACAACTAGTTACTAGTTAACTAGTAGGTAAATGTATGGCAAGAAGGCCAGGGCGTCGCAAAAATATGGCAACTTCCCAAGGGCGTCACAGTTAAAATAAGTTTGGGAAGCCCTGAGCTAAAAGATAAAATAAAACGCCCGCCAAACAAAACACTCAGAAAAATCAGTACAAAAAGCTGTTGTTTTCCCGCAAATTTTCGAGCGTGACGTCACCAGAGTTGCAACCAATCACAGGGCGTTCCTGTCACAGGTAAAATGTCAAAAATTATAACATTATTAAACTCTTATTTTGCTGAAAAATATACATATATTTGATTAAAATAAAGTGAAATATGCTTATTTACGTTGTTATTAGTGAGATTTACCACAATTTCAGGTATATTTTCATTGTTGTCAAATAGCCTATTTTGAACTCCCCTCCCATCCTCAGTTGCGTTTAACGGCGCTGTGCCGACGGTTTTTGAAATAACGAGTAGGTGCCGCAAAAATAGCTCCGAAGTAAGTTTTGTCAATTTTTTTCAACTGCGTTTGTTTTTATTATGGTAGGTTTATGCTTGCGTGTCAGGTGTCAGTAAATTAGCATAAGTATTCATCTGTTTTAATTGGCATTTGAAACGGTTTATTTCTATCGGATTTTTAGTTTATAGGCATGTGTTTTCCATATTCGGTAAAATTATTAGGTAGGGATGAGTAACAAGTTGTTACTTTCATCACGATTTTTTTTCTAGAAATGTTTTTTTTGACATTTGTGATACTTATGTAACACTTATAAGGCTGATTACCTATGTTGATTATGAAAGTAACTTCGTTTTTATTTGTAACGTTACAACCAACCAGTTATACTGTTACTTACAACCAAATTTGTTCCAATTTTGGCCACCGGGCCAGATAAAACCAAGATTATCTTCAGTAAGACGTCGTGCCTCTCTATCTGTTCCGACGCAGTGTTGAGCTTGAGCGCCGTGGGAGGTCCCGGGTTCGCCGGCACGGTCAATTTGGGAATTTATAATTTCTGAGTTTTCTCTGGTCTGGTCTCGTGGGAGGCTTCGGACTGGCTAGTTACCACCGTACCGACAAAGACGACGCCAAACGATTTAGCGTTCCGGCACGATGCCGTGCAGGAACCGAATAGGAGTATAGGCATAGATAATACACTATAAGTATAGGTTTAAAATAACTGCCATAACCCTAGAGGCTTCGGCCCTGGCTAGTTACCACCGTACCGGCAAAGACGTACCGCCCAGCGATTTACCTATCGTTCCGGTACGATGCCGTATAAAAACCGGTCCCGGACTCATGTCTCCCCTGATTGCCCCCCTCGGGGAGACATTAGGATTTTTCAGTCCTGGTGTCTTCCCTAGGCCGGGGGAAATAACAGGATATATTTTAATATAATATTTTAAATACCGACTAGGGGTATGGGTTTAAAATTTTAATAACTGTCATACCCCTATGACTATCTAAGACTGCATCATCACTTAGAATTAGGTAAGATCGCAGTCAATGGCTAACTTGTAGTGCAAGTTTAATTTTTTAAAAAAATGTAGTCGTTAACTAAAAATAAAATTAAAAACCAAAATTAATTCTGTACTCTTTTATTAAAACCAACATATTGTGTTTTAATGTATTATACCTACAAAGAAAGTAAAATAATAATATAATGAATAAAAACAATTTTACAAGCACTCTACACAAAGTAGAGATCGGATGAGAGAAACTATAATACATAAAAACTAAAATTATCTCATACCACAGAATTCGAAAAGCATAATAGAAACGGTATCTATAGCGAGACAGCGTTATTACTATTCTTACAGATTCTTAGCTACTCATCCTCAACGGAACCTATCGCCGCGCACAACATAACAAAGCACAAGTCAAACCAAGTCCTCTCAGAATACGGAGGCTTTTCTGTCCTGTTTTAGTCCTGTCCGCTAACCAATTTCAGATTGGCAGATTTATATTTATTTACACATTTTTGACAATATTTTATATTATTTTATTATCTAACTAACTAACTATATCTATTTTAGAAATTTTTCGGCACTGTTTGTCTGCAATTTTCTATAAGACCTTTTAAACATTTAATTTTTGTTTTTGGTTTGTTGGCAAAATAATAATTTTAAAAAAAATATAGTAACCTCTCAGGCATGTTTGTTTTCCTTCGCCGTTAAAGCAAATTATGATAGTTAATTGATTTAAAAAGCACATAACTCCGAAAAGTTAGATGTGCCTGGGGTTCGCCCTCGATTACGAGGCTCCGAACCACTATGCTATCATCACCGTACTCATGGAACACAAAACTGCAACGAAATGGAAATAAGGCTGTTTTTACAGTCATATGCACTGAAGTTTTACCAGCCAACAGTTCGGGGTTACGTTCGTTTACCACTTCTATACCTTTTCTGAATTCTGCGTCTCAAACATCTCATTGCAAGAACAATTATACCCAAAAAGTAAAATGCTAAGACTAAGCAAAAAAACCTAAAATAATCTCTCTAATTATTAAAAAATGCACAACAAAATCACTAACTTTATTATTAAAATTTAAAAAAAAGTATGTTACTATGTTGGTATTTTATTCTATAGATTATTATCATTACGTAATCTATAGATTTATTTCAGACGAAGCAAGTTATTAAAAAACCAATCACGCACACAATCACAGGTCAACCTGACTTCCAACAACGTTTGATGTAACATCTCAGCACCGATAGTTGGTTTGACTGTTATAAATTACTATTTATTGCATTTATTTCGTATATTACACCTCTCGCAAACACTTTTAAAATTCCAGAATAAAAATGTTATGTATTACAGTTATACACTAAAAGAAAAAAAAAAGAAAAAAAACACGTGAAAACTCATAAAAGGACCCATAAGGACGATCTCTGATACCTATATTTACAACTTAAAAGAGATCGAATCGCCAACATGGTTTAAAACTTTAACCAATTCATTATACTCCGACCAATTAGTTATCATACATTTGACATATACACTTAGTGATCCAGTAAAGGTCTGCCAAAAGACGTAAAATCCATTTAAAACAGTAAAAAAAGTGCGTTGAATGTTGATGACGTCACAAGTCAGTATTTCATACAAGCTTCCATACTATGCACGCGTTTTGATAGAGCTGCTAATTTAATAAGTTGTCAAATACCCAATTGACGCAAAAAACGGTTCGTTAATTCTGTAAAAATTCAGGTAGGAGTGCAATTCACTTTGCTTTTTATCGGTCAAAGTTTAACCGTAACCTTAGTTAAACTTTAAGCCTTTAACTTTAACCGCCTGTCGTTCAATTGGACCTGAATGGTTTGATTCATGAATGAATGAACTGACCTGAATTGCTAGGTTACTTGTTAAATTCTATTATCATAAGCTGGTATCGCATCACATTGCGATAATCGCTATTGTTGTGATAGGCTGAATTTAATGTTTAAAGCAGGCAACTGTCTATCCATACAACCGAATTAGTTTCACAATCAAGCAATCTCATAATTGCGTTCAACATTGAACAGCTTACAGTAATATCTAAAATGCAAATTCTTAATAGTGAAACAGTTAACAATGTTCTTCAAAAGGATCTGTCAAAACGATAATAACTTAATGGCCAGAGTATAGTAGTATTTTACCAATATGGCGCCTGGCCATTCCTCAATCTGGGTCCTTTGAATCTCTCTTCAGCCCCGTAACCTTGACCCCAGGGGAAGTTCCTCCCACGACCAGATCTGGGGGTAGTTTTTCCTGGAGGGTAGCCCATCCGGTTGTTGACGCAAACTCCAGGCCTGCATCCGTTTCTGGGTGTGTTTGGATGACTTCCGGGTAAGGGTGGTGAGGGAAATCTCTCCCAAGGTTCTGGACCTGGTATCATACAGCTTCCGCAGTTCCAGTTGTAATCTCCTATAGGAAACAGTTAAAAAAAATTAGTACAGAATACAAATTAGAAGAAGACAGTCCGTAGACTGAAAATATTTGAACAAGATTTCGCTTATATCCATAAATGTATTTTGAATCTATACTGAACTATAATGAATTAGGCAAAGATGAAAGACTTGACAATCTTTGTCTCTTTTTTCTCAAAATTATCTCCTCCACGTTAATAGGATTTATACTTGTTCTAGCTCGTGTGTGATCTATCAATTATCAGGTTATGGGCCCAGCACTATTCCACATTGATTGGAAAATCCATGCGAAATCACGTGGAAACCTATGAAAATGGCTATGATTTGTCAGGTTTTGGGCCCAGTACAATTCCGCACTGATTTCCACGTGAAAACCAATGAAATCACGGACAAATGGTAGTTATTTGAACAAACTAGTAATACAATGAAATGCGTTTCATTTTAGTAATAATAATATTTATTTTACAAGTCTACCGTTTGGCCAAAATTTTGGAAGAATACCTTTATCGCTCCACCGACACATCGTTACAGTTTATACAATTTACAAAGAATAGGAATTACTATAGAATTATACGATTACTGCAAACACATTAATGTGGGGTTAGTATTAGCTTACATAATATCTCAAAAGCAATGATTTCAAATCTTGAAACTCTATAACAGCAACGCTAACTGGAAACTCAACTCGGTTGAATTTCTCAAATAGCTCCAAGCGGAAACATTATAATACAAAATTGGTATTGAAAAATCAATTTTAAACTTCAACTGTCTTATTCCATCATAATAATATTATCCATACTAACATTATAAATGCGAAAGTGTGTCTGTCTGTCTGTCTGTCTGTCTGTCTGTCTGCTACGCTTTCAAGGCCCATCTGTTCAACCGATTTTGATGAAATTTGGTACAGGGATAGGTTATATCCCGGGGAAGGACATACGCTACTTTTTATGCCGGAAAATTCAAGAGTTCCCGCGGGAATAGAAAAAACTTGGTCCACGCGGACGAAGTCGCGGGAATCATCTAGTCATCTATAAATCGTTACAATGGTGGTATTGAAAAAACGACTTAAAACATATGCCTTTAGGTCAATTTCTATTACACTGTTTCTATGTTAAATGTTTTATCAACTTTGGCAACCCAACAACCAAGTAATATGTTTGCTTCTTCAAACTAATACAGTGCATAGAAACATTGAGGCAAAGGATTTAAACGGTTTTATTTTTAAAGACATAACTAGATAATCTGGTAAGTGCTAAAACATATTATGGGAATTTAAAATATAGGTGCATACAGTATTTCGCTCTGTCTCTCTCGTAAACAAGGAAATGATTGGGTGACAACTGACAGTCTGTATGAGAGACAGAGAGAGCAATATTGCTGTTAATTGTACAGTAACCGGCAATAAAGATTACACATCGAGCTTCCGAAAGAAATAATCGGCTGCTTCGACTTCGAAGAGCGTCGTCTGCGACTCGATACCACGTTTTGTCATTAGCTAATGTCAAATTATAAAAAAAATTATGCCATATTTAAGGTAATAGTGATGTGATGTGATGTGGTTCAGTTGTGTCATGTGAATGAGTCAATGAACCAATTCCAGCTTCTCTATTTTTTAGATTGAGTCGACTCATAATGTTTGACAGGTTTCTATAGTTACCCGTGACATCTCGTGACTCGTGACTCGTGAGTGAGGCAATTCATATTATCATTTTATTTTTTGGTCCCTAGCACTATTTATTTTTCATAAAAATCTGGTAGCACTGGAAACGTCAAAAAATGTTGTGTGATTAAAAATTTAGGTGAAGTTTTGCCGCTGACTGTTAGTTTGAGCAACATAGACGCCCAATGTCGCTGAAGTAATCGATTATTTCTTTCTAAAGCACGATGCGTAATCTTCACTACCGGGTTCAAGTAAAAACTATATGTATAAGTGACTTTAGTCTGTTCCGATAGAGATTCAGAGCTATTTTTTCAACTTCGTCTGATCACGACATTTTCTAAACCACTTGACCAGTGATGGGAGTATTGAAAGCCGACAAGTTAGTAAATATTCCCATCACTATTGCTCAAGTGGCGTATAAGATGTTGTGATCAGACGTTAATGAAGTTGAAAAAATAGCTCATCTCTATTGGACTTGTAAGTTACTTGCCAATAAATTTGCTGATCTGTAGGAGATCAGCAAATTTATTGGCTTACTCTGTTGATAAAAGGTCAGAGAAAAAGTCTTTTCGTATTTTGTATGTATTCAATTGAAGAAAAATCTCTTTGGTTGTACTGTTTGTATCTGGCTGGTTTTAATATCAATAAATATATAAGACCTAAAGAAAAATGGAAATAAAAAGTAAAAAAACACTTTCCCGCCATTTTTCAATTGTTTTTCTGTCCGTCAAAATGAGTGAATCTAACGAAGAATTTCGATACATTATTAAGTTTTATTACAAAAAGGGAAAAATACGACTCAAGCCGCGAAAAAAAATTGTTACATTTATGGACCTAATGCAGTAACAGTAAGAGTGGCACAAAGCTGGTTCAACCGTTGTCAGTCCGGGAATTTAGAATAAAGTAGATGGCATTTTTGAAAAAGTGGAGCAAGTTCGGCACATTAGTAGTTCCGACATAGCCGAGGAACTGAGGATTGACCACTAAACGGTTTTGACCCATTTGAAAAGGTCTGGCTACACAAAAAGCACGATATTTGGGTGCCGCGCGAGCTCACTGAAAGAAACCTAATGATTCAATTCAATTCATTTATTTGCAAGAAACATTGTAAAATTAAGATGACAAACTAATAAAAAGAACAAACATGTTTCTTGGAGCTGTGAAGAAATCAAACTTCTAAGCCAACGCAATCAAAAGATACAGCCATTTATGCTGTAAATTTTCGACACCTCGCAAGGGAATCAAAACCTACAGGGTACTTCCCGTGAACTCAGAATCTTGAAATTTGGTGCGAAGCAACGTTTTATAGCACAGATAAAGGAAAAAATGCGAAAAACATAAATTTTTAGTTACATCATTTAATAAAATTATTTTTAATAATTTTAAACTTACTACAGGTTTGCACGGAACCCTCGGTGCGCGAGTCCGATTCGCACTTGGCCGGTTTTTTTATCAAAAATCTCAAGATTTCTACAGCAACGGGATTATGTCACTTGTTGGTAGATGGTAACAAGTTATCGATCAAAATGGCACATATATATTACAGTTAAATGTAATTAAACTTTTTTTAAAAAAGAGATACTTTTTGATAGCAAATAATTAATATCTTGAATATAGTTCTCAGTTCTCACCCAACATACAGTAAATATATTTATTTTTATTTTGTTGGTAGGCCTTTTTCTGCAAGACTTATAGGTTGACCAACTAGCTTCAGGGTGTCGAGTTTGGGTGTCGGTGTTCGCGCGCAACGTAAAAATTCCCCCTGATAATTTTTCCCTAACGCGCCAAAAGAAGTATAACTTCAAAAATTCTTGAATTTGTATATAAAATACGAAGAAACTTTTCCCCGACCTTAGATTTCTAAATGACTATTACATAGTTATATCGAAAATCCGACGGGACTACAGAAAGCAATTCAAAAATATAACCTACAATTACTTATTGTTACACTTTAGGAAAAATATTAGGTATATTATGAAGTTTTTAAACAAGGTGAAATGTAAGTACAGTAAGTCTGAAAATAAGTTTTGAATACATTTAACAAAATATATTATTATTATTGCGTATTACCACTATTACGTATCAGTAAAATTATTGTGGAATCACCTAAACATTCCGTTAATCTAAACATCAGGAGAACTAGCATAGCTACTTGAAAATATAAGTGTCCCATAAAATAGGTAAGGTGGTTGCCTGATCATAATTATGACACTTCATAGGCGTGCTTATGTCAAAAGTAAAATAAATGGTTGGACAAATAAAGTTCACTTCCTTTAATAGGTGGGAGCAAGAAGGGAGATTTCAGAAACCTCAAATTTGAAGGCAACAAATACTATGCGACAAAATTAACATAATTAAGTTTACGGAACGTCACGTGCTGTTTGACCAGCAAAAGGGTATTTCAAAATTTACAGTATTAAAAGATAAAAGGTTCAATTTTATAGCTTACAATCCAATAAACACAAACAGCCATGTTCTGTTTCACTCACACTGAGACAAAAATTTACAAGATATAAATTGTTTCTCTTTTTCTCCTCTTCAGTAAGAAAAGGACAGAATGTCCACAATCCACTCGAATTGCGCTCCTATTTTAATGGACACACAAAATTTACTCAATAAAATAAAAGGTATAAATAGTCATTTTCAAATACACATGTGAAATTTTGAATCGTTTCTAGTGCATACATTACTTTAAACATCTGAATAGTTCTTTACTAGGAATGAGTACAATAAACTTATAAGGACAAAAAGCTTTAAATCATTTTTCTAAAACATATCTTTATAAATACGGATCGATATAAACCTTTAACCTTTAAACCAATGGGTACGAATGGCCACTTTTTCTAATTAAAAAAAACCCACCAATTGGACTGTTTTCTTAATTTTGTTTGGCCAAATTTAGAAAAACTAATACTTAATTAATAACGAACAAAAGTAATGATTGATTTTGTATCACTTATAATATCTATTTAAAGACGGCTTTTAAGGACAGGTTTCGTGTCACATCGTTTTCCTTTTTCCTTTAATCGCACTTAAAGGCATATTATATTCTAAACCTAAGACATAAAAATTGTTAACGAAGCAGTAACAATATTTTTTCAAACTATAATTTAAGCATATCATCGCTCATTACGATAACGTGAATGAACATAACGTTACGATATAACAATATTGAATAAAGTTATAAACATATGTCAATAACGTTATTTGAACTCCATTCATCGTTGATATTCATGTTATGCTAACATAATATTATGTAATAAGTTATTTTAACCCTTGAGTTTTCAAATCTAAATAACGTTATTTTCATGTAACGTTATAACAAGAAAGCAACAATAATGAGTATTCATATCGAATTTTACAGTCCTAGATATCAAATTTTTGTCAATTACTTTACAATAATATAATAAGATAAACATCAACTAACAAATTAGTGTGTGGAACTATCCTATTCTTACTAAAAATTAAATATCAACTTATAGCAAATATACAATGAATTATTGGTAAATCGCCATTATCTTTACAACTTTTATCCTAATCTTATCATACAATAATCCCATTAAATTATCCAATAAATCGCCACTCATATGGAGCTATAATTATTATTATAGCTGCAAAAACACTTCCCATATACGTATACTCCAACAAACTTATCTGGTCCGGTGGCAAAAATTGGAACTAACTTTTATGCAAGTTTAGTTTTTGTTTGTATTTTATTTTTCATAGATACTGATACTGCTGTCGCTGGGCCAGATACATTTGTGGGACTTTACCATGCGCCTTTTATCTAGAGTTGGGCCGAAATCACTTCACATTCCGTAATACATTAACCGAGCATTCCAAAGAATAATGCACACTCATTTAACGCATGAGAGCTAATTATAACCGAAATCGGCCGTACTCATCCAAAGATAGGCTTGGGCATATAATATTTGAAACGAATATTCGACCGAGCTTGATATTCGTTACCGTTATTAGAATCCACAATCTTTACATCACTTTACTATACTTTTTACATATTATATCATCTCTCTCTTGCTTTTAGTCAGAATTCATTGTATATTGCATTACAAAACCAAGGTAACCTTCAACAATGAGCATCGACAGTATACGCTTAGAAAGTACGCGTTATTAGGCACAATTCAATTTAAACTAGATCTAGCATACTATACCTACGGTCCACATTCGGTGTGAAAAACTAGCAATGACAAGTAGCCTTTAACATACGCGTTATAACGATGGAACGGTTACACTATAATTTGTCACGTTTTCTATAGTTACATGCTATATAGAAACGAGATCGATAAGGTATATTCTTGAACACCACTCATTGTAGATTTTCACATCGAACCAATGATTCCATAATGATTTATGGATACATACATAATCTACTTCCTCGATAATTTTATATATTAAAATGTTTAATAATAATTAATAGTATTGACTAAACTAAAGAGGGGGTACAGGATTGGATGGGTGCCAGATAATTACCAAAATCTATAAAAGGAAAAGTGACTGGCTGACTGACAGATCTATCAACGCACAGCTCAAACCACTGGACGAATACACAAAAGCTAGTAAATAGAAGTAAATTATGTTTCCCAAACAATCAACATTTTCTAAGGTCGAAGATCAGAAGTAGGATAACTATTTTGGTTTTGGTTGGAATAGGTCGGATGTCTCCAAATGTACTCGATGTTTTTTGTTTTGGCTTGAATTTTGTATGGTTATGTTGCCAGTACTTGAAGTATTCCACACACAGTTTTCACTAGACAAACACTTTATTGTTCAGACATCTGGGTAATATATTGAAGGACATAGACTAAAAATTTACTGTGCTTTGCATGGGGTAACAAAATTGAAGTCTAATATCATTATTTTTCGTTTTTGATTGAGACATTAGTTGAAATTTTGGATGTAAGACAACAAGAATAATTATAAGCAATTACTCCCTTTGGATTTCAGCAAAGCTATTTCATTCTCTAAAAATATCTTTTAATCAGGGATATTTACCTACTCAATTCGTATCACAATAGAGCTCATAAATCTGGCACCATCCAAAGAAAGACGGAACTTAAGAGTAGTTAAGAAATAACACGCATAGACTCCGAAATAACTACTAAACATTCGAATCACCGTTGCATATTGTCAATGTAACCGACTGGAGTCAAAGAGAACTGTATTAAAGGCAGTCGACAAATTATTAAGTCGACAAACTGTCTTAATAGTCGACAAACTTCCTTATCAGTCGACAAACTGTCTTAACAAGCGAAAAAGTGTCATAAAAGATGACAAAACTGTCCTACAAGTTTGGAGATAAACCGTCAGCTAAGTAAATTTCTTCTCTAAGTTCTCGTTGACTCGCGTCTTCCAAATATATGTATAAGAAACTAACATCAATATAACAAATGATAACCTAAAATTAATTAATACACCAACACTGCAACCAAAGGAACAATTTAAATTAAAATAGACTTCATATATTTACCATCTATGAAGAAAACATAAGAAAAGCAATGGGCTAAGGTAATACAGAGGAAAACGAAGTAATCAACAAATGAAGATCCTACAACTGTTCAACATATATTTTCGATCGATGACGCAAATATTTATAAAACAGCAGTAAAATAATACACAAATAAAATATAACGAAGCACGCTCCAATATATAAATAAAATTATTATCTATTGCATTAATATTTTGCTAAATAGCTTAAATATTTATGAATACAATTTTTATATAAAGTCTAACTTCTGTTTTACAGCCTAATACAATCTATTGAGCACATCATGTGGTTCATAAGCCAATATGGCAACACCACCTGCCACACTATATATAAAATAAAATATAAAATAAAGATATATCTTAAGATGAATATATATATTATTTTTTCATATGATTATAATACATTGTTAATACATGGGCACTACATGTCTCATATGAACTTATTTTTATAAATATGCTAAAATAGATATGAGCCAGATATTAAACGAGTGATAGTTGGTAAATTTTGCACGCGTGTAATATAAAAATTAGGAATATGACATGTATTTTAATATGCCATATACTATAATATTATATTTAGTAGTATTTATTTTTTCAACATGGCTGATGGTGTTGCGTATATAAAATGAACAAATTGACATTCGCACAACATATGTTTAACTAAGAATTTGTTCCTCGTAGCTATGTAGGTATTTTAGTTTACATAATGCTTACTAATGCACTAAAAGTTCGTTAATGTAGATATAGTTTATGAGACTTTTTTCATAATATACATAAACTATTATCCTCTATAAATATTATTTATTAATTTAATAATTTTGAGTATGAAGGAAATTTAATAAACGTATTAATATATCTTCTACATTATTGGTGTTTTAAAACATAAACAAAACAAAAAATAAATTATGAAACATAAAATATTTCACCAAACATGATAAAATATTATGACGTACTGATAAATGTATAAATTAATTATATTATCGATAAGTCGCAGTCGCCCAGTGTTTAGTCCATATATTATATGTATCACCGTAAGATTGTAAAAACCGTAAGATTCTATTCTAACGCTTTTTTTTCGATAGATTGTAAACAGTCGAAACATTGTAAACCGTTCAATGTTTTAAGTGTCAACTTTTGAAATATTCATTGTATTCATTGTACGTTTTCTTGTCTCTTTCTTGTAGGTTAGTTTAGGGTTCGACATAAATAATCAAGTAGTGGCAAGTAGGGCACTTAGGTTCTATCGGGTTAATAAATCTAACAGATTACAATCTACCGAAAAATAATCCGTTATATTGTAATCATTCGACAGTTTACAATTTCGCGGGTTAGATTATAATCTAACGGTTTTTACAATCTTACGGTGACATATACTTACATATATTATTATGTACATATATTATATACAAGTATAATTTGTTTACATTTTAAAACACCTTTCTGACATTGAGAGTGCGCTAATTCAACAATTGATCGAGTCTAAAGATTTATTTGTTAAAGAAATTTCGAATTTTGTGCTGAGATTCGGTCCCATAGTTTAATAGTGAATAATAGTTTCATAGTAGTCGAAGGTATAGGTGAGGAAAAATATCTTGTGAAATAAGGTGTCCCGAAAATGCAGTAATCAATTATAAAATAGAATTTATATGACGTGATAAATTGAGAACTCTGCAGCAAAAATTTCAATATCTAAATTTTACATTTTTAATAATAAACTCAAATAAATCTCAGCATGAAATTATATTACACAAATACGCAAAAATACACTCTTAATTAAAACTTGTCTAATACTCGTAATAATTGATAAAAAATAACAGGTTGTGGTCACTAATTATTATATATTGATTCATATAAATAAAATATATAACCACCAATGTTATCCACACCCATTTAAACTTTGTAAACATGTTTAACATTATGGTATTACAGAAAAAGCTCTAGGGATTTCAACAGTGGAAAGGGGATCTAAGCGCAAAATAACTTTGAATTTATTACAATTTTCGTTTGTTTCAGGACTCTGTTATATTGTTTATAAAGCATTTGTTCGCTATACCAATATAGTAATTAACTATTTCATCCAAATGTGTGAAATATTAAAACTAGAAAAATAGATGTAAAAATTATCCTTCTAATGAACTGAACTGAAAAGGAATTTAATTTAACTATGAAATAGATCAATATTGCTTATGCTTTGATATGATATTATTGCTATGCTTATATATGATTTAAATAATTTAAAGCAATAAAAAGTGTGCAATTCACACACGGCAGAAGTGAAACTTCAGAAAAGAAGCCTACGAGAGAATGAGATAAATATAAATTGTATTCTATCTCATTCTCTCGCAGGCTAAATCCTATAATGTTTGTCTCTTTTCGGTGTCGCTTTTTCGTTTAATTTTTTCGTTTCGTTGAATTTTGAAATCACGTTTCTAAGGAAGTTTCACTTCAAAAACAATATTGTTTCTGGTTTAATTTGACTAACTTTATACGCGAAATTATGGTTATATTGGGTTGCACATTTTAAAAAAACGGTTACGAATTGGTTTGAAAAAAGTCAATAAACGCAAAATACAACAGAGTCACATCCAAAACCCTTAAACTCTAGACCAGTCACATAACACAACGATATTCAAACGTCCAACACGCCTATATCCTAGTGTCGGATAGGCGGAACTTTTTGCAGTACAGCCCTTTTCAAAACGGACGATGGTGTGGCATATACGCCGGCTGGTAGAACTCGCGGCGGTATCTGTTTTGGGGCTGGTACGTGTGGTAAGTATGGTTGTATTCTTGTCTATGCAGCATGTCGAGTTGGTCGAGGCTGTGGTGCCTTTGCGGTGGCATATTGGGAGGTACTATCCGAGCAGCGTGCGAAGGTATTTACGTGCATTAATTTTTAACACAGCAAGCTTTGAAAACTGGGAAATAATTCCTCAGTACTATTGCAATATTTGGTTTTTTGGGATATAAAAGCTTAATAATTAAAAAAAGTATAATATGATAAAAATTAAGTATAAGAGCTAATAGAGCATATAATATTACTCGTATGTAAACAACATACGAGCGAGAACATTTGGGGTAAGCCTTCGAACTATTCACTATACCCTGAAGACCTGCATATCTATTTGCCGCAGCTTTGAATGAAAACGAAGGCAGACACTTAAGGCAGACTTTGGGGTACGCGACAGTGAAACGTATCGTTGTCACGCATCGTGGTCGCGTAGCTCAAAGTCTACCTTAACAGATAAATGGATTTTATTTCAAGTAAGTTGAATAGGCATGATGACTGATTTTGAAAAATGGTCAGATTATGTTCGGAAGTATCTACTATTTCGAAAACATATCTTATTTCAGCAGAAAAATAAGGTTTAGTAGATACAATTGGCATTTGAAATTTAAATTTTAAAATTCACGCAAAAACGTTCTGCGGTGTCATGGCGTCGTTTGTGACGTCACTATTGTTTTTACCAATGTACTCTGTGCAGTGTGCAGTAAACAATAGTGTGATTGTCAAAGCTCGAAAACAAACAATTGTGACGTCATTCGCTTCCTGGTGTTTTATCCAATATGGCGGATTGCTGTATTTTATAGTTTTATTCCATCAAAATAAATAGCAATCTCCCTCGAAATAGAAAAATAAATACGTTTCTTATAATCCATGAATCCTATTTCATTAAATAAATTCATAATTACATTGATTCTTGGTTACTGTCATCATGCCTATTGGATCTTAATCATGTCTCTAAGGAAAGACCTAAGCTTCACTGAGTGGAAGTAAAGTAAAAGTCCGAATTATTACATAAGTTCATACTTTCAACATGAAGGCTTGGTCAATCTTGAGTTTTACCAAAAAATCTCAGGATTTATACAAAATATTTCTCCTTACCTCGATTGTGATGAAAGCCAGCCGCCCAACCTGCATAGTACGCCGCTTTCTGCTTACCATGTTCTTCCGCTACCTGAAAACACGAAATTTTATTTTACCTTAATGTTTCTCCTAAATAAACATTTGAATATAAATGTTTAGAAAGATACAGACAGAGAGAAGGTTTGAAAAGAAGAATTGGAAAAAGATTTACGAAATAAATACAATTATATTATATACACCTACACAAAAACAACACAAAATTGATTCTCAAGCAAGCCACACGCGTATAAATTCATCTGATAGGTCTAATTGCGCAGACGCAGCTACATACATCCTTAGGAGATATAATAGCAGACAGGTATTCAAACATACTAAAAAATTGTTGCATTGATTTATTAAATAATATCCTCGGTACGCTTACAGCAATGCCGAAACGCATACCGAGTCAGGAATTACAAATTTGACAAAATGTATTAAAACTGATATTACTTTAATGCATTGCCTTATGTATTCGACCAAAAAATCTTGTAAGTACTAAGTAAGCGAATTATTACCGTTTGGTTGCACTCAAAATTGCATTTTCGCAGCTGCTTGCAATTTACTGTCCGTATGTAGACCAAGGAAAAAGAAGCTCGATTTGTCATAATCCGCTAAAAATACTTAATCTGTATGGTACAACGGCATGTGTGTATTGTGATTGTGCATTGTAGAGTCCACATACGTGGACTGAGGATGCTCTGGTGTTGCAATGAAAAGAAAATTGAGTATATTTTTGAATATTTGTGTGACGTGATGATGGTGCGTATTGCTTGCTCTTCTTGAGAATTGCATGTTTAGAAGCGATTGTGGGGGCGACGCATATCTCATGCTGCACGTTGATTTCTGTCTATCTTAGCGGATTTTTTCTCCTTGATTATCAGGATTCCACAAAGTACAGTCTAAAAAACTTATGTGGCCTGGTGGCCAAAATTGGAACTAATTTTTATGCCTGTTAAGTTTTTTTTAAATATTTCACCGGGTCAAATAAGTTTGCGGCATAATGCTATCTGCTATGCAAGAAATACAATCCATTTGCTTGTACCATAACGGACATCCCAGTACCAGACCTATCACGTAAAAAGTACGCGTGTAGCTTGCTTTTTTTTGTTTTATATTTAAAAGGCTATTTCCCATTCGCACCGTTGTATCGCTGTGCAGGCGTCGACGCAAGCTGCCGCGCGGTACTGTAGCGACCCACCAACCAGGTTTAATATGGTCCTCTAAGGGCGCTGGCTAACGGTAGGGGGCAATTTAGACCCCGACCCCCAGGGAGCCAATTGGTAGCATGCACAAACAAGTTCCATATGATTTACAGTTCAGAGGCGAGACAATTCACAGTTCATGGCAAACAGGCTGAACCAAAAAAGGGGTAAAACTACAGAATAGTGAAAATAAATTGGAAATCTGAAACGTATCAAACGCGTCTTATAAAACAATTCCATGAGAACCTTCTATTATGAATAAAAACCGGAGCTGACATTTGAATGGCGCAAAAATATGTTTGAAATAGGCCACTAAGGGTGCTGAGAGACACGTTATGGGGCAATTTAGACCCAGACCTCCGAGGAGCCAATTGGTCGCATGCACATACTACTGCCTAAACCATAACAAAGGTAAAACAGAATAGTGAAAAAAATGGGAATCCAAAACCTATCAAAAGCTTCGTTCAAAACAGCTTTATGAAAACCCGCCCATTTCGCATGAACACTCGACCTCGTAATGGAAACAGGCATTTTAAATTGGTCCACAAAAGGTCACAAAGTGACAACGCGCGGTATGGGGTAATTTAGATCTTTGGATGCACAAACAAGGGAGCTAGATGATCATCATGGACAAAGAGAGGACTAAAACGATTATGAAAGTTATGAAAAACTTAGAAATATTATGACAATTAGTACCACAATTCGGTTGTACACAAAACTGAAACTAATCTGACCTTTTGCGCATGTGAGAAAATGAAAAGGATGGCATTACTTTAAATAGATTATACTGTAAATTTATATAGCATTTTGTGTACAACTCAAATAGAACCATTTCCCGATCTGAGCATGCATGACATATACGACAATGACGTTCAGTTTTTTAATGCAAAATATGCTTGCATTTGAAGAAAATCATGCTTATAGGAAAACAATGTTGCGGTCTAGGATGCAGCGCGCTTTTGACTGACATTAACATAACATGCAGAGAGCTTAAAATAAAAGGAGAAAAATTTCCTAAACTCATATAAAAGGAAAAATCATGGTTAAGATCGGAAAAACAAGGTAAAATAGGCTGTAATGATATAAAATAATTAATACATCACTGTCAATTTAAAGATAGATACTTAGAATAGAACAGATATTATATCATGAATTACAAATTATTATATACTTACATTAGAAAAACAAATATATTAATTTAAAGATTAATAGATAGTAGATAAAAGTTCAATAATTCAAGACTAGTTCCATTAATAAAACGTATTTTACTTTACCTGGGCCAAATATTTGAACACCAATAAAATCACAAATAAACAAATTAATACATACAATTAATACAAATAATGTTAACTTTAGTAAAGCAAGAAGTGCAATGTTTAGAAGAATTAAAGCACAGTGTAAAGTAACAGATTAGGAAGTGAGTTCTGATTGTGCCAAATGTATTGACAAACCTTAACGCACAGCGGTTCCGTACCGCCTTCGGGTATGACGTTGTTAAGCGCCGCTATTGCCTCTTGAGCCTCTTCACGCTTATCAAATCTGCCGGCAAAATGTTTTCATCAGTTTATTATTGGCTTCCACTCAGGCCAGAGAGCAGAGAGATTATTGTCATAAAAATATGGAATACGTACTAAAATGGATCGTAAAACGATCGACCTGGTCTAGTACCTAATACTCCTAACATCGTTTTGGTTTTGTGGGATAAAGCTAAGATACCTGAGGAAATCCTAGATATTGTATTAAAAGTATAATAGTAGGTATCATGAATGCTTAAAAATGACTTCGTGGGAACGGTTCGCAAATCTTCAGCATCAAGAATACTTCAATTTAGTGTTTCATCATCAGTACGACGACGACGACGACGAGGGTAGGTCCAAAGCATTAAAAGTGCCTAAACATACTAAACGTACTACAAGGAGGCCTTGCCAGACCAGAGTTTTACCTACTCTTTATTCTTGAATTCATTGACTTACCAATACCTTAGACGCACCATCGAAACGCTAAAAACGGCACGGTCAAACTGTTCATAAATAGATATTCTGAACAGTCTTCACCTCAGTCACGCATGAGTACACCAAGCGACAACATGCCGTTTCGCTCCGTAATAAAGTGCAAAAACAATCCGAAAGATGCGAAAAAAAAGATGGAGTGTCATATTTTAGGTAGGAAAATACTTTTTATCTACTCCAGCATCGAAAAGTTCCAATTTCGAATTTGACAACTATATCGAATTGAACCCTCTTTCGTGTTTGCTTCTCATAACGATACAGTTCGTTGTATGGGAGCTGTATCGTTATGAGTCGTAGCTGTATCGATATGGTTATCTTCATAAATAGGATACCTATAGCTTAGCGGCTCTGGGTTCTGGCACTTGACTTTTTTATTAATTTATAAAGTAAAAAATTATAAAGACGTCCTTGTCGTAGATAAAATCTTGTATGCAACTGTACGTAATTAGTCATTTTAATTCTCGTACTATCCTATTTTGATACTCGGCAAGCCTCGTATCAAAAAACAGCACTCGAATTAAAATGACCCTCATTACGATACAGTTGCATAAATAGCTATTATACATTTACTTTACGGTATAGTAGCGAAATAATCACGCAATCTTACCGAAATTAATTATTTTGTCATCATAATTACAATATTTCAATCGTGCAGCTATCACGTTCACACGCTTACGCGCCAATAGAGAACGCGATAGAGGCGCGTCGGAGCGAAATGGATACAAAAAATATGGAGTAGTTAATTTTTTATTTTTCTTATATTGAATTTGTAAACTGGTACAATTAAAGTGCCCATTTTTTTGATAAATTAATATGGGTATGTTTAAAACCGGTAAGTAGTGTAAAAAACCGTTTTAAATTCCTTAGATAAGAAATAATTCTTTCAAAATCGATATCTGGCATTTATTATAATCATCATAGAAAAATAAATCGTTGTTAACTTCTAAAGTACGATGCCATATTTTTTTGTTCTATTGGACAATTTTTTTAATCGATTTTTGGGTAATTATATCACAAAATTTAAAAATATTGCAGTTTCTTCTAAATATTAATTTATTTACAAAAACCGATGCCCGCATAAGAACATAATTTCACCATGTACAGTTCGCGCGCGAGATGAATGCAGAGTAAATGTATGTGTCACCATACATTTACTCTGCATTCAACTCGCGTGCGAACTATATAATATGACTAGCGAATGCCCGCGACTTCGTCTGCTTGGTTTGAGGTTTTTTGGTTCCCGCGGGAACTCTTTAATTTTCCGGGATAAAAAGTAGCCTATGTGCTATTCCAGACTATAATCTATCTCTGTGCCAAATTTAAACCAGATCCGTTCAGCCGTTGGCGCGTGATTGAGTAACAAACATCCATACATCCATACATCCATCCAAACTTTCACATTTATAATATTAGTAAGATTTGAGCAAGGCCATTATTGAAAAATATATAGACGTATGTCTACACTACATGTTTAAGACAGAAAACATTGAAAAAAAGCATAATTCTAAAAGACAGGTTTATAATAAGTTAAATTTATTTCAAGGTACTTTTTTCATTTTTTGTCGCCAGTTTTTGTATTTATTAAGAACTAGTCAAGATTCTCCCTAATTTTTCGGTTTTCGGGATAAAACTTAGCCTTTGTCCTTCCCCGGGATATAAACTACATTCATACCAAATTTCAGCAGCAGGCAGTTTTTTTTTCAAATCGGTTAAGAAACATCTAAATCGTTGTACAAATTTTTTTTTTTTTGAATACGCACCGGATTGAGAATTTCCTCCTGCGTGAAAGTCGATTAAAAAGTAGCCTTTATCCTTCTCCGGGTTGTAATCTATCCCTATTACCATATTTCATTAAAATTGGTTGGATGGGCCGTTAAAGCGTAGCAGATAAACAGACAGACTGACAAGCACACTTTCACATTTATAATATTAAGTATGGATTTCAATTCGTGAATTTCGTGAGAGGAATTCGAACCCGCGACATCTTACTACTTAATGAAATTTTTATCCTGCTAAGAAGAAACTGTGTTTTATTTAAAATACGTAAATAAAATATTTAATGCATAATAACACATAAACACACAAATACATAAAGATAATTTTCATAAAATCACCTTTCACCAATAAAGTATTAAAAAAAATAAAAATATCAAATAAAAAATTGGCGACTCCTTGACTTTACTTCGGAATACAGAAAGTCTTCCGCTGATTCATTGCAAAATGTCGTATGTGTCGAACTTTTATTACAAAATTTAACCCTAATTATGAGTCCATATGGTTGGTTTTTGTGAACCGTTTGGTGTCTCAGTCTATATTATATATAGCTGTGTTTGTATAGGCGATTGTGGACGCTTTTTGAGTATTATTTTGTACGTAATGTTGTATCCTTAGTTGGTAAATCGATGCTTGAATGTAATTCAAGCATCGATTTACTGTTAATGCTTAAGGAAACTTACCTAACAAAGGCCACTCCCCTGGGGTTGCCATTATTCTTATCCCTTAGTATATGTTTCTGCACTATTCGTCCGTATTTGCCGAATATCGTCTCCAACTGTTCCTCGGTGATACCGCGAGGGAGATTGGTGACGTATAGGTTCGTGTCCTTTATGTCTTCGCCGGACGGACGTGCGTATGATACCTGAAATAATAAAATTAAAAAAAGCATTAAATTCAAACTATACATCATCAACAGATAGACGTCCACTGCTGAACATAGGTCTCCTGCATGGACTACATGCCGCGATCTTGCGCCGCCTGGATCCAGCGGCTCCCTGCGACTCGTCTGATGTCGGCTGTCCACCGAGTGGGGGGCCAGCCAACGCTGCGCTTTCCAGTGCGGGGTCGCCACTCCAGCACTTTGGGACCCCAACGTCCATCGGTTTTTCGAACTATATGCCCCGCCCATTGCCACTTCAGCTTCGCAACACGTCGAGCAATATCGGTTACTGTAGTTCTTTTGCGGATCTCCTCATTTCTGATATGATCGCGCAGAGAAACTCCGAGCATTGTTCTCTTCATCGCCCGCTGAGTGACCCTGAGCTTTCTTATGAGGCCCATAGTTAGCGAATTAATTAATAATTCAAACATTTTCAAACATTTGCTCAAAAATATTGAATTAAAAGCAGTTTAATAAATTGTGTAAACATAAGATAATATCAAAAGGGTAGTCTAAATATTGAAGTAAAATCTAGGGCACGATCATTAGTTGTTACCAAGAAGAGCTCAGCTCGATCCGACGTAATTAAGAGAGAATATAATTTAATTAGTTGGTTGACAACATATTGGATGATAAAAATTAACCCCCTCTTTCACTGCACCACATGTTTAGTACGGACGTGCTTAAGGTGCAATAATTTGTCATAATATGCATGACAGGTTTTCATAACTAATGACACATCTGATGTTTTAGTAAAATTCCTTTGAAATTCAAATTCAAATGTTTTATTATTAAAATAAACTATTACAAGTGCTTTTGAATCGTTGAGTGAATCTACCACTGGTTCGGAATGAATTCCTATCGATAAGAACCAGCAAGAAACTCGGTTGAGTTTTCAGTAAGTAGGTAAGGACCTAATCTAATGTTACGTTCGACTGTACAATTTGTGCCGTAAAGCAAATCTATCTAGCCCTGAATCTGCATAATAGCGTATCTGGCAAGTTTAGAATCTGGCCAATACCGAGTAAAGGTGCTGAAGGTCGTGACTCATTTCCATTTTGAAACATATTTTTGCTCCAAGAAGTGCAAAATGTTCAAACGTACCTTTAACCGCTTATTTCTTAGCTGGTAACCATTGAATGTGTCGATCGCTCTCGCCGCGTCCTCTTCCCTTGTGAAGTTTACAAAACCGAAGCCGTAACTGTAACCAGTCTGAAAATAAAGAGACATTCAATAAGAAATACAGCTTGTTATAAAAAATGAAGATCAGAACTAATAAAACCAGCCCATAATCTAAAAAATTTTTGAGATATCATTTTTTATTTGTCCCAAAAATGCAAACAGGTGATGGATGATTCAAACGGTTACAATTATACTTGACTTGAAGAATTATATGGTACTTTTTTAACTTCATATTTTAGACTCGAACTTCAATCTTTCATATTCAAAAAAAAATTCGCAAGTGCTTTCGACTTGAAATCGAGTGAATCTACCACAGGTTCTGATTGCCATTTCCACTGAGAAGAGCCAGCAAGTAACTGCAAGGTTAGCTGGAGCGAGTCAAGATCAGTATAATAGAGAGAGCCGACCCATCCACTAGTAGACTAAGAGATAACTGCATTTTTGGTAACGATCGCCAGAAAAGCTGATTCAGTATTAGATGGGTGAAGGTCTCTCTACTCATGACGATAGTGAAAGTTTGCCCGCATGCAAATGGGCCTTTCGCTAGAAAAGGCCGCTCAAAAACGGTTCATGGTTTCCAAAAATGAACCATAATTAGAAAAGCTGATTCTTATACAGTATTAAAGTATGCAAAGTACTTATGCAAACAGTACGAAAACTGACGCTATTGTCCGGACCTTTCACTAGATATCACCTTTCAAAGACGTTACGAACATACATGCTGTAAAAAAATATTAGCAATTATTATGTCTACTACTACTATCGTCATGAGTAGAGAGCCCTTCACCCACCTAACACTGAATCAGCTTTTCTGGCGGTCGTTACCAAATATGCAGTTATCTCTTATAATATAGGGTGAACGGACGATCTCAGACGAATAGCTGGGAGCCGCTAGAAGCAAGCGGCACAAGACCGTGTTCTGTAGAGATCAATGCATCGTTCAGCAGTGGAACTCTATAGGTTGTGACGATAGTACTATACATTGACTAACCTTAAAGTCCTTCATAACTCTGCAGCTCTCAATAGGTCCTACGGTCATAAACATGGCGTACAGGTCCTTCTCAGTCATAGTCTGTGGCAGATAGTTGACTATCAGATTGGTTCTGCTGGAGTCGCCGCCCGCGGACGAAATTCCCCCGCCTTCGGACATACTGCCCCAACAACGCACGCTTGGGTGATGTCGACCCCGATATTGCTGTTGTATTTGCTGGAAAAAGAGGAAAAATCTCAATTAGATTTCAGATCTTATCTCAACAGTAGCTTAAAGTTGTACATCTTGATTTGATATGAGTTATGGAGGGACGAGTCGCCTAGACAACGCATATCAGTCGATTGCGATTGTTAAGCAACGTTGACCCAAGTCGGTAACTGGATGGGTGACCGAATTTGGAAGTCTGAAATTTGCCTTTTTTTTCCCTCCGTGCCTCGGAGAGCACGACGAGCCGTCCGGTCCCTATATCGGTTTTATTATCCCTAACATTCATTTCTTAACAACCTAAGAGTTGAAATAGTACTATGCGGAAGGACATGAGAACCCAGCGCATTTTTATCCCAAGAAAACCATTGCCATTATAATGGAATGGGGTCACGACCCTCAGCAATGAGGAATACGACGCAGGGTGAGATGAGTTATGAATTTATGATGTCTTTGATTATACATAGTATAATTTTGCTTGATAAAAGTGGTGACCAGTGACGGCCTGGTAGTTTAGATGGCAGACTTCCTTGGTAGCCGCACCTGCATGCCCGAGAGTAGATACTTCCTAAACTTACTACCTAAGCGTTAGGACCGCCTTTTGTACCCTACTTCTGTCTGTGTTAATTTTTTTCCAATTGTTGTTTGTCATTTTTACTTGTTGTGGTGGTACAAATCGAGTGTCTAATAATAATAATATTACTTCATTATGCTGAGTCTGAATAAGATGAAGCGCTGTATGTCTTCAAAAGTATTGAAGTCTCGAAAGTGTGTAAATCCGAACTTGACCAGCGTAGTGGACTATGGCGACAATTTTCTTATTCTGAGAAGAGACCCGTGAGAAGGCAATAGATTTAGGCACATTATTTACTTATGTAGTAGATACCTTATCCAAAAATAACACAAGTCTCACGAGCGAAATACCTAAAAATACCTATATACTATAATTTTTATTGCCATTGAAATCTGAAGCATTAGCAAAGTTGTAGTAGGCGGTGCGATCAATTCCCTAATCCCTTACCACAAGATCTTAAACCAGTTCGAATTCGAGCGTCGAAACAATTTGGCGTCATAGTAAAATGGACCCAAACAACTTAAGATTTAAAGTCACAAGTTGAGTTCACCCAATTTAAAGTGGCAACGCGAAAGTCAAGCGGAAAGATTAAAGCGTTGGCTGTGGATGTATGGACGAACTTGAGCTCTAAACCAACGTATTTTGACCAATTTTGAAATTCGCATTTCAAAATTGGTCGCATACACTAACTTCTTGGCGTATCGATGTGAAACTTTGCAAATGTATGTAATACCGACAATAATTTGGTTCCATCAAGCTGATCTGATAAAGGAAACAGAAGGTGGATAGTGGAGTCCTTCAATGGCTTCTAAGTTATAGTAAACCCTCTAAACTCTCTGTAGAAACTGATTACGGGTATGGGTTTAATATGGCTGCCATGTCTCTAACAGGCTAGCCTGCTACCATCTTAGACTGCATCATCACTTACCATCAGGTGAGATCGCAGTCAAGGGCTAACTTGTAATGGATAAAAAATTGGACCTTCGAATTGGTTTTAAACGACATAGGTATTATTACTTTCACACAGTGTATATTTTTTTACAGTATTTATTTCACAAAGTGTTCTCATCACTTCGCGCCAAGTGTTCTCGACACTCATCATCGGTATGATTTATATCTGGTAGTAAGGGTACAATTACAGAATAAAGAAAGTTATCCGCCCAAACACAATATAAAAGGCCACGCCGCATTTCCGCAAAGGCTCGACAAACAAAGTTTCGGATTACCGCGACAATATGTCAATTCGCGTGCCGTTAACATTACAATCCGAAAACTGGGTTAAGTCTAAAGACCCTGACTCATAATTGTACGTTTTTGTTATATAGATGGTAGATTCCCTGGACGATTCAAAAGCACTTGTAATAGGTTTATTTGAATAAAAAAAAAAGTTTATATGAGTAGGTAGTAGGAGCTGGAGACCCCGGCAGGGTTAGTTTAGAAATTTATAATTTGTTTTTCTCTGGTCTGGTCTGGTCTGGTGGGAGGACAAACATACAAATAAACAATTCCTAAACAAGCAGACCCTAATCAAGGTTTCTACACGGCATCTCACGGGAACGATAAATCGCTTGGCGGCACGTCTCTGCCGTTAGGGTTTTAACTAGCCACCTCCGGAATACGAATTCTACCATGAGACCCGACAAGAGAAAATTCAGAAATTACACGTTCTCAAATTGAGCCTGCTGAGGATCGAACCCGGGACCGCGAACCCACGAAGATCATACTGTATCATCACTTACCGATGAGATCGCAATCAAGGGCTATCTTGTAGCGGAATTAATAAAAACCTACGCCTCTGACTAAAACTGCCCCCCGATTGTGTAAGGAAATCGTAATCATTTGTCAAACGGATAGTTCGACCTGTTTATGGAGTTTACGTTCGCCTGCACGTCAAAAAGCATGTATGAGCTGCTTAAACAGTTTGAGTAATACGTTTTAAGCGATCATGATGATTACGATTAGCTTAGACAATTGGGCCTCTGATGGGCAGACCCATTTGGGCATCGCCTTCTCCGACACGATCATCGGCAATTCACCCTTTTGTTATGAAAACAATAGCAATAATCGCGTATCGGCCCCAAGTGGCTCAGAGGTGCTTGTCAAGTGCTCGGGGATCGAGAGTCGCATAAAATAGTAGCTACTCCACAACACTACATGTGGGTCACGGTCTTAACCTAGTTTAGTTTTTCGTTTTTGTAATGTTTATGGCATGTTCGCGTATTGGCACGACATCCGGTAATGCGGAAGTTATTGCTCTTGAAATAAAAATGACAGAAATTTTGACCAGCTCATAAGAGGCCGAAGTCTGTACAACTAGGCTAACACCGCTACATTTTATACCGTCCACCATCGGCATTACATCTCATCGCCGGACGCCGGCTAATTAGCCACTACTGACCACGAGTCGCTTCTCACTACTGGCCACTAGTCGCCTCTCACTAGTGACAACGAGTCGCCTCACACTACTGACCACGAGTCGCCTCTCACTACCGACCACGTGTCGCCTCTCACTACTGACCACGAGTCACCTCTCACTACTGACCACGAGTCGCCTCTCACTTTTAAGCACAAGTCTCTTCTAGGAATGAGAAGTGTTTTGCAAAGACATTTAATATTATTTTATAATAGGTACGTGTTTTGGACATTGTCCACGACACACATTTGAGAACATTATCAAGAACTCTCGGGCATGCAGGTTTCCTCACGATGTTTTCCTTCACAGTGATACTTAGTAATTTAATTTCCCAAAACGCACTTTTTTTTTAATGTATAGGCTAGCGCTTGGCTGCAATCAGACTTGCTTGCAAGTGGTGATGCAGCCTAAGGTAAAGCGCGCTTGCCTAGAAGATGCCTATTCACTCTTGATTTGAAGGTACTCATATTAAAAGAGGAGGGGGAAACGGAATCCGGAAGGGCATTTCTAGCGGTTCGAATTAGAAACGAGGCAGCAAATCGCTTCGTACGAGTTCGCGGAATTTCGGCTGCGTGAGGGTGCACATAGCTCCGAAAAGTTAGAGGGGTTTGAAAACGCGACCACCCGAATAGAAAGCCGAGCATATAAAACACTAAGCTATCACCGCTTTAATACCCACAGCCAAAAGAAACTGCGGGTCTAACGGCTTGGTGTCGGATGCATTATTAATGAAACAAGTAACAAATGCATTAGTAACTTTATAGAGAAGCAACCTCCATTTACATTGGACGGCTGCCAGTGCTCTTGTCTGATGTCTGCTACAGAGCGTACGCGCGACTGTACTATCAAATAATGTGAGCATTTATACAGCTTTTTTGTTAACTGTACCAACCTACTTAAAAGGCCAGGAACTACTTAACGGGGAAATCACAGTAAGAAATTCGGCTACAATGTGACAAATTGAAATGTTACACAGCTTTCTTTGCTAACTGTACCAACCTACTTAAGGCCAGGGTAACGTGTACCCAACCGGCAAATGGTCATGGTAATCTGCATTAGAAATTCTGATATAGGGCGCAGATCAAACAATATAGGGAAGTGCCATATTTTTGCAAACCAAATGCGGAAGAAAATTGGCACATGAAGTGCTTTACCACTGGCAGAATTTTGCATTGTCAATAAATTTTTAATTTGGAAATCAAACAGGGTTTTTATTTATTTAAGTATGAACACTTTGTACATACACCCCTGTGTATTGGTATACAACGCGACCAAGCCAACTAGGCACCTAGAGTATATTACGTCACGCGGGTTTCGGGTGCCGAGTTCGCTTGGTTGAGTAGTACACACAAAGAATTTAAAAATTTTGTGTTTGCAACACCGTAGTGATCAAACCTAATAAAATGTGCAGCTTCAAATGCCTTTTAATTCGAGGCGGTTCATTCAAAAAATATCAGTAAAACACAAACTTAAAATTTCAAATTTATTCCTGGGTTAAAACATAACCCAGCATCTCTTCAAGTGGGCCTAATATAGTAGATTATTAACCAAGGGGATAAAGCAGTGTCTTCTGTCGCGGGTGACGATTTTAATCGCGTGAGTAACGAAGGACTCGAGGTTTACTCCCGAGCGTAGCGAGGGGGTTAAATTCACCCAAGACTAAGACAGCTTTATCACCGAGGAAAATACTCTACTTTTCGTACCATTTGCGAAAAAATCAACACAATAATAATATGAGATATGCATTTATTAAAAATAATGACAATCAAAGGAAACGGGGCACTACCTACCTTTTCTCGAAGCGTTTCGTCGAATTTTCGAACCGTCATAGCTTCGGTCCGAATGACGCTAGAAAGCTGAAATTTTCAGGATAAGATGTTGTTGGGGGACTTACCGAATATACCAAGTTTCAATTTTTTAGCATTTATAGTTTCAGTTTATTGATTACCTAAAATACGTCGATTTCGTACTCACTCACTGATGATCATCAACTGAAAAAAGGTACTTCCTGAAGTGCTAGAAGACTGAAATTTGGTATGTAGGCTAGAATTTGCATATAAACAACAGGAAAATTAAGAAATCTGAATCTTTTCATCTCCAACCCCTCGTATAGGGGGTGCAAATCTGACAGCATTTCCTTGTATTTTAGAACAGTCATAACTTCGGTACGGAACATGGTAGAAAGCTGTAATTTTCAGGATAACATGTCGTTGACAGATTTATTAAACTTACCAAGTATCAATCATCTAGTATTTATGGTTTCAGATTTATTGGTACTTGAAATACGTAGTTTAGGTTTTTTTTTTCACTTTTACGAAAAAAATCAAAATCTCTAGGACTCTAGGGTGGGCCATGAAAAAAGGATTAGCTGAAGTACAGGAAAATCAGCTAAAAAAAATCAAAAAATCTAGGGCGCCTGCTGAAGTACAGGAAAATCAGCTAAAAAAAATCAAAAAATCTAGGGCGCCTGCCAAAAATAAATGAAATCCCACCAAAAACATTTCATGTAAAATTGGTTGCCAAAGACTCACAAGTGCATAATGCTTTCACTGTTAAAAAGTTATGAGATCTCTAATTAGAGCCAAGCCCGAAGGTGAGCTCCTCTTTGTGCTGCGCATCATAACCCACGGAGTCTGTCTCAAGTTCAAAGTACATAGTTCTAAATGCTCTTTACTGTGTACCAAACTAATAATATTAAATAACATGTAAGTCTATATATAAAACTTGTACCTAGAACCTCTACATCTTGGTAAAAAGGTACGGCTTGGCCGTTTCGTATATGTCGCCCTAACTATTCCTTAATGACTTAAATGTTATGTCAGGAAATGTTCGACGAATATTAAACGGCCAAGCCATACCTTTTTACCAAGATGTAGAGGTTCTAGGGACAAGTTTTATATATAGACTTACATGTTATTTAATATTATTAGTTTGGTACACAGTAAAGAGCATTTAGAACTATGTACTTTGAACTTGAGACAGACTCCGTGGGTTATGATGCGCAGCACAAAGAGGAGCTCACCTTCGGGCTTGGCTCTAATTAGAGATCTCATAACTTTTTAACAGTGAAAGCATTATGCACTTGTGAGTCTTTGGCAACCAATTTTACATGAAATGTTTTTGGTGGGATTCCTTTTTCAAAAAGATGTTTAATGCTTTATATTATACAAACTCAATGGTGTAAACACAGATGTCGTTCAGTATAAATTTCGGTAAGTATTCCAAATTTAAATCACATTCTCCCCCTAGAGGATGAATGAAATTCAGTACAATTTTCTTTCCCTGTTTTTAACAGATTAAAAATGACTATAGTTATGTTCGCTTTTTGTGGCATAGAATGTCACTTTTTTGAGCAAGTGGTACGAAAAATATATTGTTTCATTTATTGGTTCATACACACGTTCATACATACAAAATAGTGAGAAAAACTTACATTATTAAGCTGTTTTTGCAGCAAAAAATCACCAGAATGGAATACTTAATACAACTCTAAACAAGAATAATAGTTGTGAACAAACTAAACCAAACTGCACATAAATAAATGCAATAATGAAAAAATTTGATCATCTCGCTTCAAACAAATAACAAAAACTAAACATTATGCTAGAAGCAGCCAACCAGATTACTGTGGAAATCTAGTTGGCTGTGAAAACTTTTTAAAGGTAACCTTGGTTCTAAGGTTTACAACCTTTTTTAGGGTTTTGTAGTACAACAGGGAAACCCCTAATAGTTTACCAGTCTGTGCCCTTACCACAAGATTTGAAATCATACCAATGGTGAGCGTATTCGAGCGTCAAAACCGTTTACCTTTACAGTTCGGCATTGAGTCAGTTACAAAATCTATATATATAAAATTCAAAGTCCTGACTGACTGACTGACTGACTGACTTATATATCAACGCACAGCCTAAACTGCTGGTCCTAGAGACATGAAATTTGGAGGATGTATTTTTTGTGAAGAGTAGGTATCCACTAAGAAAGGATTTTTCGAAATTCCACCCCCAAAAGGGTAAAATAGGGGTTGAAAGTTTGTATGAAAGTCCGTCATTTTTCAAGTTATATCCATGAAACTTGGTATTTGAGCTACCAGTTCAAAATGAAGAAATACGTGTTTCGCCATTTTTAAAAATTCTACCCCTAAAGGGCTGAAATAGGGGATAAAAATTTGTATGAAAGTCTTTTATTTTACAAGTTATTTTTCAAGCTAAATCTACGAAACTTGGTATTTTGGTTTTCGGTAAAAAAATAAAAAGGACGTGTGTAACAATTTTTATAAATTCCACCCCAAAGGGATTGAATATTGGTTGAAAATTTTGTGAAATTCCTTCGTTTTTCAAGCTATAGTCATGAAACTTGGTTTGGGCTTCCGGTTAAAAAGGATGAAATACGGATTTCACAATTTTTTAAATTTCTATCCCCAAGATAGTCAAATAGGAAGTTTGTCCTTCAATCACGCCGCAACATAGCAACGGATCGGCGTGATTTTTTGCATGGGTATTTGGTATAGTTGAGTACCTGGAGAGTTACATAGGCTTCTTTTTATCCCGGAAAAGTAAGGAGGGGTTGGCTATAGACATCCGGTACTCGCTTTCAGGGGTGGGGAGGGGTGGGGAGGGTGGGGAGGGGGGAGAGTGTGCCCCCCCTCTTTGTTCCCCCCACCGGAAAGGCATAGTTTTTTTTTATGAATTTTTAAAAATCTCATTTTGAGGTTATGTTTTCATACATTTATAACGCGTGCAGGGGTGGGGAGGGGTGGGGAGGGTGGGGAGGGGGGAGACGGTGCCCCCCCTCTTTGTTCCCCCCCACCGGAAAGGCATAGCTCCCCTCTCCCCCCTCCCCAGCCTCCCCCACCCTCCCCTCCCCTGAAAGCGAGTACCGGATGTCTATATAATACCCGTAAGGAGTGCCTGTAGAAATTAAAAAACTTATGCCACGCGGACGAAGTCTTGGGCGTCCCCTAGTTGGTGATAAAAGTCACAAAATTATTGGCACGATTATTAGACCTAGTAAAAGTATTATGTGGCATCCTTGGCATGCGATACTTGTGGCTATGCAGGGCTCTGTAAAGAGACCCGGTTACACTTTGACCATTGCCGATCTATTGTGAATGTGTTAGTCGTAATTAACTCTAACAAATTAACCTTTGGAAAAACATTAAAAAAACAGCCAGAAATACATTCATCAGTGTTCTGTCTGCTACTCATTCACAGCCTATCTGTTCAACCGATTTTGATGAAATTTGGTATAGGGATAGTTTGTATCCCAGGGAAGGATATAGGCTACTTTTTATCTACATATAAATTATAGAGTTCCCGCAGGAACCAAGAAACCTTAATCCACGTGGACGAAGTTGCGGCATCATCTAATTCAGAATAATTATGGTATATTTTAATACTTACATTTTCTAGTGAATTAAAGCTTCTGTCCCAGCTACTGACCGGGGTCCCGCCGAACAGGTATCCTGGGTAGCGGTCACACATTTATCAATCTTTCAATGACTTGACCTCAAAAACACTAGCACCACACTTGAGCAAACACTCTATAACCCCACCCTTAAAGCCATTTTATACAATTTTGTACTTCCTTAATCCTAAATTGTAGACAATATCTGTAACAAAAAAAAGCTTACCTATAATAACAGTAGCCTTAGATGTCTTCTCCTTAATCTAAAATATTCTGCTTAGGCAATCAAGAGAATTCTACATTATTCTAGAATACCACAAAGAATGCTAAATCAAGATAGCCATGACCAGGTTAATGACCTTAACCATATTTGAAGCAAATATTTAAGTGTAATACTAGATGATGCCTGCGATTTCACCTGCGTGGATTTTATTTATTTTATTCTGACAAGAACTTCTTAATATTCTGGGGTAAAAAGTCTATGTCTAAGCCCAGTGCTGGCCTTAGGTGGTGGCAAGCAGGGCTCTGGGCGCTCCAATAATTATTCAGTAAAATACTCAATTATAATATTAGGTACAGATGCCTGCGACTTCGTCCGTGTGAAATAAGTTTTTTTAATTCCCATGGAAACTCACTGTTTTTTCCTGTTAATTTATAGCTGACACTCACAGGCTACCTTATAATGTGGCTTTCTATCAGTACCAGAATTTTTGAAATTGGTTCAGTAGATCCAGAGATTACCCCCCTACAACCTCACAAACTTTACCTCTTTATAATAAAAGTATAGATATATAGATTAATTCTTACATACTTACCAAGATTAAGGCCTACTTATATCAATAATTATTTATTATGAGATTACTCCTTAAGAATCAATGATGACATAAAGAACATGCATAACAGAATAGGTACTTGATGGAACACAAAATTCCAACTAGGTATAAGAATGTAGCTAATCTTTTAGCAAACTACTAGAGTTGAATACTATTTATTTCAAGCCCCAAGTTTAGACTTAGCAAAATGTAGTGCTAAGTGTTTCAGGTAGACTAGATAAGTGTTTTATGTAAAACATGTGCACTTTTCATCGTAACGTCCGTAATTTTATTAATTCGTATTGTCAATAATTGGGAACCCATACAACAAATTTGAAACCTCTCAAAATATTAATATTAATCAAGCTATCGAATAATTTACACTTTCATTGAAAGTAAAATACCATATTACGCTTAAAAACTCATGAATGATAGAATTCCATTGGCAAATAAATAGTATTTATTTGAAACATTAGCATGAACATTTTCTCATTATAGTAATAGAAGAAAGCACTGGAACTTATAATTAACACAGATATCTAAAAGAATACTTACAATTACACTATGAAACTGTAAGAAATATCTGAGATAGAATTTGGGTTTTAACAGGATTTTCAATAGCGCTCAGAGACAAGTTATGATAGCGCTTCCAATTCGGAAATTGTCGGACATCAGTCGGACTCGGAAATGTCAATTGTCATCCAATTTTTTTTAATTTTTGCTAACGGCGACTCTAGAGAATTTTATTTTCAGTCTATGTTTTCAGCAGAGGTTTTCAGTTTAAAGCAGTTCATGCATGCTGTATAGTCTTCGTTGATGGCTTTCCACCTGGCTTGGATGTGGGTAACTTTAAGCCGGGTCTCCTGCAAGGAACATATTTACTGGTCTCCTGCGTGTGTTTTACAAAAATATCTGAACAAAATACAATTTGATTTGGTTCGTCATCTCCTGTTTCGTTTTGGTGTTTTTAAAAACATAATATTATTATGACTATCAAACGAAAAAAATGTGAGCTCAAAGAATTTTTGACTTTCTAGGATAAAAAAAACTACTTATATATATTTAAGTCCGCCTCTAGGTTGCTAGCGTAGAGCACGCTAGCTATAGAGATAGCTGAACTTTTGATAACTATGGCTAGAAAAGCTGATTCAGTATTTGGTGGGTGTAGGGTTCTCCACTGATGGGAAAACTGACCTGCATGCGGCTGGGAAACTGATTATTTATCGCCACTCAAAGACGCGTTATGGTTACCAAACCGTGCGATAATGCGAATTCGCGATTAGACAGCAAATATTGTACAATTTTTGCTATCGCGAATCTTTTGCATTATACGTAATCAGCCTGCGGAATAACCTTTTAGAGCAAGCAATAAAGTTTTTGTACGCGCGATTTTTTTGTTTATTATTTACTATTTATCCCTTGTTTTTTTTAAATAACTATATTTACTTGCAGCTTAAAAAAACTAGGTTATAACCTTTAATATATCAAATAAACAATCTAATAAATATTAATAAATCGTTTAGCAAATGTTAAGAAACATTTTTTCATTCAAAAATATAGTATGTAATAAATGATTTTAGTTACTTAACTATTAATAAATATTTATTTGAGCATGCTCGTTAAACTGTTTCTTAAATATTAAAGAAATCTTATAAAATTCAAAGAAATTCTTCTATCAGTACCTATATGAATCATATCGGACAGTAGATTTGATGTTTTGAAATTACTATTTTACTGATTTCTGCTGTTTTTTTTTAAGTTCCATTTGCGCGTAGAAAGAGAAAGAGATATAGAACTGGCGTCAGCGTATAAGTATGCGATAGCGATAGTCTTGATGCAATATTTTCATAATGGTAAATAAGTATTTATTTTTAGTTATTTCTATTCTATGTAGCAATCATGCAAGTCTTTACAAATATAACCTGTTTTTATCTTTAACAATCAGGTCAAAATAAGGTCAAAATTGTAAACTTATATTTAGGTTGTTTTCGTATTTACGTTCAGTTCGGCTTTGCAGCCTAACACACAGCAATACACAATTGTCTTTAAGTAAAACCACTTTTTTCGTAAGCCACGAGCACAGTTACCACTTTATCCAATTCCGATTTCGTACGAATATGGGCGAATAACAAAAACGACAAAAGATTGTTTGACCTCCGTTAGCTTATAGGTCCAACAAAAAAAGTAATACGCTGAGCAGGACATGAAAAGAGATTTTCGCGCTCTGTCACTCCTTGGCATTAGAGTATATATATTCATTTCGTTCACTTGTGGTATTATTATTACAATGCTTTGATTAGGTATATAGAGAGGATGTGCCCTAACATATTTAAATTGAAGCTTCCTTTATCCATAAAATGGCGCATGGGCGGAGCTTAATGCGGACATTAGGGCTGAAATTATCGATACCTTTGATTATGTCGATACTAATTATATACTCGATATAAAATTATCAAAATATAATTAGTAAATAATTAAACATAATGTTTGAAATACACTAGTATTCCTATTTTATAATGAATAAGCTGATGCCCGCGACCCGTCCGCGTGAATTGAGGTTTTTTGTATGAAAAAAATTTGTATGAAAAAAAATTTTTTTACTCATCGTGTCGTATAGAAGACAAAAATTCATTCGGAGGAAAAATACGGAGAGAGCTGATGATTGAGGATTTCGAAGACGGATGAAGAGCACAGCCAGGGTATTCAAGATAGGTGGTGTGTGCTCCACCAAATGTCACTCGAAACTTCATCCAATTGACAGTGTGCTGAAGAAATAGTATAAAAGATGGACGAGTGGTTTCTTGGCAAAAGATGATCAGGACATGAAGGTCTACTTGATGAACAGGAAAAAAATTCAAGATGGCGGAATTTATTTTTCCATAGAAAATGTAGTATTGAAGAGGCTTACAAGTGTAGAACTATGCAAGTCTTTGATGCGGTTTTTTTACAAGATTTGTTCTATATGGAAGAATTGTCGGTTTGCTGTTAGGAAAGCCAAGATGGCGAAGTTCAATGGCACCCAAAGGTACCCGATCGTCAGTGGTATGATATTGATATTAATCAACTAAGGAAGGTTTCTTTGTGTTTTTACTTCAACGGTCTCTTACACTGTATGCATGTCTGGAAAGTTTATTTACATTAAAAGGCCCTTTTAGATATTTAAAGGGTCTCTGTTTTATGTTTTCTTATGAGAATTATTTTTACGTCTATCGGACGCGTGGCCCTCTGGCACTTCCACTGTGCTCGCTAGCATAGCAGTGGGTTGTTTACTTCAGAACACGTAGGCAGTAAACACTAGGATAGAAGGAGAGCAAGTAAGTAGACAGTGGGCCGCGCGGTCTACGCGGGCGGGTGCGGTTCCATTTCAAAATTTGTTTTTAAAGGAGAATTCTCCATAATTTTTCGGAGAAAAAATATATGGAGGTGTTTATTTCAGAAAGTACCTATACTAAATGGAAGAGTGTAGTGAAAGTACCTATACTAAATCGTTAAGGGATCAACGCACAGCCTAAACCACTGGGGTTAGCAACTTGAAATAATTTTGACAGTAGGTTCCTTTTGTGACGTAAGCGCTCACTAAGGAAAGATTTTTCAAAATTCCACTCCTACGGGGGTGGAATAGGGGGTGAAATTTTGTATGAAACTCCGGGTTGGCACTGAGAATTTCTTAATTGAAAAACCCAATACCTAACTTTTATGCCCGACAAGGAATCGAACCCAGGACCTCGTGATCCGCAGTCGACTATGCTAACCACTAGACCAACGAGGCAGTCAAAAATAGTAATTAGTTAAAATGATACACAATAACTGCAATGAAGGGACCAAAACCCACTTGAATAGACACTGTAATTTTTGAATACGAGACACCATCCCGGAGATCGGGTGTCTTAATCACAAGGTTATCATCGCTACAGCCTAAAATGAGTTTGGCAATATTATAAGTAGAAGCTGACTGTTCAATTTCATCTCTCTACCCCTCTGAGTGAGAAACAGTAAGAATGAAACGCATCATCACTTACCATCAGGTGAGATCGCAGTCAAGGGCTAACTTGTAGAGGATTTAAAAAAAAAAAGTGATATGAAATTTTAATTTTATCGATACTCAATTTATTTGTAAACAATACAATCCCCACACTATATAAACACTCAAACAAAAACTAATGAAATAATCCAAATTTTCGGGGATAGCGCAAAAATTTACGTGTTTTGGATTCAGTAAAGAAGAAACTAAGCTATAATTAGTTGAAATAACTTAAAATACTCGCCACAAAAAGAAAAATAAAAACAACTATGTTACTCACTTAAGAAATGAAATTCCTGGGCGTTTTACAATACTATTATTACGACACCCCACATCTGAGCACTTCACCATTGTTGATTACACAAAACTGCACAAAACTAAGCAAAAACACATAAAAATATTATGAAAATATTCACAAAACTGGTAATTAGCCACAACCAAAACACCGGAAGTAATACAGACGCCATATAAAGGTCCAAAAAATTGGCTTCAATAGCAAAATTTGATGACGTCATATGACAATTGCCTGACACGTTCACGCAATAACATAATACACCTGTCTCATTCTAAAAACGTAGCTTTCAATAAGTAAGAATAGTTAAAATATAGTAGTACATATTTTATTAACAAAATGCATCGTATAACTATAATTGAGTAAAATGTAACACATCCTCTCTATATACCTAATCAAAGTTACAATGCCTCTCTATGCTTTATTCTTACTGCACTTGCGGCTTTTTGCTTTTCTGAGATTGGCAGCATTGAATTGAGCGCTATCCTCTATGTTACTTGTACTTGCAGACGCAGAGACAAGTAACATATATATGTTACTTGTCTCTGCGTCTGCAAGTACAAGCATCCTATTGTGCCTATATAGGCACAATAGGATGTTGTACTTGTCTCTGACTCGCTGATGTGCGCCATTTTGTTTTCGCCAAGCTTGGGGTTGATTCATGTGGATTCATGATTGAATGAATTACAAATTTTCTAAGCTTCATGTGATTTGTGATTGAACTGTGCGTGAAAATGCAATAATAATTTGATCAAGTGTACGAAATAAACTTAGGATATTTGTAGGTGAGTGCCAGATAGCTGTTTTTACGGCCACGTAAGTTCATCCGAAAATAGTGATTACATACCTACTCTGCGAAAATCCAATTCCGCTACAGCCTACAACATGGCTTGTATCACACAAGCTAGCAATAATTTAATTATTATTCATAAATTAAATACTTCAATGATAAACCTAAATATGTCTGCTGCTGATATGCTGGAATTAGGTTAGGCTAAATATGTCTGCTGCTGATAATGCTGGAATTAGGTATTGAATTGAGTCAGCTCGTGGCATTAAATAATGTCTGTAGGTAAGTATAGATAGCTAGGTACTTCCTGGATAACATTCGATTCGATACTCGCATGACGTATTTCTATAGAACAGTAGAACGCAAAAGAAAACCCTCAAAGTTTAACCCGTGAAATGTGAATTCACATGATTTCACTGTTTTGAAGTGCTTTTTAACTCCTACCAGTAAGAAAATTAAGACTGATTCTCTGTCAGATTACCGTTCCTAAAACGTTTCATTCACCTTTAAAAAGCGAATCACCAAGCTGGTCTCACATGGCAAACAAAAATGAAACAACAGTGAAAATTTTTCTAGGTACGTTTTTATGTTGCTCATAAATTGTAAAAGTACAACAAAATGTTTTTTGCCACCAAATTGTTTATGTTGTTGAAGTGCAATGCAATTTTGAAAAAAAAAACATCCAATATTCCAGCCTATTTCAAACCTCTTTATGATTTCACCCAAAAACAATGATGATTGTCAAGATGTTGAGCAAAATTTTTTTTATGGAAGTCTCAAAAGCATAGCAAATTAAGAGTGATTAACTTGAATATAACAAGAAGAATATAGAAAATGTTCCTTCAAATCTACAAAAAAAATGGACCCGCCTTTCCCTCTGTTTTCTAGGAACTTGCCGCAAACATGAGTGTCATCATAAGGCTTCAGAATCTCCCTTGGTCAGCGAATGCTCTTGACATTAGGAATTACTTTCGAGGCCTCTCGATCCCCGAGGGAGGGGTGCACATCGTAGGAGGGGAGCTTGGAGATGCGTTCATTGCGTTCAGGTAGCTATACTACAAATAAACTACAGACTTTAAATATAAAATATACAAAAACATATCAACCAAGATCTGAATGGAAATTTTTGGATACTAATTTGATAAAACCTGAAAGACTTGATCTTCTTGAAAGAAAGCTTTTTTTTACCTGACCCTGACTGTCTGTGAGATTAAGAAGAAAACTATCTTCTATATTTCCTAAGACCTTCTTCTTAGACATAGAGGTACAAAACAAGTTTTCAGCTTTTATCAAGGTAAAAATTTCCCAGAGCTCCAGGTAATATGCAATTAGTGTTATTTTTGTTCAACACAAAACTGAAACTAATTTACTCTGAACTAGATGATGCCCGCGACTTTGTCTGTGTGGATTAAGTTTTTTCAATTCCCGCAGGAACTCCTTCATTTTCCGGGATAAAAAGTAGCCTATGTCCTTCCCCGGGATACAAACTATCTCTGTACCAAATTTCATCAAAATCAGTTAAACAGGTGGGCCGTGAATGTGTTGCAGACAGACAGATGGACAGACCAACAAACACTTTCACATTTATAATATTAGTATGGATTAGCTGACTGAAAAAGGCTTTAATCCACTCCACGGGTATGTGCTCTTAAATTAATCATCACATGTGATATTTGTAATTATGGTAACTTGAAATTGGCTGAGTTTGTGGTATTCTTACGAACCTTTCCAATTCACCCAATCAGAGGTGATTGCAATTTTCACAATAGCTGTTATTACCCTGTTTAGTTTTGGTATTGTGAACAATCAAATTAACACCATTACAGTTTTGCAATATCCAATTGCTTTTATTGGCTGAATTAATTGTACTCTTGCTAAACTGAATTTTAACCAATAGTGCAAATATCAGTCAATATGAACAATTGTGATGATTGCAGATCACATTGTCTTTTCATAATAGGGAGCTGTGATATTTATAAGAACCCATTTCCTAGACATTATGAGTATTAAGATCTCAATAGTATATTTAAGTTCATAAGTGAATTATTAATGCATTTTACAAATAAACGAACCACAAACAAATCTGATTTTATACCTTCACATACTGGACACACATGACACAACTGTGTGTCTTAGTTTAAAAATAAGGCAAAGGTCCTTTTTTCTAAAAAAGGTAATTAAAGCTTTCCAGGAAGATTATAAAATGAAAAAATAACCCTAAAAATCCTGTTTGGGGGTGCCACAGTTACATTCCTCTTTCATAAACTAAGTTTATTCATATATATTATTAAAGGTTATTGCATGGCAACATTTTATATTTTTCTGGTAAAGCCTGACCCGCAATAAAATTTAAGAGGTACATACCTCAGTAAAATATCTTCTATTCTTGACTTCTTCATACAAAGTCTGTCAGAAAGGGAGTCATATTCATTATTAAACTACATGTTTTCTGTGTGACAAAACCTTAAATTGTGAAAATAATTATTCTGGCACATAGTTTTGTATGGTACAGATGTTTTTTAATGATTTAAGTGTTGCGTCTGTAGTAAAAGTTATTTTTATGCATAAACATGAACTTTTCTGAAGGACGTTGTTTAAGACACATTAGTAAATGAAGCATATTAAGAATTTCTGTCTATGCTACTACTTCTGCGAGTTGGTATGTAACCTTATAATGAAGCTTTAGAGATAATTAGAGTTAAATGCATATTGCAATTAACAATCAATGGGTTAGCACTTAAATTTGAAATTCTGGGTACACAGCTAAAGTTTTTAAATATAAATCAACTCCGGTTGAAACTAGTTTCGAACCCTTAGCTTCCTTATTTAGAAGCCCCACGTGGAGCCGGATGCGACGCAACGCTTGCGTGCTACGTGAGTGGGGCTGAGGTTGCTAACGCTCCACCATAATGCTTTTGTCGACAATCCATATAAGAAATTGTGATTAGGCATGGATGTACTCAATTAACCTACTATATTCAGATACTTAATTTATTATAGTTTTAATATCGGTAGACCTAAGCCCGTTTTAAAAAACCATCATCAGCTCAGCAGAACTCTTCTGCTGACATATATTTCTTATCCATTGAAGGTTAGCTATGAAATATTGCTATTTTTATTTCATTGCAAAACTTCAATGGATTAAAAATATATGTTTTGGCTATCAAAAAAAGTATGTGTTTGCAATTCACATACGGCAGAAGTGAAACTTCAGAAAAGTAGCCTACGAGAGAATGAGATAAATATACCCTTTTGCGCACAATAAAGCAGTAGCGTGACTCAATATCGTACAGCGCCATCTATTGGTCGTGAACTATAAATTGTATTCTATTTCATTCTCTCGCAGGCTAAATTCTATTTATATATGAATATGTTTGTCTCTTTTTAGTGTCGCTTTTTTGTTTCATGGAATTTTCAAATAACCACGATTCCAAAGAAGTTTCACTTCAAAAATATACTACTATACTGATATATTTCTTAACCATTGAAGGTTTGCTATGAAATATTGTTATTTTAATTTCATTGCAAACCTTCAATAGATTAAAAATATATGTGTGGCTTTCATTTTTTTTGATTGCCTCTGAGTTATAGAATACAGGGCCAGAACTTCGCTCGATGTCTCTATATTAATACGGGCCTAAGTCATCATCTTAAAACCGAACCTCGATCTTACCTGATGTCGTTTATTAACACCGAATACGGGTCCTACTATGCGTATAAAATGCGTTGTCCCAACTTACTCACACCACTAAGAATCATATTATTACGAGTTAAATCTTCGTAAATCTTGAAACGAACGTCGTCAAATTAAAATGGACCTAAAATTGATTTTTAAAGTCGTTCATGCAATAGGTACTCCACTTAGGGCGTTAGTTGCAAATGCATGGACGAATGGAAACTTTAAATTATTTACTTGGGCCTATTTTAATTTGAAGTTTTAGTGATTCTATCTATTCTAAATCTATGAATGTAGTCAAGATGAGCATCTTGTGCGAAACCTGCTGTACCATACAAATAGCTGTTTGATTACTATCATCAATAAGCAAACATATTAAAAAACTACCTAGTTATTAAAGGTGCAATTTCGAAATTTGTTCTGACAAATAATCTCTATTAGACAGTTAAGAAAAGTGCTGACGCAGGTGTGGGTATCTCTTTAGAATACATATACAAATAGGTTGGAGGTGCAAGGCATTGGAAGCTGAGTCGAGATCGGTTGTGCGGACTACCAGTGCCAGGATATTATTTTTTATCCAGGATAAGTTTTTTTATGCGTCTTTACGTCTGGTGGAATGCGGCCTCTTTAAGCGTGACAAAAGCTGACTAAGCTTGGGAAAAAATGCTCAATGGTGCAGAGGCAGTGCCTCAACGCAAACTGCTACTGTTAGATATGCTGTCTCAATGGATTAATATGCTTAGTATTTAAACGAAGCGAAGCCTGACAGGCTAGCCTTCGGTAGTATGTGGACACACCTGAACTATACTATAGACATGTTACGTCATTAAACGTCGTTTATCTCACCGACGAGTAAAGAGTGAAAGCCACGTATTCACCAGAGGAAATATCGCTAGATATTAACGTGGCATGTCTCTGCGACCTTGTAGAACAGAGTCGCACGACATTAGCATTCTCCACACTACCCAATTGTGATCGAGATGTAGCCCGAAACGTCACCATTGCCTCAAAAATAACTGTCGAGGGATACAATATCGCGTGTATCGACGCTCAGCGAGCGTTGATTATAGTGACGTATTTTGCGACTCGTAGGTGATGTCCCCTGCGACGACTTCACCTCACGAGTTCTTTCCCAACGAGTAACACTGACGCGATCGGGTGTGACTCGATGGGAACCCACCTTGTTATGTTCGCGGAACGCAGAGCGACACGCGTCCTCACTAAGCAAAGCTGTCGAGGGACACGATGTCGCGTGTGTCGACGCTCGGCGTGCGTTGGTGACATATTTCGCCACTCTTAGATCTCGTAGAAAACGGGGCTTAGGCAATAGGTACAAAACGCGCTCTACTAATGTAACCCGAATCCGGTTTCTTCTTAAATCTTTAATTTTCACCTTAGACGCGTATGACACGTTCATTGTTTACATAAATTCATTGCTTGAACAAATTATGCTAAATCTCGAAATTCACTCGAATCTCTTTACAAGCTCTTGAATCGTCCATCTTCTGTTCCACTTTATCTGCATTGCTAGGGAATAATACAATAGTTGCGTGATAAGGAGTCTATTAGGCGATAGTTTTTGTCAGTCCATTCCGAAAATTGTGAGCCATGAGTTGATGACTGATAACTGATTGAGCAGAGATTTATCGATTCTATATAGTTACATTTCCAACTATCATGCTGGATATAAACCGATCTATGTTGGAAGCCCGTCTCGTCAGCTGTTTTATTGTAATTCAACCCGTAAGGAGCACTGGTGATGATGACCCGTTGTCCTATGTGAGCGACAGAAGCGACGCAACGCGATATGACGCCATAGAAAATGACAAACTTGTCTACGCGACAACGTAGGCTACGTGTCAGCTACTGTTTGACACTGTCGCGTCACGTTCGATCGAGTCGCGGTGTCGTGAGTTAGCAGAAAGAAGACTTCAAAATTGGGATGTCTCAAAACGTCATTCTAGTCACAATACTAGGTGGTTTCCTGCCACGTAAAACTAAGTAATACAAGGCAAGAGTGAATAGGCATCTTCTAGAGTCTAGACAATCGCGCACTAACTATAGACTTGTTTTCAATTAGGCATGATAATCGCAATGGAGCACAAACCTTACCACAACTACTTACCTACTGCTTGTTTTTAGGTAGTAATTAAATAGTTACAGGCTTAGTTTTTTTTGGATCATCGTATCACCAGAGTCCAGTCTTCAATGGTAAGTATTCAACAATAATTTGAAAGGCTTGACTTTAGATATAGTACCTGACTGCTGGAGAAGGGCAAGTAGGAAGTTAGGGGGATAAACCAAATTTAAAATTGTTTGTTTAATAAAGGATAAGGACGTAGGTAGGTACTTGTGTTCGGACCCATTTGCAGATTTTTTTAGAAGTACCGGCAAGTAACTTAAAGTTGTCCTTTTCAGTAAGCAAAATTTTACAAAAGTAGGTAGATTTAACGTAGGACATTTAACAAGCTATCTTGTGGGCCGCTGGATGCAGATAAGATTTCTTCCAGAACAACAATTGAGGTCAATAATTCTCTTGTACACCATCACTAAACTAAACTGACAGCTCTATTTTTATCCCTTTCTATAACTCCCTGCAGAAAGGCACAACACTAGATTTAGAGCTGTCAATTTAGCTTTTTTTTTGCGGTATAAAAAGTAGCCTATGTCCTTCCCCGGGGTATCCTGGGGTAAGTCTATCTCTGTACCTACCAAATTTCGTCAAATTTAAGTTAAACATGGGCCGTGAGGTTGTCTGTTTTGTAACAAATTCGCATTTATAATATTACTTACTATGAATATGGAATATATAATATTACTTACTAAGTTTAAAACGAATCCTCTGCTATCACCGAAGTAAATGGCCTGAGAGGCCGTAAAAAATTTTGAAGGCGTTAAAACTTCGTCCTAACTCTACTTTTCCTGTGTACATACCAACATACATACCTATAGGTTTAGAGCTCAAAACAAACTCGTATATGTCACCGTAAGATTGCAAAAACCGTCAGATTATAATCCAACTAGCGATATTGTAAACTTTCGACAGATTACAATTTAACGCATTATTTTTCGGTAGATTGTAATCTGTTAGGTAGGTATATTAACACAATAAAACCTATATGTCGAACCCTAACCTAACCTACAAGAAAGAGACAAGAAAACGTAAATACTTATGAATATTTAAAAAATTGACACTGAACATTGAACGGTTCACAATCCGTCGACAGTTTACAATATCGCTAGTTGGATTATAATCTAACGGTTTTTGCAATCTTACGGTGACATGTATAATTACAGAATGTGTGGAATATATTTTGTAGTTTAGGGCTATAGCATTTGAAAGTTTTATTCAGGCAATTATTTTAATTTCACAAGCTCTACGGTACTACATCAGATAGATTGGACGTGCCAAAAATCACAGGTAAATGCTTCCGGACTCCGGGCAGCTCGACCTTGTATTAGTATGCTTTTCTATACATAAGACTTTATCATTTTGCTGAGAAGCGAGGCGTGTTTCTTATTAAAACCAGACATTTAGGTGAGATGAGTGGTGAGGTGAATGATAGGGTGAGTAGGCACATGCGGGATGTCTTTCTCGGTGGGTAGAGCCGGTGAGGGAAACACCAGGCGTAACAGAGAAACGCTTGGTTAACACAAGTAGGTGGTATATTTACACGAAGAGTTTATGTAGGTACATTGAATTGATAAGGTTAGAGTTACACACGTTACGCAAATAAGACTTCACTTTTACTTGAAAGTCTTATTGGATTCACTTTCAGTCCAGAGTCCTATGGTTTCCAAATTTCACTGAATGTAGGGCGGTAACTTTCACTTCTACTTGCGGAGTCGCGAATCTTAGTCCTACTGCTATCTAGTAGGCTTCATCCATACAAGGTATGCAGGTACTCTCTGGCCAGATCCCTTCGCTGGTAAAACCAGGAAGTGGTGCACGCTTTCCAGCGCTGGTGAGACCGGGAAGTATACCGCACGGTCACCAGTGAGATAGGATATGGCGTACTGAGTTGGTAAGACCGTGCGCTATATTTCGAGGTCTACCAATTTAGACCTGCGCAATTTCTTTAGGATTGTTTCTGACCTATCTATTTATTTTATTTTATGTAATACTTAGTTGATACGTAGCCACCTGAAACCGGTAACCGGATCCTCTAGCGTAGGTAGATGTCCCCAGTCTCACTAGCCAAAAATACCTCAGTCTGCTACGCTGCCTCTTACAAGAAATCCAGCTCACCGTAGCATCGTGAAACAACCATGATTATGAGGATTATAAAATACTAGCTGATGACCGCGACTTCGTCCACGTGGTTTTAGTTTTTTGATTCCCGCGGGAACTCCTTAATTTTCTAGGATAAAAAGTAGCCTATGTCACTCTCCAGGTCCTCAACTATACCTACCTACCAACACCAAAAATCACATCGATCCGTTGCTCCGTTGCGGCGTGATTGAAGGACAACCCAACAATCAAACATACTTTCGCATTTATAATATTAGTATGATGACTGCTCTGAACTCAATACTTTTGACAACCTGAAATAGCAACTTCAGCAAACATTTTGCGGCACTAAAACATTTTGTTACTGCAACTCACAACAACTCTTGTTCGCTGCGCTACGAATTTGAACAATCACAACTCCTTTTCAAGTGGTAATTCCACAATACCCATTTCCCATTCAAGCCATTGTTTCTTCTTTCACTTTTCTTTTTTTTTTACGCACTGTTGTTTCAACCCTGTCCTCACTACCAAAGGTTAACTGGAAGAGAATTAAGGTATTAAGTTCGCCTTTGTACAGTGAAATGTATGTGCAATAAAGAATTTCAAACAAAACAAACAATACTTTTCAAACTTAAATAAACATATCCTACTTCCTTACCTTGGACTTAAAAATACTAGCCGTATGGGTGGTGTGCCTGAGGGGATTTCCCAAGAGGCGTTTCCTAGCTCTGTGGGATATCCCTTCAGCAACATCAGGAACCATCAGACTTAAGTAATTATATGATATTATTTTTGTGTCACCTGCTCTGTCCATGCCCTCCTTATCGATGACGGAAGTATCTAATACCTTCAACCGAGCAATTTTTGTCTATAATATACCTACATATATATCACCGTAAGATTGTGAAAACCGTCAGAGTGCAATCTAACGCTTTTTATCTCAATAGTTTGTAAACTGTCGACAGATTGTGAACCGTTCAATGTTCTGAGTATAAATGTTTGAAATATTCTTTGTATTTACGTTTTCTTGTATCTTTCTTGTAGGTTAGGTTAGGGTTCGACATAAATAATCTGGTAGTAGGTTATATCGGGTTAATATACCTACCTAACAGATAACAATCTACCGAAAAATAATGCGTTAAATTGTAATCTCTCGACAGTTTACAATTTCGCTAGATAGATTACAATCTGACGGTTTTCACAATCTTACGGTGACATATATTATATACTTATTCTGAATCTCGGAAACGGCTCGAACGATTTTCATGTATGCCGGGGGTTTCGGGGGCGATAAATCGATCTAGCTATATAGGATTCATTTTTAGAAAATGTAGTTTTATCCGTGTTTTCAGGCAATGAAAAACTGCTACAATATCTATATACCTACTTATAATAAAACTGTAACAGGTCCAATTCTGTACATTGAAGATATTTTGAAAAATTTTTTTGGAGGGCACTCATTATTCGATACTGAAGCCAAATCTGTAATTTTTTTCATTTTTGTCTGTCTGTCTGACTGTCTGTATCTTGGCCGCGCATCACGCCGGAACTACTGAATGAATTCAAACGAAACTTTTGAGCCCATACTACGGGGTAAGGTCATAGGATACTTTTTATCCCGAAATTCTACCCCCGAAGGGGTGAAATAGGGGTTGAAAGTTTGTATGAAAGTCCTTAATTTCTCAAGTTATAGCCATGAAACTTGATATATGAGCTGCGGGTTTAAAATGAAAACATATGTGTTTCACAGTTTTCAAAATTCCACCCACAAAGGGGTGAAATAGGGGTTGAGAGTTTGTATGAAAATCCTTAATATCTCAAGTTAGGTATAGCCATGAAACAGCATTTGGGATTTCGTTAAAATATGAAGAAGTAGGTACGTGTTTCACCATTATAGGGGGATTATACCGTGGGATAGTTATAATATAGGCTACTTTTTATCCCGGAAAATAAAGGAGTGCCTGTGGGAAATGAAAAAAACTTATGCCACGCGAATGAGTGATGCTCAATCACACCAGAACGGTTGAACGGATTTTGATGAACTTTGGCAACAAAATAGATTACAGTCTGGAATAACACAAAGGCTACTTATTATCCCGGAAAATGGAGGTTTTCGGTTCCCGCGGGAACTCCTTAATTTTCCAAGATAAAAAGTAGCCTATGTGTTATTCCAGACTATAATCTATCTCTGTGCCAAATTTCATCCAGATCCGTTCAGCCGTTGGGGCGTGATTGAGTAACAAACATCCATATCCATACATCCATCCAAACTTTCGTATTTATAATATTTATATGTGATGGAGTTAAAAAAACTTATTCCACGCAGACGAAGTCGCGGGCATCAGCTGTATATCTATACTTATATTATCTATCTTTCCGTATATCTAACTATTGTATGAGATCAATCCAGAAGTAGGTATTTATGAGACACTTTTAATATATTTGTACTCTCATTTGGAACTTGCACGAATAAATGGTTAAATGTGTAGTGATTCCACGAGAGATTTAATGTAATTAGATAAAAGATGGCTAAACTTACAGATAATATTCATTTGATCCGGCCACGATTGCTATCGTTAAGCTCTAAATCAAAGTGCGATCTAAACAAAAGTATTCAATAATCGCTGAGTCTGCCGGTAGGAGACTGAATTATTATCGTCAAAACACTCGCATTTAAACTAGCGAATTTCAATATGGCGTCCGTACCCGCCGAATAGATCGAATGACATGAAACGGATCAAAGTGACAGATATTATACTTCCTGTTTCATGAGGTATAATGACAAACAGTACAATGCTAACACATGTCAACATACGTCATGAAACGTATGTTGACAAAGGTGTATTGACAGACACTAATAATATTTGAATTTGCTAACAATACGTCACGAAACGTATAGGGTAAAACCGGGATAGATGCCCCACTTTTTGAAAAAGCCACCTAATTTTTAAAATATTAATTTTGTAAGAATAATTTCTATTAATGTAGCTAGCTCAATCCTTTATGTTGAATTACTATTATTATTTTTTAACCTATCTAATACAGATTTTGCAGAAATTAGCATTTCGTGGAACATTTTTTTTTAGGATAGATGCCTACCTGTATGGATAGTTGCCCCACCGTGAAAAAACTGAGAAGGATAGATGCCTGCAGTGCCGGATAGATGCCCTTTATACAGTGTAAACGAAAAACCTATAGGTAGAAGTCCAAGAAACATGGGTCATAATAATAAAAAAACATTTTGTATTTTTTTAAATCTTTTATTGTTATCATTAGAAGATTCTAATATCACACAAATGATATAGGCAATTAAATTTTTAAAGCGTTTGTTTAACTAAAATATCAATTCTTAATTGTTGTTATAAAATATTCACATTAAGTTTCAACATGTACAATCATACTTTTTTATATTAAAATAACACATTAAAGATATCTTCATTATTTTATCCAATTTAATTGAAGCTTAGCTGGATAGTGCTTTTAATTTTCCACATCTTGAGCAATAATTTCTAAAAAGTGTACAAGTTTCATGTGCCCCTAGGGGCACCTATACCTCGAAAAATCAGGGCAACTATCCTTTTCGATAGGGATAGATGCCCAAGTATTTTTTAAATAAATTATAAACAAAATAGCATTTATTTACACCTAGATGCAAACTCAATGAACCAGTATATTGACGGAATAAAAAATATAACAGAATTTATTACTAATTATAAAGTTATACAACGCAAAATACTAACCCTTAAATCTTTGACGTGTTCGGGAATTTCGCCGCGGAGATAGTTACACGCACGAGCGAAACGCGTCCTCACCGCACGACTGTCTGAGGGTAACTGAGGTACGGGGTGACTGTGGCTCCTACTTATACAATTAATTGTTAGTCGCGAGTCCGGGAAGTTAGGTTTTTAGAATATGGGGCATCTATCCTGCTGCGGCATCTATCCCGGTTTTACCCTACTGACAAAGGTACATTGACATGGTTCCACTTATTGTTTCATGAGGTATATTGACAAACACCAATCATATTTGAATTTGCTAACACTATCTATCTAGGTATATCTATACATATAATAAAACTGTAACTGCAAAATTTCTGTGCATTTAATATATTCTGAAAATTTTAATCGGGGTATGCTTTACTATCGATACTGAGCCCAAAACAGATTTTTATTTAATTAAAATGAATAATTTTAGTTCATTAAATAAGAAATTGTGAATGTATAGTTAAGTTAACATGAGCATCTGCTTTGTATAGCAGTTATTTATCTTTAGCATCAATAAACTCAAAGTACTTATCTCAACTCATTTCTTAATTTCTTAGTGTAAAATATGTTAATAGTGTTAATACGGTTATGCACAATCCTACTAATTTTCCTTCTTACTATCTTCCTAATAATATAAATGCAAAAGTGTGTTTCTTGGTTTGTAGATTTTTTGGTTTGTCCCTTAATCACGTCGCAACAGAATAACGGATTGACTTGATTTTTTGCATGGGCATAGTTGATGATCGAGAGAGTGACATAGGCTACTTTTTATCCCGGAAAATCAAAGAGTTCCCGAGGGATTTTAAAAACTAAATCCACGCGGACGAAGTCGCGGGCATCAGCTAGTCATTAGAACACGAAGGTAAATTTCGCCCTCATCTACAAGGTTATAGCTCAGGTGGGAAACAGGTCGGTCCCGAAACCCCGGTTCGAGTCCATATGTCCTCCAGTCCGATTATTTTCTCCCTTTTTTTTTAAATATAATATAATATTTTATTAAAAAAATAAAAATATAATTTATTATTTAAATATAAGTAATTTCCAAAAAACGCGATTTACCAAAAAAAAAAAAAAACGAGCAAAGCTCAGTCACCCAGATATTGTACAGATACCACTATCGACTTCAGTAGTTGACGATGTCTCTGAACCTTTGAAACAACCTTCTAGTATAACTAGCAGCCCAGCCACAATTTATTGGTATATTAATTTATATTTTTAGTGAAAAGGTCTAGTAAGTTATTCTATAGCATTTAGACCTTTCTACTGTGGTAGAACTTCAAACGGATGACTTTATACTTTGAAGATACAACAACCTTCTAAGTTCTAATGTAACTAGCATCCCAGCCACAATTTATTGGTATATTCATTATTCATCTATATTTTTAACCGACTTCCAAAAAAGGAGGAGGTTCTCAATTCGGCGCGTATCTTTTTTTTTTTTGAGTGAATAGGTCCTAAACTACCTATTGCATAGCATCTAGAATGTGTTTGTAGGTCTATGCTAGGATGAAGCACTGAGTGGTCCCTAGCAATGTTTGTACTCAAATACCAACAACAAAATCAAAAATCAGACGGTTTTTTTATTCAAATAAACTTTTACAAGTACTTTTGAATCGTCAAGTGAATCTACCACTGGTTCGGAATGCCATTCCTACCGAGGAGAACCAACAAGAAACAATTCAAGAATTGCATGTTGTGATTGTGCTCAATGTAAATTCCTAGATGCCCAGCTGCGCTTGGTGAAGATCTGAGGATACATAGTCAAGAACTGCTAACATGCTGGCCCGCACTTCCAACCTTTAGAAAATATAGCTTACCTATTATTTGCAGAAGTCGTGTAATATTAAGAAAATATTTCTATAAAGCCGCAGCTCCGGAAGGCGAAAGGTATGTTCTGCTAATGGAGTTTTTTACGTCTCTACCCTCATGAATAGTATTGGAAACCTTAAACTGCTTTCTTTTGCGAATGTGGTATTAGGAGGTCTGGAACAATGCACTGCGCCTATATGCTTAAATCTCAGCTTAGATACGGTATTTTAATTAGAATACGGATCCCAACAAGTTCGATTTAAATTACTGACAGGTAGGTAAATACTAAAAATCAGGGATAAATTCAGTAGGACAGATTCTGATGATGCGCCGATATTGCGTAAACCAGTAATAACCAAACCGGTAAGTGAGGTTATTCTGATATATTCCATCACAGAAATGGAACTAATTGTTATATCGATTCGACAGATTTTGACGATTTAAAGCTTGCAAAAAGATTTAAATACCTAAGTAGGTAATATCTAAAGATGCCTCATCACCTGCGTCAGTCTTTTTCGCTAGCGGTGTTCTGTGAGAAGGATGCTACTCGAGATTAAAATCTCTGATAAAACCTCTCGACCACAAAGTAATGATAAACCTTAGTGAAATCGCAATCTGAGATCCTACTCGAGGTAGTGTCCATAAAACAGGACTCTTTATATGTAGCATTCTGAAACTTGCACTTAGGTACCTCTTCTCAAAACCTGTGTGCTAATACTAAATATCTAAACCCTATGAATCTATATGTATAAAACATTAAACAAGTAAATAGCACGGCCAGAACTTATTCAGAACCTGTTTTACGAAAATTTTGACTATTTCAATATCGCAATCTTTAATGTTTGTAGTTACCTTGTCTTGGGTCTGTCGTCAATCCTTCTCAAGTTAACTGAGGACTAACTGATTTGAACACGAGAATTACTGTCGAGATCTACTAAATTGTGGAAGAAGCCTATTGGAACTGGAGGTTTGTGACATCAGCAAAGCGGTTCGATGATTTCCTATGGGCAGCTTACGTCCACCATCCTGGATATTTTCCAAATCTCTCTCTCTCTCATCTCTTATCTCTCATGCAATATTATCATGTCATTTTGCTGCAATTTCAGAGATATTTGATGTCAAAGATTTATCAAATGAATATAATATAACGGTGAAGGGAAACATCGTGAGGAAACCTGCATGACCGAGAGTTCTTCATAATGTTAACAAAGGTAGATATGTAAAATCTTTAATTGGCCAATTCGCACTTGGTCAGCGTGGTTGCTAAGGCCAAGTGTTCAGTAAATGGCCGGCGATGGGTTGAAATTATAAGATGATATCCTGGTATAGACAGGTATCGTGGGTACCAGCAGAAAGCCTATTTGAATCTACCGCAAAATAATCGGATAGTAGCGTCCCGACTTACATATAAACCCAGCTCCAGACTCTCTCTGAGATAGTCTAGCAAAATGAACGTGAGTGTTAGAATATTAACTCGAGCTGTGTTTATGATTGCGACTTTCTTCACCTTACGCACGCTTGGCTCAGTTCACATATTCCACTTGCTGGATCTGATATGATATTCTTTCCAGCGTTAGCTACGCAGGACTGACCCGTCCATATAAGCGAACTAAGCGACCGCTTAGGATGCTCTCCGGCGGCTTGGCGAGTCATACTCATAACTCACAAATTAGGTAGGTAGTAGTACTCACAAAATAGTAAAATACGCCTCAGTTAGGCTATAGAAAAATATGCGCTCGCTTCGCTCAAGTGCTTTTTGCACCACTGCTTAGATATCTACCTTTGATCTACCTTTTTAGCCATCTAAATAAAAAAAATATTTAGGTAGGTCGCTAAATATTTTTTTATAAAATATTAGGTGGTAGGTACCTACCTCTGTACCTACTACTCTTGCAACAGAACAGGAAACTTGCTATGTCTATTCATAAGAAATGTTTCTAGGTTATTTGTGTAATTTCCTTTACCAATCACTGTTATAATCTAAATAATTGTTGTGACTGTCTGAATTTATGTTATTCTTGCTATGACAATGGATCATTTTGGCCAATAGCGATAAAGAGCAATAGGTGATTGCGATCGTTATACTAAAGAAACCTGTAAATAAGCGCGTATTAAAGCATGTGATGTAAATGGTTGCTTAACAATAGACTAGGACGTCACCTCTACTATGGCGCTCGCATGCGAGGGAGATAGCCAGATGTTGTTACATGCAATTTACATTAAAAACCGCAGAATTGAAAAATGAATGAAAACAAAAACATAAACTGGTAATCATGATAATGATGATAAAATATCAATTTGAAGTATTAAATGGGCTACTGTCGAGGTCTCGCTCCGTATAGGACCACGAGGAAACAACCGTACCTTCTTCAGCTTTACTTACGTAGTGTGCCGGCCCGCGGCCGTCTAGATGACATACCAACACTCGCACTTGACTTGGACTTTGGAGACACATTTCTTATTGTAGTTTTATTGAGTTCCTAGGAAATATGTACTCCTTTTCCGATGATTTAAGGATTATTATAATACAAACAGAAGGATTTTTAGTAGAAACATTTCCTAGGAATTACACTAGGAAGTACCTAGGTATACACAAGAATTTTTGCCTACAGATGCCTCGGGACATGGCCTTTTTTTACCCTAGGGTAAATAGATAGGTACTTAGGTAGGCTCCAGAATTCCAAACTCCGAACTTTTTTACGGCATCATAACAACACATGCTGCTTTCCACAGAACAAAATATCAGGTTAATAGGAAGTTATAATTTACTCTGTCTTTCTACGTCACATTCTCCACTGCTGAGGGTTGTGACCCATTTTCATTTAGTAGTGCATCCACTACAAAATTCTTCTGCATTCGACTCGACACAATAGTTTTTAGCGATTAATTATAACTTATTAGATACCTATCTGATGTTAATCATACCTAATTACCGCGACCGAGGGCGATAACCCATCGAGTTAGCTACTTGAGTCAACGTTGCTAAACCACCGCAATCGATGATATATTATGCGCTCTCGCAACTAGGCCCCATGCTGCTCTCATAGGTAGGTATATCAGGTACCTACTCTGCTATTTACTTGTTTGATGTTTCTGTAGGTACCTAAGTACCAACTGCGCCGAACTGCACCGCAGATCATATTACGTTCTCAGTTATTAAATACTCACTATTCACTTGTGCACTTAAACTTTCATAGCAGAAATTGCAGCTAAGATCTTTAAAAACTCGTCGCCATTTTGAAATTCTGTTATTTGAACTAATTTAGTTTAAAATCGATAATTTATATTTCCTCTTTTTTTACCCGGTGACCTAGGTGAGCGATGAAAGCGACGCGACGCAATTCGACTCCATAGGAAATGACAAACTTATCTACGCGACAACATAAGCCACGTGGGTGCCAGAAGGGGCCCGTAGCCTACAAGGCAGGCCCTAGCCGGTTTTCCCGGCTTAAAGACACCCACCGGAGCACAGAGTTGCCCCGCGCCCCGCCCGGGTAAGGAGGCTCAGCCTCGAGGCCCGTACCCCCGCTTGGCCCTCACGGGCCAAACTGAGAACACCCACTGACGATAAGCCATGTGGGTCACCTTAAACTGCAGGGCGACCGCGTATCTTTTGCATCAATCATTGATGCATCGCAATCACCTCCGATTGGCTGAATTTATGGTATTCTTGCTGCGTCAATGGATTTCGTCCAATAGTGGAAGAGTGTTAACCAATCAGAGGTGATTGCGATGTATCAATGATTGATGCAAAAGATACGCGGTCGCCCTGCTGTATCACTTATCCTGTCACGTCGCATTACCGCGTTTGTCGTTCACCTGGACAACGGGTTATGATCCCAGGGGAACTAAAGAAGAATTTCAATATGACGCCGACTTTTTAAAATTTTGGCAGGTTTGCTCTACAGTCTGTCAAGGAAAATGCAAAAAAAAATATGGCAATGCCTGCTGAAAAGGATACCTAATATTAGATTTAGACTATGCTGACCCACAAACGATTCCTCTCCATAGCTGGGAGTTTATCTTTCTCTAAAAGATAAGATTCGAAATGAACTGATATGAAATGAATCCGCAGCAGAACCAAGGTCACCGACAGGTCAAACCAATGAGGTGGTAGTGGGCAGGCCATGCTTGTCATAGGGCGGTGGTTTTTGAGCCGAAATGTGATTTTTAAGATCAAGTAAGTACCTACAAGTAAGGGATCGTCCATGAGTAAGGACGCGTGTTTTAGCAACCCCCTTCCCCACTGGTCGAGTCGAAGTGGTCGAAACGTCATATCATCGAAGCACCAATAAGCGCTCGCTGATTGGTGCTTCGATGATCACCTCGTCCACTATCACTAAGTACTCATCTATACCTACTCAATCAAATCAATTAATTATCAAATAAATATTATAAATGCGAAAGGGATGGATGTATGGATGTTTGTTACTCAATCACGCGCCAACGGCTGAACGGATCTGGCTGAAATTTGGCACAGAGATAGATTATAGTCTGGAATAGCACATAGGCTACTTTTTATCCCGGAAAACTAAGCAGTTCCCGCGGGAGCCTCAATCCACGCGGACATAGTCGATGGGCATCAGCTAGTACCTAGGTAATTAATAATTACTAAACTACAACTTCTTCCCGAGTGGATTTAGGGTTTTTCAGAATCCGGTGGGAACTGCTTGTTTTCTTGGGACGAAAATTTTTAAATAATAGCATATATTACTCTCCAGGTTCTCCTCATGCTAGTTTTGTTGCGGCGTGATTAAAGGACATAAAAGTGTGTGTTTGTTCTTTAATTACGGATCAAAGGATTTTTGAAGTGATTTTTACATAGATATAATATACCTAAGTACTTAGATCAGCTATTTTTATCCTGTATAAGAAGAGTTATCGAAGTTACGAAGTCGCGGCCATCATCAAGCATATCCAGATGGATAAAAAAAAAACAATGGATGGATCAAGGCATAAAACAAAGTACCTACTTAGGTACGAAGTTTATAAGTGTCTATTGCTTTTATAATCAAAAACATCCCATGGTAGGGACGACGCCACCTTTGGATATTTTTTTCGAAGAGCTAGGGGCTCTACGAGAGATTAAACGATACGTCTAAAGCTAAACGTGAAATGGTAGAGTTTCGTGCTAAGCTATTTACTAAACACTACGGAAAACGGTAGGTAGGAAAATTGCGCACTTAGGTACTAATCGGTTAAATATTTTTCCAAGAACTGTCTGATAAGTAATGACTTTTACCTATTCAACGGGGTATCACTCGAGGAGAGGTTCAGGACCATTTTTCCTGAATTTTGTGTATCAAAATTTTTACCTCTGTGTAACCGGCTCCTACAACTGTAGGTATACTCCCACCACCACCACCACTACAGCCCATTAACGTCCCGCTGCTGGGCACAGGCCTCTACTCTCATATAGGAGAGAGGGAATTAGAGCTTAGACCCACCACGCTGCTCCAATGCGGGTTGGCGGGCTTTAACGACTTTTATCATTTTAGTGATAATAACCGGGACCGACGGCTTAACGTGCTCTCCGAGGCACGGGGGTGATACTCCCACGACTCCCACAAACTAATCTGACCCGTTGACAGCGTCTCTGTTATTAGGTAGGTACATTAAAAATATTAAGAATAAAAAATTAACTAGGTAAGTATATTAATAGATAGTAAATATAATAAGTCTATAAACTAAACAGCCATAAAAATTAGTTCCAAATTTGGTCACCGGGGCCGATAAGTTCATGGGACGGTACTTGACAACAGCTCATTATCAGTTATTTTTTTAAATGCCTGTGAAACAGTAGGACCAAAACTAACAAGGCAACATACTAAAAATTATAAAATAAAAATGGCAGTCATAGGGACGTGGGACTGCCGATAGAAGTGAAACGAATTTTTTTTTAATTTAATAAAATATAAACCTTAAAACTAATTTATTAAAGTTTAATTTCGAATGTAGTATATTTACATTGAAGACCTTTTGTCTTCGTAACCGCGTGAGCATGTCGTTAATCGTTATTTAAGTGAGTTTTCACTTAAATAACGATTGCAGCGCAGTTTGGTAGACTATGGCCTTAAAACAAGATCTAAGAACCTTCTCAGAAGCTATACTATATCTAATTCAAAAACCATATTATAATCGGCTCAAGTTTTCCAGGAAAGGTATCAGTTTCCAGGTAACAAAAAGCACGCGAGTTAGTATAGGTACTCTGTGCAAAAAGTGCACAAAACAAACATTCGCACAACCTCTTAGGGCAATCACATATTATATTATAGGTACTGCCCCCGTTCCGTCGTGGGTGAAAACTGAAAAGCCTGTATTCAACTACAGCCCAATCTAATCGAATCGAATAGCATTTTTATACTGCCCCTATATCGAGTGTAGATAATGTGGCCAATTCTGTATAACACAATAACTAAACTAAAATGACAGCTTTTAGCTCAGGCTACTTAAGCAAGATTTGTATGGGAACCCTAAAATAAAAAACCGGCCAAGTGCGAGTCGGACTCGCGCACCGAGAGGGTTCCGTACAAACCTGTAGGTACCTATATAAGTAAAAGTTATAGTATTTTTATTCCACTTATCTATTATTTTAATTTCAATTTAATACCTCTACGCATTCATGCGGAAAGGGGTAGTAAGTTTAAAATTATTAAAAATATTTTTATTATGACTAGATGATGCCCGCGACTTCGTCCACGTGGATTGATGTTTTTTTTTATTCCCGCGGGAACTCTTAAATTTTCCAGGATAAAAAGTAGCCTATGCCCTTCCCCGGGATACAACCTATCCCTGTACCAAATTTCATCAGAATCGCTTGAACAGATACCTATATTTTTTTGATTCCCGCGATTCCCCGGGATGTAACCTATCTCTGTACTAAATTTCATCCAAATCGGTTGAGTAGTTAGGCCGTGAAAGCGTAGCAGACAGACAGACAGTCAGACAGAAACACTTTCGCATTTATAATATTAAGTATGGATGCAACTAAAAATTTATGCTTATCGAAATTTTTCCTTTATCTGTGCTTTAAGACTTTACTTCGTACAAAATTTCAAGATTCTGAGTTCACGGGAAGTACCCTGCAGGTTTTGATTCCCTTGCGAGTGTCGAAATTTGCAGCAAAAACGGCTGTATCTTTGATTGTGTTAGCTTAGAAGTTTGATTTTTTCACAGCTCCAAGGGACAGTAGACCTGAGTATTTGATATGAATTTCAGCTTGATACCTCCATGCGTTCCTTAAAAAAGGGTCTTGACACACAGACGGACGGACAACAAAGTGATCCTATAAGGGTTCAGTTTTTTCCTTTTGTGGTACGGAACCCAAATTATTAAAAATATTTTTATCATATGATGTAACTAAAAGTTTATGTTTTTCGCAATTCTTCCTATATCTGTCCTATAAGACGTTGCTTCGTACCAAGTTTCAAGATTCTGAGTTCACGGGAAGTCCCCTGTAGGTTTTTAATCCCTTGCGAGCATCGATATATATGTAAGTACTAGATGGGCCCTTTCATAGAAAAATGGCGGGCGACCAACTATGAGAGCGCGCTCCTATAACCTGTCATAAGCCTGGCTTTGTCCCCGTCGTAGCGCGATCACGGTCGCTCATCGTGTAGATAATTTGTTATTAAGTTAACATCTAAAGTCTTATTAGTTTGGCACTGTATTATTTTTATTTTAAGGTAAGTGTTTCAATTCACAATTATACATTTCCAAGAAAACGTTATTTAATCTTCCTATTTAATATTTTTATCCATTTCGCAATCATTTAATTTCCGCGGCAAAGTGTATGATATTTTTTTTTTACTAACTGGCCTTACGGCTTTGGGTTCCAGCCCTAGAATAGTCCAGTCCAGTACGATAAAAAAAATGCAACCAAGATTAGTAAATGCATAGATGGGCAGAACGGACAGTAGGCATTAATACCTTCCGAGACGCAATATTATTCTATTGTAATAATATGATAAAATTAGTTATTGACGTGAGTTTAATGTTTAACCAACTTCAATAAATAAAGGGTTTTTATTTATTAAAGTTGATAATTTTTATTTTGTACTAGCGAATGCCCGCGACTTCGTCTGCGTGGTTTGAGGATTTTTGATTCCCGCGGGAACTCCTTAATTTTCCGGGATAAAAAGTAGCCTATGTGCTATTCCAGACTATAATCTATCTCTGTGCCAAATTTCAGCCCGATCCGTTCAGCCGTTGGGGCGTGATTGAGTAACAAACATCCATACATCCATGCATCCATCCATCCAAACTTTCGTATTTATAATATTTATATTATCCATACTAATATTATAAATGCGAAAGTGTGTCTGTCTGTCTGTCTGTCTGCTACGCTTTCACGGCCTATCTGTTCAACCGATTTTAATGAAATTTGGTACAGGGATATGTTGTATCCCGGGGAAGGACATAGGCTACTTTTTATCCCGGAAAATTCAAGAGATCCCGCGGGAATCAAAAAAAATTATCTCTTCAACCGATTTTGATGAAATTTGGTATAGGGATAGGTTGTATCCCGGGGAAGGATATAGGCTATTTTTATCCCGAAAAATTCAAGAGTTCCCGCGGGAATCAAAAAAACTTAATCCACGCGTACGAAGTCGCGGGAATCATCTAGTATATTATATATTATTATTTTTGATTTGATTGATTGATATTTGATGAAAAATAAATAGTTAATTCAAAATTCAGAATTTTATTATTTCGTTGAACAAAAGTTGTTCAGTACCTATTATGTACAGCTACCTACTTACAAGTGTTTATTACTTAATCGTATTTTTAAATGCACACTGTGTAAGTGATTTATCTCAAAATAACTTTTAATATTTCTTTTGATGGCAAGTAGCATACTTAGAAATGTATAAAATAAAATAATTTCAAATGAAGTATTTTTCTGTGACTCGATCCATTAGTACTCTTTCACCTCTCCCATTCCAACCCCTTTTTATAATAATAGTACTAATAATTATTTTTGAATTCTTTCATTTGCAATAAGGTTTGGCGAGGATTATTTTAAACTGTTTTAGCTGTTATTATTTTAAATTTAGTTTTTTGCATTAGTAGTTACCGAATTATGCTAAGTGTGACGGACAGTCATGTCGCACCGCAAGGGTTGTTTTCTTATCATTTTGGTACGCAACCCTAAAAATGACTTTATTTCTGTCAATTTTTCGACAAAACTTCAGTATCAACAATTAACAAATAATTAAATTTAAAAAACCCACGACGAACTGCAGCGCCCCATTGTGTGGACTTTGACCTTTAAATATATCTAAGAACCTTCTCACAAGCTATATATATCTAATGCAAAAAACCGCATAATAATCGGTTCAATGGTTTTCCAGGAAACTGGTAACAAAAAAGTGGTAAAAATAACAACGTCATACTAACATTTATCGTTTACCTCAGAGAGTACACTCATGTAGGTATTATTTTCGACAAGCGCATCTGTACTAATCTATGACCGAGTCATACGTTTTCAAGATGGCGCATATGTTGCAAGCAAGTTCCCGCTTTTCAGACTAGATGGCGTTGTTAAACATAAGTCCACATTCTTTGTTCGACAGGGCCCGTCTATGTAAATTGAGGTCGTTGCTTGCGAGTATCGAAAATTTAAAACAAGTTTAAAATTAATTAAAATATTTTTTTCGTACCACTTGCTCAAAAAAGTGACATTCTATGCCACAAAAAGCGAACATAACAATAGTCATTTTTAATCTGTTAAAAACAGGGAAAGAAAATTGTACTGAATTTCATTCATCCTCTAGGGGGAGAATGTGATTTAAATTTGGAATAGGTACTTACCGAAATTTATACTGAACTACATCTGTGTTTACACCATTGAGTTTGTATATAAAGCATTAAACATCTTTTTGAAAAAGGAATACGCATTTATTATGCAGTTATGATTATTAAATAAAATTACCTACGAAAACCGACGAGGCCGTATGAGCTTGATGCCTTTGCTTTTCCGACAAAAAAATATTAGTCTAGGAATTTGCCGCGTTTTTGTTTTCTTCAAATACATAAACGTTAAGTTTATTTTAATTAATTTTTATAAATAAGTTAATGTTCTAAACAGTTCCTCAGACGCAAGAACAGAGAAATACTCAAATCAACTCATCAACAATAATTAATGTACCAAACAAAAATGTAACTCTCTCTATCAATAATTGGACCAATGTTTCGAATGTTAACTTTTACTTTTAGTTGTCATTATTTTTAATAAATGCTTATCTTATTTCTTCTTATATATAAAACTAGCTGATACCCGCGACTTCGTCCGCGTGGATTGAGGAGTTTTAGTTCCCGCGGGAACTCTTTAATTTTCCGGGATAAAAAGTACCCTATTATTTAATCCGGACTTCTAACTTTACGTCTGCAAAATTTCAAAGCAATCGGTTCAGTAGTTACGGCGTGAAAGCGGAACAAACATACAAACAAACTCACTTTCCCATTTATAATATTAGTAAGGATAAGGATAAGGATTCTCGTGTCACAATTTTCGTTCCCAGACTCCTCCGAAACGGCTTGACCGATTCTCATGAAATTTTGTGAGCATATTGAGTAGGTCTGAGAATCGGCCAACATCTATTTTTCATCCCCCTAAATGTTAAGGGTAGTCCACCCCTAAATTTTTTTTTTTTTTTAGACAAAATTTTTATTTTTTATTTTTTTATGATACAACATACAAAAATACATACAATCCTAAATTTTCACCCTTCTATGATCAACCCTTATTTTTTATTTTAGTAATTTAATCATTTTTCATCTCCGGTCGATAACTGACCAATCGTCATTTAATTAGATATGAATCGGCTACTATCTATTTTTCATACGTCCACGCGAACGGAGTCGCGGGCATCAGCTAGTCTCATATTATTATTGTGTTAATTTTTTCGCAAATGGTACGAAAAGTAGAGTATTTTCCTCGGTGATAAAGCTGTCTTAGTCTTGGGTGAACTTAAATCGTCACCCGCGACAGAAGACACTGCTTTATCCCCTTGGTTAATAATCTACTATATTATATGATTTAACAAAAAAATTATGCTTTTCACAATTATTCTTATATCTGTGCTTTATGGCGTTGTTTTGTTGTAAATTTCAAGATTCTGAGTTCACGGGAGTACCCTGTAGGTTTTGATTCCCTTGCGAGTGTCGAAAATTTGCATAAAAATATTTTTATTATATGAGGTAACTAAAAATTTATGTTTTTCGCAATTCTTCCTATATCTGTGCTATAAGACGTTGCTTCGTACCAAGTTTCAAGATTCTGAGTTCACGGGAAGTACCCTGTAGGTTTTGATTCCCTTGCGAGTGCAAGAAAATTCGAAAATTTGCAGCATAAACGGCTGTATCTTGATTGTGTTGGCTTTGAAGTTTGATTTTTTCACAGCTCCAAGGGGTAGACTTGAGTATTTGATATGAATTTCAGCTTGATACCTCCATACGTTCCTGAGAAAAAGGATCTTGACACACAGACGGACGGACAACAAAGTGTCGAACGAAGTTGAGGTACGGAACCCTAAAAAATATTAAACCCCCTCCTAGGCCGCGGGCTTTCCTGTCGTCGCGTCGTCGTCTCCCCCCCCCCCAAAATGTCTTCCTGAGCGCGGTATTATATATATTTCTCAAAAACTATTACAGCTACAAAAAACCCATCTATGGCGAAAATATTCTACGTTAAATAATCTACCAAATGGCATTTAAATCATTATGGTAGGACAAATAGTTTTGGAAATATGCCGGCTTATTTTGCGTATTTTATATTTTTTTGAAAAATTGTTTAAGTTTCTTGTGATTTACACGAAAAGTATAAGAGCTAGGAAAAAAACGACAAGAACAAAATGAAAGTTCATAAATCGTCTACAAAATGCTTATTTAATTTCAATAGACCTAATACTTTCGGAAATATTACGATCGAAAATGTGCATGACATTTTATTTGAAAATCATCGATGCTATAATACAATAAACTAATAGTAACAATCATGATATCTATAACTATCTATCTACAAAACATCACCACACTTGGAGGAGAGGTGAGAGGGAGGAGGTGGGAGGGGGAGGGGGGTTGTAGGAGGTGGGTTGTTACAAAAATATGTTACTTATTTATGGGTTAATTGCTATGTATTCCGTAGTATTATGCTAAGTCTACATGACTACCACCGGTTCTTACACAACAGCAAGGTATATTTCGAAAACTATTTGTCCTATCTAAATAAACTAAACACTATTTTATAGGTAAATTAATAATCTTTGTACTAAGTCCTGACAGCTATTTCCTAACTCTCTTGAAATTACAAAAAAAAATCACGGATTTTACAAAGGCTTAGTTTTTTATTCCAGTTAGGCAGCCATATTTCCGAAACTATTAGTTCTATCAAAATAAACTAAAAACTATTTTGAAGATAATATAAAGAAGTTAATTTTTGGTTATGATATTTTATTCCTAGTCTAATAGTTTTTGAGAAAATTCGAAATCACATCCTCGGTTGTTAAAAAAAAGAAAACTTGGATAAGATTTTTTTTTAGGTAATTTAGTGAAATTAATTCCTCTGCCGAATTTTTTTTTCCAGCTCTAATAGTTTTTGTGGAAATTGCAAATAACGCAGGATTCTAGCCATATTTTTTTTAATTTTTTCCGTACACAATACATGGATATATATTCGAAATTATTAGTCCTTTCTTTACGAACTAAATATTTTTTAATAAATGGTTTAATGGTGTTTATTTTTACTTCTGGGAGTATTTTGCCTAGCTCTCATAGTTATACATAACTATATACTTTTGTCGTTATCAGTCTTAACAGCAGTGATTTTGTGCCGTTGTTGTTGGAAATTGCGTGAAGGTTTCCGTCACTACCATCGATTTGCAAGTGGCGTGCGAGATTGCAACACCTGCAGCGCTGTCCAGCTAGCTAGCTAAGAGTCAATTTGTAGATACGAGTAAGTTTACTTACCCGACTTCCTGGGGGGGGGAAATCGGGTTATGTGGGATTTCTACCTACTAAAACCCCCCCGGTGGCCGACCTTAGCGCATGTTAGGAGGCTCCGAGATCTCTTAAGAACGCATCGGTGCCTCCCTTGTGCGATGCCCATAGGGCTCATCCCGGACTCCTGGAGAAGTCCTCTCATTACCCGGACCTGTAAAGCCATCTTCCCAGGGTCGTGTTGTAAGGTGCACGACTAGAGCCCCCACTCCAGCCGTACTCGACCCTGAGGCCCCTTCTCCAGGGATTATCACACGGACGACTGGATGCGGTGTATACCACCACTCCGATGTCTACGCCTCCGAGCCGGGTCGGCTCTTTCCCGAACCCACTCAGCGGCCTGTTTCTTAACCATAACGGTTTCGCAGAAAGAGTTTTTCGCACTGCTCTCCATGCTTCTTCTTTTCTTAGCATAGCCGCTATCACGGCCGGCGGGGACAGGTCTATTCCCACGTGGCGGATTAGGAACGAGTAAGTTTACCTATTGGCAACACAAAAAAGTTTTATTAGGTACATTTGGGGTAAAGTACATTTTTTTTCGCGCAATTTGCACTCTTAGCTTTCACAATAAGTTGGTGCAGTTGTTGTTGGCAATTGCGTGAACCTACCTACCATGCAAGAGGCGCGAGATGCAACGCTCGCCAGGCATGAGCTAGTAAGGCTAAGGTTCTATGACATGGGCTCTGCAGTCTGCTGTCTATAATGCTCTTTGAAGATAGACTCTTAAGATTCAGAGATTTTAGAGTTCCGTAGTAAAACAGGTAATCGACTCGGAGTCTAATCGCAATAATTCGTAGATATAATTTACAAATTAGGACGTATGAAACGTTTTTTTTTTTGAATTTTTTCAATGGCTATACATTTCAAAAAATGTATAGCTAGTGTCACTCTGAAGGATGTAAGGAGGATTCTAACGATACGCCATACATCCAAATCTGTTCAGGCATTTAGAAGTTATGGTGGGATAAAGAAACTCACAAACATATACATGGACATGCGTCATGAACCCTGAAGACAAAGGGCCTGATTCTGTAGTGCACAATCTCTAAACTAAAAATGCCAGTATCAAAATAAAAATATTGCTAACCTTTTCGTAATACTCCCTGTAGAAAGGGACAGAACTAGAATTAAATAGTACGGAACTAATGAACATTGACCCTAAAATAAAAAATGTAAAGCTGATTTTTGGCACAAGTGTTCCTTAGGGTCTTAGAAGTATTTCCTCAAAATTCCCCCTCCTAGGTCGCGGGCTTTCCTATCCCCCCCTAAAATGTCTCCCTGAGCGCGGTATTTTATAATTTAAAAAAAAAATATTAGAGCTAGAAAAAAACTTTCTATGGCGAAAATTATCTTCATTAAAATTATCTACAAAATAATATCCCAAGTTCATTTCGATAAGACTAATAGTTTAGGAGATATGTTAACCCTTTGTGCATGAAAAGAAAATATTTTGCATGTATGGCTTTTTGTAATGTAGTTTCTTGTAATTTCCATAAAAACTGATAGAGCTACGAAAATGTTGTCGGAAGCAAAATGAAAGGTTATTAAATTAGCTATAAAATGATATTTCGTTTATTTTGATAAGAGTAATAGTTTTGGAGATATGCCTACCTACTGTGTAAGATAAAGAAAATAATATGCAATTATTTCCAAAAAAATAACAGAGTTAGTAAAAACTGATTGAAGCAGTAAGAAACATAGTTAAATTACCTACAAAATAGTATTTCGTTCATTTTGATAGCACTAATAATTTCGAAAATATACCTGTCATAGTTAACATGAAAATATTTTTCAAAATTTTATATGTTTTCTATAATTTCTAGAAAACTATTGACACATACATTTAGTCTGCATTCAACTCGCGCGCGAACTGTAGGTTATATTCATTTCCAGTAGATAGGTAGGTACATACCGGTGTCCCTATGAACAAAGCAATTTAGTTGTTTGTCGAAAGAGTCGCTGATAATACTAATAAGTAAACCTATCTATAACTAGCTGATGCCCGCGACTTCGTCGGCGTGGATTGAGGTTTTTTGTGCCCGCGGGATCTCTTCAATTATCCGGGATGAAAATTAGCCTATGTGTTATTACAGACTATAAGTATAATCTCTTTGCCAAATTTCATCAAGATTCGTACAGCCGTTCTGGCATGAAAGAGTTACAAACATCCATACATACAAACTATCGCGTTTGTAATACTAGTTAGGATATTGTGTTGCTGCCCTAAAGGAGGCCATACACGTAAGGGTTTGCACGATGGTTTTAGCCGTACATGCATAACCGACAGGTATAACCGAGTTTGATATTACATATAAGTACACGTTTAGGGTTTGCATGCACCGTTCTGCCATAAACTCTCAGTTGGCGCTACGTGACTATCTGTGTAGGACAGTTCTAAGTACTGTGCTGTGGCGGCCTTAGGGGGTGGCAAACAGGGCAACCGCCCGGGGCCTCGCACTACAGCCCAAGTATAAAAAATCCCACCCAAATAGGAAGTGAGCTAGGAAAATCGAAACTAGTGACAAACTACATAGACAATATCTAATCTATTCTATTTTTGATCTGAGATGCCAGTGCTGTCAACTGCGAAAGTTAAAAAAAACGTGGACGAAAAAGAATGGACTATAGGTAGTAGGTACCTAATCCACAAAGCTTGGGCCCTTTTATGGGCCTCGCAAATATCTACCTACTTACTAAAAGAAAGCAATTCTCTCATGTAGATTTAATAAATGAATTGAGATTTACACCAACAGATTACAAAAATTATGTACGAATGGACGAAAATTTTTATTTGAAACTGTTATCATTGAGTAAAAATAAAAACAAACTGAATTAAATTGAGAACTGTGCAGGCGAGCTCGCCGGACGCCACAAAACGCTCGGTTATGCTCGCGCGCAAACGTAACCGAGCGGCAAAAATATCATAAATCATAAATCATTTATATTGGAAAATTGTGGGTGATAACAGCTGTAGGTAGTTCCCGTACACAATCTACTGTCAGAGACAGTGTGCAGAAATTATGTTACATTAAAATTTAAATTCAATACGTGTCGGGTATAAAATAAAATAAAAATTAAATAGGTAGATACATAATGGTCCGGTCCAAGTTAAGATTATAAGCTACTTAATTTTACAAAGTTATTAACAAAATTACTATAATGTCAATTTAAATATTATTCAATAATTATGGATAATTTCATCATATACCTACCTACACATACAGATAACACATCACATAGTCATAGGATTTTCGCTATCTCCGATATATTCGCTAACTGCCTCTTTGGTCTAGTGGTTTGCATAGTCGACTGCGGATCACGAAGTCCTGAGTTCGATTCCCGGTCGGGCATAAAAGTTAGGTAATGGGTTTTTCAATCTCAGTGCCAGCCCGGAGTTGGAAGTTGGCGGTGTTTTACCCCCGTGCCTCGGAGAGCACGTTAAGCCGTCGGTCCCGGTTATTATCACTACATGATAGTATTCGTTAAAGCCTGCCAACCCGCAATGGAGCAGCGTGGTGGGTCTAAGCTCTAATTCCCGCTCTCCTATGAGAGTGGAGGCCTGTGCCCAGCAGTGGGACGTTAAAAGGCTGTAGTGATGATATATTCGCTAACACTATAGTAGTTTTTTTTGGTTAAGAATTGTGAAAATCACTCTTTTAAACTTTGTTATTGGTAGCTTTCTATAGCATTCTAGTAACTTATTAAATAAAGATATTGCCATACAGTAAGAGTTTTTAGAGTACAGAGCCAACCTTCTCGATGGGACCCAAAGTTGGTATTATGGCCTGTTGGCTGTTCCTCCTCATTCTTGAAACTTCATTATTATTGGAGTAAATTTCATTTACTATTGGGAATAAAGTGGGATATTTTTTCACTAAGAGAAGCATTTCGTATATATACAAACATGGTAGGGGCAGTATATTATTTTCCCTAAACAAAGGTTTCAGCTCGACATATAGACCTCACACAGGCCTCAAATATCAATTTTGATATTGGCTTGGTTGTATGTACATGCGCCGATAACTGCACAGTTTTATCACATACCTACACGTTAGGGTTTGCCTGTCGATTATGCATGTACGGCTAAAACCATCATGCAAACCCTTGTTTGGCCTCCGTTACGCGCGGGATAGGTAGATATATTATATACGAGAGGCGCGGCGGCTGTGTGGCCTTGTTTTTTTTTAAAAATCTACAATTTAGCCCTTGCCTGCGATCTCACCTGATGGCAAGTGAAGATGCAGTCTAAGATGGTAGCGGGCTAACCTATTAGAGGCATCGCAGATACATTAAACCCATAATTTTGAAGTATGAAAGCGGCGTCCGCACCGTCGGGTGTATTCAGGTAGAGTAGATTTGATTCGGCACATCGCGCAAAATTCCTCATGTTTCGCGCGATGTCGCAAATCCACAGACGCTGAGTAGGGAAATATAAGGCTACACCCAGGTGTGATGTATAATTATTTAATTTCTTATTGTTACAGTACGGACGAAGATGCTCGCCAGGCTATGATGCTAGATTGCGGCAAAATCAAAGAGATTCAAGTCAAGTTGCTCCTGAGCTCCCGCTCGGAGATGCACAAAGTGATAGAGGCGGCGCGGCAGAGCGTTCCCATCCTGAGCCTGACCGCCCCCGCACCCGCGGTCGCGCCCGCTCCCGCTCCAGTCACCGCGCCCGCGCCCGCGCCCGCTCAGCCGACTATACCCGCCGCTCCGGCCATCTCCCCCTTCTCGGCAGCCCTGGGCAACAATCCGCTCACTGGGTTCGGGATCCCCGGCATCGGCAATCCCCAAGAGATCCCCCAACCCGCCGTCATCGAGCCGCCGGCGCCCCTGGTCAGTCCCCAGTCCAAATCTCCCGTCGACGAAGAAAAGGAAGAAGATATATCTGAAAGAAAACGCAAAGACAGGCGACGCTCTCGAACCCGCTCCAGGTCTAGGGACAGAGACCGGAAAGATAGGAAGCGAGACCGCAGGGATAGGTCGCGGTCGCGGGAGAGACGGCGGCGAGATCGGAGCCGCAGTCGAGACAGGCGCGATCGCAAGCGGGACAGAAAAGACCGAAGTCGATCGCGCGACAGATCGCCGCGTCGCATGCGCGACAAACGTAACGATTCCAAGTCGCTGCAGAGCTCGCAAGAGCGAACTCTCGACCCCATGGGAGGTGACGCGCCGGTTGTAGCGCCGCCGCCGCCGGTGTTCATGAACCCCAACGGGCCTCGCATGCCCATGATGCCAAACAATGCGATGCAAAACGGACCTCCGGGACAAAATAATATGGACCAAACGCAACCTCGCTTCAACGATCCGACCCTAGCTGAAGCATTCAACAAGTTGCAGGAGCTCGGTAAAAAACGCAATCCCAACGCATTCCAAGGCGAGCAGCACAACGGGAACAGCTTCAGAGGCGGTCGCGGCGGCAGTGTCAGCTCGCGCGGCGGCTTCCGGCGCGAGGGCCGCCCGTCGAGATTCGACGATCAGCCGAGAGATTGCTGTGTCGCGATCAGAAACGCACCGAATCACACCAGCTACGGCGACGTGCGGCGCTTCTTCCCCTTCATGATCGACAAACACGGGATTAAAATGATAAACGACGGCATGGGGCGCCGGACGGGAAACATTTTCGTTCGGTTTTGCGATCCCCGCTCCAAGCAGTTGGCGCTGCAGCGTAAAGCCAGCGAGCTGAAGGGCGCGCCGGTGTCGGTGGAGGCGCTCGACGACGAGGCGTACGAGGCGGCCGTGGACTCGTTCCTGCCCTACCGCGACGATAACGACGAGGAAGACCAGAGCCTCGTCATCGCCGACCCCGAGGAAACGGCCCTGAAGCCTTTCAAGATGCTCAAACTGTCGGAATTGCCCAACTTTATACAGGAGCACGATATTATCAAAGCGTTCAATGAATTCTCCCTCCTGTCGATCACGCTCAGCGACGATAGAGTGACTCGCACAAAGACTGCTTTAGTCCAGTTCGTTAAAGCTGACGATGCTATGTTAGCGTTCAAAAGAAAAGAAAGCTACCTCTTCGGAAGGCGTCCGGCGGTGTTCACGCCTGTCACGGACGAAGATTTCATGAGGGAGAAACAAAATCTCGATCAAATGGAGCAACCGGCCTTGATAGAGCGGCCTCCCAAAGAGCAGATCCCGGAACCGACCATGCCCCGGGACCCGCGGCAGAGGCGACAGCAGATGGACAATGGCCAAGCGATGCCAGGCGGCCCCGCCATGCAAGCGCCGGGTCAAACGCAATTCTTTCAACCTGCAGCGCCCTTCGCTCAAAATTTCGGAGCACCATTCCCTGGCGCTCAGTTCGCAGGTTACCCAGGACCCGGGAACATGGAGCCCCGGGCCGCTGCGGCCAATTGGGCAAACCGGATGAACATCCCAAAGCAGCCAGACGCGGGGCTGATCCAAGCGCCGATGCAAGCTCCGATGCAGATGGCGCCCGCGATGAGCCAACAGGTCATAACCGTCGACCTGGACGATGAGCCTCTAGACTGCGTGCTGATGAAAGGTTTACCGCGCGATGCCACTGACCGCACGATTGTGAACTTCCTGGCCGATACGGGCGCTGTCCCGGCTAGAATACACCTCATGCTCGACATGAACGGCCTTCCGTCCGGCGATTGCTTCTGCGAGTTTAGGTCATCGCAAGAGGCGCGGCAAGCAGCCGGCAAGCACGGCCAGACGTTAGACGGCTGTCGCGTCACTGTTGACCTAGTGATGCGCAGCGTCGTCGAGGAGGCGCTCGAAGGACCGAAATCGAACGAGCCCAGCAACGACGGCCCGCCGCAGTTCATGAATCCTCGCGGAGGATTCGCACATCGCGGGCAGTTTAGAGGTCGAGGCTTTGAAAGGGGAGGTTTCGATAGAGGCGGGTACAGCCGAGGCGGATACGAGCCCGGGAGAGGTAGAGGCGGTCGGGGTAATTGGAACGAGCGCAGCGGGCGCGGGTTCGACCGCGGGAGAGGGCGCGGAAGCGGACGCGGGCGCGGGGGATTCGGCGGGGATAGCGGGCGACCGCGCGACGACGAGCCGGACCCCGCTCTCGAGGATTTCGGTGCGCCCGGCTGCGTCGTATCCATGGAGAATGTGCCCTTCCGCGCTAGTGTTGAGGACATTCTGGGCTTCTTTGCTGACTATGATCTAAGCCAGGACGATGTGATCCGGCGATACAACGAGCGCGGTCAGCCCACGGGCGACGCGCGCGTCGCCTTCCGTACGCCATTCGACGCCCAGCGCGCAGTTACCACACGCAATATGGACACTATACACGATCGGAGGATCACCCTTTCCATTCTATAGCACTGCGTCGAATCCTCGGAATCCGATGAGGACAGTTCGTGTGTATATAGAAAGGACATTGGAGCAAAACTATGATTCGTGTTACCCACCGCGGTATGATTGATACATATTATTTTTTTAATATACTTATTATTAGAAACTTGCTCTACCATAGGCGAGCTACTGGGGAAGTAGCGCACCGTATAAGTGTAATGTAAAATAAAATTACGAATAGGTTATTTTGTTTGAATAAAACACATTTTTCCATCAATTTTATTGTTTTATTTTCGAATCGAAACACAACCTGGTAATAGTAATGTCGCAGGGATCTTTGAAAGCCTGGCGCTAGACTTGTGATGATTGACAGACAACCTTACAATCCTACAAGAATCGCAACATATTGGCACAAGAGTTAACTTCAACAGAGCCTTTACACAATAACCATTAGCTTATTATTTTTACATAAGCCTAAATAAAATCGCAAATCAATAAACATCTGCAAGATGAATATAGATACAACACTTCCATATTAAAGCTAAACCCTATAACTAGCTGATAATTAATAATTTATTACTTGTAATATTATAATGTTCATTCCAACAAAACATACATACATCCCTGCGACGATGCCTCGATACAAAAGAGAGCACTACATTGTTAACAGCGTCCATACAAACGAACATAGAATTCTGGCTAATTCTATTGTACACAATCTTTATGAAGTACCTACTTTAAACTAAAATAAAGTTAGGTAATGGAGAAGTTTCTTAATTTTTTTTAATTATATTATAATACTAATATTATAAAGAGTTTGTGAATTGTGAGTTTGTGAGATTGTGACGTTGTAGGGGGTAATCTCTGGACCTACTGAACCGATTTTGAAAATTCTGTTACCAATAGAAAGCCTCATTATTTGTGTGTGTATCCTCATATAATATATCGCTAATATAAAAAAAAATAACTTTAAAAATGTATACATTTACATTCCGATTCAAACTTTATGACGCCTGGGAAGTTAGCCGTGAGTGTAGGTTCGCGCAGGTATAGTCAACTGAAATTGTCCCGCTCCTACCTTATGCTGTATTCTGAAACGCACGATGTTCCGAGAAGTCATAAAGTTTGAATCGGACTGTAAAAAGTTTCAAATCAATACGACTTTCATATTATATGCTTACTGCGGAAAGGGATATCACAATAAAGTGTTTAATTTTATACGATTGTGTACAATAGATTAGTCTCATTGAGCAATAATTAAAATAAAACAGGTCTGAGAACAATTCGCTAACGGATTGACCGAGTTATATACTTTCAATAATAGATAGTAAAAAACATTTTATTCACGTACCTAAGTACCATGTGTCCTATTCTCCATCTTTTTGCTTGAACGACAATTAAATTATACAGGCTAGAGGGATAATATTCGTTTGACAATTATTTATACAAGTGCCCTTGGCTGCTACGTGAAGAAATGAATTTAATGGTTGAAGTAAAAACTCAAAGCCCACACACAATCGGGACAGAGTAGGTGTGAGACCGAATGTCTAATGTGAAAATCTTCAATTGTATTATATTTTGTAGGTTTGGTTTGTTATTTGTAAGTATATAAAATCGTACATAGCTCAAAGATTTGGGTAAGAGTCTATCTAGCGAGGCACACATAACACATAAGATTCTTTATTATAAGATTATACGCATCAACTGTTTTATAACCTACAATCTCAGAGTAAAGAAAAATAATAGACTAAAATAGGAAGGAGCTAACCCAAACATGAAGCCGATTAAAAACGAGTGAAGTCTGTCATAGATTTCACGATTTTAGTGCCGGAAACATACTTTTGAAACGAAACACTTGAGTTGTATCATATATTGACATATATTTTACGTGGTGGTCGATACACAAATGAGATAGCAATAGATTTGGATTTGCATATTGCGTCGCTACGTTTCGTCGTATCCGTTGTAACATATCGGCACGATGAACGGAATGTGAATTTTGACATCTATGATTTTCCTTTAGCCCGTGCCTACAGTACTATATAGTACTAATACCTAATAATGACCGAAAATATTATAAGATTTATATAAAAAAAGTGAAATTCACTGCTAGAATAAACCCTACGTAAGATGATTGCTACAGAGTAATGATCGTGTTAGTTAACTTCCGCTTTTGCCCAAAATCCTTTGTCGCAGCAATAATACCATAAGTTCAACCAATAAAAACAATGAAGAATGTAATAATCAATGCAGGTTTTACACAATAGGGCTACAGATACGATAATCTGCATAACTTCCAGTCTCACAAACTTATCTGACCTGGTGGCCAAAATTGGAACTATTTTTTATGACCCTCTATTTAATAATTAGTAAGAAATAATTTATTTTTGACAAAGGCAACATCCCTATTAAGATAAAATCAATAATAATCACACTGATGCTCTGATGCTATGGCCCATGCCATGTAAGTTATTTTACACCCAATGTATTTCCGCAATAAGGCAAAAAAAACAATCATAATATAAATAAATAAATAATAAATGATAATCAAATAAATAAATAATAAATGATAATCATTTTATTCGAGACTTGCATCCTAATTTTCATTAATTTTAGTCTAGACTGCCACAAGTGGTAATTTTTAATAAAAAACCGGCCAAGTGCGAGTCGGACTCGCGCACCGAGGGTTCCGTACAAACCTGTAGGTATATAAGTAAAAGTTATGGTATTTTTATTGCTAAATGAAATCCATACAAACATTAGTAAGTTTAAATTATTAAAAATATTTTTAATATATGATTTAACTCAGTCCAGTCCCACTTCAGTTTTGCCGCTTTGTCTCTAACATCTGTGATTCTCGTTGTGGAGCGCAGTGTGGTGTTTTAACATGTGATGCGCATGCCCGACGACTTGTGGGCAAAGGCTACAACACACTGGGTGCCACAAAATTCAAAAAGACGTCGAGGAAGGCCGAGGCGCCGCTGGCGCGATGAACTCGATGCCTTTATAAAGGACTGGCCCCAAATAAATAATAAAAATTGCGAAAAGCATAAATTTTTAGTTACTAAAATTTATGCTTTTCGAAATTTTTCCTTTATCTGTGCTACGTTGCTTCGTACCAATTTTCAAGTTTACGGGAAGTACCCTGTAGGTTTTGATTCCCTTGCGAGTGTCGAAAATTTGCAGCATAAACGGCTGTATCTTTTGATTACGTTGGCTTAGAAGTTAGATTTTTTTACAGCTGTATTTGATATGAATTTCAGCTTGATACCTCCATGCGAAAAAGGGTCTTGATAGACAGACGGACGGACAACAAAGTGATCCTATAAGGGTTCCGTTTTTTCCTTTTGAGGTACGGAACCCTAAAAGAGACATCCTATTACTAGTGTATTGTAGCTTTTGAAATGTGTTCTTCAACGTATGTTACGTTACGTAACGTTTTCTAAAAAGAGCAACTGGCGAGTTTCTTGACGGCTCTTCTTCGCATAACTCTTTCCGAACCGGTGGTAGAGTTAGAACATGACGTAACAAAAGAGACACCTGTATGTCCTACGTGTTATAAATAAATTGAGTTTATTGAGTAAACTAAGTTTTGTTGCCTAAATTCAGTCCATTTCTACGGCAGGTGGAAATTTAATCATAGACATGGAACAAACTATTTTTTGTAATTCAAAATTCAAATGATTTTTATTCAAATAAACTTTCACAAGTACTTTTGAATCGTCGAGTGAATCTACCACTGGTTCGGAATGCCATTCCTACTGAGAAGAACCAGCAAGCAACTCGGCGGTAATATAATTTCCTGTAGCTTCTTATTCTGGGCTAGAAATTGACTTGAGCAAGTCAGTGCTTGTTTAATAAATTATAATATCTACGTGTAATTAATATAACTTATGATAATTTTCTTTTACTAAGTAACAGACTGATTTTTATGCCAAAATAGATGCTACATCACTCTTCCTTTCTCTTGTGGCCGTCTAGGCACTTTCTCATTTTTATTCATATAAACATGTACATAGTAATATTACATAGAACACGTATAATAGTATCAACACCTATTTAGTATATTTATTTTAATGTTAAGTATTTAAACAACAAATTAAAATTGGATAGAACTTTCTGAAAATAGTAGATAGGATTACTTACTTAATAAAAGCGGTAAATATTTTACTATAAAACGTATATTGTAGAAGTCTATAAATATTATATTATTTCTTTCCATGAACTTAGCAAAAGTGTTTGCATAATAATGTACCTATATAATTTTATCTTATTTTTAACCGACTTCCAAAAAAGGAGGAGGTTCTCAATTCGGCGCGTATATATTTTTTTTTTTTTTTAATATTTATTTTCAGATAATAAAAGCCAATTCGACTTTAATTTACTATTTCATGGTTAAAAAAAGACAGTAATAGTTGTTTCGAAAACACTATTTATTTACAGACTTCAAAAAAGTTGTATTTTTTAATTTCTAGACGCATCTAATTAATATATTTTTAAATACTGATTTCGGTTCAAAAAACACTTAAACCAGAATTTTTGGAATAATTCCAACAATATTTCCAAAATAGTTATAGTTACAGTTACATTACAGTGGGATAAATGCAAAAACCTTGACAAAAATAATTAAACAGTAATAAATGGAATAGTTTATTATAATCTCAGCCCGTCATAGCAAAATGCATTTTTTATAATTTACATTTGGAAATTATGTTATACTATGCCGTACGCATTATTTACTAAATAACATATAAAGTCTAGCTGATGAAGTATTTGGAAGTTTATTTAAGAGGGTATCTCGCGAATGCATTTACGCACTTTATTTGACTACTAGATATACTCATAACAAGTTTAAGTAATAAAAGAAGTGTGTGTGTGTAATTCACACACAGCAGAAGTGAAACTTCAGAATAGTTAAGTAAGTAGTAGCCTACGAGAGAATGAGATAAATATAACTTGTATCCTATCTCATTCTTTTGCAGGCTCTCTTTTTAGTGTCGCATTTTCGTTTCATCAAATTTTCAGATCACAACGATTCTAAAGAAGTTTCACTTCAAAAACTGCTCCTAATCTGTGTAAAAGTTTTTTTTAAATCTCTGAATGCAGTTATATTCTTTTGAATTGGAGTCGAGGTTCCTGAGGCTAAATTTTTCCCTCACTAACCCCCTAAAAAAATTGTTTACTATATTCTAGCTAGAATTTCTTGGTTTTCAAATAGTTTCGTTTAGGAGTTAGAGATCGGGACATCTCTACGGAAAAAACAACTTAGCTATTTATTCTACTTTTATAACCGAAATTTAACATTAAAAATAAACTTAAACTATTTCCGTGAAATATAGCCGCAAAAAATATATAAATATAAAAGTCTAATTTCCAACTACGTGGTCCCAGCACGAAGATACATAAATTATCATAAAAGATTCACGATTATTGTATTATTATGTAAGTATATTACATTATTATATACAACATTGTATAAATATATCTTAGTATAATATCTAACCTGTATACACTGGTTTATAACTTTACACATAGCTATGTAGACACTAATTTTACTAATATAATTATTTATTACTTGTTAAGGTGAATTATTATTATCTACATATTGTATATTACATTTATATCGGATCTGATAATTAGTATAATCCCTATCGCAGACGACTGAAAATATATAGTCTGCCGAAATTCGGCGAAAAAAGAAGACAAGACTGTTTTACTGAATTACTGACTGACTATTAACAAACCGTGACAATATATTATCAGGCGAAGTCTGGGACGCCGATGAATTTTTAAGTTTGTAAGGCCGCGTTAATAATATTATATAGCCTCTATTTAGTTTTTATTTAGTATGAAAAGCAATGCGAAAATTCACCTTAACAAAAATAAACCTTTTTTAAACCTACCCTCACATTCATTCATTTCTATTCATATTCCCCATTTTTACATTCCTAATTAGCTATTATGAAAGCTGTATTTATTTATATATCTGCAACAATATTACAACCAAATTATTTCATTTATTTAATCCCTCAAATATACCGCAGACAGTATACAGTATACAGTTATTAATAGCAAGGTCCGTTAAATGACGAAAAAATAACGTTCACTACGTTTTAACAAAGAGATATAGCAAAACCACCAAAAAATATTACAGACAAGAGTCAGCCGTTCTCGGTAAAAAAAATCGGTAGTCTGCGTTAGTTCTTATGCTCAACGCTCATATTTTAAATGTTTTCATCGCACTAAAAATTCTTGTTCATCTAGGATTAACTATATTGAAAAATGCTTTTTACATGATTTCATTTACTTTCTCAGAGTTTTGGTACGGTTTTTTGGTTCTCAAATTATTTATTTATTAAGTAGAATGTAATAAAAATTAACAAACAGGCATTACACATCTATTTTGTGATTTATAATAATACCTATTTATGTATGACCAGCATATTACGCGTTGAAAGTAAGAATAGGACAGACTGACATGTTAATAAATAAGTTAGCAAATAAAAAACTTGAAATATATATTATAAAAAAATTATCATTAATTAAACTTTAAGTTATAGTACTTTCTGTAAAAAAAAGTACATAGAATTTATGTAAAGTATTTTCTTTGCAAAGTACATGACAATATCCGTCCAATTCTTAGTTTGAACATCATAGATGTACCATTTATTACATAAATCACAAAACCGACATAGGTACAAGTATATTTCCATCAAATACAACAATAATTCTAAAAATAGTACACAATACCCGAGATCCAGTGATGTGACTGCACTTTTTAATTAAATTATTTGGGGTTTCTCTTGTGACAGTTTATTCGTGTCTGCAAAAAGAGAAAAAAAATGTTATGCATATTGTTGATGTATCAGATGTCAAAAGTAACAGTAACGGAACTGTAGTAATATTATCTAAGCTCATATTTTAAGTTGTCAAATACCCAATCGTTTCATTTTGTAGAGTTTTAATCCTCATCGTAGATTATAGCTTGATTCAATAAAATAGTGACTTGAATAGTTTTGAATAGGTTCGATTCCCGGCTCAGGAAAGCTTTTAAAAAAATCATTCAATTCAATGTAGATATTCTTATTTTTACAAATAATGGAATGTTTCCTTCGAGTGAAAGTTCATATCTTCAATATTTAAAATAATTGCTCCGTTGTCCATTGGTTTTTCCACCCTGTATATATTTTATAGTAAATACTATTTCTATGCAGGAGACAGACTATAGTACCGCGTACTGGCAAGCGCAGTGTAGGACGACCTCCAGCTCGCTGGTCCAATGACCTAATATTATAGGAGATAGCTGCACTTTTGGTAACTATCGCTAGAAAGGCTGATTCAGTATTAGGTGGGTGCTACGCTCTCCACTGATGACGATAGTGAAGGTCTTCCCGCATGCGGATGTGCCTTTCACTAGATATGGCCGCTCAAAGACGTGTAATGGTTACCAAAAATGAACCATAACTAGAAAGTCTTATTCTTGTAGAGTATTAAAGTATGCGCAGTACCTATGTAAACTCAATATCGAGTCCAACTCAAATGGCTCACCGTTAAACAACGCCGTAATTTCCATATCCTTTCTCTTCTCTACTCTATCCTCTTTCTCCCACATACTCCTCCATATCTAAAGGAAAGATTTCATTTTCTTCGGTCTAGCCATCTTCTCAACCTTCGTTCAAAGAACGACAACAAATTAGCGATGCCAAGCAGTCGCTCGCAATGCTACGGCGACTCCTTCACTGTCAAAGCTGTGATCCTCTGGAATGCGCTACCGAGGGATATCCGACACTCTGTGTCGGTGTCAACCTTTAAACGTCGTCTTAAAAATTACTATTTATCGCTATGAAAGTATAAATATCTATGTAAAGCTCGTGTAAGTTTATGTTATTGTATCTATTATATGAGTATATATTATGTTTTATTTTATTTTTAGATTTATATTGTCATATAAGTAGAATAGTATGTAACTATAGTATGTACTGTTATGTAAGTTTATTATATTGTAATAGTTAGTTGTAATAGATAAGTAGTAGATTGTTATTATTTTTCTCTTAGAAATATACACGTGTGCACCGCCCTGACATCATGCAACCAATCTCCTATCATAAAAAGGTTGCCTGGAAGATATCACTCATAGTGATAAGGCCGCCTTTACACCGTAACAAGTTGTAAACTCTGTTATGATTCGTTTTACCTCTGTTTTATTATTTGTTTGTGTGTAATAAAGTGTTTTTACTTACTTACTTACTTACTCAAAGCCGTAATAAACTTACAAACTGTAAATAATTATTAGCAACTAGCTGAAGCCCGCGACTTCATCTGCGTTGTTTAAGTTTTTTTTATTCCCGCGGGAATTCCTAAATTTTCCGGCATAAAAAGTAGCCTATGTCACTCTCCAGGTCCTCAACTATACCCTTGCCAAAAATCACGTCGATCCGTTGCTCCGTTGCGGCGTGATTGAAGGACAAACAAACACACTTTCGCATTTATAATATTAGTATGATACGATCCAATAATTGCTAATAATTGTTTACAGTTTGTAAGTTTAGAGTGAAGACTTTGTGGAGAGCCGTACACCCACCTAATACTGAATCAGCCTTCTTGGCGATAGTTACCAAAAGTGCAGCTATCTCTCAGTCTATAAAGAAGGTATCTCTTAGTCTACAGGAAGCGGATGGATGAAGATGGCGAAGGACCTTATTTGGCAGCGCGCTCTCGAAAAGGCCTATGTCCTGCAGTGGACGCATACAGGCTGATGGGTGGATGGATGAGACAGACTACATATTTAATGGTAGATGCATACTTTTTGTTGTTCCTTGTGGGCGAGTTATGATTGGAGTGTCCAGGGCTGTCACTCAGCTCCGAGCTGGAACTACGCACGTCCCCGTCCATCTGAAATGTATGTATAATACGTTAGATAGACCAACATGAATCCTTTTTACATATTAAATGAACTATTTACATCATGATAGTATCATAAATAATGTGTCAGACGTGAAAATGTATAGTCAAGTTTCCCTTGGAGCATAGATGAGGTAAAGAAATCGAGAAAAGTGAGCGAAGAAAGCGACGCAGCGCAACGCGACGTGATACGAAATCTACTAATCATCATTACAATACATTGTCGGCCCACTACTGAGCACGAGTCTCCTCTCGGATTGAGAAGGTTTTTTGTTATAGTCCACCACGCTGGCCAAGTGCGGGTCGACACACCTATGTGAACATTATGAAGAACTCTCGGGCATGCAGGTTTCCCCACGATGTTTTCATTCACCGTTTTAGTCTAGGCAATGGGGAGGTTTGTTGTATGGAGACCCACGCATTAAATCCTCAGTCGTTGAAACTTGGCAGGGTTGTAGTATGGTATGAACCAATACTTATACAAAAATATCCAACAAAAAATCCTTCTGGAAGTTAGGTATTTATACCTGAAACTTAATATTTAGGACTGAATATTTTATCGATTTCTTTCTCAAATAATAGTAGGTAGTATATTTACACTCATAACCGAAATATCAAACGAAATAATCATGCAGACCATCGATAATTAACCGATTTTATTATCAAACATAAATTGCGTTTACGCGATAATGTACCTTCCTGCTTTTACAATTAGGTATAGCATAAAAACTCTTACTTCCTTTATGATTTTTTGTTGGATATTTATAGTATATGTTTAACTCATGATACTTTATCATACTGTAAAGTTTCGTCACCTGAGGAATTATTGTTGGGGTAAACTAGCTTTATTGTCTAGACTATTACAGTGATATATTCAATTTCTTAAAACGCACATAACTCCCGAAAAGTCAGAGGTGCGTAGTCAGAGGTGCGTACCCGGGGATCGAACCCACGACTCCGTATAATATGTCGGGTATCTAAACCATAAGCCTTTTATCGCTTTAATCTAATAATAATCCATAGAAAATGAAAAACTTATCTACGCGACAACTTGGAATCCTTCCGCGTCGCGTCGTATCGAGGCGCATTGTCACTTTTGTCGCTCACGTTCGACAGGGCTTTAGAGAAACGCGTAAGCGACGCGCTCTGCTTGGCACTTTAGACGTTCTTGAGTTAGGATTTTCACTCGTATAACGATTTCAGTGTTCGCGATAACAACGTCTTATCTGCCGTGCAACGTGTGTCTCTCACCCGTTGTCCTAGGTGAGCGACGCGACGCGATACGCCATAGAAAATGACAAATTAGTCTACAATTAGTCTTAGTTTAGTATAATTAGTCTTGACGACCTCCGTGGCGCAGTGTGTAGCGCTGTTGTCTTAACGTGCGGAGGTCCCGGGTTCGATCCCGGGCAGGGTCAATTTGGGAATTTATAATTTCTGAATTTTCCCTGGTCTGGCCTGGTGGGTGGCTTCGGCCGTGGCTAGTTACCACCCTACCGGCAAAAACGTGCCGCCAAGCGATTTAGCGTTCCGGTACGATGCCGTGTAGAAACCGAATAGGGGTATGGGTTTAATACAACTGCCATGCCCCTAACAGGTTAGCCCGCTACCATCTTAGACTGCATCATCACTTACCATCAGGTGAGATCGCAGTCAAGGGCTAACTTGTAGTGGATAAAAAAACACGATAATGTAGGCCACGTGAAGGGTCAGCAACTTTTTGATACTCGGTCGTGGTATCGCGTTTGTCGCTCACGTACGACATCTTATCCGCCATGCGTAGCGCGTCGCTTACGCGTTTCAGCGGGAAGGTCCTTGTTTACCTTTTCTTCTAGTCAAGGAAAAACAGACTTTATGTATAACGATCCCTTAATACGCAAACCAGCAAACTCCAATTGTATAAAATATAAATCATTTGGGGTATGTATATTGTATATGCATGCATTTTTTTATATTTTTATTCCATTATTTACATCATGATATTATAAAGTAAAATGTATCCCTCATGCAAATGTATACCAACTCAAACAACTCAATCTGAGTAAATTTTACAGGAGACATTTAAAACACAAAACTCATTTCAACACTTCGAGAATTCAACTATTTTAAAAGTCGACAAAAAGGTCCTTTATATTTTTTGTAGACTATGTACGCGTGAAGCAAAGCTAAATTACGTAAATGATAAAATGGATCATGAATTTGACTCACTCCAGCAATGCTAAGGACAGCGGTTACTTATGTATCTACATATTGATAGAATTGTATTTTTTTTTTCAAAAGAGCTACCATCGACTTTCTCGCTGGTTCTTCTCGGTAGGAATTGTCATTCTGAACCAGTGATAGATTCACTTGACGATTTAATAGCACTTGTAAAAGTTTATTTAAATAAAAACATTTGAATTTAAATACCGTTCATGTATACTTTCTTTTTTAATTTAAAGACTAGCGCTTGGATACAATTAAACTTGCTGGATGAAGTGATACAGCCTAAGGTAGAGCGCGCTTCCACCACTACAGCCCATTAACGTCCCACTGCTGGGCACAGGCCTCCACTCTCATAGGAGAGAGGGAATTAGAGCTTAGACCCACCACGCTGCTCCAATGCGGGTTGGCGGGCTTTAACGACTATTATCATGTTAGTGATAATAGCCGGGACCGACGCCAACTTCCTAACTCCGGGCTAGTGCTGAGAATTTCTAGTCAGAAAAACCCAACACTTATTATGGCCCGACCCGGGACTCGAACCCGGGACCTCGTCAGCCGCAGTCAAACATGCTAACCACTAGACCAACGAGGCAGTCAGAGCGGGCTTGCCTAGATGTAAATACTTTTAATTGCAATTTATTTAGTTGCAAATCGCTTTCCGACTTTGTAATCACGAAAAAGAGTTATCTGGTTTGCTTGATGGAATAGCAGTAATAACTCCCAAACTGCCCCAATAAAGAACTAAACTAGAACGAAATCTGATGACCAGCTTCAACACAGTCTTGTCTGTTCTACGCCTAGATTTTGTAATGCGCGAAGCCGAAAGCTCGCGCAGGAGGTCCCAATGAAGTGATCCTAGAAGGCCGAGTGGAGTGAAAAAGGATTTAGGCGAGCGAAGCGAGCGATTTTATGAATTTCGAAAATGAGTCGTAGTCTGAAAAAATAGAGCATCTAATATAAAATCAATAGTTTCATATACAGAGTAATTTGTGTAATATGACATCAAAATTAAAATGTTTGTTTTTTTTTAATACATTATTATGTTTTGCAGTATTACTAACCCATGAGAGGCTGTTGTTATTTTTAAATGAATCCGGTACATATGCTCTATTCTTTTTAATGCCAATAAAATATACGCGTATATAACCCGATTTTTTTTGAACTGCCGTTTGATACAATGATTGTCAATAGTTTGTCAGATGATAGATTAATTATAGATGGGATAGGTCGGTTCGAATTTTCGGAAAATAAAATAATAATACTATATTTCCAAGCCCAGTTACTTGGTTGTTAGTATAAAGCTCAATAAAATATTGTTAAAAGTTATAATACCTTTAATCGATGATTAAAAACCAAAATAAAAGAAAATTTACACCCGACTATAGATAAAATAAAAAAATATTCGTATTCAAAAGAAAAATTAGATACTCAATAATTATAATAGCTTATATGCAACTGACAATGTTTTTACTCACATAATTTTTTAAGGTATTTGTATTACTATCTTTTTCATTCATCTGAAAAATAATAATTAGTAAGAAAAAGTACCGGGGTCTTAATTTTTACGTTAGTGACGTATAAAAATTTTGAAAAAAATTTAAGTACAATATTTCTTAACCTAAGTTCAATTTTCTTTATTTAGTAAAGTTTATAAAAATTACAAATTAATAAATTGACCCAGCCGAGAATCGAACCCGGGACGTACAACAGCTATAACAAACAGAACGCGCGACGGTAACTTGACCAACGAAGCAATGGCGCTTTTACACACCTGTCCTTGTCCCCGCCATATCGCTGTCCCGCTTTTCAGACTAGATGGCGTTAGTAAAATAAGTTCACATTATTTGTTTGACAGGTCCCGTCTATGTAAATTGAGGTCGTTGTTCAGAGGTCTTCATAAGTGACACCAAGCAAGGACAAACACATAAAAAGCTTTTGTGCACTTCTATTGTAGTTATGCCAACTGCAATTGGGTATTTGACAACAAGTCAAATCAGTGTCTTTTTTTCGAGCGTCAAAATGCGCGCTTGGTATGGGATGTTGTATAAAATACTGACTAGTGATGTCATCAAAATTCGAAGCATCCTTTTACTCCAATCGATATTTTAAAATGGTTTTCAAACACAAACCTAACAGGGGACGAGGATATTACGACTTTTGGGAGATCCATAATATTTATGAAGTTTTTGAGATGGTGATTAAAAAAACCCCCGGCTGAGTTTGTTGTGGGCTCTTCTCAGACCAGGGCGCGTTTGTAACCCTCGTAGTTAGTTTAGTTTTAAGATACCGTAATTGATCATCACCATCATGTTTTACTTGTTTCGGACGTCAATACTTTGTACAGTGTACCTAAATCATACTAATATTATAAATGCGAAAGTGTGTTTGTTTGTTGGTTTGTCCTTCAATCACGCTGCAACGGAGCAACGGATCGACGTGATTTTTGGCATGGGTATAGTTAAGGACCTGGAGAGTGACATAGGCTACTTTTATCCCGGAAAATTAAAGAGTTCCCGTGGGAATCAAAAAAACATAATTCACGCGGACGAAGTCGCGGGCATCAGCTAGTTGAATAAATAAATATTGATTGATTGATTGAATAACACGAATTTTCTTTCTATGTTCTAAAGTTTATTTTATGATTTTACGGTTAATTATGCACAAAAACGAAAAGAAAATACCCTTTTCTAAAAAATGATGATGCACATTTCATACCCTGTAAATGAGTTCGAAAGTTAAACTTCCCGGCCTAGGCCAGCAAAGAATGTATGTATTTTCATTACATAATATCATAAGTTTGAATTTGGAATCTTTCTTCCTATATATCTTGTAACTAGTTATAATATAATGTTCTTTGGCCTAAATAGTTTAAATTTAGAACTCTACCCTATTACGCGTTCAGCACTCACAGCGCAAAAAAAATATTAAAAGTATAATATTTATTTTTTTCGTCTAATTACGACCTAAAATATTGAAATTGTATGCTTTGTCAAAGTCAAATTTTGTGTTGACCCATGTAATCAATCATCATATCATACTAATATTATAAATGCGAAAGTCACTTTGTTTGTTGGTTTGTTGGTTTGTTGGTTTGTCCTTCAATCACGCCGCAACGGAGCAACGGATTGACGTGATTTTTGGCATGGGTATAGTTGAAGACCTGGAGAGTGACATAGGCTACTTTTTATCCCGGAAAATTAAGGAGTTCCCGCGGGAATAACAAAAAACTTAAACCACGCGGACGAAGTCGCGGGCATCAGCTAGTAAAAAATATATTTGAGTAGTTGTCAAATACCCAATATCGCAGTCGACGTGCAGTTCTAACGAAGTCTGTATGTTTAGACAGTAAGGGCGCGCGCACACTGACCTGGCCCGCCTTGACCGCATAGTAGGCGATCTGCAGGATAAGGCACGTCCACACCACGTGCAGCATCAGCAGCAGACACAGCAGCGAGTTGAAGATATAGTACGCGGGGAACATCGGCACCAGCATCGGCGCGCGGATCGACGTGCTGGAATACACAACAATAGTACTTTGTTCAGTGAGGGAAGAAAGTGACCGAGTATAGTGCTTTATACTACACCTGCGACGAAAATAAGCGATAATACTATGAAATCATTCAATGTCAATGAAAATATTTAACAATCTGCCAGACTACATAAGGAACATCGGAAAAGAAAAAGAGTTGAACAACACGCTAAAAAACTATCTGATTGAAAAATGTTACTACAATATTAATGAATTTTTAAATGATACTGACGACCTTCGTGGCGCAGTGTTGAGCGCTAGCGGCAAAGACGTGCCGCCAAGCAATTTAGCGTTCCGGTACGATGCCGTGTAGAAACCGAATAGGGGGATGGGTTTAATATAACTGCCATGCCCCTAACAGGTTAGCCCGCCACCATCTTAGACTGCACCATCACTTACCATCAGGTGAGATCGCAGTCAAGGGCTAACCTGTAGTGGATAAAAAAAAAACAATAATAAAATCGGTCTCCCTACCACTGTGCACTATTCTGTTGCCACACCCAAACTGGGTATCCATAGCATGCCTTGTTTAATTATGACTATGACTATAACTTCACTATCACTACTGGAATACATTTTGAGATAGGTTGCAATGACGAACTTTATTCCTCGTTTTAAAAAAAGTCAGACGGCACTTTCCGAGCGGGTGTAGTAGTATAAAATATATTCAAACAGGATACTAATATTATAAATGCTGAAAAAAAACTTTGGATCGATGATTGGATGTTTGTTAGTCAATCACACCAGAACGGCTGATCGGATTTGGATGCAATTCGGCACAGAGATAGATTATAGTCCGGAATACACTTTTTATCCCGGATAATTTGGTAGTCCGTAGTTAGGTATGTAAAAATTTAATCCACGAGGTTGATGTCAATCAAAATGCGAATTTAAAACTATGGAAAGTGTTACCTTTCGTGGAATTTCGACTGTGGTAGCTAACCCTGACGACGCCGAAAGGTGAGGGAGAAACAAGATCAAAAGGTTTACAAAAGGGCACAATCTCCGAAATATATGACGGTTTAAGGTCTGGTCCCTCTTGAGATGCACAGAGCGGCGCGGCACGTAGCGGCAAATATTATTTGTATGAGTTTATTGTGGGTTCTTCTCAGACAAGGGCGCGTTTGGAACCCCGTAGCTTTAGTTTTAAATTGCTGTAGTTAATTATCACCATCACGTCTTATACTTAGTAAACGTGACGTTCAGGTACTTTGTAGCTACCTATATTTAATCAAGATACTTTGAGTTGAGTACTTTGTTTGAGTTTGAGTTTGAATTCTGCCGCTACGTGCCGCGCCGCGCCGCACCTTTATAGTACCTTTAAGCAGCGTTCCCTGGCAAATCTCACCTCCATATGATATAGAAGGGGAAGATGCCGACTCTGGTTCCAATCCACATCACGATGAGGCAGAGGAACAGCGCGTCGCACAGCTTCTGATAGCGTGCGTACTTCGCTGCCTTCACAGACTGTGGGGAAACACATGAACACATATTATTATAGGAGATAGCTGCACTTTTGGTAACTATCGCTAGAAAGGATGATTTAGTATATGGTGGGTCCTAGGCAGAGGCGGCTCGTGAAAGATCATATTGGGAGTTCACTAAAAAAAAGAAAATGCTAACCAATTATTTGTAAATGAAGTCCATTCGGCGGTCATTACGTTATATTGTTCCATTTTAATCGCCTACACTATTTACATAAATCACAGTCTTTTTCACATAAATACACAACACAATATGTACACTATTTAAAACAACAATACAGATTTTCTAGCCAATGTACAATGATCCGACGCACTCGCGAAGAAATCAAAATAAATTTACTTTCGTATTTTGTGTTTTGTTTACATCTTACCGGCATAATACGAATAAAAAAAAAATACTCGCGAGTTTTAACTTTCTTCGTGACAACAGGCCATGTCATTTAGTCGGGTAATATCGCGAATGCGTACTTCGTGTCAGGAGCGCCGCTCCATATTTACCGAATGTCTCATACAAATCTTTTGTCTCACGCGCCGCTCGCATCGAATGTTCTCTTTTACTCTCATTACATTTCAATAAGAACGTTGTACTAAACTTTCGTCTATAGGAGCGTTGTTCTCAGCGCTCCACTTAACAAAAATACCATGTATTAAATTTGTGTTGATTGATGAAATAAGTAGTAAAGTAGGTAGGTAGGTACTTATGGATATTCATGATTAAAATGACAATGGGAATAGATTTATATAAAAATATTTATAACGTTTATAGCAAAGTTTATTTGATTATTATACCTACCTAGTACCTATGTATTTTTTTAAATTTGGTGGGAGTTCACTGCACCAGCGCTCCTTTGAGCGAGCCGCCTTTGGTCCTAGGTAGAGGTGGTTAATATAACACGTAGCTCTACAAACAGCGCGCTATTGTTCCATAGCGCGGATAACGTGCTATGTGAGGAGCCGCCATAACGCTACGGCGGCGTTATGAATATCACGCGATCGCGCACGGCGTCTCGTAGCACTTGTAGCGGCGCCCGCCTGCCGGTAGCGCGCTGCCGCTGACCGATGGGGTTAGTCTCGCGTAACTAACGCGCTGTTGTGAGTGAACGTCATCTTTGCGAGTTACGGAAATTAGCGTGCTGCAAGACATCGCGCATGCCAGCCGGCCACACGCTTTCTTATAACAAGTGCGTTATAACATAGCGGTTTTTAAAGCATGCAAAAAAATTATAGTTTATAGTCCATAGCGTGGTATGGATATTATAGCAGTTTTGAACAACTCTAGCCCTCTGGGCTCTCCACTGATGACGATAGTGAAGGTCTGCCCACATGCTGATGGGCTTTCTACGCACGCTACGGACTTTTAACTTTAAATTTTTAGTCCACATTTTTTGTTTGACAGGGCCCGTCTATGTAAATTGAGGTTGTTGACTTTCGCTAAAGCTTTAACAATTATAGAAAGAGAAAATAGCCACATAACGTATGTAACTTGGCTAGGGGGGCTGGAATCCACCTTTGGCACATACCTCAACAAATATATCGGCGCAGTCGTGCAGTAACAGCACCAATGTGCCGATACGATGCAAATTGCACACCCAGCTGAACGACAGCAGCGCTATAGTGGCGATGTGGTGCACGAACATTTGCCAAAAGTCCTTCCGCCGCACGTCCCAGAACTGGGAGATGGTCAGCGACCAGTAGAACGCTGCTGACACCATGTAGTACCACCACACGTCGTTTGTTATACCCTGGAACGAGGAACAACATTGTTATTAGCTTATTTAAATATTTTGTAATACCATATTTTTCCAAATTTTTTTTGGTCCAAAAAACCGACTTCCAAAGCCACTGCGACAATATACTTGCAAACGGTAATTAGCAATGGTACAATTGGTGGCCTTTCGTTTTGAAGCGATCTCTACCAGGCAACCATGTAACGATGTAACAATCCTTTGTTACATTAAGCCAGTGAGAAAATTCAAGGGGGTACTTTATTTAAAACGAAAAATTATAATAATCTAATCCTAGACAATAATATAAAATATAACTTTCCTCTTGAGACTAGTCTGATGGGTGGAGAGTAGAGACACAAACACCAGCGAAGAAGCCACAGAAAATAAACAGTACAATACAATACAGTCTGATAACAGTACAACAGTACAATACAGTCTAATAAAATTTGGTGTACATCAAAGAATATTTAATGTACACCAAATTTTATTAGACGTTTGTTGACCGAGCGAAGCGAAGGTCTCTGAGTCTACTTGAGTGAATTTGCACTTGTCCGTCCTAGGGTTGCCAACCATACTATAATACTATTATTATTGGTATTGTACTGTATTTCGGGTCTGCGTACTATATACTGTTGAAGAAGCACATAGTACGCAAAAATATTCCATAAAATACTATTTTTGTGAAGTGTACTATATTTTTTTATAGCTTAGTCCGAAAAATACTATATTTCGCTAAGAAATGTTAGCAACCCTATCCGTTTGTCTGTCAGAGCCTTATAACTTCTGAATTACTGAACGTAATTACTTCAAATATAAATATAATATGTAAACCGATGGCCTCCCGCCAAATATGGCTTAAAAAGTTATAAAAATCTTTATTTCAGGGGGGCTCTCATAGAAGCGAATGCGAAGTAAAAGATTTTTTATAGCGTTACATATGGTTGCGGTATGTCATTTTAAAGATAATTAGGAATAGAGTCTAAAAACATTTTTGTTTAAATTTTTCCCTTAAAATTGACGAAATGGGGGACTTTCAAAGTGGTGATTTTCTAACGTCCAAAGTTGACCTCAGAACTCTCAATTTTCTGAAAGGCTAAGACTGAAACTTGATCAATTATTTGAATTATATCCTGTACTTGAACAACAAATACATTAGATAAATATTATAAGGAAACGAAATTATTTAATTTTTAATGAGATTTAGTATTTTTAACAGAACCTCACAATGATGTCAATAGATGGCGCTAATGGTCAAAGTTAACTATTACAATATTTTCTGAAAGGCTGAGTCTGAAACTTGTTCAATTATTTGAATTATATCCGGTACTTGAACAACAAATACTAAAATGAGATAAAATTATAAGGAAACGAAATAATTTAATGTTCACTATTTTTAACAGAACCTCACAATGATGTCAATAGATGGCGCTAATGTTAAGAGATAAATATTTTAGGGAAACGAAATTGTTTAATTTTTAATGGGCTTCAGCATTCAGTCAGTTTAACAGAACTTCACAATGATGTCAATAGATGGGGCTCTGTAAAAGTTTATTCGTTTTATGGATACCGCGAGGTCTCAGTTCGGGGCGAACCACTAGTAAGTGATGTTTGTTTTTGCTATCTGATATAAAACCGAGTTTCTTGCTGGTTCTTCTCGGTAGGAGTGGCATTCCGAACCAGTGGTAGATTCGCTTGACGATTCAAAAGCACTTGTAAAAGTTTATTTCAATTTAAAAAAACAATTGTATTTTTTTTTGTAATTTTGAAAAAAATAAAACATTCAAATTTACCTGATGAGGGTATCCGATATAGCACTGGTCGATGTCCCACAGCCAGTCCTTATCCCACAACACGACGAGGCCGAACACAAAGTTGCAGACGTAGAAGCCGCACTTGAACACGTTCTCGCAGAACTTGACCAGAGTTGAGGGCTTGTTCTGGGCACGCCGCCGCCGGAACCAGCGCTCCACTTGCCGCTCCGACATGTCTAGCTGCTTGGCCAGCGCGCATACTTGCTACCAAGAAACACATGGTTTTTGACACGGTTTTATTAGTTTTTGACGTAATAACGTCTTATAAATTGATGAACACCGGCTGCACGCACGAAAAAGTGTCACGTTCCGCCTGAGCCTGAGCGTGCAAGTGAGAGCGCGGAACAAGCGATAGAGAGGCACGATCGGCCCAAGCGTTGTCTTGTGACACATTTATCTCTCTTCTCGCGTGACGTCAAAGCTAGCAGTTCGAATAGTTCTGCTACTGGAACGCTGCCACGCGAGCTTCTTCGAGAACTTCTAGTTATTACGTAAAACTATCGTCCGCAAACCGACTTTACAGACAAGCGTAATTTAACATAGTTAAATAACACATTTTTTTTTAATTTATAGACTGGCGCTTGGCTATCAGACCTGCTGGAATTAGAGATAGTAGTAGTATTGAGTGATAGTAGTAGGATACTGGTATTAGTCTAAGTTCCAAGGACGCGTCAGCAGCGATTTGCTTCCTCGTTTCTAATTCGAACCGCTAGGGTATGGAATGCCCTTCCGGCTTCCGGTTTCCCCTCCTCTTTTAATATATAGGTATCCTCAAGTCAAGAGTGAATAGGAATCTTCTAGGCAAGCGCACTCAACCTTAGACTGCATCACCAGTTGCAAGCAAGTCTGATTGCAGCCAAGCGCAAGCCTACATTTATATTTTTTAAAAACCTGTTTTGATTCTTATAACGGCTTTGACACACAAACTGACAAAATGAGACTTATATATTTGTTTTACCACGGAACCCCAAAAATAATAAACTATGTGTGTGTGTGTTAATGATGTCCCCCCCTGCAGTGTAGGGGCAGAGGGCTTTTACAGTGTTGCGCCATCTCGAGCGGTTAGAAGCTACGCCCTTGACCTCATCCCACGTTATCCCTATCCTCGCGACCTCCGGCAGAACCGTACGCCGCCAAGTTTGTTTGGGTCGACTATAAGCCGTGCGAATTAAAATGGTCGTAAAATATTGAGAGGTACAGTAGCGTTTCGAAGCACCATGTCAATAGTCATCTGCAGTCATCCCATTCGAAAGGCATAGTAACGAACTAATGCTAAATCCATGTCAATGACACCCGAACAAAGGAATTTGCTAAGCTTCATTAACCAAGGTCAAGTCGTTAAGGTTGTCATTTTACGGTAAACGAATATTGCTGCCGTGGCGATCTTTGAAGCTTTTTTTTTAATTACTAGCTGATGCCCGCGACTTTGTCCGCGTGGATTTTTGGTCTCTCGACCAAAGTATTAAAAGTGTCCTATGTACTAGTCCAGACTATAATCTATCTCTGTGCCTAACTTCATGCAGATCCTTTCGGCTGTTGGGGCGTGATTGAGTAACAAACAACCATGCATCCAAACTTTCGTTTTTAGGCGTTTGCCCTAAGAGGATGTGCGTTTGTTTGTTTGTATGTTTCTTTGTTCACTTTTTTGTTACCACTTTCCTGGAAAACTATTGGCCCGATAATAATGCGGTTTTTTGTATTGGATGTGTATAGCTTCTGAGAAGATTCTTAGATAAGTTTTAAGGTCATAGTCCACCAAACTGCGCTGCAATCGTTATTTAGTGATTATTTTATATGGAGGATTTCCCAAAAGTCGTAATATTCACGTCCCCTGTTAGTTTTATGTTGAAGAATAATTGAAAACTATCGATTAAAGTAAAAAAGTTCGTCAAACTTTGATGACGTCTCAATTCAGTATTTCATACAAAATCCCACGCTAAGCACGCGTTTTGACGTTTGAAAAAAGATGCTGATTTGACTACTTGTCAAATATCCAATTAGCGACAGTAATATGTTAAAAATTTAATTTAAAAAAAAAAAAGATACGCGCCGAATTGAGAACCTCCTCCATTTTTGGAAGTCGGTTAAAAAAGTGAATTTACCTGCTGTGATGTTCTAGGATTTTCTTTGTACGCCGCCTCTAATTTAGGATTCGGAGGTGGTTCCTTGGGTTTTCTGTCCTTAATGCCTAGGTACCGGCCGAATGGCGCGAAGACCAGTCTGTAATGCAGAAAATGATGTTCGTTAAGACGGACAGAATTTTCTATTAGATTTTTTATCATTCCAGTACAATTTAGCCCTTGACTGCAATATCGTGGCAAATGATGAATTATTACGTCAGGGGTATGGCAATCAGTTACTACACAGCATGATTCGTACCGGAACGCTTAATCGCTTACACGGTTTTGCTAGTAGGATGATAACCAGCCACGGCCAAAGACAGAGCAGAAAATTACAAATCCTCAGATGAAACCTGCCGGGGATAGAACCCGGGACATCCAACTTGTAAGACCACATCGGTCACCCCTGCGCAAGGGAGGTCATCAAAATATGCGGCTGGGCTAAATGTTTCCCACAAAAATCAAACAGAGACTAGTTAAGTAGTTAACTAGGCATTTAAAACTTCTATTTAGGAAATGAGGTTAACAAGCGGAAATAGCAGTCTCAAACTCTCAACGAGTTTGACGAGATTAGCGGCCGTTTGAATATATTAAAGCATTCTGTCTACCCATATTTAGCTGTTACCTGATTTTCTATGTCATCTTACGCAATAAAGTTTTCTTTATTGTAGCCTTGAACTTATCAAGTTGTAATAACTAAATGTATCTTTGTCAGATAGAGGAGAAATTGGTATTTAATAAATAACAATCTTATTCGTCGATAGACGTCCACAGCTGGACATGGTTCTCTTTTAGGGATTCCCACACGCCGCGATCTTAGGGCGATCTCATTTTATTAGCGTTACGTTCTTCGGCGCGTATAGGTATTTAAAGTCCGTTTTTGGCAGCGCGTAGGCGTTCGCGTGATTGAGTAACAAACATCCATCCATCCGTCCATACTTTCGCATTTTAATCCATACTAATATTATAAATGCGAAAGTGTGTCTGTTTGTCTGTCCGTCTGTCTGTCTGTCTGTCTGCTACGCTTTCACGGCCCAACTACTCAACCGATTTTGATGAAATTTAGTATAGAGATAGGTTACGTCCCGGGAAAGGACATAGGCTACTTTTTATCCCGGAAAATTAAAAATTTCCCTCGGGAATCAAAAAAATGTATCTGTTCAACCGATTTTGATGAAATTTGGTACAGGGATAGATTGTATCCCGGGGAAGAACATAGGCACAGAGATAGATTATAGTCTAAAATAAAACTTTTTATCCCGGAAAATTGAAGAGTTCCCGCGGGAATCAAAAAACATCAATCCACGCGGCCGAAGTCGCCAGCATCATCTAGTAATAAATAAAATAGCTTTGTATTATTCCTCATATAACATTTACATTAATACATTAATATTATAGTAAGCTGTAATACTTAAATTAATACGTAAAGTATAGATTGCAATATTTACATACGTATAAAAATCCGAATCAAGCACTTTTTGTTCCAACTTCAGGTTACGGTCAAACGCTTCGGTTATATTTAACCACGCGGTAGAAGATCATAACGTAGATAAGCAACCTCTATGCATTATTTGTGAGTTAGCATTGGAATCTGCCTCGACTGCCTCGTTGGTCTAGACTCTAGTGGTTAGCATATAGTCGACTGCGGATCACGAGGTCCTGGGTTCGATTCTCGGTCGGGCATTAAAGTTAGGTATTGGGTTTTTCAATTAAGAAATTCTCAGTGCCAGCCCGCTGCCCGGAGTTGGAAGTTGGCGGTGTTTCAACCCCGTGCCTCGGAGAGCACGTTAAGCCGTCGGTCCCGGTTATTATCACTAACATGATAATAGTCGTTAAAGCCCGCCAACCCGCATTGGAGCAGCGTGGTGGGTCTAAGCTCTAAATCCCGCTCTCCTATGAGAGTGGAGGCCTGTGCCCAGCAGTGGGACGTTAATAGGCTGTAGCGAATCTTGTCGCGGCGACCATGAACGCGTTCACACTTAACTCATTGTTTAGAATTTAGAGTTTAGAGTGAGACTATACTGGGGTTTTGATAATTACGATACGATTACGATACTGCGCACGCACACACTTTTGCACTATAATATCTCCCGCGCAGATGGCTAATCTCTCTAGAGATAGGCTACAGTGGCCGAAATTCGGTAGAAATTACTTCTAAAGAGATCAAGATGGGAAGCTCTAGGAACCTCTCAATCAAGGCTAAGGACAACCAGCACAACAGGCAATCAAGTACACTGGAAAACTCAACTCTGTCCGAAAAATAAGGAAATTAGGACATGACCAGCATTCAGATTCCGATATTCATAATCCATGTACTAGATATGGCTTATACCTATCCAGTATCCATACATGCTAATATTATGAATTCCAAAATGTGTTTATTTGTTACCGATTAGCCTATCAGTTTAACCGATATGGATCTAATTTGGTAAAGGGATAGCTTGCATCCTGGATACAGACATAACGCGGATACTTTTTAGCCCAGAAAGTTAAAGAGTTCTCAGTTCTCACAGGATTACGAAAAATCTTAACCCACACGGACGAATTCGTGAGTATCATCTAGCTATAGGTAATACGTTATCTTTGTAAATAATTGTAGGTTTGTTGTAAAGATAAGCTAAGCAATTTCAGCTGATAGATTATTATTATTCATGAAAAAGTTATATCATCCCGAAATATTGTGTGTCTTATCACCATTTTAAAATTGTAATAATATATTACTTGTTTTTTTTATTTGTTTTACAGCACTGGATTCAAGTCTTTTTTGGCCAGAAGAGATAAGAGAAAAAATAAAGACATCAGCCTCCTAGTTGGGATTCGCGGTTCGATCCCCTGACATGCACCTTAACTTTTTAGAGTAATGTGGGTGTTAAGTTATAAGTTACAAGCTGATGCCCTCAACTTTGTCAGCGTGGAATAAGTTTTTAATTCCCACAGGAACTCTGTAAAATTCCAAATTTCAAATTCAAGTGCTTATGAATAGTCAAATGAATCTATCATTGGTTCAGAATGCCGTCCTACCGAGAAGAACGGGAACTTGGTGGTTGCTCTTTTGAAAAAATATATGGTATGTTTACAATTATAATCTACATACACATACATACAACATAATATACAGATACATAAGTAACCGCAGTCTTGAGCATTGCTGGAGCGAGTCAATTCCGGGATAAAAAGTAGCCTGCTTCACTCTCCAGGTCCTCATCTATACCCATGCAAAAAATCACATCGATCCTTGCTCTGTTGCGACGTGATTGAAGGACAAACAAACAAACTTTTGGTATTATAATATTAATATGATAACCATGAAGTAAAACACCATTCAGGTTTCCTGCATGCTCGAGAGTACCCTATATTCTCAAAGGTGTATGAAGTATGCCAATCCTTACTTGGCCTGCCATAGATCCTTCTCATTCTATAAACAGCTACAACTACCATCACTTAAAGCTGTATTGTTTTATTTGAATTATAATTTAGTTGAATTATAATCCTTATTTCAGAGACATCAAGGAACGTTCACATAAAGCTGTCGTTTCACGCACAACAGACTTTCAGACAACTGGAGGTTTAAGTGTGGAAACCTGCCCAGTAGGAAGAAAGAAAGCTGTCGTTTTAAGTGATGGTAGTACAGTCTGTGTCGATTGAATTGAGCCAGACAGTAAACAAATATGGCGGTACTGATCACGTGACTTTATTTTGGTATGACCTCTAGTGATGTACCATTGCTGAACTATATCGGGAATGAACTATTGAACGAATAAACTCTGATGCAAAGAATAATTTCTTTTTATATACTCTACTTGCGAAACCCTACTTCATACTAATATTATAAATGCGAAAGTCACTTTGTTTGTTGGTTTGTTGGTTTGTCCTTCAATCACGCCGCAACGGAGCAACGGATTGACGTGATTTTTGGCATGGGTATAGTTGAGGACCTGGAGAGTGACATAGGCTACTTTTTATCCCAGAAAATTAAGGAGTTCCCGCGGGAATAACAAAAAACTTAAACCACGCGGACGAAGTCGCGGGCATCAGCTAGTAGACAATATTTTAAAGATATTATATATACAAAATGTATTCTTTATAGAATTAATTTACCCCCTACCTTTCCCCTTTTGATACTAACTTTTTTATTAAAAACAACACCCCTTTGTAAAAGGGATATTGTTAGTTCGGAATTTGCGACTTTTCATAGAATAAAACATTATTTCGGAAACGCATATCATTCTAACTATCTATTTATGTGTGGGTAAACAACGCTATTTTAAAACTACTTGATTTACATAACTCGATTAGGATTTCGAATATATATCGAGTATATTCGATGTTTATGGTCACTCACTTCGTATCATTCATTCATTTTCAGTCTGTGGTTGCAATGTAATCCCTGCACAACACTATAAAAATTCAAGAATGCGTCATGTCAAAACTGATATTTTGTTATAATCTGTGAGGCATAATTTGTGTTTTCTTCAAGTTTGTAACAAAATTATTAGCATAATCATGGATAAATTGAAGAAATAAGACGTGAATAATTTACTATAGATGTTGTTTGTAGACCACAAGGCGTTTGTGCGTGTTTTTAATTGTTCCATCATAGTGAAAAGTGTTGACGAAGTCACGGGTTGGCAGAAAGGTGTGTTTGTTTACATTTTGGCTCAAGTCTATCAGTACTTACTATAATGCCCCTGTGCTTAGTAGTTAGTGGGATGGTCATATGACATAGTAATGCAGTTCATTTGATATCGTCGCTCATTCACCAATTTTCGAAAAATCCACATTTGTAAAGCCATTTTATCTTAATGGCTAGTTTTGGGCTAAATCCAAGGCCCGCGGTGCCAGACCCTGGCATAAGAAGTCCCTACAAAATACCTATGTCTAGTGGTGAACGTCTTTCGGTTGATGACAACAACTATGTAATGAATTTCGCCATTGCCATAAAATCAATTATGTATGAAATATAATATTATAAGTACCTAATAAAATTCTGAACTAGTAGTTCCCTCTTAGTAACATTTTGAATATTGTAATAACGTATTAAATCCTTCAGGTGATTCCAACCAATCACTGTTCAGCTATTGTAATACCATGAAGTGAAACTATAAAAAGTTTTACTACCGCAAGTCACATTCGTTGGGTAGTAAAACTGCATAGACAGGTACGAAATCAACCTTGATCAGATAATAGCTCAGTAACTTTGTATATTGTGCATTTGGCATTTCAGTTTGACAATGAAACCTCGATGAATTAACAAAGATTGAATATTATATTGTGCACCAGTGCAATAACAGCATCAGCCATAATAAAACTGTTATATCTTCATCCATGATTAAGGAATCTTGACCCTACTTTCTTTTTGCTTTAACCCACCAAAACTTTGTGGTGGATTACAGCTACTACTGCTATTTAGTCTAAAATATAATATTTTTTGTGGGTGTGTGACTATATGGCACATAAATGTGAACTAAAAGGTTAACTCAATAAACTTAAGACATAGGGGAGGATATAGACGAAAATTAATTCATTTTCATGAGATAAGCTATCATTTGCAATGTTTGTTATTACTAAAATAAACTCAGAAAATGCTGTCAAAGGTGATATTGTCATTATTTTATTTATATTGAATTAATATTTTTTATCAGTCAACACCTAAACTTTTTGTGGTTAAAAACCTGGCTGTAGTACTTCACATATGACGGTTTTTAAGACATTTCTGATATGAATTGCGACAGTGTTCAGCATCCTTTTATTCTGGCTTTCCTTCTTTACATAATTCCTAGCCTGTTAGAAGGCTTCAGCCATGGCTTTAATGGGAATAAAAAGCCTATGTCACGCTCCAGGTCCTCAACTATATCCATGCCAAAAATCTCATCAATATGTTGCTCCACTGCGCAGAATTGACATTGAAGAACAAACCAACAAACAAAACCCTTTCGCATTTACAATATAAGTATGATTTAACTATAATTTCTACAGCATGATGGTCGCAATTAGCTTTGACTAGCGAATGCCCGCGACTTCGTACGCGTGGTTTCGAGGTTTTTTGGTTCCCGCTGGAACTCTTTAATTTTCCGGGATAAGAAGTAGTAATGTGCTATTCCAGACTATAATCTATCTCTGTGCCAAATTTCAGCCAGATCCGTTCAGCCGTTGAGGCGTGATTGAGTAACAAACATCCATACATCCATACATCCATCCAAACTTTCGCATTTATAATATTAGTAAGATTAGCTTACACCCTTTCGGGAAACGGTTTCAAAAGGTTTAACAGGTAAATATTTATTATTTAAGTACTTGGCATTCTTATAAGTCAAAGATTAATTATGTAGGTTACCTACTAAAAACATAAGCTTCACACTGATTCTTTGGCTCACTAAAGTAGAACTACTGTTTAGTTCTACTTTAGTGAGCCATATAGTTCTTAGCCGGTTCTTGTTACTTACACAATGTCAAGCATTATTTCAAATAAGTAGTAAGTTATGTACCTGAAATTAAAATATGTACCTAATTCTGTGAAGAATTATTTCATCAGTCTTAACGGTCTGGCCAAAGCTTCCGCTGTTTTATAAATTATTCGCATAAATTACCTTCAATGTTGATAAAAAATCAGAATGACTCAAATATACCGTACACGCCCCCAGAAACTTAGATATGCGTGACGGTACTTTCATAGGTTATTAGGCTTACCTTTCTAGCAAGTAGCGCAAGGTTATGAAGAAGAGTGCTAAAGGTATCGGAACAAAGACATGCCGATGGTCCGTATAAACTACGGCTTTATCCGGCCCGGGTGCTAAATCGGCCCATGTTGTGTTAGGCGGCAACCACACTTCCTCGTTCCAAAAGCCTTGCACGAGCCGCTGAAGCATTTTACTGCGACACTTTCACACCACTGATTCACGAGGTAACAGACGCGAATTCTAGGATAAGTAGGATTGCTATAGCTATTATTATAATTTGATTTTTATAATTTGATTTAGTGACGGCCGACGGCAACCGACGGGCGGGACCGCGGGAGGCAAGTGCGGAGCGGAGGGCGGGGGGCGCAGGTCAAACGCAAACGACCATATCACCATAGACTTTTTTTTTTTTTTTTTTCTCTTCTGGCTTTACACAGATTAGCCAATGTCAGGTTTGTAATTTATGTTAAAAGTTAGGGAAACCTAAGAGTATAAAATTATTAAAAAATCGGGATTTGGAATTGGAAAGGAAAAGGGTTGGATTTTTTTTTTTTTTTTTTTCAAAAATATATACATGAACTATATCTTGATATCATTTTTTTCTAGAAATAAAGTTATAGCTTTGTAAACATTATAAGAATTTGTATATAATAAACATACTATACATGTAGGAAATGGAACATGCAATGATTCGAGATGAGCAAGAAAGGCAGATCGATCATACAGAGTACATGCAAAGAAAACATGGTTCAAGTCTCCATACTGCCCACAGGAACAGTGAGGATCGGGAACAATTTTCATCCTGTGTAAATGCGCCGGGGTACAAACGTGACCCAGGCGCATTCTACAAAGAACAGAAGTGACAGTTTTTGGGAATACTAATTGACTAAACCATGGTTTCCTCGGAATGGACGTTTGAATTTTTCTATAATGTTTACCTACTGAACTATCGTTATTCCATACCCCATCCCACGCTTCATACAAATATACTTTGGATAAATTTATCAAGTCTGTACAATAATTGGTATATGGCACAATATCTCCTACGCGAATAGCCTCTTTTGCCAATTGATCGGCTCTTTCGTTTCCTGGTATGCCCACATGGCTTGGAATCCAAACCAACATGACATCACAGTTTTTCTGTGAGCACTTGTACAAAAGATCTCTAATGCCAAAAATAATTGAAGACTGCTTATGGGATTTGAATGGAAATCTATTAATAGCTTCTAAAACACTGCAGGAATCAGAAAATATTATGGTTTTCGGTATCTTGAAAATTAAAACATATTCTAAAGCTTTAAGTAAACCATAACATTCACCGGTGTAAACGGAAGTTTCAGGTGGAAGCTTAATTTGTTGTATGCCTTTATATTGTGAATGATACACCCCAACGCCAACGCAACTCTTATCGTCATGTTTAGAGGCATCCGTGAACAAGTAGTGCCAGTCAGGCCATTTACTATTAGTGATGTTAATAAATTCCTGTTTTGAGTTAGTATTATCTTTTAATTTTAATCCTATATCGAATTCAATATCCGGGGCAGCAACAAGACTTTCATAGTTGTGTTGGAATAGAGGGGGAGTAATACTTCGATGAGTGGTAGCTCCCAAACTTTCATATTTTCGAAGACTTTTTACAAGACACGGAGAGTCTTTATGAGCCCAATAGTTACAGGTATCAACCTGACGTGCAAGTTCCTGTACTTTTGAAAATAACGGATGAGAACTTAGCTGTAATGTACGGAAAAAGTATTTATCACAGAGGAACTGTCTTCTCAGATATAAAGGCGGATCACAACATTCTACCTGAAGACAATTTATTGGAGTTGATTTCATTGCACCCGTAACCAACCTCAAAGCCTTCGACTGGATCATGTCCAGCTTTTTAACTGCGGTTGTATTACCAGGGTGCAATAAGAATGTTCCATAGTCTAAAACACTTCTTATCAGAGCATTGTATAACAATCTCATTGTAAAGGGATGAGCACCCCACCATACTCCTGTAAGACATCTTAAAATATTTAAATTTCGCTCACACCTTAATGAAACATATTCCCAATGTGGAACTCCAGTAAGTTTAGAATCTAATATTACACCTAAGAATTTCGCCTGATCTTTAACTGCTATCGGAATACCATCGTAATTAATATGAAGAGGTGGGAGATTTCGCTTCCGAGAAAATACTACAACAGAGCTTTTAGATGGTGCCAAATCTAGGCCATTATTATGTAACCAACACTTTAAAGCATTTAACGCTAAGTTTAACATTTCACTAATATTATCTAAGAATTGCCCAGCAACATACAAAAGTAAATCATCTGCATATTGAAGTACATTTGCATATCTGTTAACAGATATTTCTAAATCGTAAGTATAAATGTTAAATAGTATAGGACTCAAAACAGAACCTTGTGGCAATCCCTTCCACACAGTTCTCTGAATAAATTCATCTTCAGACGAATCTAACGAATACTTTATATATCTTTCATACATCATATTTACAATAAAATTAGTTAATAAATTGGGAACATTTAAGGCTAGCAGTTTATTTTTAAGAATTGAAATATTTACATTATCATAGGCGGAATTTATATCTAGGAAAGCAGCAACCAAAGACTCATTTTTAGAGAAGCTTAGTCTTATGTCTGTGGTAAAAATGCTCAAGTTGTCAAGAGTACATTTACCTTTCCTAAACCCAAATTGGTTTCTTGATAATAATGTATTATGTTCTAAAAACCATTCCAGCCTAATTTTAATAAGGTGTTCTGCAGTTTTAGCTAATACCGATGATAATGCTATTGGTCTATACGATGATGGATCTGAACTCTGTTTATTCGGCTTCTGTAATAAGATCAAAGTTTGGGACCTCCAGGATTCAGGGACGATACCCGCCACCATAACGTTATTGATCAAAGAAAGGTGGTACCTGAGACTATTGTCGTCAAGATTCGATAAAAAGGAATAAGGAATCCCGTCTTCACCTGGTGCAGAATCTTTAGTCGTTGAAAGTACGCCTTTCAATTCGTTAAGTGTAAAAGGCGAATTTAAATTCACGTTATTATAATTATTAGACAATATTAAGGGCTTTAAGGCCATGGGGCATTCAGGTACATAGGGAGGACCCAAACGATCCATGACTTGCTCTGCTAGAACTGGAGATATTTTATTCTGTTGTGAATCTTTAAATGCAGATCTAAACCTTCTTATATTTTGCCAAACAATTGATGGTGAAACATTAGGATTTAAAGATTTACAAAACCTGTGCCACCCTTCATATTTCTTTACCCTAAGTAGCTCCTTAGTAGTATTAGCAATTTGTAAATAATGGTCAAAATTGTCATCAGTCATGTTTTGGCAAAATTGCTTCTCCGCTGCTTTTCTTTGTTTAACTGCATTAGTGCATTCAATATCCCACCATGGTGGTGATGGAATAAATTCCATACCACACCTTTTTAATGGAAAAATTTCATTTGCAGCTTCAATTAATGCTGTAGCTAATGCTTGTGAGCATTCTAATATATTAGAGTGACTAATTTCTGGTAAACTATTGATTTTCTTTTCAACAGCTTCGCTATACAAACTCCACTTAGCGTCTGTCAGTTTATGTTTTATACGTGGCTGTCTTACATATTTCGGAGGTTTTTCAAAAGGGAAAGTAATAATTAGAGGGTAGTGATCACTACCACCAGTAGATTCAGCGGGTGACCAGATGAGAGACGAAGCAAGATCAGGAGTGCAAATGGACAAATCCGGGGCACTAGGTGTTCGTGCCAACCGTGTTGGAGACCCAGTATTCAAAATGCACAGGTTATGAGAGCTTATTAAATCTAACAATTTTTCACCATAGAAAGTTGATGTGACACAACCCCATAATTCGTGATGAGAGTTAAAATCCCCCAAACATAAAAATGGTTTTGGTAAGAAATTAAAAATTTCATTAATTTCATTAAATATATCATTATTAGGACGAGAGAAATATAAAGACACATAACATATATTATTTACATTAACTGCAATAACAGATAAGTTATCGCTATGTACAGGAAGAGTGATAGGTGTGAATGTCAGAGTATTTTTGATGAGTATAGCCACTCCACCGTACCCATCAGGTCTGTCTTCTCTGAGACAAATATACCCTGGCATTTTGAACAAAAATTCCTTTCTCAACCATGTCTCTTGGAGACAGACGAGAAAAGGATCATGCTCATTTATGAAATGTATTAAGTCTTGTTTCCTACTGTTGAGGCTCAGGCAATTCCACTGAATCACTCTGGCTCTGTGATCCATTAGTAGTAGAGATTTGACATAAGGCTTCAATTACTGTGGCAACGTGGGACGGTGTAACTAAATTTGATTGTGATAATAATTGGATTAATATTTTGATAATGTCTGCAATTTTCATGTTATTTTCCGAACTATTATTATTAAAATTAAACTTTTGTTTAGGTAAAACAGGATCTCTTATTATTTCTGAGTGGGAAAAGCGGTCATAGCCTTTGCTAAGCTTTGAGGGTGTTCTTGGCTTTGCAAAGACTGTTTTTTTATATGAATGTGGCATTGAGTTTGAAGCAGATGGAAGGTTGTATTTTTGAGGACCATGTATATCCTGTAATGGAGAAGTTGACACAGGTGCTGAAAGCAAAGCTTCGGCATATGACATGTTTGAAACTGTTGGATGCATTTTAATAGCTTCCATATATGAAATACAACTTTTGCTCATGGTTTCTTTGATTGCTCTCTGTCTATTATGTTCCAAACATTTTTTATTAACAGCTTGATGCGATCCCCCGCATAAGCAACAATGATAATCCTCCTCTTCTACCTGACAAGTATCACCAGAGTGCCCTTGGCTACATTTATAACACTTTGGCACTGACCTGCACTGATTTTTTACGTGACCAAAACGGCAGCATTGGTAGCACTGCACAGTTGGATAGATGTACAATTCTACAGGTAAAGCAGTATAGCACATGAATACCCGGGTAGGCAGTATTTGACCATCAAAAGTTATTATTACTGTCCCAGTATTAATAAATTGGTTTGTATCATTCACAATAATTTTTCTTTTAATCCGCCTGATCTTAATAATTGGTCCACAACCAAGTGGAACACTCATATTTAATAACACTTCGTCCTCGGACCAATCATTAGGAACACCTTTCACTACACCCATGCGTGTGACATTAAAAGTAGGTATAAATGCCCTATATTTTGCAGATTCAAGAATTTTGTTAGTCAAGAAATTGTTGGCATCCAAGATGGAATAAAAAGCCATACTGATGCGATTCCTTCCTACCCGTTTCAAGCTTCCATTCACAACACCATTAAATTTATTATGTTTTAAAAAGTGGCCAAAAGTTATTGGGTGCAGGGTTGTTGGGCTATCACTACCTTCACTTTCCCTTTGAACATGCACTACATATGGGGCACTGTCAGATTGTTGGTAATAAGAACGACCAATTGGCACTCGAGGTGGTAGTGATGACTGATTATTATTATTAGTGGGATTTGTGGATTCAGTAGGGGAAACTATTGGATCGGGGTTAGGGGAATTCTGAACTTTGTTGTTATTAGCTTGGCACTTGCAGTCACAACTATACCCTTCTTTTCCATCATGAGTTTTAGTTTTTCTTTTTCTTTTATTACAATTCGTACACATGCGTGAAAATATTTTCCTTTTTTGCGTTTGGTCGGCATTGGACATGACAGATACGTCAGTATCCATCGACGACTCAACCGCTGAGATTAGAATGTCCATTTTTGATGTACCTGGAGTATACTACCTCTATGATCTGACCCCCCAGGGTCGGGGGGCCGAGTCTCCATAACTTTGAAATTTAAACTATGCTAAATTTAAAACTTACCCTTTTATACAGCTAACTACTATGAAAATGTCACTAAACCTACAATATTTATACTACAAAACAACACCAATCCTTTTCCAAATAAAATAAAAATAAAAGAACGAAAATTTCACGTCCGCCAAGTACGAAGTTTCCCGCTCTTTCTCCACCATAGACTTAAACGTTTACAAAACTCAAATGACAAGCATCACAGATAACATATTGTTAGGCATGTAGATAATGAAAGCTTTTCTTTATTATGTCTGTGAATCATAGAACAATATTAAACCTCTAGAATCAATGCCAGCGTGTAACCGAAAGGGATAGGTTATAATAGGCAAAACACTGCAAAGCACCAAACACATTAAGTGCTTCAGGAACAAAACCGTTACACGCAGAAAGGGATAAAAGAAAACATGTTTTTTAAGCTATTGCATAGCTTCTATCGCGGGCCTTGAGCGTGGAGACCGAATCCAGAAATTCCGTAACGAAAATAAACTTTACATTTTGTCAATACGAAGGTATTTCTCATTCTATCTTGTGTAACATCCCAACACTGCATCGCTTTCATGTGGCACTCCCACACACAAAAGGAGATATGGCGTCGTCTATATATCTCTCTCTGTCTACGCTCTGAATGAAAGGTTGTACATAGATTATCTAATTTATACTTTATGGGCTGCACAATAGCCCATAGAGTAAGTTTATGTCTATTGTTTATGTATTTGTGTCGGCGGCAATGGATCGGTTTAAATAGTGTAATAACTATGTTATGGATTAAAACCACAAAACAAAGACCCCCCCTACGCCAGCCTGCGAATTTGGGATATTGAAATAAATAAAAATACGCATAGATGTATTTTTAATAGCACTTCTCAAAAATGTTTATTAGTTTAAAAAGCACCCCCGTAGTTTATGAATAAAAAATTGGTAAATATCGCGCATATATAACGCGCTTATAACGTCGATATCTCTTCAGATACTTACAATTCGGTACTTCTTATAATTTAAAAAAACTGCACCCTGCTTGAATCAAACTGCACCGTCACTGAAGATCCATATAATGCAATATTAATTGCAAAAATATATTAAAACTCAAGGTAGGTATCAACCGCCGAACTTTACGGCGTCTTCGCACATGCGCGGCGCTTTTCGGAGGTCTCTCTTTAGCGGCAACTTCACGCAGATTACCTTTGCAATATAAATATAGCATAACTAAACATTTTCCTTTCATAATTTATTAGTGAATATAAATAAATAAATAAATTACAAAGTGTAACATATCAAGTCCGGTTCCACCTCTAGTGCCATACGACAACCTCCGAAGTAAAGCGCCGCGTAGTCCATCGAGAGACGGGGCTGATATGGCTCGAGCAGTGATGTCTGGTTTGATTCCATGGAGAAAACAATACGAGACTCGCTTTGGGGGTCAGGCGTTTGATTTTTTGGAGCCCCAAGGACAGCACTGAATGGTCCGTCGTTGCAGCGTTAGTCGACTCTGAAGCCAGGAAATCAAGGATGAAATTTCTGCCGCTGCTCAGACGATTGCTTAAATCCGTGGTAGAGTCGCCAGACTCAGCGCCGTTTGGATGATGATAACAAGAGTCTCGAAATGAGAGAAACCATCTTTTGAACCGATTTTGACAAAATTTTGGTAGACTTTTCAGTGTTCCCGCAGGAATTTAAAACTTTAATCCATGCAGATGAAGTCCCACAAAATCTAATAACTGTAATAAATTAGCAATAACATGTTTTTCAACTATTTCAGACCAAAGGTGGCCAAGGTGGCATAGGTATATAGGTATGATGACCATACAAAGATGATGTCAAAAAGGATTTGAGGAGCAGCTTGAAATTATTAGGCATTAGGATCACTTCAATTAATTTGTGATCAATTGAATTATTTAGTATGTTAGTAAGTTATTTAATGTTCCAATAAATTATGAGACTGCTACAAAGTAATGTCCCTTTATTAAAGTCCTTTAAGGTTGTGAATAATTTAATTATGCAGGCAGGCATTAAATATTAAACATTTTTGAGAAGTGCTATTAAAAATACATCTATGCGTATTTTTATTTAATTCAATATCCCAAATTCGCAGGCTGGCGTAGGGGGGGTAAAACAATACGTAGTATTCTATACTAATCTGTGCACAAAACGTAGGTAGTGCTTTGATTAGGTATATAGAGATGGATGTGTTACATTTTACTCAATTATAGTTATACAATGCATTTTGTTAATAAAACATGTACTACTATGTTTTGACTATTCTTACTTATTGAAAGATACGTTTTTAGATTGAGACAGGTGTATTATGTTATTGCGTGAACGTGTCAGGCAATTGTCATATGACGTCATCAAATTTTGCTATTGAAGCCAATTTTTTTGTACCTTTAAATGGCGTCTGTATTGCTTCCGGTGTTTTGGTTGTGGCTAATTACCAGTTTTGTGAATATTTTCATAATATTTTTATGTGTTTTTGCTTAGTTTTGTGCAGTTTTGTGTAATCAACAATGGTGAAGTGCTCAGTTGTGGGGTGTCGTAATAATAGTATTGTAAAACGCCCAGGAATTTCATTTCTTAAGTGAGTAACATAGTTGTTTTTATTTTTCTTTTTGTGGCGAGTATTTTAAGTTATTTCAACTAATTATAGCTTAGTTTCTTCTTTACTGAATCCAAAACACGTAAATTTTTGCGCTATCCCCGAAAATTTGGATTATTTCATAAGTTTTTGTTTGAGTGTTTATATAGTGTGGGGATTGTATTGTTTACAAATAAATTGAGTATCGATAAAATTAAAATTTCATATCACTTTTTTTTTTTTTAATCCTCTACAAGTTAGCCCTTGACTGCGATCTCACCTGATGGTAAGTGATGATGCGTTTTATTCTTACTGTTTCTCACTCAGAGGGGTAGAGAGATGAAATTGAACAGTCAGCTTCTACTTATAATATTGCCAAACTCATTTTAGGCTGTAGCGATGATAACCTTGTGATTAAGACACCCGATCTCTGGGATGGTGTCTCGTATTCGAAAATTACAGTGTCTATTCAAATGGTGTTTAGTCCCTTCATTGCAGTTATTGTGTATCATTTTAACTAATTACTATTTTTGACTGCCTCGTTGGTCTAGTGGTTAGCATTGTCGACTGCGGATCACGAGGTCCTGGGTTCGATTCCCGGTCGGGCAAAAAAGTTAGGTATTGGGTTTTTCAATTAAGAAATTCTCAGTGCCAACCCGCGTTTCATACAAAATTTCACCCCCTATTTCACCCCCGTAGGAGTGGAATTTTGAAAAATCTTTCCTTAGTGAGCGCCTACGTCACAAAAGGAACCTACTGTCAAAATTTCAAGTTGCTAACCCCAGCGGTTTAGGCTGTGCATTGATCCCTTAACGATTAATTAGTATAGGTACTTTCACTCCACTCTTCCATTTAGTATAGGTACTTTCTGAAATAAAGTTCTTAGTTCTTCTTTAAAAACAAATTTTGAAATAGAACCGCACCCGCCCGCGTAGACCGCGCGGCCCACGGTCTACTTACTTGCTCTCCTTCTATCCTAGTGTTTACTGCCTACGTGTTCTGAAGTAAACAACCCACTGCTATGCTAGCGAGCACAGTGGAAGCGCCAGAGTGCCACGCGTCCGATAGACGTAAAAAAAATTCTCATAAGAAAACATAAAACAGATACCCCTTAAATATCTAAAAGGGCCTTTTAATGTAAATAAACTTACCAGACATGCATACAGTGTAAGAGACCGTTGAAGTAAAAACACAAAGAAACCTTCCTTAGTTGATTAATATCAATATCATTCCACTGACGATCGGGTACCTTTGGGTGCCATCGAACTTCGCCATCTTGGCTTTCCTAACAGCAAACCGACAATTCTTCCATACAGAACAAATCTTGTAAAAAAACCGCATCAAAGTCTTGCATAGTTCTACACTTGTAAGCCTCTTCAATACTACATCTTCTATGGAAAAATAAATTCCGCCATCTTGAATTTTTTCCTGTTCATCAAGTAGACCTTCATGTCCTGATCATCTTTTGCCAAGAAACCACTCGTATGGACGAATGGTTTCTTATACTCTCCGAGATAGACACCGACGAAATTTGTATGGCGGCCATCTTAAATCCGCCATTTTGAATTTTTTTTCAGCACACTGTCAATTGGATGAAGTTTCGAGTGACATTTGGTGGAGCACACCCCACCTATCTTGAATACCCTGGCTGTGTTCTTCATCCGTCTTCGAAATCCCCAATCATCAGCTCTCTCCGTATTTTTCCTCCGAATGAATTTTTGTCTTCTATACGAAACGATGAGTAAAAAAATTTTTTTTCATACAAAATTTTTTCATACAAAAAACCTCAATTCACGCGGACGGGGTCGCGGGCATCAGCTTGTTCATTATAAAATACGAATCCAAGTGTATTTCAAAAATTATGTTTAATTATTTATTAATTATATTTTGATAATTTTATATCGAGTATATAAGTATCGACATAATCAAAGGTATCGATAATTTCAGCCCTAATGCCCGCATTAAGCTCCGCCCATGCGCCATTTTAAGGTTATAGGAAGCTTCAATTTAAATATGTTAGGGCACATCCTCTCTATATACCTAATCAAAGAGGTAGTGGTTATATTCTTTGGTAAGGTTAATGATTTATCTTGTCTCTGATAATAATTTATAATATAAAATACGCAGTGGTACGGTCGCGTTCGTATGATATAAATCTATCGAAAGTCTGTCGACGATTCATAAACATGATTTTGCCGTACGTACCTTTGGTATGCCGTATGCCACAATAATACCTAGGTTGCACTCTGTGTAAATGAAGCTTTACGGCGTTTGCGTTAGGTCCACTGGAGCTGTTTTCGGTCACCGGTCACCGGACACCGACTAATACGTCTTATAAACTATAATTATTCGGTTGGCGATTGCGGCCCGTTTGCGGTCATAACCGTCTTGTAGAAACTTGCTGTTCCTGTTGGCCAACGCAGTCAGTCATCGACCAAATGTATGCAGGCCAATTCAGATAACGGACTACGGTTAAACTCTGTGGGTTAAACCGAACGCGGCCAACGAACGTGGCCTATGCAATCGGTCACCGACCTAATGTAAATACGCCATTAGGTCCATATTTTTCTTCGGTTTACATAATGCGTACAGTAATTAAAAATAGATATTAAAGGTACCTATCAATAAAACTACGAATTTGGTATAATGTTTTTTTATTATTATTCATATAATTTTAAAAGAAAATACTTATAATATATTGTGCATATGCGTAACAAAGCTCACTCGTACCTGGACTTACGTACATTTGATGCTCCTTATTCGGCACAACTCCTTATTCGGATTAAATATTCAGAATAATTTACTCAAAACAATATCGTCATTTTAAACTTTACCTGGAGTTGTGGTTGGCCACCTTTCTTAAAGTCGACAGGGCAGTAATAAAGTATACATTATTAATAGAAGGAAGAGTTAATGTTGTAGTGCAAATACCTATAATAATACGTCTAATACCATGAAAATGGGTTTTCTGAAATACATATTTTTTGTTTTCGATCCAGTAAACTTGTTAGGTTACCAAGCATAAATATTCGAATACTATTAATAGGTACAATTTAATTTCTCTATTATACCATCCCTTCGATGTATTTTTGGAACGTATCATCCGCGAATAAGGAGCATTCGACTGTATTTCACATTAACATAATAACTGTACAAAACGTTCACAACAGAAAGTCACACTGGTACCATTTACAATTTAAATACAAAACAATTAAAGCACAAGATGATAATAAAGTTACAAAAAGGAACAATTGGAATATGGAATCTTAAGGGCCTGCGCCCATACGGCAAGGCACGGCAGGGGATTTTTCCTGCGACGAATAGAAATATAACTTAATAAATATGACAATAAAATAGAAATTTGAATGCTTATTAAGCATATCGCTAGTGCCTAGTGTGATTATTGAAATTTCAATTTTATCATCATACTATTAAGTTATATTTCTATTCGCCGCATGAAAATCCCGTGCCGTCTATGAGCACAACCGACCATAGTAAAATGGACCCAAATGCCTTGATTTAAGTCACAAATTCAGTAGCATCAGTTTAAATTTCAAAACGTTTCCGCTCGGCTGTTGATGGATGCTCTACTGAACTTAAGCTCTAAAGCAAGACAATTTACACAACAACAGACAAAGGTTCATTTTACTTCAAAGTATTATTATTTAAAATCAAATAGTAAGGGTACTGTACCAGAATACAGAATAAAATTTAACAAAAAAAAAACAATCATTTGAATATCAGCTATTTAAACAACTAATAAGTATAACAATTCCATAATGAAAAATAAAATAGAACATTTCTAAAAAAACAATCTTTAAATTAACATTGGTACACTTAAATATGTCACCGTAAGATTGTGAAAACCGTTAGATTGTAATCTATCTAGCGAGATTGTAATCTGTCGAAAGATTACAATTTAACGCATTATTTTTCGGTAGAATGTAATCAGTTAGGTTTAAACCGATAGAACCTATTATTTATGTCGAACCCTAACCTACAAGAAAGAGACAAGAAAACGTAAATACAATGAATATTTCAAAAATGACACTCAGAACATTGAACGGTTCACAATCTGTCGACATTTTATAATCTATCGAGATAAAAAGCGTTAGATTGCAATCTGACGGTTTTTCCAATTTTACGGTGACATTAGACATATACATTTTAAATATACCGATAACAATCATAATTTTAAAACTAACCATAGATATTAGAAAAGCCATAAAAATAATGTACTTGTGTGCGTGTACTTAAGTCAAAAAGTATTACACAGACTAAAGGAAATAGTTGGACGGAACTTCCATGAACTTGCTTATATTAATGAAGCCAGATCACAACATTCGCTTCTCCTGATCTATTTCCTTTAGCTGTGACTTCATATTAAAAAAAAGAGATCAGCCTGCTTCCTTTTCATCACCTTACAAAAATCCTCAATTTAGTAGACTAGCTAAAATCTCATTTAAAGGCTTTAGGTTCAAAGCATTAAAAAATTCAACTTATTAGTTGTATCGCAGTCAATTTACGTTCAGTATGACCAACTATTATTAAGGTGCCACTTCTCATTAATTAATAATTTTTCAGCGCTGTCGATCCCACCAAGAGCGATATAATGAATACTGAACCTAAAGCCTACATCCTATTCACCTAGTCGCAATTATAAGACTCAAAAAGGCACAAAATTATCAGGCATTCCTGATTGTACTGATTATTTTTTCATCAATTATATTTATTGTGATAATCTTATATTGGAATTTCTTAGTACTTCTAATTATTTATTGATTTAGTCTAATGTTTTACATGATCATTTACTAACTAGTTAGCATGTTTCGTCGAAATGTTTATTCTTTGGTTCACTCTTTTTTTTAGTTTTTTAAAGAGACACCTTGTATATTCTATGTGTAGATCGAATTTAAAAGGCTAGAACCCACAGCCAAGTTAGAAGTTCTGACAAATTGCGAGTGCTTTTCTTCTGTTTAAAATAACACGCAATGTAATTTAGGGTTTAATGTACAACGATTGATTTTTTTATAAGTCGGTGGGTGTATCTAGACAGGTATCTAATCTAAGGTAAATTAAAAAAGCTTAATTTAAAAAAATGTCGAATAAAAAAATAGCATCTAAATGTAATTTGGAATAAGTTCGCTTATTTTATACTGCAAAATAAAATTAATCATCTTATAGCAATTAGCAAATAGAAGAAAAAATAACAAAAACTAATTAAGTATATTAGTTAACACAATTATTGACATATGAAAAATTAACATAAAACTATCTTACTAAGTTTTTGTCACCAAGAATCAGTTCCGTTTGTTAGTAAGCAATTAAGATAATAAGATGGTTTTTTATTTATCTTTCTGGAATATAATTGGAGCCAAGTTTTACTTACTGCACATAATATTTAAAAAAAACCGGCCAAGTGCGAGTCGGACTCGCGCACCGAGGGTTCCGTACAAACCTGTAATAAGTTTTAAATTAAATGTTTTTTTTTTTTAAATTTGAGTTGATTGAATGAAAGGTAAATTGCGATTTACGATTAATGACGTATTAAAAAAAAACTACTTACTTGATCTCGTTCAAACCAATTTTCGGTGGTAGTTTGCATGGTAATGTACAACATATATTTTTTTTAGTTTTATCATTCTCTTATTTTAGAAGTTACGGGGGGGGGGACACACATTTTACCACTTTGGAAGTGTCTCTCGCGCAAACTATTCAGTTTAGAAAAAAATGATATTACAAACCTCAATATCATTTTTGAAGACCTATCCATAGATACCCCACACCTATGGGTTAGATGAAAAAAAATTTTTGAGTTTCAGTTCTAAGTATGGGGAACCCCAAAATTTATTGTTTTTTTTCTATTTTTGTAAGAAAATCTTAATGCGGTTTACAGAATACATCTACTTACCAAGTTTCAACAGTATAGCTCTTATAGTTTCGGAAAAAAGTGGCTGTGACATACGGACGGACAGACAGACAGACAGACATGACGAATCTATAAGGGTTCCGTTTTTGCCAAATTTGGCTACGGAACCCTAAAAAACCGGCCAAGTGCGAGTCGGACTCGCGCACCGAGGGTTCCGTACAAACCTGTAGTAAGTTTTAAATTATTAAAAATATTTTTATTTTAAATATTTGAGTTGATTGAATGAAAGGTAAATTGCGGTTTACGATTTTTGACGTATTAAAAAAAACTACTTACTAGATCTCGTTCAAACCAATTTTCGGTGGAAGTTTGCATGGTAATGTACATCATATATTTTTTTGTAGTTTTATCATTCTCTTATTTTAGAAGTTACAGGGGGGGGACACACATTTTGGAAGTGTCTCTCGCGCAAACTATTCAGTTTAGAAAAAAATTATATTACAAACCTCAATATCATTTTTGAAGACCTATCCATAGATTTAATGGGTTTGATGAACACTTTTCTATTTTTGTAAGAAAATCTTAATGCGGTTCACAGAATACATCTACTTACCAAGTTTCAACAGTATAGTTCTAATAGTTTCGGAAAAAAGTGGCTGTGACATACGGACGGACAGACAGACAGACATGACGAATTTATAAGGGTTCCGTTTTTGCCAAATTTGGCTACGGAACCCTAAAAACGAATAAAAAAGCGATTTTAGTGTATAATACTGGTTTCATTAAATCTGGGGCCATACTGCCAATGCTTAAAACAATACTTAAGCAATATTACTCAAAATTAGTTTCATGTCACGTACCTTGACGTTCCTAAAATAAGGATTAAAATTCTAAAACACGAAAGTCAAAAAATAATGAAACAATATGGCTTTAATTGGGCTTTAAGCGTTGGCAGTATGGCCCAAGGCTCATGAATAAGGAAACCAGACAGGTAGTTAAGCAGATTACGACAAACACGTGAGCAACAAACTAAGACATAAACAAAGCCGTGTTACATATTTAAAATGAACCGTCATTAACGATTCACGGTTAAAAATAACCTAACTTTGATCTGTTTTACAATCGTCCTCTTTTAATCGGTTTACTTAGAAACTTTTATTGAAATCGGTCAGTCGTCAAATTTAAACAGAAAGTTAAGTATGTCAATGGATATATGTCAATAGGACAATAATCGGACCTCTATAAAATCGGTCCCGGTTTGATATTCAAATTACACAGTAAGTAAGTAACTAGTTAAAATAATTAATTAATTATTATTTATAATAATAGTATAAAATCTTTAATCTACATAATATAAAAGCGTCTTTGGGTAATTAGTTTAAGCATTGTTATCTACTAAGTGTGCGAAAACGTACAATACGTCAAATGATATGGATCTTTTACTATTTTCTTTCAGCAGGTATATTTTTTATCTGATATCACCATACCAAACAAGGAAGTGTACTGAAACACTTGCATGGATTAGAAAAAGGAATAATTAATATGTATGATCATGGAAAACAAACACCTAAAAGAAATAAGAATATTTAAGTACTTTATTCTTTCGGGTAAAAAGTATATAGTACGAGAAAGGATAAGGGCCACTCGGCCTTTCATTAATGTTTAAATCAGTCACAAAACTTAAAGCTTCATCCCATGCAAGTGTTTATACTATTATACTATGTGTGTTTACATCACTAAAAAACAACAATAAATAAAGAATATTTCTTATCTAAATATAACTATAACAAATATAAATGTTAGTCTAATTATAAGGTTTTAAAGAATGAAATAGGTTTAGGAGGGAACCTTCAATCGTACGAATTTCATACGAAAGGAATATTTTTTTACACCCAACCAGAGACAAAATTATAAAACAAAAACTATTTTTTTTATTCCACTAAAAGTTAGCCCTTGACTGCGATCTCACCTGATGGTAAGTAATGATGCAGTCTAGGATGGTAGCGGGCTAACTTGTTAGGGGCATGGCAGTTATATTAAACCCATACCCCTATCGGTTTCTACACGGCATCGTACCGGGATGCTCAATCGCTTGCCGGTACGTCTTTGCCGGTAGGGTGGTAGCTAGCCACGGCCGAAGCCTCCCACCAGACAAAAAATTGCGATATACGTTCGATAGCACACAATAAAAGATTAAAATCCTTTGTTATTCATAAGAATCAAATCGCTTTCAAACATACTTTTCATTTTGCAGCTTTTACGCACAGAATGTGCTAACGTGACTGTAATATTTGGAAGAGTGTTTTTTTTTCAATCTAGCTACTTTTTTTATATCTTAGTCTCTTTTGATCGACAAGCAGTCTTATTTTACCTTGTGAATCTTGAACACATTACCAGCTTGCGAATTAGAAATTATATATGCCTCTCATTCGCACATAAATGCTGGGTGTAATGTGCGAGTGAGAGGCAAAATTATACTTTATTTGTATACAAACTTTTAAACTCACAACTCAAACACGCCCTCATATGAATTATATTTATAAATAATAAGTACGTAGCATTACTAAGCAAATGAAATTAGTTAAAATTTCTGTCTTACTATGCGTTTCAACTAAGGCTAGCACAGCCATGTATGAAAACACGAAACTTATAAAATTATTCAGCGAAAATGACAAACTTGCACTTAAAGTCGGCATTTTTTATTGTATTGAAACAATATTTTTTTGCTTGTCGAACAAGTTTGATACGCGAGTAACAAAATACCTTACTGACGAGTGACGACTTTCTTAATTGAAATGCATAGTATTAGAAGGATCAGTTAATCTGGTAAATCTGTGCGTTAAGACTAGCACTGTTTCAGAAATTAATCATTCTTTGGACGAGCTAAACTCATTTTTGTTTTTAACTCGATGACTAGTGGGGCCAATTCTGTTGTACACCGTCTCTTAACTAAACTAAAATGTCATTTTTATTTATATTGCTATCCCTTTCATAATAATCCCTGCGCAAAGGGGCAGATTTTAATGTTGTTTAGAGAATTTGTTATACAGAATTGGCCCCTATGTCATGCTAATGGGGAGGAACAGACAAAGCTAATCTCAGATGGCGCCACCCTCGCTGGTAACTATCAGGTTCATTTGCGTACATATTTGAGGTAATTATGCGTCCTATTTGAATTGAATCTGGGAAAAAACCAATGTATGTGCTCTCGCCATAAAAATTGTCAGGTCTAAAGTGAGCGATATATAACCTAGCCGATGAACTAGGTTTCCAATTTTGTCGGCGCAAGGCTTTGTTCTATAGTCTTCTTCTTTCCTCATCAGCAGGAAAACGGTGTGCGCCTTTATTATCACCTTTGAATGCATAACATTAAGGCATTTTAATGAATTAATCTAAGAAAATTAAATTATCGCTTAAAAATATATGGTGTTTGACAGGTAAACCTCGGCGTGCCTCCCCACCTTGAGACAGCCTCATAGAACACTGAATTTGTTCGAAATGATCCAACTAGTACGTAGTTGTACATTGGTCGATTAAGCCGCGTTGAACGCTTGCAAGGCGGTGTACATATTTTCGCCAGTTGAGCATTCGAAATTTTTGACGAAAAAATTTCGAATTTTGAATTTTTCATGCGTAATTACATACGTATTTCAACTCATAATACTTTTCGGCGAACGAATAATGGACAGCGAAAAGTTTATTGGTGTAAACACAACTTTTAATTGTATACGGTAATGAGTATACACATAAAAGAGGAACATAGGAAAATCTTAAAATAATACAGAAATGGTAAAAAAAATTACTAAAATAACAAATTAGTAGAATTAGGAATATTTTTTTTTCGTTTTGGTCCCATGTCGTATTTGTTTACGAAATGCTGACCATCTTTTTTAATTAAATGCAAATGGTAAAGGAACATTAGTTTTTTTAATTTTCTAACTAGATTATTTCCCTATTTTATAACGCCTTATTATAATTTTGGTACTTATAATTTATATCCGTATAAGATAACAAATAAGATTATAGGTGCGTTATGGGATTATGTTCATATTTGTGACAAAATTATCAAACTTTAACAGTTTTGTCTACATTTTGTAAAGCCTATTTAAGGAACGTTTTTAAAGAAAAAATCTAAAGGAGTCTAATTAAGGAACGTTTTTAAAGAAAAAAAATATTTTTTAGCCCCTATAATTATTTCCTACGGTAACCCTAGTACGAGATTTTACTATTTACGAAAACGGAATGCATTTAATGAATGAAAAAATATCGTACAGAATGTTAATGTTGCAAACGAAACCTCGTTTAAGTCAATTTTGGTGTGATGTTATACGTCGAAACTCACGAGAACGATACAAGTTTTCGAGTAGAGCCTACTCGTACAAGGGGTACTACAGGGTACATCTGTTGTAATTTAGATGTTACTTTGGCAATACATTGCGATATTAATATGGTAGATAGCTTAACTATAGCAGAACTTTTAAGCTAAGACTAGAAGTAGGTATGTATACTATTAACCTGATAATATATGAAAATGTATACCTGCGAACAGATATTATACAGTGGATAAAAAAAATTAAACAAAATAATACCTAGTACATATACTGTGATGGTAAGCGGGTTCAGACAGCTTGGGTAGCACGCCCCAAATAGACTACTGCTTGAATTCCAAGATTTTGTCCGGATTCTGAGAAAATAACTGATAATAGATAAGACAAGACTGCATATGTACAACCATTTGATAGTATAAGTGTACAGGATTTTGTCTTCGTGAGTGGCAATCAGACAAGAGGTATCCACAAAATAAGAAGTTAATTTTTCAATATATATGTATATAGGTAACAAAAATGCTCAGGGTATGCAGTGGTTTAATATGTGTGGAAGACACGCCACTGATCTTCATATATTTAAACAAGGCGCTACATCTGCCATTTAAAAATAATAAGTATTATGACAACAAAATGACATTCGTTAACTAAGGAATCAAGCTGAAAGCAAAATCGAAATATCGATATGACATCACCTAGTAAGCATCTTTCAGTTTCATTCAGTGCAGTTTTCATACAAATTGTGATATGTTTTATCATCATTATTTATGTACCTCTGGTATTCGAAAGAACCTCTTACTTAAAGTTCGTTTTTTTTTTAGTAAAGTGTTTTCATTCGAAGATTATAAAAAGTAAGAATCTTCATTGAATTTGGCTTCATCCTATGTTGATATTAATATTCGTATTATTAAGTCACGAGGGATATGGAGTTTCATAAATGATTTTATCACATTTTTCTGGACCAGCACTGGATGAGCTGCTGACCCCTAAGTGTCTCTGTAGAAAAGAAAAAAAAATTGTAAAAACATTACGGACGATCCGTCATTTTGTTTTTTTTTTTCACTATCGCACTGTTAACTAATGAACGGGGGAAATATGACTCCAAATATAATATGAAGTCCATACAGTGACAATAGGAATATATTATTGTTACTAGCTGACGCCCGCGACTTCGTCCGCGTGGATCGAGGTTTTTGTGGTTCCTGAGAGAACTCATCAATTTTCCGGGATAAAAAGTAGCCTATGTGTTATTCCAGACTATAATCTATCACTGTGCCAATTTTCATCCAGATCCGTTCAGCTGTTCTGACGTGATTGAGTAACAAACATCCATCCATCCATCCATCCAAACTTTCGCATTTAAAATATTACTAATACTTATTATAAATGCGAAAGTTTGGATGGATGAATGGATGGATGTATGGATGTTTGTTACTCGTATAGTATAATATAGCCTATGACAATCACAATGTGGCTTTCTATTGGTACCAGAATTTTCAAAATCGGTTCAGTAGATCCAGAGATTACCCCCGTCACAAACTTTACCTCTTTATAATATTAATATAGATATATGTATATGCATAATAGCTATTTATGCTACTGTATCGTAATGAGGGTCATTTTAATTCGAGTGCTGTTTTTTGATATGAGACTTGCCGAGTATCAAAATAGGATAGTACGAGAATTAAAATGACTAATTACGTACAGTTGCATACAAGATTTTATCTACGACAAGGACGTCTTTATAATTTTTTACTTTGGTTGGGAAAGTGCCAGAACCCAGAGCCGCTAAGCTATAGGTATCCTATTTATGAAGATAACCATATCGATACAGCTACGACTCATAACGATACAGCTCCCATACAACGAACTGTATCGTTATGAGAAGCAAACACGAAAGAGGGTTCAATTCGATATAGTTGTCAAATTCGAAATTGAAACTTTTCGATGCTGGAGTAGATAAAAAAATAAACGAAACTTACTTTTTGTTACTTAGCCTGTTGGGTGTACTGTGGTTGGACTGGTGCGAGCTATCGCTGAAGTCCGAACTAGAGCTACGAATGTCACCTTCCATCTGGAATATTTTAGGGATAAATTTTGTTATGTGTAGTAGGAATTAGGTCAATAAAATACAATAGTTATTTGTTATACAAGAGTGAAAAGTTGTTTTTTAACCGCGTGCTCAATTTTGATGACCGAGTGAGCGAACTCGTGATTCAAAACTTAGAATGGCTCAGCTATAGTATAGTGACGGTCGAGTTGGACGTTCATATTTTTTTTACAAAAAGACCTTGATGTGGTAAGCCTTGCACTAAAATATTTTACTGCGGAACTCAATAGTTTTCGAGATATAATTTTTTGAAAATTCGTAAATGTTCACTACTTTTCACTATTTCTTACGACATTTGCCATAGATTACAGACTCATTGACGTTTAGTTGGCGTACTAAAGTTTCGTTTTACGTATTATAAACCGTTCCAAACATGAAAAGTATCATAAAATGTCAATAATCGTATTCAAACCATAGATAATGTCTATACCGATTATTGGAACGAAACGCGTGCGTTGGCGCCAAATTCAAATCTATGAGTCATCGTTTTACGCGCTTTTCAAGGTTATAGGTTGAGAAGGTTAAAGTAAATGTCGGTTCTAGTTATAATTAGGTACTTCAGCATGTGATAGGCAAAATCGAATCAGCACACCCCGACTCCACGCAGTCTTGTCTGCCCTACCCCTAGAGTGTTTTTTTTAAGCGCGAAGCCAGAAGCTCGCGAAGGAGGTCCTGAATGAAACGAGCCTACGAGGCCGAGTGGAGCGAAGGGGGGAGGTGGCGAGCGAAGCGAGCCGGCGACCTCTGCAGCGAAACGAAGGTCGAGTAGGCGAAGCTTCATTCAGGGGGCGACGAAGCGAGTCTTCTGGCGTAGCCCATTCTATTTAAGGAGGATTCTTGAAGGGGGTGAGAGGGAGAGGGTGAAGTCTAAGGAGTTTTCCTAGCGTCCCCACCTCTCCCCCTTACTCCCCCTCCCCCTCTAAAGTATGTATTTTAGTCATTATTACGATAAAATTACTTCATAATTTCAAAACTTTAAAAATTAATTTTTCGAAAACTATTGCGTTCCGAACTTTTTCCCTTGGAGGGGGGGTTCCCACCTCCCACCCCTCCCCCTCCCCCCCTCCCCTGCCCCCTCCGTCACCGTCACTATACTATAGCCCAACCCTTAGAATCCTGAGTGTCAGCAAGGGAATCAAAAGAGCACGAGGTGAAAAATCTTTTCACTCGAGTGCAACACGTAACTTTTCATCCCACCTTAGCGAGGAAATGGCATGACGTGAAAGAAAATGGTGCGCGCAAGGCAAATTAAAACAGTACACCAAGAAGGTTACGAGTGTAAGTTTTTAACAAATTAAAAACGGTTGTATGGAAATTCGGCACCATAGAGGTAGAAGTAAATAGGTTTTAATGATGTTTTGAATTCACAAACTTCATAGACAAGTAATATTTACTAACGTGCACACGATGTTCTAAATTCAATTTACTTTATCCTCAAGAGGATAATAACGGCTTTTGCATTCAGATATCGAAGAGTAAAAATACTCTTTCCGAGATGGTGGTATGAAAATGTTTTTTATTCAAATAGACTTTCTACAAGTACTTATGAATAGTCGAATGAATCTACCACTGGTTCGGATTCCGTTCCTACCGAGAAGAACCAGCAAGAAACTCTATGGTTTGAAAAAAAAAAAATATTTACAATTGCATTAATCTAAATATACATAAGTAACAGCAGTCCTGTGCATTTCTGGAGAGAGTCAAATCCATGCGCTTTTATCATTTATATTTATTTATTTCATGCTACAATAAGCTTTTTTCAGGAGCATTTTTTAACCCCCCTGCCACACACTGCCCGAGAGGTATGGCGAGTAGCGTGGGAAGTAGGCAGAGACGTCGTGTGGCAGCGATACTCGCCATACCCACGCTACGCGCTACGTCCTCGCGCATCGCTCCCTGTTTTGTCGGTTTTTTGGGCGCGAGTCAAAGGACTGGCAATATGAGCGCGAGAGTGAGCGAGACCTAGTGCGGAGCGTCGCGATTAATCGCGCGAGTAGAGCAGTGTGTGGCCACAGAGGGCAACTACGCGGCAGAGCGAGGACGTATTACGCGGCAGCGCGAGGAGCATAGTGTGGCGGAGGCATAATGGTTTTCTTTAACTTGTGTAAAGGTAAGTTTATAATAGGTAGTGGAATTTTGTTAGAGAATAGAATGCCCATTCCTACGAACGACCTTCGGACTTTCTTGAGGCGGAGCAATCTGTCAACTGTCTCTTGAACATGACAGTTGGAAAGGAAAATACTTTGCACACATAGAATATTTTTAGGCAATTACATAACTACTAAAAGTAGTCGTGTGTAGTTTAATATAATGGACAAAAGTCGAATCGACTTGAATAGCAATTTTAATTAGTCCCTAACTTCACATAATATTATGTAACGCATGAGGGGCAGTTTGACTACAAAATGCACGAATTTCGAGGTCAGAAAATTCAATCCATAAACTTACAAACGACTTCTGACTTATCTATAAAGCCTTATCCGCTGTGGATAGAATCGGTACCTACGCTTTATTTTATTACATTGCAAATTCGATTGAAGGTAATCGAGCGTTCGATCTTATTGGCGTCAAAGTAAAATGGACCTAACAGCTCTTGATTTAAAGTCACAAATTCAGTACAACCGATTTCAATTTCAAACGATTCCGTTTAGAGCACTGGCTGTGAAAACTTACGAAATTGAGCTCTAAAACAATTCACTTAAAGTTCATTTTACTTTGACGCTAATGTGATCGAACGCTAGATAACGATTTACGATCAACCGAATTAGCTATGTAAAACTTAGACTAAGGGCACCGTAGGCTCATTTCATAAACTAGGAACTCACTTAGAAAAGGACTTTTCGAAATTCCATTATTTTGCAAATTATATGCATGAATTTTGCTGTTTGAGTTTTCGGTTTCGGTTCTTTACAACGTGTTTCATAATTCTTTGTAATTTCGACCTCAAAAATTTTCAAAAAATTCCAAGTGATTGTTAGTTTATGAGTTTTCTGTTTAGATTCTCGAAATAAAATGTTACCTTGCCAGCATTGATTGATTTGTACACGACTTGAAGTATGAGCCACGTCCATAGCATATGGAGCGCGAGAAGCAGGCAGAGTAGGAAGTTGAAGATATAGTACGCGGCGAACATCGGCAGTAGCATCGGCGCGCGGATCGACGTGCTGAAATAGATCCGAGATCAAGACAAAATTCTTCTAAATACATAAAAGGTGGTGACTGACTGATCTATCAACGCACCGCTCAAACCACTGCAGGGCGACCGCGTAACTTTTGCATCAATCATTGATACATCGCAATCACCTCCGATTGGCTGAATTTATGGTATTCTTGCTGCGTCAATTTCGGCCAATAGTGGAAGAGTGTTAACCAATCAGAGGTGATTGCGATACATCAATGATTGATGCAAAAGTTACGCGGTCGCCCTGCTGGACAATCGGGCTGAAATATGGCATACAGATAGATATTTGATACATTTTAGAGGTCTTTGACGACCTCCGTGGCGCAGTGTGTAGCGCTGTTGTCTTAACGTGCGGAGGTCCCGGGTTCGATCCCCGACAGGGTCAATTTGGGAATTTTATAATTTCTGAATTTTCCCTGGTATGGCCTGGTGGGAGGCTTCAGCCGTGGCCAGTAACTACCCTACTGGCAAAGACGTGCCGCCAAGCGATTTAGTGTTCCGGTACGACGCCGCCGTGTAGAAACCGAATAGGGGTATGGGTTTAATATAACTGCCACGCCCCAAACAGGTTAGCCCGCTACCATCTTAGACTGCATCATCACTTACCATCAGGTGAGATGGCAGTCAAGTGCTAACTTTTAGTGGATAAAAAATAAAAAATATTATATTATGCAAATACATCGGCTAAGAAAGGATTTTTGCAAACTCAACCCCTAAGGGGGTCAAATTTGTGTAGTCTACGCGGACGAAGTTTATAAAACGACAGTTTTTAATACGAATCCCAAGTCAAAAAATATTCAAATTATTGTCACTAAGAGTCAAATTTTGCACCTTTTATATTTATGGTTAACGATTTTTTTTATTTAAGAAAATACTAGCAAAGTGAGTGGCACAAGTCAGTATTATTAGTCCTATAATTGAAGTTATGAGTAAAATTTTTGTAAAAAGTTGAAAGACCCTGACTTTAGCAACCCAAAGTGGTTAATCGGTAGGCAAAAATTACAATAAACCACTTTGGTGTGTGATGTGCGACTTCAATATTACAAATGCGAAAGTGTGTCTGTCCGTCTGTATGTCGGCTACGCTTTCACGGACCATCTGTTCAACCAATTTTGATGAAATTTGGTACAATGATAGGTTGTTTCCCCGAGGAAGGACATAGGCATGATCCATTAATTTTCACGTTTATTTTCACACCAATCCATGTTCGCGTTCTACAGCAATAAGTTTTTAAAATAATAGTAACAACGCAAAGAGGATAATTGGTGCATACCTCCAAATAATATAAAACGGATATATCCCGAGCCTCGTAACAATCCACAGTACCGTGAACACGGTGAATATTGCGTCGCACAACTTCTGGAAGTTTGCATACTTCGCCGCTTTGGCAGCCTGGAATCAAACATTGAAAATTCATTCAATTTTCAACAATTCGGATCGACAGCGAACTGAAGTGGGTTTCAATCAATCAACCAATATTCTAATAATTTCTATTGCCGCTTTAACATACAATAAACTTGTATTTAAAAGTATAAAGTGAATCGCGAGTGCGAGTCGGACTCGCACTTGGCGGATTTTTTCTAATGCGGTAAACCTCAAGTTATCAGACCTACGGGTAAAATATCGAATTACGAGGTATTTCCATCCACTAAAAACCCATAAATGGCTATTCTCAGCGTTTATTTAGAGGCTCCAAAAACTCAAAATAGGGGCATTATAATACCCCCGTGCCTGGGACGTGGCGCGTAAAGCCGTTGGTCCAATCTCTCTCCTGTTGGGTTTTCCGTCTCATAAGGTGCACCTGTGGTTTGCACACACTTGTGCCCTATAATATCTCCCACGCAGATTGATAAACTCTCTGGACTAATTTTGAAATTCATTCGGGAGTACATCATTATAATAATTAAAATAATTAAATGAAGGTTACCTCTAAGAATATATCAGTACAGTCATGTAGTAACAGCACCAATGTGCCCATGCGATGCAAATTGCACACCCAGCTGAACGACAGCAGCGCTATAGTGGCGATGTGGTGCACGAACATTTGCCAAAAGTCCTTCCGCCGCACGTCCCAGAACTGGGAGATGGTCAGCGACCAGTAGAACGCTGCTGACACCATGTAGTACCACCAAATATCGCTCGTGATACCCTAGAAAGAGACTGGATGAAAATTTAAAATCATGCGTTCTGGACCAAAGATACCTGGATAGAACTAATCTAACATGATTTATCACCAAATTGGACTTATACAACTCTCGTACAATAAAAATTAAAAACGCTGCGGACACCATGTAGTACCACCAGTTATCAGTCGTGATACCCTCGTGTAGTGGTGAGAAAGGGACTGGATGAAAATTTAAAATCATGCGTCGTGGACCAAAAATACAGATAGATAGTATTGTACTAATTTAACAGCATTTATCCCCAAATAGGACAAATAGAAACTAATGAAGAACTATGTTTTTTCAGAGATACGTGGAATGGTACGAGTAAGTATGCGAAGAAAAATTTGAAAAGTTCTTCTTCTTCTTAGTTTGGTTTTTGGCTTTTATTTATGCTAAGACAGCACAATTACTTCGCCAATGACACGTTGCTTGGAGAAAACACAAAGGAGGTTGACCGGTTGTTTCTTGATGCGCTGAAAAATTCTTCCGCCTCATATCCTAAAATTGAATCATTGTCAGCGCCGTCAGCCCTCTAGAATAGAAGCGCGGCGCCTAAAACGGTGGGGATCCTGTAAATTTATCGAACAATGTTCAGCTTTCTCTCGAGATATTTGATAGAAAACATGCATCTCGTTTTATGATGCACTAGGTAATATGCTCGCCAAGTAATATCTGGTGACATCGTAGTCAAATAAAATTGAAATTCAAATCTATCCTAAATGAAACCCCAAAACCAAACATGTATATTAACCTGATGAGGATATCCAATATAACACTGGTCGATGTCCCACAGCCATTCTTTGTCCCACAGGATAACCATCCCGTAGGAGAAGTTGTAGAAATAGAAGGTAAACCTCCAGGCGTTCTCGCAGAACTTAGTGAGTTTGGACGGCTTCTCCTGGCTTCTTCGGAGCCTCCACCAGCGCTCCACCTGCCTTTCGGACATATCTAACTGCTTTGCTAGCGCGCATATCTGGAAGGAATAAGGTTATTTCTCAAACTCTAACCACAGTTTATTTCATTTACCTAGTCGCTTTTGATACGCCTTGTTTTAACTCTAGCACTAGATCCGATTTTTTTTTATTGTGCAAGATAGGCATGCGCTTGACGACTTACTTAATACAAAGCAATGATGAGGTCTAGGTTGGAACGAGCTTGCCTAAAAGATGCCTATTCAGTCTTGCCTTGAAGGTACCTAAGTTATACGGAAACACGTGCCCTGGGTAGGTGTTCCACACCCTTGCGGTTCGGATCAGAAACGTAGAGCAAAAAAGAGTTGGACTGGTTCTCACAATCGTTTTTTGATTCATCGGTGATACTTTCACAGTGTTTCTTTATACTATTTTTCAATTACCTCGTAATTAACTCATGTAAACTGACTTATTGAACAGACTCTACCCTAAAGGTAAGGTACGGCCTAAAGGTGCACTAGCAATGTGCAACGTGCTGCATCTTTTAATATACAAAACCAAGTCAGGTTTGTTCGAACACTTATAACTCTAGAACGGCTGGACGGATCCGGGTGAAATTTGGCACAGATACAGATTATAGTCTGGAATAGCACATAGGCTACTTTTTATCCCGGAAAATTAGAGTTCCTGCGGGAACTAAAAACCTCGATCCACGCGGACGAAGTCGCGGGCATCAGTTTGTTTGGAATTAAATTATAGCCAAAAGCAAATTAAGAAGCAGAATTATATTTCAATACATTGTTAAACAGGAAAAAGCTACATTAGAAAGAACAGGCAAAAATTTGATTGTGTTCGTTTGCATCGAATCTGAATGCGGAAATTTTATGATAATGTCATTTTAACATCAACCAATCCTAAGAGTTATGCTTTTAGGTTAATTACTGAAATGGAATATAAAGCTGACGTATCGTAGTTTATATTCACATCGCTTCATTTATATTTACAGATCAAAGGCCGTCAGTGCTATGAAATTTTTTTTTATCCACTACTAGTTAGCCCTTGACTCACCTGATGGTAAGTGATGATGCAGTCTAAGATGGTGGCGGGCTAACCTGTTAGGGGTATAGCAGTTATATTTTACCCATACCCCTATTCGGTTTCTACACGGCATCGTACCGGAACGCTAAACGCTTGGCGGCACGTTTTTGCCGGTAGGGTGGTGCCGGTAACTAGCCACGGCCGAAGCCTTCCACCAGGCCAGACCAGGGAAATTCAGAAATTATAAATTCTCAAACCCTGCCGGGGGTCGAACCCGGGACCTCCGCACGTTAAGGCAACAGCGCTCGACACTGCGCCACGGATGTCGTCCCAAATGTCCTTTCATGTTTGTAGACATGGTGCAATTTTCATTCTGATCTGATTTGATGATTTCATTTTTTTGAAGTGAAACTTCTTTAGAATCGTTGTGATTTGAAAATTCAACGAAACGAAAAAGCGACACCAAAACGAGACAAACATAAATATAGGACTAGCTGATGCCCGAAGTGAACTCTTTAATTTTTCGAGATAAAAAGTGCCTAGGTATGTCCTTCCCTGGGATACAACCTATCCCTATACCAAATGTCATCAAAATCGGTTGAACAGATGACCCGTGAAAGCGTAGCAGACAGACAGACAGACACTTTAGCATTTATAATTATATTAGCATGGATTTTTAAATTCACACAGTTAACTCTTGGATCGGACACATGTATTCGTCGCGCAATGTGTGCCCAAGCCTTTGGTTTCTGACAACTTCATGACACAGGGGCCTTATTACATAAATGTTATTGCGATACAGTGTAACGATCACGATCGCCTCTTTTTCGCTCTTCCTAAAATACAATGTCGCGGCAAGAATATCATAAATTCAGCCAATAACAATAACGCGGACGAAGTCGCGGGCATCATATAGTCTATAAAAATTACCGAATAAACTCAAAGAACTCAATTTACCATTTTTTTAAAAAGGACTTTTCAAATTTTCTTTTTTCTTTTTGACTTTTCAAGTATTCTTGAATTCTTATATTATAAGAATACTCGTAGATATTAATAAATTTTTGGACGTCGCGCGTCGGTAAAGATAAATTATGCTTGTACTTTAAAATGAATCTAATAACATGTAGATAATAGATAATATTGTCTTTACCATATTTTTCCGAATCAATATTATATTTAGGTTTACTTTACAAGTTTTCGTGATGGCATCATAAAAATACGACCGAAATGGCCTGCTCAGTTTATCAATCAATAAGTTTGGAAATGTGATAGGGACGATACGTGGTACTGATTAGGTGAATGTTTGATGACATAAGCTACTGCGCCATATTTTGGACTGATGAGTTTTTGTGTAGGTAATTGTTAGTAGACAATAGTGGCGTGGATCTTATCAATAAAGGCGTAAAAACTCTCTTTACCTTTGTAAAATGGAGGAACCTGCCAAGTGCCAATATTATAAAATAGAGGAATCAGGAAGTAGGATGTATTTTATAAACAATATTCTTTAGGGTGCCTTTCCACCAGAGATGTGCTACGTTGCGAAGCTTAAGCGGTGATAGCCTAGTCGTTAAGAACTGCAGACTTCGGCCTCCTTTATGGGAGGTCTCGGGATCACTTGTAACTTTTTAAGTAATGTGTGATTTTAAGTAAATAAAATAAAGAAGACGCGGGTGATTACACATCAAACGGCTTTAATATTTTTTAATATACTTAGATACTTACTTATTATTATATTAAATTTTAAAGCAATCTCATAAATCTATGCTAAAACTATACATTATTAACCTAGCTTTATAATGATGATAAGTCATTTGTCACTTATGTCGTACTCTTACGCGTGTACGTGCAGCGTAATTATTATTTAACTAGCTTTTGCTCACGGCTTCGCTCACGTTACGCTCAATTTTCATACAAATTTTAAACCCCTTTTAGGGGTTGAACTTTCAAAAATTCTACCTTACGGATCCGTTCAGTGATTTGAGCTGCGCATTGATAAATCAGATACATTATTATCAGTTTAATATTTCTATTATCTGCGATTAACCTAGCTTTGCAGTGATGATAAGTCATTTGTCACTTATGTCGTACTCTTACGCGTGTACGTGCAGCGCAATTATTATTTAACTAGCTTTTGCTCACGGCTTCGCTCACGTTACGTTCAATTTTCATACAAATTTTAAACCCCTTTTAGGGGTTGAACTTTCAAAAATCTTTCAAAAATCTTAGCGGATCCGTTCAGCGATTTGAGCTGTGCATTGATAAATCAGTCAGTCACCTTTTCCTTTTTTAATATTTAAGATGGGCATATGGATTTTCTCAAAACCTTGTCAAGATCTGAACATGAACTGAAATGAAGGCAAAAGTCTTCAAAGAATCGGAAGACGTCGGCGTCCCAAGGTGCTGGAATGGCGACCCCGTACTGGAAGGCGCAGAGTAGGTGGACCCCCCACTAGGTGGACGGACGACATAAAGCAAGTCGCAGGGAACGCTCTCCTGTAGAAATGAAAAAATTCTCTTTAAACAACCGACTTCAAACTCCCGCATCAACTTTACAACAACTGCTTGTTGTTGCTATACAAAGTACTTATTTTATTGTTGATATTTTAAAAACCGCTCGACCGATTTCGATAAAATTTATATGGGACCACATGGGTATGCCTTTCAAATAAAAAAAGAATCATCCAAATCGGTCCACCCAGTCAAAAGTTCTGAGGTAACAAACATAAATACAGTCGAATTGAGAACCTCCTCCTTTTTTTGAAGTCGGTTGAAAATATAGACATGTTCATCTGACTCTCACACGGCGACATTTACCTACTACACAAATATCGCCACGCCTTGCGGCCGATCCGACTCTGTTTGTTTAGTCGTGAAATTATGTCATTTTTCGTCGAAATAATGGCCGATGTGCAAAGTTAACGCCATGTTTGATTATGGTTTGTGTTATTTAGTCAAGGAAATCCGTCGCGCGTCGCTCATGGTGTATGTACATGGAGTGCAACATAATACAATTATTTTGTTATTACGACACTTACGTGGACCCTTACCTGCGGCCTATGTTTGTACAGACTAGTCTAGTTCAACCGACCTTCCACCCGTCCAATCCAATAAGCCAGAAACGGTTCTGCTCTACGGTCTTGATTCGCACCGCCAGGATGTGGAATGCCTTTCCAGCGCATGTATTCCCTGCCACGTATAACTTACGTACCTTACTACCTTCAAGGCAAGAGTGAATAAGCATCTTCTAGGCGGGCGCGCTCCAACCTAGACCCCATCATTGCTTTGTATTATGCATGAATATCGTCAAGCGCCAGCCTATTCTTCTTCTTTTTTTTAATAGCTAGATTTTATTATTATTATATTTTATTTTATTTAAAAAAAAAAATAAAGAAGTCGAGGTCCGTGCCTAACAGGTGGCCCTTGGAACACATTGCTTCCAAATTCCGATGCCTTCGACTCCTAGGGCTCACACACACACACGTAGGGCTCCAGTAGAGCCTACGCAGCATACTCAATCCGAAAAAAGCTGAACGCTGACCAAAGCTGAATCGAGGTTAATATACTTATTAGGGGTTTCGCGCGATGTAACGTGTTACTAAAATAATAAATACTTTATTATTTATTAGTCACTGATTAATTATCAGTAAGTAGTAACACGTTACATCGCGCGAAACCCCTACAGTAAGAATTTGACCAGTGACCATGTTGATAAGGTTCCACTATCAGATGATTTGCTATTTGAGTTTGATAACGAGTTAAGTTATCAATAACCTGTACAATAGGTAAGTACTTACCTATTGTGCTATGTTCCAAGCAATAAATTATTTTATAGCTGCTCTAACACACAATTATTTAAATATAATTAATTAATTATTTATTAATGCACTGTTTTAAAAAGTATTTTATGGATTTTTAAATAAAGATTCAGCCAGACCACAAAACATAATATATTGTAACATAGGTATATAGTTTTATATTTTAGGGTTACGGTAAGGATGTGTCATGTGACGCCAAGCGATTTAGCATTCTGGTACGATGTGTAGAAAGAGAAACCGATTAGGGGTTTAATGTAACTGCCATGCCCCTAACGTAAGCCCGCTACAATCTTAGACTGCATCATCACTAACCATCAGGTGAGATCGCAGTCAAGGGCTAACTTGTAGCGGATAAAAATAATAAGTAGGTACATAACAGAAGTCATACATATTTTTTCAACGAAATTCATTCTTACGGCCACCGTGTATTCATAATTTAGCCTATTTGATTCCTTGATCTCACTCCCAAAGCACGCGTCCAACAAATCAGGCCAGCATTTAGCGCAATGAGCATGTACATTGCGCGTCCAATTATCGCCCGCGTACTTAGGGCGTGTCCACACTCCACACGTGTGCGTCCTGAGTGACGGCGCATCGCGTATGCGGAATCCACGTCGCTCTAAATATACTAACTAATAATTTAGTCCTCTCGGAATCCCGACCGAATTTTGGCAACAGACTGCTGTTTTTTCTTCTCCACTACAAGTTAGCCCTTGATTCTCACCTGGTAGTAGGTACATCTGGAGGCCTATACCCAAATAATGGGATCCTTATTGTATTCACCTACTTAAACAAGTTCAAACTCAATCTATATCATTAAATGCATATTAAAAAGTTGTATTACAATACTAACAATTATTTTAAAATAATAATATTATATTAGCTTCACATAAACACATAATTTTTGTAAATCTAACAAAATTAACTTATCAAGAATAGTATAATAATAGTTGTAAAACCACGTAGGTATAGCTAGCTATAAGAAAACATTGTAACTTGATAAGGAATAATAAAGGCTTAATAATAATAATAAAGTAGGTATATCAGTGGCGTGCAGTTCTTTGAGGCATAAAAGCACTGCTTACCTAAATCAAAATACTTCAATGCTCATTTTCATCATAACAGTCAGTAAATAGGTATTCTGACTAGCTAATGTCTACCCCAGCTTCAAGCCATGTGCACGCCGCAGAGGTTCCTAGGTGATGATGCAGTCTAAGATGGCAGCAATGCATGGATGGAGCGACTAGCGATCTGTTATGCGTATGGGATTATTGTCAAACTGCTGCTGCTGCATACCCCTAATCGGTTTCTACCACGCTACCGCAGACAATTCAGATACTGCAAATTCTTAAGCTACGCTCATTTATTGTATTAATTTGCATACAAATCATTCAGTTGAATGTGTTAGAGCAAAATAGTTATTAATCAAAGCAATATCTGTATCACATTCTTGCAAAATAAAAATTCTAATTATTCTAATCCCCAAATTTCCCAATCAAAGACAACAGCGCTCACCACAGCACCAGGGAGGTCGTCAAAGTGAGCAAACTGTGTGCTTAGTATGAACACGCCCTAGAGCAGGCCTTGACTGACGACCCAGTTTCGTAAGCACCTGCCTTTCAGGTGGGTCTTTTCACACTTTTTTTAATGAACTCTTTGATAGGCCGCGGTTAAAAAAAGTTTGTTTATGTCAAACGTCGCCTAGGTAATAGAAGTGACCCTCGACTTATGATTGCAGTAAGTAATATTTTTTGCACGATTACTTAAATAGGCTGAATGCTTAAATCTAAGCCTGTCTCGAAGGGGACTAATGATTAAATCAAATTATGTCCTGGGATGGCCTCCTGTAAAAATGTTTACGCTCTGTGGGATATGGAGTACTAGCTAATACCCGCGACTTCGTCCGCGTGAATTGAGATTTTTTGGTTCCCGCAGGAACTCCTTAATTTTCCGGGATAAAAAGGGCTAATCTTGTAGTGGATAAAAAAAGTAGGTACATAACAGAAGTCATACATATTTTTTCAACGAAATTCATTCTTACGACCACCGTGTATTCATAACTAGCTGATGCCCGCGACTCCGTCCGCGTGCATTGAGGTTTTTTGGTTCCCGCGGGAGCTTCTTAATTTTCCGGGATAAGCTAAGTGCTATTCCAGGCTATAATCTATCTCTGTGCCAAATTTCAGCCAGATCCGTTCCGCCGTTGGGGCGTGATTGAGTAACAAACATCCATACATCCATACATCCATACATCCATACATCCATACATCCATCCATACATCCATCCAAACTTTCGCATTTATAATATTTATTGGATGGGCTGTGCGGGATAAGCCCGCAACGAGGAAATACATCAGAGAATAAAAGTAATAGTTACTTTAGTGCACACACATAGTACACATACGAGCCCAGATATTTAGGAGATTGAAGTGGTAGTGGGCGAGCCATATCCATTGCAGAACTGATGCAATGGGCGTAATGGGGCAGACGCGTTCTGGAACGGCGAAATGGCTGACCGCGTACCTCTAAGCGCAGTTTGGGCCGACCTCCAGCCGCTGCACCGACGACCTTAAAAAGGTGGGTGGATGAGGAAGGAGTGTGTGGTGGCGTTCTCCAAAAGATCTATGTCCAGCAGTGGATGAATTCCGGCTGACAGATGGATGTTTGAGTGCTTGAGTGCAAAAGAGAGTGATGTCGTTTTTACAGAACCTGCAGGATCCAGTATTTATGCACTGAAAGTCTGTGCGTACGCAATTAAACTATTATAAAAAAAAAAACAACCATATTATAGTAGGTATGCTGAAAGTTTTTTTCAAATTTGTAAATTCTTATTCGCGAGAAATTTCAACGAAGAGTGATGACCCAGTTTTACCTAACAGTTAACCACCTTCAAGTAGGTACGCGTCTTTCAGGTTTATTTTGATACTTTTTAATGGACTTCATGATAGGCTGCAGTTGAATGAACAAAAGTTTGTTTATGGATGTACTAAAATTTTGATAAGCGTCATTTTTATGTTTTTCCATTTCCTGCATGGCATAAAAATATTATAATGTCTGTCTAGTGAAAGCTGAGAAATAAAAAAAAGCGGCATAAAAAAATAGGTTAGTTATACCCGGAAACTACTGAATAAACGCACTTAACCGATTTGTGCTAGGTACCTAGTGCAGCCAGTATCTACAAACATAAATTATTTATCCCATCACAGCTTTCACTAGAGATACTATATTGTATTTGAAAAAAAAAAAATTACGTCTATCAATAATAGGTAATAGGTATGCAAAAAAATAACTACTTGAACTGAACGTGGATAAAGAAAGTCTTTTATGAAGTGGGAAATTGCAGGTGCTTCTAAAACTATAGGGCAAGCCTGCAGCTAGGTGGGTTAGGCACAACAAAACGCTGCATACATTTGCCTAATGTAAATTTAAAGTTTAAACATATAAAAACACTGTTTATTCTTCATAATATAATATAGGTGTTTATGACCTATTACAGTATTAGACTATTCTAGTATTATTTCGCAATTAAGCAATCTATGTATAAATATAAGAATTCGTAGATGTAGGCAGGTAGGTCCCCGGCAGGGTCAATTTGGGAATTTTATAATTTCTGAATTTTCCCTGGTCAGGCCTGGTGGGAGGTTTCGGCCGTGGCTAGTTACCACCCTACCGGCAAAGACGTGCCGCCAAGCGATTTAGCGTTCCGGTACGATGCCGTGTAGAAACCGAATAGGGGTATGGGTTTAATATAACTACCATGCCCCTAACAGGTTAGCCCGCTACCATCTTAGACTGCATCATCACTTACCATCAGGTGAGATCGCAGTCAAGGGCTAACTTGTAGTGGATAAAAAAAAAAAGTATGAAATAATGCATAATTATATTATGTAAGATAATGTAATAAAATACATAAAAAATATATAGTATATAATAATGAATAAAAACTAAAAAAAGTACATTAGCTGATCATTCTCGTCCAACAAGGCAAGGCAAAAAAATGAAAAAAGCAAGCCATGTCAGCTATAAAAGGTCTCCGATCATCATGTCGGAGGACAAAAAGCGGACACACAAAAAAAAACATAAAAACACTACAAGATTTGAAATGAAAATATGAATGATTGGGTGCTTACTTTTTAAGCATAAGTTCAGAAACTGTTCTGAAATTGCATCCTGTTTCTTATATAAATCCGAAACTACCACACAACGACTCAAAATCATGTGTGCTAGTTTGGGAATTTTATAACAAAGTACGCTCCTCTGACCTCAATACTATAAGGTAAATAATATGCTAAGGCCAGGAACTCAACAAAACTAGTAGGGTTCCGCAAATTAACGTTAAAACCTTTTATTCGTCAATCTGAGATAGGTATTTTTCATAGGCGCCATGTCTGAATTAGCCCTTAGGAATTCAATGGCATTCATTCAATTATAGGTCTACAATAAGTCAATTGTTTTCAAGCAGACGTCATTGTTTACCAATTACGGTTTACCACTGCGTCACACACACACTAATATTTTATGTCAATTGAGAAAAGACCGTGGACTTGACTAGCTCCAGCAATGTGCGGGAGTGCGGTTACTCAAGCAATATAATTATCAATTAGATGCGCTATAATCCACACTAATATTATAAGTGCGAAAGTGTGCCTGTCTGCCTGCTACGATTTCAAGGTCTATATGTTAAACCGACATTTGACGGGTACGGACTTACGGAGCTAGGTTGCATGATTCTCGAGGAAGGACATAAATTAATGACAATGTATCTTTATCGTTTTTCCAAGACTTTAGAAAATAGCTCGTTTAAAGCTCAACTTTTTTGGCGATAAGTCATATTAAGATCCATCTTAACGCGTCCTGTATAGAAAGCAATGATGATACTTGATACATAATAATACGAAGTGAAGTTCTATCATAAGTATATGAGTCGCTTCATTTGAAGATATAATTTATATAACAAAACTAGTCAAATAAATTACTTTTTAGTGATATTTATATAGAGGACCTTCCAAAAGATGTTATATCCACGTCTCCTGTTAATTTTATGTTTGACAACCATTTTAAATTATCGATTAAATTTAAAAAAGTGCGTTGACTTTTGATGACGTCACAATTCAGTATTTCATACAAAACCTTACATTACTAAGCGCGTGTTTTTAAGTTTGAAGAACCTGATTTGACTAGTTGTCAAATGCCCAATTCTGCTGCTTTCCTATTCGTCACACTTCTCGTAGTCTTGGAAAATTGAGGTTGTATATGTCACCGTAAAATTGCAAAAACCGTTAGATTGTAATCTAACTAGCGAAATTGTAAACTGTCGACAGATTACAATTTAACACATTATGTTTCGGTACATTGTAATCTGTTAGGTATATTAACCCGATAAAACCTAAGTGCAAGGCCTGCGGCCGGGCCGGCAAAAATTTACACTCAGAACATTGAACGGAAGGGCGACCGCGTATCGTTTGCATTAATCATTGATACATCGCAATCACCTCTGATTGGTTAACACTCTTCCACTATTGGACGAAATCCATTGACGCAGCAAGAATACCTACCATAAATTCAGCCAATCGGAGGTGATTGCGATGATTGATGCAAAAGATACGCGGTCGCCCTGCGGTTCACAATCTGTCGACAGTTTACAATTTCGCTAGTTAGATTACAATCTAACGGTTTTGCAATCTAACGGTGACATATTATATAAAGCACTTCCATAGCTTTTTGTGATGCAATATTTTTTATGGAAAGAAAAGATCCTAATGATACATAATCATATAGATAAAGGCGAATTGTTTGCAGCGGCGGCCGTGGCCTGCTTGCGACGCGACGGCTAAATTAGGAACACTTAGCCAAATGGTAATACAAACCATAACACGGCCTGTCAATATAGACAATTATATCTCTACGTCTCTAATGGCCGACTTCTACAACTCCGAGTCACATTTATCCTATTAATAAATATGAAACTGTGTCAGAATTTCTGCACAACATATTCTGTACAATCACCAAATTTATTGGTAGGTACCTAAACGTCGCTCGGAGTTGGAGAATGAAGGTGGCTTGAAATATTCGGAGTTGTGCGTTTTAAGAAATTCAATAACACTAGCTTTAACGGTGAAGGAAAACATCGTGAGGAAACCTGCACACCCGAGAGTACTTCATAATGTTCTCAAAAGTGTGTGAAGTCTAATCAGTCCTCACTTGCTCAGCATGGTCGACTCTGGCCTAATCCTTCTCATTCAGCAAGGAGATCCAAGCTCAGTAGTGAGCCGGCAATGGGCCGGAATGGTTTTGCTGATGGAACCTTTATAATTATTTTTTTCTAGTCTTTTTCTGATGACTGCTTTCTAGCACACCCACAACACGCCTTTTCACACCTTCCAAAGGTCGACTGGGAGATAAGCATAGAGTTATGAGATAAGGCTCTCGAGCTTTAAGTCTGTTTATTGTACAAAGCAGCTAATTCTGGTTGTGCATTAATAGCTATTTATGCAACTGTATCGTAATGAGGGTCATTTTAATTCGAGTGCTGTTTTTTGATACGAGGCTTGCCGAGTATCAAAATAGGATAGTACGAGAATTAAAATGACTAATTACGTACAGTTGCATACAAGATTTTATCTACGACAAGGACGTCTTTATAATTTTTTACTTTATAAATTAATAAAAACCAAAAGTGCCAGAACCCAGAGCCGCTAAGCTATAGGTATCCTATTTATGAAGATAACCATATCGATACAGCTACGACTCTTAGCGATACAGCTCCCATACAACGAACTGTATCGTTAAGAGAAGCAAACACGAAAGAGGGTTCAATTCGATATAGTTGTCAAATTCGAAATTGGAACTTTTCGATGCTGGAGTAGATAAAAAAATAAAACCTATTAATGACCCTCCAGTCTGTTACGGCTTTTTCAGTCCAGCTATTGAAATTATGCCTACAATAATTATTTTAATGGCGAAACCATTAGGTACGACCAATCATCATTTAAAGTTTAAACAATAGGTACTGAGCCACGTACTGCGTCGTTAAAACTAACATACGAGTACGTCTCGCTCGCGCTGCGTCAAAAGAAATCGATTTATTTCAATCAAACATGCATATAACATTCACCATATTTTCTTTCACTGTTAAAGCTAGTGTTGTTTATTTGTTAAAAAACGCGCATATTATAGGTAACTTCAAAAAGTTACACGGATTCGAACCCAGGACTCTCGGAGTCTTTACCATTGGGGCTAGACTATCATCACTCCTTACTATATGAACTCCTTAAACAGGTCGAATTATCCGTTACATCAACGATTTCGATTTCCTTACACAATTGAGGGGGGGGGGGGGGGGGGGGAGTTCTAGTCTCTTGACTAACCATCTACACCGCATCTGATTGAATAAAAAAAATACAATTTGTAAGCTGCTTTGCTTGGTAAGCTGAATTTTATGCCTTCGAAAATTTTCATCTGATAATAATAGTTCAGGAAAATGGAAATGAAAACAAATGGAAATGTTCGCAGAACCGCAGTGCGACAGCATTGCGGTGTCTTCTTTGAATAGAAAGAAAATCTGACTCACACAATCTTAATATATATAAATCTCGTGTCACAATGTTTGTCCTCAATGGACTCCTAAACCACTTAACCGATTATAATAAAATTAGCACACCATGTGCAGTTCGATCCAACTTGAGAGATAGGATAGTTTAAATCTTAAAAAAAACATCAATTCACGCGGACGAAGTCGCGGGCATCATCTAGTATAATATAATATAAAATTGGATATTTGACAACTACTATCAAAAGTTGTAAATGGCTGTTCTACAAAATTAACAGGAAGATTTAATATATTATAATTAGTATTGTTTATTATTTATTATCATCATTTCAACTTCAACAACCCATCTCTGTACCGAATATCAAAATCGGTTGGAAGATGGGCCGTTTAAGAGTAGCAGACAGACACACTTTCGCAATTTTAATATTAGTATGGATCTTAAAACGCGAATAACTCGGAAAAGACTGGTGCGTGCCCGGGGATCGAGCCCGCGACCTCGTCTACGTGGTCGGGTGTGTAGACCACTAGGCTATCAGTCACTAAATGCGAAAGTGTGTCTGTCTGTCTGTCTGCTACGCTTTTACGGCCCATCTATTCAACCGATTTTGATGAAATTTGGTACAGGGATAGGTTGTATCCCGGGGAAGGACATAGACTGCTTTTTATCCCGGAAAATTCAAAGGTTCCCGCGGGAATCAAAAAATTAATCTGTTCAACCAATTTTAATGAAATTTAGTACAGGGGTAGGTTGTATCCCGGGGAAGGACATAGGCTACTTTTTATCCCGGAAAATTCAAGAGTTCCCGCGGGAATCGAAAAACTTGGTCCACGCGGACGAAGTCACGGGAATCATCTCGTTAAATATAAGTGAGTTTGCCACGTCCTTCTCTTGTACTATATAAGGTTAAAGGGTTAAACATCACTATCGCGCCACAATCAACACATAGGGGCGCGTTACCTCGCGTTCCCAATTTACAAAACCATAACAATTAAATTCAATCGTTTATGAAATGGTGTTTACAAGGCTTTGAAAGCGTGTGTATGCGTGTGCGTGAGTAAAATAAATCGTGGAATTATTAATTTATAGTCTGGTTTTCTTGTCACGCTGTGATCGTCAACACTGACAAGTCAATCAATAGACATTAAGCAGGTACTTGAGACAGTAGGTGCCAGTGTATAAGGGTGCGTTTTCACCAGAGATGTGCTACGTTGTCAAGCACCTCATGTGTGTCAAACCCACCGTTAGATGTAAGATTAAACGCTCCCATTGGTGGGTTTGACTCACATCCATAGCTTTACAACGTAGCTCATCTCTAGTGGAAACGCACCCTAATGCTAACAGCTTGGCCAGCGTGACGACTGACGGTAGCGTGAGAAAATAACCAAGCTTAGCTCGTTCCACACGAGGGGCAGAGCAGCCAGTCAGATTAGTGAGTAAAACAGTGATGCTACCAGCCCCCCTATTCTCTAACAGAGGGGCCATCAAAAAATGAATAACAATATATATTTCTTATCCATTGAAGGTTTGCTATTAATTGTTATTATTTTTATTTCATGCATATCTTCAATGCATAAAAAATATATGTCAGTGGCTTTCATTTTTAGGGTTCCGTACCAAAATGGTAAAATGGAACCCTTATGGTGCGACTTTCTCCGTCTGTCTGTCCGTCTGTCCGTCTGTCCGTCCGTCACACTCGATTATATCAGTAACTACCGAGGCTATCGACATGAAATTTTGAATAGTTGTGTATATTAGTGGCCCAAAGACACTGGAATTAAAAACAACAAAGAAAAAAAAAAGCTACGCTTTCACGGCCCATCTGTTCAACCGATTTTGATGAAATTTGGTACAGGGATAGGTTGTATCCCGGGAAAGGACATAGGACATACTTTTTATCCTAGAAAATTCAAGAGTTCCCGCGGGAATCAAAAAAACTCAATCCACGCGGGCGAAGTCACGGGCATCATCTAGTAATAAATAAGCGTGGTATTGCAAAATAACACAGGCGTAAGCGCTAAATATTATTCTATTTATCTATAAATTTTATTTATCTACTTAAAACAGTGCAACATTTACCTCATCCTTGCTCAAAAACAACTGAAAAGAAAGGAAGCACGGTTAGACGGAGCTAGCTTGGCACACAATAATTACGCACCTAATTATTTATTATACTTAGCAATAGCAAATATATTTATATCAATTAAGAATAATGGCATTAGTCGCTGAATCGAGTTGAATAAGTGTAATTAGTCCCTTACTCTATGGCCACCCGCCATCCTTGCACTTTGTTTAAAACAAAAAGTCGTGTGCAAAGACTTTAACACGATTATAGGTTATCAATTTCACTATACTATATATAATCTGGCTTATTGTAAATAAATGTAAATAAGCTCGCTTTTAGTGTAATGGAGGCTGGGGCTAAGCCCCATTTAGCTACTCTCAGCAGTTAGCGATGTATAAAGAATGAAGGTAAGTACCTAATTCTTCGATTCGACAGGCCGAAAATAAAAGATCCTAGCTAATGCTTCCGTGTCTTCCCAAAGGAGTTTTGGCCACGGTGACCAATCTCCACAGGGATAAGTCATCTTCGCCTGAGAAGATAGCTCGAAGATGATATTGCAATCACTTACTTAATAAAATAAAATTGCAAAATAAGTATGTGCATAAACACAGGTGCACTCTTTATTCCCCGATGAGACGGAAAATCCGACAAGACCGGAGAGAAATCAGGCGCTAGACCGACGGCGAATATATTAAGTTTCTTGTAACCTACCACAAACGTACAAAATATGCGTAAGTACCTATCATGTTGATGTTTTCTTGTACCACAGGCGTACAAAATGTGTACCTATCATGTTGATGTTTCAGATCCCGATCCTAGAAACATTTGTTAATTAATTATGCAGACGAAATGGGCAAGCCAATACGCTCAGTCCTACCTACAACACCTTACAAGGAAACAATCAGTAAACTACTGTTAGATTGTTAAAGTTAATTATCACTTCACACACGTAGGTAAGCGAAACATTCATAATGCATATGTCACCGTAAGATTGCAAAAACCGTTAGATTATAATCCAACTAGCGATATTGTAAAGTGTCGAGGGATTGTGAACCGTTCAATGTTCCAAGTGTAAATTTTTTAAATATTCATTGTATTTACGTTTTCTTGTCTCTTTCTTGTAGGTTAGGTTAGGGTTCGACATAAGTGATCAGGTAGTGACTCACTACCTGAGGTTTTATCGGGTTAACTAACAGATTACAATCTACCGAAAAATAATGCGTTAAATTGTAATCCGTCGACAGTTTACAATTTCGCTAGTAAGATTACAATCCAACGGCTTTTGCAATCTTACGGTGACACATACACATAGATGCACACACATGCACATTCATAACACATTTTATAGATGCACAATTAAAAATAGATCGAATTTTAAAGATAGTAGAGGTACCTACTATCAGCTTAAAAAACACGAAAGAAAACCAACACAAATCTAGGTCAGTAATTAGGAGCAATGCACACATACAGAATGAGGTGGAGCCCAGTTTAATTAAATTCAAAGTATGTTTATTCAACACTAGATGATGCCCGCGACTTCGTCCGCGTGTATTTAAGATGTTTTGATTTCCGCGGGAACTCTTTAATTTTCCGCGATAAAAAAAGTAGCCTATGTCCTTCCCCGCGATAAAACCTATCCCTGTGCCAAATTTCATCAAAATCGGTTGAACAGATGGGCCGAGAAAGCGTAGCAGACAGACAGACAGACACACTTTCGCATTTAGAATATTAAAGTATGGATTGGTAGCTAGATCTACACAATACACTTTCTGAACGTAAAGTATATACAAAGTACAAGTCGTGATGGTGATAATTAACGACTGTATCATAAAACTAAAGCTACGATTTTATGATAATTGAAACACAGATCAATACGCGAGAATCAAATCAGCACGCTGTTTTTCGTTTTTTTAAATGAAAACCTACTAACAAGCTGGCTTCGCTTTGAGGAATTTCTGAAAATGTTTTGTATTTTGTAAATGCAAAATCTTAAGTTTTAGAACCATCTGCCAATGCTGATATGACTATATTCAACCATACGACAAAGTGAATAAAGATGAGTTTTTATCAAAATAGACGCCTCGACTTCACTCCACTCTGCAGGTGTGCTTTGCGCCTAAAGTTCAGGTCGTGAAAATGAAAATGACGTCATATCCTATATCATACGCCAGCTTTTCACATAACACCGACTATTTAGACATGAATTCTACTGCAAATCTTTTCGCCAAGTAGTGCGTAAATGTACGTGAACGTTTAGTAAGGCCCGTTCATTTTCAAATTAGGCTTCCTCTACGCGAGGTTGTTTCAGCTAGAACGCAAACTCCGTACATGACTTAATAAACTAACCAGCTGCCAGTTACATTAGCAAGTGTGTTTCCTGCATTACTGCTCTACTTTGTACCAAGCAGTTAGCACCATTTGATGCATGTTTGCCCACAACTTTCAATCTTAACTGTATTGTTACACTTGACTACTGAATATGCTCCGATCTAATTGCTCTGTGCTCAGTTTCAAGTAGGGTTGACACTTCTACACTAATATTATAAATGCGAAAGTTTGGATGGATGGATATCCATCCAAACAAACAAAAATGACAGAATGAATCTGGATAAAATTTGGCACAGAGAAAGATTATAGTCTGGAATAACACATTGGCTTTTTTATCCCGGAAAATTAAAGAGTTCCCGTTGGGACCAAAAAACCTCAATCCACGCGGATGACGTCGCGGTCATCAGCTACTACTTAATAAAATGTAACTTAATAAAATGTTACATTATAATCTTACAAACTCATGACTTTAGGTTTTTGAGGTTTAAAAGTAAAAGCAACAAACTAATGAGAGTATGGATAGTCATAATAGTTATTCTGTTTCATTATCGGTAGACTTATCAACTAAGTTCATATTAGAACCTAAGACATCTATTGAAAACAAAATAGTAGGAAGTTTTTCAGAATTATGAAACCAAATTTGGAAGCTACAAAAATATTTTTGCACTTATAGTTTTTTACAAAATGAAGTTAATTTAATATTATTTAAGTAAGTAAGTCAAATAATGCCAATCATTTGAAAAAAAAATACCTGATTGACAACCCTAGAACAAAGAAAATTTTGGATATTGGATAGAATCAGGCGTTACTTTGCGGAAGTGCTTCGGAAGTGCTTGCGGAAGTGAACGGTGCTTCGCTTGTAACTGCATGCTTGACCATACAGAATTTTTTCTGTTGGCGGATTATAGCAAAATAATTGTATTATTTTCTTGCTATACAAAGAAAATTGATAACCTTCAATCGTGTTTTCTTATTAGCTATTAGTTATAGAATATATATTTCCAATCACACACCAGTTTCATAAATAAAGCACTTTGCAATTAGATTGTATCATTAAAACATTTACCTGTTTATGTTTAATCTTTGGGGAGTCCACATATGCTGACTCTAACTTTGGATTATTTGGTGCTTTCTTTGATCTTGTGTTCTTAATACCTAATGACTTGCCAAACGGTGCAAATATATATCTGTAACAAAAATATAAGACATCACTTGAGTACATAAAAAGAATATCTGTATTAATTAATTTAAAAGGCTTTTCTTAGTAGGAATGGCATTTCATACAAGTGTTAGATTCACTAAACAATTCAAAAGCAATAGTTAAACTTCATCCTCATTACAACCTATTCTTGACTCACTACTGAGCACAAGTCTCCTCCCAGAATGACAAGGGTTTTGTTATAGTCCACTACGTTGACCAAGTGCGGATTGGCAGTTAGAGGTTTGTGCCGGGGGATCTAACCTGCAACTCCATATAGGAGGTCCACTGCCCACGCCACTAGGCCTCTCCAAATTTAATTTTAAAAAAACAATTGATAATAATGATTATAAACCAACTTGCAGTGAGATAAGCACATTTTCCTCTAGCCAATTTATCCTTATAGGTCATATAATTATAAAATTCCCTGTAGACTTTATTGACCATACGCCACTAGGCCTCATCAAATTTAATTTTAAAAACCAATTGATAATAATGATTCTAAACCAACTGGCAGTGAGATTAGCACATTTTCCTCTAGCCAATTTATCCTTATAGGTCATATAAATATAAAATTCCCTGTAGACTTTATTAAACAATTTAGATATTTTTTTTACAATATTTTTCCTTTTTCTGTATCTGGAATCTTAAAAATTTAGATTTTGCATGCAGGATTTCTTCATAATGTAAGCTCCCACTAAGAAAGGCTTTTAAAAAGTCTGAGCAATCTGTTTGAAAATTCTGGCCTTCATTTAAAAACTAATAAGGGCTCAGCTATAGTATACTCCCCGCGGAGTTGGACGTTCATATTTTTTTTACAGAAAGACCTTGATATGGCAAGCCTTACACTAAAATATTTTACTCCGAATTCAAATACTTTTCGAGATATAATTTTTTGAAAATCACAAATTTTCACCACTTTTGACTATTTCTAACGACATTTGCCATAGATTACAGACTCATTTGGACTCATTGACGTTTAGTTGACGTACTAAAGTTTCGTTTTACGTATTATAATTTATAATCCGTTCCAAACATAGAAAGTATTAAAAAATGTAAATAATCGAGTAATAATCATATAATATGTGTACCGATTATTGGAAAAACGGAACGCGTGCATTGGCGCCAGAATTCAAATCTATGAGTCATCATTTTAGTGATTTTAGTCGCATTTCAGTTTAAAGGTTATGAGGTTAAATAAAAAACGTTTAAAGGTTATAGTTTAAATTATTTAACTAAAAAGGTATAAAGGTAGGTTATTATATGTATATTTAGGTACATGAGCATATGATACACAAAACCGAATCGGCACACCCCGACTCCACGCAGTCTTGTCTGCCCTACCCCTAGAGTGTTTTTTTTAAGCGCGTAGCCAGAAGCTCGCGTAGCAGGTCCTGAATGAAGCGAGCCTACGAGGCCGAGTGGAGCGAAGGGGGGAGGAGGCGAGCGAAGCGAGCCGGCGACCTCCGCAGCGAAACGAAGGTCGAGTAGGCGAAGCTTCATTCAGGGGCGACGAAGCGAGTCTTCTGGAGTAGCCCATTCTAATTAAGAAATTAACCTTTTCTACTACCTAAAACAAAAGGTAAGGTAGTTTAAAGTAGGTATAATTAATTAAAAGGTATAAAAGTAAAACCTAACCTCAAAATTTTAAAAAAATTAATATCTCGGAAACTACTAAAATTCGGAACGTCTTACTTTGAGGGGGGTATATCCCCTCCCCCCCCCCCTTCCCCCTCCCCCCTCCCCTACCCCCTCCGTCGCGGGGAGTATACTATAGCCCAGCCCTAATAAGTATTATAATAGTAAGTTGCATGAAGTTTTACTGTAAAATATTTAAAATATATATATAAATAAAATCATGTTTTATTTTTAAAACAAAATTGGCTATAAAATAAATTGTTTCGGAGTTACTTGATAACAGAGTTTTATCATTATATTATGCCCCTATTGTTACTTTATTGAAAATTATGCCCAATAAATCATTATTTATTAATTTCATTCCTTTGAATCCTTTACCAGAAAGAATGGTAAACAATACAATAAACTGTATTAAAATGTATTTAAACTCTGCCAATATTATAAATTAATAACGACAAGATACTGTCCCATATCATTATCAGCCGTCTTACTGATGAAGATTACGATTCTGAGTCACAAAACGTAAGTATTTGGATAAGAATCGGCGCTATGACATACATTCAAACTATCAGCTTTCGATAGAGAAATTGACTTACTTTTCTAACGTGTGCCGTAAAACTATGAGCACGATGGCCAAAGGTATAGGATAGAGAAGGTGCCTGTAGTCAGCGTACACCACTGGTTTATCAGGACCAGGGGCAATATCTTCCCAAGTAGTGTTTGGAGGCAGCCACACATCTTCGTCCCAGAATTTATCTAATATAGCACGTAACATAGTCCACACGAAACGCAGTCAACCGCACTCAAGGCTCGACCAAACACTATTTTACAGTCATCTAATCACTATTTATTAAATTCAAATTACGCTGCACATCAATCGAGATTATAGTCCAAAGTTCCAAACCAGTCTATACCACAGCAAAAAACAAATCAATTTGAATCAGATTCAGATTTGAATTTGATTGAAGTAGCGATGCGCGACTTTGAATGATCCCATTCGAATTATTCGACTTGTGAAATCATTCGACTCAGTCGAATAATTCACGTGATTAGTAACTAATTAGTAATGAATAACGAACGGTAAGTCGCCGCGCCGGCCGGTCAGGCGAATGAGTATGAGACATGAATGAAGGAGTCAATCATTCATTGTAGGTGACTGATACATCCTTCTAAAGTTCTATGTGTCACACTGGCACCGGCAGTCGTTCGGCACTCGGCACTTTCCGGCCGCGTTCGGCAGTCGGCACAGACTACAGACTCTACGTCTACATCTACACTGAGTGACTGTAGAGTAGGTTGGTTTAAAGAAATCGGGGCCCAGTCATAAAAGTTTTAGAGGAATTCGGGTCGGTAACTACCAACCTACTCTGTGGGTCTGCTGTGGTATCAGGGATCATGTTCTATGCAACAATTTGCCCGCTAAATTCAGTTTTTTTTTTAATTGTAAGCTAGTAAAGACTATGTAAACATATTGTGAAGAGGAAACTGCCATTGTCGCAATTTGAATGGCATAAGCCTATTCAGTCGCATTTGTTATCAAATTATTGTGAAACCTCAAATTAAATTTGAATTCCGCGGGCAGAGGTGTTTAGTTCCTCTCATACATTCAAGGCGTAGTCATAGATTATCACTATAGGCAGGAGAGAGCAGAAGAGTGTTAGTTGTCTATGGGCAGTCATTATTAGGTATCGAATGCCATCTGAGTCGCGCCGAGGATAGCCGAGTCGAGCCGAGTCGAAATTCGAATCCCGAAAGATCCCGAATAGACGACTAACGAGACGCCGAAAGTCGCTAGTATGTATTACTAATTAGTAGTCGTCATTCGAATCTGAAGATTAGTATATTACTAATTTTCAAGTCGAATACGTGGATTAGTAGTCGAAAATTATTCGAATGGGAAGATCATTCGCAGTCGCGCATCTTTAGATTGAAGAAATTTTGTGGAATTTGACAAGTGACAACCGTTTTTGACCAGAGACAAATAACCACAGAGTATTTAGAATTAAACGGATATATACGGCTATAGCCTGTCGTGATTATGTCGTAACGTAATGAGATCGTAACGTCACTGGTAACTCCACTCTACGGATGAATAACAACTATTTAATTATTGTGCAACAGGTTGGTTAAGTACTATGAGCTCTTATAGCAGGACAGATAGTGAACTGCACTTATCTTCAAGGCAGAACTGGTAGGCAGACACTGCATTGAACTGTGCTGCAGTTCAAGAGCTCATAGTAACCCCCCAGATGTGGCAAAGTCCATTTTTCCTACCTTCATGGTTTTTATATTACAGAGACCTTTCCTTTATATATGTCTGTGACAGAGACTGAGACAGTACTGATTATATCCTCTTTGGACAGTACTTGTCTCTTGTCTCTGCATTTCGATCTTTTTTTTCTGGTTGGTGATTTCGATTTTCGTAATATTTTTCGCGCTCGTGTTCGTAACAAAAGTAAATTTTGAAAAATGGGTAAAACTTAGTATCCCTTACCACGAGGGGAAGGGGGGGAGGGGAGGGGGGAGGGGAGGGGGGGTGCCCCCTCACCCCTGGTACTACTCCCATTACAAGGTAATGGACCATTGCCGAGAAAATTACGATTATAAAACCTAACCTCAAACTATGAAAATTTTAAGAGTTGGGATGATTCCTCCCCCCTTATAACTCGTAAATGGGGAGGAAAGAGAGGGAAAGGGGAGAAAACGCCTACAATTCGGTTCTGACACTCACATTCGAACCTAAGTGCCCGGCCTGCGGCCGGGCACATGAATATTTATGTTCTAACCTAACCTAACCTAGCTTCTGCCCACCCCTACTTGTAAATGGGGATTTATTACTTAGGTTAGGTTATAATACTTACTAATTTTCTTTTGGAAATGTGTGGTTAAAAAAACAAAACCTTTTTATAAACCTTTATTATTAAAAACATAAATTATTGCTTTTATCAGTTCCTCAAAGGGATCCTTTTTATGTTTCTCAACACTCCTTCTCTTTTTTCAAATGGCTTTACAACTCTGGGTTCTAGTCTTTTTAATCAAATAATCAGTGAAGACTCCGTCTGTGACAGACTATTATGGTACATATTTGACGTTTACTTTGTTTTTTACGTTTCATTTCACTGTTTTTCATTTACAATTGACAGCTTTTAGCCTCCCGCCGCCATAACTACGCTCATGTATGTTTTATACGTGTTTTACCCGTTTTAAGGTTAGAATTTTTTTTCGTTATTTTCTTGAAAACTATGCATTACCTTGTAATAAGACTAGTAGCACTATAATCGTGGACCAAAGCTCTATCAACTACAATTGTTTTTGCCTCCAAATTCGTGGTAAGGGAGTCCAACCCAAAACTAACTAACTAACTATTAAAGAAACTGATTAAACCATGAATAAACAATAGGGCCTCGTGTGATGAACGATGTTATTTTGCCCGACGTGTGCTAACATCCTTATGGTGGAAGAAGGTCCCGAGGCAGGGCTCCGGTACTCTTGTAACACGTGCCCCTATGTGTACAATATAAAAAAGAAAGTGTCTTCCCGCACTTTCCCTAAATTAAAGGTTAGTTGTAGTGTGTATAAAATTGCATCACCCTAAGTATACCAAACTGTTTTAACAAGATTTACCCACAAATTGTCAATGTAACTCACTTTTCTTGGATCCTAACATACTAATCACATCAAAATATTATTATAAAGGCGAAAGTTTGTATGTGTCTGTGTAAAAACGACTGGACGGATTTGGCTGAAATTTGGAATCGAGATAGATTATACCCTGGGTTAACACATAGTCTACTTTTCTATCCCGAGTTCCTGCTGGGAAACAAAAACCTCAATCTACATGGACAATGTTGTGGGCATCAGATAGTATTGTAAATACGAATGTGGGTTTGTTTGTTGGTTTGTCCTTCAATCACGCCGCAACGGATCTGGAGAGTGACACAAGCTACTATTTTCCCAAAAAATTAACAAATTCCTGTGGATATTAAAAAACTTATTCCATGCGGACAAAGTCGCAGGCATCAACTAGTCCTATACACCTATGGAATGGAATATAAAAAGTTCTAGGCTAATCTTCCCATTAGGCAGGCCATGATTGTTAAGTTAGGCATGATTCTAATTTAACTGCAATTAAATCATTTGGAATGTACATATTTTAAGACTTACCTAATCAAATAAAATCATATGTACCCCATTAAATTTTCCACCTCAAGGTGCAACATGAACTGCTACTAAGTTCCAAACACCATCAGTTGACTTTTGAAATAAATTCTGCAGGTAAATAATTGAAAATATATTAATTCTTTCAGGAACTAGATTATATTATGGGTGGTGCAGCCGCATGGGAGAATGTAGATTCAACTGATGCAGTTTGCCCCAAATGCAGCCACGGTCGAGCCTTCTTCATGCAGCTACAAACTCGATCTGCTGATGAACCGATGACCACATTTTACCGTTGCTGTAACCACAAGTGTGCTCATAACTGGAGAGATTAAACTTGTTTGAAATCTTATCAACATCTGGAATATGGACTCTTGTTGTTTAAAACTAGTGATATATTACTCTTTATGTTGGTGACATTAGTGATTATTAAATATAGGTATTTAAGTATTAAAACACTGGTTATGATTTTTTCTGTGAGAAGACACTTTCTGCTTGTTTGCATAAGCCATAGTATCATTGGATTCAGTATTGATTAAATATTTTAAACCAATGTGTTGACTATGAACATTATAAGGAAGTTAAAGTTCCATAGTGGTTATCTAGTGAGAAAGAAAAGCTTGTCGGCAAACATGAAGATAGATAAAATGGCTTCCATTATACCTTGTGATCAAGAAAAGTCATGTGTTAATGCTGCAGATCTATTATTGAAAGGTCATGTTATAGCTGTACCTACGGATACTATATACGGTTTAGCCTGCAGTGCGAATTGTCCAGAGGCAATAAGAAAATTGTATACTATCAAAGGAAGGGATTCAGTCAAGCCTGTAGCTATATGTGTTACATACATAACTGATGTAAGGAAATGGGCTGAAGCTTCACATTTAAGTGATGAATTACTCTACAGTCTGTTACCAGGACCGGTCACAGTAGTTTTAGAAAAAACCAAATATCTTGATAATCCATACTTGAATCCACACACAACTAAAATTGGTATACGTATACCGGATCATACCTTCATAAATAATGTGACAAAAATTTTTGACAAACCATTGGCATTAACTAGTGCCAATTTTAGTAATGAGCCTTCTACACTTTGTGTAAAAGAGTTTGAGCACTTATATGGATATTTGGGTGCCATCTTTGATGGAGGTGTCCTTAGCCAAGGTTTACAACAAAACAGAACAGGATCTACAGTTATAGATTTGTCTGTAGGAGGTTATTATAAAATTATAAGGAAGGGAATTTCTTACAAGAAAGTTATAGAAATTGTTGAAAGACATGGTCTAACTAGTTTGTAGGTTTGTACAAAATGTGTATTAAATTATTTTAGTAAATTATTTCACTGGCTTTTATTTAAACTAGTAGTAGTGAAAGACACCATGGACTTTGTCCATGTCTATGGGGTTTCCGTTCTCCCCAAATATCTGTTAGAACAAATCTTCCATGATACTAGCTTTACAGTGCTAAATTTCTGCAAGATTGTACCAGCTATCGAACAGTGAAAAGGAAACCAACAGATATATAATATTAGCACAGAATACTAGTAGCTTTCAGGTAATATTGAGATAGATTGCTTTTGACCTTGACCTTTGATTCTAAAGACCTTGTATATATATACGGGTGTGATACCTAACCTTTTGATAAACTAAACATGAATGACTTGTAACAAAGTAAAATACCCAAAAATGAAGTAAGATAATGATGTTTAACAAAACTTTATTCTTTGTACATTTTTGTAAATAAATAAAAGTATTTTTGTAAGAACACCTAAAATAAAGAGAAGTTCAATGAGATTTGAAAAAACATATTGCATATTGCTATTTACACAAAAAAGCTACCTACCATTTCAATAATATAGTTTTTATCTACCTAATAGTTAGTAACACAGAACATGTACACACAAAATTTAATTTTATTTATCATTTTGCTCTTTTTATTTACATGCATAAATTAACACTGAACTTTTATTCTAAAAAATATTTTAATCTGTCATATTGATACACTAAGAGGTTTTCTATTTTCTGGCAGTTTTGCTTCTAAACTTTGCCACCTAGTTGGTGGCCAAACAATGCAAACAGCTTTTGCATTAATGAGGCCTAGAGATACTGGACCAAATGTATTGCTATCCAGCGTGTGGCCAGTATGATCGCCTTCAACCCAACAATGTCCTTCAGGTACCTTCACATATTGATTTTGGTAGCCGAGCGTGTTCACGACATCGCCTGCTAAAGCTATGACCCTCTTGATAATCTTTTGATTGGGATCCTTCGGTGATACTAACGATATTATATCACCCCGATTAACTTCATAGTCACTCACTGCCCAGCGGGATAGAAACACGTAGTCAGTGTTCTTTGACTCTGGATTTAGCACAGGCTGCATAGAAATTCCTTCTACCCTGGCGACATAGCCCACAGTATCCAGAAAGGTTATCCCGACTGGTACGCCGAAGAGGACCGATTTCAAAAAGCTTTTAAACCACATTAATAAGCCGGCGTGCGATTTCGAGCCACGAAAATCAAGTACATAGTTGGTTTGTAGCTGTGTTATATGGATCATTTAATCGGCATAATCAATAATTACTTAATTTATTTTTTTAACTTTTAATGTATTTTAGCAGATTTTCAGCGAAAGGTTAATGACTGAAACTGATTGACATTTGATAAAAATAATTGTCATTTTGACATTATAACGTTAAATCATTGTCATTGTAGGTATTCAAAATATAACATTATTGTTTTTTAACTGGCTATACGGTTCTGGATTCCTTGATATAATTACCCAGATTGATAATAAGCTGATAAAGGACAGAAAAAAATCCAAAAAAGTGAAATTGATGATGATGACTAAGAACCAGGGGGGTTACTATGAGCTCTTAAAGCAGGACAGAAATCGAACTGCAGCACCATGCAGCACAGCTGTGCAGTGTCTGCCTACCAGTTTAGTGCCTTGAAGTTAAGTGCAGTTCAATATCAGCTGTCCTGCTAAAAAAAGAGCTCATAGTAACCACCCTGGTTACATCCTAGTAACATCCATACTAATATTATAAATGCGAAAGTGTGTCTGTCTGTCTGCTACGCTTTCACGGCCCAACTCCTGAGCTCAGATATGTCGAGCGTGTCATTAATCTTATAATAAAGTTTAGAGCTAAGGAAGTAGAATTGGCGTCCGGCAAGTGCGGTTCTCTTTGGCAGTATTCCGAATATCTTATGTTTGCGTCTTTTTAAAGTGACAACATTTATTTCGGATTGAGCTTTTGTTGCCGAGTGTTTACGTGAAATAACCTGGGAGATAAAGAGCTGCCGAACATTCAAAACGTCCCAATCTAGACAGAGTGCCAATGTAGGATACCTGCGAGGTCTGCTACCCAGAACCTTGAGAACCCCTCTTTGAGCGCGCTCCAGTCGTAGCATGTCAGTTTTATTTGAGCCACCCCAAACTGTGATACAGTACGATAATAGGGACTGAACTAGCGTAAAGTACACGGTTCTCAATAGTTTTTGGTCGCAGACCGTTCTCAGCTTCCTCAAGATATACATGAGCTTTCGGTTACGATTTACCAAAACGTTTATATGTTTTTTCCAGCTGTGAGTACTCTCCATTATTAAACCCAAATATTTGATATCGGCAGTTCTTTGAATTAAGAGACAAGAGCAGTCCTCATTGGGCGATTTACAAGAATGAGCTTTAATGGAGAAGGATTTAGGTTGTGTGTATATGGTGGTATCAAAGGTAATGAATTTGGTTTTGGAGATATTTAATGTCAGTAGGTTTATGTGAAGCCAGCTCATGACCTGCTTTAATGCAGATTCAGCACGGCTACGAACCTGATCCCAACTCTGACCCTGAACTAGGAGAACGGTATCATCAGCGTATGATGTGATTTTAGTATACGGAATGTTCATCTGACATAGGTTGTTAATATATATCAGGAACAAAGTTGGGCCAAGCACGCTGCCCTGAGGTACGCCATATTCGATATTTTCTTCCTTGCTGATGTGGGGGGGCCTATTTTAACATATTGACTGCGATTGGTTAAGTAATCCTTAAATAAGTTAAGAACATTATATACATACTAATATTATAAATGCGAATGTGTGTCGGTCTGCTACGTTTTCACGGCTCATCCGTTCAACCGATTTTGATGAAATTTGGTACAGGGGTAGGTTGTATCCCGGGGAAGGACATAGGCTGATACTTTTTATCCCGGAAAAATAAAGAGTTCTTGCAGGAATCTAAAAATCCTAAATCACGCAAACAAAGTCGCGGGAATCATCTAGTGCAATAATAATTTAATGAGGTTATTTATTATTAATCTGTTGAATTCCAGAATGTATAATTTTTGCTGGAAAACAATGCAAAATCCTTAAATCAAAGACTAAATCTAGGTCTGTTATGGGTCTATTACTCATCTGTGGCCTCTACCTATTTCTTGTCTGTGGTAACTGTACGTGTCAATCTTTTTTATTGTCAAAAAAAAGTAATTTACAAAAAACAAAAAACCCGACTGCTTGGATACCAAAAAGTATAAAACAAGACATGAATTGAAGTATTTCATTATTATCAATTTAAATCGTATAATATTAATAAAATTTATCAAGGCGCAGTCGCACGTTAAGGTTAGCTTTAGGACGTGCGACTGCGCCTTGATACATTTTATTAATATTATACGATTTAAATTGATAATAATGAAATACTTCAATTCATGTCTTGTTTTATACTTTTTGGTATCCAAGCAGTCGGGTTTTTTGTTTTTTGTAAATTACTTTTTTATTTCAAACTTTTTTGTTAAGTATTTATCGGAAACAGGCGACGTTTTATCTGCCCGAAGTAGCACCTATTACCTATTCTGTGGTAGCACCAAAGGTACTAATAAGTATTTTGTATGAACAGTAGTAATAAGCATCGGATTAATTTATTCGTAATGACGAGCGGTGATCACGTAAGTAAAGTTCGTAAATCTGCTAGTTTTCCAAGAAATGTGCTTAAGAGTCCTATCGCATCGACGTCACGAGACCTCGGCAATGAACGTCGGCCACTTACGAAAATGCCCGTAGACAATGCAAAAAAAGTAAGTATTTTTAAGTATTTTCAAACACACAAATTGTACGTAGGTATTTAGTACGTAGTGGACGTATTTATTTATTTAGTATTTAGTTTATAACTAAGTGGACTCGGAACTAATATTTTAATGACATTAAAAATGTAAGTCGGAAGTTATGTTAGTCGAATATGCGCTGCATGTGGCATTGATGAATTTATTGATTGATCGATTGAAGGAGTAAAAATCATCAAGTTTTTTGAGGCTTGTTATTTTGAGGTATACAATGATATGTTACTATACTACTGTAATATTTATTATATTGTGAGAGTACGCCCCACCTTCACCTTTACCTATCCGCTGCGGGCCACGTCATTTTCTGATGAAGGTTACTGTATTTCTATGATATCTCATAAGATATTCATCTAAATTGAATGGTGTAAAGGACAATTTTTGTCTAAATTAAATACTTGAGATGAGTAAGATATTTATTTTTATAAGGAATTAACGATTAAAACTATGTTGGTAAAACACCTTCGCAAGTATATAAAATCATAAAAATGGTTATTGTGAGTCAACCCTTAAAAGATAGTTATATGCTATTGCGGACTTTTTTTTAGAACTTTTTAAGAGGAACGTTTCCACCATACATTGTTGTCGTGTAACTTTAACGATTTAGGCAGCGCACGCCACGTAAGCTCTCAGATGAGATAATTTTTTCCGTCTTAACTCACATTATTGCAATTTTCGTAAGGATCTCTAATTTTTTTGGAAATAAAATATAGCCTATTTTACTTGTTAATAATGTAGCTTTCTATAAGTAATATAATTTTTAAAATCGGTTGAGTGGTTTTTGAGATAATCCACCTAGTTTGATAGACATAGATGATATGAGTAGGAACTTTAAACATTTCCTTAAAAACCTCGTAAATCCTAAATTATCATTTAAACGGAAAAATGGTCTAAGGAACCTAGGTGTGATTTTAAAAGACCTATCTAACGATACCCCACTTGCTATAGAGCCTATCCACTATTGATAGGCTATAGAGCCTATCGACTTTTATTTATTAATTGGCTTCTAGTGGACGCCATTTTGTTTTTTCAAATTCGGCCTCCGTAGTGACACTCAGAAGATTAAGATAAATCTAGTGGTGCAAGTATTATCAAAATCGGTTCAGCCGTTTTGTCTGTAGTGCGACACAAAGGAATACACAAAAATGGACCTTTGAAAGCTCGTAAATCCTAAATGATCGTTAAAATGAGAAAATGGTCAAGGGAACCTAACTATGATTTTGCAAGACCTATTCATCGATACCCCACTTGCCATAGTCTATCGACTTTTAATTTTTAATTTTTTTACATTATGGCTTCTAGAGGCCGCCATTTTGTTTTTTCTCAAATTCGGCTTCCGTTATGACACTCAGAAGATTAAGATAAACCTAGTGGTGTAAGTATTATCAAAATCGGTTCAGCCGTTTTGTCTGTAGTGCGACACAAAGGAATACACTAAAAATGAACCTTTGAAACCTCGTAAATCCAAAATGATCGATAAAATGAGAAAATGATCAAGGGAACCTAACTATGATTTTGCAAGACCTATTCATCGATACCCCACTTGCCATAGTCTATCGACTTTAATTTTTTATTTTGTTACATTATGGCTTCTAGAGGGCGCCATTTTGTTTTTTCTCAAATTCGGCTTCCACAGTGATACTTTACTGATATACTCGGCATAAATTGGTGCAAGAATCATCAAAATCGGTCCACGCGTTTAGGCTGTAGCTGTCCTGCAAGGAACAAAAATACATATTATATAGACTGATGAACACATAACCCTGTGCGTTCCGCAGTCGGGTAAAAATAGGGAGGCTACTCTAATCCATTAACTTGTCTCTGCTCTAATCGATCGATTTACGGCAACAATATGATATCGAATTCGAAATTGATTTCCCGATTTATAATTTTATGATTTTAATTCCTATTATTTCGATTTTTATATGGTTTTATTAAGCCCTGTTTTTTATTTGTTTTGGTCTTTTAAAAATAGCTTCGTGGATAGGAAAGCCTAAAAATTGTCACGGTCACGTCACTACCATTTCGAGTGACCATAGACTATAAAATTTGATTTCTGTCTCTATTACAAATACCTAGGTACCTACTCAAAAAAGTGTTGATGCTTTCTGTAGCAAATTACAAGCACCACCAACCAAACAGAAATTTTAGACAATTTATTTGTGTGTATCAAGTTTAATATCAATTAAAATTAAGTCAAAAAATGAAAGTTTCTACAAATCGTGATTGAAAAATCATTTAGAAAGGACTGTCTACAGATGGAAGTGTTCCGTGGTCGAGAAAAACTTACAACCTGCATAATCAGCTGTCAGTGAGATAGATCATCTGTCCCTGTAAATATAAAAGCTAAAACAATCAAAACACTGTGTCGTTTCGCGCGTGTAAATAATGAAGTGAGCGATGAACAGAGACGTGACTCGGACACTGCGCTCGGCGGGACCCGACTCCGACACAGATATGGGATAATAACCTATCAGACAGCGAGTCGATCGCTATGGCAGGAGCCCCTTGAGGTCACGAGGGGAGTTTCACACGGAAGGTCAGCAGTTGCCCCAGCATGTCCGGTGACTTCCCCTTCGCGGCGAAGACGGTCAGCCCCCTGAAGTGCACCGAGAAGCCGTGGGACCTATGGGTCAGCGAGATCGGGCACCAGTCGCCGCGGCGCGACGACGACGGCGCGACGTTCACGGCGCCCGCGGCCGTCGACGGCAAGCCGGCGGCGCGCCGCGACAAGGGGCGGCCGCGCTACCGGCGCGCGGGCGTCAGCCGCCTGCGCTACGACAGCATGAGTCTGCACGGGCTGTTCCCGCAGACGGACGCGCTGGACGCCGCCGTGTGCCACCTGTGCGGCCGCCTCGTCAAGTGCAGCGCTGCCTACCGCCACCTGCGCGACGCGCACGCCGAGCCGCTGCCGCCGCCGCCGCCGCCCGTCAAGCTCAAGGCGCCGCCCGGCCGCAGCCGCCCGCGCCGCTCGCCGCCCGCCGAGCCGCCGCCCGCGCCCGCCCCGCCGCCGCCCGCGCTCGAGGCGGGCGCCGCGCTTGGCGCCGACGTGCACGTGAGCGTGGCGCGCGGCGAGCTGCCCGTCGTCAGCATCCAGGACCCCGAGGAGCTGCCGCTGGGCGACAGCCTCACCGACGACATCTTCGCCATCATGAGCTCCGAGGGCATCCAGAGCGCGGACGACATCACCGACGTGGCCGACTGGAAGAACATCATCCAGGACATCGGCAGTCTGCAGGACTTCCCCTCCGCCGAGCCCGTGCCCGCGCAGGACTTGTATCCCACCGTGGACCCCTCGCTGGCCGCGTACACGATAACGGAGGCCGACTTGACTAATATACAATTTGCGACCACCGCCCCTCCGATGCTGCCGACTGTGATAGATACTAGTTTATTGAATGCTCAAGCTTTAAAACCCGCGCCGACGACGCCGTCTACGCCGTCGACGAAGGGGTCGACGCGGCGCGCCAGCAAGACGAAGTTCAACCTACGCGAGTACGACCCCAACAAGCACTGTGGCGTTGTAACGGCCGAGAACAAGCCGTGCACGCGCTCGCTCACGTGCAAGGCGCACGCGCTGTCGCTGCGCCGCACGGTGGAGGGCCGCGCCAAGCCCTTCGACACGCTGCTGGCCGAGCACCGCGCCTCGCGCGACGCCGCGCTGCAGCCGCCGCCGCCGCCGCCGCCGCCCGAGCTGGCGCCGCACGAGCTGTACGCGAGCCTGCTGGCCGACGAGCCGCCGCCGCCGGACGCCGGGCTCGCGGCGCTGCTCGGGCCGCCGCCGCCCGAGCCACTGCTGCCGGCCGAGGCGCCGCCGCCGCCGGGCCCGCCGCCCGCGCCGCCCGACGCGCCGCCGCCGCTCGCGCCGGGCGACGTGTGCTGGTACGCGGCGTGCCCGCGCCCGCTCGCGCTGTGCACGTTCAACGCGTCACACGCGGGCGGCGCCGTCACCCTAGGTAAAAAGTTCGCGACCGTCCGGAGTAACATCAAGTCGTCGCTCTCGCGGTCGAGCAAGACTAGCAGTGTAGTGAACAGTTACTACGGCCAGAGCATGTCGCTGTCCAAGACTATGCACATGAACAGTGCCAGTAAAACGAACAAGCCGGAAGTGCGGAAACTGATAGTGACGTGTAGTTCGGACGCGCGCGCGCACGCTCTCAGCGAGCTGTTCAGTGCGGACGTGCGGCACGCGCTTAACGGGCACACGCCGCACGCGGACCGCAAGGCGCGCCCGTTGAAGGGCAAGCGCGCGGCCGGCGCGTTGGACCTCGGTTTCTCGCTGGACCCGCTGCTGGCCGAGGAGAAGTGCTGAACTATAAGCAATCACCGGTTGTGTAGTCACATAGTAATTGTATATTTATTTTTCTTTAAAGAATCGAATCGGGACTCACATTGTAAATGTTGTAATCACGAATTTTGTCCCCGACAGAGTCTAAATGTTATGATAATGTTAAATCTCATTTTTTGCCGAGAAGCAAACTAATGTTTGTATTATTTTGTATATTATTTATAAGAATTTTTTTATTGCAGTCTGTCGACAGATTAATAGATTATGCAGAATGGTTGTATTTTTTCGAATGACGTAACTCAATGTTGATTCTGAAATTAATACTGAAAATGGCCTAGGATTAATGTTTAATGTGATGAAAATTTCCATGTAAAAATATAAATACTATTAAATAAGTCTACCCATAATAGTAAATCGCCTCCTTTTGAAAATACCTCAATAACTAAAATATCTTGTTTTAATTCTCGCGTATACCTCACAAACTGGTTTGAATTCCCATGACTGGTGAAAGTTGTACTGAATTACTTGTTACCAATTGTTTTTAATTTTTACAATAAAGTATTAAGCTTTAAAGAAAACAGTTTAGGCCCTTGTATCATAATTATTATTTTATCAATTTATTTAATTACAAGGAATCAGGGAGTAGGACCTGCAATTATTTTTTTATAAAACAGTCCACCTTAAATTGTATGGTACTTAAATTATATACCAGTATGAATCCTGAAAATATCTAATAAAATCAATGCAAAATAAATTATCAAAATAGGTGCAGCAGTTTTCTAATTAACTACCTGTCATTTATAGTATAAGTAAACCAAGTATGATTAATGTTCCACATCGAATTTTGGGAATGCCAGCCAAACACGACGGAGTGTAGTCTAACTATAACTAGTGTATCTACTCTTTATTCCGTCAATCTCTTAGCCTGAGGAACAGCAATCCGACACGATCGGAGATCGATTAGTCGCATGACGAGCGCCTGTACCTACTGTACGTGGGGGTGTACATAATACACACGCCAGCTCTAGGCGGCTGCAGAAAAATACCTGCTCTTGACTCTTCCGTCAGGGAAGTAGTTTTAGCTTTAATTTGTTTCTGCCAGCAACGGAATGGCACTGGATTGCCCGTCTACGATTAGAACTGGAATGGTACTGGATTGCCCGTCAATACCATTCCAATTTCCAGTTGCACTGGTTTGAAAAGTAGACCGCCAATGCAGTTACTGGGGGCATACTATCATCTCTTAAATCCGTATTGTTGACTGTTCCGTGAATGTTGTTGACGTTCGTGTTTTACAATTATAATAATTCTTACTTAAGGAACGTCAAAAGGTAGGTACTTGACAAAAATCTGACATAAAGTAATACTGCTTTAAGTGATGGTAGTAACCCCCCTGGTCTGCATCTTTCACTGGATTCAGTGCCTGTTTACATTGTTCCAGTTGCAGTCCGGCGCTGGACTGGAGCGTCATTAGAATAATGTGAAACGGTTCAGTCTAAATGTTATCATAACAAAATACGTCTGAACCGGTATGTTCTTTATTGACACCTCGTTTGCACTTACCTACGACGATTTCACCTGATAGTGACACCGCAGAAATCAGGCTAAGTATAGAAGTGGGCAGATTATGGGCAGTAAGCCATCACGGCGCGGTATTGTAAAAGTAGCCTTAATTAGCTGATGCCCGCGACTTCGTCCGCGTGTATTGAGGATTTTTGGTTCCCACGAGAACTCTTTAATGTTCCGGGATAAAAAGTAGCCTATGTGCTATTCCAGACTATAATCTATCTCCGTGCCAAATTTCAGCCAGATCCGTTCAGCCGTTGGGGCGTGATTGAGTAACAAACATACATACGTCCATCCATACATCCATCCAAACTTTCGCATTTATAATATTAGTAAGAAGTAAGATACAGCCCATTAATGTCCCACTGTTGGGCAAAGGTCTCCATTCTCATAGGAGAGAGGGAATTAGACCCACCACGCTGATGCAATGCGGGCAGGCAGGGCTTTAACGGCTATTATTAAGTGATAATAACCAGGACCGACGGCTTAACGTGCTTTCCGAGGCACGGGGGTGACTCACCGCCAACTTCCAACTCCAGGCTGGCACTGAGAATTTCCTGAAAACCCCAATACCTAACAATTTTTATGCCCGACCGGGAATCGAACCCAGGACCTCGTGAGCCGCAGTCGACTATGCTAACCGCTAGCGGCTAGACCAGAGAGGCAGTCAAAGTAGCCTTAACTGCGCGCATTGTATTACGAGAGACTGTTCTTTCGTATGAGTGAGAGCGAAAGTCTACTAGGTACCTACGTTGCACTGTAGGGGAACGACTTTTTAACCTGTCACCTAGTGTTCGCGCTACATCTTCATATATTAAATAGGAATGCCGCGGTCTTTTTGGCCCGTTGTATGTTTTCCCCCATACTCAAGGTTTACGGCACGGAGCAGGGGCTATACTGCTAACTCTTAAAGCCATATTGTTTTATTATTGTTGACTTTCGTGTTTTTGAATCATTATAATCCTTATTTCAAGAACGACAAGGTATCTACGCGACATCAAACTTTTGGCGATAGGTATGGCCCCTGCCCTTGGTGTCCGCTCCGGACGTGAGTCTATACTATAATTCATATAAATGCGAAAGTTTGGATGGATGTTTTTTACCTACTGAATTTGTCTTAACGTGCGCAGGTCCCGGGTTCGATCCCCTATCGATATCACCATGTCGTGTGGAAACCGAATAGGGGTATGAGTTTAATATAACTGCCATGCCCCTAACAGGTTAGCCCGCTACCATCTTAGACTGCATCATCACTTACCTACCATCAGGTGAGATCGCAGTCAAGGGCTAACTTTTCGTCGATAAAAAAAAATAATACCCTGTACTATAGGCTTCAGAGACTTCCAGAGCAGCGAGCATAGTGCGAGGTCGTTATTCCAGCTTGGGGTACAAACTTCTATCGGTTCTTGGAACTGTGTCCCACCCATTGCCAATTCAGTTTGACGGCCCGTTGAACTAAGCTAGTTCCTTTAGTTTTACGATCTCCTCATTTCTGGTTTCAGTACGTAGGTGCAAAAGCAAGATCTCGGAGCCTCCCAATATGCAGTTGATGTCCACCGAGGGTGTTTTAGTAGGTACAAATTCTCTTATCCGACTTCTTCCCCAGAAGTTTATCTCTTAAATATCAGAAGGGTATCTTAGGTGCCTTATATTCTATTGGCCAATTTACTTTTGCTTTTATGATATAGTCACACGTGACAGAAAACACGGCCGACGGAAAGGTACCTACAATAGAAAGTTAAATCCACGATACGTCTTAAATACTACAAGTTAGCCCCGATTATTAAGTATTAGTGCAAATTATTATAATACATCACTGCATAAGTAATATATCGCATATACTTATATAAAATTCTCGTGTCACAATTTTCGTTCCCATACTCCTCCGAAACGGCTTGACCGATTCTCATGAAATTTTGTGAGCATATTGTACTCAATAGATGTCGGCCGATTCTCAGACCTACTGGTCTGAGAATCGGCCAACATCTATTTTTCATACCTCCACGCGGACGCAGTCGCGGGCATCAGCTAGTACCTATATTATAATAATTTGCACTCTCATGAAATAGGTACTTAGTTGAATGTCTTCTTCTTCTTCTTCCTGCCTTTGTCCCACGCTACGTGGGGCCGCCACAACATGTTCTCTTCTTCCACTCACTTCTGTTATCCGTCAACCTATCATTCACCCCTTTTATACGCATATCCTCTTTCACACAATCCATCCATCTTTTCTTTGGACTCCCTCTACTCTTTTTTCCTTCCACATGCATATCTATCATTCTTCTCGTAATAGGTATGCCTTTCTTCCCTCCGCATTACATGCCCATACCAAGCTAGCCTATTACTCCTCATCTTTTCTATCACTGGCGCTACTTTCAAACTTCCCCTTATATATTCATTCCTAATCTTATCCATTACTAGTCACACCACACATCCATCTCAACCTTCGCGTTTCGGTCGCATGTACTTTTCTTTCATCCGTCCCTTTCACCGCTCAACATCCTGAACCATACAATGCGACAGGCATAGAGGTAATAATAACTCTATGGCGACAGGTCTAACGATTGTCTTATAGATTTTCCCTTTTAGTTTACAATATTAGTTGAATGTGTCAGCGCTAATATTGTACCACATTCTTGTAAATAAATTATTCTATTCTATTCTTGACTGCAATCACACCTGATGATGCAGTTTAGAATGGTAGCGGGCTAACCTGCTATGGCAGTTACATCAAACCCATACCCCCAATCGGTTTATATACAGCATTGCACCGGAACGCTAAATCGCTCGGCGGTAGTTCTTAGCCGGTAGAGTTGTAACTAGCCACGGCCGAGCCCTCCGCCAGACCAGACCAGAGAAAATTCAGAAATTGTAAATGGGTTTAATGTAACTGCCATACCCCTAACAAGTTAGCTTGCTACCATCTTAGACTGCATCATCACTTACCATCAGGTGAGATCGCAGTCAAGGGCTAACTTTTAGAGGATTTTAATAAATGACGTCATATAGCCTATATAATACTCGGGCCGTTCACTAAAATTAAGCCCAAATACGAAACCTCATATTATTATAACAATCAAATGAGTACCAACAATCAAATGAGTACTTTCATAATTATGAGTAAAACAAGACTTGCTAAAGAAAATTCCTGTATTAAATAAAACAACACAAGTAATATAATACCTTTTATTAAATCGTTAACTATCATTAACAAGGAATAGTTTGGGATAGTACTTTAAATAAATAAATCTATAACATTGTAATAATGTTGCTTATTCTGTTATATTGCTGCCTCTTTCACAAATGCTTTCACCCTTCCTTGCGGAAAAGGACAGGGTCGCGTAGATTTCTCGATTTAGTTAAGTTTAAAATGAAACAGCTACATTTGCAAATAACGCGCGAAAAAAGGTCTCGCATTTATTAATCGATGAAGACTTCACACGCTTTCAAAAATTCGGGACAATCGTGTGCGTTTAGCATTGATTGTTTTTATAGATTTTTTTTTATATACAAAGTCTTTATTTCATTCATGTATTTATATTACTTTTAACCAGGGATGTTACGGAGCTTCGACTCCGATTCCGTTAAGTCAGAACTTCCGATTATTATTACACCTTCGGTTCCGATTTCGGCTCCGAAACTTTTAAATCGGAGGTCGAAGCATAACAAATAGAAGCATATAAAAGAACGAGAAGCCTACATTGGCTCCCCAGCAAAACTGCCGGAAGTCCTCGTCGACCTGGGCGGCCTGCTTGGATCCTGGAGTGAGCTCGGCTGGCTGGAATGATCCGGCGGGGAGTCGCACCAGAGGTCTCACGTACAACGGGCACCCTTGCTTAAGTGCGGAAAAGCCCAGTGAGAGAAGAAGATAACAATAGCGACGGCGGCCTGCGTCGACCGTTACAAACTGGTTCATACTCGTCGCGTTGTCCCCCGCCACCCCCGCCTTCCGAAAGGAGAAAAGGTTGACTGAATGATGTTTTTATTTGTTCTTAAATGAAAAATATCTCTCTTGTGACCACTTCTGACTCTGCCTCTGACTCCGACTCCGGTCCGACTCCGATAAATCAAATTTAAAAACTCCGACTCCGACTTCGGTGCCGATAAATTTACCGTCCGTTACATCCCTGCTTTTAACCGTTGTTTCTATCGTTGGACGGGCAAGCTAGCCCTATTGTGTAAAGCCTGAATTAATCATTGTTACAGCCTCAATTCCACATGCTCCTACTAATAGGACACATTAATAGCAGCACGAGGAAAGGCCCGGTTTCCAAATTACGGAATTTTACCAAAACTCATTCAGAAGCCATACTGCCAAGTCGTAAAGCAATACTTATGCAATATTACTCAAAATGACAGTTTGATGTCACGTACCGTGACGTTCCTAAAATAAGGATTATAATTCTTTAACACGAAATTCAACAACAATGAAATATGGCTTTAAACGTTGGCAGTATGGCCTCTGAGGTGTTGCGATCGATGCATTATGGCAATCATTTTACGTAATAAGGCACCAGAACAACATTATTATATTACAACACACATTTAAAAATTATCATCTATTTATTCTTTCTTTTAAATCCTCCTTTCGTTTTCGCCTTCACGACCCCCTTGAACTGATTCGACGTGACGGACTTTTTCCTGAAAAGATACAAAAGAAAACATAATCAAGTGTAAGTAAAAAATTTAATAACCATCAACATAATAACTGAGTGAACAAAAATAATTCAAAAAGAGTCAAAATGAGCTTGTAATTGAATTTGTCATGACGTCATATATCCTATATAATACTCGGGTCGTTCACTAAAATTAAGCCTTAACAAGAAACCTCATATTATCTTAAAAAAGTGTGTGTGTGTGCAATTCACACACGGCAGAAGTTATACTTCAGAAAAGTAGCCTACGAGAGAATGAGATAAATATAACTTGTATTCTATCTAGGGTTGCCAACATTTTTCAGCGAAATATAGTATTTTTCAGACTAAGCTATAAAAAAAAATAATACACTTCAAAAAAATAGTATTTTATGGAAAACGCACAAAGCAGACGAATATTATTACGAATGAGATGAAGTAGAATTATATTTTTTATAAACCCTATATTTATTTGCACTTGCATTTTTTAACAATTTTTTGTCTTAAAATAAAAGTGTTCTAAGCTTTATCACATTCAATTTTAAATTAATGTAAATCAAAAGCCCGTTATTTAAAATACAGTATTTTTGCGTACTATGTACTTCTTCAACAGTATATAGTACGCAGACCCGAAATACAGTACAATACTATATATATATTATAGTATGGTTGGCAACCCTAATTTTCTATCTCATTCTCTCGCAGGCTAAATCCAATTATGAATATTATGTTTATCTTTTTTAGTGTCTCTTTTACGTTTCATCAAATTTTCAAATCACAATTCTAAAGAAGTTTCACTTCAAAAATTGAGGAATACGACGCATAGAGAGAAACGGGGCATACCTTTTATTTAGATTCTTCCTAGATAGCGGCAGGTAGGCGTAAGGGTCCGGTTTACCGCGCTTTTTGATGTCGCCCTTAGCCTTCTTAGATCTATACTCCGAGCCCAGCGCTGATGAAACGGACGCCGCTGAACCCAGGGGTCTGGAAAGTAACGGTATAATCATCATCATTACAACTCATTACATTATTCAAAAAATATTAGCTACTAGCTGATGCTCGCGACTCCGCCCGCGTGGACTGAGTTTTCTTAATTCCCGCGGGAACTCTTTAATTTTCGGGGATAAAAAGTAGCCTATATGTTATTCCAGATTATTTATAAATAAATAAATAAATAAATAAATCCTTTATTGCGTTACATTGTTGCAGACTTAACAAGAAAAAATTATAAAAAAACTACTAAAAGGCCTAGCAACAACACAATAGTTCGCAAACTCAGCCTAGTGCTGGGCATTGTCTACCCAGCGCTGATTTTCAGTTTGCTCCTGACGAAAGTATTAAAAAAAAATTAATTAAGTGCGTCGCCCTACACGCTATAATGCTTATATCTAACACTGTAAATAAATTATTAACTACCACGAAAAAAAAAGAAAAATTGAAAATGATACTAAACTTGTGACACTACATGTTCCCTCCTGAATAATGAAATATGCAATTATCATATTACAAGACAACACAGATAAAGACATTGGACATAAGTATTTTTTTTTTACTAATTACAAAGTTAACAGAATTAATATAATCATAAAAAAAAAAAATTAAATAAAGGAAAATCTTTATCTATCTATGTGCCAAATTTCATCCAGATCCTGGCAGCCGTTCTGGCGTGATTGATTAAGAAACCATCCATCCATCCAAACTTTAATTCCGGCCGGTTTCTGAATTGAGAATTTCATGTTGAGTCTGTCTCAAAGACTACTTAGGGCCTAATTAAGCAAATTTTTGTTTCTGAATTGATATTGGGCCGGTTTCTGAATTAATCATTCACGCAAAAACAGCAAGCTCCAACTCTCAACCATACACAATATCAATTCAGAAACAAAAATTTGCTTAATTAGTCCTTAAGTAGTCTTTGAGACAGACTCAACATGAAATTCTCAATTCAGAAACCGGCCGTTATTCTAATAAATAGCAATACAGCCCATTGCCTGAGATAAAATAAATTAATAAAATTTCCTATTGTAAATAGGTCTATCATGTGTTTGGTGTTACCTGTGTATTCCCTTCCCTCCGGCCTTGTATTTGGAGCCCACAGTGACAGTGGAGGCCCTACTCCGGTTGGTGCGACCGCTCTTTATGCTCAGGATGTCGTCGTAGCGGCGTTTGACTCCCGGCTTGAGCAATTTCGAAGGCTTCGGTGTTTCTCCTTCGTTATCTGGGAAATAGAATATTGAATAACTAAGCTGACGAATTCATTCTCCCAAAACTTTGGCATTCCGAACCAGTGATAGATTTAATCGTCGATTCTAAAGCTTTAATAAGTTTATTTGAAAAAAAAAAAAATAGTTTGAGTTTATCTGACCCGGTGACAACGTCGCTAGTATTTATTAAAAATGAAATAAAAACAAAAACTAAACAGGCAAAAAAATTAGTTCAAATTTTGGCCACATTACAAAAATACAAATCAAACAAGTATAAATTACAAATTTAAAACAAGCCCCGACCTCGCAATATGGAAGTAACAGATTAATCAATTTATCAACAAGAAAAAAGCTGATGACCTTCAGACGGAAGAACAGATTTTCATGACACATGGCACAAAATTAACTAAACGAAAATCGGTTCATCCGTTTGGGCGCTACGATACCACAGACATACACAAACAGACACGTTAAGCTAATAACACCCCTTTCTTTAGCGGCGGGGGTTAAATAATTATAAACATACAACAACAGCACATCTAAATACATCATTATCAATCAATCAATCAATGTATTATTAATTGATACATGATTGCTGATGACAAGACAACCGTCTGGTGCTGTTTTGGATCCTCTATTTTTCTGTTATTTTCTAGAATATTCTAGATCGTGAAACGCACCTGTATCATCCGTGTCGCTGTCCACATCACCACTGGGCCGCGGTTTATCATTCGCATCATCACCGGCACCATCAAACATGTCATCGCTGATGATGAGTCGACCGTCCGGTGCTGTTTTGAATCCTCCATCTTTCTTCTGTTTCTTCTCTTCGGGTAACCGTTTCTTTTGTATTGGGTTTGTTGCTGGGGAGTGAAATCAACTAATAAGTGTCAATACGTAAAAATCTATAAAACATGAGTCCAAATCTTAAAGTAACTATATTTGCGATATGATACTTGTTAAAATTTATCGTATTTTATGCATAAAATATAAATCGCGATTTAGATCATAAAAACTCGGACGATCATTAAAACAATAGGGATGATGCCTATGTCGAAAATAAATTATTTCTTTCCGATTATTAGAGAGTCTTTCAAACGACTTAAAATTCACATCCTCAGTTAGTTTTGTTTGATAACCATTTTAAACTATAAATTAAAGAAAACAAGTGTGTTGAAATTTGATGACGTCACAACTATGTATTTCATACAAACTTCCATACTAGAAGCGCTTTTTATGTTTGATAAAGAGTTGCTGATTTGACCGAGTTGTCATCATTCCTATTGTCAGTTAATTTCTTGCTTTATATAAAACTAGCTGATGCCCGCGACTTCGTCCGCGTGGAATAAGTTTTTCTGATTCCCACAGGAATTCCTTAATTTTTCGGTATAAAAAGTAACCTATGTCCACGTCTTAAACTAATGGCCTATGCAAAAAATCACGTCGCTCCGTTGATCTGTTGCAGCGTGATTGAAGGACAAACCTACACACTTTCGCATTTATAATATTCATCATCATCATCATCATCATTATCAGCCGACAGACGTCCACTGCTGGACATAGGCCTCTTGCAAGGATTTCCACATGCCGCGGTCTCGCGCCGCCTGGATCCAGCGACTCTCTGCGACTCGCCTGATGTCGTCCGTCCACCGAGTAGGGGTCTGCCAACGCTGCGCTTCCCAGTGCGAGGTCGCCATTCTAGCACTTTGGGACCCCAACGTCTGTCGGTTCTTCGAACTATGTGCCCCGCCCATTGCCACTTCAGCTTCGCAACGCGTCGAGCAATGTCGGTTACTTTCGTTCTGTTGCGAATCTCCTCATTCCTGATTTGATCGCGCAAAGAAACCCCGAGCATTGCTCTCTCCATCGCCCGCTGAGTGACCCTGAGCTTCCTTATGAGGCCCATAGTTAGCGACCAAGTCTCGCATCCATAGGTTATCACTGGCATCACGCACTGTTCGAAGACTTTGGTCTTCAGGCACTGAGGAATCTTGGACGAGAAGACATCTCGAAGCTTCCCGAACGCTGCCCAGCCGAGTTGGATTCGGCGGCCCACCTCTTTCTCGAAATTGGACCTACCTAGCTGGACCGTATGTCCTAGGTATATATACTCGTCTACAATTTCGAGTGCAGAGCTCTCAACGATTACTGGGTGGAGCGGAACATGAGCATTAGACATGATTTTCGTCTTACTCATGTTCATTTTAAGGCCCACCTGTTGTGAAACTCTACTGCTCTACTGAGGTCATTGAGCATTGTATTAAGGTGTCCCAGAGTCTCGGCCATGATGACTATATCATCGGCAAACCGAAGGTGAGTGATGTACTCTCCATTGACGTTGATGCCAAATCCGTTCCAATCCAGAAGCTTAAAGACGTCTTCCAACGCGGCGGTGAAGAGTTTCGGGGAGATTACATCCCCCTGTCGCACTCCACGCCGCAGTTGGATTGGCCTCGTAGTCTAGTCCTGTATACGAACTGACATTGTAGCGTTTTCGTACAAACACTTCAGTACTTGGATATACCGGTAGTCTATCCGGCATCTCTGCAGCGACCTTAATACAGCCCAAGTTTCCACCGAATCGAAGGCTTTCTCATAGTCCACAAACGCTAAGCATAGTGGCCGGTTATACTCTTCCGTCTTCTGTATAATCTGCCGCAGCGTGTGAATGTGGTCTATGGTACTAAAGCCTTTTCGGAATCCGGCTTGTTCGGGAGGCTGGAAGTCGTCGAACCTTCGAGCGAGACGATTCGTAATGACTCTCGAGAACAACTTATAGACATGGCTCAGCAGCGAGATGGGTCTATAATTCTTCAGCAAGGTGTTGTCACCCTTTTTGAAGAACAGAACCACCACGCCCCTGTGCCATGCCTGTGGCGTTATGCCCTCGTGAATGACGGAATTGAACAATCGCTGAAGGACCTTAAGTATCGGTTTTCCACCCGCTTTCAGGAGTTCTGCTGTGATTCCGTCCTCACCTGGTGCCTTGTTATTCTTAAGTTGCTTGAGAGCCATACTAATCTCGTAAAGGCTGACGTCCGGGATATCTTCGGTATAGTGCCGGGTCAATTTGGCTCTGGGATCTCTAGCCAAATCGTCAACAGGCTTTTGTGTTGTGGTGTATAACTGTCCATAGAACTTCTCCACCTCTCCCAAGATCTCGGGTTTGGAAGAAATGAGACTACCATCATCAGTTTTAAGTCGCGTCAGCTGGCTCTGTCCGATAGACAAATCTCTTGCGAATACTTTGGAGCCCTTGTTACGCTCGATGGTACTTTTTATGTACTCGGTGTTAAAATTTCGCAAGTCACGCGTTTGCGCTTTAGAAATCTGCCTATTAATCTGCCGGTAAGCCGACGCGTCCGCTGAAGACTGTAGTCCCATCTCTGCTCTCTCATCCATGAGCTTGAGAGTGTGGTCTGAAAACCTTTTAGTTCTTTTCGGACGGTGGGTCTTAAAGAACTTGGACCCTACCATCTGGACAGTTTCCACCAGCCTGTTGTTCAAATCGTCCACAGACTCGCAATCTGCTAGGCAATCGAACCGGTTCTGCAGTTCCAGTTGAAAGCTCTCGGGGTTTTGAATATGAGCACGAGAAAGTCGGAGAGTAGACTTCACCAGTCTGGCCCTTTCCAGCTTGATGTTAAGATTCAATGTGCCTCTTACCATGCGGTGATCACTTCCGGTTTTCACCCTATTGATCACAGAGACATCATTGAATATTTGCCGCTTGGTTGACATGATGAAGTCAATCTCATTTCTCGTGGAACCATCAGGGCTTATCCGGGTCCATTTTCTATGTGGCCGCTTCCTGAAGAAGGAGTTCATCATAAAAAGTCTTCTTACTTCCTTCTCCATGAAGTCGGCCAACATTTGGCCCCTGTGGTTCCTCCGCCCATATCCAAATGGCCCCGCTCTCACCTCTGCACCGCTCCGTTCACCCAGCCTTGCGTTGAAATCCCCCATCACAACATTGTAGTAGGATCTAGAGGTATGTATGGCTCTTGAAATATCCTCATACAATACCTCCACCTCCTCGTCGGGTTGTGCCGATGTCGGTGCGTATACCTGTATAACCTTCAGCGAATACTGTTTGGTAATTCTGAGTATAAGGTACGCTACCCTGCTCGACACACTCTCGACTCATTGTCTCGACAACATTGTTAACGAGGGACTTGTGGACGATGAATCCGACACCACCCTGGGACTGCTGGTCGCCCTCCCGGTAGTAAAACAAGTTGCCGGATTTGAGGATTATCGAGTCCTCCCCCTCTCTTCGGACTTCAGATAATCCTATAATATCCCAACGCAACTTGCTCACTGCTTCTTCCAGTTCGATGATCTTCTCGTCGGTCCTTAAAGTGCGTGCGTTGTATGTTGCCAGGTCTAGTCGTCGGGGTCGGCAGCGGAATCTCTTCCGGAGATTCTTCGCACCCCCTGCCCCGCCGTTACCATGGCCGCTGCCAGAGCCAGGAATAGCGGGGCCGCCGGGGACTAGGGGCCTTGGCCTTGTGTACGTATCCATTGCAATGTTTTGCCCATAATGGCCGCGCTGGGCAGACGTGTTGGCCATCGCAGGGCTAGACTGATCGCACCGATGTCGCTGCTGCCCGACACCAGCCTGAGTCATTTAAACGGTCTAGAGAGTTTTGAATGGTTATACCGCCATTTGTCGGTCGCCAGACTAACTTATAGTATGATACAAACCTGTAATCTTCCTAGCAGAAGACACGTCAGCCAAATCCACGATATTCTCCGGGTCATCCTGGATCCAGGCCTGGTTGCGCTTCTTGTTTTTCACTTTGGCTTTGGGACGCTCCTCATCCTCTAGGTATTCCATATCTGAGTCAGAGTCCCTGAGGATGTCTTCCAGGGTCTTGGAGGTGCCTTTCACGTCCATATCTGACCCTGAATCTTCTTGGTCCCTGTATTTATTGACAATGATAATATGTTTGACCGAAAACAGTGAAAATACTGGCCGAATATGGAACCTCCTTTTTGAAGTCGGTTAAAAATAAGTAGTAGTGTGTGTATAATGGGCAGTTTTGGTAAATTTTTTTTTAATTCATTATAGGCGATGATGTGGCCTAAGATGAGACGCGCTTGCCTAAAAGATGCCTTTTCACTCTAAAATTAAAATTGGAAAATGAATCGGCTCAATAAAGATTAATCGAATGCATTAACTACATGGTATTTTAACATAACTCGATGAAAGAAAATAACTGCTTTTTGGTGGCCATCTTAAATACGGATGGCAATCTCGTTTGTATCAAACGAAATTTATTTCTAAAAGTATTTGTTGTAGTCTCAACAGATACATGTCTACTGCAAGTATTTCCAAAAAACACCGTCCCAATAGCTTCTTACAACGCTGCTCTTTCGGTTTAAGGTCACTTATTCAAGCATCTTGGAAAAATGAACTATGTAGTTTCACACACACAAAGTATGCTCATTTGGGTATTTGAAGTCAAATCAGGTACTTTTTCAAACTTCAAAACGTGCGCTAAGTATAGAAATAAGTTGGCGGTCATAGGGACTGCCGATAGAAGTGAAAAAGAATATTTAAAGTAATTGTTTTTAATATAAAAAAAAATATAAACCTTAAAACCAAGGTATTAAAGTTTAATTACAAATGTAGTATATTTATTATTTATGACCTTCGTAACAACGCGAGCATGTCAGTGTCGGTGATGCGAATCCACAAGTTTACCCCCTACCAAAAAGTGCTCAACGCGGCTAAAGAAGTATTCACTTAAAACAAAAAAAAATAATTAGCTGCCAAATACCCAATTCTGGTAATCAAATTACAGTATAAGGTGTATGCTGACTGCCTCGTTGGTCTAGTGGTTAGCATGTTCCACAGCGGCCGACGAGGTCCCGGGTTCGATTCCCGGGTCGGGCCATAGCAAATATTGGGTTTTCTGACAAGAAATTCTCAGTACTAGCCCGGAGTAAGGAAATTGGCGGTGTTTCACCCCCGTGCCTCGGAGAGCACGTAAAGCCGTCGGTCCTGCGCCTGATCTCTCTCCGGTCGTGTCGGATTTTCCGTCCCATCGGGCTATGAGAGTAAAGGAACAGAGAGTGCACCTGTGTATGCGCACACACTTGTGCACTATAATATCTCCCGCGTAGATGGCTAATCTCTCTGGAGATAGGCCGCCGTGGCCGAAATTAGGTCGGGAGGACATTATAGAGTCAATCCTTACCCCAGCATTACAAAAAATTAAAAAAAACTGACTATTTCTAGGATATAATATTAACCTTTGTTCCTCCTTCATCCGTTTCCGCCTGTTGTCCATCTTGCGTATATTCCTCAGTCGCCGCAGCATCACTTCATCTTGCGCTGGGATAAGTTTCTCTATTATTTCCGCTCCGAATTTCCTCGTCATTCTAGTGAGGAAGTAACCTATTTCTAGTCTAGAGTGCCGCTTGCAGTCGTCAGACATCGTTGAGAAGGTTTTGAAGATGATTGGTAAGCTTCCTGCTAGGGCATCTGTTGGCATCACTTTTGTGTATACCTGAAATATTGTTTACGGAATTAATATAGAATATAAGAAATTTTATATCGAACTACCGACAGCCCGCCCGTGAGAATTTTGAAAAATACAGCCTTATTCCTAGTATCCATACTAATCCATATTCCTACTAATATTAAAAATGCGAAAGTCTGTCTATCTGCTACGCTTTCACGGCATATTAAAAAATATGAGTATTCGTTTATTTGCATTTAATCATGAACAATGATTTAGGTACAATAATAGGGATGATGACAACTCAATAAAATCAGCAACCCTTTATCAAACTTAAAAACGCGCTTCTAGTAAGTATGGAAGTTTGTATGAAATGCACAGTTGTGACGTCATCAAATTTCAACACACTTTTTTGTTCAATCTATAAAATCTATAATCTTTAAAATGGTTATCAAACTAACCGAGGATGTGAATTTGAAGTCTTTTGTAAGACCCTCCATTTATTGATCAGTAAGAAATAGGCATCATTTTCATTTTTTTTTTTAAAGAGCAACTGTTTCTTGCCGGCTCTTCTCAGCAGAACCTACCGAACCGGTGGTAGAGTCAAAACATAACATAAGAGACACCTGTATGTCCTACATGTTATAAATAAATTGAGTTTGCGTTAGTCGTTACCCCGCTAGGGCATATGCAATGTTTGTTGCTTACCTTCATAAAACTCATAGCGGCTGCCACGATTTCCCTGTTATTGGTCAGCATTTGTTCAGTGACCTTCTCCAGGAGACTCTGTACAGTTTCCAAGCCCATGTCTTCAGAGAATTTGTACATCGCGGCGGCGATCGCGCGCAGCGTGGCGCTCGCTATACGTGGCAGAGGCGCGGATAGACCCGAGAGCAGCATTGATATAAATGACTGCATGCCTACGGACATTAACTAAATTAAATACTAATATTATAGATGCGAAAGTAGATCTATCTGCTACGCTTTCACGGCTTATCTGTTCAACCGATTTTGATGAAATTTGGTATAGGGATAGTTTTTACCCGTGGCAGGACATAAGCTACTTTTTATCCCGGAAAATTGAAGAGATCCCGCGGGAACCAAAAAACCTCAATCCACGCGGACGAAGTCGCGGGCATCAGCTAGTATATTATAAATTATTAAAATATGTAACCAGTTATTTGCGAATTTATCTATCAAAAAACTCAGCACAATATCTAAAGTGATTTCCTCAAAGAATGTGTACATCGCGGCGGCGATCGCACGCAGCGTGGCGCTCGCTGTACGCGCAGAGGTGCGGATAGACCGGACAACAACATTGCTATAAATGACTGCATACCTACGAATATAAATCATACTATTATTGTCCAACTATTTATTTTACTTTTGGCAGCTCGATTCAATGATGTTCTAATGCGTTACTGATTCGATTTTTGATAACAATCGACTTTCTTTATGAAGAAGTTTTTTTCGATTTGACACATTGATATTTATCTTTGCTCGACATTTTTTTTACTGTTTAATATGTCACCGTAAGATTGCAAAAACCGTTAGATTGTAATCTAACTAGCGAAATAGTAAACTGTCGACAGATTACAATTTAACGCATTATTTTTCGGTAGATTGTAATCTGTTAGGTATATTAACCCGGATTATTTACGTATTAATTATTTACTAGCTGATGCCCGCGACTTCGTACGCGTGGATCGAGGTTTTGTGGTTCCCGCGGGAACTCTTTAATTTTCCGGGATAAAAAGTAGCCTATGTGCTATTCTAGACTATAATCTATCTCTGTGCCAAATTTCAGCCAGATCCGTTAAGCTGTTGGGGCGTGATTGAGTAACAAACATTCATACATCCATACATCCATACATCCATCCAAACTTTCTCATTTATAATATTTATTTGATGCCCTAACCTTACCTACAAGAAAGAGACAAGAAAACGTAAATACAATGAATATTTCAAAAATTGACACTCAGAACATTGAACGGTTCACAATCTATCGACAGTTTACAATTTCCTTAGTTAGATTACAATCTAACGGTTTATGCAATCTTTATATGACTTAGTATGAGTATGTATGTATTTAAATAAATTATTTATATACAGTAGGTACAGTAAATGAATCCGTCAGGTCATAGAAATCATCCATCGCCAAAGATGTATGGTGCTTAAAGGGCTATCAAAAAAGCTAGTGTAGCAGTTCCGTGGCTATTTTGAAAAGGAAAGTCGTACTTGTAATTACTAGATGAGTATACGAGTTACGAAATATCGAATAAAAGGGCATTTCGCTTCAATATTGTAAAAAACGATATGCGTCTATAGAGCAATGCATTTTTTTGTCGATGGTTACCTGTCAATAATTATGACACTTCATTAGCGTACTTATGTTAAAAGTAAAATAAATGGTTGGACAGAGAATACAGTAGCAGTTACCACTGCTCTAAGTTCAGTAAATAGGTTAAATATCTTACCTCCATCCTGGTTTTTCAGTACATTTCCAACAGTATTAATAAGGTTGAATGCGCATTGACGACATTTCGAGTTGATATCGCGTGTACATATCACAGACTCTGCTATTGCACTCTTTAATAATTTACTATCTGCGTTGAGGTATGGTGACGAATTGATTAGATGCTCTATACACCTGTAAATAGAATTCAATTTTCGTTATACATTTCGCGGGGACATAAAGTTTGCCATCGCTAAAGATGTAAGGTGCTTAAAGGACTAACAAGAAAGCTAGTGTTGCAGCTATTTTGAAAAGGAAAGTCGTACTTGTAATTACAAGATGAGTATACGAGTTACGAAATATCGGATAAAAGGGCACGTCGCTTCACTATTGTAACAAACCTTGAGTCTATGGAGTATTGCATTTTTTTGTCGATGGTTGCCTGTCAATAATTATGACGCTTCATAGTGCTTATGTCAAAAGTAAAATAAATAGTTGGACATGGTAATTTTTTTATTGGTAAGGCTAAAAGGAACCTACCTTAACCTCGCAGCCTTGCTACTATCCGCGACCTTATTCAGTGAAGACATCAACAATTTCTTGATCTTCTTGTAGTTATTCGTCAAAAACTGTTTGCAACTTTCCTTGTCGCTCTTAAATATCTCTTCTAAAATCCTATACGCCTTCTTGTGTTCCATTTCCAGCAGTTTCGCTTTATCTTTATACCTAAGAAAACATTTATAATTGCAGATAATATAATATGATGTACTAGCTGATGGCGGCGACTTCGTTCGCGTGAATTGAGGTTTTTTGGTTACCGCGAGAACTCTTTAATTTTCTGGCATAAAAAGTAGCCTATGTCCTCGTCTATTCCTATGCCAAAAATCACGTCGATTCGTTGCTCCGTTGTGGCGTGATTGAAGGACAAACCAACAAAAAAACACACTTTCGCATTTATAATATTGGTAAGTATGATTGTGGCAATGGGCGGGGCAAATATATCACTGCTTATAAAATACTCAAACATACCTTAAATCGTTCTTCTTTTCTCCATTCTGCTGTTGAGATTCCTCTGTCTCCATTTTCTCCTTTTTATTCTTCTTATTAAACGTCTTAGGTTCTTCCAATACCGTGTCACATAGTGGGTACACCCATTTCTCGAACAGATTAGCTATTTGTTCAGCGTTTTGGTAAAGAACTAGTAAACGAATAACATCTAAGATGGATTCCCTTTGGAAGTGGTTATCTTTTGACGCTTCTAGCTGTTGTACCGCGTTTGTGAATAGTTCCTCCCGAAGTGTTTGGTCGCTTATTGTTAGATATACCTGGGATAAATGAACGCGAATTTTAGAAAATATATCACTGTAATAAGTCAAGTTTCTAAAATAATATTTTGAAATAAAACAAAATGGCGTTGTACCTGCGCCCCTACCACATTTTTTCAAGTTTTTCGATAGCAAATGTCGTTGTCTTGTTAGTGCGCAAGTGAAAAAAAAAAGCAGTAGTTCACATTACGACATTTTACTCCTCTGAGGTTAAAAATATCTTGAGATCGTCATATTTTTCTTCAAGCACATATTATAATGTATGTGTCACCGTGAGATTGCAAAAACCGTTAGATTGTAATCTAACTAGCGAAATTGTAGGGCACATCGGTTTAATCGGGTTAATATACCTAACAGATTACAATCTACCGAAAAATAATGCGTTAAATTGTAATCTGTCGACAGTTTACAATTTCGCTAGTTAGATTACAATCTAACGGTTTTTGCAATCTTACGGTGACATATATAACCGTTTATTAGATACACTGTTTTAAAACCCGCCTTTTCGTCGATATTACGTACCAAATTGATAGAAATGATCAAAAAGATATTTTTTAGAGCGTATTTTGCTTACCTACATATCGTGCCATTTTGTTAGTGCATACAATAAAATGTCAGAAGGAAGGTCAGTCTAATAAGATTTCTACATACCTGAATAGTTTCCAAAGCAGCGAGCCTCTGTCCCTCCGCAGCGCTTCCTTTAGCGGGCGACATGTAAATATTCAACAGAATCGGAACGTAATTCTTCGCGAAACGAGACAATTCGCTCTTATCCTCTAAATTGTCCTCCGAACAAGCTATCAGCTTCCTCAAACCTTGCATTATAGACAACCTAAACTCTGGATTGTCCTTAAGCACATTACCCAATACCCGAGCGATAGCTTTAAAGTTGTCTTTAATATCTTTCGGGTAGTTACAGAAACTTGGTAATAAAGACCAGAATTGGTTGCAGAGCAAATCGTAAGTATGCGATCCCGGAATGTCTTTCGCTTCGGCGAATTCGCGAGATTTCTTCCGACAGAATGTAGCCATTTCCAGGATTTCTGTCCCGAAAAATTTTAGGTTGGAATTCGTGATTTTTTCTTTCAAAACTGGTAATAACCAACTTCTGTCTAAGTTTATTTTGTTTCCGTCTCGAAGGGGGATTATTTTCAGTACGAATTCGGGGCCTAGGACTTTTATGGCGCATCCCGTGGCGTATTCTGCTTCTTTCTCGTTATGGAAGTTGTGGCTTTCGCGGCGTTCGTTTAGCTTTTTTAATAACGGCGCCAGGGCGTATTCGACTCTTTCGTTGCCTATCTGTGAAAGTAATTAAGGGATAACATTTTTTAATTAAAAAAACACCGGCCAAGTGCGAGTCGGACTCGCGCACCGAGGGTTCCGTACAAACCTGTAGTAAGTTTAAAATTATTAAAAATACGATTTATGACGTATTAAAAAAAAAACTACTTACTAGATCTCGTTCAAACCAGTTTTCGGTGGAAGTTTGCATGGTAATGTACATCATATATTTTTTTTAGTTTTATCATTCTCTTATTTTATAAGTTACAGGGGGGGGGGACACATTTTACCACTTTGGAAGTGTCTCTCGCGCAAACTATTCAGTTTAGAAAAAAATGATATTACAAACCTCAATATCATTTTTGAAGACCTATCCATAGATACCCCACACTTATGGGTTAGAGGAAAAAAAAATTTTTGAGTTTCAGTTCTAAGTATGGGGAACCCCAAAATTTATTGTTTTTTTTCTATTTTTGTAAGAAAATCTTAATGCGGTTCACAGAATACATCTACTTACCAAGTTTCAACAGTATAGTTCTTATAGTTTCGGAAAAAAGTGGCTGTGACATACGGACGGACAGACAGACAGACAGACATGACGAATCTATAAGGGTTCTGTTTTTGCCTAATTTGGATACGGAACCCTAAAAAAGAAGATTACAATGTGCAGTTCCAATCTCCTTAAAGGATTTAATTTGCAGTTCCAATCTCCATGCAGGATTTTATCTTATCAGCCCAAAATTTTCTTTAAAGATTTTTAAAATTTGTCTTAAGTGATTCATGAAATAAACGAGATTGGCACATTCGCAGTCACGCAAAACTAGAGCGGAATGAAGCAGAGTCATATTTGTGATAACAACTTTACTAATTTCAAACATATTTTAGAGTACATTTTTGACGAGAAGACATCTCGGAGATCTCCTCTCTCGACCTCTTTCAAACCTAGCAATACAAAAAGTAATCGAGACAAAGCTTAGTTAATCATGCTGTCTCACTCACACAGTTTACCAAGGTATGGTGTGAGAGCGAGACGGAATGACTAATGCAACCATTTTCGATTCTTTATAGTTTACAGTATCTATGAAGGCCTCTAACTTGCCTCTACTTAAAGGCCACCCATCAACAGAAACGACAGAAAGAGGTGTAGCCCGATTCGTTACACATCCTGGAATCCTGGATACCGTCCACTTTGTTTTTTCTCTTCCTGTATCGTTTTTGTATTACAATTCATCAAGATGGAAGGAGTTCTATGGGATTATTTTGCCTCCAGATGCACCTTAAAACTTTTTTTTTTTGACGGGGGGAAATCTCCTTGAGATACCCAATCTCCGGGGGAAGAGGTCAGGTTATGTTCTACCCACTAAAACCCCCTACCCTGGGGGGGGGGGGGGGGTTTACAGCTCTAGGGGGGAACTTACCTCTGGAGGGGGTAAGAGCTTACCTCAAAACAAACCGCAATAGTTAGTATGACGTGTTTGATAGCCTGGTTGAACGGGTTGTCCAGACCTGTGCCAATACTCTTGAATATCGTGTCGATGTGCGATTTGTGTTTGACTAGACTCTCGTCTGACTCTATCACTGGCTTCACGCAGTCTAGGAGTACGGCCTGGGTGGATGGAAATATTGTTTTATACTCATAATCATTATTTTAGTTTCATAATTGCATGAGTAAGAGTCTTCTGTCAGAATGAGAAGGGTTTGGATGGCAATGTTATGGAGTATGGAGTCCAAAACGTCCAGCACGAATTGAAATACTTTAGAACATTATGAAAAATCTCGGGCATGCAGTTTAACCTCATGATATTACCATTGACTGTTATAACAAAGGATATTCAATTGTTTAAAATGCAAATACTGTAATTTATTTTTAAAGAGCGACCGCCGAGTTTTCTTCTGTATCTCTTCGGTAGAAATATCATTCCGCACCAGTGGTGGATTAACTTGACGATTCAACAGTTTATTTCAATACAAAACCTTTGAATTTGGTCAAGTCTTATTGGCCCTTTTCAGATACAAGGTTAGTACGTTTAGTGGAATTAGCACGGATACTCACTTTCAGGGCGTTGGTGGATGCTGAGTTGACATCCGCAACGTCTGAGAGCCACAACTCCGAAACACAGATGTTTACGAACAGAGGCAGGTTCGGTATGCACAGGTTTATGTCTAAGCTGGAAACCAACATAGATAGATAGATGTTGCCACATATAACATAGAACTAAATTATATACAAAAACCAGAAAACAACGCATGTGCAAGGGCGGTCTTATCAGTTATCACTAAAGTGATCTTCTCCAGACAATCCGTTTCTTAAGGAACTTTAAAAAGCATAATGTATACATTTACCTAGTCTTATTGGAACGAAGTTACTTATACGAAAGGGGGCTAGACGGAAAAAATTAAGACCAAAAGTTGTAATGACACTTTTTATGAATAGATGATTTTGGTTGCTATGACTACTTGTGTTGTTGACTTCAAGTTGTTGAAAATAAAAAGGCAAAATAATTTTAAAGAAATATGTTTTCAATAGTTACATATGCTAGTTATTTCCTTTCGATTAATTAGTGAAGGAATTGTAATAACATTTACACAGAGAAACACGCGCACGCCGCACAGCTTACAACTATAGCAAAAAGTGTCGTTACAACTTTTGGTACTTCGTTCCATCCGGGTGTCCCTTGACACCCTCTCAAGTTTTAACTGTAAATCCAAAAACCTCCTTTTTGTATAATAAAAAATGCCCATTTCCCATCAGAAATACTGATTACACAGAAAAATACTAGCCTCAAAATATTCGTGACGCATCGCCATACGATGTAATTTTAGCCACATAATGAGGTCAATTCTGTTGTACACCATCTCTAAACTAAACCAAAATGACAACTCTATTTATACTGCTATCCCTTTCATAATACTCCCTGCTGAAAGGGGCAGCACTAGATTTAGAAATGTCACTTTAGTTTAGTTTAGAGATTGTGTGTGTTTGTGATTGGTTGTGTGATTTGGCCCCATTAACCCTGGTTAATTTGATGTTCAATCAGTATTTTTGATATGAAATGTGATGTGATGGCCAACGAGTTGGGGACTGGTCGCGATTAGGGCCTCCCTTGGACGCCAAGGATGGCCGTCAAGTTACAAACATCCAAATGTTCACAAGTTATATTAACTTACCCAGCAAGACAGCCATATCCCTGCTGCAACACGGCAGCCCAGGCCAATATTTGTCCAGTGTCGTTGGCGGGGGGCCTGGCCGCCATTAGGGCCCTCGTCAGTTGGACGCCAAGGTTGGCCGTCAAGTTGCAAATGTCGCGAGGCGCGGAGAACAAGGCGTGTAGAGTGTGAAGGCAACAGGTTTTGATGTAAACGTTGTTGTGGGTCATTAGTGAGAGGATCGCTTCGCATATTGTCTGAGGGGGTGAAAAAAAATTTTTTTTGTTACAGTTTACAACACCACAATAAAGAAAATTGCGAAAAATAAATCTGAGTGTCATTCCTAAGAATGTGAATACGAAAATGAATTCCATTTTTAAATCCAAGCATATGCAATTTTTGTCGTAATGCTTTAACCAAGTTTCTTTATAATCTCGCGTGAAACCTCTACACATTTAACCATTTACTCATGCAAGTTTTAAAGAGAGTACAAAATATATTTAAAAGCAATTATGTAAATTAATTGCCCACTGCTGGAATTATGCTTACACTAAATACATCTCCGATTCAGATGACCTTCAAATCAATGAATCAATCAAATATTCATTTATTAAAATTAGGTACACTGTAATAGGGTTGTAACGGAACCTCGCCTCCGCCTCCGTAAGTGCGGAACTTTCGCAAGAAATCGTACTTCCGCTTTCGCATTCGCCTCTGCCGTTTTTTTTGCGGAGTTGTAACGGTTTATTTACGTTGACTTACAATGCGAGAGGTACAAATCGAAGCAGATGACGTCAGTTACACCATTACAACAAGCAAAAAGGCAACTGTCCTTAGAAGAATCCTAAAAAATAATCAAACGTAGGATTCATCGCATCCTAAAGCACAGAAAATGTACGATGTGATCGGAGAAATCCACCTCCGCCTCCGCTTCCGTTAACCTCCGCATCCGCGAAGGTAAACCCCTTCACCTCCGCCTCCATTACAACCCTACACTGTAGGTACACTTTTTTACGTCAAATCTATACATATAAAAATGAATCCCTATTTCCCTTGGTCACGGCATCACGCGTGAACGGCTGGACCAATTTCGTCAATTCTTTTTTTGTTGTGTTGGTTTGGACCACCGGGATGGTTTATATTCACAATTGGACCCGATAGGGGGAGCTGCAATCGGGTTCGAGGTTCAGGGCAGCACAAAGTCTGCCTAGTTACTTATAAAGCTACGGAATTATTTTTCTTACCTTAATATACTCCTTGCTGAATACAGGCAAGACATCGCGCAACAGTGTAAGTGTGTGCAACACTGTACGGTGTCCGGACAACAGGGCTTCCGGTTTGATTTGAGAGAGACAGTACTCTGCTGTGCGGTTGGAGCCTGGGTGCAGTTTGGGGGCCTAGCAACAAACATTTATCATACAGACGATTGTTTATTTTGAAGTTCACAGCTTTTGTGTACAGCACAATTTTTAGCTTTGGATCATGGATAAGTGTTTTTAATCTAAAGTTGAAAATTCGACTCTACCTCTGTCGAACGTAAACTTTTCACTTACGACCAAAAAAATTCAGACTTGTGTTAGTGATGATGGTAACTATTTTATGCAAAGTAGAACACTTCATAGCAAGTATGTCCACAAAAAAAATCTTCGGAAAAAAACACTGAATAAAAATAAAAATAAATTAACACTCACTTTCTCGGAAATCTCACGAAAAAACTAAAAAGAAATATAACTCGAAAACTACCAAAAATCGCTGAACATACATGAGGTATTTTCTGATAGGTCTAGGAACGATGATTCCATTTTTTTTTAATTTGGACGTCACTATTTGGACCACCTGTATAATGGGGCTGATTCTGTAGTGCAAGATCTCTAAACTAAACTAAAATGACAGCATTAAAAATATTGCTAACCCTTTCATAATACTCCCTGCAGAAAGGGACAGAACTAGATTTAAAGGTGTCATTTTTGTTTGGTTTAGAAATTGTGTTATACAGAATTGGCCACATTATTTGTGATTGTGAAAAAAGTACTAATGTATACTAATATCATAAATGCGAAAGTTTGGACGGATGGATGGATGGATGTTTGTTACTCCATCACGCCAGAACGACAACGGATGTGGATGAAATTTAGCCTAGTATAACACATAGGCTTAAAAGGCATCCCGGAAAGTTAAAGGGTTTCCGCTGGAACCAAGAAACCTCAATCCACGCGGACAAAGCCGCGGGCATCAGCTACTATTTAGTATATATAGAGTATGGCCTTTTGGCAAAACATACAAGGTGTCCTTTATCTTACCTTAGTTTTCTGATCTTCTGAGGGCACCATAAAACAACTTCCCCTCAAGATTGCGGTCACTGCGTGCTGAGCTGCTTTGCGGACCTGTTGCATAAAAACCTTTTTGAAGTGGAAACTTCTTTAAAAAAAATATATATATAATAATATATATATATTTTTGTTTTTAAATTAGAAAAAAAAATATTATTAAAAAATAATTAAATATTCGTTTTCACTTCTATCAGCAGTCCCTATGAATGCCAATTTTTTTATTAAGTTTATATTAAAATTAAGTATTAATCAGAAAATCGGTCGATTTTTGTGTTTATTTTATTTAACGAACATTCACATTTTGCTTCAAATAAAAAATAAAACTTACCTTAGGTTTAGAATGCAGTGCGAACGCCAATACAGACTTAAACACCCTCATAGTAGAGGAGTCGCCCCACAGAGCATATTCCTGTGCCCTCAGCAACACAGATAAACAACCTATAAATAAAAATCAATTGCCGAATGTATGTAAGCCAATCCCTACAGGACGGCTAGATCGATTGTGATGTAATTTTTTGTATGTTTGAGTCCAGGACCTACTCAATATATTCACAATTGGATTGGATGGTTTATATTTACACTCAAAACTTGCTGCGATCGGGTTCTAGATTCAGGCCAGGACAACATTTGCTGGGTCCACTAGTAATTCATAATTTATTCATGAGAATGCAGGTGACATTAAGTTAACATTTTACAGTTGAGAGCCTACATTCTAGCAGTTATAATACTGGTGTATGAATATTTGATATTTAGCTTTCCGTGTAGTTTAAAAATAAAATAAAAATAAATTGTCAAAATTATTTAACAGTCAATAAACAAAATAATTTATATAGTCACACAAAATTACAAACAATGGGAAAAAATCACAATCTATATAAATAAAAATCAACTGCCATGCCGTCTTGTAAAAAACTCGAAAATTGCTGGACCGATTTTGATGTTTTTTTTTTTGTTTGAGTGGGTCACAGGTTTGTTTAGACTTTAGACTTTCGGGTTCTAAGTTCTGGGCAATACAACATCTACTGGGTTTAACTAGTTGCACAATAAAACCATTAACTTACCTAAGGCACTCCTTAACAATGTCCCATTCTCCGATTGCTCATTCTTTTCCAAAATTTCTGTGAATACTGTCGCACAGTCTGAGAACTGTTTCCTCAACACTGCTTGTGGTACCAATTTGATGCCCATAGATAGGAGTGATAGTGTGGCCACTAGGCTTTCGTCGCCTTCTGACGCTTTCAGTGTTTGCATCTAAAAGAAAGATATGAAACCAGTGTTGTTTAAACATGTGTCAAACTACATTTTTGACGACATCCCTGGCGCAGTGTTGAGCGCTGTCTTGTTTCGTGGGAGGTCCTGGGTTCGATCCCCAGCAGAGTCAATTTGGGTATTTATAATTTCTGAATTATCTCAGGTCTGGCCAGGTGTGAGGCATCGGCCGTGGCTAGTACCACCCTATCGGCAAAGACGTGCCGCCAAGCGATTTAGCGTTCCGGTACGATGCCGTGTAGAAACCGATTAGGTGTATGGGTTTAATATAACTGCCATACCCCTAACAGGCTAGCCCGCTACCATCTTAGACAGCATCATCACTTACCATCAGGTGAGCTTGCAGTCAAAGGCTAACATGTAGTTGATAAAAAAAAATTAACTGCAGTAGTATGTTGTTTTAACAGGAGCGGTCAGCAAGTGGTATTTTTATTTCAGCTAGGTTACACTCAAGTAACCCGTTGTCCTACGTGAGCGACAAACGCGACACGATTCGCCGCGACGCAACAGTATCAATCAGTAGCTGACCCTTCAAGTGAAATATGTTTGACAAGTTTGTCATTTTTTATGGCGTTGTAACGAGTCGCTTCTGTCGCTCACCTAGGACAACAGGTAAGAGACTGCAATCTTTGTATGTTAAAATACTTTAATAATTTTACATTAATTTATTGATGGATTTAAAAAAAAATACAATTTCACTAATAATCAGGCCTGTGTTTGTAAGATAACATAGAATAGACTAATTAATGTAGTCTCACCAATGCAGCAAAGTACTCGGTGGTAGACTCTTTGCCCCCCTGCTCTTTGATCACCTCGGCCACAGCGGCCAATACGGCCAGCATTTCCTTATGCACTGCATTGTTAGAGTCGAACCTTGTTAGCAACCTGGCAACCATGAAGAATAGGATTAACATTTATTTACATTTAGAACTAAAACAAATACTGAAGTTTTAATAAAATCTGATAGGATCTAAATAAGATTCTGGCTAATTCTGTTTGGCACAATCTCTATACTAAAATGACAGCACAACTCTACTGCTTCCTCTTTCCGCAGGGTGTAATATGAGAAGGATAGCAATATATTTTAGTTTGGAGGTGGTGTACCTCAGAATTGGCCTCAATATTTAATTTTTTTAGCTAGGATGCAACTGGCCCCGAGCACTTGTTTGAAATCTGAGACTTGGCAACCTATTAGTTTAAGCAGGTTAGGTTAAGCAGGCTTACATGTTACAACTAATTATAATGTTAAGAAATTAAAACTAAGAGGAAACCAACTTCCTGAGTTAAACTTTTTATTATGTGATTCATAGAAATGAAAGATTCAATATTATATTTTCTTTTTCGTTTAAAAGCATGCACTGAAAACTTACTTGCTAAAACTGACATTAGAGCACTGACTCCAATCAGAAGCAAAAGTCTGGAATGTCTTATAAGTGCCAGACTTCATGGAGCCAGAATATTCAGTGTCTGATCCCTCTTCCCCTGTCTTCACAGACATGTTCTCAAATTCTTTAGCGATAGTCAACTCATTGTCTGCAGACTTTAGTTTGCTGTGGCCGTATGTAATCATTGCATCGTGCTTGAGCACTGCTTGCTGAGTGAGGCCTGAGTTTGCTGCAAAATTGAGAAATAGTACAAATAAGATCTCTCTAGGTGTAAATCTTGGAAATAAGGAAATGGATATTGGATAGGAAGGTGCTGGAGGAAAATAGATAGGAATAAAAGGACTGTGGGTAGATCTAAAAATAATTATTAAATCATAAAAAATCAATATCAGCTCAATCTGTTGGGGATAACTGTTTTAAAATTCAGTTGCCAGATTTGACTTAAACAAACAAACATTGCCTTGTAAAGTTGGGTTTCTACTGCAAAAGCTGAACACTGTGTAGACAACAAAATAGGTCGGACATTTCCACTAACAATGAGTTTTGACAGGTGCCTTAGTCAGCGAGCTCACTTTGACTCTTTTTGCTCACTCAGTCCTTTCCGCTAGCTCTTTGAATATGTTGTATGGAGTCCGCACGGAGCCTTCTCCTCTAACTACTCATTATTATGTGAAGGTCTTCAGTCTGAGTCAGAAACTGATTTAATTAATTACACTGTGAAGCCACAGAAGTTGCTGCTTGAGAGCTCGAGTCGGATGTTAAGCAATAGATCTAAAAAATATCCAAGTTTGAAGTTTTCAAAATATTTTTGAACAGGTTATGTTTCAAAAGGGTATCTATCATTTTCAAATGTTTTAATTGGTTTTTACAAGGCCTAAGTGCTTTGGAATAATCGCAATTATATTCTATAACACGGGTTGTGTTGAAATATCAAAAGAATAAGGCAACTTACTTAAATTTTCTTGAAAAAACCGGGACTTCGCCATCTCCCTGTATTTTTGGGTTTTCGGATTTGAATTGGACGACTGACCCCTCTGCCATCTTTTTCCCTTGGTCTGCCCCTTAATTTTAGTTCTGAACTTGCCCATTTTTGTTATTTATTATCAATTAAAAACACAAAACACAACACACGTGGTTTTACTCAAGTTTTTCTGAATCTGATTTTAAACACAGTAGTCTTTGTTCTGATTTCTGCAGCTGAAAGTTATATTACCAATGTACTCTGTGGCTGAAAGTTGAACTTGAAGTTCCACGAAGTTAGCTTCAAGTGGTTGTCATAGTGACATTGTCAATTTATACCAACCTAAGGAAATAAAATCATTCACAACTGGCAATACCAAGTATAGGTAAACTGGAAAACTCCTGGAAAAGGTTGGAAAACAAGATGTGCGCTTAGCTTTTTAACAAGTTTGTCAATCAACAAAACACAAAACAAATCCATAAATAAAATATAAATAATAATACAGAAACAGAACGCGATGTAAAACGGAACGGTAGTGCCGATATTCAGAAAATAATTTTTCATTCAATTAATTCAGTTCACCATTCTTGTTTCATTGACGTTCCCCTTGTTTGTAAATAATAACCACTGGAAATAGTACGCAATGTGAAATAACGCGCATTCCACAATCGAGTGCACATTACGTAAACTGGCTATCGGTGTACTATGTTACAGTAAGTTCCTAACCTAAAAAAAGAGTTGTTGATTTGTGTTGTTTGATAAACAAATGAGAGATAATGCCGCCGTTTAGAAGAAAGAAGGCTGCCAAGTCGTTCCCAGTTAAAGTGTGCACTCTGGACGCGGAATTGGAATTCAACCTTGAGGTAAAATACTATGTAACGTAACATTGGTGTATTTTCGTAGTGTTTATACTTTATCGTTCATTTCGCTGGAATGTTAACACATATTAACACAATGGTCCCGTTGTGACTCACCCGTGACCCCAGGGTCATTACATACTTAATTCTCACATAACTTAGCACTTCTTCTGGTGCTATTAGTTATTAGCAGAATGTGTGTGTGTGTGTGTGTATGAGTTATAATTAATAACATAAGAGTACTGTATTATTTTTATTAGGTAATGATGTCTGTGTGATGTAAGTTTTTTGACTTTGCAGGAACTATTCAATTTTACTGGATAAAATGTAGCCTATGTGTCAATTCAGGTTATAAGCCATATATCCATTACCATTTTCAGCCAAATTGGTTCAGTCATTGAGGGGTAAAGGAGTAACAAACAACCCAGACATTCCAATTTGCACATTTATAATATTACTCGCTGATGCCTGTGACTTTGTCTGAATGGATTAAGGCTTTTGGTTCCCTCAATAACTCTTTAATTTTCCGGGTTAAAAAGTAGCCTTTGAGTTATTCCAGACAATAATCTATCTCTGTGCCAAATTTCATCCTGATCTGTTCAGCCTGGTGTGATTGAGTAACGAACATCTACGAGTATCCATCCAACCAAACTTTTGCATTTATAATTATTAGTATAGAATTAAAAATAATAGATATCAAAGAAACAAGCAATGTAAATGGAAGATGAGACAGGTCCTTTGCAGCCTAAATAATCAGTTTGGCTTTTGGTGCTAATGATCATTTTCAGCAACAGAGGATCCACCAATGCGTTGCCGACTTTTGAGAAATTTGTATATTTGCCCTAAACTAGACTGCTTAACTATTTGAGGCTGGCAGTGAAACTATTAAAAAAAGCCTGCATCCAAGTGCGGAAAATAATCCCAGGACACAAAGAGACAGAGAGAGTGACTATCAATAACAAACATTGAATTGTTTAATTTTGTTTCAGTGGAGAGCAACCGGCAGAGATTTGTTTGATCTGGTGTGCAGAACCATAGGGTTGAGGGAAACATGGTTTTTTGGACTGCAGTTTGAGGATACTAAACATTTTATCAGCTGGCTCAAGTTGGATAAAAGAGGTAAATATTATGCTCTTAGACAAACAGGTTGTCTGGAAGTGATTGCTTTAGCAGTAAGACCTCCTTAGCACCCTTTTGTATAATCTTTTTAGTCTTTAAGGTTGTGCATTAAAGAGTTTTTCTATTCTATTCAATATTTTGGCATATAAACTGGACATCCATACTTATATTATAAATGCAAAAGTAGGTCTGTTTTTTTAACTTGTTATTCCCATCTTGCCAGCAAGAACATAGAACACATTTATGAAGTGAAGAATGGTATCTTCCGCAGAGACTGGACAAGTTAAATATTTTTCAATGCCCATTATTGTACAACACTAAGTCCAGCTCCAGTTTTTATACTTGTTATAACTTCTGTTTGTTCTTAATGTAGGAAGAAGTAAATAACATAAAATAATACAAATTTACAAACAAAAATGTTTAAAATATTACTAGTTCCCCACAACTTCATTTGCATGAGTTGAGGTTTTTCGGTTCCTGTGAGAACTCTTTAATTTTCTAAAATAAAATCCATCCATCCAAACTTTCACATTTATAATATTAGTTATAGAAGTAGGGTTTACATAGCAAGTGGTTTCCAGTGCAGGAGCAGTGTGTATCCCAAATGCCGGGCACACCATTCATGCTGCTATGCAAGCTGTTTCCAGAGGATGTGGCGGAAGAACTGATCCAGGAGGTTACACAGCACCTGCTGTTCCTACAGGTGAAGCAGGCCATTCTCAGTATGGACATTTACTGCCCACCAGAAGCCTCTGTGCTGCTGGCAAGCTATGCTGTGCAAGCTAAGGTGAGAGTGGTATTATTAATATAGCTTTATTTCCCACACAACTTTTTATTTCTAATTTCTATAATGTAATTTCTATTTTTCTGGTGGGAGGCTTCGGTCGTGACTAGTTTTTTTTACAATTCTTTTTATATCCCGCTGGTGGAAATGCCTTTACGCATCCCTGTCGATAGCTGAACCCTCATATAAGATGAGGGCTAAGCTATCAACAGGATATGTGGGACTCCCGGTTGCCCGGACTACCATCCTACCGGCAAAGACGTACAGCCAAGCGATTAAGCGTTCCGGTACGATGCCGTGTAGAAACCGAGTAGGCATATGGGCTTCACTATATTGGAGTTGAAAAAGGGATAATAGGTTTTGTATTAAGAATTTATCTACGAAATGTTAGATAGGTGAGGTGGTTTGAGGTTTTCCAGTAATTAGGATGTTGCCTGTGTCAAAAATATTTTTTTTGTGATTATTGAAGGAAAGATGTAGTATCCATTTCTCTTGTTATTTTTATCCACATCAAATTATTTGATGACATCACAATTCAGTATTTCATACAAAGCGCACATTTTGATGTTTGAAAAAAATACCTGATTTGACTAGTTGTCAAATACCCAATTGCATATTCTCTCAAATATTTTCTTTGTATTCTTGCTTCGATTGAAGGCTAAGGTCTAAGAGGAAAAGAAAAAAATAAGCATTAAAAAAATATTATTTGTTTACAGTACGGAGATTATGACGAAAGCGCCTACAAGCCCGGCATGCTAGCAAGCGAAGACTTGTTACCTCAGCGTGTTATAGACCAGTACCAGATGACGCCTGAGATGTGGGAAGAGAGGATCAAAATATGGTAAGACTAGCTAATGCCCGCGACTTCGTACGCGTGGATCGAGGTTTTGTGGATCCCGCGGGAACTCTTTAATTTCCCGGGATAAAAATATGTGTTATATAGCCTATGTGTTAGTCCAGACTATAATCTATCTCTGTGCCAAGTTTCATCCAGATCCGTTCAGCCGTTCTGGCGTGATTGAGTAACAAACATCCATTTGATGTTATTTTGGTTCCCGCGGGAACTTCTTAATTTTCCGGGATAAAAAGTAGCCTATGTGCTATTCCAGACTATAATCTATCTCTGTGCCAAATTTCAGCCAGATCCGTGCAGCCGTTGCCGCATGATTGAGTAACAAACATCCATACATCCATACATCCATCCATCCATCCATCCATCCATCCATCCATCCATCCATCCATCCATCCATCCATCCATCCATCCATCCAAACTTTCGCATTTATAATATTTATTATATATTATATTATTATATTATATTATTTGAAAGCATATGTGTGCGTGTACGTACGACTGTGCGTGCACGAGAACGGATAGGTGTGTGCGTGTATGTGTATATGTAAAATTTAAATATAAATGTATGCGGAAGGATGTGGAAACCCACCACATTATTATCCCAAGAAAACTCCTATCATTATTTGATTAATGAAAAAGAGCAACCACTGAGTTTCTTGCTGGTTCTTCTCGGTAGGAACGTCATTCCGAACCAGTGGTAGATTCATCCGACTATTCATAAGCACTTGTAAAAGTCTATTTGAATATAAAACATTTGTCTTTGTATTTGAATGGAAAGGGGTCACGACCCTCAGCAATGAGGAATACGACGCAGAGAGAAATGTATGCGTATGTATGTATAGTCGTATGCGTGCATGCGTTTGCGTGCGTAATTTATCAAAATACGATCAATGTCACAAATTTTGTTGCTCATTGATTGATGATGGTAATTTTCGATTCTATTTCATTGTTAAATAATAATTTGAAAATAGGGTTTTTCATTTCAATGCTGTAGATCCCTTCACTCTTAACCTACGTTTTACCAACATTATGTATAATAATAAATCTACATTATTGAATCTGAATTTAAATAGAATTGTCTGATAACTCATTCCAACCCATTGTCCTAGGCGACAGAAGCGACGCGACGCGACGAACGACTCCATAGAAAATGACAAACTTGTCTTCGCGACAGCGTGGGCCACGTGAAGGGTCAACTACATCACATCATCATCACTACAGCCCATTAACGTCCCACGGCTGGGCACAGGCCTCCACTCTCATAGGAGAGCGGCAATTAGAGCTTAGACCCACCACGCTGCTCCAATGCGGGTTGGCGGGCTTTAACGACTATTATCATGTTAGTGATAATAACCGAGACCGACGCCTTAACGTGCTCTCCGAGGCACGGGGGTGAAACACCGCCAACTTCCAACTCCGGGCTGGCACTGAGAATTTCTTAATTGAAAAACCCAATACCTAACTTTTATGCCCGACCGGGAACTACATGTTTACTGTTATACTGATACTAATATTTTTTATTAAAATATGAGAATAAAATATGTCGCGTCGCGTCGTATCGAGTCGCGGTGTGGCGTTTGTCGCTCACGCAGGGCAACGGGTTAATCTAGAAATGACCTAAAAAGTGACATTGTGTAACAGGTACGCAGATCACAAAGGCATGTCGCGCGACGAAGCTGAGATGGAGTACCTGAAAATAGCACAAGACTTGGATATGTACGGCGTCAACTATTTCGCTATCAATGTGAGTTGTTGTTGTTGTAATATTATTCAAACTCATTCAAATAATTTATTTTTATTCAAATAAACTTATTAAAGTGCTTTTCAATCGTCGAGTGAATCTACCACTGGTTCGGAAGAATCAGCAAGAAACTCGGCCAGTTAGACATCATTTTTCCCTATTCCTAATACTTTCCATTCAACAAAATATATTGGGTAAAAAAAAATTGTTTGTTTGTTTCTAGAATATTTAACTAATTCTTATCTCTATGGTCGACCAAGATAAAAAGTAATGTTATTTGTATACGAAAGTAGGTGTTGCAGGTGAAGTGAGAACCTGCAATTTCTATGGAGGAGGTCTGCAAATTGTATGGACGTCAATACGCAAAGATTAATGTATACTTGCTATGTAGCTATGTAAATTTTTATTTCAGAATAAGAAAGAAACAGATCTGTATCTAGGAGTGACAGCGTTAGGCCTCAATATATATGAAAAGGACAACAAACTGACACCAAAGACAACCTTCCCGTGGTCAGAGATCAAGCACATATCATTCGACGATAAGAAGTTTGTCATCAAGTTTGTGGAGAAGACTGTCACCAATTTCATATTTTTCTCACCCAAGGGGATGAATAAACTGGTAAGTTTCATCAAACGGGTTTGAATATTTTGCCCTACCTACCGTTCCGCCACCTTTATTTTTATAACTAGCATTTGCCTGCGTTATCGTTCACGTTAAGTTCTCTAAAATAAATAAATAAAATAAAATTTGTTTATTTAATGACCCACATTAAGTCCATATTATGTTCTTAGTACAGTATTAAACAAGTAATAAAATTAAAAATTTTAAAAAAACCCACGACGAAATGCAGAGCTCCATTATACCTTTGACCTTTATAACTTTGAAACAACAATTAGAACTTAGCAAACGTATAGATTACATAATATCTAAAACACAAAACTGCATCTTGGACAGCTCAGTAGTTTTTTTGATCAGCGTGGTGGACTATGGCTTTTTCAAATGGACAAATCAAAAGAGTCCAAACGCGAAGAGTATACGATGAGAATTTAAGGAGTTCCCATGATCGCCTCCTGACTCCATCATGATACCCTGGGCAGCATCTAGGTACAAGCTAAATATATCTAAAACAAAAAGCCCGCATCTAAATCAGCACAGTAGTTTTTGAGAAAAATGGTAACATATTGAAAAATTAAAATCATAGACTACAGCTCAGCTTTGTTGTCTATGGTCCTAAAATATATCTAAGAACCTTCTCACAAGCTATACACATCTAATGAAAAAAACCGCATTTCCATCGGCCCAGTACTTTTTGTTAAGAATGGTAACATATCGAAATATTAAAATCATAGAGACTGCTCAGCTTGGTTGTCTATGGTCCTAAAATATATCTAAGAACCTTCTCTCAAGCTATATATATCTAACTAGTATTTCGCCCTGTGCGCGAGCTGCTAAAGCAGCTCACGGGTTGTGGTTAGACTTACAAGTAGTACAGATTTTACTGTACTAAACTGAATTCATTTATTATGGTGATAACAAAATAAATAAAAATGGCGCTGATTTTTTAAAACTTTGGTAACAGTTTCCTGTTTCGTAACCCCAGGGAGTCCTAAATATCGATTTTAAACGAAATTGGTCAATTAACAAAGAATTTCAAAATGGCGCTGATTTTCTAAAATTTTGGTAACAGTTTCCTGTTTTGTGACCCCAGGGAGCCCTAAATATCGATTTTGAACGAAATCGGTCAATTAACACAGAATTTCAAAATGGCGCTGATTTTTTAAAATTTTGGTACCAGTTTCCTGTTTTGTGACCCCAGGGAGCCCTAAATATCGATTTTGAACGAAATCGGTCAATTAACAAAGAATTTCAAAATGGCGCTGATTTTTTTAAATTTTGGTACCAGTTTCCTGTTTTGTAATCCCACGAAGCCCTAAATATCGATTTTGAACAAAATCGGTTAATTAACAAAGAATTTCAAAATGGCGCTGTTTTATTAAAGTTTGGTAACAGTTTCCGGTTTTGTAACCCCAGGGAGTCCTAAATATCGATTTTGAACGAAATCGATCAATTAACAAAGAATTTCAAAATGGCGCCTGATTTTTTTAAATTTTGGTACCAGTTTCCTGTTTTGTGACCCCAGGGAGCCCTAAATATAGATTTTGAACGAAATCGGTCAATTAACAAAGAATTTCAAAATGACGCTGATTTTTTTAAAATTTTGGTACCAGTTTCCTGTTTTGTAATCCCACGAAGCCCTAAATATCGATTTTGAACAAAATCGGTTAATTAACAAAGAATTTCAAAATGGCGCTTTTTTTTTAAAGTTTGGTAACAGTTTCCTGTTTTGTAACCCCAGGGAGTCCTAAATATCGATTTTGAACGAAATCGATCAATTAACAAAGAATTTCAAAATGTCGCTGATTTTTTTAAATTTTGGTACCAGTTTCCTGTTTTGTGACCCCAGGGAGCCCTAAATATAGATTTTGAACGAAATCGGTCAATTAACAAAGAATTTCAAAATGGCGCTGATTTTCTAAAATTTTGGTTACAGTTTCCTGTTTTGTGACCCCAGGGAGCCCTAAATATCGATTTTGAACGAAATCGGTCAATTAACACAGAATTTCAAAATGGCGCTGATTTTTTAAAATTTTGGTGCCAGTTTCCTGTTTTGTGACCCCAGGGAGCCCTAAATATCGATTTTGAACGAAATCGGTCAATTAACAAAGAATTTTAAAATGGCGCTGATTTTTTTTAAATTTTGGTACCAGTTTCCTGTTTTGTAACCCCAGGGAGTCCTAAATATCGATTTTGAACGAAATCGATCAATTAACAAAGAATTTCAAAATGGCGCTGATTTTTTTAAATTTTGGTACCAGTTTCCTGTTTTGTGACCCCAGGGAGCCCTAAATATAGATTTTGAACGAAATCGGTCAATTAACAAAGAATTTCAAAATGGCGCTGATTTTTTAAAATTTTGGTACCAGTTTCCTGTTTTGTAATCGCACGAAGTCCTAAATGCAATAAACCGCATCTCAATCGGCCCAGTACTTTTTGTGAAAAATGGTAACAGTGGTTGAAAAATTAAGATCATAGACTACAGCTCAGCTTTGTTGTCTATGGTCCTAAAATATATTTAAGAACCTTCTCACAAGCTATACACATCTAATGCAAAAAACCGCATCTCAATCGGCCCAGTACTTTTTGTGAAAAATGGTAACATATTGAAAAAATAAAATCATAGACTACAGCTCAGCTTTGTTGTCTATGGTCCTAAAATATATCTAAGAACCTTCTCACAAGCTAAACATATCTAATGCAAAAAACCGCATCTCAATCGGCCCAGTACTTTTTGTGAAAATTTTTAACACATAGAAAAATTAAGATCATAGACTACAGCTCAGCTTTGTTGTCTATGGTCCTAAAATATATCTACGAACCTTCTCACATGCTATACACATCTAATGCAAAAAACCGCATCTCAATCGGCCCAGTAGTTTTTGTGAAAAATGGTAACATGTTGAAATATTAAAATCATAGACTACAGCTCAGCTTGGTTGTCTATGGTCCTAAAATATATCTAAAAACCTTCACACAAGCTATACGTATCTAATGCAAAAAACCGCATCTCAATCGGCCCAGTACCTTTTGAGAAAAATGGTGACAAAAAAGTGCACAAACAAACAAACAAACAAACAAACAAACAAACACACAACCTCTTAGGGCAAACACATATACCGTCTCCGCTTCGTCGAGGGTAAAAAACTATGTTAGTATATTCAAAATTAAAACAAATTGAATAACTAATTTAAATATCTGCGGTTGCATGCTATAGAGGCGAATTTTCAAAAATCCTCTCTTAGCGGATGCCTAGGCCAATTTTCAGATGCCAAATTTCAGCCCGATCCGTCCAGTGGCTTGAACTGTGCGTTGATAGATCAATCAGTGAGTCAGTTCGTTTTTCCTTTTATTTAAATTAATATTATACTAGCGAATGCCCGCGACTTCTTCTGCGTGGTTTGAGGTTTTTTGGTTCCCGCGGGAACTCCTTAATTTTCCGGGATAAAAAGTATGTATGCCTATGTGGTATTCCAGACTAAAATCTATCTCTGTGCCAAATTTCAGCCAGATCCGTTCAGCCGTTGGGTCGTGATTGAGTAACAAACATCCATCCATACATCCATCCATCCAAACTTTCGCATTTATAATATTTATTTGATTGATTTTGTTGCAGATATTAGATCTGTGCATCGGCAACCATGACCTGTACATGCGCAGGCGGAAACCTGACACCATGGAGGTTCAACAGATGAAGGCGCAGGCCAAAGAAGAGAAACAGGTATGCTAAACTCTTGTAACTTCGTATAAATCTATATTCACACTTATATCACAGCCTAAGTATACTGGGTGATATTTGAAAAATTTCCATCAAATTAGGAAAGTGTAATATATATTACTAGCTGATACCCGCGACTTCGTCCGCGTTGAATTAGGGTTTTTGGTTCCCGCGGAAACTTTTTAATTTTCCGGGATTTAAAGTCCAAAAGGATGTCCTTCCCCGGGATGTAACCTACATCTATACCAAATATCTGTGTATGTCTAACTGTGCAGTGCAGATAATAATTGAGTGTTATTATGCAGTTTTGTATTTTTTTTATTTACGCCCACGGTTTCAATTCCTAACTTTGCCCAGCCCACATACAAACCGTCGATATCGACACGCGAAAATATTCTATTGCGACGCGTCAGACGCGATTATTTGATTGGCGAAAGCTATATGTAAGTTATGTAAAATACTTACGTAAGCTACTTACGTGAGTAAAACTGATTTCCAGCGTCGTCAAATAGAGCGCAACAAGCTGGCCCGTGAGAAGCAGCTGAGAGAGGCCGCGGAGAGAGAAAGAGCGGCTATGGAGCAGCGGCTGTTGCAGTACCAGGAGGAGATACGACTGGCGAACGAGGCGCTCGTGAGTATACGTCATAATAGGGATAGTGGGGTCAAAAAAAATAGCAGTCATATGCACTGCCGATAGAAATGAAAACGTTTTTTTTTTGCTTTTTTTTACGTTTTTTTATTAATAAAAAAATAATTAAAAGACATTAAAGTATTAAAATATAAACCTTAAAACTGAGCCATTCAAGTTTAATTACGAATCCATACTAATATTGTAAATGCGAAAGTTTGTCTGTCTGTCTGTCTATCTGTCTGTCTGTCTGTCTGTTACGCTTTCACAGCCCAACTGTTCAACCGATTTTGATGAAATTTGGTACAGGGATAGTTTGTATCCAGGGGAAGGACATACTTTTTATCCCGGGAAATGGTTCCCGCGGGAATCAAAAACCTTAATCCACGCGGACGAAGTCGCGGGCATCATCTAGTGTAGTATATTTATATTTAAGACCTTTTGTCTTCTTAACAATGCGGTGACGGTGTCGGTGACGCGAATCCACAATATTACCCCCTACCAAAAAGTGCTCAACGCGGCTAAAGAAGTTTTCACTTTAATAAATTCTTTCTTATTGATTATTATTAATAGAGGGTCTTCCAAAAGGCTGACTTTCACACAGTCAGAACAGAAAGTCTTTTGGAAGACCCTCTATTTGACCCCTAGACCTCATCGTTGTTTTGCACTAAGCATGAATGTCAGGGCAGGGAAACTTCAATAGTTATGATATAAACAAAAAAATTCATATAAAGTTCTGCCATCTGTGCGAATGAGTACCTGAACTTTGGCCATAGTTTCATAAATCTGCTGATAGATGGAGCTACTTAATTATTAATCTAATCAACAAATATAAAATAAATAAAAATAATTTAATTTATACTTATAAAATGTTTGATTAACAATTTAATATTAATTAAAAAAATCTGGTCTTTAAAAAAATATCATCGCTATGAGTCATAGACAAATACGTTGTTTATAAATTCTCTTTGTCTCTGTCTCTTTGTCACTGACGCGGACGTTAATTTCACAGTTAATTTTCAAAACTTTTTCTTGTTGTTTGTTTCGTGGTTTCGTAGTGGATGATGATTTTTGTGCTCTTTTTATTGACGACTAGGACTGTGCTTGTTTTTTGATATCTGCCTTAAACGTTTGACCTCTTCTGCTTCTCCCTTGGACCCAGTGTAAGATTCTTCAACGACTGACCCAACGCTGTACACACTGGACCTCGATTGCTCTTTTCATTTGGATTTGACAAACCGAAAATGCCCCGAAAGTCGGCCTTTAAATGCTATTTTGGCTGTATTCCTTATAAAGGTATGGTATATTATGTTACTAAATTTCACTTGGCACAATTATCATTATTCTACATGAAAACAAAAGTTTATTCAATGCGTTCCAGGTACAGTTCATCATTTTCCACCACAAGAGTACCCTTATTCCGACAAATTTCAGCAATGGAAAAAGGTGTTGAATGAAATTGACAAAAATAGGGGAGATAAATATATAATTAATAATATACGGATCTGTGATCATCATTTTGAAGATTTTTATAAGACAGCCAGCGGACGTCTTACCAAAAACGCTGTTCCCACTCTGAATATTGGTAAGTACACTAACAAGTAATTTCATAAAAGAATTAACACTATTGGACTAGTTTAGAGTACTTAAATAACTAATCTCAACTTAATCTCAACAAACAACAACTCAATCCGAGTGGAAATAGATGTGTTCAGCTGTGCATGTCAATGGCTGCTATGATGTCTACAGTGTGTAGCATACTAAAATGGAATTATCTGTCAATCAGGGTACATATTCCCTGTCCCACATGGCTAACATCAAATTCAATTCAAATTCATTTATTTCATCATCACTACATACCTAAATAGTACACAGTCAACCTTAACCAGGCATTCAGTATGATATGACGTTTAAAAACTTTGGTTGAAATCTAGTGTATTAAAGTAATGAATAGTTCTTTGTTACAGCTTCTACATCATCATTAGAATTAATATTGCCAATATTTGAGGGTACACCTGCAACAATTCAACATGATTCTGTTATGGAAGGTGAGAACAGTATTTTCATAAATTTGACAGTATTTTCATAAATTTGATTACAGCCTCTACAACATCCTCAGAAGCGATTATGCCAATATGCAAGGGATCATCGGTTCCTTATGTGTCTGTCAAAAAAAGTGAGTATTATTTTTATTTTTCTACTTAAAAAGGAACTGTTTCAATTCCAACTATAACTTGTACATTGCTTTTAATTTCATTAAAAAATCCATAGATTCTTTAAGATACACAAAAAATTTATTTAAAAGCTGGTTAATGGTTAAATTAACTAAAGTATACCACTTGAGTAGTACAAAATTTAACTTTATTCATATTTGCTGCCTGACAGATATTTATGAACAGATACTGCTTATGTCTGTGATTTTTATGGAGAATGAATATCATAATGTGTTCTTACAGACTTCTCCCTGACTCAGCTGTTAATTAATTGTCTTTCGGCGTCATGGTTTGACATGTCGTTTTCGATAAAATGTACATGTTAAAGGACCCATGGAATACAAATTCAAAATGCCTTTTTTGAACCAAATTAAATTTTTCTTGTTTCAGGCAATGCATCTGTTAATGTTGTAAAAAATAGAAGTTTAAAGCTACAATCGCAATTAAAAGTTAAACTTTTAAAATTGAGGGAGAAATGTAAAACTTTGAACCAAAAGTTAAAGGTAGCTGCTAAGATAGCACAAAACCAAGCTTTTTTAAGAGCTGTGGAAAAACTTCCTGAACCTGCAGCTATTTTTACAACAATGCAATTAAATAAGACACATATTAAACCAAGAGGAAGAAGGTACACAAATAAAGAAAAAGTTTTATGCTTAACCATATATAAGCAGAGTCAAAAAGCATACAAATTAATGCAAAGACTTATGGCATTACCTTCAATAAAAACGGTAAAGAAATTTTTGAGTAAGGTGAATATCAAGCCTGGAATTAATGAAGTTGTTATCCAACACCTAAAAAAGGTAGCAAGGAAATTACCCAAAGAAAAAAGAATATGTACACTCATATTTGATGAGGTTGCATTAAGCCCTGGCTTATATTACAATAAAGGTTGGGATCAAATCATTGGTTTTGAGGATTTCGGCACCCATAATACAAACAAAATTGCTGATCATGCTCTGGTTTTTATGGTCAAAGGAATAAAGGGAAAATACAAGCAGCCCATATGTTTTACGTACTGTCAGAGTGCAACTAAGACCGCAGAATTGAAGAAAATGATTACAGATGTTATAAAAGCTGTACAAACCACACAATTAAAAATTATTGCCACTGTTTGTGACCAATCGCCGATAAATATGAGTGCCATAAAAAGCTTATTAGATGACACAAAAAGGCAATACTTATCTAAGGGTACAGAGTATAAAAGCTTGGCATTTGAATGCAATGGAGAAAAAATATTTCCTATTTTTGACCCTCCACATCTTCTCAAAGGTTTAAGGAACAATCTCCTTACTAAGGACTTAAGATATGTCCAAAATAACGAAATAAAAATCGCAAAATGGAAGCACTTAAAAATGTTGCTGGATGCAGACCCAGGAGAAGACGATATAAGGTTATTAAACAAATTGACTGAAAGTCATGTAATTAAAGAAAAAATTCCCATTATGAAAGTGAAACATGCAGCCCAGGTCTTTAGTCAAAGGGTGTCATCATCTATGAGATTTTTAGCAAGTGAGTATCATATCATTATTAATGCCTATAAATATATCTCATGTTTGTTTGTTTGTTTTGGATGAACACGCTAATCTCAGGAACTATTGATCTGAATTTAAAAATCTTTACTTGAAGGATAGTTCATTTATCAAGAAAGGCTTTAGGTGGGCAGGATGTAGTCTGCTAAGCCAAGAAATCTCAATAGTTGCAGCCGGGCATCAAACCTGGAACCTATATTCACGGTTGTAGAAAAGTATTGTATGCAACTGTACGCAAACAGCCATTGTAACACTTGTGCTGTCTATTGTGCCATTCAACTTTGTCTCATGGCACAAACCACCACTCATGTTACAATGGCTATCATTATTTTTCAGTTGCATAAAATGCTATTTCTATTATGCCAGTATGTAATAGCATGTATTAAGCAGCTGCACAGATGTATAATAATATTTTTTTTAATGTATTTTGTTAATTTATGAACGAATATCTTCCATCACCTTGTCTAAGTTATCAAAGTTTTTTCAAAGTTGTAATCATTGTTTGTGTAATTACAGATCATAACATTCTTCCTAAGGAGTGCCTAGGAACTGCAGATTTGTTGCTGTTAATAGACAAATTATTTGATTCTTTTAATGGGCACAGCTACCAAAATAATGAAAAGTTGTATAAGTGTGCACTAAAAAAAAACTCGCCTCATTTTAAATTGTGGGATGAGTTGCTCCCAGTGCTAAGGTCAATGGGCTTTAAAGTAGAGAAAAAGTTAAAAGATGGCACAACTATAACAAAATATGAACAAGTGCCATCAATTAAAAACTTTATAAATAATATTCATGTGTTAAAAGAAATGTTTAATTATTTAAGCGAAACACAAAATGTAAGTAGTCTGTTGACACGAAACATCAATCAGGATCCATTAGAAAACTTTTTCTGTAACATTAGAAGTAATGGTATCAGAAACACGTCTCCAACTTGCTTGCAGTTTGCTTCAGCTTATAAAACGTTGCTGGTAAATAATTTAACCTCACCACACTCTGTAGGGGCAAACTGCGAGCAAGACGATAACAAGGCGTTAAAACCATTAGATATTTTATTAAAATATAATGTAAAAGAACCAAGAGAACAGCAAACAGAGTCTGTCAATGTGGATTCCATAATTAGCCGCTTTATGCAAACAGAAAAACAAAACTTGAGTCCCACAACAGTTAGCAAAGAAGCAAAAAGATATGTTGTGGGATATATATTAAAAAAAACTTTAAATAAAATATGTAAAAAATGCCATACTTGTAAAATGCATTTGGTAAGCACAGTGCCTCCGAATAATGGAGATTACATATTAGAGAGAGATTATACCAGAAGATCACTTCATTATCCATCAGAGGCACTGTGCGAGTTTGTAGACGATGTTTGCGCAATCATACAACTAAAATTAAATGAGGAACCACAACAGAAATGTCTCAAAAATACAATAAAACAAATCGGTAATATATTTTGTAATTTAGCTCAGTTCTCTTGTGTCGCTCATAAAATGAATTTACAAAATTTTCTGATGGATACTGTTACTAATATTATTATAAATAGCTGGTGTACAAATGTCAACAGAATTCTAAAGGGGAAAAGTAATGTATGTCATAATAACGAAATAAAAATCCAAGCGCTAAATTATTTTAATAAACATAAAAAGAAATAAATGTATTTTTATAGAAAACAATTTTTCTTTCATTTCTATTCACACTTACTTGTAGTTAATATTCTATGCATTTATTATTTCTATGTATTTATTAAGACTAAAATGTTATCATTATATGATAACATTTTAGTCTTTTGTTTTACAGAAAACCTAGTCTTGTCATCAAGTAGTAGTTGTTATTAATTTAGTTTGAGAATTATCTTAAGTTTTTTTATAACTTTTGATACCAGAATTTCAATAATTCACAGATTCAGTACCAATCACTTTTCTGTGATGATTAACAAATGAAATTAATAATCAATCTTAATTCATTTTTACAGATCCAAGATCGATATAGCAACCTATTTGAATTCAAGTGTATTAAACCAATTATAAATTTATATCTATTTAATTTTGATTTCAAGATTAGATAATAACTAGATGGGTTGCTATATTGATCTTAGTTCTGTAAAAATGAATTAGGAGTGATTATTAATTTCGGCCAGCTATAAATAAAAATTCTTAAAAGTGACATCTAGCGGGAGTAGAGGAAGTACTGCATAATGGACATGTAACGCCATCTCTGAGCATGGGTACTCACTTATTACAAAATAAAAATCGGAGTGGCCTATCTATCTCGGATATATAGTGTATTATCTATGATGAATGTCGTTAAGCGCAAGCCAGCTCACGACAAAAATTAAAAAAAAGAAATCAGTTGTAGTCAGAAATCAAGAGGTGTCATTCAAGTTTTTCTCGATTTCTGAAAAAAAAGGTGAAAGGTGAAAAATCGAGAAAAACTTTTTACGTGTAGGTTTGATCATATTGTAAATGTCACCTTCTGGATGCAATGTGACTTTTGGGAGATGCTATTTTATCGTGGAAAATGACACCACGCACACACTTTGACTTGATAATAACATAAGGTCTACTTTCGTTTGCAGCGTCGCTCGGAAGAAACGGCGGAACTATTAGCGGAGAAAGGTAGAGTGGCCGAGGAAGAAGCGTCCTTATTAGCGCAGAAGGCCGCCGACGCGGAGCGAGAAAACGCGCGGTTACGACTCTCTGCCATTAGGACAGAAGAAGAAAAAGTGAGTATAGACACTAATCATACTAATATTATAAAGATTCACTGAATAATATAAATTGGTCTGATCATATCATATCATCATATCTTATCATAATATTATAACGCGAAAGTGTTTGTTTTTTGGGTTTTCCTTCATTCACGCTGCAACGGATCGACGTGATTTTTTTGCATGGGTATAGTTGAGGCCCTGGAGAGTGACATAGGCTACTTTTTATCGCGGATTATTAAGGAGTTCCCGTGGGAATTGAAAATCTTATTCCACGCGGACGAAGTCGCGGACATCAATCAGTTAGTAATAGATAATAATTGGTTGCCGTATTACCGACGTACAATTGGTCACTGTATTAAATCTGAATCCGATTGACCATTCCATTAGCTCTAATCAATTTATTTATTCCACAGGTACATTTAGAACGTAAGACCAGAGAAGCAGAGTTCCTAACAGCGCGACTGGTAGAAGAGTCAGAGAAGCGCGCGGCCGAAGCGGAGAGACTGAAGGCGGAGCTAGTGTCGGCGAGAGTAGCAGAGAAGCAGGCCAAGGAGAAGCTACTCAACTTCCTCAGTAGGACGTCCAACGGCTCTTTACCTCCCGTGAGTGTTCTGTCTCTATCTCTCTCTCTTCCGAAGCGAAGAGACTGAAGGCGGAGCTAGTGTTGGCGAGAGTAGCAGAGAAGCAGGCCAAGGTGAAGCTACTCAACTTCCTCAGTAGGACGTCCAACGGCTCTTTACCTCCCGTGAGTGTTCTGTCTCTATCTCTCTCTCTTCCGAAGCGGAGAGACTGAAGGCGGAGCTAGTGTTGGCGAGAGTAGCAGAGAAGCAGGCCAAGGTGAAGCTACTCAACTTCCTCAGTAGGACGTCCAACGGCTCTTTACCTCCCGTGAGTGTCCGTCTATCTCTCTCTCTCTTCCAAAGCGGAGAGACTGAAGGCGGAGCTAGTGTCGGCGAGAGTAGCAGAGAAGCAGGCCAAGGTGAAGCTACTCAACTTCCTCAGTAGGACGTCCAACGGCTCTCTACCTCCCGTGAGTATACTGCCTCTTCTCTCTCTATCTCTCTCTCTTCCGAAGCGGAGAGACTGAAGGCGGAGCTAGTGTCGGCGAGAGTAGCACAGAAGTAGGCCAAGGTGAAGCTACTCAACTTCCTCAGTAGGACGTCCAACGGCTCTCTACCTCCCGTGAGTTTACTGCCTCTATCTCTCTCTCTTCCGAAGCGGAGAGACTGAAGGCGGAGCTAGTGTTGGCGAGAGTAACAGAGAAGTAGGCCAAGGTGAAGCTACTCAACTTCCTCAGTAGGACGTCCAACGGCTCTCTACCTCCCGTGAGTATACTGCCTCTTCTATCTCTTCCGAAGCGGAGAGACTGAAGGCGGTGTCGGTGAGAGTAGCAGTCATTTTTGAAAAGAGCAACCTTTGATATTTTCGTTTCTGTAGGATTGGTATTCTAGTGTGTGTCTGTCTGTCTGCTACGCTTTAACGGTTCATCTTTTCAATCGATTTTGACGAAATTGAGCACAGAAATTGTGCTTATTTCCCGGGGAAGGACATAATTTTTATCCCGAAAAATTAAGGAGTTCTTGCGGGAATCAACAAATACTCAATCTCGAAATGTATTGGTTGCAGCCGCCGCCAGTGCCTATCTCGTTGTTTCCCTCCACGTGCTCTCTACCGGCCGAGTTGGGCGAGCCCGCAGGCGCGGCTTGCGGCGGCGCCAGCGACGGCGAACTGAACTCCTACCAGCTCGTGCCCGACGACTCCGACCCGCACATACACAGACTCTCGCTGGAGATCGAGAAGGAGAGGTAACATTCCCCCGCCGGTGTATAGCGCTGGCTGTGACACGCGAAACTGAGCTCTAATGCTATGCGTCTAAGGCTCATGCGCGGCGACGTCGAACTGAACTCCTTCCAACTCGTGTCTCTGTTACATAATAAACTTAGATTAGCCCAAAAAGCACACACATATATATCAAAGTTATTTCCAGTTCTATAACAAACTTCAAAAAATCGCATTGGGATGATGCCTTTGTTAAAAAAAAAACTTACTGATTATTCAATTCAATTCAATATCATTTATTCAATATAGGTACACTGTAGGTACACTTATTGAAGTTAAAAATAACTTACTTAAAAAAACACGATGGTGATAATCGGTTACGGTATCTTAAAACTAAAGCTACGAGGGTTCCAAACGCGCCCTGGTCTGAGAAGAGCCCACAACAAACTCAGCCGGGGGTTTTTTTTTTCATTATCACCATCTCACAAATAATCTTAACTAAGGACCTATCAGAGCCATTAGAGCAAATTATTGCCAAGCTTCCTTGTCATTCAAGTAATCCTTCACATGGTAATAAGATTTTTCAATGAGTTTACGTTTTACATTAACTTTGAACTTATTCAGAGACATCTTCAACATGTCTTCTGGGAGCTTATTGTAGAAGCGGACACTGCTTCCCACAAACGAATTGCTAGTTTTACAAAGCCTAGAAGCAGGCATTACAAGTTTATTTTTATTTCTAGTATTGACATTATGACAATCACTTTTCTTCTTGAATTTATCAATGTGTTTATGCACGTATACTAAATTTTCAAATATATTGGTTGTGCACTGTCATAATATTGATTTCTTTAAATTTATCTCTTAGTGACTCTCGTGGTCCCATATTATATATGGCTCGAACAGCCCTTTACTGCAGTACAAAAACAGAATTAATATCAGCAGCATTACCCCATAATAATATACCATAATATGACATAATGCTGTGAAAGTAACCAAAATAAACTAATCTCGCCGTTTCTATATCTGTCAACTGGCGGATCTTTTTAACCGCGTATGCAGCAGAACTAAGTCTGTTCGATAAGTCATCTATATGATGGCCCCATTGGAGTTTAGCATCTAACGTTATTCCGAGAAAAACAGCGGTATTCACTAAATCTAATGACTCATGATCAAGCTGTACAGTGGTTTTTACCTGTTTGACATTAGGTAATGTAAATTTGATACACTTTGTCTTTTTACCATTGAGTAGTAGGTTATTAGCTTCAAACCACTGTACCACTTTAGTGAGAGAATTGTTTAATGTATTAATAAATAAAGGGTCTTCCAAAGACCTAAAATTCACGACGTCACAACTATGTATTTATTTTTACACTTTATTTGAACACCAACAATACAAAAAAGAAGAAAAAAACACAAATACACAGAAGGAAGTAGAATACAAAAAGGCGGCCTTATCGCTTAGTAGCGATCTCTGCCAGGCAACCTTAGGATTAGGAGAAGTTACCTTACGATCAGGATGTATTTTACTCAAGCTTCCATACTAGAAGCGCGTTTTTAAGTTTGATAGAGTTGCTGATTTGATTGAGTTGTCATCATCCCTATTATTTTCATATGGCCCGTTTACTTCCGCAGAGTGGAATACCTGGCCAAGTCAAAACACCTCCAGCAACAGTTGGACGAGCTCCGCTGCGAGTTCTCAGTGCTGCGCGTGGAGCAAGGTGGCGCCACACTCGACAGGCTGCACGAGGCGCAAGCGCGCGCCGGCGATGACAAGTACAGCACGCTGCGGAGGCTGAAGCAAGGCTCAACCCGGACTAGGGTCGCCTTCTACGAGGAGCTGTGAGGTATGTGTTCACCACACTCAGCACGCTGCGGAGGCTGAAGCAAGGCTCCACACGGACCAGGATCGCCTTCTACGAAAAGCTGTGAGGTATGTGTTCACCTCACTCAGCACACTGCGGAGACTGAAGCCGGGCTCCACCCGGACCAGGGTCGCCTTCTACGAGGAGCTGTGAGGCATGTGTTCACCACACTCAGCACACTGCGGAGATTGAAGCAAGGCTCCACACGGACCAGGGTCGCCTTCTACGAGGAGCTGTGAGGCATGTGTTCACCACACTCAGCACACTGCGAAGATTGAAGCAGGGCTCCACCCGGACCCGGGTCGCCAGGGATGTATCCACACGACTGAATCAATCAATCAATAGTTTATTTACAAGAAACATTGTTGAAGTTGACAAACTAAATATAGAACAAACATGTTTCGTCAGTGCTGAAAATGACAAAACTTATATGTCAAGCCAAACAAGCCGTAACACTTCATATGGCTATTTGTGTTCGCTATTGGGTATTTGTTGTATTTGGCAAAATATATGACGTACATGCAAACATGAAAATACAAGCAAGTACGACCTTCCACATATGGCAGCCAAATAACAAACACACAAACATTTGGACGTGTCACAACGCTGTGCCACACATACCTTATTGAAATAGTTCAGAATGTTCAACACTATAGTAGTGTTATTATCTCGCTGCAGACTCGGTCATAAATCATTCGAGTGTTTCGCTCTCTATCCCACTCACGGGCCCTATGGCACGGCCCCTGTGCATTACTGCAGTCGATGAGTGATATCGATAGTTGTTTTTTTGGTATCTTTTTAAATGGGTGATAGAAATAAAAAACACGTTTATTTTTTTTAGTTTTTTTTTATTTACCAATAAAATTATAACATAGAGTTAGCAAAATTATTGTGAGTAGTGTAGGTACCCGACTAAAACCTATAAAAGCGGGCAGGAACGTGTATAAAAAGCGCTCTCTGTATTACCGCGGAGTCATTCTTTTGTCACCTTCCGAGCTGTAAACTGCGTTATTGTGAAACTCTTAATGAGTCATAATTGTGTTCAGATTTAAGTGTGTTCCTTTTTGATTATTTTAATTGTGATATGTTAAAATCATTTAGTAGAATAAATTGTGGTTTGTTATATTTGCTTAGTTTCACTTTACTCCACTTCTGGTTACCTAAATTCAGAAGTGGGATAAAGGACCGCTAAATAGGCCCACATACGAGATGAACCAAAAAGGAACATACCCAAATTTAAAGTGCTTAAAGTTGATCACGTGACCGATCAAGATATCTCTCGAAGGGTGACTCGCGTAATGTGCAGTGTTTATTTGTGTGCTAAAGTTGTGTTTTGTTTTCATGTGATTGTTATCGCTGGCTCGCGGAGCGTGGCCGAGCTGTGGCGTTGCACAGCTCGTGTGCTTCAGGCGCGTCACGAGTGCGCTTGGGTGTGCAACTGTGCATGCCACGTGGGCGCTCTGGGCAGCGTTCACGAGGGCGATTCAGTCTGCGCGACACGCTGTCGTGCCGTGCCTCGAGGCCGCGGTGCTGCGCGCTTTCCTGTGTTACGCCTGGCATTTGCCTGGAATGGTGGTGAGGTGATGACACCATCGAGCCTCTGGTGATATGACGTAATATGCGACATCGGTAAGACCATTTAATTTATTTGCTAAAGGATGTAATACCCACCAAGCGTAGCCACAAAGTAAATGAACAGTAATTCATGTTACTGAATTGACTGTTAATTGTGTTAAGAAAAGGTTTAGACCGCAATTGTACTTACGCGATTTCCATTTTATGATAATTTCCCACTAAATTAGAAAGCTGTGTTGGCTCAGTGGTTGTTATTGGCATAACGCATACATTTGAGTCCCTAAACCGCCCTGAATGCTAGTTTGTGAACAGTATAAAGTGTCTAGCAGAAACATCTTATTCAAAAGTAGAACCTTTGTGGGTACCAACCGGGTACAAAAATATTTTTGTGAAAAATAGGTGACTCATACCCTAAGTTTGAATACATAACTTGAAACCTCTAAGTTTGCTGAGTTTTGAAACATAAAGTAATGTTTTGCTAAAACATGATGTACGGATAAATTGTTTTTGCGTAATTTAGTTTTTTGTTTTTAAAATGAGGGTTGTTATTTAAAACTCTTGACCTAGTTACGATCGGATACCAATCATCCGCAATTTAGAAAGTTTTGTGCGTCAAATACGTAATAAATGCGTGACGGTTAAAAGTCAGATTATACCCACTTTACGATTCAATTGTTTTAAACATGCTGTGTTTATAAAAAGTGTCTCTTAATAACGCTCACTGTGTTTCGAATGATGCGATGCATTCGTGATGTAAGACAGCGGTTTAAGAAAACCTGTTAAACTCGCTAGTATCCCTTGGGGTTTGTTAATGCTTCTGTGATACTTTTACAAAGGAATAGTGCTTGTACACAAAACAATAATTGTTGAGGTCAGGTATGGACGAGCAAACATATTTATAGTTCTGATAAACGTTAAAATTAACTTGAGTTTTACAGGTTATTTTCTTTAATATTACCGAACCAGGTTACGTAATTTGTTGTTGAATGTTGCATCCTATTTTGATTAGAGAAGTATTGCTTATCTACCCTCGTGGATAGTTAAAGTTTGATTTCATACAAATCGATTACGAGTCTACATACCTACCTGTCAGAATCCTTACTTTTTCTCGTTAGTAATTTTACATATGAGGCTTTTATAAACAAAATGGTTGTAATCCGCACTAAACAAGGATTACATAAAGTGCAATGAAGTTAAAATTCAGTTGTGAATGTATGAGGCACAGTGGCAGCTGGTTAGGACAATTGATCGTCGATGCTATAAATTGCTCGTAAAGGTACTCTGAACCTGTGATGGACATGACGTGTGTGCTGTGACCTACAGGTCACAGGTTCATTTTCTGTTCTATGTTCCTTTCGTCTTCGGCGCTCACCACGTGTGAGGCGTTCTGGTCACGCTGGGCTGCGCGCCCGCATGCCGCGTGTGTGAAGCGCGTCACTGCGCGTCTGCTGGTCGCGCAGGGCTGTGCGCTTGTCTAGTGCGCTGTGCTGCGCACTCGCCTGCCGCGCTTAAGGCGTGACACTGCGTGTCCACTGGTCGCGCAGGGATGCGCGCCCAACTAGTGCGCGATGCTGCGCGCTCCTGGTTGCGCATGGCTGTGCGCTCGCCTAGGGTGCGATGCTGCGCGCTCGCATGCCACGCTGTGAGGCGTGACACTGCGCGTCTACTGGTCGCGCAGGGCTGCGCGCTTGTATAGTGCGCGAGGCTGCTCGTTAGCCTACTCGATATGGTTGAACATAACTGGTATGAGTAAACTTTCCTCATTTTCTGTGTTCATCGATGATGATGTTTGATGTTTTGAATGTTCAAAGTTGTTTCGACATGGTACAACTGTGAGTTTGTACTATGGTTGAGCGACCTTTAGTGAGGGCTCTACCAGCTCTACCGACTCTTGTTGCTCTATGAGCTCTACTGACTCGTTATGCTCTACCAGCTCTACTGTCTCTTGTTTCTCTACGAGTTCTACTGTGTCTTGGTACTCTACCAGCGCTACTGTATCTTGGAGCTCTACCAGCTCTATTGAGAGCTCCACAGGTTCTGTGAGTTCTATCGGCTTTGTATGTATGAGCTCTGCTGAAGCAGTCAAATAATTTTGTTGGTACCTGTGCTGGTACTGGTAACTGTGCTGGTAATGAACTTTTAAGTCAGAGAGCTTGTGAAGGTAATTGACTATGCGTTGACTACCTGCTATGTATGGATAGCCACGATGATCACGTCGTTTCGTGATAACGATTTGGTTTTAATTTCTGTTACATGTTTGGCGCCATGGAGTGGTGCCCTGGATCGGGGCCCTGGAGGTGTGCCCTGGAGTGGTGCCTTGGAGCGGGGTCCTGGAGCGGTGCCTTGGAGTGGTACCTCGAAGTCGTGCTTCGGACTACGCGGCACGTTCTTCGGTGACAGACACTTTCAACTTAATTTGCATAAACATTGCCTATGGCTCTGCTTGTTGTCATCCAATTTAGTTACATGCTTTCTCTAGTAAAGTTAGGTTAGTCGTAAATCAGACGTTAGGTCAGTTGTTAGGTCAAACGTTAGGCTACTTATTAGTTCAGTTGTTAGGTCAAAATGTAAGCTTACATGTTAGGTTAGGTTACTTTAGGCTCTGTTAGGCTAGTGGATGACAGCGGACAGCGTTGTATGTAGTGGGCAGATTGAGAAGAAGGTTATGTCGGCAGGCTGTGTCCTGGGAAGTCGTGTTCTCTGAATGCGCATCAGGCTGTGTCCTGGCAGGCTGTGTCCTGGAAAGTCGCGTTCTCTGAATGCGCATCAGGCTGTGTCCTGGCAGGTTTTGTCCTGGAAAGTCGCGTTCTCTGAATGCGCATCAGGCTGTGTCCTGGCAGGTTTTGTCCTGGAAAGTCGCGTTCTCTGAATGCGCATCAGGCTGTGTCCTGGCAGGTTTTGTCCTGGAAAGTCGCGTTCTCTGAATGCGCATCAGGCTGTGTCCTGGCAGGTTTTGTCCTGGAAAGTCGCGTTCTCTGAATGCGCATCAGGCTGTGTCCTGGCAGGTTTTGTCCTGGGAAGTCGCGTTCTCTGAATGCGCATCAGGCTCTGACCTGGCACGTTTTTAACGTGGTGTGTGTGTGAACTTGCAAGTTCAGGTATGAGATTAACTGAGATGTAATGTCTGGAGAAGTATGCATACTTTTGAATGTGAAGCGTTTTATTTTGTGTAGCGAAAGTTGTTATTTTGAATGAGGGCCTCGTATGCGTGATGAATGTCAGAATAGGCAATAGCGTGCATCGTCATGAATAATCAACCATTTGTGTCTTATGCAGGTTCTGATGAAAGTAACTGTGACGATGCGGGTGAATCTTTGGGTGCCCTCACTAGTTCAGGAGACACCGCAAGAGGGGGAGCTTATGAAGATGGCATACGCACACCAGCTCTTCCTGCTTCTGATGAAATTGTTTCCGGTGCAGCCGAGGGCGGCGCACAATCAGGATAGGCCGAGTTAGCAAAATTATTGTGAGTAGTGTAGGTACCCGACTAAAACCTATAAAAGCGGGCAGGAACGTGTATAAAAAGCGCTCTCTGTATTACCGCGGAGTCATTCTTTTGTCACCTTCCGAGCTGTAAACTGCGTTATTGTGAAACTCTTAATGAGTCATAATTGTGTTCAGATTTAAGTGTGTTCCTTTTTGATTATTTTAATTGTGATATGTTAAAATCATTTAGTAGAATAAATTGTGGTTTGTTATATTTGCTTAGTTTCACTTTACTCCACTTCTGGTTACCTAAATATAGCATATTAAATATATAAACATAAGAACGTATATATAAAACTAAAAATACAATCATCATCCACATGAACAGCCATTGTGACACTCTTGTAATCCAAAATAGTAATGGTCTAATTTACTTTTGTAGCGGTTTAAATTTACTTAATAGCACGGCACAACTAAAATAGTTATACTAAATAGGCTAAACATATTTGCTAATTACCCTCTTTTTATATAACTAAAAACGTAAAAACACTTTATTTTTCAATAATTAGTTAGTTAAATACATAAGTACCCATTAGTTACCCTGCATACTTAATGAGTGCAGTATATTTACGTCGTAACCTTGATGATTCCGTTATCGATAACGGCCTTGCGCGCGCGCAACTAGCGCACATCCCTAGTCCGATTATGATTTATGGCCGAGTCTACAGCGAGATAATAACACTACTATAACTAAAATAATTACAAATAGATACGCTCTGTCTCTCTCCGTCTATACATAAAGGATAGAGACAGAGACTTACGCTTTTCCGTTAGGTATACTTTTTCCAGCCCGGGCTCTGTTTTATTGTATCATTCAAAAAAACTTACGTTCTAAAAACTAAATTGACATAATTGTATCGCTATTTTTTTCTGCATTGACCATTGTAGTATTTTTATACCTATCACGTAAATTTTAGAGACACGAGCATATGCTAATGCCTTTTAAAAATGTTTGCCAGAGAATATTACAATTATCTTTAATAAATTAATAATTTTTTTGCAGATATTACCCTGGAACTTTGGATGATAGGTTTATACAAATGTTTGTAGTGCCTATAAAAATCTCGATATTTTTAAATAAAAAAATAGTTTTATACGGTATACCTGAAATCTCTACTAGTTATGCATAATATTTGTGTATTAGATATTTTATTTTTATATTTTTTAATACAATCTATTTTTATGAAAAAAATTCAGAAAATATGAACATCGAAAATAACATTAGTAAATTATTGTTCATATTATTAATAATACTTATGTATTTTGCATAAAAAATTATATATTTCTTCTCTTAGCTATAGAATTATAGGTATAAGTATTTTTTTGTAATACGCTTATGAAAAAACATTTTTTTTTATAATAATTGTAATAAAGCTATGCGCATACTATGATGAATCGCACCGCAACGCAATACGATTCTAAAACCCGCTTTTGTCCGCACAGATATATGGCGTGACATATTTCAACTCTAGTTTTTTCCGCGACTTAAAAAATCTCTTAAGAAATCTGCGAAGATTTAAGTTTAAAAGACCCCGCTAGAATTTCTTGAAATCCTTTCTCAACAGGGTAATAGAGACGAGCTAAAAATCCTATTTTTCTAGGCCATGCGGCTTGAGCCGTACTTTGTTACGATTATTTATAAATGCAGTCTCTAATTGTGTCTAATTTTGCACTTACACAATCTCTCAACGAAAATGGCGGCTCTAAATATGTTGCTATCCCTTTTATAATACTCCATGCGGAAAGGGACAGCACTAAGCCGGGTACAGATTTACGTAATGTAACATGCAATGTAACACGCAATGAAAGAATTTGCCGTCCACATTGTCGCAATGTATCGTGCAATGTAACAGAATTCCCATAGTGTGGACTCCTTGCGCGCATGAATCGTGCATACTACGCGCACGAACGGAGCATTTCTACTGGTGCGCGCCGCGATCCGCCATTTGTCGGTTTTTTCGCCGAACACAAAGGTGTGCACGGAGCGCCAGTGTGGATGGGTTGTGTGTGTCTGTACTGCAGACTGAGCTATGTTCGCGTGCATGCCGGAAACAGATGCGAGTAGGTACATGCTCGGTTCGTGCGCGCGCTGTGTCCACACTTATGAAATGCTCCTTTCATGTTACATTGCATATTACATTTCGTAAGTCTGTACCCGGCTCTAGATTTAGTACTGTCACAAGTTGAGAGATTGCGTACCAAGAATTAGCCACAGTTTTATATAAATGGATTTTCTGCTACATCTTTGCAGATTAACAGGCCTTAATAATATGTGATTGCCTTAATAAGTGTACATAAAATACAGGGAAAAGTTAAACATATTAAATCAAGTAAGTTAGGATATTACCTCCAATTAAGCAAGCTTCCTTTAGATATTAGATTTTGAAGACCTTTTTCACTTTAAAATCTAGTTACGCTATAGCCTATATTACTACGCTTGACTGATATTTATATTAAAAAAAAATATTTATTCATAATAATAATAGGTAAATAATAAAATTGTACTTTTTAAATACTTGTAATGTAAGATCTGTTTTTTTTTAAATAATTGGCACGATTTTTTAACGATTGGCACTGTCCATGTTTTGGCACAAATTTCAAAAATCCAAAGAAATTAAATTTAGTTATTAGAAAAATAAAGGAGTACATTTTTAAGTTAATAATTTTAGTTAAAAAATGATTCGCTTTACAAAAACACACAATACTCGTCGAATTAAATAACCCTCTATTTTAATGACGGTTAAAGCCAACTTAACCTTTACTATTCGAGGGATAAATACAATTTGACTTTAGTCTTTCTAGTAGAAAGTTTCTAGTATTAATAGTATAATGGTGCCAGTTTGGATGTACAGTAATCTCTAAACAACTCAATTGACATCAAACAGTGTTATCTTTGGTATCACATGATCGTGCTATTTCAATCAACATTTACCGACAGCACATAAGCTAGAGCAAGATGAACGATGGTATTATCCATAGGATATGACCAGGCACCTATACATCTGCCCCCGAATCATGTAAGGATTGTCGATTAAATCGTATAAGTTCGGCTTCAAAGTAAAATAAACCATAACTGCATTGAATTAGAGCTTAATTTCGTGTATCCATTCTTGTACGTTTAGGGTATCGTACATACTTATACGATTTGATCGGCAATCCTTACATGATTGCACCTCTGGAGCCATACCGCCAACGCTTACAGCCATATTGTTTCATTATTATTTACTTTCGAACTCAAACTCATATTTTTTATTCAAATAAACTTATTAAAAGTTATTTTGAATCGTCAAGTGAATCTACCATTGGTTTGGAATACCATTCCTACCGAGAAGAACCAGAAAGGAACTCGGTGGATGGTCTTTTAAAAAAATAATTGACAATTATTATATCAATGTGTACATAAGTTACCGCTGTCCTGGATTTATTCTCTGTCCAATTATTTATTTTACTTTTGGCAGATGGAGTCAATGATGTTCTAACGCGTTACTGATTCGATTTTTGATAACAATCGACTTTATTTATGAAGAAGTTTTAATCGATTTGACACATTGCTCAACATTTTTTATTGTTTTATAAACATACCCAAGCGTTCAAATGACTGAGTATATTAAAGTATGTATTAAAATAAATCATGTATATACAACTGTACACTAAATTTACATAATTCCGTCAGGTCATAGAAACCATCCATCGCCAAAGATTATGGTGCTTAAAAGACTATCAAGAAAATAGTTGATTGAAGCTCCGTGACTATTTTGAAAAGGAATGTCGTACTTGTAATTACTAGATGAGTATACGAGTTACGAAATATCGGATAAAATGGCACGTCGCTTCACTATTGGAAAATACGATATGCGTCTGTGGAGTATTGCATTTTTTTTGTCGATGGTTGCCTGTCAATAATTATGACACTTCATAGACGTGCATATGCCAAAAGTAAAATAAATCGTTGGACAAGGCATAGTGTTTTAGAATTAAAACGAACCTTGAGGGAACGTCAAGGTACGTAACATCAAACTGTCATTTTGAGTATTGCTTTAAGCGTTGGCAGTAGGTATGGCACTTGTCAATTTAGTTTCGTTTTGAAGTTTTGTATTCTGAATTAGCACCATTGCTGCGAATTAAAAACGCGCACAGTTCGTTTAATTAGTAGTTTCCTTTATCAATTGTGATGTTTAAAATAGGTATAATAGTTTACAACTACTTTGATGATCAGTAGAGACAGAACTGCAAATATATAGAGCTGAATATTGACTAGATGTGCTAAAAATGTTCTTTATATTTAAATAGAAATATGTAATTCTTTAGACTCGTTGAGCATAATATTTTATTTCGGACGGCAATTTACAAACGTTACTGACGTCCGACATATTTTAAATGGCCGCCAAATAGAACAGCTGTTTTGAGGCAGCCATCTTTTATTTTCCGATACATCTTCATACAAAATAGACATTTTCAATAGTCATAATGCGAATCGATGCTGACAAAGTTTTACTTCAACTGCGCGTAAAGGTTAGTTTTTACACACACTAAATTAGTTTACACACGTTTTTTTTTAATTTAAATAAATTTAACAAAGTGCTTCCGAAGCGTAAAGATTTTACCACCAATAATATTATGACAACTCTATCTGAATTACATAGAGTTGATTTTAGAATGTACGCCACATTTGCTGTTCTATCTCCGCTGGCTCAAGCGACAAGTTACAATAAATTAATCCATTTGTACCAGAACATTCTGATACGTACCTTCGTTTTGACTATTGTTTTAAGTTCCTTTATTTTAGTTTTAAGTAGTAAGGGCCTCTTCACACGATTTCACGATTTTTATCGATGAATTTTTTAGTGATATACCTATTAAGATAACTTATTTGATACCACGAAGTTTGAAAATTATGTAAGTTGTAATTTGAACAACATGTTACTCGATTTATGTCATGTTATAATTACTTTATGCATTATTTAATTGTAAAATATGAATCGTTTGAAAATCATGGGCTTCCATCAGCATACATAATATTTCTTCTGATTTAGGGCCCTTTACCCTTAGGGGTAAGGGAAACATTAAAATTCAGCTCGATTCAGCTTTTGTCCGTACAGAACTGTTTTTTTAAATTGCAAGATAGGCTTGCACTTGACGACAATAATGGCTTTAGAAAGCAATGATAAGGTCTAGGTCAGAGTGCGCTTGCCTAGAAGTTTCATTCTTGCCTTCCTGTGTGTCCTATGGAGATGCGTACGGTCGCGGTCTGAAAATGTTTACCAGTTTTCAAATTAAGGGCACCCGCCACGCGCCCGATCCGCGACGGCGTTCTATGTGATGTCGTCCATATAATTGCAAGGAATTCAACCCGCCGCGTACCCGACCCGGCCCGCGCCCGCTCCCTGTATGTATTTGCGCTTTAGATTCTTTACAACACTGTGTGCATTCAGGTCTAAAACGCTTAAGCAAGGTATTTATTACGTTACAAAGTTATCAAAAGTTTTCAAACATGTAATTCAACAAAAAGAGTATTAATGAGAAGAGACACAAAAAGATATTTTTTTATACTTGATAAAATTCATTTCCAAATTTCAAGTTTGATACATTAGCATCATTGCATTTCTAGTGACTAAAAATATTAAAAGATGTTTTCTACATATATCCTATCTATTATAATTGGCACATTTGCCACCTACTGAAAAAGTTAAAAATATCTATGATCTATGCCTAATCAAACCACTTACGACCTTCTGACACAGATGGGTCCATGCAATTATGAAACTTAAGGTGGTAAACATTTTCTGATCGCGACTGTACGCATCATTTCTGCTGCGTAAAGCTGGTTCGAGCTTAATAAGTGTAATTAGGGACTAATTACACCTAGTTGATGTGCCAAGGCTTATTTAGATTTTGTATAATATTTAGGCTACCACTGACAATTTAGCTTTCTTAATAATCCTGTGTGTTCCGCAGTCGGGAAAAATAATTATGAAATGGTGAATAATATTGTTCAGTAGAATTTTCAAGTACCAATGGTCCCACTGCGTCATGGGCGGGGCTAAAGGGATTTGTGAATCCCGTTGTAAAGATACCTACTGCACGGCGATTATGTAAAACCTGCATCAATCATTGTTACATAATCAATTGTTGTGATTGGCTGAATTTATCGTATTTTTGCTGCGTCAATAGTGGAAGAATGTTAACCAATCAGAGGTGAATGCGATCGTTCCACTGTAGCTACAAAAATACCATACCATCTTTCGACGATCTCCCTGGCGCTGTGTTGAGCGCTGTTGTCTTAACGTGGGAGGTCCCGGGTTCAATTCTCGGCAGGGTCCATTTGTAAATTTATAATTTCTGAATTTTCTCTGGTCTGGTCTGGTGGGAGGCTTCGGCCGTGGCTAGTTACCACCCTACCGGCAAAGACGTACCGCCAAGCGATTTAGCATTCCGATACGATACCGTGTAGAAACCGACTATGGGTATGGGTTTAATATAACTGCCATACCCCTAACAGGTTAGCCCGCTACCATCTTAGATTGCATCATCACTTACCATCAGGTGAGATTGCAGTCAAGGGCTAACTTGTAGTGGTGTAAAAAAACCATTAATTCAGCTAATCAAAACTATTGAGAATGTAACAATGATTGAAGCAGGTTTTACACAATCGCCCTGCTGCAGGGCGACCGCGTATCTTTTGCATCAATATAATTGATACATTGCAATCACCTCCGATTGGCTGAATTTATGGTATTCTTGCTCCTTCAATGGATTTCGTCCAATAGTGGAAGTGTGTTAACCAATCAGAGGTGATTGCGATGTAGGTATCAATGATTGATGCAAAAGTTACGCGGTCGCCCTGCTGACGTTTGGTATTCAATGACGTAGTTTGCGGAGCTGCTAACAAAAAAAAATTGGGTCAAATCTTCTCAAATATATTACATGTTTATCTGAGAGATTCTTATCACTGAACAACAAGTGTTTAGTGATAACAGTAGGTTTAACTAAGATAGATTGTTTATGTCAAGCAATCGTCACCGCTTTAATAAAACTTTTCAAAAGTCTGTAGAAGTTAAAAAAAATGAAAATTAAATCATAACTGTGTTGTATTTGTATATCACAGACTAAAGAAAAAATTAGACTGCTCTCGCGAAGAGTGTGTTCCTTGAAGCTGAGATAGTTGAGTAACACTAAGATCCGACGCATACCTAGATACGGGGTGGGGTATAGCCGATACGCAGCGTCTTTTCATAAGTTTTGTATACGGTTCAAACTGATATAATGAAGACAAAAATTGGAGTAGAATTAAAAGGCGCGCAATGAAAAAGCAAATTAAGATCATTTTGAGTTATAAAAAAAGACGCAGCGCCTCGGCCCAACTCCACTCTGCAGGTGTGCTTTGCACCTAAGTGTCGCTATAATTATTCTCTTTGACTACGTGTATTACTGCTGCTAAGCAATGCTGTTGTTAAGTTTAATATACTGTTAAATCTATGTGTATGACTCCACACGTTTTATATAGGGTACCGGCGCCTGGCTTACTATATGTTTCCCTTAGTCTCTTGACAATCTTGAGACTGCCTTTCCACCAGAGATGTGCTAGTTTTCTAATCTAAGGATGTGTATTGCCCCACTAATTGAAGCACTTGATCTAATATCTAGCGATCTAACCTATGAAAATTTTATTGAAGTGAAAACTTCTTTAGCCGCGTTGAGCACTTTTTGGTAGAGGGTAAACTTGTGGATTCGCGTGACCGTCACCGACATGCTCGCGTTGTTAGTTGTTGCGAAGACAAAATGTCTTAAATATAAAAAAAAAAAAAATTCGTTTTCACTTCTGTATGCCAATTTGTTATTTGTATGGCGTTCAGTACATTTGAACATGCGCTCATATTGGTGGGTTTGACACACATCCGTAGCTTTAGTGACGTAGCACATCTCCGTGGAAACCATTAATACGCAGATTCCTTGTTCCATAGTGGAAACACACCCTAGCTCATACTCGTAGTTATCGCCACTGTTTTAACTATTGATTGTACATGTGAATTGTGAACGTGCCTTAAGAGTTTTAAGCAGATAAATATATTTTGTAAATATATTTGACTATTTCAATTTAGAACTATTATATTTTCTAACATTATGTAAATATTGTTTGTTTAAAGATATAAAATGTGTAATCCGTAAATTTTTATCCTTAAACTTACTGTGAAGAACATGAAGAAAATAAAACAATATATTTATTCAACATACGATTGCATTTTTATTAAAAAAATATAATACACCACAATCTTATAACAATATACATACTTAACTGGATTTTCATGTAACATACAAATTATGTACAATTAAATTTATTAATTATTGAAATTATGTTTTATTTTATTAATATGTCTTTATTTCATAAATTATGTATTAATAAGTAATTTTAGCTCTATGCATAAAACCGGTAGCTCTAACAAAATTGTGCACATAACTTAATTTTTTACTTTCATATATTTTTCAAGGGCATAAATTATGGAAACTAACAATACGCCCAGTTTTTCTTTAGTATTATATCCCACTAAATTATTTTGAAAGAGATCAAGCTACAAGTAACATTTCAACAATATTTACATACATACTGGTTGATATCACCAACTTTCACTCTTATCTTATTACATAGGTACAACAATAACAAAATTTAAATATATTTTTGTATTATCAGTTACAATAAATAGATATCCTGCTGATAAGTGTGATGGGAAAAGAAAAAGCAATATAGTTTTTCAATGTACAACACATCAATTACTAGAAACATTATTTTAAAGTTCACCTCTTTGCACATGCAACTAGTGCTTTAAAGGAACCTCTAATATGAAGCCAGCATGGAAATGCTGTTTGGATGCAAAGAAGCTGATCTAGGTAGATGGTTTCATTTTTCAGTGGAAAATGCTTTGCCTGTTTGTCTTTTAGTCTTTGGACAAGGGTATTTCAAATGATTTATTAGGTACTTACCTATTTGTGATGAAAATAATTACTATTTTTCACTAATTGCAATATTTAATTTTCTGATGCAAAGTTTATTGCAAGAAGCAATTAATTTGATAGCGATCTAAAGGTAGATAAGGCATTTGTTCAATATAATATTTTGAGTAAATGATTGAAAATTTTTGCCTATGATAGATGGACGAAATTATCCATATAACATCAACAGTACGTTCCCGATAATAATCGGACTTCACAGATATCAGGAGATTAGAAAATTTATCGGGCCTCACAGATTACAGGAAAATAACATGAAAATGCAGGAATAAGTGAAGCCAGTTTCAAGTAATCGAAAGTCGTAAAAGTGCTTGTGCTATGCGCGGGGTTAGGCAACGCATCCTAAATATGAGTTTCAATTTTCGATTTTTACATGCTACACTAGTTGTTTTCCTTGCTTTTATTAAACAATTGGAATTCCACACAATTTCTCTGTGGAGGTTAACCATTCACAATATAGAGAGAACCTATGGTTTGAACCAACAAGAACTCTGCGGTTTAGTCAGTATCTCCTTTCGAATATGTAGATCTATCTGTTTTGTTTAATCTGTGTCTGAAAGGTACTATCAAAACATCTGAAAAAACACTTGTTCGGCAACGAGCATGCGCCAATTACATTTTATTGTTTTAATTAATGAACAGCTATTAAATGTTTTCAATTTTCATTCATAATTAATAGTATTTAATATAGTTTGTTTACAATATAAATCATTAAAACATTTTTAACAGAATATACATCTAGTGGACTGTAATTTATTACGTAAAACTTGGCAGTGCATATCGTAAGCCTATTAAATTGCAAGACATTACAACTGCAAAGTATTCATACTACTAGCTGATGCCTGCGACTTCATCCGCATGGAATAAGTTTTTTTAAATTCTCATGGGAACTGCTAAGTAGCCTATTTCACTCTCCAGGTCCTCAACTGTACCCATGCAAAACATCACGTTGATCCGTTGCTCTGTGGCGACGTGATTGAAGGACAATAAAATGCAATTTTGCATTTATAATATTAGTATGTGAATACTGAGGCTGGTGTAATACCTTTTAATAACTATTTTATATCACCGATTTCTTATGCCTTGTTATACAATCTCTTGTAGCTAATATTTGTGCCGCTATCACAAAACTCATTCATTATTATCCTACACAAGAATAAATGGAACATGACTATTAAAACTATAATGGAAACCCAAAATAGTGGGTTGAGTCCACCTAAACTGTGGCCATGTCTATGCAATGCTATGACATGATTTTCATGTGCTGGAGCTTCGATTACTTCCTTAACATGTATGGCATGCCTTAAATCCTCCATATGTTGTTTATCAGCTGTTATATACAATATAGCTGTCAAAGGTTCTGTAAGTTTGACTGGGAAATATTTCCTATATGGTCCTAGTTGGACAGGGGAATCGAGGCATCCCGCATCGCATGCATAATAAGTTTTGTCGGAGCGATCTAAAGCTACAAATATAGCAGCCTTATTGTCCTCTTGTAGGATCACACTTATATTCACATGAGTCATGTTTCCATAGTTGACTCGACGGAATAAAAAGTCTCTGTGTAGTTTAGATGGGTGTATGTTATATTCCAGATGCTGATTGCTGAACCTGAAGCTGCCAAAACTTAGAATCATTGCTTGATTGACTCCACTGGCTCCTGCTTTTAATAGGTTATGACAACCTTGTTTCTCTAATGTTAAAAGCCACACACTCGCAACATAGTCCAGATTTGTCAGTGAATTCAATGGCTTCCACAAATTAAATGCGTCCAATGTGGAATGCCCTTCATAACACCCTTCAGAGTAAGTTAAAGTTCTGAGGATCTCTGATTTTCTTGCAGGCTTAATATGTTCTTCATGTTCATAACTTCTTACTTGCGAAAGGATTGCATATATTGTAGCATTTATTCTGTCGCCGTTAATGACACCATCTGCTTTAGAATCTGATATGTAGAAGCCTGTGTACCACAGGCCTTGCCACACTCTGGCATGATTTTCTCTCAAATTTCTCACAGCGACTCTATCTCCTGTTAATGCTATAACCTTTTCCATCTCATCTATTGCTTGTTTCTCTACTATGTCCTTATGCTTAGCATAATCTGCTCTCTTTATAGGTTTGCTGTATTGAACTGTAGTAAATATCAACAGATCCAAACCATCTCTTGCCTCAACTTGGATATTGTTACTAATCTTTCTGCATACAACAGAGACTGCAAGAACGTTTTCACTCTCAGGTAAAGCAATCATGCCTGTTATAACTTCATACTCTTTTTTATCAACTCCTTGGTGAATTTTTATAGTCTGCTTCACAGATGTCGGCCAATCTGATAACCTCGGTGTGGTGACATGGAAAGACTTGGCAACATTTAACGGGTTGTTGATTAAAATTTCTTGAACAAACAATGACGGCATGGTCCTATGTGCATAGTACTTATAGGCAATGTGTATCCCTGTACTGCTACATTGAAATCTATGAACAATACCATTCTTGTAGTCAACTAATGTTGATTCCTTCATGTCCAAATCGTCGATTATATACAAAGGATGGTAGTACAGGGGTAATGATAGAGTTCTTCCATGTTTTATGTTCAAATGTGAATCGTGTTCTAATGCCATACCTAAATACCCATTTCCCACATAAGGCACATAGTTGTGGCTCAAAGAAGACAACGTGGCTGCAGATTCTAGTCTTAAATACGCGTCGTACTCACTAATAGCGTCTTGGAAGGGGTTTAAAAAGTTTCGATGACATACATTTTGGTTGCTCGTCAACGACCCTTCTGAATTGAAAATAGAATTCATTATAGTGGGCCCGATATAAAGTAACAGGAATATTAAGACGAGTATTAGTATAACCAGTTTCTTTCTTGTCAAGGGACCATCGAATATTCTGTTTATACGCCTCAAAATCTCCCCGGCTCGACGACTCATATCGCTGAAGTTACTGTTTGTCCTTTCCATAACCGCACCACTATCAGTTCAGAAGCTTCGAATTTTACGATCGTAAACACGTAAAATAGTAATTTGTCATGTTAAACACACGAAAACTATTGAATTACCTATTTAATTTATCAATTTCACAAGTAAATAATCTCCACCAAATGATAAACGTCAACTTGTCTCTGGACAATGGACATCAACAACTTGACAGTTGACAGTGACACTCAGAGGTGACATTAATGAATTGAGGGTATGTTCCGATAAACACTGCGAGCACTGTAGGGTGTGACGTCAAATTAGTATACTGCGAAGCCGTTCCTTTATAGTAAGCTATACTGGTTACTGTTTAAAACGGAACACAGTCAGCACTGCGAACACCTTACCTCGAAAACGCCAGTGCTCACAGTACAAAAATAGCGACGATTTATGACGTCATATATTTTCCTAGGATACTGCGGCAGTATACTGTCAGTCCATAACGGAACGAATTTTTCCTCAGTAAGAGCACTGAACAGTGCTCGCAGTGTATAACGGAACATACCCTGAATGCGCAGGTCAGTTTCGACATTTCTAGTGTGGAAAATGGGAAATCGAATCGATTTTGTATGAATCATGAAATCGATTAAAAAAATATATTTTAATCACCACCGGAAGTAAACAAGATCCCAAACTTTGATTTTATATAATATAGGAGATCGCAAATGTCTACTCTATGGTTGGCGCATACCATAGGCATTTACTTAGTTAGCCCGTGCTTTAGCCCGTGTCGCGCACAGACATAATAAAGAAAAGGTCGCGAAAGAAGTCCCCAGGCGGTTTTAGAAGTCGCCGTTTTATTCATGCACTTACTGTGTGTAAAACTATGATGTAAAATGTTTTGACTCCATTAATGCCACGGGATTTCTTTTGTCACACGGAGTATTGTACGAGCGCCGCTTCCGCTTGGCTCCCACAGAGTACTTTTTATCTGTTGGCTCCCTTCAAAAATATTTTATACTTCAGTTCAGACACATCCCCCTTTTAGTGAAAGCTAGCGGGCTCTCACACTAGGCTCTCACGGGGCTGATGGAATGGATGGCTGGATGGATGACGGGGCGGGGGGATGAAATTCTGACTTCCTCAGTAGAGTAGCAGTACACTGCACGCGCAAAACGCATCTCAATTCTCAAGGGCGGCTTTTGTACTACAAAAGCTGCCCTCGAGTTGTAGTTTACTTGAGATTTAGGTACTACAAAAGTACTAAATTAAACTAACTAACTAAAGTACTAGTAAAGTTTTATTGGACTACAGTTACACGAAACGCACGTTCTGAAATACGCTTGCTGTCACCACATTTAACCCTTAAATTTGGGACGTAGTCTTGCATTGTCAAGCTATGGGTCTAAATCACCCCCTCGGAGGCCATAGCCGTAGGAATAAACCAGTAGCGTGGAGGCGTTTCGTGCAAAATTAACAACTAGTATGCGACTCGGTCCGCACGAATGTCCGTTTGATGTACAGTTAGTGCGTACCGGCGATATGGAGGAACACGGGTTAAGGGACAAGCTTAGGAAATTCCGTGGAGTATTCCATGTGGCTACTGTAGGAGCGATTGACGTTGGAGGCGTAACGTCCTGAATAAAGACCGCGTATAGTCCGACAAACTTATTGACCTGCAGGGCGACCGCGTATCTTTTGCATCAATCATTGATATATCGCATTCACCTCTTATTGGTCCTTGAAAACTATGCATAGTAGTCAGCACCCAGTAAAATCCATAAATGAGCAAGATAGGTGAAGATAAATTGACACACGATTGATTTCTTAATAATTTATTGATATTCTAGTTATTAAACTATCACAATATTGCATTAAATAACTTATCAATCAAAATATGTATATTATAAAAAAGCAAGGCAAAAGAGCACCATTAAAATAATACATTTTTGTATAATTTTAATTAATAAATAGGTTTAAAATAGGTATTATATTTCATTAATTGACTATAAAGTTTTTAATATTTGCCATATATATATATATATATATATATATATATATATATATATATATTATTAATTGTAAATAAGTCTTTTAAAAGTTCAATAATATCATATTATTTCATAATTCAATAATTATTATTATACAATTAAATTCTTACGCTATTATTGCTTACAAAAATATATTTTATTGCTTTTGTCAAGAGATTCAAACAACTCAAATGTATCACCCAAATATTAAAAAATATATTTTTCAATACAGTTGTCAAACATGGCGCACTTTCAGAGGCTGTAGTTATGATTCGAAAATTGAATCTTTCGCATAGGCATCTTACTTTTACACGGTCGTGACTTACTTTTACAAGCTCGACACTTACTTTTGCAGTTTAGTTTTAAATTTTCCAAGTCAATTAAAAAAGTTTAGTAGCAAGGAGTTTTCATACATACAATATAATCGGATAGGCTTTTTACGAGGAAAAATGAATGAATCCGTACGTTTTAGCATTGAATTTCCAAAATTATTTTAAATGGTTGTTGATTATATTTAATTACCAGTTTTAATTTAATTATTTTCAACATTTGACAAAAATCGAATAGGCTGTATACGCCTTGGTACGAACCCGTAGCCTAGTTTCGTTGAAAAAAAAATATGTCCAGGTGTAAATACGCGCCATTTGCTGTTTTTTTTTTATGTGATAAATTGATTATATTTTGAACTGTATTGAAAAATTCTTTAAAATGGTTGTTGATTATATTTAATTACCAGTTTTAATTTAATTATTTTCAACGTTTGACAAAAATCGAATAGGCTGTATACGCGTAGGTACGAACCCGTAGCCTAGTTTCGTTGAAAAAAAAAATATGTCCAGGTGTAAATACGCGCCATTTGCTGAAATTTTTTATTTTTTATGTGATAAATTGATTATAGTTTTGTACTATTTCCCACAACTGTATTGAAAAACGTCGTGTGATACACGGGTGTGAAGGTTATTGCAAACTCGTGACATTAAAAACCCTCACCTTCGGCTCGGGCTTATTAATGACAGCTCGTTTGCAATAACCTACTTTCCACCCTTGTATCACAATATACTATTTCAATACAGTTGTCAAACATGGCGCACTTTCAGAGGCTGTAGTTATGATTCGAAAATTGAATCTTTCGCATAGGCATCTTACTTTTACACGGTCGTGACTTACTTTTACAAGCTCGACACTTACTTTTGCAGTTTAGTTTTAAATTTTCCAAGTCAATTAAAAAAGTTTAGTAGCAAGGAGTTTTCATACATACAATATAATCGGATAGGCTTTTTACGAGGAAAAATGAATGAATCCGTACGTTTTAGCATTGAATTTCCAAAATTATTTTAAATGGTTGTTGATTATATTTAATTACCAGTTTTAATTTAATTATTTTCAACATTTGACAAAAATCGAATAGGCTGTATACGCGTAGGTACGAACCCGTAGCCTAGTTTCGTTGAAAAAAAATATGTCCAGGTGTAAATACGCACCATTTGCTGAATTTTTTTATTTTTTATGTGATAAATTGATTATATTTTTTTTAATATGAGTTCTAGTTCTAATGATGAAATGGAATTAACTCCACCAGATATTTTATCTGAGGCGAAAACTGCGCAAGATGAAATTTTTCCCCCAAAATCTCGAGAAAGATATATGACGGCTTACAATAATTTTATTTGTGGAGAAAACATAAAAAAACTAAGTCATTCTCAGAAAATGTTTTGTTAGCTTATTTTTATGAATTGAGTGGAAAATATAAACCATCTACATTGTGGTCAAGTTATTCCATGTTAAAAACTACTCTCAAAACAAATAATGACATAGATCTCCAAAGTTACCTAAAATTATCAGCTTTCATGAAACGGCAGTCGCGGTTTTATAGGCAAAAAATCAAAAGTATTGACAACTGATGACGTGGAGAAATATCTAAATGAAGCGCCAGACGATAAATATTTGTTAACAAAGTTGTTAATTGCTCAAGCTTTACTCTCAATTTTCAGAATTAATTACTATGTACGTATGTATGTTGAAATAAACTTGTAATTCTTTGATTTGTTTATTACTATTTCCCACAACTGTATTGAAAAACGTCGTGTGATACACGGGTGTGAAGGTTATTGCAAACTCGTGACATTAAAAACCCTCACCTTCGGCTCGGGCTTATTAATGACAGCTCGTTTGCAATAACCTACTTTCCACCCTTGTATCACAATATACTATTTCTTACAGGTTTATAGCCTGACCAAAATTAAAAAATTGTTCGGCGGCGCCACTATTGCATTTCTCTTTCTCACACAAAGTTTAGTCACATGAACATTAGTTCCATTTTATTCCGCAACATGACGAAGTTTTATATTTTTCTGGTCAGGCTATGTTAAATAAATTTAATATTTTCGTTCAGTGAAAAAACAAGGAATTTGTATAATAATGGGAAATAGTAAACAAGTAAATTTATATTATACGGAATACAATGAAAATAAAAAATAGAGCCAGGTACTAATTCGGATACAGCAAAGATTGGCACTTCCATAATGTTACAGTCCGATTCAAACATTATGACGACACGGAAGTTAACCGCTAGTGTAGATTCGCGCAGGTACAGTCAACTTGAACTGTTCTATATTGTACCTTATATAGTATTGTGCAAGCACGATGTTCCGAGGAGTCATAAAGTTTGAATCGGTCTGTACTAGTGTCGGATATACAAACTTATTTGTTTTGTATATATGAGTAAATTTGAATTTGAAAGGTAGTTTGTTTGGAATACGTTTTTATTTGTTGACTTTTAGTACATTGTGACACTCAATGTTGATACCGTAAATAGCGACAATAAACTGTATTTTCTCCAGCTAAAATCTGGTTTATCTTCACCTTCCAAAACTCTCCTACATTGGTTATGGGCCCAGGTTCGTGATACGAAAGGAGTAATCGTATGTAGAGGATAAAATCTGATTTTAAAGTCGATAAGAGACGGAGTAGCTGATCGAGTATCAAGTGCGATGTCGAACAACATGATGCGAATCGAGCCCTTGAACAAGGACAACTACGATAGTTGGAAAATACAGATACGAGCTATTTTAATTAAAAGTGATGGTTGGAAGTACGTAAATGGAAAAGTACTGAAACCAGCTGAAGTTATAGAGGCTGAAAAATGGGAAGTAGAAGACGAGAAAGCTAAAGCAGACATAATTTTATCGATGAGTGGAAGCGAATTACGACATATTAGGAGCTGTAACACCTCGAGAGAAGTTTGGCTGAAGCTGGAGTCAATTTATGTTTCGAAAGGGCCTGCTAAGAAAGCGACACTTTTAAAACGGTTGATATTGCACAGGATGGCGGAAACAGGAAATGTTCACGAACATTTGAATATTTTTTTTGATGCTGTTGATAAGCTAGGAGATATGGGTATACAGATCAACGATGATTTGCTGTCTATAATGTTGCTGTACAGTTTACCCGGAAATTTCGAAAGCTTTAGATGTGCTATTGAGTCGAGAGACGAGTTGCCGAAACCAGAGGCATTAAAAATTAAAATATTGGAAGAGTACGAGTCGAGAGAGGCGAACAAAATTCAGAATGAAGGCGTTATGTATACAAACGTGAATAAAAATTTCAAGAAAGGAAAGAGAGGCGCTAAAATGAGTACTAAGGCTAGAGAAACGGAAAAGAATGAAGGTTTTAAGTACAAATGCTTTAAATGTCACGAACCTGGACATAAAGCATCTGATTGTAAAAAGAAAGTAGGTAAAAATGCCCTGAAGGCTGAAGAGACACATTGTGTAGATCAAACTCTAACTACTTTTAATGTTTCAGATTTAGAAGTTTCTAATGCTGTAAATGTTCAAAAGTACGAATGGATTTTGGACAGTGGATGCACGTCTCACCTTTGTAATGATGCAAGTAAGTTCGGGGGCACTTTGGCATTGATTAGCGGGGAACTAACTTTAGCTACGCATGTAAGTACTGTTATAAAAGGTAAGGGTACTGTAAGGTTGTCGGCATGTAACGATCACTCGGTGACCTCATTTGAATTACGTGATACGCTGTATGTCCCGGATTTAAGGACGAATTTGATTTCAGTAGCCAAGTTAACCAACGATGGTTTTGATGTTACATTTAAAAATGATGTAGCTCATGTTATTGGCAAGAAAGGTGAAATTGAATTGATAGCATGTCGTAGGGGTAATTTATATTGTGTAAATAGGTCTGAGTATTGTAATTTAAGTGATTCAAATGCTGATGTACGTTGTTGGCACGAGAGGTTAGGACATTTGAACGGTAGAGATGTTGCTAAGCTTTTAGGTAAATTAGGTGTTAAATTTGACGTAACCGAAGTACGAAACTTACGAGATTGTGATATTTGTGCTAAAGGAAAGATGACCGCGTTACCTTTTTCTAAATCCGATGGGCCTTGCGCTGAGAAGTTGCACATAGTTCATTCTGATATTGTAGGGCCTATGAGATGTCAATCGATAGAAGGTGCAAAATATTTTATAACTTTTATTGATGATAGTACTCGTTGGTGTGTGGTATATTTTCTGAGGTCGAAAGATAAAGCCTTAGATGCTTTTAAGGCATATAAAAGTCACGTTGAAAACCTGACGGGACTAAAGATCAAATTTCTTCAAAGTGACAATGGAGGTGAATATTGTAATGCTGAATTTGATAATTTCTTAAAGGAGGCAGGCATCACGCGAAGACTGACAGTTGCTCGAACACCACAGCAGAATGGGATAGCTGAACGAATGAATCGAACCTTAGTGGAAATGGCGAGGTGTATGCTGTTGAGTTCAGATCTTTCCTCAGGTTTTTGGGCAGAAGCGGTGCATACAGCATGTCATCTCAGGAATCGTTGTCCTACGAGCAGTCTACAAGGTGATATTCCTTATGAGAGGTGGCATAACAAGCCGGTGAAGATTGAATACCTTCGAAGATTTGGAAACAAGGTGCATATTCTGGATAAAGATCCAAAGAAGGATAAGTTTGCTGCAAGAGGGATCGCAGGTATTTTTGTCGGGTACCCGGGTAATGCAAAAGGATATAAAATATGGATTCCAGAGCAAAGAAAATTCATGATTGCGAGAGATGTTAAATTTCACGAAAGTGAAATCTCGAAGCAAGAGCCGAGTCCGGTGAACTTCACGGAAGACAACGATAAGGATTTCATTGAAATTGAATTCTCAAGGCAAAATGTTCCAGTAACTGAAGAACATAGGGGCGAGAATGAGACAGACCGAGTAGAGACTAATGAAGAAATATGGAGTGAATGTCAAGAAAATCCTGGAGATGATCAAAATGATTCTTCGTCAAGACCTACAGAAGTTGAACAGGTGTCTGAAGAAATAGGTCGTGATGATCAACAGAGGTTGATGAAGAGAGCTCCTGGTAGACCTAGGATTTTACGCACAGGTAGTGTAGGCCATCCGAAGAAAATTTATCAAATGACTGAAGTTACACAACCGATCTTTTCTGCTGATGAAAATGAAGTTGAAGATTTTGCAGGTTCAGCTGAAATTACTTTGAAGAATGCTTTAAAGAGTAGTGATAAACCTGAATGGGAGGAAGCCATTTTATCTGAAATCAGAAGCCTAGTTCAGAAAGGTACATGGGAGATAATCAGAAGACCGCAAAATAGGAATGTCGTTGGTTGCCGTTATGTTTTGACATCGAAGCAAAATGTCGACAAGTCTTGGAAGAAAAAGGCGAGACTTGTAGCTCAAGGTTTTAGCCAGCGGTATGGAGTCGACTACGAGAAAACCTTTGCGCCTGTTGCTAGACTGGATACCGTTAGATTGTTGATGGCTCTCGCAGTTGAATTGAACTTGGAGATACACCAATTGGACATTAATACTGCTTACTTAAATGGATCCCTGGACGAGGAAATATACATGGAGATACCAGAACTATTGAGAGAAAGTTTAGTCAAGCTTATGAATCGAGAGGGAGAAGATCCAATAGTCAAAGAGCGCGCGCAGACCATGCTTGTAAAATTGGATAGTGGTTGCGATTCATGCTTATTGCGAAAATCATTATATGGTTTGAAGCAAGCTGGACGTCAATGGAATCTCAAACTTAACAAGAAGTTAACTGATATGGGGATGAAGCAGAGTCTGAATGAGCCGTGTCTATATTTTAGACAAAATGGGAATATTTATTTATTCGTATTAGTCTATGTCGACGATATTTTGGTCGCAAGTCAAGAAAGAGGTTTAATTACGAAGTTTAAAAATGGGTTGTCGAAAGAGTTCGATTTGAAAGACTATGGTATAGCAAAATATATGTTAGGCATAGATATTCGAAGAAATGACAATGTCATTATTTTGTCACAACAAAATTACATCGAAAGTTTATTAAAACGTTTTTGCATGGAAAATTGCAATAAATGTACAACTCCTATGGAGATACATTCCAAACGGAAAGGAGAAGAGAAATGCAGCAATGAGAGCGGCGAGGCATGGTCTTATCGAGAGCTAATAGGTTGTTTGAATTATCTAGCGAATGCAACCAGACCAGATATCGCTAATGCAGTAAGTAAACTTAGCCAGAAAGTGATGAATCCTGAAAAATCCGATTGGATATCAGCGAAACGTATTTTACGTTATCTGAAGGGAACAATCCAATACGGTCTCGTGTACAAGAGAACTGGTGAATGTGTGCAGGGTTATTCAGATGCTGATTGGGGGAATTGTTTATTAGACAGACGATCTTATTCTGGTTATGCATTTATCTTAGGTGGTGGCTGTATATCGTGGCAGTCTCGAAAGCAGCGTAGCGTAGCTACTTCAACGTGCGAGGCAGAGTATGTCAGCCTGTCGGAGAGTATGAAAGAGGCTGTATATCTCAATAGCTTGTTGAAGGAACTAGGAATCATGAGGTACGCTCGAGTGATTGTTCATGTCGATAACCAAGGGGCTATATTTTTAGCTCAGGACCCAGTGTTTCATGCACGTAGCAAACACATCGATATCAGGTATCATAACGTGAGGGAGGTTTTGAGGGACAAGAACGACATTGAGTTGAGACATGTACCCACTGAATCCATGTTAGCTGATGTGCTTACTAAGCCATTATCTAGTGTTAAACACAATAAGTGTTTAGATGGTTTAGGTGTTAAGGCCAGCTGAGTTTTCTTTTGGATATCTTTAAATTGAAATTTATAGGGGCGTGTCGGATATACAAACTTATTTGTTTTGTATATATGAGTAAATTTGAATTTGAAAGGTAGTTTGTTTGGAATACGTTTTTATTTGTTGACTTTTAGTACATTGTGACACTCAATGTTGATACCGTAAATAGCGACAATAAACTGTATTTTCTCCAGCTAAAATCTGGTTTATCTTCACCTTCCAAAACTCTCCTACAACTAGCTCTAAAAGTTATCAGACAGTGATAAAATTATATGAATAAAAAGGAAAGTTATAGTTATGTTGAAATCACAAAAAAAAGCCAGTGTGGCCGGACTTTACGCCATAATGACAATAAACCAGCGTTTTTTGGAAACATAATATTTTTATTTCTATTTTTGAAACACATCATGTCGGATAAGCTATAGCTTATCCGACATAACCACCTACATATATATCGATGGTTATAACCATCGATATATATGTAGGTGCTAGATGGGCCCTTTCATAGAAAAAGGTCTGGCGACCGACTATGAGAACGCGTTCCTAACCTGTCTTTGTCCCCATCGTAGCGCTGTCACGGTCGCTCGTCGTGTAGATAATTTGTTATTCTTAGGCTAACATCTAAAGTCTTATTAGTTTGGCACTGTACAATTTTTATTTTAAGGTAAGTGTTTCAAGTCACAATAGGGAATATGCATGTATTTTTTTTATTATTTTAAACCATTCTTTAAGTGATTATATAACAGGAAAAATATATAACACTTGCACAATTTTATTAAATAAGCTAAGAAAAAATAATTAAAACTACTATCATTTTCGGATGATTTAAACGCCCCCATTTTGGCGCGCTCGTTCTGTGACGTCACGGTGCGTTCGTTGTCGCCGTTCGACGTCGTTTATTCATAGGAATAAATTAACAACGAAGTGTTTGATTCACAGATTTAATAAAAGTGAGTGAAGTAAAGCGTAAAAGATTATTATATTGTGATGGAAGAGCACCCAAAAGCTTATTATAAATATTGTATTGTCCCTATGTGCAAAAATAATATTAAAACTGCACCTGACAAGATTTATTTTCATATGCCCAAAGATGCAAATATAAAGAAAAAGTGGTGTAAGGTGATGAGGAGAGAAAATGTATCGTGCTTGAGTAGTTTATATTGTTGTGAAGATCATTTCGACGTGAGTATTAAATATGTATATACCTACATATCAAAAATCTTTTTCATTAGGACTCGCGAACAATATATACAATAAACTAACTAACTAACTAAGATGTTCCAAATTTATAAATATTATGATTTTCATTGCTGACTATGAGTGTTGATTTTGATCACAAAACGTTATAACTAGGTTTTTTTGTTTGCACTGTTGATAAGTTCTATTGGAAAAGAATTTCTCAGTTGCTTTGACAAAACCGCTTTCAGTCATTGTGGCGAGTCTTTTTACCCGACTGCGGAACGCACAGGGTTATTTCACAAGGAATCACTGCTTTCAGTTAATAATTCCCAACAACACAATAATTTATCATAAATAGCGGCAAAACAATGAGAATAAGCTTCAATAATCATACAAAACAAGCGACCTGTCAACAGTCGACACAGACTAGAGTGGATGGTGACGTCATGTTTCGTTCCGCCAATAGCGTTGCGTTTTGGCGGAATTTGAAAAATACTACTTTTAAATAATTAAATTTATTAATAGAAACATGATAATTTGTAAAAATAATCATCTGAATATATTTATTTAGCAAGAAAGAATACACATAATTTTTTTTGTCCATTTCTAAATCACATGCATATTCCCCATTATACATTTCCAAAAAAACGTTATTTAATCTTCCTATTTAATATTTTTATCCATTACGCAATCATTTAATTTCCACGGCAAACTGTATGATATTTTTTTTACTAACTGGCCTTACGGCTTCTATGGCCATGACCTATATTATCTATGACCGAGTCATACGTTTTCAATATATGTTGCAAGCAAGTTCCCGCTTTTCAGACTAGATGGCGTTGATGGCGTTGCTAAAAATACGCCCACATTCTTTGTTTGACAGGGCCCGTCTATGTAAATTGAGGTCGTTGGCTATAACAATATGGCGTAAAGTCCGTATATAAAATCTGTAATCAAAATTAAATGCGATTACTTGGAATGTACTTTACTTTTATTTTTTATGAATAGGTCAAGTTTACTGATTTTGTTTTTTCACAATAATAACAATTAAGTACCTATAAAAAACTAATACTGAAAAAATACGCGCCGAATTGAGAACCTTTTTGGAAGTCGATTAAAAATAATTTGGACGAATTTATCGAGCCGGAACCAGAAGGATTCAGGATTTTTTTATATGTATTTAAGAATAGTTTAGAAACTTCCCTCAGTGTGGGTAAACACTATCCATACTAATATTATAAATGCGAAAGTGTGTCTGTCTGTCTGTCTGTCTGTCTGTCTGTCTGTCTGCTACGCTTTCACGGCCCAACTACTCAACCGATTTTGATGAAATTTGGTACAGAGATAGTTTACATCCCAGGGAAGGACATAGGCTACTTTTTATCCCGGAAAATTAAAGAGTTCCCGCGGGAATCAAAAAAATGTATCAGTTTAACCGATTTTAATGATATTTGGTACAGGGGTAGGTTGTATCCCGGGGAAGGACATAGGCTACTTTTTATCCCGGAAAATTCAAGAGTTCCCGCGGGAATCGAAAAATCTTGGTCCACGCGGACGAAGTCGCGGGAATCATCTAGTACTTAATAAAAATTACAAGTCTACTGTTGTTGGCTACGCCTCATAATATTTTATATGCGAGTGCGTTCAATCGATTTGAACGAAATTTGGTACATCGTGGGTAATGCTACTTTTTATCGCGGAAAATTAGAGTTCCCACGGTATTCTTCAGAACCCAAATCCACGCGGACGAAGTCGCGGGCATCATCTTGTATAGTCCCACATACTTATCTGGCCCGGTGGCCAAAATTGGAACTAATTTTTATGCCCCTTCAGTTTTTGAAGTGAAAACTTCTTTAGGCGCGTTGAGCACTTTTTGGTAGGTGGTAAAAATGTGGAAACGCGCGACACCGTTCTTCTTAAGCTAAAGGTCTTAAGTATAAATATAGTACATTCGCAATTAAACTTTATTGCCTTAGTTTTAACGGGCCGGCGGAGGGCGAATTGCCCATACAAACGTAATACCAAAATAGTTTGTAATTCGAGAATATTTCCACCATATTATGCGATTATTAAGATTGAACTTGTATTTATCTAGGTCCCTGGATAATTATCTTTTCAAAATACTTTCCCAAAATTAAATGTAAGCACATTGCGTTTCGCATGTTTTTACGACATAAATGACATGTTTTCTCCTTATTTGTTTCATATTAAAACCTACGATATCTCACGTACTAATTGATCAACGCCTATATTGTCAAGTTACAGAATAACAACACGAACTTAAAAACACAACAATTTTTCATTCATCATTTTTGGTATTCACGGAACAAGACCAAAATATATAACAAACTCTGTACGCTCATATTGCTATTGCGCTTGCACGCGATCATGTGTCATCAGCCAAATAGAGATAGCAATATACCGGCAAATTTATATTTTCGGTTCGAGTAGAAGTTGCGAGCGTCGCTCCCCAGCCTCTTAAGGCATTAAAGTTTAATTACTAAATATATACTATTTAATTTTTTTTTAATCAGAAAATAAAGAAAAATAATTTAAATATTCGTTTTCACTTCTATCGGCTGTCCCTATGACTGCCAATTTTTTGTTTTTATTTTATTTTTCATAGATACTATAGCAACACTGTCACCGGGTCAGAAAAGTTTGTCAAACTATACTTATACATAATATAGTCCAGTGTTATTCGGCTTCGTGATTCTAGTTGTTTTCTGATCGGAGAAGTACGATGTCCTCTTCGGAATCCGTTTCTGTTGGAGGCAATTCGTCCTCATCGTAGTAAGGCTTCCGGACTAAATCTGCAAATAGCAATTAAAATTTCAAAAACATACTTTCGGAATCGGAAGTTCTTTTTACGGCTTCGACCCTACGCCTCACGGTCTAAGGCTAGGGTTGCATCATCATTATTTGAGGGACATGTTCCTTATATAAAAGGGAACATAAAAAAATTACGCTTTGATTCACTAGGTATATTTACAATGGATTAAGTAACATTAGTAAATTAATAGATGTAAAAATTCTAAAGTGTGTTAATTTAACGAATGGAAGTTACGCTAACTATTGCTATCCCTCTCATAATATCCCAGCTGATAGGGTAGCACTAGGTTTAGAGGTGTCTTTTTAGTTTAATTTACAGATAGTGAAGTTAATTCTGTTGTACACCATATCTCAACTAGACTAAAATGACACGTCCACTATTTAATGTGCTATCCCTTTCTAAATACTCCCTACGGAAAGAACGGTGTTAGATTTAGAGATGTCTTTTTAGTTTAGTTAAGAGATCATGAACAGTCGACGTCAAAAGTCCATATAGAATAAACAAACAAGATGGCTAGTTAGTTACAAAGTCACTCTCAAACTTACATAAATAATATTCATCTTGTAGGTTGACATTGTTCACAATTTATTGCAATAATCTAAGTAGTATTTAATAGTAATGGTTTGAATGTAATATTGTTAAATTAAGGTAAATATTTTGGACATATTATGTTTGTGTGGATGAGTGATTCAGATTGCTTGCACACAGTTTTAGCATTTAAGCTATGTATGGACTTTTGACGTCGACCGTACAACTTAAATTAGCCACATTGTTTAAAAATTAAAGATCTAAAAGCACGAGCGCAGCAAGCACAAAAAACCGGCCAAGTGCGAGTCGGAATCGCGCACCGAGGGTGCCATACAAACCTGTAGTAAGTTTTAAATTAAATGTTTTTTTTTAATATTTGAGTTGATTGAATGAAAGGTAAATTGCGGTTTACGATTTATGACGTATTAAAAAAAACTACTTACTAGATCTCGTTCAAACCAATTTTCGGTGGAAGTTTGCATGGTAATGTACAACATATATTTTTTTTAGTTTTATCATTCTCTTATTTTAGAAGTTACGGGGGGGGGACACACATTTTACCACTTTGGAAGTGTCTCTCGCGCAAACTATTCAGGTTAGAAAGAAATGATATTACAAACCTCAATATCATTTTTGAAGACCTATCCATAGATACCCCACACCTATGGGTTAGATGAAAAAAAAATTTTTGAGTTTCAGTTCTAAGTATGGGGACCCCCAAAATTTATTGTTTTTTTTCTATTTTTGTAAGAAAATCTTAATGCGGTTTACAGAATACATCTACTTACCAAGTTTCAACAGTATAGCTCTTATAGTTTCGGAAAAAAGTGGCTGTGACATACGGACGGACAGACAGACAGACAGACAGACAGACAGACAGACAGACATGACGAATCTATAAGGGTTCCGTTTTTGCCAAATTTGGCTACGGAACCCTAAAAAAGGGTATGTTCCTGTATACAATGCGAGCATTGTAAGGTGTGACGTTAATTTAGTACACTGTGGAGCCGTTCCTTTATAAGTTTATAGTTAGCTATAATAGTATAATAACCTTACCTCAAAAACGCCAGTGCTCATAGTACAAAAAATGGCGACGATTTATGGCATTATATATTTCCCTCGGATATCGCGGCAGTATACTGTCAGTTTATAACGGAACTAATTTCTCCCCAGAAAGAGCACTGAACAATGCTCACAGTGTATATAGAAAGGAAGAAAGAAATAAAAAAACTTTTATTTTCTAATTTTGCCACACATGCCCTTACCTCAAGGGTATGCTACCCCGACAGCGAAGACAGACATAACAGAGAAGGGGAGGTGACAGAAGCGCAGGGACAACAGGATTCATGTGTGGCACAACCCGAAAAAAGGCCTCAACTCAGCATAAAGCTGCATGATTTGAATATGCAAAAGGGCAATATAAAAACCATGCAGCGCTTCAGCCGGGACCTTGTTATATATCGGAAACGCTCGGGGTTCTCACCGAAGGCGGCGTCTTCGCAGAGCGGGCGCTTGTCGTCGGAGGGTATCTGCGTGAACAGGTACTCTCGGCGCGCGTCGCGCGTGCGCTGCCGGCAGCTGAAGCACCAGCCGCCCAGCGCCACCAGCGCCACGCCCACCACGCCTGCCGACACGCCCAGAGGGAGAGAGGGAGAGTAACCAGTGTGCTAACTAGGTGGCGCTGATCACATCTGTGACACGCTATTGGCAATAGTACGGAAAAGTATAACCCGCGCCACCAGCGCCACGCCCACCACGCTTGCCAACACGTGGCGCTATAGTTACCGGTGTGATCGCTAGATGGCGCTGATCACATCTGTGACGCGCTATTGGTAATAGTACTGGAAACTATAACGAGACGCGGAGAGTATAGGTGCCGCTGATCACATCTGTGACAAGCTATTTGTAAGTAGCACGGAAAACAGCTATAAGCCCGATCACTAGGTGGCGCTGATCCCATCTGTGACACACTATTGGTAATAGTACGGAAATCTATTACCTGTTGTCCCAGGTCACCCGTTGTTCTAGGTGAGTGACAGAAGCGACGCCATGCGATACAACGCCATAGAAAACTGACCAATCTACGCGACGTCTGTAATTTTTTTATGGCGTCGCATCGCGTCGCGCTCACCTAGGACAATAGGTGAGCGACACAACGCGACCGATTACCGCGTTTGTCTTACCTAGGACAACGGAACCAACATCGCAGTATCAAACCAAAATATCGACTGTGTTTATGATAATGCTAGGTCTATCACCCATCATGGGATTTCATATGTGTGTAAAAAAGCACATACACTCAAAATATGACTGTGACACTCAAAGACCAAAGTAGTAACAATGTTAAAAATAATCATACCTGCTAACATAACAAAAACGAGACGGGGCATTCCCAAAATGTAGTCATCCTCCTCTAACTTCAACAGCACGTTAGGTGTCTCTTTCCCGCTAGAGTTTAGCTGGAACAAAATAGTATTACATAAGTTATTTAACGCGCTAGAGAACTCCAAACAACTAATGTATGGCTTGCGCCAATATTTTGGTCGCGTCTGAAGTTGACGCGTCGCAATAGCATATTTTCGCGTGTACTAATGGAACGGACTTCAACAGTTTGTGTGAGACCTGCGCAAACAAGCACTCGCACCTAAGCTCAGAGAAGACTATTTGATTAGGCACTTCTGACACCATGTTGTGTTGTCTTAATTGATATTTAATTATTTATAGGTTATTGAAATGAAAATGCGTGTGTTCAGCCCGAGGCCATAGACGAGAAGGGCGTACGTTTATTAAAGACTATAGTTGTCTGTGTGAACCACAGATAATTAACATTTAAGGTTATTACAGACTACCTAACAATTGGCACTAACATTAATTGATTCAGCTTTCAAGGCTGGCATGTTGGAGGCTTGGACCTGCAGTGGCGATATAGAAACGCACGGCCCTCGATTGTAGACCGCGTTTTGGCAAATAGTATAGTTTGGAGTATAGATAGCTCAGTCCACGAAGATGCGCCCCACTATTATTCGTGTCATCGGGTAAGTTAAGCTACATAATTAAATTCTATTAAGTACGAGCTGATGCCCGCGACGTGGCCGCGTGGATTGAGGTTTTTTGGTTCCCGCAGAACCCTTCAATTTTCCGGGATAAAAAGCCAATGTATTCCAGGCTATAATCTCTATGCCAAATTTCAGCAGCATATTTTGCGCAGCGTTGGCAGACCCAACACTCTGTACTCTCTGGACAGACGATATCAGGCGAGTCGCAGGGAGCCGCTGTCGGTTGAGGATGATGATGACGCCAAATTTCACCCAGATCCGTTCAGCCGTTCTGGCGTGATTGAGTAACAAACATCCATCCATACTGATGCTGACACCGGGTCAGATAAGTTGTATATCTCACCTTAATAAGCCTGTTCTTCGCAATGAATCCGTCGCTAGTAGCGGAGACCATAACATCCTTGCCCATATAACTGTTGGGCAGAGTGACAACGAATCGGCCGTAGCCATCGCTTGTATTGCTCGATAGCGTTCTAGTGCTTTGCTGAGGGTACACTTTGATTTTGACGTCCGCCAGTGGATTGCTGTCGTGGTCTAAGGTCAAACCTGAAATAGAATATGGCGGTCAGAGCAAAAATACCAGATAATTTAAAAAAAAGCCCCTGCTGATTATGTTGCGGGCTCAGACCAGGGCACGTTTGGAACCCTCGTAGCTTTAGTTTTAAGATACCGTCGTTAATTATTGTCACCATCACATCTTATAATTTGTATACTTGACGTGACGTTCAGAAAGTGTTCAGAAATAAGAGAAAGTGTACAGGTATCAATTTTGAATAAACATACTTGACTGAACAATAAGGATCGGTATTCCGAACCAGTGGTAGATTCATTCGACGATACATAAGATTTGAGTTTGACTTTGAATTTATAATTATAACTTCTGAATTTTCTATTATCTGACAAAGACGTGCCGCCAAGCGATTTAGTGTTCCGGTACGATGCCGTATAGAAACCGATTGGAGGCACCGCATAGCTTTAAATTTCGTCAAAATCGGTTGAAAAGATTGGTCGTGAAAGCGTAACAAACAAACAAATTCAGATTCGCATTTACAATATTAGTTAGCCCTTTTAACTTATAACCGTACCTTCAATATAATTTATATCGGGGTCTATTGCATTCCTACCTTATCTGGTATTTGTCGATGTTGCAAAAATACGTTCTTTTGACTCCAACTTTCCCTCTTTTACTCTTACATACTTTCTCCATCTAATCATCCATCTCTCTCTCTCTTACAAACTATCAGGGTCTAAATTTGTAAGCCCAACTCTCCCTCTTTAACTCCTATGTAGATCTATCTCTCTCTTTACCTATAGCCTATCTTTCCATTACTCCTCCATTCTCTCATATTTCTTCACTAACTTAAAAACATACCTTCAATATAAATGCTATCGGGGTCTACTTTCACTCCCAACTCGTCTGAGAATGAGGTATTTGTTCCATGTAAGACGATGTAAAGTTATGTTTTTCTGACTCCCACTTTCTTTGTCTTACTCCTATAAACATTCTCCATCTCACTCTTTCTCTATCTTAACTTATAAACGTACCTTCAATATAAATGCTATCGGGGTCTACTTGCACTCCCAACTTGTCGAATTGCGCATGAGGTATTTGCTCCGCGTTGAGACGTTGCAAAGTTACGTTCTTTTGCTTTATCACATCTTCTACCACGCGCCAGTTGAGCATCTGAGACGAAAATAATATGCTTTACTACACAAAGAATAACATAGGTATCTTTTATTTCGTAAACTAAAATGAAAATTAAAGTAAAATAACTAGTAGCAATAATTTAGATCACGAAGCAAGATTTATATCAAGATTTTTTGCTAAGTTTGCTTTTTATGTAATCCTAGTGCAATATCACTCATGCCAGTATATAAAGAAATGAATCGAAAATGACCGCATTACTCATTCCCTCTTATTATCACACTATACACAATTTCCACACTATGCCTGTGTATAGTGTGATTGAGACAGAACGGTAAGCGTCGAATAGTTTCTATTTTTTTTATAATAGGCTAGGCAGCTTTCGCTCATGCGCCTATATCAAATCTTGTGCTTTGTCTCCAAGTACTTGTCCAGTCTGTTCTTGAACTGATTTACAGAGGTTGACATCACAACATCCTCGGGCAGTTAGTTCCACATAACCACTACTCTGTTGCTCAAACAGTGTTTATTGTGGCACGAGTTATAAGTGGTCGAAGTTATAGACGCTACTAGCTAATGCCCGCGACTTCGTCCGCGTGGATTGAGGTTTTTCGGTTCCCGCAGGAACTCTTTAATTTTCCGGAATAAAAAGTAGCCTGTGTGTTATTCCAGACTATAATATATCTGTGTGCCAAATTTCATCCACATCCGTTCAGCCTTTGGGGCGTGATTGAGTAACAAACATCCATCCATACATTCATCCATCTAAACTTTCGCATTTATAATATTTATTTGATAGACGCTAGCAATGGGCGATTTTAGCCCAAAAACAACTTTTGAAAATAACAATGTGAACCACTCGGCTGTTGATTTATTCCTCGTCTCAACCTATGGATGTCCACTGCTGGACAAAGGTCGATTTATTATCACTACTGTCGCTACCGCACTGCGCATCGGACTCCCTAGCTCGTTCTGCTGCCCTAGTACAATACCTGGTCGCGGTATCCGTGGCAGCGCACGATGACGCGGTAGTCGCCCGGAGGTAGCAGGGCGCGGTAGTGCGCCAAGTTAGGCGACACGCGGTACTGCCGCGCCGAGCCCGCTATCGCCACTACCGCACTGCGCATCGGACCCCCTTGCTCGTTTTTCACAAAGCCAACCACACCTGCGCACGAAAATCCCCCTAAAATTTCTACGCATACATACTATACATACAAATTCATATGTCTTCTGGTACGACTTGAGAATGATACATCTTCCATCAGACGCATGTAATGATACGTAACTTCCACCAGCGATGGCCGCCACAGAATAGCTGTTTTGACATCGCAATCTTATTTCAAGGTGTTTTAAAGTTTGGTCTCTTATATAAGCTTTATTTTTAACTATCTATATACATATATAAATATATAAATCAATTGCTGTTAGTTTGTCTCGCTAAAACTCGAGAACGGCTGGGCTGATTTAACTGATTTTGGTTTTAAGCTATTGCATAGCTTCTATCGCGGGTCTTGAGCGTGTAGACCGAATCTAGAAATTCCGTAACGAAAAAAAACCTAACACTTTGGTTGCTATGACTACGTGTGTTGTTGACTTCAAGTTGTTGAAAGTTGTTGTGTCCAAGGGGAATCAAAATTTTTTGATTCTCCTTGGACACCCGGACTATTGAAAACATAATTCTTTAAAATTATTTCGCCTTTATATTTTCAACAACTTGATGTCATCAACACAAGTAGTCATAACAAGTTGATAAAAAATGCTATGCAATAGCTTTACCGCGGCAGTCTCCGAGTGCCACACGTCTTTTTTTCAATTTTTGTCGTAGTCCAGGGAAGGTTTAAACGGTGAGAAAATATGGAAAAATTGCGAGGAAGATAGTAAAAACAACAATTTCATTTTCCCATAAATAAACTGTTCTACCTACTTTCCTCTCAAACATTTTACGTTCGTCCCTTCGGTATGGTAGACTCGGGTCCACTATAGATGATACAAAGTACACCGGGTCACCTAGTCTTTCTTAATTAATATATAAAACAAAGTCGGGTTTGTTCTAACACTTATAACTTAAGAACGGCTGGATGAAATTTGGCACAGAGACAGATTATAGTCTGGAATAGCACATAGGCTACTTTTTATCCCGGAAAATTAAAGAGTTCCCGAGGGAACTAAAAAACCTCAATCCAAACGGACGAAGTCGCGGGCATCAGCTAGTACATGATAAAGGTTACAGGCACAATTTTCATAAATTAATACTCACCAGTAGAAACCTGCTCAACGATCTTCATAATCCCACGCAAGTTATTCCTCCAAACCCAAGCTATGTCACTCTCCAACGGCATCTTACAACAACTCAATCCCAGGGAAATGATCGGGATGTTAAACCTTTCGAATACCAAATCCAACAAGTTCTCATGAGCCACGTTATTCGTTTGCTTACAATTGTATAGGCTACTTGGAGTTCTGTTATCCTGGTATTTCAGAGCGATTTTTTCGTAAATATCCTTAGAAAAGTTTGGTATAGTCACGTCTTCGGTACCGGAAGCTAAATCGAGGACTAAGTCGAATTTTTCCGACTCTAGTAACCCTGCGAATGCTTTCTCCCTGGTGTAGTTGGATAGGGGGTTTTGGTCTTTCTTGGTTAAATAGCTGTAAAAACTGGCGCCGAATTCTTCTTCTAGGGCGTCGAAATCGCACTTCTCTGAATGGTCATACTGAAAATGAATTTATAATATTAATTCCTGTATTATTTACCACTTTTTAATCTGTTTTCAAAACATTATTATAATATATTATATGTTTTATACAATCACGATGTTTAAAGTTAAAATCAAAATCACAATACATATTTTATTTAAAGGTGAAAATTGAAATATAAAAAAATATAGGTGATTGCGATATCTTAAAAGGTTAAGTCGCAATAATGCTCAAAATCGATACTTAATATAAGTACGAAGTGAGTTTTGTTTGTTAGTTTGTCCTTCAATCACTACGTAACAGATAGATGAAGAGTGACATTTCTTTTTATCCCGGAAAATCAAAGAGTTCCGCCAGGATTAAATCAACACGGACAAAGTCACGGTAAAGAATTGGACAAACACTTACTTGTTTCAGCTTTATCCCGGAAAATCAAAGAGTTCCGCCAGGATTAAATCAACACGGATAAAGTCACGGTAAAGAATTAGACAAACACTTACTTGTTTCAGCATTTTCCCAAACAGCGGATCCAAGTTAGGTATGAAATGTATGACAGCGTTTTGCAACAACTTCTTATGCCTGGGTTCTCCTATCCTATACGCAGTGCTAATGTGACGGGCGAAGTTAAGGAGTATCTCTTGGCCAAGTGGTTGCGATCCGTAGAGGTTGCTTATTATTGCAATGTGGAATTTGGTTTCTTCTGGCGCACCACTCTAAAAAAATAATTAAAAAAAAATATTTTTATAGTAAGATAGGGACGGGAAGAGTGGCCTTAGTTACGATAACGCATATTATCAGTCGTTTGCGATTCAATTCAATTCAATTCAAATGTTTTTATTCAAATAAACTTTGTACTTTTGAATCGTCAAGTGAATCTACCACTGGTTCGGAATACCATTCATACCGAGAAGAACCAGCAAGAAACTCGGTGGTTGCTCTTTTTAAATAAATCATTTACAATTAAGCAACGTTGACCCAAGTCGATAACTGGATGGGTGACAGAATTTGACCTTTTCGTTTCGTCGGTGCCTCGGAGGGCACGTTAAGCCGTCGGTCCCGGTTATTATCACTAAGTTGCTGGTTTGATTGAGTTGTCATCATGCCTATTAATTTTATCAGACTGCATTACCATCAGGTGATATCGCAGTCAAGAGCTAACTTCTAGTGGATAAAAAAAAGTCCACTTACGTCTTCGGTAAGCTTGAGCTCATGCAGCGTGGCGGTCTTCATACTATCACCGGCTCGAAACTCCGCGATCTCAGGGTACTTGTTCTCCAGTTCCGCCAGTTCAGCGTATATCTCCAGCGGCGAGTGGTACCGGGTGTTCAATATGTTGTCTAACACTCTACACGTACAGACAAAAATACACTAGAATGCGCGAAAACCTTCCTTCCTCACAAAAAAAAGTCATGAGGTGTCGTTGGAGACCTCATTTTTATGGGGCTTCCAATTACCAATTCAATTTAATTTATTCTTATCTTATGTTCTTACATAAGTTTTTTTTCTAAGCTATTCTTATATCAAAAATTGCGGACCCGCAAGTTTTTTTTATTGCGTGATAGGCTTGCGCTTGACGACAATCATGCTTGTAAAGCAGTGACACAGTAAACAGAGGCCCCATTGTCTAAGCCAATCGTATTCATTTGACAGCCCATAACGTATAACTCGAACTGTTTAAGGAGTACATACATGCGTTTTGACGTGCAAGCATCTATGACCTCCTTAAACAGGTCGAATTATACGTTTGACAAACGATTACGATTTCGATTTCCATACAAAATCGACGAGGACGGACGGACGGACGGACGGGGGGGGGGGGGGGGCAGAAGATTACAACCAGGTGATTGAAGGTAGGTAGGTAAGTAATAAATGTGCAAGAAACACGTGCGCTGGGTGTTTGTTCCACACCCTAGCGGTTCCTATCAGAAACGTCTAGCAAAAACAAAACCAGCAGGATGCGGAAAAAAATTTTAACTGTTTACTTTTAAAAAAATCCACTGTCGCAGGATTTTGGGTGTTTGCCCATCAGAGGCGATGGCAATTGTTACAATATTGTCTGTCATTTAACCGTAATAGACCATCAGATCAAAGCACCTGGAGTATCTTTAAAACCTTAAAATTGTACGCAAATGTCTCCCTTATTATTACCTGCAGATGATGCCTGCGACCTCATCCGAAATAAATAAATAAATAAATCCGCCATCCGCCATATCCAAATAAATCCGTAAATAAATAAATAAATAAATCCGCGTGTTTTTTTTATCGCGGCAACTGCTCAATTTGGATAAAAAGGCTGACGTCCTTCCCCGGGATGTAACCTACCCCTATACCAAATTTCATCTAAATCTGTTGAAAAGATGGACCGTTAAAGCGTAGCAGACAGACACAATTTCGCATTTATAATATTATTATAGTATGCATAATTTAAAAATGTAACGAAATATACGAATATAGTATGAAAGATTCTAAATATTAGTAGAGAAGACAGTTAGTTCAAAACAATACACAAAAGCTGATACATACATATATATTTACTAAGAAATAAGAATAGTATTTTTATATATATAAAACATACATTGAATTCAATAGTGTAATACGAGTAAATAAAATTTAAGTAGTTAATTCAATATCAACAGAAAGATTGCATGTTAAGGCGAATAAGCATCGGGTTAACAATTTGGGCCCAGTTTAACTAGATTAACGTTAAAAGTGCGAAAATATGCCAAAATTATATTATTATATTAGACACACTTTGTTTCACAGAAAATAAGTATGGTCTGGCGGCTCTGGGATCTTGGACCATATGGAGATAACGAGAGATTTGAGCACAGTTTACGTTAAATTGAATGATATAGTAAAGCTTCAGGTAACAGGTTATCATGACTCGAGAAAGAAAACGTAATTTTTTTGGTTATAAATTATAATTAAGTGTTATAATAATAATTCGCTTTAACATAAGTAATAGAATATTGAATAATATTAATACATATAATATTAAGTGAAACATGAAAGTTAAATTCATAAACATAGAATAAAAGTAGAATAGAACTACACACATAAAACAAGGTACAGTAAACTTTATAACAATGCCAGTTAAGTTCATAGTGCCGAGTTGAAATTATTTCCTATGAAAGAGATTCAGTCGAGCGATAAATTAAACGATATTCGTGATAACGTTATTAATAATTATAATACCGTTAATAACGTTATTTACGTTATCTAAATAAATATTGATAACGATATCACTAAAGCTAAGAATAGAACCGTCTAAACCGTGTCATGGTAATATCAACTCAATACGTATAGCGGTTAGGTTTGTTATTCCATACACTTACCGGAAGTCGTACGCTGAAGACCAGTGCTGGGGATCGTCGGGCATCAAAGTGAAATTGAGGCTCACGGAACCGTTCTCTGGTACTGTCACTTGTTCGGTTACACTCTCGTAGCTGTGATTGAAAAGTATAATAAGATCAATAAAAACCGGTCAAGTGCGAGTCAGAACATGCGTGGTGCTGTTCCGTAGCCGAAATATTTGCTTTGGCCGAATTTTTTTCTTAACATATTGTCTTACGTGACCTCATACATGATTTTAAAATACCTATTCAATTAAGTTTACAGCTCTTTTACTTAGTTTTATAAATGTCTGTGTCACACAGATGGACGGGACGATACTACACGAAAAGCGTTGTAAGTGCGAGGACAGTGTATAGTGTGATAAATGCCAGACACGGATATGGTCACTTTTGCTATCATGTAGTCGTTGCGACTGTGGAACTCACTTGGGTTTGCTCGCAGTGATGTTGTAAGTGCCAGGAGTGAGTAATCGCCAGTAGTCCCCGTCTTCAGCAGAGCGTATAGTGTGGTGAATGCCAGACACGGATATGGTCGCGTTTGCTAGCCTATGACCGATGTGACTGTGGACAAAACCGTGGACGCCTTTGTGGACCTGAGTACAGTACATTTCTGTAGTATTTAGCTAGTGCAAATTATGAAATATATATATCTAAACACATAAAAAAAGGTGACTGACTGACTGATCTATCAATGCACAACTCAAACCTCTAGACGGATTGGGCTGAAATTTGGCGTGCAGATAGCTATTATGACATAGACATCCATAAAGAATTTTTGAAAATCCAACCCCTAACAGGGTAAAATAGGGGTTTGAAATTTGTGTAATCCTACGGATGATATCGGGCAACAGTGAGAAAAAAAAGATGTTCTCAGCCGTTGGCTGTAGATAGAGGGACGAATGGCTTAGGTGTAACAGCGCATATCAGTCCATTGCGATTGTTAAGCAACGTTGGCCCAAGTCGGTAACTGGATGGGTGACCGAATTTGGAGATTTAAATTTGGCCTTTTCGTTTCCCCCGTGCCTCGGAGAGCACGTTAAGTCGGTCGGATAATAATCGTTACAAACCTAAGAGTTTAAATACTCTTAGTCGAGTCGTATGCGGAAGGACGTGGGAAAACATCGTAATAAACTCCCAAGAAAACTCCTACCACTATTATTATCCTACCATTACCATATTATTACCATTATTAATGGAATAGGGTCACGACCCTCTTCCATTATTAATGGAATAGGATCACGACGATCAGTAATGATGAATACGACGCAGAGAGAACTGTTCATACCTCCTCAATAAACTGCAGCAGCGCCTCTCTGTTGTCCTCCCAGTAAGTGGGCAGATCGCTTGCGGGAGGGAACTTCAAGCAGCCGAGCTCTAGCGTGAGCTCCATATCGTTGGTGTGGAGGTAGTTCCAATCTTGCATGCCACCCGCTAGCACGTACCTGGTTGGCAAAATGTTTTGATTAACATCATCACCGCGAGTCTCTTCTGAGAGGAGATAAACAAACAAAAAACCACTTTTTAGGGTTCCGTACCTCAAAAGGAAAAAACGAAACCCTTATAGGATCACTTTGTTGTCCGTCTGTCTGTCTGTCGAGACCCTTCTTCTCAGAAACGCATGGAGGTATCAAGCTGAAATTCATATCAAATACTCAGGTCTACTGTCCCTTGGAGCTGTGAAAAAATCAAACTTCTAAGCCAATGCAATCAAAAGATACAGCCATTTATACTACAAATTTTCGACACTCGTAAGGGAATCAAAACCTACAGGGTACTTCCCGTGAACTCAGAATCTTGAAATTTGGTACGAAGCAACGTTTTATAGCACAGATAAAGGGAAACTTGCGAAAAGCATAAATTTTTAGTTACATCATATAATAAAAATATTTTTAATAATTTTAAACTTACTACAGGTTTGTACGGAACCCTCGGTGCGCGAGTCCGACTCGCACTTGGCCGGTTTTTTTTAAAGGTAGGCCTTAGGATTAAGGAACGTGTCTTTTGCCTCACTCTTTATCTCAGCTAGACCCATCGCTATGAATCCATTCTAATAGTATACATGCGAAAGTATGTCTGTCACGGCTCATCTTACCAACCAATTTTGACGAAATGATGTACTTAGTAGTAGGTACCTGGTACATACTACTAAGTACAGTCGAGGTCAAAAAATGTTTACTACCTTAAGGTTCATAATTGCATGCGTACATCTGTGGCAGCAGGTCGATATGTGATTTGATTAGGCATAGATCATAGATAATGAATGAACTAGAAGTTTAGGACCGCCCAGTGTACCGCCCAGTGAGCCAGCAATTCGTACCGGCACAACACAACACCACACAAATCTTCCAAATTATTCTCAAGTCCCTACGTACGTTTCACTCTGACACCGGAGCATCTTCAGGAGATGTTGACACGACAATGCACGAGTGTAAAGACACCATAGTCTTTACTGGCCGTACATGTAAGTATATTATGTGTCTAAGTATATAAAACGAAAAAATATATGAAAACGATTTTCGAAATTGAATATCTTAAATTGTTTCTCACCATTTAGCACCATTGGTGATGCCCTCAGGGAATCTGTCGTCACTCCGGTCGTTGCATGGCCGTCCAAGATGCATCTTATGATGAGCCTGTATACAATAAAATAAATGGAGATCATCGAGCTTTCAGAAACCTGTTTAGTTGCATATAAGTGAAGTCAAAGACTGATTTGTCATCAAAGAAAATGTTCGATACAAAAGTTCATAATATACGACTAAAAGATCTAGTTTACAAGAGCATCATGAGCAGTTATAATGCTCTATGGCAGCGAAATCATGATCATAGTTGAAGAAACATACTTGCAATCTTCACGCAAATGAAATGGATTTTTTATCCAATACAAGTTAGCCCTTGACTGCGACCTCACCTGATGGTAAATGATGATGTATTCTAAGATGGTAACGGGCTAACCTGTTAGGGGTATGGCAATTACATTAAATCCATACCTCTAGTCGGTTAGGTAAATAAATACTTAGTTAGATGTTCAGCGTTACTCATCTCGACAACATCCGGACGATACGAGCGCTTGATCTAATATAAGTATAGCTAAGAAAATTAAGGGTTTCTATTGGTGGGTTTGACACACATCTGTAGCTTAGCACCATAACACATCTCTGGTGGAAACGCACCCTGAGTGTAGCTTAGAACCGACCCTACCTAATTACTGACCTGAAATATTGTAGTTATTGTGTTTTGTGTACTATTTTAACTTCTTTATTTAGACCGATGTATTTTAAAACTGCATTTTACATTTTAAATAATATCAGTGTTAACTATACTATTATGATTTTATTTTCTATCTAATGTTGTGTACACATACATAGGGTCGTTACTTGGATCCTATTCTGAATTTCTTACATTTTGTCGATGTTTTGTGTAAATAAGATTTAAAAAAAAAAAACTTACATCAGAGTACACATGAGCGAGATGCACGAATACAGAGTTATCCGGAGCGAGGTTCTCCTGTCCATTCTCCATAGCAGGGTTGTTATCATAAGGGTAGTTGGCCACAAGCGCTCCACCATGTAAATTGGCCGACAATACAAACGGTATGGAGAGAGACCAGTTCATTACTGCTTGAGTTTCAGGCTCTGGTATTTTGTTGTCCTGTGAGAGAAATAACAATATATAATATTTTACAAGTTGAAGACGTACGCGTGGTTTTAAGTAGTTTATACATTGTCCAGTGTGAACTTTAAAAACTTGAATATATTCTTTGTTTTTCTGAGAGAAACATGTTTATTTAATTAATAAATACTTTTATTTAATTCTTATTATAGGGGCCGCTTGCACAACACTGCCTTAACTGATTGAGTTGAATTTTGTGATGTCACTTTTTGATAAGTTCATTCCAGGGTTGACGTGAGAAGGGCAGGTATAGAAAATAACATATTTAGCGGCCTTGTGCAAGTGGGTCTAAGATTGTTAGGGGCTTTCAAACATGCCAAAGTGTTAAATTTACACAAAATATTTAAATATTGCCTGTTTTGTGATTTGACTACCGGAGATAGCCGCTCAAGATTTGGATGCTTATCTAATATCAAGCAATATCAGTATGAATATGGATAAAACCATACAATAGTTACGTACTTTCGTAGAGCCATATTGGTCCGGGAAATTTCTATTCAGGTCGATTTTGTGAGCATTTGGCCTGCCTTTGTAGCTGTCATAGTCTGTACCTGTAACAGCAAAATTGTTTAAAAAATATTATATAATATATATATAATGACTTGAGGTTAAATAGAATTTAAAAATCTTGAACTAGATAGTTAAAATTAGAATTTTTAGTTATTTCCAAACTCGCCTGCAACTTCTGCGTGGATTGAAATTTTCGGGTTCCCGCGGAAACTGTTTAATTTTCCGCGATAAACAGTAGCCTATGTGTTAATCCAGACTATAATCTATCTCTGTACCAATCTAGGGAACAATGCAAGTTTCATCAAAATAGGTTCAGTAGTATTCAAGATATGGACTGTTCATTGTGTGGTGAAGTCGGTTTAACTTTCAATCTTTTAGATTATGACTTGTTAATAGGGTAATCTTTAAAGCACACTTACTGACTCTCGCCCGCTCGTAGCCATCGGGATTCATACTCGGCATCAGATGTACCCTGGTGCTGTTGAGAATGCTCTGGACTCTAATGTCTCCCTTCTTGTACTCTTGGCAGAGGTACTTGGCCAGTAGAAGCAGCAGCTCTCTGCCCACTACCTCATCGCCGTGCATGTTTGCGATGTATTTGAATTCGGGTTTGCCTGTTGAAAAACAACTAATTATACGCAGAAAAAAATCACCTTGCATAATTATTTAATAATTTCATTTGATTTAAGGATTTATAGGCGATTTATAGGCGCTAGGCGATTTACCTGTGGAATCTCCGCTCCAGACCAGACATGAGAACAAAGTTTAGCTTTAAAGTTTTTTGAACGAAAAAAAAGGCGAACTACTGACTATTTATGCATTACTAGCTGATACCCGCGACTACGACCGCGTGGATTGAGGTATTTTGGTTCCTGCAGGAACTCTTTAATTTTCCGATACATAATCTCTGTGCCAAAGGAAAAGATTCATTTTAGGCCTACTCTTGTACACTTTACTATGAATAGAGGAAAATACATAGATTGTATTAAAAATATAATAATTTAGAACAGCAAAGTAAATAACGAGAAAAAATAAAACTGTATTTCAAGGTTTCGATACGTTTCCAAGATGGCACCCTTCAGACATAGAGAAGGCAGTAGGCGCGAAATGTATCAAATGTCATTTCTGACAGACGCTGTCAAAATAACGTGTTTTTCTTTCAACGTCAAAAGATATAATCCGCCATTGTTACCCACTCACGTTTAGTGTTGCTTAACTTGGAAAGATTAAATAATTTCGCCACTGAAATTACGACGTATTCGTAGATTTGACCACTTTTTCCTTCATTTCTTTACTTTTACAAGACCAGGCCTACGCCCCATACAAATCTGAACTGTCTCTTTTCATCCCGATCCGTGTAGTCGTTCTGGCGTGATTGAGTGACAAACATCCATCCATCTATCCATCCATCCAAACTGTCGCATTTATAATATTAGTATAGAAATGTTTGTTTAGACATATTTTTAATGAAAAGTAACTAGAATTTATTTAATGTTTACATTGAAAAAAAAAGCTTTGGGCTTACCAGGTATATGGCTTCCAGGATTCTCTGTTATCTCCAATACGTATAGTTCCCGACCCTCAACGGATTTCCCAATGCTGGTCAACCGGGTGATGTTCGGGTAAGCCTCCGCTAAGTCCTGGAGAAACTTCTCCATCTTCACATAGTCGTGGTGGATGAATTCTTCTGCGGATAGACCGTCGATTGGGTGACGAGCGATCCTGTTACGCACTGATGATTTGCTCAGGGGTAAACCTAGATGGTACGAATTATTGAACAATTTGTACCAAAATTTATTTAATTTTTCTACCGTTTTGGTACAATTTAATTTCATAGGTTTATATTTTTAAGATGGTATCCGGGTAAAGATGGTAATGGAATTATATATGTACATCTGTTTTTGGTATAATTATATTTTCAAATTGTATTTTAGCTATTTAAACTACAAATTCATACAGAAATTGATTGTATCTGTGAAATTATTATTTGTATTAAGTAAATAGTTCAGAATTAGAATTTATTTTTTGCTTTATTACCTACTTTGGGCTTACTTACTGATGAAACTGTTTAAATAAACTTATTTTTCGACTTATCTTTATCAGGTGATGTGGTGATGATTTCTAGCTAAAGTAACTAGGTGTCCATTAAATATTCAACTTTTAAATGCTGTTTACATGTTTAGTCATCGAAGCCTTTTAGGTGCCTGGTTGTTATTTAAATAATTAACACAATATTACAAAGGTGACTAAGAAAACGTTAGGAAATAATTGTGTTTATACAAAGGGTAACAGAAAAAGGGGAAGGGAGCAAATCAACAGTGAGTAACATAAGAGAGAAAACCCAACACCAAAAATAAACAGTTTACGTAATCGATAAAGGAGGACGTATTTAAAAAAAAGGCAAGCAGCAAGCAGAATGTAAAAACCAATTTATTAAAAAAAAATAAGATTTTTATGGCATGACTAGGTATATTTTTAGTTAAGTTCTATTAAGTGCGATTCCTTCATAGCTAAGTATTCGCTATAGTTTTTTACCACCACCACGATTTATGATTTAATTTATTTTAACGTTTGAACTATCACATTTATTAAATCATTATAACTATAAATATATCAACGGTTGTAATTCACTTGTTTTGTCGGAAACTGCCCGACTATTAGCCGTGTCGCGCGAACAGGCTCATGAATAAGGGCCCGGACGGGTTAGAAACTAGTCGGGCAGTTTCCGACAAAACAAGTGAGTTACAACCGGCGATATATTTATAGTTTAATAATTTATGTTCAAACTTATGTATATTGAACAGTAAAATTACAAGGGTATAGGTATAATAATAATAACATTAATAAACCAAATAACAAACAAACATAAGAATTAAAACTTCCGTGAATTCCTGGAAATAATTTTATTTAGTTTATTTAGTAAATTTCATAATAAATTAATTATTATTTATACTTAATTGTTATTGATCAATTCAAATAGTACACTCATAGGAAGCTGAATTGAGAAAAAAATATATATAATAATTAGCTTGTGACCGTGACTTCTTCCGTGTGGATTAAGGCGGTGGGGTAACCTAAGTTTCCCCCTTTTTGCGCGTTGACAATTTCAAAGATTGTAAAATACTCAGAATTATACTTTTCACCAATGTGGCCAATCTAGTGACAAATCTTGACAACAAAATGATGGTCATTTTAGACTTCAGATAAAATACTCAGAGTTTTAGACATATTAATTATTTTTATTGTAATATCTAATTATTGATAGAGAACAAAGGAAAAAATAATTTGTATTTTTCTTCGTCATATTCTAAAGCGCCACTTCAAGTTAATGAACAGTTAATTGTTCTTTCTTGGTACCAATTTGTGCTCTACGTGCTAGAGATAGAGGTAAATATGATATTTAAAATTTTAGATATTCGCTGACTATGTGAAGCTACTCTCAGGAAGCATTTTCAGAATTGGGCAAGCTAATTATCATAATTATTGTTTGAATTAAGTATATACAAAATGTTATTACTATCTATTATAATTCAACTACATAGAATAATATGGCAGTGTAATTATATTTCTACTAGTTACTTATACTTTGGCAGTAAACACTTATTGTAATATATCCTATACTAGAAATACCTACTTATGGAAACATCACATTAAAATTTTATTGCTTTAGAGTTCATATATTACTTCTAATAAACACCGAAATATTGTATAATACTTTAATTTTCTTTGATGCAAGAAATTATGTACCTACTCTAACCTCACCTCTCTAGAGGATGCCCGCAAACTTATCCTCAGAGAATTTAAAAGTAGCCCTATTACTCCACGTCTTCAACTATATCCATACAATACAAAAACAACGATCTGTTGCTCCGTAACGGCATTACGCATTGATAATATTAGTAAAATAAAGGGGTTAGAATATTTTTGTATACCGTTCCGCCATTTTTTTTCCAAATTACGGCCACTCATTAGACCGGTAGAAATCAAATTTTTTTTTAAAATCTTTATTTTTAGAGATTATTCGCTTATCGAATATGCCTCTCTGTAGAATAACAGAATTAATAATTAAATATACAATAATATAAATACATTATCCACTAATCATAATATTATATGGTACACAGCAAAAATGGCCAGGATTGCCATCGAAACTCGAGATATTATTCTCTTTTTCGATGCCAATCCTAACCATCTGCAACACTTTCGCTGCTTTGGCTGAAAGCGGGTAAGCCAACACAGTGTTGAATAAACCGACAGCGTACGAGTTTACGGAATCCCTAAAAATTCTCCTTCTAAAGTCTTCGTTTCGAGTCGAATCAATAGTTGGCGGAATCAATACAAGCTAGTATTATATTATGAGACAAAATCTTCTAAAGCGTCAGGTTTCCGAGGTATAAGCTATCAAAGCTCCACTGGTGGTTCCATCATCGATTAGATTATTAAATTGATAGATTAAAAGAAATAGAAATGGCGGAACGGTTGGTAGGCGAAATATTCCGACCCATTTATTAGATCGCCAATGCGAAACAATCCTAATCCATACTAATATTATAAATGCGAAAGTGTGTCTGTTTGTCTGTCTGCTATGCTTTCACGGCCCATCTGTTCAACCGATTTTGATGAAATTTGGTACAGGGATAGGTTATATCCCGGGGAAGGACATAGGCTACTTTGTATCCCGGAAAATTCAAGAATTCCCGCGGGAATCAAAAAATGTATCTGTACGACCGATTTTAATAAAATTTGGTACAGGGGTAGGTTGTATCCCGGGGAAGGACATATCCCGGAAAACTCAAGAGTTCCCGCGGGAATCGAAAAATCTTGGTACACACGGACGAAGTCGCGGGAATCATCTAGTTAAATATAATAGTCAGGAACAAATTACTGCCAGCAATACAATTAATATTATCATTGTTACAACCTACTATATTTTTAAACATAGTAATACTACACGGCTTGGCTTATGAGTTAGCGCAATAAAACTCGCAGCAAAATTAATGTCCTGGGCGAGCGACGCAAGCGACGCGACGCGATACAACTCAATAGAAAATAACAAACTTATCTACGCGATAACGTAGGCCACGGGCAGAGTCAGCTACTCTTTGATACTGTCGCGTCGTGTCAAATCACTTTGTCGCGTCACTCACGTAGGACAACGCCCGAGCTAGCTCTGACTTGCACTATGTGAACACTTGTGCAAGAAATTGTGGCAAATACTTTTCACTGGAACACTCGCAGATATTAATTTATTAACATTGAAAGTTGACTCTTGCAAGTTTTATTGCCAGTGGACACAAAATCAGAAGTAGGATTGTCCAATACAAAATAGATGAAAATGTACCATAAACCCATGAGTTACGCACGATTTACATTAAATGCGCTGCATCGAATCGCACCGCAATGCATTTTACATGCGGTAAAGGAAATTAATGTGTCCACACATGCACTTCCATATTTGCATGGACATGCGGTGGCTCACGAAAGCAGCCGCCATATGTGCCAATGTGTTCCTACGCGCGTTCAATGCAAATATAAGACTTTAAAGCATATGTGTAGACACATTAAATTCCTTTACCGCATATAAAATGTGCTGCAGTGCGATTCGTTGCGGCGCGTTTTTTTTTTTTTAATATATAGGCTACAATCAGACTTGCTAGCGTTTGATGATAATCGCACTTTAGAACGCCCATTACTTCGTTCGCAATATTAGGACGAGTACAATTGGGTATTTGACAAATAGACGCGTCCTAAGTATGGGATTTATATGAAATTCTGAAATATGACGTCATTAAAATTCGACGCACTTTTTTACTTTAATCGATTGTTTAAAATGGTTATTCAAGATAAAACTATCAGGGGACGTGGATATTACTTTTAGTGGATAGATTTTTGGGAGATCCTCTATTTAATAATCACAAAAAAAATTTTTTTTTTATAGTAGTCAAATACCCAATTTGCAGCGACAGCCATGGCGTTGCCATGGTAGCGCAGGGAACGCCACTCAAAGGCTTTTCGTTTGCCTTTCATTGACATTCCGTGCTTTACCAAAATTTTACTCTATGTCCTTGTGTTAGAGTGCAATTCACTTATGTATAAGGTTAGTAGAAATATGGTAATTGTAGAGGAAAATGGATCGTATACCCCTCTGTTAGAGTCCGCAGTTGATCTACCTTTAGATAAGTGCGAGAAAATTTGCAACTCCAATAGACAGTAAAGAAAACTAGGTTATATTCCTTTGCATTAGAGTGTACATCAGTTTGCTCTTAATAAAATTGTTATAACAGTAGACGTTAAACAAAAATTGAAAATCGACCTTATGCTACAGTGACGGTAAAATTTAGTACGAGAAATAATTGCAACACCAGTAGACAGTAAATGGACCTTATGGAATGGACCGTATGCCTTTGTGTTAGAGTGTACATTAGTTTGCCCTCTTCGCAATAACAGTAGACGTTAAACAAAAATGCACCTTATGCCCGTGTGTTAGAGTGTACATTAGTTCGCCCTCAATATTAGGACAAGAACGAAGTGCAACAGCAGCCAGCAGTGTGATACGGCGACGGCCGCGTTGCCATGGTAACGCTGGTACTTACCATCAGTGAGAGTTCGCTGGTGACGGTGTACTGTGAAGTTCAATACGGTGGGTACGTCTGAAGTGACCCTTACAGCCACTGGTGGTGGTGTCGAATACCTGCCACATATAGTTATTCTGAGTACGGAACCCAGGAATTGGCTGTTACTGGCAGATTGATTTATTTGTCGTGAACACAATATGAACATGCATTCTGCCATTTCTGGTGTACAACATTTATAATTGTTAATATCTAACATTTAACATTATTATTATACTTTAACATACACACATTTAACATTATTACATTGATTGGATTGTAAGATGATGCATTATAAAAAATACTACCTGAAGCCGCGAAGCGGAAACTCTTCAATTTTCAGGGATAAAAAGGAGCCTAGGCAATAGGTATGTGTTATTCCAGACTATAATCTATCTCTGTGCCAAATTTCAAGCCATCAATACCGGCTGAATTATAAAATTGAGCCAGTATGGCGTGATTGAGAAACAATCATCCATCCATCCATCCATTAATACAAACTTTCGCATTTATAATATTAGTATAGATTATTATAGTTTGCTTACCCAGCCGCCACTGCAGTAACGTTGTACTGTCCAGGTAAAAGCATTCTCCAGTAAGCGCCATACTCGGTTGTCCTCACAGTGTGGTTGATGCCTTCTACAGTGATTTGAGCGTTCTGGAAAAAAGTCATCAAGTGCGTGTCAGAACACAAATAACGTAGGGTTCCGTACTATGCTAATGAACAGCACAAAACAATCGCAAACAATACTTATTTGTTCGATAAATGCCAGAAGAGGGTCATTGTTGTTATACCAGAACTTGGGCTGCTTGATGACAACCGCAAACGCTAAGAGAATTTTGGAAAGGAATATATAAAGACACTCACTTTAACTGGCACCCCAGTTTCATCTAACACAAATCCTCACACTCATGAGTTGACTCAGTAAATGCCAACAGAAGATTTTTGTTGTTGTGCCAGAACTTAGTCCGCTTCATGACATTGCTAAACGCTAAGATAACTCTAGAATGTTCGAAAAGGAATAAATAAAGAGACTCACTTTGACTGGCGCCCCAGCTTCATCAAGCACAAATCCTCATACACCAATATTAGTCTGTTCGATGAACGCCAGTAGAGGGTCTTTCATGTTATGCCAGATCTTGGGCCGCTTGATGGCATTGCCAAACGCTAAGATAACTTTAGAATGTTCGAAAAGGAATAAATAAAGAGACTCACTTTGACTGGCACCCCAGCTTCATCGAGCACAAATCCTCGCACTCCAATATTAGTCTGTTCGATGAATGCCAGTAGAGGATCCTTGTTGTTATGCCAGAACTTGGGCAGCTGGTCAGCGGTTGGGTACTTGCAACAGGACAACTCGAAGGTTACTTCGAAGCTGTTGGAATGGAGGTAGTTGAAGTCTTGCATACCACCTATCAAACAAAAGAGGAACAATATAAATATTAAGAGGAAACACTGGTTATGGACTCAATTATTATGTATTCCTTATTTAATCACACAGACACAGTAGCCATTTTGACATTACAAACAAATCTCCCCCCAAACGCTTCCAATAGCACTGTCACTCTCGAGAGCCGTAGAGGTAGTAACTCAGTCTAACAGAAAAAACAAATAATTTTGTCATTCGAATGAATAATTATTTTTATAAAAAACTTTGATTTTTCAATACGTTCATTTTTGGTATTTAATCCAAATTGATTATATATGACAAACACACACGATTGGCTACGATTTTTTCGATAGAAATAAGTATTTTCCAAAGTTTAGATTTTTCAGTTTTTATTAGGACACGGTAGAGTTTTCCCTTATTTTTTTTATGTAGATAATTTGAATTGTCAAAAATATTACGCGAGTGTAGCATTAAATAACTCTAGTTTTATATAAAATTGTATATTTTGTTATTTTCCTCCAATTGCGGCTAATATTCCTTTAGGGCTTTTTCCTGTTTCCAACGTCTCTACATTGAATAATATTGTTTTCACATTCATTTCATTGTTTTGGGCTCTTTAATCTTTATACTTAAACAATTTTACATTTGGTTCTTTGTTTTACGATGCCCCTGGCGCAGTGTTGAGCGCTGTTGTCTTAACGTGGGAGGTCTCGGGTTCGATTCCCAGCAGGGTCAATTTGGGAATTTATAATTTCTAAATTTTCTCTCTGGTCTGGCCTGGTGGGAGGCTAAGGCAGTGAGTGGCCAGTTATCACCCTACCGGCAAGGACGTAACGCCAAGCGATTTAGCATTCCACTACGATGCCATGTAGAAACCGACTAGGGGTATGGGTTTAGTATAACTGCTATGTTAGTTAGCCCGCTACCATCTTAGACTGCATCACCACTTACCATCAGGCGAGATCGCAGTCAAGGGCTAACTTGTAGTGGATTAAAAAAGACTTGACTTGTAGTGAAGAAAAAAATAGTTAAGCGATTTGCTTCCTCGTTCCTAATTCGAACCGCTAGGATATGAAATGCCCTTCCGGCTTCCGTTTTCCCCTCCTCTTTTAATTTAGGTACCTTCAAACCAAGAGTGAATAGGCATTTTGTAGGCAAGCACGTTCCACCTTAAGCTGCATCACCTTGCATCACTTGCAAGCATAGTCTGATTGCAGCCAAGCGTTAGCCAAAAAAAATGGCAGTCATAGGGACTGACGATAGAAGTGAAAACGATTTTTTTTAATCTAATAAAAAAATAATTAAATATAAACCTTAAGACGAAGTCATTAAAGTTTAATTACGAATCATACTTAATATTATAAATGCGAAAGTGTGTTTGTTTGTTGGTTTGTCCTTCAATCACGCCGCAACGAAGCAACGGATCGACACGAATTTTGGTATGTGTATGTATAGTTCAGGACCTGGAGAGTGACATAAGCTACTTTTTATCCCGGAAAATTAAGGAGTTCCCGCGGACATCAGCTAGTGTACTATAATATTATACTTAAGACCTTTTGTCTTAAACAGAACGGTGTCGATCTCGCGTATTCCACATTTTTACCCCCTTCCAAAAAGTGATCAACGCGCGTAAAGAAGTTTTCACTTCAAAAATACCTTGTCGACTTGTCTTACTCGTGTCTCGTCTTACCTCGCACAGAGTACCAGAAGGCGCCATTGGTGACGCCATCTTTGAATTTCTCGGGTAAGCACACATCGCCGCGGCGCATCTCCGCGTGCCGAGACGCGTACACATCCGCCAGGTGCTTGAACAGAGCGTCGTCGGGCGTTTGGCTCTCAATGCAGCATTCCTCTTTACCACTGGAATATCGAAAATATTTCCTTAGTTAAACTTTTAGACTGTGTTAAAGTACCTGGCTTATTCTCTGTCCAATCATTTATTTTACTTTTGGCAGCTGGATTCAATGATGTTTTAATCATTAGAACGTTACTGATTCAATTTGACACATTGATTTTTATCTTTGTTCAACATTTATTGTTTTATAAACATACCCAAGCATTTAAACGACTAATTTATATACCACAGTATAATTAAATAAATAAATAATTAATAATCCTTTATTCAGCCAAAAGAATACAACTAAATGAAATATATTACATGGAGCACCACAGTACAGTAAATGTAGATGAATTCGTCAGGTCATACAAACTATCCATCGCCAAAGATGTATGGTACTTAAAGGACTATCAAGAAAGCTTGCGTTGCAGCTTCGTCAGACTATTTTGAAAAGGAAATTCGTAGTGATAATTACTGGATAAGTATACGAGTTACGAAATATCGGATAAAAGAGCACGTCGCTTCACTATTATAAACAAGTGCATATAATTAAAATTTTTAAAAACACGACTGCTCTGCTGTAGCCCGTTTAATTTTTCAAAAAATTTATAGCCCGTGTCACTCGGGATATTGTAAGGATTCTAACGTTACCCCATACATGCAAATCTGTTTAGACATTTAGAAGTTATGGTGGAATAAAGAAACTCACATAGATAAATACACACATACATACACGAACCCTGAAAACATAACACTCCTTTTTTTGGGCATTTGAGTAACAAATTAAAATTTTACTAGCCTATGTTACCCTGAATAAGCTAGGGATTTTAACGATACCTCATTTATCAAAATCGGTTCAGGCGTAAGTATAGAAGTTATGGTGGAATATACAAACTTACATACATACATGAACCCTGAAAACACTCCTTTTTTCAGGCAGTCGTATAAAAACGATAGGTAATTATGCGTCTATGAAGTATTGCATTTGACTGTCGGTGTCTGTCAATATTATTATGACACTTCATAGGCATGCTTACGTGAAAAGTAAGATAAATGGTTAGATAGATTAAAGCTTATTGTCTTGTCTTTATAAAAGGGTATACATGGCGTCATCATAAGGGTAGCTGGCGACGATCGTTTCGCCGTGCAGGTTTCCAGACAGAGTGAACTGCTTCGACAGAACCCATCGCATGAGCGCCGCGGTCTCAGGCTAACGAACTCCAAACATGCAAGTTCTCGACGTTTGCAATGATTGTGCTAAATTGTGCTAAAAGTACTTGATTTAGCTAGTTATCTTGTCTTTAAAAGGGGGTGTACCTGGTAGACATGAGTTCGATATACCAAAACGTAACATATAACGGATATGTGTTAGATATCATACCATATCGATAACTTTATCACAAAAACTATATCGACTATCGAGTCAAAACCTACTAGCGCGCGAGAACGATGCGAACACGTACGAACAAAACGCAAACTTCACAAAGGATATGAAATGAACCATATTCGCTACCTCACCTCTCTTTCTAAGTTTACTAGTATAAAAGAGATGAAGCGAATATGAGTTATGAGAATATAACTTAAGCCCTGTTTGCGTGGTTAATATATTTTACTGCACTAGCAATAAGAGTTAGTTTCTATTGTATAGTTACGATCACGGTTTTGGCGGCTACGGCTACTCGATATTAGTGAAACACTTTATTACAAAATAAAACTACAAGTCCAAGTAATAAGGTTGAATTTGAGTTGTTACAATATGGATACATTTATAAAAGGTCTGTATATAATATTGTATATACAATCATTGTAAATATGACGATTTTTAAATGCGCCAGAAAAGTAATCTCAATTAACAATTTTTGACATTTACTTTTCAAAAACTTTTCTGCTAGTCCTAAGCCTAGTAAAGCATGAAGGGAAATCGCCGTAGTTACAAGTAGCTAAACTGATAAATAACTATAAATATCTACCTAAGACCTGCATCGATATACTGCATAACTGTAAATGTGAGTTTGCGTTTGCGTTAGTTCGCATTCGTACCTATTTGCTCAACTGTACTACTGATATCGAAAACCGTTTTTCATATCGATATGAAAACTTAATATCGGATATGTAGCCGATATGCGAAATAACTGAAAACGCCCATGTCTAGTACCTGGCGTCATCATAAGGGTAGCTGGCAACGATCGCTCCGCCGTGCAGGTTCCCAGACAGAGTGAACTGCTTTGACAGAACCCATCGCATGAGCGCCGCGGTCTCGGGTTGGCGGCCTCCGAATAGGTATTCGTCGTCATTCGTCTTGTTCTTGTCGAATTGGTCCGGAAAGTCCCTGTTCAGATCTTTCTTGTTTGCGTTGTTCCTGCCAATGTATTCTTTGAGTGACTCGCAGTTACCTTCCTGAAAAAAATAAAAGAATTACTCAATTATGAGTTGGCGACAGTTAATTACCTCTCCGTGTCATATACTTTCTGTAAGTCTGATAATAATCGGCGCGATAATTTCGCCGACTTTTATTACCGATTTCGTGACCGACTCGACGTCTGAAGTCCGAACCATTCATTTCCACTGACAATTGGATCGTTTGGGACGCGCCGATTTTGTGTTCGACCTACTTTTTGTAGGAAATGTGCGTTTTTAAGAATCTGTAGGTATTTTCTGAGATTTTTGTAAGAATCTGTAAGTATGTTTCATTTATTGCCCACAAAAAATCGGTCACCGATTGTCAAACGTGGACGGAGCTCCCTAATTGAGTGCTCTAGGACCGTCGACCATCCGAACGTCTAAGGGCCTGCGCCCATAGACGGAACGCACACAGCATGGCACGGAGTTTTCATGAGTCGAATAGAAATATAACTATATACTTAGTATGGCAATAAAGTTGATAATCATCGTAAAAATTTCAATAATATAATCATCGTTAATACAAAAACACTACAGACACTAGTGGTATGCTTATATAGGCATTGAAATTTCAATTTTATTGTCATATTGTTAAGTTATATTTCTATTCTTCGGGGGAAACAACCCTGCCGTGCCGTCTATGGGTGCAGGAGGGGCTTTACCGTAGGTACATAAAATATGATACCTACTATTTGCCTACTATGTACATATTAGTTATTATTGAGGGACGATTCCGAATTCGGAGGTTCAAATTTGGCCTTTTTTTGCTTCCTCCGTGCCTCGAAGAGCACGTTAAGCCGTCGGTCCCGGTTATTAATAATAATAACATGATAACTTCATGATAATAATCGTAACAAAGACCTAAGAGTTTTCTCTCTCTAATACTCTTAGTAGAATCGTATGCGGAAGGACGTGGGAACCCACCGCATTACTTTCCCAGGAAAACTACTACCATTATTTGATGAATGGAAAGGGGTCACGACCCTCAGTAATGAGGAATACAACGCAGAGAGAGAGATTAGTATTACGTAAAGCATCTTATCAAATAGGTCATAGGTTTACATGTTGTGGTAGGTAACTTAACCAGAATAAAGTATTGAACGTTATTGTTGAAATGCTTTGAAGTTAGGTTAAAGTGTATCTGTACCTAATCGGTACCCAGACTCAGGGAAAAATTACTTTTATCAGCATATATCGAGGCACGTGAGAAGTTATCGCTTGAAATGAATCATGGATGCCAAATAAAAACAATTGGGTTTTTGACAACTACACACACTTAGTGGTCAGATACCTACCTACCGGGTGGTTTTTGACCCGTCTGTGTAAACGTCTATCGTATCTACAGTATTTTTGTGTATTCCGGTATCTGAGATGTTGATCTCATAATCTTTCTCGATTATGTGTTCCTTCCGTGTTTTGTCACAGATCCATCCTAACAGTGGACACTTCATGTTCTCACCTGACAGTATCCGGGTGTGTGTTGTGTTTGTATCTTTCCACAGCCCATAAGTCTTAATCCTTAGCGCTGCTTTTGTATAGCTTAACACGGCTCTAATTTCACCTTATTCTCTTTTAATTGGGAAGACGTTGCCTGCTGATGTCTTTGAGCCCTAGGGCTCACGTCTAACGCTTCCCTAAAATGGCATTCTATACGGTGTCGTACCGGAACGCTACATTGGTAGCGGATAAAAAATTGTGCTGTTTAAAGAATAGTATTTTTACTAGTCAATTTCTTTGCTTGGCAATACATTCTTGCCGGTTTGGTGGTCAGCCTCTCACCATCACCAGACTAGAATCAGTAAAATCAAATCAGGTAACTACCTAGGTAGTCTAAATATCTAAAAGGAAAAGATGACTTACTGACTGATCTATCAACACACAGCTCAAACCACTGGATCGGGCTAAAATTTGGCATACAGATAGCTTTTACGATGTAGCTATACACTAAGGATATTTGTAAATTTAGCGCCTAAGGGGGTAAAATAGGGGATTGAAATTTGTATGAAAATCAAACTTAATATGAGCGAAACTGCAGGCAAAAGCTTGTATATTATAAATTCTAAATCCCGGCTATCCATCTTCCAGGGTCTCAGGCTTGATCCCGGGCTGCCCCTGCCGGGATTCGAGCCTGGACCCTCCTACCTATAAAATCAGAGTGTTTAATAGCAGGGCGTCAAAATATAAATTAGCTTATCCAATACACAACTGATAAAATACAGTTGTATTACGTGTAAATTAGAATTTAAGTAGGTGGGTAATTATTACATCATAGAGAAATGCGACATTGTGGACTGGTTTAGGAAGTTGATTGATTGAACTATGAAATTGTAATTTATTTTTATATACTTAATACTAGATGACTGCCTGCGATTTCATCCATGTGGTTTTTGATCTATGTATATATATATATATATACACTCGCCGGCATATTTAGCGGAACATAAAAAAAAGGTTTGATATCAGTATCATATAAGGTTGCTGGCTGGTTTATGCGTCATTTAATTTAAAAAGAAATATTTTCAAATTAGGAAAACAACTGAACATCACATTTTATGCAATTGTTTTAATTTTATCCAAATACACCTTATCTGGAGCGAACTTCGAGTATTTCTTCCTTCTGAGTTTGATTTAAAATTTCATTGAAATACTGTTTTTTGTTAGTTTTTTTTAATCGCGTATCTTTCTGGAGTTGATGACTGAATTATGCCTGACTTAGCCCCAACGGAGATTGCCAGGGCACTCGAAATGCGAAGAAATGGTCAAACCTACAGAGTGATATCCAGAGATCTTCGTCGACCAGTTTCAACGATCCATCGCATTATCCAACGGTTCAGGGAGACCGGTACTTATGTGAGAAGAGCAGGACAAGGCAGAAAAAGACGCACTTCGAGTAGGGATGATCGTTTCATTCGGCTTCGTGTACGTAGGAACCCCCGTTTGACGGCCGTCCAAGCCCGACATGAGTTAGAAGCAGTGCGGGGTGTAACCGTAAGTGAGCGTACGGTACGAAGAAGGCTCGAAGAAGCTGGTTTGGGTTCATTTGTGCCCGCCAAGGCTCCAAGGCTCGAGGTAAATCATCGTAGAAACAGGTTAACTTTTGCTCAGGAACATCGACTTTGGAACGCGGACCAATGGAGTAAGGTATTGTTTAGTGATGAGTGCAGAATTCTCTTAAATCAAATTGACGGCAGGCAAAGAATATACAGACGCAAAGGAGAACGATACATTCAGACAAATTTTGAAACTACAGTTGCATACGGTGGTGGATCTATAAATAATGGTTTGGGCGGGCATTTGTTTGGGAGCTCGCACAGACTTGGTAGTGATTGACAGAGGGAGTCTGACTGCAGACCGCTATATCAGAGAAGTTTTAGAAGAAAATGTCGTACCGTTTGCCCCATATATCGGTGACGATTTTGTTTTTATGCAGGATAATGCTCGGCCGCATACCGCTCGGGTAACTCAAGCTTATCTTAATGATATGAATATCACTGTAATGGAGTGGCCGGCGAGATCACCGGATATGAACCCAATAGAGCACGTTTGGGACTTGCTGAAAAGAAAAGTTAAGTCCAGAATTCCAGCTCCTGCCAGCGTGGGTGAACTGCGAATCGCCGTAGTTGAGGAATGGCGGAGACTATCCCAGGAGACCATCGATAACATCATTCTCAGTATGCCTAGACGGGTAGAAACTTTAATAAGAGCACGTGGAGGAAATACGCGATATTAATCACCATTTTTCTAATTTAATTAATTGTTATTTTAATATTAAATTTTAACTTTTCCCGGTTACATGAAAAGTTCAAAAATGGACCATTTTTCACAAATAGCCTTTACTCGCGAAATCTGTTCTTAATGTGATCTCATTTTAAGTAAAACAAACGAAACTTTAAATAACAAAAGAAGTGTAGTAAGTAGATTTTAAAATAAAACCATATTTTTTTAATTATGGACCTTTTTTGCATGCAGTAATTCATGCACATTTCAAACCACTGGACTGATCGGGCTGAAATTTGGCATGCAGATAGCTATTATGATGTAGACATCTGCTAAGAAAGGATTTTTAAAAATTTAACTCCTGAGGGGTAAAATAGGGGTTTGAAATTTGTATAGTGTATGTGGACGAAGTTGCAGGCAAAAGCTAGTATTTAATAAAATAACAGAATGTTTCTTCTGACTGAAATTTGATATTTTCAATATTTAATGTACTTACCTCAATGTCCTATTAGTTTTATCCTCCCAGTAACTATAGTATAGTCATAATATTTATATTTACGTACACATATTTTAATTGCTATAGTTTTGTTACCAGTATTTATATGGTATACGGCTTGTTATTATCATCTAAGTTACTAGTTGAACTTTAGTTACTAATATCTTGAAGAGAACGAAGACCAGACAGCAATTAAGAGCAAGTGCATGTGCATAAATACCACAATGACCCCTGTTATCAATGCATGCTGCGTTGATAACATTCATTAGTATGTTGACAACTTGACAACATAAACAAAATTTTCCAATACTTTAGTAAACCCAAATAGCTTTTTTCCTAAGACTCCATCCATAAGGATTTAGTTTTTTTAAAGATCCTGAAGAAATTTCTCAAAATCTTCTTCAATTAAATTTCTGAGCAGAATCATGTTATACAGAAAACATACATTACAATAACATGCTGTCTCTATTTTACTGCTGTTTGAACTAACTGCTGAGTTTGTTGCTCGCACTTTGCAGAAAAATCTGAATTCCAAACCAGTGGTAAAATCCAAGTGAGTCAAAATATTTTCCTTCTTGGGATGTTAATTATTTTACAGCAAAAATACTGACCTCAATTTAAATACATTTTTAATGCATTACTATTTTATGTAAGTACTTAATTGAATTCTACATCTGTATAAATAACTACAGCAAATAAACAAAGTAGTTGTACATTATTACATACTTTCATTACTTTTTAGCTATTTACTTAGTATTTTCTTTATTTTATGTACCTACTCATTGTACTTACTTAATACTTAGTAACAAAAAAATATTTATCAGTCTTTATAAGTATATTGGATATTACTTATAATAATGCAGGATTACTTATTGAACTGATAGGCCTTATATTATTTACAAATAACAACCATTGAAAGATCAGCAGAGCGACCTAGTAACTTTTGCATCAATCATTGATACATCGCAATCACCTCGGATTGGCTGAATTTATGGTATTCTTGCTGAGTCAATGGATTTCGTCCAATAGTGGAAGAGTGTTAACCAATAAGAGGTGATTGCGATCTATCAATGATTGATGCAAAAGATATGCGGTCGCCCTGCTGGATTACTCAGGCAAGATAAGAGAATAAAAGAGTTGTTACCTATCTAGATAGGAGATAATCTAAGTTGTAAATAATATTATCTGCACATGCAAATAAATTATCATGACAAATCAATAAAGCGGTAAATGCACATTAATCTTCATCTATTATATAAAAATTAATGTCTGTATGTTTGTTAACTTTACATTTTTGCATTGTTCATACAAATGAGTTGAAAGTTAGTAATTTTGTAGTTGTTGCTAACAAGACTGAAGGTTTCTGCTTTTGTACCATCAACATACAATATGTGGAAAGTGCAAGATTCATAGCAATACACTAAGCATTAGCTAGGCATGAAACTAATATTATAAATGCAAAAGTGTGTTTGGTTGTTGGTTTGTCCTTCAATTACACTGCAAAAGAGCAATAGATCAACGTGATTTTCACACAAGTATAATTTGAGGGAGATTCACCTAGGCTACTTTATATCCTGGAAAATTAAGGAGTTATCTTAACAGCTACTTTTATAAATAATCCATTTCACTATTACAGTAGTGTATCCATACTACTTTTATAAATGTGAAAGTGTGGCTGTCTGCTACACTTTCATGGTTCACCTGTTCAACCGATTTTGATGAAATTTGGTACAGGGATAGGCTGTATCCCCGGGAAAGATATAGGTTACTTCTTATCCCGGAAAATTAAGAAGTTCCCGCGGGAATCAAAAAATCTTAGTCCACGCGAACCAAGTTGCGGGCATCATCTAGCACTTTATATGTAATAAGCAGATAAGTACATACTTACAACTCAAATAAATTAAGTTAAAAACCCATACTCACTTTACTGGCTTCAAATCCATCAGGGTTCAAAGATGGCATCAAATGAACATCAGTAGTATTTACTAGTTTCGTGACCCTGTCGTCTTTCCCATAGTTCAATAGCAAATATTGGGCCAAATATATCATCAACTCACGACCAACTGATTCATCTCCATGCATATTCGCCACATATTTGAAGGATGGCCGGTCTGGGTTTACATTTTTAACACCTTCGCTGATTTGAATCACAAGAAGTTGACGTCCTTCGACGGATTTCCCGATCGAATATACTTTTGCAAGTTCCGGGTAAGATGTCTGTAATTTATCAAACAGAGTCACTAAATCCTCATAATTCGTATACTTGGGACTCTGTAGAAAGGACTCATCGTCCTCGATGGAGCGTGGCACACATTCACTAATTAATAAAGTAAATATCACAAACAAAAACTTGTACAACGAAATCATGTTCGCGACAACCGTCCATTCGATAGTAATTTTCTGCTTAAAACAAGTTTTGTAGTAAACAATTCACTCGATTCGCAATGCACTCATTATGCACGACTGATAAGCATTGCTAATTAAATAGAAATAAGAATACTAAGTGTTTATTCACGATAATCTCGGTTCACCGTTCACACCTTAACAACATGACACAGGCCACAGCTGACGTAAAAATGAAATTCACCGACCAGAAAAAAAATGAAATTCGAATGCAGTGTTGCCAACCAGTACGGAGCGCACCCCCCTAACAGCAGCTTTTAATCCCCCTGTTTCCCCCTAAAACTAACTTGAAATCCCCCTAGATTTCGCTAAAATAACCTTGGTCCCAAATGGGCACTTTTTTTTGCGGTATATTGAAATGAATAAAAATACCACACTCACAAAATGAAATGAATGTTTATTTCCGTTGGACATTATATGTAAGTAACATAAAATCTAAAGAAATAAGTCTTAATTTCATGTTTCAAATTTCATCGACGTCAGGATAGTTATCAATTATTTCGTCCAAGACATGGCTATCAAGTTGCGTTTTACTATTGCCTGTATTTTTAAAGTCATACATATTGACGTTACGTAATCTATATATATAAAATTCAAAGTTCTGACTGACTGACTGACTGACTGACTGACTGACTTATATATCAACGCATAGCCTAAACTGCTCGGGTTAGAGACTTGAACTTTTTACAGTAGCTTCCTTTTGTAACGTAGGCGCTCACTAAGGAAGGATTTTTCAAAATTCTACCCCTAAGGGGGTGAAATAGGGGTTGAAAGTTTGTATGAAAGTTCGTCATTTCTCAAGTTATATCCATGAAACTTAATATATGAGTTATCGGTAAAAAATAAAGAAATACGTGTTTCACAGTTTTTGAAAATTCTACCCCTGAAGGGGTGCAATAGGGGATGAAAGTTTATATGAAAGTCCTTCATTTGTCAAGTTATAGTGATGAAACTTAGCATTTGGGCTTTCAGTTAGATATGCAGAAGTATGTGTTTCACCATTTTTGAAAATTCGAACCCCAAAGGGTTGAAATAGGGGATGAAAGTTGGTATGAAAGGCCTTCTTTTCTCAAGATATTTTTCAAGTTATATCAACGAAACTTGGTATTTTGGCTTTCGGTAAAAAATAAAGAACTAAGTGTTAATCAAAATTTTACCCCTGAAGGGGTAAGATAGGGGTTGAAAGTTTGTATGAAAGTCCATCATTTCTCAAGTTATAGCCATGAAATTTGGGTTTTTTTGCTTCTGGTTTAAAATAGAAAATGCGTGTTCCACAGTTTTAGAAAATTTTATCCTTTAGGACGTTAAATAGAGAGTTTGTCTTTCAATCACACCGCAACAGAGCAATAGTTCGACGTGATTTCTTGCATGGATATAAATGAGGACCTGGAAAGTGACATATTTATTTTATCCCGGAAAATTAAGGAGTGCCTGTGGGAATTTAAAAACTTAAGCCACGCGAACGAAGTCGCGGGCGTCCGCTAGTTAATTACATATGTCGTATTTGAACGGCGGCCTATGTCAGAAAAGACGGGTGACGCGTCGGGAACCGCGTCTCATTTTTCTTTTTAAATCAGCAGAACCACTGACCTTTAGTAGGTCACCGTCTCTGCTGTAGAACTACTACTAGAACTAATATCACAAGCGGGTGCCGTCCAAATGAGGCACTGAAGTTAATTAACAGAACTAGATTAACGTCCATCACGGATTCCCGCGATGCCCGATCTTGACAATATGACCACCGCAAATGCAGATACGTCACAGATTGCACTGAAGGTTTGATTGAACTGAAGGTTACTATTTAAATGAATGGCTTTAATCACTGATTTTAATAGCTGCCTAGTCTATCACTGGCATTTGCAATCACTAAGTAAAATACCTACAAATGCAACTCATAGAAACACTACGCCACTATAAGACGTAGGTTGTAACTAAAATCAATGCTTCTAATAATTAATCCATCACTGGCTTGCAAAAGCCTTACTATTGTCACAATTACGGAAATCACTAATAGCAAAGATGATCAAATGAAATACTACGATTATTACCATATTAACCTCACAGATTCTAATCTTTAACTACTTTAAAGAAACACCGATTTAGATGTTTAAATTCAGATAATTTATTCAAATGATCAAATCAGTCTACCCCCAGCTCGGAAGGCCACTCTCACAGAGAAGAGCTGGCGAGAAACTCTGCGGTAGCTCTTTTTAAAAGGTTTGACAATCATTTATACAATATTAAGTTGGTTTACGATATTCAAGATCGAAACCGATTCACAAATATTTATCACAATGTGAACATTATTTTAAACAAAGTTAATTTAGTCAAAAATCAAACATAAACGTGGCAAAACCTAGGCACACAATTACAAATGGAAAATCAAGTAGAAATTGGTCATACAACCTTTCGCTTACCCGACTCCAACAATAATGATCATAATCGGCTATTACAATGCTTTTAAAGCGCACTATCGCGCCCCCAACGGCAGCTCGCGGCGTTACAACAGCCGACTCGCTCTGATTGGTGGAACGGTATGGCGCATGAACAATACAAACTCTTATTATTGGTAAGTCAGTTAACCAAACTCTGAAATGAGCTAAACTAGCTTCTTAAATTATCTAAACAAATCATTGTTAGATTTACGAGTAATTAAACAGCAAAATCTCTGCATAAAAATAAATAGGACACTAACTAGTACATGCGGCCAAGACTAGACTTTTAAATCTGTAAACTCCTCTTTAAATCTCACGATGTTAGAAACAATTAATAAACTTTAACAATAAATTGCTAATATTATTGTCAGTCAGTCATTGTCATTGTTAGTTGTCATATTATCATAAAACTAATCAGATCGGGTTGCGAGTTCGACGCCCTTCTGGCTTCTCCCCCGACATATATTATAATCAAATGAAATACATAATTTCTGGAAAGATCAGAAAAGAGAAAAGCACATATATGAACACAAACACAATTCCACGTAGGTCGACTTACATCTTACATTATTCTATTTTGAATGATAATATGAAATGCAAAATTTTGTTTGATACCCATAGAAAATGCCCCCAAAAAATGGTTTCCGCCCAAAAGTACCCCTAGAAAAGTTTCGCCGCTAGAAATACCCCTTTCCACTTAAATTGCCCCTAAATTTAGGGGGAAAACCCTCAAGTTGGCAACACTTGAATGAAAGAGATGAAAGTTCAAACTTCAAAGTTGTCAGTTGTCACTCGACAAAAGATAACACTGACGTAAGTTTGAGGGAACTGGGAAAGTTGTCTGTCTGTTGTACCCATTTGGTACAAACTTAAGCCATAAAATCAAGAATAATAATAATAATAAGTTTGAGGGATGTCGAAAAGCAAGTTGATTCGAAATGGCTTTATTTTTAGTAATCAAAGATGATATCGATTTTACACTTGAATCGAATTAATCATCACGACCGTTGAAAGTTCAAATTTATATTTTCTGTAGTCAGCTAATGAAATGTAGCTGGCCCTAAATATGCTTGCTGCTTGCAAATAATTAAAATGTCTCCTTTGGTTAGCCTGATGTAATTACTTAATCTATAGCAGTAAAATTAAAAAGCTATTTTAATGTGCTGAGTAAATAATTCAGCCAATCTTATTGAATTATTCTTTAGATTCCATTAATTTCCAACGAAATTCGGATTTAAGTAGTAGTAGGTCGGTTCGATATCCCAATAAGCTTATTATATCAAAGCAATGTAAAAGTACATATTTGAAAAGCCCTTGCTGCATGGCTATTAAATTATATAATAAACTTCCAACAGATTATGAAAAAATGACATTAAATATGTATAAGAGAAATATTAATAAATGGCTGTTGGAAAAATGTTATTATGACAATAAGGAATATTTAAATTGACTTGTTTAATTTTATTTTTTTATTTTAATTGTTTTTGTTTAGACTTTTTGCTTGAGTACCTAATTTATTATTTTGTTGAAAATTTGTAATAATAATTTAATTAACGGTTGGGCTTTAGTATACTGGACGCGGCGGAGGGGGGAGGGAAGGGGAGGGGAGGGAGGGGGGGAGGGGGTGAACCACCCCTGTAAGCCAAACTCGTCGAATCCTAATAGTTTCCGAGATATTAATTTTTTTAATTTCAAAATGTAGAGGCCAGTTTTACTGAAATTCGGGCTTAGCTCTACTTAGTTAGGTGTCGAGTGCTTAGTAGTTAATGGGAGAAGCCAGGGGATACCCTCCCCCTCCCCCTCTCCTACCCCTCCCCCCACATATACTAAATAACAACCGTACATTTTTTTTATTCCTTGTAGTAGCAAAATATGTAATAAAGTCTAATAACAATAATATTGTAGTAATATTATGACAACTATATTCACATATATGTTTGCTTTAACAATTCTTTATTTACTTAAGTCCGGTTCGGTAACCCATAGGAACCTAAGTGCCCGGCCTGCGGCCGGGCACTACCTGTATATTTACGTTCAACCCTAACCTAACCTAGCCTTTTGACAAATATTTGTTTTTTACTTAAGTTCGGTGTATTAACCCCATACGAACCTAAGTGCCCGGCCTGCGGCCGGGCACTACCTGAATATTTATGTTCAACCCTAACCTAACCTAACCTTTTGACAATTTTTTTTTTAACTTAAGTTCGTAGTATTAGCCCAATAAATACCTAAGCGAGCACTTATTAAACTGCTCTGATTCCATCACAGCCTTCTATCACAACTGTAAGGATTTCTGGTGGTCGTCTTTATGGGCAGTTAAAAAAAAGTTGTGGGGGAGGGGGAGGGGGGGCGGATGCGGCCTTGGTAGGTTAGCCTAGTCCTACCTAATTCCCTCACACCATCTTTCACACAAACAAAACAAGTAGAGATTTGCATGAATTTCGGGAAAACTAACCTCAAAATGTCGAAATTTCAAAAATTAATTTCTCGAAAACTACCTATTACGATTCGACGGAAAATATTTTGGCGTTATGTTTATTACATTAATACCTTTCTGTAAAAAAAAAATGAACTGTCTACTGCAGTCTGCACGTCACATATACTTTCCAATAATCGATATAGACATTGTTTATGGTTTGAATACGATTATTAGCATTTTGTGATAGGTACTTTATAAGTTCGGAACGGATTTTATTACGTACAACGAAACTTTAGTACGCCAACTAAACGTCAATGAGTCTGTAATCTATGGCAAATGTCGTAATAAATAGTGAAAAGTGTTGAAGAATTGCGAATTTTCAAAAAATTATTTCTCGAAAAGTATTAGGATTCGACGTAAAATATTTTAGTGCAAGGCTTAGGTACCACATGAAGATCTTTCTGTAAAAAAAATATGAACGTCCAACTCCGCGTCCAGTATACTAAAGCTGAGCCAAATACCTTATTATTGTACAACATTCTATGCAAATAAATGATTATTTGAGTCGTCTAGTTTCAAAAGCCACTAAAATAAGTTTTGCTTATTTTTCACAAACTAGTAAAAACTTCTCGTCGTCGATAAATGTTATAGACAATAATCTTTTTTGTATGATATGAACCCACAGAATATGGCAACACTTTAAAATCCCTTTTCCGCAACAAATCAGATAAATAAACAAAAATATGGATGTTTTTTGTTTTATTTTAGCGGCTTATGAAACTCACTGCTGATATAAGAGGAATTTGATAGTAATATGTCACTTTTTAGTGGATTTTGCAACTGACAAAATCTTAACAAAGGATGGTGTTATACAAGATATCAACAACCATCAAGATCAACCAAAGTAAGAAAGTAGGTGAATGTAGCTTTTATTAAATCTCATAAAAATTGAGAATCAAGTAATTTCTTTTGATTGATAATATATAAAAAAATAATGATAAATCTGTTATAGGCATGAAATAAAAGGTTTTATAGTGTTTTTATAATTTAATTTACATATATTAAAAATAAAAATGAAAGAATTTAAACGTGACAAATATTATCCGTAAATCCAGCTTCACACAAATCAGTCTCTTCTGACAATCTCAGAAAGTCTCCCGTTTCAGTGGTACTCATTCGCTCCATTACAGTTTTAAAAAAAATCAATTCTTCCAAATTTTTCCACTCATCTCCATAGTGTTTTTTAAGAAGCTTATCTACGTCTTGAATTTTGGCTTGTTTTATGTAAACACGGTTTGGCTGGATTACTTGAGGATATATCATAGTGATTTTTTTATTTTTTTTTGTGATAGTCTTTTTTTCGCGTATTTCGTTTCTATATGTCTCTTCACCCTGTACTAAAATGTTTTCTGTTTTCGTTCTTGTAATAAAAAACCTTTTTGTTTTCATAAACTGAAAATGCCAAGACGTAGTAGGTTTAATGATCGACTCGTAACTTTTTTTCCAATCAAATACAGAAATTGATGCTAGATCTTTGCACATACCATTTTGTTCTAAGACAGCTGCATATTCGGATGGAGAGGTTATCACTTCTTTAGTTTTCAATGTTTTCTCAATTCTGGCAAACAACCTGTCTGGAGGTATAAAGGAGTGACCTACAACAGGGAAGATCAGCTCTATTTTCTTGATATTTATTGGGGCTTCTGTATACAGCCATTTACCAAGCATAGCTATCATGCCTGTATTTTTGTTTTGCCCGGCGCAACCGTCGGACACTATTCGTAGAATTTTTATTTTATCTCCAAATTCAAAGTTTTTCAAGAAATCGTAAACTGCACTAATTATCTCATTACTACCTTTGCAGTGTGAAGTTTCATCCCAATAGTAGGAATGAATGTTATTTTTGTCCAGTTTTGCCTTTGAATTTCCCACAACAATGGCGAAGTGGTAAAAGTTGATTTGACGACTGTAGTAGGCTGATTGGTCCGGAACTTTGGGCATTGCCTGGTTTTTTTGGCAATCGAAGGTTATTGTTTGAATAATTTCATTTTCTTCTCGCAATATTGCATAGAAGGCTTTGTATTTAAGGCGATGAATTCTTTTTTCGACCATTAGTACATTTTTCTTGGAAGCGTCCTTCTCAGTTTTTATGCGTTCTAACAGTTCAATGCACGTTGAACATACGTCTGTTCTAGGATTTCCAAAGCCTATATTATATTTAGTATTAAAAACATGTCTGAAAAAACTTTTTTTAACCCTCAAATCCTCGTCACGGGCAGCGTTATACATACGCCACATTTTACATATTGACAAGCCTGAAGCAAGATATATTCTAGTGATACTTTTCGAACGACAATAGTGACTCTCTTGTCCCTGAAAGGATTCGATGAACCATTCGACGGATATTTTTTTTGCTTCGTATTTTTCTCTCTTCCTGTCACCTCCACGCTTCTCTTCTGGCATTTCACCTCCGCTATTTAAAAATCTGTTCATTACGCCCTGTATTCGATCTTTCTTTATTATTAGTGCTCTCATGAAAGTTTTTTGACATACCGGTATTTTAGTCCCATTTTTACTAAGTATAGTGTACTTAATAGCAACTTTTCTTTTGCTGCTGGGGTTTAATGACTTAGCTTCTGAAATACTACAATATTTCAGTATAAAACAGTCTTGCTTCACTTTCGTGTCACATTTGTAGAAATTCTTGTGAAATTTTCTTATTTCTTGACATGTTAATTCAACACATCGAAACGCCTTTTGATTGTGCCCACACTGTGGAAACTGCGGCAAGCTTGAGGGTTTGTACCTAAAACAGAAATACCATTTTAAAATAAAAAGTTCAGACATAAATGTTGCTAATAATAAATAAGTAATACTAATAAGTAATAAGCTATTTTTTTCAGACAATCTCAGGCTTAAAAAACTGCGATTATAAACTAAAAATAATCAACATTAACAAAATTTAATGTAGGTATTATTTTAACAATAGGTCAATATTTTTTTGGTTATGGCTTCTGAGTTACCACATATCCACCAACTTCACGTATCTTTTCTGAATTTATCAAAAATAAATAAAATGACTACACTCCAAATGATGCATAATAAATAAACATACCTACAAAAGACATATGAAAGGAAACGTTCATATTTACATGAATAATAAAATAATACATGCTGCAGTTTTATGTTCCATAGTACGTACTGCATAATACCATTCTTGCTAATGTTGATGCTGATTTTTAAGGATGAATCACGTACCGTTTTTCGCGTAGAATCTCACGTTTCCAGGTTGCTTTATTCACAGATCGTTTCCTTGTCTTTTTTGGATCACATTTTCTCACAAATTTCATTAAGTCCTCCATTTTTAATTCATAAAATCATTAAATTACCAAACACAGATCTACACCACACAACAAAAATCGCCATCTTGTTTGCATAGTTAAGGTAAGGTCACGTGTTAAAAATGACGCGCTACTATTGGTCAGTCAGTTTCTAGGGGCTTTTGAAAGCCACACGCAATGTTGTAGTGGCTTTTGATCCCAATCGTTTACTTTAGAGCTATTTTTGTTTGTGTTTCAGAGGGATTTGACACTAACTGAATGACTAAACTTGAAGTACGAACAAAACGCTTTCACGTAATAATATAAGGTTGATTTTAGGATAAAATCGTTTTAGGGGGTTTTGAAACTAGATGACTCATTTATGTATTTATTTATTTTATTTAGATGTCTAGTAGCAAGATCCTGGCGCTGTCGATAAATTTTAAGCATAGAACAATAAATTATTTTAAAGTCTGAGATCAGACGTAGACAGAGAACAACCAGCGGGGTTCAGTGACACCGTTAAATCTTTGGGTCAACTAAGTTTATGTTGTGGGACTCTTTTAAACTACTCGTATTTTATTATTCTTCCCCGGAATACAACCTACCCTTGTACCAAATTTCATCAAAATCGTTTGAACAGATAGGCCGTGAAAGCGTATCAGACAGACGGACAGACACTCTTTCGCATTTTTAATATTAAGTATGGATGATAAATGGAGGGTAGAGGTATCTCTATCCTCCATAGTTCAAAAAATAATAACCAAGTACGACATTGCGTCCGAGATAAAAAATACTGCAACTAAGATACAGCAGCCACATAATATGGAACTTTATCGCCAATTCTTGAATCAGTCCGATTCAAGAGGTTTTTGGATCGATTCATTGAATCGATGTTGTGTTCAAAATCGCTGTGAAAACCCGATTATTTTACTCTAAGTAATAGATTTTTCGATTAATCGATTTCTGATCGGCATGCCTATCGCCGAGTGCTCGCCTTTGATTTAAAATCAAAGGTGCTCGCACCCTTTGACATAGATAATACACTATTTGATTTGATATATAGTGTATTATCTATGCTTTGATTTTAAAATTAAAATGACTTTTGACACCAGATAAAAGATTTTTTATGTCGAACCCTTATCCTAACAAGAAAGAGACAAGAAAACTTAAATACAATGAATATTTCAAAAATTGACACTCGGAACCATCTTGGAACATTGAACGGTTCACAATCTGTCGACAGTTTACAATATCGCTAGTTGGATTACAATCAAACGTTTTTTGCAATCTTACGGTGACATATATTATATAATATCTACTAGGTACTATGATAGCACCATGATAGCACACTATTGCTTTCCACAAATTATTATTCTGTGGCGCGAGTCTACACGTCATTCAATCATTCATTTTTCGTGGCCTCAACTCATTTGACTCTCCTTCTGTAGCGATGCTCTATCGTGTATTAAAACCATAGAGGTAGTATAAGGTAGGCTATACTACCTCTGTGGTTAAAACCATCAAACCATGCGAAACCTTTGATTAGGTATATAGAGATGGATGTGTTATATTTTACTCAATAATTATAGTTATACGATGCATTTTGTTAATAAAACATGTACTACTATGTTTTGACTAGTCTTACTTATTGAAAGCTACGGTTTTAGAATGAGACAGGTGTATTATGTTATTGCGTGAACGTGTCAGGCAATTGTCATATGACGTCATCAAATTTTGCTATTGAAGCCAATTTTTATATGACCTTTATATGGCGTCTGTATTGCTTCCGGTGTTTTGGTTGTGGCTAATTACCAGTTTTGTGAATATTTTCATAATATTTTTATGTGTTTTTGCTTAGTTTTGTGCAGTTTTGTGTAATCAACAATGGTGAAGTGCTCAGTTGTCGGGTGTCGTAATAATAATATTGTAAAACGCCCAGGAATTTCATTTCCTAAGTGAGTAACAAAGTTGTTTTAATTTTTCTTTTTGTGGCGAGTATTTTAAGTTATTTCAACTAATTATATCTTAGTTTCTTCTTTACTGAATTCAAAACACGCCAATTTTTGCGCTATCCCCGAAAATTTGGATTATTTCATTAGTTTTTGTTTGAGTGCTTATATAGTGTGGGGATTGTATTGTTTACAATTAAATTAAGTATCGATAAAATTAAAATTTCATATAACTCTTACTGTTTCTCACTCAGAGGGCTAGAGAGATGAAATTGAACAGTCAGCTTCTACTTATAATATTGCCAAACTCATTTTAGGCTGTAGCGATGATAACCTTGTGATTAAGACACCCGATCTCCGGGATGGTGTCTCGTATTCGAAAATTACAGTGTCTATTCAAGTGGTTTTTGGTCCCTTCATTGCAGTTATTGTGTATCATTTTAACTAATGTTTTAAAATTGTTTCAGATTCCCAAAAAATCTTAAATTAAGGATGAAATGGCTAAATACTATAAACAGACCTGATTTCAAGCCTACAAATGGAAACATAATATGTAGTTATCATTTTGCGGAGAACGATATTAATTAACCCTCGGTGCGCGAGTCCGACTCGCACTTGGCTGGTTTTTAATTTTTGAGTAATCATTTTTTACCCAAGACGGAACGGAGACGGTATAATATGTACTTGCCCTAAGAGGTGTGCGTTTGTTTGTGCACTTTGTTGTTACCATTTTCCTGAAAACTACTGGAGCATACTGTCAATTGGATGAAGTTTTGAGTGACATTTGGTGGAGCACACCCCACCTATCTTGAATACCCTGGCTGTGCTCTTCATCCGTCTTCGAAATCCTCAATCATCAGCTCTCTCCGTATTTTTCCTCCGAATGAATTTTTGTCTTCTATACGAAACGATGAGTAAAAAAATTTTTTTTCGTACAAAATTTTTTCATACAAAAAACCTCAATTCACGCGGACGGGGTCGCGGGCATCAGCTTGTTCATTATAAAATACGAATACTAGTATATTTCAAAAATTATGTTTAATTATTTATTAAGTAATTATATTTTGATAATTTTATATCGAGTATATAAGTATCGACATAATAAAAGGTATCGATAGTTTCAGCCCTAATGCCCGCATTAAGCTCCGCCCATGCGCCATTTTAAGGTTATAGGAAGCTTCAATTTAAATATGTTAGGGCACATCCTTATCTATATACCTAATCAAAGTGCGAAACCCTGAAATCATGGTTCTTAAGTTACTCACTAGTCACTAATTGTCTGTGATAGTGATTCAGTATCTTAAAGTATAAGTTACTTGTCTCTGATTCAGTTGCCATAGAGTAGGATGTATAAATAAAAGTTCTTAGTTCACTGTTCAGTCAGTTGCCAAACATTTCATATTTGTGGTGGTTGTGTTTTCTTTGATTTTTGATATCAAAATATTTAATAAAATCGAATGAAATTATACGTTGGGATAATCAATAATTCATAATCGCTATCTTATCGTGTGCTAACAATAAAAATATCGTGAGATAAATCACGAGGGCCTTAAAACTAACGTGTCATAATGTGCTACTTTTTGTTTTAATATAAAAAAGTGTTTACAGTATAAATTTGTTAGTTATTTTGGTGGGGAAAGATGCCGTCGGGACGAGAAACAACGATGTCCATACCGCTTACACCAACGAGATCGGATCTATATTGGAGAAGGGTTTTCACTAAGGTAGATATATTGATAAATTATTACTTTGCCCTACTTTAGTGTTTGGTGGCTCGTACACGGACTGTTTACGTATAGTTGCGCATTGTTTACACTGTTGCTGTAATGTCTGTGAGTGAAAGTCTAGGTGAATATTCATGAATATTGGGTATAATGCCCAAATTGACAGCATACCTACCTAATTGATGCAAGTATTCCCTGAAACCGTTACAATGAACTTCTTTATAAAATAAAATAACTACTCACTAGAATGTTAAAAATTTGACTGGTTTAAGGTTTATATTCAATACTGTATTGTAAATCATCATCATCAGCATGACAGGCTTCTCAGACCTGCTCCAGAAGATCCTCTAACCATCTCTTTCATTTGGGCTCGTAATATATTGAGTACTCATTTAATACTCCCACTGAAATTAAACCCTCTATTAAGTATTTAATTTACAAAATAAAAATGTCAGTCCTTTGATATTCTTAACAGAAAGTACCTATAAAAAAATTAATAATAATAATCCCATGTCTATGCGAGCCCTAAAGCCTCCTTTGAATTTACCTATGCCACTGTCACCACTACATTTCCAGGGGTTTGCTGTCCCACCCTATCCTCCACCACTCATTCCGACACATCCTGCCTGGTACTTGTATGAATATAATTACAGTGGATTTCATTTATTACGACCTTGGTTGTAGCGACCATTTACCTATAGCGACGTTAAATCTAAGTCCCTTGAATTTAAAGTATATAGTTATAGGTACTTTAGTACAAAATTCATGTGGCTATAGCGACTTTGGATGTAACGCCGAGTTTGGGTGTAGCGACTGTTTTTAATGAAACATTTGTATGAAATTCCTAGAAATCCCATGCAGATATTGCGACCGGAGTCGGCCGCCAAAGACACAAAGATTTCTTTCTTTCACAAACATTTCTTATCTTTTGTTTACATCCACACAGATGGTCAGCAAGTGTCCAGACCTTTACCTTTTATTTATAGATATCAGCTAAGTAGGTAGGGAAGCGTGTACGTTTCGGAGTTAGATTTATGGTTCATTTACAAAGTGATATTCTGAGTAGCAACTGGGTTAAGTAAACTTTTGAATAGCTTTTCTATAATAAATGACAACAAACTATACATGTGTACGTGTCTGTATCTCTTTACCTTTGCCTGTAACGACTTCCGGATATAACGACGAAAATAGAGTGGTCCCTTCATCGTCGTTATACCCGAAATCTACTGTAAGGTGCAGCGGGGCAATCTCGACAGCGGGAAATTTCAACTAATCTTAATAACTTCTACATTTTACTTTATTTGAATAAGTGCCATCTATGACCGGATAGCTCAAAAGCAATTTCATAATTTCTACATAGATGGCACTGCTAGACCCAATACTGTTTGATCGACACGGCCATTTTGTTTTCTTCTCTTTTTCTTGTTTGCACGTGCTAATTAGTGTCTCATATTTTTGCGAAAAAAAGTGGTAATTAATGTGTTTTTCGAAGATTTTCAAAGGTAAGACATTTAATTAAAGCCTATTTCATGTTTTTAGCTATTTTTTTCTGTTGTAACTTGCGTTTTAACAGCATTTTGGTGTAAGTTTGAATAACCCCACCTGGATTGTAATAGCGGCTAATTTCAACTATTTTGCAGTTGAAATTGCCCCACCAGATTTTATATGGAAATGAACAAACACTAGTGATGTACATGCTTCGATATGTTTTGTCGATGTAAATACGTTACAAATATTTAACTTGTAGCTATATTATTGTAATCTTTCTATTCGCAGGATCGCAACACGATTCAAATCGATGAATTTCGAGGGATTTTTCAATTTCTTACTACTTTATTAATTTATTGCAGAAAAAAAAACGACATACTATAGAAAAAAAACGGACAAGTCATACACAATGGCAAAATTGCAGCAAGCAGTGCAAGATGTCAATAATAAAGTAATGACGAGTTACCAAGCTGAAGAAATATATGGCATTCCTAGATCAACCATTGTAACTAGAGTTTACAATAATCATATGAACGACAACGTTGGAAGACCTTTAGCTCTCGGGGAAGATGTGGAAAGAAGAATTGCCCATAGCTTACATGTTATGGAAAAACATGGTTTCCCGTTAACTAGAAAAGAAGTAGCTGTTTTGGTATCTCAATATGTCCGCCAAAATGGAATCGACAATCCCTTCAAAAATGGTTTGCCAGGAAAAGACTGGCTCCAGGCATTTCAGAAAAGGAACAGTCTCTCAATCAAAAAGCCTCAATCCGTTGAGATAGCTAGAAGAAAGGCTTGCGATCCTTTTATTGTTTATAGTTATTTCGATTTATTAGAAAAGGTATTGAAATAACTGGAAGGTACAAATTTAAGAAGTGTTGTCTGAAAAAATTTCGATTGCAAAAATCTTTGTTTGTAATTGAATACATAATTAGTAGGTGCCTGCCAATTCGACCAGTACTTTTTAAGAATTCAAAGTTTAGTTTTAAGATGATTACCTACTTCTTATTATGACTTTTGTAAATTTTTATATTTGTTAGATTATTAATTGCTGTTTTAAAACTAAAAAAGATAGATGAATCTTGGTCCTAAATTATAAAATTGCGTAACGTTTATATGACCGATTGTAGATTTAGGACGAGGGGTGCTCTGGTTCTCTTTAAATACATATTCCTTTCTTAAAATGAAGTTTTGATTTATGATTAGTGAGTAGATATAGTACCTTTAGTAGATAGCAGACCAAAATTATTTATTGGTGTATCTATCGACTTATTTTTTATTACGTTCCCATCACTATTAACTATGGCGAGCAGTCGAAATTACCCCGCCTAAACCTTTAACGTGTTTTTATTCAAAAATGAGCCTAGCTGCATAAATGACAAGATTCAATTTAGATTACCATCCCTATAAAAAACTCTGCAACTGACTAACATCAAGCTAAGAGCTCTAGAAGAGAAATTATAATTAATAGTTGAAATTGCCCCACGGAGGGGGAATTACAACTATTTTTGCCTTTTTTGACAAAAACACATTTTTAAGCCTATCTATTGAATATTTTTCAATATGAGTTTGTAAAAATAATACACAGATAATCACTCTGGAGCGTCAATACATTACATTTTTAATAAAACTATATCATCTAATATTTTTATACCTTCAAAGTTGTGGTTTAGGTTTTACCAGTCGAGATTGCCCCGCTGCACCTTACAATATATCATTCACCAATTTGTCAATCATCTGAAACTTGTTTTCCAAATAATAAAATCCATTTAATGGTAACCAAGAGATGAGTCCCTGATGGTTTGCTTTTCCATGACTAAGGCATTGGTTAAGTAATTTCCATGAATAAGACTTTCCTTATGATAAAATTACTATATATTTAACTCTATGTTGTATGTTATCATTATCAGTATCACTTCATATTCAATATAAGTACATATACATAGCAGTGATGGTCTGGTGGTTGAAGGACTCATTTCACAGGACAAAACCTATCACATGTTTGGTTTAACATCTTAATAGTGATTGACAAACAACCTACAACCCAAACGACTGAACGTAGAAATTAAAAGTTTTGAAAGAATATTCCTTGAGCACCCTATTAGAGTACTAGGGTGCTCGACTAGTTACTAGTTACTATAAATGTGAACGTTTGGGTATTTGTATGTTTGTAAAATTCCAGGCAAAAATTGGTATCAGATCAAACAACATTCCAAACATACATTCTGGCAGAAAAGAGTTCCTGCAGGAATAAAATACATTAATCCATGCAGATCTAGTTGTGTGGATCATCTAGTTAAGTATAAAATGCCAATTTCCACTATGCTCATAAAAAAAGGATTAAACACGGGATTTATCAGTTATTGAATTTCCGATTGTTGGATAATAGCATTGCAACATTCCACAATAATTCATGCTGTACTTGTATGATAGCGTAATGTGTTTGGAGAACTGCCAAATTCTTTGCTGTTTTGTACAAATAGCATTAATAAATTATTGATAAACCACTTGTTTACTTAGTTACTAAGAAATTTATTATGAAAATCTATCTCAGGAAAATACTTAAATTAAATGCCTAACTAGGTAAGTATCTAGTACAGTATGCACTTTTAAATTTTAACACATATTCACTTACCCCTACCAATCTGTAAAATAGGTATACAGTGGTCCAGAAGTTTGGAGTAGTTTGGGTATTGGCTATTTCCAAATTTAGGACTAACATCAATTTCTATGAATAGAAACACACTATGATGGCGCAAATGTTGCGCCTTTGAATATTTCTGGCATTGGGTATTTACTGTTTGTATTGTGTTTCTACTTTATGGTCATAGCGTTAAGGGCTAAACGGTCAAAGCGCTTCAGGAGCAGCACAGCAGTACGCTCGCGTACGCGTGTATAATTTGTAATACAAGAAAGGTCAAACGCCAATAGTTCAAAGACCAAAGTCTTTGAACAATGATGACATACGGATCTCAGAGACACATGGACATCGTCAGTATAACTATCCTCATAAGTTATAAAAAAAACTGCGGTAGTTTCTCTGGTTACCTAAATGATCAAATCAGAAATGAGGAGATCTGTGGAAGGACTACTTAGATTAATCCAAATAGCTCAACGGATTGCAAAGCTAAAGTGGCAATGGGAGGTACCTATCTGGCAACTGCCGTTTCGACTTTCGCAGCGCAGGATTTAGGAACCGTATAGTTCGCGCCAATCATTTCGTCGTCTCTGAGCTGAGGTGCGTGTGCTTATTTGCGCAGCTCTCATACAAACTCTCCATGTCAACGTACATATTACGCGCGAAAATATGCTATTCTGTTGGATGAGTTTGTTGTGGGCTCTTCTCAGACCAGGGCGCGTTTAGAACCCTCGTAGCTTTAAGTAGTTTTAAGATACCGTAACTGATTATCACCATCATGTGTGTAACATAATTTGTTTAAGTAATTTGTGTCCTAATTTGAATAAATGGATATTGATTGAATGATATTGCGACTAGTCCTGCGGTCAACTTCAGATGCGACTAGTTATTTGATAGCCTGGGCACCTTTCCACCGCGCGTGGTGGTTCCTGGACACTTTTTAGGGTTCCGTACCAAAATGGTAAAATGGAACCCTTATGGGTGCGACTTTCTCCGTCTGTCTGTCCGTCCGTCACACTCGATTATTTCAGTAACTACCGAAGCTATCGACATGTTGTGTATATTAGTGGCCCAAAGACACTGGAATTAAAAAAAATTAGAAATTATTTTTGTTCTTATTTAAAAAGGGGGGAAAATCGGAGGGTTGAAATTTAAAAGTGAGATAACTGTACTGTGTGGGGTATCATATGAAAGGGTTTACTTTGTACATTCTAAAACAGATTTTTAATTATTTTTAGTCATGATAGTTTTTGATTTATCGTGGAAAAAGTCTAAAAAAATACCGTTCCCCCCCCTTATCTCCGTAGTTTACCAATCGAAAAATCTGAAATAATTATGGTCAATAGAAATTTATGTATATTTTACAGGAAAACTATAGCCAATGCTCTAACTAGCATAGTTTTTTTGATATTAACAGTAAACCTCGTACTCGTCGTCAAATAAACATATTGGTTTTTGCCTGATTGTTTGCTTCAGTACCTACTTCTTGAGTACTGAACCCTCGGTGCGCGAGTCCGACTCGCACTTGACCGGTTTTTTAACTTGAACTCCATTATTTAGATATATGCATCGTAGTTGAGTACAACCTACCTACTAAGAACTAAAATACTTAACTATGTCACAGGATGTCTACTCAATTCCTGGAGAGCTATTTGATGACTAACCCATCATCCTGACACTTGTAGGGTATCCATACGTATGACTCACAATAATTGGTAATTCGACATAGTTATTGATTACGATTGTAACTGTACAAACAGGTAAGTAGGTACCATAAAACTACTAGGTGACGTGGTACCACAAAAAACGCCCTAATGAAGCAAACCATTCCAGCAAATCTTTAATAATTGACCTTGCCTGCGATTTCACCTGGTGTAGGGTTACCAGATGACAGAAATTTTCCTGACATATCCGGAATTTCAGCTGCCTATCAGGGAAACAGGGAAAATTGGAAATTGTCAGGAATTAAAAAAAACCGGCCAAGTGCGAGTCGGACTCGCGCACCGAGGGTTCCGTACTCAAGAAGTAGGTATAATTACCTTTGTTAATGAACCACAAAACTAACTTTGTTTGTAGAGGTTTACTGTTAATATCAAAAAATTACGTTTGTTGTATGGGAGCCCCCCTTTAATATTTACTTTATTGATATTTAATTATTTATTTTGAAAGGTAATATACAAGTTAATATTCTGTGAAAATTTGAACCGTCTAATTGAGCAAAAAAAAAAAAACGTTTATTGAATGGGGACCCCTCTTAATATATATATTTTTTGAATTTTTAGTATTTGTTGTTATAGCGGCAACGGAAATACATCATTTGTGAAAATTTCAGCTTTCTAGCTATCACGGTCTATGAGATACAGCCTGGAGACAGACAGACAGACAGACAGACAGACAGACAGCGGGTCTTAGTAATAGGGTCCCGTTTTTACCCTTTGGGTACGGAACCCTAAAAAAGAAGTAAATATAAGAAATAAAATTATAATTGAATAACAAAATCTAATAATTAGCAATCAATTAATTGATTATTTATTCACTAGTAGTTCGCCTCGAACTGAGACCTCGCGGTATCGCCATAACAGAGCGCCATCTATTGACATCATTGTGAAGTTCTGTTAAAAATACTGAAGCTCATTAAAAATTAAATAATTTCGTTTCCTTATAATTTTAGTATTTGTTGTTCAAGTACAGGATATAATTCAAATAATTGATCAAGTTTCAGACTCAGCATTTCAGAAAATTGAGAGTTCTGAGGTCAACTTTGGACGTTAGAAGATCTCAACTTTGAAAGCCCCCCATTTCGTCAATTTTAGGGGAAAAATTAATCAAAATATATTTTTGAACTCTATTCCTAATTATCTTTAAAATGATATACCGCAACCCTATGTAACGATATAAAAATATTTTCGTTCGCATTCGCTTCTATGAGAGCCCCCCTGAAATAAAGTTTTTTATAACTTTTTAAGTCATATTCGGCTGGAGGTCATCGGTTTACATATATTTAAATTTGAAGTACATAACTACGTTCAGTAATTCAGAAGTTATAAGGCTCTGACAGACGGACGGACAAGTGCAAATTCACTCAAGTAGACTCGTAGACCTTTGCTTCGCTCGGTCAATTATTCATCTAAACCTCGTACTTTTCATTGCTGGATATAGCTTTCAGCAACTGCTGGTCTTTCATAACAATTTCACGATCTCAATAAAACAATGATGTTTAAAGAAAATTTAGAAAACATACCAACGCTCATTACGTAAACGCTTGATAAAATGAATCATTGAATTCTGTGTCTAATGAATGTGTCAAATTCATTAATAAAAGTGGTTCGATCATTGTTGATCAAGATCATGCCTATTGAGTTTGAGTGGGCGTAATAAAAATACTTATGACTGGTTTTTGGGGCAAACCGAGAATATATTTCCCGTATGAACAACTGTGTTGTTTTGGAATGTTATTTAAATTTTAAGCACGTAACAGCTGAATACCTTTACCAATTTACTTGTAAACAAAGTCTACGTAGATTATTATAATACATTAAACAGCCTCGTAGGTCAAGTGGTTAGCATTTTCGACTGCGGATGACAATCCTTGTAGTCGACTCAATACTACAGTCCTAGTATCGTATACTTTAATGAATTTCTGAATAATAGTCGCTGTTCTGTAGGGCTAGAGTAGGCTTTAGAGTATTCTAGAGTTCTGTAGACATAATTTTACTGGTTTTGCGCAGGCACAACGAGTAAAATTATGTCTACAGTGTCGCAGTGAAACGTACGTTGAGAGTGATTTGTGTGGTGTGGTGCTGTGCCTGTGCGAAATGCTGGGTGGTGGGTGTCGCTTGCTGCAGGTGAAAGACACGCACTGTACCACACAGATTTGTCTACTGTAGCGAATTAAACTTCTAGTTCATTCATTTATTAAAATTGCCAGACCTCTGTCTTTTAACCTGCTAACCTGGAGGTTAACCAACTAGCCTCTGACTGGCTCATCACTTACCATCTACGTGAGATCACAGGCAAGGTATTTGCTCAATCCATTTAAAGATATTTATACTTAAGCTGCCTGCACTATAGCTTACTAGATGATGCCCGCGACTTCGTCCACGTGGATTGATGTTTTTTGGTTCCCGCGGGAACTCTTTAATTTTACGGGATAAAAAGTAGCCTATGTCACTCTCTAGGTCCTCAACTATACCCATGCCAATCACGTCAATCCGTTGCTCCGTTGCGGCGTGATTGAAGGACAAAACACACTTTCGCATTTATAATATTAGTATGATGGGTACAATAAACAATTGCTTTGATCTTTGATGTGATAAAAAGTAGCCTATGTGTCATTCCAGACTATATTCTATCTCTGTGCCAAATTTCATCCAGATCCGTTCAGCCGTTCTGGCGTGATTGAGTAACAAACATCCATCCATCCAAACTTTCGAATTTATAATGTTAGTATACTCGTAGATAGGCAATTGGCATAGTAGAGTTCAAATAATAGCTTTAAAGTGAGTTAGTAGGTAACTCATCCGCGTTTGCGCTGACCTAATGCCAGATAACCAGCACAATGTGTGCACAGCGGCACGATTCACACATATTTTGTGTGTTTACGACAAACATTCTTTCTTTTTCAAGATAAGGTAGAACTTTACTAAGCTTTAAACTTTTACAGCCTTAGTTTTTGCAACTTATTTGAGAGTTCTCCATGGTGTTCCCAAAGGTCTGAAGTCTGCCAATCCGCACTTGGCCAGCGTGGCGGCCTAATGGAGATTGGAGACCCGCGCTCAGTAGTGGACGGCGATGGGTTTAGAGATTTTTTTAAATCCACTTCAACTTAGCCCTTGACTGCGATCTCACCTGATGGTATTTAAGTTATGGTTCAGTCTAAGATGGTAGCGGGCTAAACTGTTAGGGCCGGTAGTTATGTTATGTTAAATGGTAGTTTTTCAGATGATGAATTTATGTACTTACATATTGCTTAGCTCTGAAACCTGACGCTTTAGAAGATTGTTTCTCATATAATACCTTACTTGTATTGATGCCAGCTATTAATTAGTAATTACCATAGATTAATTTTATAATACCAAGTATAGATTGCTAACTCCCTTATAAAATTTTTTCTAGATTAATACTATCGTTAGATGGCGCTACCAGGCTCGCTCTTTATATGATTATAGTAAAATCGGTGAAATATCGTATTTTCTTGGTTCAATTTGTATTAATTATTTATATAACATTATCAAAATACAAAAATTTGATAAAATCACTTCAGCAAATAGCAAATTTACATTCAACTAATTTTAACAACAGCTTGCACAGTTACGCCATCTCAGATTGTGCGAAGAACTACAAGGTACCTGCGACTTTAATGCGCATTTAGCGAGCTTTGATTGAATGTATGAAGTGAACAGTCTTATAGGTACTGGTTTATATATTGTCTTTGGTAATTACTTAATATCGATTTTATGAGTGGCCATCATTATAAAATAACACGACTAAAACTGTAACGACCAAAGATGTAAAACGGTAATAATTACCTTTGTTAATGAACCGCAAAACTAACTTTGTTTGTAGAGGTTTACTGTTAATATCAAAAAAACTATGCTAGTTAGAGCATTGGCTATAGTTTTCCTGTAAAATATACATAAATTCCTATTGACCATAATTATTTCAGATTTTTCGATTGGTAAACTCCGGAGATAAGGGGGGGGGGGGGCGGTATTTTTTTAGACTTTTTCCCCGATAAATCAAAAAGTATCATGACTAAAAATAATTAAAAATCTGTTTTAGAATGTACAAAGTAAACCCTTTCATATGATACCCCACACAGTACAGTTATCTCACTTTTAAATTTCAACCCTCCGATTTTCCCCCCTTTTTAAATAAGAACAAAAATAATTATTTGTACGCCACACTGTGGTAGGATACATGAAACTTTTATAATTGTAACACCTTTTGTACCAACTGTATTCACAAATAAATAAATGAAATGAAATAATTTCCAATTTTTTTTAATTTCAGTGTCTTTGGGCCACTAATATACACAACTATTCCAAATTTCATGTCGATAGCTTCGGTAGTTACTGAAATAATCGAGTGTGACGGACGGACAGACAGACGGAGAAAGTCGCACCATAAGGGTTCCATTTTACCATTTTGGTACGGAACCCTAAAAATGGGGGGATGGATGGTAGGTAAGCTAGGCTCCATACTTATATATTCAAACCCCTTTGTCCTCCTTTTCAGTACGACCGCGACCATGACGGGCGAATATCATACGTGGAGCTTAAAGACATCATCGAGTCCCGGGAGTACGACCACGATCTACCAGACAATGTGGTGGAGAAGATCATGGCTCTAGCGGATAGAGACAACTCGGGATACTTGGATTTCGCAGAATTCGTGGAAATGATGAAGCACCCGGACCTTAAGGCGGTGTTCGGACATTTTGTCGCGAGATATGTCCACTCTATTATACCGCATCGGGATCCCGTCGATACCATCGGTGAGTCTGCTTTCGAGTATGTACGCCTGGTCCAATGTTTTGATAAATTACTTAAGTACCTAGTACATGTAGTCTAATCTAAAAATGATCGCGTTTCACTAAACGTTCACGTCATTATACGGCACTATAATCAAAAGCAGGCCCAGTGGGAGTTTTTTACTACCATTTATATGGAATTGATCCATGCATACAAATCGTATTTCACGTTAGAAGAAAATCTCCCACTAGGCACCCAGATCTGCTGGCCGAGTGGGAGTTTTTTTTAGGTATTCGATCACGACAACGTTAACTACCATTAATTATGGATTTGATCGAAAAACCAGCTGTCAAGCGCTTGATAATTCCACTCAAATCGTAGTTAACGATCGAATGGGAAGTTCTCCCACTAGGCATACCTACGTGTTACTATACTATATTTGTGTGTAGTTATTGCTATGTATATACGAGCATAAAGACGCTGGAGGCGCGTTCATTTTTGCGTTAGACGTCTAGCTGTTTTTTATTTTATTAAAGTAATGAGGTATTTTTTACCCACTCGATTTGTATGAAATATTTATAAAGTAGAATGCATATTATATTATAGACTATCAATTATTCACCTTCCGCATGTGCAATGCTGTGAAATTATATAAAGATCACACTAGAGAAATGTGCTTTTATTTTTTATAGACGACAGACTATCCAATGAGGCGCAATTTTTGTGAAATAAAAGGTACAGTGTAAATATCGCAATGACCGCTGATTGGCTGACCTGTAGACATGTGTAAGTAATGCGATTGATGCATTACGCGTAATATTACCCGACCGCGTACTGTAGCATTACATATTACACGACAAAATCAAGCATTACACATCACACTAAAACATGACGCGGACAGTGTTTCGCGCTCCCTGAAATCTGTAATTCTGTTCGGTATTCGGTCATGTCATTCGGCATATCTCGGTGCGTGGTTTGAGAAACGTAAGTCGTGCGAGAGAGAGTGAGAGAGAGATACTCGTAGTGCTCGTATCGTAGCTCCATATCGTTTGCGATGTCTCGCTATCTCACTCAAGTAATGTGAAATTTCTCTATCACACCCGAACATATTTTCATTTCATTACATGGCGCACTATCGCCGTCAGCTCGTCACTAGCGCGCCAGCTCGCTGCTCGGGTGATGTTCGGAGTGATGGTAAAATGTAATATTACTTAGTACGAAATGTAATGCCATATGACATCACTTTTTAAAGTACTGTTTTGCGCATGTCTACTGACCTGGCTCCTTACTGCCAAAGTTTAAAGCAATATTACGCAAACCTCACGTACCTTGACGTTCCTAAAATAAGGATTATAATTCTAAAACACAAAAGTCAACAATAATGAAACAATATATGCGATTATTAAGATTGAACTTGTATTTATCTAGGTCCCTGGATAATTATCTTTTCAAAATACTTTCCCAAATTTAAATGTAAGCACATTGCGTTTCGCGTGTTTTTACGACATAAATGACATGTTTTCTCCTTATTTGTTTCATATTAAAACCAACGATATCTCACGTACTAATTGATCAGGAACATAGTCTATATTGTCAAGTTACAGAATAACAACACGAAGTTAAAACACAACAATTTTTCATTCATCAGTTTTGGTATTCACGGAACTTGGACTAAATGTATAACAAAATCTGTACGCTCATATTGCTATCGCGCTTGGACGCGTTCATGTGTCATTAGCCAAATAGAGATAGCAATATACCGGCAAATTTATATTTGCGGTTCGAATAGAAGTTGCGAGCGGCGTTCTCCGGCCTCTTAAGCGTTGTCATTATATGACCCTTGTTCCTATTGGCCAACAACCATTGTCGCAATATGAAATAAATTCCATTTACTTTTAAAATATGTATGCCAATAATTCAGCCAATCACAGCAATTAATATTGTAGCAATGATTGACGCAGCTTTTTCTGAATAGGCTGGACCTCTGTGACTAGTGTGATCTTAGGGTGCCTTTCCAATAGAGATGTGCTACGTTGCTAAGCTGCAGATGTGTGTCGAACTCACCTATAGGAGCGCTTGATCTAGCGATCTAAGCTATGAAAATCAAGCTCATATTATTACTGGCCAAGCTTAGGATGTTTGTCAAACACATTCGTCGTTTAGCAATGTAGCGCATCTCTGGTGGAATGGCACCCTTACCCTTGTAGTTTAGTGTATTTTATTATAGTATGCAGCACGCTGTTGTGTGTAACAAAGCATTTTATTTCTACTGCACATATATATAAAGACTAATTTTGTTTGGTAGACAGGTGGACAGGATTCCACGCGGTGTCCTCAGCAGATGGCGGTACTTTTATATTTTTCAAAATTTTATTGGTGTTGTTGGTTTTTCATTGGTTTACTGTTTCAGATCATATTATAGCATATCATAGACCACCACCCTAAATGTCAATGTTGTGTCTTTGGACTGGGTCATCAGTCATGATCCAGAAGTGGTCTATGATGTCATCATTTTTTTTTTCAAAAATTGGGTTTCCATTATTTTCCATTTTTTTTTTGTTTTCATAATTTTTGTTTCGTGGCCCCGTACTGTCATCTTGGTGTTGCTATATTTTGTTACTAATAATTAGTAATTATTGCTTAAGTCTACTAATGCATGTAAATCGGTCTATCGCATATCTAACCGTGCATTTACACATTCGTCCTCATGTTCATTATTGTCATGGACTAACAGTACGTCACTCGCGCATTTCTTGTGCGCTTCGTGTCACGAAATTAGACCCCTAGAGGCGGCGCTAGTATGATCTGACCCCACGGATAATAGGCATGATGACTGATTTTGAAAAATGGTCAGATTATGTTCGGAAGTATCTACTATTTCGAAAAAATATCTTATTTCAGCAGAAAAATAAAGTTTACTAGATAAAATTAGCATTTAAAATTTAAATTTTAAAATTCACGCCAAAACGTTCGGCGGTGTCATGGCGTCGTTGTGACGTCACTATTGTTTTTACCAATGTACTCTGTGCACTGTGCAGTAAGCAATAGTGTGATTTTCAAAGCTCGAAAACAAACAATTGTGACGTCATTCGCTTCTTTGTGTTTTATGCAATATGGCGGATTGCTGTATTTTATAGTTTTATTTTATCAAAATAAATAGCAATCTCACTCGATATTTAAAAATAAATACGTTTTTTATAATCCATGAATCCTATTTCATTAGATAAATTCATAATTGCATTGATTCTTGGTTACTGTCATCATGCCTATTCGACCTGTTTAAGGAGTTCATAGATGCCTGCACGTCAAAAAGCATGTATGGACTCTATAAACAGTTCGAGTAATACGTTTTAAGCTGTCAAATGATTACGATTTGCTTAGACAATTGAAATGAGAATGTCAAAATGCCCCGTTTTTAGGGTTCCGTACCCAAAGGGTAAAAACGGGACCCTATTACTAAGACTCCGCTGTCTGTCTGTCTGTCTGTCTGTCTCCAGGCTGTATCTCATACACCGTGATAGCTAGAAAACTGAAATTTTCACAAATGATGTATTTCCGTTGCCGCTATAACAACAAATACTAAAAATTAAAAAAAATATATTAAGGGGGGGTCCCCATACAATAAACGTGTTTTTTTCGTATTTTTTGCTCAATATTAAAAACGGTAACAGGTAGACGGTTCACATTTTCTCAGAATATTAACTTGAATATTACCTTTCAAAATAAATAATTAAATATTAATAAAGTAAATATTAAAGGGGGGCTCCCATACAACAAACGTAATTTTTTGATATTAACAGTAAACCTCTACAAACAAAGTTAGTTTTGAGGTTCATTAACAAAGGTAATTATACCTACTTCTTGAGTACGGAACCCTCGGTGCGCGAGTCCGACTCGCACTTGGCCGGTTTTTATTTTTCGGATTGAGTATGGTGTAGAATTAGTCTCACAAACTTATCTGGCCTGTGGGCCAAAATTGGAACGAATTTTTATGGCTGTTAAGTTTTTATTTTAATTTCATTTTTCATATATACTAGCGACGCTGTCACCGGGTCAGAAAAGTTTGTTATATTTTGTATGGTGGGAAATTTAATCAAATATCAAATTCAATTCAAATATAAATATTATAAATGCGAAAGTTTGGATGGATGGATGTGTGGATGGATGTTTGTTACTCAATTACGCCCCAACGGCTGAACGGATCTGGATGAAATTTGGCACAGAGATAGATTATAGTCTGGAATAGCACATAGACTACATACTTTTTATCCCGGAAAATGAAAGAGTTCCCGCGGGAATCAAAAAACATCAATCCACGCGGACGAAGTCGCGGGAATCATCTAGTAGCAAATAATTTCCAACGAAACATGATTAAATTAATGATCGCGCGTTTAGTTATTACTTATTATATACTCGTATGTGATTATTTTTTATCGCGTTACTACAGTGCCTGACCTTAGGTGGGCATTCGATTGCCATGATTCACCGTAGGATGTGTTACCTGCCATGGCCTTGCTCGGCCTTATCACTGATAACGCACTTCATGTGGACACTATTCGAGCTGATAAATAGGTATTTCGATAAAGCTTGACTTTGTTTTCAAATATGACTAAGGCTATGTTGACCTGGGCTAGGTTTGAGAATTTGAGATCCCCCTTAAGAGCCAGCGCGCATGAGCAAATAAAGGTGCCAGCACCTGATGGTAAGTGATATGCAGACCAGATGGTAGCGGGCCAACCTGTTAGGGGTATGGGTTTAATAAAACTGCCACACCCCTAACAGGTTAGCCCGCTACCATCTTAGAATGCATCATCACTTACCATCAGGTGAGATCGCAGTCAAGGGCTAACTTGTAGTGGATAAAAAAAAACCATACCCCAAATCGGTTTCTACACGGCATCGGTTAAATCGCTTGGCGGCACGTCTTTCCCGGTAGATTGGTTAATAGCTACGGCCGAAGCCTCCTAAAAGGCCAGACCAGAGATAATTCAGGAATAATAAATTCCCAAATTGACTCTGCCGAGAATCGAACCCGGGACCTCCCACGTCAAGACAACAGCGCTCAACACTGCGCCAGTGAGGTCATCAAAGGTTGTAATTAATACCTACTTATGTACTGGTTGTTTAAATTACTAATTTTTTTCTAGAGTGTAAACAGAAAATTCGGTCAAACAGGCGCATATACCCAGTTCCAATTGAAGCTATTTCGAACCAGTTAATAATAGTACAAGAACTGGTGACACAAAACCAAAGAGCGCAAGTGACAACATCCACCCAAACAGAACCTCCGATGCGTGGGTAATGAGGCTGGTTTGGAGGCCTCATTCTACTAGTAAAACTATTTGTTTGTATGTATATTAGTATCCATTATTTAAAGTATTAGCATAGCCTAAATAATGTGATACAGTGGAGATGTATGTAACAAGAGGGGAGGACAAGAGAGGGACTAAACCGACCGGCAGAAGGTGGCAGTAGGTACCAACTTTAATTTTATTATTTTGCTGTTTTTTATTAGGGTGAGTCGTTCGGGTATTTAGGTGGTAAGATCGTTAAGCCGTCCGTAAACATCAAGAGCTTTTTGTCTCCATGTACGTATAAGCTAGTACATATAGTGACCTAATGATTTGGATGTTAGCGGAGGAGCCGTTGTTGCGCCTAGGTGACCTAGGGCTTTTATTACTTTTTCGTATTGTCGTATTATCTTGAATTTCAAAATGATAATATTAAGTTGATCCCTTTGATAAAATCGTCGGCCATCTTAAATTGGAAAAATATCCAAGCTTTCCAAAAACTTTAAAGAAAAACAATTGCATTTTAAAAAAATACTTAAATAGTCTTGTAAATAATCCAAAAATGAGGACAACACGACTAATGCATGATATATAGTATTTAAGTTTGTCCTGCCCAGTTCTGCCGGTCGGTCAGTTTCTCCTGAGCCGTGCTTTTCACACCCCACACTAGAAGTCTAGACGTTTCTTTTGGAGGACTGTATGTGTATTTAAACTGTGGAATAAGTTATATACATTATTGCTGTAGAGACAAACGCGTCTAGATGCATTTTCATATGTGGTAAACATAGTCACGTTTCATTAGTTAGTTATTATCTTCTCCATTGCTCAAGCGTAGTGAATAAAGAATGCCAAACAAAAAGTACAGCTTATTACTATGCTACATTATAGTGTAGGAGCTCACATTTAAAATTCACGCAGTATAAATGAAATTATTTAATTTCATTTAGGATAGAACTTGTTTCACTTATGATACGTCAGGAGTCAGGTCGCAGGATACTATCATCACAAGACTGCAATATATCAAAATTTCTGTTTTGAAATTGTGCCTAGATATACTATTAGTCTAAAAGTACACATATTTATATTATATGTTACTATGTAAATAAAATAGTAACAAGTAAATGTTTTGCTTTAGGTATCTAATTCGAATAAAAAATAGCTGTTTAGTATTAATATGGTTAAATAAAAAACATATTATATTTTCGCATACATATCAATCTAACCATTTATACTTGTGATATATATCTTATGATCTAATAATAAATTTATGATCGACTAATAAATTCTTACTGATTATTAAGTAAATAAAGGGTCTTCCAAAAGACCTTTCAAACAATTCACATCCTCGGTTAGTTTTAAGTTTGATATAGCCATTTTAAAAACTATAGATTAAAGAAAAAAAGTATGTTGAAATTTGATGATTTCATTTCATACAAAGTTCCATACTAGAAGCGTTTTAAGTTTGATAAAGAGTTGATGATTTGATTGAGTTGTCATCATACCTGTTGAATCTGTTTTCTTCCAAATTCGTAGGTTGGGCTAGGTCGTTACACCCACATACTGATATTTCTATATCTGACCTTGCTTCGCCATGAAGACCCCATCTGGTGCTTATTATATTTAACTGAATAATTCGAGGTCAACTTTATGAGAGATGTCATCTAAAAGGAAAAATATGTTTAGTCAAGGCTTGCTATTCGTTAAATTAAGGCTAGATTATGATAGTCAATAAGGGGAATTTGATAACCTAGTTATTTTTTTAATAATTAGGCTAGCGCTTGGCTGCAATTATTAATTATTATTTATATTATTTCTTAAACCTGTAATTATTAATTACAGGCTTAAGATCGTTAAAAAAAAGATAAGCTTTCCCTAATCTATATATATATAATTCAAAGTCCTGACTGACTGACTGACTGACTGACTTATATATCAACGCACAGCCTAAACCGCTGGCGTTAGAAAGTTGAAATTTGGACAGGTTCCTTTTGTGACGTAGGCGCTCACTAAGGAAGGAGTTTTCAAAATTCCACCCCCAAGGGGGTAAAATAGGGGTTGAAAGTTTGTATGAAAGTCCGTCATTTCTAAAGTTATATCCATGAAACTTGGTATATCAGCTACCGGTAAAAAATTAACCCTACCCTCGAAATTAAATTCTACCCTCGAAGGGGTGAAATAGGGGATGAAAGTTTGTGTGAAAGTACTTCATTTCTCAAGATATTTCTCAAGTTATATCAACGTAAATTGGTATTTTGGCTTAAGGTAAAAAATAAAGAAGTAGATATGTCACAGTTTTTCAAAATTCCACCCTTTAAGGGGTGAAATAGGGGTTGAAAGTACATAATATGAAAGTCCTTCATTTCTCAAGTTATAGCCATGAAACTTGGTATATGTGCTCGTGAAAATATTCGTGTTTCACAGTTTTTCAAAATTCCACCCCCCTCCCCAAACGGGTTAAATAGGGGTTGTCATTCATTTTTCAAGTTAAAGCTATGAAACTCGGTATTTCAGCTTTCGGTTAAATATGAAGAAGTACGTGTCGCCCCATTTTTGAAAGATCTACCCCCATTGGATTAAAATAGGGGTTGAAACTTTGTATGAAAATCTGTCATTTTCAAGTTACAATTGGTATTTGGAATTTTGGTTAGAAATGAAGAAATACGTGATTCACAGTTTTTGAACTTTTTATCCCCAAGGTTGTTAAATAGAGAGTTTGTCCTTCAATCAAGCCGCAACAGAGCCGCAACGTATCAACTTGATTTTTTGCATGAGTATACAGTTGAGGACCTGGAGAGTGACATAAGCTACTTCTTATACCGGAAAATTAAGAAGTACCTGTGGGGAAAAAAACTTAAACCACGCGGACGAAGTCGCGGGCATCTGCTAGTCTAGTAATAAAATCATAGAAATTTGACAAAATGCGAATGATTAAGGATATCATAATAGATGTTATAGTTTTTCTTAAAACTATTGACGTGGTGCATTCCTGTTTAACCGATGTTAGTATTCTGCATTCGAGAAAATGCAATTATGCTTGCATCTAATCGCATTAGAGGTCTGCTGGCGCCAATCGTCACAAATCCTTGCAATTGAACGCGTTGGGTCGTCGTTAGCCATAGTAATTTGCAATATTTGTCGTCGAAAGGACGTATATAACGTCCCTTGAGTCCCGGTCGAGTGAAAAATAAAAATAAATATTGTCATATTCGTGAAAAAACTGTGGAAAATATAACATTTTTCTGAATATTCTCTACAATCAGTAACGGTTATCTAAAGAGGTCGAAAGTAAATGGAGTTACGTCATCAAATAGTATGAAATGATTACCTTAAGAAATGTGTTTTTAATCGTTACTCTGAATGTGATTTTTATCTAACTGCCCGAAACATGTTGCTTAAGATGTGTAAACGGACTGGCAGTTGTACTGTGTATAAGAATTTAAGTAAATTAAATAACATAAATGGGCATACGGTGATTAAGTTATACGTGAAGAAAGCTTTTGATTACGTCAAAAAGATTATTGAGTATTTTGGTATGACACTCTTATGTTACTTAAAATATATTTTCGGTTTATATATTTGTTTTTTTAGATAGACATATAATTTATTTTCATCCATTGATGTAAGACTTTATTTTATAATAAATTTATAATTTCAAAAAAAAGTATTCAAATTATTCCTTAACTTGATAAAATACAGTAGCAAATATAATATTATGTAATATCTTTTAAATTATATTAACAGTTAGAAACCCTGAACTAAGTCAGGTAGTTTTTACTACACCAACTCGCGCGTGGTTATCCAAGTTACTGCATTATTATTTATTATGTACACAACGCTGTCCTTGACCGTAACCATTATCTTTCACATCACATTATCATCATTATATGTATATCATAAAAATATAATGCTATCATTGAGCCATTCTTTTTTCAATTATTTGTAGATGCTCAGGGTTAAAGGTGATGGGTTAATTGTTTGTAAGCTTATCTAATTGGGCATGTAGTTGCTGATAATATTACGTATGCCAGCGCTTGTTTTGATTATAGTTTTATTATTATAACGGTGATTTTAATGTAAAAGTTTTTATTTTAGAGTTTGTTATTTACTTCGCATATTTAATATACTACAATATTAAAAAATTGCAATCATTCTTACTTGGAAAATTGAATAATATATTTTAATGTTTAATCAATTTAATCGGAAAAGATAAAAATTTTCAATTTAATAAAAGTCTTACAATGTTTAATACTCAATTATGTATTAAGTTAGTGACTAACATAGATTTAAGTGTAAAAAAGCATGCAATACTAACGATATTTTTTTCTTTTTTTACTCCTATCCTCGTCCTACTGTTGTTTTGTTTACCTATTTTATGTGTTTCAAATAACCTAATTTAAAAATTGTACCTACAATTTTTTTTACAAAAAACGGAAAATTTGCAAAATGTTCGTAAATTATACAAAAATGTTTGCCATAAAAATACCGTAATTTCGGCGACGTATGTCTTTAAAATTGAAATTCACCACATTATCTTGTTAACGTAAAATTGTCCTTTCCACACGGGCGGCATAATTGATTTAATACATCCTGTATGCCGTAATGCCACTCTTATGTCGCGTGCTCTATTTGTATTGTTGCCATCTATTTTTGAATCATCTCTAAACGGCAATCAAAACCAATTTCATCCGCGAATAACCTTTACGCTAAATGGAATGGGAACGTAAATTCGCCTATTCAAATATAATATTTTAATAACTTTAAAATTATGAATATAAATATGCGATTTTATAATCTCTTCATGTCTTCGTAAGTTTCTTGCTATCGAATTTGAATTTGAAAAAAAAATGTGGATATAATTTTTATCATACGCGATTAATTGTAAACTTAAAATAAACGACCATCTCGTTGTCTATATCGCGTTTTCCCATAATAATAATGAAATATGCAATATAAACGAAATAATTTGCTTAAATTTTTCAATATGAATTCGCTGTTACGTGAAAAATTTCGCAAAAATAAAAACACAACCTTAATCCATCCCAACCTACCCTCCTTCTTGTGTTGCGTTAACCAGTCCAAAGCCGTAGCACCACCATATTTACGTACACAGACGGCACCTACGAAGAGGAATACAGTTGCTGGCCGCCAGCCATCTGCATGATCATCATATCTATAGCGGAGATCGTTCTGTTCTGCTATGACGCCGCTCAGGGCAAGACTGATGCCACGGGGCCCATCGCGCAGATATTTATATACAACCCCCACAAGAGGCAGGAGGCGTGGCGGTTCCTGACTTACATGCTGGTACATGTTGGGTGAGTAAGTTATATTGTTATACGAGAGAAGTCACAGCACATACAGAAAAGTCCATGACATCTTACTGTCCAAATTCCTGAGACTACGTCTTCCCAACTAATGTCCACTGATAGACGAAGGTCTCCTGCAAGGATTTCCACAAAACACGGTCTTATTGGCCTCGGATTCTAGCTTCAGCGGTCCCCAGCTACTCCTTTCACCTGGTGGGGAGTCGCCGCGCTTTCTGGTGTGAGACCGCCAAGCCGAAAGTTGCCAAGCTGAAGCGTCCATGGGTACAGCACATAGTATGAAGAACCGATAAGCGTTGGGGTCCCAAGGTGCTTTAATCACTGGACAACTCTCCACTAGATGGATGGACGATCTCAAGTGAGTATCTAGAAGCCCAAGCGGCCCAATACCGTATCCTGCAGGGACCCGTATCGTTCAGCATAGGACGACTTGGTTGATACGACGACAATGACCAGAGAGTTCAGAGCTGATCTCAATAAATGTCCAATTATGTAGAAAGATTAGGCATTATCCAAATCAACGCGGGCGGAGTCGCGGGCGTCGTCTAATTTACAGATAAACCACTCAATTTTAGCTCTTAAATTTTGAGCTTAACCGATCATAGTCCTCCTTCCTTCCAGCGTAGTCCACCTTCTGGTTAACCTGCTGGTGCAGTTGTTCCTCGGGGTTCCACTGGAGATGGTCCACCGATGGTGGAGAGTTATCCTGGTGTACTTGGCCGGTGTCGCGGCTGGATCACTTGCGACCAGCCTTACTGATCCGAAGGTGTACCTCGCGGGAGCTTCGGGTGGAGTGTACGCGCTCATCTCTGCTCATATAGCTACTATTATTATGGTGAGTCGGATGGTGGCGCGTGATCCTGGTGTACTTGACCGGTTTCGCGGCTGGATCACTAGCGACCAGCCTCACTGATCCGAAGGTGTACTTCGCGGGAGCTTCGGGTGGAGTGTACGCGCTTATTGCTGCTCATATAGCTACTATTATTATGGTGAGTCGGATGGTGGCGAGTGATCCTGGTGTACTTGGCCGGTGTCGCGGCTGGATCACTAGCGACCAGCCTCACTGATCCGAAGGTGTACCTCGCGGGAGCTTCGGGTGGAGTGTACGCGCTTATTGCTGCTCATATAGCTACTATTATTATGGTGAGTCGTTTTCTTTACGTCTAGAAGTAATTAATCAAGCAGAATCACAGTAGAATATACAACAGGTAACTCAGTGGACGTTTAATTTGTACACAAAATGTCCTACAAATAACTATCAATATCTTATTTAATGTTTAACATTAAATTATTTCACTGCTGCACGTAGGTAGGGATTGCTACAATCCTGAATCCACACGGCTGGGTATACGCTGCCTGGATCCAGTGGTTCCCTGAAACTCACTAGATTATTATTAATTGATGTCATTGTATTATTAGACGTCATCCGTCCCCGTTGAGCGTTAATGCTGTGATTACGGTTCATTTTTTCTCTATTTTCTTGTTTGATTTTAACTTTAATATTCGCATCATCATGAAAGATATTTACCAAATGGCATGCGCGCCACCCGTCAAAGAAATCAGATCAAATATGTTCAATGAGTGGCATACCTTGCCGCCCTAAGTACAATACGTATTTTAAGTGCTCGTTCGTAACACTATACCACAGTATTGGTATCTACTCGTATATACCAATACTGTGGCTATACTACGAATTGTGGCGGTCTTCGTAGTCCGCACATAATCCAATAGATGGCACTACTAGTAGCTTACGAATAACAGGAAGGGCCTGAATCACGATAACGAAGTTTTTTCTGAATTATGGATGGGTCTTCCAGAGATCAATAGTGGTCCCCGAGCACTACACCCGCTCGGAGGATGATTATCCTATTGTTACAGTCGAGTCATATCACCTGCTCCCGTACAACTTAATTTATTTTTTACTAAATTCCAGAACTGGGCGGAAATGGAGTTCGCGATAATCCAGCTGCTGGTGTTTCTGCTGCTCGCGGCGGTTGACATGGGCACGGCCGTGTACGACCGCTACTGGAGACATCTGCAGCAGAACATCGGCTACGTGGCGCATCTGGCCGGCGCCGTGGCCGGTACGTGCTGAGCTATTGATTAAAATTTAAAAAAAAATTGGCAGTCATAGGGACTGCCGATAGAAGTGAAAACAAATATTTAAAATAATTGAAAAATACTTAAAATATAAGTAAAACTTGAAGTACTTAAAATAAAAGTTGATTTACGAATGTATCTACTATATTTATATTTAAGACTTTTTGTCTTCGTAACAACGCGAGGTGTCGGTGACGGTGACGGTCACGGTCACGCGATTCCACAATTTTTACCCCTACCAAAGTGCCCAACGCGGCTAATAGTAGATTAGTAGCCAAGGGCTGTAAGGCATCAATTGCAGCCCGAGATATTTAGGCGCACGAGCGTAGCGAGGGCGCCTATAGTTCGAGGGTGCAATTGATGCTTACACCCGAGCTAACTACTCTGCTTTACATCTCGATTGTGAGGTAAGTAGAAAGCAGCCTCAGATAAAGACTACTCGTTTTTATTTTCGCCACTTCATGAACTCGTCGTAAGTTTTCAAATATCTCTCTTTAGAACTTTCAGGCAAAATATTGATAATTGCTGCTTCAGCTTCCATTTTCAGTGAATCGGGAGTGCAGCTTATATCTTCATCACTTGCAGAATTCATGTTTTTTTCCTAATTAGCACGTAATTATAAAAAAATCCCAAAAGCAAACAAAGTAAAAGTTTTCTTTTACCGCCTTTTTTCATCTTTTTTTAACATTTTTTTTTTCAAGAACGAAATTGAGCTTCGCCGTTCGATATTTAAAATTGATGACTATTATACTCATACGAAGACAAGGCTGAATAGCGAAGCGACCTCTTTTGTCATTGGACTGAATGCATGATGTATATTGCCAGTATGATGGTTAGATGTACGCGAACTTTTTGAAAGAGTGAAGAGTTTTTTTTTAAATTACTTACCGCCCTAGGGCTTTTCTAGCTACATTATTACCCTAGAGCGCTAATTGGTCACCTACAAGCCCCATTTGGGGGTAATAAGAACCTACTTACCGAATATGAGAGATGTAAAGAAGTTTTAACTTCAAAAAACCTCGACGCTTTGAAATAAAGGTCGTCAAACTTATCTGACCCGATGTCATTGTCGCTAGTATCCATTAAAAATAAAATAATAACACAAACTTATCAGGCATAAAAATCAGTTCCAATTTTGGCCACTTCGTCCGCGTAGATTAAGTTTTTTAAGTCCCGCGGGAACTCCATAACTTTCCGGTATAAAAATTAAAAAGTAGCGTATATGCTTCCCCAGGATACAACCTATCTTAGTACTTTTCATCAAAATCAGTTGAAAAGATGGGCCATTAAAGCGTAGCAGACCGAAAAACGCATTTATAATATTATTAGTAGGATATTATAAAACGGGTATCTTTATTTGGCATCGCAGAGTGAATAGGCATCTTCTAGGCAAGCGCATCCCATCTTAGGCCGCATCATCACTTCCCATCAGGTGTGATTGTAGTCAAGCGCAAGCCTATAATTAATGAATAAAATAAAATTGGAAGTATGGATTATCAATTATATTAATTCTCATGTTTTCAGGTCTCCTCGTAGGCATAGGCGTGCTGCGTAACTTGGAGAAGAGAAAATGGGAAAGGCGACTATGGTGGACGGCGGTGGTACTATACTTCTCTTTGATGTTAGCTGGTGTACTCGCCAATATCTTCTGGACCTCACATTTCGAAACTACATAGAGGGAAAAAAGAACTCTCTGCGTCGTATTCCCCATTCCCCATTGAGGGTCGTGGCTCGTGCCCCCATTCCATTCATTGCATAACAGTAGGGGTTTTCTTGGGATAATAATGCGGTGGGTTGCCGGGTCCTTAAGCATACAATTCGACTGAATGAATGAACGAATGAATGAAGTCTTAGGTTAAACAATTATATTAGTAAAAAAATTATAGGACCGTTGGCGTAGCATGCTCTCTGAAGTACTTATAGTCCGATAATCTGACCGTCGCTAGTATATATAAAAAATAGAATAAAAACAAAATCAAAACAGGCATAAATACTAGGTCCAATTTTGGCCGCCGGGTCAGATAAATTTGTGGAACTAGAGGACGAAAAGCATAACGAAAAGGTCAAATTCGGTCACCCATCCAGTTACCGACTTGTCACAACTAGGACACTCGTCCCTCCAGAATGTTCCAGTTGTTTTCTCGGTTATGTCACTTATGTGTAAAGTAGCTTTAAACCGGGCAGCTGTGTGTTTACGTTAAACGATAGGGCGCGGACGCGGTTGCGGAGGTGATAATTTTTAAGAAAATGTAATAAAAATAAAATATAGGTATATCGACCTACAGAGCTAATTTAACAATGCTTGTAAATTCTTAAGGGCAACGTCTCTTCATGATAACTTAAAAAACAACTCCATAAATTTACTTTTAAAAAATATTTAACTTTTCACTTTCTGAAAGCAGCCAATTTGATTTTTTGACGTGACAACGTCTTATAATTCGATAGAGCCGGCTGCACGCACGAAAAAAGATGACGTATGCGGCGTTACCTCGTGAGGCGTTCCATGGCCCTTATTCTCTAACTCAGTTGCTATCAATAAACGAAAGCAACTAACATATATTTTTTATCCATTGAAGGTTTCCTATGAAATGTTACTTTTTATTTCATAGTAAACCTTCAATGGATATTACATATATGTCAGTGGCTTTCATTTTTGATAGTCACTGAGTTAGAGAATACGGGGGCATGTAAGGCTTGAAGTGCAAGCGAGAGCGCGGAACGAGCGACAAAGAGGCACAATCGGCCTTTGCGTTCGGCAGCGTTCGACATCCATCTCTCTCCTACTTGAGTGAGCGATGCGTCTGCGTGGACAGCTGCTATACTATAGTACATTTACATGTTTTGATCGAGTATCAAGTGCAGTGAAAAGTGAATGTGGTGTCAATTGTTTATAGCAACGATAATTACAGCGATAAAGGTAATGTTCTTAAGACGTCACGTTCAACTATCGTCAGTAAACCGACTTTACAGACAAGCAATTTTTTTATTTTAGTTTAAAAAGCGTCTATTTTCCAGAATTTTAAAAAGTCGTAGATCAAAAGTTGTTCAGTATTACGTACAGAAGATACCTAGCCTTAAGAGGTTATAAGCATTTTTAATACACTGTATATCGGGGGAGGGTATCTCCAAGTAAGCAGAATTTTCCATACAAAATACAGTTACTCTAGCACAACTAATTTAGTATGCAGCTTGGTACGAAGGTGTATGTGTGGTAGCCTGGTCTGCGATTTTTATGGGCGTTGATCCACTGTAAGAATTTATATTTACACTGTGCCTATATATGTTCGGCAATTTTAAAGCCATTAAGATTTAAGGGTATTTCCACAAAAACCGCTCGTTTAAGAGGGATTAACTATACTGAAGTAGTTTAATTGTGTGTCCTTGCGAAAATTGATGTGAAATCACGTCGATGCCTTATTTAAAATTTTTGATAAAAGAATTTGAAATTGTTTTTGGAATAGAATTAGATGCTTTCGGAATTCCATAGTAGGTACTTTACTAGCAAGAATACTGACTTTTCTTAGAGATTATATTAGAATATAAGTGCAGGGTTCAAACTTATTGGCGGCTAAGAAGCAAGTTAATTTGACTTCCTCGCAGGTGCATTTGTATTATGGGTGGGTCCCCGGTTCAATCCCCGGCAGGTGGATTAGGGTAATTTTTAAGGAAAGATAACGTTCGGGCTACTTCTTAGCCGCGAAGAAGATTGAATTAAACTATAATGCGTCTAAATTAAGAATCCAATTACATCTGGCACTTTTTGTAAGGAAAATATATTGGATTCTCGTTTTTTAAAGCTTAGCCTGATTGCTACAAAACCTATTGAATCCATACTAATATTATAAATGCGCAAGTGTGTCTGTCTGTCTGTCTGCTACGCTTTCACGGCCCAACTACTCAACCGATTTTGATGAAATTTGGTACAGAGATAGGTTACATCCCGGGGAAGGACATAGGACATTCGAAAAGATCCTTTAACATCCTCGGGGTACAGTATAACGATGCCCTTCGTATTTTATTAAAAATGCCGAGGTATTGTAGCGCGTCGGGCATGTTCGCCGACGCTGGTGTCCCAGATTACTATGCCATTATTCGGAGTAGAATTGCCGGTTTCTGGGAAACCGTCCGCAGTTCTACTAATAAGCTGATTAAAGTCGTCGCTCAGGCATCCCCTGACAACGTGTTTTATAAACACTGGCTAAGTGTACACCAGACCCCTAACGTAAAATGATTTTTCATTTTGAACTGTATTTTAAAATTTTATGTATGTATCTATGTATTTTTTTTATGTATAATTTATACATTGTACTATATTTAGTCATTGTTTTGTTTGTAATGTAAACGTGTTTTTATATGGGTCCCCGACCTGCAATAAAATGATTTTATTATTATAGGCTATTTATTATCCCGGAAAATTTAAGAGTTCCCGCGGGTATCAAAAAACATCATTCCACGCGGACGAAGTCGCGGGCATCATCTAGTTAAATATATATTTCTTAGTAAGACGTTATAGTCCCACAGACTTATCTGACCCGGTGACGGCGTCGTAGTGTATATGAAAAATAAAATAAAAACTGAACAGGCATACAAATTAGTTCCAATGGTGGCCACCGGGACAGACAAGTTGGTGGGACTACACAATGTAGCTCATTTTGTTGTGCGAAATCTCTAAACTAAACTTATAGCTCTAAGTATATTGCTATTCTTTTCATATAGCTCGCTGTGGAAAGGGACAGCTAAATGTTTAGTTTAGAAATGGTGTACAATGGAATTGGCCACAATATGGCGAAAACTTACTCCTTTTCTTAATTTGAACGCATTATAATAAGTATTAAAACATGGTGATTCTAGTATGGTATATTTTCAAGCCTTGCGTTTGAAATTTTAGCCATGTATGTCTAGTTGTTGTTTGTATAATGTAAGATACTATGTTTTCTATTATAATAGTTATGTTAGTTAAAGTATTTATTTTTGTGTTGTGTTTTCCCATCGTGCAATTAATGCTCAACTGTTATTTTACGTATTAATATTCACATAGTTTAGAAATCATACAGTTGAGAAAGTGCATTGTAGAGTCAACATCTTCTGAAGATGCTCCGGTGTCGGAGTGAAACGTACGTTGAGAATAATTTGGAAGATTTGTGTGGTGTGGTGAATATCGCAAGCTACAAGTGCAAGATACACACTGTACCACATAGATTTACCTATTGTGGCGGATTATAGCGAATTAAGCTTCTAGTTCTTTCATTATCATGGACTTCCGAAGTAACGGCTGCTTCTATCCAATAGTTGAGAAAGTAAAGAACTTGCTCTATACAGTGGACACACAAAACAGATATGTACAGAAGGTCGACTCTATAGACTGTACCAAAAGCGAAAACAACCGTGCGCTCGCAAAGTTGGGTTTGAACGGCAATCTCAAACGAATTAAAACTCACGCCACTCGCTGTTTCGTTTGAGATTGCCTTACAATTACATATTTTTATATCACTTGCCATAGCGCCAACCTTCTGTTTATATCTATTTTATCGTGGAGGCCTTAAACTTACTTACTTCCTTCGGCACTACAACCCTTTGTGGGTCTTGGCCTCCTCTACAGTTTCTCTCCACTTTCTTTTGTGGCTGAGGTCTAATGCCATTAATATTTGAAAACCAGCTGGTGGCGCGCGATTTTAATATTACATCACCCTTCCGGTTTACTGTATGATCACTAATCTGTGTTGTCAATGTATTATTTTATTTAAAACATATTGTGTATTCATGGTGTGCTAAATGATCCATTCACTTATAATGTAACAGAATAATACGTCCAAACTAAGAATAGGAAAGCCAGTGACTTCTGTTTGTCAACCGTCGCTTGAAAATCGCGGTTCAACGTTTCAAGGAAAATTATTAATTAAAAATTTGAATCTTCTAAATATAATATATACATCAATTACCGTACGTCAATGTCGCTAAAACTAGAAAATGGCTTATCCTATTTTGATGAATTTTTGTGTGTAATTGAGTGGGTCCCGGGATGGTTTAGATTCACAATTGGACCCGGTAGGTAACGCTTCAATCGGGTTCTAGGTTCAGAGCTCTAGGGTCTGCCGGGTCCATTTGTAATTTTTGGTAACAACAATTATTTTCGGTATAAACTAAGTCTAACGATTAAATTATTATCTTCAGTTAGACTTACGCAGAGATCTATAGAGCGTACTTTGACTTGGCTCAGACTTTACTTAGAAATAAAACGAGATGGTCTTATGAGAGTCATAAATCTGTCTCGTTTTAACCATGTCTTCAGTCTAAGCAAAGTCAAAGTTCGCTCTATAGATCTCACTAAGTCTAATAGTAGATTATTAACCAAGGGGATAAAGCAGTGTCTTCTGTCGCGGGTGACGATTTAAATCGCGAGCGTAACGAAGGACTCGAGGTTTACTCCCGAGCGTAGCGAGGGTGTTAAAAACTTAAATTACGAGCGAAGCGAGGGATTTAAGACGAGTCCTGAGTGTAGCGAGGGATTTAAGTTCACCCAAGACTAAGACAGCTTTATCACCGAGGAAAATACTCTACTTTTCGTACCATTTGCGAAAAAATTAACACAATAATAATATGAGATAAGCATGTATTAAAAATACAATTAAAAGTAAAAGTTAACATTCGAAACATTGGTCCAATTATAATTGATAGATAGAGTTCATAAGTTTTTAAATAATTTTCCTTGGATTTTGTTGGAAGCAAATTATTTATAATGGCGGCAGCATTTGCACTGATGGAATCCGACAATTCACTGTCACTGTCGCTTTCATTTAACATCGTAACGTATTTTTAGAACATTAACTTATTTATAAAAATAAATTAAAATAAACTTAACGTTTATATATTTGAAGAAAACAAAAACGCGGCAAATTCCTAGACTAATATTTTTTTGTCGGGAAAGCAAAGGCATCAAGCTCATACGGCCTCGTCGGTTTTCGTAATTTTATTTAATAATCATAACTGCATAATAAATGCGTATTCCTTTTTCAAAAAGATGTTTAATGCTTTATAGTTTATATAGACTCAATGGTGTAAACACAGATGTAGTTCAGTATAAATTTCGGTAAGTATTCCAAATTTAAATCACATTCTCCCCCTAGAGGATGAATGAAATTCAGTACAATTTTCTTTCCCTGTTTTTAACAGATTAAAAATGACTATTGTTATGTTCGCTTTTTGTGGCATAGAATGTCACTTTTTTGAGCAAGTGGTACGAAAAATACATTAAATCTTAGCTTGTACGCATAGCGCTTGTATTTAAGTAGAGTCAATATCATTTTAACGTTTAAACTATCGTGAGAGATATTCATTATAAATATATAAAAATGAATCCCTATTTCCCTTGGTCACGGCATCACGCGTGAACGGCTGGACCAATTTCGCTAATTCTTTTTTTGTTGTATAAGTGAGGACCTGGAGAGTGACATAGGCTACTTTTAATCCCGGAAAATTAAGGAGTTCCCGCGGGAATAACAAAAAACTTAAACCACGCGAATGAAGTCGCGGGCATCAGCTAGTTATAAATATACATAACCCGGATACACTCACGTTTTTATGTCGGAAAAGTGCCCGACTAGTTTCGAACCCGTTCGGGGCCCTTATTCATGAGCCTGTTCGCGCGACGCGGTCGCTGCTCGAGCTGCTCGAGTGTCGAGCAGCGACATAAAAAAACGTGAGTGTATCCGGTGTTATGTATATTTATATTGAGCCAGTACCAATTGTGTGTAGAATATGAGGTTTACAAGTTGAAAAATTGGACGAAGTTTTGTTCAATTTTTTTAAAGTATTAGATAGCCGTCCTTACTCTTCGTATTATTATTATTATTTACTAGCTGAGCCCCGTAGCTTCGTCTGCATGGATTTAGCTTTAAAAATCCCTGGGAATTCTTTAAATTTTCAGGTCCGCAACTATACCCATGCAAAAATCGCGTTGATCCGTTGCTCTGTTGCGGCGTGATTGAATGAAAAAAAAACAAATTCGCATTTATATATGTATATTATATATTGAGAGTATATAATGTGTAAGTTATTGCCATTGTAAAATAATCTTTGATTCTAAAGCAAAAAAAAATGACAATTTTATTTATAATATTTTTAAGAACGTTATTGAAATATTTGCATAGAAAATAAATTCCAATTTTAGTAAAAATATATTGTGCCATCAGACAACTATTCACATCTCGTGTACAAATGTGACCTTTGCCCAAAAATGGCCTAATCATGTATTTGTATGTACTATGTAGACATTGCTGCCCTACCGGCACGTGCCGCCAAGCTATTAAGCGTTCCGGTACGATGATGCCTAGAAACCGATTAGGGATAACAGCCATACCCCTAAAAGGCTAGCCTGCTACCATTTTAGACTGCATCATCTATATTAAAAACTTTTTTAAAACAAGTTTTTATCGTCCGCCATATTGAATTTAGTGTGACGTCATTTTCATTTTCGTATTCATCTCAGCAAACCTTTTAAAGTTTTAATTGATACCCATATTAAAGTAAGTAAGTAAGTAAGTAAGTATATTGGCATTAAAGTAAGTTTTTTGATTTATTTTAATTCCACACCTGTTATAAGTCAAGTGATATATTGCAGTCTGAGATGGTAGTGGGCTAAGGCTAACCTGTTAGGGGTATGGTATTTATGTTAAACCCATACCCTTAATCGGGTTCTACATAGCTTGGTGGGTACCTAGCCACGGCTGAAGTCTCCCACCAGACTAGAGATAATTCAAAAATTATCTCGCCGGTATCCGACCCCGGGGCTTCCCACTTATAAGACCATATCGCTCACCGCTGTACCAGGGTGGTCGTCAAAAACTAGTTCTCTCTACTCCTGCTTATTGATAGTGCCTTACTTTTGGATCAATTTACAACTTTTGGAAACCTAGTGTATTAAAATTTCAGTATTTCGAACAGTAACTTAAACTTTGTTGTATTCAATGTGACTGAAAAACTAAATTATTTTAAGTATTAAATTGTATTACCAATTAAAACATTTCACTGCGCTGTAAATTTTGTATTTTTGAAACTATTTGATTATATTTCAAAGTAAAGCCTTGGTCAATAAAACATGATGAAGAAGTAAATAAGTAGATTTTTAGTCGTGTAAATTAAGCAAGTTCTGTATTAGTATTCAATTGGCAATGAGATTGAATCGAATTATATCAATGTTAAGTTAAAATATAGCTTTAATTTAAACTAGTAGCTGTTTTCTTTACCTTTAGTCGAGGCGGGTGAAATAATATAGTTATTATTTATTTCATTAATAAACTAATGACATTTGTTTCTACAATATTTATTTTAATTTTATTGTTTCTGTTATAGATGCAGAGTCAATAAGTCGATTGTTTTATTTAGCTTTAAATACATAAGTGTTATTTATTAATTTGGCACCAGCCAGAAAATCAGATGAATTTTTTAAATAGAACTACTTTTAACTATGATTTTCAACCAAGTTGATCGAAGTAATAATAAACAAAACCCCAATTAGATTAATTGTGAGATAAAAGTTTTTGGCGAGTAAAACATTGAAGTTTGAAACAAGACAACCAAGTAAGATAACGTAAATTATTAGATATTGTTATAATATGATTTATTGTTTGTTTAGTTAGATTAATTTCTAATTTGTAATAAGTAATAATTAATTTAAAATTTCTACGCACATTTCAATGTGATGTGTCTATTGAATGAGTTGAAATAAATAAAAGCCATTTTTTGTATAACAAAACCAGTTTTATTTTTTAAACACTGAAACTAAGATGGAATTGTTGAGATTAAGCTATTGACGATAAGTCATTTGACATTTCAAAGTCCAAAAATTTTTACCCACTAACGTCATCAGACGACGCAAAAGACGCGGTCAAACACATTCTTCGCTCAAAATTGAAATGGGCAGGCCATAATACAAAGAGTTGCAGACGAGTGGTCACGCATAGTCACAAACTGGTACGCGACTCAAAACGCAGACGAGGCCGACCTTTTAGAAGATGGTGTGACGACATAGTCAGAGTGGCAGGTAATACATGGTCGAGAGTGGCTAAGGACAGAAAGCAATGGTTGCTAAAGGAGGAGGCTTTTACCGCAATAGGCGGTCCTTACAATGATACTAACATAGTTAAGGAAACAGTTTACTAACCTACTAATTCTTTAATAATTAGATAACTTTCATTTATTTATTGTAATGTAAGAAAAAAAAATATTGTAAGGAAATAAATAAAGCTATATTATTATTACTATTAACATTATCAGTTCAAATAACATTCGAATTTCAAATTCTCGATCGACGGGGACTCCTACGACGACGCGCTTGATACCGTGGCGTACGGAGTTCGCACTCACGGTTAAAATGTCATAATGTCAAATGACTTCGGCTGTGGATTATGGTGCGCACGGAATTTCTGCGGCCTGGCATGGCGCCAAATTTTGGCTCACAGAATTCACACTTGCGATCAAATTTTTGATTTAGGTATATTGCGACGTAGTCAAATGACTCTGTCAATGGCCAGCATTGAGGGTGGGTTTCCACCAGAGATGTATCTACTACGTTGCTATGATGCGGACGTGTCAAAACCACCAATGGAGCGCTTAACATCTAGCGATCTATGAAAATCCAACGTTCCTATTGATACGTTGAAAACAGCCTCATGACGATGAGATTTCACATATCACAAATGTTGATAGAATTTGAGCTACAAATGACTAGATCAATTACTGTGGAAAGGAAAAGGTTCATTTTAGGCCTACTCTTGTACACTCTACTATGAATAGAGGAATATACATAGATTGTATTAAAAATATAATAATTTGGAACAGAAAAGTAAATAACGAGCAAAAAATAAAAATGAATTTCAAGTTTTCGATACGTTTCCAAGATGGCAACCTTCAGCCATAGAGAAGGCAGTAGGCGCGATCAAATGGATCAGTAGGATGTATCAAATATCATTTCTGACAGTCATTGTCAAAATAACGTGTTTTCTTTTGAAATCGTCAAAAAACATGAATCCGCCATTGTTACCCACTCATTATTAGTGTTATAACTTGGAAATATTAAATAATTTTACCACTGAAATTACGACGAATTCATAGATTTGACCAATAAAAACTGGTATATTATTTTATTTTCCCTCATTTCTCTGCTTGTACAAGACTTGGCCTAAGCCCCATACAAATCTGAACCGTCTCCTTTGTCTCGACGATTAAGTTCCTATGGTTTGTCTAATTTGGTATGATAATTTTGGCAGATGCCGTTTGCATAGTACTGCTTCAGTCAGTCTCACTCTTGTCCTTCAATATTGTTACACACTTCTCTTTTTTTTTATTGTGAGATTGGCTTGCGCTTGACGACAACCTTGCTTAGTGCAAAGCAATGATGCGGTCTAGGGTGAGGAACGCGCTTGTAAGATACTGATCATCTGTCAAAATTATCATCCTAAATTAGACAAACAATATACATAATATTGAAAACGTTGAGCTGTTTATCATACCACGGTGTGATGTCGTGTCGTGGCTCGACGATTGTACTTTACAATGCACGATATTGCACCACTCACGGAATATTTAACGCAAAAGTCACCAAAATATTTCTTAATATTCGAGAAAATAAAGTTTAAGATCTACGTACAAATACATATTACAAATTAAACTTTTTTATTTACAAAAATATAAGTAATAAATTAACAAATAAAAAACCCGACACCTGCTTAGTCTGAGTGTTTACATTGCAAATTCAATAAATTATCGAGTAAGTAGCAAAAAGTAAAAACAAATGGACGCAAAAGCTCTTGATTTAAAGTCACAAAATAAACAGACATTCAAAACCCAGGATTGCCTAGCGACTAGTCCATTGTCTAAACTCCTTTTTACCAATCTGGTATTTGACAACAAGTAAAATCAGCAACTTTTTTAAACGTAAAAACGCACGCTTAGTACCTATGGGATGTCGTATGAAATACCGAATAGAGACGTCATCAAAATTCGACGCACTTTTTTATTTCAATCGATAATGAACAGCGGACGTCGAAATTACAATTTTTGGGAGATACTCTATTTAATAATCACTGAAAAATAATTTATTTAAATAGTTGTCAAATACCCAATTCAGCTTTGGACTAGAGGCACTTCTAGATTCGCCTAAAAATTTGATACTTAGCCAAAAGCCGAAGTTTTGGCTAAGTAACTCTTTTAAGAAGAGTGCCTTAACGTTTGACGAGTTTTGGCACTACCATCTCACTGTACATTTTCCTTGTGAGTTCTACGCGTGACATGCTGTTTCTCGCGAACGGTTTCTCGCCACCCTTTACAAAGAAGACTCCTTAAATTAAGAGTTTCATCCCTTTCACTATCATACCTTACTGTGCACATTTTCCTTGTGAGTTCCGAGCGAGACGCGCTGCGTAAACCGCTTAGCGCACAAATCACAAGCGGTTTCTTACTACTCTTTAAAAACAACGACTGCCTAAAAGTTTTAGGCACTGTCATCCCACAGTATGTATATTTTCCTTGTGAGTTCTGAGCGAGACGCGCTGCGTAAACCGCTTATCGCACAAATCACAAGCGAACGGTTTCTCGCCCGTATGCGTTCGGACGTGCTTCTCCACGTCGCCCTTAGAGGCGAATCTCTTTCCGCACACGTCTATCGGGCAGGAAAAGTTCTTAATGTGCAGACGGTTGTGAAGGTATAACTTCTTGTGGGTTGCGAATGTTTTTGAACATATCTGGAATAGAGTATTAGACCAACCTTTGTCTTACAAATCCATATTACTTAAAAATATATAGCTTGTCTGTATATCTGTCTGTCTGCTAAGCTTTAACGGCCCATCAACCGATCTTGACGAAATTTTAATAGATATAGGAAGGGCTTCTTTTTATCCCGGAAAATTTAAGAGTTCCCGCGGAAATCAAAACCTAAATACGTGCTGACAATGTCGCGGGCATCACCTAGTGCCATCACATGATAAGTGTGGAGGTAAAACTACAATTATGTACAGTTATAACATTATGGCAATAACAGTAATTTCAACTTTGCTTTTCATGTTAAGCTAAATCCTAAACATAGAAATTGAAGAGCAAAATTACAAGATATAGTTATAGATAAAGTATGCTAAGTTGCAATTTTAAATCAGTTCAGTTGTTTCACAATGGCGCCCTAAAAGACAGACTGAAAACAAAATCGATGGTAAACTTTCCTCCAGTATTTTTTTAAATTATTTTACTACAGTTTAGCCTTTGGCTGCGATGTCACCTGATGGAAAGAGATGATGCAGTCTAAGATGGTGTCGGTTTAACCTGTTATATTAAACCCATACCCTTAATTGATTTCTAAACAGCATCATACTAGAACGCTAAATCGCTTGGCAGTACGTCTTTGCCGGTATGTTGGTTCTAGCCAAAAAATATTCAACATAGTATTGTCTAATTTAAGTCTGTTCAATAAGTCAGTTTACATTATTATAATCGCATTCAGCCGACATCAATAATTGCTGTCAATATTGAAGAGTTGGATTGTTGCTCACATTTGCTTGATTTATTGATGACTAGCTGATGCCGGTGACTTCGTCCGCGTGGTTTAAGTTTCTTAATTCCCGCGGGAACTCTTCAATTTTCGGGGATAAAAAGTAGCCTATGTCACTCACCAGGTCCTCAACTATACCCATGCCAAAAATCACGTCGATCCGTTGCTCTATTGCGGCGTGATTGAAGGACAAACCAACAAACAAACACACTTTCGCATTTATAATATTAGTATGATATTTCTATGGGCCTAGTTGCCTGATTTAACAAATAAATAAAATGAAGTGATGCGCGGATGGTATCAGAGTGCAAGACAGTTCCATTGTTTTGCGGCGATCCTTTCCACATCGCAAGCATTAAATAATGAAAATTCATGAATAGTCGAATAAATCTACCACTGGTTCGGAAAGCCATTCCTACCGAGAAGCAGCAAGAAACATTCCTCATTTGCCCATTCTGCGTAACTGCCTATATCAGCCCGATTTCTGGGTTGTTAACTATTTTTAGGGTTCCGTACCTCAAAAGGAAAAAACTGACTTAATGAACAGACTCTACCACTACAGCCCATTAACGTCCCACTGCTGGGCACAGGCCTCCACTCTCGTAGGAGAGCGGGAATTAGAGCTTAGACCCACCACGCTGCTCCAATGCGGGTTGGCGGGCTTTAACGACTATTATCAATTATCATCTTCGTGATAATAACCGGGACCGACGGCTTAACGTGCTCTCCGAGGCACGGGGGTGAAACACCGCCAACTTCCTAACTCCGGGCTAGTACTGAGAATTTCTACTCAGAAAAACTCAATACTTATGGCCCGACCCGGGACTCGAACCCAGGACCTCGTCGGCCGCAGGCGAACCTGCTAACCACTAGGCCAACGAGACAGACTCTACAGTATAATTTAATTAAGTATTGATAAACTTACTTCACATTCATATTTAGTGTTGTCATCGTCACACTTTATTTTCTTTTGGCTCGGTGGTTCCTGTGAGCTGTCCGGTTGAGATAGTTCATCTGTCGACACAGCGTCCTCAATAACATAAAATGTTTCACAGACTTCATATATGGTGCCATCATCATCACAGTTTGTATGTTGGTTTGCCGGTTGTTTTGAGCTGTCTGGTTGGATTTCTTTACTTGTTGGGGATTCCTGAATTTGAAAAAAAAAAGTGTTGAATCACAATTCACCACATACAGGGTGAAGAATGGGATATGGTGGAAAAGTATATTTAAATATTAAAGCTATCAAACACTCAAAGGAATTTTGGAAAGAAAAGGAAGGTTTTTCCAAAATGTTTGAATGCAGCTGTTCTTATCGATACTAATATTATAAAATTAATATTATAAAAAGGTAAAGTTTGTGAGGTTGTCGGAGGTAATCTCTGGATCTACTGAACCGATTTTGAAAATACTGGTACCAATAGAAAGTCACATTATTTGTGAGTGCCATAAGCTATATATTAACCCGTAAAATTAGGGAGCTCCCGTGGGAATTTAAAAAACAGTTCATGCGGAAGAAGTTGCGGGCATTTGCTAGATATTTATAACAATAAAAGAATGTTTCCTTTGAGTGTTTGATAGCTTCAATATTACATACCTTTTTACCATGTCTTGTTTTTTCCACCCTGAATATTAATTATTTCGCATTGATTGGTAAAAATGCATCGTTGCAAAAAGAATTTAATCAGACAATCACAATACAATAATGTGCTAAATTGATGGCTTATACAGCTGATGAAGAAAATTATGTAAAGCATCTAATAATAATTATTTGATTAAAAAGCTATGCTTTGATGTAATTTAATATGTCCAAAACATAATAGCGGATAGAGATTTATTTACTTTGAATGCGCATGACTTTTAATCATGTTGCAATGGATCAACATGATGTTTTAACCGACTTCCAAAAAAGGAGGAGGTTCTCAATTTGGCACGTTTTTTTTAAATGTTTTTTTTTTCTATCAGTCGTTAGAGGAAGCTGTCGAGGTGGTCCCTTAATAATTTCTGACTCCAAATCCTCAACCCTGACACTAAAAAGTTAAAAATAAAAATTCTTTCCAAAAATCCTGATGCGTCAACTTTGCTTATATCTTATATCTTACAACATAGTGGGAAGAAATCAAAATTATTTTGTAAGTACTTTACATTGGCGTTGGAAGTCAGTTTTTTGGAAAGAATTTTTATGTAAACTCCGTCCATACTGTATATTCAGGAAAATTTTAATTCTCAAAGGACAGCTGATGAAGTCGCGGGAATCATCAATTGAATAGTAAGCAAAGTAAGTAGGTAGATTTTATTATCAAATACCTTTGCAAGGGAAGCTTCAAATAAATCACCTCTTACTTTAAGAAACTTTTCACTTGTAGAGTTTTTCTCCTCAGGTGCTTTGTGATTGTGTTTCTGAAAATAGGTGCTGGTTACTATTTCCGTCGGATCCTCGGTTTCCTAAGGAAGAAGAATAATATAATAAAATTATGTCGAGGAGGTGCAAGATTGAATAGTAGTTAAAATTAAGTTCAAAAGTTGAAGATACCCAACATTTGTTGAGTGAATGTGTCTGGAACGCAGAAAAGAGACATGAAATATTTCGTAAGTTTGATTATAAGACAAATGATGAAGGGGTGTTTCAAAGCATACTGGCTGACCCTGATTCAGCTGCTTTGATTTGCTTTGATGCTTTTTGATTTTAAATTAAGTTAATTAATAGAACTAGTTAGGTATAGTTAAGTATAAGTTTGTTACAGGGAACGATGGGGCTGACGTTCTTTGTTTTGTGATGAAAAGCCCCCACATAAATCAGATTAAAAAAAAAGTCATGCAAAATACCTTTGTTATATCATCTCCATCATCACCAAAGAGTGACTTGAGATGACACTCATTACGCTTGGCGCGTATGCAGAGATCAATTGCCTTGGTTACAATGTCTAAACATTTCGCGCATACTTTTTGTGGCAAGTTATCCGAGGGTGACACCTAAAAAAATGATTTTTATTACTCAATTGTGTAACAGCTACAATAAATGTTTATAACACTTTCTACGGAAACCTACCTATTTCAAACAGTAGCAAAAAAATTGCCTTGGTTATACATATTTTAATGTAAAACTTATAAAATATGAGTAACATAAAAAAATGTTTATTTTTAAAAGAATAGAATAGCAGAGATCTGAAATCCATAAACCATACTAAATTTTGTCATATTTTATCATTTCCTGGCCCATCCCGTTTTATTGCTTTTGATGAAATTCAGCATAGAGATAGTTAGCATTTGAGAGATGCTACTTTAATTCCAAATAATCAAAGAGTAACCACAGGATTTTTAAATACATGCGACTAAGTTTAATAGTCTTTAATGTTCTGAATTCTGTTCAACAAAATCTTTAAACTAAACTAAACCAATGACAGCTCTAAATCGAATGCTGCCCTGTGCCGCAGGAAGGACTATAAAAGGGAAAGCAATATAAATAGAGTTGTCATATTTGTTTAGTTTAGAGATGGTGTATAAAAGAATTGGCCTCATTAATGGCCTGGCCTCAATTAGTAGGTACACAAAAATAAACTGGTAGGTAAAACATGTTTTTTGTTGGAGTATGCCAAAATAAAAGTGGGTACCCATTTAGTACAATAATAATTGTGCGTCATAGTTTGAGAGTCACAATTTAAGTGTTATTTTTTTTTATTCAATAGGTCGCTATGCTCACTTGAACTCCTGTACACTTGTAAATATCTGCTGATAAACCATCCCTCTCAAATATATCACATTGCCCATGTTCGTCCAGACACAATCTACATTTTTCGTAAAACATGATACTTTTCTTCTTTTGTTCCATTACTGCGTGTAAAGTAATCTCTGTTGTAACTTAATCAGATTATTTTAATAATATTTTACGTTAGATCAAGATCATTTACAAAATAAATAAAAAAAAATCAAAATCAAAATGAGAGCAAGTGAGCAACCACGCTGTGACAGGCCAGCGACAGGTGGGGATTGGTCATTGTAGTGTTGGGTAGGACATACAAGAGGCACTTCAAATGTCCCATACAAAATGATTGAATGTCCCAACACCTCAAAAAAATATTTTGTACCGCTTCACTGTGACATGCAAAAATGAATGAATCTCGAACTGACGAGTGAGTGGTGACGTGAGGTGAGGAGCGAGTAAGGAAAAGCAAAGCAAGTCATTGTCGTTGTCGTCCTATCTTCTGTCGCAGTCGCACTTCTCGCTCGACTCGTTGGTTCACCTTCTGCTTCATTACAAACTACAAAGCGCAGCGAGTGAGCGAGACGGCGCGGCCACACGAACGAATGTGTGCGGTTGAGAGAGCAGATCTTTCTATGAGTAGTTGAGTACTACTACAGCTTTCGTTCGTAGGACGATTGAATGAAGTGAGCTGTGAGTGAAAATCTGACGGTGTCGTGTCTATAGTTATCTGTGGTCGTGTCGATTCGATCAATCGGTCGGTCGATGAATGAATTAATAATTCGAATGTGAATTCAAATTGTTCATTTTTGTTTGTTTTGTAATTACGATTTACGTTGTATTAGTGAAGCGGCAAAATTAGAGGTATGTAGGTTTAGTACATAAAACACATATCATATTGTCCCATATTATCCCCCATTCTTCTATGCTCAGCTCAAAGCCTCGTATGTGTTTTGGGTGAAGGGTTCGAAAATGAGGTGGGACAATGTCACATTATTGGGACAATGTCCCATTAATGTGACATTGTCCCACCTCATTTGAAGTGGTACAATGTACTGCCTCGCCAAACTGAATGAGTTACTCATACAAACTCATCGAAATTGCTTGTCCTACCCAACACTAGGTCATTGGTCTCATTGCCCATTGGTGAGTTGGTGACAGATGTCAGATCTTGACAGCGACGGCACTACTTAGTTGGATCATCTGTAGTGCCGAATTGCAGTGGTACTGCTACTGGCAGATCGTCCAATGGGTGGCTTTACAGGCTTGCAGGGCGACCGCGTATCTTTTGCATCAATCATTGCAGATACATCACAATCACCTCTGATTGGTTAACACCCTTCCACTATTGGACGAAATCCATTGACGCAGCAAGAATACCATAAATTCAGCCAATCGGAGGTGATTGCGATGTATCAATGATTGATGCAAAAGATATGTGGTTGCCCTGCTGATAATAATTTAATTGTTCATCTTGCGGCAGGTTTGCAGAGTCACTCTGCTGTCCGACACGCCGATTGCACAGAGCCACAATATTATGGACGTAGATGCGCGACGGCCGACAGTACCGTAGCAGTGACTGAAAATCGGCACTCCAGATGACCATGGGAGTTACTGTGAGCTCTTATCAGGACAAATATATATTGAACTGCACTGAATTGGTAGGCAGACACTGCATTGAACTATGCTGCAGTTCAATTTCTGTCCTGCTTTAGGAGCTCATACCCCCCAGATCGAGCTTTGAGTGGCGGACTTTACCTACGTTATGTTGACTTTCGACTTTTCAAAGTTAGAGCGACGCTTATTACACAGCGGAACCTTTTTAGGGACCCTTGAACCCTTTTTTTTACACTACACTTACATGGGTACTTGTGATTAGTGCAGTGTAAGCCTTTATGATAGATGGTTTGACATATTTGATATATTCTGTGGATGTCAGTGTCAATTTCGTTACCATAGTAACCTCTTAATCATAATAAACATATGTATTCTATGATAAACATATTCATGACTCATGAAAAATCTCTTTTGCTTTCAGAGACAAGTTAACCTTTCCTGCAAGATCAAGAGCATATTAAAACGCATGATAGTTTAGTTACGCTACAACTCTGGTGTTTAAATCTATGTGTTAAATATAGCTTCAATGCTTGAAGTTCAAAAGAAAAACCTAACAATTACAAGTATTATCACCGCGCCGTACCGTTATCTTGTGAATTATGTCTTATATTAAACACAATAAGTTTGCTGGTATTCACTGGCCTCAGCAACCCTTAGAAGTACTATTTATTAGGTAAGTCCAATTTAAAAGCTTATTATGATGAAATATAATTGGTTTTGGTCAAGATATCAGTTCTAGGCTGGTGTTTATTAGACATGGGCGTTTTTAGTTATTTCGCTTATCGGCTACATATCCGATATTAAGTTTTCATATCGATATGAAAAACGGTTTTCAGATATCGATATCAGTAGTACAGTTGAGCAAATAGGTACGAATGCGAACTAACGCAAACGCAAACTCACATTTACAGTTATGCAGTATATCGATGCAGGTCTTAGGTAGATATTTATAGTTATTTATCAGTTTAGCTACTTGTAACTACGGCGATTTCCCTTCATGCTTTACTAGGCTTAGGACTAGCAGAAAAGTTTTTGAAAAGTAAATGTCAAAAATTGTTAATTGAGATTACTTTTCTGGCGCATTTAAAAATCGTCATATTTACAATGATTGTATATACAATATTATATACAGACCTTTTATAAATGTATCCATATTGTAACAACTCAAATTCAACCTTATTACTTGGACTTGTAGTTTTATTTTGTAATAAAGTGTTTCACTAATATCGAGTAGCCGTAGCCGCCAAAACCGTGATCGTAACTATACAATAGAAACTAACTCTTATTGCTAGTGCAGTAAAATATATTAACCACGCAAACATGGCTTAAGCTATATTCTCATAACTCATATTCGCTTCATCTCTTTTATACTAGTAAACTTAGAAAGAGAGGTGAGGTAGCGAATATGGTTCATATCATATCCTTTGTGAAGTTTGCGTTTCGTTCGTACGTGTTCGCATCGTTCTCGCGCGCTAGTAGGTTTTGACTCAATAGTCGAAACAGTTTTTGTGATATCGGTTTTTGTGATAAAGTTATCGATATGGTATGATATCTAACACATATCCGTTATATGTTACGTTTTGGTATAACGAACTCATGTCTAGTGTTTATTCCAACCCCGCACCTACCTAGGAGGGCACTTAAAACACTCAGTTTTTTGTCTGAATGTTTCTGGTCTTTAGCTTTCATTGGTCCAAGGGTTTGGGTTTGGGTTTGGGGTGATGAGCCAGTCAGTGAATCAAAACTTCTCTTTATATAAAATACTAGAGGATGCCCACAGCTTCATCTGTGTAGACTTAGGTTATTTCGAAATCCAGTTGGAATTCTTTGTTTTTCCAAGATAAAAAGTAGCCTGTGACACTTGTCAGGTCCTCAACTATACCTACCCATGCCAAGAATCATGTTTATCTGTAGCTCTGTTGTGGTGTGACTAAAGGAAAAACTAACAAAGAATCACACTTTCGCATTTATAATCCATACTAATATTATAAATGCGAAAGTGTGTCTGTCTGTCTGTCTGCTACGCTTTCACGGCCCAACTACTCAACCGATTTTGATGAAATTTGGTACGGAGATAGGTTACATCCCAGGGAAGGACATAGGCTACTTTTTATCCCGGAATATTGAAGAGTTCCCGCGGGAATCAAAAAAATGGATCTGTTCAACCGATTTTGATAAAATTTGGTACAAGGACAGGTTGTATCCCGGGGAAGGACATATGCTAAGAAGTCGTGGGAATCATCTACTATTTAATAAGTAAGATAATTGATAACATATACAATTTTCAGGGTAAAGCTGAAGTCCAAAGAAAGCATTCTAGCGCTGCCAAAATTTGAAGATTACAAAGATAAAACAAACAAAGAGAATCTGAACATACTAGAGGGTAATAAAATTGATGTACACACTTTTAATTGGCAAGAAAAGGTTTTCAGTAATTGGGAGTATCAAAAATATTCTGATATTTACAACTGCAATACAGAAACAGAGCTAAAATATCACAATATGATCAAAGAAAATAACCATGAACATAAAAAAGTTTTCACTTACATCCATGAAGATTATCACTTACCTGTGCCTGTAGGAAGTAAAACGAAAAATACACAATCTATAGTTTGTTTAAATGTGTGGTTTGAGCGTTTGAATTTGGAAGATATTGCTAGACAAGGTAATATGTCCAGTTCAATGAGGCATTTGTTTAAGAGTGAAGAGAATTTGTCTTTGGATGAAGAGCAATGGATGGCTATGCATATTGTATTGGACTGTTCGGAGTATGACGAGTGTGTATAATCTTTTTTTGGCAATTTTTGTACATCATTGAATGACCATTGTAATAATACTATAAGATGAACATGAAAGTTAGGATGTTTGTAACTCCTCCACTCCACAATGGCTGAACCAATTTGACTAAAATTTGGAATGGAGATAGCTGATAAAGCTACCACCAGTAGCTCCATCTTAATAGATGACCTATGTGTGGAGACTGAAACTGACAAAGTCGCAGGCATTGTCTAGTATTTATTAATAACACTAATTACTACATGGTCCACTATATAGTGTTGTACATCAAAAAAGTGTAACAATATGAGCTACTACTGATGCCCGCGACTCCGTCCGCGTAGTTTAAGATATATTTACTACGGGAACTCCTTAATTTTCCGAGATAAATATTAGCTTATGTCATTCCAAGTTCTCAACTATAACGAAAATCACGTCGATCCGTTGCTCCGTTGCGGCGTGGCGGCGTGATTGAAGGACAAACCATCAAACAAACACACTTTCGCATTTATAATATTAGTATGATCATATGATGTGAGGACCACATTAAATAAAAGCACATGTTGAAGCTAACATTTTAGAAAATTATAGTAATTAGAAATAGAAATAACTTGACCATGAGTCAAATATAAAATGTACTGATTATTTTCCAGGGAATCCCAACTCCTGTACAAAGATGAACATATTCTAGTCTCGTTATACCACAATGTAACACACAACTATCTGATAGTGACCCCTAACATCAACAACATAGAATACAACGCATACTCTGTAGAGAACCAGCCAGATATTGAGTACGGAGTTGAGATTGAGTTTGGAGGAGAGAGTGGGAATGAGTTAGTGGAGTTAGTAAGTTATTTATTGTTTTAGTAGCTACTTTACAAAAAAAAAAGTTATTGTTGGATTTCGTTTTTTTTTATTGATACTATACTGGATGATTGATATCCATGACTTCACGCGCGACTTAGTGGTGTGCCGTTGTCGTATTTTTGACGGACGAAATGCAACGGTTTTCCTGGCGACGAAAACGGTTGCAGAAAACGGTCGTCGTTGTAACTGATTTGAAGACGGCTTTAAAACCATCTTCAAACCAGCGACGACGAGTCTTCAAACTAGTTGCGACGGTCAACATCACGAACACATTATCGACTGTATGTCATGGGCATAAAGTTCACTTTTGATTGTAAGAATTGTTTTAAGAACGAACGTGGAACGAGGACGACTAGGTTCGCGACGACATGTGTCGTTGAATCAATTCATTCTCGACTGTGTGTCATGGGCATAAAGTTCACTTTTGATTGTGAGAACTGTTTTAAGAACGAACGTGGAACGAGGACGACTACGTTCGCGACCACTTAGGCGTAAAATATAAAATCGCACCAAGTTATTCGAAGACTGGTTTGTGCAACGAAGACTGTTTTACCCAGAACTTAAAAACGGTTTCACCGTCGCAGAACAGAGAACGGTCTTAAGAAACGGTTCGTCGTCGCAACGCCCACCAGTAGCGCGCGTTAGTTGAGTTTTTTTATTCCAGTGGGAATTCCTTAACTTTCCGGGATAAAAAGTAGCCTATGTCACTCTCCAAGACCTCAACTACACCCATGCAAAAAATCGCGTCGATTCGTTGCTTTCTTGCGGCGTGATTGAACGACAAACCAACAAACCGACAAATAAAACAAACACACTTCCGCATTTATAATTAGTATGATTTTCTTTTTTAATATACCTAAGCGGAATTAACTATGTTCTTGCAGGGTGTCCAACTCCACCACAAAGCTAGTCTTACTAATATTATAAATGCGGAAGTGTGTTTGTTTGTTGGTTTGTCCTTCAATCACGCTGCAACAGATTAACGTATCGATTCTCTACACGGGCATGCGGACATAGGCTACTCTTTATTTCGGAAAATCGATGATGATCGATGTGATTTTTGCAAGGGTACAGTTGAGAACCTGGAGACTACTTTTATCCCGGAAAATTAAGAAGTTCCCGTAGGAATTAAAAAAACTTTGTCCACGCGGACGAATATCGCGCGCGAACGCGGATCAGTTAGTTTACTTTAAATAAAACCAAAGTAAGCACTTGGTACTTATATATTTTTGTTTAATTACAGTTAAACAGTCTTCTAAACAAATGGGAAAAGAAAAAAAAGAAAATACTAAGCTTCGCTATGACTCCCTTGGGAAGAAAGAAGTTCTTTGTAAACTTCGAGATTGTCTCTGCAGTAGATTTTGACATGGACAACTTGTATATAGAGTTTCATATAAAGGTAAGTAAATAATAATCCATACTAATATTATAAATGCCAAAGTGTGTCTGTCTGTCCGTCTGGCTGTCTGTCTTTCTGTTTTCTACGCTTTTACGGCCGCTCTGCTCAACTGATTTTGATGAATTTTGGTACAGGGGAGGATTGCATCCCGGGGAAAGGCATAGGCTACTTTTATTCCGGAAAATTAAAGAGCTCCCGCAGTCGCAGAAATCACCTAGTCTATACTAATATTATAGATGCGAATGTTTGGATGGATGAATGTATGGATGGATGGATGGATGTTTGTTACTCAATCACGCCAGAACGGCTGAACGGAACTGGATGAAATTTGGCATAAAGATAGATTATTTACAGTCTGAAATAGCACATAGGCTACTTTTTATCCCGGAAAATTAAGGGATTTCCGCGGAAACCAACAAACCTCAATCCAAGTGGATGAAGTCGCGGGCATCATCTACTCATCCAGTATGTACTCATGTATAGACATGTAGTATTAGTAGTAGTATACTTTTAAGACATGCATCAATACTATTTGAAACACAATAGCACTAACTATTAAAAAAAATAGATTCCAGATGACCTGCAGTGCGTGGGGGACTTGAAAGGCCGCACTCACACTAGCAAATGTTTGACAACTGAAGAACACTACGAGTGGAAATATGGACATACGCTGGAGCTGGAACTGGAATGTGCTACGGGTATTGGTAAGTAGGTCATCATACTAATGTATAAATGCGAAAGTGTGTTTGTTTGTCCTTCAATCACGTCGCAACATAGCGTTGGATCGACGTGTTCTTTTGCACGGGTATAGTTGAAGACCCGTAGAGTGACATAGGCTACTTTTTATTCTGGAAAATTAAGGAGTTCACATGAGAATTAAAAAAAACTTATTCCACGCGTACGAAGTCGCGGGCATCAGCTAGTACTTATTATATTAACAAAATTCTATAGCAAAATTCCACAACCTATTTTAAACTTGCCTTTACACAAGTTTAAGAAATCCATTAAAAGTATGCTTCTGAAAAAAAGCTTATTATACTGTTGAAAACTATGTAAATGATAAAAGAGCATGGATTTGACTCGCTCCAGCTATGCTCAGGACTGCGGTTACTTATGTAATTACTAATTACACATTGGTGTAATTTTTCAAAACAGCAATCGCCAAGTTTCTTGCTGGTTCTTCTCTGTAGGCTACTTTGTACCTTCAAGGCTAGAGTGAATATAGGCATCTTCTAGACAAGCACGTTCCAACCTAGACCTCATCACTGCTTTGCACTAAGCATCTTTGTTGTCAAGCGCAAGCCTATCTTGCAACAAAAAAAAATGCATTGTTCTATTTAACCATCTTCAGATCCTCTTCCCCTCAAGATCTACCTAGAAGCGATATCAGTGGACTGGTGGGGCCGACACCGCACAGAAGGCTATAGCTATCTGCCTCTCACGCTAGAGCCGGGGGAACACAAGCGGCATCTGTCCTGCTCTCGCCCTGAGGAATTGGACGCAATTGAAGCGAATAATAGACGGTTTTTCGTTGGCGGATGCCATTTGATCAAAGATTTGGACGTATTGGCCAATCCTCAGTTGCATGTGAGTTGAAACACACTACTTACTAGATCATTCCCGCGACTTCAGTTATTAATAATAATAATTAATAATAATAATGATAATTTATTTATTTCACAAAATTTTACATAGTAAGACTTAGATCTACAAAATGAAATGGTCGGTCTCTGCGGCCTAATGTAGGATACCCTGTGGTTTAGGCTGCAGTGACTTTCCCTCCTAGAAAAAGAATGACAAAAATAACAACATAATTTAGATTTAACATATTTTTAAGCAACTTGTGAACTATTAAAGTATGAGTGTTGTGTGAGTGTGTATGTGTGTGTGTGTGTGTGTGTGTGGTGTGTTATAATATTATATAATTGTAGTATAAAATATGTTCCTTCCACTATTCAACTGATTAGTTTTAGTAAATATTCAGTCTCATCATAACTTAGACTTTGTAAATATTTAGTGACAGTATTTTTGCAATTAAATCTATTCATTTCATATATTGAAAGTGTTTTATTTAAATTGTTGTATAACGTCTTCCCCAAGTAGCATTGAAATCGTTGGGCAAAACGAGTGCGGAAACGCGGAATGTTAAAAATTTTAAATTTACGTCGCTTGTTACTTCGGTCAGATATTGATTCTGTGGTAACTTTTTTCCGTCATTAAATGTAGCCTATTTGTCAATTGAGGTTATAACCTAAATCCATTTAAAATTTCATCTATAGTCCCACATACTTATCTGACCCGATGGCCAAAATTGGAATGAATTTTAATGCCTGTTTAGTTTTTGTTTTTCATAGATACTAGCGACTCTGTCACCGGGTCAGATAAGTTTGACGGACTATAACTCTAACTCCGGAGACGGATTTTTCACTTTTTATCCCTGCCAATCAAACAGTTTCCATAGACGTTTCAAAAATCTAAATTCGCATTCTTAAAAAATATTGCCAGATTTTAATAATAAGAGCCACGACCACAGTACAATGCGTTGTTCGTCTTGATTGGAAAAATATAGTATCAAAGCCCTTTACCTAATTTAGGTCGTGTTTGGAATAATATCCTTTTTCTATTTCAGAACGCCAACTTCAGATACGTTTCAACGGGCTCCGTCTCAGTCCGATGGCGTACGATATCTCAAACGCAATCTCCCGGAGATGTCGTGTACCCTTCAAGTCCGGGGGCATCCGCTAGTGCTATATTAATGGGGGCAGAAGCCGTGCTCCGACAGTACAGGAAGGCTAAAGCTACGCTTGCCGCCGCTACCAGGGATTTGCCGGACAGCTGAAAGGTCCAGGAGACTGATAGAGCCAGGAGACATCATAAGTTCGTTAGCTGCGACAAGAAAATTTGCAGGCCAAAGATTTGCAAGTTTTCAATCCAAGTTCCAGTCATTTTTGGAGACATGTCATGATTTATGTCGAATAAAAAAAGACTCACAAAAAAATCGCACTCACTGTCAAAACGCCAAATGACAGGCTGTGGATTATGGCGGGACGAATTCTTGTACTGTCGAAGCTACCCTTGCAGCCGCTATTTGTAATTTGTTCGATAGCTGAAAGGAGACTGATTATAGAGCAAGAATACATCATCAGTTCGATAACAAAAAGTTTTTCAGGCCTTTTAGTTAGAGGCTTTGCATATTGTAGGGCTGAATTTTTCCTGCAGTAATTCGCGTCAAAATATCATGACGCCAAAATGACTTAGGCTGTGATTTATGGTGGGCACGGAATTTCTGTGGGTGGCATGGCGCCAAATTTTGGCTTACATATTTCACACTGACGATCATAATATTAGTGATTAACTAGATGATTCCCGCGACTTCGTCCGCGTGGACCAAGTTTTTTCGATTCCCGCGGAAACTTGAATTTTCCGGGATAAAAAGTAGCCTATGTCCTTCCCCGGGATATAACCTACTCCTGTACCAAATTTCATCAAAATCGGTTGAACAGATGGGCCATGAAAGCGTAGCAGACAGACAGACAGACAGACACACTTTCACATTTATAATATTAGTATAGATATTGCGATATATATACGTCAAAATGACTTGCTGTCAATGGCCAGCATAAGGGCAGGGCATGGATTTTATGTCGGCACAAAATGAAAAAGACAGATTGTAATATTGAAACGCACACATCCTACAAAAAGTCATCCTGACCGATCCAATAGGCATGATGACAGTAACCAAGAATCAATGAAATTATGGATTTATCTAATGAAATAGGATTAATGGATTATAAAAAACGTATTTATTTTTCTATTTCGAGTAAGATTGCTATTTATTTTGATAAAATAAAACTATAAAATAGAGCAATCCGCCATATTGGATAAAACACCAAGAAGCGAATGACGTCACAATTGTTTGTTTTCGAGCTTTGACAATCACACTATTGTTTACTGCACACTGCACAGAGTATATTGGTAAAAACAATATTGACGTCACAAACGACGCCATGACACCACCGAGCGTTTTGGCGTGAATTTTAAAATTTAAATTTCAAATGCCAATTTTATCTACCAAACCTTATTTTTCTTCTGAAATAAGATATTTTTTCGAAATAGTAGATACTTCCGAACATAATCTGACCATTTTTCAAAATCAGTCATCATGCCTATTATTGTCCGTGGAAAATGAAAGGTTCGGACGTTGAGTCGGTGATAAAAGTCGGACCGATAATAATTATCGCACCTTCAAAAATTCTGCCGTGCATGGAGACCCTTAGTGAAAACGGGGAGAAATAAATTGAAAAATAAAACAAAATTGTGTGTGCTTAATTTCTATTATATTTATGAGGTATTTTGCTATTATTTATAAATTACTAGATGATGCCCGCGGCTTCGTCCGCGTGAGTTGATGTTTTTTTAAGATTTAAACTATCCTATCTCTCAAGTTGGATCGAACTGCACATGGTGTGCGAATTTTATTATAATCGGTTAAGTGGTTTAGGAGTCCATTGAGGACAAACATTGTGACACGAGATTTATATATATTAAGAATAATAAAACGAAACATCAACAAAACAGATTTTTTATTGATTGTGCACCATTAAAAAACAAATACAATAGAAACCAGTATCAAACAAAATATTAAACTCCTCGACTGCGACGACGCCTTTAGAAGGCCGATCTTTTTACCGACCAACTGCGGATCGACAGTCTAAAGTAGAGATGCGCCGAATGTAGGTTCAACCGAATACGAATGTTCGGCTGAATATTCGGTCCAAAATGTACCGAACCGAATATTCGGCCGAATCATTCGGTTCAATTCTGCGCGGTAAACACGTTTGTACACGTCGGTACGGCGCTCTGCAAGAGCCGGGCGGCGTTTGCCACCGCCCCCTCTCTGCCCCGCGCGCAACCCGCGGCCCCTCGCTCGCGCTAGCATGGCTCGCTCAGTCGATGCATCGCTCTTTCGGTTACATATTGCAGTTCTCGCATAATTTTGTTTAAAAATTATCTCGCATCATAATTTAGCACTCTTAAATTTTAATTATTAAATATTATGTTGTTTTAATTTGTCGATAAATCATCATAATTTAAGTATGTTAATGTTACGATATGATTATTAAAGGACATAATAGTAATCTTGAGAATCAGTTTTCATTTTGCTAACGTTGTCATTCGTCAAAAAACCACACTTCTTTAGTAATTAGTTAACCTTACTGTTTAATAAAATGTTTTTTTACATATTATCATTAATTTAAATATTCGGTAATTATTCGGCAAATCAACCGAATATTCGGCCGAATACGAACATGAAAAAATATGCCGAATGTACCGAATACGAATATTCGGCCGAACATTCGGCGCATCTCTAGTCTAAAGGCGTCGTTTGTATGGCGAAAAGCCGTTCTCCCCAGATGTCCAGGTTTTGGTTCAAGCGCAAAAAGCGCATCAAATAAAATAAATATTAAGTTTGCAACACATTGTGTTGACGCCAGATAAAGAGAGCTTTGGACGTCAATCAGTAAAACGATAGGTTGATTGACGAAACAATTGCGTTGCTGCATAAATATCCGTCGCAAAACTCATCGATTATAGGTCGTTCAATACACGAAGACGTACCCCACTAATTTATTGTGACGATGGCGCCATTTAGCATGCAGATTAATTACTCTTGAATGTACCTTTTAATGACCATAAAGCACACGATATTACGAAAGAAATGTATTTAAAAAGATTTTTCTTGACGAAACAAAAATAGTGCGGCACATCTTTGTGTTTTGAAGGAGCTACATTTACATACTTCTTGATGTTGGTTTGGGATCAGAGCGATTTTTATATGACGGTTCACATAAGAGTTCTTTTTATATGCCGGCATGTAAATTTTTTTATCTGCCCATCCGCACAGCTTCCCTCATCTGGGCGGTAATTTCAGCCAGCCTGCGCGCGCGCACTGTTCGGGTGTCTTTGACCTCGGCTATGCGCTCGCTGCGCTCGTCCTTCGACGCGTTGCGTGCGGCGCAACGCGCGCGCCTGGCCGCCTCCATCGCCTCCACTTCCCGGCGGACGAGTGACGTCTCCCAGGATGTCAGGGCGTTGGTGATCGCTAGGCGCTGGAAAAGCAATGCAAAGTTACAGTTTTAAATCAAAAGAGCTGTGTTGACCGATTGCGAAAGTTATTAATTACACATGATTGCTAGTGCTATAAGTACCAGCGGAATCAGCCCCCCGATTGTGTAAGGAAATCGTAGTCTAACAAGTTTGTCAAACGTATAATTGGACCTGTTTATGAAGTTCATATAGATGCCCGCACGTCAAAAAGCATGTACGAACTCCTGAAATATGTAGAGTATAAGTTTTAAGCTGTCAAATGTTACGATTTGCATAGACAATATTATGCCTCAGATAGATGTAGTCCCACAAACTTGTCTGGCCCGGTGGCCAAAATTAGAACTAATAGTATACTAGCTAATGCCCGCGACTTCGTACGCTTGGATCGAGGTTTTGTGGATCCCGCGGGAACTCTTTAATTTTCCGGGATAAAAAGTAGCGTATGTGTTAGTCCAGACTATAATCTATCTCTGTGCCAAGTTTCATCCAGATCCGTTCAGCCGTTCTGGCGTGATTGAGTAACAAACATCCATTTGAGTTTTTTTGGTTCCCGCGGGAACTTCTTAGTTTTCCGGGATAAAAAGTAGGCTATGTGCTATTCCAGACTATAATCTATCTCTGTGCCAAATTTCAGCCAGATCCGTTCAGCCGTTGCGGCGTGATTGAGTAACAAACATCCATCCATACATCCATCCATGAATACATCCATCCATGCAAACTTTCGCATTTATAATATTTATTTTATAACGCTATGGCCAGTGCGTGTTCGCCACTCCAGAACTTTGGGACCCCCAACGTCTATCAGTTCTTCTAACTATCTGCTTCGCCCACAGACCATTTTACTACTCGGTGGCTTCGCCTATACCCAATAGTGTAAAGTATTACCTGTGAAGCGTCCCTCAACATGGCATTCCTGCGCTTCCCGGCCTCGTCTGCTCTTTGCAGCGCGTGCACCAACTCGATCTGTTTCCGCCACTCCTCCGCTACACCGCGTCTCAGTCGCCTCTCTGCCGCTAGTTGGGTACGGGCCTCGTCCTCCACTGCTTTGCCGATTATTTCCGTGATCTGGGGAAGCAAAACAGCAATTATATTGGGAGATATTATCAAGTTTACTAGGTGATTTACTTATTATGCAAGTAGAGATAAAGTAGAGTTAGTAGAGTTGGTTTCAAATAATTTAAGCTCTGGTCGTTAAAACCCCAGAAAGTGGACAGTCTCATCCACGGAAAAATTCAACCAGTCTTTCAACAGTGACATCCTCCTGGTCAAGGCAATGTAAAGAATCACGGGTCAGAATATTGGATGAGATAAATGGACATCTTCTCATGAATGGAAAATGAAACGAACCAGCAGTGACATACAGCTCCGAATAAGAAAATGCCCAAAGTCACAAGCTATGCTAATATTATAAATGCAATATTATGTCGACTGCCTGATTGTTTTTCTGCTACTCTTTCACGGCCCATCTGTTCCACCGATTTGAATAAAATTTGGTACAGGGATAGGTTGTATCTCGGGGAAGGACACAGGCTTTTCATGCCGGAAAATTAAACTGTTCTCGCAGGAATGAAAACGAAGTCGCGAGCATCATCTAGTTGGATATTAAAAGTTGCAGGGTGTCGAGAACACGCCAAGAGAAAGTACCAGGCGTACATAAAACCGCGAAGGTGGTAAGTTGTCACCTTCTTGTCATCTCTCCAAGCCAGCAAGTCCGCAGTCTTCCGCTCCTTATGTCGGATGCATTTGATTAGCTGGCCAGTCTTGGCCTGCTGCTCCGCGCTCCTCAATAGACGCTTGTACTCGTGGAAGGTTCTCTCCTGGCTTCGCTTGCGATGAAGGTACTTCTTGTACTGCTCTGATGTTTCTGCTTCTACCTGGAATGAATACTGCGGTTTTACTCTAGTAAGAAGAAAATAGAAGACAAAGGGATGCATAAAAAATTAAAAGTAAAAGCGAAAAGATGGATACGCAGGCGCAGCACAAGCTAGTGGTATTAAGTACAATCCGAGACACGAGAGTAAAACACAATCAGCTTCCTAACTACTGACTATTATTGAGAATTTCTGGACAGAAAAAACAATACCCCACTATATTTGGGGAGTAGTAATTAAACCAAACTAGTCATCCACAGTTGAAATTATTGCTAACCACTAGATCAACGTCGTCGTCACTGCTGAACACAGGTCTTGTGCTATGGATCTCCACAGGACACGCTCTTGTGCCGCTTGCTTCGAGGAACTCCCAGCTACTCGCTTGAGATCGTCCTTTCACCTAGTGGGGATCCGTCCAACGTTGGGCTTTCCGGTGCGAGGCCGCCATTCAAGCTTAGGACCCCAACGCCTATCGGTTCTTCGAACTATGTTCCCCGCCAATTGCCACCTAAGCTTAGCGACTCTACGAGTTATGCTCACGCTGGTTCCCTCATTCCTGATTTGATCAGCACCTCATTTGATTTTACCAGCGTACGCCATGCAACTAAATCCGAATTATAATTAATGAGCGTTAGAACAGGTTACCATTTCCCTCTCCTCCTTCTCCTTGAGCCACATCTTCTGGAACTGTTCCGCGAGCCGCTTGCGTTCATTGTCTTCTTCTCTCTTCTTCGCGAGCGCAGTCAGCAGGCGCCAGTCGCGCTCGGGAATCGAGTCCCAGATATCGCCACAGCCAGTCTCATAGTCGAACGAAGCGACTAGGCTCGATAGCGTGTTATGAGCTGAAAAAGAATAAAATCTTGATAAACTCTGAATAAATAAATATAACCTACTTACTAGCTGACGCCCGCGACTTTTGCTCGTGGAATAAGCTTTTTTTATTCCCGCGGGTACTCCTTAATTTTCCGGGAAAAAAGTAGCCTAAGTCACTCTCCAGGTCCTCAGACAGACGATGCCTATAGAATAGGCATTTTCTAGGCAAGCGAAACGCACCCTATGCTTCATCACCACTTGCAAGCAGAAGCCAAACTCTCAAAGCTTAAAGTCATAATCATTATTGTTGACGTTCGTGTTTTAGAATTATAATCCTTACTAGCGGATGCCCGTGACTTCGTCTGCGTGGTTTGAGGTTTTATGGTTCCCGCGGGAACTCTTTAATTTTCCGGGATAAAAAGTAGCCCATGTGCTATTCCAGACTACTATCTCTGTGCCAAATTTCAGCCAGATCCGTTCAACCGTTGGGGCGTGATTGAGTAACAAACATCCATACATCCATCCATCCCCATACATCCATCCAAACTTTCGCATTTATAATATTTGTATTAGTAAGATTTTAGAAACGTCATTTTGAGTAATATTGCTTATGTATTGCTTCTGAGCGTTGGCAGTGTGGCCCCAGGTCTGCCCCCCGATGGTGTAAGGAAACCGTAATCGTTTGGCAAACGTATTGTTCGACCTGTTTAAGGAGTTCATAGAGCCCTGCACGTCAAAAAGCATGTCATGAACTCCATAAATAATTCAAGTAACACGTTTTAAGTTGTTGAATTAACGATTTGCTCAGACAGTTGGGCCTGTAGATAATTGTAACCAAACGCTAGCCTATAAATTAAAAAAAAAATGGGTAAACTCACTGGGTAATCTTCCAGCAGGGGAGCCCTTCCTTGGCGAGGCGCAGCGAGACCGCCGCGGCGACTCTGTTATAATTTTATAACAAAACACCATTATCTTGACTCATCCGCGCGTAGGTAGGTATGTTAACACCACAACTACAACACAATGGTGGGAACTGGGAGTCTTTTGCTGTCCTGTATGATTTGGTAACCCAAGACTAGTAACTTAGGTATATATATGAGATACCTAATATAAGATTTATTTAGGAAAATCTAGGTGGAGTTCTTTGAGCCTTAACACCAAAACTTGGTCGCCTTCACTACATCGGTACTGTGGTGGTACTATTGCTTATTCTGTGCCTTCACTGTTGACTTTTTAATTTTAATATTGCATACCGTATTATAAGGTATTTGGATGTAGGTACACCACCATATTAGGATCACACCATGAAAACCCAAATGTGCAATAAATAAATTGATTGATTGACTAAAATACAGAGTAACAAATCACCATATTCGTAAATTCAATCAAGAAAATATTATGATCTTTCATCTCACATATCTACACTACAGAACTAATTCTAAGATTAAGTACCTATATGCTTAGAAAACATAGCTAACTTAGTTATAGCAAACTATTCTAATCTGATGTGATAAAATAATTTCTCTGATAAATTAATTTGGATTAATTAAAAAGTTTTAATACAAAAACGTGTATTAGTTTCGATGTTGCTACGGTTTTTATTGATCAAATATTTTTTGGGCACATAGAAATGCAAAAGATTTCATGATATTGACAAATCGTGCGACCATGTCATGCGTACAAAAACACGGTAATAGGTAGTTGGTCTGGGCCAATTTTTATGAAACTTTTGCTGAAAATTTTGATCTAATACTTCTGAACTCCAAAACTCCTGCAACTGGTCCAAATTGTTTAGGTTTCTCATGTTTTGAGCTATTTCCGCAGCATATCAAGGTCATACAGTAATATGTAGGTATTGTAATATAGTAAACATCAGATATTAAAGATTTCGTTTCTATGAAAAACAATATATCGAGACAAGTATCTCTAACTTATTCGCACAGCATAGTTATCTCCATTTTATCTGCTTACGTGTGATTGAACAAAATGGAAACAAACTTGTCGAGAACCGTTATCATAGCTTATCAGTTATGAGATATCACGATATGCGACATGCCAGTCAAACGCGCACCACGGGCCGGTGATGACGTAGCCATGGATAAGGAGAGGAAACCCATTGTCAGGAGGCCCGACGTCTTGAGGAAGCTAAACGCGGAAAACCTGCACTTCATAGAGCGAGGGCTCCTCGGCGATCTCCCTGATAGGTTCAAACCTGCTCCAAACTATCCCGTCAGAGCCCAGTCCAACGAACTAGTGGTCGCGAAACCATCTGGCCTCTTATCAGCCTGTCTGCCAGTCATCCCTGACTATCCATCGCCTACCTCAGAAAATCCTCCATTTTTATTAGATGACGAGGAGAAATCACCGCTCAAAAAATCATTCAGCTTCCGTGACAAATTTCGTATGAGCTTCTTCAACAAGGAAAGGAGAGAAAGCATTGACAAACCCAAATGGAAAACCATAGAAGAAGAGGAAAAGGCGAAAGAAGTAAGCCCCAGTCTACCGGGACCAAAGCACAGCCCGACAATCGACCACAAACATCACAGTCGCTTCTGGTTTTTCAAACATAAAGCAATGGGTGATAAGAAGAGCCATTCCCCAATATACACTAGAAGTAAAAGTTTCGAATTTCTCCCACGTGCGATAGAAGAAGGACAAGAGAAAGTGCGGAAGTTGACAAAGAACAGCTTATCTTACGCATTTGGAAGTAGTGACTCCGTGGTGGACAACATTTCAGTGGAGAGTCTCGAATACATTGCAGACGTTTACTCCGATAAAGTGAGCAACGTGTGCTTGAAAAGCTTCAAAGGGCTGCAAGATGAGGATCACTATTCAAGTACAACATCTACGACCGATTCTGTCTCCGCATCGAGTGGAATATCGATAAATATCCTCAAAACGGAATCGGTACAGGACTTGCTGGACGAATTTCATAAGACTGTGGACCTGTTCAGCGAGAATTACATGAGTGACTGTGAAACTTACACGAAAACATCGAATGAGCTAACCGTTGAGGAAAAACGAAAGAGTTCCTCATTCAACGCTTTGCCTTCACCGAAGATAGTGCAAGTGGCGAAAGTGAATAAAGTGAGTGAGGATTTCAAAGTGCACTTGTCGAACATTTTGGAAGTGAAACGTGATAGTCAGTGTGCTAGAAGTCCTCGAAGGGGCTCAGTGACGGACTGGTTTGTCTTGGAGGATAAGAAACTTCCTGATAATACCGTCGAAGTGACTTCGGGTGACATGAATAAGTATAAGCGAGCACAAAAGAAGGATACATGCCGCGTGAGAAGAATTAGTTCTACTAAATATGTAAGTAGCCATTTATTTTTTGACAGCGTAGAGCATAAGTCTTATAACTCAATAATTTGCGTCCTCGGTGATCCTCATAAGTACGTCTTCTATGGCAAGTGAAATGAAATGAAATATGCAACAAAAACTTGGGGACACATTCGTTTTATGGCACCTAAACTAGGAAAATGCGTATCGTATTAAAATTTTGCTGCTTATTTTGGCATAATTAAACTATAGAGATACCTAGGCCTAAAACCAATTCATGTACCTAGCTAATATACTAAACAAAATATATATATACAATAATATCAGTTATTTAAGGAATTCAAAATAATAATATAGGTATAATTTTGCTCGTTATCTACATTTTAATCAGAGTTTCAACTGCGATCCTAAACCTTGGACTATATAGATAATTATAGTTAGTTAGAAATTTAGTATTTTAGTAATCACCAATATTATTGCACGCCTAATTATAATTCTAAACCCATTTTGCCTGTTATAGGTGTTTATCTTCTTTCAAAAGTGTTTTACTTATAACAATCTTTACTTCTTTACCTATTTGCATATTAATAATTGAAGACTGGAAAATCGTTTGTTATTTTTAGGGTTCCGTACCCAAAGGGTAAAAACGGGACCCTATTACTAAGACTTCGCTGTCTGTCTGTCTGTCTGTCTGTCTGTCTGTCTGTCTGTCTGTCTGTCTGTCTGTCTGTCTGTCTGTCTCCAGGCTGTATCTCATAGACCGTGATAGCTAGAAAGCTGAAATTTTCACAAATGATGTATTTCCGTTGCCGCTATAACAACAAATACTAAAAATTAGAAAAATATATATATTAAGGGGGGTCCCCATACAATAAACGTGTTTTTTTCGTATTTTTTTGCTCAATATTAAAAACGGTAACAGGTAGACGGTTCAAATTTTCACAGAATATTAACTTGTATATTACCTTTCAAAATAAATAATTAAATATCATTAAAGTAAATATTAAAGGGGGGCTCCCATACAACAAACGTAATTTTTTGATATTAACAGTAAACCTCTACAAACAAAGTTAGTTTTGCGGTTCATTAACAAAAGGTAATTATACCTAAACTTCTTGAGTACGGAACCCTCGGTGCGCGAGTCCGACTCGCACTTGGCCGGTTTTTTTTATTAGGATCGCTTCGTAAATTTTTATTTTGACCAACAAAAATTCCCGGAAAATTGGGAAAGGTTCGCAAACAAAAATCTGATATTCTAGAGTGAGGGCATCCGGTCCTTGACATTTTCAGTCCCAATCCACTCCTCGAGTCCGTTATTATTTCAAAAAGGTACATAGTAGGTACTGACATTTGGTAGTAATATTACAAGTTGGTAGAAGGTGCATTAAACATGGGTAATAGTAGTTCTGACATTTGGTAGTAAATGGTATTTATACATAGACCTGAAGTATTAGTACCTAAGTAGGTATTTTAAATACGTAGACTGGATTTATCTTCATAGTTTCTTTTTAGGGTTCCGTAGCCAAATTTGGCAAAAATGGAACCCTTAGAGATTCGTCATGTCTGTCTGTCTGTCTGTTTGTGTGTCCGTCCGTATGTCACAGCCACTTTTTTCCGAAACTATGAGAGCTATACTGTTGAAACTTGGTAAGTAGATGTATTCTGTGAACCGCATTAAGATTTTCTTACAAAAATAGAAAAAAAGCAATAAATTTTGGGGGTTCCCCATACTTTGAACTGAAACTCAAAACATTTTTTTTTCATCTAACCCAAGGTCTTCAAAAATGATATTGAGGTTTGTAATATCATTTTTTTTCTAAACTGAATAGTTTGCGCGAGAGACACTTCCAAAGTGATAAAATGTGTCGTCGTCGTCCCCCCCCTGTAACTTCTAAAATAAGAGAATGATAAAACTAAAAAAAAAATATATGATGTACATTACCATGCAAACTTCCACCGAAAATAGGTTTGAACGAGATCTAGTAAGTAGTTTTTTTTTAATACGTCATAAATCGTAAACCGCAATTTACCTTTCATTCAATCAACTCAAATATTTAAAATAAAAATATTTTTAATAATTTAAAACTTACTACAGGTTTGTACGGAACCCTCGGTGCGCGAGTCCGACTCGCACTTGACCGGTTTTTTATAACTAGATAAGTGGGAAACCTTGGGATTCACACACATTCGCATTAAGAATATTATTTTTTTATAATGCGAATTGCGAATGTGTGTTTGTTTGTTGGGTTGTCCTTCAATCACGCCGCAGCAGAGCGGCGTTTTTATTCTGGAAAATCAAAGAGTTAAAAGACGAATTCGCGGTCGGTTGGAAAATACAAGATGGACTCTTTCTTTTAATTAAGGTATGTGAAGTCTGCCAATCCTTACTTGGCCAGAGTGTTTGACTATGGCCTTAATCTTAAACCCTTCTCATTCTGAGAGGAGAGCCGTGCTCAGTAAGGATTCTAACGACACCCCAGCCTTCCAAATCTTTAGAAGTTATGGTGGAATAAAGAAATTCATCTATGTAGATACATACATCCATACATAACTACAAAATGTCACCCCGACCAAATTTTGGCCACGGCGGCTTATCTCCAGAGAGATTAGCCATCTGTGCGGGAGATATAAGTGTACCTACATCAAGTGTGTGCGCATTCCTAGGTGCACTCTCTGTTCCTTTACTCTAATAGCCCGATGAGACGGAAAATCCGACACGACCGGAGAGAGATCAGGCGCAGGACCGACGGCCTTACGTGCTCTCCGAGGCACGGGGGTGAAACACCGCCAATTTCCTAACTAGCTAGTACTGAGAATTTCTACGAAAAAGTTCCGTAACTACACTCCCCTCCTTTTCTTGGTCAGTCGTGTAATAAATTTAGAATTAGAGATTAGGTGCACCTTCCTACCTAATAATGTCTATATTCCAATACTATAGATGATGTATTGTTCTTATCAGTAGTTTAACGAGATTAGAGATGTGATATGATACGAGTACATAGAAGATCTCACGTCCAATTGTCCGATAGATAAAATTGATTCTATTTATTTAAAAAAATATTTAAAAAAATGCCTTGAATGAAAACTTTCTTGGTGTATTGATAAGTGCTGTGTTATAAGACTATATCATAACTAATCACCAGATGATTTCGCAGTCAGCGCTAAAAATAAAGTTAAATAGGTAATCCTGCCAGCTGATGAAGAAATAGTTAAATGACTTGCCTCTATAAACGCGTAAATTTTTTCAAAATTTATTTTTAAATATATTTCATAAAATAACTTCCGCACCAATACCCGTTAAAATTGAAGCAGTGAAAACTTCAAAGGCATATTAATAAGGAAACGGGGCGGTTTGTTGTATGGAGTTCCAATTCCTCAGTTAATTTTTAAAAACAAGGAAAATAAAGATAATCTTTTCCAAAACATGAATGCAGAGTAAATGTATATGGTGACAGTTGACACATACATTTACTCTGCATACAACTCGCGCGCGAATTGTAATACTAATCATTATAAATGCGAAATTTTGGATGGATGGATGTTTGCTACTCAATCACGCCAGAACGGCAGAATGGATTCGGATGAAATTTGGCACAGAGATAAATTATAGAACCATCAGGTGAGATCGCAGTCAAGGGCTAACTAACTTGTTGTGCATAAAATAAAATAAAAAGTGTATATTTGTTGTTTTCCTTGTTTATTTTTTCCACCCAGTTCGTCACGAGGGTTCCGCCATGCGACACAATTGCTCTGTGACACTTGACTGCGAACGTGACACAGTTAGTGGTAAGTGGTTAGCACTAATTAGTGGAAAGGTGACAATTGCGTGCTTGCAGAAACAGATACCTACCAAATTGAGAATAGCTATAGAAATGTTTATACGTACCTAATAAAACCATAATTCCACTGTAATCTTATTAAAAAGGTACTGCTGAGTTTCTTGCCGGTTCTTTTCAGTAGGTAGCTGGTAGAATTATTTTTCCGAACCCCTAGATTTTTGCGGCTTATCATATAAGTGGCACAAATTGTCCTACGTGAAATAAATCATAAGTATTATTTTTAATAAATCATAAGTATTAAATGCGAAAGTGTGTCTGGCTCTCTGTCTGTCTGTCTGTCTGCTACGCTATCTATCTTTTCAACCGATTTTAATGAAATTGGTATAGAGGTAGGTTATATCACAGGGAAGGACATAATATTATGCTATACTTTTTATCTTGTTAGAGGTATGGCTAATCGGTTTCTACACAGCATCGTACGGGAACGCTAAATCGCTTGGCGGCACGTCTTTTAAGGTGGTAACTATAGCCACGGCCGAAGCCTACCACTAGGCAAAACTGATGACCTAAGGTTAAGGCTTCAGTTTTCCTTGGTTCCTATGGTCCTGGGTTTGATCCCCGTGCACGCAACTCTAATTTTTGGAGTCAGGTGTGTTTTAAACGAATTCAAATATTCTTTATTCAAGTAGTAGATTTTGACAAATGCTTTTGAATAGTCAAATGAATCTACCACTGGTTCGTTATGCTATTCTTACCGAGAAGAACCAGAAAGAAAATCGGTGGTTTCTCTTTTGAAAATTTTTTTTTACAATAACCTCAACGTGTAGGTTAATACATATGTATATGTCACCGTAAGATTGTAAAAACCGTAAGATTGTAATCTAACGCTTTTTTTTCGATGTACAATAAACAGTCGAAAGATTGTGAACCGTTCAATGTTTTAAGTGTCAATTTTTGAAATATTCATTGTATTTACTTTTTCTTGTACTTTTTCTTGTAGGTTAGGTTAGGGTTCGACATTGCGGCCGGGCACTTAGGTTCTATCGGATTTATAAACTTAACAGATTACAATCTACCGAAAAATAATCCGTTATATTGTAATCATTCGACAGTTTACGATTTCGCGAGTTAGATTATAATCTAACGGTTTTTACAATCTTACGGTGACATATAGGTACATAAGTAACCGCTGTCCTTAGCATTGTTGGAGCGAGTCAAATCCATGCTCTTTTATCATTTAGGTACATAATCTTCAACAGTATAATGAGCTTTTTTTCAGGAGCATACCTACTTTTAATGGATTTCTTAACTTTCTTAACTTTTCTTAAAGTTTAAAATAGGCAAGTACAAACAATGGGACTTTATACCTAAATCCATGACGAAGTCGCGGGCATCATCTAGTTTATAAAATGAGTATGGATTCTGTGGACATACCTACGAGTCTACTTACTCACTCAGTTTTAGGAGTCAGTACTCAGTAGGTACTACTGAAACCACAAATCACAATGTAGGTAGTTAGTAGTTACGGTGATATTATGTGACATGAGACGGATGCATGTAGACCGGAAAGTCGTTGAGTAGATAAAGGAAAATAAAAATCTAGCCTAGATTCAGTTCTAGCCTACGGTTTCAACAGTTTTCGATCTAGCTCTAGCCTATTCAACAGTTTTAATCTTAGGAGACTCATACTTACCTACATTATGAATGCGAAAGTGTGTTTGTCTGTCTGTGACCCTTTCACGGCCCAATGTTTAACCGATTTTGATGAAATTTAATGAAGAGTTAGGTTGACGTATCCCCGAGAGGAACATACTCGTAGGGGAACTAATATCCGGAAAATCAATCCCTCATCCCACAGGCGGCCGAAAAGGGAACCCAAAAAATAAATATGTACAACATTACAATTAGGTATGTAGGTACATCTTTATTGTACCCATCTTTATTCTTCAGTAATAAAGATGGATTGTTCCGCAGAATTACTGAAGAATACCTAATGATGGATGTTTCCTTTTAAGCCGCCATTATAATGTGCAAAAAGCAACGACCTCAATTAACATAGACGGGCCCTGTCAAACAAAGAATGTGGGCGTATTTTTAGCAACGCCATCAACGCCATCTAGTCTGAAAAGCGGGAACTTGCTTGCAACATCTTGAATGAAAGCTTGAAAACGTATTCACTCGGTCATGGATAATATAGGCCATAGCCATAGAAGCCGTAAGCCAGTTAGTAAAAAAAATATATCATACAGTTTGCCGCGGAAATTAAATGATTGCGTAATGGATAAAAATATTAAATAGGAAGATTAAATAACGTTTTTTAGGAAATGTAGGTATAATTGTGACTTGAAACACTTACCTTAAAATAAAAATTGTACAGTGCCAAACTAATAAGACTTTAGATGTTAACCTAAGAACATCGATTTACCAACTAAGGATACAACAGGTATTGGTAAGTCAATGCCTAAGAATAACAAATTATCTACACGACGAGCGACCGTGACAGCGCTACGATGGGGACAAAGACAGGTTAGGAACGCGTTCTCAAAGTCGGTCGCCCAACCTTTTTCTATGAAAGGGCCCATCTAGTACCTACGTATATATCGATGGCAAAAAGATGTTTTTTTTACTAATAAGTTTTGTTAAGTACTCAATTGATGGTTGATATAGGTTTATATATGAAGGTTAATATAGGTTTATACCAGACATTGTCAGCCGAAGCCCTAAATATGTATTGGTATCGAAATGTCTTCCATTAAATAAAGATCTAAATAAAGTGAATGACTCTTCAGCCAGTACAACGTAATAGTTTTATTAGTTTAAATTACGTTACATTATTATTTATTACGTTGGTTATAATACACGCAATAAGCAGGTATCTATGTTACGTATCCTCAGTCCTATTACAGCACAAGTGCTATAAATGATAAGTTTGTACGAGTATTTATTTGATTCTCACACCGCGCCAATATTAAATCATCATTAAAATCGCATAAGGCGGGCCAGTGAAAGTCTGCGATCGTGAGACCGACTCACGGGCGGTAATGAATTGACATCACGAGCGATTGTCTTTCCGCTCGCGTGCAAGTCATAAGCGATGAGCGAAATTGTTAAATCATCGCTAAAAACGCTTCCAGGCGGGTCGGTAAACTGCCGACTGCCTCGTTGGTCTAGTGGTTAGCATGTTCGACTGCCGCCGACGAGGTCATGAATACTCGTGTGTCATGGGTTAGCGTCGGGCCATAATTAAGTAGGTACCTGTTGGGTTTTTCTGACTAGCCCGGAGTTAGGAAGTTGGCGGGGTTACTCCCCCGTGCCTCAGAGAGCAGTGCCGTCAGTCCCGGTGCTTATCATTTACATTATTGATAATAGTCGTTAAAGCCCGCCAACCCGCATTGGAGTAGCGTGGTGGGATTAAGCTTTACTTCCCTCTCTCCTATGAGAGGCCTGTGCCCAGCAGAGGTACGTTAACGGCTGTAGAGATCGACTCACGGGCGGTAATGAATTGACATCACGAGCGATTGTCTTTCCGTTCGCGTCCTAGACAAGCGATATGCGGTTGCCATATATCGCAACCGCATATTATATTGTTACATTATAGATATATTGTTAGATGTTTTGAAGGCATGTTCTCATGTGTGTTTAAATCCGTCTGTCTGTTACTTTTCAACCCACTTTCTCAATATTATTTTAAGTACAAGTATGATTTACAATCCACAAGAATTGCATAGGTGATACTACGCTATGTCAATGCGCGCTCTTAGTTCTTTTGCACCAAATGACATTGGAATGACATTTAGAAACGCTGATATCTTGTAAATTGCACGGCACCTATATAATTTATAATATCGCTTGTCCCTGTTGCAACTACGCGTCGGTTGGGAGGCGTGGCGCTACATTACAATAGTAATGACTACGCGGCATGGTGTGCGAACTGTAAACAAACGTTGCTCAACTCTACTACCGTAGTGTAGGAGAGAAAATTTCGCTAGGATTCGTTGGATCAGTATTATACCGTGGTGCTTGATTCACTGTTATGTTTAAAGAGAGATTTATTTTGCTCAAAAAAGACCAAAAGGTCACTTACATGAGAAAACTTACAATAAACTACATATTAAGTAGGTACTGTATAGGTGACCTTATAGAAACTACCAACTTACAAATAAATCCTATTATTACTAAAGTTCATCAAGAAAATGCTTGATCAATTTTTTTTTAATTCACGACATTCATTTACTATTCACGATAGAGTTCATGAAATGTCTCAAATGTTTCTCCGTCTATATTCGCGCATTCATCCGATCGAGTTTACAGTTGTTATTGGGAGCTTTGTACAAGTTGTGGGATGTAGCACGGTGCACACGTCATATTGAATATCCATACATAGTATGTATGGATCGTAGGTAATGTGTAGAGTACCTAAGCTCAACCTACCAACTGTACAGTACCTACCTGTCCTCAAAATGTGTACGCGAATAAATCATATTTCAATTTGCAACTCAAGCTAGGTACCTATCGATACAATATAACCTATTGTTACCAAAAAGTTAAAGTTACTCTCGAGTCTCAAGTAGAAAGGAATACAAGATCCTCATTATCTTCATCATTATTCCTGATAGATCCTCACAAAAGTAGAGTAGATTGTATACATACTATACAGAGGGTAGATAAGTGCATATAAGAACGCACGTGCGTCCGGGACACGTGCACGTGTGCTATGGATAATGAAGTCACAGTGACAAGCGAAGCGGGCGGCGGCGGCGGATGGATTAACTTTTAGACTGGTTTTATTCAACATGGTTCCCAAAGAATTTCTAGATTTACCATTACATAAATTTAAAGACTGTATTAAAGAGCATTTGTTAAGTCGAGGTTAGTACACCATCGATGATTTTCTGACTGACAAAGTTGCATGGAAGCAACCTGCTTTGTATCCAGTGACCCACAAGTCAGTGTAATACTTGATGTATGTGTTGTATTGTTTACATAATATTGTGACCTTTTTCTTTTTTAAGAAAAGAGCAACTGCTGAGTTTCTTGCCGGCTCTTTTCAGTAGAAACAGCTTCCCGAACCGGTGGTAGTCTTTAACGTATCATAAGTGACACAAGTGGTCCTACATGAAATAAATAAATAATTTATCATTTATCATTTATCAACGCTATCATACCTGATTAATATGTCATTTTTATTAGGGTTCCGTACCCAAAGGGTTAAAACGGGACCCTATTACTAAGACTCCGCTGTCTGTCTGTCTGTCTGTCTATCTGTCTGTCTCCAGGCTGTATCTCATAGACCGTGATAGCTAGAAAGCTGAAATTTTCACAAATGATGTATTTCCGTTGCCGCTATAACAACAAATACTAAAAATTAAAAAAATATATATATTAAGGGGGGTCCCCATACAATAAACGTGTTTTTTTTCGTATTTTTTTGCTCAATATTAAAAACGGTAACAGGTAGGCGGTTCAAATTTTCACAGAATATTAACTTGTATATTACCTTTCAAAATAAATAATTAAATATCAATAAAGTAAATATTAAAGGGGGGCTCCCATACAACAAACGTAATTTTTTGATATTAACAGTAAGGGCGCCTTCAAATTTGCCGCGAAGTGCCGCGCGGAGGCAGCGCGTCTGCAGCGCTGCGGTCGCGCTGCTTTGTAAATCCATACAGATAATAAACGCGCGATTGCAGCGCTGCGCCCGCGCTGCGTCCGCGCATCAGTTCATCGATCGACTAGTGACGGTGCGCACGTATTTGTTGTTCAAGTCTAAACATGAACGAAAATCAGATTGAGGAATTTATCGATGAAGTTGAAAGTCGTCCAGCGATATGGGATTCGAGGTCAGATAAGTACAGTAATAAAATCAAAAAGAAAAAGGCTTGGGAAGAAATATGTAATAAATTTATTGAAAATTTCACAAACAAGACCGCAAGTGAAAAAAATGAAGCATGTAAGTATATTTTTAACACAACTGCTTTATATTTTCATCGTTTGCCATGACAATTCTCCTTCTGGACTAACAAAATAATCAGCTAGTGTATCACGTATAGTCGTAGCACTTATTTGTGGGTGATTATTTTGATTTTGTTGTATGTTTTGTAAATCGTATCTCAGCATTGTTGGGTTGGAGTTGGATTGCTTTGAATCCGTCTTCCTAAGTAAATTATGTAACACACAACACGCGCGAACGATATCTTCAGCAAAGGGTATTTGTACATTTATCGGACGATGAAGAATTCTCCACTTATTTGCCATTATGCCAAACGAACACTCAATGTATCTTCTTGCCCTCGATAAACGATAATTGAAAATACGTTTCTTCTCATTTAGGTGATTGCCAGCGTAAGGTCTTTGTAAAAAATTACTAATTCCGAATGCTTCGTCACCAATGAAAAAAAAAGGCACTGGTGGTCCATTATTTGTAATTGGCAACGGATTCGGAATATTTAAGTCCTGTTCATGTAGTCTTTTGTAAAAGTTACTATTTTTGAAAATTTGCGAATCAGAAGCTTTTCCATATGACCCAACATCTATGTACGTAAAACAATAGTTTGAGTCACATATCGCTAAAAGGACAATAGAAAAGTAATTTTTATAATTGTAATATTGAGAACCACTATGCTCTGGTTTGATTACTCTTATATGTTTTCCATCAATAGCACCCAAGCAATTAGGGAAATTGGCCTTAGTGTAATATCCGTTAGCAATAATTAACCAATCTTCTTCCTGAAGCTCAGGTATGTAAATAGTATGGAGGTTTTCGTATATTGCTCGACAAACTTCTCTGACAATAGCACAAATCGTAGAAAGTCCACGATTATACGTATGATATAAATTTGTAAGACTGCAACCTTCTGCCAAGAACCTGTAAATAAAAATTTTGATTGACATTTTTCAGGTATACTACTGCAACGCAAATGGAAAAACCTAAGGGATTCTTATAGTCGTGAACTTAATAAGCAAAGAGCAACAAAGAGTGGATCAGCTGCCTCATCACATCGAAAATATCAACATTTTGACCGACTTCAATTTTTATCGTATTTGTCGGAGTCCAGACCTATTGATATTTCTACTCAGCCCTCGACGTCAAAAAAGAGGAAAGTTTCGGAGCCGGTAGAAGATGACACTAATAAAATTTTGAAAATACTCATTGAGAGAATGCAAAAAAGAGATGAATCTATTGAGAAGGATGGCGATCGGTGTTTTTTATTATCATTGTTAAGTGATTTTAAGAAAATACCTGAACACCGCAAGACGGACGCAAAGTACGAAATGATCGGTCTGATACGACGATTTATCAATGATAATTTCGAATATTCTTATCAACAACATCATGGCTACTTTACTTCTATGAATCAATCAAGCCAAAGCCCAGCCAATGTGTCAATACAAGAATCAGAATCACAATTGACTGATATGTCGTCTATTTATGAGAATTTGTTTTCAGAGAGTAATGACAATATTTAAAAGTCTTTGACCTCTATACTAGGGACAAAATAGTAAATTTTAAATTTACTATTTTTAATTTTAGTAAATTACTATTTTAATTTTGGTGCATAATGTCACCATACCAAAGACACATAGATAAAAACAAAACAAGTACTTCCTTAGTAGTTCGCAGCAGTTTTGAGAGATGGCGCTACATTTTCTTGTATGAAGAAGATTTACGCAAAATGTTCGGATAACCGTATCCTTACTAATAATCAATGTTAAAAGTAGTAATAAGAAAAATGTGTAATGTGATTTACTTCAAAAAATAAAACAATTAATATGTTTTTTTTATAACTTTTACTCACCTGAGTGTTATAAATAGTCTCTCTTCAGCACAAATAGTATTTTTGAAGGTTGTATTTTGTTTTGCAATATAACGTTCTAAACGAGAAAGTAATTCGTAGAATTGTTTTCTTGACAATCTTAAATAATTCTGAAATTTTTGATCACTGTAACTTTTCACTTTATAAAATTCAGTTTGTTGAGTTATACAAAATAATGGCAACGTTGTCTTAGGCTTCTTTTTTTGTTTTTTGTTCAAAATACCTTTTCTTTTTAATAGTAACACTAAGAGCAGTGTTTCTTCGTCTGAGTCCATCGTAAAACTAGAATACAACACTACCGTTCTCTAACAGCGACGGCGCAGCGCGACTGCAGCGCTGCAGACGCGCTGCCTCCGCGCGGCACTTAGCGGCAAATTTGAAGGCGCCCTAAACCTCTACAAACAAAGTTAGTTTTGCGGTTCATTAACAAAGGTAATTATACCTACTTCTTGAGTACGGAACCCTCGGTGCGCGAGTCCGACTCGCACTTGGCCGGTTTTTTTTAGATTGATGATTCGTATATTTTCCCGCTATGGCCATAGTGCGTAAACCCGTTAGAGTTGAAATAATAATTAACGCGTTTATGTCAATTCTAAACGTACCGAATCCATTTAAAGTGCGAAGAATTGTTTTCTTCCTCAGATTTGTTGAGATTTCCTAGTTAATATGAAGAATGCTGACATTAACGATTGTTGTAACAGTAACATTATTTAGGTACCTATTTAAACTCTCTTTCGCTATTACTATGTCATCAACCTTATCTAATAATTTAATTTGTCAGTGAAGAGGCGCGTGATGTCGCAACTCGCAACCTAACGAAGCGCCCCGCGCGTTAATGTTCTTTAATACCTACTTAAAAATTAAGTAAATACTTTAGCTATAGGTACAATTACTTGAGCAAACATATCTTACCCATAAAACCCATATTGACATCGCATAATAGACATTAACATCATCATCAACTCATCTCATCAGAATGAATGAATGTCCACAATGTCAGAATCCTCAGGCCATAGTCCACCAAGTTGGCCAAGTGTGGATTGGCAGGCTTGACCGTACCTTTGAGAACTTTATCGTGTTTGAAATCGTCTGTCTGTCCTTCCGACAATATCTCCAAGATTTAGGGTTCCTGTGACTTCGCTTCGCTTTAGGTAGTCAAAACTAAAGTTTTAACTACCTACCTCAACGTTAAAGTAGGTTAAAATGGCCAAAAATGGTACACAGTTTGGTTCAAATTATGCACGTGGGTTGACAATCGATATGCCATAGATTTTTTTGTCCGAAGTTAAATGTATTGAGATTATTAGGAGATGTCAGTTTCAAAGAATATGTATGTGTGTAGAAGTGTCTACGCTAGTCATTAGACCGCTAAAAACTTTATAATTGTATAATTGCATGTGCTGCCTAATATTAGGGACTATGGTAATAATATGTATATTGTATATAAATAATCGTTACGAAAAACCTAAAAGTTTAAATACTCTTAGTCGAGCCGTATGCGGAGACGTAGGAACCCACCGCATTATAATCCCAAGAAAACTCCTACCATTATGTGATTAATGGAAAGGGGTCACTACCCTCAGTAATGAGGAATACGACGCAGAGAGAGAGAGAGAGAGTTATAAATAAAAAATAAATAAGACCCATAATTTCGCGGCCCATCAGTTTTTTAGCCAATTTTATTGGCTACCTAAGGAGATCGCTCGCAGCTCACAAACAGACATACTTTTTATCCTGGAAAATACCAGGAATAGTGTGTGTGTAAGAACTAAGTAGGTGTGTTTATATGTGAGTACGTGTCCTAGTGTGCGTGTACTGTGTATGTGCGTGTACAGTGTATGTGCGTGTACAGTGTATGTGCGTGTACTGTGTATGTGCGCGTCACCGAGTAGTAAACCTATTGAGAGCTAATAGGCTAATTTTCGCTTTGAAACACAACTCACCACTTTCTGGCGGGGGACGGGGTAATAATGGGATTTCTTATTGGCTGGCTCAAGATCAACTATACACAGTTATATATGTTACCGCGGCACTTGGGCTGCCCGCTGCGCGACAGAAAATATATCGATAAAGTCTAATAGGTATATATATTACCAGTATTGGAAAATCAATACAAATCATTTTATTCAAACAGCAAAATACCACCATATTATGTATACTTATAGATAACTAGCGGATGCCCGCGACTTCGTCCGCGTGTATTAAGGTTTTTGGTTCTCGCGGAAACTCTTTAATTTTCCGGGATAAAAAGTAGCCTTTGTGTTATTCCAGAATAAAATCTATATCTGTGACAAACTTCATCCAGATCCGTTCAGTAGTTTTTGCGTGAAAGAGTAACAAACATCCATACATCCATACTTACATACGTTTAAAATATTACCTAGTACGGATTATCTGATATGTATAATTTATATGTTTAATTTTTTTTAAATGCCGCATGTATATTCTCGCATCACTTCAAAACGGCTGGACCGATTCTGATGGAAATTTTTGTGTCTTTTAGTCGGACCCGGAATGGTTTATATTCACAATTGAACCCATTAGGGGGCGCTGCAATCGAGTTCTAGGATCTGCCGCGTCTTTCAAAAAACCAAATTTCATACCAAATTTCATCAAAGTCGACTGAAGAGATAAATATTTTTGATTCCCGCGCGAACTCTTGAATTTTCCGTGATAAAAAGCCTATGTCCTTCCCCGGGATACAACCTATCTCTGTGCCAAATTTCAGCCAGATCCGTTCAGCTGTTGGCGCGTGATTGAGTAACAAACATCCATACATCCATACATCCATCCATCCAAACTTTCGCATTTATAATATTTATTTGATGATAATTAATTAATAATAATAATAATATTAGTATGGAGTAATATCAGTTTATTCTTCTTCTATAATGTCCGATTTTTACGAAATTTGGTACAGAGTAGGTTCTATCCCGAGGAAGGACACAGGCTTTTATCCCGGAAAATTAAAAAGTTCCCGCGGGAATCATAAAGTCGCGGGCATTAGCTAGTGTTGATCATAAATTAAAACCATCCATCCATCTGCATTAAAGTTAAAACTAACGGCTGTATCCAAATGCGCTTTATTGAAAAACTAGATGATTCCCGCGACTTCATCCGCGTGGACCAAGTTTTTTCGGTTCCCGCGGGAACTCTTGAATTTCCCGGGATACAACCTACCCTTGTACCAAATTTCATTAAAATCGGTTGAACAGATAAATTTTTTGATTCCCGCGGGAACCTTTGAATTTTCTGGGATAAAAAGTAGCCTATGTTCTTCCCCGGGATACAACTTATCCCTGTACCAAATTTCATCAAAATCGGTTGAACAGATGGGCCGTGAAAGCGTAGCAGACAGACAGACACACTTTCGCGTTTATAATATTAGTATGGATTAGTATGTATACTAAAGAACTTAAGTTTTCAACAGAAACTTTTTAATATTAGTAGTAAACAATCAAATAAATAATAAACCTTTAACCTGCTCTTTTACTTCAGAATTGTTCGGAATTACTAAATAAATTAATGTATTGGCATTCAAATATCGATATAACTTATCGATAGTTGCACAGGTTACACTGGGCAATGCGTGGAAGAGACAGAGATATGTAGAACTACATGTGAAAGACAAAGAAAAACTGAAAGACATTATTTTTATGCGTATTAATGATTTTTATTTATTATTACTTAACTACACTTAATTAGGAAATGCTATCCCATCCTTTGCATAGCTGGAGGTATTGCTTCTCTTTCCACGCCATTTAATGCTGCAAAGAGGCATATTTTTCGTCTTTTTTCTCGATCAATTCCCGAGCACTGTCGAATACGGACTGAGGGCGACTTTAGGCACAAAACTTAGCGTTAGCAGTCATACTGCTAACGTTTGGCTGGTGAGGCGGCCCGCTATGCTCAGTCAACTGGTTGTATGGTCTGTGGTGCGCGTGATTGTTAGTCTGCTATATTATACTATTGGCCCTGTTTGGGAATGTCATATCTAATAAAACAAATCTGGGTACCAAAATATAATCTGTAGGTAGAAACTTGCAGACTCCAATGTGTTAAATATCTACTAGTAGGTAAGTCTGTTTTGTTCTTTGGCATTTACTATTTTTTGTGTTGGCCGATAGGTACCGTTATGAGAAAAGAGGAGTTAATCTACAGATACACTGGGTCAGAGTAGGGTGACTAATGACTATGTGTTGGTCTGGAAATGTCTTGAAAATGTCAAAGTTTGACGTCCACTAGGCTCGCCCAGCCGAGTCGAATCGAATCGCAATAATGCGCTATACTTAGGTGGAAAAAAATAGTTATCAAATCGACACGATATTCTGTAAAAAATTTGAATATTAATATGAATGTAAAATATGCACTCATGTACCTATGGGTTGATTTTGTTTTGGGCTTTCCTTAGACCATAGCACGTTTTGGACCCTCGTAGATTTAATTTTAAGTTGACCTAATCATCACCATTACCTAATTGACTTTCTGTAAAAAAGAAACTTTTAAACGATCAAAAACAACAAACTTCAACTAGGTCCAGTAGGTTATTTAGTTTGGTGGTTTGAAGCTGCTATATGTAATCACATAATATGCCTATTATATTTTATTATAGGTACATATTAATCTATTTTATTTTATTTTATTTTATTTTATTTTATTTTATTTTATTTTACTTTATTTTATCTTTAAATCGCTATCTCTAATATTTAGTTTTACACACTAGGTACACTCACTGCGCAAATTACATATTTTATTTTACTCCATTTTATCACACTCATCCCGTTACTGCAGACGGCTGCGAACCTGTCGAGCTCGTGCGTGTCACTCGTTTGGGTTCCGGCAGAATACCAGCGCTCAGGTTTTGCTTTCAAAACCTGCAGCATTAATGCTGAGTCGGGGCCTTTTCATCTTGTGCCATGTGGGTGCAAAAGCAAAAGCCATAGCCTAATTTTAAACTTTGATTTTATGTACGAGGCACAAGATGAATAAATGATTTTTCTTTCATTCTTTCTTTCTTTAAAAAGTATATGTCATCGTAAGATTGTAAAAACCGTAAGATTGTAATCTAACGCTTTTTTTTTCGATAGATTGTAAACAGTCGAAAGATTGTGAACCGTTCAATATTTTAAGTGTCAATTTTTGAAATATTCATTGTATTTACGTTTTCTTGTCTGTTTCTTGTAGGTTAGGTTAGGGTTCGACCTAAATAATCGAGTAGTGCCCGGGCACTTAGGTTCTATCGGGTTAATTAACCTAACAGATTACAATCTACCGAAAAATTATCCGTTATATTGTAATCATTCGACAGTTTACAATTTCGCGAGTTAGATAGTAGTAATTAATGCGAAAGTTTGGATAGATGGATGTTTGTTACTCATTCAATCACACCAGAACGACTGAACGGATCTGGATGAAGTTTGGCACAGAGGTAGATTATCTGTCTGGAATAACACATAGTTACGCTCTCATACGCTACTTTTTATTTCGGAAAATTCTAGTTCCCGCGGGAACCAAAAAATTTCAATCCACGCGCCCGATGTCGCGGGCAAAATCTTCGGATGTATTTTTTTTCGTAGACAAGCCTCTGAGACCGAGTGCAAAGGTGCGGTTTGTCGCACTATGGTATCAGGTTCCGAGCTTGGCGAGAGGGCAGCAGTCCCAGGGTGTCAACTTACGAGCGAGCACTGACTTTCCTGCATCCTTATAAATCCATATACTTATCCATACTAAACTAATATTATAAATGCGAAAGTGTGTCTGTCTGTCTACTACGCGTTCACGTATGCATCTGTGCAACCGATTTTGATTACCGATTATATCCCTGGGAAGGACATAGGCTATAACGGCATAAAATAGGAAAAGTTGACGCGTCAGGCTCGCCCAACTTCAACATAGTGTGTAGAAATCAAAATTAATTTTAACCGACTTCCAAAAAAGGAGGAGGTTCTCAATTCGGCGCGTATATTTTTTTTTACTTTACAGTGGCTTTGAAAGTTGGTTTTTTGGAAAGATTTTTTATTAGATCAAGACGACTCATAGAAAAATAAAATATATTTTAAATAAACTTATAGATACATCGAATATTTTCTATAAATCGTTAATTTATAGAACAATTAATTTATTGCCGTGTTACCAGTACAATATTTAATAACAAAAAAGTCCCACCGCCCCATGCAGATGCATCGCGATTCGAATCACACGCATGCTGACGTAACCATACCTAAGTACTATAATATATAATATATATAAATCTCGTGTCACAATGTTTGTCCTCAATGGACTCCTAAACCACTTAACCGATTATAATAAAATTCGCACACCATGTGCAGTTCGATCCAACTTGAGAGATAGGATAGTTTAAATCTTAAAAAAACATCAATTCACGCGGACGAAGTCGCGGGCATCATCTAGTAATAATCATATATAATCATACTCAGTAATATTATTAATGCGAAAGTGTGTTTGTTAATTGTTTGTTGGTTTGTTCTTCAATCACGCCGCAACAGAGCAACGGATCGACGTTTTTTTGGGACCTGGAGAGTGACACAGGTCACTTTTATCTCGGAAAATTAAGGAATTAATAATGCTTAGTCAACTCGGACGAACTCGCGGGCATCAGCTAGGTAGTAGGTATGTAGGTATAATGCGAAAGTTTTAAATCTGTCTGTTGACTTTTTACGGCCCATGCCTAAAACAGATTTTGACGATGATTTGATATAGGTACTTAGCCCTGAAACGGATATAATATGTATACTTATCCCGGTAAATCGAAGACACGGGATTTTTCTGTTCGGGATTAAATCAGTTTTATCTATAATCATTTGTCAGCTTAAAACAAATTTTACTCAAACTGTTTATGGAGATCATACATGCTTTTTGATGTTCAGTCATCTAAGGTCTTTATCTATATAATCATTTGTCAACTTAAAACAAATTTTACTCAAACTGTTTATGGAGTTCATACATGCTTTTTGATGTTCAGTCATCTAAGGTCTTTATCTATAATCATTTGTCAGTACATGCTTTTTGATGTTCAGTCATCTAAGGCCTTTATCTATTTATAATCATTTGTCAGCTTAAAACAAATTTTACTTAAACTGTTTATGGAGTTCATACATGCTTTTTGACGTTCAGTCATCTAAGGTCGTATTATCTGTTTGACAAACGATTACGATTTCCTTACACAATCGGGGGGTTGATCTAATAGCGGATAAAGTCGCGGATATGAAACCAGTTTGTAAAAATTCACGTACGACTTTTAATTATTGTAGGAGTGAAAGTGAACGGAAACAAAGATGGCGGCCGGAATTCATTGTATGGTAAAACACATGTATCTGGATACCTTCGCTGTGGCATATTCTCGGTATAATTATTGACGATCTCCCTGGCGCAGTGGTGAGCACTGTTGTCTTATAGTGGAACTTGGGAGGTGCCGGGTTCGATTTTCGGCAGGGTCAATTTGGGAAATTATAATTTCTGAATTTTCTCTGGTCTGGTGGGAGGCTTCGCCCGTGGCTAGTTCCCACCCTACCGACAAAGAGATGCTGCCAAGCGATTGAGCGTTTTGGTACTATTCCGTGTAGAAACCGATTAGGTTTTGGGTTTAATATAAATGCCAATCTTAAAGGTTAGCCCGCAACCATCTTAGACTGCATCATCACTAACCATCAGATGAAATCGCAGTCAAGGGCTAACCTGTAGTGGATAAAAAAATATTATAATTTTATTACAGTGCTCTAGTGCACTAGGAAAGTAAGTTAAGTAACGTTAGATAAAAAAAATACCTAAGTATTTAAAAAAGTGGGCACTGTAATTGAAATGTAAGAAATATACTTACCTACCTAGTTTGGAAACCTACGTTTGTAAGCTAACCTAGTTAATGATGGACATTATCAAAGTTAAACAGTTTGCGAAATACATATTACTTTCAGCGGTAAATGCAGCATGCTGAGCCGATCGGCCGTAGATTTGCTTTGAGGTAAAATCGATGATGTGCAATTTGATAGGTAATGAATAGGTATCTGACGGTGAAAAAGATTTTGCCTAGAAAAAGTTTTGCAAAAGTTGACTTGCAATCTGGAAACGTGTAAATTCTCGCTTTGCAAGTTGCATGATTGGCGAGCAATGCACGAAGACGCACTCTGCTGTTGTTTATTGTGATTACTAGCTGATGCCCGCGACTACGTCCGCGTGGAATAAGTTTTTTAATTCCCGCGGGAACTCTTCAATTTTCGGGGATAAAAAGTAGCCTATGTCACTCACCAGGTCCTTAACTATGCCATGCAAAATCACGCCGATTCGTTGCTCTGTTGCGGCGTGATTGAAGGACAAACCAACCAACAAACATACTTTCGCATTTATAATATTTGTATATTACGAATTCAGTACACCCTTGAATGCTTGTGTATTCTTCTAAATATATAAAAGCCTAAAAGGAAAAGGTGACTGACTGACTGATCTTTCAATGTACAGCTCTTGAACTACTGATCTAACTACTAATCGGGCTGAAATTTGGTATGCAGTTATAATTATTATGACGTAGGCATCCGTTAAGAAACGATTCTTGAAAATTCAACCATTAAAGAGGTGAAATAGGGGTTTAAAATTTGTGTAGTCAACGCGGACGAAGTCGAGAGAAAAAGCTAGTTTGTTTATAATATAGCCTAGCCTAGCCTAGCGGTGATAAGACACCCGATCTCCTGTACGGAGTCGCAGGTTCGTTGTAGTAAAATGGTGTAATTGTATTTTTCAACCAACATTTTTTTTCGATTTTTATTTTATGCTAATTCATGCCGCGGCGTCCAATATAACCGGAAGTAGGAATCCAATGACTGATTCGACATTGAAATACGATAATAAAGTAATTGATTGTGCAATAGCAAAGCGCAAACTATGTAGGTACACCTATATGTAAGTGACGTGGCGCGACTTCGCGTGGATTACGTTTTTTTTCCCAGGGGGAAATCCTCAATTTTCCGGGACAAAATTAGTAGACCGTGTCCTTCCCTGGAATGTATCTCTATACCAAATCACGTCAAAATCGTATGAAAAGATGGCCCGTTAACGCGTTGCAGACAGACAGCAATCTGGCCTGGTGGGAGGCTTCGGCCGTGGCTAGTTACCACCCTACCGGCAAAGACGTGCCGCCAAGCGATGTACCGTTCCGGTACGATGCCGTGTAGAAACCGAATAGGGGTATGGGTTTAATATAACTGCCATGGTACGATGCCGTGTAGAAACCGAATAGGGGTATGGGTTTAATATAACTGCCATGCCCTTAACTGGTTAGCCCGCTACCATCTTAGACTGCATCATCACTTACCATCAGGTGAGATCGCAGTAAAGGGCTTACTTGTAGTGGATAAAAAAAAAATGCCATCGAGGCTTCGGCCTTGGCTAGATAATACCCTACCTGCAAAAACGTAACGCCAAGCGGTTTATGTGTTCCGATATAATAATATGATGCCGTGTAGAAACCGATTGGGGGTGTGGTTTTAATATAGCTCTGCCAAGTGCCATACCCCCAATAGGTTGGCCCGCTCGCTATCATCTTATAATATTATGGTATTTTCAAATCAAGAGTGAATAGGCATCTTCTAGGCTAGCGGGCTCCACCTTAGGCTGCATCACTAAGTATACTTCCAGCAAGTCTGTTTTTTTTTAAAAATATATTCTAAGGTGTCCCCTCTCATAAAAAGGTTGTTTGTTGCCGTTATTTCATGCCTATTTTTATTTATCTGTAATAGGTATATTTTATTGTTTATTTAATTTCTAAATTTCAACTGTAAAAACCACAGACGTAGTGTAACCTTATACTTACTACCTCTATGGTAAAAACTATCTGGCTTTTGCTAGGAACAGAGCAGTGCGATTTACGCAAGTATCGTCATAGTATGCTCATCATATTAGGTGAAATATGCATCTTTATCGACTGCTCTGTTCCTAGTATGATAGCGAATTTCGCAGGCATATTTCAGTAGCGCTTTGCGGCAGGAAGCATCGCCCAGAATGGTGGGCACGGACTCTCTGCACAGGCTCATTGGCAATTCCTGCAGGAGGTCTTCTCGGGCTTTAATATGCTGTGGACAGTCCATCAGAAGATGAAGGATTGATTCTGATGCACTGTCATAGCAAGTCTGAGTGCAGCCAAGTGCTAGTGTTATAAGTTAAAAAAAATCTAAGACTGCAGTGATATTGCAGTCAAGGGCAAAATTGTAGTGCGGTAAAAATGGTACAGGGCCCTAACACAGTAGGTACACTCTATATTGAAGAGACACTCCACTGATCCCTATCGTACGGTCTATCCCTCATCCGGTGCTCTATACAATAGGGAATAGGGATCAATAACCAGATAAGTGTCGTTTTAACCCATGCATTGGATATTTTTTGAACTAATTTTAACTAGGGCGTTTTATACCCAGATGTAAATTCATATTATGTAATTACTTATTTAAATCTTTATTGCACACAACTTAATAATACTTCTTATCTATAACTTTCGTTAAACTGTGCTATAACTATACTTTTATCTTAATATTATAAATTATGCGAAAGTATGTTTTTTGTTAAGTTTTTCTTCAATCACGCCGCAATATATATGAATGTGTATAGTTGAGGACTTTTTATACCAAAAAAAAACATTTGATTTGTACTGACGATATAAAGGTGACAGAAAGTGGCTAGGTAGCAGGGGATGTCAGAGGACACGGTATAGTGGCGCTCACTAGGTTAGGCCTATGTCCAACAGTGGACGTCTGCAGGCTGATATGATGATCAACTGCATCAAAATCAAGGAACAAAAAGCTTAATTCGCTATAATCCGCCAAAGCAGACAAATCTATGAAGTACAGCGTGTAGTTTGCACGTGTAGCTTGCGATATTCTCCGCCCAGTATAAGCCAGCAATTCGCACCGGCACAACACCACATCACAAGTCTTCCAAATTATTCTCAACGTACGTTTCACTCCGACACCGGAGCATCCTCAGATGTTGACTCGACCATTCGACGTACCATTGTAAATCTTACAATCTTGCATTTCATTATGTGCTTGACAATCGTGGCTCTTAGAGTCAACATATCCTGAAGATGCTCCGGTGTCGGAGTGAAACGTACGTTGAGAATAATTTGGGAGATTTGTGTGGTGTTGTGGCGATGCGAATTTCTGATTTATTGGGCGGTGAATATCGCAAGCTACATTGCTGTACCACATAGATTTGTCTGCTTTGGCGTATTATGGTTAATTAAGCTTCTTGTTCCTCGATTATCATGGATTTTCGCAAAGTAACGCCTGCTTCTTTCCAACACCGCTTCAAACTCTTCACAGCAACAGCTAAACTAAAATAAGAGTCGCGACATAACAGTTTGAACTCATTCCATTGTTTGCGCAACCGGCAGCCTCAGGGAAATGCGCAGCGAGGTGTCGAGTGAAGAGTTAGGGTAAGCGCACATGATGACGGGCAGCGGGGCGCAACGGGTCGTGCCGTAACGCAAAAATCCATACTTAGGCCAGGATTAAAGTATACTGTAAGTTATAGCGTACGCTACTTACGTAACTAACATTGATTAAGGTTTTTCTTATTCCCTTGGAAACTCCCTAATTTTCCGGCATAAATAGCCTATGTCCTTCTCCGGGATGCATCAAGCAATCTTATCTCTATAACGAATTTCATCAAAATAGGTTGAAAACATTTGTTCATATTATTATTTATGCGAAAGTGTGTCTGTAACGGAAACTTACGGAATAACAGGACCTTGAAATCGTCGCTACGTTTTCAAGGTCCTTACTATCCTTATTCCCCCAAAGAAAAATTGCTACAACGAACTGCAACCTGACGCCAAGCCCGATATAGTTTGCGAAGTAGAACGGAATTGCGTTGCGCTGCGGCCTCAGTGTGCGCGTACCTTTACGTGCGACTTTACGTGAATAGCTGTTACAATGTGAATAGGTAACTGGCCAGTTGACAAATATTGGTAAATCATTGCTGAAATGCACTACTTTTAAAGCAGGTGCAGAAGTTTTGTACTTACCTAGATGCACGTTTTCGCTGCCTAATTACCTAGCTTTAGATTGTGTAGCTATACCCACTATAGTACCTAACAGGATTCAGATATGTTATTAAAAAAAGTCAAAAGCTTATTATAAATAATTGCCATAATATTAGGGAGTTTCCAAGAATTTTCCACCTGACAAAGAAAACTGTCAAAAGATCTTTAGTTTAGACCAAATTATGAGAATTGCCATTATATCAGGGGTTTTCCAAGAATTTTCCACCTGACAAAGAAAAAGTCAATAGATCCTCAGTTTTTTTAAAATGATTCTAGGTCAGATGAAATGCTTCTGACAAAATTATAAAAATCGAAATTAAATATGAGGTTTTCCGAGAATTTTCCACCTGAAAAAGAAACCTGTCATAAGATTCTTAGATTTTTCAAATAATTCTCGGTCAGATGAAGACAAAATTATAAGAAATGTCACTATATCAAGAGTTTTCCAAGAATTTTCCACATGACAAAGAAAACTATCAAAATGTCTTTACTTCGTTTTTTCACATCATTCTCAGTCAGATGAAACGCATAAGACAAAATTATAAAAAATGCCATTATATCAAGAGTTTTCCAAGAATTTTCCACATGACAAAGAAAACTATCAAAATGTCTTTACTTCGTTTTTTCACATCATTCTCAGTCAGATGAAACGCACAAGACAAAATTAAAAGAAATGCTATTATATCAAGAGTTTTCCAAGAATTTTCTACATGACAAAGAAAACTATCAAAAGATCTTTAGTTTTTTCACATCATTCTCAGTCAGATGAAACGCACAAGACAAAATTATAAGAATTGCCATTATATCAGGAGTTTTTCAAAAATTTTCCACCTGGCAAAGAAAACTGCCAAGAGATCTTTGATTTTTCAAATAACTCTCGGTCAGACGAAATGCACAAGACAAAATTATAAGAAATGCCATTATATCAAGAGTTTTCCAATTATTTTTCACCTGACAAAGAAAACTGACAAAAGATCTTTAGTTTTTCTCAAATAATTCTCGGTCAGATGAAATCCAAAAGACAAAATTATAAGAATTGCCATTATATTAGGATTTAGGAGTTTTCCAAGAAATTTTCCACCTGGCAAAGAAAAATACGTAAGAAATACGTCCCCAGCTGTGAAAATGTAGTTTTGAAACACTTGAAAACGTCTCTACATTACCTATATGTAGAGTTATGAATTAGAGTTTACGAATAGACAATACTATGAAACATTTTAAAGAGTTACATCCACTTTGATATTGGGATGATCAGCGAGCATTTTTGGACACAATAAGTATACAACTTTGAACCTATCCATCTAATCATCTTTGACCTCGCAAAGCAATTCGTGCAAGCCATGTCGCTGTCGGCAGTAGCGCGTCAGCTATGGAAGCGAGTGGACGTAGTTGTATGTGCAGTGTGAAAATTGTTTACGTGATATCGTGAACCTTTTTCTTTGTAATCGTGCGACTAAATGTTCTTGTAACACCACAGTGATTGTGTAAAATGGCAAATTTAACGTTGAGATACCTGGATGAGCTCTCCTATGTGCTGAATAGGAGACACTTGGCGAGTCAGGCGAAGGCATCTTCGGTGGGAGACCTTCTCAATGCAGAAGAAGAAAGGTTCCCTCCGGTACGTAAACACACTGCTACATAAACGAAACTACACCATAGTTATAAAGGAACTGTCTTTTGTTAGTGTTTAACGCATAATTTTCAATAAATTTTGTATAAAATAATTTTTAAGACCTTTGGTGGAAACACGTGAAAATGTGTTTCCAATTCTGACAGGCGTCGAAGTCGCGGAACGAAAGTTGTCGCTAACAAATGTCAATGAGTTGTTATTGCATAGAGTTTATTGTTGTTTTCTTTTTTGCGATATGTCGGCATAGGTTTGTGTTGTGTGTTTCAGTGAAAGGATTTATTTATTCTTTGGATTTAGGTGGAAAACATAACCTAGTGCTAGGTATAATCTATACTATATAATGTTATAAAGCTGAAGAGTTTTTTTGTTTGAACGCGCTAATCTCAGGAACTACAGGACCGATTTCAAAAATTCTTTCACCGTTGGATATGTACGTGATCCCTGAGCGCTATAGGCTATATATGTACTACGGGCGAAGCCGGGGCGGACCGCTAGTGTGTTTATTTTGAGCTTCGAACGGATTGACTCTATAGTATATTATAATCACATGTGTTTAGAATGTAGATTGTAGAGTCAGCTTTGCGTTTTTTTGCAATTTTTTTACTTAGGTAGCAAAGAAATTATTGAGTTATGAATTATGATACTTTTTCCATTAGTCTTAACTTTGTTACCTACTCTCCATTTTTACATTTTTGTTTGCATAAAATATTATGAAAGTCGTTAAAAATGGAGTTTTCCTCAGCGGTTTTCCTTATGACTATTATGTATTTTTTTATATTGATCAAACACTTAACTACAAATATAATTTTTACAGAAAAAAAAGACATTAATTGATCACAGTACATTTTTACTGGAAAACACATTTGATCCCTGTAAATTTTTCTCAGAAAAATCATTAAGTGATTTACATTTATATCCCAGTACTAAATTTTGACGAGAAAATCGTAGTACTTATTTGGTCCTGGTTCATTTTTGACTGGAAAACCTATTTGAAACCAGCACGTATTTTTACTGGAATAATTATATACCTAGTTCATTTTTACTGGAAAACTTATTTCATTACAATTCATTTTTACTGGAAAACTCATTTAAATTTTTACCGAAAAACTCATTCATTGTTGCCTCTTTAACTGGAATAGGTAGTCATTTAACTCTTGATATTGATAACACGCTTTAAATGATAGCTTGATTATTCCAGACTGATTGAAACACTATCGGCCGGTTTCTGAATTGAGAATTTCATGTTGAGTCTGTCTCAAAGACTACTTAAGGACTATAATTAAGCAAATTTTTGTTTCTGAATTGATATTGTGTAAGGTTTGAGAGTTGGAACTTGCTGTTTTTGCTTGAATGCTTAATTCAGAAACCGGCCCAATATCAATTCAGAAATTTGCTTAATTAGTCCTTAAGTAGTCTTTGAGACAGACTCAACATGAATTTCTCAATACAGAACCGGCCGTATATATCTTAAAGAAATTAAAGTTTAAAAAAAGATACCAAACGGTTTAAAAATGTTATGTTGACTTAACAAAATCAATCTAGTTTTTACGAAATAATGAATTGTCACGTAAAACCTGTAAATTGCCGCCAGTAGGTACACGTAGTAGTCGGTACTACGTATTTGGTAGCAAAAAAACAAACAAGTTGGGGATTTCATTTTTCTACCGATAACGTTGTTCACTTGCCGCCATGCTGTGACTAAGTGTAAGCTTCTGTTAATACCAGGGAATGCGATCTCTGGCACAGGTCTCTGACCTTGAATTTGCACAGAGGGCGATTTATCGCTATACTAGACGATGTCCGCGACTTCATCCGCGTGTTTTCCTTCATCGTTAAACAAGTTATATATGATTATCCATACTAATATTATAAATGCGAAAGTGTGTCTGTCTGTCTGTATGTCTGCTACGCTTTCACGGCCCATCTGTTCAATCGATTTTGATGAAATTTATTACAGGGATAGGTTGTTTCCCGGGGAAGGACATAGGCTACTTTTTATCCCGGAAAATTCAAAGGTTCCCGCGGGAATCAAAAAAACTTGGTCCACGCGGACGAAGTCGCGGGAATCATCTAGTAATATATAACTAGATGATTCCCGCGACGACTAGTAACATCTCAACCACTGGACTCTCACTGCTTGAATGGACATGTTTTTGAATGCGTGCGTCTGTATACCTACGCTTTTCCCGTGGAAAATAGTTCCACCCACATTTCTATTCGGTGGATGTATGGATACATATTATATATGTCCTAGCAAACCAAATATCGGCCACGATTTTCAAATCTCCAAAGAGATTAGCCATCGGTGCGAGAGATATAGCGCAAACACAGGTGCACTCTCTATTCCCGTACTCTCATAACCCGATGAAACGGATAATCCAACACGACCGGAGAGGAGCATGCCCGACGGCTTTACGTGCTTTCCAAGACATGTGGGTGAAACACCGCTAACTTCCTAACTCCGGACTTGTACTGAGAATTTCAGGTCACAAAACCCCTCGTAGCTTTGTTAAATATCACTATCACGTCTTATCCATACTAATAAGTAATAATATTATGAAAGTGTGTCTGTCTGTCTGCTACGCTTTCACGGCCCATCTGTTCAACCGATTTTGATGAAATTTGGTATAGGGATAGGTTGTATCCCGGGGAAGGATATAGGCTACTTTTTATCCCGGAAAATTCAAGAGTTCCCGCAGGAAACCAAAACTATTATCTCTTTAACCAACTTTGATGTAATTTGGTACAGGGATAGTTTGTATCCAACTTTGGAAGGACATAGGTAGTTTGAGTTTGAATATTTTTTCGGGCCCGACCCGGGAATCGAACCCGGCACCACGTCATCCGCAGTCAAACATGTTAACCGCTAGACCAACGAGGCAATTGAGAAGTAATGAGTAGTAGAGATAGTGGTTTGTAATGTAAATCACACAATGGAGCAGGGCCACTGGACCGTGGCGTTCCGGTTCACCGCCGCCTGGTGGTAGGTACTAGATGCATTCACTAGCGTTCATGTTATACATCAGTCGAAACGGTTCTTTTTATGTAGATTCTTGCATCCTTGACCACAGAATATAAATAAATCATTTATTGTCCAGAAAAAATATTATAATCGCATTTATAGGTTTAGCGACTGATGTGTAAGTAGGTACGTTAAGTTTAAACTCGTGTTATAGGCATCAGTGCTTTCCCCTTACAATCTTCTCAGTTCTCATACTATACTTTTAACAGAAGTAAAATACATTTATGTGCATGCAAGTTATGCGATTTAAATAGGGTATGTTTACTGTAGAATATATTTATATTACGGTGCTATTGTAAACTTGTTTCAAGTAGGTACAATGTTGTTTTATTGAAAACCTATTTACCCAAAAATCCAAACACTCATCAATCATTAATTACTCATACACCCAATTCTCTATTTTTACTGAAAAACTTTTTTATGCACCCAAATGTATGTTTTGCTAAAAAACTCAGTGAAATGTTTGCTGCAAAACCTATTTACTTACTTGTATTATACCCCCAAATGTTTTTTAGATGCTGGAGTCCTTTCCTGGATAACCTGGATTTAGTTTTTTTTTTTAAATTTTGTCAAACCTATTTGCACTAAATGGAGAACCTCTTACAAAAGTCTCATGTCTTATATTCTCAAGTTTTTCAATGATCAAAATAACAAAAGGTTACATTGGTCTCATACAATCGCAACAGAGTCACAAGCAAAAGTAATAATGCAAGCAGTTCATAACAAGAGTGATAATCCGGCGTGCTATGGCAACTTTTTCTCCAATCGTTATTGTCTTTGCGCGTGCGCACGTAACAATGATCGGTAAAAATTAACCTATTATGCTGCAGCAAGAGTTGCTAGAGCCATCGAGATGAAGTTATGGAGTAACCGACTTCATCATTAAACGGTTTATTAATACGGGCCTTATTGGTAAGTCAGTGCGGGCCTCAGTTGGAAACGGACTTACTTACGAAAAGACCAAGGGGTATGTGTTTATTAAAATGCCATTTCCCTTGGTCTTTACGCGGCATCGTATCGGTCTATGCTAGTTGGATGACAAGTAACTAGCCGAAATCTCCCACCACACAAAACCAGACACAATTAGAATTTCATAATTACGAACCAAATTGTCCTTGCTGGGAATTGTTCCACGGACATTTAACTGAAAATAACTGCTAAAGTGCTCTCTGAGGCTTGAGGTCAAGGTCAATATTCAACGACAAGTAGGTCAAGCACTAATTTACTGACGTAAGGATAATACAGTATTTTCTTGGCAAAATACCAGTTCGTACGTGTTCATAGGCTCGTACACTAGAGACTACCGACCGTTTTGCAGAACATTTCATGCTCTAGTGATATGATATCTCTAGGGCTAGAGCATTGAAAGTTGTTGGCCTTTCTGCCGGTTTTTTGTGCAGCTTACGTTTGAAAGTTAACTTTGCAATAGCATAATTGTGTGGGTGAAAGATCACAAATATTGTTGTTCATTCTCATCACTCTTAAAGGATAAAAGATCGCTGAATCTCATTTATTTTCTGAATCTCTACTAGATAGATTATTACCTAAATCAACCCATTTGTATTCCTTGCTCATCCCACAATTATTTGTTATTTTTGTTCCATGAGTATTTCTCACTCGGGTGGGTTTTTTTCCGTGTAGGGTCTGCGTTCAGTCGCCAGATTTGATGAAGGACCTATAAGCGATATGGTAATTTTGTTGTACCTACACAATTTCTTGACTAAGTACTCCTATTGATATATTATTCTAGTACCTACCTAAACCTATACATACTCCTATAGTAAAATAGTAGGTCTCAGTGAATTGCTACCTACCCTTTTCATAATGCTCCCCGCGGAAAATGATAGCTCTAGAGTCTAATAAGATTGAACTCTCATTCTAATAAGATTCAACTCTCAAGGGTAAATTTATACCCTCGACGAAGCGGAGACGGTATATGTGTTTGCCCTAAGAGGTTGTGTGTTTGTTTGTTTGTTTGTGCACTTTTTTGTCACCATTTTTCTCAAAAAGTACTGGGCCGATTGAGATGCGGTTTTTTGCATTAGATACGTATAGCTTGTGAGAAGGTTTTTAGATATATTTTAGGACCATAGACAACCAAGCTGAGCTGTAGTCTATGATTTTAATATTTCAACATGTTACCATTTTTCACAAAAACTACTGGGCCGATTGAGATGCGGTTTTTTGCATTAGATGTGTATAGCTTGTGAGAAGGTTCTTAGATATATTTTAGGACCATAGACAACAAAGCTGAGCTGTAGTCTATGATCTTAATTTTTCTATGTGTTAAAATTTTTCACAAAAAGTACTGGGCCGATTGAGATGCGGTTTTTTGCATTAGATATGTTTAGCTTGTGAGAAGGTTCATAGATATATTTTAGGACCATAGACAACAAAGCTGTGCTGTAGTCTATGATTTTATTTTTTCAATATGTTACCATTTTTCACAAAAAGTACTGGGCCGATTGAGATGCGGTTTTTTGCATTAGATGTGTATAGCTTGTGAGAAGGTTCTTAAATATATTTTAGGACCATAGACAACAAAGCTGGGCTGTAGTCTATGATCTTAATTTTTCAACCACTGTTACCATTTTTCACAAAAAGTACTGGGCCGATTGAGATGCGGTTTATTGCATTTAGGGCTTCGTGGGATTACAAAACAGGAAACTGGTACCAAAATTAAAAAAAAATCAGCGCCATTTTGAAATTCTTTGTTAATTGACCGATTTCGTTCAAAATCGAAATTTAGGGCTCCCTGGGGTCACAAAACAGGAAACTGTTACCAAAATTTTAGAAAATCAGCGCCATTTTGAAATTCTTTGTTAATTGACCGATTTCGTTCAAAATCTATATTTAGGGCTCCCTGGGGTCACAAAACAGGAAACTGGTACCAAAATTTAAAAAAATCAGCGCCATTTTGAAATTCTTTGTTAATTGATCGATTTCGTTCAAAATCGATATTTAGGACGGGTTACAAAACAGGAAACTGTTACCAAACTTTAAAAAAACAGCGCCATTTTGAAATTCTTTGTTAATTAACCGATTTTGTTCAAAATCGATATTTAGGGCTTCGTGGGATTACAAAACAGGAAACTGGTACCAAAATTTAAAAAAAATCAGCGCCATTTTGAAATTCTTTGTTAATTGACCGATTTCGTTCAAAATCGATATTTAGGGCTCCCTGGGGTCACAAAACAGGAAACTGGTACCAAAATTTTAGAAAATCAGCGCCATTTTGAAATTCTTTGTTAATTGACCGATTTCGTTCAAAATCGATATTTAGGGCTCTCTGGGGTCACAAAACAGGAAACTGTTACCAAACTTTAAAAAAACAGCGCCATTTTGAAATTCTTTGTTAATTAACCGATTTTGTTCAAAATCGATATTTAGGGCTTCGTGGGATTACAAAACAGGAAACTGGTACCAAAATTTTAAAAAAATCAGCGCCATTTTGAAATTCTTTGTTAATTGACCGATTTCGTTCAAAATCGATATTTAGGGCTCCCTGGGGTCACAAAACAGGAAACTGGTACCAAAATTTTAAAAAATCAGCGCCATTTTGAAATTCTGTGTTAATTGACCGATTTCGTTCAAAATCGATATTTAGGGCTCCCTGGGGTCACAAAACAGGAAACTGTTACCAAAATTTTAGAAAATCAGCGCCATTTTGAAATTCTTTGTAAATTGACCAATTTCGTTCAAAATCGATATTTAGGACTCCCTGGGGTTACGAAACAGGAAACTGTTACCAAAGTTTTAAAAAATCAGCGCCATTTTTATTTATTTTGTTATCACCATAAAAAATGAATTCAGTTTAGTACAGTAAAATCTGTACTACTTGTAAGTCTAACCACAACCCGTGAGCTGCTTTAGCAGCTCGCGCACAGGGCGAAATACTAGTTAGATATATATAGCTTGAGAGAAGGTTCTTAGATATATTTTAGGACCATAGACAACCAAGCTGAGCTGTCTCTATGATTTTAATATTTCGATATGTTACCATTTTTTACAAAAAGTACTGGGCCGATTGAAATGCGGTTTTTTCCACCACACTGGTCAAAAAAACTACTGAGCTGTCAAAGATGCAGTTTTGTGTTTTAGATATTATGTAATATATACGTTTGCTACGTTCTAATTGTTGTTTCAAAGTTATAAAGGTCAAAGGTATAATGGAGCTCTGCAGTTCGTCGTGGGTTTTTTTAAAATTTTTAATTTTATTACTTTTTAATGGTGTCATTTTCGACCGAGCGAAGCAAAGGTCTCTGAGTCTACTTGAGTGAATTTGCACTTGTCCGTCCGTCCGTCTGTCAGAGCCTTATAACATCTGAATTACTGAACGTAATTACTTCAAATTTAAATATAATATGTTAATGTATAATATGTATGTGTATGTTGACGACCTCCGTGGCGCAGTGTGTGGCAGTGTGTAGCGCTGTTGCCTTAAAGTGCGGAGGTCCCGGGTTCGATACCCGGCGGGGTCAATTTGGGAATTTATAATTTCTGAATTTTCCTTGGTCTGGCCTGGTGGGACGCTTCGGCCGTGGCTAGTTACCACCCTGCCGGCAAAGACGTGCTGCCAAGCGATTTAGCGTTCCGGTACGATGCCGTGTAGAAACCGAGTAGGGGTATGGGTTTAATATAACTGCCATGCCCCTAACAGGTTAGCCCGCTACCATCTTAGACTGCATCATCACTTACCATCAGGTGAGATCGCAGTCAAGGGCTAACTTGTAGTGGATAAAAAAAAAAAAAACCCGATGGCCTCAAGCCGAATCTGGCTTAAAAAGATATAAAAAAAATCTTTATTTCAGGGGGGCTCTCATAGAAGCGAATGCGGAGTAAAATATTTTTTATAAAAAACCCTATGTAACGCACATAGGGTTTTTATATGTTTTCCTAAAATTGACGAAATGGGGGGCTTTCAAAGTGGAGATTTTCTAACGTCCAAAGTTGACCTCAGAACTCTCAATTTTCTGAAAGACTGAGCCTGAAACTTGATCAATTATTTGAATTATATCCTGTACTTGAACAACAAATACTAAAATTAGATAAATATTAAGTATAAGGAAACGAAATTATTAAATTTTTAATGAGCTTCAGTATTTTAACAGAACTTCACAATGATGTCAATAGATGGCGTTGGTGATGGTAAAAGCTTATTTGTTTTAGGGATACCGCGAGGTCTCATTTCGGGGCGAAGCACTTGTAGTTTAGTTTAGACATTGTGCACTACAGAATCAGCTCCAGTGTACCTACATCAGAATTAGCTACCATAAAGGTTAAATAAACGATTTCAAATTAGTCCCATTTGTTGTTATCACCAGTAATATGTACCAACTGCGTCAAATATTTTGAAGTGATAATGATACAACAAAATGGTGTAGCCTGCCTTTTATCGGTTAACCTTGAGCGGGATGCCAAGTTTACTGTGTCGGAGCGATTTGGGTTCGCGAAAATAACTCGATTCCGACATTGACTGATATTTTGAGGGAAAGCCGACTCATCACGGCTGTTTGAGCCCGTGAAACTGCCAACTGAGGGCGTACCACCACCGCTTATAGCAGTATTATTTTAATTTAATACCCTGGATAATGACGATGATAGCCCGCCGATTATATTATGTATGTAGTATGCCCGTGATTTCGTCCGCATGGTCACAGAATAATAACTAGTACTAGGGCATGGTTTAAGTTTTTTTTATTCCCGCGGGAACTCCTTAATTTTCCGGGATAAAAATAATGCCTCCAGGTCCTCTACTATACTCATTTAAAAAGAACAAACCAACAAACAAACACATTATCGCATTTATAATAATAGTATGACTATAGATGATGCCCGCGACTTCGTCCTACTTAAGCATTTTTTAACTCCCGCAAGAACTTCCTCAACTAACTTCCTAATTTTCCGGGTAGCCTATGTCCTTCCCCAGGATAGAAGCTATCCCTGTACCAAACATCAAAATCGGTGGAAAAGCCTGTGTCACTCTTGGTACTTGCGCGACGAAAATACCGACGATCGCGCTCATTCCCGGAATGCTTATGCAGTCGGGGCTGGCGCGTTATTAAGCGAGCGACGTGCTAGTGAATTTAACGCTGTTTTCGTAAATAGTTTTTTGAAAATATTTGTTTAATAGTTTAAGTTAAGTGTTTAGCATATTAATTATTTGTAGGATAAATAGTTGTAGACATTTAAACTCATGTATATATAATGGTCTATCGATCTTTAGAATTATAATGTCAAAAAGTCGCTGCAACCATAATTATTGTTGCGTGGAATTAATAATCATTATTTAGGCTATTAAAGCTAGCAAGCAAGTCAGCAAGTAGTCAATACAATAATAAGTAGTCAATAGTACTTCTATCACGGAACAGGTACAATTCATGTCAAACTTAAATGAGCCTCTTTTCAAGTATTTTTTTTGAATCGAGGCACGAGCTGTAGGAAGTACAAACGAGACGCAGGGAATACGCTCGCCCTAGTCAGGCCCTTACTCCCTAATTCTTATTACACCTTGCCGATTTAGAGTAAGGGCACGGTATATATATTTATATATTTCCGTGATCGAAGTGTACTTACCTCTCCGAGCGAAATATTATGTTTCGCCGCACTGCTTCGCCGCGACGAATGACCTTGCAAGTTGCGTGCGTAGTGAAGAACTCACTGTGTAGCGACACACAGTAAACACAGTCGATCATAGTCAGAGTAGGTTACTTACTTACCAATTCGAAAAACCTACTGTATTGTTGTACTGTTTGCTGACAGCCCTAAACAAGCTCGCAATGTCGTCCGTGACGTAGGAAAGGGAAAAGATGCAAAGCAATACGGACACTCGCGCGCGGCGATAAAGTTTAATTTAGCTTGCGTGCGTGATTTATCTTTTTAATAATAATTATGTAGGCTATTAAAACGTCGGCAAGTAGTCAACATCAAAGGAGTGAGACTTCTGTACGTCAGTACTATTATATTATTCTGTGACTTTACACACTTTTGCATTTATAATATTAGTATTCAGAATTGTTGACGCTCTTTTTTTCAGCCTTTAGGGTTCCTTTCCATTAGAGATGTGCTACATTGCTAAGCTAAGGATGTGTGTCAAACCCACCAAAAGGTGCGCTTCAATCGCTAGATGTTAGGTGATGCGCTTTAGGTGGATATTCCTTATTTTAGGGACGTCAAGGTACGTTTTATGAAAAGTGACATTTTAAAATAATACTGTTTTCAGCGATGGTAGTAAGACCCTATGCTAACCGTCGTAATTTATGGCGCAGGGGATTTTTAGGCCTTTTGCTTGCTTTATTTTGATTCGGGACTTTTTTAGACTTCATGTACTTAGCAAGTACATGACTAAGTCTAAAAAAACTGGTGTTTCTTTTTTTAAATTACTTGTTTGGGGGTCCATAGTCCATACCTACATGATACTTTTTTATTTTATTAACTGGCTTTACTGCTCTGAGTTCCAGCCTTTCTAAGCCCCTACATGATAAATATATCACAAATCACAGAATTGAGAATACCAACTAGGTATCATGCCTGTGTCCAGCTGTGTACGTTGAAACGACGATCTTGACGACGATATTGAAAAAGCAATAAGTTGTATTGACTAGTATAGTTTTAAAATTAAACCATACCTACCTAAATAGATAACGTGATTACGTGAGTATCGCAATCAAAATGAAATAGTTATTTTAATATTTAATTCGAGTAAGTATGTTATTTTAATTTCAATTGCAATTTGCAACGTCGTAATTGGAATCTGTCGAAACCTTGACTTGAAACTCATGTTGCTCAAATTATTCCACACATTGAGCTGAGGGTGGCGAAATATTTTACACATAATATTATATTCCGAGAATATAATAATATGGTTGCCACCTATTGTTTCTGTTGTGATAAGTTGATAACTGTTCACCACGTACAAACTTATAACTTATAAGTAACTTCTAACTAGTGGGCCCTGCAGACATTGTCCTGCTTTGAACGTCGAAACAGTTTGCAGCGCCCGCCCTACAGGGTCCAATCATATTACTAATATTATAAATGCGAAATTGTGTTTGTTTTTTGGTTTGTTGGTTTGTCCTTCAATCACGCCGCAACGGAGAAATGGATCGACGTGATTCTTGGCATGGGTATGGGTGAGGACCTGGAGAGTGACATAGGCTACTTTTTATCCCGGAAAATCAAGGAGTTCCTGCGGGAATAACAAAAAACTTAAACCACGCGGACTAAGTCGCGGGCATCAGCTAGTTGGGCATCCCGAGGTCCAAACAAACACAACAAAAAAAGAACTAGCGAAATTGGTCCAGCCGTTCCAAGGGCGTTCCGTGACCAAGGGAAATAGGGATTCATTTTTATATACTTAGGTAATACATAGATTTGTTTTTTTACGTCTCTACAAGTTAGCCCCTAACTGCGATCTCACCTGCTCCCAGATTGTGTAATGAAATCGTAGGTACCTAATCGTTTGTCAAACGTATAATTGGACCTGTTTATGGAGTTCATAGATGCCTGCACGTCAAAAAGCGTGTCAAGTAGCCAATTGGGTCTCTGGTAAGTGATGATGCAGTCTATGTAGGATGGTAGCTGGTTAACCTGTTTATAGGGAGTTAAATTAAACCCATACCCCTATCGGTTTCTGCACAGCATCGTACCGTAACGCTGAATCGCTTGGCCGCACTTTTGCCGGCAGGTTTATAACTACACACGGCCGTAACTTCCCACCAGTTCAGACCAGGGAAAATTCAGAAACTATAAATTCCGGTAAAGTTTTTGGCAATTATTGTTGTCTATTCAAAAAAATGAAAATAGTCCGAGGCGTAGTATCGTAGTGTGTAGTGATTGAAATCTTATTCGCGAACTAGAGCCTGAAATTAAAATTAACTAAGAAATATTCCTATCATTTCCTCAATTATTTCGAGCACGGTAATTCACGGTATAATAATTTATTCTCTCAAAAACTTTCACACCTTTTTGTTCTTCCAGTTAAAACAAGAAATTCTTTTTCAAAGAGAAAAAGCCGCCCATAAAAAAATAGTCTAAATTTAGACCGAACTACAGTGTCAAATCGATGCGGTTACGCTGCATCCGCACCCAGACTGATTTACTTTAAACCAATCAAAAATAAACCTTGTCACTTAATGTATAAAGTTCTTTGTATAATAAAAAAATACATAATCCAATTTTCGAAGTGGTAAAGTAATTCGGACTTTGTATTGAATGTGTTAGGATTGGAAATGCTTTGTGCGGTGACGCAGGAAGTTAGGGTAGTGACAGGAAGATGGCAATTCTCAATTGTCTGCGTTGCCCTTGCGTTGAAGATCATCCTGTGGATTTAATGGTATTTTTGTTTACGGATTAGCTGCAGTTAGATGCAAAGGTTCATCGTCGTTCTTGAAGAATGAAGAGTACAGGGTCGTGAGTCGTGACCTTCAATCACATTCAAAATATTTCTTGAAGTGAAACTTCTTCAGAATCGTTGTGATTTGAAAATTCGATGAAACGAAAAAGCGACCCTAAAAAGAGACAAACATATTCAGTTAAGGATTTAGCCTGCGAAAGAATCAGATGGAATACAATTTGTATGTTCGCGACCAATAGATGGCGCTGTACGATATTGAGTAGCGCTACTGCTCCATTGTGCTCAGAAAAGTAGCCTACGAGAGAATGAGATAAATATTCTTACCCTATATTTATCTCATTCTCTCGTGGGCTACTTTTCTGAAGTGAAGTTCGTATGTGAATTGCACACACACACTTTTTTTTGAAGTAAGAACCTAAAACTTCTTTATGCGCAACTTGAGAGTAAACTTAACTCATCCTCGATTGATCGCCGGGCCGAAGAATCATTGGCGATTAATCACTCACGCAGGCGAAACTGTACTATGCAGTTTCTGCACAGCTTACAGCACCGACGCAATGTCGCCACTCGACTGCCTATCGGTTTTTAATCGGATATACTTTGGAGAGTGCTCAGGAACTTTTCAACCTTGTTCCTCACTCACCGTTCTACCACAGAACAGCAAGAAACCGTTGGCGTCTTGTGTCACTTAAGATACTTCTATACTCTACCATGCGCACCGGTTCGGAAAAATGATTCCACTGAGAAGAGCCGGCAAGAAACTCAGCAGTTGCTCTTTTCATAAAAATAAGAATTTTATAATATGTAAATATTACGTAACAAGTATTAGGTACCTATAATGACTTGGATGTGATTGTGAAGCCGGGTGCTTCCATGCAACTTTGTCATTAAGTAGATCATCAATGGTATAATAACCTTGACTTAACAAATGCTGATTAACACAGTCTTTCAAACTTATCTGACCATCATCTCATCATCATCATCGGCGCTGCAGCCCTTTATGGGCCCGGGCCTGCTCCAGAAGATTTCTCCATCTATCTCTATCGTTCGCGCTCGTTCTCCAGCTTCTTATACCAATCCGCTTTGCATCTTGTCTTGGCTAACCCCATCCAACCATCGAAGCTTTTTTCGACCGAAACTCCTACGATGCGCCACAACCCATTATCCTGAACCGCACCATATATTGACCTCGAACTTATTGAACTTATCTGACCCGGTGGCCAAAATTGGAACTAATTTTTATGCTTGTTAAGTTTTTTTTTTAAATTTATTTGGCATATCTACTAGCGACGCTGTCACCGGGTCAGATAAGTTTGTGGGACTAAAAATGTATGCAATGACACTATCAGTATTCAGTAATTCTAATAACAAGCACAAATCGCATTAGTCTGTCCGTGGAGCGTCGATATTATTTGCATGCGGATGACCGCCTTTTGTATTGAAACCGCAATGTTTTGGCATCGGCTATCTCGGTCTGCGTATCGTGTTCTAGGCTTTTCATTAATATCATATTTAATTGGAATTTCTACGCTGTTAGATTGTAATTATAAATAATCAATTAATTGTTCATTGAAATAAATAATTGGTTCTAGTAGTCCGCCCCGAATGACGCTCGCTTCCTATAGTATAGTCCGTGCAGGTGAAATTTAACTTCTTTTGTTAGGGCACGTCATGGAAGTAATTAGTACTTTATAGGTGGGTACTATGGGTGGGTGTTTGGTGGGTACTATGGCGCCCATCTATTAATACAAACTTTGTCAAAAAGCTTTTGGAGGTAAACGCCAAGAAGACGCTCTTTCTCGCAAAGTGTTGTAAAAATTATGATACTTATTGACTTTTTCTATAACAGACAAATTATTATACAGGGCATTGGAATACCCCTAAGCTAGGAGATTTTGAAGTATATTTTTCAATTGTTAGGTGGGTAAAATGTAGAATACTAGTGGTTCGTCATAAAAGAGCGCCATCTATTGACATCATTGTGAAGTTCTGTTAAAAATACTGAAGCTCAATTAAAATTAAATAATTTCGTTTCCTTATAATATTTATCTAATTTTAGTATTTGTTGTTCAAGTACAGGATATAATTCAAAATATAATTGATCAAGTTTCAGGCTCAGCCTTTCAGAAAATTGAGAGTTCTGAAGTCAACTTTGGACGATAGAAAATCTCCACTTTGAAAGCCCCCATTTCGTTAATTTTAGGGAATAAATTAAAAAATATATATTTTTGGACTCTATTCCTAATTATCTCTAAAATAATATACCGCAACCCAACGCAATGTAACGCTACAAAAAATATTTTACTTCGCATTAGCTTCTATGAAAGCCCCCCTGAAATAAAGATTTTTATAAATTTTTATGCCATATTCGGCTGGAGACCATTGGTTTACACATTATATTTAAATTTGAAGTAATTACGTTCAGTAATTCAGAAATTATAAGGCTCTGACAGACGGACAAGTGCAAATTCACTCAAGTAGGCTCAGAGACCTTCGTTTCGCTCGGTCAATAAAACTTTATGTTTAGTCTATTAATTCTGAAAGACTCTGCATACGTATATAAATCGCATAAATAAGACATTTATGTGCTTTATGCCTACTTTCATGAGCTTATTAAATCTTCTGATTATAAATAATTGAATCAACCATAACTAACAGCAAAGAAAAAAGCTCATGCTTACTGTAAAGTTTAATTAAATACCTGGTCATACCATAACGTACCTATATATAGCACGATAATATACATTTATTATAGCAATTTTTTCTAAGATTTGCATATAATATGCGCTTGCGCAGTTTTTGCGTTGCATAACTGTGCGCAACGGCATTTCTCGTGTCTGGACGTCGTTGTACGTGTTTTATGGTCTTAGTCAGGTGATTATGGCGGTTTATCATAAAAGTAATGTGCATTTAAATCGAAAATATGTCGATTATTGCCACAATCGAACTTCATCTGTCACGACAGATGATTTTCTCAGAGATTATCTTGTTTTATTATTTTTAACGCATCACACAAAATAGAAACGTAAATAAAGTATTTATTGGAAGCTTTCTATTCTAGCTTCTAGCTTTTTCATGTTTTGAAAACCTTAAACATTAAATGCATTAAAAACTAGACTTTACGATTCCAATAAGGGTTTGTATTTAGCAGATGGCCAGGGTATAGGAGGCTTCGGCTATAGATATTAGGCAATTATAAAATAATCATCAACGATTATAAAATAAGAGACCACTTAGATACCACCTTACCGGCAAAGCCTTGTGCGGCTAAAGCATTTAGCGTAGGCTAGGTGTATGGTCTTAGGACGAGGTTTCGAATATAATAGTCTTAGAATAGAAAAAGTGGAGGGTGTAATGTGTAATCTTCAAGTTTCTTGTCATATTATTAGTACTTATATAGCAAAAAAATAGAGCTACGATTCTATGACACTAACTATGCTTGATACTTTAAAGCACATAATGAAAAATGGCTGTCCTAAAACAGCTGATCTGCCCCCCAATTATGTAAGAATTGTCGATCAAATCGTCTAAGCTGTTCGTCTATCCATTCTTATACGTTTAGGGTATCATATATACCTAAACGTATGAGAATGGATACACGAAATTGAGCTCTAATTCAATGCTGTTCTGGTTTATTTTACTTTGAAGCCGAACTTAGACGATTTGATCGACAATCCTTACATGATTGTGCACCTCTGTTTGGCAGTCATTTTCGGCGCATGTGATGTGTAACGTATACACAAGGAGATCTGTTTCTTTCAATTTGCACAAAAACAAATCAAAAATCTACTTACTTCAAAAATCAAAGTGTAGGTAGGTACCACATTACCAGATGTTGTTATTAAAATGAACATCGAATGTTGTCCAATATTGGAAAGTGCACCAATTAACAACATTATGCAAGCATGTCTCCGTACAGAATGGCGCGGCGAATTCTTTCACGTCTTACTCCAGTAAACAACTGTCATATTTAATTCGATGTGTATAAAGTTGATAATGGATTGGCCTGATGTGTCGTAGCTGGTTCGTATATGGTAGGAAATGATGCTCTTCCTATATTCGTATCCTCATTAACTTGGAAGCTATTGGTTATAGCTACATAGGTACTTTTTGTAATTGTATTGGACTCCTAGTACTATTAGGTAAGCAATAGCCCGTTTTTAGGATAGGTGTTAAAACTGTAGATACCTAGTTCTTGTTCAATAACTCGGTTATATTCAATTTATTAACAAACTTTTGTGAATATTTAAGTTTTAAAAGCAAAGTGAACCGGCGACCTCCTCAGCGAAAAGTTAAAGAAGAGTTTTCGCGGGATTTTTAAGAAATCTAAAGCCACGCAGAATCTATCGAGTCTATACGTGTCCTATACTAATATGTATTATAATTTGGCACAGACATAGATTATATAGTCTGGAAGTACATTAGGATAAAAAGTAGCCTATGAAAACTAAAGAGCTCCCATGGGAACTCTTCAATTTTCAAAACAGAGTAACGGATCGACGTAATTTTTTGCATGGACTTATATTCGAGGATCTGGAGAGTGACATAGGTTACTTTTTATCCATGAAAATCATCAGCTAGTTTGTTATAATTTAATGTGTACTTAAGCCCCATAAAGCACTCATGGGTGTCATTAGAAAGTTTATAATAATTATGATTATGAAATGTCACATGTATTATGTAAGTAATGTTAGTAACTATACAGTACCGCATGTAAGATTATTATTTGGATGTCATTTTGCATTTCCGCATAATTATATAAGAAATTAGTTTTCGTGTCTGATATACGATCTATTTATTTATTCACCAAATATATCATATTTTTCTAATAAGTAGATAAAATTAAAATCTAAATTAAATCTAAATTAAAAACTAAATTAAAAACTAAAAACTAAACATTAAAAATATCATCTATCCCGCTGCAATGAGGCAGTGTGCCCAGAACGCTGGCTGCGTTACCCCGCTGAATAGCCGAGGTAACTGCCAGCCCTCCGGTCACCAGTGGACTCTGTGAGACGAGAAGATAGATCCTTAAAAAAGGATCTGGCATCTTCGCCCCACGACCCCAGGGTTTCAACACCAAAATTCTAATTTTTCTAATTCAATAAATAATTTATTTTAATACTAAATTTACTTTCATTTTTATGTGGAATTCGCACGCATCACTTCATGACTCGTAAATCATGATAGATAATAATGTATCATACTAAAAGAAAAGAGGTATGAAATATTTATTTCATGCCTCTTAGTTATTTTTTTAAATTTCATAATATGTAAAAGGAAAATGTTTCTAATAAAATACAGTCCATACCACCACAATGTACCTATATTCTTTTCGTAAATAACAAGAAAGATGTCATAACAACACGTAAGCCAATCAGCTGTATGGCTCTAAAATGGTAGCACCTGACAAACAATTCGACACCCGATATGAGTATGGAACCCAAATTAACTATTTTCAGATTTTTTCCTATAGGTATTTACATGATGTGTGATGTGAGAACTTGCTTCTTGCCAAATTTCATGATTCTAGGTCAAAGTGAAGACCGCCCCTGAGTCCCACATAACCGCTTAGTGTGATAATGCGTAAAAGAATTTTTCTAAAAAATGATATGAAATGTGCACATTTCATACCCTGTTAATGAGTTCGAAAGTTAAACTTCCCGGCCTAGGCCAGTAAAGAATGTATGTATTTTCATTACATAATATCATAAGTTTGAATTTGGAATCTTTCTTCCTGAATATCTTGTAACTTGTTATAATGTTCTTTGGCCTACATAGTTTAAATTTGGAACTCTACCGTATTACGCGTTCAGCACTCACAGCGCAAAAAAAAATTAAAAGTATAATATTTATTTTTTATCTTTATAATATTGAAAGGCGGGAATTAACTACATACCTAATCGTTATAATTTATTATTTAAAAGTGACGAAAAAATGAGTTCGAGTGAGGATACTAAGGATTTAGATTTTACGCCTCCTTTTCTGAGAGCGGAGGCCGAATTAGCTAAAAATAATTTGCTTCCGCCGAAATCCAAAGAAAAGTCACTTGTTTAATTTTTTAGAAAAGCACTATGTCTATACACACCTCGACCGGGAGAGCATTTCTGGTCTCGTATATAGCCGGCCGCGCGTAGCTCGGCCGTCTAACTAACACTCGACCAGAAAACGCGTACTTCCCGGTCTCGCGATGTAATGTACTATTTCCCAGCGATACCAAAAAAAAAAGGTCAAAGTGAAGTACCATAAAGGTTCTGATTTTTTGGCGAGTGTCAAACATGCAACATATATGTATAAACTATACGGCATAAGCGGCCTTATCTTTTGATTGCGTTGACTTTGAAGCTTGAATTTTTTACAGCTCCAAGGAACCGCAGACCTTGGTATTCGATATTAATTTCAACTATAAGGGTTCTTTTCTTACATGATGCTCACGACTTCGCGACTTTTTTTGAAATCCCATGAGACTATAATCTATCTCTGTGCCAAATTACATCCAGATCTGTTTAGCCGTTCTGGCGTGATTGAGTAACAAACATCCATCCATCTATCCATCCATCCATACAAACTTTCGCTTTTATTATTATCTACTATATAAAAATAAGTCGGGTTTTCCTTCCTGACGCTATAACTCCAGAACGCACGAACCGATTTCCACGGTTTTGCATTCGTTGGAAAGGTCTCGGGCTCCGTGAGGTTTATAGCAAAGAAAATTCAGGAAAAATTTCAACAGAAAAGCGGTAAAATCTTTTTAGCGGGAAAGCCATCTGGTGGCGAAACGGAGTTCGCCGGGTTTGCTAGTGTTAGTATAGTATAGATTCCCAAATTGACCTTGCCGGGAATCGAAACCGGGACCTCTCACTATAAAACCACAGCGCTCACCGCTGCGCCAGGGAGGTCATCATAATTAGTATGGATTTTCAATAAAAAAATAATAAATTTGGAACTAATATCTAATATATCTACGAAAAATCGCTCTAGCTTACTAATTTCTAGAAAACCATTGTCATACATAACTGTAGAAAATGGTAATAGTATAGTACCTATTTTGTTGTTAAATTATACAGTTTTCGCCATTACTGACTGACTGGCGTGGGAACGGAGAACAATGGTGGCGAAGAAATTGATTACGCTATTCCATTGATCCTATACAGTTTATGTCATGTTAAGTTGTCCGTACTTGAAGCCGCTCGCGATTTCGTTTCCAAGAGAAAACGAAATGAAAATAAATGATTTATTTCACCACTGGTTTTGAAAACTGATTCTACTGAGAAGAGTTTGCAAGAAACTTGGTAGGTACTACTTACTAGGTACAACGAATACGGTACGATGCTGGATGCGAAGCAAGTTGCATCCATGCAACTTTGTCATTACCATATGAATAGTATAATAACCTCGACATTCAATAACTCTTTTGAAACATGTGTCATTTAGGATTATGTCAAGACTACGTAGTTCGGAAAGCAAAGAAAGAAGAAAGCATTCTACTGAGAAAAACCAGCAAACAAATAAAGTTGCTATTTTTTTTAAAGAAACTACTATCCATAGTCCATACTATTTATATAAGTGCGAAAGTGTGCCTGTCTGTCTACTACGCTTTCACGGTGATGTATCATCCGATTTTGATAGAACATGGGCTACCTACTTTTTATCCCGGAAAATTCAATGGTTCCCGCGGGAATCAAAAAACTTGAATCCACGCGTACGAAGTCGCGGGCATCATCAAGCCTAATGTAGATAATATACAACACTTACCTAATCTAAGACAACTTTGTTATTAAAAAATTAATCAATAGTAAGTAGGTATGTCAATAGTATATTAACCTCGACTTAATAAATACTGTTTTATACAGTATTTTTTATGCAATGGCAAATCTTAAAATGTTCACGCGACTTCATACCCTTTATATTTATGTTTCTCTTTGCTCCGGGATTAAAAGCAACAGCTATTAATTATGCATTCAATTCCGTTCTATGGTTTCAGCCGCAGCGTGAAGCGAAAACAGACAGACAGACAAACAGCCAGAAAAAAAGTTACATAAAGTCAAGTGCGCCCTCGAGCGTAGTTCCGCGCTGTGCAGCTCTTCTGACGGGGAAATGGGTCAAACAGTTGAGGTAGGTACAGTGTAGTATACAGCCTAGCGACTAAAGGTTTGGGCAAACAAGGTACGCGGCGTTAGCGTGTCCAACGCGGATCTTGAATTTGTGACAATAGAGCCGCGGTTCTGTGAGTCAGGACTTTTCTATTTACGGCAAAGGAAAGGTTACGATTTTAGCAGTCTATATATGTACGTTTGTATGGTATGTATTTTATGCATTTTCGACCGTAGCGCCTAAATTACCCAGCCTATTTTAATAAACCGATCAATAAATCTTTCGACAGTTTACAATATCGCGAGTTATAATGTAACGGTTTTTACAATCTTACGGTGACATAACGATGATACATCCAAGTGATAGTGATGAATGATGATGAATATCGAATTGTACAGGCTTACTTACATGGGCGTTCAGTGTGATGTAACCATCGCGTGTCTTCCCGCTAAGTGTGTGCCCACGCCTTTACTGGTTAAGAATTCGAGTGGCTTACCTCTCCCGCGCGAAATAGTTCGACTTTACAAGTGTCCGACTCTACATCTGCAGGCTGTGCCAATTCGGCTGTAAAGCCTTTGAATTAAATCCAACTTCAGCACTATGTAAGAAAGAAAGGAAGAAAATAAATTAATTCATCAGTAGAGTCACAAACAAATATCTTATTTTTCAAGACGCAAATTCTAAAGTAGGACTTTTTTTTAACAATTATGTCAAAACAATGAAGATTTAATTAAAATTGAAAACACGCGTCCCTGATTACGTAATATGCAATTATAAATTGAAAAAAACGGGGCCATCTTATAAATTTTTCATGGCAACAGATTAATAATTCATAATGCCTTTTCAGCCACGGCAAACTAATCTCCACCGATTCTGATGGGTAGGTAGTACAGGCCTACAAGTTTAGTAGTATTTCGTATCCCGGGGAAGGACATGGGTTACTTTTTATACTGGAAAATTGAAGAGTTCCTTAAAGAGAATTGAGAATTCAAGAAATCAAAAAACCTTAATCTGCTCGGCCGATGTCGCGGGCATCTTCTACTTTACAAAGTATTTAATACAAGTATATTTAACTATTTATGGGATGTGCTTACATCCCAGGAATTGAACTCAGGGCCTTATCACTGTGTGCTATACCTGGGTGGTCTAGTAGTTAGCACTTGTTAACTACTAGACCACCCATGGCGATTATGTAAAATCTGCATCAATCATTGTTACAGTCTCAATTGTTGTGATTGGCTGAATTTATCGTATTTTTGCTGCGTCAATGGATTTTGGCCAATAGTGGAAGAGTGTTAACCAACCAGAGGTGATTGTGATCGTTACATTGTAGCTGTCATTTTTAGCCAATCGGTCTCCAGCAGGGCGACTGTTAACCAATCAGAGGTGATTGCGATGTATCAATGATTGATGCAAAGGATACGCGGTCGCCCTGCTGGTATACAGTTAGGTGGCAACCTAATTAATTTGTCGGCCATCTCGCAAAGATGGGTAATTAAAGACAATCGCACACACATTGTTCATACTCTGTGATGTTACGAACTCTTGTAGCATCTTACCCACGCTTTCGACTTCTTGTTATGATATAATAACAATTAATTATTATTACATTAACAGTTGCACAGAAGGCAAGATAATGTGAAAAAATCTTACATTCTTGCGGGTGGATAGAAGTAGGTGTTACTTGCGGAAGTTCATTAACTATACACAAAGAATAATAAGTTTACCTACCTACTTATTAAGTTTAATACGCTAAGTTACAGCGGCAATAGCTTAGTAGTTAGACTTCTGCTTATAAGGGAGTCCAAGGTTCCAATGTTGGGTTCGCAATTCTAATCTGACGACCTCCCTAGCGCAGTGTTGAGCGCTATTGTCTTATCGTGGGAGGTCCCGGGTTCGATTCCCGGCAGGGTCAATTTGGGAATTTATAATTTCTGAATTTTCTCTAGTCTGGTCTGGTGGGAGGCTTCGGCCGTGGCTAGTTAAGCGCTAGCCGGACGCCGGTACAAATACGTACCGGCAAGCGATGTAGCGTTGCAGTACGATGGCATGACGTAGAAACCGACTAAGGGTATGAGTTTAATATAACCAGAGGATAGGTAATAGTACGTTGATATAACTGGCATAGCAGGTTAGGTTAGGTTAGGTTAGTCACTTACCATCAGGTGAGATCGCAGTCAAGGGCTAACTTGCAGTGGAATAAAAATCTTTTCTTTTTGTGGTATCATTTGTTTTGAAGGTGAAGGAAAATACTTGAGGAAAACTGCATGCCTGAGAAATCCCCGTAATATTCCAATAGCTGTTTGGAATAAGCCAATCTGTTGGCCACTTGGCCATCGTGTTGGACTATAGCAAAACTCCTTTGGAAAGGGCCTCTCTTCTCTCCCTTGTGATATTCATGCTTTACTCTTGATCAATAGGTATGCCCATTGATCAAGAGTACCTAAAGCATGAAAACTCTTAGGCATGCATTTCCTATTTCCTCACGATGGTTAGCTAAGTGAAGTCCCTCGAAGGGGGGATCACCACCTGCTACCTATACCTAAGCCTTACCTAACTATTCAAGGACGATTTTGAGGGACGACTGGCCTAGTTGCGACAACGGATATCAGTCGATTGCGATTGTTAAGCAACGTTGACCCAAGTCGGCACAGAGGTTTATACTACCTCTATGCAAGGCGGTAACTGGATGGGTGACTGAATTTGGAGGTTCAAATTTGGTCTTTTCGTTTCCTCGGTGCCTCGGATAGCACGTTAAGCCGTCGGTCCCGGTCATTATCACTAACATCTGATAATAATAATCATTACAAAAACCTAAGAGTTTAATACTCTTAGACGAGTCGTATGCGGAAGGACGTGGTAACTGGTAACCCACCGCATTATATCCCAAGAAAACTCCTACCATTATGTGATTAATGGAAAGGGGGGGTCACGACCCTCAGTAATGAGGAATACGACGCAGAGAGAGAGAGACCTAACTATTCATATTGAAATGTCACGCGAATAAAGAAAGTTATTTAGCACCGGCGTGTCGCATACCGACTCTACCCAGACATTCCTTTCCATTTATTTTATAATCGAGTTATGATACACCTTTTCTAGGTTAGTTAACTCGGCTACAACAAAAAGTCAAACTATGTAAAGCGAAAAGTAAAAAAATATAATCAAACGATCCAAGTCGAACGATTTGAAGGTCATCCACTTTTAAATTACGACCAAGTACACTATCCGTTCAGGTAGTGTATTTTTGTGTTCATATATGTACACTTTTTAGGGTTCCGTATCTCAAAAGGAAAAAACGGAACCCTTATAGGTTCACTTTGTTGTCCGTCCGTCTGTGTGTCAAGACCCTTTTTCTCAGGAACGAATGGAGGTATCAAGCTGAAATTCATATCAAATACTCAAGTCTACTGTCCCTTGGAGCTGTGAAAAAATCAAACTTCTAAGCCAACGCAATCAAAAGATACAGCCGTTTATGCTGCAAATTTTCGACACTCACAAGGGAATCAAAACCTACAGGGTACTTCCCGTGTACTCAGAATCTTGAAATTTGGTACGAAGCAACGCGTTATATCACACATAAAGGAAAAATTGCGAAAAGCATAAATTTTTAGTGAATTTTTAAAATGATTACAAATATTTTTATGCATAAACAGCTGTATCTTTTGATTGTGTTGGCTCAGAAGTTTGATTTTTTCACAGCTCCAAGGGCTGGCCACCACATCGTAGACGCGGTCTACCACGTCACAGTTAGTACGGAACCCTCGGTGCGCGAGTCCGACTCGCACTTGGCCGGTTTTTTTTGTATGTTTTTTCAACGGTGCATAATAATTAATTAACAGTAGGTGGGTATACATTACATATTTGAATATAAAACCGGTTTTTCCAAGTGAAAAGGCGTTTTGAGGGATTCTTAAGGCAGTCAATAAAGATCGTCTATTTTTAAATCGTATCCTTACCGTATGGTAATCATACTAATAGTACAAAAGCAACGGATCGACGTGATTTTTTGCATGTGTACCTACCTATAGTTGAGGACCTGGAGAGCCCGTGTGAATTGAAAAAACTTATACCACGCAGACGAAGTCGGGGACGTCAGCTAGTACTAGTACCTAGTCTATAAATTTAAAAAAACCTAGGTACATAAAAATTACTAACAAATATGAGTCAATGTTACTTGAAATAAAGTTTTATCTATAGGTATTCAAAAGATCGAATTTTCTACAGACGTAATAAAAATTTACATAATGTAATGGAGAAGTCTTGCCTCAGTTACTGGTCAGTGTCAGCCCAAACTTTTGGACCTAAGCTGAAATTTTGCACAAAGGTTCCCTTTATACCCAGAATACAACGGTTGATTGGACTACGGAGTTAAGGGAGCCAAGTTTTCGTTCGCATAACCAATTGCATTTTATAGTCGAAAACTTTTTGTTGGTAATGAAAATGTGTGCGTTTGGGGGTCACACAAATGGGAGTAGAATAGATTCAACAGACCGAAACAGGACACAAAATTAAAATCAAATAAAGGGTGAAGGAACCTTGGCATTTTTCAGGCGTGTGCGCTCCTTTTTAGGCCACATCATTACTGGCTTGCAGAGAAACGCTACTACTAGGCCTGCAGAGTAAAAATGAATAAGTAAGTGACAATAGTAGGGGATGGAACAAGACGAAGTCTGTTCTGTACACCGACCATGCATATCAACATATCCCATAGTATTATATACAGGAATGGGAACCCTACACAGGGTGTAGCTACACAATACAACACATAAGTCACAGCTGCGTGGTGAAATCCGAGCTGGCAGGTGAACGGCGACCTCGCACCGTAGCAAATGCTAACCGGCAACCGCTCTCCGTATTCCGTGTGCTTGTTCTTATTTTACTTTACACTATTATAGTAAACTAGTATAGTAGTATATATTTTCTTAAAACGCACACAACTTCGAAAGTTGGAGGTGCGTGCCTGGGGTTCGAACCCGCGACCCCGTACAGGAGGTCGGGTGTATTAACTAGGCTTATCACCGCTTCAACTTACCTATCAGGCTATCACCCCCTATTTTTTTCGATATGACTAGGTTGTAAGTTTTGAAGACCTCTCAGCGCGGTGGCGCAGTGGTGAACGCTGTTTTTTGAGTGGGATGTCCCGGGTACGATCGCCGGGACGGATAATTTATAATTTATGAATATTCTCTGGTCTGGTCTACGGTGGAAACTATAGCCACGGCTGAAGACCGGACCAGAGGCAATAAAGAAAATATAAATTGTCACACCTTAGAATTTAACCTGGGACCATAATATGTATTATAAGGCCTCAGCGTTAACCATAGACGTGAAAATCAAAAACTTTATCATTGTCAAATGTTTGCGAAATTATTGGAAATATAATAGTTTTATGGCTCAATAATGAAAAAATAAACTAGAGCATACAAGTAATATATTTGCATAACCTAGTAGTTTGTTCAAAAGTGTAATAATTATTATTTTCGTAATAAAAGAAATAGGTACCTAGTTACTACCGCAATGTGTGGTACAATCGAGTATGTATTACTCTCGCAAATTGTAGACATTTCGTAACATCACGCGTATAGCACTAATTAATTATTTATTTAATTGTTATAGCTTGTCGCAACCATTTTGTTTGTTATGGAAAAGTAGACTTTTCCGAATGTTACCTCTTTTAAACTCCGTGAAAGCAGAGAGAATTAATGTCCTACATAGTTGTTTCCTATGAGTTTGTTGCCCGCTCTTCTCGGTAGAATCTCTTTCCGAACATCTGTATGTCCTACATTTAATTAATAAATTGAGTATTGAGTAGGTATGGCAAGCCTTCAATCTTGGATATAGTTGAAGACCTGGAGAGTGACATAGGCTACTTTTCATCCCGAAAAATCAGAGTTCCCCTGGAAACTAAAAAGCTTAAATCACGCGGACGAAGTCGCGGGCAAAAGCTAATATTTCATAAGTCTTTCCAATTACCATTTCGAGTTCTTAAGTTATTTGTGGGTTTGTTAATTGGATCATCATTTCCACGGCTTCACAGCTCTGCAGTTGCGTAATATAATAGCGTGAGACAGATCGCGAGCCGTAGGCGGTATGTTAGAGCTGTTAACACCGGCTTAGGTTTTAAAACTGGCACTCATGGAGGGAAAGCAATGTCTAGACAATAGTATATTATGTCATGACTAATTTAAATTAAGACTGCCTCGTTGGTCTAGTGATTAGCATGTTCGACTGCGGCTGACGAGGTCCAGGGTTCGAGTTCCGGGTCGGGTCATAACAAGTATTTTTTCCACCGAGTGTGGGTTTTTCTGACGAGAAGTTTTCAGTACCTACTAGCACGGAGTTAGGAAGTTGGCGGTGTTTCACCCCCGTGTCTTGAGAGAGCACGTAAAGCTGTCGGTCCTGCGCCTGATCTGTCTCCGGTCGTGTCAGATTTTTCGTCCCATCGGGCTATGAGAGTAACGGAACAGAGAGTGCACCTGTGTATGCGATTGCGCACACACTTGTGCACTGTAATATTTCCCGCGCAGATGGCTAATCTCTCTGGAGATAGGCCGCCGTGGCCGAAATTCGGTCAGGAGGACATAATGTCATGAAGATGACTTCCCTAGCGCATTGGCGAGCGTTGTGGTCTTATACGTGGGAGGTCGCGGGTTCGATGCCCAGGAACGTAATTTGGGAATTTCCGAATTTTTTCTGATGATTATACGTTACGGTACGTTCTGATAGTACGTTTTTTATGATTAAAGTTTTACCATCGGTCTGGGAAGTAGATTCTACTGAGAAGAACCAGCAAGAAACTCTTGAAATTTTATGGATTTTTATTTAATTTAAGCGCTGATAAATAAAATTTTCCTTAGTCAGACAGAATCGCTTAACCTGACAAAAAATATTGCTCAATACAGTTAAATAAAAATGTAGGCTCTATGAGGATTGAGAAAGTAATTACGGCATTGTACCGATTTATTGTTATTGACCGTAAAATACTAGATAATAGAACTACTGATATTGTGTCATTAGTTACGAAAAAGTATCTATCGAATATTTTGTATATTTTGTAATTTTTTTCAATGTGAAGGAATGTAAATAAATTTTTTCCCTAATTTATTAAAGACCGCATTATGGAATGGTGCTAAAATATGCTTGCTGCCAGGTTGATCCTTTGCGCAAAAAGTTAAGTGCGCGAGCCTTTCTGTATTGAATTGTAATAATAGGGAATATGCATGATTTATTTTTATTTCTTAAATCAATCATTTACATCTTTATAACATAGTAAAAAATATAAATAGGTTTGAAAATAGTCAAATAATTACGTTAATTGGTGTTTCAAAGTTAAGTATAAATTTGAGCCGTTCAAACGCCACCATTAATCGCGCGCTTTTGATGATGGTTATTTCCCGTGTTTGTTTACTATAGCGATTCAGTTCAGTTACTTCATAATTATTATTATTTAACAAGTAATTATAAAACACAGCATGAATATCGACGCCGATAAATCCACTGACGTGACCATTTACGTCATATTTCGTTTCGACCAATGGTGACGCGTTTTGCAAGTTTGAATTTGCCTCCCTTATTTTTCACTTTCTATTTAATATTTTCTGGGTTCAAATAATAACTAAATAAAAAAAATTATTATTATTTATGAAATTGAAGTGAGCTGTCAAATATGTAAACATGAAAATTTTTCATGAAAATTGAAAATAATTACCCTTTTTACGGATTTTAGCTATTACCTATAATAAAAACATAGCAAGCAGTGCTCCATGTGATTTTTATAGTTTTTAAGTGATTTTTGACCCAATATCAGACCGGAAAATTATTCACAAGTTTTGAAGACGTCTATTGGATATTTCTGCAGTAGTAGTAGTGAAATATATTTAGGCCATGATTACAAATGTCTGCTTGAGAAGGCCAAAAGCAAAACTTACGAGTAATAGTCATGATGGAAAGTGTAGTGACAGGACACAGTTTCAACACTATTCGTGAACGACTAGCAGAAAAATTGGAACTATTTCGGTTTGATCCATTTACATATGAAAATACGAAGAATCAAATATTACGTACTGGATATTTAATAGTTTAGATCGACACCCGGCCTCCTATTTGGGTGGCAGTTGGCACGCCGCACAAGCTCGTTTCTCGGGCCTTTCGACTTTAAAACTTTTCAGATTTTTATTTTTAAGTTATTTTGTGTGTATTTTTTCATTAACTTATATTACTGTATTTTTTATTTTATTTTGTTATTTATTGCTGTTTCCTTCTCGCCAATTCAATGAGTGCTTCAGTTGGTAGCCTTGGGAATAATTCATCACTGGAAAGCCAGCTGCTCTGTAAGTACTGTTCTCAACCTAAGTATTTCAAAAATAAAACAGGTCTTAACATACACATTGGAAAAATTCACAAAACGGTTTCGGTACACCAGCAGTCACAAATTACTCAAATTCAGAATTCTTCACCAATTAATACCTCAAATATTTCCACAACTGAATTTTGGCAACATCTTAGCTTTTTGAAAAACAATGTACCTATTATTAAACGTATTCCTAGGGGTTCACGCTTAATAGTAGCAAACACTTTAAAGAAAACGATCGATGCTGTAGTTACTCAAAATTCTTCTCAAAGTTGGGAACATTTACTAACTTTTGCTTACAGAGTTTTAAATGTAGACAAAAGTGAGAGCTGCTCCCTTACTCAGAAAATTAAAAATAATTGCGGTAAATGTTATGACCAAAATTCAAGTTATAGCCATAATATACCAGAAGCAAATAATAAAATTAGCAAAAGATTTGATTCGGTACTATATATTGAAAATAAAATTAGTGATGGCGATTATAAGGGTGCAGCTCGGCTTTTATTTTCAAGTGATGTGTTGGCCCCTGATACAGAAGAGACCTTAGAGGCTCTTCGTTCAAAACATCCGGAGCCTATTTCTCCTGTTGTATCAGATCTGAATATCGCAGACACAACTTCGCTTCTGGCTAAGGTGGAGGATGTTCGTGCAGCTGTATTGTCTTTTAGAAGTGGTTCTGCTGGCGGTATAGACGCTATGTCACCACAGCATTTTAAAGACTTAATTGGATTAAACGATGATATTGGCAAGGGACTATTAAAATCAATCACCAATTTAGTAAACTTAATGTTGTCGGGCGTCGTACCAAAAGAAATAACACCAATTTTGTACGGCGCCAATCTTTGTGCCCTTGCCAAAAAAGATGGTGGTGTACGTCCGATTGCTGTGGGTTCCACCATAAGACGCATTGTTTCGAAAATCTGCTGCAGGAACATTGCACCATCTATGTCAGAATTTTTTCAACCTATACAACTAGGCTTCGGATGTAAGGGTGGCTGTGAAGCAGCAGTTCACGCTGCTCGTACTTTTCTATTAAACTCAGCTGAGGAGGTGTTGCTGAAAGTTGATGTTAAAAATGCTTTTAACTCAATTGATCGTAACATCCTCCTTTCTGAGGTTAAAAACAAAATTCCAAAAATTTTCCCTTACCTTTGGCAATGTTACGCGGAACCTTCCAAATTATTATATAAATCCAATTTCCTAAGCTCTGCTGTAGGCTGCCAACAGGGAGATCCACTAGGACCTGCTATTTTCAGTTTGGCTATTCACCCAATTATTTCGGAATTGAATTCTAAATTTAACATTTGGTATCTAGATGATGGAACTTTAGGAGGTGAAGCTTCATCTGTTTTAGGTGATCTTGCTGTTTTAATTGAACAATTTAAATCTGTTGGTTTGGAATTGAATTTCGGCAAGTGTGAGCTCTATATCCCAAATTCAATGGAATATCAAAAAAGACACATCATTGCTGAACAGTTTAATAATTTGGCACCAGGAATCAAAATTTTAAGTGAAGACTCGCTTCGCCTTCTTGGGGCTCCCGTCTTAGTTGATTCTATTCCACTTTTTATCAATGACCAAATTACTAAATTTGATCAATGTTCGGAACGCCTCTTCCAAATCAATTCACACATGGCCCTTTTTATTATTAAATATTGTCTTTTCGTTCCAAAATTTACCTATTTTCTTCGATGCTCACCACTATGGAAGTTCATTCCCTTATTGCACGATTTGGATAAGAAAATTAAAAACACTCTGTCCAAAATTCTAAATTTCCCTTTAGATGACACGACTTGGACACAAGCGTCTCTCCCAGTCCGGTACGGTGGTTTAGGCATTCGTAAAATTAGCAGTGTTTCATTACCAGCATTTCTATCTTCTGCTTATAGTACGTTTAAGCTCTTTGGCAATATTGTAAACCAATCATTAGGTTCCATTGAGCTATCGTATTTGGCTGAAGCTAGAGTTGCTTTCAATGTGGCATGTCCTAGTAAGGAGCCAGTATCTTTGTTTTCTCAAAGACAATGGGACGACGCACTGTGTTCAGATGTTTTGCAGGAGCTTATAAATTCATCACCTACTGCAAGCGACCGTGCTCGCCTTCTTGCGGTGTCTACGAGGGAATCAAGTTACTGGCTTCATGCCCTCCCGTCTAAGCATTTAGGCACTCTGTTGGACCACCTCACTCTGACGATTGCGGTTGGTCTTCGACTTGGCGCCAAGTTACAACAGCCACATCTTTGCCACTGTGGTGGGGCAGTGGACGCGTATGGCCATCACGGGCTTTCTTGTATTAAAAGTGCCGGTCGTCTTTCGCGACATGCTTCCCTGAACGACATCATTCGTAGGTCTTTTGCCACCGCTAAAGTGCCTGCAGTATTAGAGCCTAATGGCTTGGCGCGTAGTGATGGTAAGAGACCTGACGGGATGACTCTTGTTCCGTGGAAGCAAGGAAGGTCGCTTGTTTGGGATGCCACATGCGTGGATACGCTAGCGTTATCCCACTTGCAGGCGTCCTCCATGACAGCGGGGGCGGCGGCCACTAATGCAGAAAGAGCCAAGAGGCGCAAGTATGAAATTATTGAAAATAATTTCATTTTTGTGCCTTTTGGTGTTGAAACCCTGGGGTCGTGGGGCGAAGATGCTAGATCCTTTTTTAAGGATCTATCTTCTCGTCTCACAGAGTCCACAGGTGACCGGAGGGCCGGCAGTTACCTCGGCCAACATATAAGTTTGGCTATTCAGCGGGGTAACGCAGCCAGCGTTCTGGGCACACTGCCTCATTGCAGCGGGATAGATGATATTTTTAATGTTTAGTTTTTAGTTTTTAATTTAGGTTTAATTTAGAATTTAATGATTTGTATTTTTAATTATTACTTAATAAATTTATGCCTATAATAAAAAAAATACCTTTTAAGTATAATGTAAAGACAATAAAGAATCTAGAAAAAAAATTTGAGACAAATTTAAATTTTATGCATATTCCCTATTATTTTGCACAAAGACAATAAGACTCCATCATCCATGGTCCCTGACTCGCCAAAGTCCAAAGCAAATAACATTCAATTAAATATATAGTTAATATTATTATTCAATTAAATAATAATACTGTGCCATTACTTTGAGCAAACTAGAATTACAGTTACTTGTTGAAAAATAAAATCATTAGTAGGTATATATATGTCACCGTAAGATTTTACAAACCGTAAGATTGTAATCTAACGCTTTTTTTTCGATAGATTGTAAACAGTCGTAAGATTGTGAACCGTTCAATGTTTTAAGTGTCAATTTTTGAAATATTCATTGTATTTACGTTTTCTTGTCTCTTTCTTGTAGGTTAGGTTAGTGCGGCCGGGCACTTAGGTTCTATCGGGTTAATAAACCTAACAGATTATAATCTACCGAAAAATAATTCGTTATATTGTAATCATTCGACAATTTACAATTTCGCGAGTTAGATTATAATCTAACGGTTTTTACAATGTTACGGTGATATATAGATATCTACTCCTACGATTAGCATACCATGCTATTGCTAGCTAACGTATAAAGGTCAACTGATAACAAAGTTACCCACATCCAGTTTGAAGTTCACTCGCTATCTACTGGGTCATGATGTCTGAGATACTATAAAATAAATCTGGTGGAAAATGTATGCGTTATGGATTATGGAAATTGTATATGAAAATCTAGCTTTTGCCTGCTCACGTTAAGTTCGATTTTTATACAAACTTCAAACCCCTGTTTTACCCCCTAAGGGGGTTTAAAGCGCACATGACTAAAACGATGGCAGATAGACTCCCCCCCCCCACTATTTGAAGAAAAAAAAAACTTTGACAAAAAGTCTTTTTATTTTTTTTGACTGTATTATGACTCTAATTTTATTTTATTTTATTTTATTGACAGGTACACAAAACATGCATCCATACTATCCATACAACTATTATAAATGCGAAAGTGTGTCTGTCTGTTTGTCTGTCTGCTACGCTTTCACGGCCCAACTACTCAACCAATCTTGGGGAAATTTGTTACAGAGACAGGTTACATCCCGGTAAAGGACATAGGCTACTTTTATCCCGGAAAATTGGAGATTTCCTGCGGGAATTAAAAAAAATCCAGACCACGCGGACGAAGTCATTTAGATAAGAATATACTGTTTTATTATACACAAACCAAAATCGAAAACCAATAATTTTCAAACTAAGGGTAAGCAATATAAAGTGTGCGCCACTTGATAAGATGACCTTGACACTTTCAGATGACTTTGACACTTGTTAAACCAATCAACAGCCAGCGGTGGGCGCTGACATTGAAAGTTCGATACGGGTGTAGAATCTAATTTAAGTTTCGTAATTTAATAAAACTAATCCTATAGAGTGAACCGGAATATGGAAATTATTATCTAATCTAATCTAAACTGGGTTTGGGCTGAGTTTTGATGACCCAGGACTACTCAGTCAGTGAGATTTTTATTAATTTACTAGCTGATGCCCGCGACTTCGTGGAATAAGTTTTTTAATTCCCACGGGAACTCTTTAATTTTCCGGGATAAAAACTAGCCTATGTCACTTTCCAGGTCCTCAACTATATACCCATGCAAAAATTCACGTCAATCCGTTGCTCTGTTGCAGCGTGATTGAAGGACAAACCAACAAACAAACACACTTTCGCTTTTATATTAGTATGATTTATTCCTATAGCCTAGTGGTTTAGACAACCAAACTATACGGAGTCGGCGAATCCGCACATTTGGACAGCGTGGTGGACTATAGTCAAACCCTTCCCATTCCCAGATTAGACTCGTGCCAAGTCATTCACCTTTTTCTTTTATATATTTAGAAGACTAAGGTAACGCTTTCTGTTACGTTAATGAGTAGTACGTCGAAAATTGACGTAAAATCAATAAACAGCCGCGTAATATCGGCAGCTGCGTATTTAACGCACAGTTTAGCACCTATTTAGGTAGGTATGTAGGGTTCCCCGGGGAGGGGGTAGCCCGTGTTTTCGGGTCTGGATGTAGGCTCACCAGATATTCCCAACTTTATGGACAATAGACATCTAGTTTTAGATACAGTCCGCCAAACTTATTTGAACCAGTGGCCAAAATTGGAACAAATTTTTATGCCTGTTAAGTTTTTTTTTTAACTGAAGCTTCTTTAGAATCGTTGTGATTTTTGAAAATTCGATGAATCGAAAAAGCGATACCAAAAAGAGACAACCATATTCATAAATAGGATTTAGCCTGCGAGAGAATGAGATAGAATACCTACAAATTTATATTTATCTCATTCTCTCGTAGGCTACTTTTCTGAAGTTTCACTTCTGCTGTGTAAATTGCACACACATACCTACTTTTTTTTTCATATCTACTTGCGACGCTGTCACCGGTTCAGATAAGTTTTAAGGACTATACAAGCTAACTACCGCGACCATCATGGTCTGTCCATTACTCGCATGACGCCGATGGGTTGACCGGAGGGACATCAGAAATCTCAGATACTTGTGGAGATACGTTTTCTTGTTTCCTATGCTGTTTTAGCAAATAATATAATAATGACGTAAACGTACACACACATCGCATGAGTATGTAGTAATACTCAATGTATTTGGCAACTGGCATTGTGCGCAACCTTAACTATAAGAAGATCTTTCTTCGAGGGGTAATTATGCTTCAAGTACTCAGCTGCAGTCCTGTTTCAGAGAAAACTTCGTTATCGAGATGCAGGTTGCGGTACATAGGCACTAGGCAAGTAGTAACTTAGGACTCAGTCATGGATTATAGAGCGCCATCTATTGTCGTATGTGGTATTGTTGTTATCTTTCATGCTGTGCCACCGGCTGAGGAGGTGGTCCATTGACCACACTCATACAACTGGGTACTATAATTAATTAATTTGTTTTAGGTGGCCAATAAACGTTTATTTATTTATTTACTAGCTGATACCCGCGACTTCGTCCGCGTGGATTGAGGAGTTTTAGTTCCCGCGGGAACTCTTTAATTTTCCGGGATAAAAAGTACCCTATTATTTAATCCGGACTTCTAACTTTACGTCTGCAAAATTTCAAAGCAATCGGTTCAGTAGTTACGGCGTGAAAGCGGAACAAACATACAAACAAACTCACTTTCCCATTTATAATATTAAGTAATGATTTCGCAACCGCCACAATCTATTCAGACTACCTCAAAAAAGCAGGACATTCCCGTAAATCCAGTGACCCTGGTGACCCCAGCCTCGGATGCTGCAGTGCGCGCCAAGGTTGCGTAACTCGACCTTGACCTTTGCGGCCGTGGAGAGCTTTCAGCAGATATAGCCGTTTATAGTGCGCGCCATGTTGCTTTTGATAGTAGAAATTAGTCTGTAGCTACGATTTTAGCTAGGTACTATTTTTTCTAGTTTTTTGTTTCGTTTTTTGGACTGGTTTTTGTTACGGCTGAGTTAGGTATGTAACCTAGATAATGCCCGCGAATTCGTCCGCGTGGATTTGGATTGAAAAATCCTGTGGAAACTCCTACATTTTTCCTGCATAAACAGCTTAGCATAGGTAGGTATGTCGGCATTTTATGGACCGTGAATTCGTAGCAGACCTGTATAATAAACAAGATGATGCCCGCGACTTAGTTCGCATGGATGAAGCTTTTAATTTAAGCTTCTCGTGGGAACTCCTTAATTTTAACAGCATAAAAGTATCCAATCATACAACCTATCTCTGTACCTTATTTCATCAAAATTGGTTGAAAAGATGGGACGTGAAAGCGCAACAGACAGACACACTTTCGCGTTTATAATATTAGTCTATGGATGTAAAAACAAAATGCTGTCTGTCTGCTTATGGTTTGCTAGCGCTAAGTGGTCTAATAAGGCCGCCGGGTTGATCGACCGCCTGACCGTTATATTCGGATTCTGCGGATCGGATAAAGGTCACGTTATTTTTATACACCGCTACTGGTTATGGGCTTGTCTGATGACATATAATGTTCTAAGTCGTCTACCCATCTCTTTTAAGTAGCATCAAATCGTCGTCCAATAACGTTTAGTTTTTCGAAACAAAGCCAAAAATTGTTATAGGAGTAGTCGTGACTAGGGTTTCATATCCGAATATCCGTATTATCAGAATATTCTCTTTATATTTAATATTCGGATAAAATATCCTACAGTATACGGATACTTCGTATCTTAATTCTTACTAAATTATAAATGCGAAAGTTAGGATGGATGTATGGATGGATGTATGGGTGTATGGATGTTTGTTACTCAATCACGCGCCAACGGCTGAACGGATTTGGCTGAAATTTGGCACAGGGATAGATTATAGTCTGGAATAACACATAGGCTTCTTTTTATCCCGGAAAATTAAGGAGTTCCCGCGGGAACCAAAAAACCTCAATCCACGCGGACGTAGTCGCGGGGATTGAGGTTTTTTAGTCAGCTAGTATTTAATATTCGGATAAAATATCCTACAGTAGGTATACGGATACTTCGTATCTTAATTCTTATCTTATCTTACTTCTTACTTCTTACTCTTACTAAATTATAAATGCGAAAGTTTGGATGGATGTATGGATGGATGTATGGATGTTTGTTACTCAATCACGCCCCAACGGCTGAACGGACCTTCCTGAAATTTGGCACAGAGATAGATTATAGTCTGGAACCGCACATAGGCTACTTTTTATCCCGGAAAATTAAAGAGTTCCCGCGGGATCCACAAAACCTCGATCCACGCGTACGAAGTCGCGCATCAGCTAGTATTTCTAATACTACAATTAACTTATCAAAAAGCTACAATAATGTGCACGTCTTTATTACTCCGCAATAGGTATACGCTAAAAAGCCCAGAAAAAACTTCGCCATGGGTCAGGAACCCTGAAACTTATTCGCACTTGTCTCAAATAAGCTCTCAGGAATCCTTTGTGGGCGATTTTTTTAAAAAGTTTTAGTCATTATTGACGCGATTTATTTAAAACTATTAAACGCTATTAACAGAGTTTTGGTTTAAAATACTTAAATTAAAAAAAAAATATGTTTCTCTATAAGCTAAGGAACGCACGGTGGGCGTGCCGAATTCGCACTTAGACGTTATTTTTTCAAGCTGAAGTAGTATACAAAAGAGTGTTTAAAAATGCGATAGGTATAAGTAGACCTATACATAGAAAACTCCTACTTACCTACTTCCGTACTGATAACGCCGGTGTTCTGGCGCCCACTTGAGCCACAAAAACACAAACCAGTTACAAACCATACAAATTTGGGTCATATCGTCTGCGGCTTCTCACCTGAGCACGCGCAGACTTGTTTGTTGGTCCGTTCACCGTTGCGACGCCCGCGGCCGACCAGCACCCCTATAAATTTTTTTCAATTAATGTTATTTTTATTTTATAGCATAGATCAAAACTAGTAAATATGTGTTTTTTTAAATCCATCAATAAATATGACAGAAAATAATGATTTACCCAAAATTTTACCCATCCGAGATATACCTAGTCAATCAAAATTTTCTTCACACATATTCAATATATTTAGTGCTTTTAAAAGTTATATTTTAAGTCACGCCTCATTAGCATTACTTAACACCATTTCTTTTACTTCAGAGTATAAGAACAGTATCTTTCTCTGACGACATTTTAAAGTCTCGTGTGACGTCACACGACTGTAACGAAATTATTCTTGCAAGCGCAACTTTAAAGTTCCATAACTTTTTCATAATTTTGTAGGGATATTTTAAATTTTAATGATTCTTTCATATTTTTGTTTTATTTTGAAAACTTTCATTGCACTGTGAAACAGTAGCAACACAACCTATATTATGTTATTCTACAGTGCGCAGGCGCAGGCGCCGTGCAGGTGAATGTATTAAACTCGTTTGTGATAGGCAGGTATTTCGATTCACAGCTGCCACAGTGTAAAGGTGCTTTTACTTACAAGAAAGGGGTAACAGACAACAGTCCTATGTCCTCCATTGTGGCAAAGACAATATATAATAGGTACTTGGTTTATAATTAATCTATGATTGTGGTAAAGGGTTGACCCCAGGAATGATCTATTTGCGAATTTATAATTTCTGAATATTCTCAGCTTCTCTATTGTCTAACTCAGTGGCTATCAAGGAATGAAAGTCACTAACATCTTTTATATCCATTGAAGGTTTGCTACGAAAATGTTAATTTTATTTCATAGCAAACCTTCGATGGATATAAAATATGGGTCAGTGGCTGTCATTTTATATAGCCACTGAGTTAGAGAATAGGGCTGCTCTCCGTAGTTTGTTATGTCCCATAAATGCGCCAAGAGATTGTTGAAACGCAGGTGCTAATAACCTTTTCATTTATTCAAAGTCAAACAAAGTACTTATGCACAAATACATACTAAATAAATACTAATACATAATAAGGAATTGTTTATGCTAAACATTCGTGCGGCGAGCGAAACTGGTTTATATACCGTTACGGTCAAGGCCTGTAAATAAAGATCATTGGATTTGACTTCTTTCTGATTAGTCAGAGATAATCTAGAGATGAAAGCGGTGATAGCTTAGTGGTTTAGATACTAGATAGATTGGTCGTGGGGTTCGATCCCCTGGCACGCATCTTTAAACTTTTCGGAGTAACTGGACGACTTTTCCGGTAGGATGGTAACTTGCCACGGCCAAATCCTGCCACTGGACATAGGTCAGAGAAAATTCAGAAATTATAGGTAAATTCCCAAAATGAACCTGCCGGGGGTCGAACCCGGACTCTATAGGGCCACAGCGCTCAGTGCACAGGGTAAAAAAAAACTACTTATAAGATAGGTAGATAGACAGACATTTTCTGTCTGGCGAAACTTTATGGGTTCCTTGTTGACTACAGAACCCTAATGTTTAAGAAATCTGAGAGCATTCCAATTACCTACCATTTAAAATACCAAGAAGATGAATGAAAAAATATCCCTAATTAATAATTATGTATGCCGGCTATTTCCAACCAATTAAAAACCAAGGAAGCAATTATAATAAAACTAGACGATGCCCGCGACTTAGTTCGCGCGGATTCTTTAAAAATCTCATAATTTTGAACTGTTTGATTTTCCTCCCTCCATCTCCGCAATGCAAGCTTACTTTGATCCGAATTTCGTCAAAATCGGTTACACCTTTTAAAAATACAAACAGAAACTTTCGCATTTTAAATATTACTAATTAAAGTATAGGCACATGGGTATGGAAGAAACCTAAATCCTAAATGAATTTTTAAAATTAACCTAACCTACATATATTTTATGCAGGCGTCTTGAGATTTAATATTCAGTCTAGAACCAAATTCCTTCCTATAGGTCCACTGACCGTAACGACTTGTGTACAGACAGCATATAAATTAAAACAAATACTTATGTATCTATAAATCATTAAAAATATATATTAAAAAGCAAGTTTTTTTCGTCCGCCATAATGATGTAATCTATCTATCTATATATATGTCACCGTAAGATTGTAATCTAACGCTTTTTTTTTCGATAGATTGTAAACATTCGAAGGATTGTGAACCGTTCAATGTTTTAAGTGTCAATTTTTGAAATATTCATTGTATTTACGTTTTCTTGACTCTTTCTTGTAGGTTAGGTTAGGGTTCGACATAAACAACCAAGTAGTTCCCGGCCGCAGGCCGGGCACTCAGGTTCTATTGGGTTAATAAACCTAACAGATTACAATCTACCGAAAAATAATCCGTTATATTGTAATCATTCGACAGTTTACAATTTCGCGAGTTAGATCATAATCTAACGGTTTTTAGAATCTTACGGTGACATATATAAATCAATTGCTGTTCGTTTGTCTCGCTAAAACTCGAGAACTGCTGGACGGATTTAGATGGAATTTTTTGGTGTGTGTTTGAGTGGATCCAGGGCTGGTTTATATTCATAACTAGCTGATTCCCGCGACTTCGTCCGCGTGGACCAAGTATTTTCGATTCCCGCGGGAATTTTCCGGGATAAAAAGTAGCCTATGTTTTAATCCGGGTTATAAGCTATCTATGTTCCAAATTTCAGCCAAATCGGTTCGGTAGTTGCGGCGTGAAGGAGTAACAAACATACACACTTACACACACACAAACTTTCGCCTTTATAATATTAATATGATTGGACCCGGTAGGGGGCGCTGCAATCGGGTTCGAGGTTCAGGGCAGGACATGGTCAGATTTTTCATTTTCTTTGCTGTCTGTACACATTCCGCTGGTGTTGGTCAGGCGCCAAACCGTCTGTCCCACTTTAGCTGGCTATTTATATTTTATCTGCGTAATTAAGCTTTGTTTTCCTTTATTAGAACTAGCGATCGCCCGCGACTGCGCTCCCGTGGGAATTTCGAAAACACGTACTTTATTCCTAGCCTACATTATAAAGGGAACCTGGGGCCATACTGCCAACGCATAAAGCAATGCTTTTAAGCAATATTACTCTAAATGACAGTTTAAAGTCACTTTGACGTTCCCTAATTAAGGATTATAATTCTAAAACACGAAAGTCAACAATAATGAAAGAATACTTCTGACTTTTTAAGTGATGGTATAGTATGGTCCCTGTGTGAAAAATTTAGGGATTGGGCTGGGCCATAATGAATCAGTCAGTGAGACAGGACTTTTCTTTTTATTTGTAGAGATACTGGTTTTTTGTCCACCCATCTATACTTTATATAATATTATAAAGCTGAAGAGTTTGTTTGTTTGAACGCGCTAATCTCAGGAACTACTGGTTCGAATTGAAAAAAATATTTTTGTGTTGGATAGTCCATTTATCGAGGAAGGCTTTAGGCTAACATCACGCTGCGACCAATAGGAGCGAAGCATCAGTGCCAAATGTTGCAACAACGGGGAAAATTATCCATATTTGAGGGCTCCCGTTGCGAGCGCTGCGTAAACGGTTTAAGTTACCCAAAAAATAATATGTAGGAAACAATTATTCCTCTTTAAATGATCTAAAAATGTCCGCGAGTGGATCTCGCGATCATAATAACAGAAATTGACGCTGACGAAGTCGCGGTCAACAGCTAGTCTTATATATATCTCTACTTTTTTAAATTCAACTACAAGTTAGCCCTTAACTGCGATCTGAATTGAATGTGGGTTCTTCTCAGACCTAGTTTTAAGATATCGTGGTTAATTATCACCATCACGTCAAAGTATAACTTTGTAAACGTGACGTTCCGAAGGTGTACGGTGTGGTACCTACCAATTTTGAATAAATGGTAGATTCATACGACTATTCATACGCATATTATATTTGAATAAAAAACATTAGATTTAAAAAAAAAAAACTTTGAGTTTGAGTTTACGTAATACAGTAAGCGCAAAATATATTAAAGTTATGTAGAGTTCAACGCTCGTTGACTTGTCCCCAAGGACTCCACAAGGTCGGTTAGGCTCATTAAGGCTTGGAATAGAGCCTTCAGCCTGCTTGGGTTACGATAAAATCGCAGTAAATTGCGACCAATCTGAATTATACTCGTACCTACTAATTCTAGTAGTAAACTTGGTAAACCGGCAGCTTTTACGATACTTCGGAAGCTTGTTAAAAATTTAAGGGTTTTATTATGCCTAAGTTTTTTGTACGCAGTTATTTAAAGAGGTCACCTAATGATCAAACCTGCGTTTTGAGCTCTGTTCATAGCTTTGCCAATGCCATTATAATATACCTATAGATAGAAAAGTCATTCATATAAATACTTACCTACTAAATAGGTAAATACTTTGACTTACTAAAATCACTAAAAAAAATATGATTTCTACGCGGTATAGTTAAAAGTAGGTACCAGCTAGCTAAAAACGCTAAATCACTTGACGGTTCAGTGTTGTAGACCGTATAAGTTAGCGGTAATCTTTACGGCCTGCTTCCAACCAGACTAGACCAAAGGCAAGTTAGAAATACTTAATTAATTTCTAAATTGCCTCTGCCGGGAAACGAACCCATGACCTCTCGAGCTTAGTGCTCCGAAGTGCTCAGTGCTCACCACTACGCGAGAGGGCAAAGTCATTTGTACACAACATTAAACAACCTCTAACGCCATCTGTTGAGGATTTAATTCAGGTATATAATTTTAAAAATTAAAATCATTTTTTAAAACTAAGCTGATGAACTAATGACATATTTTTGTTAGTTTATTTATTTGATCAATCATTTATTACTTTATTGTTTCAAAATGAGCATTTATAAAAAAAAGGTTAGACGAGTAAGAGCTATATGCGACATCTAGCGTTACCAATGGAATACACCAAGAACGTCATACGTACTAGTTCTATAGATGTTACAGAGATGGCGCTACCAGGCTTTCGATGCATGATCAATAATAATTTTCATAAAATGCAGTCACAGTTTTATTAGTTTTAAAATATGAAAAATAATACAATACATAAAATGAAATAGTGATGCAATTAATTGTTTACTTAATTATTAAGGTATATTATTATATTAGCTTGAACTATCAAAAATACTTGTATCTGCGGACTTCGTAGGGCATATGTTTAGGGATAGTCATTGGGATAATATTATTTATCACGGAGATCAAACCCCAAATCCTCGAATAGGAGACCTAGGTCTTATCCACTAGGCTATCGCCTTTCACCAACCGCCTTGATATTGGCAGTATTAGCTAATTATTTTTTCTGTGGTAGTAGTGCAGTGTTGCATCTGAAACAAGGTTTTTAGAAATAACATAGTTAATATAGTTAATGCAGGACTTGAATCCAGGGCCGCAAAAATATATTAAAAAAAAATATCATATACAATACAGACAAACACTTTAATATTCACACGATGGTACGTAAGCCATAAAAAATTAATTACCTACTTCCTACAGCAATCATTTTACATTGAAACAACTGTAGACCACCCAAAAAGACACTTAATATGTATCTACCTGGTCAAAACGCTTAGCCAGGTTTCTTTGTGAGCGTTTTCGAAAATGTGATGACGCAACAAGTAACGTACTAACGTAGAGTATAGTATCATTATCATTTCAAATTATTGCCGGTTCACTACCGAGCACAATACAAAACTCCTTTCGAAATAAGAAAGTTTCGGCCATAGTCCACCACACTGGCTAAGTACGAATTGGCAGACTTCACACACCTTCCAGAAAATTGAGAGAAGAGAAAATTGAGTTTCCTCACGATGTTTTCCTTCGCTTGTCGGGGATCGAACTCGCAACCCCGTATAGGTCGGGTGTCTAAAACTCTAAACCAGGGATGCACAGACTTATTAAGACTAGGGGCCACTCGGGCAAATTATGAACTGATGGCGGGCCGCCAGAAGTATAGGTAATTAAAGACAATAAAGAATTGATAAATATGTATTAAAATTGAAAAAGAATTTATTAATTTGAAGCGTGGCACTGCATAGTGCTTACAATCTTTTTTATATTTGGCTCAAATTTACTTGTAGCAACACGTAAAACTACTTCCAAACTTTCATTTGCAAGTCGGTTTCGATTTTTTGTTTTATTATTATTTAGTATTGAAAAGGTTTGTTCACATATATAGGTAGAACCAAATAAGCTGGCACATTTCAGAGCGTTTATACGCAACTCTTTGTACGTATTTTTATCAATGCAGCGGTAAAAGTTCAGCAAGTCTCCTTCGTTGAATTTGTTGCGTAAATCTTGGTCGTTTTGAATGTCGATAATTTCTAACTGCATTGACTCTGGCGCATTTTCAACTGAAATCGTGAAAGGATTGCTGAATATGTCCAACAGAGGTTTCAATTTTTTAAACTCCGAAAATCTGTCTTGAAAAGATTGAATCAAAATATCTAGCTTTTCTACATAACTGAAATTAATCGCAGTTTTGTTGAATTTTTCAGCCATTTTCTTATAATTCGGAAAATGATTGTAATTTCCAGAATTCAATTGCGATCTGAAAAGTGTCAGCTTGCATTGAAAGGATGATACATGAGCGTAGAGCTGGGATATCAGTTGATTTTTGCCTTGAAGCCGTGTGTTCAAGACATTCAAATGATTTGTAATGTCAACTAAAAAAGCCAAATCACACAACCAATCAGGATTTTTAAGTTCCGGGACATCCCTTTGCTTGTCCGCCAGAAATATTCCAATTTCTTCTATTAAATTTAGAAATCGTTCCAGTGTCAATCCACGACTTAGCCACCTTACTTCTGTATAATACAGTAAATCTCCATATTCGCTTTCGATGTCATCAAGGAATTGTTTGAATTGCCTGTGATTGAGTCCTCGTGATTTTATGAAATTTACAGTCGAAACTACCACTTTCATGACATTTTGAAATTCAATTTTTTTAAAACAGAGGGCTTCTTGGTGTATAATGCAGTGAAACTGCATGAGATCTTCAGCGTTTATGTTTTTTTCTTGCAGATGCTTTTTCAGCAAAGTAACTAGCCCAGAATTGACACCAATCATCGAAGGAGCACCGTCAGTCGCAACTCCCGATAATTTTGATAAGTCCAAATTAGTTTTTGAACACTCATCCAAAAGTACATTGAGTATATCAACTCCTCTGGTTTGACCTTTCAATGAACACATTCCTAATAACTCTTCTAAGACTTCAAAATCTTGAGTAACACCTCGTATGAATATGAGAAGTTGAGCTGTGGAACTAATATCAGTGGATTCGTCGAGTGCTAATGAAAAAAATTCAATGATATTAGTTTTTTCATTTAATTGTTCCGCAATATTACCTGACAAAGACATAATTCGTCTTTGGATAGTCATACGATTCAGTTGAATTTTCTCAAACTTTTTTGCTGCTTCTGGGCACATTTTCTTAGCGGCAATTTCTATGCATTCTTTTACAAAATCCCCATCATTGAAGGGGCGACTTCGCTTTGCTATCATTCGAGAAATTTCATAACTAACTTCTGTAGCTGTTTCTGAATCTTGAATAGGTTTTGTAAACATAGCTTGCTGACCAATAAGTTCCCGTTTTAAAGACAACATTTTTTGCTTTCTTAATTCGCCTGTAAACTTGGTAAAAGTAGGATGCTGCGTTTCATAGTGCCTTTTAACATTATATTCCTTTGCAATCGCAACAGAATTTTTGCAAATTAAACAAACGACTTTGTTATGTGACCATACAAAAAAGTATTTCTCGGTCCAAATTTCTTGAAACTGCCGATTTTCATCTTTAACCTTACGTTTATTACTAGGTCCTGGCTTGTCCATGTTGCGTTCTAATCCTGGCTAGGATTAACACAGCACCTAAAAACAATTACAGTACCTACTTAAATTACCCATCCTTTTTTAAATTACCAAAAATAATTGATTAAATAGGTAGGGAAACACTTATTAATAACAGAGTTTTACTTACGATTTCACAACACAATTATACACCGGCTAGTCGAGTTAAAATCTACACTAGAACTATTGACACTTCACTCAAATTAAAACCGAACTGTCGGTCGCTGCGGTTAGCGTGGCTTTTATACCGCGCGTATAGAGTCGAAAACTGTCTGGAGAAATCTCGAAACCGACTCTGGAAGCTTCGTGTATCTACCTACGCGAGCAATCGGGAATTCGGGACTATTGCTATCTCGCTTGCTCTAACAATATAACCCGTGGATAACGCGCCGCCGCGCCGGCCGCGGCGCTTCCTCAAGAAAACGAATTTAACCGAGATCAGCACGAACATTACCGACCGCTGTTACCGACGCATGCACGGCGCACCGATAAGCGCACTTAAGAGCGCACGCGCGAGATTCAAATTACTTTTCGAACATATTTTTTTTGGTTTTATTCTGGAATAGAATTCAATATTTTTCGAATGTACGAGAGTATTATTTTTGCTGTCGGCGGGCCACCAGTATTCGACCGGCGGGCCGCATGCGGCCCGCGGGCCGCGGTCTGTGCATCTCTGCTCTAAACCACTAGCACCACTATGAAGTAATCCGTGCTTTTAATCTGCCCCCCGATTGTGTAAAGAAAATCGCAATTGTGATCGTTTGTCAAACACATAATTCGATCTGTTTAAGGAGTTCATAGATGCCTGCACGTCAAAAAGCATATATGTAATATGAACTCCTTATACAGTTTTTAAGCAGCTAAATGATTACGATTTGTTTAGACAATTGGGCCTTTGAAGTCTGCAGAACTTATCTCATCTCTAAGTTGTTAAAGAGCTCCGCATCTTACGAATATGGGTTCAAGCGTTCGGATCCTGGCTAACCCTACAATTACATTTTAACACTTCCTCTGTAGAATATTGGTAATAAATCACTCCATGCTTGAGCACCCTTTCTTCGGATACTTACTATCGGTTATTTATAGATAATATTCTATTATAACTCCGAGCTGTTTATTGGGATTTTATGATTTTTGGTGGTTATACCTATAGATTGGTTCGTAAATAATATTGGTTAAGAACTTTTAGGTGCATAAAATTTTTAAGTGTTGATAATTTTTAAGAAATCGGTTCCAGACAACATTACTTGAAAAAATCTTATTTTAGAACCAATTGCACAAAAAAAAGTTCTGGATTTCGTTTCTTTACTAAGAAATTCGTAGTTCTGTTCTGAGAATGATGTTCGTAGAATTTCGTTTTAATTAATAGGTAGGTACCTATTTACGTAGGTTGCACGCACGGGCCGCACCTAAAAATCTGTGGTTGCACGACGTTGCTTTTAACATTGTCTTGTCATAAAAACCTGCAATATTTTTTGACAACCCATGACTCGTATCTGAGGAATATGCTTTTGACTAAACCAACAAGGCAGGTTAGCCTACGTGAGCGACAAACGCGACACTGCGACTAGGGTTGCCAACATTTCTTCAGCGAAATATAGTATTTTTAACCCCCGACGCAAAAAGAGAGGGGTGTTATAAGTTTAACGTGTCTGTCTGTGTGTCTGTGTATCTGTGTATCTGTGTATCTGTCTGTGGTATCGTAGCTCCCAAACGGATGAACCGATTTTCGTTTAGTATTTTTTGTGTCATAGATAATTTTATCCCGAGTGTTCTTAGCCATGTTTCATGAAAATCTGTTCATCCGTCTGAAGGTCATCAGCTTTTTTCTAGTCGTGGGTTTTTTAAATTAATTGTAATTTGTACTTGTTCAGACTAAGCTTTAAAAAAATATAGTAAGTACACTTAAAAAAAAAATAGTATTTTATGGAAAACGCAAAAAGCAGACGAATATTATTACGAACGAGACGAAGTAGACTTATTTTTTTAAATTAAAACTATATTTATGTGCACTTCTTGCATTTTTTAACAATTTGTTGTCTAAAAATAAAAGTGTCCTTTCTTCTTTATCACATTCAATTTTAAATTAATGTAAATCAAAAGCTCGTTTCTTAAAATATAGTATTTTTGCGTACTATGTTCTTCTTCAACGGTGTATAGTACGCAGACTCAAAATACAGTACAATACTATATATTATAGTACGGTTGGCAACCCTAACTGCGACGCGATACGACGCGACAGAATCAAACAGTTTAGCTGACCCTTCACGTACCTAGCCTACGATAACGCTTAGACAAGTTTGTCATTTTCTATGTCGTATCGCTTCTGTCGCAGACTATAAAATCGACTAGTACAGGTAGATTGTAGCACTAGAGAGAAAGACATTGGTTATTAGTCCACTTTTCAATCTACTTTACTTTCTTCACTACAATATAGGCGTACCCAACAATACGGATATGTAAATATCATTCTCAATAACAACATTAGCTATACTATAGCTATGTATATTCGATTCCCGGCCCGCCTCGATATCTGTCATGTTCCATTTCGTAACAAGACGAATGATTGAACTGTTTTGAATGAATGATTAATCATAATATCATGGTCACATTCACGATGGATTTGGACGAAAATTTGAATAACGGATGTGACCATTTTGTAGATTTTTTTAAAATCCACTACAGGTTAGCCCTTGACTGCGATCACACCTGATGGTAAGTGATGACGCAGTAAAAAGATGGTACTTAGCAGAAATTATAAGTTCCCAAATTGAGACCATGCCGGAGATCGAACCCGGGACCGATAACAGCGCCCAACAAGTCGTCATAAGGATTCGTAAGTTTACGTGGATATATATTTACCTACCTAAAGATTTGCTCGTTTTAAAATAAAAATAAGATAATAAATTTGGAAAATCCTTCACGAAAGTTTTTAGTTTGTCCTTAACTAGATCAAGGTGCAATTTAAACAGTCCCACAAACTTATCTGTCCCGGTGGCCAAAATTGGAACTAACTTCTGTTCAGTTTTTATTTTTCATAGATACTAGTGCGACGGTGAGACTATAAAAATGTCTTGAATATTAGAACTTTTGAATTGCTTTGTATTGTTTTGAGCATTGTCAATATAGGTGCTACAGTTGTTTTTCATTTTGTCCGAGTCCGCCTTCGGGACAAGCAAAGATCCATAACTATACAGCCTATTCAGTGAATGGATCTTAAAATATGAAAAGATATAGATAGGTAGATCCAATAACGTGGGAGAAATAAAACATTCATTCATTCAATATTACTAAGTAGTCAGTGTAAAAATAATCTTCATATTTTCTGATTTCGCCTCTATATGGCATGGCAAGGGCCCATCGTATAAAATATTAACGATCATCTATTGATATGTTGATGGCAATATGGCCGCCAATATGGCGCTGCGTCCGGTGAATCAACAGTTTAATAGAATATGTTTTTGATTTTCCTTTCGTGGATTATTTTACTTAATTTGGGCTACTTTATTAACAACTAGCTGATGCCCACGACTTCGTCCGCGTGGTTTAAGTTTTTTTTGGTTACCATTGGAACTCTTTAATTTTCCGGAATAAAAAGTAGCCTTTGTCCTTCTCCGGGATGCAAACTATCCCTGTACCTCAAAATGAAAAATCGGTAGAAAAGGTGGGCCAAATCAAGAGTGAATAGGCATCTTCTTGGCAAGCACGCTCCACCTTAGGCTGCATCACCACTTGCAAGCAAGTCTGATTGCAGCCAAGCACTAACCTATATATATATTTAAAAAAAATAGAGATGGACAGACAGACCCACTTTCTCATAATATAATAGTATATCTCGGTAATATAAAGGAGTTCCCGCGGAATAAAAAAACAACGCAATGAAGACAGACGAATTTGCGGGCATCATCTAGTACTTATTTTAAATGTTTCTATGATATATTCAATAAACTTATGTTTGGTTTAAAACAGCCACTCTTATTCTGAAGTAGGTAAACCCTTTGCCCGATGGCACTACAAGTACTACAGCCGGGCGTTATCTATTAGGTTTGATGCGGGCGCAGCTGTGACCTGCTAATGAATGCATCGTAAGTGCCGTAACCTCACTTAATGTTTAGTTTAATGCTCGTTATTATTGATCACACGGCTCTTATAATGGCTAAAAAGTACGATTCGGTACGGCCTATAAGCGAGTACAATATACCTATTTAGTTTAGTCCTATATTTGGGGAATTTAATTAGGTAATTAATTTGCTCTTAGAAAATTATGATTTCCCGCGTTATACTATACGTTTTTATTATGTTCCACGATACAGGGAATCCTAGTGTGGAAACCACTGCCCCAATACTTCTAACCGAAAATATTGTAATGTTTTTCAAAAATAAATAAATGAAATGAAATATCATGGTTCCCGCGGGAACTCTTTAATTTTCCGAGAAAAAAAGTAGCCTATGTCCTTCCCCGGGTATCAAACTATCCCTGTACAAAATTTCATCAAAATCAGACAGACAGATACCTAGTAAAAGACAGACAGACAGAAACACTTTCGCATTTAAAATATAAGTATGGATTCGTATTTCGTATGCTGTAGAGTGCAGACGGTAGAGGACAGAGAGCAGAACAAAAAATTCTCGCTGTTTATTTTGATACTTATTTTATTCGATACGAACTTTTGGACATTTTCATTCATTAATTGTCTGTCTGTGTGTGCGTCCTGTGACGTCATCTCTAGGTCTTGTTCCACAGCTGTGCGTGATGCGCATGTGAGCCAATTTAGACAATCAACGCTCATAATTACTAATTGCACCCAATGGACGCCCAATTTAGTTTGTTTTTTTTTGGTTTCATTCGTTCAACCATTCACTTTTATTAGGTAGGTCTAGATACACTACTAGTCTACAATGAGTGCTTAACTATACGGATTAGAGTACATTTAGGGCACAATTGGGTATTTGATAACAAGTCAAATCATACTAATATTATAAATGCGAAAGTGTGCTTTTTTGTTTGTTTGTTGGTTTGTCCTTCAATCACGCTGCAACGGAGCAACGGATCGCCGTGATTTTTGGCATGGGAATAGTTGAGGACCTGGAGAGTGACATAGGCTACTTTTTATCCCGGAAAATTAAGGAGTTCCCGTGGGAATCAAAAAAACATCAGCTAGTAAATTATATATTAGTGATGATTAACTAAAGGATCTTCCAAAAGACGTAATGACTAATATCCACGTTTCTGTTAGTTTTGACGGGAAAATTAGAGCATTCCCACTGAATAAAAGAAACGCTTTTTAAGCGACTTCAAAAAAAGGAGGAGGTTTTCAATTCGACTGTATTTCTTTTTTTTTTTTATTGTTTGTTACCTCAGAACTTTTGACTGGGTGGACCGATTTGGCTGATTCTTTTTTTATTTGAAAGAGCATACTTCCCATGTGGTCCCATATAAATTTTATCGAAATCGGTCGAGTGGTTTTTAAAATATCAGCAATAAAATAAGTACTTTGTATAGCGTGTGCTTGTTGTTGTAAAGTTGGCGCGGGAGTTTGAAGTCGGTTGTTTAAAAAGTATTTTTTATATTAAATTATAATCTACTAGCTGATGCCCGCGACTTCGTCCGCGTGGTTTAAGTTTTTTGTTATTCCCACGGGAACTCCTTAATTTTGCGGGATAAAAAGTAGCCTATGTCACTCTCCAGGTCCTCAACTATACCCATGCCAAAAATCACGTCAATCCGTTGCTCCGTTGCAGCGTGATTGAAGGACAAACCAACAAACCAACAAACCAACAAACAAAGTGACTTTCGCATTTATAATATTAGTATATTATATATATGATATGATTTAATGATGCCCGATCTTCTAGTATTTTTTACTTGTTTTTTTTTTTTCTAAATATCAGTATGCGTTTTAGGAAGAGATATCTAATCCTATCTTTTAGAACCCTTATTTCCCTACGTAATACAAATCTGAATAATGAATATATTATTAAAAATTCAAAATTCATGAATCACCCACTCTCTGACATGTTACATGTACCTACCAAGTTACCAACGCCCAGCCAAAACTCTTTGGACCTAGAAAGCTGATTCTTTTTACATAGTTTTATTGTGTTATGTACAAGGACTTATACACAAGGACTACGACGGTTTTTGTTTAATTTCCACCATAAATGAGCCCTTGACTGCGATCTCACCATAAGGTAAGTGGTGATGCAGTCTAAGATGTTAGTGGGCTAACAGCTGTTACGGTACGGAAGTTATATTAAACCAAGACCAGAAAAAATTCAGAAATTATGAATTCCCGAATTGACCCTGCCGAGGATTGAACCTTCATGGAAGACCCCGAGGATGGGACCTCCCACTCATAAGACCACAGCGCTCACCACTGCGCCAAGAAGGTTTTCAAAAATAGAGAAAGACGTAAATGCATAGATAAGTAAAAGCAATAACATAGATAGCAATTTGCAAAGGAAATACGCTAGCTTAATAGAAACGAGATATTTTCACATGTGTAAAACCAAACAGCAGGCATTGATTTCCATACAGAGCTGAATAGTCATAAACCCATAACGCGAAAATGCACTTTCACTTCTATTCCTACAAGAATAAAGAATATTATTGAGTTGTAGGATATTTCTGGTGTTATATATGTCTGGTTATGAATGAATTCACTTGATATTAGCTACTGAAGGTTCCTTGTTTCTTCATTAGCAGAAACTTTCGGTCCGAGGCCCGCGTTGGGAAATATCAAAGAAAGTAGGTTATAATTAGGCATATCTATTCGTATCTCTTTTGTTGTTTTATGTCTTAGTGGAATGTTAACGTGCTAATTCCACGATGTTACAGTTATTTTTGTAACGTTTTTCTAATTGGCGATTAAATCTGGCAGGGGAAATGATGGTCAGAAACCGTTTTGTCTGCAATGATACAGAAAATACTTAGGTGTTATGAATTGAACCACTGTTTACCGCAATTTTTTGGTTGAAACTTGAATAGTTTTGAATCTTAAAATATGGGTTTAGTTAGTGGGTGCTTAGTTATGAGTTTTAAATTTATAATTGTAGGTTATTATTTTTTACAAAAAAATGATTTTTAATACAATTTTTTACAAAAAAATGATTTTAAAACAATTATTTAAAAATGAAAACTAAAATATGAAAGTAGGTACCATACATAGTCTGTCACACTTATCTGACCCGGTGGTCAAAATTGGAACAAATTTTTATGCCTGTTAAGTTCATGTTTTTATTTTATCTGTACTAATATTATAAAGAGGTAAAGTTTGTGAATTGTGAGTTTGTGAGATTGTGAGGTTGTAGGGGGTAATCTCTGGATCTACTGAACCAATTTTGAGAATTCTGGTACCAATAGAAAGCCTAATTATTTGTGAGTGTCATAGGCTATAATACCTATATTAACGGAAATAAGTTCCCTTGGGAATTTGAAAAACTTGTTTCGCGCGGACGAAGTCGCGGGCATCTGCTAGATTTTAATATAGGTAAGTATAGGTACCTACTAGCGACGCTGTCACCGGGTCAAATAAGTTTGACGGACTCTCGCTGGGACTGGTAGGTATATCTGTCACCGTAAGATTGAAAAGGCCGTTGGATTGTAATCTAACTAGCGATATTGTAAACTGTCGACAGATTACAATTTAACGCATTATTTTTCGGTAGATTGTAATTTGTTAGTTATATTAACTCGATAAAACCCAAGTACCTGATTATTTATGTCGAACCCTAACCTAACCTACACGAAAGAGACAAGAGAACGTAAATACAATGAATATTTCAAAAATTGACACTCGGAACATTGAACGGTTCACAATCTGTCCACAGTTTACAATATCGCTATTTGGATTACAATCTAACGGTTTTTGCAATCTTACAGTGACATATACACTTTATATTAGGTGGGTACTATTTTTTGATATATCATAGGTAACTTTTCCCATATTATGTTTTTCTGTTATAGAAATAAGTACCTAATTTTTGTTTATTTAACGATCATATTTGGAAAGTTATGTTGGTTGCTTGATCGAATTGTTATTTATTTACATAAGACCCTGCTTACTAATATGTCATTATATAATAGGTCATTAAACCTTGATTAAATACTGACAATACAACGTAAAAATACAATAGAATCTATATGAATGCATTAAGTAAATTTTCTAGGTCATTGTTGACTTCAAGATTAGTGTTTTTGAATGGACATAATTAGTTTACAATCAGCTATAATCTAATTAAATAGGTATAAGCTAGTACCTACCTACCCAATTTGGCAAAAAAAAATTTGGTTATCACGTCACCGAAAGTAAAGCGAGAAATCATCATACTAATATTATAATGCGAAAGTGTGTTTGTTTGTTGGTTTTTTCTTCAAACACGCCGCAACAGAGCGACGTGTTTTTGTACATGGGTATAGTTGAGGACCCGGAAAGTGGCATAGGCTACTTTTTATGCCGGAAAATTAAAGAGTTTTAATGGGAAATAAATAAAATTCCACGCGGACGAAGTCTCGGGCATCAGATAGTCTGAAATATTGAGAGTTGATAAAGATAAAGATAAAGTTTTATCTAAACACAGCAATAAAGAAGTTTGTTTCTAAAACGGTGAATTAACTTGACCGGAATAACTATTAAAACGCTGCATCTCTAGCTTTTCGGAGTTATCATGTGTTATAACAAATTAAATTATCACTTGAATCTTAACATCGTGAGGAAACCTGCACGCCCGAGAGTTCTTCATAATGTGTAAAGGTGTGTAAAGTCTGCCAATCCGCCGTTGGCCAACGTGTTGGACTATGGCCAAACCCTTCTCGAGAAGAGTCACGACCTCAGTAGTGAGCCGGCATGAATTGATGAACTATTTAAATGTTTCTTTCCTAGTTACGAAACCCACCCTGACGTGGTCTGGACTCTGGATCGCACTTTGTTGGAACCTCAAGGCATCGACAAGGTCTGCACGCTTACGCAGTCAAAATTCCGCCTCGTACGAAGCCATTTGCTTCCTCGTTCCTAATTCCTACCGCTAGGATATGGAATGCCCTTCCGGCTTCCGTTTTCTCATCCTGTTTTAATATAGGTGCCTTCAAATCAAAAGTGAATAGGCATCTTCTAGGCAAGCGCGCTCCACCTTAGGCTGCATCACCACTTGCAAGCAGGTCTGATGACAGCCAAGCGCTAGCTTATATATTTAACAAAAAAACTCTCAAGTGCTCTACTTTCAAACTACATGGCTCTACAAAGATAATAATATTTGTATTCAGATAAACTCTTTGATTAGGTATAATATGATAAACTGATGCCGTAATTTTCCTTCCGCGAATACGTTGCACACCAATACTAACTGCAACTCCAACATTACATAATATCATTTTACACCTTTTAAGGTTTAATTTTACAGTGTCAATTGTGTACCGTGAACCGTCCTTAATTTAAAAGGTGACCAAATAATGCCCGCGACTTCGCCCGCGTTGATTTAGGTTTTTCAAAATCTCGATTGGGGATCTACAAGGTTATAAACACAGATCTACATCTGTGGTTATAAACACATAAATTTAAAATTTCTAGACCCAAATTTAGCCAATGAGTATACCTATTTGATATAAGTCGCGCTAGAGTATGCGACGCTATCCATACTTATATTATAAATGCGAAAGTGTGTCTGTGTGTCAGTCTGCTACGCTTTCACGGGCCATCTTTTCAAGCGATTTTGAAGGAATTTGGTACAGACATAGGTTGTATACTTGTATCCCGGGGAAGGACATAGAGATAGGACTTTTTATCCCGGAAATTTAAGTAGTTACCGCGGGAATTAAAAACCTTATTCCACGCGGCATCCAATAACTAAAATTACTCCATATAAAAATTATTACTTAAAAAACCGGCCAAGTGCGAGTCGGACTCGCGCACCGAGGGTTCCGTACTCAAGAAGTAGGTATAATTACCTTTGTTAATGAACCGCAAAACTAACTTTGTTTGTAGAGGTTTACTGTTAATATCAAAAAATTACGTTTGTTGTATGGGAGCCCCCCTTTAATATTTACTTTATTGATATTTAATTATTTATTTTGAAAGGTAATATACAAGTTAATATTCTGTGAAAATTTGAACCGTCTTCCTGTTACCGTTTTTAATATTGAGCAAAAAAATACGAAAAAAACACGTTTATTGTATGGGGACCTTAATATATGTATATACATATTTTTTTAATTTTTAGTATTTGTTGTTATAGCGGCAACGGAAATACATCATTTGTGGAAATTTCAGCTTTCTAGCTATCACGGTCTATGAGATACAGCCTGGAGACAGACAGACAGACAGACAGACAGACAGACAGCGGAGTCTTAGTAATAGGGTCCCGTTTTTACCCTTTGGGTACGGAACCCTAAAAAGAAACTCCGCCAGACAATATTTTTGTTCCCATTTTTGCGCTCATGCCATATCAACGTGTACAAACAGTCCTCTTTAATATATTTAGATGTACGTACTTATTATTTATCATTATTTACTTTAAAATAGCGAGTACCGTGGTCCGTGTCAACAAAGATAACGAAGTTCAAATAAATACCAGTAAGCATAAGTTCTGTACAATATGCAGAAGTAGCGAAGCGGACCACGGTTTGGCACACATGGCTTTACAATGTATTCGTCAATACAGGCGTTCTGGGCATTATAAATAATGCCCGGGAAATATTAATTAGTACTAACTCTATGATTGATGAATGAATTAAAACTTAAAAAGCCTAGCAACTCTCTAGGATCTCAACAATACCCATGCAAAAAATGTCGATCCATTGAATTCATGATTCAAAAGTCTAAGTACCTATAATATATTATTTGCTAGAAAGTAATAGGTACCTTAATGATTTAATTTGGTAAAGAGATAGAGTTATAACTTATATCCCGGGGAAGGGGGAGTATCCCTTTTTTTCCAGGAAAATTAAGAAATTCCTGCGGCAATCGTAAAAACTTGGTCCACGCGGACGAAGTCGCGGGAATCATCTAGTTAAGAATACTTGATAGCTGTTGATACCGTCCAGGCGCCCGATCTGCTCTATTAATATTATACTGGAAGTTACATTCTGTACTACTAGCTGATGCCCGCGACTTCGTTAGCGTGGATTAAGGTTTTTGGTTCCCGCTTCGTCGCGGAACTAAATTTTCCAGTATAAACAGTAGCACGTATGTATATCCAGACTATAATCTATTGCTGTGCCAAATTTCATGCAAATTCGTTCAGCCGTTCTGATCTGATTGAGTAACATACATGCATTTGAGGTTTTTTGGTTCCCGCGGGAATTCTTAAATTTTCCGGGATAAAAAGTAGCCTGTATGCTATTCCAGACTATAATGTATCTATTTGCCAAATTTCATCCAGATCCGTTCAGCCGTTCTGGCGTGAAAGAGTAACAAACATCCATACATCCATTATCCATACGTCCATACTCCCAAACTTTTGCGCTTATAATATTAGTAAGGGTAGCAATAATTGCTAATCTATGGAAAAGATACAGCCCGGCTCGAAAAAAAAAGACAAAGCCTTATGAGATGAATAATATCTGGGAATTACCCGGACATTAGTCATCTCTCTCTCTGTCGTTTTTACTTTCGCTGCGAGTCTCCAGCAGTCTCCCCGATATTTCTGCATCATCATGCTAATATTATAAATGCGAAAGTGTTTGTTGGTTTGTCCTTCGATCAGCAGAGCAACGGATCGGATTTTTTTTGCATGGCTATGGAGAGTGAAATAGGCTTTTTATCCCGGAAAAGGAGTTCCCGCGGGAATAATAAACGTAAACCACGCGGAGGAAGTCGCGGGATCAGCTAGTTAGTCATTAATGCTTCATTTATAACTAGATGATGCCCGCGACTTCGTCCGCGTGGAGTGATGATTTTTGTTTCGGGATAAAAAGTAGATTATGTCCTTCCCCGGGATGTAACCTATTCCTGTACCAAATTTCATCAAAATCGGTTGAGTAGTTGGGCCGCAAAGGCGTAACTGACAGACAGACAGACAGACGGACGGACAGACAGACACACTTTCGCATTTATAATATTAGTATGGATTTTAATGATAACCTATGTAGGTAATAATGTTTGACCCTATGTAAATAATAATGACCTGATCTGCCCCCCGATTGTGTAAGAAAATCGTAATGGTAAACGTTTGTCAAACGTATAATTCGAACTATTTAAGGAGTTCATAGATACTTGCACTCAAAAAGCATGTAATTAACTCCTTAAACAGTTCGAGTAATACGTTTTAAGCTGTCAAATGATTACGATTTGCCTAGATAATTGGGCCTCTGTTTTATTTATCTAAATTCTAGTGTAAAGCGCATACTTATTTTGCTTATCTCACGGTTGACCTCACAAAACAGACTGCTTGACCCGAAATTACCGCCAACAAAGGCTCAGACAAAATCCTAATTTCCTGGGCATTATACAAAAATACTTCATTTAAAATATTATCTATAACACAAGTAATGTAGTCGGTACCCGGCGCCCGATCTGCTTCATTTATCTAATGCAATGTGCATATTGCTTTTAGTTTTTAATGCGGTTACGCCACGCTCTGCCTCGCGTCAGAAATAACGCTGAAAATCGGTCACAGACTCCGCTCCGTTCAGAATGAACGAATCTCATTAATTGCCGGACGGCACACCACTAGCACTATCGCGTTGGACGGGGCGCGCGCGGACGCTTCCGTTCGATATTCGAATCTCGTGAAAAACGCGCGAACTTTTAATCAACTCCACTGACGTTTATTTTTTTTCTCAATCACGCGCGCAAAAGCTGACATTTATAGTGCCTAATTTAAAAAAAAAAATATGTGCACGATAGAGCGAATTGCATATCAGTAAGGTCAGCATGGGTCTCGGATGTTTTCGTAACGTTTATATTAGGAAGAAATATCACGATATGTAATCAGTCGAGTGCAAATGTCGTTCGTATCGGCGAAACAATATAAGGCCGTTCAGCAAGTACTTAATTAATAAAATGGTGTATGTCCAAGTAATTAATAGAATGGTGTGTGTAATGCTTAAGTGGAACAAAGTGTAAACTTATAAAGTGGTTAAGGGACAAGCATTCGCGGAATCCCACGGTTGATTCATACACCGGTTATCGCGTTTTGCAGCGAACGGCATAATGTGTGAGGTTACAAGTTGGATTCCGCACGCCGTAGTGGAAACACTGCGCGACCGCTCCGCGCAACCAGTCATCGCCTGGCTGACAACTATACGAGCTTCGATAGAAGAATACGACCCACTCATCATAGTTCGACCATCGTCTGCGTCCTCAGAAACCTCCGAGTCCGACACCGCATTCGACGAGATCCTATCCCAATTGGGTAAAGAAATTTACAAGCTAGATGAATACCAAAGAAACCTCACCCCGTCAGAGAAACAAGAAGTCTCTCTCAGCATCCTAAACATATTCGACGAGTGTCTAGAAGGGATGAACCACCAAACAGAAGCCGAAACCAAAGTGTTAAGCGAACACAAACCAAAAACAAACAATGCGCCAAAAGAAAATGCAGTGCGAGAGGATTGCAGTGTTAGTGCATCGGACGTCTCTCTTGTTGCAAGTGGTCCTTCTAAAAGTGTGAAAGTGACGAGAAATACCCCACCGCCAGTGCCACCGCGAAAATTTCCCGTGAAATCCCCCGTTTACGATAACATGGAGTTCAAAGATACTAGCAATTTAACTATAGAATCTGATACAGATTCGGCAAGCACATGCTGGAGTTACCAAGACTGTAATATAGAGAACCCTGAAAACGATACTAAAGAAACGTACGCAGCCGTGTGGTCTCACTTCACAGGTTATCACAACTCCGATGAGATTTTGCTGCATGTTTTGTCGCAGGCACAGCAAAGGGCGACTATATCGCGTTTGTCTTTCGATACAGCTAGTGATTTCACGCCGCAACCGTTCTCTGTTTACGCGTTGCACGAGGTGGGAGAGATACACAGGTACGATCCGACGTCACAGCCAGTTGTCGAAATGACGCCGGACAAACCGTGCGACGATGGTTACGAGCCCGTGCGAGACGCTCTAAACACAGACGAGAATATTTACGAGGAAATTGAATACAGTTACACAGACGAGGGGTGCTCTTGTGGTGGCAGTGTTGAGGTCGAGAGTTGTTCCATAAGCAACAGTTCCGAAGGTGTTGGCAGGGAGAGCCCTCTGTACGCCAACCTTAGGGATCACGACGCGTACGCGATCCCTCCTGATGTGATTTTCTGGAAGAATAACTTGCTGTTGGACCCTTTTTATAACGACGATGAGGAAGATGAGGTGAGTCGGTGTTTCTTTTTCACTATAGTAATAAATTGTTAAAATAAAAATAGGAGTTCTTGAGGGCTTCTTCCCTGACAGGGACGCGTATTAAACCCTATACTTTGGTAATGTCCTATAAAGTAAATAGATAATAATTAGATTGTTAATAATATTTACATATGAAGGAGTTTCTTGTGGGCTTCTTCTCAAATAGGGACGCATTTCAAACTAACGAACTAGGTACTTAGGTTAAGTACTTAGACGTAAAAATTTATATCTAAGCATCATTAGTTCTATGCTAAAAGTGAAATTCGTAAAAATATATGAAGAAAAATTTATATTTTTGAGATACTGTTTAGTAGTATTTTTAAAGGAGCTTACCTACTAAAATAGTTACGTTCACTGTTAATATCAATTAAATAATATGTAGGTATGTGGTACGAGGAAATGATATCATCTGGGTTCTCTGGGGCCCGAATGAATTATAGAAGGAATAGGTACCTAACTACTGTAAGCTCTAAGTTTTGGTTGTGATAAACCAATTTTTAACCGACTTCCAAAAAAGAAGGAGGTTCTCAATTCGGCGCGTATCTTTTTTTTTTTTTTAATGTATGTCGGTGCATATCTCCGTGGTTTCTAAACCGATTTGAACAATTTTTTTTTCATTGGTTAGAGGAAGCTCACAAAGTGGTGGTATCAAAGGATATTCTCCCAAAATGAACTACGTTCAGCCGTTTGGGCTGTAGGTTGTCTGTCAGTCACTCAGGATAGTAAATTATTGATGATATCGACTTCGTTCGCGTTTGGTTTTTTTTTTATTCCTGCGGAAATTCCGTAATTTCCGGGATAAAAACCATGCAGCATAGGGTATATGTCTATATCGTTCCCCGGGATGCAACCTGTCTCTATACTAAATTTCAACAAAATCTGTTGAAAACATGGGCCGTTATAGCGTAGCAGACAGACAGACTGTCACACTTTTCCATTTATAATATTAGGTAGTATGGAAAGAACAATCCTTTAAGTTTATAGGATTCTGCCAAATCATACAAATCTTTACAAATTCCGTTGCAAGTTCAATTACAAAGTTAAATAAACATTTCTAGATAATATGCATCATACCAGCTACTTATAGAGTATAGACTTATTTTATTACTAAGTAGGTACTTATAATATTACATTGATGATCACACGGGTCTTGTGAAGTTCCTATCTATCTATCTATCTATTTTTCCTCGCCTCCTTTGTACTGTAAGTACTTTTATTTCACTAACTAGGTAACGGGAAAATACGATTTTCCTCAATTTATTTTAGTCCGAAATACCTAGCTGATATTAAAATATTAAATTGGTACAGGCACAAAAAAGTAGGAAATGATTGAATCGCCCAGTTACCTAGATCGTTTGCGGCTTATGATACTAATATTATAAATGCGAAAGTGTCAGCCTGTCCGTCTGTATGCTACGCTTTAACGGCCCATCTTTTCGACCGATTTTGTTGAAATTCAGAGATACTTAGGTTGTACCACGGGGAAGGACACTACTTTTTATCCTGGAAAATTAAGGAGTTCCCGCGGGAATACAAACATTTTCATCCACGCGGAAGAATTTGCGAGCATCACCTAGTACTTACTGAGCTACTAATGTTCCCATATATTATGCGCATGTATGGGAACCTCCAAATAAAAAATGTAAAGCTGATTTTTGCTGTTTGCCGATTTTTAATACATATTTCCGAAACTATTAGTCCTATCTCTAATGAACTAAACATTGTTTTGTAGATAATTTAGTGACGATTATTTTTGCCTGTGACAGTTTTTTCTAGCTCTTATAGTTTTTGAGAAAATTACAAAAAGACACAATCGGGGAGATATTTTTATGGGGAAGGGGAGAAGACCGCATCCTAGGAGTGGGGATTCTTGAGGAAATACTTCTAAGATCCTAAAAAACACTTGAGCCAAAAATCAGTTTTACATTATTTTTTTGTAGGTGAATGTTTATTATTCCCGTACTACCGTAATATACCTATAGTAAAACTCTTCAGTCTCTACAATCATGTGTTCAATGGTTTTGGCGCGAATGTGTCCGTGAATATTAATCGTCCGCCATTACAAGAGTCGCAAGCGATTTCCTATAATGGCCACTTGGTTAATGACGATTGTGTTTTATTAATACCAAGGCTTTGTGGTACTTACTCAGGTAGTCAGTTATTCATTCAGAAAGGGTACACGTATTACTATTATAATATCTTCTGTGGAAAGGGTTTGTGTACTAATTCTTAGAAGTTCTACAGGACCACATTTTAATTTTATATATTTTTTTTATTACACCTAGGTGTAATCGTGTTAAAATCGTGTACCTAAAGAATGGATGGATATGGATGGATTGTCTCTATAATAACAGGTACAATAATATATTCTTCGTGGTTATTCTCCATAAAATGCAAGTGTGCTGTGTAAAACAGCCCTCATATTGTGTAAGGAAATCGTAATCCTAATGGTTTGATATAGGGTTCATAGTTGCCCGCTCTTCAAAAAGCATGTATGAACTCCTGAAACAGTACGAATACTCTCTCTTTTTAGGGTTCCGTACCCAAAGGGTAAAAACGGGACCCTATTACTAAGACTCCGCTGTCTGTCTGTCTGTCTGTCTGTCTGTCTGTCTGTCTGTCTGTCTGTCTGTCTGTCTGTCTGTCTGTCTCCAGGCTGTATCTCATAGACCGTGATAGCTAGAAAGCTGAAATTTTCACAAATGATGTATTTCCGTTGTCGCTATAACAACAAATACTAAAAATTAAAAAAATATATATATTAAGGGGGGTTCCCATACAATAAACGTGTTTTTTTCGTATTTTTTTGCTCAATATTAAAAACGGTAACAGGTAGACGGTTCCAATTTTCACAGAATATTAACTTGTATATTACCTTTCAAAATAAATAATTAAATATCAATATAGTAAATATTAAAGGGGGGCTCCCATACAACAAACGTAATTTTTTGATATTAACAGTAAACCTCTACAAACAAAGTTAGTTTTGCGGTTCAATAACAAAGGTAATTATACCTACTTCTTGAGTACGGAACCCTCGGTGCGCGAGTCCGACTCGCACTTGGCCGGTTTTTAGTTACCATTTTCCTGGAAAACTACTGGACCGATTAGTATGCAGTTTTTTGCAATAGATATGCATAACTTCTGTCAAGGGTCTTGAATATGTTTTAGGGCCATAGTCCACTAAGCTGAGCTGCAATTTTGATTTTAATTTTTCAATATGTTTCCATTTTTCTGAAAAAGTACTGGGCTCATTGAGATGCGGTGTTTTGCATTAGATATGTATAGCTTGTGAAAAAGTTCTTTAGATTTAGATATATTTTAAGTTATCATGCTATCGTGCACGCTCCTATCGTGTTTTTTTATTATGTTACCTTTTTTCTGGAAAACTACTTTGCTGATTTAGATTCGGTTTAAAAAAAGAAATGTTTAGCTTCTGAGAAGGTTCTTAGATATGTTTAGGGCCATAGTCCACCAAGCTGTGCTGCAATCGTGATTTGGTAGGTGGTCGAACTCCTTCTCATCGTAAGCCCGTCGTATTTGGACTCTTTTGATTTGCCTTGACAAGCGCTAACCTAGATGCTGTGGTCACAGGAACACCAGTTTTTTATCCATTATATTTTATAACGTATTTTTTGAACTGATATATTTTAACATTTATTTATCAGAATATTAAAGTTTGACACAATTTGACACCTCTACTCATTACCATTTGGCCATAGTCCAACACGCTGGTCAAAAAAACTACTGAACCGACAAAGATGCAGTTTTGTGTTCATAAAACTACTTCTGCGAAGATCTAATTGTTGTTACAAAGTTATAAGGTCACAAATTATAATGGAGCGCTGCAGTTCATCGTGGGTTTTTTTTTTAATTTAAATTTTATTACTTGACGTAAGTACTACTTGACGTACTTAACGATGTATTATGTATTTGAGAGGCAATATCTAGTAAACGCCCCGATGAATAGAGTCAATTTTTATACTGGTTACTTAGGTACAACGCATACTTTAATACTATACTAGAATAAGCCTTCCTAGTTATTGGTCATTTCTGGTAACAATAACTCGTCTTTGAGCGGCGATAAGTAGTCAGGTCCCCAGCCGCTTGCAGGCAGACCATCACAAATTCCACCAGACGATAGTTACTGTTGTGAATGATACGAGCACTTGATGAGAACTGACATTCATTATTACTGAAATATATAACAATATTATATAAAATTCACATCATCTTTCCCTTTTATTTTTTAATGTATATTATAAGTACATCTAGTTTTATTATAATTTTATAATTGGCTTAGATATGTAATTATATTTAAACAATACCTACGTATCTAATCCTAATTTATTTTTACAGCAATACCACATAACAATATTATATAAAAATCATATTAACTGAAATACCAACATAACAATATTATATGAAAATCACATCAGCAGCTATCTCCTAGCCTATATATTTTTTGAAAGCTTGCCCCCTTAATGTAAAAAATTCTTTTTAAACAACCGACTTCAAACTCCCGCGCCAACTTTACAACAACAAGCACACGCTATACAAAGTACTTATTTTATTGTTGATATTTTAAAAACCGCTCGACCGATTTCGATAAAATTTATATGGGACCACATGGGAAGTATGCCTTTTCAAATAAAAAAAGAATCATCCAAATCGGTCCACCCAGTGAAAGTTCTGAGGTAACAAACATTAAAAAAAAAAAATACTGTCGAATTGAGAACCTTCTCCTTTTTTTGAAGTCGGTTGAAAAGGGAAGGATGGATATGGGTCGGTAGTCCGCATACGTCGGATTAGACTACTTAACTAGATTAAAGTACTTATTTTATTGTTGATATTTTAAAAACCGCTCGACCGATTTCGATAAAATTTATATGGGACCACTTGGGAAGTATGCCCTTTCAAATAAAAAAAGATTCATCCAAATCGGTCCACCCAGTCAAAAGTTCTGAGGTAACAAACATTAAAAAAAAAACAAAAAAAAAAAACAGTCGAATTGAGAACCTCCTCCTTTTTTTGAAGTCGGTTGAAAAGGCTTCCCAACGGAGAATTTCGGACATCGTGCATTATCAGCCATATTCGCCTTACCACTCTAGCCGTGAACTGGACAGTTTCGGTGTTGTCATAGTATGATCGAATTTTTCATACACTAGTTTCAATAATTGGGCAAAAAAGAAGAAATTCCAAATCCCCGCAAAAGTTAGTCGAGCGTGATTTCATACATAATTTCTTACGTTTCCTATCTCGTGTTTATTTCATCCAAGATCGGCGGCCAATCTCTACAATCTAAGCTGCTAAGGGGGGTTACTACCATCGCTTATAGCAGTATTATTTCAAAATTCTCAATTTATTTTAAGTTTAATGTCACGTACCTTGACATCCTTAAAATAAGGATTATAATTCTAAAACACAAACTTCAACAATATGAAAACAATACGGTTTTAAGCGATGTAGGTACCTATATGCCCCTAGAAAATCCATAGGTACTTAATATTATAAATGCGAAAGTGTGTCCGTCTGTCTGTCTGTCTGTCTGTCTGCTACGCTTTCACGGCCCATCTATTCAACCGATTTTGATGAAATTTGGTACAGGCAAAGACAATATATAAACTACTTGGTTTATAATTAATCTATGGTACAGGGATAGGTTGTATCCCGGGGAAGGACATAGGCTTTTTATCCCGGAAAATTCAAGAGTTCCCGCGGGAATCGAAAAAAATTGATCCACGCGGACGAAGTCGCGGGAATCATCTAGTCCCAAATATTTGGCGAATTATGGTGAACGAATCAATCATCAGCTTTTTTAAATTTCCTTCACCGTACAGTGAAAGATATCCGAAAATTTAGTGCTCTCTATGTGGCAAATTTGGTTTAAAAAATAAATAGGTAGGTAGTTAAATCTCATTATTTTAATCCTATTTTTCTACCTAATCGTATTTTGGTTCTCGCATTCTGGGAATCCCTAAATCCTAATGATCTTTGCAAATGAGTGCATTCATTGTGACGTTGGAAACAAAAAGAATTCTTATTTTATACTCTATCCACTTACTTGTTATTTACCTGGGATTGAGAATTTACCAGTAAAATACTTACCTCTGTTATTTAGTAAAATGGCTTATGTACCTATGTATTGTTTGCATGTTTAAAGATGAAACCGATATTTAGTATCTATTTTTAGTAATACTAATGGCTGTAGGTACTGTAAATGAACCATGTAGAGACGGAATCACTGTCTGCTTACTCTTACTAATATTATAAACTAGCTGATGCCCGCGATTTCGTTCGCGTGGATTGAGGATTTTTGGTTCCCGCGGGAACTCTTTAATTTTCCGGGTTAAAAGTAGGTACATACATCCATACATCCATACATACATACATCCATCCAAACTTTCGCATTTATAATATTAGTAAGATGCGAAAGTATGGATGGATGGATGTCTCTCAATCACGCCAAACCGGCTGAACGGATCTGGTTGAAATTTGGCACAGCAATAAATTATAGTCTGGGATGACGCTATGCTACTTTTTATCCCGGAAAACTAAGGAGTTCCAGCGGGAATCAAAAAAACTTAAACCACGCGGCCGAAGTCGCGGGCATCAGCTAGTTCATAAATAATAAGTACAAGTGTATTTGTTGGTTCTTCAACCACGCCGCTGCGGAGCAACATTGTCAATGCTATATTTTGCATAGATTTAGGAAAGGACTCAGATAGTGACATAGGTATAAACTACTTTTTAAATTAATAGAAAATTGAAGAATTTGAATACAGGATTATGTATAGTAGTTGTAGGACTTAGGTACCTTTCATACCAACCAATCTACCTGCCCAGTATTTACCATTTAAACTAGGTAAATAACTATACACTAACTTGTTTCGAACGTATGTCGTAATGTACAGACGGTTTCGCATCATTAGTTGGAGTCGATAAATAAATAATCGATTTCTTGTTACCTATTACAACACAGTGCAACTTGAATCGAAATAGGTACGTAGGTTATTTGACAATAGCTACCAGTTAGCGTACGTTTACTGCTGTACTTACGCAACTATGACCTATTATAATAAATTAGCCGATTATAACTAGAATCGAAAGGATATCGGCTTGAGCCTTGTAGAGCAAATTATGTATAAACAACTTTATAGGTATGCCACTATCAGATCTATCGCATGGGCCACATATACCTTATGTACTACAGCTTTTTCTTATCATGTATTACTAGCTGATGCCCGCGACTTTATCCGCGTGGATTGAAGTTTTTGGTTCTCGATGGAACTCTTGAATTTTCCGGGATTAAAAGTAGCCAGTGTGATTGATATTCCAGACTATAATTTATCTCTGTGCCATATTTCATCCAGATCCGTTCTATTAATTACTAATAAAAAAAAAACTATTAATTAATAAAAACTATTAATTTGCTATTAAACGTTGAGGAGTTCCGCCCTCCATCTCCGATACAGTCATCTGATATGTCATGAAATTTACAGGGGACTAACCTGACAGCATAAACTTTGTAGGTATAGAAAAAGAATTGTCTAAATCGGCAGAGATTTCACGGAGTTCTGGAATAAAGTAGACTAAAACTTTCATCCTCTATATCCTAAAGACATTCAATGGATTTTTGCCCCAGAAGAAGAACCGAGAATTTTAGCTGTAGGTAAGTGTGCTAAGTTGCATTCAAATTTGTCAAGTAGTTTCCGTGCCTTGACCATAGATTGACAGACAGACAAATTAATAGACCTCTCAGGGTTATTTTTACAAGCTTTTATTTAACTTGCTTTTATTAAAAAAAAAACAATTACAGCATAATAGTGATTTGACCAAACACTAATAAATCTAAATCCATTATCTCATAGCAATAAAGTATGATAGGTGATAACATTTAATATAATTAATGTCTCGGTCGGAAGATTTATTCCTGAAGTTGTAATAAAAGAATTGATAAAAACTCATTAACTTAGGAACCTTCTTATTTTTCATATCAATTTCGTTCAAACAAACTCAATCAATAACTAAGATGATGCCCGCGTTTTCGTCCGCGTAGTAAACATAAGTAATTTAAAAAAAACCGGCCAAGTGCGAGTCGGACTCGCGCACCGAGGGTTCCGTACAAACCTGTAGTAAGTTTTAAATTAAATGTTTTTTTTTAATATTTGAGTTGATTGAATGAAAGGTAAATTGCGGTTTACGATTTATGACGTATTAAAAAAAAACTACTTACTAGATCTCGTTCAAACCAATTTTCGGTGAAAGTTTGCATGGTAATGTACAACATATATTTTTTTTAGTTTTATCATTCTCTTATTTTAGAAGTTACGGGGGGGGGGACACACATTTTACCACTTTGGAAGTGTCTCTCGCGCAAACTATTCAGTTTAGAAAGAAATGATATTACAAACCTCAATATCATTTTTGAAGACCTATCCATAGATATTAGATACCCCACACCTATGGGTTAGATGAAAAAAAAAATTTTGATTTTCAGTTCTAATTATGGGGACCCCCAAAATTTATTGTTTTTTTTCTATTTTTGTAAGAAAATCTTAATGCGGTTTACAGAATACATCTACTTACCAGGTTTCAACAGTATAGCTCTTATAGTTTCGGAAAAAAGTGGCTGTGACATACGGACGGACAGACAGACAGACAGACAGACAGACAGACAGACAGACAGACATGACGAATCTATAAGGGTTCCGTTTTTGCCACATTTGGCTACGGAACCCTAAAAACACGACTGCCCTGTCATAAAGATTTTTTTTTTCAAAAAATTATAGCCGTGTCCCTCGAGATGGTTAAGGATTCTAACGATACCCCATACATTCAAATCCTTCAGGCATTTAGAAGTTACGGTGGAATAAAGAAACTCACATACGTATGCATGAATCCTGAAAACACTACACTCCTTTTTTCAGCAGTCGCGTCGCGTAAAAACCGCTTGGAAACTCGTTAAATTTCCGGTTTTAATAAAAAAACCTCTGAAGATATCTGAAGAGGAGATGCGTTCTCGGGGATCGAATCAGCGACCACCCGAATAGGATGGCTGATTTGAATTAAGAAGTCCTACTGGAAAAATCAGAATCCAGTTTAGTCTTCGTCAAACCAATTTACTAATTAAATTTGTGTTTGTTTTCGACGTGAGTTTTTACGTGGGTATGTATAAGTTGAGGGCCCTGGATGGCTACTTTTTGTCCCGGAATAGCAAAAAGTTCCGACATCATCTGGTCCGTAAGATCATACTTTGTTTGTTAGTTTGTCCTTCAATCATGCCGCAACGGAGCAACGGATCGATGTGATTTTTTGCATGGGTAAAGTCAGAACCTGGAGAGTGAAATAGGTCCGACGAAGTCGCGGGCATCAGCTAGTCGTAAATACAGCAATACGAGGTTATGGACTGACAAACAGACAACACTCATTTGCAATGTTGATCGTAGAAACCTCACAGTTGATTGAACCTGCAAATAAAAAATGTGCAAGTGTTATCAGTTTACCTGGGGTGGTAAAAAATAGGCAAGTGATTATTCTTGAATTTAAGTGGTTTACTTAGGCGTACGTAAATTATATAAAATTACCTAGTAGTGGGTTTACGGAGCTGCGTATGTTTTTTATTACAAAGGCTTGCGTTTGACGACAATCATACCTATTGCAATAATAATAGATGTGGTGGACAATGTACAAACCAGTGGCGTGCATTTCTTAGAGGCATAAAAGCAAGGCTTACCCAAATGGAAATACGATAATGCTCATTTTTCATCAAAACAACTAGTAAATAGGTATTCTGCCTAAGTAGATATTGCCTACCCTAGTTTCAAAACCTGTGCACGCCACTGGTACCAAACCCCTAATTATTCTGAAAGAAGACCGGTCACCGGTGGACTGAAATAATGATTAGGAACCAAAAATAACCTTCACTTATATTTTTATAACACTTTTCACTACAGATTTTCAGTCATATTTTTGAAGTTTTATAAATGAATATCTGTAGATTCCAATGTCGGGAGACGTCGCTAGTAAAAATAGACTGTACTAGATGATGTGCGCGACTTCGTCCGCGTGGATTCAGTTTTTTCAATTCCCGCATGAATTCTTTAGTTTTCCGGGATAAAAAGTAACCTATGTCATTCCCCGAGATACCTACAACATATTATCAAAATCAGTTGAACAGGTGGGCCGTGAAAGCATAGCAAGACAGATAGACACACTATCGCATTTATAATATTACTAGATGATGCCCGCGACTTCGTCCGCGTGGATTGATGTTTTTTTTTACTCCCGCAGGAACTCTTAAATTTTCCAGGATAAAAAGTAGCCTATGCCCTTCCCCGGGATACAACCTATCTCTGTACCAAATTTTATCGAAATCGCTTCAACAGATATATTTTTTTGATTCCCGCGGGAACTCTTCAATTTTCCGGGATAAAAAGTAGCCTATGTCCGTCCCCGGGATGTAACCTATCTCTGTACCAAATTTCATCCAAATCGGTTGAGTAGATAGGCCGTGAAAGCGTAGCAGACAGACAGACAGACAGATAGACGGACAGACAGACAGACAGACGGACAGACAGACAGACAGACACACTTTCGCATTTATAATATTAGTATGGAGTATGGATATGGATAGTATGGTTTAGGTAGGTACAACATGAGTTCTAAGTTACATTTTATTGACTTTAGGGAAACGCTAAAATACGAATAAATACGCCATACGAAAAGATAAGAACAGCACAATTTATGTAAAAAAAGTAATTCCATGAAAGAGATAACGTAGACGGAACCATGCGTCAGTGGCCACGTGTGATACAAGAATTACGTTCTGATAAGGTGTAGGTACACTGCACCTACATAAATAGAGTTCAATGAAATAGTGCCTAGTCAGTCGCATCATACAACTGTATGGGAGTAGGTGATATGACCATCGATATATGTTTAAGGAGGTCCTAGATGGACCCTTTCATAGAAAAAAGTTGGGCGTCCGACTTGTAGGGTGTTCCTCACCTGTATAAGCCTGTCCTTGTCTCCGCCATAGCGCTGTCCCGCTTTTCAGACTAGATGGCGTTAGTTCACATTCGTTGTTCGCCAGGGCCCGTCTATGTACTTTGAGGTCTTTGGATATGACTCGACCGTAACAATAGGATGATCATCCACCGAGCGGGTGTTGTGCTCGGGGACCACTGGTCCGACCATTGATCTTTGGAAGTCGTATACATAGCGTAATTCAGAGAAAATTTCGTAATCGCCATTCAGGCTCTTCGTGTTCTTAGTGCGCTAACTAGTAGTGCCATTTATTGGATTATGCGGGGACTGCGAAGACCGCCACATAGCAAGCAAAATTGATTCATATAACTTCGCTTCCATAGGAATTTCGAAGTCCATATATATATGTATATATTTTTTTTTATTCCACTTCTAGTTAGCCCTTGACTGCGATCTCACCTGATGGTAAATGATGATGCAGTCTAAGATGGTAGTGCGCTAACCTGTTAGGGGTACGGCAGTTATATTAAAGCCATACCCCTAATCGGTTTCTACACGGCATCGTACCAGAATTCTTAATCGCTAAATCGCTTGGCTTGGCTAAAGAAACCACTAATAGAAACCGATCACCGGTTAGCCCGCTACCATCTTAGACTGCATCGTTACTTACCAGATCGCAGTCAAGGTAGCCCTTGATAGTGGAATAAAAAAAACATTAAAACTAAATAATATTATTCTTAAATCTAAAACAAGTTCATTAGCAAACAGATAATTTTATTTCGACGCTAATTTATGTTTCGTCACATTTGCGCACCAGATGCTGTCTGGACCACAGATTACATCTTAAATCATCCTTTTTCTTTATTTCATATAGGAAGTTTACTTCCTGCGAAATTGAACTCTTCTTTTTAAAAAGAGATGGTAGCTTAGTAAGACCAGGAGGGCCCAGGGTTTGATCACGAATGTGATTTGAATTCTAAAGTTCAGAGTCAGTCAGCGGGCGGAGAGAGCCTTGCTTCGGTTAATAATTATTATATAGTACCTATACTAGCTGATGCCCGCAACTTCGTCCGCGATAATGTCCGTCCTTCCTTTCCTTCGTCCGGAATATGTTTATTTTAACTCCTTAACTGAACTCCTTAATTTTCCGGGATAAAAAGTAGCCTATGTGATATATCACTCTCCGGTCTTCAATTTTACCCATGCACGAAATCACGACGATCCGTTGCGTTGTTGAGACGTGATTGAAGGACAAACCAACAAAAAACAATAATATTAGTATGATAAGACTTATGTATATTATTTAAATACAACCCTTTTTTATAAGGTACGGTCTACCTTTTTTTCCAATAAAATGTTCTCCCATATCAGTGGACGACTCTTCTATATTAAGCACCAATCATAAATATTTAGCCCTACTTAGTACTTACCAATGAGATAATAATTATAATTAGGTGTAAATTTAGATATTTTCCTCTACTAATCAACTAATAACAAATGCACAAGCGAACAATGTATCGTAACCATGCGCCGGGTCACGTACTCAGATATACAGACAGACAGACGCCCAATAGCTGTGGTTTCTAAACTCCACTAGAACCTTTATTAGGTAGGCATTGTATTTAAAATGGGTACCTATGTAGGTGGCGATTACGATACGATATTAATATCTCTTTGTGTCGTATTCCTCAATGCTGAGGGTCGTGACCCCTTTCCAATAATCACATAATGGTAGGGGTATATTAATTATTAATATGCTTCATTCAAAATGTCACTATAGGATTACGTCTTTACCAATCATTTCATACTTTTCTGAGCGACCAAAAATGTACCTATCCTGTGGTGCAAGGAAAATACATAATATTTGACTACTCATCATAATACATAGATACAGATTATGTATGTAAATCAATATAGCTACGAATTCTGTAGATAAAAACCAAAAATATTTGTTACATATTAAATAAGCAATTTACTTTGGTAAAGTTCACGGTGGTCTTCTTTTTAACCGACTTCCAAAAAAGGAGGAGGTTCTCAATTCGGCGCCTTTTTTTATGTATGTTACAAGCGCATATCTCCCGTGGTTTCTGAGCCGATTTGAATTTTTTTTTCAGTTGTTAGAGAAAGCTCTCGAGGTTCTTTCTACTAGGGTCCCTAACGCATCCTGGTCTAAGAAGAGCCCACAACAAATTCAGCCGGGTTTTTTTTACTTATCACCATCTCGCAAATCATCATAAACTAAGGAACTATCAGAGCCATTGGAGCAAATTATTGCCAAGCTTCCTTCCAAGTTGTCTAGGTGTTCAATTCATAAAATTGTAGCAATTTACAATCTTGACGTGTAGGTAAATCATTTTGTAGAACTAACTTATTGTTTTAGCAGAGACCTAGTCGTAATATCGGATCTTACAAAGTCAAGTAAGTATAGCTATAATATAGGTACCTACTTAGTACCCAGGCATGGCACCTGCCTAGCTTGCGTGATTAGTTCTTGAATACTAAGTAGACACAAGTGTTATGCAGATTCACTGGCCATTTGTTTATTTGTCACCTTTATTGCGCTCAAACAATCAAACAAACATACGAGTAGGTCTGATTATTGAGAACTAATGAACGCGACTTCGTCCGCGTGGACTTTATTTTTCAGGATATAATAGCCAATGTCCTACCCTGGAATGCAACGTACCTATAACTGTATTTAATTTCGTTAAAATCTTAATTTTTAGGCGTCCCGAAATCTAAATCTTCTGTGTTCTTATGTCTACACTATGGGACTCTTCAAAGGGCGGATAAACTTTAAAAAACCTGCGATGCATTGGCGGTTTCTCAGGCGCCGCTATAATATACATAATTATATATCTAAACTAATATTATAAAGAGGAAAGATTTGTTTGTTTGTTTGTTTGTTTGTTTGTAATGGATAAACTAAAAAACTACTGGACCGATTTTAAAAATTCTTTCACCTATAGAAAGCTACTTTATCAGCGAGTAACATAGGCTGCATTTTATTTTAAAATAAATCAGAGATCCGTTCGAAAATTGCAATAATGTGAATTAAGTCGGAAAAAATCACCTAATTTAACTTTTTACTCGTCAATTAAATCAGACTGTCTTTTATGTCATATATTTGTCAAGACACTTTTATGTCATATTTGTCAAGACAAACATAATAAATACAAGTTACTAACATTTTTTAATACATTTTAATATCTAACTGTTATAGATAGACTGCGAAATGCCTAAAAGAACCAGGTCTCAACTTAGTTGTTAGTTCTAAACATAGTTCCCAGGTGAGAGCAGCGAAAATACGTCGTATTGGAGACTCAATTAGTGCCAAGTGCTCACAGCGGTTTGCTGAACAAAATTTGAGAACGTACTATGGTGGAGTTGTTCGTCTCAGTGCCGACTGACCGTTATTGGGTATGGACTATATTGATCAAGTGCTACCCGTGCGAGGCCGGGGCGGACCGCTAGTGTATTATAAAAAAACTGAAATTATGTAGTATACAGAGGTTGTAATTAAATTTCGAGTTTTTCGAAATTACCACAGAGCGTATTTGCGTTCGTCGCGCGGTCGGTTTTCTATAGTAAGGTGCCTAAATTATAGACAGCTCTTTCCTGTAGCCGGATAAAAAATGTGTCCAATTTCACGGACGTGCCCTAATAAATAAACGCACTTCCTACCTACTAATAGTAACACACCGAACAGACTATGGAAAGCTATAACATTTTTAATGCAACGATCTGTCGGATGATCCATAAAGCGAGACGTAAAAAGATCATTCAGTTGAAAGATTTGGGTCAGTTTTGATCGACGCCCGTTAAATGTAACAGTTTATTATTAACCCAGACTCGTTGTACCATAGGTGAAATAATAGTAAAACGTGATGTAACACGTAATAGTTACAACGCGTAATATAGTAGGCAATAGCATAGAATAAAGTAATGGGAATTTACTACAGACGATAATAAAATTATTCATACCATGATAAGTACCTACCTACTACTTTAAAAAAAAACTACTTTTGCTTAGAATATTCATAAGCACTTGTAAATAGTCTATTTGAATAAAAATCATTTCAATTTGATACCTATTGCAGTGCTGACAATTCCTGTACCTACGTTTTTTTATTTAAAACTAGCTGATGCCCGCGACTCCATCCGCGTGGTTTAAGTTTTTTTGATTCCCGCGGGAACTCCTTAATTTTCCGGGATAAAAAGTAGCCTGTGTCACTCTCCAGGTCCTCAACTATACTTATGCCAAAAATCACGTCGATCCGTTGCTCCGTTGCGGTGTGATTAAAGGACAAACCAACAAACCAATAAACCGACAAACAAACAAACACACTTTTGCATTTATAATATTAGTATGATGTAATTGTAAGAAGATTTGTTAGGTATAGATAATGAGCCCCCAAACCTTTTTGCACGAATTGTTATCTGTCTGTTTGGAATCTGTTTATTTGTTCAGTTTGCAATCACAGATGGATCATGATCATGTGTCCACGACAGAATTGTAAAGACTGTTCCAATAAGCGTGATCTATTTTTTCAACTTATTCTCCGTTTCTTTCTTTACCTATCTGATCACGACATCTTATCTAGGTGCTAAAATTCTACATCAATGTATCTACCACTTAACCACTTGATGGGAGCATTGAAAGACGACAAGTTTGTAGATATTACCATCATTACCTATTGGTCGAATGGCAGATGAGAATTGAGATAACGCAATCAGCCGTTATAGAAGATGAATAAGTAGATCATCTCTATGAGAAAAGACTTAAAACGATTAGGCTTTAAGTAACCGCTGCTACGCTATTTTGTTCAGTTTACAACGATCATAGGGCCAATTGTCTAAGAAAATTGTAATCATTTGACAGCTTAAAACATATTACTCGAACTGTTTAAGGAGTTCATACATGCTTTATGATGTGCAGGCATCTATGAACTCTCAAAACAGATCGAATTATCCGTCTGACAAACGATTTCGATTACGATTTCCTTACACAGCCGGGGGGCAGATCTTGCGGTTATAATAGACGGATCATGAACATGGATCCACGACAGTATCGTATGATTGTATGTTGTAAGGTCGGCCGTGCGACCTACACAACAATGGCGATCATGTCAGATTAGAAACACTCTTTCTCCGTTGCGCAACGACACTTTTCATTTCATTGTTTCGTGTAGTGAATAGCGGGCTTTATTACTCTTTGGAGTTTAATTAAAATTATTAACTACTGATTTGATATTATAGAGTTTTAGATAACGTTTTTGACCGAGCGAAGCGAAGGTCTCTGAGTCTACTTGAGTGAATTTGCACTTGTCCGTCCGTCCGTCCGACTGTCAGAAGCCTTTCAGAGCGTTATTACTTTAAATTTAAATATAATATTATGTAAACCGATGGCCTCCAGCCGAATATGGCTTAAAAGTTAATAAAAATCTTAATTTCAGGGGGGCTCTCATAGAAGCGAATGCGAAGTAAAATATTTTTATAGCGTTACATAGGGTTGCGGTTATCATTTTAAATATAATTAGGAATAGAGTCAAAAAAAAATTTTTTTAAATTTTTCACCTAAAATTGACGATTTGGGGGGCTTTCAAAGTGAAGATCTTCTAACGTCCAAAATTGACCTCAGAAGTCAGAACTCTAAATTTTTTGAAAGGCTGAGCCTGAAACTTGATCAATTATTTGAAATAAATCCTGTACTTGAATAACAAATACTAAAATTAGATAAATATTATAAGGAAACGATATTATTTAATTTCTAATGAGCTTCATTATTTTTAACAGAATTTCACAATGATGTCAATAGATGGCGCTCTGTTATGGCGATACCGCGAGGGTTCAGTTTCAGAACCGCTAGTTTAATAATTAGTAATAATTGGTATTGATAGAGATACTTTGTGAAATTAGGTAGTAAAGCTTTAGTGAAAGGCAAAACCCAGTTCTGTGTTAAAAAGCTCAGGGACCATACAGACTACCAACGTTAAAGCAATACTTAATCAATATTACTCAAAATGTCAGTTTGATGTCACGTAGGTACGTTCCTAAAATAAGGATTATAATTCTAAAACACGAAAGTCAACAACAATGAAACAACTGTATGACACCAGGGTGTCAGCGAGTGAAATTCTTCACTGTTTCCGAATGAAAGAATTTGGTGCTGTCTTTGGATAATATATAGGGATTTGCATGTATTTTCTCTTCTGTACTGTGTGCTATTTCACTTAAATACTCCTTCCTACCTCAAGGAGAAATTCAGTTTTCTTGGAGTGCAATCCGACTTAAGACCATGCCGAACTTTAACACTGAAAATTCCTCCTCATAAAACGAAGTTTTATACTAACTCGTTCGCTGTGCAAGCTACTGAGCTTTGGAATGCACTTCCACTGACCATACGCCAGTCAAAATCACTAGACATTTTCAAAAATGCTGTAAAAAACTATTCTCTTTCAAACTGAAGACATCTTTAAAAATTATATTAACAATTTTTCTTATTTAAACTGAATTATAGTATATAATATATATTGTTTAATATTGTCTTATTAATGTTTATTATTGGTTTATGTAGTAGTATGTAGCTATTCGAATGTATGTATGTTATAGGATGACACCACCTGCAGTCCTTTTTCCTTTTTTTTTCCTATTCCTAAGGTTGCCTGTTAGAGATCGCTAGTAAGCGATAAGGCCGCCTTTTGTATCAGTCTGTTTATTCTTTCTTTCTTCTTTTGTTTTTTTTTTCTATGGTGGTACAAATAAAGAGTATATAATAATAATAATATTTATTGAGAAAATTGTATCCAAAGATAATATCTTATACAGTCACGTAAAAGATTAGAAATCCAAAAAGCACCTATGGAAAACCCGATAATCGAATCGCTCTGAATATTTTTATTCAGGCCTAGATATTCAACCCATAATATGAACCTACTAGCTGATACCCGCGACTTCGTCCGCGTGGATTGAGGAGTTTTAGTTCCCGCGGGAACTCTTTAATTTTCCGGGATAAAAAGTACCCTATTATTTAATCCGGACTTCTAACTTTACGTCTGCAAAATTTCAAAGCAATCGGTTCAGTAGTTACGGCGTGAAAGCGGAACAAACATACAAACAAACTCACTTTCCCATTTATAATATTAGTAAGGATGTACCAAAATTTCATCTTCCAAACAATGTCGAGGTTTGTTTAATCTATGCTTGACGTGTAAATATTATCTGCAGCTCGCGTCACGGGCCGTGCATAGTAAAAATAGTACTTCCTGCATTGTAAAACTAAGCAGATATGGCTACTACTATTGTTTGTCGATTGTACAACTACATTTCGTAGTCTTAACACGATTTTAGTTGTTATTTTGGAATGTCTTGAGATAATAACTACGGAAGTAATTAATTTACACATCTATATTGTAGTTACTAATTACACTGCTAATTAACATTCCATACTTATATTGTATCTAAATGCGAAAGAGTGTCAATTTATCTGTTACTTTTTCACGGCCCATCTGTTAAACTGATTATTTATTTTACTGACTTTACTGAGGTTTGTTCGAGAGAGTAAAAAAAAGTTTTTAGTATTAGGTATGTTGCTCTAATAAGGTTGTTAGTATTTTTTAAATTATAGTTACCGTATATTCATGGTTATTAATAATTTATTTTACTTACGTAGGTATTTACAGAGTCATTTCATTTTGGTGTACCTAAACATGAACTCTATCGAGTTTTTCTATAGGGTATTGAGGTTAGTTCACTCGATTTCAAGTGGTAATTCAAAGGTCGATGAAATGTAGGTTGTTGGCTGTTGGCCATCACTAGTAGATCGTGAGTCAAATCACTCAACACCAGATAACGGGTATCTGATAACGTTGATTTCGCCCAATTACATCATGTACGCTAAGCAGGTGTTAATCCTATGAATGAATGAGTAAGTACAATAGTTTAACACCAGTGAGGTATGAAGGAAGCTGTGATTATCGATTGCTCAATGGTAAATAGAGGCAAGAGATTGAGGGACCGGCAGCCCTATTCCGAAAAAACTGCATCAATCATTATTACAATCTCAATTGGGTATTTGACATGTCAAATCAGCAACTTTTTTTCAAATGTCAAAACGCCTGCTTATTGTATGATACTTAAATTTTCATACAATGTTCAGTATTCTGAATAGTGACGTCATCAAACTTCGACGCACTTTTTTACTTTAATCGATAGTTTAAAATGGTTTTAACAAACTAACAGGGGATGTGGATATTACGACTTTTGTTCGCTAAAATAGTTGTCAAATACCCAATTTTTATGATTTGCTGTAGTCTAAAATTTGATTTTTCAGTTTAATCAGACGCTGCGCGCTGTAGCGAATTTTTAAGTTTTCTTTTTTTACCTTGTATGAGTTGCAACTAGTACCAACAAAAATATTAACTATGCTGAATGCTTGCTAAATATTATTGGCAACTATGACTTTTAAAGGTAGTAAATAGGGGTTCTGAGTGGCTAGCTAGGTAGTGAGATGTTTGCTTCCCAGCCCCCCTAGCATGGGCCGGGACATTTTCTCCCCGAGGAAAGGATAAAAATTAAAGAGTAACGAAAACAAGCAAAATCAAAAGCACAGATAAAAAATTATGACTCCTTGACATTAGTCGGGGACTAGTCTTTCCCCGCCTTATCACCGTCGATAATTATATCCACCCCTGTGCCCATACTCGGAGAGTGGATAAAACTGTCGGAGGGGATAAAATTTTTATCTCCGGCCCATGCTAGGGGGGCAGGGAAGGACATTCATCCCGGAAAATTAAAGCGTTCCCACGGGATTTTAAAAAGCCTATTTTAATAGTTAAACATATAAATTGCATAAACTAATAAAATGAAATAAAACTTGACAAGTAGCAGACATTCGTGATTCGTGAATCACTGGCATGCATTCGTGGTCCTTACAATAACGATTATTAATTATTAATCCTTCTAACGTGATGTCACTACTGAGGTCGCCAGGCGCCAGTCGACGATATCAAAGTATCTTATACTATATATTAATCATTTTATATGATTAAAGAAAACACTGATCTGATCGCAAAAAGCATATCGCAAGTTTTGTACTTTTTTAACACACTTTATTTAGTTTCTGTAAGTTGAACCTAAGTTCTACAGTAACTCGTATGTAAACCAAACCTTCTGAATTTTATTGTCGTATTCATTGACTTGTAAAATCGATGGTCGTATTAGCTGATGCCCGCGACTACGTCGCGTGGTTTATAATTATTAATAACAAACGAAATAGTTACATTTTCCACGAAATCTTTCCTGAAACGAGCTGTGTCAACTCTACGTAGAATTCGAATGTAGGTAGGTACATTTAACTTGCACGACTCCCTAGATCTCATTTTACTTGTTGATAAGGTGTTGTTTTGAACACATGTGTTTGTTGTAGCGGGTAAATGTATTATGTAAATACCTATTTGGTTCCTTCATAGCCAAGTTTCGTAATGCTAGATGTTAGAACACGTGCGGAATCGATTTACTATACGTTTTGCCAGATGGTTTATACCTACGCAGAACATTTGTGTTATCTTAGCTCTTGATTAGTACTATTAGTTTAGTGCGGGTATTTAATTATTTACTCATCCGTCTGCAGGGTTTGAGGCTTTTAAACCATCCTGAGGAAGTTGGGAACTCAATCAAAAGTAGGTAGCGTATGCCCGTTACTATAGTACGCGCGCGAGTTGAATGCAGAGCTTTTGTACCTATGTGTCCAGCTCTGTATTCAACTCGCGCGTGATAGCAAAAGGTATCATAGAAGGGGTTAATTAATAAATAGTATATTCAGGATTTAAATAAAACGCCACGTCTTTCCTCACAAGCTCTCTAATAGGAACTGTTCTCTTAGTCTACCTTATTATAGGGGCACATTACATAATTTGGTCGACCAACAAAAGGACTTAAGTCTATCTTACACATTTACTTAGCTTAATTACGTTCTTATTCCTATGGACTTATGGTTAACTATTTCTAATCGAGTGGCTGAGGTACGCAGTGGCTGTCACGGCCTTCCTGCCCCAAGCTTTGATCTCAAAGCTTCCTCTCTATTTTACCTGTAAACAGAAAAATATTAAAGCAAAAGTACACAAAAACAACACAATTTTATTTTGCCATAATTCAGGCGCGGTCAATGTTGAGTGTCCCTTTTGTTTTTTGTTTCTTACAACTGCCACATAATGCAGTTCGTTAAGTATTTGTTTGGGTTCTTTTTTTTTTTACTCTTTTTTTTTTTTTTTTTGCGATACTGGCACACTTACTGTTGTAAGTTTAGGCCCTTTTTGTTTTGTTATAAATCTGCGAGTCTAGCGCACTATCAATTTGTAGCCGCTCACGCTTTGTTCATGTTTTTATTTGCGATTCTGGCACCCTTACATTTGTAAGTTGCTTACGCCACTGTATTATTATTTATTTTATCAGCGATCCTCGAGCAATATCAAATAGTCGCTCACGCTTATTTTTTTTTTTCAGCGATCCTCGAGCACTATCAAATAGTCGCTCACGCTTAATTTTTTTTTTTTTTTTTCAGCGATCCTCGAGCACTATCAAATAGTCGCTCACGCTTAATTTTTTTTTTTTTTTCAGCGATCCTCGAGCACTATCAAATAGTCGCTCACGCTAAATTTTTTTTTTGTTGCGGTCCTAGCGCACTTTATTAAGTCGCTCGCGCATCCAGCATACTTTTCAGTATACTTTTTTTTTTTACTTACCTATTGTTGAGCTATTATTTTTTATTTACATATATTATTGGCTGTCACGGTCTATCTCCGCTGCAACAGTTTCTCCGGCTTCTCTATTCCACAGCCTGATTCTATCTTTTGGTACAATTTGTACTGTCTTTTTTTTAACGTTTTTAACCTTATATTGGTCTCTCAACAAACATTTTACAATTATAAACGGCCCATTATAACGTGGGTCTAGTTTGCTTAGACGGGTTCGTTGTTGCTGTACGTAAACAATGTCACCTTCTTTCAATTGCATATTGTTTCTTCGCATTTTATCAAACCTTTGTTTTGATTTCAATGCATTATTTCTGAGTCGCTCTTCTGCCGTAACTCGTAACTGATGAACATCAACAGCTGTTTCGAGTTCAGGTAAATCAGCCCTTAATCGTCTTAAAGCAGGTACTTCTGAACGAATCCCTGTTAATAATTCTATCGGTGTGCAGCCAATACTTTTTTGTACTGTTGTGTTGAGTGTTAATTGCAGTTTCCATAGAACGCTCGACCATTCTGACCCTTTGTCTACTTCACAAGCCAATAAATTCAATACGGTGGCCACGTATCTTTCCGCTTGTCCATTTGCTCTACAGGCGCCGGTTGCGATATAATGCACTTCAATATCCATTCTTTTTAGAAGTTCTTTTGTTTCTCTGCTTGAAAAATTAGTTCCTTTGTCAATTATAATCCGTTTTGTTGTTCCAAATAGACATAGTTGCGGCACTAAGGCTTTGACAAGTTGTGAGCTTGTAAGGCTCTCTAGTGGAACCAACAGGATAAATTTTGTGTAAGCATCCACTAGTAATAATATATATCTATAATGATCATCTGATGTACCAAATGGACCTGTGCAGTCAGCGTGTACCGTGTGAAAAGGAATTGGCAATTTTTCTATTGGGTGAAGTAATCCTTGCTTAGGTCCGCTTGGGCGTTTTGCAGATAAACAGGTGATACAATGTCCAATATATTTTCGTACGAATGATGTCATTCTGGGAAACCAATACTTTGCTCTTAATGATTCTATAGTTTTGTCTGCTCCAATGTGGCATTGTTCATCGTGATACAGTCGAGTAAGGTTAAATCTCATTGAAGAGGGTACAAAATACCGTGTTTTGTTCTCATTTTCCAAAATTCTCAGTAATATTCCATCTTTTACGGTATATTCTTTCAATTCAGCAGGATTTTCTTGTAATCGTCTCATTAAGTCCATTGTTTCTGGATCTCCCTTTTGAGTGGCCTCCAGCCATGACACTTGATCATTGATTAGTATATTTTCTGTGTTAACTCGAGGTATTAATTTATTAATTTTAATTACAGGATTTCTCCTCAGAAAGTCCACGTGCTTTATGCTACTGCCTTTCCTGTATTCTATATCAAAATTAAAATCTTGTATGTATGCCCACCATCTCGCTACCTTTGGCAATAAGTCTCGTTTCTTTGATGTCGCTTTAATGGCATTGCAGTCTGTAACTAACTTGAACTTTATGCCCAATAAGTATACTCGAAAATACTTTAAAGCATTTACAATCGCCAGTGTCTCGAGTTCATAGCTATGATATTTAGATTCCTCCGGGGACGCTTTTTTGCTGTAATATGATACCACTCGAAGATCTTTGTCATGTCTTTGAAATAATATAGCCCCAAATCCTAGACTGCTTGCATCTGTATGTAATTCCGTTTCACGATTAGGATCAAAAACCACCAGCAGGGGTTGACTTGTCAATTTTTCGATCAAATACTTCCGTGACCTTTGACATTCTTCATCCCATTTAAATTTTGTGTCTTTCCTAAGTAGGTTGGTCACGCATGCTGTTTTTGTTGCAAACTCTGGAATGTATTTACGAAAGTAGCCAGCTAGACCCATCAGTTGTCTAACCTGTTTTATATTAGTGGGTACTGGAGCATTTTTTAATGCTTCAATCTTTGCATTTCCTGGACGGATTCCATCCTTTGATATAATTCGGCCCAAATATTCAATTTCCATTTGCAAGAATTTGCACTTTTTCATGTTCAACGTAAAACCAGCATCGTCTAAAGCTTTCAACACTAAGTCCAAACGCTCAAGACCTTGTTCTATTGTTATGGAAGGTATTATTACGTCATCAATATATGAGAGGGCAATGTCATCCTTCAACGTTTTAAGCGCAGTGTTAACAGCCCTTTGAAAAGTACTGGGTCCATTACACAAGCCAAAAGGTACCCTCATCCACTCGTAGTGTCCGTCCGGTGTTATGAAGGCAGTTTTTTCTATTGAATCTTTACCTTTGATAGGTATTCCATGAAAACCAGAAGCCATATCAAGAGCAGTGTAATATCGTGCCTTTCCTAATCTGTCCAATTGATCATCAATCAGTGGTAAAGGATATCTATCTTTTACGGTGACTCGATTCAGTGCACGATAATCTACGCACAATCTGTCACTTGAGTCCTTTTTTTTTACCAAAATAACAGGCGACGCGTAGGGTGAACTTGACTCTCGTATTATGTTCACGTTTAAGAGCTCTGCTATTATTTCTCGTACTTTAGCTCGTTCAGACGCCGATAAACGGTACGGGTGATAAAAAATTGGTTCACAAGTGGTGGTTCTTATTTCCATTGTGGCTGTTTGAATTTCACGAATTTTTTGCTTTGAAGCGATAAGTCCAGAGTACTTCAAAAATAGTTCTCGTAACTGAGCTTGTGCTTCAATAGGGGCTTGTTTCACACAACTTGTTATGGCGTTCTCTAAATTATAAACAATTCCACATTCCTGAGAATGAGACCGTCTAATGATTGAAGTGCCTTCACAAGAAGTTACGAACATAATATCGGTCGAAATTATAGCATCTCTTCCAATGATTGCGTCATAGCGTATTTCTTTGTCTTGTACAATATGAAAATCTATTTCTAATGAGATATTTTCCAATTGGATATCGACGGTGATTTTTTCCGTAGAAGTAAGTACGTCATTAGAAAGACCACAAAGATAAATAAGCGATGATTGCCGGTGCACACCTAAGGATCTTGCTAATGAATCTTTTATCAAAGAACATGATGCCCCGCTGTCAATTAAAGCATAGATTAGTTTTCCTTTTATTATCATTGGAGTAGTACATACCTGCCCAGTGGAGGCGAAGTTAATATCTTTAGTTATTTTGTCCATCCTTTGCTTTGTCCAGCACTGCTCGGTTCCGTGACCTCTCTTGCGACAAAAAGCACATTCAGATTTTTTACTTCCTGATGGTCCATCGCTAGAGTCGTTACCCTGTGTATTTGCTTTTATTGGCAGCTTATCCACACTAGTTCTGCATTCACTTTGTAAATGCCCCCTTCGATGACAACGAAAACACCTCTTCAATTCTGTCGTCAATTTCGGTCTTTTGAAACGTTTGGAATCATTACCCGATTCAGTATAGGTTGCTCTTTTCTGATTTGTATTTAAGTTAGTCGGAAAAGTAGGAATGTAGCGAGCCAGCTTCTCATAAAGCAATGAAATTGAGTTGGCACTACTAGCAATAGATTTTGCATGAGGGTCTGTGATACCTCCCGTAATTAATTCTATTATTTCGCTCTCCTCGAATTTAAGTCTCAGTTGCTTGAGGATTCGGTGTTTTTTTGCAGCATAAATCGACACTGTATCAAATTGATCACTACTCATGTTGGCAGCTATCTTGAAGTCTCTATGCAGGTCTCTACATTTTGGAAACGTAATAGTTAAGTCTTCCTTAAGTGCTGGCCAGGTTCTACTAACTGGGGTCCACTCTTTATATAATTCTTTCGCTGGACCCGCCAGAAATGGCACACACCTGGCGATAGTTTCAACATCGTCCCATTTATTTTTATCGGCCAAAGCTTGCACTTCAGTACACCATTCGTGAGCTTCAATGGCTCCGACGCTCGGGTCAAAAGTTGGCAATGCAATTGCTTTACTTGTAGAATTATAAAATGGTGATGTCTCAAGTACTACTAGTTCACTCACTGTATGGTCTCGATTATTCCTTCTTCTTTTATTTTCACTCATTTTCACAGTTCACAAAACTTTATTTTATTTTTCGTTTTAATCACTATTTACTGTCTTTTATTTAAACTGTTTATTGTCTTTTATTTAAACTGTGGTACGCGAATTCATCCCACTTCTGATGATAGCAAAAGGTATCATAGAAGGGGTTAATTAATAAATAGTATATTCAGGATTTAAATAAAACGCCACGTCTTTCCTCACAAGCTCTCTAATAGGAACTGTTCTCTTAGTCTACCTTATTATAGGGGCACATTACATAATTTGGTCGACCAACAAAAGGACTTAAGTCTATCTTACACATTTACTTAGCTTAATTACGTTCTTATTCCTATGGACTTATGGTTAACTATTTCTAATCGAGTGGCTGAGGTACGCAGTGGCTGTCACGCGCGAACGGTTTTTTTAACACCTCCACAATTAGTTAGCCCTTGACTGCGATCGATACCAGTTATAAGCAGTTTTAACTGCTATCGAACCTTTATCGAAGTTTTAACAGTTTTAACCCATTATATCCATAATAGCCTTCTACACGGCATGTATCGGAACGCTAAATCGCTGGCAAAAAATCAAAAAATATATGTATACTGTATAGGTATGTCAGTGGCTTTCATTTTTTCGATAGACCTCAAGCGTTCTCCTGTTATTTCTTACTAGACTCTAGTAAGTAATAACAGGAGAACGCGGACGAAGTCGCGCTAGAGAATTCCCGCGACTTCGTCCACGTGGATTACGATATTTTGATTCCCGCAGGAACTCTTTAATTTTCCGGGATACATCATACAACCTTTCATTAAAATCGGTTGCACGGATGAGCCGTGAAAGCGTAGCAGACAGACAGACACACTTTCGCATTTATAATATTAGTATGGATTAGCCAAATTTCGAAAGCTTGCAATTGTTTATACACTTACCGGCACGGAAACTTGGACGCCCTGTTTATTTGATGTATATGACACGAAATATATATGTATATTATTAAATTCATGTTAGTGTATAAGAAATGCACTTATTATGTTTTTAAAGCATTTGTACAGTATCTAAGATTGTTAGTGTACGCTCGCTAACATTTACACCTCTCGCGATTTGAAGCCGCTGGCGGATCTCAACGGCAGTGAGGAACCGATTTCTTAAAATTTCTAGGACAATAAAACGGTCCTCCCGAGCCGATGTGCATCTCACACCTCCACTACCAGGCCTTCGTGTGTAGCTACCAGTCTCCTGGTATCGTTTCAAGGCATACTGCATTGATGAACGCGGTATATTAAGTACAGTGGCCACTTCACGTTGTGTCAGCCCTTGGTTTATTAAGGCAACAGCTTGTGCAACTTGAGCTGGTGTTAGAGGCATTTTTTTAAACTGTTAAGCACGATTAAGTCTTTTACTAACGCCACAAAATCACAAGAATTCAGTAACGCAACAATGCACTTTACAGAAAACCAAATCAAAGTTTTGAACTTCACTGCTCAAATGACCCGATTTGACTAAAAATTAAAAGTGACCCGCGTTAGCCCTCAAAGCTAATGAATTACCCTTTTGAAATAAAGGTTAACCTTTTTTTATTCTACCTTCATGAAAAACATGTGTTACAAACACAATTGTTGCGAACGCTTGATAAGAGCTTGGCCAAGGTTCCGTGCCGCTGAGTGCTTCCTATTTGAGAAGTAGGTATGGTATACTTAATAGTAAGAAAGTTGGAGTGGACCGATCAATATATCAACAAATGCAGCCGCCAGCCGGGGCGGCAGTGAAATGTTATGGCGTGTTGTTTGTTTGTACAACGTCTTTAAGTGCTTATTGTTAATCTCCTATGGATACCGAGATTTTGGTTTGATTTCATTAGCTGTCGTTGAAAGGAAGAAACTGATGATCTAAAGGGGTTTGAATATTTTTGTATAGAGCCCAGCCTATATTCTACCGTTACGAGTTTTTTTCGAAAAAATACCACATCTTATGAAAACAGCCTTAATAGCATACCAAGGATATGTTTCATCGCTATTAAGATATGGGATTATCTTGTGGGGAAATTCGGTATTTGCTTATAAAGTTTTTATAAAACAAAAAGCCTGTCTGAGAGCATTATGTGGATTGCAGCCATTAGATACTTGTAGGCCTTTGTTTAAGAAGCACCATGTTCTTCCCTTGCCTTGTCAATATATCTATGAATTATTATTGCTAGTCAAAAAAAATCCAAGTTATTTTAAGAGTTACATTGAACTGGTTGAGGTTAGATCTCGGAGAGCCCAGAGAAGGAATAAACTAATTGTACCTCCTAAAAGACTGCAGATGTTTGGAAAGAGTACACACTACATGGCAATAACTATGTACAATAAACTTCCTGACAGCTACAAAAGCAGTACTTTTAATGTTTTCAAAAGGAAGGCTTATGAGATGCTTATAAATAAAGGTTATTACAAAATTACTGAATTCCTTAGCGATAATCTCAAGTAACTTTTAAATAATATCATATGTAAAGATGATGATGATGACGTGAATTACTAAATGGTTTTACAGTGCAATAATTGAGTATCCCCTCTTATATGGAATTTGACATTTGTAATGGTACCTAATTAAGTTCTATTATCATATTATCATTGATTATTTTATATTATTTTCTTTCGGTTTTTAATTGTAATTGTATATGACCTTTTATTAATTTAATTTACTAAATTACTCTTTTTAATTTTGATGATGTATACCAAATATTCATACACCATTAATTGGTAGAATGTATAAGGCTCCCAAACTGTAACCATGACAACTGTATATCACCTACATTCTCATGAATAAATTATTATTTATTTATTTATTTATTTTTATTTACTTATTTAATAACTAATCATAGATTTATTTAATTTCTCCTACTCTATGAACTCTTGCCTTACTGCCTTGTTGGTCTAGTGATTAGAAATTAGCATGTTCGACTGCGGACGACGAGGTCACGGGTTTGATTCCCGGGTCAGGTCGTAATTAAGGTACTTATTGGGGTTTTTTTACCTACTATAAATTCTCAGTACTAGCCCGGAATTAGGAAGTTGGCGGTGTTTCACCCCCATGCATCGGAGAGCACGTTGTGCCATCGGTCCCGGTTATTATCACTAACATGATAATAGGTAGTCGTAAATGCCCGCCAACTCTCATTGGAGCAGCGTGGTGGATCAAAGCTCTAATTCCCTCTCTCCTATGAGAGTGCAGGCCTGTGCCTTGCAGTGGGACGTTAATGGGATGTAGTGGATAGATGGATGCACTCAAGACAGCTTTTTAGTTTGACATGTTTAGTACAGTAGTAGTGTTACATAAATTTTTTAAAGTAAGTGTTTTGAAAGGAGATCGGCGAAGTCTGACCCAGCTAATTTAAAAACCGTTCAGATTCAGAAATCATTTCATATTTTTTAACATATTTTTAAGTATTTTTCTGTGTAAAAACCAAATTTTTAGAAGATGGGAATCAAAAATTAAAATAATTACGACACAATAAAAAAGTCGTTCTAATGGCAATACGGAGTATAGATACCAGAGTATAAAAGTATTAGAGACTAACGTGTCAAATGTCAGTTATTGTCAACTCAATCAAATGTCATTCGTGGACCGTGGTAGAGATGTGCCAACTCTGAAAAAACACTTAACTTGGAAATGAATTCGAGTTACACAACTCGAGTTAGCAAGAAGAAACTAAGTGTATTTTATTTGTTACAAATTACTTTTTTACATATTTGTACTTCCATCTAACTCAATAACAATAATTATTATTAGTCACAGCTAAGCGCAGTCTAAAAAAATGTTACAACCTACAAGAACTTATTTCTTAGGTCCCATTCTTATTAATAGAGCGCATGCACCGCCTGCATATCATACTAATATTGTACATGCAAGAGTGTGTTTGTTTGTTGGTATGTCCTTCACTCGCGCCGAATCTACACGTTAATTTTTTAAAGAACTGAAGAGTGATATAGGCTACATTTTTCTCGGAAAATTAAGTAGGTAGATTCCGTTGGAAGTAAAAACTTATTCCGCCTTACTGTGCTTTAGGTATTTAGTGATCATTCACCATGTTATGATATCATTAGGGAGGTCGTCCACGACGACTTTTTGCAGTGATACAATCGCAAAAAGGCCGCGATGCCGTATCGATACAAACGCGATGCATTATCGATACAGTCTTGCGATGTACCTACTTCCTACCTGTCGGCACCCCTCGTTCTTCTTTTACCCGATGTCGCCTGGTAGAGTCAAAACATGACGTAGCATAAGAGACACCTGTATGTCCTACATGTTCTAAATAAATTGAATTGAATTGAATTGAAATGCTCACGCGTTAGCAGATACTTCGCGACGTGATTGTATCGCTACCGAATCACTTCTGTCGTGCGTTAAAAAAAAATCTTGCGATTGATTCGAAAATCGATTTTTTTTAACGCGAGATCTCCCTTAAATATCGTACATGACTAGTTCTTATTATTCCCCATACTAATCGATTTCCAAACAGAATAGTTAAACTACCATCAATTCGTATTTTCTATTGACCGCGTTACGAAATACATATACCTACCTACTATAGTTTAACGTACGTAGAGGTAGGTAACTCAGAGAAATCACCTACCTCTACGGTAGGTAACTTATTTTTAATGTACATAATTATGTAGGAAAGCGTATTAATATTTGGTATATAGTCAGATAATATTAATCTGCAGTGCCTGTTACATATTTTTTCCAAGCTATTAAATGGTCATCTGGCTTAAAAACCATTAAATGGAAATCTAACCTCACTTTTAACTAGGTATTACTTCGAATATCTTTTTTCTCCCATCTTTATTTGATTGACTTTGATAAACTTTTTTGTTAGTCTGGTTCAGTATAAAAAGTATGGGAAGTTTGATACGTGAACGCGACCTTCAAGTCTGGGTCAGAAACTATATGGGAGCTCGCCAACCTCCTTTATCCTATACCTACTTATAGGCAAAGGCTTCGTGCCTATTATGCTTACAAAATTTTCTACAAGTGCTACTATAATTATTTACCTAATTTGCTTCACAAAACCGCAAACGGTTGGTCAATTAAGCAAAATCAAAACGACAACGTAGGTTCGTGAATTCGTGGTAATCCAGTCATTTACAATTAAAATGGCCGTAACTGCGTTTCGACACGCTTCATCGCGCCCCGTTACATGGAAATTAGCTGGGTTTCCAATAGTCTTATTAGGATAATTGTATGCTTACGGAAGCTATCATTTATTGAGACATAGAGTCCTAGAACACACTTACTTAGCACGAAAGTTGTACTTACCTAGTAGTAAACACATTGCTACAAAAATAAATTAAGAATTTAAACAAGTGAATATACCTAATTAAAATTATTAAAAAATACGACTGCTCTGCCTCTACCGTAGCCCGTATTGAATTTTTCAAAAATTTATAGCCCGTGTCACTCGGGATATTGAACTATAGTGTTATATATTTTTGGAAACTACTCATCATTTTCTAGATGATGATTATATAGTTAATCTTATTTTCGAATATTTTTTTTCAACTTTAGTCTTTAATACGGGACCATGTTAACCCCATCAATTTTTTTTTAATTTTATATGCTTAAGTCACCCGGAATAAGCTATGGATTCTAACGATACCTCATTTATCAAAATCGGTTCAAACATATAGAAGTTATGGTGGAATATACAAACTCACATACATACATACATGAACCCTGAAAACAATATACATACTCCTTTTTTCAGGCAGTCGTATAAAAAAACTGACGCATGTTACTCCTTATAACATTTTAATGCCCGCGAGTTAGTCCGCGTGGTTATGTTTTTCTGACATAAAAATAAGTCAATGACCTTCCCCGGATACAACCTATCCCTGTACCAAATTTAATCAAAATCGGTTAAACAGATGGGCCATGAAAGCTTAGCAGACAGGCAGACAGACAGACGGACAGACAGACAGACACACTTTCGCATTTAAAATATTATGTATGGATTTCTATTTTAATTGAAAAAACCTTGAGGGTAAATCAACACTGCGGGTCTTTCAGACTTATATGTAGATATTGGTTGTAAATTGAAGAGAAGGCCGTGCCTTTAATGTAGGAAGGATGCTCATTGCTCATGTTAGGAATTAGGATGCATCATGCACTTGCCTCCCACTCTTAAACCCACATTAAAAACCAAGGCATTAACTTACAATATCATTGATTTTTATTACCTGATATACATATACTTTGAAAATCAGTCTTCATTTCTTCAATCATTAAAAAACAAGCTTCTATCATCCGCCATATTGAATTTAGTGTGACGTATTTTTAGTTTTGTTCTCAAGAAACCCTTTGATACCCATATCATGGGGGTGCATAAAAACAGCTAGTCCGCCATATTGGATTTAGAATGACGTCACTAAGCTAACCATAAACTAAACGCGTATCCAAACTAGACGTGTATGCAAAATTTCAGCTCAATCGGTTGGGGATAACATTTTTGAAATTTAGTTGTAAGATTTGACTGTTAAGCTTGTATAAACACGGCTCAGTTTGTTGTGAGTTTAGACCAAGACACCTTTGGAACTTTTGTAGCTTTACTTTTATCATACCTACCTTAAATAATTATTATTTTTACCACGTCTCAGCAGGGCGACCGCGTATCTTTTGCATCAATCAATAAAAACTGCATTTAAATTTTAATTTAAACCATTTGTAATGTTTTTTATAATAAATATAAATAATAAATTTTAAAAATAAGCTAAATAAAGCTTTATTGATACATCGCAATCACCTCCGATTGGCTGAATATATGGTATTCTTGCTGCGTCAATGGATTTCGTCCAATAGTGGAAGAGTGTTAACCAATCAGAGGTGATTGCGATGTATATCAATGATTGGATGCAAAAAATACGCGGTCGCCCTGCTGGATAAAGTAACGCATGAATTTAGGTTTGCGAAAATCACATGGGATTTTTCGGGATAAAAAGTAGCTTATCCCGTATATACCTAACTAGCTGATGCCCGCGACTACGTCCGCGTGGATTGAGGTTTTTGGTACCCGCGGGAACTCCTTAGTTTTCCGGGATAAATGTGGCCGCCCTATGTTATTCCAGACTATAATCTACCTCTGTGCCAAATTTCATCCAGATCCATTAAGCCGTTCGGGCGTGATTGGGATACAAACATCCATCCATACATCCATCCATACATCCATACATCCATGCATCCATACATCCATACATCCATACATCCATACATCCATACATCCATACATCCATACATCCATCCATCCAACCATCCAAACTTTCGCATTTATAATATTTACTAGATAATTCCCGCGACTTCGTCCGCGTGGACCAAGTTTTTTCGATTCCCGCGGGAACTCTTGAATTCTCCGAGATAAAAAGTAGCCTATGTCCTTCCCCGGGATACAACCTATCCCTGTACCAAATTTCATCAAAATCGGTTGAAAAGATGGGCCGTGAAAGCGTAGCAGACAGAAGGTTTAGCTTAATTCGCTATTTAATCCGATTTTGGCGAATTATTTAAGCTTCTAGTTCCAAAATTTATAACGCTTGCTTCTATCCAATAAGTATAAAGTCATTATAGTTTTGACAGGAGCTATAACGCAATCGACGGTCAAATAATATTACTCTATTCAATTAAAATTTAAATAAAACATGTGAAGACGAATAATAATTTAATATAAAAAATTATTTTTAAACAACCGACTCCAAACTCCCGCGCCAACTTTACAACAACAAGCACACGCTATACAAAGTACTTATTTTATTGTTGATATTTTAAAAACCGCTCGCCCGATTTCGATAAAATTTATATGGGACCACTTGGGAAGTATGCCCTTTCAAATAAAAAAAGAGTCAAAAGTTCTGAGGTAACAAACAAATTAAAAAAAAAAACAACAGTCGAATTGAGAACCTCCTCCTTTTTTTGAAGTCGGTCGAAAAAGGGAAAAAGTTGGTAAAATGATGTAAACTCTGACTCACCAAACCATTGCACCAAACAAACTTAACTTTCCACCGTTTAAATTAAAACAATTAACATCTTGTTCATATCCATTCTTTAATTTATCTTTCATTGCGTCCATTTCCGCCGCCGCAGCCCTCTCTCTTACACATTAACCACGGTGCTTGCGTTAGAAAGAGTAGGATATATTGAATGAATGGTTCGTTCATTCACATTGACTCTGAGGTCAATCAGGAATCAAGTATGGCTGAGATAAATTAAGGCCAAGTGCTGAGAAAATGTATTTATATTTGCTTGTTGAATAAACATATTAAGCTTTGTTTAGGGTTCCGTTGTAAAATAAGGAACCCATGTGTCACCACCTCACTGCCATTTTCAGATCCATCTCGGTATCTAATGGCATACGAGTTTGAATGATGATGGACCTTTGTACTTTGACTGCCTCGTTGGTCTTGTGGTTAGCATGTTTGACTGCGGCTGACGAGGTCCCGGGTTCGAGTCCCGGGTCGGCCATAATAAGTGTTGGGTTTTTCTGTCTAGAAATTCACAGCACTAGCCCGGAGTTAGGAAGTTGGCGGTGTTTCACCCCCGTGCCTCGGAGAGCACGTTAAGCCGTCGGTCCCGGTTACTATCACTAACATGATAATAGTCGTTAAAGTCCGCCAACCCGCATTGGAGCAGCGTGGTGGGTCTAAGCTCTAACTCCCTCTCTCCTATGAGAGTGGAGGCCTGTGCCCAGCAGTGGGTTCATACATGCTTTTTGTAGTGCCGGCATCTATGAACTCCGTAAACAGGTCGAATTCTGCGTTTGACAAACGGTGACGATTTCCTTAGGTACACAATCAGGGGTACCCTAAATGGAATGATTTATTTCATATGACAATTTGTGTCACATAAGATATGTCAAGAACTCAAGATTCTACCACCGGCTCGGAAACTCCTTTCCGACATTCTACTGAGAGAACTCTGCAAGAAAACCTAGCAACTGTCGAGTTTCTTGGTATCCCAGAGTATGGGTTTAGGCCTCAATATTTTTAAAATAAATTGAAATTATTGAAAATAATTTCATTTTTGTGCCTTTTGGTGTTGAAACCCTGGGGTCGTGGGGCGAAGATGCTAGATCCTTTTTTAAGGATCTATCTTCTCGTCTCACAGAGTCCACTGATGACCGGAGGGCTGGCAGTTACCTCGGCCAACATATAAGTTTGGCTATTCAGCGGGGTAGCGCAGCCAGCGTTCTGGGCACATTGCCTCATTGCAGCGGGATATGATATTTTTAATATATAGTTTTTAGTTTTTAATTTAGATTTAATTTAGATTTTAATGTTTTTTCTTCTAGAATTCTTGTTATTTATCGAATTAATAAAAAATTTAGATATTCACATATTCATAAGTAATAATTGATTAATACATAATTGATAATAATATGAAAACATTATTAATAAACTATTTATAATCATTTAATTTAACTTTTTTTTTTAAATTCATGTTACACCTCCTTGGATACCTGGAGTTCACATGCAAACCCACCCAGTGCCTCATAAAACGGTTTGCCCACTTTCCTACTTGGAGCTTCCGCGCACTCTATTCATCACTAGTAGGAGCACGAGGAAGAACTATTCCTCTCCCATAAACTCCCATCAATAGGACAAATTAATAGGAGCACGAGGAAACGCCCGCTCTTTTTCTCACTATACCAAGCAATGGTTAAGCAATGGTTTTACAATTATTGGTAAACGACCTTTAAATCATCGAATATTAATATTTAATATCGTCACGAGAGAAACTCAATGATTAATTGCGTCACGCGATCTACGATAGCTGCCAACGAACCGGTTGTCTACTCGTAATACCACTATTCGATAGCTATGGTAACCTTGACCTGGTAAGGCTGCGACTGCCCCGGATGTGGTCGTTAATGAAACGGAATCGAGACGTCACCACGCTGTATGAGTAATCTTATAGGTTTTTATTGCTCTTTATTCTATAGCCTAATAGAAAAGACGACGACTTCGGCTTCCCGTTCTGCCAAGTGGGAGATTTACTTCCCATTCGATTGCGACAACGTTATACGATTTGTATGAAATTGTCAAGCGCTTGACAATTGGCACTCGATCAACCCATACTTCCATACTAATATTATAAATGCGAAAGTGTGTCTGTCTATCTGTCTGTCTGTTACGTTTTAACGCCCCAACTTTTCAACCGATTTTGACGACATTTGGTACCGAGATAGGTACCCGAGGAACCTTTTTACTACGGAATATTAAGGAGGTCCTGTTTATTTCCCGAATCAAAAAAACTTAGTCCACGCGGACGAGGTCAATGCTTAATGTAAAAAAACAAATTATAAAAGGACGGACCTATAATTTAGCCGTAGCATGAAATATTTAAAACAGCAATGATATCACGCTTGGGAATCGAACCCGGAACTCAAATTTTAATAAGCAGACGACGTCACCGGAACCTGTCCGAGTGAATGCGCTGACTTCCAAATGTCATTGTGTTATTGCAAGGTGTACCTATGTATAAACACAGACATTTTAATAATAAATCCATACTAATATTATAAATGCGAAAGTATTCCGGCCTATAATCTATCTCTGTGCCAAACATACAGATCCGTTCTGCAGTAATTTATTCCATCCATCCATCCATCCATCCAAAGTTTCGCATTTAAGTTTAAGCATAGATTAGTATAATCTTGAATTAACAAGAAATTTAATTCGCTATAATACTTACTTGATGATTCCTAATCTCATCTAAGCTCTTATGTCTAAGCTTTTTCGATTCACGCGGGAACTCCTTAATTTTCCGGGATAAAAATGAGCCTATGCCCCTCCCCGGGATACAATCTACCCTTGTATCAAATTTCATCAAAATCGGTTGAGTAGATGGGCCGTGAAAGCGTAGCAGACAGACATAAAAACAGACAGACACACTTTCGCATTTATAATAATATTAGTATGGATTAGTATGGATATGGATATAGTGTAGATAGTACGGATTTTAGGAACGTCAAGGTACGTGACATGAAACTGTCATTTTGAGTAATATTGATCAAGTATTCTGATTTTGCAATGTCTGTCGTCTGTTTAAATACGGCAGACTCTACGTCGCCTGCTTCAAGTTTCAACAGCTGTGTCCATAAAGGTACATGACACTACCAACTCGTTAATCAGGTATTTGGCCTTTCTCTGTCTACGGGTATATTTGCTTTCATGTTCCTTATTTCCCGTCGTTTTTTTTCACGGCCGGTCGGTTTAGTATGCGGATTTATGTTAACTTTTGAATTTTGAATTCTTTACAGCTAAGTACACACCACTAAATCTAAATATATAAAAGGAAAAAGTGACTGACTGACTGATCTATCAACGCACAGCTATTATGACGTAGACATCTGATAAGAAAGGATTTTTGAAAATTCAACCTCTGAGGGCGTAAAATAGGGGTTGTAAGTTTGTATGAAAGTCCGTTATTTTTCATGGTATATCCATGAAACTTGGTATTTGAGCTACCGGTTTAAAATGAAGAAATACGTGTTCCGCCATTTTTGAAAGTTTTACCCCCAATGGGCTGAAATATGGGATGAAAGTTTGTAAGAAAGTCCAAATTTTGTAACAAAGAACACGTACGCCCTCCAAATGTCACTAAGACCAGCGGTTTAGGCTGTGCGTTGATATACGAGTGTATTAAGTCAGTCAGGACTATGAATTCGTTTACTTTTCATCCCGGAAAATCAAACCTTCCATTAACTCTATAATCGAATCGCATGCCTCATCTAGATTCTAGCCTTAACAGTATGTATAATGCTGGATGTAAAGCTAATTACTGGATGGTATTAGATTTAATTTTATCTTAGTTAAGCTTCCACTGAATAGAGCTTTCATGAACATGTACGGAGCTTAGGTTTCAGGATGAGACAAATCAAACCTTCCATTAACTCTATAATCGAATCGCATGCATCATCTAGATTCTAGTCTTAACAGTATGTATAATGCTGGATGTAAAGCTAATTACTGGATGGTATTAGATTTAATTTTATCTTAGTTAAGCTTCCACTGAATAGAGCTTTCATGAACATGTACGGAGCTTAGGTTTCAGGATGAGACACAGAGATCTTTGTGTTACATCCTGACGTGATCAAGATTATAATTATAATATTTGATACATCCATACTAATATATAATGAATGCGAAAGTGTGTAATGTCTGTTAGTTGTTACCTTATCGCGGTGAAACGAGGTTTAACTTTTGATTAGTTACTCACTTGATTTGTTAACTTTTACCTGACTGTTTATAACTGTGCTATTGTTAATTAAATACCTGAGTTGTAACCGCATATGATTACTTGTAACTATGTACTAGAATCAAATCCTCGAAGAATGTGTAGCGCCAAATAAGTCGACATGGCAAAGGTTTATGATCATGAATAAAATAAAAATATGTCAGTCAATCGATTCCTATAGGATCCTAAAAGATTTATTGGATAGAAGCAAAATATACCTATCAATCAATCGATTCCTTTATGATTTACTTTGCGTTACAGGAGTTACTTTGCGGAAGTCTATGATAAGGAACTAGAAGTTTAATTCGCTATCATCCGCCACATTGCTGGCTTAGGTACTGGGCGGTAAATATCGCAAGCTGCAAATGCAAGATACACACTGTAGGTACCACATAGATTTATCTACTGTGGCGGATTATAGTGAATTAAACTTCTAGTTCCTTTATTATAATTCCTTTATTTGTGAATAGAATTCATTTGAGGTGTAAAAAGTATCAAAATATGTTAATAGCTTTACCTGATGTTCTTTTTCTGCATTGTTACAGTGGATAACACCAGAAGAGTGCGAGCTGTACAGTCGAGAGAGGCGACCCCCGCTGGTCATCCCCCGGATCACGCAGTACCGCCCGCCGCCGCGTAGGGATCCAAGGCCACAGATACCATTGTACACCGAGGTGAGTATCTCAACTTATTGATATTTTACTTATGGATATTTAATTTTTTTTTTTTTAACCACTACAAGTTAGCCCTTGACTGCGATCTCACCTGATGGTAAGTGAAGATGCAGTCTAGGATGGTAGCGGGCTAACCTGTAAGGGGCATGGCAGTTATATTAAACCCATACCCCTATTCGGTTTCTACACGGCATCGTACCGGTAGTACTAGTTATTATTCTGTGCCGGAACGCTAAATCGCTTGGCGGGGCACGTCTTTGCCGGTAGAATGGTAACTAGCCACGGCCGAAACCAGACCAGGGAAAATTCATAAATTATAAATTCCCAAATTGACCCTGCCGGGGATCGAACCCAGGACCTCCGCACGTTAAGACAACAGCGCTACACACTGCGCCACGGAGGTCGTCAAAATTGAGGAAATTATACTTTAGGTACTACCAGTAAGGTTATAATTATTTTGTTAATACATAATTTTTAAATTTTGTCTGTTAGTTAGGTACATTTACTCACATCTGAAAACTGTAGATTTAGTAAAAAATAGTTACAAAATATGAGTCGCGCAATATACCTACAGGTTTTTTCTTGAATGGAGCAAGCTGCAAGACCAGCGCTGAGCATTAAGTTGCCAATGCTCGGAATGCTGAGGTTGACTCCAATTTTTTTGTTGTTAGTTTATTTTTAATTTTAATTTAGTCTTAAGATAAACTGTGATCAACCACTAACAATGATTTAGTTTTAATTGTCTTTTTTATTTCTGTTCCTTTGTGTGCAATAAAGATTGAATATCTAGTAATAATAATGATGTAAACAATAAAGCATTTATTTATTTATTTATTTATACCTACTTAGGTAAGTGAAACAAATTAGGAGCACGACATCGACAGGAAAACAGGATATTTTACCTACTCGAGGACATTATAATAATATGTTATCAGGAACGTTTATATACTCAGCATATAAGCTATTATTATTTATATCCTCATTACATTGTATACGTTAACTAGAATCTGGTATCACGGAGTACGTATAAGTAGCACCAATGACCTCTGTAGTGCCTCTGTATCAAAGACGAATTCTCATTCTACGCACTAGATGGGTCATTCCGAAAACTTAGCGAAGTTAATAGTAGCTGTAACTCTCGTTATGTAAAGCCTGCTCCAATCTTTTTTTTTTTAATATGTATAGCGAGCAAACGAGCATGCGGTTCACCTGATGGTAAGTGATTACCGCCGCTCATATAAACATTTGCAGCACCAGAGGAACCGCTAATGCGTTTCGCGCTTTTGAGATATTTGTTTATCCGCCCTTTGAAGAGCCCCATTTATTATAATCATGAGGGAACACAGAAGATGGAAGTTGGTTCCACAATTTGCGGGTACGTGGCAGAAATGACCTGGAATAACGGGTGTTCAATACAAACAAAGATTTAATAATTGCTGTGATTGGCTTAATTTATGGCAATCTTGCTGCGATAATATACTATATTGTGGCCAATAGCGTAAGAGTGTTGGGAGGCAGGTCGCCATTCCATCAACTTGGAGCCCAAACCTCTGTCAGATAATGTCTTCGAGCTATGTGCGCCCTGGTCTGAGTCTGACCCCACAACAAACTCAACTAGGTGTTTTTTTTTTCATTATCACCATCTCCCAAATCATCTTAAACTAAATAGGTAACTAGCAGAGCTTTTAGAACCATTCCTTGGCAAATTTCTTGTCATTTAAATAATCCTTATAATAATCGGATTTTTCAAGATTATTTAATGATCAAAAAACGTTATTAGGTTATGGTTAAATGTCCAAAGAAAACCGGCCAAGTGCGAGTCGGACTCGCGCACCGAGGGTTCCGTACAAACCTGTAGTAAGTTTTAAATTAAATGTTTTTTTTATTAAATATTTGAGTTGATTGAATGAAAGGTAAATTGCGATTTACGATTAATGACGTATTAAAAAAAAACTACTTACTTGATCTCGTTCAAACCAATTTTCGGTGGTAGTTTGCATGGTACTGTACAACATATATTTTTTTTAGTTTTATCATTCTCTTATTTTAGAAGTTACGGGGGGGGGGACACACATTTTACCACTTTGGAAGTGTCTCTCGCGCAAACTATTCAGTTTAGAAAAAAATGATATTACAAACCTCAATACCATTTTTGAAGACCTATCCATAGATACCCCACACCTATGGGTTAGATGAAAAAAAATTTTTGAGTTTCAGTTCTAAGTATGGGGAACCCCAAAATTTATTGTTTTTTTTCTATTTTTGTAAGAAAATCTTAATGCGGTTTACAGAATACATCTACTTACCAAGTTTCAACAGTATAGCTCTTATAGTTTCGGAAAAAAGTGGCTGTGACATACGGACGGACAGACAGACAGACATGACGAATCTATAAGGGTTCCGTTTTTGCCAAATTTGGCTACGGAACCCTAAAAAAGGCGCTTGCCGATACCAATGACACTGAATAGGAGGCTATGACTTGCAAGAAAAGCCCAGCCATATTCGTCCAACAAATCAATCAACCAACAATTAAAAGGAGATGGAACATGAATTGAACCACCTAGAAAGAGACAGTAGATGATTTGCAAACAGTTTAGTGATCAATATAATAATTATGTACTTCTAGAGCAACAAATATCAAAGACATACAAATATGGATGATTGCTTAGTTAAGGGCCGCCACAGACGGCAGACGGCAGACTTTGATATGCTATGATACTTTGATATCGTCGTCTTTGTCTCAACCTATAGACGTCCACTGCTGGACGAAGGTCTCCTGCATGGATCTCCACAGAGCACGGTCTTGTGCCGCTTGTTTCCAGCGGCTCCCAGCTACACGCTTGAGATCGTCCGTCCACCTAGTGGGGGGTCGTCCAACGCTGCGCTTCCCGGTGCGAGGCCGCCATTCAAGCACTTTTGTGCCCCCATTGCCACTTGAGCTTTGCGACTCTTCAAGCTATGTCGTTCACTCTGGTTCGCCTACGGATCTCCTCATTCCTGATTGATCACGCAGGGATACTCCGAGCATAAATCTCTGACTGTATAGTGCTTAGAATATAGCATGATAAGAATGACAGCTGCGACTTGTGCTTCTTTCTCTTTCTTTCTAAGCTGCAGGGCGACCGCGTATCTTTTGCATCCAATCATTGATATTAAATCACAATCACCTCTGATTGGTTAACACTCTTCCACTATTGGACGAAATCCATTGACGCAGCAAGAATACCATAAATTCCATTAGTGCCAGTACCATGGTTGCCATTACTCACACGGGTTAACTTGTAGTTGAATTAAGAAAAACCGGGAGGCCGAGGAATTAGGATTTTCACCCGATAAAATATGATTTTTTACGCGCGAAACGTCCGCGTATGTGGGGAACGACTTTTTGTCCGATTGGCTAGTGTGTGCGCTCCATATGCAAAAGTGAATATAATATGAACTTTGTCTGTAGTGCGAGATAGCCCTAAATCGTAATAAATTATGCGAACGTAGGCACAATGTAGTTTGAAAATGGAATTCGCGCCAATGCACGCATCCGGTCTTGAATGAATTGTCGCGAATTTTAATAGCGGCGTTCAATGAAGTGCGTTCCGTTCGAAATATGAATTTAGGTATATTCAATTAATAAATTTTTTCTTGTTGGTATCAAATATCAATGTACTTACCAAATAAAATTCTTGCCTATTGATTATGTAGTTTCAAAAAGAATACCACGGCACCACCTTTTTTTATGAAAGAATAGGCGTGCGCTTAGCAATGCTATGGTCTAGGCTGGACCTCATACCTACCTATTTATTTACAAAATCGTTCCAACCTCTGACTTTACCAGATGTTAGGTTTTTTTTTCAATATCATATATTTTAAGAGTTTTTTTTGTATAAGCTACCTCTATTCTACCTTACTTTTAATACGCATGATGACAGTAACCAAGAATCAATGAAATTATGAATTTACATAATGAAATAGGATTCATGGATTATAAAAAACGTATTTGTTTTTTTATTTCTAGTGAGATTGCTATTTATTTTGATAAAATAAAACTATAAAATACAGCAATCCGCCATATTGCCTAAAACACAAAGAAGCGAATGACGTCACAATTGTTTGTTTTCGAGCTTTGAAAATCACACTATTGCTTACTGCACACTGCACAGAGTACATTGGTAATTACAATAGTGACGTCACAACGACGCCATGACACCGCCGAACGTTTTGGCGTGAATTTTAAAATTTAAATTTCAAATGCTAATTTTATCTACCAAACTTTATTTTTCTGCTGAAATAAGATATTTTTTCGAAATAGTAGATACTTCCGAACATAATCTGACCATTTTTCAAAATCAGTCATCATGCCTATTCTGAGACTGTACTCAACCAAACATTTATTTAAACAACTTTATTTTATAGCAACTACTAGCGCCATCTATATTACGCGCACTATTTAAGCTGACTGAAATAATCGTCAATAGATGGCGCTAATGGTACCAGCATGGAGTTATATATATTTACCTCTATGGTATGCAGGTTTTAAAAGCTATTTTCCTCGTGTTAATTGAATAATTAACCGTCTAGTATTCAATGAAATAGCGTAAATTGGTCCTAGTAAATAGTTAAGCACTCAAAATAATAATGACATTCTTAAGTATCGACGACCATCCTGGCGCAGTGGTAAGTGCTGTGGTCTTTTAAGTGTCAGGTCCCAGATTCAATCTTAGGTTTCAATCTTAGGTATTATACTAATGTACTTATTAATAAAAAGTAAAAACTAGGTGGCCGTAATCGGCCCAGGCGGGCCCAGGCCGGAAATAAAGAAATTCATGGCTGAGTAATATTAGAAGGACGAGGCGAAGCCGAGGAATTCACAAGTCATTTTAAAAGGATGAAGTGCCATCTGCAGCCTTTTTAAACGAGGCCGTGAATTGAAATTTCAGTTGAAACTTGTATAGTACTTTTCTGTACTTTGCGAGGAAACAATAAAACAAAAAACAATTAAGAAATCTTGCCGATAGTTACCTTAACTTAGGTAAAAACCTTGTGTTATATGGAAATGATCAAATGAACTGTTCTAAAATATTAAGTAATTCCCGAGCAAGTCGGAAATAAGTTACTTACTAATAAAATAAATTTAAATTAAAAGTACAAAATACATTAAAAATTAAAATTTAAATTAATAAATACCTATCCAAACCGCTGCAATGAGGCAATGTGGCTGCGTTACCCCGCTGAATACCTAGCTAAACTCATATTATGATGGCCATGGTAACTGCCAGCCCTGATTAATAAAATTAATATTAATTATTATGAGGTATGATTTGTGATTCACTACTTGACTATGTATTTTAGAATATAAATATTATACCTACTTCACCTAAAACGGAAACCAAACGTCTGTACTACCACCTGCTTACGTAAGAAATATAATAATTTATTATTGTATTTTCCCTTTAAGCACATGACTACTTAATTTGTTATTTTATTGGAGTTCTACACAATATCAGTGCGACTACGAAACTTAATTTTGTTTACTGAGGGCTACCGTTTTTATGCTCACTAGTTGGCGCCACTTGCGAGTAAGGTCCTAAAATATAGCTGTAAATTCGGTAAACAAGCATATTTCCGAAAAAAAAATCCCTTTAAAAATAGTAAATATACAGGAATCAGGGCAATACTTACTTATGAATTAAGTAGCTGTTCTTTCAGCCCGCTTATTTTTGCCTCTTTTTCTTAGCTCCGCTGTCAAAGTACAGAGCACTGGCATTCATTGACACGTATCTTTACATCTTCCATAATTAATCGGTTATTGCCAAATATTCATAACATTAACTAAATAATTAGACTCGCGTTAAAAGCCCAGTGATATTTAACATTTTGGAGACCTCACTCTACACTAGCGCCCCTAGCGGCGAATTTAAACGCGGTAGCCCTCATTACTGCAAGTTAGCCCACGAACTTGACGAACGAATTTAGATCGAACGCTCAATACGATTAATCTAATTTGCAATGTAAATGTCACCGTAAGATTGCAAAAACCGTTAGATTATAATCCAACTAGCGATATTGTAAACTGTCGACGGATTGTGAACCGTTCAATGTTCCGAGTGTCAATTTATGAAATATTCATTGTATTTACGTTTTCTTGTCTCATTCTTGTAGGTTAGGTTAGGGTTCGACATAAATGATCAGGTAGTGCCGGTTTTATCGGGTTAATATACCAAACAGATTACAATCTACCGAAAAATAATGCGTTAAATTGTAATCTGTTGACAGTTTACAATATCGCTAGTTAGATTACAATCCAACGGCCTTTGCAATCTTACGGTGACATAAAAACTTTGACTTATCTCTGACTCAGAGGCGGCTCGTGAAAGATCATATTGGGAGTTCACTAAAAAAAAAAAAAATGCTTACCAATTATTTGTAAATGAAGTCCATTCGGCGGTCATTACGTTATATTGTTCCATTTTAATCGCCTACCTACACTATTTACATAAATCACAGTCTTTTTCACATAAATACACAACACAATATGTACACTATTTAAAACAACAATACAGATTTTCCAGCCACTGTACAATGATCCAACGCACTCGCGAAGAAATCAAAATAAATTTACTTTCATATTTTGTGTTTTGTTTACATCTTACCGGCATAATACGAATAAAAAAAATACTCGCGAGTTTTAACTAAACATGGGTAACTCTGAGTTACGCCGCTCAATTGAGTTAACTCACTTTACTGAGTTGGGTGCTCTGACTCCTTTTGCAAAAGAGTCATGGCGCACGACTCAGTGGTAGCGCAGCTTAGCGCTGCCGGGCGCTGTGCAATGTAGCAAGCGCTGAGTTACAAATTGAGCTGACTGCTGAGCGCTATAAAGAAAAGTACTCTGACTCTGTCTCTGTGGAGTCTGTGGTTTGGCTGGGCCGGGTGTCTGCGCTGGGTAGGTACTTTATTCGGACTCTGTGTCTTAATAAACATCTCAATTATGTTCATATTGTGAAGATCATTTTGTTTTTTAGTAAAGATAAGAAAATATTTATTTATATTTACCTAGGCACTTACTTAAAAAGTATCATCAAGACTCAAGTCTTAGCCGGCACAATGCACCATATTTCTATTGATTTAGAGCTCAATTTCGATTCAATTCGATGCGATTCCAAATAAAAGCCGGTTGTCCTTGAAGTTTTGGCTATTGGGTCTGTTTTAGTATTTTGCTTTTGAATTTGACGCCAATGTGATCGAATACTAACTACACGATCCGATGGATCGTATTTAAAGTTATAACTATTAGATTCTTCTAGTTATAACTTTAAGTACGATCCATCGGATCGTTTGTAGAATAAACTGTAGGTATTTTCGAGACCCGCGTACTCGTAAGTCGTAGTGTAGGTAGGTAGGTGAGTACTATGTAGTATGTAATCCTACGACTTCGCAGTTCGCTCGCGCTGATTGATGATAGTTTCTTACTTAGGAACCTGTTCAAAATTGAAACGTGGCTAGGTACTAGGTAGGTGATGGATTAGCGCCATCTATAAGCCAAAATCCAAATCTCTGGCCTCTTCTTAAATGGGCACATCCACATTGCACACTCGCGCAATACGCAATTACGTAGTATTACTGCGTAATTGCGTATTGCGCGAGTTACTGCGGCAGTAACATTTACCAACTGCCAACTAGCTGCCAACTCAGTAGGTACGCAGTACGCACTGAGTGACGAGTCACGAGTGTGCGCTGTGCGGCTATGCGCTATGCTGCTCGGTTCGCCATGGCGCAATATTGCGCTAACTCAGTGAGTTGACTCAGTGAGCTGACTCCGTGCGCTGAGTTAGAGTTACTGAGTCAGCGCACGAATTTTTGGTGAGTTACCCATGGTTAGTTTTAACTCTTTCTTCGTGACAACAGGCCATGTCATATAATCGGGTAATATCGCGCATGCGTACTTCGTGTCAGGAGCGCCGCTCCATATTTACCAAATATCTCATACAAATCTTTTGTCTCACGCGCCGCTCGCATCGAATGCTCTCTTTTACTCTCATTACATTTCAATAGGAACGTTGTACTAAACTTTCGTCTATAGGAGCGTTGTTCTAAGCGCTCCACTTAACAAAAATACCATGTATTAAATTTGTGTTGATTGATGAAATAAGTAGTAAAGTAGGTAGGTAGGTACATAAGGATATTCATGATTAAAATGACAATGGGAATAGATTTATATAAAAATATTTAAAACGTTTATAGCAAAGTTTATTTGATTATTATACCTACTTAGTACCTATGTATTTTTTAAAATTTTGTGGGAGTTCACTGCACCAGCGCTCCTTTGAGCGAGCCGCCTTTGCTCTGACTAGGTGAACGGACGACAGTCGGCATCAAACGAGTCGCAGGGAACCTCTTTACCTAGTTTCAGAGGTGCGATAGTGTAAGAATTGCCGATCAAATCGTCAAAGTTCAGCGTCAAAGTAAAATAAACCATAACAGCATATAATTGGAGCTCAATTTCGTGTATCCATTGTTTATTTTACTTTGACGCCGAACTTTGACGATTTGATCGGCAATTCTTACACAATTGCACCTCAGAAGCCTAATTGTCTAAGAAAATCGTAATAATTTGAAAACTCAAAACGCATTACTCGAACTATTTAAAGAGTTCATATATGTTTTTTGACATGTAGGCATCTATATACTCCTTAAACAGTTCGAGTTATACGTTTGACAAACGTTTACGATTTCGATTTTCTTACACAAACGGGGGGCTGCTGCCGCTAGACCGTAGCGAGTAGAAGTCCTTTAAAGAGACCTATGTCTGACAGTGGAAGACTAGCATTTGATGACGACTATATCCGTTTCCTACGAATGTTCGCATGAATATTTGCTTCATTGAGCGTCCATACAATAATCAGTGCGCGTAATAAACTAAGATAAGGAGGGCGAACGTTTTCTAGCGTTCCGACGACCGGCTGATAACAGCTTAGTGACGCGCAATCATCCCTATCGTTATCGATACATCAATTATATCGAATCATCATCATTATTTATAATTTCAACCCATTGCCAGCACACTAATAAGCATAAGTATCTTCTCGGAATGAGGAGGGTTTGGCGATTGTCAATACTGGCCAAGAGTGTAATGACTCACATCACACACCCTCGAGAACATTGTGAAAATCTTGGCATGCAGATTTCTTCGTGATGTTTTCCTTCAAACCAATGTCATGGTAATTCATCGATAATACGATAGTTATTGAAGGGCACGGCCCTACAGAAAAATTGAGTTATCGATTGACACTTATTTAGCACCGATGAGTCCAATGATCTATTGTATTTAAAATGCTAAAGTGCTTTGCGGTAGGGCTATGGCCTATGATGCACGCGAATTCATCCGCGTGGATTCGAGACTTTTTAAATTCCGTAGGAACATGTGATTTTCCGGGATCAAGTAGCCTTTATCAGTCTCTGGGATACAAGCTATATCTGTACCTGCATATCCTATAATTGATGCATCTACACCATATCGGAATTACGCTGAATCGATGCCTTTTTGGGATTTTTATGACACAGATTGCATTATTTTTTTCGGTATTTTTTAATTCTGTTTGTTTTTTATCGGTGTCAATTGTAATCCCAAATAAAGATTTATTTATCCCAAGAGTAGATGATGCCCGCGACTTCATCCGCGCGGATAAAGGTTTTTGAGCCCCGCGAGAACTCTTGTCGCGGAGCCTATACGTCCTTCCATGGGATACAACCTATCTCTGTACCTTATAGATTAAGATTTTAAATATGATTGATTGAGATTTCTTATCAAAATCGGTTTAACATATGGGTCGTGATATCGTTGCTTTAAATTTTAAACTAGATGGTGCCTGCGACTTCGTCCAAGTGAATTTCCGTTTTTTGAATCCCGCAGGAGCTCTCATTTTCGGGATCAAAAGTAGCTATACCCCTGACCAGGTTTTAAACTAAATCCATGCAACAAACCACGTTGAAACTTTGTTCTGTTGCGCCGTAATTGCAGGACAAAACAATATACAAACATACTTTCGCATTCATAATAGCTTAGACTTTTCCTGGACTAAATAAAAAACATGCATTCACGTATGACTCTACCGTATAGCGTACCTACTCTTAAAAGTTACAAATCACGCACCTTTTAAACAACCAGGTCAAACCAATCTTGCTAATAAACATTACAGATGCGCCCGACAAATAGGCAATAACTCATTTTGCAACCGCACGTACGCTAAATAATTGCGATTAATTGTAACCACGATAAAACATCGATGTCGAAAACTGTAACAGTGTTACAACACTACGGAATATCAGTGCCCGGGCGTCGGTTGTATTGCAACGAACGTCGGTGCGTCATGTATTGTGAATTTTACAATATATTAATTATATTTTATTAAACATATTGTTTTTCCCTTTGAAATTTGTGTAGTGCAAAACAAAATGGTGGTGAGGACCCGTTTAAGTGATTAAAATGTTTCATCTCAAACGGACTAAGACGTGGTTTCGTGAGGTACATTATATATTATTATTTTAATATATATATTATTATGTACATATATATCGTTAATATAGCGATGACAGTGCGTATTGGAACGTAACGTGCATCAATGTAGATTTTAGGGCGTTACACGTCATCATTATTAAGGATTTTAGGAGTATTTTCGTGTATTTCTTGCAATAAAATATACTTGCTTAGGTACTTACTTAGATGACGTCCACGATTATTTAAGTTTTTATGAATCCTTCTGAACTCTTAGAAGTTTTAAGATAAAATTCTAGCCTATATTCCAACCCCGGGATGCAAGCTATTTTTGTACCTAATTTCATCAAAATCGGTTAAACGGATGGGCTGAAAAGAAAACAGACATACAGACAGACGGACTGTGCATATTCGGATTTGAATTAGTTTAGACTTGCGCTTAGGAATGAGGAACAATATTTTTATAAGTGCTTTAATATACTTCTTGTATTGTACGGTACTAAAGTGGTAGAGTCACGACATTTCATAAGTGGCACAAAATTGTCCTAACTCCTACGTGAAATAAATCATTTCATTTCATTTCCTGTGTGTGACTGTTACGTTCTATAACTTCGAAGGCGGCTTATTGCTATTGCTTAAATATTGCTTATAACTATTGCTTAAATATTGGATAGAAGTCAGGCGTTACTTTGCGGAAGTCCTGCATGATAATGAAAGAACTAGAACTATAAGTCGCTATAATTCGCCACAGTAAGTAAATCTATGTGATTACAGTATGTATCTTGCGATATTCACCACACCACACCTTAAATCTTCCAAATTATTTATTCCAAATTTTCTTTAATTTAATTTATTACATATCTAACTAATTTCACCGTAAAATTAGTCGGAAGGAGTTACTGTCAAAACAGTTTTTGGCCGCCATTTTTCCAATATGGTGGCGCGAGCGACAAAGACACGAGGTGGCAAAGTGAAATTTCGGAAAGAGCACGTCGAAATCTATAAAATCACCAATTTTCAAAACTCCCGGAAACCTTTCGGAGTCCAATTTCAATTTCTTTATTAATAGCAATTCCATAGGTACATTTATTTCTTAAAATAGAACTTTAGTCAATAATAGGTAAGGCAGGCTATGGATACCCAGTTTGGGTGTAGCAACAACAGTATAAGGGCCTAAAAACTACTAATTATTAGCACATGTTAAGAAATAACTTGTGTATGAATATTGTATGAGGAAAATATGCTGAATGGCAACGTTTCTTATTAATGTATCTAATTTAGGCTTTAGGCTTTACCCAATTGACTGCAGTAAATAAAATGTATATATAGAGTCCAGTAATTTTTTACTTGATGATAATTTCACCCTTTTGACTGCTTCGTCTATAGTGGGAAATACGAATAAATAAAATATGGAATGAACTAAAATATATGAGTGGTGGATAATTTGAATTTGAAAGGGGTAAATATACCTATAGGCAAAGGGCGCGGCGCAATTTTTTGAAACATCTGCCCTCTATTTGTCAAACGGATAATTCGACCTGTTTAAGGAGTGTGTGAGTGAGTGCACGTCAAAAAGCATGTATGAACTTCTTAAACAGTTCGCGTAATACGTTTTACGCTGTCCGATGATTACGATTTGCTCAGACAATTGGGCCTCTGAATATAAATTGAGCATAACTGAAAACTAGCGCTGAGCATTGTTGTCAATGCTCGGCAATGCTGAGTTTGCTTCCAAGTGTTTATTGCTAGTTTTTTATTTAATCTTAAGGTATATTTTTCACTCTGTATATTTACCTAACAAAAATGGATCAATCAAGCTTTTATTTATTTATTGCTTGGTGGTAGGTAAAGACGTGTTAGCAGAGTGGTAACTAGCAACGGCCGAAGGCTTCTAAGTTAGACCTCAGCCAACTCAGAAATGATTATTTCCCAAAATTAACAATCCGGGACCTCGTATTTATAAAAACACAACACTGACCACAGCTTCAATGAGGTCACCCAAAAAGACGGAGACGGAGAAAAAAATATTTTTTAGTGATTAGGATCTCCCAAAAGTCGTAATATCTAAGTTAGATTTATGTTTGAAACCCATTTTAAACTATCGCAGGGAGTAAAAAACCGGCCAAGTGCGAGTCGGACTCGCGCACCGAGGGTTCCGTACAAACCTGTAGTAAGTTTTAAATTAAATGTTTTTTTTTAAATATTTGAGTTGATTGAATGAAAGGTAAATTGCGGTTTACGATTTATGACGTATTAAAAAAAAACTACTTACTTGATCTGGTTCAAACCAATTTTCGGTGGTAGTTTGCATGGTAATGTACAACATATATTTTTTTTAGTTTTATCATTCTCTTATTTTAGAAGTTACGGGGGGGGGACACACATTTTACCACTTTGGAAGTGTCTCTCGCGCAAACTATCCAGTTTAGAAAAAAATGATATTACAAACCTCAATATCATTTTTGAAGACCTATCCATAGATACCCCACACCTATGGGTTAGATGAAAAAAAAATTTTTGAGTTTCAGTTCTAAGTATGGGGAACCCCAAAATTTATTGTTTTTTTTTCTATTTTTGTAAGAAAATCTTATGCGGTTTACAGAATACATCTACTTACCAAGTTTCAACAGTATAGCTCTTATAGTTTCGGAAAAAAGTGGCTGTGACATACGGACGGACAGACAGACAGACATGACGAATCTATAAGGGTTCCGTTTTTGCCAAATTTGGCTACGGAACCCTAAAAAGTGCATCGAACTTTGATGACGTCACAGTTCAGTATTTCGTACAACACCCCATTGTAAGTAAGGTAAACGTTTTGACGTTTGTAAAAAACTCATTCCTACATCCATGGGAAAAAAGTTGCTGATTAGACTTGTTGTCATATAACCAACTAGCAAATACCCGCGACTTCGTTCGCGTGAAATAAGTTTTTTAACACATTCGCTGCGGCAGCATTGGATCCTAAACCTACGGCTCGTGCGGTACGAGACAAATACTGCCTGTATCTATATTTCCTGATATGCGTTACGACCTCTATTTTGCCGTACCGGAACCTGACTTTCAAAGTCCATGGAGACGTGGAAACTCACCATATCAATGGTTTTTTTGAACAAATCGATAGGCTACATCCTCGTGTATACCTAGCTGCGGTAGCCCCGGGTTCTCTATGATATTTCGAAAGATACAGAGATTTTTCAAAATCAGTCATTTACGGCAATATATATGCCGTATAGCATAGAAGTTAAAAAATTGCTAGGGATGGGTTTACTTCTGAAATGACAATCGATATTTTAAAGATATTCTTTATTAAAGACACAACAAATTTAAGTGTATAAATCAACATAATTCTTCATAATTAGTCAACATAATAATTACTCTTACAAGTACCTATCGCCAATTTAAAAAAATATATTTAAATATAAAAAAAATTAAAATAAAAAGCAGTCACTCATATAAGTTTAGTACAAATACACTGATTAATAAATAAATAATAATAAATACAAATAGGTTTTTTAAATTTTGATTCATATTAGGGTACCAAATTATTATTGACCGAGCGAAGCGAAGGTCTCTGAGTCTACTTGGGTGAATTGGCACTTGTCCGTCCGTCTGTCAGAGCCTTATAACTTCTGAATTGCTGAACGTAATTACTTCAAATTTAAATATAATATGTAAATCGATGGCCTCCCGCCGAATATGGCTTAAAAAGTTTTAAAAATCTTTATTTCAGGGGGGCTCTCATAGAAGCGAATGCGAAGTAAAATATTTTTTATAGCGTTACATAGGGTTGCAGTATATCATTTTAAAGATAATTAAGAATAGAGTCCAAAAATATTTTTTTTTGAATTTTTCCCCTAAAATTGACGAAATGGGAGGCTTTCAAAGTAGCGATTTTCTAACGTCCAAAGTTGACCTCAGAACTCTCAATTTTCTGAACTCTCAAGCCTGAAACTTGATCAATTATTTGAATTATATCCTGTACTTGAACAACAAATACTAAAATTAGATAAATATTATAAGGAAACGAAATTATTTAATTTTTAATGATGATGATATTTTTAACAGAACTTCACACTGATGTCAATATATGGCGCTCTGTGAAACCGCGAGGTCTCAGTTCGGGGCGAACCACTAGTAATTACTTTTTATTTTTAATCTATGATGAGATCATATTAGGAACTTTAACGAAATAAAATAAATTTTAAAAAGTAGGTAATTCCCTTACTCATATCATGTTTTTTACGTGAAAGTCTCGTCGCGTAGTTTTTTGCATAAAAAATATCGAGCACTTACGGCCAACACTAATGCAAACTGCGAGGCCGCGCGGACGCATGCAGTGAGGCGCGGGGTTGGGGGGGTACGGCAAGATAGTCGCCGTACCGCACTGAATAAAAATAATTACCTTGCTGTGCGTTACGGCAACTATTTTGCCGTACATTATTAGTATACAATATCATTATATTAAAAGCAACCATATAGAAAAAATCACTGTCTCTTTCCTACACGTACGGGAACATAGATAAATCACCCCCGCACCGTGCGCAAAACAAGGAAAACTAGCTGCCGCACTGGCTGACCGTCAAATACGGCAAAATACTTGCCGTAACGCAGCGAAAGTGTTAAATTCCCACGGCAACTCCGTAATTTTTCGGGTTAATATATAGCCTATGGGCCGGTTTCTGAATTGAGAATTTCATGTTGAGTCTGTCTCAAAGACTACATTAGGCAAATTTTTGTTTCTGAATTGATATTGGGCCGGTATTCTAGCAAAAACAGCAAGTTCCAAATTTCAAACTTTACACAATATAAATTCAGAAACAAAAATTTGCCTAATGTAGTCTTTGAGACAGACTCAACATGAAATTCTCAATTCAGAAACCGGCCGTATGACAATCACAAATAATGTAGCTTTCTATTGGTATCAGAATTTTCAAAATCGGTTCAGTAGATCCAGAGATTACCCCTTACAACTTCACAAACACACAAACTGTACCTCTTTATAATATTAGTATAGATTTATAATCAAGCTCTAACAGGACCTTTCGGAACTAAAAAATTCGGGTTATATTAGTCACCTTATCAAGATATCGATTAGGAAAATATAATCGTTCTTTATCACTTTATCAGCTGAGGGACCAACAACGTTGTGATTACTTCAATCGATTTGTATTCGACTAGCTTTTGCCAGCGGCTTCGCTCACGTTAGGTTCGATTCTCATACAAATATGAAAACCCCTTAGGGGATCAATTTTCACAAATCTTTTTTAAGCGGATGCCTACGTCATCATAGCTATCTGTAGATGTTATTCCAGACTGTGACCAATCTCTGTGCCTTTTACCCAGATCCGTTCAGCCGTTCTGGCGTGATTGAGTAACAAATAGTCCATCCAAACTTTTGCATTTATAATATTACTAATATATAAATGCGAAAGAATAGATGATGGTCTTTCATATATAAACTTTCATCCTCATTTGACTAACCCTCATAAGGATAGTACTTCCAATAATCGTGATCCGAAACACAATTTTCTATCCAGGGTAATGCCGGACTTTTTGCCTGTAAACATTTACTAAATGAATATTCGTCTTTAACTTTCAGGAAAAATTATACAAAAAATGACAAACTATAACTAATATTTACAAACATATAGTCATAATAATAGCCTTTGTTGCTGATTTAAAAAAAACAGTTGTTTAAAGGTTTAATAGTTGACTAAAGAGACTGCCTCAGCATGATGCTGCAGTATTTCTGAACATTAGTTATAATCTATGCCTTTTGTGATCAGGACCGTCTACAAGATGTGCCAGACAAGTCTTGGAACTGGTCTCCGACATCGGAGCGGAGTCGCATCGACATCGCCATCGCGCGGAGCTTCGGCAAAGCCCACTGCGAGAGTCCTCCGCTCTGGGCACACAAGAGACTTGGTGAGGAACTTCTGCCTTTAGTTTGTGCTGTCATAATTCTGTTTTCAGAATATTAAGGGTGTAACCTACCCGTATAGAACAAATTCCATCAAAATCGGTTGATTATATGGGACATTAAAGACACACTGTCGCATTATAGTATTCTCTCTTTCTCTGCGTCGTATTCTTCTTTGCTGAGAGTCGTGACCCCTTTCCATTAATCACATAATGGCATGGATTTTCTTGGGTTCCCAGGTTCTTCCGCATACGACTCTACTAAAGTCGAGTACTATTTCATCTCTTAGGTACTAACGATTAGGTATTATGAAATGTTAGTGATAATTAATTGGGTCCGACGGCTTAACGCGCTCTCCGAGGCACGGAGGAGGTGAAAAGGCCAAATTTGGTCACCCAATTTATTTGATGATATTTTATTTTATAATTCCTCTCAACTTTCCAGGTGGCTCAACAGAAAACCTCCTCACAGCAGCCCGCCGCCCCAACCACCTCCAGCTACCACCTTCCTCATCAGGAGACAGTCTGGATGTCGAGGTCAGGGAGCGGGAGCCGGGTGCCAAGAAAGAGAGGAAGTCCAGGTCTATGGTGGCACCCAAGCAGAAGCCCAGGCCGCCCGTAGTGGCTCCAAGAGTTTTGATGCACCCACCTATTGAAGTAAGTCTTCATCCATCTAACCTGCCCCCTGATTGTGCAAGGACATCGTAATTGTAATCGTTTAGCAAAACTTATAATTCGACCTGTTTAAGGAGTTCATAGATACCTGCACGTCAAAAAGCATGTACTAAGCATACATTAGTACAATAAGCATTTAATACGTTTTAAGCTGTCAAATGATTACGGTTTGTATAGACAATTCCACCTCTGCTTGTATCTACTGCCAGTTACTACCATCTTCATCAGGAGATAGTCTAGGACCCGTATTAATAAACCAACTCGAAACGTTGATGCTCTGGAAGGTGTGTGAAGTCTAATCCGCACTTGGCCAGCGTGGTGGACTATGGCCAAACCCTTCTCGTTCCAAGAGGAGACTCGTGCTCAAGTAAATACATAACATAGAAAAAATACTAGCCTACGGCGGCACTGCGAAAAACATTTAATACTAGAAAATAGAAATAATATACCTATATGCAGGTATACGCACTTGCGAATAAAATTCGCGCGAAATCTGAACTCCGTACTACGGTAGGGATTTTTGCCTCGCTTCCATAAGCGACGCGACACGATATAATATGAGTTCAAGCCACAAGTCCGCACTGAGGAACACATATTTGCAGCAACTGATATGAATACGCAGGAACAGAATTGTAGTTTTTTTTTTTTTTAATTGCAGGCGCCAGTGATCCTCGAAGGGCCGGTGAAACGCACCAAATTCATGGAGGGCGCCAAGAAGAGCAAAAAGAACTGGACCGATTGCTACATGATCCTCACGCCCACCAAGCTGGTGTTCTACAAGGACCAGCGGAATTACGAGGCGACGGTAGGTGCCAGCGTAGCGGTTACCACTTACCAGAGTGTAAACTAGATGGCGCTAATAGGGATGATGACAAATCACGTGAAGTGACCGCCATGGATCGCGTTCTTAGGAACGAGCTCAAGTGGCGTCGCGCAAGGGAGGCTCCGTGCGTTCATGTATGAGATCTCGGAGCTTCCCCACAAGTAATATACATAAATATTATTGGCGCGTATGATGGCCACCGAGGGGGTTTTAGTGAGTAAAAATGTCACATAACCTGGCTTTAAAAAAAAAGGGATGATGACAGCTCAGTCAAATCAGCAACTCTTTATCAAACTTAAAAACGCGCTTCTAGTATGGAAGTTGTATGAAATTCACAGTTGTGACGTCATCAAATTTCAAGGCACTTTTTTTCTTTAATCTATATTTTAAAATGGTTATCATACTTAAAACTAACCGAGGATGTGAATTTTAGGTCTTTTGGAAGACCCTCTATTTAATAATCAGTTAGAAATAATTTATTTTTGATACAGGCATCATCCCTATTGTACTCGTATCTGCATCACGGGATATATAATCGACTGAAAACTTGTAAGTTACATACAGACCTGAATCGCGATATCGAAGTTTTCTGAGAATAGCACTATACTAGATAGCTACTATACTATAGAGTAGACCGTTCAAACTTACAACGGTCGGACCAGAGATCCAATGGTCTAAGGAAATCGTAATCATTTGACAAGCGCTAAAAAAATTTAAAAAACTACTGATGCCGATGAGACAACAGACTTGTTTTTATGACAGGCGTAAAAATTTCCCATTCGACATTACTTAAGGAGATCCATATAAAATATGTTGTTTGCAGAGATTGCCGAAACCAAACAACACGCCGCCGAGTCCCACGGCGCCGCGGCCCGAACTAGAACTCCCGCTTCTCAACGCGCATGTTGTGCAGTGCATACAACAACACACTAGACGGTAAGTTGCATGTTGTTTACAGAGATTGCCCAAACCAAACAATACGTCACCGAGTCCCACGGCGCCGCGGGCCGAGTTGGAACTGCCACTCTTTAACGCGCATGTCGTGCAGTGCAGACAACAACACACTAGTCGGTAAGTTGCATGTTGTTTACAGAGATAGCCCAAACCTAACAACACGTCACCGAGTCCCACGGCGCCGCAGGCCGAGTTGGAACTGCCGCTTCTCAACGCGCATTTCGTGCAGTGCGTATGTCACCGTGAGATTGCAAAAACCGTTAGATTGTAATCCAACTAGCGATATTGTAAACTGTCGACAGATTGTGAACCGTTCAATGTTCCGAGTGTCAATTTTTGAAATATTCATTGTATTTACGTTTTCTTGTCTCTTTCTTGTAGGTTAGGTTCGGGTTCGACATAAATAATCAGATAGTGCCTGGCCGCTTAATATACAACAGGTTACGATCTACCGAAAATTAATGCGTTAAATTGTAATCTGTCGACAGTTTACAATATCGCTAGTTAGATTTCAATGCAACGGCCTTTGCAATCTTACGGTGACACATACAACAACACACTAGAAGGTAAGTTGCATGTTGTGGTTTACAGAGATTGCCCAAACCAAACTAGAACCGACACGGGACATCGTCACAGAATTCCGTGGTTTTGTGTGGTGGATAAATGGAAGCAACTGGACATGAACACAGTGTCTAGTGTCTACGTTTGCGCAGTTGTTGGTTTGCAAGAACACACCTACACCACACATTACAACCTATCCCTGTACCTAATTTCATTAAAATCGGTTGAACAGATAAATTTTTGATTCCCGTGGGAACCTTTGAATTTTCCGGGATAAAAAGCCTATGTCCTTCTCCGGGATACAACCTATCCCTGTACCAAATTTCATCAAAATCGGTTGAACAGATGGGCCGTGAAAGCGTAGCAGACAGACAGACACACTTTCGCATTTATAATATTAGTATGGATATTAGTATGGATTACATTTTTGATATTATATTTTGGTGATTCTAATAATTATGATTGGGTACCAATATTTTCGTAAAGTTCTAGTTCGATGTAATATTCCATATTTGTCAACAGGTATATGCGTTCCCTGCTGCTGACGGTGGAGCACGACCAGTATCTGCTGCAGGACTTCACAGAGGAGGGCGCCATACGCCTGCTCAAGTGCTTACAGAATGTCATATACAAACTTGTGAGTATGCTTCTATACTAATATTATAAACTAGATGATGCCCGCGACTTCGTCTGCATGGATTGATGTTTTTTTATTCACGCGGGAATTCTCCAATTTTCCGGGATAAAAAGTAGCCTACGCCCTTCCCTAGGATACAACCTATCCCTGTACTAAATTTCGTCAAAATCGATTGAACAGATGAATTTTTTTTCATTCCCGCGGGAACTCTTCAATTTTCCGGGATAAAAAGTAGCCTATGTCCTTCCCCAGGATGTAAACCATCTCTGTACCAAATTTCATCAAAATCGGTTGAGTAGTTAGGCCTTAAAAGCGTAGCGGACAGACAGACAGACAGCCACACTTTCGCATTTATAATATTAAGTATGGATGCGAAAGTTTGGATGGATGGTTTGTTAATCAATCACGCTAGAACGGCTGAACGGATCTGGATGAAATTTGGCATAGAGATAGATTACAGTCTGGCATACGGGAACCCAAAAATCTCAATTTACGCGGAAGAAATCGCGGGCATCAGCTATAACAACTTTATTGATGAACTAAATGATGCCTTGCCTATGCGACTTAAAACAATAGGCTCAAGTCAAAACAAGACATAAGAATCACTTGTGCGTCCTACATAAGATCGCCTTTCCACCGGAGGTGTGCTACGTTGCTAAGCTAAGGATGTGTGTCAAACCTACTAATAGGAGCGCTTGGTTTGAATAGCTAGATCGCTAGATATTACATGATGCGCTCCTATTGGTGGAATTCACTCGTCCATTCCATAGCTTAGCAACGTAGCACTAGTGGAATGGCACCCTAAAGCTCGGCTCGGCCCGACATTGCAGGCAACTAGAGCCATACAAAAAGTCACGTCGATCCGGTGCTCTATTGCGGCGTGCTTGAAGAATTCAACAAACACTTTCGTATATGAATTACTAGCTGATGCCCGCGACTTCGTCCGCGTGGTTTAAGTTTTTTGTTATTCCCGCGGGAACTCCTTAATTTTCCGGGATAAAAAGAAGCCTATGTCACTCTCCAGGTCCTCAACTATACCCATGCCAAAAATCACGTCAATCCGTTGCTCCGTTGCGGCGTGATTGAAGGACAAACCAACAAACCAACAAACCAACAAACCAACAAACCAACAAACCAACAAACCAACAAACAAAGTGACTTTCGCATTTATAATATTAGTATATGATATGATATAATTACTACCCGCGGGCCGCCACGTCGTCCCGCGGTAACTCCTTAATTTTACGTGATAAAATGTAGACTATGTCCTTCCCCGGGAAGTAACTTACCTCTATACCAAATTTCATCAAAATCGGTTGAAACGAGCGCTGTTAAAACGTAGCAGACAGACAGACGGACACACTTTCGGATTTATAATATTAGTATGGATTAGTGAACATAGAACTGGTCAAGTGCATTTCAGAAAATGCAGAAGCTTTTAACTTTTAAATTTTAATATCAATTTAAAACAATAAATGTACCCAGGGTCCCCCATCATTGGACGACCGGCCCAGCCCCTACCAAAGTAGCAACACAGACTTAGAAAGCCTCGGCCGAACCCCGCCAGTCTCGCGGCATGCTACACGGACCAAGCAAAAAGGTTTGTATTACCCTCACTTTACATTTAATTTCCTAACTCACTAGTTTTGATGATTTCATGTAGTACGGTACACCTACAGCATCAGGATTGAGGATTTGGAGTCAGACTTTTTTATGGGACCACCTTGTGAGCTTCCTCTAACCAATGAAAAAAAATTGTTCAAATCGGTTAAGAAACCACGGAGATATGCACCGACATACATTAAAAAAAAAAAAAAGATACGCGCCGAATTGAGAACCTCCTCCTTTTTTGGAAGTCGGTTAAAGATCATTTTGGTTGCTATGACTACTTGTGTTGTTGAATATAAAGGCGAAATAATTTTAAAGAATTATGTTTTCAATAGTCCGGGTGTCCAAGGGGAATCAAAAAACCTCAAACAAAGAGGTTTTTTGATTCCCCTTAGTAGTCCCCGTAGTCATAGCAAGTTGATAAAAAATGCTATGCAATAGCTTTACCGCGGCAGTCTCCGAGTGCCACACGTCTTTTTTTAAGGAGTTAAGGAATTCATAGATGTCTGCACGTCAAAAAGCATGTGTGAACTCCTTAAACAGTTCGAGTAATACGTTTTAAGCTGTCAAATGTTACGATTTACTTAGACAATTAGTTATTGGTACTCAGGTTTTACGAGTGGCCGTTATATCGAAAAAAATAGGCGGAACGGAAGGTGGCCAGGGTCCTTACAAAAATATTTAAACCCTTTTTAAAAAACACGTACATAATATATTTTTTTTAATTTCGCATTATTTAACTTCAAACACGCCTAAGAAAATCTATGATTCATTGCAATATGAAGATTTAAAAACCACAGTCACAATATTATAAACATTTATTACTAGCTGATGCCTAGCTACTTTGTCCGCGTGAATCAGGCCTCCGCCCACGTTAGAATTGATAGGTCCGATCATTGACTTAAAATCGATGGGTCCGATAATTTCGTTGACTTTTATCACCGATTTTGTGACCTCAACGTTCGTACCTTTCTTTGTCCACCGAATATCGGCTCGGCTGGGATACCCGATTTTGTGTTTGGCCGACATTTGTACGACGTGTGCGTTTCAATATTGCACTCTGTATGTTTCATTTTTTACTGACAAAAAATCGGTCACCGATTGTCTGACGTGGGCCTTAGGGTTTTAACATGATGTTATTTTATATATTTTGAATTTTGTTTTAATCTGGACGTATTTTTTTGTGTATCTAAATATGGTACCTACAGACATAATCTCATTGGAATAATTTTGAAATATAATATTATTTGTAATGAGTACTGGTAACAGTTTCTTTATTCCATAAAAATATAGGTAAGTAATATAAGTAGATAAAATTAAAATCTAAATTAAATCTAAATTAAAAACTAAATTAAAAACTAAAAACTAAACATTAAAAATATCATCTATCCCGCTGCAATGAGGCAGTGTGCCCAGAACGCTGGCTGCGTTACCCCGCTGAATAGCCAAACTTATATGTTGGCCGAGGTAACTGCCAGCCCTCCGGTCATCAGTGGACTCTGTGAGACGAGAAGATAGATCCTTAAAAAAGGATCTGGCATCTTCGCCCCACGACCCCAGGGTTTCAACACCAAAAGGCACAAAAATGAAATTATTTTCAATAATTTCATTTTTAAATAATATATTTTCATGCCAAATAGTAGATAGAATATGAAGGACGCCTTAATATTGTAAACATTGTAATACCCAAACTCATATTTAGCAAATAAATAAATTTTTCTAAAAAATGATATGAAATGTGCACATTTCATACCCTGTAAATGAGTTCGAAAGTTAAACTTCCCGGACTAGGCCAGTAAAGAATGTATGTATTTTCATTACTTATCATAAGTTTGAATTTGGAATCTTTCTTCCTGAATATCTTGTAACTTGTTATAATGTTCTTCGGCCTAAATAGTTTAAATTTGGAACTCTACCGTATTACGCGTTCAGCACTCACAGCGCAAAAAAAAATTAATTAATTTATTTTTTATCTTTATAATATTGAAAGGCGGGAATTAACTACATACCTAATCGTTATAATTTATTATTTAAAAGTGACGAAAAAATTAGTTCGAGTGAGGATAATATGGATTTAGCCTCCTTTTCTGAGAGCGGAGGCCGAATTAGCTAAAATAATTTGCTTCCACCGAAATCCAAAGAAAAGTCACTTGTTTCATTTTTTTAGAAAAGCACTATACACACCTCGACCGGGAGAGCATTTCTGGTCTCGTATATAGCCTAACTAACACTCGACCAGAAAACGCGTACTTCCCGGTCTCGCGATGTACTATCATTTCATTTCAAGGGAACTCAGATTTTGTATAGGATATAAAGAAGCCTATTGCAATCACTGATAGGTTACCACTCTTTAGCTAAACCTCATATCCATTGTCGCAGCAAGGATACATTAAAAGTTAAACACAACTGAGACACAACTGTTATATAGAGACTGTAATAATGATTGATGCAGGTTTTACTTAATAGATCTGCATGTCTTAAATTATATTATCCATGTAGAAAATTTCGTCTGCAGCGGCGTGATTAAAGGACAAACCAACAAACAACCACCCTTTTTTATTGTCAAGTAGAATACCTATTAATGCAAATGTAGATGTAAATGAGCACAGTTTTCCCGGTTTTAGTGTGATATATTAATGACGAATGCGTTCCCGGTAAAATGTTTAGTTAATATTCACGTTATCCTCATTCAGTTACCTTTGAGACTTCGTTGCATGAATTATGGTTAACTAAAATTTTAAAACAACGTCAGTTTATTAGTTATTGGTTAACCATTAAAGTTTACAAATTATTTTGCCATGCGGTCTCCAAAAATCTTAAAAACAAAAGCTAACTTTTTACACTGTTTTACTAATAAACACAATACTTAGTTTAGATTTTTTTTAAACTGAACTAAGTTTTTTTGTGAAAAACCGAAAAACTAAATGCGTAAGAAACTATTTTTGTGAAAACTTGAAATTTCTACGATGGGATCAATGTGTTAGATATAAAAATAAGCTATTGAAAATGGTGGTAAGGATTAGCAAGTGATGCTAGGTTGTGGCTGCGTTAATAGATTCGGTCGCCTGGATTCCAGTAAGATTTCCTTTAAAAGCACCTATTTTTATCAAAAGATAAGTAAGTAACTAAATATAACTTTGAACTTGTCTACTTACTTCAACTCTATTGTCAAGTGCTATGCGAGCCATATTACCTCTTATACCAAGCAAATACTTAAATAAGAGTACAGCGATTATACAGACAGATGCAAAGGCGGTTTTGTTGCGGAAAGGAGGTTTAAAGGAGCGCAGAAGAGTGCAAAAATCTAAAACTAAATTCCGAAACCCACGCTGACAAAGCCAACTTTAATAAAATTATTTCGTCACATTTTGAGACTTGCTCAGACTGACCCACTGTTTGATAATTTAAAGTTAGTGTGAATTTATGCTATTAATTGCTCTTATCGGTAAGTGCTTGATAATTCACAAGTACGGTTTTGTCTCATATCTGATAACAAAGTTTATTGATATAATTTTGATTAGCATTTAGTAAGCAACCTTCGATAAATATATACCGCTCCTAATTCATCGATTTGGTTGATAGTGCATTTTTGGAACCCCTTAACGTGAATTAATATATTACGTATATTAATTCAATTTTAAGTACTTTTCAAAGTTTTAAAAACTAGTGACAGTTACGTAAATACGTAGTGCATTTAGATTTTTTATAGTACTTAGAAACTTAATTAGCCAAAAGTGTGCTTTGTGAAAATCGCTCAAAAACTTGCAACTTAAATATTTTCCTTAGAAAATTTGAACAGTTGGAATTAAAAAAGTTGATTGTTATAAGTAAAATCCAATAATGTTTGCTGCAAAAATCCATAATGCATGTACATAAATTGTGATATTGTTTTAATGTGATAATGTGAATTGTTTTATAATTAATTTTGACTGTGATAAATAAATAGTTAAAATGAAATCAGTGATGCATTGTTACATGGATTTTGACACAATATATAAAATTCAATACGAAGATTATGAAGAGCAAAAGAAGTCCAACGGAGAAGAATCATTCTTCCTCACCATCGAAACTAAAAAGATTTTTTGGGTCCCAACATTTTACTTTCATTAAACGTATGAGAATGATACCATTTACAATATTATGTTTTTTTTTACTATTTCACTTGTTAGCTCATAAATTAGTACCTAACCAGTTTTTTAGTCGGTTATAATATTTTTCTATGAGTTCTTGCTAAAAAGAGCTTTTGACTGTTCCATTATTTAAAAAAAAATACGTTATTTTAAACAATATTTAATTATATTAAACAACTATCCACCGGTACTGCGTAAAAAGTCCCGAATTTTGAATCGTTTTCATGATTTCTGTTTGTTATTAAAATATTAGCAGTTTATTGCTATTTGTAAAAAATAGGATCGACTTTATTTCAAAAAAATAAAGTTATATTAGTATTTACATATTTGAAATCAACATAGAGCAGCTGTTATCACCTGATATCATTTCATTGATACCGCATACATATCTCAAAATAATGAAGGAACTAGAAGTTTAATTCGCTATAATCCGCGACAAAAGGAATATCTATGTGGTACAGTGATTTTATATATATATATATATATATTGATTATATATTTTATATATTTTTTAATTATATATCGTGAATTTATTTATATTTTATTAATTTATTTTATATTTATATTTATTTACCACACCACAGAATTCCCCCAAAAACTACCCTTTATATATTATAAATATATATTGATTATATATTATTATTTGTGAACTTCACAATCGTGCATTGTGGAGGCAACATCTCCTGAGGATGCTCCGGTATCGGAGTGAAACGTGCGTTGAGGGTAGTTTTTGGGGAATTCTGTGGTGCGGTAAATAAATATAAATATATATATATAAAATAATAATATATAATCAATATATATTTATAATATATAAAGGGTAGTTTTTGGGGGAATTCTGTGGTGTGGTAAATAAATATAAATATAAAATAAATTAATAAAATATAAATAAATTCACGATATATAATTAAAAAATATATAATTAATATATATATATATATATAAAATCACTGTACCACATAGATATTCCTTTTGTCGCGGATTATAGCGAATTAAACTTCTAGTTCCTTCATTATGATGGACTTCCGCAAAGTAACGCCTGCCTCTATCCAATATATCTCAAAATATCTAGAAGAAATATCACTATAATACCTACCGACTTTAATCTAAAGAAACTCCGTAACTGCGAAGCACCAGCTTTCTAGATGCATTTTTAAAGATTTTATTTTAACAGCAATTTTTTATCTATCGATCCAACAAAAATGGTAACATTTCATCAATTTTTTTTCCGGAAAAAGTGATTATATCATGAATTGTAAAAGGCTCAACAAAATCTTAAGGTAAAATTGTTTTCGTTGTTACAAATTCCAAATTGTGTACGTCTGAGTCATGACCTAACTGATATTTGTTTCTATTATAAAATAAATGTTTGACACATATTTTTATCGCCATAGAGTTCGTGGTTTTTCATCGAATCGTCATGTCATATTTCCAAAACATGGTATATGGGTATCTATTCTTATTAAAATGAAACGTTATGCCTTTTTATTAACTTTGTTTTATTTCTTTTATGGCCAATCATAGTGAATAACACTTTATACTTTACTTTTCAACTTTGATTAAGAATTTTCTATCCTTTTCATTTTATTACTTTATTATTTTCTTTAGCTTTGGGTACATTGATGAATCTTGTTATACTGTTTATTTATTAATACTTATTTTACTTAATAATATAGTCAAATTTGATTGTTCAAATTTAAATAATTGTAGCAATTTTTTATTATTCGAAAATTCACCTGCTAGATCTAGCATAAATATATATATCGTCTTTGAAATTCAATTAATTTTATTCATGAGAACTGCTTATAATCAGATTTGACTATATTTTTATTTTCAACAACTCTCGCTTTTTCTATCTCTATTATGTTAAATGTTGTGCTAAATTCTTCTGTAATTTTATTTTTGTAACGTCCATTTCAGCTGGTGGAAGTAGCAACGAGGATTTAAGCGATTCCACCGAAGTTTCCATACAGAGGTCGCACGTTAGAAGTAGGCTTAGAAAATTCTTCGCAAAACGCCCCGCAATGGACGTCCTGGTGAAGAAAGGAATCTATAAAGGTTCGGCTATCCATACTTACTTCTTGGGAGAGCTTGCACCAGCAAAATAAGTTTGTAGAATTTTAGGTTACTCGCCTTATTATCTATAGCACCTTTTAATGCTTGATCCTAGTTTTTTTATGGGTTTTACCGCAGTTATTTTGAGAAGAGATAATTTTTTCTGTGGGTACTTACTTCTAATTCTGCTTTAAATTTAATTTGACGGTTTATTTGGTTAAATATTGCGCGTGTGTACATTTCTATTATTTTCCTCAAGAATGTCCTAGTAAAAAATAAAAAGAACAACTATTCAGCAGGTCTGAGTAATGTAATTAAATAGGTGTAACCGTGTATTAAATTATAATTATAATGATATTTAGAATATTTAAGTATGTTTGCTTATATCTATTGGGCTTTCTTGAAAAAATTGCAAATCCAATTTATTATATAGGTTGCTGCTGTAATTTTGTAGCTTTCAATAAAGTTATAAAAAGCTTATTATTGCATGAATTTTGAAAAATATTTAAATTCATAAGTTATTTTGTTTTGACTTACGGTTTCAAAATTAACACAACATTCCAGTTTTTGGTATGGATTCCAGTTTAACATTTTGGATTTTTAACGAGGTTTTATTTGAAATTTTGGAATAACGGAACGAATATTGACAGTCAAGGGTAAGTACTATATTGTAAATATGTATTAAAATGAGTTTGTGCTTGTGTTTTTTTTTATATTAATTAGTTCTGTATAGAATAGAAGTAGTGCAATTTAGTTGGTGTTTTATTTAATCTTCGACCTGGTTTTTTTAATAATCCTTATTATTCCTGTAGCGGTGGATGGTTGTTTTTATTAATTTAACAATTTTAACATTACTTTATAATTATTTTAACTAAGAACAGTTTTGGCACAATTTTTTTTAGCTTTTACTATAAAACATAGTTATTGGTTGTAAATGTGTATTATCAATGATGATTTGTGTAAATGCAAATTACTGCAGCCCTATTAACGAACTCAGTGGCTATCAAAAAATTAAAGCCACTGACATTATATTTTTTATCCATTGAAATAAAAATAGCTTTTTCGTAGCATGGATACAAAATATATTTCAGTGGCTTTCATTTTTTGATATCCTCTACATAAGACTTACTATAAAGTAGGTCCTACGCCAATATTCCTTTAACGTCATATTATTATTTACCTCTGGTTTAATTACGTAGTCTCCTTGGGTCATTCCCATGAATGGTATTTACGATTCGTCACAAGCTCTTGTGAAGGAAATCTTCGCAAACAAATCCATCGTCATCGTGCACCAGTAGTTGCAGTCTACTGCTAAGCAATCTAGGCCTTGCGCCACGCGATGCGGCATAACGTAGAGTGCGTGCTGCCAGACAGACGGGCATGGGTTCAGTCTAGATTTGTAAATACCGACAAAACACTCGAGTTCAACTTATTTATATTTATAAAGTATTATATATAGTATTTATTTAAAGTACAAGGAATAACAGGAGACATTAAAACTATGAATAGGACTATACAGTACCTACTTATGGAAAAGTATGTAATCTTATATGTATATAAAAATTAATTACCGTTCGTTAGTCTAGCCACAGATTAATTATAATACCAAGTATAGATTGCTAACTCCCTTATAAAATTTTTTCTAGGTTAATACTATCGTTAGATGGCGCTACCAGGCTCGCTCTTTATATGATTATAGAAAAATCGGTGAAATATCGTATTTTCTTGGTTCAATTTGTATTAATTATTTATATAAAATTATCAAAATACAAAAATTTGATAAAATCACTTAAGCAAATAGCAAATTTACATTCAACTAATTTTAACAAACAGCTTGCACAGTTACGCCATCTCAGATTGTGCGAAGAACTACAAGGTACCGGTGACTTTAATGCGCATTTAGCGAGCTTTGATTGAATGTATGAAGTGAACAGTCTTATACTGGTTTATATATTGTCTTTGGTCTAGCTAAATAGTTAAAACTCAGAAGACGCATAACCGATTTTAATGGAATTTTTGTGTGCCTTTGAGTGGGTCCCGCGATGGTTTATATTCACAATTGGACCTTATTAGGGGGCGCTGCAAACGGGTTCTAGGTTCAGACTGTGGTTCTTGGGCAGGACAACGTCTGCCGGTTCCACTATATAATTAAAAGTAATATGTAAAGTATGTGATATTTATATACGTTTGAACTGTTTAGACTTATGTTAGGCGCAACGAAAGAGCTTAAAGTATTTCATAGTCCTGTCTCCACCACAGATGAGCCCGTGTTCGGACGCAAGCTGGAGGAGGTGTGTCCGGCGTCGAGTCCGCGCGTGCCGGACTTCGTCAAGGCTTGCGTGAAGGAGATCGAGAGCAGCGAGGAGAACCTCAGCACTGATGGCTTGTACAGAGCCAGTGGCAACCTGAGCCAGGTGCAGAAAATACGTTTAGAGGTGAGGACTAGAGGCCTAAATGTCTAAGCAAATCGTAATCATTTGACAGCTTAAAATGTATCAATCAATCAATATTTATTTATTCAATTTAGATACATGGTACACCTATATTGACGTTCGAAACTTATAAAACATGATGGTGATAATCAATTACGATATCTTAAAACTAAAGCTACGAGGATTCCGCGCCCTGGTCTGCGAAGAGCCCACAACAAAGTCAGCCGGGGCTTTTTTAATTATCACCATCTCACAAACATCGTATATTTAATAGAACTATTTTATCAATTTGATTAATTAGCCGCTGTAACAATTCATTTCATGCTTTTTAATCATTTAAATAATCTTTTACATTGTAATAGGATTTTTCAAATAGTTTACGTAGATAAGATGTAATAAAATAGGTATTGTTTATCCTATTTTTCAGATCGATCAGAACAACCTGTCAGTGATCGAGAACAACACAGACATCCACGTACTGACAGGCTCGTTGAAGCTGTTCTTCAGGGAACTGAAAGAGCCACTTATCCCCTGCACCCTGTTCGACAGAATACTTGCAGCTTGTTGTAAGTTGTGAATGTATATCTACACTAAATAGGGTTGGGCCTAATGGCCGCCTTGGTTTGCCCCTACCAGTGAATTGAGGGCTACCTACATAGTATAAAAATAGTCTATCTAGGCAAATCTTTAAAAAGTCGTCTCCTTTACGATTTTCCTAGCCATCTCTTCTACATACCTACAACTGAGTACCTAAAGACATTTGATATCTAAAAGATATAAAAGACTTGTCTTATATATTTTATTCCCTCATGGAAAAACTACACGCCGATTTGAGAACCTACTCTTTTTTTGGAAGTCAGTTAATAATCATGCTAAAATCTAGGAGGAATCGCACATAAATAAGGACCTCCCCCTAGGACTTCAAATAATAAACCTCATTATTAATTAAATGTCTATCGGTTGCTAAGTGTTCTTTGCTTTGTTGTGTAGATTCTGAGCCCAAGAAAATCTGACAGATATTCTAGAAATAATTCATTTGCTTTAATAATGATCATTTATTTTGCCATTTAAATGTTCTCGTTATTATTTACAGCGATAAAGCCGAGAGATGCCAGGGTGAAAGAATTTCAGAGCATCATACAGGCATTACCACAGTGCAACAGGGATACACTCAAATTTCTACTAGAGCATCTTTTGAAGTAAGTTACACTATATACTAGTGATTCGCCCCGAACTGAGACCTCGCGGTATCCATAAAACGAATAAACTTTTACAGAGCGCCATCTATTGACATCATTGTGAAGTTCTGTTGAACTGACTGAATGCTGAAGCCCATTAAAAATTAAATTCGTTTTCATATTATAATATTTATCTCTTAACATTAGCGCCATCTATTGACATCATTGTGAGGTTCTGTTAAAAATAGTGAACATTAAATAATTTCGTTTCCTTAGTATTTATCTAATTTTAGTATTTTTTATTCAAGTACAGGATATAATTCAAATAATTGATCAAGTTTCAGTCTTAGCCTTTCAGAAAATTGAGAGTTCTGAGGTCAACTTTGGACGTTAGAACATCTCCACTTTGAAAGTCCCCCATTTCGTCAATTTTAGGGGAAAAATTAAAAAATGTATATTTTTGGACTCTATTTCTTATTATCTTTAAAATGATATATACCGCAACCCTATGTAAAGCTAAAAAAAATTTTACTTCACATTTGCTTCTATGAGAGCCCCCTGAAATAAAGATTCTTATAACTTTTTAAGCCATATTCGGCTGGAGGCCATCGGTTTATATGGATAATATTTAAATTTGAAGTAACTAGTGGTTCGCCCCGAACTGAGACCTCGCGGCGCCATCTATTGACATAATTGTGAAGTTCGGATGTAAATACTAAGGCTCATTAAAAATTAAATAATTTCGTTTCCTTTATAATATTTATCTAATTTTAGTATTTGTTGTTCAAGTACAGGATATAATTCAAATAATTGATCAAGTTTCAGGGTCAGCATTTCAGAAAATTTAGAGTTCTGAGGTCAACTTTGAACGTTAGAAAATCACCACTTTGAAAGCCCCCCATTTGGTAAATATTAGGGGAAAAAATAAAAGGACTCTATTCCTAATTATCTTTAAAATGATATACCGCAACCCTATGTAACGCTATAAAAAATATTTTCGTTCGCATTCGCTTCTATGAGAGCCCCTCTGAAATAAAGATTTTTATAACTTTTTAAGCTATATTCGGCTGGGGACCATCGGTTTATATATATAATATTTAAATTTGAAGTAATTACGTTCAGTAATTCAGAAGTTATAAGGCTCTGACAGACGGACGGACAAGTGCAAATTCACTCAAGTAGACTCAGACACCTTCGCTTCGCTCGGTCAATTATTTACAACTAGCTGTGATTCCGCAACTAAATTTGGTTTAAAATCTGGCCACAAGCTAAATTATTGTAATTGTGAATGTATAAACTAAATCGGGTTGGGCCTAATGGCCCCCTTGATTTGCCCCTACCTGCATAATATATATAAAAATTGTCCTAAGGATAATTAGGCATCAGCAGATCAGATATCAGCAAACCAGTACCATGCTGATATCATTGTCATTAAAGATTTGCTTTACCACACTAAATAAAATTACAAAAATGGTTTCATACGAAGCATTTGATCTCCTAAATCATTATATTATTCAAAAAATACTGTTTTTGTAATAATCATAGCAATCTAATAATTGCATTTATTACCAAGGAAAATTGAATAAAAAGTAAGTAAACATTTCCTGTTTTTCTTTTTTCCAGAGTTACAGAATACAGCGAACGCAACAGGATGCATACCGCGAATCTGGCGATAGTCTTCGGCCCCACACTGCTCTGGGCTCCCGAAGAACAGAAGCACAACATAGCAATCGACTACATACAGCAAAATAACGTAGTCGACATACTGCTCAACGAGTTCAAAGATATATTCGTCGAAGACACCAAGGGCAAGAAAAAAGCGTGATTCAAACTTAAAATATGAGATTAGACTTTGAAAAATATCCTAGTAACCTAACGGCAATATTTCTAGATGAAACTATTTAAGTAGCCGGCAAGTTGCTAGCTAGACAATTGCAACCGAACTCATCGGTTTCTGTAACTGCTAGGCTGCTCCATTCAGAAATATTTTACTTTCTGTAGCCTGTTTTCCAGCCACTTCAAGGTGTATCACAGTTATACTAAATACTGAATAAGTGCTGACTACTCGAAACAGTTTAAGTAGCTTCCACGTTCTAAATTCTATTAGTGACAAAAGTATACTATTATTTTGGTTGGTGCAATGCCAGGATTGAGGTAATCATGAAATTCCTAGATACATGATCTCTGTATTACCTAATTTTTAAAAGACGTAATTTGTATTTAATAATAAAGTGTCTATTTACATTAAAATATGGCATTATTAAATTAAATAGGTGAAAGAACGTTATAAGATAAGTGTATAACATTCGTAAAAAAATTAATATTATTTTAATTGGAAATAAAAAGGAATTCAAAAATAACCTTTGGCTAAAATCTATTTGAAAACAGGTTTGATTGTTAATTAGTATTATTGAAATACTAACTACTTACCATTTAAATTTTACATAGAAGGTTTTTTTTGTCGTAATAATTATGTCCCAGCTCCAAATTATAAACAGTGTCACAATTCAAAAGGCTACAGTTTACTATTACCTATATGGAGCAGTAGGTATGCAATTAATGAGAATTATTATTTAAAAAAACTTATTAATTGCAGGTAAAACATCATAAAATGTGTTATTATTTTAATATGATATGTTTGTATGGTCACTTATTTTCGTATTTTATTTGTTTTTACAGTTGTGACGTTTTTGCACAAGGCAAGCGAATCATACAAACTTCCGGTTGTTACTCGTCCAAAAATGTATCGAAATTATGTGTGCGTGTTGTGATTGCAAGCAATATTGTTATGGAAAGACTGCACGAGGCTCTAGGAGGAATATTATAATATATTTAAATAAACATTATTATAAATAAAAGAATAAAATTATATTTACGCGTAGTTCTTATTAGATGTCGGTAAAGAATATTTTGATTGACGTAAGCGACAAAAGTAACTACGATTTCTGTTCACAAATGATCAATAAAAAAAGGAAAAAATATCATCAATATTTTTAAAGATCTTGGTTGGCTTGGAAAAAACATTATGATTTTATCGTATGAACAATGACCAGCCTGGTCATTCTTTACTTATTTTTAACTAGATAAACAAAGGAATATTTATTAGAATGAAACATGTCCCTTACGCCAAACAAGACTTCGACTTCCAGTGGCGACGTCATATTTTCGTATAATAAATAAATAAAATATAAAAAATTATTAAATTTTATCCCGATGTATATGAAACACCATTGTTTTGGGGCCAAATCTGTACATAATCGAGTCCTACAGTAGATTATAAGGCCCTTCTCTGTGACACTAGAATTGTAAATAATCTACGCGCGAATGGAGTTTTGGGATGTTATTGATACACTTTATAATAAAAATTATACCTATTATTGACTTCCATCTCTGTCACAGTCTGTGTGCTAATATTTTATGATAGGGGGTCCCAGGTTCAATTCTCGACGGGGTCGATTCAGGAAATTTATAAATTGTAAATTGACTCTGGTCTGGTTAGAGTGGGTCTTTTTTCGTTCCGTTACGATCCTAATAAAGCGTGAATTCAATAATAACCGCCATTCTCCTTCCAGTCTAGAGCTTAACTTGTATTACAATAAGTTGAAAAAAATGACTGAAAAATATCGTCGCAAATTATAATTTTGAGTTATTACGGTTTTAATGTCATAGCGATGGGTCGAGGCTTAAAGCCAAATTATTTTTGTGCCTTATGCGAAAAGGCCTTGTAAATAGTCATCATAGATGATTTATCAGTTTGTGATAATATTTCTTTGTTGTTGTGTTCTTAATTTCTCGTTTTGTTTTTAAGGTGTTACCACTTTGTTACATTTTTGTCCCCGATTTTGGGGACACGCTTTAAATATTGGCCAATTTGCTAAAAATTTACAAAATTCAAAATTCAAATGATTATTATTCAAATAGACTTTTTACAAGTACTTATGAATAGTCAAATGAATCTACCATTCTACATTTTACTACTAATCTACATTTATTTAATAGCTGATTCGGTCTGGATTTTTAATATTATTCAATTAATAATAATCGATAGAAGAAAACGTATTCTCGTTTGGTATATTTTTGAAATGTTTGTGCCAAAGTTATTAGAAACATGATTTTCACTACTTAAAACAATTACGGAACGGCAAGAAAAAGTGTTCTTTACTTGGGGACAAAAATGTATGAAGTGACTAATGTGAAGTAATTCATGATTATAAAATTGCTTGCAAGTAAACATCTAGTCCTGTTTCTTGGTTACTGGACTGCTGTGAGTCGAAATATATCTTTTCGAAAGGTTAAAATAAAAGTTGTTGGTTGAAACGTTATTGTATTAACAATCATAACACTGCTATTGTAGGTATGCCTATGTGTATATTTATTAGTATGCGTGGGGTTTTGTGAGTTTGCCGTGACGCAACCATTATAGAAAAATTACAATCAACTATTATGAAGTACCTTAACGTCCCTAAAGTAAGGAAAAAAAATTAAGTTAATACCGTTTGTTTATATCTCACGGAACAGGAAGTGTAAATACGTAGATATACTTAATTTAATTAATTAATGTTAAACCTCAGTCAGTATCCGTTTGTTGACGTATATTGACATAGGGAGGTGGGAGTGATAACAACTTCTATAAAACGAGATCGTTTTGGATCTCATAAGTCATTCGGTCGACGACGGTAGACGAGACGTGACGGTAGAGAGTAAAGTAATCTGGCTACTTGATTTTCGAGTATTATTCCACGGAGATATCCCTCAGAACCCTTTAGTACCGTAACAATAACGTCAACAAGGCTAAAATTCTGATATAAGTACTTAATTTCTTTTTTTTTTCAATTCTTTTTTAAGTAAGTACCTCTATTATTTTCATCGGTACATTTGTGGTCCCTGCTTGTAGCCAATAACTGTTTCTATAGTTCCACCAACTTATCTGACCCGGTGTCCAAAATTGGAACTAATTTTTATGCCTGTTTAGATTTTGGTTTTATTTTATTTTTCATATACCACTGTCACCGGGTCAGATAAGTTTGTGGGACTGTAACTTTAAGTTTGACTTGGACTTATGCAATGTATTTGACAAACGAATACATAAATTACCCCACACACACTAATAAAATGTATTTTGGGTAATGTAACTTTGTTGTAAGCTAGGAACCAAAGTTTTGTATTTCGGCTGATAGTTAACTAAACTATGTCAGTGTATAGTAATTAATGTGTGTAATTATTATAAAATAATAATAAATAATATTTTAACGTCAATAATGCTTGGAAATAGAGAAAAATGACACGAAATAAAGATTAAAAATTACTTATTAAATTTTTAGATCGTTTTATTTAACTAGGTGCTAGATGGTTTCCGCGACGTCGTCCTCAAAGCTATTTTTTTTTATCCCTTTAGCCTATAGCCTATGTCTTTCATCGGGATTCAATCTGTCTCTTCATCAAAATTTGTCGAAAAGATGGCGCGTTAAAGCGTAGCAGACAGACAGACAAACATTCGCATTTATAATATTAGTATGGATTATTATTAAATTTAGTCACGGCGATCGCTCGCAGCTTCGTTCCCGTGGGCATTTTGAAAATCCGATCTTATTCCTTCTCTATAGTAAGAGTACTCTACATTATAAATGATATTATGGATGTAGTCTAGTGAAAAATAAAGTATTGAGGACAATGTAAAAGAGTGCAATGTTTCTTTTGAATTTAGACACATCACTGCTATTGATATTATAAAAAACTTTAAGTTATTAAAATTAAAAAATACTGGTGACCTATGGGGTATGTCAGTGAAAGTCATATCAAACATAATAAGCGACATTGCCCCTTACTTAGCTGTAATCTATAACGAATGTGTAGACTTAGGCACCTTCCCGAGTCTAATGAAACATGGTAAACTCATTCCTTTATTTAAGTCAGGAAATAAAAACGATCTGAATAATTACAGACCTATTTCAATTTTACAAACTCTCAGTAAGGTTTTTGAAAAAATTATTTTGAGCCAATTATGAAATCACTTTAACACAAATAGCTTACTGCATCCCGAGCAGTACGGCTTCACTAAGGGTCGTAATACAACTGATGCGGGTGCAAAACTTTTAAAACATATATACGATGCCTGGGAGCGTTCACAGAATGCTATTGGTGTCTTCTGTGATCTGTCTAAGGCATTTGATTGTGTTGAACACAAAACTTTATTGCTGAAATTAAGCCACTATGGCATCAGAAATGTTGCACTCGATCTCATTGCTTCCTATCTAAATGATAGAACTCAGAGGGTATGCGTAAACCACGTGAAGTCAGAGGGCTCAACTGCATTAATGGGTGTCCCACAAGGCTCGATCTTGGGTCCTTTTCTATTTTTGGTGTATATAAATGACTTACCATACCACGTCAATAATGTTTGTGACATTGTATTGTTTGCTGACGACACATCCCTTATTTTTAAAGTGGATAGAAGTAAGGACAATTTTGACAATGTAAACAGTGCAATATCACACGTATCACACTGGTTTACTATCAATAATTTATTATTGAATACTAAGAAAACCAAGTGCTTAGAGTTTGTTCTACCTAATGTAAAGAATATTGACAAAACTATAGTGATAAATGGAGAAACACTAAAAATGGAGAACTCCACAGTTTTTTTGGGGGTGACCTTGGACAACAAGCTTCAATGGGGCGCTCATATAGAGACACTAGCGGGAAAACTTAGCTCGGCTGCCTTTGCTGTTAGGAAAATTAGACAGTTGGTATTGAAACGGCTAGGCTTGCTTACTTCCACAGTGTTATGTCGTATGGCATTTTATTGTGGGGCAGAGCAGCTGATATCCAATCAATTTTTATATTGCAGAAAAGAGCCATTCGTTCTATTTATAAACTCGGATCACGCGAATCACTTCGTGAAAAATTTAAAGAGATTGCAGGTGTTCTTACGGTGCCTTCACAATACATAATATACAATAATATAGTCTTTGTTAGGCAGAGCATTAATCATTATAAGCAGATATCTGATACTCACAATCTTTGTACTAGAAACAGCCATAAGCTAGTAACAGCGTCATATAGTGTGCGTAAGGTGCAGAAATCCTTTGTGGGGTCGAGTGCACGTTTTTATAACATGGTTCCAAAAGAGTTTCTGGATTTGCCATTACATAAATTTAAGGACTGTGTCAAACAGCATTTGTTAAGTCGAGCTTATTATACTATCGACGATTATATTAACGACAAAGTTGCATGGAAGCAACCGGCCTCGAATCCAGTGACCCACAATGTCGGTGTAATACCTACTTGTAATGTTGCGTATGTATTGTATTGCTTGAATATTGTAACCTCTTTCTTTTTTTGAGAAAAGAGCAACTGCTGAGTTTCTTGCCGGCTCTTCTCAGTAGAACCAGCTTTCCGAACCGGTGGTAGAGTCTTGACGTATCATAAGTGACACAAGTTGTCCTATGTGAAATAAATAAATCATTTATCATTTATTTTTTGTGAATAATAAAAAGAGGATCTTCCAAAACGCGTAAAATTCACGTACCCTGTTAATTTTGTATTGTCTAATTTACACTCAACACCTTATTCTTTTATTTTTTTATCCACTACAAGTTAGCCCTTGACTGCTATTGCTAATCTGTTAGGGACAGTTATATTTAACACATACCTCTGTTCGATTTCTACACGGCATCGTACCGGAACGCTAAACCGCTTTGCGGCACGTCTTTGCCGGTAGGATGGTAATTAGCCACGGCCGAAGCCTTCCACAAGGCCAGATCAGGGAAAATACGCTAAATCGCTTTGCGGCACGTCTTTGCCGGTAGGATGGTAATTAGCCACGGCCTAAGACTCCCACAAGGCCAGACCAGGGAAAATTCAGAAATTATAAATTCCCAATTGAACCTGGAACCTCCACACGTTATGACAACAGCTCTCAACACTGCGCAAGGGAGGTCGTCAGAGGTAGGTAGTACTAGTAACCGACACAACATAGTAAATATTTATAATAATACCATAGTTCGCATTAGTCAATTCTACTAATGGTATCCAGAGACGGTGCTTGTGACGTCATGCCACACCTCTCCAAGTAATGAGGTAACTTTATTCGCTACTGGAAGTAAACACTTCTGACTCGTAATTACATTAAATATGTTTAACGACCTTCCTATACTGCGATCTCACCTGGTGGTAAGTGACGATGCAACCGATAGAGTGGGGTACCCCGTTAGGGGCGGCATCGTAAGGGAACGATAAATAGTTTTTAGGCACGTCTTAATAATCCGGTAACTAGCCACGGCCGAAGCCTCCCACCAGAAAAAGCCCTGCCGGAAATTGAACCCAGGAGCGCTCAACACTGCGCCAGGGAGGTCGTCAAAACCTTACCTTGCCTTAAGTACCTACTATGGAGCGAGTTTCAGGTTACCCGCACCGATCCGCAGTCCCCATCGAAGTCATCACTGGAGGACGATATTCCTAAACTCAAACTCATATCTTTTTATTCAAATAAACTTATTAAAAGTGCTTTTGAATCGTCGAGTGAATCTACCACTGGTGAATCTACCACTGGTACCGAGAAAAACCAGCAAGAAACTCGGTGGTTGTATTATAATGCCCACGACTAACGCAGAATACGCAGCGGTAAATAGCATAGGTACCTACTAGGATGCCTACTATGGATACCTACTATGGATTTAGGTTTTCCAGAATAAAATCGGACTCTCCTCTTCTTTGTACCAAATTTCATAAAAATCGGTTGAAAATATGGTTCGTGAAAGCAAAGCAGACCGACAAACAGACCGATGCAATGATCAGACTGACAGACATACTTTCGCAAATATTTAACTAATTATCTCCGTCTTCAGGGTGGAAGCCCATTTTTGTGCCAAATTTCGTCAAAATCGGTTAATTCGAAAGGTAACAGACAGACTACAGAGTACTTTGTTTAAAGACAGACCGTCAGCTGCGAGCTTGTCTATATCCAAGATGCAAACCTATTTTTAACCGACTTCCAAAAAAGGAGGAGGTTCTCATTGCACCAAATTTTGCTTTTAAATCGGCTCATTGGTTCAACCGCGATAAGCTGGTACCTAACCCCCTAATTAGACGGACACTTTCTTTTTTATAAAAGTTTTGGTAGTTACCTATGTAATTAATTCGTTGGGATAAGAATTTCCATAAATGTCTAACTTGTTCACATTGCTTCCATATGCTGTAGTCATGTGCTAAGTATGAACCAAGGAACGTCTACTTGCATCATTGAACCATAGCATGGATCAATCTTGAATCGGGCTAAATATAAATAAAATCATATTGTCATTGTAATAAAAAACAAATTTAATAGTGGCGGTTAATTAACGAACTGATTCTTTTACATGTGAATGTGATTAGATATTTTTTCTGCTATTTTATTATTATTACGCAGTCTTATTTTTTACTAAATTCTTTTCGGACAGTGTTTTTTTAGGAATGTAAGTATGACATAGTATATAATTTTTATACATATTTAATTTAATAAAATTATGTTATGTAAGTTTAATATGAACTATTTTTTTTAAATTAATAATAATGTTATAGAACGAAATGAATAATTATAATTGATGACAAGATGATAACAACTTAATTTTAGGTCATGTCATAATAATTGTTCAAAACTTAATTTTAGTTCCTAAATATAAATTAAAACATCATTCGGAGATGCAAGGACTAAACCACAGAATATTATTACTTAGAGTACCTTTAGCAGGTCTGCGATTTGGGTGGGTATTGAATTCGGAGAGCAATTATTTTTATGACTGAAAGTAATTATTTAATTGTTGTCTTAAAAAGAAAGTGGAAAGAAAATTATGCCTGGTATTTATGCTAAAAACTGATAATGAAGCTTTATTCAAACCTGTTGGAACACTGCAGGTTTACGACAAGTTGTAAGTTAAAAATGCGTAAGTAACTAAATATAGTAATTACAAGTAACTAAATTTACTCCAATAAAAATGCTTGAAATACAAAGATGCACTAAAATTTTGTGATTTAGTTCTTGCACAATCGATTACAAATACTATTAAAAATAATCACATTATAGACTAAATTACGTATAGGTATTAATTAAGTGAACTACTAAAGTTACATGCGATAAAACCTATTATTCTATGATAAAACACGAAGCTCGTTTTATTGGTAACTTAAATAACATACAAAATTATGAAGAAAATTATGAATTATAAAATTTAACTTAAAGAAACTTTCATGGTTATAAAGGAATTTGGGTAGAAATATATTGAATATATAATATTCATTATGATTTAAGAAAGAATATTAACAATGAAAGCAATTTTTTAGATAAAAACGTTATTCAGTAAAATTTGTGTGAACTTACGACTTAGGTTTGAAATTCAGCTTTATTTGCACTCAATTTATATATTTCAGAATTCAAAATGTAAGACAATATGTTCTATTTCAGAAGCAAATACTATAAATCGGCATATTATACTTGTGCATCAAGCTAAAAATCATATCCTTAAAAAAATTTTTTTTTTTAAATATAAAAGCAACATAAACTCCTTTCATTGTATAAGTATATATATTCCTACTTATACAACAGCATAATATACAAAAACTTCAGATGTACAAATATATAAAAGTGCATAAAACTTTCCAAAAATGTGTTTCAACAATCCATCTTTAAAATGTTTTCAATACATTAGAGTTATGTAAATATTTGCAAAATAATTATTTAATCTACCGAAAAATCACTTTTTACATTTAGCAACAAAATATTCATAAAGTCTATAACCTGTAGAAGCACATTGTTTTACGTTCTTTAAGCTCTAGTATGTAAAATAACTTTATATATATAAAAAGAATGAAGATACATAATTATGACTTGCCCAACGTAGGCTACTCAAAATATTTTATTTAATGAGAATATCGACGTTGCTTTATGTAAAAACTAAATAACGCATACATTTACATTAAACCTATGTTTTCTAAGCTCTCTATTCGTTATTTATATTTAAGCATTCACAACTTACAAACAAAATAAAATAAACTAAAAATAAAATGGACGTGGAGGAACCTACTCTTGACATAAAAATGCAAATAGTACAGCAAATATTATTAATGTACAGTATAAAATCAATTTCCAAAAATGACTTAATAATAAATGAGTCACGAATCACGATATGCTTATATCTACTGCCTTTATGTACCTTTACAGAAAAACATTATCCTTCTAAATAACTTTATTTTTAATTTAAATATTCTAACTAAATAATATAGACTTGACAGAAATAAAATTAATGCAATTTCCTAATAGTTTAAATTAGTTGATTTTTAGTCTGTTAAATTAATACCTACTTGAGTTCACATTAAATAATTATTATTTTGTTGTAATAATATTTCATTTGTCTTTGGTTATTTACTTAGGGATGAAAATATTTTAATTTAGTTTCTACTTTCTTGTAATTTGTAAATTTTCAGTTGTATGTAAAATAAACTCTGAATTATTAGTTTAGTTTAATTTTATTCTAACTCAGTATAATACATATAAAGTATACTTCCTTCCGTACGTACATAACGTATATATATGCCCCCTTATGTCCGTTATAGTAATACATAATATATTATATACTCTTTCAATACATATAACGGACGTAAATAGGGAGGTACGTTCCGAAATTGTAACTATATATATTTTAAGTATACCAAGACTTTTTATGATTATAAAGTCAAGGTAATCAGTAATCATTAATCAAGAACTGGCGTCCTTGAGCTCTGACACGCAATTCAGTAATAGAAAACAAATCCCAATCATTATGTACCAGAAGTTAGCTCTAAAGCGAATTAATATTTACTGCTTCTATACAAAACGCATTTATTTCGAAATTTCTTTTCCTTACGTCTATATAAATCATCTCAAACCATATAGCTGGTTAACTGAGGCCTTTTGTACAGTTATGAGACCTGCAATTTTGTTCTCCCATTAATGTATTTGGCACATTTTTATTGAAATAATATTATTCTGTAATGGTACACAAGGCAACAATGTTAATGTGAAACTTGACGTACGTAGGTACAATACTGTCTACGGATGCAGGATATAAAGCGGTTCGTGATAACAATGAAACTGCGTCCAAACTGATAGTTAGGAACATTTTAATATAAAACAAGAATCATATTATTATTACAAATTACTAAACCTAATAACATTGTTTTGTTATAAATTTTAAAAAGCACATTCGCAGTCTGTGGTATCACTATGGATTATTATTACAACGATCACTACGACATAACAACCGCTAAATCTCATCTGACTCCGACCGAATGGAGTCATAGTTGGACGTCTTGCTTCGTAGCATTCTAAGGAAGGAGCCCACTGCGAAAATTGTCCGTCTGTGTCTATGAAATATACCCTGATACAAGGCCTCCCTGAGTGCCTTCCTATCGTCTGCGATCACCGGCTGCGTGCTCAGAGTTACATCCGAATGTGCTCCAACCGATTTCTGGTGGCGGAGACTCCCATGTTTCTTTTCCAAAGACTTTTGATTCGGCAAACTCATCGTTGATTCTATCGAGGAGTTTTTTGTCTTTCTCAAGTTAAGTATTTTCTTACTTGACGATGACTCCGACGATGACCGGACTGGGGCCAGTTTGGATTTATGTAGAGGGTTGTTAGAGTTCTCCGGTTGGACCACTAAGTCAACCGATTTCTGACTTACGGCACTCGATCGTGTGAGAGTTCTTTGTGAGCTTGTTGGTTCAACTTTTGGTACTCTTTCCTCCTTCGGCATCGGGTGCTCTGGTTCTATAGCGATCATTCTGGTCCAATAGATTCAACAAGTGATAAAACTCGTTCCAACAATGTAGCAAATGAATTGGATGACACAATAAAGTTACATCATCGGCGGGCGCGCCTCATCAGGACTCTCAATAGAGGGAACGGCGAGATGAATGACTACGTCGTTATTGTTAGGTTTGCCAAACTCACTGCGGCCTTCGCAACAATTAGTGAATGTTATTATCGGCACCTTTGCATCGCATTCGATCTGGACAGTATTCAAGTCCTCCACCAAGCGATCTATATTTGCACTGTTCTTTATATTTCGATCATCGGAGTGTGCACTCATAATCGGCGAGAGCCATTCCTTGCTGTCGACTTTTTCCACTTCAGGCGAGGGACCGAGGTCGTCACGAAAGGTCGGTGATACGCCCTCTCCGTTTATGTGTAAACTAATTAATCCAGCCAAATTAACACTAAAGTTGCTACGCGTAGTCGCAGCCCCACCCTCCGTCTGCGCCGCTTCAGTTATGATACGATCGGTGATTGTTTCAAATTCCTTCTGCAGCGTCGGATCGTCTTCGTAAAACTCGGTGAGTCCTTGGATATCTTCGAACCAGTCGCTATCTAGTAAGCTCGTCGGGGATTTCTTGTTTTGTTCGGCCGCTTCTTGGCGGTAGCGGTCGACGAGTTGCTGTACGGATTCCTCGTGCTGACGGAAGAGGGTGTGGTAAGCCTGGCTTACTGCACGTAAGGAATAAGTGGACCTAGGTCGCGGCAGTACCGCAGCCGAGGGGGTGTGTACGGCTACACTCCCACGCCACACGTGTCGTCGAGCGCGCTCTCTTAGTATTGCATTAGAATTAAGAATCCTTTCAAAGTCCGACACTTGCTCGGCTTCGCTGATCTGCAACAGCAACTTGTTCTCCGTCTCTCTCCCGCACGCGGTGTGACACAGCTTCCTCTCGATACCCTGTTTGAGATAAGACTTAGTTCTATTATCGATTCTTTTAGAGCTACTTACATTACGCTTGGAGGTTGGATGCGTATAGTTATCCGCGTATGTCATTGGTATTGAAAGCGTTTGGACGGAGATCGCGCATGGTACTTTCTCGACAACTTTTCTTTTGACCTCTTTCACGATTACGCTAGGTTTGGAATGGCGTTTAGGTTCGTCTGCCGCAGGTCGCCTATGGACATAATGTTTATCAGAGAACCGTGAACGAATAGCATCAGCACTACGGATACTTCGGCCATATTCAGATTTCGGGCGTTCCGCTAAGCAAACACTCTTTGCCCTCAAAGGGATTTCGGATTTATTTTTTGAAGCCAGATTGATGAAGTAAGAAAATTTAAATATATGCAGGAAGCGTCACGAGCGAGCAGCGGTCGAGATCAGACTGTCAGCAAATCATGCACTACATTCTTCGAAAATTGTATGGAGTGAGCTTAAAAAGTAGGTAATTTATCGTGTAGCGTGCTGTGGTCGATCGATTGTATTCGTCGGAATGGCTGTCTCGCAGAGATCGGCCTGATGCCGTTTGCAGACCAAAAGCTAAGCTAAGACAGTTATAGCTTAGCTTGAAGTAACTTTTCATGCCTATACCTACAGCCCGCAGACTATGCAAACTAATATTTATTAAACTGTATAAAATATATTGTTAAGCTAAGTTAGTTGCGTAGGCCGATATGAATATATGCGATCTAAGCTATGCCCCTCCTGCCTCCCTGCTCTCATACTCCTGCCTGCCTCTTGCCACACCCTTATCCATCAGTGTTGTTGATTGTCTTGCCAAACACTGACTTAGCTTTCGCTAAGTTGTTAATGGACACACAAGGAAGTTCTAGTTTATCTATAGCGGGCTTAGCTTAATTGCTTTTACTTTTCCACTACATATGTGTGTCAAATTTAGGATCGCTATCGCTGATTTTCAAAGCTTAGCTCTGAGGGATAATGGTTTAGCGAAGCTAAGTTTTCAACATATTAGTTGAAACGAGGGATGCGAGCTAAGGAAGTTAGGGAAATTTATGTTATCTATGGTTGCGCGAGTAGCGTAGCTATAGGAGCTGATTAGATGACGTACTAGTAGTTTGCTTGCGTTGTGTATTTTCATAGCACATCTTACCCAGTCAGATATAGTACCACTAAGTTTTGGCGGATTTAGACTCATAGTTTAGTAGCATATCTTTAGCCACGCTCACCCATTATCTACATCGCACATATCTGGTTGAAAGGCAGCGTTAGCTTAGCTTCAGCATAGCTTAGCTCTCGGTCTGCAACCTTATCGCCAAATGTACGCTGAGCGGTCCCGCATCAGTTTACGATATCACAAGTTTCCGTGAGACGTGAACTTTATGCTTTCTTTTTATCTAAAGCTTCTCAAGCCATGCCTTTAACATAATATTTGAGTCACGGCATGATTCAATATCGGATAATAAAAAGTTTTTTTATCTTTTGTTTACTTGGAGCATTTATTTGCTTGTTTTCAAGAGATATTTATACGTTCTGCTATCAACTATTATTCTAAATTAACTTACTATACTCAAACAATAAACAATGAAAGAAATCTAAAATAAGAAAGAATAAATAATCAGCAATCGTATGAAAGTGCCTATTAGTTTTAGTCGAATACGATTAAGTATGTATATCAATAAGTTTTAGTTTCAGTGTAGGCTAATTAAAGTTCATGGGCGTATGTAGTTGTACCATCTTACTAATATTATAAATGCGAAAGTGTGTTTGTTGGTTTATCCTTCAACCACGCCGCAACGGAGCAACGGATTGACGTGATTTTTGGCATGGATAATGGGTATAGTTGAGGACCTGGATAGTGACATAGGCTACTTTTTATCACGGAAAGTAAAAGAGTTCCCGAGAAAATAAAAAAACTTAAACCACGCGGACAAAGTCGCGGGCATCAGCTAGTAAGCCTATAAATACTAAAAATAGAAAACAATAAGCTAAAACTATAGTTTTATTCCTTTACTTGTCAATTCTCTTTATTCTTTATTCTTTTTATTCTTTTGCTCGTAAATTCGTGAAGTAGGTACCTAAGCAATAATAGTCAATCAGTAAACTAATTGATTTAGTTTTAGCCGATTCATTAGTATGATTACGGGAAAAGGCACCTGACCTTTTCCTGTAAAGCTAGTTACTGATTTAATTATCATCGATCGCTCAATAGGTTGGTATTCCACAACAAAGGTTTAACTTCGAAAACATTTTACTACGTCGGCCTCTGTTACGCATTTCATGTGAACGGGTTGTTTGTATGCAGGAGGAAACAAAAACTAAAGTTCAATACCAAAATAGCATATATATAGGTACACTCAATAGGTAGGTACTTAATTTATTTATTACTTATAGGACATAATATAGATGTCGCTTATGTTACTTCATGTTTTGACTCTATTACCGGTTCGGAAAACAAATCCTACTGAGAAGAGCCGGCAAGAAAGAGTATATTAAACATGTAGTGTAAGTTATTTTAATATCCAGTTACGTTTACGTATTGGGTTTAAAAATAATATGCTGATTTAAAATGAATTTTAAAATAGTTTTTAGGTTGCTGCGAAGGAATCGATGGGGTTTAATCGATTTAAGAATTTCGATTAAGGTTTAATTTATAATTTAGTTTGTTTCCATGTGCGTTTTTGAGAATTTAGTTTCAAGTTAGATTTAAGTTTATTTAATATTTATTTATTGTAGTGTTATGTGTATTTAATAAATCTTGACATTTATAAACTTGTGTTCATTTAATAAATGACAAGATTTATAAGTTTCATTAACAAAAAATAAATAGTAACATTTTTACTCACAAATTCAATGAATAGGTTTAAAGACCAACAACTTCTCTCTATTATCGAAAATTTTAAAGTTGCTTATATGGATTGCTCTAAAGCTCTTCAGTAAACTTTCGCAACACTTTACTTTGATGGAAAGTAAATTAAAAGTTCACCAAACCGCGATCGAGCGCTAGTTTTCGTATTCACTCAAAAATCGCAGAAATTACAGAAATTAAAATCAATCTATGTCAGTTGGCTGCAGTTTTTAGTTCCACGGCAATTCTGCAACTTGGCTGAGAGCCAAGAAATCGTAAATAAAAAATACAGGGTGTTCTGTTAACTTCAGACAGTAATTTTAAGTATTAACATTACAATGTACTTATTACATTAGGTGTAAATACGTCATATTAGGTATGTGATGTGTGGTAGAGTCTTGACGTATCATAAGTGACACAAGTTGTCCTATGTGAAATAAATAAATCATTTATGTCGAGGCTAAGTATAGGTAAAAGACAGACAATATATATAGACAATAGAGTCATAAAAAACTAGCTGATGTCGCGACTTCGTCTACGTGGCTTAAGTTTCTTTTCAAATTCTCGCAGGAACTTCTTAATTTGCCGAGATAAAAAGCCTATGTCCTTCCCCAAAACACAACCTATGTCTTTAACACCGAGTATGGTTGTATGGTCTGTGGTCTGTACTCTGTACATGCCGAATAATTACTTTTATAGGCTAGGTGGATCGAGGTTTTTTGGTTCCCGCGGGAACTACATAATTTTCCGGGATAAAAAGTAGCTTATGTGCTATACCAGACTATAATCTATCTCTGTGCCAAATTTCAGCCAAATCCGTTCAGCCGTTGGGGCGTGATTGAGTAACAAACATCCATACATGCATACATCCATCCATCCAAACTTTCGCATTTATAATATTTATTTGATTTGATGGTTACATTATTGCAATTTTCGTAGGGATCTCTAGTTATTTTTTTTCAAAATAAAATACAGCCCATGTTACTCGCTGATAATGTAGCTTTCTACCTATACTTAGGTGAAAGAATTCTTAAAATCGGTCAGGTAGTTTTTAAGTTTATCCATTACGACAGACCTACAACAACTTATCTTTTCTCTTTATAATTAATATATTACTAGATGATGCCCGCGACTTCGTCCGCGTGGATTAAAGTTATTTGATTCCCTCGGGAACTCTTCAATTTTCCGGGATAAAAAGTAGCTTATGTCCTTCCCCGGGTATAAAACTATCCCTGTACCAAATTTTATCATAATTGGTTGAAGGGGTAATCTTTTTTGATTCCCGCGGGAACTCTTGAAATTTCCGGGATAAAAAGTAGCCTATAGTCCTTCCCCGGGTATCAAACTATCCCTGTGCCAAATTTCATCAAAATCGGTTGAACAGATGGGCCGTGAAAGCGTAGCAGACAGACAGACACACTTTCGCAATTTTTAAGTATGGATTAGCTTAGAGCGACAATTAAATATATAAATTTAATATAAAAAATGATTAAATTAATTACTTCAAGATGTACAAGAATACGAACATCCTTTGTTTCAAAGAAAAGTATTTTCGATTTACGTAATCTATCAATAGATTGAACCCCGCTATTTAAAGCCGGTTATTATTATTAAGTATAAAAAATTTAATTAGGAATTAGGCTATAAAAAAACACTCAAATTTTTGTTTATTAAAAGTAGTTAAGTTTTAATTAGGTAGGTATCTACTTCTACTTTTAATAATCAGTTTTTAAAAAAAGTCGTCCCATCGATTTGTCTGTCTGTATGCTCTCAAGATCAATCGTATTCATTTTAATACGGTTTTACCAATAGATAGACAGATTCTTCGAAAACGTGCACATGGTTTACAGGTTTTAGGTTTAAAAAAATATGGTTAGTTTATTTTCCGGGTTAAAAGACCTGCTTTTTATCCTAAAAATAAAAGAGTTCTAAGACCTGCCGTATTGTCTTTTTTTTTTCAAAAAATGTAGAGCCCGCGTCATTTGGGATGATACGCAAGGATTCCAACGAAACCATACATCCAAATGTGTATTTGCATTTAGAAGTTATGGTGGAATATATAAAATTACACACATACATGAACTCAACTCTCAAAACATTACAATCCTTTTTTGGGGCAGTCCTGTAAAAATCACGTCGATCTGTCGCTCCGTTGCGGTGTAATTGAAGGACAATCAAACACACATTCGCATTTATAACATTGGGACGTATCACTAGAAGGTACCTAAATAAATAATAAAATCTCCCAGCAAGACATCAATAATGAAACCGTAGGTATTATTTTCCTAATGACAAGTCAAAATATTTATATAGGAAAATTTCGGATAAGTAGTTAAGTAGTCTAAATATTTTAAGTCGCATAGCCAATTAAGAAGACGGGGCCACGAACTTGTCGCAAAAGCGACAGCGTTTTAATCTGATTAAAATATTATAGTAGGGGCGACAAAATCATACTAATACTAATATATTATAAATGCGAAAGTGTGGTTGTTTGTTGGTTTATTGGTTTATTGGTTTGTCCTTCAATCACGCCGCAACGGAGCAACGGACGGACGATATTTTTGGCATGGGTAACGGGTATAGTTAAAGACCTAGAGTGACATATAAGCTGCTTTTCATCCCGGAAAATTAAGTAGATCCCACGGGAATCAAAAATAAATAAACCACGTGGACGAAGTCGCGGCTATCAGCTAGTAGAAAATATTTACAGAAAAACTCAATATGTACCTATTTATAACGTAGAAGGACTTGGGATTTGGGCAGCGGGTACCCATTATTAAACTAGCAAATTCTCTGCCATTGTTTATCTGCTATAACTAGCTGATGCCTACGATTACGTCCGCGTGGTTTAAGTTTCTTTGATTCCCTCGGGAACTTCTTAATTTTCCGGGATAAAAAGTAGCCTATGTCACTCTCGAGGTCCTCGACTATACCCATGTCAAAAATCACGTCGATCCGTTGCTCCGTTGCGGCGTGATTGAAGGACAAACCAACAAACAAATAAACCAACAAACAAACTCACTTTCGCATTTATAATATTAGTATGATTAATACATGCAGGCAGGACGAAAACGTTCAGAAAGAACACTCCCCGTTGTAGAGTCGATAGAAAACGCAAAGAGAAAATATGACGTCTCTTTGGTGCTCTACACTCCAATGAGTAAGTCATTTTGTATTTTTTTTTTAATCCCACTACAAGCTAGCCCTTAACTGCGATCTTAGGTACCTGAGGTGCGATTACGTAAGAATTGTCGATCAAATCGTCTAAGTTCGGCTTCAAAGTAAAATAAACTATAACAGCATTGTATTAGAGCTCAATTTCGTGTATCCATTCTCATACGTTTAGGGTATCGTACTATATATTCCCAGGACTTCGCCATACGCAGTCAAACATGCTAACCAATAGACCAATGAGAAAGTCCCGCCGCCTAAACCGCTAACTCAACAGTACTGTGGCCCAGGGTAAGACCTGTCGAATGTGTTTCGGGCTGGGTATTGTTTGTCCAACAAGCGTCTCTAATTGGCGATTTTACGCATCAATTTCATTGTATTACGTAACAAATAGACACTGTACCCGTATGTAACGTATACCTACAGTTTCGTTTTAATTGTTCTGTGTACATCACATATTATATATCAAATCAAAGAATGTTTATTTCAAATTGGTACCTACGCTTTTTCAACGTCTATTATATAAATTATAAGACGTGATGCTGATAATTAACTACAGTATCTTTAAATTAAAGCTACGAGGGTTCCAAACGTGCCCAGGTCTGAGAAGAGCCCACAACAAACTCCGCCGAGGCAACGACTTATTACAAAATAGAGCCGATTTTTTTTTATTATCACCGCCAGATCTCTGCCACCCAATGCTAAGCACGGTTTAGCAAGTCTCTCAGTTTAAGTTATAGTCCAACAAACTAGCCAAGTGTGGATTGGCAGACTAACTTCACACACCTTCGAGAACATTATGGAAAGCTCTCAGGCATGCGGGGTATTCCTTGCGATGTTTTCCTTCGACGTTATACCAAGCGATTTAAATATTATTAAATGATAAATCTGAAAAACGGTGCAGAAAAGTTAAAGGTACAGTCGACCTCAAAAGTCATCAAAAATCTACATAGATGAAAAACAAGATCGCCGAGTCGAGGCGATTATCATATTTTTTTTTAAATTTCCGTACGTCTTTCTGTCCGTCCGTCTGTGACTTATCAAGTTCAGCAATCGGCTAGCAGTTCTTTAGCTACATACTTTTGGCTTCGAGCACAAAGACGCAAGAGGTAGCCTCTGAGATAACTAACTATCAAGTATCAACAGAATATAAAGCTGGGATATTATGACGACATGTGCATACGAGCAATATACTTAGCGTGTTAGTACAATTCTTATTTTTGTCTGCGCCTGCGTCCCACATCAATAAAAAGATTCCACATTCCAGCGCGGACTCGTTTACGTGTGGTCGTAAATATGACGAGTTAGCAGCTTCCAACATGCTTTGCCCGTCTATCTCAACATCGAATATCATCATCATCATCATTCGGCTAGATTCGACTACGGATTCGATTCCCGAGTCGGGCCATAATAGATTATTCGGGTTTTCTGACAAGGAATTCTCAATACCAGCCCGGAGTTAGGAAGTTGGCGTGCCTCGGAAAGCACACGTAAAGCCGTCGGTCTTGCGCCTGATCTCTCTCCGGTCTTGTCAGATTGTCTAGGCGCCACCACACGCTGTCCTCAGCCTTCCTAATCCAGTTCCCGCCACTCTATATGCCAATTGTAACTACTCCAAAATAAATAGATAAAAGCTCATTTCAATCCGTCCGAATCGAATCCGTGTTGGATTTAAGTTTTTACTAAGAAATCTAGACATCCTCAGCCTTGGGATTTTTTCTAACATTGGGATTTTTCCTAACAAAGTCATTATATCCAAACATGTTTCTATTTGATGTCGAGGAATACCTAAGCACAGAATATTGAAATTTTAAAGTTATTTTATATTTTTGGTTTTCAATTAATAGTATAAAAACCGGTCAAGTGCGATTCAGACTCACGCATAAAGGGTTCCGTACCACTTACAAATTATTTTGGTAAATAACAAGAAAGATGTCATAGTAACACGTAATTAGTTGTGGAATAACTGGCTTAGGTACATATAGCGATAAACTGGTAGCGCCTGACAAACAATTCAACACTTGTGCTGTGAAACCTTGATTCTTGATTGATTATTGGCGAGCGTCAAAAAATGCGGCATATAAACGGCCGCAGTGACCGTATCTCAACCTTTTGCCTTGACCTAGAAGCTTGATTTTTATACAGCTCCAAGGGACTGTAGATTTAAGAATTTAAATTAATTTCAAATTGATAAAACAAACGCGTTCCCGACAAAAAGGTTGTTAAGACAGACAGACAGAAAACGAAGTGATCCTATTTAAAGGGTTCCTTTTTCCTCTTGAAATACGGAACCCTAAAGAGACCATAATGACCATTTTTTTGCTATTTGCGGCAAACTAATTAGAACCCTAATAGAACTTAACCACCGTGAAAGAGGCCTTAAAAGTAAATATCGTTCTTACGTAGAAAATTATTATTTACATAGAAAAAATAACGTTAGAACGTAGTTCCATGTGCGACGTAGCAGCATCGCTACGCAGTGTTTTCTTTTTCCACGCCACGCTTGGAGAAATTGGCGGTTTCTAGGACAGAAGAAAAAGATGGACGATTGCTTTTGCTCAATGAAGTTATTTTCAACTTTTCAACCACATTTTAAGGATACCAGTCGTTGTAAATTTGTTTATTTATGGGTAACAATTACCTTAGCATTATTTTTTAAACTAAGTAACATATGGAAATAAAATTCACCTTCTTGTCTATGAAAACAATAATTCCACCTTTCCCAAACGGACTGTTTTAGACGATGATTTTAAATAAAAATAAAATTTTTAAAGAAATCTAAGTTTGATAAAATTATTTCTTCCTAAAGATTTTTTAAAAAAAAACCGGCCAAGTGCGAGTCGGACTCGCGCACCGAGGGTTCCGTACAAACCTGTAGTAAGTTTTAAATTAAATGTTTTTTTAAAATATTTGAGTTGATTGAATGAAAGGTAAATTGCGATTTACGATTAATGACGTATTAAAAAAAACTACTTACTTGATCTCGTTCAAACCAATTTTTGGTGGTAGTTTGCATGGTAATGTACAACATATATTTTTTTTAGTTTTATCATTCTCTTATTTTAGAAGTTACGGGGGGGGGGACACACATTTTACCACTTTGGAAGTGTCTCTCGCGCAAACTATTCAGTTTAGAAAAAAATGATATTACAAACCTCAATATCATTTTTGAAGACCTATCCATAGATACCCCACACCTATGGGTTAGATGAAAAAAAAATTTTTGAGTTTCAGTTCTAAGTATGGGGAACCCCAAAATTTATTGTTTTTTTTCTATTTTTGTAAGAAAATCTTAATGCGGTTTACAGAATACATCTACTTACCAAGTTTCAACAGTATAGCTCTTATAGTTTCGGAAAAAAGTGGCTGTGACATACGGACGGACAGACAGACAGACAGACATGACAAATCTATAAGGGTTCCGTTTTTGCCAAATTTGGCTACGGAACCCTAAAAATAATAATTTTACTTACTAGTAAAACCTACTTACCTGCGTACCTACTTTTAGTAGGTACTTTTTATAAAATTACTTACATGTAATCTGAATAAGTGATTTTATTGTCAAAATGGAGATTTTAATTCAAAACAAATTCAAAATTCAAATGATTTTTATTCAAATATACTTTTACAAGTACTTACTTTTGATTTTGAATCGTCGAGTGAATCTACCACTGGTTCGGAATGCCATTCCTACCGAGAAGAACCAGCAAGAAACTCGGCGGTTGCTCTTAATAATATGTTTTAAAAAAATATTTCGATTATTTACTTAAATATAATTTTATTTTATGTTTGAATTTAATCGTTTTTATTATTCTTAAGGTTCTTTTACATCAATGTGTAATCAATAATATTGTACTTAATAGTTTTAGGTAAGTTCAGGTAAGCTCAGTTGAGTACCTAGGTATACTTACAGTACGTACTAACAGTATTACTTGTTATTAATAAAGTAGGTAGATAAGAACCTAGTAAGTAACAATTAAATAATAGGAAATAAGAATCGAAATAGAATAATCTATTACGATTTATGGATACTTCGAGAATGAATAAATTATCAAAGCTTGAACAGTAATTATTTATGGCTATATTCGTAATTTAAACCCGTTGGGACCTCTAAGCGGATTCCCAATTCTATGGAATCTATCAACAAAATATTTATTTTAGATAGCTAATCTATATCAAAAAGAAAAAGAAAAGAAAATCTTAGGGTGTAGACATTCTACAGTAGTCTCAACCGTAAATAGAGCTAAGAAATTTATGGAAACCCTACGGAACCATACACGCTAATGACTATGACTATGCAAATAATGTGTACCAGGCACGGATTATTTTTCGACCACCAAAACTTCTTCCGTAAACATAAACATTGCGACATCCAACCTTCACGCGAAAACAGTCTATTTTTTTTCAACCAGATTTTATTTTACCGCCTCATAAATAATAATTAAACATTACAAGCACAAATAGAAATAAAATCACGGCAAATATATTTCTACATTGTAAAATAAACAATGCATAATTTAATTTATACTAGGGTTTAATAACTGACCTAGTTACTTACTTGGGATCGATGGGTATTTAAAATGTTAAACGTCTTATTTTATGTGAGGTTCTTTTATATCAACACTTCGAAAGGCACTGTTTTTTTTTTTTAAATCACACTACACGTTTATTCTCTTTTACAAATTTAGCGTCGAAAATCAATAACTCCGCCAAAGAAGACTGTTGGTAAAAGAAAATCGCTACGGACTAGCTTGCCCATTCAATACTGAGAGAAGACATGCGTAGTTCCGAGACACAGGCCCACAGAGTGCCGGAGGACTGGCGAGGACACTCGGCGACGTGGAGCGCGGGAAAATTGACGTTTTTTTTTTTAAACTAGTAGCACGCCACGGCTACGCGTATGTAACCAAAGTATTCACCTTCCAAATATTTTCGGGTGGGTATTTTGACGAATACCATCACAGTATATTTAATTAAACTTTTAAATATTAAGGTATATATTATGTAAGTACATACATAGCTTCTCGAAGAATTCTTCAATGCATTGGTGAAAGCCGAATGAAAATCTATTTCAAAGTGTTATTAGTTCCTGATTATGAAGCACAGAGAGACAATTTCGGCGGAGGGATTTTTTTAATCCATACTAATCCATACTAATATTATAAATGCGAAAGTGTGTCTGTCTGCCTGTCTGTCTGTCTGCTACGCTTTCACGGCCCATCTGTTCAACCGATTTTGATGAAATTTGGTACAGGGATAGGTTATATCCCGGGGAAGGACATAGGCTACTTTTTATCCCGGAAAATTCAAGATTTACCGCGGGAATCAAAAAATTTATCTGTTCAACCGATTTTAATTAAATTTGGTACAGGGGTAGGTTGTATCCCGCGGAGGACATAGGCTACTTTTTATCCCGGAAAATTAAAGAGTTCCCGCGGGAATCGAAAAAACTTGGTCCACGCGGACGAAGTCGCGGGAATCATCTAGTACTTAATAACTAGATGGTGTCCGCGACTGCGACTTCGCCCGCGCGAATTTAGCTTTTTTTTATTCCCGCAGGATCTCTTTGATTTATAATGAATATAAAGCATATTATGTCCTTCCCCGGGGTGTAACCTATCACCATACAAAATTTCATTAAAATCGGTCAAAAAAGTGGGCTGTTAAAGCGTAGCAGACAGACAGACGGACGGACAGACAGAAAGACACACTTTCGCATTTATGATTTTAGTATGGATTGTGGAGTGATATACAACTTACAAGTTAAATGATAAATTGTATATACTGCATATATGTAGAGGCTATTGCCTGATAAGAGAAGCAATATAGTAAATATTTAGTAAATAACAATATGTAAGTATATAATGAACTTTATAAATTGTTGATTTTGATAGCGTTTAAATGCGCACTAAGTATTTACGTAATTTGTAAACAAATTAAGATTAGGTACCTATTAAATATCTGGTTGTACTTGTAGGTACCTAAAGTCACTATCTTCATTTCACGACCTCCCTGATGGCGTATCGGTTAATTTAAGCTGTTATAATTTATTATGTCGGTAACAGTTTCGGTTCCCGGCAAAGGCAAATCAGGGATTGATTATCATACTTACTAATATTATAAATGCGAAAATGTGTTTGTTGGTTTGTCCTTCAATCACGCCGCAACAGAGCAACGGATCGACGTGATTTTTGACATGGGTAATATAGTTGAGCTGGAGAGTGACATAGGCTAGTCGCGGGCATCAGCTAGTGAATTATAAATTATATATTGTCGCGTAACTAGGCGAATTTACGTGTAACTAGGTAAACAACCATTGACAAGTATAATTATCAGTCAAAAGTAACGTTCTACGACAAGTCAGCTGTCTAGTGACAGAGATAAGGAAAGAATGGGTTTGGCAATTGAGAAAAAGGGACAGAATGGTGTTAATGTTTTTATTGGGGATTTAGGCAGTAACACCTCTTTTGAAATGTTACCGGTCAACTGAAATTAAGAAGAAATCATGTGGTATTTGAATTTAAACAGTTTTCTATTCTGGAATATTGGCCTGAGGGGTATAAATAGGCGCTTTGTCCAGACATAAATCGAGTTATAAATCAGCAGTCAGTGAAGCGACAACATCAAGATGAAGGAAGAAGTCGTGACAAGAGAAGATTATTGTAAAGGGTACCAGTTGCCCTCAACTATGTAAGATCAATAAATTATTGTGACACATACAGCATCTCTCTCCGTTAACATAACCCCAGCCCGTAACAATATTTTGTCTGGTTTGAGGCTTCATCGGTTGCGATGATCCTTTGCGCAAAAAACGAGCCAGCCCTTCAGTCACCAGCACCGAGTAGTAAACCTAGTCACCAGATAGGGCAACGCCATGAAATATCACGCATTTTTTTCTTCATCACGCATCATTCATTTTTCACGCATCAACACTGGATTAACAATTTATTACAAACCAAAGTATAAAAGAACCTAAAAGTTCTAACTAACTCGACCAAATGCATGAAATCTTATGATGTCTTTAATGCCTGGCCTGCAGACTAGATTTTTTACCATTTTAATGATGGGATGAGTTTCTGAACAGTTGATGTAGAATTTTAGTAGGTACCTATATTTCGATGTTCTGAACAATTAAATTTAGACATGGTAATCCAGTGTTCTAAATTCATAACACTTTTTCTCGCCGTGTGAGCAAAGTCAACTTTTCTTTACTGGTTATAAGCTATAAAGGCGCTCTTTTCGAGCTTGCGAGGGCGTGGTGGTTCAAAACTTTTTACATTTGAATTTTGACTGTTTATCGCAGTTAAAAGTTGTTTTGACCGGTAATACACTTATAGGTAAGTTCGTAAACATTTCCGAAGTGCGTTCATTTTTCAATTCAATTCAATTCAATTTATTTTAAACATGTAGGACATACAGGTGTCTCTTATGCTACGTCATGTTTTGACTCTACCACCGGTTCGGGAAGCAGCTTCTGCCGAGAAGAGCCGGCAAGAAACTTAGCAGCAGCAACTTTAGATTTTAGACGAACTCTACCAATTGTGTAGTCAATAAAGCCAACAAATAAATTCATTCAGTGGAAGGTAAAATGACTTGTTATAATTTGCACCTTTTAGAACTGAAAATAACGCGGAAATATAAAGATAAAAATTGCTACCCGTATATTCGTCACAGAAATGCCACAGCAATCTTCCCCATATATAATACTTATTTATTTATATTGGACTCCATTAGGGTTGCCGCCTGCCACCTGGAAAATATATAAAGACTCGACGAATATAATATACCTATTACTCACTAACTGATTGATTGATCAACGCCTTCCGATCTTGAGCGATTGTTGAATTTCAAATCAAATCAAATCAAATTTTTTTATTCATTTAACAAGTGCTCTTGAATAGTCGAGTGAATCTACCACTGTATTATTAGGAGATAACCGTACTTTTGGTAAATATCGCTAGGAAGACTAATTCAGTATTTGTTGCATGTACTGCAACACATACTACTGCAAGACATATAAGTGATGGTCTGCCCGCAAGCGGCTGGGGAAGTGGCTACTTATCGCCGATCAAAGACGAGTTATTGTTACCAAAAAAGAACAATAACCAGGAAGGCTGATTGGCTGGCGAATATTACTTATTTTCTTATTCTTAACTTTGTATCCTACCACTTACATCACTTATATCACTTCCTACCATTTTAAAAAGATAAGCAACTTTTATTTTTTGGACTCCATTTAGTTTAAATATCAATATATACACTGGAAACATGATTTGGCAACCCTACCTTCAACCCCATAAGTGCAAAAAATCACAAAGCCAACTAGGTCAACGCCCTGAGGTAACCCTGACAAATCAAACAGAGCCTTCATTTCTATGCCTTAACTTGGAATCCCAACCTTTTTTATCGTCAGGGTTTTACCTACAACCTGACCTATCTTAGGATTCCTTAGTCACGTACTGAAAACGCGTGTGGAAAATATAGTAGCGGATTATGTAAGGGAGGTTAGTACGCTTGCTGGTCCCAGGTTCGATTTTAAAGGTGATTTTTACTTCCGACCGAATTTCGAATTCTTCCGCCAATTTCCACAAAGAAAAGCCATCTGCGCGAGAGATATTACAGGCTCTCTATTTTGTTTTACTTTGAAAGTCCTATGGGTAGGCAATGCGACTCGACCGGAGAGGGATCAGATTAGGCGCAGGACTGATATCGACGCACTTGCTCTACGAGGTACAGGGGTGCCTGTCTGTCGGTTTTTTTTTTTATCCACTACAAGTTAGCCCTTGACTGCGATCTCACCTGATGGTAAGTGATGATGCAGTCTAAGATGGTAGCGGGCTAACCTGTTAGGGGCATGGCAGTTATATTAAACCCATACCCCTGTTCGGTTTCTACACGGCATCGTACCGGAACGCTCAATCGCTTGGCGGCACGTCTTTGCCGGTAGGGTGGTAACTAGCCACGGCCGAAGCCTCCCACCAGGCCAGACCAGGGAAAATTCACAAATTATAAATTCCCAAATTGACCCTGCCGGGGATCGAACCCGGGACCTCCGCACGTTAAGGCAACAGCGCTACACACTGCGCCACGGAGGTCGTCAAAAATATATAAAGTATTCTATAATCTACAGGATATATTTCAGTGAGTGTGCCCAAGAGCTTATTGATCTTGTTCCTCCTTCACCGTTCTACTATATCTGCATGCGTATATAGACGAGATTTCACGGACGCGTACGAAGCGATTTGCTTCCTCGTTTCTAATTCAAACCACTAAGATATGGAACGCCCTTCCGGCTTCCGTTATTGTATCTTCAAATCAAGAGTGAATAGCATCTTCAGAGTGAACAAGCACGCTCTACCTTAGATTCGGCCTGGGGTAGAGGCTAGAGCGTAGCTTAGCTATTACCAAGCCACCAAGTCTGATTGCAGCTAAGCGCTTGTCTATAATTTCAAAAGAAAATCGTAGCCCGCGGAAAATGAATATCTGCATGCCCTCGCTGCGCTCATCCATACCTATACTATCGGGTGTAAATGTGTTAGTATACGTAATAGGTACCTCTCGTTCGAAAAAATTTCTACCACACTCATAGTCAGCCTGGAGGGGTTACTGCCATGACTTAAAGTAGTATTAAGTACTTCTAAATGGCAGTTTTATGTCACGTACCTTGACATCCCTTAAATAAAGATTATAATTGTAAAACACGAACGTCAATAGGTAATATTAAAACAATACGGATTACAGATTACGGTAGTATGCCCGGTCAGAAAAACATATTGTCATGTATGTAATTGCAATATTTATATTTCACTCATATATTATCAGGGATTGTTTAGCAAATAGATAAGATAGTTAAAATAAATGTTTGTACTGTGATTACTTCATATGTAGATAACCTCTACAGAACCATAGGAAGCCTGAAAGGTGTACATGAGGTTGATACTTGTGTCAATATTTAGGAATGCAGGTTTGAGCCTCCCTGGCGCAGTGTTGAGCTTTGTGTTCTTATAGCTGGTTCGATTACCGGCAGGATCAATTTGGGAATTTTAATTTCTGAATTTTCGATGGTCTTGTCTGGTGGGAGGCTTCGGCTGTGGCTAGTTACCATCCTACCGACAAAGACGTGCCGCCAAGCGATTAAGCGTAGTTAATATATCTGCCATACCCCTAACAGGTTAGCCCGCTACCATCTTACACTGCATCATCACTTACCATCAGGTGAAATCGCAGTCAAGGGCTAACTTGTAGGTAGTAGGTAGGTATGTAGCATCACCCTACCTATAGGTAGGTAGGTACCAATTTAATCATTGACGTTATTTGCCCCGCGTTGATTGAACTCAAAGCACCTCGATTGCTCTGCAAATACCTACCGGCCGATGTTATTTCATATGTAGGTTGTTGTTTATTCGGGATTTTCTGTTAAATTGACTATACAGGCACCTATACCTAGCTAGTTTTAAAGCTCTTGCTAGTTCTTCTCAGTAGGAATGGCATTTCAAACGAACTATAGCAACGAACACCGAAATATAGCCACGGCAAACCTCCCACGAGGCTAGACCAGAGAAAATTCAGAAATTATAAATTGCCAAATTGAGCCTGCCGGGGGATCGAACCCGGGACCTCCCAGGTTAAGAAAACAGCACTCAACACTGTGCCAGGGAGGTCGTCAGTCAAGTAATCTTACTAATATTATGAATGCGAAAGTTTGGATGGATGTATGGATGTATGGATGTTTGTTACTCAATCACGCCCCAACGGCTGAACGGATCTGGCTGAAATTTGGCACAGGGATAGATTATAGTCTGGAATAGCACATTAAGGCTACTTTTTATCCCGGAAAATTAAAGAGTTCCCGCGGGAACCAAAAAACCTCAAACCACGCAGACGAAGTCGCGGGCATTCGCTAGTTTATACATAAAAGGAAAAAGTGACTGATTGTCCGATTAATCAAGGCACAGCTCGAAGCAGCTCGAATCGGGCTGAAATTGGCATGCAGATAGCTAGCTACTATGACGTAGACATCCGATAAGAAAGGATTTTTGAAAATTCAATGCCTAAGAGGATAAAATAGGGGTTTGAAATTTGAGTAGTCCATGTGGACTAAGTCGCGGGCAGTCTACTGTGTCGAAGCAAGTTTACGGGAAGTACCCTGTAGGTTTGATTCCCTTGCGAGTGTCGAATATTTTATACAAGTTTATAATTAATAAAAATATTTTTATTATATCTATGATGTAACAAAAAAATTATGCTTTTCGCAATTATTCCTATATTTGTACTTCATGGCGTTGTTTCGTACCAAATTTCAATTAAGATTCTGAGTTCACGGGAAGTACCCTGTAGGTTTTGATTCCCTTGCGAGTGTCGAAAATTTGCAGCATAAACGGCTGTATCTTTTAATTGCGTTTGCTTAGAAGCTTGATTTTTTCACAGCTCCAAGGGACTGTAGACCTGAGTATTTGATATTAATTTCAGCTTGATATCTCCATGCGTTCCTGAGAAAAAGGGTCTTGACACACAGGCGGCCGGACAAGGGTTCCATTTTTTCCTTTTGAGGTACGGAACCCTAAAAATCAATAGAAAATTCACATACTACGACAGAAGTGAAACTTCAGAAAAGTAGCGTACGAGAGAATGAGATAAATATACTTATCTCGTTCTCTCGCAGGCTAAATCCTATTATGAATATGTTTGTCTCTTTTTAGTGTCGCTTTTTCGTTTCATCGAATTTTCAAATCACAATGATTCTAAAGAAGTTTCACTTCAAAAATCTTACTCAGAAAATATCATGAGTAGGTACAATTTGTAACAGCAAAAGGGACCGACATAGGGGATTAAAATAAGCGGACTGCTTTTGTAATTATGGCGATAGGCCTTTTTATTTATTAATCTCATGGGAAATCGACAATAACTACGCGGGCAACAACTTAATCCAAAAAATAATTATTTGCAACCATCACCCTGTACATAGGTAGTTTGGGTCATAGGTATTAATGGGCTCTAATAAAAAATCAATTGAAACAATGAAAGTGTTTGGCTTCTTATAAAAGGATCATAAAGCATTACATTGCCGCAATAGATACCTACCTACTACGCAATATGTTTTATTTAATGAGAACTGCCTCGTTGGTCTAGTGGTTAGCATGTTCAACTGCGGCCGACGAGGTCCCGAATTCGAGTCCTGGGTCCAGCCATAACAAGTGTTGGGTTTTTCTAACAAGAAATTCTCAGCACTAGTTAGCCAGGAGTTAGGAAGTTGGCGGTGTTTAACCCCCGTGCCTCGGAGAGCACGTAAAACCGTCGGTCCTGCACCTGATCTCTCTCCAATCGTATCGGATTTTCTGTCCTATCAGGCTGAGAGTAAAGGAACATAATATACTACACTAGCGAATGCCAGCGACTTCGTCTGCGTGGTTTGAGGTTTTTTGGTGCCCGCGGGAACTCTTTATTTTTCCGGGATAAAAAGTGTGCTATTCCAGACTATAATCTATATCTGTGCCAAATTTCAGCCAGATCCGTTCAGCCGTAATTGAGTAACAAACATCCATACATCCATCCAAAGTGTCGCATTTATAATATTAGTAAGATAAGGTCGGGTGGTAACTAGCCACGGCCGAAGTCTCCAATCGGACATTAAACATATCTACTACTTATCATTTTATGGAATACGAGGAACACGAAAGACGACAGATTGGCCTGATGTACCTAATAAACAGTATGCTTATAATTCGCGCACAGCACAGGTTCAAGGTTTGCCTTTTGACTGAGGCAAACCGTATGATCTACATTCTGCACTGATTACTTTATTGCAGTAATCAAGCCGTCCGCATGCCATTATCCGATATAGCAGACAAGCTTGAAATTGCATTCAAGGATTATTATTATAATCCTATGTAGTTTCTTGCCTCGTTGGTCTAGTGGTTAGCATAGTCGACTGCGGATCACGAGGTCTTGGGTCCGATTCCCGGTCGGGCATAAAAGTTAGGTATTGGGTTTTTCAATTAAGAAATTCTCAGTGCCAGCCCGGAGTTGGAAGTTGGCGGTGTTTCACCCCCGTGCCTCGGTCCCGGTTATTATCACTAACATGATAATAGTCGTTAAAGCCCGCCAACCCGCATTGGAGCAGCGTGGTGGGTTTAAGCTCTAATTCGCTCTCCTATGAGAGTGGAGGCCTGTGCCCAGCAGTGGGACGTTAATAGGCTGTAGTGATGATGATGATCTAGTTTCTTTAGTACATACTTTATTGAGTTTTATTCTTATCATAGCCGTGATAGCCTAGTGGTTAAAACATCCGACCTCCTGTACGGGGTCGCGAGTTCGATCCCCAGGCACCTCCAACTTTTTGAAGTTATGTGCGTTTTAAGAAATTAAATATCACTTGCTTCAAACGATGAAGGAAAACACGGTAAGGAAAACTGCATGCCAGAGTTCTTCATAATGTTCCCAAAGGTGTGTGAAGTCTGCCACTCCGCACTTGGCCAGCGTGGTGGACTATGGCCAAACCCTTCTCATTCCGAGAGGAGACTCGTGCTCAGCAGTGAGCTGGCAATTGATAAGATGAAGTATTATAAATGCGAAAGTATGGATGGATGGATGTTTGTTACTCAATCACACCAGAACGGATGCAGGGATTTGGATGTTTAGCACAGAGATAAGTATATTATAATCTGGAATAACACCTAGGCTTCTTTTTATTCCGGAAAATTATAGATTTCCGGCGGGAACTAAAAAACCTCAATCCAACCGGAAGAAATCGCTGGCATCAGCTAGTGCAAAGTTAAATGAAAACCAAAAAAATAAAAAAAGTGCATTTATTTGGCAAGGTATATTATGTATCACACGATTAAAATAAATAAATAAGTAGTTACTCACTATTCAACATCATCATGACTTTTCATTACTTATATAAACATACAACAATGTTACAGTCTTTGGAAATTATTATGCTTTGGAATCTTTAAAAAAATCACAATTTTTTTTTTTTTTTACTATTGATATGGTAATAGTTATTTCATTCATATTTCAAAAAAATTGTGCAACTTAAATACTAAAATACATAATTATAACCTTGGTGTGTATCTATTTTGTACAAACTTATATTAAAAAGCATTAAAATAAATTATTATGATAATAAATTTTCTGATCAACAGAAATAAGTCAATAAAAATGTATAATCACATATTTTGTTGTAAAAACTTTTTTTCATTGATACAGTTTTCCAATTCATCGTGGTATTTATCGATTTTCGCATCAAAACCTGGACTTTGGATATCACAGTCGAAACTATTTCCAGTAATAATCTTCTCTCTGTTCAAAGTTGAGTCGAATCTTACTTTTTTACCGGGCGTATAACTTTTGTTAGAAACATCGAAATTATCAATCGGCCTTTCTTTTAGAGGTGTAACATTTGTATTTAAACGCGTATTTCTAATAGTTTTTATCGTTTCGTATTCATGTTCATCATCTATTTCTTCAATTTCTATTTCATCTGAGTTATCCAAATTTAATCCTGGATTCTCTATTCCAGACGTATCCTTCTTCTCAACCTTCTCCTTCGGTGCTTTTCGCGGTACTTCATAAGGATTTAGAGTGACATTTTGTTCTACCTTTTCACCTTTAAACTTTTTCTTTAATGTTTTAAAAACCTTCTTTGAAAACTTATTACTCACCTTAAGTAGTGAGTGCTTCAAATCTTTCTTGCTATCATTTGAATCATTTGACTTGTTTATATGACTGTTTTTATTCAAATTCATGATATCTACAGCACTGAATTGTGATACATCACAACCTAGGATTTTACTTTGCTTATTGTACATTGAATCTGGTAAATCTTCGCCTATATTTTCGTATATAGGACTTTCGGACCTGTAGCTATCTATGTTTTCATATTCAGGATTCATATTTGTAACTGATTCATTGACTGTCGATATTGTACTGTTTGTTTCGTTAGTAAAAAGCTTTCTTGGAATTAAATTAGTAACAGGTCCCACGTTTTCGTGAGGTCTACTCATATCTTCAATATTATATTCTAACTCTGGTTTGGATAAGTCTTGGCTGTCGATAAAAGGATTTTCAGTTACAGGTACATCTTCGACGTCAAGATTAGGATTTAGAAACGGATTCGTGTTTTTCTTATTACTAACGAGTTTCTTTTTTGTAATTATTGTTATCGTTTTGATTTCCATTATGTTGCTTTCGTTTAAATCATCATCGAAATATAACGATTGGTTGGAGGTCCCCGGTGAATCGATAGTGAGTCTATCTATGAAGCTTAGGCTCACATTACTGTTATTCATAAATATTTGGTTTGTTACGTTTGTTTGTATGTTGGTTGTGTTTGTAATGGCTGATATGTCGTTGGCGTCTAGTGCACTGATATGCGCATTCAAAGATTTTTGATCTACACCTGAAATTCCTGAATCCATTTCTATATCACTATCATGCAGTTCAAATTTATCATTTACTGCTGTTGTACCAACTTTATTTTCATTTAAATTTTCAATACTACCCTCTGTTGAGTGTACTGAATTGGTAGTTTCATTTGATGTATAACTTTTTTCTTCCAAACGTACATTTTGGTGTAAATCAGTACTCTGTTCATTTAAATCAGTTAAATTAGCATAAATAGGTTCTAATTGAGTTTGTATAGGTTCCGTATTTTCAGATTTAATAGGAGTTTCATAATGTTTTATGTTCTTGCGGACGTTTTCAAGTTCACGTTGCAGAAACTCATTGACTGCTGCTCTGCTGATACCTAAAACCGAAAAAAAAACAGTTTAAATTCTCAATTACATTATGGAAAATATAACCATGTCTTATACTAGTGAATCTAAAAGGCATCAACTAAATCAAACAAAAGATAGAGTGGGCTTGGGTTAACACTTTATGTATACTGAATAGTAAGTAATGATTGTATTAATAATAAGGAACTAACTGACTTAAAACTAAAATGAGGGTTTCATATGTGTTCATCTGAGAAGAAGCCGCAATTAAGTAAACTAACTCAGCTGCTTATTCTCTTCGTTTATATCATTACTAGCTGATGCCCGCGACTTCGTCCGCGTGGTTTAAGTTTTTCTGATTCCCGCGGGAACTCCTTAATTTTCCGGGATAAAAAGTAGCCTATGCCACTCACCAGGTCCACAACTATACCCATGCTAAAAATCACGTCGATCCGATGCTCCATTGCGGCGTGATGGAAGGACAAACCAACAAACCAATAAACCAACAAACAAACACACTTTTGCATTTATAATATTAGTATGATCAATTTAACATAAAAGCTGTAAAATGTAGTATGAAATATTTAATTCAACGCATCCCCAAGCTTTTACAAATCTATTTCTGAATTGTCAGAGGACCAGATGTGGTGGCATTCTTTTGGAAAGGGCCCATTTTTAGCTGTGGTTAAATCCAGGTGGCAGGCTGAAATCCTAAACTAACTAAAATTAATAGTAGAAATTATAAATGTGAATGTGAGCTGGTTTGTTTGTTACACTTTTATGGCTCACTTTTTCAACCAATTTGATGGGGATGGGCATTGGTTGTGTCCTGGGGTAGGACATAGGCTATTTTTTATCCCAGAAAATTAAGGAGTAACCACGGGAATTAAAGTACTTAAACCACGCAGTCGAAGTCGCCGTATCAGCTAGTTATAGTGTTAAATAAAGTACCTAGATCCAATGCAGTATTCTCAAATGCGGCTATATCAGTTTTAGTCCTCTTGCGTCGTTTGTTAGCAGTTATTTCCATAGCTGTGTTGCACATGGGGTCTTCGTTTGCCAGAAGATCTAGTGCTGGGTTAAGGTACACGTTTGGGCCAGTCTCTATTTTTCTTTTCGATGATTTCACTTCAAATTTGTTGTTGTCTACTGCTTCCATGGCATACTGGAATCAAATAAATGAAAAACTATTTAACATATTAATTGTTTTATTTCATGTAGGACACATAGTTTCACTCATGATAGTTAATTCAGGACATAAACTGTAAAATTTAATGCTGTCATTGTATAATAAATAATGCCTGTGACCTGTGGTTTCTCGGTTCGTTCGGGAATCCTTAATTATCCAGGATAAAGAGTATCCTATGTGTTATTATACATTTCAATTATTCTTCTACATATTCAATTATTAACATAATTGAATATGTAGAAGAATATATATATATCTAGGCCAGACAATATCACTAAAAGACCAAGCAACAAAGGAAATAGAAAGACGCATAGGGAACGCATGGAAGAGGTTCTGGAGTCTCAAAGAAATTTTCAAAAATAGAGATATAAATATGACCATAAAAAGAAAACTTTTTAATACCTGTATCTTACCAGTACTTATATATGGCTGTCAAACATGGTCCCTGACTAAAGCACAGATGAAAAAAATTGAATCTTGTCAGAACGCCATGAACAGGGGTATGATGGGGAAAAGGTTGACAGACAGAATAAAAACAACTACTATAAAGGAATATACAAAAACAAAAGATGTTACTGTTACAATCAAGAGCCTTAAGTGGAAGTGGGCGGGGCACACAATTAGGGGTCAGGATAAATGGAGCAAAAAAGTAATGAACTGGTACACGGGTCATTTAGAGGAAAAGGGGTAGACCAATGAAAAGATGGGTCGATGATATTCAAGTAGTGGCAGGTGGCATATGGTCCCGAACGGCGAGAGATAGAGAGGTGTGGAAGATATTGGGGGAGGCCTTTGCCATTAGGCAAACGGACAGGGTTGTCGAGGCAGTACTAAATAAGACTTAGTTAAGATTAAGAATTATTGTCTGAATAAAGGCTTTATTTATTTATTATTTATTTATTTTATTTATGTGTTATTCCAGACTATGATCTATCTATGTGCCAAATTTCATCCAAATCCGTTCAGCCGTTCGGGCGTGATTGAGTAACAAACATCCATATATCGGATCCATACATCCATAAATCCGTCCAAACTTTCGCATTTATAATATTAGTATAGATAGGTTTAAGTAAAACATCAAATGAGTCACAAGGAGCTGCTGGATCAAGGGAGTGCAAGACCGCTGCAAATGGAAATCCTTGCTAGAGACCTATGTTATGCAGTGGACATCTTACAGTTGATGTTGATAATGTGATAGAAGAAACTGAGCTAGCGAGATACAGTTCAAATGGCTAAAAAACTTAGAGATGATGCACGTAGAGAAGGCAGGCTTCGGCCACTGCTCTACATGAAACATACGACTTATACAAAAATGTACTGCCGAGCGATTTAGCGTTCAGTATGATGCTGTATAGAAACTGACTAGGATAAATAAATCAAATAAATATTATAAATGCGAAAGTTTGGATGGATGGATGGATGTATGGATGTATGGATGTTTGTTACTCAATCATGCGCCAACAGCTGAACGGATCTGGCTGAAATTTGGCACAGAGATAGAATATAGTCTGGAATAGCACATAGGCTACTTTTTATCCCGGAAAATTAAGGAGTTCCCGCGGTAACCAAAAAACCTAAATCCACGCGGACGTAGTCGCGGGCATAAGCTAGTATTTATAAATATAACTGCCGTACCACTAACAGGTTGGCCCTCTACCATCTTGGACTGCATCATAGCTTACCATAACTTACTTACCAGGTAAATAAATAGGTTTTCTCCGCATAATCCAAGGGATTGGAGTGAAGAACCGGAAGTAGAAAAAACTATAAGTAATTTACTAGTGTCTTAGACACTAAAAAGAAGAATACAGTTTCCTTAACGGACTAAGATTATATTAAAAACGCTATTAAACTAGCCCATTGTTAATATATATGACTTTTTTATGCTAATAAAAACAGGATAGTTACGAAACTCATGCAGTTTTATACTTTTCTCATATAAGCTTTCTTGTATCACGTAACTTACCCATTTACAGAGATGTTAACACTTTAGCTTCGAAAATTTTCACATACAATAATTGATTATGTCTGATTAAATCACTCACAGAAAGATTTTTCGGTTTTTAGAACACTTTTCATTCATAATTTTATTTTTAATGTTCGCAAAACACGGCAGGTGCAAAACGACGGTTATTTTTGTTGACAGCTTTGACAGTTACTCGAGCTAGGGATGAGTCAGTGCAGCATATCGATTAATCACGATTAATCGATTTTTTATAGTTTAAATATCGGTTTTATGTTTGTAGATTCACGGCTTTATATTATAATTACTTGATACTTTTACAAAAATAGCACTCATCAATTCACTGTACAATCATAATTTTTCGTTTAGAAAATATATTTAGACGCGAACGGGCCCGGGTCTATAGTGGCCAAAGTATCATATAATATACGTCAGTAAGATCAATTCATACTAATCCATACTAATATTATAAATGCGAAAGAGTGTCTGTCTGTGTGTTTATTCACGGCCCATCTGTTCAATCGATTTTGATGAAATTTGGTACAGGGGTAGATTGTATCCCGGGGAAGGACATAGGCTACTTTTTATCCCGGAAAATTAAAGAGTTCCCGCGGGAATAAAAAAATCTTGATCATTCATGAATCATTTAGTATTTAATAAATCAATGAGTAAGACGTATCCTACCTCTATAACATAGATTAATTATTTGCTCTTTAACTTATAGGTACATGGTACATAATGTTGACTATAAAAAATAATCGAAAATAATATTTTAAAAAGATGTCTTCTTCACTTTATCACGGTCCATCCGCTTAGCCGATTTTGATTAAAATTGGTAAAGAGCGGGATGTACACGAAGTCAGAGACTGTCTCCGGGATACACCCCGCACGATGAGCACTTCAAATGGGCACTTTTATCAAGTAAAATTTTACTGGATTTCAACTTACTTATATAATTGGCGAGATTGCAATAAAACAAAATATAACAGCAAATAAATCTTTATTTTCGCTAAATAACCCCCTAATGTCACGTGGTTCTCAGAACCAAAAAAAACTATTTTAAGAATATTTATCACATGAAACAGTAAATACAATATAATATTATATTTATACTTAGGTACCTAAAATATTAGTTAATGCCTTAAAATACTGAAGTTAGGTGTACGAAGGTATGTGAAACAATGAGTTCACTTGGAAAGAGATTTTCTAAAATTATGTTTTTAAGTATTGATACCTTCACCATCTAAATATATATTTTTAAGGAATATAAATATGTAAATTAACTAATTCAAAATAGAAAAATACACACCAGCGAAAGCACATGTTTGTACTTTTCAATGCGTTTTATTTTGAATAAATGGAGTGAAATTATCACAAAAAAAAACATGTAGGTATTACTACATATAATATATGACACTCCACCATGAAAGACAACTGGTGTTTTCTTTTTCAACAATAATATAATATCTAAAAAGATTACTCTAAAGCAACTAACATTATACAATATTCTTACACAGATTCCCAACTACACGAAAATGTATATCATTATTATTTTTACATTGAAAAGGGGTTCCATACAAATGGAAACCCGTGCTATATTTCTGAGTTACAAGTTAAATGCTTCACGCTAGCGCGCTAAATGAAAGAAAATCGATTAGTATCACGAGCTTTTACAACGCCATCCTCGCTTGCTGTAGTTAATTTCCTTCTACTATATTAAGATGTTTATGAAAGTGAGATAGTGGCCGTGCTTTTAATTAGTACGCAGAGTAAATATATGGGAAATAAAGAATTCTTTCTAGTATAGTAACTTTATTATATGTAATTTAAGGCGAATTAGCATGTAGTTATCGCTTACTAATTAAGCACGTTTATATTTAGCATACTATATGATTATATTGACGCTAAAATAATCGTAAAATACAAAGAGATACAATATAATATTTTATACTTTGATTCTTAAAACCGTTTCATCTCCAAAAATATTTATATACATAATATAGTACAGAATTTTTTATGATTTAAACTACAAGCCAAGTCACATGTTTTAAATAGCTATTACCTATATATAATATATACCTATAGGTATATATAACAAAAATAAAATTTACTTTTAGTATTTTTGTACTTGGTATTTTCAAAACTTACTTCAAATTTTGGTGTTTTGTCCCCTTTAGATTTGTAACTATTGGACATCTAGAACACATAAAGAATATTTTAGTTATTTCTATTTTAAACTATGAAACTATGAATGCAATAAGAAATAGTATGTAAGTAATTTGAAAATTAAATGAATCCAAAGAATAATTTTTGTAGATACATCGCTACTTTTAATACAAAATATAAAATTGGCTAATTGGTAACATTGAATTTTACAATTGACATGTGTTATGATCGAGGCAGTGTATTCCTATCGCACAGCTTGCTTTGGCTTCTAGTAAATATCCTAAATTTCTAAAGTATCAACGTATGTACTCCATCCAAATTATACTATTTCCCGGATGTCATTTGCATTCATGTCATCAATATCACAGACTATCCATAAGTGGATAAAATAACTCTAAGCGTGGGGCCAGACGAGCGTAATTTTGTGAGTATTTGCCTATTTTCAGTCGCCTAATTTCGGTTCCACTGAAATACTGCTGACCTGCCAGACAGACGGACAGAAAATCCGCGGACATTCGGTAACAAACGCTCGTCCCTCACCTCATCCCGCTCCCCGACTGAAATTCGGTCGTATTTAAGCGCATGAGTTGTGAGTTGAACTCATTTTGAGTTGTCGTGTGACAGTTTCAGATTTTTATATGAAACGGAATGCAGCAGAAATTACGCAGTACGCTCGTCTGGCCCCACGCTGAAATTGATGCAATCCGAAATCTAATATAAAAGAAAAGATTCGTATCAATAATTTTTGAATCGGTAACCTGAATTCGAACATCACTAAACAAATCTGTCATGGACATTGCAGATTTACGGCCGAAATTAATCTACCTCTAATCTGCCGCTAAGTAATGGCAGATTTACCGTCCGTCAAACTTATCTGTCCCGGTGGCCAAAATTGGAACTATTTTTTATGTCCGTTAAGTTTTTTTTTATTTTTTTTTTTCATATCTACTGGCGACGCTGTCACGGGGTCAGATAAGTTTGTGGGACTATACATTGGGTCCGTTACTGACTTCAAATTCGAGGGAAGTCAGTTCTGACTCAATACTGCCATTGTGTAAATTGATTTGAAGTCAGTACAGCGCTGTCGCGTCTGTGCAGATTTAAATATTCCGATTGAATATGAAGTCAGCAGTTGGTCAGTCGCTGACTTGTTGCAGGGTGACCAGGCCTTTACACTTTTTTTCTATTGCATGGACACAAGTAGTTCCATACCTCCAATGTAAATCTGCCAACATAAAAATCAACCGTACTTAAAAAAAAAACAATTATCATAATTTTTGCCTGTCATTGTTGTTACTCATCGACAGAATTACAATTTATTATGTAGATATAGAGAATCCTGTTTCGAGAGAATTTCGACCTTTAAAATATAATACCTAGCTGTTAAAAAATGACGGATTTACAACAGAAATGAATAATCAAAAAATTATGGTATGCTTTTAAGAAGTATAGCCACATTTGCTAATTAACTTATCAACAGATAACATATTATACCTAGAATGATTGTTAATTTCAGCCATAAAATAGTTATTCTATAGTTATGTAGATAGTTACGCACATACTACCTATTGCCTACTGTTTTTTTTTCATAATATAAATTAAAATCACAACTAATTACTCTTCTAAGTACTATGACATGTACGTTGAACAGCTGGCATCACGAAAAAGAGCTCTGACATTAACAGGTCAGTGGCTATATGACTTTTTTTGCGACTTATGAAAAATAAATTCTTTTTCATGTTTAAAAACTATAAATATTTCATCATGTACTTTTCGATCTTGAATCTTTTGTTTTATGACAAAAACACGATTGGCAAAAACTTTCTCGATACTGACAAATCATTTTCAAAGAATGCTCCACAGTTATTATTTTTAACTTTATTCGGAGTTTTGCTATAAATTACTATTTCATACACGATAATTGTAATTGTCAAAAATTAAAAAAAAAATACCAATCAGAGGGTGATTACGATAAACTGTAGCTACTATCTTACGTAACAGAACTCTCTTTACCTGAAACCAATTGTTCAATGCGTGTTTTCTAATCTATTTCCAAGTTCTTGAAAGCCTTCTCCATAGCTTTATCCCTCTTCTTATCCGGCAACGCGTTGATCCTTTGCTCCTCTTCAAATCGGAAGTATGGCTCCATGGACTTAAGGGTCTGCATACACTTTTTGTGTAGGGTTTGTGTGTCAGGGAGGGTGCCACCGTGGTCGGGGGGTAGAGCTGATCGGGGAACGATTGTTTCGTAAAACTTCTCCAGATCCTCGTTTTTGTGGTGGAATTTTATCTGAAAAAATATGAGAAATCGCTATACTATAATAATTTTCATAATACGTTTGAGAATTTATAAACAAGGGTTACCAATTAGTGTATAACTATAATAGAAGGCCTAATAAGAGCTGGTCTTAGGGTATTTTTTCGGATTAAATGTTCCATGGAAACTAGATCACATCGAATAACTTCCAAAAAGTGATATCAAAACCCCATATGTCTAACATGAAATCCCACACACCATCATAAAAGTCATTCACGCTGTCATAGTGGGACAGGTAAGGCCAACCAAATGCCAAAGTAAGTCCCTTTTTGGGACTACAGTAGGGGAATCTTACTAATATTATCATAGAACTTCTCCATGAAACGGCGTATTAGCGATTGCGTTTGATAGCGATGGGCATAGCTTCCTACACGTATTGGAAGAACTTGCGAAGAGTCCTAAATGGGGGTAGTAGACAAATGAAGAAATCAACTTTACCATGTCAGCGAACTTTTTGTCCATGAAGGGGCGTATGAGCATCAGAAGTTTGTCGACGATGGGCTCCGAATTGAACACGTGTATCTCGCGCATGCGCACTGGCATCGCTTCTTGCACGTACTGGAAGAACTTGCGCAGAGTCCTGCAATGGGGAACAGTTGGAACGTAAAGCTTGGCAAACTTATCTTAAACTTAAATGGCGTTGGACAGTAGAATTCGTAAATAACTAGAAGTTTAATTAGTGGCGGATCATAGCAAATTAAACTTCTAGATCTAGATCTTCATTATCATGGACTTGGATGGAAAATAGTGCCAGATTCTATCCAACTGTAAATCTCGAATGAGAACATGAAACACAATAAAATCGGCGAAGAAGATTAATTGTCACGTTACGATTGGAGAAATAAACGGAAAAATCTACTTTTACAGGTAGATAGAGACTAGAGTGGCATACACTTTCGCATTTATATGAGTGTGGAAGGATGGATTCGAGTGAGTCAACTAAGATAGGATAGAATTTAATTTCATATTTTTTAAGATTTTTAACAACAAGATATATGGAATTAAGTATGTATAAAATCTGTTTTTAATAAATAATAAAATACATAATAATATGTAGTCAGTAATCAGTATAGAAACGTAATATATTTAATCTGTATGTGCAAAAAGAAGAAAATTATATCGAATCAGAAATCGGATTTGTATCGATAAAATAAAATTGAATCGGAAAAATACATTTTCGTACCACTTGCTCAAAAAAGTGACATTCTATGCCACAAAAAGCGAACATAACAATAGTCATTTTTAATCTGTTAAAAACAGGGAAAGAAAATTGTACTGAATTTCATTTATCCTCTAGGGGGAGAATGTGATTTAAATTTGGAATACTTCTAAACTACATCTGTGTTTACACCACTTTTAATTGTCATTATTTTTAATAAATGCATATCTCATATTATTATTGTGTTAATTTTTTCGCAAATGGTACGAAAAGTAGAGTATTTTCCTCGGTGATAAAGCTGTCTTAGTCTTGGGTGAACTTAAATCCCTCGCTACACTCAGGACTCGTCTTAAATCCCTCGCTTCGCTCGTGATTTAAGTTTTTAACACCCTCGCTACGCTCGGGAGTAAACCTAGAGTCCTTCGTTACGCTTGCGATTCAAATCGTCACCCGCGACAGAAGACACTGCTTTATCCCCTTGGTTAATAATCTACTATTAACGTCACTAAAACTTAAAACGTGCAAACATACATACACACATATACATACAGGTATTTAGTTCGTTTTCTATAACTTGTATGTTATACAAGTCTAGAACTACTCCATAGAATCTTTACACAATTAAATTCAGTTTTACGAATGCACTTCTGAGTCAAAATAAATAAATAATGAGGATTATTCAAAGGTTTTTATAATTTTTGAATACCTAATGTTTTATGAACAAAAAACGAAAGCACGTTATTTACCTTTGTCTGTCCTTTTGAAAGCTATAAAAACATAGGTATAATACATAAAAATACAAAACAATATTTATAGCTATGCCAAATTGATTAAAATTAAAATAAACACCTTCCTAAGTAGATCTACATACTAATTTACCAATATATTATAGTCCGTGTAATGCAAGATGTGCCCTAGAGGCAGCATCGCAGTCGCATGTTTGTACAATTTTTGTATGGAGAATGTACAAGTTGCAAACGCCGCAGGACTTCTTTCGTTACACGGACCATAATATTATGTATATAAATCCACTAAAAACATATTACTAATTATTATATTATTAATTTTAATCAATCCTATTTTCCTTTTCCGTGTTTAGTTTATAATTAAATCTCTTATCAATTTTTATCATCTAAACATTCACGTAATTAGGTTTTATGTTTTTTTTAAACTTTATTTTTGATTAAAGCAAATATATGTACGTATAACAAAAACTCTGGTACAATCACCAAAAAATTGGTTAAAAACTTGAGTGGAATTTGTATTTTTGATAACAACTCAAATTCAGCTTTGTGCACGTTAGTACACGGTTGATATTAGTATGCTGGAAAAACTCGGAGGAGACTTAAAAAAACCGGCCAAGTGCGAGTCGGACTCGCGCACCGAGGGTTCCGTACTCAAGAAGTAGGTATAATTATTTGTTAATGAACCGCAAAACTAACTTTGTTTGTAGAGGTTTACTGTTAATATCAAAAAATTACGTTTGTTGTATGGGAGCCCCCCTTTAATATTTACTTTATTGATATTTAATTATTTATTTTGAAAGGTAATATACAAGTTAATATTCTGTGAAAATTTGAACCGTCTACCTGTTACCGTTTTTAATATTGAGCAAAAAAATACGAAAAAAACACGTTTATTGTATGGGGACCCCCCTTAATATATATATATTTTTAATTTTTAGTATTTGTTGTTATAGCGGCAACGGAAATACATCATTTGTGAAAATTTCAGCTTTCTAGCTATCACGGTCTATGAGATACAGCCTGGAGACAGACAGACAGACAGACAGACAGACAGACAGACAGACAGACAGACAGACAGCGGAGTCTTAGTAATAGGGTCCCGTTTTTACCCTTTGGGTACGGAACCCTAAAAACGCGTGGCGCGCTAGGTTAATTTTGAGTTGTTACTTGTTACCAAAAAAATCTCGGCTCTATTGCGCTATGCAGGGGGCATACTGGCAACGCATAAAGCCGTATTGTTTCATTATTGTTGACGTTCGTGTTTTGGAATTATAATCCTTATTTTAGGAACGTCAAGGTGCGTGACATCAAACTGTCATTTTGAGTAATATTGCTGAAGTATTGCTTTAAGCGTTGGCTGTATGGCCTCTGGCGCCCACCAGCATAGTGCAATAGTGCTTAAATGTTTTCAGATCAGAGGCCCAATCGCCTAAGCAATCTTAAAACGTATTACTCGAACTGTTTAATGAGTTCATACATGCTATTGACGTGCAGGCATCTATGAACTCCTCCACCACCACCACCACCACCACCACCACCACTACAGCCTATCAACGTCCCACTGCTGGGCACAGGCCTCCACTCTCATAGGAGAGAGGGAATTAGAGCTTAGGGTCTAACGCTGCCACGCTGCTCCAATGCGGGCTGGCGGGCTTTAACGACTATTATCATGTTAGTGATAATAACCAGGACCGACGGCTTAACGTGCTCTCCGAGACACCGGGGTGAAACACCGCCAACTTCCAACTCCGGGCTGGCACTGAGAATTTCTTAATTGAAAAACCTAATACCTAACAATTTTTATGCCCGACCGGGAATCGAACCCAGGACCTCGTGATCCGCAGTCGACTACGCTAACCGCTAGACCAACGAGGCAGTCATGAACAACTCAAACAGGTCGAATTATCCGTTTGACAAATGATTGCGATTTCCTTACACAATCGGGGGCCAGATTATATTGCAGTAGAGAACATAAAATGGGATGTATTTAAAAGAAACATTTCACTAACAAAGTATGGAATCGGACTCTGAAAATAACTTTCAGACAAACACGGGTGACAGTCCGCAGATATTTCGACAGGTTATCATACTAATATTATAAATGCGAAAGTGTTTGTTTATTGGTTTTTTCTTCAATCACGCCGCAACGGAGCAAAGGATCGACGTTATTTTTGACATGGGTATAGTTTAGGACCTGGAAAGTGACATAGGCTACTTTTTATGCCGGAAAATTAAGAAGTTGCCGAGGGAATCAAAGCTTAAACCACGCGGACGAAGTAGCGGGAATAAGCACTTATACTTCGGAACATAAAAGTTTCGAGAAAGTTACTCACGATAAACTGACTCTAGTGAGGTGACCCAACTTGACGCCCCGCATGTCGAATAGGAATATGTACCCGGGCTGTGGACCCCTCTTGCTTAGACAGGCATCTGGAATTAATGCGAATTACAATATTAATTAAGTACTTACTTCAAATCAATCAAATAAATATTATAAATGCGAAAGTTTGGATGGATGGATGTTTGTTACTCAATCACACCCCAACGGCTGAACGGATCTGGATGAAAGTTGGCACAGAGATAGATTATAGTCTGGAATGGCACATGGGCTACTTTTTATCCCGGAAAATGAAAGAGTTCCCGTGGGAACCAGAAAACCTCAATCCACGCGTACGAAGTCGCGGGCATCAGCTAGTTTCTATAATAATTATAATACAACTGTAACTGGACGATTCCTAAACAGTAAATATTTTTTCTCCTGACTACTCGGAAATTGCTTCATTATTTAAAGAAAACAATACGTTCATTGGCTTTTCCATTATAAAGGAAATCATATTATTGCCCATACAGCACAAGATTTTAGCGTGAGTTAAGATGAGTCAACGCCATCTATCGAATACCTCAAAAGGAAAAAACGGAACCCTTATAGGATCACTTCGTTTTCCGTCCGTCTGTGTGTCAAGACCCTTTTTCTCAGGACCGCATGGAGGTATCAAACTGCAATTCATATCAAATACTCAGGTCTACTTTCCCTTGGAGCTGTGAAAAAATCAAACTTCAAAGACAACACAATCAAAAGATACAGCCGTTTGTGCTGCAAAGGACTTGACCAGTGCCACTATGGGAGCTTGCCTAGGTGTCAAAAATCAATGTGCAGCAATGATTTCTTTATTATTGTAATTGTATAGTTTTCAGATAAAAAAGTTTCAGGAGTCTGAAGCACATGAGTAAATAAACTGTACAGAGACAAAGCTTCTAAGGAGCGAGCTAAATGTATACCTATTTTGGTAGGGGTGGCACAGGAGGATACAATTTAATAAACAATAGTTATTTGTTTAACAAGATGGCAAGGTTTATTATTGTTGTGATTGCCTAGTTTGAAAATTCAGAAATTATAAATTTCCAAACCCTGCCGGGGATCGAACCTGGGACCTCCGCACGTTAACTCAACACTGCATCACGGAGGTCATTTATTTTATATTTTCCATAGTAAAATTTTGACAAGTACTGGCAGCTGGGCAAGATAAGTTGCGCACGAACCGTAACGGAGAAAATGTGTTTTTAATATAATCCACGTGCACAGAAAACACAAACTATAGCTTAAGCGAGCTTCGACGCGAGTTTGCCGACGCTACGGCTGGCCGGCGAACCGCGTGCGGATCAGTTTAGTCAAATTAGATGGATGCGGTGGATGGATCACAATAACATCTAATATGTATGAAAACAACAACAACACAATAACATCTAATATGTATCATAAAATAATAAATTAAATAATAAATTATAATAATTAAAATAATAAATTATAATCAAGTTAGTACTACTTACTTAATAGAGTAGGATAGGTAAAAAACGATGTGTTTTTATTTTTAATGTTATTGTTCATGCACACTGTACAGTAAACCATATTTACACTTTTAAATTAAAACACTAGTTTAAAATTACTTCAAAACACTATTTAAATTATTAAATTATTATAATTAAGATTAAATTAAATTAAAATACGGCGCGCGACGTGTACTGCAGCCCCTGAGCTCAAGCACTGGCCGAGCCGGTATAAACCGATTTCTCTCCGTACGTGACGCAGCGCCAGTGCTTACGCACACACGCGCATCACGCTTGTAGTAGTGTACCTATCGTAGCGCGCTAGTATGAAGCTTTGTCTCTGTACAGTTTATTTACTCATGTGTCTGAAGGCTCTGAAAACTGAGAAAATAAATAAAAATGTTTCACAGAAAAACTGCTTTCCCACAATAGATGGCGCTAGTTATTGTTGTGAGCGAGTATAAAAAAAATTTTTCAAGTATGATTTCTTTATTATTGTAATTGTTATATTTTATAGTTTTCAGATAAAAAGTTTCAGGAGTCTGAAGGCTCTAAAAACTGAGAAAATAAATAAAAAAGGTTTCACCAAAAAACTGCTTTCCCACACTAGATGGCGCTAGACGTTTTGGTTAGCGAGTTCAACTATTCGACCACAGATGACAGACAGATGCAATGTCAAAGGGCGTTCCTATAAACGCAGTGGTGATTTCAAAATACTTTGTTCGATCAATTACACGTTTCATTGAGGCTTGTGAACAAATAAAAATAATTATTAACAAAACATACATTTCCTTTTCATAATGTAGTGACAGAGGTACTTAAATGGTATTCATGTAATGGATTACAAGATTATTACTACGCAAGGCAACGATAAAATGGAACGTCAAAATGGAATAGTGCCTAAAAGAGGAAAGCGGATGCCCAAGAATTAATTAATAAACGTATTGTTTTTATAGATATTTTAACCTTGACCTTTTTCGGAATAATAAATCCATAATAATTTCGTTTTTAATTTTTAAACCTTAATGTAAAAACGGAAATCCTGCACACTGTACCGAATCGGAGGGCAGTTTTTGGTCCATGTCCTTTTCGAATTTTCTTACACTCGCAAGGGAATCAAAACCTACAGGGTATGTACTTCCCGTGAACTCAGAATCTTGAAACTTGGTACGAAGCAACGTCTTATAGCACAGATATAGGAAGAATTGCGAAAAACATAAATTTTTAGTTACATCACATAATAAAAATATTTTTAATAATTTTTAACTTACTACCCCTTTCCGCATGAACGCGTAGAGGTATTAAATTGAAATTAAAATAGATAAGTGGAATAAAAATTCTATAACTTTTACTTGTATACCTACAGGTTTGCACGGAAACCTCGGTGCGCGAGTCCGACTCGCACTTGGCCGGTTTTTTTTATATAATGTCGCCATACTAAAATTCTACATCAATGAATGTCGCCTTAGAAAAGTAAGATACAACTAGTCTCTTTATTTAGTTATGGTTCGATTACCATTTACCACACAATAAGTTAATAAAAAATAGGTACCATTCAGCATTTCCTATAGCCCATTGTTAATTATCTTAGGGTTTCCTACGTCAGATAGTATGATACATATAAATGTCACCGTAAGATTATAAAAACCGTTAGATTATAATCTAACTCGCGAAATTGTAAACTGTCGAATGATTACAATATAACGGATTATTTTTCGGTAGATTGTAATCTGTTAGGTTTATTAACCCGATAGAACCTACATAAATAATCATACGTACATACGCGGTTCGACATAAATAATCTTGTGATGATTATTTATGTCGAACCCTAACCTAACCTACAAGAAAGAGACAAGAAAACGTAAATACAATGAATATTTAAAAAATTGACACTTAAAAGTTAAAACATTGAACGGGTTCACAATCTTTAGACTGCAGTTTACAATCTATCGAAAAAAAAACGTTAGATTACAATCTTACGGTTTTTACAATCTTACGATGACATAAACACCCATTTTGACAGCGACCTCAACATTTAGTTACAAGTACTTATTAATGTCATAATCATACCTATTCCGATGACAATTTAATGAAGCACGCAGTTCAAAGTTCTTTCCTGCTAATTTAATATTATGAATAATCGTAACATTATAGGGCATCGCAATTTATATTTGCATAGTTAAGTAGTCGATGTTTTATGCATTATGGACTCCCGAAGGTCTACCGCTTAAATATACGATGTTTGTGAGATGGTGATAATAAAAAACCCCGGTTGAGTTTGTTGTGGGCTCTTCTCAGACCAGGGCGCGTTTGGAACCCTCGTAGCTTTAGTTTTAAGTTACCGTAGTTAACTATCACCCTCACGTCTTATACTTTGTAAACGTGACGTTCAGAAGGTTTACTGTGTTGGTACCTTTTTTTTTTTTTAGTTTTTTGAGTATAAGTTTATTCTGTCTGGAATAACACATAAGCTACTTTTTATTCCGGAAAATTCAAGGGTTCCCGCGGGAATCAAAAACCTCAATCCACGCGGACGAAGTCGCGGGCATCATCTAGTTATAATATAAATGTGGATACAATTATAGTTTGGGTTACATTAATGGATTTATTCATATTTTAAGTAAAACGAAAAGCCTTTTTCGAGGCCTCCCGAGATCAAGAATTAAGGACAAGGCAAGCGCGTTCGTGGAGTAATACCTATAGTAGCAATTCCACCAACCAGAGCACCTTCGTGATTACTGCATTGGTTTTATGGAGATTCACAGAATCTATACTAATATTATAAATGCAACAGTGTGTCTGTCTGTTCAATTTTCACGGCTCAAGCGTTTACGTTTGACGTAGGTAACTTCTGTGGTAGTAGCACATACAGTAGCTTGATAGTAGTAGTAGTAGGTACCTAGTAATGTACTGGTAATGTTAAGGTTTTATGGTCCCCGCGGGAACCCTTTAATTTTCCGGGATAAAAAGTAGCCTATGGGTTATTCCAGACTATAATCTATCTTTGTGCCAAATTTCATTCAGATCCGTTCAGCCGTTGGGGCGTGATTGAGTAACAAACATCCATCCATACATCCAAACTTTCGCATTTAGGTATAATATTAGTATAGACTATAGATGATACCTATAATATTAATAAGTATGGAATTATGGTCCTGACCTTGTGTATGTATGGCTAAATTATTAGCTGTGATAGTCAAATATTTTGTATCGCATGCGCTTGCGAAACTGTTGCAACAGACTGGTTCTCCGGTTATTTTACTGAGGTAATAATTACCTTCAGTTAGTGACTCTCAGGGCCGTTTTCAAGTCTGAATTAAATTAAGGGTAAAGTTATAATAAGTTCAATTCACGACGACGCGCCCCACTCTTGTTAATCTTGATGATGCTGTCATCATCATGTCTGTACCTACAGACTTGAATGTAAAAACATTGGTAATAGCTGTGGTGTAGTAGTAGTAGTGTTACGTCAGTACTATTATATTATTCTGTGGTAGTGTAGTATCCTTGGCAGAATATTTTGATAAATCATGATAAGTTACCAACCGTCATGAGTTATTTTATTTATTTATTTCAGGCATCAAGGCCCATATTATAAAATACATACAATACAGATTACACAAAAAATAAAAACAATATTAAATAAAATACAATCCTAAAAAAAATACATAGGTAAATTCAATATAAAAAGACAACTACGGTGGGGATTTTTCTCTCGCTTCCCTATAGCGACGGTACACTATGCCCTCAGGCCAAAAGTCCGCACTGAGGAACACATTTTTGCACCAAGCTGGAACTGTCAGTACGTAGGAGTTAAAATAGGTCGTCCTACTCGACTTCAGCTCTTCGAGGTTCATCCGCACTTCTTCAGTTGGTCTTCCTTCTACAGATGTACCATGGCGTTCTTCGTACGTATTCGAGATGTACTGCATGACGTCCCACTTAGTTGTTTTGGGGTTCACGCGCGAGACGTAAATCTTCACGTTAGGCATCGCCGCTTTCAACGTTGAATCAGCTGTAGGCGCTGTACCACGTTTATTTCGGTTCTGCTTCGGTCTACGCCTTTTCTTTTCGACTAAGGTGAATCCATCAGCGTCACCTTTCTTGTCCTCCAAGATCTGAATTGGTGCAGAACGTGTAGACTTCGGCAGGACATTCCGCTTCTTAGAAACTTCAGCGTAAGTAGTTATATTTCGCAGCCAGACTTCAAATGGTATTTGGAGGGCTCCATATTGTGAAGACGGTAATAGCTGAGGTCGTATCCTTGACAGGATATTTTGGTAAATCATGATAACTTACCAACCGTCATGAGTTGCATTTCACAGCCAGGCTTCAAATGGTATTTGGAGGGCTCCATATTGCGAAGACGGCAATAGCTGAGGTCATATTATACTTAACAGGATGTTCTGATAAATCATGACAAATTACCAACCGTCATGAGTTGTATTTCGTAGCCAGGCTCCAAATGGTATTTGGAGGGCTCCATATTGTGAAGACGGAAATAGCTGAGGTCGTATCCTTATATTTTGATAAATCATGATAACTTACCAACCGTCATGAGGAGAAGTTTGCAGCCAGGCTCAAAGTGGTATTTGGAAGGCTCAGTGTTGTGAAGACGGTGGTAGATCAGGTCGTAGCCCTGACAGGACTTCTCAGGTAGAAAGGAAAATTCTCTGAAAAAAAGATTAAATCTAATTTGAAATTTGAATACACACAGAAATACATGCCAGTCTGCAAATATCTATAGACCTAAAAGTAAAAAACATATTATCATGACCCGCGTACATAATCGATGCCCGCGTATTATCTAAAGGCTACAGTTGGAAAAATGTAAAAGGCTATCGTCCACTCAGCTCGCCGAGCTGAGTCGAATCGAATCAAGTAAGTAATGTCATAAAAACCACAAGATTATAAACAATTTTTTTTTACGTAATCATGTGCGTTCAATACATTTTGGAATATCGCATTTTAAGTTTTCGCATTCCGGTTTAAAATCTTGTTCCTTACTTAGTCTCAAAAAACACTTTTACCGCAGTCCATCAGGCTTAGTATGCGTACAACGAGATATCTCGCGAGTCGCGACGAGAGGAGAGATGTTGTCGGTGCACATGCACAAAGCACAAAGTCCGGTATAATACAAGAAAAACCGGGCAAGTGCGAGTCGGACTCGCGCACGAAGGGTTCCGTACCATTATTAATAAATAATTACCTTTGTTAATGAACCGCAAGACTAACTTAGTTTGTAGAGGTTTATTGTTAATATCAAAAAAACTATGCTAGTTAGAGCATTGGCTATAGTTTTCCTGTAAAATATACGTAAATTCCTATTGACCATAATTATTTCAAATTTTTCGATTGGTAAACTCCGGAGATAAGGGGGGGGGAACGGTATTTTTTTAGACATTTTCCCCGATAAATCAAAAACTATCATAACTAAAAATAATTAAAAATCTGTTTTAGAATGTACAAAGTAAACCCTTTCATACGGTACCCCACACAGTACAGTTATCTCACTTTTAAATTTCAACCCTCAGATTTTCCCTCCTTTTTAAATAAGAACAAAAATAATTTCCAATTTTTTTTAATTCCAGTGTCTTTGGGCCACTAATATACACAACTATTCCAAATTTCATGTCGATAGCTTCGGTAGTTACTGAAATAATCGAGTGTGACGGACGGACAGACGGACAGACAGACGGAGAAAGTCGCACCATAAGGGTTCCATTTTACCATTTTGGTACGGAACCCTAAAAAGAGTCGTCATGTAAGGGTTCGTAGAGAAAAATACCAGAGATAAGAAATATTACTTTTATCTCTACTTTTAACTAACGAGAATAAATGTTATAACGTTCTCCCTCCAGACATTCCTCGCCACATAAATGTTGAATGTTTCCTTATTATAGTCTTTAGTCGTTACGTTAAATTTGTTTGTAAATATGTTAATACTAACAAAGTAAAAGTGTAAAAGTGTAAAAGCTATATTTTACTGTATATAACCTCGTTTAAACCCTCCTTTTACTATGGTTTCTTTATGTTTTTTGTAAATAATTAATGTGACTATTAACACTTTTATTGCGTAGGTACTCTTCATAATATTATAGCTTATAATTTATCACAGCATTATAGCTTTTTTTACATAGTCTCCTTCGTGCTGGTGTGGCACTAATAAAAGCCATAAAACAATAAGAAGAAGACAAGTGACCATGTTAGTTTCGGGAGACAAATAGAGACAACATGTAGACATAATTTTACTCGTTGTGCGCATGCTAGCCCTACATGACCTCGCCGTTGTTTTCGAAATTGGTGCGTCGGATGTGTTCTTTTTACTTAGGGAATAAGTACAAGGTCTGGTGAATATGGCGGGTATTCCATCAATTGAAAGCCTGGTATACTTAACGGAAGCGAGGGATACCTGGGATGTGTGCGCGGGGAAGTTATCTTGAGACTTGATGAAACACAAAACACAGTGGCATAGAGAGACGATTCACAGATTTTGACGATCTCCCTGGCGCAGTGTTGAGCGCTGTTACGTGGGAGGTCCCGGGTTCGTCTTAACGTGGGAGGTCCCGGGATCGATCCCCAGCAGAGTCAATTTGGGAATATATAGTTTCTGAATTTTCTCTGGTCTGGCCTGGTGGGAGGCTTCGGCCAGGGCTAATTACTACCCTACCGGCAAAGACGTGCCGCCAAGCGATTTAGCGTTCCGGTACGATGCCGTGTAGAAACCGAATAGGGGTATGGGTTTGATAAAACTGCCATGCCCCTAACGTTAGCCCGCTACGATCTTAGACTGCATCATCACTTACCATCAGGTGAGATCGCAGTCAAGGGCTAACTTGTAGTGGATAAAAGTAGTAAAAAAAATCGAATAGCACAGAATGCTATTGCAATTTTACACTTTGCGATAACAACTACCAAAGACTTCCCAGCTTAGTAATAAGCAGATTCCTACTTCAATGGACAGTCCCAAAGAGAAAAAATAAAAATCAAATAACAATTTCAAATATCGACTGAATACTTATTGATCGCTCCTAGACATTAATGTGTTTAATGTACTATCCATGGTTATTATAAATAAAGTAGGCAAGTAAATAATTGCAGATTTTCCGTGAAAATAAACAAACAACGCAATAGGGAGGTAAATTATAATGGTTGACTGGCAGTGCATAACTTTAGCTACTGATTTGATTACATGCATTATAACTTACCTGTTTTATAAATAAAATCATAGAATATCATAAATGCGAAAGTGCAATATAATATACTAGCGATCCGCCCCGGCTTCGCACGGGTAGCACTAATAATCCTAATAGTCCCAATGTGGGCAGGTTTTACATTTTAATATTACATTGTAAGAGTACGTCCGTCCCCGTCCTCACCACACCTGCCACATTGTTTTTGGGTAACTTTACGTATTCAGTCAGCGCACGCCTCGTAAGCTCTCAGAAGAGACGTTTTTTTCCGACTTCGTTGACATTATTGCAATTTTCGTAAGGCTCTCTAATTTTTAAAAAAAAATTAAATAAAGCCTATGTTACTCGCTGATAATGTAGCTCTATAGATGAAAGAATTTTTAAAATCGGTTGAGTAGTTTTTGAGTTTATCCATTACAAACAAACAAACAAACAAACAAACAAATCTTTCCTCTTTAAAATATTAGCATAGATAATATATGCAACCTATCTCTGTAACGGATTTTATCAAAATAGGTTGAGCAGATGGGCCGTGACCCACACACACACACACACTGTGGCAGACAGACACACTTTCGCATTTATAATATTAGTATGGACTAAGTAGCTGATTCCCGCGACTTCGTCCGCGTGTTTAGGTTTTTTTAATTCCCGCGGGAACTCCTTAATTTAGCCTATGTCACTCTCCAGGTCCTCAACTATACCCATGCCAAAAATCACGTCAATCCGTTGCTCCGTTGCGGCGTGATTGAAGGACAAACCAACAAACAAACTGACTTTCGCATTTATAATATACTCGCCGGCATATTTAGCGGAACATAAAAAAAAGGTCCATAATTAAAAAAATATGGTTTTATTTTAAAATCTACTTACTACACTTCTTTTGTTATTTAAAGTTTCATTTGTTTTACTTAAAATGAGATCACATTAAGAACAGATTTTTCGAGTAAAGGCTATTTGTGAAAAATGGTACATTTTTGAACTTTTCATGTAACCGGGAAAAGTGAAATTTAATATTAAAATAACAATTAATTAAATTAGAAAAATGGTGATTAATATCGCGTATTTCCTCCACGTGCTCTTATTAAAGTTTCTACCCGTCTAGGCATACTGAGAATGATGTTATCGATGGTCTCCTGGGATAGTCTCCGCCATTCCTCAACTACGGCGATTCGCAGTTCACCCACGTTGGCAGGAGCTGGAATTCTGGACTTAACTTTTCTTTTCAGCAAGTCCCAAACGTGCTCTATTGGGTTCATATCCGGTGATCTCGCCGGCCACTACATAACAGTGATATTCATATCATTAAGATAGGCTTGAGTTACCCGAACGGTATGCGGCCGAGCATTATCCTGCATAAAAACAAAATCGTCACCGATATATGAGGCAAACGGTACGACATTTTCTTCTAAAACTTCTCTGATATAGCGGTCTGCAGTCAGACTCCCTCTGTCAATCACTACCAAGTCTGTGCGAGCTCCCAAACAAATGCCCGCCCAAACCATTATTGATCCACCACCGTATGCGACTGTAGTTTCAAAATTTGTCTGAATGTATCGTTCTCCTTTGCGTCTGTATATTCTTTGCCTGCCGTCAATTTGATTTAAGAGAATTCTGCACTCATCACTAAACAATACCTTACTCCATTGGTCCGCGTTCCAAAGTCGATGTTCCTGAGCAAAAGTTAACCTGTTTCTACGATGATTTACCTCGAGCCTTGGAGCCTTGGCGGGCACAAATGAACTCAAACCAGCTTCTTCGAGCCTTCTTCGTACCGTACGCTCACTTACGGTTACACCCCGCACTGCTTCTAACTCATGTCGGGCTTGGACGGCCGTCAAACGGGGGTTCCTACGTACACGAAGCCGAATGAAACGATCATCCCTACTCGAAGTGCGTCTTTTTCTGCCTTGTCCTGCTCTTCTCACATAAGTACCGGTCTCCCTGAACCGTTCGATACTGCGATGGATCGTTGAAACTGGTCGACGAAGATCTCTGGATATCACTCTGTAGGTTTGACCATTTCTTCGCATTTCGAGTGCCTTGGCAATCTCCGTTGGGGCTAAGTCAGGCATAATTCAGTCATTAACTCCAGAAAGATACGCGATTTAAAAAAACTAACAAAAAACAGTATTTCAATGAAATTTTAAATCAAACTCAGAAGGAAGAAATACTCGAAGTTCGCTCCAGATAAGGTGTATTTGAAATAAATTAAAACAATTGCATAAAATGTGATGTTCAGTTGTTTTCTTAATTTGAAAATATTTATTTTTAAATTAAATGACGTATAAACCAGCCAGCAACTTTATATGATACTGATATCAAACCTTTTTTTTATGTTCCGCTAAATATGCCGGCGAGTGTATTAGTATGATAGTATGATTAACGCCAAGATTAATACTATTAGGAATAATTTTATGGGCTTAACTAAATTATTCTAAAACTTAATAGGTACCTACTCATGTTTTTTTTTTTAGTAAACTTACAAAAGTGATTTTGAATCGTATTGAATCTACCACTGGTTCAGAATTTCATTCCTGCCTACCGAGAAGAACCAGTAAAAAAACTCGGTGGCAGCTCTTTTGAAAAAACTAATTTACTATTACATCTCTGTATCTATAGATATGTCACCGTAAGATTGCAAAAACCGTTAGATTGTAATCTAACTAGCGAAATTGTAAACTGTCGACAGATTACAATTTAACGCATTTTTTTTTCGGTAGATTGTAATCTGTTAGGTATATACTTAAACCCGATAAAACCTGCGGCCGAGCACTACCTACCTCATTATTTATGTCGAACCCCTATCTAACCTACAAGAAAGAGACAAGAAAACGTAAATACAATGAATTTTTCAAAAATTGGCACTCAGAACATTGAACGGTTCACAATCTGTCGACAGTTTACAATTTCGCTAGTTAGATTACCTACAATCTAACGGTTTTTGCAATCTTACGGTGACGGATATATAAGTAACCGCAGTCCTAAGCATGGCTGGAGCGAGTCAAATCCAATAAATCACTACATACAAGTCAAATCATACAACTTCGTTTGGTTGTCCATTGCAAAAGAGAAAACAAAAGACTTGGATGATAGGGATCAGGGGCCATACCTACTGCAGCGCTCAAAGCTATTTTTTCATTATTGTTGACTTTCGTATTTTAGAATTATAATCCTTATTTTAGGAACGTCAAGGTACGTGACATCAAACTGACATTTTGAGTAATATTGCTTAAAAGTATTGCTAGCGTTGGCAGTGTGGCCCTAGATTTCAGTCCAGCAGTCATGCTTTTAGCATCTCTAAAATCTTCGACTGTCATTAAATCGTAAACAGTAGAATAAATCATGTTTTTTGTCGAAAAAATATGTAAGAAACCTCGTAATTATTTAAAAATACCTATTCAACGAGCTATCGTTCGAGGTGATAAAGCAAAATCACATCTTTTTTTATATCACATAATATTTTATGAGTTATTGCATATTTTTTATTACTTCATATTTATATTTAACTAGACGATGCCCGCGACTTCGTCCGCGTTGGTTTAGATTTTTAGATTCCCGCGGGAACTACTAAATTTTCCGGGATAAAAAGTAGCCTATGTCCTTTCCCGGGATACAAACTATCCCTGAATCCATCCAAATCGGTTGAACTCATGGGCCGTGAAAGCGTAGCAGACAAACAGACAGACCGTACACTTTCGCATTTATAATATTATTAAAGTATGGATATTCATCTAAAAAAATAAAGCTTCATATTTAGACATCACAAATATATTTTTGAACCGATGAGACGAGAGCCGAGCCGAGTCGACTTCGTCCTCGTGGATTAAGTTTAATTTCCGGGAAACTCCTTAATTTTCCGGGACAAAAACTGGCCTCCCCACCAATCCTACCTGTATAGTGTATACATCAGTAGCATACAGGCAGACATACACGCTTTCTCATTTATATATCTTTACTAATATTATAAATGAGAAAGTGAGTCCGTCTGTCTGCTACGCTTTCACAGCCCATCTGTTCCACCGATTTTGATGAAATTTGGTATAGTTTGTATCCCAGGGAAGGACACAGGCTACTATTTATCCCGAAAAACTTAAAGAGTTCTCGCAGGATATCAACCCATAGAGGTGTTTGAAATTTGTATGAAAATCGAACCTAACGTGAGCGAAGCCGCGGGCAAAAGCTAGTTTATAATAATAGTATCTTGGTGAGAAGCCGCCTAAACGTTTTGACGTATTTTTGAGCTTACAAAATAACGAGTCGGTATTATTAGCAATTCATGATTTATGTTCGCCAAGTGATCTTTGCACTGTGATAAAGAAGTATTATAAAAACAAGTAGCAAACATTTAAAAAATACAGGGATATATAATTTGAAATCCTTGAACAGTCAATTTAAAAATGAACACATAAACTAGTGTCTATGATACCACAGTATGATACCACAGACCATTTACTACTCGGTGTATGATACAGACTTCACACACCTTTGACAACATTATGCTCATGTTATAGCATAAATAAATAAATAAATTGGCAGTCATAGGGACTGCCGATAGAATTGAAAACTTAAACTTTTAATTTTAGTATTAAAATAAGAAAATAATATAAAATTTTCAAACGCCAATATACCTAATTATACGAATACATATCTCACTAATATTATAAATGCGAAAGTTTGGATGGATGTATGGATGGATATATGGATGTTTGTTACTCAATCACGCCCCAACGGCTGAACGGATCTGGCCGAAATTTGGCACAGAGATAGATTATAGTCTGGATTAGCTTAAAGGCTATTTTTTATCCCGGAAAATTAAGGAGTTCCCGCGGGAACCAAAAACTCCTATCTACGCGGACGTAGTCGCGGCTCGCGGGCATCAGCAAGTTACCTACGTGATAAACAAGTTATAACTATTTAGGTAAGTAATAAAAATCAAATGTTAATAACTATTGCGGCATTTCAAGATATTTATTTCTACAAATGGAAAATTCTATTTCAAAATATATCCAAAACTCTAACCTTACCGAAAGCGATTTGATCATTTGAGCAACCTACAAGGTAACCAATTCGCTATGCTAAACGGTTGTTATAATATACCTAATTAATAATCGGCTTATTCACGGATCTACCTAGATATTTACTTGTTTTAATCTATAGAGAATACCTACAAAACAGATTTAACAGCGTAAGCTTGTCCAAGAGCTGGTCACATATTTTAAACGCTATCATATTTTAACCGGTTGGCAAAATATTTATGTTTTGGTCTGCCAATAATTAATGTGTTCTGTCTACTTATGGTCTGCAAAAATATTAAAATTGGTTGGCAATGAATGTCATAGTAATTTGTTCACTCTTAAGTTATTTGTAAAGCCAATTAAATATACCTAAATAGCTGCATTATAATGGGATTCCGGTGTTTTTCTGACAAGAAATTCTCAGCACTAGCTCGGAGTTAGGAAGTAAGCGGTGTCTCACCCCGGTCGTGTCGGATTATCCGTCCCATTGGGCTACGAGAGTAAGGGATTATGCACACCGGAACACTATTATTTCGAACGCAGGACGAGATAAATATATACCCAAATGGCTAATGTGTGTGGAGGTTGGTCGCCGCGCCGTGGTTGAAATTTGGTCTGCAGGACATATTAAAAATAGGCATAGGCAGGATAATATTTATTGTTTTCATCGCCCTACCACAAAAACATAAAACAAGTTGAAATAATTACTACATTTTATTGTTTTGAGAGTATTTCAATAGTAATTAATCTGAGGTTCTTTTAAGGCTATCAGCATTTATCTACACTCTACAGCCCTCCCAATATTACCCACCATCTCTTAGGCTACAAGATCTATTCTACCAGGCGCCATTGTTCATTGTATCGATTCTCATACATTTTCTTGTAGCTATTATATTAGGTACTATACAAACTATACGTTTATAGTTGATACCTAATGGAATAGCTAAGGGACCCTTTACACGGAACCTCGCAGTCCCAACTCCCGTCCCGCAGACAATAGGCATGATGACAGTAAGCAAGAATCAATGAAATTTTGAATTTATCTAATGAAATAGGATTCATGGATTATAAAAAACATATTTATTTTTCTATTTCGAGTGAGATTGCTATTTATTTTGATGAAATAAAACTATAAAATACAGCAATCCGCCATATTGGATAAAACACCAAGAAGCGAATGACGTCACAATTGCTTGTTTTCGAGCTTTGACAATCACACTATTGTTTACTGCACACTGCAGAGTACATTGGTAAAAACAATAGTGACGTCACAAACGACGCCATGACACCGCCGAACGTTTTGGCGTGAATTTTAAAAATTAAATTTCAAATGCCAATTTTATCTACCAAACCTTATTTTTCTGCTGAAATAAGATATTTTTTCGATATTGTAGATACTTCTGAACATAATCTGACCATTTTTCAAAATCAGTCATCATGCCTATTAGAGTCTAGAAAAACAATAATTGTTTGTCATAAGGCAGATTAGATGTTAGTTTGTCTAGTGAAAGCTGGTAGTGCAAAATAGTAGGAAATTAAAATGTTTCCACAAATGTAACTACTAAATATGTATAGTCCGACAAACTTATCTGACCCGATGACAGCATCGCTAGCAGGTATATTATATGAAAAAAAACTGGCCAAGTGCGAGTCGGACTCGCACACCGAGGGTTCGGTACAAACCTGTAGGTATATTTTAAGTAAAAGTTATGGTATTTTTATTGCTAAATGAAATCTATAACATTATTAACATTAGTAAGTTTAAAATTATTAAAAATATTTTTATTATATGATGTAACTAAAATTTATGCTTTTCGCAATTTTTCCTTTATCTGTGCTTTAAGACGTTGCTTCGTACAATATTTCAAGATTCTTAGTTCACGGGAAGTACCCTGTAGGTTTTGATTCTCTTGCGAGTGTCGTAAATGTGCAGCATAAACAGCTGTATCTTTTGATTGCGTTGGCTTAGAAGTTTTATTTTTTCACACCTCCAAGGGACAGTAGACCTGAGTATTTGATATGAATTTCAGCTTGATACCTCGTTGCGTTCCTGAGAAAAAGGGTTTTGACACACAGACGGACAGACAACAAAGTGATCCTATAAGGGTTCCGTTTTTTCCTTTTGAGGTCCGGAACCCTAAAAAAATAAAAACAAAAACTAAACAACCATAAAAAATTATTTCAATTTTGGCCAATGTGATGTATCATATGGTGCTATTAGGATGATAGTTAGCATTATATCCTTTTCTCTCGAGTGACTGTAATCACAAGTATAAATTACAAATTTAAAAAACCCCCGACTAGAAAATAGCTGATGACCTTCAGACGGATGAACAGATTTTCATGAAACATGGCTAAGAACACTCGGGATAAAATTATCTATGACACAAAAAATACTAAACGAAAATCGGTTCATCCGTTTGGGAGCTACGATACCACAGACAGATACACAGATACACAGATACACAGACAGACACGTTTAACTTATAACAACCCTCTCTTTTTGCGTCGGGGGTTAAAAAGAGGAAAAGCGATAAAAATATGTAGTTGTATTATCCTAATAGCATCTGAAATGGATTGTACTAATTTACCTACCTATTTAGTTTTGAGTTTTGTATCGCTCAGTGCTACAGATCTGCCTCCCAGCCCCAGTTTTCACTAGACAGGTTCTATAATACAATGTTAATCCCTTGTGTCAAACTAATGTAGTGCGTAGAGTCAGTTATTATTATTATCTTTTCTCTCGAGTGACTGTAATCATAAGAGGAAAAGAGATAAAAATTGTTGTAGTATCCTAATAGCATCTGAATTGGGTTATACTAGATTTTTTTTAATTTGTTTTTGAGTTTTTTGTATAGCCCAGCAGGGCGACCGCGTATCTTTTGCATCAATCATTGATACATCGCAATCACCTCTGATTGGTTAACACTCTTGCACTATTGGACGAAATCCATTGACGCAGCAAGAATACTAACATCATACCAGCATCAGAAAGGCGGGTGTAGGTTTTCCGATTACATTCAAACTTTACTGAATAAATGTACGATAAATGTACGTAATTGTACTAAATTATGGATAAATGTACTTTATCGTGTATTGAGAAAACATGAAATTAAAGTGAGCAGCCATCCTGACGTCAGAATGGCGGGTGTACTCTTACATCTTCTGCAAAAATAAACTTTCTTAAAATTAGACATTACCAAATAAATGTACGTTAAATGTACTTATGGAAACACCATATCAAAATTACTAAAACTTTATGCGAGCTCTGATATTGTGAAACACATGTGAGCAGCCATCCTGAAGTCAGGACCCGCGGCGGGTGTAAGTATTTCGATTCCATCCAAACTATACTGAATCAATCTTACTAATATTAGGTCTTTACCTATGAAATTGCCTTTCTTCAGTATTGGTAATTTCAAATTAAAAAGTTTGCAATGGCTCTGTAATCTAAATTCAAATTAATTTTGCCTTAAAATCATGACATTCTTTTTTCAAAATCAGTCTTTTGTTTTTTGATAAGCGTTGTATTTTCATTACATTTCAACATTTTTCGTCATAATGGATACTTTAAAAATTCGTGTAATTATGGAATATGAGTTCCGTCGTGGCACCAACGTGACCCAAACGGCACGCTACATCAAAAACGTTTACGGAGAGAACTGTATAAACGAACGCACAACCCGTTATTGGTTTTCCCGGTTCCGTTCTGGAAATTTTGACTTTAAAAATGAAGCTCGTGGTCGTCCGGAGACTTTGGTCAACAATAATGAATTAAAAGCGATTGTGGAAGCTGACAAAACTCAATCTACAGCTGAGCTAGCAGCAGCTTTTGATGTAAGCATCATAAGAATATTGATCCATTTGCGACAAATTGGCAAGGTAAAAAAGCTTGATAGATGGGTGCCCCACGACCTTAACGATCGCCAGCGCAACGCACGCGTCGAGACCTGCCTTGCGCTGCTCAACAGGCAAAGAAACGAAGGAATTTTGAAACGAATTGTTATGTGCGACGAAAAATTTATTCTGTTCGACAATCGAAAGCGCTCAGCAAGTTGGTTAGATCCTGGTTCAGCACCAAAGAAATGCCCTAAACCAAAAATGACCCCTAAAAAGGTGATGGTCACTGTTTGGTGGTCTAGTGCGGGTGTGATTCACCACAGCTTATTACAAAACGGCATGAGCATTACTGCAGATGTGAAGAACTGGAGAAGCTTGCACATCTGCAACCAGCTTTGGTCAATCGGTCGTCCCCACTGCTCCTTCACGACAACGCGCGACCCCATACTGCGCAACAGACAGTCTCCAAGCTGCAAGAGCTGGGGTTGGAACTTGGAAGCTCTCCCTCATCCGCCATACTACCAGACCTTACACCTACCGGCTATTACTTTTTCCAAAATTTAGACAACTTTTTAGTGGGTAAAAAATTCAATTCCCGAGAGGCATCCAAAATGCCTTTGAAGAGTTTGTTGCCTCACGTCCAGCTGATTTTTACAAGAAGGGCATCAATAAACTGCCAATGCGTTGGCAAAGATGCGTCGATTGCATGGGTGATTACTTCGAATAACAGAAACAAAAAAGTTTGAAAAAATAAGTACTTTCACTTATTCCATACAAAACGGCAATTTCATAGGTAAAGACCTATTATTATAAATGCGAAAGTTTGGATGGATGTATGGATAGATGGATGGATGTATGGATGTTTGTTACTCAATCACGCGCCAACGGCTGAACGGATCTGACTGAAATTTGGCACAAGGATAGATTATAGTCTGGAATAGCACATAGGCTACTTTTTATCCCGGAAAATTAGAGAGTTCCAGCAGGAACCAAAAAACCTTAAACCACGCAGACGAAGTCGCGGGCATTCGCTAGTGTACGATAAACGTACGTAATTGTACTAAATTATGGGTAAATGTACACGACATTGTATGTTTGTTTTTTGTACCAAATAATCTTGGTATACTTAGGTATACATAAAACAAAATTGTCTAATTCTGTAGGTAGCTACACAGATTTTTTGGAGGGCACTCTATAATATAGCAGATGCCAAAACTGTTATTTTGGCCTGTCTGTCTGTATCACGCCGAAACTACTGAATGAATTCAACTAAAACTTGGCACGATTTGAGTTCATACAACGAGGTATTTAGGAGGTTTTAAATACAATATACAACTATTCTAGGCCCCTCCATGTTCTTGGTATACATAAAATATTTATCTTAATATTTTGTCCGAAACACTTGCGGTATGTGTGACAGTGTGCTACCTATTTGCTGACGATACGTCTTTAACCGACTTCTTAATTTATAAAGTCGATAGAAATAAGGACACATTTGACGACGTAAATACTGCAATTTCTCAAGACACGAACTGATTCAAAATGCAAACCATAACTTTTAAATTAAAAATAAATAAATGTGAAGAGTTGGAATGCCGAATTCCAAATCCACAAGTGATATAAAACTAATGGTACCTAAATAATGATATGCTGAAAATAAGAGAGACTAAACTGTATTCCTGGGGGTGACCTTATAGATGCAAAGCTTCAATGGGGCACCCATATAATTAGCAACACTTACTGGCAAACAGCTCTGCTGCTTACGCTGTCAGAAATTATATTCTGAAATTATATATTTTTCATATTAAGAAATAATATTTTTTTTTCTGTCAGAAATTACATATTACTTAATCAAATTATTTCTGTCAGCATAACCGGACTACACAATGCTTGCAGTTTCGAAATTTTGTAGCCTGTATAGCCCGTCAAACTTATCTGACGTCAACGTCGCTAGAATCTATCTATTAAAAATAAAAAACAAATAAACTTAACAGGCATAAAAATTTGTTCCAATTTGGGCCACCGGGCCAGATAAGTTTGTCAGTTTATGGTATATGATTTACTAGCTGATGCCCGCGACTACGTCCGCGTGGATTGAGGTTTTTTGGTTCCCGCGGGAACTCTAAATTTTCAGGATAAAAAGTAGCCTATGTCCTTCCCCGGGATACAACCTACTCTTCATTAAAATCGATTGAACGAATGAGCCGTGAAAGCGTAGCAGGCAGACAGACAGACACACTTTCGTATTTATAATATTAGTATGGATTTAGTATTTCGTTAGTTATTGTTATTTAAGTACTAGCTGATGCCCGCGACTTCGTCCGCGTAGTTTAAGTTTTTTGTTGTTCCTTCGGGAACTCCTTAATTTTCCGGGATAAAAAGTAGCCTATGTCACTCTCCAGGTCCTCACTTATACAATAAAAAAGAATTAGCGAAATTGGTCCAGCCGTTCACGCGTGATGCCGTGACCAAGGGAAACAGGGATTCATTTTATCTACACTAATATTATAAAGAGGAAAGATTTGTATTTTTGTATTTTTGTATGTAACGAATAAACTCAAAAAGTACTGGACCGATTTTAATAATTCTTTTTTCATTAGTAAGCTACATTATCACTGAGTAACATAGGCTATATTTAGTACTAGATTACTATAGAAATCTTTAGAAATTCCTATTAAAACCAACCGAAGGTGTAAAAAAATTAGCCATAAAATGTCTTTCATCGCATACGCTGCGAAGAGTATTAATGATAGGACAAAAAAATGTTCGACAATATTATAGAATATATCAATATCTACAAAAAACTTCGCGAGACCATGTGTCTAGCTATTGTAGTTACGTCACTATAACTACTTTTTTACATTTAACAAATTGATAGAAATGCCGATCAAAATCAGACCGTGCTATCCATACCATTTATAAATTTTCATCCAAATAAATAATTTAATATTCAAGACTGTCTCAATACCTGATGATTACTTTTTGAATTATTGAAATCGGACATTCCATTCAAAAGATATCATGAAATTAAAATAAAAATACATGCCGGCGGCGGCCGCCACGCAGCGCATCGAGTACCCCTATATTCAATGTACTCTGTGGCATCGAGTAACTAACTCTTCGTGAGAGGGGCAGTGCGGGAGAAGGGGGTGCACCATTACGAAAAATATCTGTACCTATTTATGTCTACCCGTGCGAAGCCGGGACGGGCCGCTAGTATACATATATAGAAGATAGATTATTAGGTACAGTATCAACTAATATTTTTCCATAAAATATTAGTTGATGCTGTACACTAATTCTATTATCTCTAAACGATTCGATTAAATTAATTATTACACTTAGCGGAACTAGACTTTGATTTGCAATTTTTAAACGCAACAAAATCAGCAGTCTTTGCAGTGAAAGCTGAGACTTTTTTTTAACCACTACAAGTTAGCCCTTGACTGCGATCTCACCTGATGGTGAGTGAAGATGCAGTCTAAGATGGTAGCGGGCTAACCTGTTAGGGGCATGGCAGTTATATTAAACCTACACCCCTATTCGGTTTCTACATGGCATCGTACCGGAACGCTAAATCGCTTGGCGGCACGTCTTTGCCGGTAGGTCGGTCACGTCACTAGCCACGGCCCAAGCCTCCCACCTGGCAAACTGGATTATTTAACGTTTTTAGATACGGACAACATTCAGCCAATACAAAACGAACAAGTGTGTTGCGCAAGATTGAAATTCTTAGTTCACAAATGGGGATACCAGTATATAATATAATGTACTCTAGATGCGGGAATAAGGGGACACTTGTAGTGTTGGTGACAGAGTGGCCTCACTATTTCAGATTGGTATCTACATCTGGAAATTACGATGGATGTGTGAGCATAATTTGTAACTCAAATCATTCAATTTCCCAATAGCAGCTGAGGACTTGTGCACTTTTGCAATATTCTGGTTGAAGATTATTTTTTTTCCTCGCCAAAAGTGGCATTTTTTAATGATGATGTTTCCATAAGTACACTTAACGTACATTTATTTGGTAATGTCTAATTTTAAAAAAGTTTATTTTTGTAGAAGATGTAAGAGTACACCCGCCATTCTGACGTCAGGATGACTGCTCACTTTAATTTCATGTTTTCTCAATACACGATAAAGTACATTTATCCATAATTTAGTACAATTACGTACATTTATCGTACATTTATTCAGTAAAGTTTGAATGTAATCGGAAAACCTACACCCGCCATTCTGATGGATACGATGTATCAATGATTGATGCAAAAGATACGCGGCGGCCCTGCTGTACTGCAATAGTCCCTAGTGTCAACTGTACTACAATGTTACTGTACTGTCCATAATATGGACAGTACAGTCCATAGTGTAGTGATATTGATATTATAGTGTCAAGTGTCAACCTAGTGTAGTGTGTAGAGTCCATCGATTTCGAAGAGTCCATTACGACGCGGTTAACGTAGAAAATGCCGCATTGAGCAATGCGCCGGTCGCACATAAGTTCCGTATACTAGCGACCATATATAATATTATATCCTATGGGACCATTCGTATAAATGTAATGCATAAAACTTATTCATGGATTGCTACGTTTGCGTTTGTTTGTTGGTTTGTCCTTCAATCACGCCGCAATAAAACAACGCATAGACGTGATTTTTTGCATGGATATACTTAGTTGAGGACCTGGGACATAGGCTACTTTTTATCCCGGTAATTAAGGAGTTCATCATCATGATGCCGTTAGATGTGTGCCTAGACTGATTTAGTTATTTTTTTTGATGCTGTCACTTTTTGATAAGTTTAATTCATTGACATGAAAACGACACTGGGCGCCATTCATCTATACTAAATAGTAAATACCATACTAATCTTACTAATAACCTCGCCGGCATATTTAGCGGAACATAAAAAAGGTCCATAATTAAAAAAATATGGTTTTATTTTAAAATCTACTTACTACACTTCTTTTGTTATTTAAAGTTTCATTTGTTTTACTTAAAATGAGATCACATTAAGAACAGATTTTGCGAGTAAAGGCTATTTGTGAAAAATGGTACATTTTTGAACTTTTCATGTAACCGGGAAAAGTGAAATTTAATATTAAAATAACAATTAATTAAATTAGAAAAATGGTGATTAATATCCGCCATTCCTCAACTACGGCGATTCGCAGTTCACCCACGTTGGCAGGAGCTGGAATTCTGGACTTAACTTTTCTTTTCAGCAAGTCCCAAACGTGCTCTATTGGGTTCATATCCGGTGATCTCGCCGGCCACTCCATAACAGTGATATTCATATCATTAAGATAAGCTTGAGTTACCCGAGCGGTATCCTGCATAAAAACAAAATCGTCACCGATATATGGGGCAAACGGTACGACATTTTCTTCTAAAACTTCTCTGATATAGCGGTCTGCAGTCAGACTCCCTCTGTCAATCACTACCAAGTCTGTGCGAGCTCCCTAACAAATGCCCGCCCAAACCATTATTGATCCACCACCGTATGCAACTGTAATTTCAAATCAATGTAAATTGTTTCAAAATTTGTCTGAATGTATCGTTCTCCTTTGCGTCTTTATATTCTTTGCCTGCCGTCAATTTGATTTAAGAGAATTCTGCACTCATCACTAAACACTACCTTACTCCATTGGTCCGCGTTCCAAAGTCGATGTTCCTGAGCAAAGGTTAACCTGTTTCTACGATGATTTACCTCGAGCCTTGGAGCCTTGGCGGGCACAAATGAACCCAAACCAGCTTCTTCGAGCTTTCTTCGTACCGTACGCTCACTTACGGTTACACCCCGCACTGCTTCTAACTCATGTCGGGCTTGGACGGCCGTCAAACGGGGGTTCCTACGTACACGAAGCCGAATGAAACGATCATCCCTACTCGAAGTGCGTCTTTTTCTGCCTTGTCCTGCTCTTCTCACATAAGTACCGGTCTTCCTGAACCGTTCGATACTGCGATGGATCGTTGAAACTGGTCGACGAAGATCTCTGGATATCACTCTGTAGGTTTGACCATTTCTTCGCATTTCGAGTGCCTTGGCAATCTCCGTTGGGGCTAAGTCAGGCAAAATTCAGTCATCAACTCCTGAAAGATACGCGATTTAAAAAAACTAACAAAAAACAGTATTTCAATGAAATTTTAAATCAAACTCAGTAGGAAGAAATACTCGAAGTTCGCTCCAGATAAGGTGTATTTGAATAAAATTAAAGTTGTTTTCTTAATTTGAAAATATTTCTTTTTAAATTAAATGACGTATAAACCAGCCAGCAACCATAAATGATACTGATATCAAACCTTTTTTTTATGTTCCGCTAAATATGCCGGCGAGTGTATTATAAATGCGAAAGTTTGGATGGATGTATGGATGTATGGATGGATGGATGGATGTATGGATGTTTGTTACTCAATCACGTGCCAATGGCTGAACGGATCTGGCTGAAATTTGGCACAGAGATAGATTATAGTCTGGAATAGCACATAAGCATTTTTATCCCGGAAAATTAAGGAGTTCCCGCGGTAAACAAAAAACCTCAATCCACGCGGACGTAGTCGCGGGCATCAGCTAGTTGATGTATAATTTTAGTAGGTCTAACTATGCGCCTTAATTTCTAATATTTTATTTTATTTTTTCTTTAGTATTTCTAATATGCTATAGAATATTTCAGTATTTTCTTTTGTATGTAGGTTTATGTACTGATATATATAATATAATATATCTGTATATGAGTTTATATTTAGTTATTTATGTATTATTAGTATGTATAGTTAAAGTAGTATATTATTATTGTTGCACTTTCCCGCTCCTTTTTAAAGTTACATGAGAAATGGGTTGTCTGGAGGAGATCACTTTTAGTGATAAGACCGCCCTGCGCACGCGTTGTTTTATGTTATTTTGTTTATAATTAAGTTTAATCTCTTTGTTATGTGTGGCAATAAAGAATTTATTTATCTATCTATCTATGCGCCATTCGACAGGCACCTCATGCAATTTATCAAATAAATCTCATTATGTTAAAGTGTGGGGCTTTTTGGTCCGAAGTTTTTTCCCGGGGGCTTCCCGCTTCTGACGCACGGCTGAGCTCTCGGCTTACCTCGTTTGGGGCTAGGCCTTTAAAAGTCAAGGCCGCCATAGAGCAGCATTAAAACGCCCGCTAGTTATATAACGTGCTATGTATCTTTGCATTTCGTTGTTATACCTACACTAAACTGCTTGAGCAGTTGACAACAACTGCTCGAACTCTTCGCGTACGTTGTGCAACGATCAATTATTACTGCCCATCTCGAAGCATTTAAACAACCGCTACAACATAACGTACTGTGTAGTAGGTATTGTTATCTTCATTTCGTTGTTATACCTACGCTAAACTGCTTGAGCAGTTGACAACAACTGCTCGAACTCTCCGAGTACCTAAGTTGCGCAATTGTTACTGCCTCAAGATTTTAGTGATACACTATTCACGAGTGCTCGATAGTTCGATACAGTACAGATTCAAGGACAGTGGTCTTCAATAGTCTGCCAAAGCCACATAAAACTCAACAGTGGGCTTACCACATAGGCTTGACCACCATCGCTTAACGGGCCGGCGGAGGGCGAATTGCCCATACAAACGTAATACCAAAATAATTTGTTATTCGAGAATATTTCCACCATATGCGATTATTAAGATTAAACTTGTATTTATCTAGGTCCCTGGATAATTATCTTTTCAAAATACTTTCCCAAAATTAAATGTAAGCACATTGCGTTTCGCATGTTTTTACGATATAAATGATATGTTTTCTCCTTATTTGTTTCATATTAAAACCGACGATATCTCACTTACTAATTGATCAGGAACATAGCCTATATTGACAAGTTACAGAATAACAACACGAAGTTAAAAACATAACAATTTTTCATTCATCATTTTTGGTATTCACGGAACAAGACCAAAATGTATAACAAACTCTGTACGCTCATATTGCTATCGCGCTTGCACGCGATCTTGTGTCATCAGCTAAATAGAGATAGCAATATACCGGCAAATTTATATTTGCGGTTCGAATAGAAGTTGCGAGCGCCGCTTTTTTTAATATTGTTGACACTCCTATCTCAGAATTATAACCCTTATTTTAGAGACGTCAAAGTTCGTCATATAAAACTACATTTTTAAAATAAAAGTGGTCTTATCTAATAACAGTGGTCAAGAACTTAGCTATAGTCGATTAATTACAATTTATAGCTACTAGTAGCAAAAATTTAAGACGGCCAAGTGCTAATTAGACTCTTGCACCGAGGGTTCCGTACCATATTATTAGCCGTAACCATACCTTGGAATGATAGGTACGCATAATAATTATTATCATAGTCATTTAAGAGTTTACATTTTATAGTAAGTATTTAAATGGCACTTGCTTGGATGGCGATGGAAGACTTGGTGAGAAAACCTAAAAGCCTGTCAGTTTTCCATAAAATTTTCCAAAATGTGTACAATGCGTACCTAATAACAACCACAAGTAGATTTTTAATGTGTATTATTATAGTTATTTCAAGGTCTTCAACTTACAGGTTCTCATAATTACCTACCGACCAACCTAGGTAGTTAATAGAGCTGTTATTTAGCATTTATTAGTTTATCAACAGCTGAAATTAATCATATGTTTAATCATAGACTCAATCTACAATTTGGTTGATAAGCTACTAAGGCACACTCCTACTTCCTTGTTTTAAGTACTAATACTAATCGATTACAAAAAAAAAAGATTGCAGATAGGATGTATTACTAACTAGAGGTCGCCCGCGACTTCGTCCGTCGTGCAATTGTTGATTTCCTAGGAGATTATGAAATTTTCCCGCTGCAAACAGCCTATCTATAGAGGTTTTATATAGCTTATGCAGGTTTTTTGACTATTTAAAACTAATAACTTAAATGCTGATTTTCATGTCTATACTTCAAAATCATAAAAATTGTATGTAAATTTTCACCCCCATTTCACCCCTTATGGGGGTGGATTTTCGTAAAATTGCTTATAAAGGTTATTATTACCTATTTAAAGCTAATAAGCTAAATCCCGATTTTCAAGTCTCTAACTTCAAAAACTTATGACTTTCATACAAACTACTAACTCCCATTTCACCCCCTTAGAGCTATTATTATTTAAAACTACTTAATAACTTAAATGCCGATTTTCATATCTCTAACTTTAAACACATAGAACTTTCATACAAACTACTAACTCCCATTTCACCCCCTTAGAGCTGCGTAAAATTGCTTATACAGTTTATTATAACTTAAAACTAATAACCTAAATCCCGATTTTCAAGTATCTTACTTCAAAAACTTGGAACCCTAATGGAAGCTTCCAACCCCCATTTCACCCATATTGAGGTAAGTTTCCGTAAAATTGCTTATACAGGTTTATATTATATATGTATAACTAACAACTTAGGTAATTGCCAATTTGCATGTCTCTAACTTTAAAAAACAAAGGACTTTCATACAAACTTCCAACCCATATTTTAACCCCTTAGGGGTGGATTTTCTCATAACCCTTTCTTAGCTGGCGTCTACACCATAGAAGGAATCTACCTTCCAAATTTCAAGTCTGTTTGCTTTATAGTTCCTGAGATACCGGGATTAGTCAGTCAGTGAGTGAGTGAGTGGTATTTCGCTTTTATATATTACTAGCGGACGCCCGCGACTTCGTTCGCGTGGCATAAGTTTTTTAACTCCCATAGGCATTCCTTAATTTCCGAAAACACGTCGATCCGTTGCTCTGTTGCGGCGTGATTGAAGGACTATTTAACGTCCTTTGGGATAGAATTTATAAAAACTGTGGATTATGTATTTCATAATTTAAACCGGTAGCCCAAATATCAAGTTTCACGGCTATTTAACTTGAAAAACGTCGGCCTTTTACACCAACTTACAACCCCCATTTTACTCGTTTGGAGGTGGAATTTTGAAAAACTGTTACACACGTACTTCTTTATATTATACCGAAAGCCAAAATACCAAGTTTCGTTGTTATAACTTGAAAAATATGTTGATAAATGAAGGACATTCATCCCCTATTTCACCCCTTTGGGGGTCGAATTTTCAAAAATGGTGAAACACGTACGTCTGCATATCTAACTGAAAGCCCGAATGCTAAGTTTCATCATTATAACTTGAGAAATCAAGGACTTTCATACAAACTTTCAACCCCTATTTTACCCCTTTAGGGGTGGAATTTTGAAAAACTGTGAAACACGTATTTCTTTATTTTTACCGATAACTCATATACTAAGTTTCATGGATATAACTTGAGAAATGACGGACTTTCATACAAAGTTTCAACCCCTATTTCACCCCCTTAGGGGTAGAATTTTGAAAAATCCTTCCTTAGTGAGCGCCTACGTTACAAAAGGAAGCTACTGTCAAAATTTCAAGTCTCTAACCCTAGCGGTTTAGGCTGTGCCACAGAATATTAACTAGTCCTAGGTACAGAAGCTTTACTTCGCAATGGTTTTCAAAGAAATATGTACTCAATCTGATAAATAATATGATTTAATTTAGCTCTCGTTCTAGTCGAGCACGTGTTCATTTACATACCGACCAATTTTTTTTTGAGGGAATATGGGCCTTAACTCACTGGACTACGGTTCATAATAAGTTATACGTGGTCATACGTATTGAAAGAGCCGCGGACTAGGGTTGCTTACTTCGAGAAACTACTTACGCCATCTAGCGCACAGCACGAGCGTTTACTCCTACTTGTAGCGGGCAACGCGCAGCAGGCAGCGCCGAGTACGTTCATGTAGTCTAAGATAGCTGCACAATTGTATATATGCTATACGATTATTGCCAAAGATTTAATTTAATGAAGTAATAAAATAAAACACATTTTGTTCATTATACTTAAATAGACAAAAGAATAATAGATGTTATGTATGTGTAAAAATATCTGGAATTGTTTTTGTTTCGGACGAAACATAATAATTGTATCATTGTTACCTCACTAATAAATTCGTTCGTAAATGAATACGACAAATGAAATGCAACTCGAATGAAACGACTAAAATGTATTTTTATTCCTACTCTTAAATACTTTTAGGGTATTGGAATAGTACTTTGTTCAACAAGGGAAGAAAGGGTTTGTATTTTGAATTAATTTCATTTCAAATAGGAACATAATGTAATCCAATCAAAGTAGATTTTACCTGTCAGCGTCTTTAGGTAACCAAAAAAAAGTTAAATTTCGATCTCGATCCGTATTTAAACAATTAAATACTGCACAGTATCTTTTTGCTTTTTTTCGTTTTGTGTCCATTTTGCATTGACTTACCAATACCTTAGACGCACCATCGAAGCGCAAAAAACGGCACGGTCAAACTGTTCATAAATAGATAATATGAACAGTTCTCACCTCAGTCGCGCATGAGTACACCAAGCGACAACATGCCGTTTTGCTCCGTAAAAAAGTGCAAAAACAATCCGAAAGATGCGAAAAAAACGATGGAGTATCATATTTTAGGTTAGGAAATACTTTATATACATTTACTTTACGGTATACTAGCGAAATAATCACACAATCTTACCTAAATTAATTATTTTGTCATCATAATTACAATATTTCAAATGAGCAGCTATCGCATTCACACGCTTACGGGCCAATAGAGAACGCGATAGAGGCGCGTCTTAGCGAAATGGATACAAAAAATATGGAGTAGTTAATTGTTTATTTTTCTTATATTGAAGTTGTAAACTGGTACAATTAAAGTGCCCATTTTTTTTAATAAATTAATATGGGTATATTTAAAATTGGTAAGTAGTGTAAAAACCGTGTCGAATTCCTTAGATAAGAAATAATTCTTTCAAAATCGATATCTGGCAGTTATGATAATCATCATAGAAAAAGAAACCGTTGTCAATCTCTTAAAGAACGATGCCATATTTTTTTTTCTATTGAACAATTTTTTTTTATCGATTTTTGGGTAACTATATCGCAAACTTTAAAAATATTGCAGTTTCTTGTAATAATATTAATTAAAAAATAATATTAATTTATTTACAATATCCGATGCCCACACTTGAACACAATTTCACCATGTACAGTTCGCGCGCTAGTTGAATGCAGAATAAATATATGTGTCACCATACATTTACTCTGCATTCAACTCGCGCGCGAACTTTATATGATTTGAGCAAGGCCATTATTGAAAAATATATAGACGTATATGTATGTCTACACTATATGTAGACATTAAACATTGAAAAAAAGCATAGGTACTTCTAAAAGATAGGTTTATAAGTTAGGTACTCGTAGTTAAATATATTTCAAGGTACTTTTATTCATTTTTTGTCACTAGTTTTTGTATTTATTAAGAACTAGACTAGATTCTCCCTAATTTTCCGGGATAAAACGTAGCCTATATCCTTCCCCAGGATATAAACTACATACCAAATTTCAGCAAAATCAGTTGAAATGATGGGATAGCGTAGCAGACAGACAGACAGATCTTCGAAATCGGTGTACATTTTTTTTATACGCACCGTATTTAGAACCTCCTCCTTTATTGAAAGTCGGTTAAAAAAGTAGCCTATATTCTTCTCCGGGATGTAATCTATCCCTATACCATATTTCATTAAAATTGGTTGAAAAGATGGGCCGTTAAAGGGTAGCAGACAAACAGACAGACAGACAAACACACTTTCGCATTTATAATATTAGTATGGAATTCAATTCGTGAATTTCGTGAGAGGGATTCGAACCCGCGACATGTTACTACTTAATGAAATTTTTATCCTGCCAAGAAGTAACTGTGTTATATTTAGATAAAATACGTAAATAAAATATTTAATACATAATAACACATAAACACACAAATACATAAAGATAATTTTCATAAAATCATCATCACCAATAAAGTATTAAAAAAAATAAAAATATCAAATACAAATTTGTCGACTCCTATATCACTTTACTTCGGAACACAGAAAGTCTTCCGCTGATTCATTGCAAAATGTCGTATGTGTCGAACTTTTATTACAAGATTTAACCCTAATGAATGAATCTATATGGTTGGTTTTTGTGAACCGTTTGGTGTCTCAGTCTGTATTATATATAGCTGCGATTGTATAAGCGATTGTGGACGCTTTTTGAGTATTATTTTGTAGGTAATGTTGTATCCTTAGTTGGTAAATCGATGCCATTTTGCAATTATCGAGAAAGTTGAACGTTTTTCGCTTGCGGCAGCCTACTAGATTGGCCCTTGCGCAATGGCCGTCGCCTGTAGGTATGTTTTTAATACCTACACGCGGAGTGACACAGGCCTGGCTGTGCGTTGTTATTGTCAGTCAGTCAGTCAGGACTTTGAATTTTATATATATAGATATAATAATAATATAGATAATTTAGGTACTAAATAAATATACTAAGTATGATTTATTAATTAAAGTAGGAATACTTAAATAATACATAGACTTAAAAATCAAGTTAAGCAGGTACTTACTAAAAAAGTTTTGTTACAATTATCTTATTTCAGTAGTTTATAAAATATATAATTACACAAAAACATGGTAATTACTTGTTTAAAATCTGTTAGATCAAAAACGTAGGTACTCATAAAAAATTGCTGACACTTAAATTCATAGAGGTATAATATAGCTTAAATTATTTTTAGCGTTCCGTACCTCAAAAGGAAAAAACGGAACCCTTATAGGATCACTTTGTTGTCCGTCCGTCTGTGTGTCTAGACCATTTTTCTCAGGAACGCATGGAGGTATCAAGCTGAAATTAATATCAAATACTCAAGTCTACTGTCCCTTGGAGCTGTGAAAAATCAAACTTCTAAGCCAACGCAATCAAAAGATACAGCTGTTTATGCTCCAAATTTTCGACACTCGCAAAACCTACAGGATACTTCCCGTGAACTCAGAATCTTGAAATTTTGTACTAAGCAACGTCTTAAAGCACAGATAAAGGAAAAATTGCGACAAGCTTAAATTTTTAGTTACATCATTTAAAAATATTTTCAATAATTTTAAACTTACAGGATTGTACGGAACCCTCGGTGCGCGAGTCGGACTCGACATGGTCGGTTTTTTAAAATTCCATTTCGCATCAATCATGTTAGGATAAGCATCAGGGGTAATTATGGTATCAAAAAAAAATAAGTAACTACCAAACAGTGGTGATAGCCTTGTGATTTAGATTCCCGACCTCTTATTTGGGTGGTTGTGTGTTTGAACCATGTGGACAGGGTTCGAAGCGGGGCATTAGTTGGTCGGAATGAGACATACTAGGTACTTGACATGCTTGGAGATTATGAAATATTTATGTGGTCTATATATTCTATACATTTTGACATAAAGGCCTTACAATGAGCTTCTTCATATTATGATCACTTTTGAAATGGAGACCTATTCTTGGAAATATAATCGCAGTTGGTTCTCTATAATAATACCTGCTTCGCTTTGCAAATGCATCTTAACTGTATTGAGTATTTAAATAGTTAAGTTAGTGTATAACAACTTGTTTTAATGCATGTCTAATTAAAATTACATTGCATCACCTTTATCTACATGTCTATTATTATATTTCTACACCACACTGTGGTGAATACTAGATTTACTAGCTGTTTTGATGAAAAAATGAGCATTGACATATTTCCATTCAGGTAAGCAGTGCTTTTACACCTCTATGAACTGCACGCCACTGGACGCACAAACTATTTGGAGTTATGTGCATTTTAAGCAATCAAATATCACTTGTTTTAATGGTGAATCAAACCATGAGAAAACCTGCATACCTAAGAGTTCTTATTAATGTTCTCAAAGGTTTGTAAAACCTGCCAATCAGCACTTGGGCAAAACTTTTCTCATTCTGAGAGGAGAAATATGCTCAGTAATATGTTGGAGATGAATTATTATGGTAATGGTGGATATTTAAGAACAGCTACTACCTACAGAACAACAGATGATATGCAATAATGGAATGTCTTTCTTAGTCTCACTAAACTGAATTTAGTATACAGTAATAATTATAGTACAATGCTTAGGCCTGAACACATTGATGTACTTAATATTTGTAAATTAATTTTTAAGAGCATCCACCGAGTTGCTGGTTCTTAAGACTCTGTAGGAACAGCATTCCGAACCGGTGGTAAATTCACTCGACAATTCTAAAGCACTTTAAATTATTTGAATAAAAATATTATTTATTCATTTATTTATGGTAACATACATATTCTTTTATAAGTGGTAAGGCAAGTACAATTAATAACATCTTAGTTCTTTAAGATTTTTTAATGTGTAGTGCTCAGATATGGATGTGAGGACAGTACAATAACTAATGGTAACTTCTTATAAAGAAGTTCTTTAGCTTGAGATATTTATAAAAATATGTAGTAACTACTCAGATATGTAAGGCCAGTGACTACAAATAATAACTTCTTGTAAAGAAGTCCTTTTAAATAAATAAAAACTAGATGATGCCTACGACTTTCCCCACGTGCTTTAAGTTTTTATTTATCCATAGCAACGGCTCGACGTCATTTTTGGCATGTGTATAGTTGAGGACCTGGAGAGTTACATAGGCTACTTTTAATACCAGAAAATCAAAGAGTTCCTGTGGGAATCATAAAAAAATCTTTTCAACCTATTTTGATGAAATTTGGTATAGGGATAGTTTGTATCCAGGGGAAAGACATAGGCTACTTTTAATCCCAGAAAATTAAGAAGTTCCCGCGTGAATTAAAAAAACTTAAACAAAGAGCACGAACTCGCGGGCATCATCTGATCAAATCTGAGCTGGTCTAGTACAAAATAATATGTCGAATTACTCACAGAGCCTCCACGCATGGCTGTACCTCTTCTGAACTCAAAATTCTGTTGTCAAACATTTCTGGCGCATTCTTTCTTGACTGGTAATACTTCTCAATGCACACTTTGGTCTTGTCCAAGTTCCCATAGCAAGCATTATAGAATAATAGCAGCTGTTTATCCGTAAGATCTTTTGGCACAATTTTTGATTTATCCAATTTCTGAATCCACTCTTTCAAACTATCGAAATCTTGCTGCGAAAATATATCCATAGATGCGATGGCCGCATTAAAATCGTATTCTAAATCCACAACCATGTTTTTGTATTTAAAAGAATATTTTTAGTATAATTTAATATTAAATTATTTCGATAAATGCGCGACGAATTGAAAAATTAAATACACCCTACCGCAACATATCTATTTTGACAACTAAATTGATTTTTGTTTTGACAGCAGTCAGCACTCAGCAGTAGCACGAAGGCAGTAAAGCACTGCAGCAGGGCGACCGCGTATCTTTTGCATCAATCATTGATACATCGCAATCACCTCTGATTGGTTAACACTCTTCCACTATTGGACGAAATCGATTGACGCAGCAAGAATACCATAAATTCAGCCAATCGGAGGTGATTGCGCGGTCGCCCTGCAGTGCGATTGCGTAACTTCTTCATCAATCATTGTTATAGTATCAATTGTTGTGATTGGCTGAATTTATGGTACTCTTGCTGCATCAACGGATTTTGCCCAATAGTGGAAGAGTGTAAACCAATCAGAGGTGATTGCGATCGTTACACTGTAGCTGTCATTTTTAGCCGGTCGCCCTACTAGACCATAGATCGCTGTGGATTCTAGCAATTTTAGTTTAAAATGTTGCCAGACTTTACAAAATAGTTTAATCACCAACATTCATGTACAAATACATACTTAACCATCTTGATTTTTGAGAAGGAAAAATATTAATATTATGCAATAATATTAATTAGAATGGATTCGGACAGTTCGTAAGTTAAAATAAACCAAAGTATTTAGTTATATTAGTTTTCTTAATTTCTTATAATCAACTGTGCATTTTTTGTTTATTCCAGTGAAAGCAATCTCGTTATTATTACAAACAAGGTCCGATTCAAGAGATTTTTAAAGCTTTATGGAAAAACCTTATTAATTCTAGTGATTCCTTTAATCTTTATGCCTATTGCATTTATAGGAGAGGATAATGTAAGTTTTTTATTAAATCCGATTCTCGTTATATAATATGCAGTGGTGAGTGGAAGACGTAGGTTTCGGTAGCGTGGGGTAGGACAATTTGCAGGACTGTGCGCTTGCTTCGCTTTGCGCACTTTACGTTATAGGAAAATACAGTATTAAAATAGTTACAATAATATTATTCGAAACTTCCAAGCATGAAGTAATCCTCGAAACTTCCAAGCAGTGTCCTATGTAGTGTTCAGTTTTTACTTTTAACGAAAACCTGAATAGTTACATAGTCCTAGAGTATATCGGCCGATTTCTGAATTGAGAATTTCATGTTGAGTCTGTCTCAAAGACTACTTAAGGACTAATTAAACAAATTTTTGTTTCTGAATTGATATTGAGTAAGGTTTGAGAGTTGGAACTTGCTGTTTTTTCTTGAATGCTTAATTCAGAAACCGGCCCAATATCAATTCAGAAACAAAAATTTGCTTAATTAGTCCTTAAGTAGTCTTTGAGACAGACTCAATATGAAATTCTCAATTCAGAAATCGGCCGTAAATCAGCCTCAATCATAATTATGTATTAGTAACAACGACCTCAATTTACATAGACGGGCCCTGTCAAACAAAGAATGTGGGCGTATTTTTAGCAACGCCATCAACGCCATCTAGTCTGAAAAGCGGGAACTTGCTTGCAACATATATTGATGTCACCGTAAGATTGTAAAAACCGTTAGATTATAATCGAACTCGCGAAATCGTAAACTGTCGAATGATTACAATATAACGGATTATTTTTCGGTAGATTGTAATCTGTTAGGTTTATTAACACGATTAACACTACTTGGTTATTTATGTCGAACCCTAACCTAACCTACAAGAAATAGACAAGAAAACGTAAATGCAATGAATATTTCAAAAATTTACACTTAAAACATTGAACGGTTCACAATCTTTCGACTGTTTACAATCTATCGAAAAAAAGCGTTGGATTACAATCTTACGGTTTTTACAATCTTACGGTGACATTGAAAACGTATCATGGCCATAGAAGCCGTAAGAACAGTTAGTAAAAAAAAATATCATACAGTTTGCCGCGGAAATTAAATGATTGCGTAATGGATAAAAATATTAAATAGTAAGATTAAATAACGTTTTTTTGGAAATGTATGATTGTGAATTGAAACACTTGCCTTAAAATAAAAATTGTACAGTGCCAAACTAATAAGACTTTAGATGTTAACTTAAGAATAACAAATTATTTATGCGACGAGCGACCGTGACAGCGCTACGATGGGGACAAAGACAGGTTAGGAACGCGTTCTCATAGTCGGTCGCCAGACCTTTTTCTATGAAAGGGCCCATCTAGTACCTACATATATATCGATGATTAGTAACTGTTGCCTAGGGACCGGACCTTAGGGTGCCTGTCCATTGAAGTGGACTGGAGCGGAGATGCGTTGGGCGGACCAATAGAATTGTTGATTGATGACGCGATAATTTTTTCGAGTCACCTGTGTTTTAGGCATACAAGAGCTTTTATATCTTTCTTGTGACTGCAACTTTTTTTACGGGAAGCTTTTTACATCCAGCCATCACATCGTTTCTCCCTATCGTGCTTTTTACCATATTGGGAGCTTTCAACAAGAAATTGTTAAATACAGTAAGTAAGATTATTTCTAATTTATTTACTTATCAAGACTCCGCCATATTGCCTTTCTGATGACGTCACAAAGTCTAATTACCGTCTTAACTCACTAAGTCATTGTCATTATACCAAATTATGATTAACTCGTTTATTTGGGACAGTTAAATTACAAAAACAGGAGGATCTCTATTGTTAACTATTTGATTAATTTATGATCAATTATAATTATTATGAAAATGTACACAAAATTTTCTTAGGAGAATTTGAAAAAAGCTTAATTGCCAAGCTTCTTGCTATTAGGAGTAATAGTTCCTCCAAGAAGTCACTAGATTATTCTAAAGTTAATTTAAATAAAAAACAAAAGTTCTGATTCAGATATGCATAAGTAACTCAGTGCTAGACAGCTTGGGTGTGATGGCAATTGTCCTCGCCGTGGAACATAGCAATATACATAAACGATTTGCTATAAAAATACTGCTGATATTCGGCTGTTCACATTTTAGGTACGCATAAATACTAAAGTATTTTATTGTAGGTAGGTGTACGAAACTTTTTCCCAGTTTTAGAATAAATTAGATCATGTAACTCCTGTAAAAATTGCAGATTAAGCTTCATCTTATTCATCACCACTTCAGTGCTGTCGATGTGGTTTTCCAACTGCATGGCTTGCGGCCTCATGATGCCACTGGTCAAAGCAATTTTGAAGGAATTAGAGAAAGTTAGTACTGTAACAGATGGACCATGAAAGCGCAGCAGACAGACACACTTTCGCATTTATAATATTAGTATGGATACATGCATCTATACTATCGACGTTAGATACGTTTATGTAGTACTGTATTAGTCGTAGGATGTTGTCACTAATGGTACGACTCATTATTCTGTCATGGTAATTAGTTCAAGATTCTGGTAATTAGAAAATATGAGACATGTATGTCACTAGTTTATAATTAAGTTTAATTTCTAAAATTGACTTTATTTTACAGATGGGAATATTGGAAACCTGCGATATTTTAGGAAAAGTGACGGAAGACTCTATGGATACTGAGAAATAGTAAGGAAATAAAAATAACATTATAAGTACAGAGAGAAATCAAATGAGTAAGATCCTTTATTATTGCCATATTTTTATTTGATACGAAATTTTACTTTTCAGTACTCCAAGACCGTCGGATTTTACTACTTTTTACTTCATTGGAATTGCGTACTCATCGTCAATAGGTAAGAAAGATGTACCTATTCATTGTATTAAGTTTTATCAACTTTAACAATGCAATATCGTAATTTACCAACATGATTAATTCACTTAGTTAATTCATTCACTCATTCATGATTTAAAGTCGGTTCTTATTTTAATAATAAAAAATGGTCTGCTTTGAAAAAAATGAGACTTACCCACTTAATAGGATATTTTAATATTTTTAGGTGGAATGGCAACCGTTGTTGGTAGTGAGATGAATCAACTCTTTATTAATTACAGCGCCGCGTAAGCTATTTTAAGTTATCTATCCAATAATAAACCCTAAAGTGTATGTTTTGTCTCATCGTTAATTCTTGACACTATCCTTTAGTTTATTGGTGTGCTAATAACAAGCTAATAATAATAATTGTGCTTCACGGTCAAAGCTGAGAATTGGATTATTAGATACTGGCAGCACTGTTCCATACAAAGTTCAATGCTAGACAATACTTTTAAGCTATTGCATAGCTTCTATCGCGGGCCTTGAGCGTGGAGACCGAATCCAGAAATTCCGTAACGAAAAAAAACCTAACACTTTGGTTGCTATGACTTGACTTGTGTTGTTGACTTCAAGTTGTTGAAAATAAAAAGACTATTTTTATGAAAAGATGATTTTGGTTGCTATGACTACTTGTGTTGTTGACGTCAAGTTGTTGAAAATATAATAATTTTAAAGAATTATGTTTTCAATAGTCCGGGTGTCCAAGGGGAATCAAAAAACCTTTTTGATTCCCCTTGGACACCCAAAATCATCAATCATAGCAACCAAAATCATCTTTTCATAAAATATTTCGCCTTTATATTTTCAACAACACAAGTAGTCATAGCAAGTTGATAAAAAATGCTATGCAATAGCTTTACCGCGGCAGTCTCCGAGTGCCACACGTCTTTTTTTTTAAATCTCATACTTACCCGATCCAATGACTAAGGATTCTTTCTTTATTCATTGACCTGACCGGGGTAGGTAATTTAAATATTTGCACACTATTAAGTTAGTTGCATATTTATGAACAGACTGTATTGTTTCACTATCATTATGTACAAACATTCTGGCAAATAAATTATTATTTAAGTATATTTACTACCTACCAAAGGTAGGTACTCAGTACTTACCCGATCAAATTTTTTAAATTTCATAATTATAATATGCCAGCTTTTACTAGAAAATTATAGCTTATAGACTAGATGATGCCCGCGACTTCGTCCGCGTGAATTGATGTTTTTTTAAGATTTAAACTATCCTATCTCTCAAGTTGGATCGAACTGCACATGGTGTGCGAATTTTATTATAATCGGTTAAGTGGTTTAGGAGTCCATTGAGGACAAACATTGTGACACGAGATTTATATATATTAAGATTTGAGACAAATATATATGATTTTTTGCTTAGGTATTTAATTTTAAATATTATATATTTTTATGGTAATTTATTATGTATATACCTACCTAATTGTCATAACTATTCAATACCTTATACATATTCAGAATCTTCCCAGATGAACCGAAAATAGAGTCGCCCCGCTATTTATTGCTAACACTACCTGGTGTAATAATAATGGAGATGTTTCTGTATTTGTGGCTGAACTTCTATTTCTTAGGAATGTTGAGGTATATAACTACATACAATATACTCGGAGCCTAGATAAAATAGGTAGTTCTATTACAAGTAATTTGTAGCAAAGCGAAGTTAATTCGATCTATCCGTTTGTTTGTCAGAGCCTTAGGAATAAATAATTATTATGTAAATAATTATTGCTTAAAATCTACAAATACATATTATGCATTTATCCGTGGCCAACTCCGAAAATTACATAATAACTCAAACCACGGAGTCAAAACCGCTTTACAAAATAAGTATCTACTTAAAACTAAAATACTTAACTTATACTATACTTAATTTCAGTCATAAATTAATTACAGAGTCCAAAATTACACAGCTCTTCAAGCGAGCCTGACGAATGATGAGGAGCATTTCATCTCCGTATTGCTAGCTGGCCAATATCAGCAGATGGGGAAAATCAAATTTCCTGAAATGGTAACAAATTGCATGTTATTTTATAGAGTCTGTCTGTCTGTCTGTCCCATTGGTCAGTCCAATGAAAACGGAGAGTCTATTACTTAACGTTTTTAAATACTGGCAACACTGGAGCCATACAAAACTCGAGGCAAAAATATTTTCACAATCGGAAATACCCGACCTAAAACACAATCTAGCCATTTTACACTTTCAGCTTTCACACTTTAGGACATGTTGCTTTGTATTATAATGCAAGCTCCACGTAGACAGAGAAGGTCCACGATAAGGGAGACTTTATATTTATCACTTCAATCCATTGCATTGCAATGGGCTAACAGGTTATCCCACTACCATCTTAGACTGCTTCTTCAATTACTATCAGGTTAACTCGCAGTCAGGCACTAACTATTAAAAAACTTTTTTCTTACACTTGACCGTTTATTGCAACTGATTCATTCCTTAAATTAACGTAATTACGAAAAGATGTTAGAGGTGCGTGCCCGGGGATCAAACCCCTAGAAGCTTTATATTATTACAATATTATTCATATTATTTCCTCCTTCAGGTTTTAGGTGCTGCAGTAATTATGTTAGCAATTTTTCAAGCAATGATGTTTAGTTCCACGTCTCAAAGCGATGGTGACAAATTCAATGCTAGACGGTAACTTCTAATACATACTTACAGTTTATTTAGTGAAAGCCGACAGTCGATTATTATATAATGTTTTAAGTTGCTGGCAATACTGGACCACTGTCACGTCACGGTCATAAAGCTGGCAGCACTGGGCAAAAATTTCTTTTACATTTGGGGAAACCCGACCCAGTTTTTTTAATTTCCCGCTATTTTGAAATCACAGCTTTCACTAGACAAACTCGATTTTATTACATAATTTAATATTAGACGTCTCGAACTGTATGATTTATTATTACTCTTCTATTATTCCGTATGTTATGTTATATAGTACGTATGAAAACCTGAATGCTTTATTAAACTTTTTTTCAGTTATGTGAATACATCTGTGCCGTGCATAATTTGCGTTTTTATGCTATTCTTGACACCAAGCAACTTGAACTGCTTGAAGTTCTTTAGAAGACAAGATGGTAAATGTTCTAATACAATATAGGCACTAAATTAACATCACTAGTCTTGTTTAGACTAATTTTTTTTCGCTAAAATCTATCTAGTTATTACGTTATTTAATTTTTATTTAAGGACCTCATTTTACACAAAAAAAATTATTTTCAGTTTTTTGCAGATAATTCCGATCCTCTGCCCACATCACCAAGTAGAGGCTGCTTGACATGGTCCATGGTAAAGGATAAAATAGATTGGAGTGTTATCTTCATAACCGGTTAGTTCAGTGAATTAAATGAAGTACGTTACTGACTACGTTTCATGATTCATCCCAATGCAGGCTCACTACTGAGCATGCGTCTACTTACTCTTGGAATGAGAAGTATTCTCACTACCGACTGTTTAAAAGAAAATTAGTTAAGTATGGTAATTAGGTATTAATATAATTTTTTTTAAACTCATTTTAACCTAATAATTATCTTAAATTAATGACTTTATGTAATGTTTATTTTCAAAGGTAATTTTATATTTAATTAATTTATAATTTTACAAAATATATCTGGAAAGCAATGATGAAGTTTAGATTGAAACCCGATTGCCTAGGTGTAATTTACTTTTGCCTTGAAGGTATACCTTAAAACCGAACGAGGAACGAGTTGATATTATTGAGTTGCCTTCTCTGTGTTACAATCGAATTGGTCTTTGGAACACGTTTCCGCTCTGCTCTACTTACTCCGCTTAAATGTAGATTAGCCCCCTTATACGTCTAAACTTTGTTTCAAAGCAAGCGCCAACATAACATTCGAGTCCCTCGAAGACTCTGGCATGACAGGAGAATTCGGGAAGTTTCTATCGCTGTTCTCCGCTTGCCCCGCGCCAGCACAAGCCTGGGTCGTGATTGTGTTCTGTAAGATTTTGACGGAGTTCGCTAGCAATGCCACAGTGGGCCGTTGCTTGCTGGCCCACATTGCTGGTGTGGTAAGGAAATTATTACTGATGTATATTTAATATGCTAACCACTAGACCACCATCTCCTATGAGAGTGGAGGCCTGATGATATTTAATGTTCTTATTTTCTGTCCGTCTGTGAAAGCTGAGAGGATTATTTAACGTCTTTAAAAAATACTGGCAACACTGGGACAAGTAGTTTTTTTTTTCACGGCGTACCTGTTCCCATAGTACCTATTCCGTGTATAGCTCTATGTTCCTGTGCTGGCTTAGGAACTTAGGACAGACATGGGACAGACCTTTGATTATGTTAGAGAAATATGAACAACCTGGACATGGTACCGGCTTAGAGTAGTTAGTTACATTTGGGGTCCATACCTACTAACTACTTAATAATTTAGAATACGTACATCAGACTTACCATTTTTAGGGTTCCGTAGCCAAATTTGACAAAAACGGAACCCTTATAGATTCGTCATGTCTGTCTGTCTGTCTGTCCGTCCGTATGTCACAGCCACTTTTTTCCGAAACTATAAGAGCTTTACTGTTGAAACTTGGTAAGTAGATGTATTCTGTAAACCGCATTAAGATTTTCTTACAAAAATAGAAAAAAAAACAATAAATTTTGGGGTTCCCCATACTTAGAACTGAAACTCAAAAATTTTTTTTTCATCTAACCCATAGGTGTGGGGTATCTATAGATAGGTCTTCAAAAATGATATTGAGGTTTCTAATATCATTTTTTTCTAAACTGAATAGTTTGCGCGAGAGACACTTCCAAAGTGGTAAAATGTGTGTCCCCCCCCCCCGTAACTTCTAAAATAAGAGAATGATAAAACTAAAAAAAATATATGTTGTACATTACCATGCAAACTACCACCGAAAATTGGTTTGAACGAGATCAAGTAAGTAGTTTTTTTTTAATACGTCATAAATCGTAAACCGCAATTTACCTTTCATTCAATCAACTCAAATATTTAAAAAAAACATTTAATTTAAAACTTACTACAGGTTTGTACGGAACCCTCGGTGCGCGAGTCCGACTCGCACTTGGCCGGTTTTTATTTTAATTATTACGTACCAATTACCATCTCATCTAAATACGTCTCGACGTCCGCCACATTTTATTACGCATTAAAAGTATGATTCATATTTTGTATGTAATGCTAAATATTGCTTTCATTTCAAGATTAAAATGATCCAGATTCCAGAGGCACGATGATTTTTAGGGTTCCGTACCCAAAGGGTAAAAACGGGACCCTATTACTAAGACTCCGCTGTCTGTCTGTCTGTCTGTCTGTCTGTCTCCAGGCTGTATCTCATAGACCGTGATAGCTAGAAAGCTGAAATTTTCACAAATGATGTATTTCCGTTGCCGCTATAACAACAAATACTAAAAATTAAAAAAATATATATATTAAGGGGGGTCCCCATACAATAAACGTGTTTTTTTCGTAATTTTTTTGCTCAATATTAAAAACGGTAACAGGTAGACGGTTCAAATTTTCACAGAATATTAACTTGTATATTACCTTTCAAAATAAATAATTAAATATCAATAAAGTAAATATTAAAGGGGGGCTCCCATACAACAAACGTAATTTTTTGATATTAACAGTAAACCTCTACAAACAAAGTTAGTTTTGCGGTTCATTAACAAAGGTAATTATACCTACTTCTTGAGTACGGAACCCTCGGTGCGCGAGTCCGACTCGCACTTGGCCGGTTTTTTATGACCTACATCACAATTCACAATACCTTTTTTCGCACAGGGAGCTAAGTCCAAAGTGAACCCACTTTACCTGGTGTTGAGTGCCACCCTTTCCACTTCTCTACCGTTCCACCTGGTCACTGGAACGCCGGCATACGCGATGATAGCATCCTACGTCCACATTCCGCCAAGAAAACTGGTAAAATCTGCCCTTTATCAAAAACTGTAGTAGGTACAGGTATAAGAAGATACGCGTTATAGGTAGTTAGGTGGCCGAAATTTGAACTAATTTTTACCGCTATGCAACCATTGTTTTAATCAGGATTATTTTCTGGGATACTGAAAGCATGAAACAAGCAGCCGTATGTTTCGTGTCGTGCATGATTGCAATTGTGACACTTTAGCAATCATATTACCGTAATAAAGCCTCTATTTTTCAGATGATCGTTGGCATAGGTCCATCAATATTTTTTTTTATAAATAAATAAATCAATCTTGGTTATTTTCGGAGATACTGGAAGCGTGAACCAAGCAGCCGTGCTTGATGCCATGATTGCGATTGTTACAGTGTAGCAATCCTTTTACCTTAATAAAACCCCTGTTTTTCAGATGATCGCCGGCATAGGTCCATCAGTGTTGGCGATTCTTATGAACTTGTTCACGGTGTGCGTGTGGGCTAAGGTCATATGGCCGGACATCGACGCATATCCTGCATGGGCGGATGGGATTCAAATAAAATAATAAACTATCCATAATAATGCTTCTATTTAGTTTTTTACTTGAGACGCTCGACCAAAATACTACAGCGGGTATTTGACATGTGAAATAAGCAACGGCACATTTCAGTATGAATTATACTGAACTGTGACGTCATCAAAATTCGACGCACTTTTTTACTTCCAACGATAGTTTAAAAATGGTTTTCAAACATAAAACTTACAAGGGACATGGATATTACTACTTATGGGAGATCCTCTATTTAATAATCACTAAAAATAATAAATTTGAATAGATAGTTGTCAAATACCCAATTTAGGGGTATGAAATCAGGTACTTTGTATCCCCATTTTGCTATATTGCCCATTTTGAGATGTCTCCAGTATTTGCAAACTAATTTATTTTTATTTTTAAACTAGTGGTCCGCCCCGGTTACGCACGGGTAATTGTAATTTGTAATTTTATCGTGAAAAAAAAAACAAAGTAAACAATTTACAGATGAGGTTTACATTGTTAATGTTACATAATTTCTGTTGCACCCGTCGGTATCCGTTTTTAATCCCCAGGTGGCACGCGATTGCGACACGTATTCTCTCTGACTTGCAAGACGATTTTCATTTTCAAATGAAGATTCTCCAATATGACGTATTTTCACTGCCCTCGCCTGGGAACTATGTTTAGAAAGTTGAGACCTTGATCTTTTAGGCTTTTCGCAGTCTGTCTACAGCAGTTAGATATTAAAATGTTTAAAAACAATGTTGGTAAGTTTTCTTGTATTTATTATGTTTGTCCATAGTTTAGTATACATAGATTTAGTATTGGGCTCGCTGGCGGGTGAAGCGCCAACGAGCCCAATACTATAGTCTGGCTATGCTAACTCTGCCACGGAATAAAAGGGCAACACTTAAAAAAAAAACATTCGTCTAATCTGTTAAGTGTTATCTGTTTTCTTACATTTATGTCAATTCAGGTGTCAGGTGTGTTTATGTTCGTTTTATTATTTCGAAAATAAAAGTGAAATAGTGAAATGATGGTTAAAACCTATGCAAAGTAATATGCGCGAGTTATTATATAACATGATTCTTAAATTCCAAGACGTAAAGGAAGAACACGATGCTGTATTTAGCCAAAAACAACAATGTTTACATGAAATCGAAGAGTCGACAAGTAAGCTGACCAAACGGTTTTGATATTTTGCTTTTCGATCTTTGCATAAAATACTTAAGATAATAATTTATATAAAACGTTTCGGTTTATATTCGCCTGTTCATATCGTATAATTAAGATGCATATGCAAAAAATAAATTATTTTCATTTATTTCCAGGTGTAAGCGTAGGAATCCTAACAGTTATTAAAAATGTGGGCCAATCTAAAGAGGGAATTTATATAAATATGATAAACAAATACGGGAATCATTATGCTCTACCTTAATATTACGCTGTCAAAACTGTGCCCTATATTTACATTTACTCTTTTAAATGTACTTAAACGACCAATGACCCCAAGAAAGCAGATTAAAAACAAAAAACACAAGTATCAAATTCGTTTTTTCGCATTACAGTCTGTGTTATCATCAACAGATTTTAAAATTCTACCATTCTACCAGTGCTGCAGACTTAGCGTAGCCAGACTATAAATCTATGTATTTGTCTTGACAAATATGACATAAAAGACAGTCTGAATTAATAGACGAATATCTAGAGGTTGTAGTGATTTTCCTAAATAAAATCACACATTTAGTAAAAGTTTATGGTCTAAATGTCATAAACAAAAATACTCGCGTCCAGAGCCTAACTACGCTCGAAAAAAATATTACGGTACGACTAACTTGACAACCGGACGTCAAATGTCACTTTGGCATAATCTTTTGGCATAAAATCTACAGGGGAGCATAAATCTAAATTCTAAATTAACAAATTCATGGTTTATTTGAGTGAAATAAAACATAATTACTTCCAAAAAACGTTAAAACTAATAAGCTGCAAAAATAATTACCCGGAACTCGGGTTCGACCTCCGGTGTGAGACTTCGACCTCCGGTGTGAGACTTCGACCTCCGGTGTGAGACTTGGCTCAGCTTTAGTATACTGGACGCGGAGTTGGACGTTCATATTTTTTTTACAGAAAGACCTTCATGTGGTAAGCCTTGCACTAAAATATTTTACGTCGAATCCTAATACTTTTCGAGAAATAATTTTTTGAAAATTCGCAATTCTTCAACACTTTTCACTATTTATTACGACATTTGCCATAGATTACAGACTCATTGACGTTTAGTTGGCGTACTAAAGTTTCGTTTTACGTAATAAAATCCGTTCCAAACTTATAAAGTATCACAAAATGCTAATAATCGTATTCAAACCATAAACAATGTCTATATTGATTATTGGTAAAACGGAACGCGTGCGTTGGCGCCAGAATTCAAATCTATGAGTATCGTTTTACGCGCATTTCAGTTTAGAGGTTATAAGGTTAAAAAAAAACGTTTAAAGGTTATAGGTTTAATTATTTAACTAAAAAGGTATAAAGGTAGGTTATTATACGTATATTTAGGTATTTGAGCATATGATACACGAAACCGAATCGGCACACCCCGATTCCACGCAGTCTTGTCTGCCCTACCCCTAGAGTGTTTTTTTTAAGCGCGTAGCCAGAAGCTCGCGTAGGAGGTCCTGAATGAAGCGAGCCTACGAGGCCGAGTGGAGCGAAGGGGGGAGGTGGCGAGCGAAGTGAGCCGGCGACCTCCGCAGCGAAACGAAGGTCGAGTAGGCGAAGCTTCATTCAGGGGCGACGAAGCGAGTCTTCTGGCGTAGCCCATTCTATTTAAGAAATTAACCTTTTCCACTACCTAAAACAAAAGGTAAGGTAGTTTGAAGTAGGTATAATTAATTAAAAGGTATAAAAGTGAAACCTAACCTCAAAATTTTAAAAAATTAATATCTCGGAAACTACTAAAATTCGGAACGTCTTACTTTGAGGGGGGGTATATCCCTTCCCCTCCTCCCCCCCCTCCCCCCTCCCCTCCCTCCTCCGTCACCGTCACTATACTATAGCCCAACCAATTTCAAAACTTTAAAAAATTATTTCACGAAAACTATTGAGTTTCGACATTTTTCCCTTGGAGGGAGGGTTCACCCCCTCCCCCCCTCCCTCCACCCCCCTTCCCTCCCCCCTCCGCCGCGTCCAGTATACTAAAGCCCAACCTGAGACTTCGACCTCCGGTGTGAGACTTCGACCTCCGGTGTGAGACTTCGACCTCCGGTGTGAGACTTCAACCTCCGGTGCGACTTCGAGTCTATGGAGTGCGACTTCTACTCTCTACGCGAATCTGCTACCACATCTACGGGCATGAGTGCATGGTACCTGTGACAGAAGAGAAGCGAGAGCGTCTTGCATAGCGACCTGACCGGAGCAGCGACTCTCCGTCCACAACACCCAGGACAGTATACCAACGCTGCAGCCACTATGTCAATAATACTCACCAATCTCGCCTAACGAGATCTGGCAGGACCACATCCAGCTCTAGCTAGCCGGTGACCTACATTCTACAGTGTACCCCATAAATTAATCTCCCCTACCAAAATTCCAAATTCTTATACATCAGTGGTGGAATAAATTGTAAGATTTAAATTAAGGCCTTCCGCCGCAACCTTGCACCATTTTACCAATTTGATTAACTATCACTAACTATCACTAACCTCTATCAATAATTAAATCATTAGTATCACAATCGGTTTAGTAAATTAAATAAGTATTTATTCCTAATTGTTGTTTTTTATATTAAGGCCACACCGCCTTAAACCCTATTACCAATACTATCTCTAACTATCTATCTGTTACGTCTAGACCCAAAAAAATAAATACAAACGTAACAATGGCGCCCACCGTTTCTTATTTTTACTGAAGACTGACTACAGACAGACAATCCACTAAATTACTAAACAACTAAACCACTAATTTTTTCACAAATCAAGTTTCTTGTATCAACTTAATTGAACTGCCTATGCTACGAGCCTAAACTATATTTTAACTAAACACTGAGTGAGTCCGTATTGATCTTGTGGCTGGAGTCGTTTATTGTGTGATAGCATTTGATGACAGACATTAGGTTAGACTTAGTATAGATTCTAATTCTAAATTGTAAAGCTCACCGTTTTGCGGATAATTATCCTCAATAATGTCATTCCCAATCAAGTATTTGTCCTTACAAAAACCTGAATTAGAGTATGAAATCACAATACGAGGTTACACACCAAGCGATACTGTTCAGGAACTAAGAAAACAAATAGTAGGCATAGCGAGCGATACTCCTCCCGAGGATATTTTAGAGTCACACTTAGAGCCCTTAGAGGATCTCAAACAAGCTAACGATTCACTAAGCAAAGCGTCTAACAATGTAATGTCTTTAAAAACTAAATTTGAAAAAAACCTATACTTGCGAACAGAAACTTTACTACATCACTTATATCATCGCTTAAATAGAATTGGCCATACAGCAGAAGCGGGTGAATTACTTAAGACCACGAACACCAATTTCAAACTGCTGTATAAAGAATTAATGGTCCTAGGACTTAAAGGAAATGTAACCACCACTACTACAGACACAAAAGAACCAACTGTTTTGTCTGTTACTTGTGAAAAGAACATAATATCAGAACTAAGTAAACTAAAATATTCCGGAAAGAGCTGCGTACGTGCTTTCATTCAAAAAGCGGAAGAATTCGTAATCACACGAGGCATATCTCACGACAAATTACTAACTTATGCATTTGAAATTTTTACTGATGGTGCATTGCATTGGTTTAGAAGTGTGAAAGATGAAGTAAATAGCTGGCCTGAACTAGTAACAATGTTAAAAGAAGTATTCAGTACTCCTGACTACGATTACAGACTAAAGAATGAAATACGTGCACGTACACAAGGAGAAACTGAAAACATTAATATATATTTGTCTATAATGCAAGGTATGTTCAACAGGTTAACTAAGAGTGTGAATGACGATGAAAAACTGGAAATTCTATTACACAACATTCGTCCAGATTTTGCGAGCACATTAGCATCTGTGAGTGAGATAACTACAGTAGACCAACTGAAAACACTATGTCATAACTACGAAAACGTTCAAACAAGATTAACACAATTTAGAGACCCACCTAAAGCTTCATCAGACACTCTAGCACCCGAGTTTGCTTATCACAGACCAACCACATCAAGTCATCATCAATTCACTAATCAAAATAAACATTATCACAACAATAACCGCTATCCTAATAATAATTATAACAACAAAAAACAATTCTACAACACTAACAAAAGATACTACACAACAACAAACAATAATTCAGAAACCACAACAGCCGAGAAGAATTCTACTCAAGTTGCTACAATTACTGAAAACCAACATTATAACTCAACGCCAACGATATTTTGCCCTCGATGCAGAACCAACACACACACTTTACACCAGTGTAGAGCTCCACACTATCCAATATGCTTTAAATGTGGACAAAAAGGTATCCGCTACCCAGAGTGCAAAAAATGTCAAAATTCAACTAATAAATCAAAAAACTAACTAAAATGGATTGTAGACCATTGGCAAAACCTAATACTAATTCTAATAATTTTAATAAACTAGAATGGCAAGCCTGGCTAGAAACAATAACTAAATATTTTTCTTGTTATTCTGTATCTGCAATCCAGAAAACTAATCATAATTCAACGCGTCCGTACGCCCTAATAAAAGTCAACAGTCTACAACTGTTGGGCTTACTTGATTCAGGTTCAACAACCTCTATACTCGGTAACAACTCTCACGAAAAACTAATCAAAGCCGGACACAAATTACTAACCAATGACACCTTAACATTCGCAGCTGCTGACGGAGTGAAACTGAAATCACTCGGAGTCATTAATCTACCTATTGAATTTGCAGACCAACTACACGTGATTACAGCACACGTAGTCCCTGGCATCACCAATGACCTAATATTGGGTATGGATTTTTGGTTCTCTTTCAATATATTTCCAAAACACATCAAAAACATATTACTAAAACAACATGACTACATGATGTCAGAACTAACACCCACTAAGTCTGAGCAACTGTGTTCTTATGATCACTTAACACCCGAACAAAAGATAACAGCTGACAACATAATGTCACAGTTCCAAGAAATATCATACGAACATAGGGGTTTAGGTCGAACATCTTTAATCACCCATACGATCGACACAGGCGACTCACCACCCATACGCCAGAGGTACTACAGAATGTCTCCGGTTAAACAAAAACTCTTAATAGAACAGCTTGATCAGATGGTGAAGGAAGACATCGTAGAACCATGCGATAGTCCTTGGTCCTCTCCCGTACTACTAACTCCAAAAAAGAACGGAGAATTAAGATTTTGCCTAGATAGTCGCAAACTAAACGCGATAACTAAAAAGGACGCATATAGCCTACCCTATATTGCGGAAATACTAGACAACCTACATGACGCTAAATATCTAACTAGTATAGATTTATCCAAGAGTTTTTGGCAAATCCTAATCAAAGAAGAAGATCGATGTAAGACGAGTTTTTACATTCCATCTCGCGGAACGTATCAATTCAAGTGCATGCCCTTCGGCCTAACCAACGCACCTGCTACACAGCAACGCTTGATTGATAGTTTATTTTACGGCCCAGAATTTGAGCACATGGTTTTTGCGTTTGTTGATGATATCATTATCATATCACCAACATTCGAAAAGCATATATCATTATTATTACGTGTCTTAGATAAACTCAAATCTGCAAACCTAACTATTAACCTCACTAAAAGTAAATTTTTTAGACATAAACTTAAATACCTAGGCTATGTTGTTGATTCTAATGGTCTCCAACCAGACCCTGATAAGGTACAGGCAATTATCGATTACCCAACACCAAAAAATCGAAAAGAATTGAGACGTTTCCTTGGTACAGCTTCATGGTATAGAAGATTTATACCAGACTTTAGTTCTCTAGCTGCTCCACTAAACAAATTAACCTCCCAAGGCAAAAACGCACCAAAATTTGCGTGGAATGCCTATGCTGACAACGCATTCAAAAAACTAAAAGATTGTCTTATATCTGCTCCAATACTATCTTGTCCTAACTACACTGAACCATTCGAGGTACACACGGATGCTAGCAACTACGGCATCGGAGCCGTCTTGACCCAGTTTATCGACGGTCAGGAGAAGGTTATAGCGTATATGAGTAAATCATTATCAGATCGTGAACGAAACTTCAGCGCAACTGAACGTGAAGCACTTGCAGTACTAACAGCAATCGAACACTGGCGCTGTTATCTCGAAAACGGGAAGCGATTCACTGTGTATACCGACCACGCAGCGTTAAAATGGTTCATCAACCTAAATAATCCAACTGGAAGATTAGCTCGCTGGGGTGTACGACTCTCTGCCTATAATTTCGAATTAAAACATAGGAAAGGCTGTGATAACGTAGTACCAGATAGTTTATCTCGTTCAGTACCTATAGCTGCTATTGACGACACTAATAACAATGATCATTCTACTATAACATCTGATCCATGGTATCTAAATATACTTCATGGAACTCAAAATTCCCCTACCTCATTCTTAAATTATAGAGTGGAAAATGGAAAACTCTACCGCTATAAAAAAAGTCTAAATCCCCTAACAAGAGAATTTGAGTGGAAGGAAGTAGTACCTATCGAGTTGAGGAAGGAGCTAATAACTAAAAACCATTCCGAACCTACATCTGGACATTTCGGTATATTCAAAACATTTAATAGATTATGTTTAAATTACTATTGGCCTACAATGCACCGAGACGTCACTAACTTCGTACTAAACTGCGACACCTGTAAAGCTCACAAACATTCTAATCATTCAACATTAGGAACCATGGGCAAACCCAAAGATTGCTCAAGACCATTCCAAATGATTAGCATTGATCTCATAGGACCATTACCACCTAGCAGAAACCAGAACACATTTCTCCTTGTTGTGGTCTGCTGTTTCTCTAAATATTGCTTATTATTCCCTATAAGACGTGCTACTGCTGACATCATAGCTCGAATCCTAGAGGAAAGAGTATTTCTTGTCCACGGAATTCCTAGTACGGTACTAATGGACAACGGAAAACAGCTGACAGGAAATATACTTACCCGACTCTTTAAGGCTTATAAAATACCTAACGTATTATATACACCTAAATACACTCCACAGGTCAACACAGTTGAACGATACAATAGAACTATAATGACTGCAGTTTCTGCCTACATTGAAAACGATCATCGATCTTGGGATTCTAATATACCAAAAATTCAATTCGCACTAAATAGCTCAGTAAATTCAGTTACTAAATTTACCCCATCATTTTTGGTATACGGCCGAGAATTAGTCACATGCGGATCACTATACACTTCAACAGAAATTACTACCGCTGAAGAAATAATGTTCCAACCTCGCGACGAATACGCTGAAAATCTAGGTACGCTACAAAAAATATTCGATAAAGTACAATCTGCATTACTTCTTGCACATTCTAGAAATAGTGCTACATACAACTTACGCCGTAAACATGCTGAGTTTAACGTAGGCGATACAGTATGGAAACGTACCTACTATCAGAGCGATAAGGACAATAAATTCATGAAGAAACTCGCTCCTAAATACGTAAAATGCGTAATAACTAACAAACGATCACCGTTAGTCTATGACCTAAAAGATACCAATGGTAATAATCTTGGCACTTGGCACATAAAAGACCTAAAATTAATAAACTATAAAATGTAAAATTACAACAATACTACACGCTGTTAACTAAAATCATAATACTTGTACATTATTTTAAAATGTGGCATAATTTTAAATAAACTACATAAGAATGACCTAACTCATAACTAACGCTAAAATTCGAAATTACCTTAACCCTAAGTATACCACACTAGCGGTATAATTAAATTCGCAGTACCTAAAACTGTGAGTTGTTTTAATGTATAAACACAAGAATCGTCCACCAACCTAAACGGTGAACATTCATCATAAATTACCATTATATACACCACTAAGATCACATACCTTATTCACTAGTACCTAAAATACACTAAACTATATACATATCCCTATACACACATACTCTAATCCATACAATTCTAAATGTAACATAACTTAATTAGGGTGGACATCCTAATTGCTCCCTAACCTAAACAGGGATCAATTATTTTTGTTGTCTTGGACCCTACATCCAAGAAGACATATCTACATAGTGCCTATCCACTGACCTAAAAGGTGGAGGAACTATGACTTCTACAGTCCACTCTAATGAGTAATAATGCTCAACACCTCAACATCAACTACCGTTATGAGGAGCAATAGTATAATTAGCTAAAGCTCAGTATAAAAGAGTGCAACACTTAAATGCAATTAAGAGTGACTGCTACCAATATTAGATGAAGAATAAATGAAAGAATGAATGGCGGAACCGAAAGATTGATGAATGAAAATGTAGCTGATAACAGTAGTCTAGGTAGATTAGAGCAGGATTTCACTTAGGTAAAATCCTAAACTAATAAAGGGGATATGTAGTGATTTTCCTAAATAAAATCACACATTTAGTAAAAGTTTATGGTCTAAATGTCATAAACAAAAATACTCGCGTCCAGAGCCTAACTACGCTCGAAAAAAATATTACGGTACGACTAACTTGACAACCGGACGTCAAATGTCACTTTGGCATAATCTTTTGGCATAAAATCTACAGGGGAGCATAAATCTAAATTCTAAATTAACAAATTCATGGTTTATTTGAGTGAAATAAAACATAATTACTTCCAAAAAACGTTAAAACTAATAAGCTGCAAAAATAATTACCCGGAACTCGGGTTCGACCTCCGGTGTGAGACTTCGACCTCCGGTGTGAGACTTCGACCTCCGGTGTGAGACTTCGACCTCCGGTGTGAGACTTCGACCTCCGGTGTGAGACTTCGACCTCCGGTGTGAGACTTCAACCTCCGGTGCGACTTCGAGTCTATGGAGTGCGACTTCTACTCTCTACGCGAATCTGCTACCACATCTACGGGCATGAGTGCATGGTACCTGTGACAGAAGAGAAGCGAGAGCGTCTTGCATAGCGACCTGACCGGAGCAGCGACTCTCCGTCCACAACACCCAGGACAGTATACCAACGCTGCAGCCACTATGTCAATAATACTCACCAATCTCGCCTAACGAGATCTGGCAGGACCACATCCAGCTCTAGCTAGCCGGTGACCTACATTCTACAGTGTACCCCATAAATTAATCTCCCCTACCAAAATTCCAAATTCTTATACATCAGTGGTGGAATAAATTGTAAGATTTAAATTAAGGCCTTCCCCCGCAACCTTGCACCATTTTACCAATTTGATTAACTATCACTAACTATCACTAACCTCTATCAATAATTAAATCATTAGTATCACAATCGGTTTAGTAAATTAAATAAGTATTTATTCCTAATTGTTGTTTTTAGGGTTCCGTACCAAAATGGTAAAATGGAACCCTTATGGTGCGACTTTCTCCGTCTGTCTGTTTTATATTAAGGCCACACCGCCTTAAACCCTATTACCAATACTATCTCTAACTATCTATCTGTTACGTCTAGACCCAAAAAAATAAATACAAACGTAACAAGGTTCGTAAAAAGTTAAATTATACCTTGATTTTCAATTCCGCGGAATTCTGACGTTTCTTGGTGATACCATAGTCAAAACAGTTCCCACAAAAAAAGGGTAACAAATTCTAATAAAATATAAGTAATGCTATGAATTATAAAGATAAATTTTATAACAGTGTTAGTTTACATTAAATTGTTAGTTAATTAATAGAGCACTATTTTAATTTCAAGTGACAAACGTTCCGAACTTTTATATTTGCATACATAATGTGCGTACATGTAAATAACATGCATTAGCAGAATCCAAATACTGCCAATATTATTGCGGACAGAAAAGTGAAAGAATCCTTAAGTAAATAGAAAGACCAATTTTGCTAGAAAAATCCAACAACTAATAATCCCAAACTTTTATGTAAATAATGAATTATTAAAATAATCATCATCGTTTTCATCATCCTCGTCATCGTCACCGACATTTATAATGAAAGTGTCACAGACACCGTCAATCAAACGGTCAACACGTCAAAGTTTTCTCCAATAACATGCGCCATGCTCTCTTGCCACCAACCGAACCGAGCCCAAAATGGTAAGGGGGCAATCGGAGCGCAGCGATCCCTCGTTCCGCTGCCATACTGTCCACAACATACATATTCACCATATTTATGCTTCTCTTTGGTAACTATGTCCAAAAAAATAAATAAAATAAAAACCATTTATTTAGACCATAAAGACCATAAATCTAATGTTAGTAAATCTAAAACTACCTAATCCTAAAACCTTATAATAAGTTTACCTTCGATATGGTTTCATCATAATTTAAATTCGTTGACGTTAACCAGTCTTGAATATCATTCTTTTTCCAGCCGATTGTTGGTATTCGTTCAACTTTTCATGAGTGGCAATAGCAAGTAACAAGAGCACATTTGAACATTCAAGCTGAAAGTGACATGATCATCAGGATTTGACGACCTCCGTGGCGCAGTGTTGAGCGCTGTTGCCTTAGCGTGCGGAGGTCCCGGGTTCGATCCCCGGCAGGGTTTGGAAATTTATAATTTCGGAGTCCTGGTCTGGCCTGGTGGGAGACTTCGGCCGTGGCTAGTTACCACCCTACCGGCAAAGACGTACCGCCAAGCGATTTAGCGTTCCGGTACGATGCCGTGTAGAAACCGAATAGGGGTATGGGTTTAATATAATTGCCATGCCCATAACAGGTTAGCCCGCCACCATCTTAGACTGCATCATCACTTACTTTCAGGTGAGATCGTAGTCAAGGGCTAACCTGTAGTGGATAAAAAAAAAGAATGACGGCCGATAGACGCCTAGAAAAAAAAAATTATTTTTGTTTTTTTAGTGAAAAAGCTATTACCTCTTTCGATTGCCAGGTTGATCCGTTGAATGTTATTAAATATCAATATTAAAACAAATAATGTGGGAGAACAAAGCAAAACAACTGGCCACACCATGCATGAGTAACAAACCTTTTTAAAAGAAAATTAGAAATTATCATTTTCTACACTTTTATGTTGATTAACTTTTAAGTCAATTTAAAGGATGGTGAAGGAAGGTAAATTTATTGGACATAGCAAAGAAAAGCACAAATACAATAAAAATGTCGTGGACGAGTTGATAGTACAACAAGGGACCACCGTAGATACGTACTCCAATCGCCCCCACACCATTGTGAGCCCAATCCAATTGAGTTGGTCCAACGTCACCTCAAACAAATGGCCAGAGCGCACAGTAGGCACACGTAGTAGAAGAATATGCCGCACTACTCATTTGATTCACAGTGTCCGCGGATGACGAGGATGATGAGGATGACGACGACAACGATGATCATGATGATTTTACTTAATACTGTAAAAAGCATTGCACGTGCGGCTCGGCCTCGAATACTTTCCTGCTCACACATCGACTTAAGATCTCGCTCGGAGCGCTCCGAGTGCTCCGACCAACGTGTCTCTGCGAAGAACAAAGGGCGGAGCCCTATATAAGCCCGAGCGCGACGAAGATATTAATTCCATTTTCTAGTTAGCGACCAAACTAGCAAATAGCCGCTGCAGTCATCAATACAGTCGAGTCTAGGCTCCAGAGCACGATAGCCGCTGCAGTCTACTCTCACGTCTAAAGCTAGGGAACCTAGATTTAGCTATCATTTAGCTAGATTCCGTCACTCATTATAAGCTAGGAGATCGATAGCCACTGCAGTCATCTCCGATTCTTAATCTATGGTTCAATACATACGAGTTACTATCATTGGCGTTTCTCTCACTTCACCCTAAAATACTTACAACAAAAATTATTTACAACTAGCTGATGCTCATGGCTTCGTCCGCGTGGAATAAGTTTTTTACATTGCCTTAAAAAAGGATCCATACTAATATTATCAATGCGAAAGTGTGTCTGTCTGTCTGCTACGATTTTTCAACCGATTTTGACGAAATTTGGTATAGAGGTTGTATCCCGGGGAAAGACATAGGCACTATCCCAGAAAATTAAGAAGTTCCCGCAGGAATCAAAAATTCTTAATCCACGCGGAATCTTGTTTATCATATTAGTTAGTAAGTATGGATAAAGTTTATCATTATGAGTTGTTGTTTCTTTCTTTTATCTTTTACACTTCACTTTCACTTCAAGGTCACTTTTTAATCAAGGTTTCCACTGAAAACCAGCGCTGCAGTCTGCTGCAGCATAATGCTGAGATGGAAACCTTTATTTGGTCACGTATCGCTATATACTTAATATTAATTATAATTAGCCTAATGTGGTGATCAAATAAAAAAACATTCTTTCTTTTATTCTTTCTTAGCAAAGGTTTTAATTCAAATAAAGGACTATTTCGGTCTTTAGTCAGTAATAAGTACTTATTTTGATTTTGCTTGTGACAAATTATAAATCATTTATTTCAAGTAATAGGTGCATGTGATCAAAACTAAAATACAAAAATGTTTGTGATAACTGAACGTCACAAACTTCAGAATTCCGCGGAATTAAAAATCAAGGTATAACTCGGAATATTGAAAAAATAGGTTTTTCATCCCACCATCTCGGAAAGAGTATTTTTAATCTTCGATATCTGAATGCAAAAGCCGTTATTATCCTCTTGAGGATAAAGTAATTTGAATTTAGAACATCGTGTGCACGTTATTAAATATCACTCGTCTATGAAGTTTGTGAATTCAAAACATCATTAAAACCTATTTACTTCTACCTCTATGGTGCCGAATTTCCATACAACCTTTTTTAATTTGTTAAAAACTCTACACTCGTAACCTTCTTGGTGTACTTTTTTAATTTGCTTTGCACGCACCATTTTCTTTCACGTCATGTCATTTCCTCGCTGAGGTGGTATGAAAAGTTACGTGTTGCACTCGAGTGAAAAGATTTTTTACCTCGTGCTCTTTGATTATATAAGCTCGTGCTCTTTTGATTCCCTCGCTGACGCTCAGGATTCAATTTTAGAATCCTTCGCTTGCTCGGTCATCAAAATTGAGCACGCGGTTAAAAAACAACTTTTCTCTCTTGTTTAACAAATAACTATTATAGTGTTTAAAACGAATAGTAACCTCTTAGGTATATTTTACATTATCCAAGCCAAACATGACGTCAAAGATGGCTGCCGTCCAAAAAGGGCGCGTTTATTTGAAAAAGTCATTTCGGGAACGGTCATTTCGGAAACGTTCCCGGACTTGACGGAGTGTTCTCGAAATGATGATGACGTTCCCGAGATGACTATTTAATTACCAAAGTGATATCTGTTATAACTATTGGTTTATTAATTTAGTGTATGTTGTGCTAGCATAGTTTTTAGTAAATGTTTTATTTTTTTAGCAATATGGAGTCTCATGAGGCTGAAAAAAATAAAACACGTCCGATAAAGCAACTAAATAAAATAGTTCAGCTTATTTGCGCCAACGAGAAAAAGCTAATGCCAGAAAAAGGAAATTTTTAGATAAGATGACAGAGGAAGAGCGACAGATTAAACGGGCTAAGAATAGAGCATACTATATAAAAAAAGCTGAAAAGAAAGTTAAAATCATTGCTCAGATGACTGAGAGAGAAAAGCGAAAGCAGAGAAAATTTTGGAAAGAAGCATCAAAAAAATACAGAGAAAAGAAGAAAGCATTATCAAGTATAGTAACAATACTCCGCCACATTCCGATGCTACACCTTTAGTAAGAAGAACATTGGGAAGAAAAATTGTACGGAAGGATAGAGCCAAAGCATACCGTAAAATATAACAACAGGAGAAAACAATTCTTAAATTTAAACGTAAATATGAAACTTTAAAGAAAAGACTAAGAAGAAAAGAAAAAAGAGAACAGGAGAAAGCGCAGGTACCAACAACTCCTAACAGCAAAGTTAACGCATTGATAAAAAATATCGACGTACCTCTTGAAGTGCGCAAGAATCTTTTATTTAACGAAGTACTGACTGCTCAATTAAAAGAAAAAGCCACTGCTTTAAAAAAAAAAACCAAAGAAAGGGAAGTCTTCCAAAAATGTGTTAGCGGTAATATGGTGAGAAAATACAAATTGCTTCATAAGGCTAAGAGTTTTTTGCCAAAAGAGAGAACCGGTACATCAATTCTGAAGTCTAGTACCAAAATTCGTGAGGTTGTTTTGAAGCCTGAAGTTCGCCAAAAAGTTGAAGATTTCTTTCAAAGATATGACGTCAGTAGGATGTTCCCAGCTAAGAGAGATTTTGTAAAGAAGAACGGTATTAAGAAACAAAAACGTCTCCTATTCTCAGTTAAAGAATTGACGTCAAAATTCATTAGCGAAACTGGAATAAATTTGCCTTATGCAACATTATTAAGAGCTAAACCATTTTGGGTGGTAGCTACAAAATCAAGAGACAGAGAATCTTGTTTATGTGTGAAACATGAAAATTTTGAATTTAAAGTGAACAAATTAAAATACTTACGACAGATTAATCACGGAAGTGTAGAGAAAAATATTAAGCATTATAGTTGTGACATAAAGTCTTATGACTGCATGAATGGTTTATGTGATAAATGTAAAAATCCACCGCTTGATCCAGCTGATAATACAGATTCTGTGACATATTTTCAATGGAAGTCTGTTATTGAAGAAAAAACTGTAAAAGGCGAGAATAAAAAATTCAAGATAACAAAAAAGGTTGAAATTTCAAGTACAGTCAAAGAATTAAAAACCGGGCAAGTGCGAGTCGGACTCGCGCACGAAGGGTTCCGTACCATTATTAATAAATAATTACCTTTGTTAATGAACCGCAAGACTAACTTTGTTTGTAGAGGTTTATTGTTAATATCAAAAAAACTATCCTAGTTAGAGCATTGGCTATAGTTTTCCTGTAAAATATACGTGAATTCCTATTGACCATAATTATTTCAAATTTTTGGATTGGTAAACTCCGGAGATAAGGGGGGGGGGGGGGGGGGGACGGTATTTTTTTAGACATTTTCCCCGATAACTATCATAACTAAAAATAATTAAAAGTCTGTTTTAGAATGTACAAAGTAAACCCTTTCATATGATACCCCACACAGTACAGTTGTCTCACTTTTCAAACCTCAGATTTTCCCCCCTTTTTAAATAAGAACAAAAATTATTTCCAATTTTTTTTAATTCCAGTGTTTTTGGGCCACTAATATACACAACTATTCCAAATTTCATGTCGATAGCTTCGGTAGTTACTGAAATAATCGAGTGTGACGGACGGACAGACGGACAGACGGACAGACAGACGGAGAAAGTCGCACCATAAGGGTTCCATTTTACCATTTTGGTACGGAACCCTAAAAATGGCTTTTATTGAAGATATTCCAGTTATGAAAAAACATTTTTATGGCATTTATAATTACAACAAACTGAAAAAAGAGCTGAAAGAAAATTTAACTGAAGAAGAGGTACTACAAGGTGAAAAGAGGTGTATACAGATAGACTTTTCGGAGAATTACACAACTAAGTACGCAAATGAAATCCAGTCGACTCATTTTGCAAAAAATCAATTGTCAATTCATACAGGCGTATATTATATACGAAACTTTGATAATGGTTTACACTCTAAATCTTTTGCTACCGTGAGTGAAAATTTGGATCATCAAGCCCATGCGATATGGGCTCATATGAAACCGATCCTACAAACAATATTAGAAAAAAAAGAAATTAACACCCTTCATATCTACTCTGATGGTCCTACATCACAATACCGCTACCGAACTAATATTCTTCTCTGGCTAAGATTAATAAATTATGAATTCAAATAGAAAACAAAAGCTACTTGGACATACAGTGAACCTGGACATGGCAAAGGACCCATGGATGGAGTAGGTGGTGCTCTTAAAAGGATTGCCGACAGGCATGTGTTAATGGGAAAAGATATTAAAACAGCCTCAGACTTAGTAAATTTATTTACGGCGTCTACTATCTTAGTAAAAGAGATTCCTGATGATGACATTTCTAACGTAAAAACCTTGATTCCGAAAACTTTAGATGCCATACCAGGTATCATGAATGTTACAAAAATTACCAGAAGTTAATAAAAAAGTTAATAAAAATATACAGACACGAACGTTTTGAAAAGCAACTGAAAATGTCTGCGCTATCCGGTAGTTTATATCCGACCTTTGAACCAATAAATATGGGAATACTTTCAAGAAAGTCTCCTGAACAGAACAAGCCAATGGATACAATTGATGTACATGATGTGCTGAAATTAAAGAAACGAAGCATTTATAAAATCATTTATTACTCATCATCATCTGATGAGGATGATTTAATGTCGATTTCTGTTCGTCAGCAGACTGCGCAACAATCGATTACTGTTGAAGCTGGTACATCTTACGATCAAGGCAAGGAAAACCTACACCCAAATTTAATATCCCCTGGAACATTTATATTAGTTAAAGTACCTACACAAAAGAAAACTGTTAATTATAGATATGTTGCCTCTTGTAAGACAGATGTTGATAAAGATGATGGGGAAATCCTAGTAACTTTCTTGAATTCAGTGGGTAATAGTTCCAAAGAATTTAAATTAGATTCGAATGATGTATCATACATTGAATTTGAGCAAATAATTAGTATTATTCCAACGCCATTACTGAAAAAATCAAATGATCGAGAGTATTATTACTTTGATACTGATATTGATGTTTACGAAAAATTCTAGTGTTTGTTTCTTTTTATTTAATATAGAAGAATAATATCTTCTCTTGTTTAATTATTAATATGATTAAAAGAGAGCTCGTTTTTGATTAAAAGTTTAATTTGATTGTTAAGAATTTTACTTGGCTGTGTACATCGATTAAAATACAGATAAGAAGAGATTTAAGTTACATTTTGTTAAGAATTAACCTTATGCCTAATAAATAAGTATAACATCCAAACATTTCATTTCTTATTTTATAAACCTATAATCGTCGTTTAGAGAACACGCATCATTCCGTGAACACCTCATCATTTCCGGGAACATCACTAAAATCACAGGTAACACATTATTATTTTAGATATTTAAAAGAAGCCCCTGGTAAAATTAAAATAAGGCGAGCTTCTAATACCTACAGCTTATTTATTTATATATAAGTCAGCAATCACAGAGGTAGTATAATACTACCTCTATGTCAGCAATATTGGCATATTTAGTTAATTTCATACTAAGAAATAGTCAAATAGCTCCATTTGTAACGATATTTTGCTTCTAAACGTTTTTATTAGCAATTTCTTTAGAGTTTTTTAATTTCTTATTAATAATTGGAGATTAAACGAACTTACCTGAAGTGAAGTTCTATCGAGTTGCTTCGTCCGAAGAGATTAGGTATACATTGCAGTAATACGGTATTGCCTTTCTACCACTTAAGTACTTGAAAGCAGAAAAACTGCATATTTTTATTTTTTATATTGTAGGTAGGCCCGTAGGCCTACCCGCTCTGGGCGCCTGTAGTGTCACTCATTTAGTTGAAAGCCTGCCTGGAACTTTAATATTTCACTTAGCAGGGGATTTTAGGGCTGGGAGGGAACTAATCTCTTCGGACGAAGCAACTCGTATAATTAGGATAGAACTTCACTTCAGGTAAGTTCGTTTAATCTCCAATTATACTTCCTTGCTTCGTCCTTTGAGATTAGGTATACATTGTAGATTTTGAAAGATAGTGAAATATTAAAACACTCTTAGTTTGATAATAATATTGTAATTATCTAACAAAAGGAAATAACTAAAGAGACATAATGATTTTTACATGATATAACGGTTACTTCATCCGTATTTAAATGAATTAGGTATTTGTTAGTATATAAATTAATATAACATCTAATTTGTAACACTTTTACATTTTAATCCCCTTCAGTGTTAAGGATAGATAGAGCAAACTGATTAGATTGATCACACTGAACATCTCTACGGTAAAATCTGGCAAACACCATAGAGTTGCCACTCCATCCAGCTGTATTTCGTATTGTATCTATACTAGTACCATTTCTGTAAGCTGCAGAGGTCGCTGCATGCCTAACAGAATGAGCGGAAAATATAGAGGTGTCAACTCCACTAATTGATACCTAGTGTGTCCTTTATCGGCCATCGGCTGATAGTAGGTATTCGTAGATACTGATTTATGAGGCCTCTTAAAACTGATGAATAGGGCATTATCATTATTCCTTAGAGGTTTAGTCCTATCAATATAATATGCTACTAGCGTTTTGGCTGGACAAATTTCCGGTCCGTCTTTATAAAACGGAATAGGTACTTAGGCAAGGTTGAGCTGAACCTGGGCGTGATGTTTTTATTAAATCATGTATCTTTATCGTTATCTGCTGATTATTAAAAGATATATTTTCTAAATTAATTTTCGCAATAGTCTGCACCCTATGTGCAGTTACCAGCATGAGTAAAGTGACGATCTTTTTAGTCAAATCTTTTAAATTTAAATTGTTATTGGGATAAGTACCAATTTGCCAAAAAATCTAAAACTATGGACGGATCCCATGTTACATTATATTTTGGGGCTGGAGGACGAAGTCTGTAGAAACCTTTGAAAAGCCTAGTAACGCGGTCATCAGACCCTACTCTCGATCCTAGAATCAATGACAGAGCGGAGCGATGACTGTTTAATGATCCATACTATTGTAAGCCGGACTGGAATAATTCAGTTAGAAAATAAATTACCATCTGAGTTGACGCCTCATATACCTATATCTATACAGTGATTTTTACAAAAGCTAACCCAGCGCCTTATTGCGACATCATACTGTTTCATTGAATTTTTTGATAGGGAAGCTATCATAATATCTAAAGATGACGGTGGTACGTTCCTCTTCAGTAAGGCCGTCCTGATAACTTCCCCGCAATCAACGTGAGCTGGGGGTGGCTGTTGAAAACAGATAATAATACATTATCATTAGTTTTAAATTGAATTACTTCAGAACAGACAAGGCTTTGAAATAGTGGAAACCAGGCTTGCGTGGGCCAAAGCGGAACCACGACTATGCCCTCAGCCTGATCTGTTATAATTTTTCTTAAAACTTTCAATATGACTGCAAAGGGCGGAAAAGCGTAGAAAGATAAATCTTTCCAATATAGTGTGAACGCATCTATGGCGAATGCTCCGGGATCTCTATTCCATGCGACATATTTCTTACATTTATAATTTATTCTGTATGCAAAAAGGTCAACGTGTGGTTGTCCTAAGGCTTGTACAATCTTATTAAAATCACTAACTTTTAGCTCCCATTCGGTGTCTGGATGGGACCTTCGTGACGCCGCATCTGCTATTTCGTTATCCTCTGAGCTTATAATATATGAAGCGAATACGAATATCTCGCGAGCTTCACACCACTGCCATATAGATCTTGTTATTTCAGTAAGATGTGGAAATCTGACTCCCCCCATACGATTGATATACGAAATAGCGATTGTGTTGTCGATACGCAATAAAATCTGACATTTTTTAAATTCTTTGGCGAATGTCTGAAGGCCTAAGAAAGCAGCTAGAAGTTCTAGGTAGTTAATATGATTGACAGATTCTGAACTACTCCATTGACCACTGGCGGTCTCCTCACCGCATGCCGCCCCCCACCCTTTTTTGGGATTGACTGTCATTTCAATAGATTTTAACCACCAAGTAAAATCAACCTGCAAAGACTGCGGTAGCGACATGTAGCTATCATAGTTATTTGCATTACACAAAGCAAGATATCTTTCTTTATATCATACTACCTCTATGCATCTTTCCAACTGTTTGGTATACATCCAACCATACTGAACCGCGGGACAAGCCGAAGTGAGGAGTCCTACCAAACGTGCAAAATGTCTGATTTTACAACGAGTTTTTGATTGAAATGACTGTAACTCTTGTTTTATTAAATGTCGTTTATCTTTAGTTAAACTAACGTGAAATTTTTTCGTGTCTATTAGGAAACCGAGGTATTTACAAACGGTACTCGGGGTTATACAGCTCTTTTTAGGGTTCCGTAGCCAAATTTGGTAAAAACGGAACCCTTATAGATTCGTCATGTCTGTCTGTCTGTCTGTCCGTCCGTATGTCACAGCCAGTTTTTTCCGAAACTATAAGAGCTATACTGTTGAAACTTGGTAAGTAGATGTATTCTGTAAACCGCATTAAGATTTTCTTACAAAAATAGAAAAAAAACAATAAATTTTGGGGGTTCCCCATACTTAGAACTGAAACTCAAAAAATTTTTTTTCATCTAACCCATAGGTGTGGGGTATCTATGGATGGGTCTGCAAAAATTATATTGAGGTTTGTAATATCATTTTTTTCTAAACTGAATAGTTTGCGCGAGAGACACTTCCAAAGTGGTAAAATGTGTGTCCGTCCCCCCCCCCCCCCCGTAACTTCTAAAATAAGAGAATGATAAAACTAAAAAAAATATATGTTGTACATTACCATGCAAACTTCCACCAAAAATTGGTTTGAACGAGATCTAGTAAGTAGTTTATTTTTAATACGTCATAAATCGTGAACCGCAATTTACCTTTCATTCAATCAACTCAAATATTTAAAAAAAACATTTAATTTAAAACTTACTACAGGTTTGTACGGAACCCTCGGTGCGCGAGTCCGACTCGCACTTGGCCGGTTTTTTACATTGATGATAAATCCTAAGGATTCTAAGATACTTTTAGTTTGCAAAATATTTTTTAAACAACTTTGATAATTATTAGAAATTATGCGTATATCATCTAAGTATATAGTTGATAAGTAGCCTAAGGATCTAAGTAAACACATCACCGGCTTCATAAGCTTTGTAAAAACGAATAGGGCTATATTCAGACCAAATGGTAAAACATTAAATTGGTAATTTTTTTCCCCAAATCTAAATCGTAGGTAATTATATAGTTCGGATGTATAGCAACTAAGAAATAGGCATCCTATAAATCCAGAGTGGCCATGCAACTAAGTATTCTTCGATATTAGCTTCAATGTTGTTCTCAAATCTTCTATTTTAAAGTGATCCGTAGTGATGTGCTTGTTTAACGACTTCAAATTTAAAATAAATCTATTTTTTCAATTGGGTTTTTTAATAAGAAAATAGCTAGAAAGAAACTGTCCTTCGCACGGTTCACATTGTGATATAGCTCCGCTATTTATTAGATCGGCGATGGCCACTCTGTATTGAAGGGATTCCGATGATGATAAGACGGGTGAGCTCGGTTCGTGATATTGAGAAACCGGTTTAGAAAATGGAATCTCGTAACCTCTCACCCATGATAATATGACTGGGTCTTTAGTTATTAATAGCCACTGGTCATAAAAATAGGATAAACGTCCAGCGGAACGTACCGGGTCTAGCGACGCGGGTCACGGCGCTGCTGCGAGCGCGGCGGCTGTCGCTGCTGCTGCGGCTGTCGTGCGCGCGGTGTCGCCGTCGCTGCGGGCTCGAACCTCCTCGCTGCTCCCGCCTGGTTTAAAGCCTGCATAGGAGCCGCTCTCGGTTTCTGCGCCGAGGGAGTTTTTCGTACGGGTGGGTTTATTTTTAGCTCGGCGCCCGATTTTGATATCGCTTTTGCAGCCTTAAGTGTGTCGGCCAACTTTTCGCCGAATAAAAAACCATCTATTTCTGTATCAAACAGCTGGTCTTTGATGTCCTTCTTAATCGCGGAGCATATGAAGCTCCTCCTTGTCCTGGATTCGTTATGCTGCGAATCACAGATTAGTTGACCTGCTTCGATCAATAATTTTATTACGGACTGGTCTCTGTGTTCTAACGAGAACAAACGAGTGAGAGCTTCACTGATGCAAGATATACTTGCAGCAACCTGCTTTTGCTTAGTCTCTAACGCCTTATCTTTTTTAATGAGGATATCCGATAAAGCAGCCTTTATCTCTGGATTTAGCATTGGTGCATCAATTTTTTTGCAATTCTTTGGCACAAGATATTGTCTTTCCAATAGTTCCTTTTTGGAATCCTTAGACAAGCCCGTTGTAGCGATGTCCTCCCAGCGCACTGCTAACTCACTTCGAATGTCTGGTCCGTATTTTTTATCCTTGGAAGGCGTTTCCTCTAATAGAATTAGAATCTCCTCATCCAGTTCTGGAGGGTCAGCTGCAGCTACTGATTCGGCGGGCAGTTCTGTCTGCAGTGTGTCCCCGACGGCGCCTTCTGCAGTTGCAGTAGACGTACCCGGTTGGGTCTCATAAACACTCCTTGGTACTAACTCGGGTACGAGTTGTAATTCGTCTGAAAAGGGACATATAACGTGTAGGTACTTGAGACCCTCTACGCTTTATTTTCATGACGAAAGTGAAGGGTCACATTCCTAGTAGATGGCCACAACACAATTATGATATCGTATCGATATCATACGTTACATTCTTATTCGATAATTAATTAAGAGCGGCGATAGTCCTTCAAAACTATGCACAACACTTGGTTATCCTATGATCCATTCGGATATTAAAAATAATAATATCTAAAATACAAAATTGTGAAGGTAACATTCCTTTCAAATGTACACAATCACGATAAATGTAAAATATCTACTATTATCTAAGTTTTTGCGGGAATCCAATGATGCGGAGGTAACATCCCCGTGAGATGTACACAACACTAATTGGAAGGTGACGTCATATCACCAGTTCGATGCGGAAATAGTCCTTGCAACTATTCACAATATCTTTATGGATAGGTAAAGATTCACCGTAAATACCTTCATGCTCCGGTTCGGAGTCCAGAAGCATCGGCTCTGGTGAGTCATTCCCCGACACGCTGCTACTATGGGAAGAATCGTGCAAACGTTTTTTACGTTTTGCCAGCTTCTTCTCAATTCTCCTTAGCTTTCTTTCCAAATAATTAGTGTCTTCCCTGTGACTACGTTTCGGCATAGTAAACGTGGAGATCGGCGAGGCACGTTAAAACGCGAATGAGTGACAAATTTGGCAAAAACGGAACCCTTATAGATTCGTCATGTCTGTCTGTCTGTCTGTCCGTCCGTATGTCACAGCCAGTTTTTTCCGAAACTATAAGAGCTATACTGTTGAAACTTGGTAAGTAGATGTATTCTGTAAACCGCATTAAGATTTTCTTACAAAAATAGAAAAAAAACAATAAATTTTGGGGGTTCCCCATACTTAGAACTGAAACTCAAAAATTTTTTTTCATCTAACCCATAGGTATCTATGGATAGGTCTGCAAAAATTATATTGAGGTTTGTAATATCATTTTTTTCTAAACTGAATAGTTTGCGCGAGAGACACTTCCAAAGTGGTAAAATGTGTGTCCCCCCCCCCCCCCGTAACTTCTAAAATAAGAGAATGATAAAACTAAAAAAAATATATGTTGTACATTACCATGCAAACTTCCACCGAAAATTGGTTTGAACGAGATCTAGTAAGTAGTTTTTTTTTAATACGTCATAAATCGTAAACCGCAATTTACCTTTCATTCAATCAACTCAAATATTTAAAAAAAACATTTAATTTAAAACTTACTACAGGTTTGTACGGAACCCTCAGTGCGCGAGTCCGACTCGCACTTGGCCGGTTTTTCTGCTTTCAAGTAAGTGGTAGAAAGGCGATACCTAGACGTATTACTACAATGTATACCTAATCTCAAAGGACGAAGCAAGGAAGTATAATTGCACTCTTCCGCTACTGAACAGGACCAAAAAAAAACTTTAGTTATATTTGAATTTTATTACAAACCTCAGAAAAACGTTCCCGGAATGATTTAAAAATAAAATTACACGAGAAGTACAGAATTTTATGATCTGCCAACGTACATATTGTTAAAACACAAGTTTAATGATAATTTAAGCTGATAATCAAAGTAATAGCTGCTAGGTATTTTCATCATAAAACAGAATTCAGAATTCGCCACCTTGGTGATTTTCACCCATATATAGTTTTAGGTAGGTCGATATCGGATTTACGATAATGAATCAATATATATAGTTTCAATAATTGTATACGTTTCGTATCGCCCACTCCTAGGTACCTCAAGGTAGTCTTCTCGGACCCATATTATTTATCTTATATACTAACGACTTACCAGAAGTAGTTTCTGACAAGTGTATTCTGTATGCCGATGACATTTCACTAATTTTGACATACTCTAATAATAATGATGAATCGGACATAAATAATAAAATTAGATTAATGGTGGAATGGCTTTACAATAATAATTTATCAATTAACGTATCAAAAACCAAATATATACGCTTCTCTAATTATAATAACACTAGTGAAATTGAATTAAACCTTAAGTACGAAAACCAAATAATAGAAGAAACCGACACTGTTACTTTCCTTGGAGTTAGACTGGATAAACACTGTAACTGGAAAGCGCATGTCGAAGTAGTATGTAACAAAATAAATAAATTTACATATGTGTTAAATAAATTACGGAAAACCTCAACAATAAATACACTCCTTACGGCATACTATGGCTATGTTTACTCAGTACTTAAATATGGCATTTTGATATGGGGAAATTCCACCGATATAAAACGAGCTTTTATTGCTCAAAAAAAGTGCATCCGTGCAATGACTGGCAAGGCGTCGTATGAATCGTGCAAGCCGGTTTTCAAAAACTTGGAAATCCTCAAAGCTATCTGAGATGTATTTTCACGAGGAACAAGAAATATGGAAAGACTAGTATTCAATAAGGCCACCTAGGACATCTAATTATCTAAAGAACTGTAGTGCGATGTGCGTTAAGGTCTTTAATGCGATTCCGAAATCTATTACTGTATTGCCACTAAATAAATTCAAAAATGCATTGAAAAAATGGTTGGCACAAAATGTATTTTATTCAATGGACGAATTTTTACAATCTAAGAATAGGAATTAGGAATTAGACTAAGTGATGTTATTATATTATGAATCCAAGTAATGCTGATATAGATTATATTATATATGTATGAATATATTTTAAAATTTGACATTGACGCAAGTCTAGATCATAAGTTGATTAAAAAATTAAAAAAATAAATATGTAAAGAAGCGGGTACTTTGCAATGTGTATCAAGCATTCTTCCTTCGTTATTTAAAATGGTTTTATGTAATTTTTTTAATAATTGTAAAATGTAATGTAAGAAAAATATTTGTACGTCAGGGTTACCTGACTGGATATGTTGCGGCTCTCTAATAATGAATCGACAAACATCTCTTATTCACATATTCATACAAATAAATCATTTCTTTCTTTCTTTCTTTCTTTCTAGTTACATTTGATATATATTCTGTTCTTAGCATTGGTTCTTAGTAACTTCAAAATTTTACATTTTTATTTTGATAAATTTTGTTAATTTCTATAAAGTTTAAATGTCACTAACAGCTAAATTGCTCATGATATTTTACACAAGAGCAGATGGAATTTACTTAACAACGAATAGGCTCATGCAACTTTTGAAGAGAAGAGAATATGACATCGAAGTGGTCCATAGGTAAGAAATAAGAATGCATATTATGAAACGCATAATAGTTGACCGAGCCACAGTATTGGTATCATCATCCTCAACCGATAGACGTCCACGGCTGGACATAGGCCTCTTGCAAGGATTTTAGCTGTTAGTGACATATTTAAAATTTATTATATTATGTAATTCCTGCATTATTTTTTTCGTGAGTTTATTTTTGGTTTTGGAATCAATACGCTCACTTATTGCTGAATTATATAACCATTCTTTGATTTCTCTCTGTACTTCCTGTTGTACTTCACTATCTTTAAGATCCTTAGGGCTATATTCACCCATTTTAGCTTTTAAAAACTGGGTTAACTCTTTCTTCTCTGAGTCTTTGAGATCTGACAATTCTGGTATATCTTTAAAAATATCATTAACTTTCTTCTCTATATCACGTTCTTGCAGCTTTGTTGTTATCTGTTTGCTCGCGGGGAGTTTTATAATACGCAATTTATTAGATAATTTATCTACTATCTCAGATTTGACTTCGGGCTTTCGACTTTCATATTTGAGTGGTACATCTTCTAACAAATCTAACAGCTCTGTTTTTAAGGCTGCCTTATATTCCTCTTCATCTGGAGGACGGTTAAAAGCAATCGGTTTCAGTCTGTTTGCAAACTTCTGTTATTCTTTTAATTTCATCTTTATTGATGTGTTCTTCTTCAAATATTGCTTCAGCCGCATTACCTAAATTTTCTTTTAAGCTATCAGCAAGTTTTACCTTAAACATTGCAACTTCTTTTGGATCATTTGAATGCCACGTGGGTAATGCATTGAGAAATTTAAGTATTTCTTTTTTGGCTTTAAAATTAAACTGTGATTCCTGAAGTATTTAGATCCTTTAGCATCTTTTCCAATCCTATGAGCAATTTACCTTGTCTTATCTTATCTTCTTCACTGAAGTTAGGGTATACTGGTATATCATTTATCCAATCTTTGATTTCATTCAAAATTTTTACGTCATAACTTTTTGGGCAGACGCAAGGGGTGGGTTGACAGAAGCATCCTTTATGCAAAGTAAGTTTCGGAGTTGTCTGTAAATATAATAAACATTTTTGAAAAATTAATTTATTAACAGAAAAATATTTAGATATATTTACTACTAGATGATGCCCGCGACTTCGTCCGCGTGGACTGAGATTTCCCGCGGGAACACTAAAATTTTCCGGGATAAAAAGTAGCCTATGTGTTATCTCTCTCTGTGCCAAATTTCATCTACAACCGTTCTGGCGTGATTGAGTAACAAACACCCATCCATCGAAACTTTCGCATTTATAATATTAGTTTAGATGTGAATAGTAATATCTATAGCTTACAGATGAACTCTGGTACGCTAAGTTTGGTACAGCCCTCGACTCTGGCAAACGCACTGCAAGATAAAAATTAACTTGTTATAACTTATATATATATATATATATATATATATATATATTTCTACCGAGTTTCGTGCTGGTTCTTCTCGGTAGGCATTCCGAACCAGTGGTAGATTCATTTGACTATTCATAAGCACTTGCAAAGCAAGCTCCCCGAGCGGAGCATGCGCGGGTAGCGGTGCCTCTCATACCGCACTTCATTTGACACCCGAAATGTGTTTCAATTTACATAGACGGGCTCTGTCAAACAAAATATAATGTGGACTTATTTTACTAACGCCACCTAAAAGTGGGACAGCGCTATGGCGGGGACACGGACAGGCTTAAACAGGCGAGGGGCACGCTCTACAAGTCGGACGCCCAAATTTTTTCTATGAAAGGGCCCATTTAGTACCTACATAATTATACATATCGATGGTTAAACTAAGTTAGTCGCATAGAGTGACCAATCATTTCATAAAAAACAAATAACTTTAATTTGGGATTTACCCACTCATGCAAGAGACTCGGGATTGGGGGCACTCCGACTCGGATGATTGAGCCTCGGACGTCCTCAATACGTTCCGCTATTTGGGCTATAGGTTGTCTGTCAGTCACTCAGGACGAAGCCTTTTATAGTTTTATCGATTGATGTCAGTTTTATGTTACATATCTTGAAGTCCCTGAAAGGGGTCATCCATAAAATAGATTTTTGACCCCTCCCCCGTCCTTGTCACAGTTGGTCACATTTGTGCGACCCCCTCGGCCCTCTCCCTCACATATGTGACGTCACATATCTTGCAATTTTACATCTAGAAATTATTAAATTTAAACAGCACTTCCGAAATTAGTTTTATTTCCATTACAGATACAGATAGAGTTGGAAATATTTTTAAGTTTTTCGTTAATAGTTAAATTTGGCATTCTAACACTTAGATGACGTGATTTCGAAACGTGACGTCACGAAACTTGGGACCCCTCCCACCCCTTGTCATACTTCGTCGACCCCCTCCTACCCCTTAACGTGTGACGACAAAGATTTCCACTGAAAAGCGTAAGAGACGCGCTTTACCCACAAGTCAGTGTAATGTTAGCCCTTGACTGCGATCTCACCTAATGGTAAGTGATGATGCAATCTAAGATGGTGGCGAGCCAACCTGTTAGAGGAATGGCAGTTATATTAAACCCATACCCCTAACCGGTTTGCACATGGCATCGTTCCGAAATGCTACATCGCTTGGCGGCACGTCGTTGCCGGTAGCCACGGCCGAAACCTCCCACCAGACCAGATCAGACAAAATACAGAAATCATTAATTCCCAAATTGACCCTGCTGTTGAATCGAACCAGGGACCTTCGCACGTTAAGACAATAGCGCTCAGCACTGCGCCAGGGAGGTTGCTAGTTGCTACCGCAATCTAACGATGAAATCGTGATACTGTATCCTACTTTATTCTATTCTGTTCTGTTCTACTCTATTCTATTAGCTATATTTGTTACCGTAGGCCTGCATCAACGATTTCCCTCAAGCGATCCTTCAGGGCCCTCTTCATCTCTGTGAGGTACCTCCGTCGAATGAGGGACGAACTCTTAAGGTAGTCATACATGTAGTTTAATAGTTCCTCTTGACTGGAAAACAATAAAATAAAAAAACATCTTCAATTAAAAAAAAGCGAATTCCTATTATCACTAACTGGTTTACAGTAAACAATTTACTTTTAAACGCAAAGAAAACCAAGTGCATTGAATTCGCATTGCCGAATAGGTACCAAGTCCACAGGAAACATAAATTTCACTATAAATAATGATATTTTAAAAATTGAAGAGCTGTGTTCCTGGGGGTGACCTTAGATTCAAAGCTTCAATGGGGCACTCATATATCAACTCTGGCTGGCAAACTCAGCTCTGCTGCTTACGCTGTCAGAAAGATTCGACAGTTTACTGACGTTGAAACTGCAACAATTGTGTATTTTGCTTACTTTCATAGTATTATGTCTTACGGAATCTTACTATGGGGTAAAGCGGCAGATATTCAAAAAAAATTTGTATTACAAAAAAGGGCAATACGTGCAATTTATAATTTAAAACCGTGCGAATCCCTTAGAGATAAATTTAAGGAAATATGTATTCTTACAGTAGCCTCGCAATATATTTATAGTAATTTAATCTTCACATTCACAATTACAAAAAAATATGCGATCTGCATGATAGGCAAACTAGAGGCCGCCATAAGCTCGTGACTCCATCGCTCCGCCTCAAGAAGGTCCGAAGGTTATTCGTGGGAATGAGCATTATATTTTATAACAAAATTCCACAACCTATCTTAAACTTGCCTTTACACAAGTTTAAGAAGTCCATTAAAAGTATGCTCCTGAAAAAAGCTTATTATACTGTTGAAGATTACGTAAATGACAATTAAGGAGCATGGATTTGACTCGCTCCAGCAATGCTAAGGACAGCTGTTACTTAATGTATTCTACAAATTAATTAAATTGTATATTATTTTTTTCAAAAGAGCAACGGCCGAATTTCTTGCCGGCTCTTCTCGGTAGGAATGGCATTCCGAACCAGTGGTAGATTCACTCGACGATTCAAAAGTACTTGCAAAAGTCTATTTGAATAAAAATCATTCGAATTTTGAATAGATGAACCCTGAAAACATTACACTCCTCTTTTTCGGCAGTCGGTTAAAAAATTCTCACCTAGAACACCTCTTCCCAATGCCGCAGATCTGTCCAGTCTTCCGGAATTCCTGTTAATTTTGTGTGTCTGTGAATTGTCCGGTTTTTTCCAACTCTGTGTGTGTGTGTGAACTTGTGGATTTCCTCAGCAATGATATTTTCGAAGACTTTTTTGAAAAAATAACGAAGTTTACAAAAACACATTGAAAACCAAAGTATCACCGCTGTACGTGGTACAACAGACAAGCCAAATATGTAGGTACGTTAATAAACTGTAACATAGATACAATAAACGCGTTTACGTTGATTTGGCTGTAGGTATTATCTTATTTTTGACGACCTCCGTGGTGCAGTGCGCTGTTGTCTTAACGTGTCCCGGGTTCGATCCCCGGCAGTGTCAATTTGGGAATTTATAATTTCTCAATTTTCCCTGCTCAGGCCTGGTGTGAGGCTTCGGCCGTTACCACCATACCAGCAAAGACGTGCCGCTGAGCGATTTATCGTTCCGGTACGATTAGCCCACTACCATCTTAGACTTCATATCCATCAGGTGAGATCGCAGTCAAGGGCTAACTTGTAGTGGATATAAAAATGCGAAAGTTTGGATGGATGAATGTTTGTTACTCAATCACGGCAGAACAGCTGAACGGATCCGGATGATCAGCTAATTTAAAATATTACCTACAGCTCAAATCGTAAGTGCATTTTTTATCAGTAATCAGTCATTGTGTTTTTTTTGTTAGGGTTTGTATGGTCTGTGGGTTAATCTATGGACAGGAGCGTTTTGTTTTTCTGGTCGGTGATATAAACCACTTCAACCTCCTAAGCCTAGGTACTTTATTACTGATTTAATCAAGGTTTAATACTTACATCTACATCATGAGGTTAACAAAGTCCCTTAATAATTATTTTTTAATTCATTTTTGAGTCGGTATTTCCTCTATTGTGTTCTAAAAATCAATTTCTTTGCAGTTTTCTGACTGCTCTGAAACAAAATTACACTCTTATATTATAAATGCACAAGTGTGTCTGGCACACGCGAATTTTTGTTGGTTTATTGGTTTGCCGGTGTTCATATCTCCCGGCACTTTTAATCTAACACATGCATGCACTGACCCACATGTCCTTTCTGTACACTTCTTAGGCAGTGAGTTGATATAAAATTTCACTACCAAGTGGCTCACTACATAGACACACACACATTTACAAACACTTGCACACACGCACACACAACACACCACACAATTTAAATACATATTGTACTAATTTTATTTATAAAAATAACTTGTAAAAACTTATTTATGTTATCAATATGTTATGGAAGAGCGGGGCCGCCCGACACAAGTGCTAGTTGCTACTAGTTACTTAATGGGACGGCCCCAATCACTAGATATATATTTTTGTAAATTATAAGTTATAGAAATAAATATTTTTATAACGCATAAAGTTGACCGAGCCACAGTATTGGTATAATTTATACCAATACTCCACTCCAGCACTTTGGGACCCCAACGTCTATCGGTTAATATCGGTTCTTCTAACTATGTGCCCCGCCCATTGCCACTTCAGCTTCGCAACACGTCGAGCAATGCCGGTTACTTTAGTTCTTCTGCGGATTTCCTCATTTCTGATTTGATCGCGCAAAGAATCCCCGAGCATTGTTCTCTCCATCGCCCGCTGAGTGACCCTGAGCTTTCTTATGACTGTGATGAGGCCCATAGTTAGCGACCAAGTCTCGAGAAAGCGCAGCGTTGGCAGACCCCCTACCCCCTACTCGGACAGACGACATCAAGAGAGTCGCAGGGAGCCCGTGGATCCAGGCGGCGCAAGACCGAGGCGTGTGGAAATCCTTGCAAGAGGCCTATGTCCAGCAGTGGACGTCAGTCTATCGGTTGAGGATGATGTTACCAATACTGTGGCTCGGTCAACTATTATGCGTTACATAATATGCATTCTTACCTAATACCTATGGACCACTTCGATGTCATAATTCTCTTCTCTGCAAAAGTTGCATAAGCCTATTAGTTGAGTAAATTCCATCTGCTCTTGTGTAAAATATCATCAGCAATTTAGCTGTTAGTGACATTCAAACTTTAAAGAAATTAACAAAATTTATCAAAATAAAAATGTAAATTTTTTAAGTTACTAAGAACGAATGCTAAAGCCGGGTCCGCTGCGCCTTGTTATCGTGTTTTGCTAACACAAACGTGTTATTATAACCAAGGTCATGCTATTTGGGGGCGTGGCCTAACTGTTTTGAAAGTGTTTTTGTTTGCCGCCTCGGATGGAAAACATCCCCGCGTTCGCCTGCGGGGGGGCCGGGGGGAACTTTAATTCATTTCGTATCTGTGCTCGCCAGAGGCACAACTCGTCAAATCTCTTTGTTTTTCGGTTTAGATAAGCGGTATGATCTTACTCTATGATCCTCGCTACGTCAAAGTTTTTAGCTATATAGACAAAGTACTCTGTGGTTTTTAGGATGGTGTTTTTATGATTGTACGTACTTGATCAATAAATTAAAAAAAAAATATGTTACTAACAAAAATAATCTAAACCTACTCGAAAATCGCAGTGGACGGCCTGTTATAAAATTATGTTTCACTAACGTGTTAGCAAAACAATATTTTGTTCGTAACAAGGCGCAGCGGACCCGGCTTAAGAACAGAATCTACCAAATAAAACAATTAATAGAAAAATGGAATGATGACAATTGTCATTTTTGATTTTATTCGAAATTCAAATTACAGACTGGCCCAGAGACAATAAAAACCATAGAATAATTAACCTCTCTGTCTTCGCCATACCTTTATAAATAAAATTCTCGTGTCACAATTTTCGTTCCCATACTCCTCCGAAACGGCTTGACCGATTCTCATGAAATTTTGTGAGCATATTGAGTAGGTCTGAGAATCGGCCAACATCTATTTTTCATACCTCCACGCGGACGGAGTCGCGGGCATCAGCTAGTAATATTATAAATGCGAAAGTGTGTCTGTTTGTCTGCTACGCATCCACGGCCCACCTATTTAACCAATTTTGATGAAATTTAGTACTGATTGTATATTATTATCCATCCACCACCAACACAGCCCATTAACGTCCCACTGCTGGGCACAGGCCTCCACTCTCATAGGAGAGAAGGAATTAGAGCTTAGACCCACCACGCTGCTCCAATGCGGGTTGGCGGGCTTTAACGACTATGATAACGGCTTAACGTGCTCTCCGAGGCACGGGGGTGAAACACCGCCAACTTCCTAACTCCGGCTAGTACTGAGAATTCCTAGTCAGAAAAACGGTACTTAATTATGGCCCACCCGGGACTCGAATCCGGGACCTCGTCACGTCTGTAAAGCTAGAAAGGTTAAGTCGGCAGAATCACTCGTTTTATATCTCAGAATTTAGTGCTCATTTAGTGCTAATTTAGTGCTGATAACAGATATTTGGTGCTGTGATAGATGGACTAAAAATGAGAACACTGCTAACTTTTAATTAAGCTAGCAGTGTACTATTCGTGACCGCGCTATGATACAGTTGGAGCGAGAGGCACATCAGCTAATAATTTAGTGCTCAATTAGTGCTGCCTGTACAAGCAAACAGATTTTTCGAAAAAAATAAATTTCAGTTTTTAAGTATAGATTACTGCTGACTTAACGACACGAGCAATCATAGAGCTAAAAGATGACTTTAAAATCGGTATTGGTGAAATTGAAAAGAGTAACTAATTAGTGCTCAATTAGTGCTGCCAGTACAGCAAAAAATTTTTTTTTTTTTTATATCAAATCAACTACTGCTAGTATAACGACGCCAGCAGTCGTAAGAGCTAAAAGAAGACTTTAAAACGGAAAGTAATGGAATTGAAAGACGTCACTATTTAGTGCTCAATTAGTGCTGTCGTTGTAGCAAAGGATTTTTGTTTTTTTTTTTTTTTCAAAGCAACTACTGCTAATATAACGACGCCAGCAGTCTCAAGAGCGAGAAGAAGACTCTAAAACGGAAACTATCGGATTTAAAAGACGTCACCATTTAGTGCTCAATTAGTGCTGCCAGTACAGTAAAAGATTTTTAAATTTTTTTTTTTTCGAAAAATCTGTTTGCTTGTACAGGCAGCACTAATTGAGCACTAAATTATTAGCTGATTTGCCTCTCGCTCAAACTGTATCATAACGCGGTCACGAATAGTACACTGCTAGCTTAATTAAAAGTTAGCAGTGTTCTCATTTTTAGTCCACCTATCACAGCATCAAATATCTGTTATCAGCACTAAATTAACACTAAATTAGCACTAAATTTTGAGATAAAAAAAAAATTATATTTAAAAATAATTTTTTTTCTCTCAAAGTTGATTTGGGAAAAAAAAATTTTTTTTTTAAATCTTTGCTGTACTGGCAGCACTAATTGAGCACTTATTAGTAACCCTGTTCAATTTCACCAATACCGATTTTAGTGTCATCTTTTAGCTCTATGATTGCTCGTGTCGTTAAGTCAGCAGTAATCTATAGTTAAAAACTGAAAAAAAATTATTTCGAAAAATCTGTTTGCTTGTACAGGCAGCACTAATTGAGCACTAAATTATTAGCTGATGTGCCTCTCGCTCCAACTGTATCATTGCGCGATCACGAATAGTACACTGCTAGGTTAATTAAAAGTTAGCAGTGCTACTCATTTTTAGTCCACCTATCACAGCACCAAATATCTGTTATCAGCACTAAATTAGCACTAAATGAGCACTAAATTTTGAGATAAAAAAAAATATATTAAAAAAAAAAAGAAATTCCCTAATTTTATTTGAGAAAATTTTTTTTTTTAATAAATATTTTGCTGTACTGGCAGCACTAATTGAGCACTAATTAGTAACTCTTTTCAATTTCACAATAACCGATTTTAAAGTCATATTTTAGCTCTATGATTGCTCGTGTCGTTAAGTCAGCAGTAATCTATACTTAAAAACTGAAAAAAAATGTTTACGAAAAATCTGTTTGCTTGTACAGGCAGCACTAATTGAGCACTAAATTATTAGCTGATGTGCCTCTCGCTCCAACTGTATCATAGCGCGGTCACGAATAGTACACTGCTAGCTTAATTAAAAGTTAGCAGTGTTCTCATTTTTAGTCCACCTATCACAGCACCAAATATCTGTTATCAGCACTAAATTAGCACTAAATGAGCACTAAATTCTGAGATATAAAACGAGTGATTCTGCCGACTTAACCTTTCTAGCTTTACAGACGTGACCTCGTCGGCCGCAGTCGAACATGTCATCCACTAGACCAACGAGGCAGGCAGAATATATGTAGTATGGCTTCAGTCTACGATGGCGATGTATTATTTTCAGGCAGTGCCAAAAAACATAGATGACAGTATACTTGTTCGGGACTGCCCGTACTGGTTCTTTACTGCTTGATTGATGGAGTTGGCAGGTTGAAATGAAACTCAGATTGTTTCACTTTCTCTTCCCTTGACGGAGGCAGGCTGCTGGGCTCTTAGGGTAGCGCCGCGCGTCGCTGTCGGATACAAAGTAAAGTGTGGGCGGTTTCGCCGCTCATATTTATAGGTATAGATTGGCTAGTCTAACTTTACAACTTATAACTATAGCGTGCCTTTCTTTATTACCTATACTATGTACATAAAGATTATAACTAATAATTATACAATTGTGTGAACTCAAATTCAAAAAAGTGAACTTATATTAATTAGACTAATTACATAATAGATTTAAAAATTATACTATACAGTCCGTCGTGCACCTGCTCTGCTGATGCCATCAGCGCCTGGGAAGACTGCCACGATGATTCCGCCTAGCCAGGTGTTGCGTGGTAGCGAGGCGTCGACGATGAGGACTAGGTCGCCGACTCGTACCTCTTCTCCTTGACCATGGGGCTCATGGGGCTCATGGGGCTCCCGCCGGTGTTGAAGTGTAGGCAGGTATTCACGGAGCCATCGCGCCCAGAAGAGATCGGCGAGGCGTTGGCTTGCCCTCCACGTCTTCTTGGTACTGACGTCGGTATCTTTGAAGGTGCCTGACAGCTGGCCTCGGGACGGGCCGCCGAGCAGGAAATGATTCGGTGTTAGGGCTTCATGATGCTCGTCGGTTGCTAGATACGTGAGGGGCCGGCTGTTCACGGTATCTTCCACCTCGGCTAGGAGCGTCACCAGAGTTTCTCGTGCAGTACAATTCGGAGAGCAGTCCGCCCGTACGCTCCGTACGAGCCGCTCGCCACTTAATGAAGAGATTGGTAGCGGCTGTGGTCAGCTGTTGCTCTTCGAGGGCTCTTCGTAGATCGGCATCGCTTCCTCGTAGGTTGATGCCGTTGTCGCTCCAGATCTCGGTCGGTCGTCCCCGGCGGGCCATCATACGCCGGATCGCCATGATGCAGCTGTCGGTCGTCATGTGCGCGGTGAGCTCTAGGTGCACGGCCCTCGTAGTGAGGCAGGTGAAGAGGGCCACGTAGCGCTTCTGGTGTTGCCGACCCACGGTTACTGACAGAGAACAAAAATCTCCTACTTGGCCCCCAGGTGAGATTGCAATCAATAGCTGACCCAATGTCCTAGGTGAAGCGACGTTACGCCACGCGACGCAATATGACGCCATAAAAAATCACAGAAATAAGGCACACGTGCAGGGTCAGCTACTGTTTAATACTGTCGCGTCGCGTTGCCGCGTTTGTCGTTCACCTAGGACAATGAGCTAGTTGTCGTTCCTACCCTAGGCCAGTCCAGATAATGCTAGAATTATTTGAATTCAATTCAGTCTTTGACTTGCTCTTTAATGCCTAGGCAAACCATGAGCGGCGGAGATTCATCTTTTGATAACTAAAAGAATAAATGAAAGAACAAATGATCATTTCCACGAATATATTTACATTTAATGGCGACACGTACAATTATTCTAACATAATATGAGGGTACTTGTACACGATTCATTTGAACTATGTAACACGGACGCATATAGGTAACCATAGAGCACTTAACCTTTAGAGGACCTGTAATAACTACACACTACTAAGTCGTATTGTCAAGAACATGTAACGGTCACACACACGACACTAGATGGCGCTACAGATAAGCATCATACAATGAACCGAGTCTGCATCGCGCTATAGTATAAAGTTAAAAAAGCAATACATCGTATATGACTCCTCTAAAAGTTTTCTGCTCGATGGTTGTAAAGCCTTTTCCAAACGGAACGATTTGATTAGCAATCAAATCCTAAATTGTGTAAACAAATTATCATTTACACAATTTTGGAGACAATTCGATCGCCAATTTGAGTACAATCTGTACTATTATGTACTCGTATTCTATGGTAGGTATAATGCCAATCAAATCATATCGTGTGGAATATACTTGAATCAGGCAGTTTATTTAATGGTACTTTCTCACTCGTCTGCTATATTGTCATGAGTTTAAAAGCTCCATAATACAAGAAAATATGTCAGTAAAATTTTATCCATATGCCAATTGGCATACTATATTACAAATATCTGGCACCGCGTACACAAATCACATTGTATCAATAATTTTATTATCACATTCTAAAATATTATAGTTATTCAGATTTATGATGATGATGGAAAGTGTCAGATCTGCTGAATATCATATTAAAATTAAACAGGATGATTTGGTACAGACCGACAAGCTGTCATGCCTTTACATTATGATACTAAACGATTCGTCCACGACTTCATCCATCCACGATCATTTTGAACTTCTTTAACGTCTGATCACGTCACTTGACCAATAATGATGGGTAGCCGACAAGTGTGACCATTTAAGATAACGTCAACAGACGTTAAAGATGTTGGAAAAAATAGCTTATCTCTATTGGAACAGACCATAGATATTTCCACAGGCATTCTAAACTCAAACCAGCATTTAAGATCTAGGAACATACATCAAGTAGGTACTGGATTTCAATAAAATGTAAAAGTAGTATAAAATACGTCATATAAAAATAAGTAACGCTATGGCGAAATTTATTTTGGTACAAGGTTATATTTTTAAAACTTTTCATTAATTTTCATACATATTAATAAATAATTTTAAAATTTTGCTAAAAGTTAAGTGTTCGAAAAGTTCGATTTATACAAAAATACCATAGACTTAAGAATGGTACAGACAAGGTTAAATAATAATTACTTACTATTGTTTTAACTCATTGAACTATGCCATTTCTATATTATGGTGTCAGTTGTTTAATTATTTCAACCTCATTCCTTCTTTGGCACTTATTAACTATATATTTTGTTGGTTTAGTAAGCATTTAAAGAAAGTATATAAAAAAATAGGAATGATTATAGTTTATACATTACTTCTCTTTTCCACCTACATATTATTATTATTATTATTTTAGTAAAATTAAGGCTAAAAGTTAATATCGCTTTTTATACACGTTTTAACAAATATCCTAACTTAGCCAACAAATATTTTTAATTAAAATTATTCAAAACAGCCACTTCAAAAGTCCACTCCAAATTTTAAAATTATGCTTGTGTCACATTGATGTCAGGAGCTTTAGAAGTCGGTTTAAAACTTGTTAGGTTGTTGTATTTAAAAATTTCAATATTGTTAAGTCATAGATTTATCCATATAATGGAATTGATATTATTAGTATAAGACTGGATAAAAATTAAAGGTAGTATACAAAAATATAGTAAATGCTTTAAAGTAAGATTGTTTGTGAACACAACACATGCTTTGTGCTAAAATGATTTAATTATATTTTTGCAAAATTCATATCACAAACAAAATTAAGAAAATAATCTTTAAAATACAAGTAAAATACGTTAATGCCATGCGAAAAACTAAGTACTGAAAAGCAAGATCTGGAAATAAAGCGATGATTCGAACCAAATAACTCAGAACATAAATTAAGAGATAAGTACAACTAAAGTAAAAACTAAAAAATGTCTGCCAAAATCTTTTAGCACATTGGTAATACAATAAATACTTCGTTTTTTTTTTCAATAAATTGGCAACATTTTGTATTGGACCCACCAAGCATCAGAATTGCTTGAAGTCATTTATTTCGCACATACTATTTCCAAAATATCGACAGGGTATTTGATAATTCTTCTGACATGTTTTTCCCTTATAATGAAGAGTTTATAAAATAGACATTGGTATAAAAATCTAATATAACAAGTACTTAAAAATTTCTTTCAAAAGATTTTTATTTTTTTTATTGCAAGACTGCCTTATGCAAAGCAATGATGAGGAGGTTGGAGTAATACTGAACAAAAGATTTTAACACGAAAAAGTACAAAAATATGCTGAAAAAAGCATTAAGTACAGCTAAGTATTTACCTTTCTCGCTTCTTGACAAACCATTGATTTTATATTGATAAGAAATATGGCTCTTTTTTATTAGATGAAACCTGAAACCCATTTAGGATACTACTGGATGTGCTAAAAAAATTGTATTCCGTAGCCGCCATATCGTATCTTGTGTGACGTCACCCATCCACAAATAAAACACCTCACTAATTCCCTATATAGACTGCAGGCGACGTAAAACCATTTTTGAGGCATACATCGAAAAACTTTGCCTTTCTTCCGGATTTCAAAAACTGATTTTTAACACAAATTTTTCACTTGTCAATCTTCGATTTTCATACCACTATAATGTCATAAAAAGGAACTTTACGGAACAATCAAATACCCTTAAAATACCTCATCTAGGTCTTACTAAAAGGCACATATTTACAACTGAATGCACTTTCACTGATTTGCAACGCCAACGTCTTATTCGCCATTTTGGACATCGGCGAAGTACAATTAAATGTTGTGTCCTGATCCAGGTTATTCGCCAGAACGTTGCAATTGAGAGTGATATTGGCGTTCTGGGTTAACACCGTGTGGTCTAAAGCTGCGACGTCCTCTGGTTTGAAGATCAGGGAGCCCCATGTGGGGTAAGCGCCCCATACGATCAATGTGGTTATGATTTTGGGGCCGATGCCACCGATCGCCTGGAGGAAAAGACGTGGGATTATTGAAATGAACTGAAATGTGTATTTGAGGTAGGACAACTTTCTTGTGTTATTGGAGAACAGATTCTACTGAGAAGAACTAGCAAAAGTTGCTCTTTTTTTAAAGAAAAAATGTTACAATTCGTTTGTGTGTGTGTGTGTGTGTGTGTGTGTGTGTGTGTGTGTGTGTGTGTGTGTGTGTGTGCGCGCGCGTGAGTGTGTGTGTGTGTGTGTGTGTACATAAGTAAATCTATACATACAATAATAGAAGCCGATTAACAGAAATTAACTCAAAAAACCGGTTCCTGTGTTTGTGTTTAATTTTTGGCCCAAAAGACTTGTTGGGTTTGAGCAAGCTTCACTATTTTATCAACCTATCGATTATATAAATTGAAACCTAAATTAGATGCATAAGTACGCAAGCATGCGCCAGTGCGAACCGGGCATAGATCACTTTGTAAGTATCTGTAAGTTATAGCTTGCCAAAGTCCCAGTGTCTGTGTGTGAAAGTGAGCGAGTGAGTGAGAGTGTGTGTTAAAGCACTCACCATTTTGGAAGTGGGTATATTCGCAACACCAGCCACTATGGCGTTGGGGGGAGTCCCCACGGGCATGTGGAATGCCATGGAGCAAGCCAGGGTGGCTGGTATCATCAGGTAGCGAGGGTCCATGCCGAGGACGCGAGCCTGTATGAAAAAAAACGTATTTCATTGAACGCTACGGATAATATTGACCAAAATATTTGTATTTACATTCGAATCTATTGATAAAACAGGGGCCATACTGCTAACGCTTAAAACAATACCTATGCAATATAACTCAAAATGAAAGTTTGATGTCACGTACCTTGACGTTACTAAAATAAGGATTATAATTCTAAAACACGAAAATCAACAATAATGAAACAATATGGCTTTAAGCATTGGCAGGGTCCCAGCTCCTTCCGAATAATTTCTACGCTGAAAAACAAAATGACTATTTCGAAGGTAAGCTAATATATTGTTACCAGCCCAACTTTTCTGTGAATACCCACATTTGTCGGCGACTTCGTCCACGTGGAAGAAGTCTTGTGATCCCCGCGGGAACTCGTAACTTTCCCGGGTTAAAATGAGCTATCTCCATTCCAAAGCCAAATCGGTTCAGTGGTTGTTGCGTGAACATCCAAATTTTCAAATTTTTAATATTAAGTAGGATGTATTCACAAAACGCATAGACTGATTCGTTTTGTCGTTGAGCCGGTTGAGAGATGAGCCCATCGTTGAAGACAGTTTACCATATTAGCCAGCACGGGCAGGATGAGATTGGCGATGGCGACGTTGGAAGTGAACTCCGTGATGAACTGCGTCACCAGTACTACCACGAGAAGAACCTCAGATGGGGGTAGACCGTTGAGGGATGAGCCGATCATTGAGCCGATTTAAGGATGAGCAGACAGTTGAGCCCGTTGAGAGACGAACCTATCGCTGAGGATTGCTTACCATATTAGCCAGCACGGGCAGGATGAGGTTGGCGATGGCGACGTTGGAAGTGAACTCCGTGATGAACTGCGTCACCAGTACCACCACGAGAAGAACCTCAGATGGGGGTAGACCGTTGAGGGATGAGCCGATCATTGAGCCGATTTAAGGATGAGCAGACAGTTGAGCCCGTTGAGAGACGAGCCTATCGCTGAGGATTGCTTACCATATTAGCCAGCACGGGCAGGATGAGGTTGGCGATGGCGACGTTGGAAGTGAACTCCGTGATGAACTGCGTCACCAGTACCACCACGAGAAGAACCTCAGATGGGGGTAGACCGTTGAGGGATGAGCCGATCATTGAGCCGATTTAAGGATGAGCAGACAGTTGAGCCCGTTGAGAGACGAGCCTATCGCTGAGGATTGCTTACCATATTAGCCAGCACGGGCAGGATGAGGTTGGCGATGGCGACGTTGGAAGTGAACTCCGTGATGAACTGCGTCACCAGTACCACCACGAGAAGAACCACGGATGGGGGCAGACCATTGAGCCCGTTGAGAGATGAGCCAATCATTGCGGATAGCTTGGTTTCCTTGCTGCCTTCGGCTAGGGCGAAACCTCCGCCTGGAATCAAAAAATCACGAGTTAATGACTGAAAGTACCTACTTGGCCACCGTCATTATTATTTCATCCAGCACGGCGATTATGTAAAACCTGCATCAACCATTGTTACATAATCAATTGTTGTGATTGGCTGAATTTATGGTATTTTTGCTGCGTCAATGGATTTTGGCCAATAGTGTAAGAATGTTAACCAATCTGAGTTGATTTCGATCGTTAGGCACACTGTAGCTGTCATTTAGCCAACCGCTCCCTTGGTGACATTCACTCTGTTGGATAGAATCAGGCGTTACTTTGCGGTCTATGATACCTAAGGAACATTAAGCTTAATTCGCTCCAACACCGGAGCATTGAGAGATGTTGACTCAACAATAAAGACTTGTAAAATGCTCTTTACAATACCTAGGCATGATAACAGTAACCAAGAATCAATGAAATTATGAATTTATCTAATGAAATTGGATTCATGAATTATAAATAATATAATTTAATATAAAAAATACTTTTTAAACAACCGACTTCAAACTCCCGCGCCAACTTTACAACAACAAGCTTTATTGTTGATATTTTAAAAACCGCTCGACCAATTTCGATAAAATTTATATGGGACCACATGGGAAGTATGTTCTTTCAAATAAAAAAAGAATCATCCAAATCGGTCCACCCAGTCAAAAGTTATGAGGTAACAAACATAAAAATAAAAAAAAAAAATACAGTCGAATTGAGAACCTCCTCCTTTTTTTGAAGTCGGTTAAAAACGTATTTATTTTTCTACTTCGAGTGAGACTACTATTTATTTTGATAAAATAAAACTATAAAATACAGCAATCCGCCATATTGGATAAATACCAAGAAGCGAATGAAGTCACAATTGTTTGTTTTTGAGCTTTGACAATCACACTATTGTTTACTGCACACTGCACAGAGTACATTGGTAAAAACAATAGTGACGTCACAAACGACGCCATAACACCGCCGAGCGTTTTGGCGTGTATTTTAACATTTACATTTCAAATGCCAATTTTATCTACCAAACCTTATTTTTCTACTGAAATAAGATATTTTTTCGAAAAAGTAGATCCTACTTCCGAGCATAATCTGACCATTTTTTTAAATCAGTCATCATACCTATTCTTTAAAAAAAATTTAAAGTATGCTCCTGAAGTAATCTTATTATACTGTTGAAGATTATATAAATGATAAAAGGGCACGGATTTGACTCGCTCCAGCAATACTTAGGACTGCGGTTACTTATGTATTTACACATTGATGTAATTGTAAATGTTTTTTTTTTAAAGAGCTACCACCGAGTTTCTTTCTCGTTCTTCTCAGTAAGTGTGGCATTCCGAACCATTGGTAGATCCACTCGACGATTCAAAAGCACTTTTAATAAGTTTATGAGTTTGAGTTAGAGCTCTTTACAATGAGGCAATCGGTACTTACCCAAAAGAAACATAAGACCCCATGGGATTTTCTCCTTCAGGATGTTCCATGTGACGATACTGGGGGACGGCTTGGAAGCTGACAGCTCCTCATCTGATAACAAGAATATCACGATTATTATCAACGAAATTAATTAAAAGCTTTTCCTTTGTTTATTTATTGAGATATTTCTGAATTCCCAATAAATAACTAATCTGAAGAAACTCAAATTTTGTACATCATAGTTTTAAGGGTAAATAAAGGATTTCAAGATTCTTCTCAAACTCCTAGTCTATCCGGTTTTTGGGAAACAAAAAAAAAGGTAAGCAAAATTATTAAAAGCTCCTCCTGTGATTGCGGCTTTTAGGGTATATAAAGGGTCATGAGTTATTTTGTTAACCGTTATACAGGTTACAGTATTTTTGTATGTGTAGATCTGAAACCATAGAAGATACAGGAAAACTGTCTTAGAAACCATAAGGTATTTTTTGAAAACGATTTTGACATACTTAGTGAATTTTTTAGACAAGCGTGAGTTTTTTTAATACTGATAGACTCAGTTCTGTGTAGGGATCAATTAAGTGTGTCGAAATAAAAAAAACTAGCGACAACAGAATAAAAAAAAACACTGTATGAAATAGGGATGATGCCTATATCATACTAATATTATAAATACGAAAGTGTGTTTGTTTGTTGGTTTGTTGGTTTGTCCTTCAATCACGCTGCAACGGAGCAACGGATCGACGTGATTTTTGGCATGGGTATAGTTGAGGACCTGGAGAGTGACATAGGATACTTTTTATCACGGAAAATTAAGGAGTTCCCGCGGGAATCAAAAAACTTAAACCACGCGGACGAAGTCGCGGGTATCAGCTAGCCAAATATAAATTATTTCTTACTGATTATTAAATAGAGGGTCTTTCAAAAGACCTAAAATTCACATCCTCGGTTATTTTGAAAATAATTTTAAATTATAGATTAAAGAAAAAAAAAGTGTGTTGAAAATTGATTCACAACAGTGATTTTCATACAACTTCCATACCAGAAGTGCGTTTTTTAAGTTTGATAAAGAGTTTTTGGTTGTCACCATCCCTATTATGAATTCATGTGCATAATACTTACAAGAAGCGGTCGACCAGAAGAACTTAACAAAGTCCATGGACATCGGCAGAATGAACATCAGGATAACAATGAAAATTGACACCACGCCGTCCTTAACTTTCCTGTAAATTAAAAAAAAAGTCTTTCTACAATTAATTACAGGCCGCTAATGGACCCTAAGGGGTTGGCACCCATAATGGACCCCAACTGGTTGGCACCCACAATGGACCCCATCGGGTTGGCACCCGTAATGGACCCCAACGGGTTGGCACCTGTTTGGGTCCCATATGGGTCCGAAACAACAGGAGATACAGAAAAACTGTCTTAGAAATATTGAATAGAAGCAGGCGTTACTTTGCGGAAGTCCATGATAATGAATAAACTAGAAGTTTATTTCGCTCGATATGTTACTCACCATACTTCCTTATACGTTTGAGACTATTACTAATATAGTCAACAAGTCGATCACAACCGGTGTATTTCCCTCCGCGTGGAAAAAAGCCATAGTCCGCCCTATTCCCAAAAAACCCAACCCTCTAGAATTTAAAGATCTGTGACCAACTCACAGATTTCCTTGAAACCAACAACATTTTACCAGTCAAACAATCAGGTTTTAGAAAAAATCGCAGTACGTCCACCGCTTTATCAGACGTAGTAGATGATATTCTGACTGCGCGGGATGCTGGACAAGGCACAATACTCGTATTGCTCGACTACTCTCGTGCTTTTGATACTATTAATGTGCCGCTTCTCTTAGCCAAATTGCAATATTATGGCCTTACTCCTGAAGCCATTAATTGGTTTGCTAGCTATTTGAGTAACAGAACCCAAATAGTTGAGCTTAAAAATGACGATGGTTCTACTTCTAATTCCTAGAGGTGTTCCTCAAGGTTCGATATTAGGCCCCCTATTGTTTATTTTATACTGTGCAGATGTTATCAATACTATTAACTACTGTCGTTTTCATATGTATGCTGATGACATACAAATTTACATTTCGTTTCCACAAAATGAGACTTCCGAAGCTGTGGAAAAGCTGAACGAAGACCTGAATAACATTGCAAAATGGTCAAATTCAAATTGTTCGGTTCTAAATCCCACCAAAACAAAATATATGATACTTGGCACTCAAAAACAGATTAAAAAGATTTCACATAAAAAACCTACACTAAAAATACAAGGAGAAGATATCGAACGAGTTACTGAGGCACGTAATCTTGGCGTGATGATGGACGAAAATCTCCGATTCGAAAAACATGTTTTAAACACAGTAAGAAACTGCTTTTACCGCCTAAAGGTTCTGTATCGTATTAGACCTTTTATCAAAACAGACGTCCGTATTCGAATATGCGAATCTTTAGTTATGTCTAAGCTAAATTACGCAGACAACGTCATTGGCCCACGACTGCTGGCTCGCACCAAGAATCTCATTCAAAGGGTACAAAATGCTTGTGCTCGTTACTGTTTTCAAATACCCCCTCGTACCCACGTCACGCCATTTTTAAATACGGCTGGAATTATGAAAATGGAATACCGAAGACAGTTACATTTTGCTACATTATTATTTGGGGTTATAAAATATAAAGTTCCACAGTATTTGTTTCATAAACTTCAGTGGGCCAGTGATGTCCATACAACCCACCAAACTAGGGCAGCTTCATATCTTATACTTATGCCGCGTCACACAACTGCGGCATTCAAAGGCAGTTTTAAATACATTGCAACGAAATGTTGGAACGATCTTCCTCCACCTTTACGAAGCCTCCAGACGATCAGCGCTTTTAAATCGAAATTTAAAAAACATCTGCTTAATATACAAAAACTACAGCAATAGTTATCAATTTTAATAATTTTAATCACTTTATGAGCCTTCGGTTTTTATTTTTTATAGTGGTTTATACAGTTTATTTTTTATTATAATATAATGTTATTCCATTATACAAAGAAAATTGTTTTATATATAATTTATATTCCTATCTTTAAGGGAATGTATGCCTAATTTTTGTTAATCTACCACTTAAATAAGAATAAAATATATTTTATACTAGATGATGCCCGCGACTTCGTCCGCGTGGATTGATGTTTTTGTTTCCCGCGGAAACTCCTCAATTTTCCGGAATAAAAAGTAGCCTATGTCCTTCCCCGGGATATAAACTATCCCTGTATCAAATTTAATCAAAATCGGTTTAACTGATACATTTTTTGATTCCCGCGGGAACTCCTGAATTTTCCGGGATAAAAAGTAGCCTATGTGCTTCCCCGGGATGTTACCTATTTCTGTACCAAATTTCATCAAAATCGGTTGAGTAGTTGGGCCGTGAAAGCGTAGCAGACAGACAGACAGACAGACGGACAGACAGACAGACACACTTTCGCATTTATAATATTAGTATGGATATGGATTATAAAAATAACTATTTATACAATATCTACTTTCTTTTTCTACCTTATTATTCTGCTTTTACAAGTTTCTACCAAACAGTTCATTATTAAATTCTACTATGCCAATGACGTTCGCGAAAAGGCGGCCACTGAAAATCAGCGTTGGGGCACCTGGTACCTCAGATGTGCGCCACTATAGTGGTTTCGTGTCTGAGAGGCCTGGAGTCCCAACACTAGCTGAGTGGCTTACCTGTTTGTTGCACTGCTGTACAATCAATGTTTAGTTTCTGTACAGTGCCTCAAATAAAGATTTTTCTCTCTTTCTTTCTTTCTTTCTTTCAATAATCTGCCATTATACCGAAATAAACTTCTAGTTCATTCATTGGCTTAGGAATCACTAGATCTGTTTACCTAGGACCTAATGGTTCCTCAAGCAATATACTTGTATCTCCTATAGTTTCAGACTTCCCCATATTGTCCCAGTTAAAAAAACACATCGTACAGGTTTACTAGGTGATGGCTTTTCCTCTTAGATTCGACCAAATTTCATCAAAATCGGTTGAACACATGACTTGTGAATTGTAGTAGACAGACAGTCAAAAAGACAGACACACTTTCGCATTTATAATCTATACTACTACTATATAATATAATCTATACTAATATTATAAATGCGAAAGTTTGGATGGATGGATGTTTGTTACACAATCACGCCAGAATCGCTGAACGGATCTGGATGAAATTTGGTACAGAGATAGATTATAGCCTGGAAGAACAACATAGGCTACTGTTTATCCCGGAAAATTGAGGAGTTCCAGGGGGAACAAAAACCTAAATCCATGCGGACAAAGTCGCGGGCATCAGCTAGTGAATATATACTTTCTGTGTGGTAATAATGGTACTAGTGTTTTAATAGTTACATACATGGAAGTTTTATTAGTTACATACATGAAAGTTTCATTAGTTACATACATGAAAGTTTCATTTGTTACATACATGAAAGTTTCATTAGTTACATACATGAAAGTTTCATTTGTTACATACATGGAAGTATCATTAGTTACATAAATGGAAGTTTCATTTGTTACATATATGGAAGTTTCATTAGTTACATATATAGAAGTTCCATTAGTTACATACATGGAAGTGATGACGTCCGCCCATCCCAGCATGAAGCCAGGCTTCCTGAAGATGTACAGGAACACGGTCAGAATGAAGAGCAGCCCTGAAGCCTGTCAGGAAAAAATAGACAATTTTAATTAATTACTCTCAAATCCACAGTTTTCGCGATATCAATATGCATTTACGAATTATTCTTCTTTTACTTCTCAAAGAATTCCTCGACTGCGACTCGACTCGACATGCGCACAACTAGAAATTACGTCTACCCGTTATCTCTATTTGTCCTACCGAAGCTAACATGGTTAGGTACTTGTCTCGTCACGTCAAAAGTAGAGATAAAAGTGATATTTCTTATCTGTGGTATTTTCCCTACGAACGAGAAATTACCCGGCATCGACAACATCTCTCTCTCCTGTCGTGAGATATCTCGTTGTGCGCATGGTAAGCCTGCTGGAAGATGTGAGGGAGTTTTATTTACTCCCTAATCTCCTTTGATTCTCAAACAAGTTTTCAAAAGGGGTCCATTTAATATTAAAATACCTTTTCGTGGAACGTGACCGGTCCAAGTCCCTTGTATTGTTCTTTGATGACCTGCATAGTGTTATATGACCCAGTAGATGCCCTGTTCACTCGCTTTGCTGCTTCGCTGTTGGGTCTGTAACCATTTTTTTTTAAATATAATAAAATAGCTTGGCTTGGAAAAGACCAAAGAAAAGATGGATGGCAATTAGTTACGAGATCTGACATATTTTTCACCGACTTCCAAAAAAGGAGGAGATTCTCAATTCGGCGTGTATCTTTTTTTTTTAATGTATGTCGGACGTCGGTGCATATCTCCGTGGTTTCTGAACCGATTTTTTTTTTTAGTCGTTAGAGGAAGCTTTCGAGATAGTCCTATAAAAATTCTAACTCCAAATCCTCAACCCTTATCTTTGTTAAACCCGTTATTTGTACGATTTTAACATAATATGCCTCAGAAATAATTATGTAACCCACATGGCAAAAGTGAAACTTCAGAAAAGTTAGCCTATACGAGAGAATGAGATAAATATAACTCGTATTCTATCTTATTCTCTCGCAGGCTAAATCCTATTACGAATAGGTTTGTCTCTTTTTGGTGTTGCTTTATCGTTTCATCGAATTGTCAAATCGCAACGTTTCTAAAGAAGTTTCACTTCAAAAATACCTTGCCTAAGGGTTTTAGACCTTAATGCACGCAGTGTTTTACAGAATCCAATTTGAAAACTGGTAAACTAGTACATTGTAATTAGATTAGTACACGCAGGTAGATAAATTGAAATGTATGTAATGTGTTACAAAGTAGACTTACTGGAATTGTTAATTTATAATTGTTTAATTGTTAGCTGTAATACTTATATACAAATTGCTATGCCCTGACGGGGCCTCATGTCATTATAATTAATTCAATACGTATATATGTCACCGTAAGATTGTAAAAACCGTAAGATTGTAATCTAACGCTTTTCTTTTCGATAGATTGTAAACAGTCGAAAAATTGTGAACCGTTCAATGTTTTAAGTGTCAATTTTTGAAATATTCATTGTATTTACGTTTTCTTGTAGGTTAGGTTAGGGTTCGACATAAACAATCATTAGGTTCTATCGGGTTAATAAACCTAACAGATTACAATCTACCGAAAAATAATCCGTTATATTGTAATCATTCGACAGATAACAATTTCGCGAGTTAGATTATAATCTAACGGTTTTTACAATCTTACGGTGACATATACATGAATGCAATGAATAAATGAAACAAAATAAACATTTTCAGGTCACGACCATAGGACCAATTTGTTGGTCCTCTAAGAGGCCCGTGTCACTCGGTACTCACCTACAGAGGCCCATGTATGTGACCTGCAGCGACGCCCACACAAGCGCCTGCATCAGCAGCATCGGCGGAGTATAATGTTTTCTCACAGTTTACTATTTGTGTTTTTGAAATTACAAATAAAACAAGATGACGGAAGTTTTTTTACCCGATATATACACCCAATTTTTTAAATGAAAACTTCTTTAGGCGCGTTGAGCACTTTTTGGTAGGGAGTAAAAAATTAGATTCGCGTGACCGACATGCTCGCGAACACCGACTTGCTCACGTGGTTACGAAGACAAAAGGTCTTAAATATAAATATACTACAATCGAAGTTAAACTTTAATACCTTAGAGTTAAGGTTTATATTTTAATTATGTTAATTAAAAAAAATGAAAAGAAATTAATTAAATATTCGTTTTCACTTCTATCGGCAGTCCCTATGAGTGAAATGATTTGAAATTTGAAATGATTTATTTCCAAATACAATATTAACAAGTAATTGTGGCCGAGGCCTTCTGTTAAGCATAAGAATACCTGTGTCAGAAGGCCTAGCTCTTCCAATTTTAACAATAATTACATTAAAGAAATATTTATACAATTTTTGATACAGGTTATAATCATGCAGGCATGCAAATGAGTGTGTGTGTGTGTGTGTGTGTGTGTGTGTGTGTGTGTGTGTGTGTGTGTGTGTGTGTGTGTGTGTGTGTGTGCTGACTGCCAATTTTTTATGCTTCTATCAGAGGCCTGTGTCACTCGGTACTCACCTAAAGAGGCCCATGTATGTGACCTGCAGCGACACCCACACAAGCGCCTGCATCAGCAGCATCGGCGGAGTGCTGTACGCCATGAACCAGAAGAAGTCCACCGAGCCTGACACTTCGGGGAATTCCCTGAAGCAAACAATACAACCGTAACCGTTTTGACCGTGATGGTGGATGGATGCTGTCCCCGGCGTGGAAACCGCTATTCAACACTAGTACGATACATTAATTCTACAAATTCGGAACCGGGCACGGTCAGCTCGGCTTGCTTACATCACAATGACAGCTCAGCAGATCAGCAGGAGTCGTCGGGAGAAGACGCATTACCACCTCCCCCCCCCCCCCCCCCACATCAACCATCGCAGAGCTGTACGACATGCGGACCGCAGTCGAACAGCGACCGCGTCACGCGAACAAGCTCATGAATAAGAGCCCCCAACGGGTTCGAAACTACTCGGGCACTTTTCCGACATAACACGTGAGCGTATCCGGGTGTTATGTATACTAAACAATACAAATTTATTTTTATTGGAGTTTAGCTTCTTTAGAATAGATTTTCAGATATAGATTATCCCGGGGTATGAAAATGTATGGGGGGGTAAAATCAAAATTTCTCCGTTACGTTATTGAATTTATGATGGTAGGTACCTAACTCTTGTTTATGTTTCCATGACTATGTAATGTAAGTATTTTGTGATGAATATTAATTATATAACTAACCAATATAAAATATGCGTTCATTTACTAATCTATATATTTTATAATCGTTTGTAAAGAGTAAACTCCAGTCGTGCGTCGGAGCTGACACACATAATTTTTATTTATCCACTACAAGTTAGCCCTTGACTGCGATCTCACCTGATGGTAAGTGATGATGCAATCTAAGATGGTAGCGGGCTAACCTGTTAGGGGCATGGCAGTTATATTAAATCCATACCACTATTCGGTTTCTACACGGCATCGTACCGGAACGCTGAATCGCTTGGCGGCAAGTCTTTGCCGGTAGGGTGGTAACTAACCACGGCCGAAACCTCCCACCAGACCAGACCAGAGAAAATTCAGAAATTATAAATTCCCAAATTGACCCTGCCGGGGATAGAACTTAGGACCTTCGCACGTAAAGACAACAGAGCTCAACACTGCGCCACTGCGGTCGTCAAATCTTCAGAAGGAGAATGCTTTAGGAACTCAATAATATCAATACTCACGAGTCGAATATGCCTTTGAAAGCTGAATTGGTAGCTGTTCCGACGAGAGTACCGCAGCCTCCTAGAGTAGAGGCATATGCGATACTCAAGTAGTAGCAGATGGTTATGTCACTTGGCATCGGAGATCTGAAAATACATACTAATATTATAAATGCGAAAGTGTGTCTGTCTGTCTGTCTGTCTGTCTGTCTGCTACGCTTTCACCGCCCATCTGTTCAACCGATTTTGATGAAATTTGGTACAGGGATAGGTTGTATCCCGGGGAAGGACATAGAATACTTTTTATCCCGGAAAATTCAAGGGTTCCCGCGGGAATCAAAAAAAATATCTCATCTACCGATTTTGATGAAATTTGGTATAAGGATAGGTTGTATCCCCGGGAAGGAAATAGAATACTTTTTATCCTGGAAAATTCAAGAGTTCCCGCGGGAATTAAAAAAAACTTAATCCACGCGGACGAAGTCGCGGGAATCATCTAGTAAAAAATAAAAATTGCTATATGTTACTAGACGATTATTTAATTCAATACGCCTCTGTAGGGCTAGCATGGGCACAACGAGTAACATTATGAAGCTAACATGGTTACTTGTCTCGTTACGTCATAAGTAGAGATAAAGTAATATTTCTTATTTGTGGTACTTTTCTTCACGAACCTTCACATGCCGACTATTTTTTCCTCGTAAAATACCGCATTTTGTGCATGTTAAGGTAAACGAAAAATTTGTCGGCAACGACAACATCTCTCTCTCTCTCGTCGCGAGATAATCTTTTTGTGCGCATGCTAAGCCTGCTGGGATTCATGTTATCTCAGTACTAAATTTCCTCTCAATCGATCGAACGGATTGTTCGTAGAAAAGTAACTATAGATAGACAGACACATTCGTATTTATAATGACCATTATTCAAGTACAGTAAAATGGTCCTTTGAACCGGATCCTAGTGCACCTTTCGCAATTCAATCATGAAGTAGGTATAGGAAACAATAAAAAAATATGAAATAATATACATTTATGAAACAATATAATAATATCAACTTTAAGTTCTCACTCTTCCTCCGTATTTTTATCTTTAACTTTGGAATCTTTGCCATTTTCGGTCAGCGCCCGTTTCTTGTTCACATAGACGTCCCCAAGTCCTTGCTGCAATAAAATAATTTCGAATTTATTATATTTTTAAAAGGACATACAAGGACCCCGAAAGATAAATCTATACTTATAATATTATAAATGCCAAAGCGATTTAGCATTCCGGTACGATGCCGTGTAGAAACCGACTAAGGGAAGGTATAGGTTTAATATAACTGCCATATCTCAAACAGGTTAGCTACCATCTTAGACTTCTTCATCACTTACCATCAGGTGAGATTACAGTCACGGGCTTACTTGTAGTAGCGTAAAAAAACTGTCGCGTCGCATGGCGTCCTAGGACAACGATTAAAAAAGCAATGACTAACCGCTTCAAAGACTTCAAGGATCGCATCGACGATTGGCACCATCATGGTGGTAGCGGCGGCGTTTGACACCCACATCGAGATGAACATCGTCACAAATGTCAGGCCCAGATTTAACCTGAAACAATACGAATTATTATTGTCATTGTTATTTATTCCCATGAATATCCCAATTGCCGGCCTTTAATCAGAAAATACTGCGAAAATGATAGTAGAACACTCAACACTATAACCATATTTGCCTGGTGGGAGGCTTCGGCCGCGGCTAGTTACCACCCTACCGGCAAAGACGTGCCGACAAGCGTTTTAGCCTTCCGGTACGATGCCGTGTAGAAACCGAATAGGGTATGGGTTTAATATAACTGCCATGCCCCTAACAGCTATGTGATTCTCTAAGGTAAAATAAAATTTACAACCGTTGCAGTCAAGGTCGATCTCTTCGATGTCACATCGCAGACCGCATCGATGCTAGCAATGCTTAAATGTTTCTAGAGAATCACACTGCAGCAGTGCAATGCAGTGTAAACATTTAAGCATTGCTAGCATCGATGCGGTCTGCGATGTGACATCGAAGAGATCGACCTTGACTGCAACGGTTGTAAATTTTATTGTACCTTAAAAAATCACCCAGCAGGTTAGCTCGCTACCATCTTAGACTTAGACTTAGAAAAAAACCAGCGCGGAAAAATATTAAACAGCGCGAAATTATAGTACATTACTTATCTTTAATAGAGTAACGTTTGCGCGAGGTAAACTTCTAGTGGCGCCATCTATTTCGCCAGCCGAAACTTTGCTCTTGTACCAGTTTATTTATTAGTCCCCCGCGCCCCGCCCGGGTAAAGATAGGCTCAGCCTCGAAACCCGTACCCCTGCTTGGCCCTCACGGGCCAAACGGAGAAGACCCACACAACATATTTATTAGTCTGTTCAATAAGTCAGTTAACATGGGTAAATTACAAAGAGATTGCAAAATAGCTCATAGCAACACTGAGAAAGAATCATCAATGAATCAAATAAATGTGAGAAACAGTCTAACTCTTCAAAAGTACTTGACAGCATATAATGGTGTCTTCAGAATGCGATTATAAATATTTTCTAAAATTATCTAGGTTTAAACTGACTTGTTGAATATATTCTACTAGATGATGCCAGTGACTTTGTTCGCGTCCTTGAAAAATACCATGGGAACTCTGATTCTCTAGGGTAAAAAGTTGCTGTCTTTTGCTGGGATGCAACCTATCTCTGTAACAAATTTCGTCAAAATTGGTTGAACCATTGAGGAATAAAAGCCAACAATACACTTTCACACGTATAATTTTAGTATGGAATAAAAAAGTGAATAGGCATCGTCCAGGCAAGCGCGCGCGTGTTTGAGTCGAGTGGCCTAGTTGTGACAACGAATATTAGTCGATTGCGATTGTCAACTTGTTAAGCAACGTTGACCCAAGTCGGTAACTGTATGGGTGACCGAATTTGAAGTTTCGAATCTGGCCTTTTCGTTTCCTTAGTGCCTCGTTAAGCCGTTGGTCCCGTTGGTATTATCACTAACATCTGATAATAATCGTTACAAAAACCTGAGTTAACGCTTAGTCGAGTCGTATGCGCATTACTATCCCAAGAAAACTCCTACCATTATTTAATTAATGGAAAGGGGTCACGATCCTCAGTAATGAGAAATACGACGTAGAGAGAGAGGCAAGCGCGCTCCACCTTAGCTCAATCCCTACTATAAGCAAGTCTAATTGTAGAGAAGTAATCTATAATAAATTTTAAAAAAACATACCGTCTATGTGAGCATCCAACAACCTGAACCGTCCACAGGGCAACTCTTTTAGGCAGCTTGGAATGCTGCACCCCCGCAGCAACCATCAGACCTCCCATAAACATCATGTTAGTCTCCTTCATATATGCTGCACAGGTCCTATCGGAGTCCAGTATACCCAGGGTAGGGAATAAGACGATAGGCAGCATAGATGTGACCGGTAGAGGTAGCAGTTCCAACACCCAGTATGTTGCCATTATTAGGACGACATACATGCATTTATATGCCTGTAAAAAAACATAAATAAAGCCTTTATTCAGCCACTAGGTGATACCCAACGACTTTGTCCGCGTGGATTAAGGGATTCTGATTCCCGCGGGAACTCTCTAATTTACAAACTCTAAAAAAGTGGCCTATATCCTTGCCTGGTATACAATCTACCCCTGTACCAAATTTCATCAAAATCTGTTGAACAGATGGGCCGTAAAAGCGTAGCAGACAGACACTAGACAAACTTTTGATTTATAATATTAGTATGGATTTACAGTTCATAACTACTATTCAATCTTGCATCGCCTCAACAACCCTGTTTGCCTGTTGGCAAAGGCCTCCTTCATAAATCTGAGTATTTTTACCACTGCTTTTAGAGTAAAGGTATGGATCTTATAGACATATTAAGAACAGAATTTGAAATATGATGGAAAAAAAAGTGAATATTAAATGGGAGATCTCCTAAAAGATGTAGATAGATAAACACTTTATTGCCACACATTAAAAGAAATAACAAGTGCGCTAAGTAATATCCACATCCCTGTTAGCACCAAATGTTGAAAAAATCATTTACATAAGTGGACCTAGAAAGCATAGCAAAATATAGAAAGACATTCTTTTGATGTATTGATATGGATATAATTTTACACTCACAGTGGCATTTTCTGCAGATGCATTCAGTATAGGTATGGGTAGTAGAACCAAGGGTGTGAGCACCACTATGATGGATTTCCAGTAGATTGAGAAGAATAGGTTTAGTCGCTGCCATAGCGTGGCGCTGGACCGGCCTGTGTTGAAGTAATATGTTGTGCCTCTGTAAAGGAAAGTTTACTTAACAAGGATTTAACACAAGTCTAACTGGTAGCTAGATAAAGCTAGGATAATTAACCAACGATTCAGTGATAGTTTTGTTCAGACTTTGGCTTCTAATTCAGCTTCCATCTTCTGTGTTCTTTCATAATTATAATATGGGGCTCTTCAAATGGCAGATAAACAAATATCTCAAAAACCGGCAATGCATTGGCAGTTGCTCTGGTGTTGCAAATGTGCAGTAATCACTTAACATCAGGTGACCCGCCTGCTTGTTTGCTAGCTATATAATATTATATATAAAAATAAAAGGTTTTAATTCACACTTTTCAGCGTTAGTTACATGTTACAAATTAACATTGAAGCTGAGAGGTCTCCATTTTCTTAGATAGATTGCAAACCACACTTAGCCAACGTGGTGGACTATGGCCTAAATTCTGTTCAGACCGGCAAGAATGTGTACCCTTTCTCAGTATTAGGCCAGCGCGTCGATGGGCTAAGACCAAGCCAAGACGATGACGATAAATGAGTGGCCAATCTTTATAAGCTTCGATACAAAATCTAAATACAACAAATATTACCTCGTGTCATCTAGCACAATTCCGTTTTCACCCCCTGCAGACATTTTTGATGTTATTCAGATGGATATTTCAAAAAAATATTTCTTCTTTGTTCTATCTCATTCTCAATTTCACCTGGAAAGAAGATAAATCGTGTGTTAAGATAAGTTCAACAGGAAAACAATCTGAATTATAATCACAAAAACTTTCGTAAAGCTGAATTTGTAATTGAAAGATGTGCGAATGTTTTGAACAAAACGTTCGGAATTCGCATCGCATACATTCGCAAAATAGACAAGTTTGGGTCAAGCTGTGTTGACGTGACATCTCATTTGACGCGATGAGTTAGTTTATAACTAAGGGAAAAACAATAGTAAAACGCAATGTTTTTGTGACTTTGATATTTATCGATAAATTCAAACTACAAGTCAGTAATTCTTGATTCTAGAATACTTTTTTATTATATTCTAATAATCAATTGGTTCTTGGTCAAGCTTACCAGAGACAAGTTAACCAGAAGCTTACAAAATAACTGTTTACACGAAACGGAACGCTAAAAATCTGTCAGAGATGTCATTGTCAAACTGGCTTGTCAAATGTCAACATTAGTGTCAGGGATTTGTAAATGAATTTTCGTTTCAAAACACAAATCCTGTATTTTAAAAACATTACGAATATAAGCAGTCTACTTTATTAAAAAAGCGTTATATTCAATCATCCTTACTAATAATTGACCACTATGAAAAGTGTATTGTGTTAGAAAATGACTAGAGAAGAATCGAGGCTTGCCGAAGGTAAGTCGATTACTCCAATTTTCTTTCGAATGAATTACATTTTTAGCTAAAAGACGGTTGTAATAGATTAAATTTTTACTTTCTAAGTTTCCACATCGAATTATTTACATAATTATCGTATCCTAATGATAATCAGCGATGTAAAAAATTATAACCTCCAAATTTGTGAGTTTACTCATTAATAACGAATTTATTAATGAGTAAACGATATTTTTACTTAGCTCCTCATCTCACTTAATTGCCCATTATATTATATTACACAATGCTTTAAAATTGAATGAGTACTGGCATTAATTTTCTACAAAACACTTTTAAAATTCACGTGCTTCACACAATAATGGACCTTAGATAGATAAATGAAGCCTATTGCAATTTGCACACACTTAAACAAAGAAACAATATACAAAATCACCCCAAACTTCATGAAATAATACCTTATCGGAGATAATTCCTACTAAAAATTCTTGCAATTTTGCCTTGGGTCAAGTTTGCCTTAAATATCTCATGATGTTACCTGAAATAAGGCTCAGTGCCAAGATCGTTTGCCTAGTTTTTATTATGAATGTGAAAGTGTATTGGTCTGTTACTTTTTCTTAATCTATCAACTTTGATTAATTTTGGTAAAGAGAAGTAGTTAGGATAGATTTTATCCTGATAGGGTGGATATTTAAGATACATTTTATCCTGTAAAATCTGCTCAAAGAATAAAAAACTTTTATCCTCAATCACATGTATCATTTAGTGCTTTAACCAAACACACATACTATCTCATTTTCTTCTTTACTGTACAACTGACTGCATGGCATATAACCCACATAAACAGCCAGGCCTTCTGTTATCAAAAAAACACAGTTGATATTGCACAAGAGAACCTTTGTACCCATCACAGTATGCATCATTATATTAATTGATGGACTTCAAAAAAGGAGGAGGTTCTCAATTCGTCGGAATCTTTTTTTTTTTTATGTATGTTCCCCGATTACTCGAAGACGCCTGGACCGATTTTGAAAATTCTTTTTTTGTTTGAAAGGGTATACTTCAAAGGTGGTCCCATATAAATTTTATCGACATCGGTCGAGCGGTTTTTAAAATATCAACAATAAAATAAGTACTTTGTATAGCGTGTGCTTGTTGGTGTAAAATTGGCATGGGAGTGTGAAGTCGGTTGTTTCAAAAAGAATTTTTTATATTAAATTATTTACTTATTAGTTTGTTGTATGTAAATATTTTAAGTATTAACATTGTATGCAGTAAACAGATTAATTTTATTATTACTCACTAGATATTGCTTGTGACTGCATTCAGAACTCTTTTATTTTTCTGGATAAAAACTAGTCTCTTTTAATCCACTGAAACTTAGCCCTTGACTGCACTCTCACCTGGAAGTGTTGACGCAGTCTAAGAAGGTAGCTGGCTGACCTGTTAGGGGTATGGCAGTCAAATTAAACCTGTATGTCTAGTCAGTTTCTATACAGCATCTTGCCGAAGTCTGCTCAATCGCATGGCAGTATGCCTTTGCCAATAGGGTGGTAACTACCCACGGCAAAAGCCATCCTCCAGACCAGACCAGAGAAAATAAAGAATTTATGAATTCCCAAATTACTTAACCCTGTCCTGTCTTCCTGTCCTTAACTTAATCAAGCCTGGTTCCTGCTGCTTAAAAGACTACACTTGTCACTGCTCCAGGAATTTTGACGAAAAATTGGAGTCACTCTCCAGGTCCTTTACTGTACCCTAGCTTATAATCTTGTAGATCCATTGCTGTTGCAGCGTGATTGGAGGACAAACCAAAAAACAGTTACACTTCCACATACCTATTATATTAGTTAGTTATGTTAATTACTGCATATTTACAACGCAATAGGCAATAACAGAACATGTGTATAAGCAAAATATTATGATGTTATATAATCCAATCTATTTAGATTTATGTCTTATTAATATAACAGTTGTTTATTGTCAGTTTTGACCCTGACACACCCACAACCATCATTTTAAGTGCATCAATCAATTAGCTAGTTATCTAGAATTTTCCATTCACAAATAGTCAAGTTAGTAGTAAGTACTATTTCTGTATGGTGTCTCTATTACTCTACTAATGGAAAAGTCATTTATTTTGGTATTGCTGATATAATCTTCTATATATATATATATATATATAAGCGAAATACCACTCACTCACTCACTGACTAATCAGGATATCTCAGGAACTATAAAGCGTACAGACTTGAAATTTGGAAGGTAGATTCCTTCTATGGTGTAGACGCCAGCTAAGAAAGGGTTTTGAGAAAATCCACCCCTAAGGAGACATGAAAATTGGCAATTAAGTCATCCATACTAATATTATAAATGCGAAAGTGTGTCTGTCTGTCTGTCCGTCTGTCTGTCTGTCTGTCTGTCTGTCCGTCTGTCTGTCTGTCTGTCTGTCTATCTGTCTATCTGTCTGCTCCGCTTTCACGGCCCAACTACCCAACCGATTTTGATTAAATTTGGTACAGACATAGGTAACGTCCTGGGGAAGGACATAGGCTACTTTTTATCCCGGAAAATTGAAGAGTTCCCGCGGGAATAAAAAAAATGTATCTGTTCAACCGATTTTGATGAAATTTGGAACAGGTATAGGTTGTATCCCGGGGAAGGACATAGGCTACTTTTTATCCCAGAAAATTGAAGAGTTCCCGCGGGAATCAAAAACATCAATCCACGCTGACGAAGTCGCGGGCATCATCTAATTATTTATAAATAATAAAAACCTGTATAAGCAATTTTACGAAAATGTACCCCAATAGGGGTGAAATGGGGGTTCGAAGCTTACATAAGGGTTCCAAGTTTTTGAAGTAAGAGACTTGAAAATCGGGATTTAGGTTATTAGTTTTAAGTTATAATAAACTGTATAAGCAATTTTAGGAAAATCTACCCCACAGAGGGTGAAATGGGGGTTGTAAGTTTGTATGAAAGTACTGTGTTTCTGAAGTTACGAGACTTAAAAATCGGGATTTAGGTTATTAGCTTTAAATAATAATAACCTGTATAAGCAATTTTACGAAAATCGACCCCAAAAAGGGTGAAATGGGGGTGAAAGGTTACATACAAATTTTATGACTTTGAAGTATAGACATGAATATTAGCATTTAAGTTATCAGTTTTAAATAATAATAAAACCTGCATACGCTATAAAGCCTCAATAAATAGGCTGTTTGCAGCGGGAAAATTTCATAATCTCATAGGAAATCAAAAATTGTACGCGGACGAAGTCACGGGCGACCTCTAGTAGCTTATATGTATACTAGTGGACGCCCGCGACTTCGTTCGCGTGGCATAGGTTTTTTAATTTCCACAGGCACTCCTTAATTTTCCGGGCTTTTCCTACGTCACTCTCCAGGTACTCAGCTATACCCATGCAAAATATCGCGTCGATCCGTTGCTCTGTTGCGGCGTGATTGGAGGACAAACTCTCTATTTGACGTACTTGGGGATGGAAATTTCAACAAATGGAAAATCCGTATCCGTATCATTTTAAACCAGAAGCCCAAATACCAAGTTTCATGGCTATAGCTTGAAAAACGACAGACTTTCATACAAACTTTCAACCCCTATTAAACCCCTTTGGGGGTGGAATTTTTAAAAATTGTGACGCACATCCTTCTTTATTTTTTACCGAAAACCAAGATACCATGTGTCGCAGATTAAACTTGAATAATATCTTGTCAAATAATGGACTTTTATACAAACTTTCATCCCCTATTTCAACCCTTTCCAAAAAAGAAAGAACTGGCAGCACCGTGTGTAATATTACTCGAACCATTTGGAGCCACTTTTGACCCCCTCATAACTCAAAAACTATTACACTTAAACATGTCAAATTTGGCTCATATATTAAGACCCGCGAGATACGTATGTGCTCCAAATTTCATAAGCACACCTCAAATGGTTATTTAGATATAAACGTCCAAAAATGTCATTTTTATGATCTACCTACGGATAGATCAAAACTCTGACACGGGGCATACTACCATCGCTTAAAGCCGTATTATTCTAATATTGTTGACGTTCATGTTGTAGTGTTATAATCATTATTTTAAGGACGTCAAAGTACGTGACATTCAACCGTTACTTTGAAATAATACTGCTTTAAGCGGTGGTAGTAACTCCCTCGTCCACTTCCTGCGGCAACTTGCATTACATTCTACGCCTATTATAGCCTTCGCAAGTTGTAAAGCTGTAAGTTCTTATTTTATTCTTCCGAAAATTTGGCTTGCTAGTAGAAACTGTACTTTTAGGTACCTACTTAATAATAATTCGTATATGGAAACTAGCCAAGCCAAAGCCTTAGTCTTCAACATATTATCCTAAGTTATAAGAAGAAATGATATTTTAAGTTGTTATAAAATATTTTATGTTGTTATAAATAAATTGCAGGACTGACCATTGAACTTTGGCACCCATTTAGATCTCACTTCTTTTGTCGCTGAAGTCAACAACCAATGCATATATTATATACATATCACAATTTTGGATTTTGGCTCTCATTTTACATTTATGTTTTTGATGGGATACTTATTTCTTCATTTTACACCGGTAGCTTAAATACTAAGTTTGATGGATATAACTTTAAAAAGACGGACTTTTATACAAATTTTCAACCCTTATTTAACCCCTTTGCGGGCGGAGTTTCGAAAAACCCTTTCTTAGTGGATACCTACTCTTTACAAAGAACACATTCTGTAAATTTCATGTCTCTAGGACCAGCGGTTTAGGCTGTGCGTTGATACATAAGTCAGTCAGTCAGTCAGGACTTTGAATTTTATATATATAGATATATATAGATTAGGTACATCTTCAAATTTTTTGGGATATTCTAAAAAAGTTAAACATTTAGTTATATCTTATCTCTTTTACTCTACATAGTAAATAAATATAATATATTTCATCAATTTCACAAGATGTTGTATTTAAGATACATTTATCTTACAAAAACATTTTGTCAGTTTATAAAGAAGATAAATTTTTCATCAGGCAAAATGTATTTGCGGCCACATGTTAGTTACCATAGTAAATATGCACTTAATATTTGCGTTAGTAGTACCAAAATACTACTGAGATCTAACTAAACATACATTGACGTCGGGTTGGTCGGAAACCTTACGTTTACTTATGTATGTTTTCTTTGGCTAACCCACTTGGTTACCCTTCATATATTATTGCACTGAATAAAATGAATAAAAACTAAAAATTCCCTACATTTGAAGAGAATGTCGGGAGCACTCAAGCGGCCGTAACTTGAAATTAAAAAAAAAACGCCGGAATTAAAATCTCCTACTTTTTGCAAATATTCCAAACTAAAATTATTATGATCTATGTAACTCTAAGCATCGCAAGATCGTGGAATGTGGATAATAGACATCCAATAGTGACCTATATCTAGTCATGGACGTCGACCTAAAATAAGTTAAACAGATTTAAGCTGAGTAAGCAGTTCTAGAAAGAAGACGTATGAGTGCCTTGTTTATGAGTGGTTATTGTTAAGTTTGTTACAATTTATCAGTTTGCCAATTGCGACACAATTCACTAAGTGGTTCCTGATATAATAATCAATGGGTTTCTTATCCTATACTCAAAGCAATTCTTACCTCACCTACCGTTTTAAAGACCCGACCCTACTTCGGTAGAATTTATGACAATCACTTTGAGGTAGAATTTCCAAAAATCCTGAATCGCGTGTTTATTAATTTTTAACCGGAGTTCAAATAGGTACTTACCAATTTTCATGGATAAGTACTACTTGAAAAATGTCGGACTACCATATATACTTTTGGCCCTCTTAGGGATGGAATTCCTAAAAATACTTTCGTCAGTGCCTACGTCATAAAAGGAACCTTAAAATATCTTCGCCTACACGTGTTCAAAGTTTCCTTACAGCTAAAGACTGAATAATTGAAACATAAAAGTGACACAGCGCTGGGCCAGTTTCATTTAAGGTTTCCACTCGAACGCGATTAACATACAATGTCGCCGTCAGTTCGTCACCTCTGGCCTACGTGACGTCACTAAATAGGAAGACCGGTGTAGACACCAAATTTTTATGCGAAACGAACGTAAAGTGTAGAGACGTGCTTAAAAAAATAAAGCCACAGAACACATTACACATCTAGGTCACTAAGTACCTACATAAATGTATAACTTCTTTGGCTAGAACTTTTTTTAAATAATATATTGGCTGCAATCAGACCCAGACTCTTGATTTGAAGGTACCTATATTAAAAGAGGAGGGGAAAACGGAAGCCGGAAGGGTATTCCATATCCTAGTGGTTCGAATAAGGAACGAGGCTTGTCCACAAAACTTTTTTTTTTGTTGACAAGTTATCTTTTCTTGACTGTGATTGCAATTTGCAACCAGCTGCAGTAGCAATTGGATAGAAGTTAGAACCAAGCTAATCTGGGAGAGGAATGAAGTTTTAAAGTCATAGTTATTAGTTACCATATCATGTACCATGCCGAATAGAAACTATACCACTAAAGCGCTTGGCGATAAAATGAAGGCAGAAGCTGATTGGTTAAGAGCCAAATCAGAAATTATCAATTTGACTCAGCTCAATATCCAACCCTGGGCCCTGGAGCAGTGGGCGTACAGAACTTTTGAGCTACCCTTGATCTCGTTCTATGCCGCCCCCACCGTGGCGACCTCCACCAAAACGTATTTTATAACCCTGAGGTTTCCAATTGAGAACTTGTCTAGTAATGCTGCTGTAGGTTCCCTGGGTAGAGTGGCCAAACCAACATTTGCGACGTTTAATCTACGCGGCGACTGCAGATGCTGCGTAGATCGATAACATTAATTTTTTGTTTTTTTTTTTGTTTTGATGGTAAGTGATGATGCAGTCTAAGATGGTAGCGGGCTAACCTGTTAGTAGGGGCATGGCAGTTATATTAAACGCACACCCCTATTCGGTTTCTACACGGCATCGTACCGGAACGCTAAATCGCTTGGCGGTACGTCTTTGCCGGTAGGGTGGTAACTAGCCACGGCCGAAACCTCCCACCAGGCCAGACCAGGGAAAATTCAGAAATTATAAATTCCCAAATTGACCCTGCCGGGGATCGAACCCGGGACCTCCGCACGTTAAGACAACAGCGCTACACACTGCGCCACGGAGGTCGTCAAAAATACTTCTATTATTTTGTTTACAGTAGTTTTGTTGTCCACACCATTGGACTCGGTCGTAAGTTTCAATGGAGACGTTTTAATATTGTGTTGACGTAGGCATCAGATTGATTGCCGTTAAATTGGTTCCCGATTCTCAATAACATTGAATGAATGTTTGAATGGTTGAGTGCATCTGCTAAGTGATAAATAACACAAAAAATATCACGTAGGAATCGACGTAGGTCCATAAACATACTTCTTTTATGCTTCTGTATCACATATATCTGTATTAATTGGGGGTAATTAGTCGATAAAAGTCTGCCATAACCTCCGAGCCCCCCCGGATGTGAAGGTAACTATGAAATGGGGCCTATGCCTTTTATTACATAGCGACGATGCCAGCGATGAAGATCAGCAGAATTCTTCGAGAGAAGAAATTGGGACACCTCCCCCTCCAGGGGGGTTGACCCCCTCGAAACGAGCACAACGTCTGGCTGCGCGCATTCAGCGTCTCATGAATCCCGGACAGGTTCGAAACTTGTCGGGCATTTTCCGACAGAAGACGTGAGTTAACAACGGGTTACATAATATTTGTTTGTAATGAAATAGACGATTGTTTAAACGTTAAAATATCTATCAAACATTTCCCCACAGAAAAAATGTATGTAGCGCAGTTCATATCAGAGGCAGACTCTTATGTGTATGGTACATAAACATCTGGGTAAAGCCACATTCCCACAGCTTATTAATTCCCATATGTATCACTATCAAGCCAAGTAGAATTAAAATGCAGAGTGAGCACCTAGCGAACGCGACGTTGTCGTATTGTTCAAGCCATCTGGGATTTCGCATAGACATCAAAATTGATTATACTAATATTATAAAGTGTGATGGCTTCAATCACGCCGCAACAGAGCAACGGATCGACGTCATTTTTTGCATGCAGCATTGTATTGTATAGCATTTGAGGACCTGGAGAGTAACATGCCTAGGCTACTTTATCCCAGAAAATTAAAGAACTTATACTAAATAGGCTACTTTTTTCCCGAAAACGTAAGGAGATCCCGTGGAAATTAATAAAGCTTGTTCCACGCGGACGAAGTCGCGGGCATCAGCTAGTAATATCATAGTTTTGCGTCCCAAAGACCAGGGTATTGTCAGTTTTGCCACAGTCCCTGCTGTGATAGACGGACACCCTAAAGTCAAATGATAAATGATTTATTTATTTCACGTAGGACAACTTGTGTCACTTATGATACGTTAAGACTCTACCACCGGTTCGGAAAGCCGGCAAAAAACTCAAAAAATAATGATGACCTTCCCATCTATATATAATATCACAAAAATTCGATCGGGAGGACATTAACTAATAACTTGATAACGCCCTGCTCCATCAATCTTTATCAGTGCATCACTCATGATTGACGGAATTGATTGATGCAGAAGCTATCGTCTGATGGACGCCTTTCCCTGAACAATTGCTTCAATTAATTGTGGAAACAATAGACAAACAACTATTTAACAATTACTTATTATAGGTAAGTAGATACGGTACGTCATTGTACCTACTTATCATAATATTTAAGTAGGACCTAGATTATGTCCACGACTTTGCGTAATTGTTAAAAATCCCATTGGAACCCTTTAGTGTTCCAGGATAAAAAGCCTGTCCTTCCCCGGGATACATCAAACAACCTAACCCTGTATCAAATTTTATCAAAATTGGTTAAACACATGAGCCGTGAAAGCGTAGCAGACAGACAGATACACTTTCGCATTTATAATATTATTAGTGTCGATGCAAAAACACGTCGATCCGTTGCTGTGTGATTGAAGGACAAATTCTTTCGGATTTATGATGATTAAAGTAGGAAGTCTGAAGGTTATTCTTATTCTCATCATTTATTTTTTTCAAACAGTCACTACGCTGTATACTACGCACCAATATAAGTATATCTAATTCAGGATTTGTGACGTTGTTATCTATTTTCAAAATAATTTCCGGGTTAGATTTAGTAGACAAGGGTGGATTTTATTCGCACCCAGCTATTGATTGGAAACAATAGGTGAATATGAATATATCTGTGCTGAAACTAAATATCATTTCATATAGTAATATGTTACATGTGCTAAAGTGTTTACTCTAACTTTCACGGCTCATTTGATGACACGTTTGATAACTTACATCCCAGTGACCTTATACGGTATGTGTAGTATGGATAGTACGGATTAATATTTAGCATGAACATAAATTCGAAAATATACCCATATGAAAGTTTCTAACGATATACCTACGGCATCTCACACCTTCGAAGCTCGTGACTTCCGAAGTTACTCTGTTAATGTCCGTCCCCCTATAGTGGGGCAGAGGGCGTCTACAGTGTTGCGCCATCTCGAGCGGTTAGAAGCTACACCCTTAACCTCATCCCACGTCATCCATATCCTCGCGACCTCCGCCAGAACCGTACGCCGCCAAGTTTGTTTGGGTCATCCCAAACGCTTCTTTTTCCCTGAGGATTCCAGTCGAGAGCTTGCCTTGCAAATCGCGATATTGCCTGGCTCTGTACGTAGATTGTGGCCGATCCAGTTCTGTTCGTCTATTGGAGTTTCCTTGCATCGTTGTAGGAGATCGATTCGATCCATCCTTCCTCCGAAGTTAATAGCCTTATAATTTTATTTTATTTATTTGTCAACCAAAACAGATTACTTACAATAAATTTTGCTCATTTGAAAGATATATAGAAGCAAATGATCAATAACGTACAAAGTATACAAACAGAACCATAAATTCTATCGCGTATAACAACCACCAAGTTTCTTAGTGCTCACATTCAATACCAGTAAAGTGTGTAAACATCGGGAAGTCTTGTAGACTAAACTCGCGTTCGTTTTACCGTTCCGAAGTCCAAGGAAAACTGAATGTGACGTTATTGTGGGGTCGGTTGAAGGAGATGCAAGACTGGCTTACGTAAATACATCGAAGTTTAGCTATCATGGTGTAAGAATAAATCTATATTGAACGAATTTTATTATTAAACTAGCTGATGCCCGCGACTTCGTCTGCGTGGTTTGAGGTTTTTTGGTTCCCGCGGGAACTCTTTAATATTCCGGTATAAAAAGTAGCCTATGTGCTATTCCAGACTATAATCTATCTATGTGCCAAACTTCAGCCAGATCCGTTCAGCCGTTGGGACGTGATTGAGTAACAAACATCCATACATCCATCCAAACTTTCGCAAATTTATAATATTATTAAGTAAGAGTAAGATAAGATAAGAAAAAAAGTAGATGTGTTATATCATAAGCCTAAAGTGAAGACTTAAAATTGCAGCAACCTTCAGCAAGAAATCATTTTATACGGCATGTATTTATAAACGTAAAATAAATTTTATGATGTATGATTTATTATTATTATATAAAGCATATATTTTAAAAACTTGTAGTGGTGGGTATAAGTGTAGTAGGTTTGTATTACTTGGAGATTAAAGCCTCGTATTCACTGGGGACCTAGACCTGGATGCGAGACTTGGTCGCTAACTATGGGCCTCATAAGGAAGCTCAGGGTCACTCAGCGGGCGATAGAGAGAGCAATGCTCGGGGTTTCTTTGCGCGATCAAATCAGGAATGAGGAGATTCGCAAAAGAATGAAAGTAACCGACATTGCTCGACGCGTTGCGAAGCTGAAGTGGCAATGGGCGGGGCACATAGTTAGAAGAACCGACAGACGTTGGGGTCCCAAAGTGCTGGAATGGCGACCGCGCACTGGGAAGCGCAGCGTTGGCAGACCCCCTACTCGGTGGACGGGCGACATCAGGCGAGTCGCAGGGAGTCGCTGGATCCAGGCGGCGCAAGACCGCGGCATGTGGAAATCCTTGCAAGAGGCCTATGTCCAGCAGTGGACGTCTGTCGGCTGATAATGATGATGATGATTCACTAGGGGACAAAACAATTTCGCAATGCAGGCAAAATCACTCGACTTCGCCCACATTACACGGCAGGTCTGCCAACAGGCAACAATTTCAAAATTATCAGGCAAAAAGTCGCAAGACAGCATATCTAGTGACGTCAGTCGACATAGCCCAACGTCGCCCTACATCTCTAGCGACGTGTCGCGGGACATCATTGTCCCGTGGTGAATACTAGGCTTAAACGTTATAGCACTGTCCATACTGTTAAAAAAAAAAGGAATACAAAATTTGATGTCATTTCCAGATCAGTTAAATAGGGGGCGCGTCTGTTTTACGTCAGTAATGTTTATATGCCACCTATCGTGGTGTAAGAATAGACGGATAGATGGGTTTACCAAGCAATACATCTTGTGGGTGGGGTAATTGGTTTTTAAATATAGTAGAAGTACAGTCGTAAATAACTAATCGGTAGAGTGTGGATCAAGCACCAAACTGCGTCAAAAAAAAATATCTTTTTATGGGAGTCTTGAGTCATCTATCCAATGTTTTATGTAAGAAGAAAAGAGATCCATGGAACTATAATCAATGTTTACTACAGTGAATCCAAACAAAATTGGCCGATGAAATTATAGGAGGCGTGCGTTTTGCGTCAGTACATCCAGCCGATGTTTTAATTTTAGCAGGAAAGAAATCGGTGCAATAGAGTTGTCATAAATATTATGTACGACATTGAATCAAAACCAAATTTGACCTTTTTGGTTTCTCAAATAGGAGGCGTGCGTTTGGCGTTTGATCCATCCAATGTATTATGTAAGGACCGAGATCCATGGACATATTATCATTAATCTTTGCGACAGTGAATCAAAACAAAATGTGACGTTATCGGCCGATGAAATAATAGGAGGCGTGCGTTTTGCGTCAGTAGCTCCAGCCGATGTTTTATGTCGTATAACTCAGGAGATTGATATTACTTATCTTGGCGATAGTGAATCAAAACAATAGTAGATTGTATTATAAGGGAGCAACATAATATTTTTACGGCGAGGGCGCTTTTTGAATCCAGAGGTGAGGTGAGGGATTCTTTAGTAAAAGCTCATTTCTGCCCGCTAAAAGTTCCATATAGAAAACACCACCTTTGGGCGCACTTAAAGGCAAGCCAAGTCGTCCTTTTCGAATAGATGGGATGAAAAATATTGACCTTGTCGAGGCGTGCGTTTTGCGTCAGTAGGAGTAGTTCCAGCCAATATTTTTAAGTAAAAACGACGGAAATCAGTTGATCTGTCACCAATTTGCGAGCGACAGTGGATCAAAACAAAATGTCACATTTACGGTCTTTATGGGAGACGTGCGTTTTGCGTCAGTCGGAGACGAGTAACTCGTTCCATCCAATATTTTTATGTAGGAAGGTCGGACATCGGTGGACCGATCACCAATCTTTGCGACAGTGGATCAAAATAAAATATGTCACATTAGCGGCCTTTTAAATAGAGCCGTGCGTTTTGCGTCAGTAGGAGTAGATCCAGCCAAAGCTTTTGTAGGAAGCAAAGAGATCTTTGTTAATGATAGCATGATAGCTATCCTTACTTAATTAATTATTAAAATCTAAATATGTATATGTCACCGTAAGATTTTAAAAACCGTTAGATTATAATCTAACTCGCGAAATTGTAAACTGTCGAATGATTACAATATAACGGATTACTTTTCGGTGGATTGTAATCTGTTAGGTTTATTAACCCGATAGAACCTAATTTGATTATTTATGTCGAACCCTAACCTAACCTACAAGAAAGAGACAAGAAAACGTAAATACAATGAATATTTAAAAAATTGACACTTAAAACATTGAACGGTTCACAATATTTTGACTGTTTACAATCTATCGAAAAAAAAGCGTTAGGCGCGGGACATATAGAAGTGGCGCGGGCGCGGCGAGTGGCGAGGGCGCGCGCGCCACTGGCGTGCCTCTGGCGCGCCAGAGGCACGCTAGTGGCGCGCAAGTGGCGAGCAAACGGCGAGACTGTGACGTAGCAGTGGGACGTATTTGGGGTATACTAGTGTTTCTCATCCATGCTAATATTATAAACTAGATGATTCCCGCGACTTCGTCCGCGTGGATCGCGTTTATAATATTAGTATAGATGCGAGAGTATGTCTGTATGTCTGTCTGTCTGCTACGATTTCAAGGCCCATCTATTCAAACAATTTTGATGAAATTTGGTACAGCGGTAAGTTACGTCCCGGAGAAGGACATAGGCTACTTTTCATCCCGGAAAATTGCTATTAATTGTATGTATTATTCCAGACTATAATTCCAACACAATCCGGAATGGGTGCACAGTACAGCTCAGGTTTGTGCCCAGCATTACACCTACAAACTAAAAAAAGCTAGTCGTAAAGTTCTAGGTGTTTTTCAACTAACTGGCAAAATCGATATTAAATTCCGTATCGTCGTGCATTTTCAATCCGGCCCTGTGCGTTTCGAGCGGCGTGCACCTGGCGAACGGGCGCGCCGAGTGGCGAGGAAGCGTCGCCCCGCCCCCGCCACAACCGCGCCGCGCCTCTTGTGTATACGCGGCGCCACGCCGCTTGCATACATTTTGTATGAAATAGATAGAAGCGGCACGCCAGTGGCGCGCGCGCCCTCGCCACTCGCCGCGCCGGCGCCACTTCTAAATGTCCCGCGCCCTAGATTACAATCTTACGGTTTTTACAATCTTACGGTAACATATATAAAAGGATAAGATGACTGACTGTCTGATCTATCAAGGTACAACTCAAACCATGGATCGTGCTGAAATTTGTCATTTAGATAGATAGCTATTATGATGGCAGGCATCCGCTAGGAAAGGATTTTTGAAAATTCAACCCCTAAAATAGGGGTTTGAAATTTGTATGTAAATCGAACCTAACGTGAGCGAAGCCGCGCGCAAAAGCGAATTAAAATATATTACTATTGGAATAACAATTAAAATGCCCAAGTACTTATTTACCATAAATTCAGATAGTACTATTAACATACGTCAATGATTAACTCCAATTTATATAGTTGACTACCATAACAATATGTCAATGCCAATTTCGTGGAGAAATTGTCGTTTTATGATAGCAAAAATAATTAGCTACTATGCAAATTCATAAAATTTAAAACCTAGGCTTTATCAGACAGAAAAATTAGCATAAACACGTTTTGAAGTGAAGACAAAAACTTGTGGTTTTATGATAGCAAAAAATTATTAGCAAATTTTTTGAATTTAAAACCTAGGCTTTATCAGACAGAAAAATTAGCATAAACACGTTTTGAAGTGAAGACAAAAACTTGTGGTTTTATGATAGCAAAAAATTATTAGCAAATTTTTTGAATTTAAAACCTAGGCTTCATCAGACAGAAAAATTAGCATAAACACGTTTTGAAGTGAAGACAAAAACTTGTGGTTTTATGATAGCAAAAAATTATTAGCAAATTTTTTGAATTTAAAACCTAGGCTTATCGGACAAAGGAATTAGCGCAACACATTTGAGGTGGAGGCAAGAAATTGCCGTTAGGTATATGATAGGAAAAGCTATTAATTAGCTAGTAAGATAAAAAAAAAAAGTGCGTCGAATTTTGATGACGTCACAGTTCAGTATTTAACACAATATAATATCTAAGCGCGAGTTTGGACGTTTAAATAAAGTTGCTGTTTTGACTTGTTGTCAAATATCAAATTCCAAACAAATTGCAGTTTTTCGCCATCGAATAAGTCAAATTCTCCCACTAGGCCCGCGTCCATAAGTGTTTGCTTAAGTACGAGTATCTACAATTTGATGAAATTGTAAATTATTTTTTTCAAAAGAGCAACCACCCAGTTTCTTGCTGGTTCTTCTGGGTAGGAATGGCATTCCAAACCAGTGGTAGATTCACTCGACGATTCAAAAGCACTCGTGAAAGTTTATTTGAATAAAAAAACATTTGAATTTGAATAAACCTACTAATGGCTTCAATCGGTATAAAAATAAATAATAGGTACTTACCTAATAAATTGATTCCATGATTGTTGGAGTAGGGCACGTCTTAATTTGGTATTCAGATTAATATAAACGTAACTAGTTTGATACTCCATAACATTTTGACTTGCTACAGGTCAATGACTCCGACGTGCAATTAATGTGAATGTAATGCCGGTTCTACACGCATCGACAACCATCAACATAAATTGAATGTGGATCTTAGGCGCGGGATAATACGAGAGGCGCGGCGGAGCTGTGGCAGCGGCGTGGCCTTGGAAGTATGAAAGCGGCGTCCAAGCGACGTCCGCGCCTCACCGCTTCTTTATACCTGCAGGGCGACCGCGTAACTTTTGCATCCAATCATTGATACATCACAATCACCTCTGATTGGTTAACACTCTTCTACTATTGGACGAAATCCATTGACGCAGCAAGAATACCATAAATTCAGCCAATCGGAGGTGATTGCGATATATCAATGATTGATGCAAAAGATACGCGGTCGCCCTGCTGGCGTCCCGTCGCGTCGCTTGCATACAATTTGTATGAAATTTATGCACTGTCTGTACGAAGTACTGCTGCTGTATGAAGCCTGCACCTCGCCCGCGCCTTTCGCCTCTCGTGTATATCACGCGCCTTTTGTTTGCGTATGCTTGTCAACGACGCCTCCAAGCGCTTTTATAGATGCTTGTCATTGGTGCATAAGCCAAGCATCTGGCTTGCCAGAGCTTTGTTGTTCCATTTCAAGTAATATTATGATTCAATAAGAATTTAACATTCTTATTGTTTGGAAATATTGATAAAGTAATGCAATAATAATGTTGAGCTTTAAATTGATTTTAGCGTTGTCACTTGCCAGTATGGCCCCAGACCAGAGAAAATTCAGTAATTATAGATTCCCAAATTGATGCTGCCGAGGATCGAATTCATTATCGTAAGACTACAGCCCTCACCACTGCGCCAGAGAGATCGTCAAAAGCTTAAGAGGAATTCTCCCGGCGATTTCTCCATACAAAAACATTTGTCTGTTTCCTCCGTGGATAATTACAATAGAGAAAATATTTTTGCTCCATAAAATCCATGTGTCCGTGCCATGCTCCTATGTTTTGCTTTTTTCAATAAATAAATAATTTTAAGAACAACGAACCTTTAAAAATTGCAAAAAATGGCCCAGTTTTCGCGCAAACATCAGACATCCTGCAAATAAATTTGACGGATATAATCTAAAAAAGAAAAACATACTGACATAGCCTGAGTCCTTCTTAAATTATTCGTAAAAAAATAATTAAAATCGGTTCAGTTTTGGAGGAGGAAACAGAAAAATACTAAGAGTAAGAATTCTACTATTTTTCATAGGTATTATCAGTCCAAGCTGCAGTTGTCCCTATCGGGTTTTATCGGCCTTTATTCGGAGAGGTTAAATACGTATACACTCACACATATGTACACAGTTAGTGAGTTCAAGTGTAGTCGATATAATTATATCATCGATAATCTAGTGTTGTTTATCGATATGGATATTTTACCTTTTACTAACTCTGTGATCGTATATACCTAATATAATAGCGATCCGCCCCGGCTTCGCACGGTTAGCACTATTCGTCATCAATTGTCCATAGTCCATACCCAATAATAGCCAGTCGGCACTGGGTTGCACAACAGGTTTTACATTAACACTGCGATATCTCCACACTGCCGGCCGCCCTTTTTCTATAGCGCGTTAATTTATTTATTTCTTAACTGCCTCGTTGGTCTAGTGGTTGGCATATTATGTTCAACTACGGCCGACGAGGTCGGGTCATAACAAGTGTTGGGTTTTTCTGACAGCAAAAACCTCAGTGCTAGCCCGGAGTAAGGAAGTTGGCGGTGTTTCACACCCGTGCCTCGGAGAGCACGTTAAGCCGCCGCTCCTGCGCCTCATCTCTCTCCGGTCTTTGAGAGTAAAGGAACAGAGAGTGCACCTGTGAACGCCACGGAAACTCTCAGATGAGACGATATTTTCCGACGTAATTCACATTATAGCAATTTTCGTAGCGTACTCAATTTTCTTTTGAACATAAAATATAGCTTATGTTACGCTGATAAAAAAGCTTTCTATAAGTGAAAGAATTTTTAAAATCAGTTGATTAGTTTTTGAGTTTATCCATTACAAACAAACAAACATTCAATCAAACAAATCTTTCCTCTTTATTATAGGTATTAGTTTATAAATGTGACTGGCTTTCTGTCTAATCTATCAACGCACAGCTCTATCACTGGACGGATCGGAATGAAATTTGGCATACATTTTCCTCATTTTCCATAGTTCATCTAGCCAGTCTTATCCCACAAATGACAGTCTCAAACTTATAGTACCTACTTTCTCACTTATTTCTGGTGGAAGCCTTCGTCCGTACCGCAAATAGGTAATTACTAATTAGTAAATTTAATCTATATATGAAACCGATTAGAGGTATGAGTATAACAACTAGGTTAGCCTGCTACCTACCATCTTAGACTGCATCATAACTATCTTATTAGTAAATTTATTATTATTATTAGATTTTTCTTTAAATATACCTACATAACAGAATGACTAAAGATAATATTACTATGAAAATAAAAATCCCTTGAAAATGATAAAAATACAAAATTCAACACAAGCAGAGTTGAGTTGTAACTTTGACGACCTACCTGGCGCAATGGTTAACGCTGTGTCTTATTGTGGGAGGTTCCGGGTTATATTTCCAGCAGGGTCAATTTGGGAATTTACAATTTTTTAATTTTCTCTTGTCTGATCTGGTAGGAAGGTTCAACCGTGGCTAGTAACCACCCTATCGGCAGAGACGTACCTTCAAGAGATTTAGCGTTACGGTACGATGCCGTGTAAAAATCGTTATGGGTTTAATATACTTGCCGTACCCTAACAAGTTAGGCTGCTACCATCTTAGACTGTATTATCGTATCAGGTGAGATCGCAGTCAAGAGCTAACTTGTAGTGGATAAAAAAGCAAAAAATAAAAAGAGTTCCCAACCGAGTGTTGTAGTGCACCACTGCGCCAGGGAGGTCTAGGTCACAGGTTCCCAGCCAAATTGACCCTAATTTGGTAATTTATATATCATAACTAGCGGATGCTCGCGACTTCGTTCGCGTGGTATAAGTTTTTTTAATTCAGGCGCTCCTCAATTTTCCGGGCTAGAGACTTAATCTATATCATCTCGAGGTCCTCGACTATACCCATGCAAAAAAAAACGTTGATCCGTTGCTTTGTTGCGGGGTGATTGAAGGACGAACTCTCTATTTAACGTCATTGGGGATAAAAAATTTAAAATTTTAAGTTAACGCTTAGTCAAGTCGTGTGCGGAAGGAACCCACCGCATTATTATTCCAAGAAAACTCCTACCATTATTTGATTAATGGAAAGGGGACACGACCCTCAGTAATGAGGAATACGACGCAGACGAGAGATGGCTTTGTAGTAATTAACTGCCTTATGCCTAACAGGTAAGCCCGCTATCATCTTAGACTGCATCATCACTTACCGTCAGCTGAGATCGCACTCAAGGGCTAACTAACTGGTAGTGCAATAAAAACATTTTAAGAACGGAGAAATAAGTCCAATAAAAGAAAGCCAGGGTCAAAGTTATTAGAGAGCAAAAAATATTATACGAAACACAAAACACACCTATATATCCACTTGCCGACTGCTAGGTGAAGCCTGATTAGCTCAAAAACATATTTTAATTTTATTTAGGAACTCGTTTGAGCGAGCGACGTACGTTCGCACGCATACATGCGCATTGAATAAGCGGTCGTTCGGTCTTCTTCGGGAGCAGCGCGACGGCAATATACCTATCTGAATACCTACTCTCAGCTTTGCCCGTTCATTCGCATTGCTCTTAAGTTGTTTGCTGTTTGTTAGCACTTAGCATCGTGTATACCCGCCATAAGAATACAAGTTTTGGGCCCAGGTTCAATAAACAGCCATTGCTCTATATGCATTGAGTTTGAAGTGTTAGGTAGATGACCTGTAATAATCATACTTAATATTATAAATGCGAAAGTGTATTTGTTAGTTGGTTTGTCCATCAATGACGCCACAACAGAGCATCGGACCGACATGATTTTTTGCATGGGTATAGTTAGGGACCTGGAAAGTTCATAGTCCGGAAAATTAAGGAGTGGGAATCAAAAAAACTTATTCCGTGTGTACGAAGTCGCGGGCATTAGTTAGTCTAAAACTCTAAAATAATAGGCATGATGACAGTAACCAAGAATCAATGAAATTATGAATTTATCTAATGAAATAAGATTCATGGATTATAAAAAACGTATTTATTTTTCTATTTCTAGTGAGATTGCTATTTTTTTTGATAAAATAAAACTATAAAATACAGCAATCCGCCATATTGCATAAAACACAAAGAAGCGAATGACGTCACAATTGTTTGTTTTCGAGCTTTGAAAATCACACTATTGCTTACTGCTCACTGCACAGAGTACATTGGTAAAAACAATAGTGACGTCACAACGACGCCATGACACCGCCGAACGTTTTGGCGTGAATTTTAAAATTTAAATTTCAAATGCTAATTTTATCTACCAAACTTTATTTTTCTGCTGAAATAAGATATTTTTTCGAAATAGTAGATACTTCCGAACATAATCTGACCATTTTTCAAAATCAGTCATCATGCCTATTACAAATAGGACGTACTCTCTCTCTCTATGTATAATATAGGGAGTAAGAAAGAGACTAACGCTTTTCTGTCCCGTAGGTACAATTTTTCATTCAAATTCAAATTCTTATCATTTTTATTCAAATAGACTTTTTACAAGTGCTTATGAATAGTCAAATAAATCTACCACTGATTAATGCCGTTCCTACCGAGAAGACCCAGCAAGAAACTCGGTCTTGGTTTAAAACATTCGTTTTATCCTGACATACCAGAACTAAATAAATCCTTTTTCATACATTATATTAGGATATGTCTTATGGGTAATAGAAGTGGGTTTGTCTGTCATGTCACACGTGTCCTCAGTAGAGTTGTTAATTGAGCTCCATTGCCGAAACATTTTATTGACATTAATAATTCTAAGCGGAATGCGTCAAACTCAGCGGTGTCATTGGATAATAGGCTACGCTTGCGCAACAGTTAACTCTGTCAGTGTCATCTTGAGTGATGATTGATGAAATAGGGAATAATCAGTTGGTTGATTAAGGAACCGACTTCCAAGGTCACTGTAAAGTAAAAAATAATTTTGTTGAAGTCGGGCGAGCCTGATGCAGTGGCTTTGGAAGTCGGTTTTTTGCAAAGAATTTTTATTTTTAACTTTTTAATGTGAGGGTTGAAGATTTGGAGTCAGATTTTTTTATGGGACCACCTCGAGAGCTTCCTCTAACGACTGAAAAAAAAATCAATTCGGTTCAGTAACCACGGAGATATATGCACCGACATACATTCAAAAAAATTCGCGCTGAATTGAGAAACTCCTCCTTTTTTGGAAGTCGGTTAAAAAACATTTAAGTTTGAAGTTTATCTACAACATGACATCATGTAAAATCAAACATGGCAGATGACAAAATCGCGTTAATTAGTGACTAATGAGACAATTGAAGATAGCAAATACTAGTGGATAATAACAGCTACTTATTACAACCTTACGTATACGTTGTGAGTTATAACTTGTATTATCACCGTGACTCATCGTAATCCGTTCACTTTTGAAGTACTTTACGAGGAAAATCGCGAAAGAAATGCACATTATGCATTTCTGAAGCCTAATAACCGTCGATCTACGAAGATAGTACCTAATTTCGCATAATGTTTTCCGATTACAAAAAGCGCGTTCTCAAGAGATAGCAAATATCCCGGGAGAAATGCACTTTAAGAGAACTTATTTTAAACTAGATGATGTCCGCGACTTCGTCCGCGTGGATTGATGTTTTTTGATTCCCGCGGGAACTCTTAAATTTTCCGGGTAGCCTATGTCATTCCCCGGGATACAACCTATCCCTGTACCAAATTTCATCAAAATCGGTTGAACAGATAATTTTTTTTGATTCCCGCGGGAATTCTTCAATTTTCCGGGATAAAAAGTAGCCTATGTCCTTCCCTGGGATGTAAACTATCTCTGTACTAAATTTCATCAGAATCGGTCGAGTAGTTGGGCCGTGAAAGCGTAGCAGACAGACAGACAGACGGACGGACAGACAGACGGACGGACAGAAAGACAGACAGACGGACAGACAGACAGACACACTTTCGCATTTATAATATTAGTATGGATGGTATTCGCCACATTTCACTGAATCATAAAGCATCATGGTTGCTGCTGATTCAAGGGCTAGATAATGTTATTGGCGGCGGAACATGCCGCCCAAAATATACTGTAGGTATCAAGGTTAATGATTTCGTGAATTCGGCTCAGTCGTCAAGTTTTTCTGTTGCCACGTGTGTATGCCCGCCATCTTTCAGTTTTCGGATGGGCACGTATACGTAAGTATAAAATATTTTTCGTTCGGGTCGAGGGAGGCATAGTGGAAAGCGAAAGATTTCTGCTTCTGGGAGACGCTAGCCGCGTCGCATCGCGTCGCGTTGCTGCGTTTGTCGCTCACCTAGGACAACGGGTCAGGTGACACTATACGTTTGCACATTAGGGCGAAAGGTTTACTGGCGAACCAATAGCGCGGCTGTTCAACATCCCGGCCGTAGAGTCTCCCATGCACCACTAAAAGAAATAGTTATACATAGACCACGGGATGAGGAAACAAACTGAATCCAGAATTGTTAGTCACAAAAGAAAGCGAGAGTAACCTGTCTTATGCATGTTCATCAAGATCGTCCATTGACCCGGATAGTCACTCCCATTTAATGCACCTGGCAGCAGGCAAGGTGCCATGTTTGTCAACTAGCTATAAAGCATATAAATTACCACTACCTACTAGTACTGTTACTCTTGACGAACTCCCTGTCCGTTTGTCTGTCCATCTATAAGTTTAATTTCCAAACTAAGTATGCTATTTTGTAAAATGTTTGCCTTTTTTGGGACCGTAGGAAAACAAAGGACCCAATATCTGACGAATAGTGAAGGAAAAAAAGCAATTAAGCATGGGTTCCGGATAGGGAATTTTAATACTTCTTTGGTGATTTACTCATAGTAGCAACGAAGTCGAGGAAAACTAAGCTTACCCCAACACTTCAGTTAAGTATCTACTTAACGAAAAGGGCATCTAATGGACACTTAGGAGTGGGAAACGGAAATAATTTGAGTCTTTAGTCAAATAGAGAAAGATATCTTCTTACTAATTTTCTCTCTCTATCTTTGCGTCGTATTCCTCATTGCGATATTTATCTCTCCATTAATCAGAAAATGGTAGGATTTCGTAGGATATCAATGTCGAATCTATATCAGATTCTTCCGCATAACTTCTCGTAGCATCATCACTTCTTTGTTAACATATTAAATTAAGAGCTAAATAAAATAGGTTTCCGGCTTCTTCGTTCATATAATCGTGTAGGGTTTCGGTATCTCGTCTAGGGTAAAGAAACCTTAAAATTTACATATTATTTAATATAATAAAATTAATCTAGGTAGCATGATTTGCATTAAAATCCAGATTGATTCTTCGTCACGTGCATTCTAGTCTAGACTTTTTACTGTCAAGGACAACTTTCGCGACCGAAACTGGTTTTGTTTTCGTCAGCAGTACGAATTTTAAGTGTCCTGATGGCGGACCACACTGCAGCAGCGAAAATATCGTCAAGGCAGCACCCCTATTCTCTAACTCAATGATTATCAAAATAATGAAAGCCACTGTCATAATATATTCTGACTTAAATTCTAATGATACATTGTATAATAATGATTGTTATTGATATACCTACTTAGATAAATTGTAGTGAAAATTGTATAAAATTTCATAAATTTACTAAGTAAGTACATATAAATAATTGAACTTTATGTTAATTTGCACACCATATGATTGGTAGATTGGGGCTCGATACTATGGCTTTATTGCAAGAACTTTCTATGTACTTACTCGTATCTACAATCAGCAAATAAATATTATGATTATGTGGAACCGACTTTTTGCCTCCGTCCAAAAACTATGATTTTTCAACCGACTTCAAAAAAAGGAGGAGATTCTCAATTCGACTGTTTTTTTTTTTTAATGTTTGTTACCTCAGAACTTTTGACTGGGTGGACCGATTTGAATGATTCTTTTTTTATTTGAAAGGGCATACTTCCCATGTGGTCCCATATAAATTTTATCGAAATCGGTCGAGCGGTTTTTAAAATATCAACAATAAAATAAGTACTTTGTATAGCGTGTGCTTGTTGTTGTTAAGTTGGCGCGGGAGTTTGAAGTCGGTTGTTTAAAAATATTTTTTTATATTAAATTATCAAAAATGTTGTTGAGCTGGTGCTGGCACGACTTAATAGTCCTTAAATGGGCAGGTAAAAAGCGTGGGCTAGTTTGAAGTCAATCTCTAATTTTATCCCACGCATGAATAGATCCATACCTAGGTGCTACAAAGTACAAATGTCATGGTACGAAGCCGGGCAAGAACCTTTTGTAGCCGGGTCTGTCATTTGTATGGGCGTCGGCGATCGGTCCACTATATAAACGGAATAAATCCATACTATTAATATTATAAATGCGAAAGTGTGTCTGTCTGTCTGTCTGCCTGTCACGCTTTCCCAGCCCATCTTTCAATTTCAAGATTTGGACGAAATTTAAAATACAGAGGTAGGTAACATCCCGAGGAAAGAAAAAAATACTAAAAGAGTTTATATGAAAGAGTTAAAAATTAAAAAAAACTTAATCCGCGCGGACGAAGTCGCGGGCATCAGCTGGTAGATTATAATCATCTATTTATACATCACTTCAATAGTTGTTACTAGGTTACTACTGCTCCCGAAATAGCCCCGGTTTTGGTATGCAGCCAACCTCTATTGATAGTTGCATTGTATCTAACATTATCATTATCTTGAAATACTATGAAGAAAACATTTAAAGATATTTAAACAGATATACCTACAGGTTTAACTTAGGTCTGTAAGAACCATCAAGATTCAAAAGGTATTAAAATTAAGATTTGGTAGAGATCTAGCGATAAAATATGTGTGCGGATATATAACTACTTGCTTATATTAAAGTTGATGTCATAATATGTGACAGTTTGTCTTTGTATGTTTTTAGGTACGATTTAACCCATTTGGATGAAAGGAGATCGGCGAAGTATGACCCAACTAATTTAAAAACCATTCAAGATTCAGAAATCATTTAATATTTTTTAATGTATTTTTCTGTGTAAACACCAAATTTTTAGAAAATGGGGATCAAAAATAAAAATAATTACGAAACAATGAAAAAGTCATTCTAATGGCAATACGGAGTATAGATACCAGAGTACTTACTCTGTTATAGTAGCTTTTGCCGCGCGTTGTAAATGCGACTAACGCCCAAAAGTAGCGATGCATAAGCGCGTTAGGGTTAATCTCCCTTTTCAAACAGTAAGAATAGTATAACAACCATCAATTTGTGTGTCATAATATACCTACTGGCCGCGATATGAATTACATACCTACTATAGGTTTAATGTACCCTGCAGGTAGGTTACTTGTTTTTATGTAGGTAGGAAAGCGTATTACTAATTGGTACATAGTCAGATAATGTTAATCTGCAGTGTCTGATAGATTTTTCAAAGCTATTAAATGGTCATCTGGCTTAAAAACCATGAAATAGAAATCTAACCTCACTTTTAACTATTACTACGAATATCTTTTTTCTCCCAACTTTATTTGATTAACTTTCATAAACTTTTTTGTTAGTCTGGTTTAGTATAAAGAGTATGAGAAGTTTGATGCGTGAACGTGAACCTCAAGTTTGGGTCAAACCCTATATGGGAGCTCGCCGACCTCCTTTGGAAATAGATTATAGCCCTAAAACACATAGGCCACATTTTATCTCGGAAAATTAAAGAGTTTCCGCGGATATCAAAAAGCTCTGATACGGCGTGATGGAATCACGAACCTACAAACAAACACACTATATTATAGTATTTACTAGCTGATGCCCGCGACTTCGTCCGCCTGGTTTAAGTTTTTTGTTATTCCCGCGGGAACTCCTTAATTTTCCGGGATAAAAAGTAGCCTATGTCACTCTCCAGGTCCTCAACTATACCCATGCCAAAAATCACGTCAATCCGTTGCTCCGTTGCTCCGTTGACAAACCAACAAACCAACAAACCAACAAACAAAGTGACTTTCGCATTTATAATATTAATAAAGTATGATACCGCTTTCATGCTTGCTCTTCTCGGTAGGAATGGCATTCCGAATCAGTGCGTGATAGATTCACTTTATGATAGCACTTGTACAATTTCATTTGAATTAAAAAACATTTCAATTTTAATCCATACTTCCATATCCATACTAATATTATAAATGCGAAAGTGTGTCTGTATATCTGTATGTCTGTCTGTCTGTCCGTCGGTCTGCCTGTCTGTCTGTTCAAGCGATTTCGATGAAAATTGGTACAGGTAGGTATAGTTTGTATCCCGAAATTTTATCCCGGAAAATTAAATAGGTAGTTCCCGCGGGAATCAAGAAAACTAAATCCACTCGGACGAACTCGCGGGCATCATCTAGTTAAGTATAATCACCGGATATTAACGTGATTTAGTTTAGGTTACAAAACCTATACCAGAAATGGCCATGAAGTACCGACATAACTAATTCGTTACAGTTTTATTGTGAGCTACTTTATTTCCTTACAGGTTGGCGATATTCGATTTCGCAATTTCATTTGTTCAGACTTCAGAAGTCAAAACAGGTCGTTCGACCTCCGTGTCTGTCGTAAACCTTTCTTTCCCTGGTTAACTCAACGGAAGTGTATTTGAAGCGCGCTCCATACAAATGTAGTTTTATTCGTTTTTGAATTTTGAGGAATCAGGAATTATTGGAATGCCCTTCCTACCGAAAATAACCAACAATAAACTCGGCGGTTGCTTTTTCTTTTAATTTATAGACTATTCTTGGATGAAATAAACACGGGATAGGAAACGTAAGAAAAATGTACGAAATCACGTTTGACTAATTTTGCGGGGCGAAAGAGAGTGCGTTGTCATTTTTCTGCCTAATTATTGACACAAGTGCATGACAAAGTCGATCACTATGAAGTTACTAATATTAACACTTACTCATATTATAAATGCGAAAGTGTGGATGGATGGATGGATGTATGGATGTTTGTTACTCAATCACGCCCCAACAGCTTAACGGATCTGGATGAAATAGAGTATAGTTGGTACAGAGATAGATTATAGTCTGTAATAGCACATAGGCTACTTTTTATCCCGGAAAATGTTCCCGTGGGAACCAAAAAAACCTCAATCCACGCGTACGAAGTCGCGGGCATCAGCTAGTATTATCATAATTAATGGCGAAACTGCCCAGTTTTCGGGGCTAGAGGGGTAAGGCGAAAATAGCCGGTAATAGCTTAGCCGTAAGGCGAAAATAGCGTTCCGTTGTTTTCGTCCAAGAGACTAGCACTTGGCTGCAATCAAACTTATAGACAAGACGTGGTGATGCAGCCTAAGGTGGAAAACGCTTGCCTAGGAAATGCTTATTCATTTATTTTTCACTCTTTCCAAAAACTCCATCATCGTATATATAGTCAGTCACGCGTGGTCTCCAATACAAACGTGTCCAAACTTCAACCCAGGAGATCCATTAGTTTAATTATAAATCATTTGACGGAAGTATGACGTCATCTGATTTGAAAGATTGATTATAATGTACGAGTTACGGCGTTGATTGCTCTTCTATTTTTATTCCTTTAATCTAAAGAGTGCGCTACCAGGCAGCTCCAAGTATTGCGCAAGAGCATACTATCTTCTACATATATAATGTATAGAGTAACCTATAGTTCTGACTCACTGATTCATTCATCAACGCCCAGCCTAAAATCTTGGACGAAGCTGAAATTTTGCTTAAAGGTTCCCAAATTATACCTAACAAGTAGACAAGGAAAAATTATGGATTTTTCGAAATTCCTTTCGTAGCGAAGGCAATAACAATGCTAATGGTGATCAACCGACATGTTATGTTCTCAAATCCGGCAAATCCCAGCTATGCTTGGGACATCTCAATAATTACAATTATTATAAATAATGATATTTTACAAAGATCCTACCACCATCCACCTGGATCTAGAAACGTCATACCTTTTTTTTTAACGAGGGGGAAATCTTCTGAAGAGACCCGATCTCCTGGGGGAGAGTGCAGGTGATGTGGGATTTATACCCACTAAAACCCCCTCGGTGGCCTTCCTCTGAGCATAATGGGAATCTCCGGGAACTCTCAAAGAACATGCGCCGGAGACTCCCTTGCGCGATGCCCATTGGGCTCGTCCTGGGTGATGTAATCCCTGATTTCATGCATCAATCATGAATCATGGAGTCGCATGGACAATGAACGGCCAAAGCCCCACTTTGAGCCACTCGCGACTTCGAGGTCCCTTTGTATATTTTGATCAGGGCGTCGGTCATTGTCGCCCTGCTGCCCCCGTCTCCGAGTGGGATTGGAACGTTCTCGAAGAAACGTCATACCTAAAGTAGAAACCTAGTGTGCCAGTGTAACTCAATAACCTAACATAGTTGCGAAGTAGACCATAGGTAAGTGCTGGAGCTTTCATATCAATCAGCCTGATTGCGCTGGCGCGGAGTTATTTGCGCAAAAGTGGCCATAACGAAGAGCAAAATAGTTTTTTTTTTAAGTTAAACGGTTTCAATGAAAAGAAAGATAAAAATGATGTAGATAATGTACTAAAAGTTAAATATGATTAAGGAGGTCTAAGGTACCATGTCATCATATTTTAATTCACTCTCCATTCATCAATCTAGGCCATTTATTTATTTATTTTATTAATCTTGTCATTAGGTATTAAAAACCATTCGCATTATATTTTTTGTCAATTGAGGACCTTGCAGCAAAAGGGGAGCAGGTCCAAATTTTAAAACTTACGGGTATTAAGAAAAAAAGCTTTTAAAAAGTAAAGTTATATGGTATAATATAATATAAACTAAAATCAATATTTTACTGAAGTTTTCAAGGTAAATAACTTAGTTTTAGTTACTATTAGGTTTTGAAGTTTGGATCTGCCTCCGTTTTGCACCAAAATTGAAGAAAATACTACCCCATTTTGTGTTAAAGATAATAAAACACATAAATATAAGTATTTATTTATTTTAAACACTATTAATCAGCACGTAAAAGATTAAACAATCAAAATAAAAACAAAACCAAACGAATGTTTAAGAAAAACTACTAAATTTAGATGTCAACTTCAGCTTGATCATCATCGTCTTCGAAAGAAGTGTCCTGTGTCCGACCAACTGTTTCACTTTTAATGGCCTTGTAGAAATACAGTTTATTTGGTGGAACATAGTTCTTTACCAGCTGCATAACATCTTTATATTTAGCCTTTTTCAACGGTAATGCATGATCGTACATCGGTTTCTGAGGCAGGATGGAAAGGCTGGCTTGAACATTTCTCATTATGGTAAAATAATCAAATACAGGCGTTCCCGTTGTAACACTAACTGCAATAGTTTCAATGTGGTCTTTACTGTATTCAAAAATGCGATGTTGAGATATTTTGAATCTTATCTTCTCTGTATTTGTTATAACTTTTTTGAAATGACTTTCATAATGTTGACTAAAGTCAAGAATCATATTTTTATCCACATTCACAACTTTAAAGTTTTTAGATGATTGCTTGATACAATCAGAATATTCAGAAGTAGTAAAAACGTAATATTTCTTTCTATTGAACTTCTCTATCACGCCGAAACACCGATCACAAGGTAAGAAGCTGTGTCCTGGTTCAGGAAATCGATGAACAATCTTGTCAATAGATGAACACCTCATGAGAGTATACAGATACTGAAGAAAAGTCGAGTTCTTATTTTGTGCTGCTGCATTGTTGGAAAATAAATACAGCGTTTTAACTGTGCTTCGTAAGATGTTATTTATGTAGTGATTTATAAAAGATATGATTTCGTTAGGTGATTTTCGAGCAATGGTTTCGCCATATAAATAAAAGTGAGCGATTCCTGTCTTCGCTGAGTGGATACAAAAATTATATGCCCAAAGTTGACGTTTATAAAATGCTTCAACTGCTGGAATTTTAGGCAATGGCATATTCTGCTGAAAATCAACAGTTAATACTTCGCACTCATTATTAGAAATAGCAAGTTTACTCTTCTCTTTTAGATCAACAAAAAAAGTGTCAGCTTTGGCTTGGTGGAGATTCTTTTCTAGCTGTATTTGTTTGGTTTCATCGCTATCCAATGCCGAGCTCAAAACGTGCACTGACTTGCCACGAATGATGCAATACTTTCATATGTTGCAAAAGAGAGGGAGGTCCGGACCTGCTTCCTTTTTACACCAAACGTAACAGGGAGGCAGATCCAAATTTCGTTACAGCGCGCTTATCTTTCATCGGATGTGCCTCGTTCTTGCATCAAACGATAGCCTTTTTTTTTTTTTTATTGTAGGCGAAAAAAACATTAACGGCTAAAATTTGGATCTGCCCCCTTTTTGCTGCAAGGTCCTCAATTGCAATTTGCAACTAGTTATCTAATTTCCGTTGATAACCAAAACATCGAGATTTTCAAAGCAGTCTGGAAAATCTTCGTATCGAGAAAACTATAAATTTTTTTGACGACCTACCTTGCGCAGTGGTGAGCGCTGTGATCTTTACAGTGGGAGGTCCCGGATTCGATCCCCGGCAGGGTCAATTCTGTTTATAATTTCTGAATTTTGGGTCTGGGCTGGTGGGAGGCTTCGGCCATAGCTAGTTACCACCCTAAGTACCGGCAAAGTTGTACCGCCAAACGATTATTGCGTTCCTGTACGTTGCCGTGTAGAAACCGATTATGGGTTTAATATAACTACCATAACCTTAACAGGTTAGCCCGCTACCATCTTAGACTGTATCATTACTTACCGCACTTACTGCTTAACGCATTCGCTTTAAATAATAGCAATATGGATAATTAATAGTTAATTATATGCCTACTAATATTCCGCCTAATTAAAGAGCCACTTAACCTTTGATAACGATATTTGACACCGCGTATATATCATGTGCGACATTTGATAACTTCGGAGCTTCCGAGACGCGCTAATGAGATGGACCGTGAAAAGGTTACAGACAGTCAGACAGACACACACATTTATAATATTCGTATGGATTATGTTACGTAACGCTCGTATACTTATAATGTGAATACTTGAATAGATCCACTATGTTACGTATCAAGTGAATAGTTCAATTATGTGTCCATGAATAGCTGCAGGATCGCTCTGTTCACTCATAAGTCATAACAGTCAGAATCACCGTATTGTCAAAGACAATATATAAACCAGTATAAGACTGTTCTCTTCATACATTAAATCAAAGCTCGCTAAATGCGCATTATTGTCGCCGGTACCTTGTAGTTCTTCGCATTATCTGAGATGGCGTAACTGTGCAAGCTGAAAAATAATTAATAACGAACATAGCTATTGCCATCTAACGAGTAGTAGTTGAATCATCAACTCGATCAAACTTACCTAGTGCCATCTAACGTATAGTTATATATCCATGACTGCCTCGTTGGTATAGTGGTTAGCATGTTGGACTGCGACCATAGATTAATTATAATACAGGTTTATATATTGTCTTTGACTGCGACCGACGAGGTCCCGGGTTCGAGTCCCGGGTCGGGCCATAACAAGTATTGGGTTTTTCTGGCAAGAAATTCTCAATACTAGCCCGGAGTAAGGAAGTTGGCGGTGTTTCAACCCCGTGCCTCGGAGAGCACGTAAACGTGTCTAATTATATTTTTTTTTTAAACAATCTTGATCACTTGTTTTTGTGTTTTTTAAAAGTATTTCTTATATATGTTAGTTATTCTTGTTTTTTGATTCTTTCACAAGTCAGCCCTTGACTGCGATTCAACCTGATGGTATTTGATGATGTAGCCTAAGATAGTAGTGGGCTAATAAGAAGGGGTATAACGGCTTGGTACTTATAATAAACCCCAAATCAATTTCTAGGTACGCTAAATCGCTTGGCAGCACTTGGCTTCGCCGGTAGGGTTATAGCTAGCCATGACCGAAGACTCTAAGCAGATCAGAACTAATGTGCCTACAGTTCTGAAGTAGGTAGACTCTAGAGTAATGGTAAATTTAGTTTTTTTATCAAGTATTTCTTGAATAATGCACAATACCTACTGTAAATATTTTTTCTTGATTATTACCTAAGTACCTGCCTAAATTATATCGCCATCAACCAGACTTCTACTGTAATTAGCTAGCTATAAATAAAATAATTAACTATATTATATTTATTTACTAGATGATTCCCGCGACTACCTACGTCCGCGTGGACCAAATTTTTTCGATTCCCGCGGGAACTCTTAAATTTTCCGGGATAAAAAGTAGCCTATGTCCTTCCGCGGGATACAATCTATCCCTGTACCAAATTTCATCAAAATCGGTTGAATAGATGGGCCGTGAAAGCGTAGCAGACAGACAGACAGACAGACGGACAGACAGACAGACACACTTTCGCATTTATAATATTAGTATGGATGGATTTACATATTTCGGAACCCTGCATGTCGATAAATATATTATTATTAGCTAAATGGCTAAAGAATACCTAACAATTGCCAAACTTAACCTCAAAGATTAATCGTATAGCAGCAGAATCTCAGAGTCCAGAACAAGCGTAGGTCAGCAGTTAAGTAGCAGGATCTCGGAGTCCATTAGTCTTATCACGGTCACAAACAAAAAAAAACCCGGTTAAGTGCGAGTCGGACTTGCGCACCGAGGGTTCCGTACAAACATGTAGGTATATCCTATAAGTAAAAGTTATAGTATTTTTATTCAACTTATCTAATATTTTAATTTCAATTTAATACCTCTACGCGTTCATGCGGAAAGGGGAAGTAAGTTTAAAATTATTAAAAACTAGCTGATGCCCGCGACTTCGTCCGCGTGGTTTAAGTTTTTTTTATTCCCGCGGGAACTTCTTAATTTTCCGGGATAAAAAGTAGCCTATGTCACTCTCCAGGTCCTCAACTATACCCATGCCAAAAATCACGTCAATCCGTTGCTCCGTTGCGGCGTGATTGAAGGACAAACCAACAAACCAACAAACCAACAAACCAACAAACCAACAAACAAAGTGACTTTCGCATTTATAATATTAAAGTATGATATGATAAGTATGATATTTTTTTTCTTATATGACTAGATGATGCCCGCGACTTCGTCCGCGTGGATTGATGTTTTTTTTTATTCCCGCGGGAACTCTTGAACGCGGAAGCCTATGTCCTTCCCCGGGATGTAACCTATCTCTGTACCAAATTTCATCCAAATCGGTTGAACAGATGGGCCGTGAAAGCGTAGCAGACAGACAGACAGATAGACAGACAGACAGACACACTTTCGCATTTATAATATTATATAGTATATATAGTATATATAGTATGGAGTATGGATATAGTATGGAAGTATGGATGTAACTAAAAATTTATGCTTTTCGCAATTTTTCCTTTATCTGTGCTATAAGACGTTGCTTCGTACCAAATTTCAAGATTCTGGGTTCACGTGAAGTGCCCTGTAGGATTTGATTCCCTTTCGAGTGTCGAAATTTGCAGCAAATAATAATAATAATAATAATAACTTTTTATTTCAGGCTTCAACACCCATAACTTGTTAGTAACAATCACATAACCTATGTTAGTAAAAAAACAACATAAAATACCTAAACTAACCTACCCTACTCTCAAACCTAAGCCTCGACACATTTACAGGTCTCTTTGAGGCCTCCTCATGAGAATGTGTGCACCATTCCAGCGCCTCCAGAGAGGGCTGTCCAGCTTAGTAGCCAACGTACTGAGGAGGGTGTTGGTGCTGCTCACTAGCCTGCACATCATAGACGCAGCACGCTTGCGCACGATCGCGTAGAAATCATCCACGCGAGCGTCCGCGAACATGGCCGACGCGCTGCAGTGTCGAGGCCTCCTCAGCACCGCCCTCAGCACATTGTTATATTGAACACGCAGAGCATTGTAGGTCCGCTGCGTATAGTCTATACACAGACTGCACGTGTAGAAAGACGGCAAAGCAAAAACGGCTGTAGATCTTTTGATTGTTTTAGCTTAGAAGTTTGATTTTTTCACAGCTCCAAGGGACAGTAGACCTGAGTAGGTATTTGATATGAATTCCAGCTTGGTACCTACCTCCATGTGTTCCTGAGAAAAAGGGTCTGGACACACAGACGGACGGACAACAAAGTGATCCTAGGGTTCAGTTTTTTTCCTTTTGAGGTACGGAACCCTAATTATTAAAAATATTTTAATTAAATGATATAACTAAAAATTTATGCTTTTCGCAATTCTTCCTATATATCTGTGTTATAAGACGTTGCTTCGTACCAAGTTTCAAGATTCTAAGTTCACGGGAAGTACCCTGTAGGTTTTGATTCCCTCGCGAGTGCAAGAAAAATCGAAAATTTGCAGCATAAACGGCTGTATCTTTTGATTGTGTAGGCTTTTAAGTTTGATTTTTTCACAGCTCTAAGGGACCGTAGACCTGATTGATATGAATTTCAGCTTGATACCTCCATACGTTCCTGAGAAAAAGGGTCTTGACACACAGACGGACGGACAACGAAGTGATCCTATAAGGGTTCCGTTTTTTCCTTTTGAGGTACGGAACCCTAAAAACACAAGAAACGCACAATTCACTGAGCCGGCACCATAGATCTTACTCTTACTAATATTATAAATGCGAAATTTGGATGGATGTATGGATGTATGGATGTTTGTTACTCAATCACGCCCCAACAGCATAACGTATCTGGCTGAAATTTGGCACAGAAATAGATTATAGTCTTGAATAGGTAGCACATAGGCTACTTTTAATCCCGGAAAATTAAAGAGTTCCCGCGGGAACAAAAAAACCTCGATCCACGCATACGAAGTCGCGGGCATCAGCTAGTTAATTATAATACCAAGTACCAACCTGGTTTATAAGTATATCGTCTTTGGCCGGCACCAAAACAAGAGGAAAAAATTATTTTAGTGTATCGTCAGTTTGTGACGCCATCTATAGGAATGCAGCATAACTGCATGGTCCACTAGCTGATTATAACATAAGAATACACAGAACTTGTTTCAAATCGAATTACTTCTGCAAGTTAATTTTGTTAAAATTAATTGAATGTAAATTTGCTATTTGCTTAAGTGATTTTATCAAATTTTTGTATTTTGATAATTTTATATAAATAATTAATACAAACTGAACCAAGAAAATACGATATTTCACCGATTTTACTATAATCATTTGTCGAGCGAGCCTGGTAGCGCCACCTATCGATAGTATTAACCTAGAAAAAATTTTATATGGGAGTTAGCAATCTATACTTGGTTTATAATTAATCTATGGTATTGTACATGTAACTCGTATTATAAAACAAACCACAGGGGGCATACAACCGTCGTTTTTAGCAATACTTAAGCAATATTACTCCAAATGACAGTTTGGTGTCACGACGTTCCTAAGGAGTACCTAAAAAATTCTAAAGCACGAAAGTCGACAATAATGAAACAATATGGCTTTTAACGTTGTCAGTTGGTTACAAGGGGCTTACTACCATGGTTAAAGTAGTATTATTTGTATATGTTGTTGACGGTCTTGTTTCAGAATGTGTTATTATAATCCTTATTTTAGGGAAGTCTCACGTCACGGTACGACATATAAAACTGACATTTTAAAATAATATTTTAGCGATGGTATGTATGCGGAAAGACTTTTGGCTGGTTTCTGAATTGAGAAAGAATTTCATGTTGAGTCTGTCTCAAAGGCTACATAAGGACTATAATTAAGCAAATTTTTGTTTCGGAATTGATATTGTGTAAGGTTTGAGAGTTGGAACTTACTGTTTTTGCTTGAATGCTTAATTCAGAAACCGGCCCAATATCAATTCAGAAACAAAAATTTGCTTAATTAGTCCTTAAGTAGTCTTTGAGACAGATTCAACATGAAATTCTCGATTCAGGAACCGGCCGTTTGTTTTCAAAAGTGTCATGGACAAAAGTATCTATAAAAAAACATCGTTTGCATTGTAATTATTACAATCGTCAGGTTAAATAATTGAGTATCATTGACAAAAGTATAAAAGAAAACATCATTTTCATTGTAAATCCTTAGGTTCAATTAAAGGCATTGCATTGATGATGGACGCTGAATGACGACACAGCACGCTATGTTCTATTTACTCAATTGGTGACACAGAGGTCTTTTCTTTAGACTGTATATATTATTATAATCCATACTTCCATATTAATTTTTACTATTATAAATGCAAAAAATTCTTTCCAAAAAACCGACTTCCAAAGCCACTGTAAAGTAAAAAATAATTTTGATTTCTACACACTATGTTGAAGGCGGGCGAGCTGACGGGTCAACTTTGCCTATCCTTGTTATACTCGCCTGCCTAGAAGATATTTTGTACTTTACAGTGGCTTTGGAAGTCGGTTTTTTGGAAAGAATTTTTATTTTTAACTTTTTAGTGTACTCTTAATCCCCACGACTTTGGAGTGCAGTACCCTGCAGCATCAGACTTCAGAGTTGAGGAGTTTGGACTTGGGTTTAAGTATGAAGTCGTTGCTTGACACCTACAATATGAATTCACCATAAAAAAATCCTAAATCGCTATTTTTAAGGAGAAGGTATACCTACAGCATCAGGATTGAGGATTTGGAGTCAGAATTTTAAGGATGCGATGCGATGCTAATTGCTTTAATATTTTAAATGCGAATGTTCGTCTGTCTATCTGCTACGTTTTTTTTTGAGGCTGTAAAGAATAAGCAAGAAAACAAAACAAGTTAGTACTTAGGCAAATTACCTAAGTACGTAGCAAATGGTTTTTTACCTCCTATGAATATGACTTCCTTTGTCCACCAATCAGAAAATGAAAGAAAGAAAATGTTTTTTTTATTTGATCACCACATTAGTCTAATTACAATTAATATTAAGAATATAGCGATACATGACCAAATAAAGGTTTCCATCTCAGCATTATGCTGCACCAGACTGCAGCGCTGGTTTTCAGTGGAAACCTATATTTTAAGTGAAGTCACGGACGGAACTATGAATATAATATTTATGAGTGTAATATATAACCTAATATATTTATAGTTAACTTATAATATTATTATTGCGTTTAGTTTAAATATTACATTATCTAAAATGAAAATGAAAGATACAGATTGGCACAAGCAACAAGAAAATAAAAAGAGAAAACGAACTAACATTATAACAGAGTAAATAAAATAAAAAGCAAATAAAATTAATTGGAGAAACTGTAATAAATGCGGCATAAGTGCTGAAACGATAGCCACTTCTAAGATAAGCTATAGTGTAATAACAATAATTAATTTTAAGGTAAATTTTTTTGTTGCGTAAGTAAATAGGTTTTTAATTTAGTTTTAAAAGTTCCAAAAGATTGTGGCGTTTTTAGCGGTGGCGGTAGATCGTTCCAGCACTTAGTGGCCGCAAATTTAAAACTTCCCTTGAATGCTGCTGTTTTATGCCGTGGAGTGGACAAAAAGAGGTAGGAGTTCCGCGTAATGCGTGCTGACTTATCACCAAACCACATTAATTTCTTGCGTAAATATTCTGGAATTCCATTTTTAAGCACCCCAAAAAGTAGAGTGGCAAGGTGTAACTTTCTACGCGCTTCCATCTTCAAAAGATTTGCTTCATTAATAAAAGGAGTAACGTGTGAGCGCGGTGGGATATTAAAGCAGAACCTGGCGCAAGCATTTTGAACGCGCTGTATAACTTTTTTCGTCCTGCTTAAGAGTCGGGGCCCGTATACAGTGTCGGCATAATTCAGTCTAGACAAAACAAGTGATTCGCATAACCGCACTCTTAGCTTTACACTGATATAGGGCCTCATTTTATAGAGCAGCTTTAAGCGATATAAGCTGTTACGGACAGCGTTAAGGACGTGAGTCTCAAAATGCAGTGCAGTGTCAAAAACTACACCTAAATTTCGAGCTTCTTGTACTTTTTCAATTATATTATGATTAATATTTATTGTAGGATTGAGCATGCTTATTTTAGCTACAACAGTTTTAGAGCCCAATACCATAGATTGAGATTTTCCAGGATTTATTACTAAACAGTTCCTTTTTGACCATAAATGTATTTGCTCTAAGTCAGTGTTAAGTTTATATTCAGCTATAGCTATGTCTAAGGGATCAAAAGAGATGTAAAGTTGCGTATCGTCAGCATAAAGGTGGTACAAGCAATGACTAATGCAATTCGTAATGTCAGCTGTATAAATTGTAAATAGCAGGGGGCCCAGAATGGATCCTTGAGGAACTCCTCTCATCACAGGAGACAAATCTGAGATTGAAAGTGTGCTGTCGTTATTCATGACTTCAACAAACTGCGATCTGTCGCTAAGGTAGCTATCAAACCATTTGACGGTTGAGATATCGAAGCCGTAATATGACAGCTTGGAAAGAAGAAGAGTTGTATTTATACAGTCAAAAGCTCTAGAAAAGTCTAATAGCACAAGCAAGGTGCCTTTACCCTGATCCTGTGCCGTCAGAATGTCATCTACTACGGTTGCGACTGCAGTAGTTGTGCTATGTCCCCTTCTAAAGCCTGACTGGAAAGTTGGTATGATTTTATTTTTTTCTACGTATTCTGTTACCTGATGAGCCACTACCTTTTCTAGAATTTTAGAGACACAGGGCAGGATACTGATGGGCCTTAAGTCTTTAAAGCTGAGAGGGTTGTTACATTTAGGCAATGGTTTTATTTTAGCTATCTTCCACGCACCAGGGAATGTAGATGTTAATATGGACTTATTGACTATCGCAGTGATAACTTGGAGTGTTTGGGGCAAGGTCAATAAGAGCATCTGAAGAGATATATCGTCTACACCTTGTGCATTTGACTTCAAATTCTGAATGATCTTGGCAACTATAGTTTCGTCAACAGGATGCAGCATAAACAGCCCTTCTCCATACCGATGATATTCGAAGTAGGAAAGGTCTGACAGAGCTACGGTGTTATCGCCTGGTACATTAAGAAAATGTTTGTTTATTACATTGGGGTCATTTAACATAGCTGGCAGTTCTTTCGATTTTTTCTTGTCCGTTATCAGACGATTTTTTTAGATTTTTCCATAATAAAGTTGGGAAATTGATGTAAGAATTTATATAAGTTTCATGAAAGGCTTTTTTTTCAGATTCTAAAGCATGCACAACAAGAAGCTTCATATCTTTATAATATTTTTTATGCGATCAATCCCAGTGGCCTTTGCCCGTTCATGACTTTCATTTCTGAGTTTTATCATTAGTTTAACAACGTCAGTAATCCATGGATGGTGCTCTTTCAACATCACTTTTTGTAAGGGAGCGTGCAAATTAAATAAATCTAAAATTATTTTATTAAATTCAAGCACAATATCATTTACATCATTTAAACTATTCACATAATTCCAAGGTATATTATTTAAGTCACTATTAAAATTTTCAATATTAATATTTTTTAAGGGCCTGATAGTAATCCAGCGTGGTGGGACTTCCTTTTTTAAAATCAATGTGGACGTAACTATCGCATGATTGCCAAGTTCTGGTATATGGGTAACATTAACGTCATGAATACGTGAGTCGGTACAGATTATATCAATAAGGGTGCTGCTTTGATCTAAAAAGTGCGTTGGTTCAGTTACTAGCTGTGTTAATTTTGTATAGTGTAAGAATTCGTGAAACATTTTTGACTTATTGTCATCTTTTTTTAATAAATTAATGTTATAATCGCCTAATAAGACCACATAATCAGCGTGACCAAACGAGGTGACTGATTGTGTAATTGCGTCAAAAAATTCGTTGACATCAAGCCAGGGGGGCCTATAAGCAGTGCCAATAATTAGGCGTCGTTTATTGACGGTCGTCCCTAGCCACATCTGTTCAACGTTATTTGAAAGAGGATGTTGATAAGTTCGCACGCTTATACCCTGTCTGATATAAAAGCCCACTCCACCGCCTCTACCTCCACGCACACTTTCAGGACGTGGTATATGCCGTAATCTGTAACCTGGTACGACAGGGGCCCGGTCATCCTGCCCCTGCCGAAGCCATGTTTCATTTATTGCCAAGATGTCAATACTTAAGCTATCCAGAGCTGCCACAAACTCATCATGCCGCGTTCCTAACGATCCAGCATTAAAAAGCCCAACTTTAAACCATTTTTTAGAGTCTTTGCCTGTGTCGGTATAGAGTTATCTCTACGTTAAAATTCAATAAATAACTGTTTTTATACATTTGAACATAGGCTTTAGATGCTGGAACATGACAGAGATCAAATTGGAGGCAATAACTATAACGGCTTAGTATTATAATTATGCTGTACCATAGGCATACTGTTATTGATGTGTGTATAAATCTTAAATTTAAAATATGAATTAGTATTAAAAAATATTCAGTAAACATCTTCAAAAATCTTAACAAAATAAGTAAAAAGTACCTTTTTAATACTTTTATAATTAAAATTACTCTATGTTGTAGAGCATCCATAACAATATTAATAATTAGGTCTCTTAGCATTACGTAAAACAAATTTTTAGCATAAATTAAATCAAAGCAGTTGAACCCCATTTGAACTGCAAAGCTTTTAATCTCTATGCTCGCCAACGATGCTAGAGCCAAAAACACGCGTTAGGTCGTCTTCAGATCGGATGGTATGGACCGATTTACCTTCGCCTTGCCGCGTATATATCCGGCCTCTCTTTGTCCATGTATACTTCCACTGTGAGCTTCTAGCTGCTTCGCGTGCGGAATATAAAAGTTTCCTGTTAGTAGGGGTAAGTCGTTCGTTGACGTAGAATCGTCGTGGTGGCAGGTCCATGCCAAGGTCAGCTGATGTAGCCCCGCGCCGCACTCTAGCACTCTGGATGAACTCATCCCGCAACTGACGCCTGGAAAATCGTACCACCAAGCGCCGAGCCCTTTTCGTCTCACCTTTGTTTATTTCGACAGTTTTTCCCACTCTTTCAGCGAACACTACATCCTCCTGTTTAAGTGTCAGGCCTAACTTTGTTGCTAAAAGCATCACAGTTTGAGTTGGGTTCGCGCCTGCGACCTCTGGAAGATTAGATACCTCAATATCCGACTGTAACATTTCCTGCTCCCGGTCATTAATATCTAATTTTAGTTGGGTGATAGTTTGTTCCAATGCACTTACTTGGTGAGAACAATCAGATTCCTTCAGGCATTCTAGCGAATCTATTCTTTTCTCTAGGCTGTCGATCCGATCGTCCGATCTAGAAAGAAGACTTCGCAAATCAGAAATTTCTTGACGGAGGCTTTTAAATTCCTGCCTAACTTCGCGCAGTTCCTCCCGAAACAAACAAATTTCTAAACCTAATTCCACACTAAACTCTTGAGTTGTGTCGTGTGTCGTATTATTGGGGTTCTGAATCTCTGAGCACATAGACGTCGCAGGCTCAGGGCTCCGGCCAACAGCATTTCTCGCCGTTACGCTAGTCGTCTCTATAGGACGCGGCAAATCATAGCTTGTTGCTATGCCTTTCACAGGTGTTGCCGCATTACCAGTTTTTGGCAACTTACATATGCACTCCGGACACATCCAATTTGATGGCATTTGTGTGTCTTCCGGAACAGCGACACATGCTTTATGATAAATAGCGGAGCACCCGCAGGTAATAGCAGCGCCACCTACCGGCGAGAGGAACTTTCCACAAGCTCGGCACTTAGCCATTTTGACCCACCGTATTGCTTATGACAACGTAGTTCAAACTATTGACGATGGACTTCTTAGTAGTTTACTAAAATGCTATTAGATGGGGCTAAAAGCGAACTACTTTATTCGACCAGCCGTATACTTGATATGATGGGCAAGTAAATTTATTTCAGTATACCCTCTTTCAGTATATCCTCCTTTCGGCTGGTAAATAGATTTAATTTCAGATTTTCGCCGCTTCAAGTTCAGTTCCAAACACCAAAACACTACCACTGCTAGAATAGGGCTAATGCTTTGCCAACAACACAGCGACACACTTGAAAACGCAAGATTTCTATTTTATATCGATCAAAAAACGTAAGAGATACAACGTTCGTAGTCACATCCGTGACGTCACTCACGCAGCGGAGCAACGGATTGATGTGATTCTTTTGCATGGGGAAGTAATAATAAGTACCAACCTATAGATGATGATATCTGGAGAATGATATAGGCCATAATTAAAGAGTTCCCCACGGGATTTTTAAATTAGGTACCTTATTAATCTACGCACTCCATGCTGCGGTCATCTAGTAACTTAGGAAATGTCGGTGATAACTTGATAACATTGTCTTAACAATAGACCTAAGAAAAAGGAATAAGATAACATTATGATCAAACAAGGCGTCTGCGAGTTTACAATAACACGATTACTGCACTAGGGGCTTACCACTATCGCTTAAGCATTATTATTTTGTGTACGTGTTTGCGTGGATTCAAATCAAATCAAATCAAAATGCTTTTTATTCAAATAAACTTTTACAAGTGCTTTTGAATCGTTAAGTGACTCTACCACTGGTTCGGAATGCCATTCCTACCGAGAAGAACCAGCAAGAAACTCGGCGGTTGCTCTTTTGAAAAAAAAAAAATTTACAATTTTATTAATTTATACATAATATGTAACAGCTGTCCTTAGCATTGCTGGAGCGAGTCAAATCCACGCTCTTTTGTCGTTTATGTAATCTTCAACGGTATAATAAGCTTTTTTCAGAAGCATACTTTTAATAGATTTCTTAAACTAAAGGCAAGTTTAAGAAGCAAGGTTGTGGAATTTTGTTATAAAATAGAATGCTCATTCCCACGAACGACCGTCGGACTTTCTTGAGGCGGAGCGATGGAGTCACAAGCTTATTGCGGCCTCTAGTTTGCCTATCATGCAGATCGCATTATTAGCCGCGGGAAACTAAAATGAAGATAAGATTGTCGTGACGCCTCTAAAATAAGGATTGTAATTCTGAAACAAGACCATGAATAAGATTAAAATAATACTGCTTTAAGCGTTAGTAAGCTGTCTGATCACACAAAGGTTTTGTGTTGGAAAGGAAACGGAGTGTAATGCGTCGCCTGTTCCAAGTTCCGTGACTCATAGTACCTACTACAGTCCTTTGTTTAGGCTCAAAATTATCAATTCTCTGTATTCGAGTTTTGTGTGTGTAAGTTTAGTGAGCTTTTCGAGTGTATCGTTTTGAGGTAAAAGTGCTTACCTTGTAACTGTAGCTACTGCTAGTAGAATTATTACGACTTTCTACTTCTAAGTTCTAGTTGTACTTACTATTAGTGTTTTTCAGTTATATATAATATGTCACCGTAAGATTGCAAAGGCCGTTGGATTGTAATCCAACTAGCGATATTGTAAACTATCGACAGATTACAATTTAACGCATTATTTTTCGGTAGATTGTAATCTGTTAGGTATATTAACCCGATAAAACCTAACCACTACCTGATCATTTATGTCGAACCCTAACCTAACCTACAAGAAAGAGACAAGAAAACGTAAATACAATGAATATTTCAAAAATTAACAGTCGGAACATTGAACGGTTCACAATCCGTCGACAGTTTACAATATCGCTAGTTGGATTATAATCTAACGGTTTTTGCAATCTTACGGTGACATATACATAAAACACATCAGTTATTTTGCGATATATTTAGTGGACAAAGGTTCATACTTCATACTAATATTATAAATGCGAAAGTCACTTTGTTTGTTGGTTTGTTGGTTTGTCCTCCAATCACGCTTCAACGGCGCAACGGATCGACGTGATTTTTTGCATGGGTATAGTTGAGGACCTGGAGAGTGACATAGGCTACCCGTTTTTATCCCGGAAAATTAATGAGCTCCCGCGGGAATCGAAAAAACTTAGTCCACGCGGACGAAGTCGCGGGCATCAGCTAGTAACCAATAAAAGCTTCGGTCCCTCCTTGTCTCTCTCTCTCTCTCTCCTTGCCCTTTTCAAACCCAGCGAACAGTCTACACCGCAACCATGAGAGAGCGTTCCAAAAATATAATATTCCAATAAGCACCTACCTATTTTGGGAACCAAACTCCAACGATATTGAGTGGAATGAATGGGGAACAACGAAGGGAACCGGACATGACTACACAATATAAAACTAGTCAATGAATAAGTATTCAAATTAATAGCTAATAACTACAAAGTTATAAATGAGGTTAATCTTCTGGGATAGCCCGTCTTTATGTGGAAATAACAAATAACATACCAGAATATAAATTACAAGGAAAACAGTCCTGAATTAAGATTGCGGAATATCTACGCATTTTGCTGTATTTGAGGAAATAATAACCAGTAGTTTACGTCTTACAGATGACTAAACTGACATTTTGACAGTTTTGTTCCATCGTCATGTTATTTTTCCGGTATAGGTATGCGGTTTTGACGTACCTATATTTTTAAAGACACGTAGTCATTAAAAATATACGTCATTATCTTTACGATTATCATTAAATTGAAATACCAAATGTAACTTATACATCAAATCAAATAAATATTATAAATGCGAAAGTTTGGATGGATGTATGGATGTTTGTCACTCAATCACGCCAGAATGGCAGAACGGATCTGGATGAAATTTGGCACAGAGATAGATTATAGTCTGGACTAACACATAGGCTACTTTTTATCCCGGAAAATTAAAGAGTTCCCGCGGGATCCACAAAACCTCGATCCACGCGCACGAAGTCGCGTGCATTAGCTAGTATCCTATAATACTTTACAGATTTAATATTAAACTTCTAAAAAAGGTGTTTTTATTGTGAGATAGGCTTGCGCTTGACGACAATCATGCTTAGTGCAAAGCAATGATGAGGTCTAGGTTGAAGCGCGCTTGCCTAGAAGATGCCTATTCACTCTTGCCTTGAAGTTATACCTACGTAACAGGAAACGCGTTCAGGATACAGAAATGCTATCAGATACTAGAGAGTAGAGATACAGACAGTGTAGGTAACGATTTATAAAGGAATTATACGTGAAAATCTTCACAAAAGAATTCTCATGGAATTTTTTCAACATTCATATACTATAGAAGATGCATATCACGATTCACGTACTACATGCTATTTATGGAATTCAAGTACCTATGTATTAAAACAACACTGCAATTTACAACAATATCTGTGGATACATCTCTATAAAAATTATTTACGAACATAGAAATTTTCCACATAGCAACCATAATAACCTACAGTAATAATCATGCAATGCATTTACTTGCAAGTCACACAAACTATTCACATTATTGTTTGCTCTAAAGTCGACTACAAAAAATTATATTTCTAAAAAATTCTTTTCAAACAACCGACTTCAAACTCCCGCGCCATCTTTACAACAACAAGCACACGCTATACAAAGTACTTATTTTATTGTTGATATTTTAAAAACCGCTCGACCGATTTCGATAAAATTTATATGGGACCACTCGGGAAGTATGCCCTTTCAAATAAAAAAAAGAATCATCCAAATCAGTCCACCCAGTCAAAAGTTCTGAGGTAACAAACATAAAAAAAAAAACAGTCGAATTGAGAACCTCTTCCTTTTTTTGAAGTCGGTTGAAAATTATGAATTAACGTAACCATTCTTAATAGACAAATATCTAAATAACACAGAAAGTGCTGCAACTCATTGTTTAATTATCCTATTAAAATGCTGTTTATAGCAATTTTCCCTCAAAGTTGAGATCTGTTCGTCCGAATTCTAAAAAGCTAAAAAGCTCTTTCCAAATTACTATAATACTGTTAATCTATATCCAACATTGCGATTTAAACTATGTCAATTGTTGTTAATACCCTTGTTTATGGAGGTTCTGCTAAAGGTGTAGCTATAAAATTTATATTTGCATCAATATCTATTATTATCATGTACTTTTAATAAAAATTATTCCTCTTTCTTCTTTTTAGGGTTCCGTACCCAAAGGGTAAAAACGGGACCCTATTACTAAGACTCCGCTGTCTGTCTGTCTGTCTCCAGGCTGTATCTCATAGACCGTGATAGCTAGAAAGCTGAAATTTTCACAAATGATGTATTTCCGTTGCCGCTATAACAACAAATACTAAAAATTAAAAAAATATATATATTAAGGGGGGTCCCCATACAATAAACGTGTTTTTTTCGTATTTTTTTGCTCAATATTAAAAACGGTAACAGGTAGACGGTTCAAATTTTCACAGAATATTAACTTGTATATTACCTTTCAAAATAAATAATTAAATATCAATAAAGTAAATATTAAAGGGGGGCTCCCATACAACAAACGGAATTTTTTGATATTAACAGTAAACCTCTACAAACAAAGTTAGTTTTGCGGTTCATTAACAAAGGTAATTATACCTACTTCTTGAGTACGGAACCCTCGGTGCGCGAGTCCGACTCGCACTTGGCCGGTTTTTTTTTTCTTTTTTTCTTCTTTCTTATGTCGAATCGTTACAAATGAATTCATTTCTTTGGGAGCATTTCTTACGATGTTCTTGTTTACTCGCGATTGTAGAGCAACGTCCCGACCCACTTTTCGATTGTTTGGGATTATTTTCGGTGGATGTATGTAACCTTGCTCTTTGGTACGAGCGTGAAGAAGACCGGGAAAGTTCATACGTTCTTTGTTCTCTCCGTTATGAGATAGATCGTTATTTGTCAAATGATTAGTAAAATCGCTGTATATTTTATCATGACATAATATTATAAACGCAGTGCGTATTACCATCTTAGAATTATCGCGCAATGGAGATATAAAAAAATAATTTTCATCATACCTATTCGAAAAACGAATATTGGCTTCAGAGGATAGAGGGAGCAAAATGTAATATTTAGGCCCATGGGACTTTTCATTTCTCTGTTCTGATTGGTCCGCGTTTGTGCACGCGCAGCAGCACCTTGCCGATGTGCTTGCCGGCTGCCATGTAGCGGAAGGCGGGCTCCAGCTCGCACTCGCCGAACACGGTGGCGGTCAGCGGCCGCCTTGTCGTCGCCCTCGCCCGCCGCGCCGAACAGCGCGTCCAGCAGGATGCCGTGGAACGTGGTGTTCATGAGGAACACGCGAACACGCTCATGCCGAGCGCGGTGTTGTTGGACAGGTCCAGCTTGCCGATCTCGAGGAAGCGGCCGCCCACCGCCAGGCAGCGCACCGATTGGTACTTAAACGTATAGGTGATGTCCATACATAGTAGGTTGATACTCCTAGCTTTTTCTCATACGTAATGATGAAAAATAGTGTGTGTCACTCGGGGCCAAATTTTTTGTTCTCGGGCGGCGTATATTGAATTCCTCGCTACGCTCAGGATTCTACTTTAGAATCCTTCACTTCGCTCTGAATTCAAAATAGCGCCCTCGGGGAACAAAAATTTTCTTTGGCCCCATATAACACAAATAACTATTATTTAGGCTTGGCTTCCTAGAAGCACAGATTTATCAGCAATATCTTTTTGTTTGGCTCTGCAGTTTAATCTGCTTTCCGAATCGGTGGTCACTCGTCCTACATGAAATAAAAACATTTCATTTCATTTTATCCGTAATAGTAAGGTACCTAATGGATTACTCTCCTGTTTTCTGCAATTTTTGTTTTTGGTTTTTAATCGGATGCGCTTTCCATTCAACTCTTTACTACGTATATTATTACTAGATGATGCCCGCGACTTCGTCCGCGTGGATTAAGGTTTTTTGATCCCCTCGGGAACTCTTCAATTTTCCGGGATAAAAAGAAGCTTATGTCCTTCCCCGGGTATCAAACTATCCCTATACCAAATTTTATCAAAATTGGTTAAAGAGATAATCTTTTTTGATTCCCGCGGGAACTCTTGAAATTTCCGGAATAAAAAGTAGCCTATGTCCTTCCCCGGGTATCAAACTATCCCTGTACCAAATTTCACTAAAATCGGTTGAACAGATGGGCCGTGAAAGCGTAGCAGACAGACAGACAGACAGACACACACACTTTCGCATTTATAATATTAGTATAGATTTCCGAAACAAAATCTTAAAAAATTACTCGAATGCAATGAACATCGAACAACGCGACAAATTTTACCCGCCGTGATTGTCTTATCAGTGTAGGTACCTACTACTGACCCTTGATACCCTAGCCAAATATTTGAATTCGTAATAATTTGTTAGCAGGATGACGTGATTATAAATTCGGTACACGGTCCCTTTTAGTAGGTTAGGCAAATGGAAGGGAATTCTTATTTGATACTTGATTAAAGCGTTTGCTTGAGTAATTTTTTAGTAACAATTTTTGTTCGAACACCTTAGTAAGTAATGGTTTCATTGAGAATTCTTGGCCAAATAATAGTTTCTATTTTCTCTACATAAGAAATGTCTTAGCGTTATTTTAGACAATTTTGAGGTTATTCTGTTTCAATTTCTATTATTTATTTCTAATTCGTGTGTTATCAACCGTCACACTTCGTCCGCTGACAGTCAAACTTAACTGACCCGGTGGCCAAAATTTGAACTAACTTTTCATGCCTGTTAAATAAAATTTAAATAATTTAATATAAAAAAATATTTTTAAACAACCGACTTCAAACTCCCGCGCCAACTTTACAACAACAAGCACACGCTATACAAAGTACTTATTTTATTGTTGATATTTTAAAAACCGCTCTACCGATTTCGATAAAATTTATATGGGACCACTTGGGAAGTATGCCCTTTCAAACAAAAAAATAATTTTTAAAATCGGTTCAGAAGTGTTCGAGTAATCGGTGAACATACATAAAAAAAAAAGATTCCGACGAATTGATAACCTCCTCCTTTTTTGAAGTCGGTTAAAAATATGCAATGCCTGGTTAAAAATCTACTGTTTACTAAAGCTATTACACTGATCGCGAGCAATGTACTCTTATCCGTTGAGGAGTTCCATTATCTGTCTTCGAAGATCTTCATCAGATCTTCACCAAATTTATATGGGACCACCTTTGAAGTATACCCTTTCAAACAAAAAAAGAATTTACAAAATCGGTCCAGGCGTCTTCGAGTAATCGGGAAACATACATAAAAAATAAAAAAATAAAAGATTCCGACGAATTGAGAACCTCCTCCTTTTTTTAAGTCGGTTAGTAAAAATCTTTTAAATTTTATTTTTCATATGACCCTACACCGGTTCAGATAAGTTTGTGGGTCCAACGTATCACTGGGCTTCATTTTTTAGGACCTATTCCTGTGGTACATGAACATATATTTGTAATTCAGATTTCAGTTTCCTGTTAGGATGAGTTGGTTGATGCATATTATTATAGACGTCATACTCTATCTTCAGCGGTTCGAAATTTCGTTGAGGAAATTAATATCACAGGCCGTTTACGTCACGTTAAATGATTTTCCATATGGGACGTTCTACTGTCAATATGAGTAACTTCACAAATTACGACCTCGTTTCGCCTCCACATTTCTACCACAGGGCAGCGGCCAGCGATAAACCGACAGCGTTGGTAACCTTTTGTGGTTGACGCGTAACCAGTCTACGTAGCGTTTTTACCTAGGCCATTAAATCTAGAATTAAGACCCAAGAAGTGAAGAATTAAGACCCAATCAACTGAGAATTTCTGTGTTGATATTGTATGCGTCATTTCTAATTTTTAACCTCCGACGCAAAACGAAAGGGGTGTTATAAGTTTAACGTGTCTGTTTGTGTATCTGTCTGTGGTATCGTAGAGCCCAAACGAATGGACCGATTTTCGTTTAGTTTTTTTGTGTCATAGATAATTTTATCCCGAGTGTTCTTATAGCCATGTTTCATGAAAATCTGTTCACCGTTTTTAAGATCATCAGCTCATTAATAGTTGATGAGGGGATCTGACTACCTTCCATATGTCCTATCGATTCGAAATTTGGTAAGTACCTATTACTTCAATTATACCTACTTAAAAAAAGTCAAAATAAAAGTAAAATTAAAAATTTTAACAACCCTTCGACACAAAAAGTAAACTCTAAAAACTAACAAATAATATTTTAAACCTATTAAGTATAATTATTATCGTCACATTTATTATGTAAGTTCAAATATTTTTATTTTATCCTGAGAGTTCTTAGCCATGTTTCATGAAAATCTGTTCATCCGTCTGAAGGTCATCAACTTTTTTCTTAATATGTCACTTCCATATTATGTCGGGGGTTGTTTTGAATTTGTAATTTATACTAAAGTAGGCAATGCTTTTGTCCTTACGAAGAATACGACCTATTAAAAACTATGCATCGTTATTCTTAATTATAATTACATATACTATCATTTGTTTTCTGTGGTTTTGTATAAATAATTATTATTATAATATGTATGCATCTTTTCCTGCTTGCCAGGTTTTTTTTAGGTAGAATATTAGGCATAATGTATTTCCCGTTTTGTTTCCTATAGGACAAGTACCTACCTATAATTTCGTTTGTACCTATACCAATTCATAATTTACTAGCGATCCGTCCCGGCTTCGCACGGGTGATGTCACATGTAGCCATAGATTTTCTACAGACATTATTTGTAGATTTTGAGTTCTTATTGATTTGAATAATTTTTAGCTGAAGGGTTTTTTCTGTTGTAAACATTCTCTTAACTAAATTGATATCCATACTAATATAATAAATGCGAAAGTTTGGATGGATGAATGCGACTTCGTCCTCGTTGATTGAGGTTTTTTTAGTTCCCGCGGGAACTCTTAAATTTTCCGAGATAAAAAGTAGCCTATGTGCTATCCAGACTATAATCTATCTCCGTGCCAAACATCCAGACCCGTTCAGCCATTCTGGCGTGATTGAGTAACAAACATCCATCCATCCAAGCTTTCGCATTTGTAATATGAGTATAGATATTTAAATTGCGCTAAAAAGTGTGTGTTCTATGTAATCTATCCGTCCTACTTAGCGATGTTAGGCCAAGGCTACCTCAAGTAGTTAACTTAACTGCTACTTATATATACTGGTTACCCTTGACATTGTCCTCACTACCGCTTTTGTGATCTACCAGTGATGTAATGCGATATTATGTTATCTACATAATTCCCATACCTGGATGAATGAATGAATGAATGAATAAAGCTTTATTCGATTCCATACAAAGTTATTAGTTAGTACACATAATCCATACTTAATATTATAAATGCGAAAGTGTGTCTGTCTGCTACGCTTTCACGGCCCATCTGTTTAACTGATTTTGATGAAATTTGGCTTGTAATAGTATAGTAATCGTTTGTATAACGTGGAAGGACATAGGCCACTTTTTTCCCGGAAAAGTAAGGAGTTTCCGCGGGAATCAAAAAAACTCAATCCACGCGGACGAAGTCGCGGACATCATATAGTTAATATTAAAACTAGCTGATGCCCGCGACTTCGTCCGCGTAAAATAACAATGTATTAATTTCCCCGGGAACTCCTTAATTTTCCAATTTTCCTCCAATATTAGCCTCGGTCCTAAACTAAACTCATGCAAGAAATTACCTACGTTGATCCGTTGCGGCGTGATTGAAGGATAATCCAACAAACAAACAGACTTTCGCATTTATAAAATTAACTTAAGTATTGAGTGTATAGTGCTAACTTGTAGTGGAGTAAATAAAACCCCACTTACCTGCAAAGCAAGATTTTCCAATAAGATGCAGTTTTATAACCTGTTTTCAGAAACGTGCAGAATCCATACAATTGCTGATAGAGTATTGAGTACAAAGTTCAATGCATAGGTATATTTCTTAATGGGCACTATATTATTATGTAGTAGGTACAAACTTGTGACGACCTCCCTGGCGCAGTGTTAAGCGCTGTTGCCTTAACGTACGGAGGGTACGGGTTCGTAGTGTAACCAGTTCGTAGTGTTTTTTTTATCCACTAATTTGTAGTGGATTTAAAATATTTTAGATTTTTTATAGACTTCCCCTATTAGATGGCGTAACCATACGTTATCACCACGTGCGTCCGACACCGGAAACTATAGCATATATGGACGTCCCAAATATTATTAATTTACTAAAACATTTCGTCCGCGATTTCGTCCGCGTGGATTGAGGTTATTTGGTTCCCGCGGGAACTTTAATTTCCCGGGATAAGAAGTAGCCTATGTCACTCTCAAGGTTTCAACTATATCCATGCAAAAAATGACGTCGATCTGTTCCTCTGTCGCGGCGCGATTGAAGGACTACAAAACACATAAATTTTCGCATAATTATAATATTATTATGGTATGATGATATACTGTCCCTGCCGGGGTCCCGCTTATGACATAGTGCTCACCACTGAACCAGAGAGGTCGTCAAACTTTATGATACGGTATATCTGAATCTGGTTTGACAAGTGAAGTTAAAAGTGGTTTCTTTGCCTTGCCTGACTTTGATAAACTAGACATGCTTGTACCAATTAGTATTCTGTGTCTGTGCTAGTGCCTAGTGTTTTTCATAGAGCCATGCGAGATCTCCGAAACTGCTTTGTGAATTTGAATTTACATCTTATTATTTTGTTTTATGGTTTTTTAATTAGCGCCACACCAGCACAAGCCACTGAGTCGAAAGACTTTGCCAATATCACGTGGAGCAATTGGGTATTTAACAAATAGTCAAAACGCGTCCTAAGTCTATACTTAGGACTCATTTTGACGTTGGCTTGATTTTTTTAATAGTCAATGTGTTAGAGAATAGGGATACAGATTTCTTACTTAGAAAAGGGGGCCTTATTACGAAACAAATTCATTAATAAACCCCACTAGTATAATTCGCATATTTTATTTAATAAAATCGTAGTTTATCAGAAACTTACTTATCTAATTAATTATAAATTGAAGATCTACCATTAATTAAGATTTTGTTATTTTGTAAATGTGTTTCTTGATTAGTGATTGATTACAAATTAAACTGTGTTAAATCTCTTGTTGCCTTGGCTTATGCCATAGAGGTAATATAATATAGTAGCTATATTACCTCTATGGCTTATTCTAATAATATAATATTTCTTTGAGAGTATTTTTATTAGACTTGACATCATTTTGAAGATATTGTAATTTTACATGAATAAATAAGTGAAGTCGATTCGAAATATAGGTAATTTAAATCCTTCCAACTCGTCTTTCAACGTGTATCCGAGACGCGGGGTTTAAATTATCTCTAACTAGCTGGTGCCCGCGACTTCGTCCGCGTTCGATAAGTTTTTTTTATTCCTGCGCGAACGCCTCAATTTTCCGGGATAAAAAGTAGATATTTTCACACCTATATATTCAGTTTACTTGCCAAAAGTATTTTATTGATTTTCATTAAGTAAATACCTACTAATAAAAAACTAGCTACCCTATAGGTACTTATATATTTACTAGGATTCTTTGAATATTAAGGCCTTTGTTGCAATGATGATACGAGAACTCGTCAGATTATTTCAGATAAACATACTTTTGTGAAAATCGGGACACTTCCGGGGCAATTCAGACGAATGGCTACCCCAACCTGTATTGGTTTTACGCATTTTACCTTCTATTTCATCTTATCAACCTTGAGATTGCATTCAAACGCGACATTTTAAATTGATTTGTATAAAAAATATTAAAAAGCTGTTTTTAGGGTTCCGTAGCCAAATTTGGCAAAAACGGAACCCTTATAGATTCGTCATGTCTGTCTGTCCGTCCGTATGTCACAGCCACTTTTTTCCGAAACTATAAGAGCTATACTGTTGAAACTTGGTAAGTAGATGTATTCTGTAAACCGCATTAAGATTTTCTTACAAAAATAGAAAAAAAACAATAAATTTTGGGGTTCCCCATACTTAGAACTGAAACTCAAAAATTTTTTTTTCATCTATTCCATAGGTGTGGGGTATCTATGGATAGGTCTTCAAAAATGATATTGAGGTTTGTAATATCATTTTTTTCTAAACTGAATAGTTTGCGCGAGAGACACTTCCAAAGTGGTAAAATGTGTGTCCCCCCCCCCCCCGTAACTTCTAAAATAAGAGAATGATAAAACTAAAAAAAAACCGGCCTCGGTGCGCGAGTCCGACTCGCACGAGTCGGACTCGCGCACCGAGGGTTCCGTACTCAAGAAGTAGGTATAATTACCTTTGTTAATGAACCGCAAAACTAACTTTGTTTGTAGAGGTTTACTGTTAATATCAAAAAATTCCGTTTGTTGTATGGGAGCCCCCCTTTAATATTTACTTTATTGATATTTAATTATTTATTTTGAAAGGTAATATACAAGTTAATATTCTGTGAAAATTTGAACCGTCTACCTGTTACCGTTTTTAATATTGAGCAAAAAAATACGAAAAAAACACGTTTATTGTATGGGGACCCCCCTTAATATATATATTTTTTTAATTTTTAGTATTTGTTGTTATAGCGGCAACGGAAATACATCATTTGTGAAAATTTCAGCTTTCTAGCTATCACGGTCTATGAGATACAGCCTGGAGACAGACAGACAGACAGCGGAGTCTTAGTAATAGGGTCCCGTTTTTACCCTTTGGGTACGGAACCCTAAAAAAATATATGTTGTACATTACCATGCAAACTACCACCGAAAATTGGTTTGAACGAGATCAAGTAAGTAGTTTTTTTTTAATACGTCATTAATCGTAAATCGCAATTTACCTTTCATTCAATCAACTCAAATATTTAAAAAAAACATTTAATTTAAAACTTACTACAGGTTTGTACGGAACCCTCGGTGCGCGAGTCCGACTCGCACTTGGCCGGTTTTTTGACGTAGACTTAATGACGAATCGAGTTTATATTATGCTATGTCAAACATAAATTTACTAATTTTTATGTTCTTTTTACCTTTGCCTTTTGTTTACCTACTGTCCGAAATAGAACTAAAGGATATTATGAAAATAACCTCAAACACTTTTTTCATATTTTTCAAATAATTGGACATATTAAGTGTACGACACTGTATTGAAATAAAACACCATTAATTTTAGATAGATGTAGCTTATAGCAAAAGCCAAACTATTAAAGTCATATTTTATTATCCATGCATATAATGTAAACTGTCGTAACCAATTGAATTGATATTTATATATATATATATATATAAATTTAATGTATACGTATGTCAAATACGTAGGTTTGTGGACATTTATTGAAGTGATTGAAAGTGTATTAACATTTACGAAGTGATTGCGATGCAGTATTTTTATGTGTCAATACAAGAAGATGCTTGTAATAACATAATTAAAGTTACAATTTGTGTGTATCTTTTTCAATAATTATAACTGACTTTTTTATTATAGTTATATATTTAATATTTTAAGTGTAATTGCATATGTATCATTTTTCCTTAATTCATTATTCATAAGTTGAATCGCTGGCCACTATTTCATAAATTGAAATAGCAGAATTAAAATGTTTAAACCAATTTCACTGTCGTACGCATTTAAAACATGTGCAATATCGAAAAATAACACACGCACTCCTAAATACACCTGCTAGGAATCCATAAAAATAACATAATAATATATGAAACTAACCAGGTTTTGAGAAATCCTCTTCGGCTTTTGGTGATTTGTGTATTTGCTCAGGATATATCACGACACCAAACTTTATAATTCAATGCACATAAGTTTTAACTTTAAGCGGGGCTTGTATCGACCGCGCACGTACGTGCGGCTTGCGTCGCGGCCGCGGACTGGTACTGGGTATTGTTTTTCCAGTATTCCCGCGTTCGCAGTAGGGACGCGTTGACGTATAATTTTTTTCATCAGTGCGTGAACCCTGGTCGATAAATCCACGTGATGCAAGGAGATCGGTATAATATTTTGTGTGCATGCCGCGTGCTTTTCCACGAATGGGTAAATTGTTTAATGTTTAATTACGTGATTGAAGCGATTGCAAATATAACTTCGTGAACACCTGTTATACAACTTGTTGGACTTTTATGGGTTAATGAGCCCGTAGTTTATATTTATGCTGATAAACCGTTACCGTTACATTATTACATATAAGGTAACAGTAAAGTCGAATGCTTGTGTTGATAATGAACACATGGTTAAGCTTTGAAGATATTCGCTTGGGAAATGCTTAATGCCTATAAATTTAAAACATATGGTGCTGTTACATATACTTAGTTACATATAAGTATTATTTAGATTTTGCATCTTGCTTAGACTGTAATTCCAAATTAAATATCACCCATGTAGGGTGGTATTTACTTTTAAAAAATCGAAACATGAGCTGTTAAATATATTATGTATGTTTTCCTTTAGCTTAGACAAGAATTTATATGTTGAATTACTTGTATGATTTCAATGACCTTGCACTGCAACGCAGTTTATTGACCCTTTGCACTAAGATGTAGGTATGAATTCAGTTCAAAACTTAGATTGTAGAATTATACCATACCTACTAGCAGATGCCCGCGACTTCGTCCGCGTGAAATAAGTTTTTAAATTCCCACGGGAACTCCCTGATTTCTTGGGCTAATTTATAGCCTATGACACTCAATAAAGATGTGGCTTTCTATTGGTACCAGAATTTTCAAAATCGGTTTAGTAGATCCAGAGATTACCCCCTACAACCTCACAAACATTATTATACTTTATAATATTAGTATATGTAGATAGGTACTTCAGAGCTACGTAGTATTATATATTTGAGACTAATAATATGCTACGTTCGTGGCATTACAATAGCCAATTAAATTAACCTCAAAGAACCAAAGTCCGCGCCATGATAGCGCCATAATTTGGACCAATCACAGCGCATTATTTCAGACGCGCCCATTTTATTGTGCGCATACAAACGAGTACAAAATTATAAAATATTCACGTTTTGATATTTTTTCTACATTGCTAAGGCGCAATACGCATATGCAATTTTAATCGTATCTTTTTTTTGTACCAAAACTTATGAAATACTTAGAATGAAATTGAATATTATCATAAACTTACACAAATATACACACCAATGACATAAAATATATATGTCACCGTAAGATTGTAAAAACCGTAAGATTGTAATATACCGCTTTTTTTTTCGATAGATTGTAAACATTCGAAAGATTGTGAACCGTTCAATGTTTTAAGTGTCAATTTTTGAAATATTCATTGTATTTACGTTTTCTTGTCTCTTTCTTGTAGGTTAGGTTAGGGTTCGACATAAATAATCAAGTAGTGCCCGGCCTGCTATATCGGGTAAATAAACCTAACAGATTACAATCTACCGAAAAATAATCCGTTATATTGTAATCATTCGACAGTTTACAATTTCGCGAGTTAGATTATAATCTAACGGTTTTTGCAATCTTACGGTGTCATATACATAAATAAATACAAATAAGATTGAAAATTTTAATTGCTTGTTCCTGTATAAAGCATGGGATGGTATAATATTACTTAAAGTAGGTGCCGTATATTTAAAAAGAAAATCCAGACGTGCAAGAAAAAATAATCAGATAACATTCTTGGATCAAATACAATTTTTTATTCAGCCCAGAATCGTCAACGGCCTCGTTCATTGGTAATAATGTACTCTATTTATATATCTAATAGCGGACGCCCGCGACTTCGTTCGCGTTGCTTAAGTTTTTAATTCCCACAGGCACTCCAATTTTCCGGGATAAAATAAATATGTCACTCTCCAGGTCCTCATCTCACCCACCCATAAAAGAAATCACGTCGAACTGTTGCTCTGTTGCGGCGCGATTGAAAGATAGACTCTCTATTTAACGTCCTTGAGGATAAAATTTTCAAACACTGCATTTATTTTAAACCAGAAGTCCAAATACCAACTTTCATGGCTATAACTTGAAAAATGAAGGAGTTTCATAACAACTTTCATCCCCTATTTCACCCCTTTGGGGGTCGAATTTTCAAAAACTGTGAAACACGTATATCTCCATTTTTAGCCCGCAGCTCATATACTAAGTTTTATGGCTATAACTTGAGAAATAAAGGACTTTAACTTTCAACCCTAATTTTTTTTACCCCTTTGGGGGTAGAATTTTGAAAAACTGTGACAGACATATTTCTTTATTTTTGAACGAAAGCCAAAATAGGTACCAAGTTTCGTTGATATAACTTGTAAAATATTTTGAAAAAAGAAAACCTTTTATAACAACTTTCATCCCCTATTTCACCCCTTTGGGGGTTGAATTTTCAAAAACTGTGAAACACGTATTTCTTTATTTTCAACCCACAGGTCATATACCAAGTTTCATGGCTATAACTTGAAAAACGATGGACTTTCATACGAACTTTCAACCCCTATTTTACCCCTTTGGGGCTGGAATTTCGAAAAACCCTTACTTAGTGGATAACTAATCATCACAAAGAATACACTCTCCAAAGTTCATGTCTCTAAGACCAGTGGTTTAGGCTGTGCGTTGATATATAAGTCAGTCAGTCAGTCAGTCAGTCAGTCAGTCAGGACTTAGAATTTTATATAAATAGATTTTTATTAAAACGTAATCTTCAGAAGTTTAAATGGTAGGGCTCTGTAGTGTGGTAGAACACACTACCCAATTTCTGTGGCAAGGTTACCCACCTTGACCCATCTTTATACCAAAGCCGCACACTTCACTCTTTACTTTATGGTATGCAGTATAATCTGTGAGCAGATTATATCTAATCCATAAAAACTAGCAACCCCATTTAGGAGGTACCAACCTCAAACCCTCAGCCTATCTCGCTCACAAGTGGAAAATGATTGGGCTACTGTCTCGCTCCAAACAGAAGGGCCACAACACGGTCAAGGAACGCGGGTGTGATGTGACGTTTCTTCTAGTTCGGCTCTGGGACGCGCGCGCACGCAGCTTACGCGATGTCGCAACGCAAATGGAATACCTGAAGTTTTTCCCCCTAAAATTGGCTGTTTAGTTCAGCCGTGTGTTTTTCCCTTTTTCTCCCTGATCCAATGTGATCAGCTAAACATCCTCCTTTCCGAGGATTCAATCGGATGTAATTCGCATCACCAAAGATGGCGAATTACCCCGGCACAATATTTTTCTCCTTTCCCTCGTTTCTACGAGTTTAATTTAATTTTCTCTCTTTCCTAAAGTCACGCAAAGAAGCTTCCGTTCGACTCTGATTCTAAAATCTAGTTTTAACGTGAACGTATCAGCATCCGATCATCGAGATTAGTTTACTTTGAAAGTTCTTTCCGCCATGTCGAAAGAGCAAATTCACCTAATAGTGGAAAGTTTTCGACATTATATTTCATCGATGTTTAGTTTTAATAAGTGCGTCCCAAGTGTAAACCAGTGAATGAGCGGGAAGTGTTCCCGTCCAGTGCAGAGATTCAGAAAGTTCGTTCAGTGTACCACCAAGGCCTTCCGCCTTTGTTCCTGCATTCCGTCAGGCCAGGCTGGGGCCTGGTTAGCTGCCAGGCGCCATCTCTTCGGCCGGATGGTTCATGGGGTCGCCTGCTATGGCGCCCAGTTGCTCGTCGCGCTGACGAGCGCGACGAGACTCCGTCTCCATGCATATACGTATTCTTCGAACGGACAATACCGCGTAGTAACGTAAGTGTAGCTTTAAGATACTATCTGTATTAGTCTTAAGGACCTCTTTGTGGAACCGCCATTAAACGGTCTATTTTGGTAACCACATTAGTCCTCATTTATGACTAAAACCCCTCCAACTCGTTCGCCGTGATCAGAGAACTTCGTGAGATTCGCACGAACGGTCATGTAACAAAAGTCCGTTGCTCCAACTGGTTGAGACATCTCCGGCAGTCCTGAGCAAGCTGGTAAGTATGTTGCGTTGCGACATCGCGTAAGCTGCGTGCGCGCGCGTCCCAGAGCCGAACTAGAAGAAGCTTCACACCCACGTTCCTTGACCGTGTTGTGGCCCTTCTGTTTGGAGCGAGACAGTAGCCCAATCATCTCCCACGTGTGAGGGAGATAGGCTGAGGGTTTGAGGTTGGTACCTCCTAAATGGGGTTGCTAGTTTTTACGGATTAGATATAATCTGCTCATAGATTATACTGCATACCATAAAGTAAAGAGTGAAGTGGGCGACTTTGGTATAAAGATGGGTCAAGGTGGGTAACCTTGCCACAGAAATTGGGTAGTGTGTTCTACCACACTACAGCTCGCGAGGAGTTTATTTAAAGAATTTCGTAACGCTATGCGAAACTAGAAAATAGTATATATAAATAAATCATACTAGATATTATAAATGCGAAAGTGTGTTTCTTTGTCCTTCAATCACGCCTCGACCGGAGCAAAGGATCGACGTGATTTTTGGCAAGGGTATAGTTGAGGACCTGGAGACTGACATAGGCTACTTTTAATCCCGGAAAATTTAGAAGTTCCCGCGGGAATCAAAAAAATTAATCCACGCGAACGAAGTCGCGTTCATCAGCTAGTAAATGTATAAAACTGCGGAAGACGAAACAGTCGATGGCATTGGACGTTCAACTTGTTTACAACTCGTTCATTATTCTAATTTTTCGACGCAAAGGGAACCGGAATAAAATTAATTTCACATTAGACTATCACAATTGGTACGTAACATATGAGTCTAAACTACATGATGTAATTAAACTCATTTAAGTACCGATTTCAAAATAGCTTGATTGGATAACTAATGAAGTCTGTTGGATTTGGTTGTATGATTCACGTGCTGGCATATCGATCCCGTCCTATTTTTCCGTAGGTTTAGGTGTCGTAACAAATAGGTTTACGTTACATGTACTTACACTAATATGATCCATTTAGTTGATCGAAATAAATTAGGGTTTTTCTAAAAGCCCGAACAAATCTGGGGAAATACAAACTCATGGTTACCCTATTTTTAATTGTATAGATTTTTGGGGCTTGTTGTGCACCCTCTAATGTTTTTGCCCCTTCGTCTTTTGCCCCCCTAGCTGTGCCCCTAGCCCCTAGGTAACTTCTCGAAACGCGTGCTAAAACATTAGGGATTGCCATTTTGTTACAGAGATAGCTTGCAACTCTAAATCTATAACTACGTTTTTTTATAATAAAGTAAATTTAGGTCTAGGACCTAGGGGTCGAGGGACGAATGGCCTAGTTGCGACAACGCGTATCAGTCGATTGCGATTGTTAAGCAACGTTGACCCAAGTCGGTAACTGGATGGGTGACCGAATTGGACGTTCAAATTTGGCCTTTTCGTTTCCTCCGTACCTCGGAGAGCACGTCAAGCCGTCGGTCCCGGACCCCGGTTATTATCACTAACATCTGATCATAATCGTTACTAAGACCAAGAGTTTAATTACTCTTAGTCGAGTCGTATGCGGAAGGACGTGGGAAGTGGAACCCACCGCATTATTATTCCAAGAAAACTCCTACTATTATGTGAATAATGAAAGGTGGTCACGACCCTCAGAATTGAGGAATACGACGCAGAGAGAAAAATTTAGGTCTCTATTTAGGTCGAAAGTTTAAATCACCCTAATGATTGCGAATCTTCGCTTAGCGTTCCGGTGTAGAAACCGAATAGGGGTATTGGTATTAGGTATTATAACTGCTATGCCCCTAACAGGTTAGCCCGCTACCATCTTTGACTGCATTATCACTTACCATCCGGTAAGATCGCAGTCAAGCGCTAACTTGTAGTGTATTAAAAAATTTAAGTTACAGTAAGCTTCATTGCATTAATTGTTTCTTTATTTAAAAGTTGTCTGATGAAGATCACTTTTAGTGCCTTTGCGCACTTGTTATTTATTTTTGCCTGTTCACTTTTTTATTTCTTTTTAATGTTTTGTGTGGCAAAAAAAGTTTTTATTTTTATTTATAGCTAGATGTGTGTTTTAGTGGCTAGATTTTTTGACCAAAAGCAGTTTGATTTAGTAGAAGAAAGAAGAACTCGTACAGTTTGTTCAAAAATATAAGTATCTACTAAATAATGTGTTAAAAAAATATACACAAATCACGTTTATCTCATTAGCGAGCCTTGCGAAATACCTAAATATAGTAAATTCATTTTCACGTTTTTGCACTAAGCCCGAAAACTGATAAAGCAAACGGATGACAATGTTATAAGTCCTACATTGCTGTGTTTGTTACCAATATCACAGCATTAAATATGTATTACTAGCTGATGCCCGCGACTTTTTTTAAGTTAAGTAAGTTTTTTTAATTCCCACGGGGACTCCTTAATTTTCTGGGATAATAATTTAATATAAAAAATACTTTTTAAACAACCGACTTCAAAGTCCCGCGCCAACTTTACAACAACAAGCACACGCTATACAAAGTACTTATTTTATTGTTGATATTTTAAAAACCGCTCGACCGATTTCGATAAAATTTAAATGGGACCACATGGGGAGTATGCTCTTTCAAATAAAAAAAGAATCATCCAAATCAGTCCACCCAGTCAAAAGTTCTGAGGTAACAAACAAAAAAAATACAGTCGAATTGAGAACCTCCTCCTTTTTTTGAAGTCGGTTGAAAAGTAAGCTATGTCATTTTCCAATTCCCCAACTATACCCATGCAAAAAATCACGACGATCCGCTGCTCCGTTGCGGCGTGATTGAAAGACAAACCAACAAACAAACACACTATAATGCTAGAAACGATGCCAATTTTTTGATTTTTTTATTCCACATTTTGACGCGTCGTTATGTTGGCTATGGTCGGCCCATACTAATAGCAAATAAGAGCACTTTCGCATTTTGTGCTGTAATTTGTCGGGGACATTTTTGAAGCGCTAATTGGACATCTAGTATACGTACTAAAATTCTACATCAATGATTCCAGCCATTGAAATAGAATGAGTAACTAAGGTTCTACATCAATGATTCCAGCGGAACTCTTTAATTTTCCGGAAAAAAATGTAACCACCGCCAACATCTATGCCAAATTTTGACAAAATCGATTGATTAGATGGGCTGGGAAAGAGTAGCAGACAGACAGACATACTTTTGCATTTAAAAATAATATAAGTATGGGTTGACGCCCATAGAAACGATAGACCCGGGTACCATGCGAGTTGTAGCACCTAGAGGTATCTCTCTATACCATCTCTCTTCTCTCAGCCTAGTGTACGGGGCTATTAGAAAAGCTCCGTCGATTCACGTGAGGCTTATCTTGCGTGCGAATGGTCACGTGCGCACGTGCGTCCTTCGCGTCGTATTTAAACGGCGCATGCCTTGACGGAAATGACGGACTTTCACAATTCACAACACACCATTTAACTGTTGTTGTTGTTAACAACACTATGTGTGTTTAGCTTAATTTAAGAAAGTGGTATCATGGGCTTTTGGCGATAATATACCACTACAAGCTGATGCCCGCGACTTCGTACGCGTGGAATAAGTTTTTTTGGATTCCCGCGGGAACTCCTCAATTTTCCGGGATAAAAAGTAGCCTATGTCACTCTCCAGGTGCTCAACTATACCCATGCCAAAAATCACGTCGATTCGTAGCTCTGATGCAGCGTGATTGAAGGACAAACCAACAAACAAACTGACTTTCGCATTTATAATATTAGTATGATAACCTGTCGAAATATGCGATTTTCCCGTCACCCGGTGTTTGTCTGAAAATTATTTTCAGAGTCCGATTCCATACTTTGTTAGTGAAATGTTTCTTTTAAATAGGTACATCCCATTTTCTGTTCTTTACCTACTGCAATATGACCCCCGATTGTGTAAGGAAATCGTAAATTTGTAATCGTTTGTCAAACGTATAATTCGACCTATTTAAGCAGTTCATAGATGCCTGCACCTCAATAGCATGTATGAACTCCTTAAACAGTTCAAGTAATACGTTTTAAGCTGTCAAATGGTTACGATTTGCTTAGACAGTTTGGCCCTCTGGTCTGGCCTGGTGGGAAGCGTCTTCTGCCATGGCTAGTTACCCCCCTACCGGCCTACCGGCTAAGACATTCCGGCATACCTTGCCATGTAGAAATAGAAACCGATTAGAGGTGGGGGTTTAATATAACTGCTATACTCATAACAGGTTAGCCCGCTACCATTTTAGACTACATCATCAGTTACTGTTTACCATTAGAGATTGCAGTCAAGGGCTAACTAACTTGTAGTGACGTAATATAGTACGGGACTAATAAACATTGACCCTAAAAAAAATATATAAAGCTGATTTTTGGCACAAGTGTTCCTTGGGGTCTGGGAAGTACCTCTTAAAAATCCCCCCCCCCCCCCCTAGGCCGTGGGCGTTCCCCCCCACCCCCCCCCCCCAAACGTGTCCCCAACCGCAGTTTTGTAATTTTCTCAAAAAATATTAGTGCTAGAAAAATCTTTCTATGGCGAAAATTATCTTCATTAAATTATCTACAAAATAAGATTTTAGTTCATTTCGATAAGACTAATAGTTTCGGAGATATGTTAACCCTTTATGCATGAAAAGAAAATATTTTGCAAAAATAAAAATAATTGCTAGAATCCTATGTTATTTGCAATTTCCACAAAAACTATTAGAGCTGGAAAAAATCCTCGGAAGAATAATTAATTTCACTGAATTACCCACAAAAAAGTCTCATGGTGAATTTAGATAGGACCCATAGTTCGAGAAATATGGCAACCTATATTCCAAGTTTTTTTTTGTTTTTTCAACAACCATGGTTATATTTTTGAATTTTCACAGAAACTACTAGAACTAGGAAAAAAAATATAAGATGCAAAAATGAACTTCATTAAATTATATTCAAAATAGTTTTTACACTAGCGGCACGCTATGATGGCCGGTTTGACGTTTGTCCGCTCATGAAGTTCCGTATTAATTGATAACGACTTTGAAGGAAATAATTGTATTACTTTATTGACGATAGTGATGTGCAGAGATTCATAAATTTTATCGAATGTAGTTTTAGGTTTAGGACTCAAAATTTATTTATTAAATTGATTTCTAAAATGTATACAAGTGTAGAAAAATCAGTTTGCACCATTTAAGGGGTGAATGTACTTGTGAATATGAACAATTTTCACTATGTGGACAAACCTCTGAAATCGCTTTTTTGCGTCTGAATGTAATTCCATCCGTGAATGTGCTCCGTTTATGTTTTTGTGCTTTAATTTATATATGAAAAAGAAACAATAAACTGTCCAATTGATAAACTGTTGTTTTATTTACCTAAATAACTTAAATTCCATTGTCTCCAAAGTAATTTCCAAAAGCCAAATCAATAAAATCAAAATATTGTTTGGCTTTTGGAAATTACTCTGGGGAATTAATTTATAAAAAAATAGGTACCATGAAGAGCGCGATTTGCTTGGCTTTAGGTTCGTCGTATACCGTTAGATGGCGCTTATACAACAATCCTCAGTGTTATCTCTATACCTGTATATTCAATGTACTCTGTGATCGCTGGCTAGCACAACTACTACCTCCGGCAAACTCGCGTCAATGCTCAATGCAAAACAAAGCAGTTTCGAATTGACGTTGCTTCGAAAAGTATAAACTGTCAGTGCAATGCGATTGTGATATAGTTTTGACCTGGCTTTGGATTTCAAATATTGATACTGCATTACTGTTGACCCTTGCTCGTTAATTTGGACTCTGTTCAAGCCCTTTGTTGTGGATTTCGTCGATATGACCGAACGTACGCAGAGAACTGTTCTAAATAGTCAGACACGTGAGTTCGTAATACGCCTTCGTAACTATTTCTATCGTGAAGCTCAAAATGGAGGGCCAATTTTACCTATAACGTCAGTGGTTAAACGCGTAGCTGATGCGCTTAATATTGGACAACGAACTGTTAGACGGATAACTAAAGAAAAATATGGCGAGACTGGCACAGAAGAAAATAAACTTCACACACCAAAAAAGAGAAAACGAGCAAAACCAGTCGTAGGCATCGATAGCTTTGATGCCGATGCTATCCGAAGACATGTTTACGGCTACTATTTACAGAAGGAGTATCCAACAAGAAAAAAGTTGGTGCATTCACTGAAGGAAGCTGGATTATTCTTCGGTGGGGAAAGTTCTTTAACGAAGATTTTGAAGACCATTGGATTTCGATACAAAAAATGATATAGCGATGGCAAGGTATACTTTTTTACGGCAAGTGAAAGAAATCAAAAATTGGCAAAATGTTGTGTTCTTGGATGAAACATGGCTTAATGCTAACCATACTGTAGGCCGTTCTTGGAACGATGACACAGCAGCATCTACTTCCAAAGTTCCTGTAGGAAAAGGATCGCGACTTATAATTTGTCACGCCGGAACCATCAACGGGTTTATCGAAGGTTCTCTCATGGCTTTTGCGTCAAAAACCACTGGAGACTATCATGAAGACATGAATGGAGAAAATTTTACTGAATGGTTTACCTCAATGTTGTGTAGCCTCCCTGAACCATCTATTATAATTATGGACAACGCCCCATACCACTCGATGCAAATTGACAAGCCACCTGCCCAATCCCAAAAGAAAGCTGATATCGTCGCATGGCTTCGTAAAAATGGCGTAGATGCAAACATGAATATGTTAAAAGCGGAATTAGTACGTCTTTTAAAAGAAAACAAACCAACCAAGATCCGATACGTCATTGACGAAATAGCATTAGAACATGGGCACAGAGTTATACGGTTACCGCCTTACCATTGTGAGTATAATGCGATTGAGTTGGTGTGGGCTCAAATTAAGGGATATGCTGCAAGACACAATACAGAACCCCCATTTACCACAAAAAAAATGCTAAAATTATTAGAAGAAGCTTGTGAACATGTGACTAAAGGAGACTGGGAAAAGGTTGTGAATAGAACTGTTAAATTAATAAGGGAAGATTATGAAAGAGATGTGAAAATAGATAATATTATAGAAAACGAACATATAATTATTAATGCAGGTGATGATAGCAGTGACGACAGTGAAAATAGTAGTATGGACGAATCTGATTAATTATGGCCTTTTGTGGCACCTTTTTTGGTATCTTTTGTATTCATATGTTTCTTGTGTGCATATAAAGTATGTATATTCATTTTCATTCAAATATTCAGTTCGTTCAAATAAATTAAATAAACATTTACATTTTTGTTTTATTAAACCTATTTAATCAGGTACAAAAACAAAACTTAATTGTTTTTTGTTCGAGAATAAATTGACATTCCACATCACTATTGTAATGTGTCAAACCGGCCATCATAGCGTGCCGCTAGTTTAGTTTATTTTGATAGAACTAATAGTTTCGGAAATATGGCTGCCTAACTGGAATAAAAAACTAAAACTTTGTAAAATCCGTAAATGTTTATTGTAATTTCAAAAAAAAAAATTAGAGTTAAAAAAAAAGCTGTCAGGACTTAGTACAAAGATTATTAATTTACCTATGAGATAGTGTTTAGTTTATTTTGATAGGACAAATAGTTTTCGAAATATACCTTGCTGTTGTGTAAGAACCGGTGGTAGTCATGTAGACTTAGCATAATAGGTACTACATAATAAATAGAAATTTACCCATAAATGTAACATATTTTTATAACATCCCCTCCTCCCACAACCCCCTTCTCCCCTTCCACAACCCCCCTCCACCTCTCCCACCCTCCATAACCCCTTTCCCTCCATCACCCACAACCCCCTGCTCCCTCCCACAACCCCCTCCCCCCTCCCACAACCCCCCTCCCACAACCCCCCTCCCCCCTCCCACAACCCCCCTCCCACAACCCCCCTCCCCCCATTATTTACGAAGTGTGGTGTTGTTTTGTAGATAGATAGATAAAGATATCATGATTATTACTATTAGTTTATTGTATTATAGCATCGATGATTTTCAATTAAAATGTCATGCACATTTTTGATCGTAATATTTCCGAAAGTATTAGGTCTATGGAAATGAAATAAAAAACATTATGTAGACAATTTTATGAACTTTCATTTTGTTCTTGTGGTTTTTTTCCTAGCTCATATACTTTTTGTGTAAATCACAAGAAAATTAAACAATTTTTCAAAAAAATAAAAAATACGCAAAATAAGCCGGCATATTTCCAAAACTATTTGTCCTATCATAATAATTTAAATGCCATTTGGTAGATTATTTAATGTAGTATATTTTCGCCATAGATGGCTTTTTTCTAGAACTAATATTTTTTGAGAAAATCACAAAAAACTGTGGTTGGGGAGACGTTGGATGGGGGGGGGGGGGAACGCCCGCGGCCTAGGGAGGGGGAATTTTTAAGAGGTACTTCTCAGACCCCAAGGAACACTTGAGCCAAAAATCAGCTTTACATTTTTTATTTTAGGGTTTCCATACAACGCATGCATAAGTAGCCTGAGCTAATAAACACAATCCTATGAAGATTAGTCAAGGCTTACTAGTTATACCTACACATAAAAGGCGAATGGCTGTATAAAAATAAAACTGCAAATCTCCTAATCTACTAAACTTGTTTGAGTTTGTTCAGAGGTTAGATAGCTTATCTTTTTAACTCTCATTAGTTCATTACTCATTAGGTAATTCTTCCTGCTCATTATGAAATTGTGGTTATATATTAAGAAACAGCCAGAGCATACTACCATTGCATAAATCCGTATTGTTTTAATATTGTTGACGTTTGTGTTTTAGAATTATAATCCTTATTTTAGGGACGTCAATGTGCGTGAGATAAAACTGTCACTTTTAAGTAATACTGCTGTAGTAGGTAGTAAGTAAGCGATGGTAGTAACCCCCCTATTTTGCACGGAGATTAGCCATCTGCGTAGGAGATACTATAGTCCACCATCTTCACATGACTGTGTGTGCAAACGAGGTGCACTCTATTTTTATTACAACGCATTTTCTCATAATGTTGCTCTTTCATCGCCGCTTTTACAACTATAAAGTAGGTACCTAGACTTTTTCTAAGCTTGGGCGATAAAAATACCGCACAGCTATAAGCCTACAAGTAGTGCGGTTATTTTACCCTAGTGGCATAGGAAATTGCATCTCTTTATTGTTTTTGTAAAGGTTTTGTAAAATGTCGTAAATGTTACACGCATTGAAAATTAAACTCTTGGCGCTAGATAATAATCTCGTTACGCTCGGGTTTTAAAGTTTGCACCTTGTGTGTAATCTTCATCATGCAGCACTTGTAGCTTACATAGCCCGATGCGATGGGAGTTGGACGGAAATCCGACACGACCGAATAGAGAACAGGAGAGAGCAGGACCCACGGCTTTACGTGCTTTCCGAAGCACGGGGATAAAACACCGCCAAATCCCAACTACAGACTAGTAAGTGTCAGAAAACCCCTTTACTGGCGCGACCCGTAAATAGATCTAAGGAATCAGGACCTCGCCATCCGCGGTCGAGCATGCTAACAGCTAGACCAGAAAGGCGGTCAAGAATGTTGCGAGAGTCCTCTCCGGTCGGCCCGTGAGTGCCAAGGGGGGCATAGGCTTCGAGGCCTGGCCTCCTTACCCGGGTGGGCGCGGGGTATCAATGTCTTTTACAAATTAACCAAACTTTGTTTCTGAATTGATATTGGGCCGGTTTCTGAATTAAGCATTCAAGCAAAAACAGCAAACCCTACACAATATCAATTCAGAAACAATAATTCGTCCTTACGTAGTCTTTGAGACAGACTCAGCACGAAATTCTCAATTCAGAAACCGGCCTTTAGCCGTTAAGTTGGCTAGGGCCTGCCTTGAAGGGTTAATAAAGATGGTTCATGGAGTGTATTTGTTAAACTCAAGTTAGAAGGACATCCAAATAGCGCTTCAATGTTCACACACTATTGCATCATGCTCGTAAAAATTTGGATCGGAGGTCGAATTTATCGGAACATAAAAACTGCGATACAGTAGAATTTGTCGCCGTATTTATTATTTTGTAAACATTCGAGCTCATATGTTGCCCAACGACAGATGCGGCTGAGTGGATAATGTTGTAACGAGGTAAAAAATATCTACTTTGTAATAACTAGCAAGCAAATGAGTAGGTAGTCACCTGATTTTAAGTGATTACTTACTGTTAACGCCAATATTTGCGTTCCGCTACGCCAACAATTCAGCCAAGTTGGTGGGACTAGTATATGAGTGATCTGTGAGTTGGTGATATAATAAAAGTAGACTATTCGGGAACAAATAATGTGTACCGTGCTTAAAAGGAACATAATCTTTGTTGTCTATGGCTCATCCCTTGTTTATGTCACCGTAAGATTGCAAAAACCGTTAGATTGTAATCCAACTAGCAATATTGTAAACTGTCGACGGATTGTGAACCGTTCAATGTTCCGAGTGTCAATTTTTGAAATATTCATTGTATTTACGTTTTCTTGTCTCTTTCTTGTAAGTTAGGTTAGGGTTGACATAAATAATCACGTAGGCACTTAGGTTTTATCGGGTTAATATATCTAACAGATTACAATCTACCGAAAAATAATGCGTTAAATTGTAATCTGTCGACAGTTTACAATATCGCTAGTTAGCTTACAATCCAAAGGCCTTTGCAATCTTACGGTGACATATATAAAACCGAATTTAAAATTTAAAACTGTTACTCCGCTGCAAGCTTTGACTTGATTCGACCTTCTCCACTTACCTGCTAAAATTCGTGCAATCGGGCCCTCACGTGGCTATTTAAATAATAGCCAGTTACTGCCGTCCATGAACATTGCCGTCCCTTGAATAGCCCCATATTGTAGTTTTGAGGGAGCACGGCAAGTCTTGGAGTGGTGACCGCTTAGTGACAAACGCAAAATGCGATGACCTCCAGCCTCACTCTTAATGACTATAATTTAATATAAAAAATTCTTTTTAAACAACCGACTTCAAACTCCCGCGCCAGCTTTACAACAACAAGCACACGCTATACAAAGTACTTATTTTATTGTTGATATTTTAAAAACCGCTCGACCGATTTCGATAAAATTTATATGGGACCACATGGAAAGTATGCCCTTTCAAATAAAAAAAGAATCATCCAAATCGGTCCACCCAGTCAAAAGTTCTGAGGTAACAAACATTTAAAAAAAAAATACAGTCAAATGGAAAAAGGTAGACTATAACGAGGATAATTTTGGTGATTGCTTTTTATTTTAAAACATGGTATAAAAAAGAGTTTCTGGATTTGCCATTGCATACATTTAAAGTCGAGGTTGTTATACTATTGATGATTTTCTCAATGACAAAGTTGCATGGAAGCAACCGGCTACGCATCCAGCAACTCACAAGTCAGTATAATACTTGTTGCGTAACGTAAGTATGCATTGTATATTATTTACAAAGTGTAACCTTATCTGTTATGAAGACAGCAACTGCTGAGTTTCTTGCCGGCTCTTCTCAGTAGAATTTACTTTCTGAACCGGTAGTAGATTCTTGCGACTTATCATAAGTGGCATAAGTTTTCCTACGTGAAATAAATCATTTCGTTTTCATTGTTTACAAGCGTACTGCATACCGTATAACAATGAACGAATATCCCTCAGTCTTGGAGCAAGGCCTCTGTCGTTTAGAATAGATGCCATAGATCACTGATTAAAGTGACCAACCCTTGAGCAACTTGGTGACCTTAACATGTCGCCCTTTACATCGAGCCTGTAAACAATAAATTAGTATTGATTGCACCATATTTATTCCACTAAAGTCAATAAATAATTGGTCTGTATAATTTTTAGGTCAGATACATGCTATATGGTAGATTAAGCGTTCATTACAAGCTTAGAAACGTGCAAGCGTGTGTTTGATGGATTTCCAATGTAACTGCTATTTATTTAATTGATAAAGTCTTTTACGTGTACTGAGAGTTTCGACGACCTCCCTGGCGCAGTGTTGAGCGCTGTTGTCTTAACGTGCGGAGGTCCCGGGTTCGATTCGAACCTCGACAGAGTAAATTTGGGGATTTGTAATTTCTGAATTTATCCTGGTCTGGCCAGGTGGGAGGCTTCGGCAGTGGCTAGTTACCGCCCTATCGGCAAAGCCAAGCGATTTAGCGTTTCGGCACGATGCCGTGTAGAAACCGTTAGGGGTAGGGGTTTAATATAACTGCCATGCCCCTAACTGGTTAGCCCGCTACCATCATCAAGTTTCCTAATTATTGACATTCAACCATCGACAAAAAAAGGCAATACTTCATAGACACAGATATTTTTTACAATAGTGACGTTCCCGTGTAACAGCGTCCCGTTCTAACTTCTAATGTTCATGTTAATCTATAGAATTTTTATTTACGACAGCATAAATTATGATTAATACGAAGAATCTACGCGTGACGGTACGTAGTACGTACAACGTACCGATGAGTAGGTAATATAGAACTTAAGTGTGAATTGATCTCAATTAGGTACATCTCCCTCGACTGATTAACACCAATAACTCTTGACCCATCAGAATGGAAGAACACGATATTATGACATATTTTATACATTGTGTACATCTAGGTGCTCTATATATATGTCATATCGTGCTAGATTCTAGCATATAGTATGACATTCAGTGTCATGCATCTCATAGAGACATAATAGCACTGCTTAGGTACTCTGATGCTCAATTTCGACTAATTTCTAAGGTCCCATACTAAAATAGTGAATAAGGAACCTATGACTATGATGCGAGTGGTCTACATTTTGTGCATACAAGGGCATAAAAGCACTGCTTACACTAATTATAGATACCTATCATGTTCATTTCTACGGTTTCGTACCGTAAAACAGCATTTGTTAAGCCGCGGCTGGTATACTATATTGATGAAAGTTGCATGGAAGAAATTGGCTTCGCATTCGGCAGCCCACAAGTCAGAGTAATTCTTGTTGTTACATTACGTATGTACTGCGAGTATGTATTGTGTATTAGCTAACGTTCTTTTTTCTTTTTAAAAAGAGCAACTGCTGAGTTTCGTGCCGGTTCTTCTCAGTAGAATTTTCTTTCCGAACCGGTGGTAGAGTCATGACATTTCTTAAGTGGCACAAGTTGACCTTCGTGCAATAAATGTACCTAATTGGATTTCAAATTGTAAAAAAGAAACCTTTAATCGAAATAGCTTATGTGTTAATTTTTATGGTTCTATAAATGATAAAAAGGTGGTTGTTCTTACGGTGTGATTAGTCTATCTGTCCGTCCGTCACAATATATGCTTATATATCAGTAACTACTAATGCTATCAACTTTAAATTGTCCTAGTTTGAAATACCACTTGTCCAGTCTAATTGTAAACTTTACAAGAAAAACAAAACTCAATTTATAAATCATCATAAACCTTAACAACAAACTTTTTGCGGTTCCAAATAAAAGGGTTTGTAAGAGAATGATGAGTATAATGACGCATTTTCCGATTAACCTTGTAGAATTGATTGATATAGAATCAAGGAAGCAATCAAGCGCATTCTCTTATAAAACCTCTTTGTCGTCAAAACCTCTTTGTCGTCACGCATTGTCAGAGTCTTTGATTGTAGAGTTTTATGCATGGATTAGGGAATTCTGAAGCTTAATATATTTGACTAGCTGATGCCCGCGACTTCGTCCGCGTGGTTTAAGTTTTTTTGATTCCCGCGGGAACTCCCTAATTTTCCGGGATAAAAAGTCCTATGCCTAACCTAGCCTATGTCACTTTCCAATTCCTCAACTATACCCATGCCAAAAATCACGTCGATCCGTTTCTCCGTTGCGGCGTGATTGAAGGACAAACCAACAAACAAACACACTTTCGCATTTATAATATTATACTAGTATGATTGTAGAGTTTAGGGCATGAATTCCGGAATTCCGAAGCTAATATAATATGTCAGCTTTGCTTTTTAATTTGAATTGAATTTTTAGAAAAGATAAAAGATTGTTAATTTATATGTTAATGAAGGTTTAATTAAACGGATATTTGACTCATTCGATGTATTTCACTCGGCTCGTTCTTTGGCTTGGATGCGCCATGTTGGTATTATTCACATAAATGCGAGTATTTTGACTTTGGTAAAGGAGTCTCCTGCCGGCAGACTCAGCGATTATTGAATAATTTTGTGTTTAGATCGCAATTTGATTTAGAGCTTAGCAGTAGCAACTGCAGCCTGATCAAATGATTAATTTATTGTTTTTCTGATGCTTTGGCCAAATTTTATACTTAACTGTTTACATTAAATCTCTCGTGAAACCGCTACACGTTGTGACCATTCGCTCGTGGAAGTTTTAAAGAGCATATTTTTAAAAGTAATTTTAATTATTTGCCCACTTCTGGAATTATGCTTACATATATAAGATTGTAGAGTTTAGGGCATGAATTTCGCAATTCCGAAGCAAAAATTCCGATGTCCGAATTCCGAATCTTCTTTCATTTGTTGCAAAGCTGTCTTCCTATGAATATTCGAAGACTAGGTGATTCCCGCGCATTTCCCGAAATAATTAGCCTTCCCCGGGATGCAACCTATCTCTATACCAAATTTTATCAAAATCGGTTGAGAAGATGGGCCGTTAAAGCGTAGCAGACATTAAGATATACAGACAGATAGTCACACTTTCGCATTTACTAGTATAATATTAGTATGTAACGAATTATAGCCATTGTTCTGTCTGGTATAGGGAAAAGTTAGCCCAGTTCTTAGTTTCAACGCATTAGTATTTTGAAGATCCAATTAGCTCCTGCCTTATCCGTCATTTGCTGCCGTCACTAGCATATTGCAAATAATATTTCCTTTTCGTACCACTTGCTCAAAAAAGTGACATTCTATGCCACAAAAAGCGAACATAACAATAGTCATTTTTAATCTGTTAAAAACAGGGAAAGAAAATTGTACTGAATTTCATTCATCCTCTAGAGAGAGAGAATGTGATTTAAATTTGGAGTACTTACCGAAATTTATCTGAACTACATCTGTGTTTACACCATTGAGTTTGTATATAAAGCATTAAACATCTTTTTGAAAAAGGAATACGCATTTATTATGCAGTTATGATTATATATTAATTAACTAGCAAACCCGGCGAACTCCGTTTCGCCACCAGATGGCTTTCCCGCTAAAAAGATTTTCCCGCTTTTCTGTTGAAATTTTTCCTGAATTTTCTTTGCTATAAACCTCACGGAGCCCGAGACCTTTCCAACGAATGCAAAACCGTGGAAATCGGTTCGTGCGTTCTGGAGTTATAGCGTCAGGAAGGAAAACCCGACTTATTTTTATATAGTAGATAAAATTACGAAAACCGACGAGGCCGTATGAGCTTGATGCCTTTGCTTTCCCGACAAAAAAATATTAGTCTAGGAATTTGCCGCGTTTTTGTTTTCTTCAAATACATAAACGTTAAGTTTATTTTAATTTATTTTTATAAATAAGTTAATGTTCTAAAAATACGTTACGATGTTAAATGAAAGCGACAGTGACAGTGAATTGTCGGATTCCATCAGTGCAAATGCTGCCGCAATTATAAATAATTTGCTTCCAACAAAATCCAAGGAAAATTATTTAAAAACTTATGAACTCTCTCTATCAATAATTGGACCAATGTTTCGAATGTTAACTTTTACTTTTAATTGTCATTATTTTTAATAAATGCTTATCTCATATTATTATTGTGTTAATTTTTTCGCAAATGGTACGAAAAGTAGAGTATTTTCCTCGGTGATAAAGCTGTCTTAGTCTTGGGTGAACTTAAATCCCTCGCTACACTCAGGACTCGTCTTAAATCCCTCGCTTCGCTCGTGATTTAAGTTTTTAACACCCTCGCTACGCTCGGGAGTAAACCTCGAGTCCTTCGTTACGCTCGCGATTTAAATCGTCACCCGCGACAGAAGACACTGCTTTATCCCCTTGGTTAATAATCTACTATTTTAGCATAAGCCGAGGAAACGGAAAAAACTGGCTGACTGACATAATAATTATCAATTCTATTTATTTATTTTGCCAAATTAACTGGATAATTCGTTCTAAAGGTTTTGCAAGTAGGCTGTCTTAATGATATAGAATAAATAGATCATAGTCTTCTAAAGACAGAATTTTTATTTAACAAAATATTCACGTACGCGGAAAAGCAGGTAAAAAATCTCAGGATTGAAGATTCTTTTCTTTCGCTTGTCGCCAAGAGCTAAGTTTCCCAATTCTTAGAAACATTTCTAGGTAGGTATATCAGATGATAATCTCATAACATAAGTCATAGCGATCCTAAGTGCACAATTACATGATTACATCTTCACGCGCTGTGCTTAGGGCTCTCACTTGTCATAATATGGTATCCAAATGTAGGACGTTCCCCCGTTTCCATAAAGTGTCCCCACAATTACGTAACTTACATAATAAATATAATACTTAATTACTTTAATAGAACGTACTTATACTTCCTATGTTATTAAATATTTAATTTAACAAATTTTGATGCAAGTAACATAAAAATTTGTACGTCAGGGATACCTGATTGGATATGCTGCTGCTTTTCATAATGTAACCATCATTGTAACACGTAGGTATTCAGATAAATAGATGGTAGATTCATTTGACTATTTTTGAATAAATTCATTCTATTATAGAATAGAATGAATTTATTTGTCTGAATATGTGTACATTTATTAGAAAGAATAAGTTGTCTTTCTAATGAATGTTACTCTAATTTTCAAAAGCCACGCTTAGTACGTACCTACGATACTAGGTACTTAAATAGAGTTTTGAAGGTTGAACTAACAAAAACGTGAATTTGTGAAGATTTTCATCAATAACTATTAAAAATTGTAAATCTGTGACAGGCAGTGTGATCTAAAGTATTAAGTAGCAATTCAAAAAAATTGGTAGCCATTATTAATTTACCTAACGTCACTTTAATTTTGGTGCGCCCTCCTCCTGAAATCTTCATAATATTTCCTCGAAGTAGCACTAATCTGAGTTCCTATTACAGTTTTGCAACTGATAAACCTTAAGTTGGGTGAGATATACAGGAACGTAGTTCTAGGCTCTAGCCTAAACGAAATCAGAACTGATATTGTAAGGCAGCGGTACCCAAACGTTTTTGACGACTGAACGCTTTTGGAATACGAAATATTGGGCGGAGGCTTAAAATAATCGGTGGCAACCCTAGTTGGGTGAGATGTAGGAACGCAGTTTTATCGTAAGCGAAATCCGAACCGATACTGTAAGGGATACATGTATTGTGCGCGCGTTGCATCGAAGCGCTAATTACGGTGGACAATGAGTTATGTTTATTAAACTATCCAAGCGCGGCGGTTATCCAAGACGTGGCAACACCCAGTGACGAATGTCACGTTTACTTTGTCAGGTTTTGAAGAAAACTAGGTTTTATGTAATGTACAGAAAATTACGCGCCGAGTTGAAAATTTTCCTCCTTTTTGGAAGTTGCTTATAAATATGACAGTTTATGTTCAGGGGCCATACTGCCGTGCCATTGCCTGAAACTTTATGGTTTCATTATTGTTGACTTTCGCGTTTTAGAATTAAAATCTTTTTTTTGGAATGTCAACGTACGATACATCAAACTGTCATCTTGAGTAATTTTGCTTAAGTATTGCTTTAAAGTTTAAGCGTTGGCAGTTCTATGACCTCAGCTCAGTCCATAGAAGGTCCAGAACAGTGGAGTACAAGATTAAGTATTACGTCCACCCTGGGGTACGGGTGAGCCCTCTAGTCTTACAAGAAAGAGGAATTGAAAACTATCGAACATTCCCATCAGGGGCAATTTGAAAATGTATGATTCCTAAATTGCCTTTGATGTGGTCTGATAATTTTATGGAGAAGTCTAATGAAACATGAAACACAAATACAGGTTTCCTCACGATGTTTTCTTGCAATGTTAAAGCACGTGTTATTTAAGTGTTAACACTTCATTGACAGATGTGCGTGAACATGTCACAATCCCTGAAACCCCGGAAGAGTCGAATAATTTAATAATTGCCCCCCGAAGATGAGTCCTAGAAGTCTAATAATTGCCCCTGACATCCCCGAAGATTATAATTATTATTCTTGTTGCAGAGGCCAATCGGATGTGGGCGAGCGCCTCATTCGTCGGCGTGCTCTTCATCATCGGCCTGCCGCTGTGGTGGAAAACTACGGAAGTGTACAGGTGAATGGGTGATCCATATCCGTTTTATCTATAGTCTGTGGCAGTTCTAATTTATCTTAAAATAATAGGGATGATGATAGCTCAATGAAATCAGCAACTCTTTATCAAACTTAAAAACGCGCTTCTATTTATTATGCAAGTTTGTTCAAAATACATAATTGTGACTTGTGATGTCATCAAATTTCAACGCATTCTGTTTTTTCTCTTTAATCTATAGTTTTAAAACCGAGAATATTATTTTAGGTCTTATGGAAGACCCTCTAAGAAATAATTTATTTTTGGACATATAAGCATCATATCTAATAATATATGCTATCGCAAATCTGGGCGTCCACATACGTCAAGGTCTGCATCCGTCACTTCAAAACATTGCCGGCTCACTAACTGAGCACGACTCTCTTCTCAAAATGAGAAGGATTTGGCCATTGTCCATCACGCTGGCAAAATGCAGGATTGGCAGGCTTCACACACCTTTCAAAGCATTATGAAGAACCCTCAGGCATGCGGTTTCCTCACGATGTTCTCACCGTTTAAAGCAACTGATATATAGGTAGTTATTTAATTTCTTAAAACGCACATAACTTTGAAAGGTTATAGGTTAGTGCCCAGGGATCGAAGTCCCGATCATCCTCATAGGAGGCCGGATATCTATACCACTAGGCTATCAACGCTTCGATCTATAAAGGTTCTAATTGAGCTTTTTGCTATCTCAAACCTGGGCGGTCGGAAACGTCAAGGTCTGAGTCCGCACCTACTTGCTACTTAGCCAAAATTAGGCGGACATGTAGGAAGCGATTTGCTTCCTAGTTTCTATTCGAATCGCTAGTAATGCCCTTCTGGCTTTAGTTTTTCCCCTTTACTTTTTATATACGGTATGTCCTCCAAACATAGACTGAATATGCGAAAAAAATTGTTAATAACTTTTGCAAGCGGCTCTTGAATTTTTTTTTCGAAAATCATCTACACGATATTCCGAATCGAATGACACCTCGTTCATATTTTTTGGAGGCGGAGTACAAAAATTGACCCATAAAGCACTTGTTGAATAGACTACTTAAGCCAATTCTAAGGGGCAGAATAAGGCCAATGTCAAGAACTCTACATATGATGATATGAAATATATATATATATATATTATCACAAATTAATTAGTATATAGCGCAGATATTTATTAAACAAGTGTTATTTCTGGTCTTATCAGCAGTCATAACTATGCACAGTCATAAGGTCCCCCACGTGAGGCGCGATAGTGACCTCTCACTGATAATGGGCTGTGACAGAATTGGAGGCACGCAGGATTATCAATTATCATTCTCCGTCGGATGTTTCGAGCTTTATTATAAATTGCTAGGGTTGTCACCTTGTCTTTTTAGGGTTCCGTACCAAAATGGTAAAATGGAACCCTTATGGTGCGACTTTCTCCGTCTGTCTGTCCGTCCGTCACACTCGATTATTTCAGTAACTACCGAAGCTATCGACATGAAATTTGGAATTGTTGTGTATATTAGTGGCCCAAAGACACTGGAATTAAAAAAAATTGGAAATTATTTTTGTTCTTATTTAAAAGGGGGGGAAAATCTGAGGGTTGAAATTTAAAAGTGAGATAACTGTACTGTGTGGGGTATCATATGAAAGGGTTTACTTTGTACATTCTAAAACAGATTTTCAATTATTTTTAGTTATGATAGTTTTTGATTTATCGGGGAAAATGTCTAAAAAAATACCGTTCCCCCCCCCCTTATCTCCGGAGTTTACCAATCGAAAAATTTGAAATAATTATGGTCAATAGGAATTGACGTATATTTTACAGGAAAACTATTGCCAATGCTCTAACTAGCATAGTTTTTTTGATATTAACAATAAACCTCTACAAACAAAGTTAGTCTTGCGGTTCATTAACAAAGGTAATTATATTTTATTAATAATGGTACGGAACCCTTCGTGCGCGAGTCCGACTCGCACTTGCCCGGTTTTTTTTTTATTCAACTACAAGTTTGCCATTACTGCGATCTCACCTAGTATTAAATAATGGTTGCTAAGATTTTAGGGGGCTTACCTGTTAGGGGTACGGGTATGGTAGTAACGTGAAACCCGTACCCCTAATCGGCACGTAGTAAACGATAGGATGGTAACTAGCGATGGTCCAGTCCTCCCACCATACATTTCCTTTCTGGGCCTGGTGGTATCAATCACGGATTTCCCCACGAAATCGACACTCATATTGTACCCTCTGACAACTTCCCTGGCGCAGAGGTGATCGCTCGGTCCCGCGGTTCCATTTGGGAATTTATAATTTCTAAATTTTCTCTTGTCTGGTCTGATGCGAGGCTTCGGCCGTGGCTAGTTACCACCCGACCGCGAAAAACGTAACGCCAAGCGATTTATCATTCCGGTACGATGCCTTGTAGAAACAGATAGGGGTATGGGTCTGAACCCGTGGTAGAGACAAAACATGAAGTAAAATAAGAGACACCTGAATGGCCTATAAATTGAGTTTTATAACTGACGTACCCCTTACAAGTTATCCCGCTACCATAATAGACTGCATCATCACGTACCATCAGGTGAGATCGCAGTCAAGGGTTAACTTGTAATAATGACTGCTCGTTTGCTTGCTATGTACATATTTAGAAAAACCCGTGTGCCACCTCCCTCCAATAACAGATTTTCCGATAAAATTGATGTAGGTAGACTTTTAGTCTCTGGTTTGCTGTCAACCCTACTGGTGATGCTGCGTGTCCTTCATAACGGCTCGTCGGTCAAAGATAAAGAGAGCGGGTATGAATGGGTATCATCTAGTTCGAGCTCGTACTGATAGTTTATATTTATTTTACGCTCTAAAAATATATCAAATCTTGAAATAAACGATGCGTCATGCGATCAATTCCCTACAATATAAGTTGTATGTGTGTGCAACTTTTATTTTACTTTATTGCGAGATAGGCTTACGCTTGACGACAATCATGTTTAGTGCAAAGCAATGATGAGGTCTAGGTTGGAACGCGCTTTCCTAAAAGATATCTATTCACTCTTGCCTTGAAAGTACCCAAGTTATACGTGGCAGGAAACACGTGCGCTAGGAGGGTGTTCCACACTCTAGTGGTTCGTAAAACGCTTCAAACTTGGTTTCTGTGCTGGAGCCTTATGTTTAAGGTTTTGAAAAAAAAGATTCCGGTAAGTTTATTATGGTTGCTTTCCTGCTCTTCTTCATAGAATCCACTTCTCAGTACAATACCCTATGTCATTCTCCGTGATACAACTTATCTGTGTACAAAATTTTATCCAAATTAGTTCAAAAGATGGGCTGTTAAAGCGTAAAAGACAACAGACAGACCGCGCTGATGCCCGCGATTTCGCCCGCGTGAATTGAGGTTTTTTGGCTCCCGCGGAAACTCTTTAATTTTCCGGGATAAAAAGTAGCCTATGTGTTATTCCAGACTATAATCTATCTCTATGCATCCGTACATCCATCCAAACTCTCGCATTTATAATATTTATTTAATAGTAGGTATAGAAAGAAGTATGGATATTCTTTCCAGGGTCGCGTTGCCATACGCCGAGATCAACGCGTTCGAGACGGAGTCGCACTACATCACTACAGACCTAATAGTGCTGGCAAATGACGACCAGACCGCCACCAACATCGCAGAACTACTGGAGAAGGAGTTTGAAAAATATGGTAAAACAAATATTCCAATACAAACTTTTAAAAGTGCGTAGGGGTTGAATTTTCAAAAATTCTTTCTTAACAAATGTCTACGTCATTGTAGCTATTATATCTGCATGCCAAATTTCAGCCCGATTGGTCCAGTGGTTCGAGCTGTGCGTTAATAGATCAGTCAGTCAGTCACCTTTTCCTTTAATATATTTATAAAAGATAAGAAGTCTGCGATTGATCCTGATCTTTACAACATACACTACTATACATTCAAAGTACCCCGAAATACAAAACATAGGGGGGATTTAGTGTACCTTACCCTAGGTAGGCTCTCTAGGCACTCATTCATTCACTGACTGACTTTTATCAACGCCATAGCAAAATCTTTGTATCTAGAATGCCGAAAATTAGCAAGCCGTGTTTTTTGAAATTCCCACTCAAAATAAGGCTAAAAATGAAGTTCTTTAAATATTCAAATTCAAATGATTTTTTATTCAAATAAACTTTTACAAGTACTTTTGAATCGTCGAGTTTATCTACCACTGGTTGGGAATAACATTCTTACCAAGAAGAACCAGCAAGAAACTCGGCGGTTGCTCTTTTGAAAAAAAAAAAATTATAATAAAGTATGTAAAGGTTTAAAACATTTTAATTATTTCAGATGTGATAAAACTCAACATAAGGAAGCAAATACTCCCGGAAGACCTGAAGCAAACCCTGGACGCGGTAGCAGATGAGCACGAGGCTTTAGAGGAAGTCGGAGCAGTCTTCGATACCAAGCTTCATAACACCTTCTACGTGGTGCAGAGGAAACCACTGTTCCAGGATGTCTGGATTGGAGGAGGCAGGGTTGCGTTCTTCAGGGATTCCAAAGGTAATACAATAGTTTTTTAGACCGAATTTCGGTCGGCCTATCTCCAGAGAGATTATAGCCATCTGAGCGGTAGATATTATAGGGCACAAGTTTCTGCATGCACAGGTGCACTTTTCCTTGACTCTAGCCTTATGAGACGGAAGATCCGACATGACCGGAGAGAGATCAGGCGCAGGACCGACGGCTTAACGTGATCTCCGAGGCACGGGGGTGAAACACCGCCAACTTCCTAACTCCGGTCTATAGTGCTGAGAATTTACTGCCACAAAAATCCAATACTTTGTTATGGCCGGACCCGGGACTCGAAACCGGGACCTCGTCGGCCGCACTCGAACATAGTAACCACTAGACAGTGTCTAGTAGACACTCGAGGCAGTCTACTACCTTCCTTTTAATACTAGTGAGCCGACAATAAGTTGACGTGTTGGTGATGACAATGTATTTTCATACAGCTGCCGCAACCCTCGTCCAATCTCTCAAGAGCTGGATATACGAGCCGGCAGTGTTACACGGCGCTAGGTCAGAGACGGCGGACGCGGCGCGCCAGGTTCGATTCCCGAGCGGGGAAGGCTTCCACGTGGTGTTGTCTGTGGTGCATCCCAAACCGCAGGATATGAAGGTGGACTTCACTGCCGGGGAGGCGGTTGAAGGTAAGCTAAAGTAAAAAAATCAAATGTTCAATGTTCAATAATAGTCAATAGACAATAGTCAATATTATCATTTATTCAGTCTATGTACACTGTAGTTGACGTTAAAAATTACTTTAAAAAACATGATGGTGATATTCGGTTACGGTATCTTAAAACTAAAGCTACGAGGGTTCCAAACGCGCCCTCTTCTTTCTTACTTATCTTATCTTCTACTATCTTATCTTACTAATACTAATATTAATAAATGCGAAAGTTTGCATGGATGTATGGATGTTTGTTACTCAATCACGCCCCAACGTCTGAACGGATCTGGATGAAAGGGCAATGGCGAAATTAGTACAGATAACATTTTGATTGTACACAAGTAAGGTAAAGACGAAAGGAATTTGCTTATTTTTTATATTTTATCAAGTTTTCACCTTAATTAATTGAACCTAGGTAAAAGAATAAAATATTTGGGGAATCTTTTTTGATTAATTAGTTCCCGTTTCTCAGTTAAGTGTTACCATTTTATGTATAATCTACCATAACCATAGAACCACATACCACATATAAATGTGGTCTGTGTTTATATGGCTAACTACACGGCGACAAAGTCGCGATCATCTGGTACAATATAAATCGTGGTTTTTCTAAAGACTACACTCAGAATAAAAAGTAAAAAGCTGTAAACATAGATCTCCGATCATCCTTCTTCTTCTTCTTCATAGTTTGATTTTTGGCTTTTATTTATGCCAGGACAGCACAATTTACTTCGCCAATGACACGTTGCTTGGAGAAAACACAAAGGAGGTTGACCGGTTGCTTCTTGATGCAAGTTCTGGATTATTCCAGTCTGTTTTGTGATGCAATAGAAGGGGAGATGTTAGTAATTATACCTACAACAACACAATAAGAATTTTACTTACATAAACTATAACACATAAGTACTTAAAATAAATTAATATATGTATTTACAATTTTATTTTGTTAGATTTTATATATTTACACAAATATTTTACATAAGGAGTAAACACCAACATTAAGAGACATTCAACGCTTAAGGGACGGGGGATGTTAGGAGGAAGAACATCATACAATTTATTTAGAAGTTTGGGACAAGAGAAGAGGATATGAGAGGATGTACCTTCATCTAAGCCGCATTCGCACATAGAGTGATCTTTAATTCTTAATTTAGCCAGGTGAACTGGGGTGCAAGCATGACCAATACGGAGCCGAGTGATAGTTGAAGCAACCCAGCGAACCATATTTTGATGAAAAAAGAACCAGGGTCTTCGGGGAATATCAGGTTGCACAGATGAATAGTATTTACCTTTAATCGATTTTGATGCAATCCACAAGGTATTCCAAGAATCTGTAAGGTCGGTTTTAGCAAGAGCACGCAGATCCTGAGGTTGGTTTTTAAAGTGGGTAAGAGAACCCGTCTCAGTAGCAAGTTTTGCAAAGGCATCAGCATTCTCATTACCTTTTATACCACTGTGACCTGGGATCCAAGCCAGTGTAACAAATAGGCCTTTTAGATGACAGGAGTGTAGGGTTTGTTTGATTTGGAAAATGGTGGAAATAACTGCTTTGCTTTTGAAGGGATTTCCTTTAAGTGCTTGGATACAACTTAAGGAGTCTGTCAGTATAAGTGATTGTTTTATATTATGGGACTCTATAAAAAGGATGGCTTCTAAAATGGCTATAGACTCTCCTGTAAATACTGATGTTTCAGGTGGGCACTTATATTGGAGGGTTATTTTATATTTGGGAATCCAGCAAGCAGCACCAACGCAGCCATTATTGGATAGTTTGGAGGCATCTGTAAACACAGTTAAACAATCGGTCCAGTTGCTTTGAAGTATTTCATTAAATTTAGAATCTGGTTCTATTGTGTCTTTATGGAGATCTAGGTTAGCAATCTGAGGTTCATGTGTCAATCCTGCAAAAGGGGTGGAGAACAAAGGAAGCTTGGGAGAAGAGTAGAGTGGATGAGGTAGTTGTGTATATTTAAGAAAACTTTTTAAAAGACACGGGTGGGTATGATTTGAGTTTAATACTGTGGATAGCTTTTGGAGTCTGTCAAGTAAAGTATGAGAAGAGAATTGCAAAACTTTACAGATAAAACGATCACTGAGATATTGAGCCCGTAGGAGAATAGGAGGGTCAACACATTCAACTTGCAATACATTGGTGGGGGATGATTTCATGGTACCAAGGATTATCCTTAGGCATTTATATTGTATTTTATTTAGTTTCTCCGAAGCTGACTTATTCATAGGGTCTAAAATAAATAAACCGTAATCCATATGACTACGGACTATGGCATTGTATAACAACTGAAGAAAGCAACAAACATTTATAAGAGTTGTCTGTGTTAAAGTAGATATTATGTAAATATTATCTGTGGTAATTTTGACAGGCAATACGTATCTGTGGTTTTGTCTCTATATTTAAAAATAAGATTGCTTCCGGTCTTCTTGGTAAAAAGATGTCTGAATATAATTATACGTGTTCTCAATTAAAATAAAGTATTTTTATTTTCCATAATAGCCAACCACCTAAATAATTCAAGAGGTTATGGGTGCCCAGTGTACGCTCATCCTCTATTGAAAATAAAGTTGCCTATTATCGGAAAATATATGGTGTGGTAAAGCATCAAATAAGAGACACGTGGCGCGTGGTCAAGCGTGCTCAAAATCATCTCAAAATGGAAGTAATCAACATGAACGCTATAAACGAGATAAAACTTCGTGACCCAGCAGAATGGGCGGCGTGGAAGTTCCGAGTCAAGGTTCTACTTAGGGCGGCAGGTGTCTTAGGCATCGTGGACGGTTCCAGTCCGACTCCGAGGCCGGAAGAGGCCAAAGAAGAGTTTGCAGCGTGGGCAGACAGCGATGCAAAGGCGCAAAACATTATTGTTGGCAGGTTAGCAGAAAAAACAATATCTCAAGAACTTAGTTGTACAAACTGTGTTTGAACAAAAAGGGAATCTTTCAGTCCATATTGCCCAAGAAAAGTTCTATAATTTAAAATTCACTGAAAAAGACACAGTAGCAAACTTTTTGGGGCGTTTCGAGGAGACCTTAGCTACCTTAGAGTCACTAGGTGTTAAGATCCCATCCAGCATGGCAGTCACGAAAATTACATCATCACTGCCAGCACCTTACAAGCACTTTGTCTCTGCCTGGGAGTCCGTTCCTGTGGATACACAAACGTATGAAGAATTATCCTCTAGGCTGTTGGTAGAGGAGATGCGGATGAAGGATAGTACAAGTTTGTCCTCGGAGGCTTTTAAAGCAGTAAAGAAAGGAAGAAAGTGTTTTAAGTGTGGTGCTGAAGGTCATTATAAAAGTGAGTGTGTTAAAGGTCAATCTACATATAAGAAAAATAAGTTCTGTAATTATTGTAAACGGTCAAATCATAATATAAGTGAATGTTGGTTTAAAAATAAGTCTAAACATTCCAAAGTAGCATCCCATGAAATCGAAAAAGGAAATAATGCATTTCATGTAAGTATGTCCCCAGCCTTGAATGCACAATGTCAAAGTAGGGATTTGTGGATCATGGATAGTGGCGCTTCAGAGCATATGTGCCATAATATTAAAAGTTTTACGAATTATGAAAGTTTCTCATTGCCTAAACAAATAATAATAGGAGACGGTACAGTCATTCATGCAATAGGTAAAGGTGATATATATTTAGAGGCATATAATGGTTCTGAATGGATAGAAACAAGCTTAAATGGTGCTTTATATGTGCCAGATATGAAGTTAAATTTATTCTCTGTCAGCTCGGCTACAGATAGGGGTTATGTGTTAGAAATGAATAAAGACAATTGTATTTTCAGGAAAAATAATAAACATAAAACAAGTGCAATAGCTTATAGGAAAGATAAGTTATATATAATGGAATTTAGATATAAGAATAGTGATATCGCATGTGTAGGTAAAGTGAGCGATAATTTGTTAGAGTGGCATGGTAAAATGGGCCACCAAGACATTGAACAGGTTAAAAATATCCTAAAAAGATGCAATATTAAGGTATCACCTAGTAGTGAGGAGTCTACGTGTGAAGATTGCTTAAAAGGTAAGTTACATAAACAACCATTTCCCTTGAGTGAGGTCAGAGGTCAACAATCTGGAGAAATCTTACATATGGATTTGTGCGGACCCATGGAAGTTAGTTCATTAGGTGGTGCACATTACTATCTGTTGATTAAGGATGATTACTCTCGTTTTAGGACAGTTTATTTCTTAGTTAATAAATCAGAAACTGCAAATTATGTCCAAAAATTTCTAAAATATACAACAAATAACTTAGGTCATAAAGTAAAAATAATTAGATCCGACAATGGTAAAGAGTTTGTCAACTTAAAGATGCAATCCATTTTGGATAGTATGGGAATTATACATCAAACAAGTTGTGCCTATACTCCAGAACAAAACGGATGTGCGGAGAGAGAAATTAGGACAGTAACAGAGGCTGCTAGAACTATGTTGCTAAGCTCAAATTTAGACAAAAGTTTGTGGGCTGAGGCTGTAAATACAGCTGTCTATGTCTTGAATAGAACTAGTAAGAGTAGGGTCAAAGAAATAACACCATATGAATTATGGTTAAATAAAGGTGTTTTTGACATAAACCAATTAAAAGTATTTGGTTCAAAGGTTTCAGTTCATGTTCCAGACCAAAAGCGTCTCAAATGGGATTCAAAATCTGAAGTTGGTTATTTTGTAGGTTATGGTGAAAACACCAAGGGTTATAGGATTTACTTTCCAAATAAAAATGATATTTTAATTAAAAGAGAGGTTGTATTTATTAAACAAACTGGAAAATACTTGTCAAAAGAACATAGTATGTCAGAAGAAAACGAATGGCCCGTAGAGTATCTAGAAGAAGATAATGAAACAAGGCAAGATGATGAATTTCACAGCTTTTATGAAGAGGATACGACGACCATGCATGATTTAACTATTGAACAACAAGAAAATCAAGATGATATAATATTACAGAGGGAAGCAGAATGTTCTCTAAATGATCAAGAGTATTTGGACGAATCAGGATGTTCTCAAAGTTCAAGTGGTCCAGAAATAGAAGAAAATATCCAGAAGGAACAAGAAGTTAGTAGGCCATCAAGGAAGAAGGTTAAGCCACAGTGGCTTGATGAATATGAAACAGGTCTTGTGTCATTATATAATGAACCATCAACATATGAAGAGGCTATGACAAGGGATGATAAAGATAAATGGAAAGAAGCAATTCAGAGAGAAATGGACACATTAAAAGTGAATAATACTTTTACAGTGGTGAGTGAAATGCCTAAGGGTCTAAACGTGATATCTACCAAATGGGTTTTCAAAATTAAGGATACTGATGAAGGGAAATTGTATAAAGCTAGGCTAGTTGCCCGTGGATTTGAACAAAAAGATGGTATTTCAAATGTGTATTCACCCGTTGCCAAGTTAGGAACATTTAGGATTTTTATGGCCATCGCAAACAAGTTAAAACAATCGGTATATCAGATGGATGTAGTAGGTGCGTTTCTACATGGTGATATAAAGGAAACAGTGTATATTAAATTACATACAGGAGAGATATGCAAACTTAACAAATCTCTGTATGGCTTAAAGAAAGCTCCAAAATATTGGAATGAAAAGTTTGACAGCTTTATTACAAAACAGAGTTTTTTAAGGTCTAAAAATGATTCATGTTTATACTCTAGAAAGATAAAAGGTAAATTTATGTATGTGTTACTGTATGTGGATGATATTCTATATTTTGGATCAGATCAGCAGGAATTACAAAGTTTTAAGGATCAATTATGCCAAACCTTTAAGATGAAAGATTTAGGATTGGCATCTAATTACTTAGGTATAAATATTAAACAGGAAGGTGGTATAACTACTCTTAACCAAGAAAAATATTTACTCACTATATTAAAAAGATACCAAATGTTAAATTGCAATCCTGTTTCTACCCCAATAGATCAAAACTTTAATTTTCAAATATTGCAAAGAGAACGGTCTGAAAGTAGTGAAATTGAAACAAAATGTAGATAAATAATAGGTTCTTTATTATATGCAGCTTGCGGTACAAGACCAGACATATGTGTCGCAGTGAGTTTCTTGAGTAGGTTTCAACATTGCGCCAGCCAGTTGTTATATAAGTGTCTGAAAAGAATATTAAGGTATATTAAAGGTACATTGCAACTTTCTCTAACTTACAACTGTAACAATACATTAGTAGAAGGTTATGTTGATGCAGACTGGGCTGGTGACATACAAGATAGGAAATCTACATCAGGTTATATATTTAAACTATTTGGATGTGTAATTTTGTGGAATAGCAAGAAACAATTGTGTATAAGTCTCTCTTCAACAGAATCTGAGTATATTGCATTGAGTTTATGTATTACTGAAGCGAACTGGTTAAAGAATCTGTTGAATGAGTGTTGGAGCGTCTAAGGGGCGCTTAAAAAGACGTGGGCCCTGATTGGTCCACGTATCAAAATTGTCAATTTCAAATCGGTCCGCCATCTTGATGATTCGCCTGTCTTTCGAAATTAAAAATATTAGCCGGTCTTTCGCAATTCTTAATGTAACTCGCAATTCGCAATTTTTGTAAATTATTTTTAATCGCATAATAAAAGTACAAAAGTATCTAGCTTTTCATTAAATCGAAGCGCAAACATAACTTCGTGGTCCTTCGAGCCAAATATACGCACGGAACACGGCGACCTGTGGAATACATCCATCCGAATATCACGACGAATACAAGGGCGCGAAGTGGTTTGGATCTGGAAGACTACCGACTCCGAGACGCGCAAGGTAGGTACGGTCAACCTATCCACGAATCACCCACCCTTATCTCGCTTGATTAATACTGTGCTGTGATTAAAAACGCATAACGTAATTTTGCAATCCCACGATACAAAATGGCGAGTCGCGATAAATCCCCGCAACTAGGGCTAAGTGACGATAAATTAGAGTTATTAGTACGCGAACTCACCAAAAAACGCGGCACCCTCAAAGGCCGACTAACGAAATTCGGCACTTACATAAATAATTTCGATATAAAAGTAGCATCAGCACAAAATAAAATAGATTTGAAGCTACGCATTGAGGGTGTCACGAATCTATATCGCGAATTTAACACCATTCAGGCAAGGATCGAAGAATGTGTCAGCGAAGCTGATCTCGACGATCAGTTGACGCAAAGGGAGCAGTTTGAGGACTGTTACTACAGTACCTTGTCGCAGGCAGAGTTATTATTAAAAAGCAGTGGTAGCAGCAGTAGTAAGGTCTCATCTTGTTCAAATACATGCGCAAGTAGTCAGTTACGCTCTGTAAAACTACCTACCATAACATTGCCATCTTTCGATGGAGCATACGAGCACTGGCTGGAATTTCGGGATACATTTCAATCACTGGTGCACGATTCAGACGAAATAACCAGTATCCAGAAATTCCACTACCTAAAATCTTCGCTTAAGGGTAGTGCCGAGCTAGTCATCGACGCATTAGAGTTCACATCTGATAATTATACTGTCGCGTGGGACCTTTTACTCAATCGCTATAATAACAGCAGATTATTAGTGCATAATCACGTAAAAACTATATTTAACATTCAACCGCTGAGTAAGGAGTCCCCTGCTTCAATTCGAACATTAAGTGACATTATTCTTAAGAATTTACGCGCATTAAAGATCCTAGGGGAACCTGTAGACTCGTGGGATACGTTAATCATTTATATCATTGTGTCTAAACTCGATAAAATCACTGAACGCGAGTGGGAGCAGTATAAAGGCACTTTGATAACAAACAATGACGATTCCAAATCAAAGTTAAAGGTTGATGATTTAATTAACTTTCTCAAGAATCGAGCGGACATGCTAGAAACATTGCAGGGTTCACATAATAATTCACAACATAATAAAGAATCCAAAGACGCGAAGATCAACGCGAAGTCATCCACAAAATGCAATGTTTCTACCACTAAACCGCACGAACGTCACTTCACGCCTAAAAAGTGCATTAATTGCAACGGAGATCATCAACTGTACGCTTGTTCGAAATTCATTAACTCTGATTTGGCATTGAAATTAAAAATTATACGCGATAGGAAATTATGCGAAAATTGCATGAAAAGCAGCAACCACACAGCTGAATTTTGCAAATATGGTGTTTGCCGCCGGTGTCTTAAAAAGCATAATTCCCTAATCTGCCCTAAAAACGATTTAAATCATCCCGTGGATGATACAAAAACGATAGGTAGCACTAGCGGATCCCTAACGTTGCACTCGTCATTAGATAATCAGTTACTAATGAATGGCGCGCGCGCAGGTCCCGATGCATCGAGCTCTGCACCGCCGCCCCTTTCCCCCGCTGATGCGATAAGCCTATATGCAAGTAATGCACACTCAAACGATAAACGCACACATCGTTCTTTGCAACCTGTTCTATTGTCCACTGCGCTAATCGAGGTACGGACTCGACATAATGTTTACCTACTTGCAAATGCGCTCTTGGATAATGGAAGTGAACGCAGCTTCATAAGCGAACCCTTCAGTAAGAAACTAGGGATAGAATTCACGCAATCTACTCACGAGATTAGAGGTGTAGGTAACTCAGTGACACAATGTACTAAATCATGCGACATTGAGATAAAATCGCGCATATCTACTTACACTACTAAACTACATTGTTTTGTATTGCCGCAAATTTCTTCTACGTTGCCCACTGTACATTATGAACGCGCTAGGTATCGTATACCTAATAATATACAGCTGGCAGATCCGCATTTTCTTGATTCCCGAAATATCGATATTTTAATTGGTGCAGATAGATTTTGGGAATTAATACACGACGGTAATTTAAGGTTACCTAACGGGCCTTATTTACAAAATACGCATTTAGGTTGGATAATATCGGGATCTATCGTATTGAATCCGCGCAATGATAGCATTATCCAATGTAATTTTACGCAATCTATCGATACGCAACTTCGTCAGTTCTGGGAAGTGGAAGAGCTCCCTAGGGATCGGGATACACGCACGGATGCTGAGCGGGCTTGCGAGGAGCTGTTCACTCGTACTACGACACGCGATGACGACGGACGGTTCATCGTAACCATACCCCTTAAGGCATCACCCGACCTTCTGGGTGAATCATTTTCACAGGCTGAACGACGCTTCCTAGCGCTGGAAAAACGGTTGGAGCGCACACCCGCCTACAAAAAATTATACGCCGACTTTCTTCATGAGTACGAGAATTTAGGTCATATGACTCGCGTTTCGACCTACTCAACCCCGCATTATTTCATGCCGCATCACGGTGTATTCCGCGAAAGCAGTTCAACAACGAAGCTTAGGGTCGTATACGATGCTGGGGCTGTTACAAGCTCTGGAGTCAGCTATAACGATCTACAGCTGGTAGGTCCGCCGATCCAAGGCGACCTCATCTCAATTATTTTACGCTTTAGGCAGTATAGGTATGTCGCTTGCGCAGACATTGAGAAGATGTACCGACAGTGCCTCGTCAATGAACAGCAGCGTGATCTTCAGCTGATTCTCTGGCGAGATGAACCCACGCAGCCACTCGGTGTTTATCGCCTCAACACGGTCACCTACGGAACCGCGTCCGCGCCGTTTTTAAGTTGTCGTTGTTTAAAACAACTCGCAATGGAATCTCCGAATACCGAAGTGTCTCGTATAATTAATGAAGATTTTTACGTCGACGACATGATCACGGGTTCCGATAATAAAGAAGTTTTGTTAAATTTATGCGAAGAAACAACTAATGTATTGCAAGCTGGTTGTTTCCCACTGCGCAAGTGGATTTTCAATTTTACATGCGAACCATCGGTGACGTCATCGACGTGCGCTTCTAAGCAAATAGTCGGCGAGAACGTAAATCATAAAACGTTAGGTATAGGTTGGCATAATGACAGTGATGAATTTTATTTTAACACAGAATTTAAGTCTGATATTAGTCAACCTATTACTAAACGCATAATTCTATCATACGCATCTCAAATTTTCGATCCGTTGGGCATTTTAAGTCCGTACATTTTAACTGCAAAAGTGTTATTGCAACAGCTGTGGCTATTAAAATTAGATTGGGACGACGTCGTACCTGCTGAAATCGCACGTCAGTGGAACCGGTTTCTCGCTTCGCTAGCCGTCCTGAAAACAATACGCGTTCCTCGCTATGTTATGGATACTAATTGTATATCGACAGAGATGCATATTTTTACTGATGCCTCGCAAGCCGCGTACGGCGCGTGCGTTTATATTCGAACTGTAAACGCTAATAATCATACGGCCAAAGTTCGATTGCTATGTTCTAAAGGAAAGGTCGCGCCGCTGAAAACCGTTAGTATCCCACGGTTAGAACTTTTAGGTGCCCTAATTGGCGCTAGGCTATATGATAAGGTTCGAAATTCGCTTCGTTGCAATTTTGATCACATAATATTTTGGACAGACTCCACGATAGTCTTAGGTTGGCTGCGCATGCAACCAAGATTATTAAAAACGTTCGTCCAAAATAGAACAATAGAAATTCACGAATTGACGAAGGAGCTTCCGTGGCGTCATGTAAGCGGGAAAGAGAACCCAGCTGACCTCGTTTCCCGTGGGGTTGTAAATCTCGAGGAGCTCTCTTCTTCCAATTTGTGGTGGGAAGGCCCAGCCTTCCTTCGCGACCGCACATTTGACTGCGAAAACGTACCTACCTCTTATGCGCAGCAAGGTCAGTCAAATGACTTACCTGAAACGAAAGGTAGTGACGTAACCGCGCTAGTTGCTCAGGATGGGTCAAACTCTGAAGATGGGTCTATTATCAAATTCAAACGATTCTCTCAGTTCAGCCGGCTAAGACGCTCAACTGCATACGTTTTACGGTTTTTATACAATACACGCAATAAATTAAATAAGCGTTCGGGTGTTCTTACCGTCGATGAACTGACAGAAGCCGACAAGTTGTTGATTAGGCTTTCTCAACTGGAATCCTTTCCAGTTGAGTACAAGTCAATAGTAAAAAATCGCGCGCTAAACAATAAACATAATTTAAGTAAATTAAATTTGTTTATTGATGACGATAAACTACTGCGAGTCGGCGGCAGGTTGGACTATTCTTCAGAGTTCGACTACAACAAAAAACATCCGATACTACTTTCAGGCAAACATTATTTCACAATACTGCTTTTCCGCCACGAACACAAAACCTTGCTACACGCTGCTCCGCAGGCGCTTCTCTTTCACCTTCGTGAAACTTGGTGGCCACTTTCAGGCAGAAATCTCGCTAGAAAAATAGTTCACGACTGCGTCACGTGCAAGCGCCTGCGAGGTCAAACACTAACCCCTCTTATGGGAAATCTTCCCAGCGAGAGGATTACACCTACCTTTCCGTTCTATCGGTGCGGCGTTGACTATGCCGGCCCAGTGTTCATTTTAAACAGAAAAGGTAGGGGTGCTAAAACTACTAAGGCGTATATTTGTATATTTATATGTCTAGTTACGCGCGCTGTCCACTTAGAGCTGGTTAGTGACCTTACTACTGATGCTTACCGTCTCACATTAAATCGATTCCTGTCGCGCAGGTCGAAACCGGCGGAAATTTGGTCCGATAATGGCCGGAATTTTGTAGGCCTTAAAAACGAATTCGCACAATTTTTAGAACGCTGCAGTTCTGATATAATTGAGTACGCTAACCAACAAAACATTAAATTTAAGTTCATGGTTCCTTATGGAAGTCACCTAGGTGGTCTGTGGGAATCGGGAGTCCGCTCCTGTAAATTTCATCTTCGCCGCGTGGTGGGTAACGCGCATCTCACCTACGAAGAGTTCAGCACAGTATTAGCTCAAGTTGAGGCCGTCCTTAACTCCCGACCTCTCAGCCCGATGTCATCCGATCCTAACGATTTCCTTCCTCTCAGTCCCGCTCACTTCCTGGTTGGCCGTACGCTCACAGCGCCTGCCTGCCACAACCTGGTGGATACGCCCACGCACAGACTAGATCGGTACCAGAGGGTGGAGAAGATTCGACAACATTTTTGGAATCGCTGGTCGAAGGAATATATTTCTGAGCTGCAAACGCGGACGAAGTGGAGACAGAACACGCAAGACCTCAAACCTAACACTTTGGTCATCATCAAAGAGGACAACTTCCCCCCGTTACGGTGGCATCTCGGACGAGTCGTCAGAAACATACCTGGGAAGGACGGTGTATCAAGGGTAGCTGAGGTGCAAACGTCGTCCGGGCTTATAAGGCGAACGTATGCGAGGATTTGCCCATTGGTCGACCCGGAAGAAGCAAGTCTTGGAAGCTGAACGTTCCAAGGCCGGGGGCATGTTGGAGCGTCTAAGGGGCGCTTAAAAAGACGTGGGCCCTGATTGGTCCACGTATCAAAATTGTCAATTTCAAATCGGTCCGCCATCTTGATGATTCGCCTGTCTTTCGAAATTAAAAATATTAGCCGGTCTTTCGCAATTCTTAATGTAACTCGCAATTCGCAATTTTTGTAAATTATTTTTAATCGCATAATAAAAGTACAAAAGTATCTAGCTTTTCATTAAATCGAAGCGCAAACAATGAGTTTAATATTAAGTGTAATAGTATAACTATCTATGAGGACAATCAGTCAGTAATTAAATTAGCATATAATTCTGAAAATATCAAAAGATTAAAACATATTGATATAAAATATAAATACATTGTTGAACAAGTAAATAAGGGATTAATCTCATTGAAATATGTATATAAGTACTTCAGATAATATTGCAGATCTCTTAACTAAACCATTGGGTAAAACAATGTTTGAAAAATTTAAAAATAATATTTTGATTTAAATAATTAGCACATAATAAATAACACTGCTCTGCTTCTGCTTTAGTAAGTACTTATATAGAAAAGAATATTGTTTTAACTAGGTACCTATATATTGTTTTAGAGTAATTAAGTTATAAGTTATTCTATACTTAGTTTGTTTGAGTAATGTTTATTTGTAAATTAATTATCAATGAAAATCGGTACAGTGTTAAAGTAAAGTGTAAACTGTACAGTCAGAGATAGTCAAGTTGTGTAATAATGTTTTAGTTAGTACTTTGTATCAGCGATAGTAAATGTTTCTTTTTTGATTTGTATTGTTATGCGCTGATAGGTAAATATTTGTTGAGGGGGGGTGAAGAAAGCAACAAACATTTATAAGAGTTGTCTGTGTTAAAGTAGATATTATGTAAATATTATCTGTGGTAATTTTGACAGGCAATACGTATCTGTGGTTTTGTCTCTATATTTAAAAATAAGATTGCTTCCGGTCTTCTTGGTAAAAAGATGTCTGAATATAATTATACGTGTTCTCAATTAAAATAAAGTATTTTTATTTTCCATAATAGCCAACCACCTAAATAATTCAAGAACAACTTTTGAGTGTAGGGGTGGGCGCCCCACCAGACTCCTGATAGAGCACGTAGAATATTGACGTTGCTTTCGCATTTGCGGCTGATATAGTCGGAGTGAGCTACGCCATTCAATCTAGAGTCCAGAAGAACGCCAAGAAATTTTGCTTTGCATGCAAGAGAAATGTGTTGGTCCTCGAAGAGAATGTTAGGTATTGGAATTTGTCTTCTTCTAGTGAAGATGACTGCCTTGCACTTATCAATTGAAAGTGTGAGACCGTGATCTGATAACCACTGGCCCAGATAATACAAAGCAGAGTTCAACCGAGAAGAAATTTCATCCATGGAGTTGGAGCTTGTGTATAGAAATCTGCATATTGCAGGATGTTGCAGAAACTCTCGACAGACAATTCAAGGTCGAAGGTGTAGATATTATAGAGCAGTGGGCTCAGAACAGAGCCCTGAGGGAGGCCTTTCCAGACCATTCTGGGGGGAAGACTTGTGGAATTGGTTTTCACTAGAATAGTTCTAGATGAAAGAAGGTTGAGTATGATTTGGGTTAATCTCGGCGGGATGCTCAGATGTTGCAGTTTTTGCCTGAGTACCGGGAGAAGAACATTATCATATGCAGCTGCGATGTCCAGAAATACTCCCACAAGGAACTCCCCCTTTGCAAGGGCTATCCGGATGTCTGTCGAGAGGACTCCAAGGCTGTCGGTTGTACCAAGACCCTTTCTAAAGCCAAACTGGGACTTAGCAAGTAAGCCTCTGCTTTCTATTATCCATTCCAAGCGGTTTTTAATCAAGTGCTCCATAATTTTGGCTAAGGTTGAAGATAGGGCTATGGGTCGGTAAGAGTTAGGATCAGAGGGATCCTTACCTGGTTTCCTTATGGGGATTACAACTTGAGTTTTCCAAGGTTCCGGGACGATTCCTGTTTCTAGAAACCTATTTATTAAATTAAGGAAGTAGTGTTTCGCTTTATCGTTAAGTTTTGTGATGAAGGAATATGGAATACCATCTTCACCTGGAGTTGAATCTTTTAAGTCAGATAGAACACATTTCAACTCAGTGAAACTAAAAGGGGCATCCATGATATCGGAAGAAGGAAGAGAAGTAAAATGAGGGAAGGAATACTGACATGGGGCAAACGGTGGGGCGAGTTTATCGGCAAAAGCATCCAACCAAATAGATGCGTCGTTAGAGGTTGGATCATTGATGGAGACAGATTGCCTGTACCTTTTCATTCGGTCCCATACCAGAGTGGATGGAGACCGAGGGTTCAGTGATTCACAAAAGGTTGTCCATCCTGACTTTTTCTTTTTTGTTATCATCCTTTTGACTTTGGCATCTGAGCGCTGGTATTCCAAGAAGTTTTCACGAGACATTAACATTGTGTAGGAAATTTCCGCATCTTTACGTTTGTTTATTAAGTTAGTACATTCTTCATCCCACCAGGGTGGAGATGACATAAAATCACGTTTAGTAGTTTTGAGAGGTATGTGGAGGTCAGCAGAGCCTTTTAAAATTTTGACAAAATTGTCATAGCAAAGCACTGAAATTTCCTCATCTGGAAGGTTATCGATGAGATGATCAACTGATTCTGCAAAAGTAGACCAGTTGGCTTTACTAAGCTTATATTTAAGAAGAGGGTTAGGGTTGTACTGTGGAACAGATTTTTGAGCTATGGAGATTAAAATAGGGAAGTGATTACTTCCATGGGAGCTTGGAATAGTTTTCCAAGAGGTAAGGGAGGCCATAGAGGGAGAACAAAGAGATAGGTCAACTGCAGTTAGAGGGTTTTGTTGAGGGTATACTCTTCTTGTTGGAGATCCATCATTCAGGATACATATATTTAATTCATCAAAAACATCCAACAAGAGGGAGGAGAATCCATCACAAGAGTGGGAACCCCATGAGGTGTGGTGAGAGTTAAAATCACCCATCACGAGGACTGGAGGAGGAAGAGAGGGCAGAATAGATTTTAATTCAGGGATAAGGGAAGCATGAGGGTGAGGTATATAGAGTGATAAAAAGGAAATATCAAGGGCTCTCACAGCAACAGCATTAAACTGTTGGGAGTGAGGCGGGAGAGAGATAGAAGAGTATGCGAGGGTGCGCCTAATAAGAATAGCACTGCCTGCATAGCCGTCATCTCTGTCATCCCTAAGGCAGGCAAAGCCTGTCACCCTGAAACGGGAGTCAGGCAAGAGCCATGTCTCAGAGATGGCAATGACAGCGGGCTTGTGTTCATTTATGAGATGAATGAGTTCATGTTTTTTACGGCGTACACTTTGACTATTCCATTGGAGTATCTCCAGGAACGCCATTGCTTAAGATTGAAGCGATTTTGATAATAATTTGGGCAACGTTGGACGGTAGAGGGTTTTGACTTATATTTTCTAGGATGTTATTAAGAGAGTTTGATAAAAGAGTGATGTTGTTATCATTAGATGATGTAGAGTATGTGTGATCACGCTCTGCATTCAGAGCGCAACCACTTGGAGCGGATGAGGGTATGTTGCGAGTAATGTCTTGATGAGCTTGTCTATCGTACCCCTTTGTGGGCTGGGGTCTGGGCCGAGGACTGCGGAAAATTGTCTGTTTGTGTGATCTAGTTGGGGTTTTTGTAGGACGTGGTCTGGTTAAGTTAGGGATGTGAGGCTGGGGGGTAGGTGTAGTTCCGGTCATTTCTGCATAGGTGGGTAGTACAGGGGGGAAACGAGAAGATGCATCTTGATAAGAGAGGTTTTCATCGGACATGACAATTTTTATTGATTGTTGCCTAGAGTGTTCAGGGCAGTTTTTATTTGTGGCCATGTGCTTGCCACGGCAGAGTAAGCATGTTGCGTTCTCAATAGGCAATTCACAGGATTCTCCTGTATGGGGCTGGGAGCATTTAAAGCAGCGGGGTTTTGATCTGCACTGGTTTTTAATATGACCAAACCGGCAGCAATTAAGACATTGAATGGTAGGGAGACGGTAAGTTTCAACCGGGAGAGATGTGTGGTATGAGTATATTCTAGGTGGTAAAGTTTGTCCTCTAAATGTCAGCACAATTGATTGGGTTGGAACCCAGGTCACAGTATTATCTGTTATATCTTTACGGTTTAAGCGTCGAGCTTTCAGGACCTCTCCACATCCTGCAGGGAGCTCCAAAGACTCAACAAATTCATCCAAATGCCAGTCAACCGGTACACCTCTTACTAATCCCATGCGGGTGACATTAAATGTGGGGATAGATGCTGTAAACTTACACATGCCAAGTATAGGATTGACCAAGAATTAATTGGCAGCTTGACCACATGAGAACTCCACCGATACTTTATTACGTCCAACATTCTTAACGCCGTCGGTGAGAACCGACCCTATCTTGTTCTTGTATAGGAACTGGCCAAATTTGATTGCTCTAATAGAAGTACCGGCTGCAGGGTCAGGCACTTCACGGGATACGTAGACTACGTAGGGACCTTTGTCATTGATCAGGTATTTTTTTGGGGAGTCTGATAATAAAGGATGTATATATACAGATTGTATTGAAGGATTCGTCTATCCTGGGTCTGTAACTGTTTTTTTGGGAATTGATGTATTTGTAACATCATCATTTACTGAGTTAGGCCGCTTGGTACCGCGATGGGTTGTATCGGAGTCCATCGGAGTGGACGGAGCCGTCGTGACAGTTACATGTTCCCCGGGATCGGGGGGTTTTGGCGGAGGATCGGCCTCCATATTCCCTTCACCTACTACCACCAACACTTATTCTAAATACTCACTCCCAGACACCAACTATTGTTTTCACGTACAGTTAAAATTACACAAAAACCTCACTAACACGTGTTGTCAACAAAGCGAACGCGAGCAAAGTCTCCGATCATCCTGTGATCTGTTTTAACGGAGTTTTGACAATTTTAAAAGTGACATTATCACATAACCTACAAAACTTTAAATCGAAATATCTTTTTTTTTCTAGGTTCAAAAAAAAACCTTGCTTCTGAGAGCTTCGTATTCGACGCTTAACTAAATATATTTTTTTCACACGTGTACATTAATTTTTTTTCTCAATACTATTGATGTATGGAACTTCGCCATTGTTCTTTGGCACAGAGATGGATTATAGTCTGGAACACAGAGGTAGTATAGCCTATAGAGTGCGTGCTTCAAAGCAAGAACAGTAGGCACGGGTAGGATCATAGCATCGTTCCGTCAGCAAGCTCTTTAGTCAAAGGAACGCTAGCACTGAGAGCGCCCATCGCGAACTCGGGACCGAAATTCCGTTTTTAAACTAGAAAAAATGGTTAAATGCATCATAGAAAGTTGCAAACATGATACTCGTTATCATAATAAACATAATTCCAACATCACATTTCACCGGTTAGTAATATTTTTTAAATTTCATGTAAAATAGAAAAACGTGTCGCGGGGGTGATACAGACGTGGGGACGCAAGGTAACATAATACCGCCCGCACCGCCCCGCAACCCCGCTACGATAGCCGACAGTTCACCGAATCGAATAGTGATGTGATACATTCGACTCGGGCGCCGGCACAGATATCGGCGTTCCCTGGGATCACAACAGAGAAAATTGTTAACAAAATTTAAAAAAAGTTAGCGCCATAGGTTTTGAAATTCGTTATTGTTGATCCGATTTCGTTCAAATTATGATTAATTTCGATTTAGGGTTCCATGAGATCATAAATTTTAATAGTCAGCGCTAGATTGAAATTATTTCATTATTAGGTGTCCAAATCCTTTTGTGGTGTCCAAATCCTTTTGTTGCTTGGCTGAACAATGTACTTCATACTTATCTTTTCACAAACAGTTTATCAAAATATTGCATGTGAACATTCGCAGTATACATTGTAACTTTGACAGCTTGACAATACTTTTACAGCGCATTGATGTACAGATAGATATACTTATACTGTCGGAATGCTGGCTAAGCAAATCACCCTTAATACCGGTCTTACAAGGCTACATATCCTATAAATCAAACTTTACAAACCAGAATGATGGAATTGCAGTTTACATTAAAGACTACCTTAGGTGTACTGTTGAAGAGCCGCAATGCAATGAAGCTAATTGTTTATTAATAAAATATAAAAATGAAATGGCCATTGTGGCCATATACCGATCTCCCTCATATAAAAAGGCTTCAAGCTTTATTAATAGTCTAGATAGAATATTAACTAAATTAAACTCATTTTACACTGTTTCTGTTATTGGGGATATCAACATAAATATTGCTGCTGGTAGCAAAGATCCAAATCTTGATGAATATCTAAACCTAACTGCTTCGCATGCAATGTTACCAGCCCACACCTTTCCCACGCGTGATTTGAACTGTTTAGACCACATTATCTTAAAAACTAGAAAAAAATCGATTTCCCTTGTTTTGGAATCACTAATAACTGATCATGCTCCTATTTTACTCTGCTGCGACACACACTTCAATAGTTTAAAAAAAGAATCATATACCCGAGTTGACCTGCCAGCCATCATTAAAACATTAGAAAATACTGACTTCTCTGCTATTATTGGTATAGACAACCCTGCACAGGCATCCGAATTGTTAGTTGATATTTTGAACTCAACCGTTAAGAATCATACATATTCTGTCAAAATTCGAGCAAAAAAACGTATTAAAAAGCCATGGATTACTCAAGGACTACTACGGTGCATGCGTCACCGAGATAAATTGTATAAAAAATTTAAAAAAGAACCCAATAATGTAATATTAAAAACTACCTTTAAGAGATATAAAAATTTTCTTAACAATTTAACAAAAAAACTTAAAAGAGATTATGAGCAGAGTGAACTGCAACTAGCTAAATCTAAACCAAAGGACACCTGGAAAGTAATAAAAAGGGTTGCAAACCTTGAGCCATCTAAAAAACATAAAAACGATCTTCTAAATATTTCTGATGATAAGCTTGGTTCAGTTAACCAAGTTAATAAATTTTTTGCAAGTGTTGGGAAAAACTTGGCTGAAAAACTTAATACTAATATTACATCAGCCAATGAGCAGGATCCCCCTGCAAATATTAATTCTCAGCTTGATTCAATGGTACTTCTTAGTTGCGATTTAGGTGAAGTGGATCAGATTATACAGTCCTTGAGAAGTAATTGCGCGGTTGGCCTTGATGGCATCCCTGCTGCGCTTCTGAAGGGCGCAAGACATATCCTGGTACCTCTACTGACACACATCTTTAACAACTGTTTTACCAAAGGAGTTTTCCCTTCTGTCTTTAAAAAGGCATTAATTCATCCAATTCATAAAAGCGGGGATAGACTCAGTGTCAACAATTATCGACCAATCTCTGTTCTTACTGCAATATCTAAGATTCTGGAAAAGCTGATAAATAATCGCCTTGTCCAATACCTTAACAAAAATAATATCTTATCTAATAATCAATACGGTTTTCGTGGTGGAAGGTCCACCGATGACGCTGTGTTAGAGCTTGTCACCACCATAACTAAGGGCCTTGATGCTAAAGAAAAAACGATTGCCGTTTTTCTAGATTTATCTAAAGCATTTGACACTGTGTCTATCCCAACACTGCTCCTTAAGTTAGAACGTATTGGTATCAGAGGTTGTGTCCTGGATCTATTTAGGAACTACTTAACAAATAGGACTCAGTGTGTTAGAATTGATGACTGGGTAAGTCAAGAGGAACCATTAACGTATGGAGTTCCGCAAGGAAGTGTGTTGGGACCCACACTATTCCTTATATATATAAATGCTCTTTGTGATATACCAATCTCCCACGGACGTATAATTTCTTACGCTGATGACACAGCACTGATCGTCCAAGGCAATAGTTGGTCCGAAGTACAGCATTACACTGAAGCTGCCCTGGTAAGGATAATGACCTGGCTCTCCACCAATCTCCTATCTCTTAATGTCGTAAAAACTAAATATATAACCTTTTCCACTAATAAATTAACCCAGCCCGATTGCTCCTTTAAGATAATCTCTCATACATGTGGGTCAAAATTAAGTTCCGTTTGTGATTGTACGGTCTTGGATCGCGTGGATCATGCGCAATACTTGGGTGTTGTGGTGGACCACACGCTATCCTGGACGCAGCATGTGGAGTCGCTTATTAGTAAGACCAGAAAGCTTATTTATGTATTTAAAAATCTGATATCTGTCTTAGATTTAAAAACGTTAAAAATAGTTTACTCCTCGTTAGTACAAAGTCTCTTATCCTATTGTATCAAATCATGGGGAAGTTGCAATAAAACTCTCATGCTGCGACTTGAGAGAGCGCAAAGAGCTGTGCTAAAGGTCATGCTGCGCAAACCAATTCGATTCCCGACCGATGTATTATATAAAACAGCTAATGTACTTTCTGTTAGGAAATTGTACATCCTTCAAGTGATCCTAAGGAAGCATAAAGAACTATATTATAACCCGGGTATTTACGAAGAAAAAAGGAGGTCTGATCGGGTGTGTCAGATAATTCCCTCTCGTATTTTACTTACTAGGCGACAATTTTACTATGCTAGTTCGTCATTATACAACAAAGTCAATAAGCTCCTGAATATCTATCCCTTAACTAATAATAAATGCAAAAATGTTGTTTCAATGTGGCTTAAATCACTGTCATACGATGATGTTGACGATTTTATAAAATGATAAACACCCCAAATAAACTTAGTAATAAATAATTAATAAATAATAAAGTCTTAGCACTAAATCATAATATACATAACCAACCCTCATAAAATCTCAAACACACACACACACACACACACACACACACACACACACACACACACACACACACACACACACACACTCTCTCTCTCTCTCTCTCACACACACACCTTTTGTTGTTGCTATTTTGTTACTGTGATAAAATGTTCCTACTTATATTCTCCCACTGTAGTTTATATTATTATTTATTATTGTTAATTATTAATGTTATACTGTGTCGGTACTTATTCTCTGAGGTAGGCGTTGGTGGTTGCGCATCAGTTTATACTATTGCAACCATTAACGTTCTATATATCTGGTATTTAAGTATGTTGTAATAATATGGTATAGTTATAATAATGTAATAAATGTTTGTAATAATATAGTTATAATAATAATGTAAATTAAATTAAATTAAATTAAATAAATTAAATGTAAATTAAATGTAATTAAATAAATTAAATAAATAAAAAAAAAAAAAAATAAATATTTCGATATATTATTATCGATATATTTTGGGGTTCCCTGAGATCACAAAAGCGGAAAATGTACAAAGACAGCGCCATATTCAAATTTTTTGTTACTAGGCCGATTTCGTTCAAAATCGATACATAGGGTTCCCTGAGATCACAAAAGAGGTATCTGTTACCAAAATTAAAAAAGGCCGGCGCCATATTGAAATTCTTTGTTATTGGGCCGATTTCGTTCAAAATCGATATTTAGGGTTCCCTGAGATCACAAAAGAGGTATCTGTTACCAAAATTGAAAAAAGCCAGCGCCATATTGAAATTCTTTGTAATTGGGCCGATTTCATTCAAAATCGATATTTAGGGTTCCCTGAGATCACAAAAGAGGTATCTGTTACCAAAATTAAAAAAGACCGGCGCCATATTGAAATTCTTTGTTATTGGGCCGATTTCGTTCAAAATCGATATTTAGGGTTCCCTGAGATCACAAAAGAGGTATCTGTTACCAAAATTGAAAAAAGCCAGCGCCATATTGAAATTCTTTGTTATTGGGCCGATTTCGTTCAAAATCGAGATTAAGGGTTCCCTGAGATCACAAAAGAAGTATCTGTTAAAAAAATTGAAAAAGGCCAGCGCCATATTGAAATTCTTTGTTATTGGGCCGATTTCGTTCAAAATCGAGATTAAGGGTTCCCTGAGATCACAAAAGAGGTATCTGTTACCAAAATTAAAAAAGGCCGGCGCCATATTGAAATTCTTTGTTATTGGGCCGATTTCGTTCAAAATCGATATTTAGGGTTCCCTGAGATCACAAAAGAGGTATCTGTTACCAAAATTGAAAAAGGCCAGCGCCATATTGAAATTCTTTGTTATTGGGCCGATTTCATTCAAAATCGATATTTAGGGTTCCCTGAGATCACAAAAGAGGTATCTGTTACCAAAATTGAAAAAAGCCAGCGCCATATTGAAATTCTTTGTTATTGGGCCGATTTCATTCAAAATCGATATTTAGGGTTCCCTGAGATCGCAAAAGAGGTATCTGTTACCAAAATTAAAAAAGACCGGCGCCATATTGAAATTCTTTGTTATTGGGCCGATTTCGTTCAAAATCGATATTTAGGGTTTCCTGAGATCACAAAAGAGGTATCTGTTATCAAAATTAAAAAAGGCCAGCGCCATATTGAAATTCTTTGTTATTCGGCCGATTTCGTTCAAAATCGATAATTAGGGTTCCTTGAGATCACAAAAGAGGTATCTGTTATCAAAATTAAAAAAGGCCAGCGCCATATTGAAATTCTTTGTTATTCGGCCGATTTCGTTCAAAATCGATAATTAGGGTTCCCTGAGATCATAAAAGAAGTATCTGTTACCACCTCTTATATTCTTACAAAATGATTTTACATCAAACATCCAATAACAAGTAAGTACTTCTCAATTTTAGATTTCCAAAGGACCAGAATTTGATGAAGAAATGGATTGACGCTGTGAGGAAGGACGATTGTCAACCAAACATTTGGAGTAGAATATGTTCACTACACTTTCCGGATTCAAACATATATGAAACCAAAAATGGACTTCGTAGATTGGTAAACGATGCTGTACCTTCGCTTTTTTTACTTCAATCTCCATCCTCTGGCCATCAGTCAGACGCGACAGCGCCTTCAAATTCAGGACTTATGAACGACCCGATAACTTTACCACTTCTACAGCAGAGTGTATTAACTGACACACAAATTAATTCAGCGAACCCCCCGGATATACCTGACACTCCGAGAAAAAGAAAGCTGAAAAAAGAAATTGTCCGATTGGAAGATATAGCCAAACGCCGTCGTATGCGTTGTAATGCACTTTATGCAGCACGCCGACGTTTAAAAAAAAAAGTCAACAATTTGACTGAAGTATTAAACGAGCTGAAGGAAAAAAGACTGATTAATCAAGAACAAGTTAACCTTTTGGAAGTGTGTGGTGTCTCTGCAGCAGCCCTTTTCAAGAGAATGGTTCATAAAGGAAAAGAATATCCACCGGAATTGCGTACATTTGCGCTAACACTTCATTTTTATTCCCCAAAAGCCTACTCGTACATAAGAAGTACCTTTAACACATGTTTGCCACACCCGAGCACTTTAAGGAAATGGTATCAATGCGTTAACGCCAGTCCTGGTTTTACTGCGGAGGCCTTTAAAGTTCTTGATCAAAAAGTAAAGTCATCTGACAAAAAAATTCTGTGCAATTTAGTATCGGACGAAATGTCGATTCGACAACTTAAGGAATATGATGGCAATGCAGTGCAAGGTTATGTTGATTTTGGGGCTGGCTTCGATGTACGTGGAGATTTATCAATGCTTTGCACACAAGCCTTGGTATTCCTTCTGGTAGCCATAAATGATTCGTGGAAATTGCCAGTAGGATATTTTCTAGTGAACGGCGTAACAGGTGAACAAAGAGCGAATCTAGTGAAAATGTGTCTTTGTAATTGCCACGACGTCGGCATTGAGATAGTGTCTATGACATTTGACGGTTGCCCGTCAAATGTTGCCATGGCTCGAGAGCTTGGCTGTTCATTTGGCTACCAAGGTCAACTAAAAACTTATTTTCCACATCCTTTAACAGACCAACCAGTTTATGTATTTTTTGATCCAAGTCATATGTTTAAACTAGTCAGAAACACATTGGAACAAAAAAAGATTTTTCTAGACAACAATGGAGACCTCATCAAATGGCAATACTTTACGGAATTAAACTCGCTGCAGGTGAATGAAAACTTTCACTTGGCAAATAAATTGACACCACAACACATTAACTTTCGAAGTCAAATAATGAAGGTAAAATTAGCTGTGCAGTTGTTGAGTGCTAGTGTAGCAAAGGCTATAGAATTCTGTAACAAAAAGTTACATTTACTAAATTTTGACAACTCTGATGCTACTGTGAAATTCATCCATGTTATGAACGATCTCTTTGATATACTGAATTCAAGAAAGTTTCCTGACATTAACTTTAAAGCACCCATAAACGAGGGAAATGAAATTAAATACCTTACATTTTTAGAAAATACAAAAACATATTTGGAAAATCTAAAATTGTTTGAAAATCAACTACCGATCATGTGTACAAGAAATAAAGTAGGTTTTCTTGGGTTGTACGTGTGCATAAATAGCATGAAGGAATTATACCACAGGCTGGTAAAACAACAAAAAAAATTGAAATTTATACCGATGTACAAGATAAGCCAAGACCACTTGGAGATTCTTTTTTCAGTTATAAGGTCTCATGGTGGCTTCAATAATAATCCGTCAGCCTTACAGTTCATAGCCATTTACAAAAAGCTTTTAGTTCATATGGAGTTAAAAGAAAATTTCAGAGGAAACTGTGCATCTCTGGAACACATAACATTGTTATCATGTTCGTCTTCAGCTAATCATATTAATATGACTACAAAGGGATATAGATCAAAATCACAAGTGGACATGGTTGACGAACAATTCATGGCCAGCTCTGAGGAAGAACCTCTGAGTTTACCTATTGTTTCTCATTCTTTACTTTCACAAGAAGTCGTGTCATACATTGCTGGGTACGTTGTTAAATACTTATTGTCTAAATTGGATTGCAACCACTGCTTGGAGGCACTAGTTGCAGATTCACCTGCGCATTCGCATTCATTTATTGTGTTTAAAGACAGAGGTGGACTCATCTATCCTTCGGAGGATGTAGTTAAAATTTGCAATGCTACTGAATCAATAGTAAAGGTCAATGTTGACTCTAATAATAAAGCCGACCGAGATCCTAAAAATATGGTCATCAAAGCATTGCAATTATTTATCGGAACAGATATCTTCAACGTTCTCCATGCCCATTTGTTTGAACAAGAACCATGTAGTAATCACCTGCTTCACCTGCTAAGGGCCGTAATCCAAAAATATATCGATATACGCGTGAAATATTTAGTTCGTAAGTCAAATGTAAAGGAAACTAAAAGGCAACTTTACAATAAGCTCACACTTTTTAAAGGACAATAATTTTTTTTACTTCTAACTTATATTTAATAAGCATAAGATATTTGACAATTAGTTAAATCAGCAACTTTATTTTGAACGGAAAATCACGCGCTTACTATAAGATTTTGCATGAAACGCTGAACAGTGACGTCATCGAAATTTGACGCTCTTTTTACTTCAATGAATAGATTGAAAAACATAAAACTAACAGAGGACGTGGATTCTACTTTATTTATTTTATTTTGTTCAGAAAACTTACAACTACAACAAACGTGGGTAGATAAATATAAAGAATAAGTATTACGCCAGTTACAGGTTTTCACAGATAGAATTTACGAGTACATGATATAGAAATAGCTCGCATGGGTGGAAAAAGTAAATATGAATATATGCTACATGAGAAGTACCTAATTAAAATATAATACGATTTATTAATAATAATTTAATAGTAATTATACGATTTATTAATAATAATATAATAATAATTTAATAGTAATTTTGTTAAGTGTTATCTGTTGATTAGGTGCGTAAGACTGGTTATTAATTTAATACAATTTAATTTTTTGTCACTCAAATTATGATCAGAAACTAAGGATAAATATTATAGTTGTAATTTTGTTAAGTGTTGCCTGTTGATTAGGTGCGTAAGACTGGTTATTATTTTAAACAATTTAATATTTTGGAACATAATTATGGACAGAAACTAAAGATAAATATTAACGCACGTTATGAAAGAATGTTTATTAATTTCAAAGAATTTATTTTCGATACTTTTATAGTAAAAGAATCAAACAATCAAACTCATACTTTTATTTTATAATTGCACATTAAAACACAGGTTTGCACCTTTTCTTACATATTTTATGCATTCGATATACATCGTATATACATCAATCCATACTAATATTATACTAATATTATAAATCAATCCATACTAATATTATGAATGTGTGTCTGTCTGTCATTTACGCCCAACTACTTAAGCGATTTTGATTAAATTTTTATCCCGGAAAATTGAAGAGGTCCTGCGGGAATAAAAAAACAATCCACGCGAACGAAGTCGCGGGCTTCAGACGAACGGACAGACAGGATATACGATCGATCATTAAAAAACATATCGGCTTAATCCGCGTTAATTTTCCGGGATAAATATCACTCTCCACGTCCTCAACTATACCCATGCAAAAAATCACTTCTTGCGTTGCTCTATTGAGGCGTGATTGAACAGACCAACAAACAAACACACTTTCACATTAACAATATTAGTATGATAGGGTACAAACAAACACAAACAATAGGTACCGTACCGTTCAGATGTATTTTATCGACTTCGCACTTGCAGCGCACTATTGCCCATCCCTATTTTTTACATGTCTATAAATAGTAGTAGCTATAGTTCACTTGCCTACGCCGCGCACAAGGAGTGCGGTGCGATAGTAGTACTCTTTACCTTATACTACCTCTATGGTCTGGAATAACACATAGGCTAGATACACTCGACGATTCAAAAGCACTTTAAAAATTTCATTTGAAAGAAAAAGATGGATGTTTGAATGGAGAACACCGATATTTTGAAATCATCTATTCTAATATTATAAATGCAAAAATGTCTGTCTGCATATAGGTCATGAGAACTCTTACCATAATGCGATTAATGATAAGGGGTCATGATCCTCAGTAATGAGGAATACGACGTAGAGATGATATCTCTTATATGTTTATCGGTCTATATTCCACTGAGTGTTGTTGTAATTTTCAGATTACATAGGTTCGTTCGTGGACGAGCTGTCCGATCTACACAACTTCACTTTGAAGTCCCAGTGGCTGCATCTAGTGGAGTTTAATTTTCAGACCAAAGAGGTAAGCTATTTGACAGTTGTTTGCTTTTATTTTACGACTAGCTGATGCCCGCGACTTCGTCCGCGTGGAATATGTTTTTTTGATTCTCACGGGAACTCCTTAAGCCTATGTCACTCTCCAGGTCCTCAACTATACCCATGCCAAAAATCACGTGGATCCGTTGCTCCGTTTCAGCGTGATTGAAGGACAAACCAACAAACCAGAAAACCAACAAACAAACACACTTTCGCATTTATAATATTAGTATGTTTTTTTAACCGACTTCAAAACAATGAGTTTTTTTTTCGATTTTACTCCATAACTTTGTCAAATCTGAACTGATCTGATTTCAATGATTTTTTTTATTGAAATAACGTATCGTCAGGATGGTCCCATTTAAATTTGGTGAAAATCTGATATCTTCGGACTCGGAGATGGAGGACGGTAGTAGTATTAAGTAGGATTTTATTTCATTCCTACTAGAGCTGACCCCGGCTTTGCAGTTTGCTCTTATCTGATGGACTGCACATCTTTATCTAATTTTTATAAAGCTCTTACCTTACCCTGCAATTTTTTTTAGTTATTCGTTACCCGTGTTACTACCAGTGGTGACATGGGTAATTTTTTGTCTGTGTCACTATTAACTTCTCCACAGTATAACATAAAACTCCTACCAGTAATAATAATATGGGAAATAAAAATCCTCCCATACTGGTTTTAAATTTATAGTAAAAAGAAGGTCGGTCAGCTTCATACAAACTGTGACCTGATTGTAAAGTGTCGCGACCATAAATGACCTAAGGTGGGATCGATTGATAATCTAACAGTGTATTAAATGTAATGATTCTTTTTTTTTTTTAAAAGCCGGAATTTGCTGGTAAATTCATGTTTGGTTTTGAGGTTAGGATTGAATACGACACCGGCGCCATTATTCAAAAACAACCATAATAGGTAGGTACTCCAGTATATTATGTCTTTCATTTATTTTGGAGTATAAGCCATTTTTGCTTTTTCGATGTTGGTTTTTAGTTAGTTCATTTTCGATGTTTGCCGTAGAAGCATGATGTTTTTAAGAACAATGGTGCATCGATAGAACAGGATGTTTATAGGACTGGCAACCCTATTAATTTCAGATTTTGAATTTGATTTGAGTTTTGACGATACTCTTTGACTGATGACAGCTGTCACTTGACGTTGACGTCTGCGATCCGTTTCATATAATTTTTGCTGTTACACAAAATTATTCACACATGAAACACATTAAACAAGATAAAAACTGTAACTGCATTAGATTACGTGATGAAACGAAACGTAGTGATGAATTATGGTGCACAGATTAAAGAATATATCTAAAGGTGTGTTCAGATACATTAATACGATCCGATATGGTATTTTGCAATTATTTTATTTTTTATTCCGGCTTTAATAAAAAAATATAATAGGTGTACTTAAATGCCCCTTTAATCACCTATATTTTGCCATTGTATTTATCAATGGTCGCTTTCATTTTTGGTCAGGTCATATTTGGCCATCCTTCTTTTGAGATAATATGAACGTAAACAAAAAATATTTTAATTCCGTTCAGTACTTTCAAGGCTACGTTTCAAGGTGAGCAGAGGGTCAGACTAGCATAAAGCTTGACTTTTGTAAATTTTAGAAATTATTGTCAGTCTGTCTGGTCTGGTCATTCTGGTTCCTCCCTTAGCTGCGCCACATTTAAAGAAGAAAAACATATAGATGAACGAACCTAGGCCAAAAATGGGTATCTCTCATTAGGGTTGTGCCAAGAGATGAACTTTATTCCATTTTGTAGACACCAGATTCGTCGCCTTGGGGTCGCCATTTCGCGGTGCGTCACGACAGACTGCCGCTGCTGCTGACGCGGCTCGAGGAGCGCGCTGCGACACACGTGTCCTCCAAGCCCGCCGTCAACTTGGCGCTTTATGTCGTGCCGTGCGACATGGCGCCGCTCGTGATATACGACACCAACAGTGAGTTACTCTATACTAGTGCGCGTCACGACAGACTGCCGCTGCTGCTGACGCGGCTCGAGATTTTTACTGGAGCAGTGATAGGGCTCGACCGTAGGTATTTATCGTGAAAAATTAATATTAATTAAGTAGATCGGAGGTTACTGCCAGTCTTACTATATCAGTAGCCAATTAAAAATTACCCATGGTACTACTACACAGTAGTACCATGGGTAATTTTTTCTTTACTCGAACTTTGTAAGGTTGTTGAACTTTGTAAGATGTCTTTTTCCTTATAAAATCAGTTCGGAAAGCAGACACGGTTGGTGATACTTCCTTGCCGGTAGGGTAGTAACTCGCCACGACCGAAGCCTCCCATCAGACCAGACCAGAAAAAAATCACAAAACTATAAATCCCCAAATTGCCATTACCGGGAATCGAACCCAAGACCTCCCACTATAAGACCACTGCGCCAGGAAGATCGTAAAATTTATTTTTGTCTTGATTTGTTTCAGATAACAGAGTAAAGTCGCCTGTGCAAGCTTTCATGTCACCAAAATGGGGTGGTGTAGTGCTTGGCAACCCTACCAAGGATGAGTGCGAAAAGAAGCATTACAGACCCGATGTTAAACTCATAATGGGCACCTTTGTTTCGCAGCTCAGAAAACTGCTGGGCATTACTGATAAGGTGAGTAGATAGATGACTAGTTGACATAACTCACATAGAGTGGAGTTATTTGACGATTATTCTCTGCAGAATCTTCTTTCCGAACCGGTGGAAGACTCATGACATTTCATAAGTGGCACAAGTTGTCCTACGTGAAATAAATCATTTAAGTCAACTGTCAACCATAAGTGTGCGAAAGCTCTAGGAACGTCAAATGTCAACCGGGGCTTCATATGCGCCATAGACAAAGATAGTCTGGGCTGACGTTTGCGTTCCGTTATACAATTTTTATCCGCCTAACACTATAAATTTGCCATCGGTTGCAGGAAAAGATCGATGGTGCTCACTTAGAGCCGCTGAGGTCAGTGGTCCCGCGGCGCTGGGAGCTGGACAGTCTGCTCCGCATCAGAACCCTGGAGCAAGTCACCTCCGCTGAGAGGAGCTTGAAGTCGCTCGCCAAACTGCTGGGTGAGTGACGTCACTTAGAGCCGCTGAGGTCAGTGGTCCCGCGGCGCTGGGAGCTAGACAGTCTGCTCCGCATCAGGACCCTGGAGCAAGTCACCTCCGCTGCGAGGAGCTTGAAGTCGCTCGCCAAACTGCTGGGTGAGTGACGTCACTTAGAGCCGCTGAGGTCAGTGGTCCCGCGGCGCTGGGAGCTAGACAGTCTGCTCCGCATCAGAACCCTGGAGCAAGTCACCTCCGCTGAGAGGAGCTTGAAGTCGCTCGCCAAACTGCTGGGTGAGTGACGTCACTTAGAGCCGCTGAGGTCAGTGGTCCCGCGGCGCTGGGAGCTAGACAGTCTGCTCCGCATCAGAACCCTGGAGCAAGTCACCTCCGCTGAGAGGAGCTTGAAGTCGCTCGCCAAACTGCTGGGTGAGTGACGTCACTTAGAGCCGCTGAGGTCAGTAGTCCCTCGCCGCTGGGAGCTGGACAGTCTGCTCCGCATCAGAACCCTGGAGCAAGTCACCTCCGCTGAGAGGAGCTTGAAGTCGCTCGCCAAACTGCTGGGTGAGTGACGTCACTCCAAATCCTAGCTCGATACGCTCGTCCTAGTTAACAATACCCCACTTGAGCGTTAAGCTCGCTGCACTTGTCCTAGCAATTAATATATTGACTTAGCGTTAGGTCTATATTTAAAAAAACTACAAAACCATTTGCTTCTTCGTATCTAATTCAAACCGCTAGCATATTATGTAATGCCCATCTGACTTTAGTTTTTACTTTCCATTCCACTTTGTGGGACTATAAATAAGTATTCATGATTACCATAGAGTTTGGAAACGTCACTTAACTAGTCTGTTAAAAGCTTACGTCATTTTAAAGTGTACTGTGGTTTACGTCAGGGCGACCGCGTATCTTTTGCATCAATTCATACTAATATTATAAATGCGAAAGTGTGTCTGTCTGTCTGTCTGCTACGCTTTCACGGCCCATCTGTTCAACCGATTTTGATGAAATTTGGTACAGGGGTAGGTTGTATCCCGGGAAAGGACATAGGCTACTTTTTATCCCAGAAAATTTAAGAGTTCCTGCGGGAATCGAAAAAATTTGATCCACGCGGAAGAAGTCGCGGGAATCATCTAGTCATTGATACATGTTCAGCATGTTCAACTGTTTTCCAAGAAATTTAAAAGAGATTGCATTGTGGCTAAATCAAAACATATTCAAACTAAGATAAAAAATAGCTCCAATGTAATCAAAACTACTTGGAACATAGTGAATGAAGAAACAGGAAGAGCAACACGGAAAAATTGTGAATTTAAACTTAATGTCGGTAATACACCTGTAACTTCGGACTCCGAAGTTGCTTCTGTTTTTGAAGGCTTCTTTACGGATATTCCTGTTTCTACCACAGAATCGTTGAACTCCTCACCAAATGCCGCTCTTACTTTACTGGAGGATAACGTGGCTGAATGTAATAACGTTTTCAAATTCTGTCACGTTAACTGCTCTGACGTTATTAAAGCTTTCAAATTAATTAACAATGAGAAGACAAATGATTTGTGGGGCATTTCCGTTAACGTTGTAAAATCATTGACTGATATCGTTGCACCCGAGTTAGCTTTAATGACTTATTACATAGTAAACAGTTTGGATTTACACGGGGTCGCTCAACAATCGATGCTGGTGTTGAGTTAATTCAAAATATATTCGAAGCCTGGGAGGAGTCACGTGATGCACTTGGCGTTTTCTGTGATTTATCCAAGGCTTTGATTGTGTTGATCACGAAACATTAGTCAGAAAACTGCACCATTATGGAATTAGGGGTGTAGCACTGAATATGATGAATTCCTACTTAAAAAATAGGATGCAAAAGGTAGACGTCAATGGAAAGCGGTCTTCCGGATCGATTGTAAAAATGGGGGTTCCACAAGGTTCAATTTTAGGGCCTTTTCTATTCCTCATTTATATTAACGATCTTCCTTACCTTGCCAAGGATAATCATGGGATAGTATTGTTTGCTGATGATACATCACTTTTGTTTAAAATAAATCGTTACGAAACTACTCTTGACGAAGTAAACAATTCTCTCACTAAAGTGGTACAGTGGTTTGAAGCTAATAACCTACTACTCAATGGTAAAAAGACAAAGTGTATCAAATTTACATTACCTAATGTCAAACAGGTAAAACCCACTGCACAGCTTGATCATGAGGAATTAGATTTAGTGGATACCGCTGTTTTTCTCGGAATAACGTTAGATGCTAAACTCCAATGGGGCCATCATATAAATGACTTATCGAACAGACAGTTCTGCTGCATACGCGGTTAAAAAGATCCGCCAGTTGACAGATATAGAAACGGCGAGATTAGTTTGGTTACTTTCACAGCATTATGTCATATGGTATATTATTATGGGGTAACGCTGATGATATTAATTCTGTTTTTGTGCTGCAGATAAGGGCTGTTCGAGCCATATATAATATGGGACCACGAGAGTCACTAAGAGATAAATTTAAAGAAATCAATATTATGACAGTGCACAACCAATATATATTTGAAAATTTAGTATACGTGCATAAACACATTGATAAATTCAAGAAGAAAAGTGATTGTCATAATGTCAATACTAGAAATAAAAATAAACTTGTAATGCCTACTTCTAGGCTTAGTAAAACTAGCAATTCATTTGTTGGAAACAGTGTCCGCTTCTACAATAAGCTCCCAGAAGACATGTTGAAAATGTCTCTGAATAAGTTCAAAGTTAATGTAAAACGTAAACTCATTAAAAAATCTTATTACCATGTAAAGGATTACTTAAATGACAAGGAAGCTTGGCAATGATTTGATCTATTGTGATAGTTCCTTAGTTAAGATGATTTGTGAAATGGTGATAATGAAAAAAAAACCCGGCTGAGTTTGTTGTGGGCTCTTCTCAGACCAGGGCGCGTTTGGAACCCTCGTAGCTTTAGTTTTAAGATACCGTAACCGATTATCACCATCGTGTTTTTTTTTAAGTAAGTAATTTTTAACGTCAATAAGTGTACCTACAGTGTACCTATATTGAATAAATGATATTGACTTGACTTGACTTGACTTGATACATCGCAATCGCCTCCGATTGGCTGAATTTATGGTATTCTTGCTGCGTCAATGGATTTTGTCCAATAGTGGAAGAGTGTTAACCAATCAGAGGTGATTGCGATGTATCAATGATTGGTGCAAAAGATACGCGGTCACCCTGCAGGGCGTATAGGCAGTCAAACTTATCTGACCCGGTGACAACGTCGCTAGATGTTAAGAAAAATAAAATTATAAAAAAAACCTAACAGGCTTAAAAATTAGTTCCAATATTATGCCACCGGATCAGATAAGTTTGATATTTCATTTGATCGACTATACGTTTTGTGAATATTGAAAGAAATGCATTAACATTTAAATCATCATCATCACTACAGTCTATTAACGTCCCACTGCTGGGCACAGGCCTCCACTCTCATAGGAGAGTGGGAATTAGAGCTTAGACCCACCACGCTGCTCCAATGCAGGTTGGCGGGCTACTACTAACGTTTAAATAATCCATACTTAATATTATAAATGCGAAAGTGCTAAGTGAAAAAATAATAGCTTTAAGTGACCGGCGAACGCCGACGCGAACTTCTATTCAATCCGCAAATATAAATTTGCCGGTATATTGCTATCTGTGTTTGGCTGATGATAGCAATATGAGCGTTCAGAATTTGTACATTTAGTCTTGTTCCGTAAATACCAAAAATGAAGAATAAAAACTTGTTGTATTTTTAACTTTGTGTTGTTATTCTGTACCTTGACAATATAGGCTATGTTCCTGGTTGATATTGGTTTTTATTTCGCCAATCGGAAACATTATACTATTTTGATTCACAGGTGAAATCTCCAACATAGTGATCAATGACGAAGTAGGGGCTTCAATCAACCACGCCGTGGCCAGCATCCACCGAGCGCGAGGCCTGATGATACTGGGAGACCTGCTCACCGCCTACCACCACTCCCAACAGGCTTTCCTGGCTGCGGAGACAGCTTTCATGGAGCCAAGTCTACTGGCTCTGCTCTACTTCCCTGATGACCAGAAGTGAGTAAACGTGATGATGGTGGGGGATCTGGTGATGGCCCAATATAATTCTTAATAGGTTTTCCTGGCGGCAGAGTTTTAAGGTAAGTACCTAGTCAAGTCTACTGTACTTCCCTGGGACGTAGCTAGGAAATTATACCAGAATTTAACCATAATGGATTCACTCGACTATCCAAAAGCATTCGTCCGCGTGGTTTAAGTTTTTTTGATTCCTGCGGGAACTCCTCAATTTTCCGGGATAAAAAGTCACCCTAGCCTATGTCACTCTCCAGGTCCTCAACTATACCCATGCCAAAAATCACTTCAATCCGTTGCTCCGTGGCGGCGTGATTGAAGGACAAACCAACAAACCAACAAACAAAGTGACTTTCGCATTTATAATATTAGTATGATTTGAAAGTGTGTTGCAACAGAGCAACAGATCCATGGGATTTTCTGCATGGGTTATAGTTTTTGACCAGGTTTATGAGTTAATTGACCCTAAAATCAAAACCTTTTATAAGCTAACTTAAACAACTATATTGTTTCAGATACGCAATCTACATTCCACTGTTCCTGCCGATAATGTTCCCAGTGGTTTTGTCCCTCAAAAACCTGATACAGTGGCTGCGAGGCAAGCCCGTACATCACAAGGAGAAAGTTGCCTAGCAGTACCTCTGCTATACAACTATGAATTGTATAGCGAACATAGTAGCTTGCATAGGGGAGCATTTAAAAATATTTGAAGGACTAAAATGAATACTGAGTATAATCTAAAATTTTCAAATTAAATTAATCTACATATTATATCTTATTCAATATTTGCCTATTAGCATCAGTGAGTGTGAGTGAAACAAAACATTGCTGTTTGTGTTTATTGGATTATGAACTCTTCACTAAGTTCAAATCGCCAAATGATACCTTTTATCTTTAAATACTATCTCACAATCCCAACACCCAATTCGTGTTTGTAAAATTGTTTAGCATAGCATCGTAAATTCAACTTAAACTCTGTTTGTATACGTCGGTGATTACAATAGCACGCATTGATGTTTCACTATTCACCTGCGTGGCAAGTATGTTACGCTCGTCCATTTCTATCATATTTATTTCTAATTCGGTGATACCAACTTTGTGGGTACACGATTAAGTAATATGTAGGTATTTAAAAAAAATTAGTACTGTTTACTTAGTGAATGTTGTGAAACCTTAAATAGTTCGCACATTAGATTTTGTAATAGTAACATTAAACTATAATAGTTTGTAATATATAATCGCTCTTGATGCCCTAGTACAAATAATATTATAACAAATATTTACGAATACCTACTGCATTTACTTCAAGCGTCATATCCGCTGAAAATGGCCGCCTAGCCGAAAAACAGTTTTAAGGTCGCCATCTTTCATCGAGTTGGTACCAAGTACCACCCATATAAATAATAATTGAATTAAATGTATAGAACTGTAATAAACATAAGTTAGCTGCCTATGGGTAAATCGTAGTAAATAATACATTATTATGTTTATGGGTAAATCTGTTGTAAACAATCTCTAAAGTATGAATGCAATGTACTAGTGTATAAATTCATAGTTACATACCTATGTATCTATGTAATATGTAAAATAGGTGTTTTAAATAATAAAACACTTAAATATTTTTGTTCTTTCCTTTAAATCTACCCAACGAAACCTACCCATACAAATGTACATTTCAAGAGTCAAAGAAAAGTAAGTAATGAAGTAATATCCGAGTAGGTACTTAAGTGGGAGAAAATTGTAATAAAACGATGTTTTGCTTCACATATTATAATATATTGAGGTACTTCGTCATTATCGTTATTTTTTTTTGTATAATTTTTTTTACTACAATAGATATTACTTAAATATTTCAAAATGACGACAAAATACTAGGTGTCGCCGTATTTATGCACGTGCAAAATGTCACTACAAGTGAATATTATTTTAGTATTGTACATAAGATTTTTGTCATATTACTGAATACTTAAAATACTTGTTTCGTAATGTATTAATGTATTGGCTGATATGTATTGACTATACACGTAAAGTCTTAGATATGCTAGCTGTCTTATATATATCGCAGTCATCTGGTTTAATCTGCTATTTGATTGAATGACTAGCGCGTTCATTGAATGACTAGGCCGAACGTTGATTGAACAAGCGTCACTCAACGTCCAACTAGTTAGCGGATTGTAACATAGCCCTTTGAACAGAGCGGACGTAAAATCAGTCAGGTGATTGAAATTTAGTTTTCTTGTCTCTTTCTTGTAGGTTAGGTTAGGGTTCTACATAAATACAATAATAATAGGTTTTATCGGTTTAATATACCTAACAGATTACAATAACCAAACATTACAAAGTCGGCTATATCCCATTCAACGACTATGCTAGATGACGTTCAGTCAAAGACGTTGAACGTTACATTAAACAACTTGACGAGTTGTCCTTTAGTCTTTCATTTGAATGTTGTCATTCAATGAACGCGCTAGTCATTCAATCAAATAGCAGATTAAACCAGAGGACTGCGACATCTATACTAGCTGTCGAATGTACAGCGTTGGGGCACAGAATGTAAGTAGGTACGTGGCCTTCTCTCACCCATTGGTGAGCGACAGTAACGTCGCGACGCGATTTAGGACGCTATACAAAATGATAAACTTGTCTACGCGACAACGTAGCGTGAAGGATCAGCTACTGTTTGATACTGTCGCATCGTGTCGTGTCGAGTCGCGGTGCCGCTTTTGTCGCTCATGTAGGACAACGGGTTATGAGACCACAGCGATCGCCATCCCGGTATAAAACCAGCCGCCACCAGGGTATAAAAATTTCGTCTATGCAACTGACAGCGTAATAAATATTTTCAGCATATTTTGTGCCATGAAATGCAGTCTGGCTTTACGTTTTACAGTCGCCAGCGAACGTAACGTTACGTGTGAACACTTCCTAGAGCAGGCGAATACAAGCGGAGAAGAAGTCTAGTATTTCGATACGAAACTCAGCTTTATGTGCTTTGACAAACAGTTGAAGAAAGTTTGCTGAAAGCGAACCACTGGACCCGCGCTGCGTTCTTTGCATCCGTGACCTGGGTTAACCGTAAACCACCGCTATGCGAAAGTAAATAAAGCTGAGTTTCACCTGTTATTCAGAAATATGCCGCGCCTCGACTCTGCGAGCGTGCCTTGCGCCTTTCTAAAGTAAGGACAGTAGAGTCGCTTGCGCCTTGTATAGTTTTAATAGCAAATTCTTATCGATGAGTTTATTTGAGATTGTCAAAATACTACTTGTGGACCGAATAACCAGAATACAAAGCATACTATGCGTATAAACTCAGAAGACCGATACTTAAAATCGGTTTTTTTTTGTTTGTAATTTACGTTATTCTTAAATAGGTATAACTACTTTTATTGAGTTTCATAAGGTTCTCTGAAGAGAAACAGTTAAATGTTTAACCAAATCTAGCGAAAATTTTTGTCCGTTAAACCTTTTTACAGATATTTTATACGAGTTTTTGCTGATCTTTATGGTCTTCTCACATGAATCGCATAAAAGACTTGATGCCTTAGTAAAATTATAAGAAACACAAAATCATACCTAATAATGATATAATTTTAGTAGAACCTTAAAATTACAATAAATTACAATCTTAGCTTACTAAATCCCATTAAACATTCAGTAAACATGTATTATGACTCGACCCAATCGGTTTCGGTTATCATAGCCGCATTGTCACCCGTCCCGGGCAAATATTCCATCTCCCACAAGGAATTACCCAAAACCAGTGTCTCCCCTTCATTTAGCTGCACATTCAAAGTGAAACAAACATCTTCGCATGGCGACCTAGGTTTCAACTGTACGAACGTAGTACCTTTCAGCTGAGACATTATTACAAGCCCTATATCCAGTTCCAAATACTTAAATCTATGAGTATCGTAATTTTTGGACAGCAATAACCAGTTGAAATGTGATGGTGGGATATGTGGGGAAAGGAAATAAGGTCTTGGGGCGAAGATTCTAAAGGATTTTACGGCTCGGATATCGCAGTTCTGGAAATGCACGAACCAGCTTGGGATATCTGTGTTGGTTATTCGTGAGACAATTTCTTCTAAGTCCATCGGTTGTTTGCCCAATCGGATGTTAGTGAGGGTACGACAGGGTACTGAGTCTCGTAGCCTGTCGTCGTTGGCTATGATGTTGGTCAGATTGAGCTCCGATACGGACCAGTCGTAGTACGCGTCTGTGACGATCACGGGGGCTCCTCTAGAGAGGTGGTGGTTGAAAACTTCGTTGTAATTCGTGTCTGATAAGCGGGCGATGGTTTCTGGAAAAACAATTGCCGAATTAGTAGATCGTCAACATCCTTCAAATCAAGAGTGAATAGTCATCTTCTAGGCAAGCGCGCTCCGCCTTGGGCTGTTCTCCACTTGCAAGCAAGTCTGATTGCAGCCATAAGTGCTACCCTATATAGGTATTTAAAAAAAAAAACGAAATGCTGAAGGAAAGGCTGCACAGTTTTAACCGCGTTGGCGAAGACCGCCGCTTTAGTCCAATCAACGTGATTACCTACTATACGCACAGACCATACAATACTCGGTGCCAGCACGCATGGTAAGGGACAAAACTTTTTGCTTCAGGAATGGATTGGTCACGTGGAGATAAACATACTAAAGTCCCCTCTAGGGGACTACAAGAACATTATATATTTTTTTCTTATTTTCTAAGGTGGTCAAACGATGATCAATGCAATCACACTAATTTTTTGCATGGGTAAAGTCAAAGACGTGAGTGACATAGGCTACATTTTATACCGGAAAATTAAGTAGTTCTCGTGGGAATTACAAAACTTATTCCACGCGGACAAATTGTTGCGGGCATCATAGCTTGGTCTACGTTACGAACTGTGACGTGGACTTATAAGTCTAGTATATAGTTTTTGCGCGGCTTCACGTCGGAAAACTATAAATCGTGAGGCGGCACTGCTTTACTGGTAGGGTGCTAAATAGCCACGACCGAAGCCTCCTAGCATACCTATGACAGGCACAGGTCACTTTGCTCGAGACAGTACCGCCTTGAATAAAAAATAATCCTAGATTACGTATAAAATACATAATAAAATACGTTTTTAGTGTATACAAATCCTAGGAACGGTAAATCCATTTTCTTTCAAAACTGTGCCCATACATATATAAAGACAGAAAAATAAGTGATAAATATGAGTAAAATGATTATCAGTATGTATCAAACTTACTAATAGCCTCGCAAGTAATGCAGTCCGTGGGCGAAACCAGATCATTATCCATGTTCTGCGGCTGAGAACGTTCAATCAAACATTTGTTGTAATACAACGGGGTCCAGTCCCAAATGGGCAGCATTTTGATCAAGGCGATCCTTGTAATCGCCGCCGCGTGCCATTGAAAAGTATCCGTTTGACTCACAGTATAGCCAATAGCTATAATCATCACAATTAGAAGCAACCCTCGAGTCCATCTCTTGATAGTCGCTTTACGTACAGCATTCGTCAAAGGGCGACATATCAAGTCCATTTCCTCGTCACTCATGCCCGCCTCCTTGCAATATTCGTAAAAAGAACGCACTTCCGAATTGATTAACTCGAACTTCTCACGCTGGGACATGTTCGGCGCGTTTTTAACACTCATTTTTCAGTATTATATTTATTTAAGACTTCTATTTAGCTCCACGTTATGCGAAACCTCAGCAGCGATCGATATCTTAGGGTTGGGATGAGCTCGTGGAGTCGTGACCTAACGATGCAGGTACGAAATTCGCGCGCGCGCGTTCTAACCTTTCCGGCTGCAGAGTAAAAATGGTACCACAGAGAATGTATGGAATGTTTCCAAAAATCGATGTTTTGTCAATTGACATTTCGAAACAAATTATTATATTTTAAGAAAATAATCTAACACATCGTTGTGAAATAGTATTTGAAAACGACAAATAAAACAATAGCAAATTGATGCAGAAAATAGTTGTAAATCAATAATTTTATTAAAATAATTGTATAAGCTTGAATGGTAGTTTTCACGTTTTTGAACCATATTTCTAAAACCTAGCAACATTTTACAAAGAATTCATCCGCCATATTGAAAGTTCTGAAGTGGAAGTGGGTCAATCATAAATCTTAATTATCGTTGTATCTCTGTGTCAAATAATAGTTAACAGAAAAGTGTTTCAAATATTATAAAAATATTAAATAAACTTTTATTTGTGTCTATAATAGTCGATAAAGGACATTTGGATTTTTTTGCAATACTTTTGACAAATACGTCACAGCGCCATGTTGTATTCCTGCGCTGATTGCAGGCACGAGAAATCTGCCAACCCGTTTATTTTTTGGGACTAAAGCCCGAGAATAAATCGAACTGCGATTTTGTACTCAAATATATTTTAATTTATATTTGTTGGCAAATGTCAAGCAACTTTAGTGAAATCGATGCATCCCTGTTGTCGCATTTCGAGTGCTAACTGCTAATTCAACTGCAGTTTTGTGCATCCGCGAAAGTTGAAAGGACTGTGTTGTAAAAGAAAGAAGTGATAATTAGCCAAAATTCCGGTCCCTACGCGCAGACGAGAAGGTGCCTACCCGCCAGGGCAGTCGGGCGAAGGAGATATGAACAACAAACGAAAAAATCGCCAAGGGCCGCCGAGGTAATGCCAGTTTATGTACACCAACTTTCAGTGAAGATGACATGTCTTTGTTATTCGGGCACGGTCTCGCACATTGCGAATCTCCAGCATCGGTGTTGTCACGTTGACATCGTTCTGTTAGGGTGATCACAAAGGACTTGTAAACAATGTTTAGGATCGGTTGTGATGTGGTGCGGTACGGTACGGTACGCCGTTCGCCGCTCCGCGTTAGAGTACACTCTAATCTAGATGTTTGGCCTACTTTTGCTGTGTACTTTGACGATTAATATAGCCGCGTGCGAACAGCTGATCCCAGTGCTTGGACCGATACCAGCACCCAGTAGTTAATCTTTATCACTAATTTTCACCTAAACAATAAACACTATCAATTTTAATCTTAGTCCTAGCTCATTTGATCTCCACACTTTTGACAGCTGTAATCTTTGAACATGCTCTGCTTTGAGGTTCTATTTTCTTGATTGTTTATTATTCATATTAGCATACCGTTGGTCAGGTTCCATTACCGGGAAGTAAATTAACAGGTTGGCATCTCTCCAATTTCTTAATTAGTTAGTTTTTTAGTCTCATTAAACATTCCTTAGAAACTGCTAATTCTCTTTAGTATTTATTTATTTGCAGTCCATAAAAATCCACTTAAATAGTAATCCTATTAAGAATTGTTAATCCTAGTCTCTGCCAATTTTTTTCTTTATTTGCACTTAACATAAAATATTGGGGCTGATTCTGTAGTGCACTATCTCTAAACTTAACTAAAATTACAGCGTTAAAGATTTTACTAACCCTTTCATAGTACTCCCTGACTACTGAAACTAGATTTAAAGCTGACATTTTAGTTTAGTTTTTTAGAAATTGTGCACTATAGAATTGGCCTCATTGAATAAATAACCAAAATAAAGTACTAAGTAACTTGGGTGAGTAACTGAGTAGATTTATGTTTAAAAGCCCTTTGATTTTCCAGGATAAAAGTTTTGGGACACAAATTTCATAAAAATTGATCAAATGGGCCCTGAAAATTTAACAGTTACATATTAAAGTTGGGATTGACAATCAAGGGGTCATTGACATTATTGAATTTGTTCTCACTGAATCATCATTTCAACTCAGTGCCGGCTTACTACTGAGCATGACTCTCCTCTCAGACTGAGAAGGGTTTGGCCATAGTCCACAACTCCCACAAAGTATGTCCCTACAGATGTCACCAACATTTAAGAACATTTTGAAGAACTCTTGGGCATGCAGCTTTTCTCACAATAAATATCTTCACCATTAAAACAAGTGATAATAAATTTCTTAAAACCCACATAGCTCCAAGGAGTGCATACCTGGAGATGGAACCTCAACCACCTGAATACGAAATAGAGTGTTTAGCCCACCAGTTGCCTAATTTATCTCCGATTTTAATAAGATATCTATCATATCTTTTAGGTGTATACCAAATTTTTTTTTGTTTTTAACACTCGGCTACTCGCGCCTCAGAATGGTACATGAGTGCACGCACGGGTGACTGGTGTCACCCTTTTTGTATACTAACTGATTTATGGAATATTTTAAATTTTAATAAAAAAACTATGAATTATGAATCAACATCTTTATTTTTATCATATTATAGTAAGATTAGAAAACAAAACAAGTATTCTTTCCTCAAAATTAAAAACAAAACAAATCTTCTTGAAAAATAGCAAAAAAATTTAACTTTGGGATCAAAACATTCTTATTCTAAAATATAAAAGTTTAGTAAGTAATTTTAACATATTGGTACTCTAGAATTATCAAATAAAAAAAAATTATACAAAATTAATCAAGTTGAGCACAATCAGGACAGAAACTAGTCCAAAATTCACTGGTAAAAAAATGGTGCAAGAACACACGCACGGGTGACTATTGTCACCCCTCAACTTTGGAAGGTGTCGTCCTCTCAGACGTCTGTGCACAGCAAGGGTCGGCACGCCACTGGCGGGGGCGGTGTCTTGTATCCGAGGAATACACAAGCGCGTTTGCGCTTGTCACGATGCGTTTCCAAAATATACCTATGTTTATAGCACTGGGTGACCATTGTCACCCACGCGTGCGTTCTAGTGTTAACATTCTCAGTATCCATACTAATATTGTAAATGCAAAAGTGTGTCTTTCTGTGTTCTATGATCCCCGGCAGGCTCAATTTGGGAATTTATAATTTCTTAATTTTCCCTGGTCTGGCCTGGTGGGAGGCTTCGGCCGTAGCTAGTTACCACCCTACCGGCAATGATGTGCCGGTAGGGTGCGATTTAGCGTTCCGGTACAATGCCATGTAGAAACCGCATAGGGGTATTGGTTTAACTGCCATGCCCTTAACAGGTTAGCCTGCTACCGTCTTAGACTGCATCTTCACTTACCATCAGGTGAGATCGCAGTCAAGGGCTTACTTGTAGTGGTTAAAAAAAAAACTGCTCATCTGTTTAACCGTATTTGATGAAATTTGGTACAAGGATAGGTTGTATCCCAGGGAAGGACATGGACCAAAAACCTCAATCCACGCGGACTAAGTCACGGGCATCAACTTGTTTGGAATAAGTGCTGCATTCAATATTCAAACAGTTTGTTGATTGAAAATGTTAATTCAGTTTTTTCTAGGGCTTAAACTTGATGACTGCTTATTTTCACTTCATTCACTGGACACTTGCTTTGTTTGTATTTATTTGGCATTTTAATTGAAAATGCCAAGTAAATACAAAACAAAGAATGGAGAAGTTTCATGATGTTATGAATATCATATTTAACACAACAGAAGTAAAATATAGATTAAAACTAATAAATCAGTGATTTTTTTTAAATCCATCAATAAATGACTGAGAAATGATGATTTAAAAGTTTAATTATTAAATAAATAAATCATTTATTGTCCGAAAAACAAAAAGTTACAATAGCATTTAAAGGTTTAGCGTCTGATGCCTACGATAAGTTTATAACTCGTGTTATAGGCATCAGTGCTTTCCCCTTACAATCTTCTCTTACTATGATATAGACAACAAGAGTATTAAACATATTATTATATTAATGTGAATACAAGTTATACATAGTGATATGTATATTCAAAGTGTGTGTGTGTGTGTGTGTGTGTGTGTGTGTGTGTGTGTGTGTGTGTGTGTGTGTGTGTGTGTGTGTGTGTGTGTGAGTGTGTGTGTGTGTGTGTGCGCGTGTGTGTCTATACGTATTTGTGTTGACTTGTAAAACAGGATAGTACTTGTTACTGCAAAATAGCCAGTAAATTCTCAGTGCTATCATACATAAGTTCTTGTAACCACTTTTGTACAATTGTTTTACATTTATAGGAGTTCAAATTGGCAATATTTAATTTTTTATTAATAATGTTATATAGGAAACCACCAAGAAAGCAATAGAATTTATGAGAAAAAGCGGTATTAAATTTAGGAATTTCGCGTATTTTATATTTCCTTCTCTTTTTTTTTGAAGCTCTTCCAGTACAGATTTAAAATCTAAATGTTTGTGTTGTTTTAATATTATGGTTTGTATAAATAATTGCCTGACCGTTAGAACCTCTGCTTCTTTGTACAAAGCCATTGTCGAGTATCTGAAGGGAAGAAATGCGCTAACTTTAAGTATTGCTCTCTGAGTTCTTTCTAAAAGTAGTAATCGTGATTTTGACGTAGCACCCCAAGCGTCTATGCAGTATGTCAATAAAGATTCACATAGAGCATAATAAATTGTTTTCATTAACTTTTTGTCTGCTATATGGCGAATATTTTTGAATATAGCTATTAATTTACGAATCCTGTTGGCCAAAGTCATAACATGCGGTTCAAACGTTAGCTGATTATCTATGATGACCCCAAGGTATTTGATATTATCAGCTCTATTCAATATAAGGGCAGTTGCATGGGTTGATGTCATCAGAGGTAAGGCAATTGTTAGTGTGGGCTTTAATAAAATAATAGTCTCGTGACGGTTGAGAAGAACGTAAAATGGAGGAAGTAAGATATTTGGTTTTTTCAGCACTACATGTTAAAAGATTTCTTCTTAACCATTTTGAAACCATGTCGAAACCAATTTGAGCGGAGTGGAATGCGCTTTCCCAAGTTTTGCCCCAGAAAAGGAGAGTAGTATCATCCGCAAAGGCTATATTCCTATACCTTTCCATTTGTCAAACTCATGTTACATAATTGATTTATGTAAACCAAAAAGAGGGTGGGGCCTAATATGCTGCCCTGAGGAACACCATAGGTAACAGGAAGAGAACTACTAGTAAATTGGTCAATTTTGACGCTTTGTGTTCTACCAGTTAAGTAATCGTTAAACAAACTTAACTGTAATCCACGAACACCCAATTGTTCCAATTTAGTTAATAGCAGCGGAATGGAAACGGTGTCAAAGGCTTTAGCCAAGTCAAGAAATATAGCTATGCACTTCATACCCGAGTCTAGGTTCCGGACAATACCATTCGTAAGTTCAGAGACTGCGTCAGCCGTAAACCTTGATTTACGAAAACCATATTGGTTAGGAGAGAGCAATTTATTACTTTCTAGATAATTGATCAGTCTATTATTAATAATTCGTTCCAGTATTTTTGAAAATGTTGGCAAAATAGATATGGGTCTGTAATTACTGACTAGTTTTCTATCACCATTTTTGTATACGGGTGTGATAACAGAGCCCTTAAATTTATTTGGAAACTGGCCGTGTCTAATAGCTAGGTTACAATTAATGTGAACTAATAATCCCGCGAAAATTTCTTTATTTTGCTTGAGTACTAATGCCGGTATATTGTCAATCCCCGCGGCACTTGTTGCTTTAAGTGAGTTAATAAGTGTCAGAACCTCGGCCAGATCCGTTTCCAATAAGACAAATGATGAAGAGGAAGTATTACTACTAAATTGTGGAGGTATTGCATCATTTTTCAAATTGAGCTCGGATCTAACTCGCTCTACTAAAGTTTTACCAATATTAACAAAATATTCATTAACTGTAGAGAAGGCTTTACTTGGACTATTATCAATCATAAGTAAATCACGTAAATCTTGGTTTTTAGGTTTAAGATTACATAGTTATAGAAATAATTACTTCCCACGTTTTTTTAATACTAGAGCCTGCTTTTTCAAGTTCACTTTTGAAATGTACACCGATTGCTGTATCTTACTAGAGTGAGAAATTTTGTGAGTGACTTTTAATACCTAGCCGAGATTTAATACTTCAAAATTATCTTCACACACAAGTGCTTTTAATTCAATTAAGTCACGTTAAGTCCATTTATTTCTTTTATTTGATTTTATAAAGTCGGTTGATAGGGAATTATGACGTCACGTCTCCAGTCTTGCAAGCACAACTTTAAAGTTCCATAACTTTTTCATTTGTTGAAATATTTTAATGATTCTTTCATATTTTTGTTTTATTTTGTGTTAATTTTCATAGTAACTTTAAAAAAATATGGTTAACGTCTCCATTAGTTGTAAAGACCGTTATGTAAGAGACAATCCAGAAGTAGGTATTTAGGAGACACTTTCAATATATTTGTACTCTCATTTGGAACTTGCATTCATATTCATTTGATCCGGCCACGATTGATATCGTTAAGCTCTAAATCAAAATGCGATCTAAACCCAAAAGTATTCAATAATCGCTGAGTCTGCCGGCAGGAGACTAAATTACCATTGTTCAAACACTCGTATTTATACTAACTATTTTCAATATGGCGTCCGTATCTGCAGATTGAATCGAATGACATGAAACTACTCAAATTGACAGATATTATACTTTCTATTGCATGAGGTATAATGACAAACAGTAATAATGCTAACAGTTAAAACGTAGCAAACACACAGACACAGTTGCTCATTAATTATGATTTTGATTTGTTTTTATGTCCTCTATCCTAATATTATACAACTTATGTTATCTTGACCTGACATAAAATCTAAATGGTTCAACCATCCACTGTGGAAAAAGTGTTCAAAGTTTTTACAGTTTGTATTTTGAAATTTAGCTACTTACTTAATTAAAAATTTATTTAGATTTACAAACAATTGTGTAGTGTAACAAATCTTGATTTAAAATATTGATTTAACATTGCAAGAGTAATAGTGCTGCTCTTCTCAGTTTAAATAAGCTGTAAGTATAACACAATAAGCTGCTACAAGGCTGTTACTCACTATTGTAGGAACATTTTTAGGATTCCATTCCCAAATGTTAAATAAAAATAAAATAAAAATAAATAAAAATATTTTATTTCAGACATTTGTCCATGTAGATCAATTCATTCAAACAAATCGATTCATTTTTACAATGAGCTAATAATTTTTACTATTGTAGTGAAAATCATTATAAATTAATAAATTAATTGAGATGTAACTAGTTAAAAATTAAATTAAATTAAATATAAGCATTAAATAAAACAGAATAACACAAAAATAAAAGTAAAAATTATAGATTGCAAAATAATGTGGAATGTGTCAGATATTAAATAGTGAAAAATTTTGGAATATTGTTGTGGTAGAATTTTACAGTCTTGATTATTAAATTATTATTTGTATTATCAACTCTTGATATAAATTTTGCTCGAGCCCTACGCATTATAGCATAAAAGTCGTCAACCCTGTGCATCGTGAACATACCTGACGCGCTACACCTCCACGGCAGCCCCAGCAGAGCTAAAACGGGAACCCTTATGCTGCAATGGAAGTCAGAATGTCTGTCTGTCAATCATACTTGCTTATTTCAGTAATCACTATGATGATTGGTAGTCAGCTTAAAACTTGGAAAGTTAGATTTGCCCATTCTGAAATAGATTTTTAAGCTTAGCAAAATAGACATCTCTTGCCTTATCTCCAAAGATTGCAAAGCAAAAAATTTGAAATAGCTAATTAAAGTAGGTAGAGGCTTATTGAAAGATTACAGGATATATAAAACAGAGTCAACTAGCACAGTACTGTAGATATCAACGTAAAGAAAGCTGTAGTATAATTGCAGTCTCAAACCAAAGGGATTAATATTTTTGAATTACCACCCTACCGGCAAAGACGTGCCGCCAAGCGATTTAGCGTTCCGGTACGATGCCGTGTAGAAACCGAATAGGGGTATGGGTTTAATATAACTGCCATGCCCCTAACAGGTTAGTCCGCTACTACGCTGCATCATCACTTACCATCAGGTGTGATCGCAGTCAAGGGCTAAATTGTAGTGGATGAAGAAAAAAAAAAAGGAAGAGGGAAAATTAATACTAACTGAGTGTAGTCAAAACCTAAATCGAACAAAAGTTCACTTCCGTGTCCGATTGATTGCCTTTAAGGCCATGCAAATAACGGTTGACAGTTTGTATTGCAGTATTTTTAGAAGCTAGGATGGCTTTAATGATAAAAAATTGAGCTTTTCGTAAAGTCTTAGGGTTGAAAATGAAACCAAGTTTCTCATTACGTTTTTTTATTCCACTGCAAGTTAGCCCTTGACTGCGATCTCACTTGATGTTATGTGATGATGCAGTCTAAGATGGTAGCGTGCTAACCTGTTAAGGGTATGGCAGTTATATTAAACCCCTTGTCGGTTTCTACGCGGCGTCGTACCGGAACGCTAAATCGCTTGGTGGTAGGTACGACTTTGCCGGTAGGGTGGTACCTAGACACATCCAAAGCCTCCCACCGACCAGACAAAATTCAGAAATTATAAATTCCCAGATTGACCCTGCCGGGAATCGCTCAACACTGCGCCATGGAGGTCGTCAAAATTATTGTTAGTGTAACGATGTACCTAATCACCATTAATGGTTGATGGTGATGTGATGACGTCACATGATGTAATTGGTTTGACCATTGTCGCAGCAAGGATACCATAAATACAGCCAATCACGGAAATTGAAATTGTATCAATAGTTGATGCTGGTTTTACATAATAGGGCTCGAGAATTTCTCGACAGAAAAACCCGATACATAGTATACGCGCGCGAGTTGAATGCAGTCGGGGCCTGAGGTGACACATACCTAAGCTGTGCATTCAACTCGCTCGCGAACTATGCTTACATAAGTACCTATTTTTTAGAGAATCGTTAATAACAAGTTATTTGTTTATTATTTACTAGATGATGCCCGCGACTTCGTCCGCGTAGCGTTTTTTATTTCCGCGGGAACTCTTGAATTTTCCGGGATAAATTGTAGCCTTTGTCCTTCCCCGGGACACCACCTACCCTGTACTTACCGAATTTCATCAAAATCGGTTGTATAGATGGGCCGTGAAAGCGTGACAGACAGACAGACAGACAGACGGACACACTTTCGCATTTATAATATTAGTATGGATAAGGATTTTTAAAATATGGCTAGCGCTTGGCAACAATTAGCGTCTGACAAGTATTGGGTTTCTGACACGAAAATCTTAGTACTAGCCCGAAGCTAGAAAGTTGGCGGTATATCACCCCAGTGTCTTGGAGAGTGCGTAAATCCGTCGACCCTGCGCCTAATCTCTCTCCGGTCGTGTCGTACTTTCCGTCCCATCGGGCTATGAGAGTAAAGGAACAGAGAGTGCATCTCTATATGTATACGCACACACTTGCGCACTATAATATCACCCGCGCTGATGGCTAATCTCTTTGGAGTTAGGCTGCCTTGGCCGAGGTTCGGTCGAAATTAGAGAATCGAATTCCACATCCGCCGTGGGGAACATACTCATCACTAGACGGGTTCTAGGAGACGTTTTTGTGTGTTCACGGCAATGATATTTTAAATTTTGTAAACTAGGCCTTAGGATTCAAGCTTAACATATCCATACTACTTAATTTTATGAATGCGAAAGTGTGTCTGTCTGTCTGCTACGCTTTAACGGCCGATCCATAGTATGGAAGTAGGTTACATCCCGGGTAAGGATGGGCTGCTTTTTGTCCCAGAAAATTCAGGAATTCCCCCGGGAATTATAAAAACTTAAGCCACGAGGACGAAGTCGCGGGCATTATCTAGTATTTTGAGAGCGAGAGACACCAACAGATCAGACCTTGCACATTACAAAAAAATTAAATATTCACGAATACCTAATTAGCATTATTTTCCATTGAGGCGCAAAGTCCGCGGTCGGTGCCACTGCGAGTATTGTAATTATTTCTGGTCTATTTCCACTGACTTCTATACAAGAACTTACAAGTACCTACTTCAAATGCACTGTTCTTAGAACCGTATTAATAAACCGATTTCAGCTAAGCACAGGTTCTTAAGTATCGGTTTGAAATGGAAAATGGAAATTCATATAGGATTTTTTTTCCATCTGTTTGTTTCTTCCGACTTCTTTGACAATCATCGTCATAATTATTCCACCATACATGACGATTCCATACTTTATAAAACCCAAAAAAATCAGAGTCTTGCAGCGTGCACTACAAAGCGGCATTGCTTAATATTTACCCGTTGTCCTAGATGAGCGACAGAAGCGACGCGACGCGATACAACGGCATAGAAAATGACAGACGTATCTACGCGACAATGCAGGCCACGTGAAGAGTCAGCTACTGTTTGATATTGTCGCGTTGCGTTGCCGACTTTGTCGCTCACATAGGACAACGGGTTACTCTAAGTCTAGTCGGTCTAGTCTAGTCTAGTCAACGGGTCTAGGGTAGTTTCTAATAAGAAAGGATGATTGACCGGCCAGTAAATGAGTACCCGTATCCGTAACTTATGGCTTTGTGCCCAGTCTCTACTTAAGTAAATGTGTTGTCCACAGATCTCCACGAGGCCGCGTCGTAGCAGAGGGTGTATACAACAACGCGCACTTTATGCACGCGGCCACCGCACACGTAGGCGACATCGTACAGGTGCTCACACAGTCGGGCAACCTGTGGGAAGGCGTCTTTAGGACTTTCAGTGCCCAGTTTGAGGTGAGGCCACGGATTTCATGCACGGGCGACATCGTGTAGGTAGGCGTTTTTAGGACTTTCAGTGCCCAGTTTGAGGTGAGGCCATGTATTTCATACACGGGCGACATCGTACAGGTGCTTGCTTACATAGTCGGACAACTTGTGGGAAGACGTCTTCAGGACTTTCAGTGCCCAGGGTGAGGCCATGTAGTCGGGCAACCTTTTGGAAGGCGTCTTTAGGACTTTCAGTGCCCAGTTTGAGGTGGAGGCCCAATGTATTTTGTGCACTCTTTGATGTTCCGGGATAAAAAGTAGCCTATGGTTCTATCACTTTACCTTTCGCCAAAATATGTTAAACAGCTGTGAAATTTTAACAGACTGATTGATAGAAGGGCACCAAGTTATCTGACCCGGTGACCAAAATTGGAACTAATTTTTACGACTAGTTTTTTGTTTTTATTTTATTTTTATTATTTATTTGAAAAGCCAATGTGATTATATGAAACCAGATAAGTTTGTGGGACTATACACGCTTTCGCTGGTAGCATGGAATCTGTAGTAGTCTAGCTTATGGCATCATAAAGAATTAAGTACCTAGGTACTAATTGCAAATGTCTGAAGCGTGATACCAACACCGGTAGCGGGCGGTTCAGTGTCATTCGTATCAAACACGGCATGAATCACGTATACAATCATAATAATAATATGAAGGTACATCACAGACAATATATCGATCGGGAAAATCAACTCAACACAACGTTAAGAAATTTACAATAAATACGTTTTTGCTCGTAAAGTTTTACTTATTTCACCTTAAAATATTACCGCACAATTATTATCCTCCTATACAGGAGTGTATGATTGTATACGGAATGATTCAAGTGTTCATTGATAATGATACTAGCTGATGCCCGCGACTTCGTCCGCGTGATTTAAGTTTTTTGATTCCCGCGGGGACTTCTCAATTTTCCGGGATAAAAAGTAGCCTATGTCACTCTCCAGGTCCTCAAAAATACCCATGCCAAAAATCACGTCGATCCGTAGCTCCGCTGCGGCGTGATTGAAGGACAAACCAATAAACCAACAAACAAACACACTTTCGCATTTATAATATCAGTATTAGTATGATGAAGGTCCTTCACAATATAATATGTAGGTATACCAGTCGTAGGATAGTAGGGAAAATCAACTCGGTTTACAATTTTACAATACATTTTTGCTCGTAAAGTTTTCCTTATTTCACCTAAAAATTAACACAGTTATTATCCTCCTATACAGGAGTAGTCCAAGCACGTCTGGATAAGTTAAGTTGTGCATGTAACTGCAAGATTAAATTTTTTGGCGGCTAAAAACAAAGCAGAACCAGGAGAACACAAACAGGAGAATTTTTTTTTTCTTATTATAGTTACATATTAAATACGAGTATATCCTATCCGTCTCGGCCTATTCGCTGGAGCTGGAGCTCATGTTATCTTGAACTAGCTGATGCCCGCGACTTCGTCTGCGTGGATTAGGTCTTATAATTAGTTCCAGGTTAAAAAGCCTGTCCTTCCCTGGGATGTAACCTACCTCTGTATCGGATTTCATCAAAATAGGTTGTAAAGATGGGTCGCGAAAGGGTATCAGACAGACAGATAGACAGACACACTTTCGCATTTATAATATTTAACACTAGATGATGCCCGCGATTTCGTCCGCGTGAATTACGGTTTTTGATTCCCGCGGGAACTATTTAATTTTTATACCAAAAAAATTAGTTTTCTGCCCCGGGACACAAACTATTCCTATACCAAACATCAAAATCTGTTGAACATAATATGGGCCGTGAAAGCGTAGCAGGCAGACAGACGCACTTTCGCATTTATAATATCCATAGTATCCGTACTTTATTTTATATTTTCTCGTCGTAACTCAAAAACGAGAGATCTTAAAAAATAATTTTCCGACAATGCTGTGGTCTTATCATAGAAAAGTAACAAAGTAGGTACCTAATCTAACAGTTGCACGAGTGGAGTGAACTTGTATGCAGCCGAGTTATCCGCGATGCCTCTGCTGCCAAAAGTGGGTCGGATCAATACACGCATTTTGATACTCGCTCTCTACCTATTTCTTCACGTTTTTAGGGTTCCTTTTTTGTTATCCACTACAAGTTAGCCCTTGACTGCGATCTCACCTGACGGTAAGAGATGATGCAGTCTGAGATGGTGGCGGGCTAACTTGTTAGGAGCATGGGAGTTATAGGTATTAAACCCATACCCCTATTCGGTTTCTACACGGAATCGTACCGGAACGCTAAATCGCTTGGCGGCACGTCTTTGCCGGTAGGGTGGTAACTAGCCACGGCCGAAGCCTCCCACCAGGCCAGGGAAAATTCAGAAATTATAAATTCCCAAATTGACCCTGCCGGGCATATAACCCGCGAGCTCCGCACGTTAAGACAACAGCGCTCAACACTGCGCCACGGTGGTCGTCAAAACCGTCTGTCCGTAGTCCGTATCCGTACCCAATAGGTCGAGGGACGAGTGGCCTGGTTGCGACAACGCTTAAAGTCGATTGCGATTGCTAAGCAACGTTGACCCAAGTCGTTAACTGGCACCTCACGAGCTGCCTCTAACCACTGAAAAAAAATTCAAATCAGTTCAGAAATCTCGGACAAATCAGTATCCATACATAAAAAAAAAGTGGCTGTGACATACGGACGGACAGACAGACAGACATGACGAATCTATAAGGGTTCCGTTTTTGCCAAATTTGGCTACGGAACCCTAAAAAGTGTGTGTGTGTGAAGTGAAACTTCAGAAAAGTAGCTTACGAGAGAATGAGATAAATATAACTTGTATTATATCTCATTCTCTTGCAGGCTAAATCCTATTGTGAACATGTTGAAAAAATTGAGAATCTCCTCCTTTTTAGGGTTCCGTAGCCAAATTTGGCAAAAACGGAACCCTTATAGATTCGTCATGTCTGTCTGTCTGTCCGTCCGTATTTCACAGCCACTTTTTTCCGAAACTATAAGAACTATACTGTTGAAACTTGGTAAATAGATGTATTCTGTGAACCGCATTAAGATTTTCTTACAAAAATAGAAAAAAAAACAATAAATTTTGGGGTTCCCCATACTTAGAACTGAAACTCAAAAATTTTTTTTTCATCTAACCCACACGTGTGGGGTATCTATGGATAGGTCTTCAAAAATGATATTGAGGTTTGTAATATCATTTTTTTCTAAACTGAATAGTTTGCGCGAGAGACACTTCCAAAGTGGTAAAATGTGTGTCCCCCCCCCTGTAACTTCTAAAATAAGAGAATGATAAAACTAAAAAAAATATATGATGTACATTACCATGCAAACTTCCACCGAAAATTGGTTTGAACGAGATCTAGTAAGTAGTTTTTATAATAATTTAAAATTTACTACATGTTTGTACGGAACCTCGGTGCGCGAGTCCGACTCGCACTTGGCCGGTTTTTTGGAAGTCTGTTAAAAAAGCGCGTACCTATCGCGTGATCTCCCGACCTTTCCGCGCACGCCACTGGGGCCATACAACCACCGCTTAAAGCAATACTTAAGCAATATTACTCAAATATACATATGATGTCACGTACCTTGACGTTCCTAAAATAAGGATTATAATTCTGAAACACGAAAGTCAACAATGTGGCTCTAATCGTTGGCAGTATGGTCCCAGCTCGATGGACGATAAACTCCGTGACAATCGTTTCAACATCCCCGACATTGTAATTTTTCATCGATAACGCTATCTGGTACTGTAATAGCCACTGTTCCGACCTATGAAGTACATTCCTCCTACTTCATTAATCATATTAGGGCTAAAACACACTATGGACACGCTTAGTCTAAGTTTTTATATTGCAAATTAGATTGATCGTAATCTAGCGTTCGATCAAATTTTTTTTCCGTACTAGATGATGCCCACTACGTGATGCCCACGACTTCGTCCGCGTGGATTGAGGTTTTTTGGTTCCCGCGGGAACTCTTTGATTTTCCAGGATAAGATGTAGCCAGTGTGCTATTCCAGACTATAATCTATCTCTGTGCTAAATTTCATCCAGATCCGTTCAGCCACAAACAGTCCAAACTTTCGCATTTTTATCATGTATTAGTATAGATTCTTCTCAGCAAACCCTTTTAATTGATATACCTGTCACCGTAAGATTGTAAAAACCGTAAGATTGTAATCTAACGCTTTTTTTTCGATAGATTGTAAACAGTCGAAAGATTGTGAACCGTTCCATATTTTAAGTGTCAAATTTTGAAATATTCATTGTAGTAACGTTTTCTTGTCTCTTTCTTGTAGGTTAGGTTAGGCTTCGACATAAATACCTAATCAAGAACTTAGGTTCTATCGGATTAATAAACCTAACAGATTACAATGTACCGAAAAATAATAGATTATAATCTAACGGTTTTTACAATATTACTGTGGCATACCCATATCATGGGGATGCATAAAAATAACTAGTCCGCCATCTTTGGGAGTGCGCCATATTGGATTTAGAATGAAGTCACTTGGCTAACCATGCATTGTCATCCAAACTAAACGTGTATGCAAAATTTCAGCTCAATCAGTTGGAGATTTAAACTGTTTTAAAATTCAGTTGCAAGATTTGATCTTAACAAACCCACAGACCTCAGAATGTTCTGTATTCTGAGCCACAGACATACAACTACTTTGTCCGCGTGGATTACGCTTTTTCATTCCCACGGGAATTATTAATTTTTCCGTGATAAAATAAAGTAAGCCCGTGTTCTCCGGGATGCAACCTATCTCTGGTCCAAATTTCATCAAAATCGGTTGAAAAGATGGGCCGTGAACTTCATGAACGGTTCGGTTATTTGCTCTCAGCCGTAGTTAAGTTCTAGGAATCCGACTGAATATTAAAAACAATACTCAACTTTGTATCCAATACAATATGGTCCAAATTAGAGTGACGATTCAGATAATTATCCGCTTGCATCTACAATGTAATGAATGGTTTTTCGTAGCACATAGAATTAGCCTAATGCATTTTGTACGAATGCGGGTCACTTAAGTCTATTATTTTATTCAGCTTCTATATAAATAAACCGTTTATTAAATCAATTTGAAAAAAATTTACCCTTAGGGGTAAAATAGTTTGAAATTTTCATGAAAGTCTGGCTGTTGCGAAGTACCTAAGAACCATTTGAATTCATCATTACGCAAGCACGAAAACATAAACAAGGTTTACTAGGTATTAAAAGTATGCTCCTGAAAAAAGTTTATCATACTGTTAAAGATTATGTTAATGATAAAAGAGCATGGATTTGACTCGCTCCAGCAATGCAAGGACAGCGGTTACTTATGTATCTAGACATTGATGTAATTGTAAATTAAGTTTTAGTTCCGAACCAGTGTTATACTTCGTCGCTTCATTCTTCAGATATAATTCATTGAACTATGTAGTTTCCTTCACGTAGAAGCAACCAAACGCACGTTCTTCAGAGGAGTTATAAAAAAGAACCCCTACTAACCGCCTCTGTCTCGCGCGACACAGCGGCTTCGTTCGTCATTCCTTTTTCGTGCGTAGCAACGATCACACGTTCCTACTTTCTACACACTTAAGATAATTTTATCTGTAAATAAGTATATAATAATATTAAAATTAGTCTGTCTGACTAATTAGTAGTCGGGTGAGTCTTTAATCTTTCATTTTCAGCAATTTATTTCAGCACTACGTGGTTGAGTAATCATTATTAATTCATGCAGTGTTTATATTTTACACTAAAGGTTTTATTGGGGGTTGGCCAAGAGTCAACACGAAGGAGAATAAACCTTTCAGCATGACGCGCTTAAACAATTATACTTTCATGCAGTGTTTGTTTACACTAAAGGTTTTCCTGGCGGTTGTCCGAGGGTCAACACGAAGGAGAATAAACCTTTCAGCATGACGCGCCGAATCAAGCATACTTTCATGCAGTGTTTGTTTATACTAAAGGTTTTCCTGGCGGTTGTCCGAGGGTCAACACGAAGGAGAATAAACCTTTCAGCATGACGCGCCTAATCAAGCATACTTTCATGCAGTGTTTGTTTACACTAAAGGTTTTCCTGGCGGTTGTCCGAGGGTCAACACGAAGGAGAATAAACCTTTCAGCATGACGCGCCTAATCAAGCATACTTTCATGCAGTGTTTGTTTACACTAAAGGTTTTCCTGGCGGTTGTCCGAGGGTCAACACGAAGGAGAATAAACCTTTCAGCATGACGCGCCTAATCAAGCATACTTTCATGCAGTGTTTGGTTACACTAAAAGTTTTACTGGCGGTTGTCCGAGGGTCAACACGAAGGAGAATAAACCTTTCAGCATGACGCGCCTATTATATTATACTTTCAAGCAGTGTTTGTTACTCTAAAGGTTTTCCTGGCGGTTGTCCGAGGGTCAACACGAAGGAGCATAAACCTTTCAGCATGACGCGCCTAACCAATTATACTTTCATACAGTGTTTATTTACACTAAAGTTTTTTCCTGGAGGTTGCCCGAGAGTCAACACTATGGATAATAAACGTTTCAGTACGACGCGCCTGAGGAATTGTGGTACAATACTATGTAAAATGTATGATTTCCTAAGGAGGGTACTTAAAATAAAAGTTAGTATTGAATCAGCTATACGCGCTCATTACAGGAATTACACTTTCATGCAATGTTAAATTGCACTAAAGGATTTCCGGGAGGTAACACGAAAGAATATAAACGTTTTCAGCATGGATCGCACTTAAGAAATTGCTCGTCCATGGAGTGCTTAATTGCACTAAAGGTCTTTCCAGCGGGTTGCCTAAAAGCTAGACGAGTCTGGCGATGGCATCTGCCCAATTAGCAGTCCGGCGATGAAGAATTTGTCCACCAAATCAAGATAGCTGGCACTTAGCAAGCTGTTAACCGTCCTCTGAACAAGGGGGAAGACGTTGAGGGTCAAAGTGGACCAACGATCGGATACGTCACCAAGGCCCAGCTTTGTAAGCCTAACACAAATTGATTTCGACCAATACTTGAGAAGTAACCGGAATTCAGGTAAATACTATGCACCTACCATAAAGAAGGTTACCTTCTACTTCATTTATCAACTGCTGTAAATTATTAACAATCTTCAGTTTTACTGGGTCAAGGATTGTATGGATACCGACTTACCTACGAGTACTATTCGAAATCAAAGCTAAACATTATCTTTCGTACCTAAGTGTTACCGCTGTATCAAAATAGTGGACATGATTTATTCAATCATAAGTACATTATAATATATTATATTATAAGTGTTTGCATCGCCTACCCTTTTTTGCTTTGTGTTCATAGTTCATACACTATCACCGCCAAGGCCAAAATCCATAAACTAATGAGGTTCTGTTTTTAAGATAAATCTATTAGCATGGGGGCACAATAAAAGTGTTTATTATTTACGGCGACAGATAAACAGAATACTTAAAAATATCTATGTATTTAATTTCTTTCAAGCAAGTAAATGCAATTATTAATCTAATACCGTTACCACAAAACGTTATTTTAAAATGTAAACCTATGGAACAAATTCTTTAATAAAATCTCTGGAGTACCGTCTTAATAAAAAGGTATATCTGATCGACTATAAAAAAGACTAGTTAAATTCTATACCAGTGTTTTAACTTTCAATGAAACACTTGTGGGGGTTCTAGTCATTTCTTTAAACGTTACAGTTTACATAATATCTGTCCGGCTATAACATGAAAAGATCTAGCATTTCAGATTTTTATTTTGGAGACTGCAATAAAGTTATATCGAAGCACTCTTACTAGATAACAAATATATATATATATATATATATATATATATATATTCAGCTTAACACCACTACTTAAGTTTTCAGCTTTTGCATATTTCAGTGTATGCAGATTCATGATCTGGGGCTCAAAATTTTCAGATGTAATTGTTTACAATGCAAAGCCTCTTGGAATCAAACTTACATACACCTGCGGAGTGGTAACGAAAGTTCTGAGAATTCTGAGGTAATAAATATATCTTTATCTTTTTTTATCAGCTACTTCAGCAATAAATCAGTTTATTTGCAAATACTGTAGATACAGAAACGTCGAATTTATAAAAAAAAAAAAAAAAACTTTTACGAAGGAAATGTGTGGTAAGATTGCAAAAATTACCCACAAGTTTTATGTTTTTTCCCTAACAACGTAGGTACTCTCGAGTTTTACAACTTAATAGTGCCCGGGAAGCATATATCATACACCCGTTGACAGGTAATACGGTTATGCTTAAAACAGTTCGAAAAACCAAAAACTAACAAAGAACCTTCTTCTTTTTGGAAGTCAATTAAAAATAAAGATAATCTAACGGCGAGTATTTTGACGACCGGATGTAGATAATATTATAATATTACATACTTAATAGTGTAAAATCACCAGCTAATTACTGTTTTTTTTTTTAAAGATATTTCGTGGGCATTTGTTTAAAACGTAAAACGCGTAAAACGCGGGTTGTCTTACCCGAAGCGGGAATCCAAGCGGGGTGCCAAGGGTCACTGGTAGAGATCTCGTATAGAGATAACCTACCTACCTTCCTGGTCCACTATGTTTCTGTTTTTCTAAGTATTTCATAAATTTTTGGTAAAAAATAAAATAAAAAAGAATTTTAAGTTTAGGATCCATTCATATATATCCATTATCCACATATTGGAAACAATCTTCGAAAAACTTATAAAAAAAAAAAAAAAAAATATATATATACATAATCGGACTGGAGACAACTGGACTCGAGCCGGGGTGTTCTGGTATCGTGGCCGCCTTATTTCCCAACTGAGCTATTTTAATCTTGTAGATGGCGGCGAAATTTACCTTCGTATTCTAATGATAGTGTTAGGTTATTTTCGTTACGGAATTTCTGGATTCGGTCTCCACGCTCAAGGCCCGCGATAGAAGCTATGCAATAGCTTAATAATACGTACATCGCAATCACTCGTGGCAAACATGGTACAACAAACTCGCGTAAACAATATGCTCCCGCAACACTTGCCTAGAGCAAAATTAAAATTCTTGTTTAGTCAAATCAGACCCTGAATGAGAGTTACCAATTAAGACATTAATGGAAACCCAAAATCGGCTTAGAGCAGTGGCCGCAAATGTAACATTTGGATCACGCTTACCTCACATAGATCAGCGGTGTCAGTGCATCTTCCATAAAATATCAGGGAATTAATGCATGCATTCAAAAATTCTCATTTTAAATATAGCTTATAATGAGGGTTATATTTCTCTCATTTCATGTTTTTTATTAAAACTCTATATTCAATGGCCTGAACAGCTAAGTTATCTATCGTTGGAAAGTATCTTACTTTAAAGCTCCTAACGTCTGTGGGGCAAGAAAGTTCAAACCAATCGATTAACCCTTCAAAGTCGATAGTAGTATGTCACAATATCGACCGAATATTCATTCTTCACCTATAATTTCGGGGTAACTTTTACGCGGATAGGAATTTATTAAATTCCATAACTTTAATGACGATATCATTGTTCGACAAACAACTTAAAACGGTATTTTAATATAAAATTTTACTAAATATATAGCTAAAGCAAATCCTCGAAATACCTTCACAACAGATTTAAAACGGTTCTTTTCCCGCCGCGCTTCCAAAAAACAAAATATATGCATTTTTATGCTACTGAGCAGGATTTCGCACATAAACGCCCCATTGGATGTCTGTTGTGCTAATTGTGTAAATAAAATAAAGTATTGTCCCGGCTAATATACTTTGTACTAGATTATAAACCTTGCAGTATTGACATCAATAACTCCATTCATTCCGTTCCATTCGTTTGCATCGAAACTATAATACGTTTATGCTTGTTACTAGCAACTAAAGCAAAAGAGCGCAAGATTGTATTATTGGTAAATTGAAAGTAATTTAAATTGAAACTTTGTACAATAAATACTTAAGAAAAATTTTAAAGTCATCTTAAACGTACGTAGATAAACTTCTCGGGAAATCAGCAGATGCCACACTAAACATAAACTGTTTAAAACATTACAGCTCAAATAAGAGATAAGAAGAATAAATAAAATTATTGATAACAATAATTTAGTATCTATTCAGTGTAGATACAGTTCTTGCAAAAATATATATCTCTTAACATCTACATAGTTCAATGAATTATATCTGAAGAATGAAGCGACGAAGTATAATTAATGATTAAACGAACTTACCTGTAAGTGAAGTTCTATCATAATTATATGAGTCGCTTCATTCGAAGATATAATATTAAGCTCCCAACCCACCCATCCCGAAACATATTTTCGCAAGAGCTTTAAGTATAGGTACCTATATCTCTAAACTAAATGACGAACGAAGCCGCTGTGTCGCGCGAGACAGAGGCGGTTAGTAGGGGTTCTTTTTTATAACTCCTCTGAAGAACGTGCGTTTGGTTGCTTCTACGTGAAGGAAACTACATAGTTCAATGAATTATATCTTCGAATGAAGCGACTCATATAATTATGATAGAACTTCACTTACAGGTAAGTTCGTTTAATCATTAATTATATTCACTCGACGATTCAAAAGCACTTTTAATAAGTTAATTTGAATTAAAAAAAATATGAGTTTGAGTTGGATACTTTAATTTTTTACTATGATTGTGAAATTTTTTTATCTTTGCAACTAAAGTACCACTTACTAACCAAAATCGAACTTAACGAGAGTAAAGGCGCGAGGCGCAGGAAAAAGCAAGTAAAAAATAAAGCCCTTGTTTGAATTTAAATTATAAGAACTTTGTTACAAGAAACTTGAAAGTGACTTTGAGTGGCATTAGTTAGGTCCTCGAAAGGTTTGGTTTACGAGTAGCTTACAAAAAACCGTCAAAAGGATGTGGTTATTATAATTACAGAGACCACTTTTGTTTGACTTTTATTATGAGATTTGGGATTGCATTTTTTACTAAACGTATGGCCAAACTACGAGCGATATTATCGTACGTTTAACTATTTGTTTATTTTTTAATAGATTATGATGATGAAAATTTAATGAATATTGGTGTTTTTAACTCTATTTTTAGCGGGTTCTGAGTATTCGGCAGCGAAAGTATATACATTTGACAGTGATTCTCTCAGATTTGACAGATTTATTTTAATTTTTTTTTATTTAATTTATATAAAATAAGCAATAATATTTATTGCTTATTTTATATCACAAATACAGTGACCATTTTTAAACAATAATGAATAGCGTCCCAGACCAGTGTTGCCACACTACAAAAAAAACCGGCCAAGTGCGAGTCGGACTCGCGCACCGAGGGTTCCGTACAAACCTGTAGTAAGTTTTAAATTAAATGTTTTTTTTAAATATTTGAGTTGATTGAATGAAAGGTAAATTGCGGTTTACGATTTATGACGTATTAAAAAAAAACTACTTACTAGATCTCGTTCAAACCAATTTTCGGTGGAAGTTTGCATGGTAATGTACAACATATATTTTTTTTAGTTTTATCATTCTCTTATTTTAGAAGTTACGGGGGGGGGACACACATTTTACCACTTTGGAAGTCTCTCTCGCGCAAACTATTAAGTTTAGAAAAAAATGATATTACAAACCTCAATATCATTTTTGAAGACCTATCCATAGATACCCCACACCTATGGGTTAGATGAAAAAAAAATTTTTGAGTTTCAGTTCTAAGTATGGGGAACCCCCAAAATTTATTGTTTTTTTTCTATTTTTGTAAGAAAATCTTAATGCGGTTTACAGAATACATCTACTTACCAAGTTTCAACAGTATAGCTCTTATAGTTTCGGAAAAAAGTGGCTGTGACATACGGACGGACAGACAGACAGACAGACAGACAGACAGACAGACAGACAGACAGACAGACAGACATGACGAATCTATAAGGGTTCCGTTTTTGCCAAATTTGGCTACGGAACCCTAAAAACCATAGTAGTGATACCATATGTAGACTTTTAAATTTCCGTCTAACAGTATGTAGCGTGTAACGATAAGGCTGACATATAGGTCACCAATAAACGCCCTTTAAAACTAGAATTTAAAAAATGCGTCATGGAAAAATAGACATGCACACTTCTATTCTATTCACTACAAGTTAGCCCTTGACTGCGATCTCACCTGATGGTAAGTGATGATGCAGTCTAAGATGGTAGCGGGCTAACCTGTTAGGGGCATGGCAGTTATATTGAACCCATACCCCTATTCGGTTTCTACACGGCATCGTACCGGAACGCTAAATCGCTTGGCGGCACGTCTTTCACTTGTGCTTTGACATTTTAATTACTATGGGTTTTAAATTTCCAATTTTAATGACATAAGCAATTAAAATGAGCTAATTACCTTATTATACTACGCTTATATTCATTATTTGTTCCAAAGAACTATTAATTAGTTTTAATCGTTCATGTTGTACGTGTTAACGACAGCCGCTGAATAATCGCTTAGGAAATTGAAAGTCTAGAGTTCTAGACTAAGATTAATTTGCCATGTTCTGTAAGAGAATGTTGCATCCTTAATGGTATGTAAATAGAAAGTAGGCTTCTCTTATTTATTACTAGCTTTAGCCCGCGACTACGTCCGCGTGGATTGATGTTTATGGTTCCCGCGGGTTCTCCTTAGTTTTTCGGGATAAAAATGCGGTAGTAGCCTATGTGTTATTCCAGACTTACGGGAACAGACCTATCTCTATGCCAAATTTCATCCTCCTTTGCGGCGTGAGTGAATGACAAACCAACAAACAAAAACACTTTCGCATTTATATTGTGGGTAGTGATTCTGTGCTTTGGTGATTTACACAAAAGTCTTTTGCGACAACAACGCGCCGAGGGGTTTTAAAAATTGATGTAAAACTAGATGGTGCCCGCAACTTCATCCCCGGGGTTCAACCTATCTCTAAACCAACATTAAAATCGGTTGCAAAGATGGGCTGTGAGAGCGTAGCAGACAGACAGACGGACACACTTTTGCATTTATAATATTAGCATGGATTTGAAAATACTGCCGGATTCGAATCCTAGTCCACACTTCCACAGTCCATTTCTAAGATCGCAGTTCGCACCGATCGCTACTGCGCCGTGATGGTGGATCGCTCTAAATTGCTTCTTTCGCAATTTTCAGCGTACCTTCGTCTGTGGTTACCTATTGATAATATTACGCTGACAAGTCAATAACCTTTCTTTGTTATTCTTTTGCAATTTCGTAAGTATGTTTATCTAGAATCAAGATAATAAATTACTGTCTGTCTGGTGTAATATTGCCAATCAAATTAATATCTAAGGAAATATAATCCGTACCAAATTATTAATGCGAAAGTGTGTTTGTTTGTTGATTTGTCCTTCAATCACGCCGCAAGTTGCAACAGAACTACGGTCCGTCGTGATTTTGCCACCGACATATATTGTACCTACGGTACATTGTACCGTAGGTACAATATATGTCGGTGGATTTTGCCCTCGAAAGTTATTTTAACAGATGAGACACATACCCAGATCTGCATAAGGTTTGGATTTGGAAATACCATGTTTTCTGCGGACAAAGGTTTAAGTCCCATTAAGCACGATTCGCGAATCACGAATTCGCGAATGAAGCGGTGATAGCCTGGTGGTTAAGATAGGTACCTGACCTCCTGCACGGAGTCGCGGGTTCGATCCCCGGGAACGCACCTCCAACTTTTCGAAGTTATGTACTTTTTAAGAAATTTACTATCCATTTCTTCAAACGGTGAAGGAAAATATCGTGAGGAAACCTGCACGCTCGAGAGTTCTTCATAATGTCATCGAAGGTGTTTGAAGTGTGCCAATCCGCACTTGGGCAGCGTGGTGGACTATGGCCAAAGCCTTCTTATGCTAAGAGGGGAGGGGAGACTCATGCTCAGTAGTGATCGGTGGGTTGATAAGAGAGAAGCACGATTCAAAATTTAACCCGCTAAAAGTGGCACCAAACCCGTACGGTCGACAAACGTCCTATGGCCCCGTAGAGCAACGCACTCGTTACCCGCTAGACGTTTCACTAAACTTTTTTGTATAACACGTCTGGAGTACGAATACCCGTATTTTACGTGTATTTTATCACGTTTTTTTAATCAGTAAATCAATTTTAAAAGGTCTTAACGATCTCTGAAGTTAGAATATCAGACTTCTCTTTGTGGGTATCAAATTCGTGCGGTTTTTGTTTGGAACGGATTTCATATAACATATCCATACTAATCAACGTCCTCAACTTACATAGACGGGCCCTGTCAAACAAAGAATGTGAACTTATTTTACTAACGCCATCCAGTCTGAAAAACGGGACAGCGCTGTGGAAGACAGGCATAAGACGGCTTATAACGTGTGGAGCGCGTTCTACAGGTCGGACGCCTAATTTTTTTCTATAAAAGGGCCCATCTAGTAGGTACCTACATATATATCGATGATACTAATATTGCAAATATGAAAGTGTCTGTTTGTCCGTCTGCCTTACTGTCTGCTACGCTTTGGGGTAACTAGCCACGGCCGAAGCCTCCCACCAGGCCAGACCAAGGAAAATTCAGAAATTATAAATTCCCAAATTGACCCCGCCGGGGATCGAACCCGGGACCTCCGCACTTTAAGGCAACAGCGCTACACACCGCGCCACGGAGGTGGTCAAAATGTGGTTCACAGAATACATCTACTTACCAAGTTTCAACAGTATAGTTCTTATAGTTTCGGAAAAAAGTGGCTGTGACATACGGACGGACAGACAGACAGACAGACATGACGAATCTATAAGGGTTCCGTTTTTGCCAAATTTGGCTACGGAACCCTAAAAAATAGTTTAAAATTCCATGTTTAAATGTATTGCTATCTCTTACATAAGGTGACACTATGTTTTCTTCTGTCTAGTAAATATATTGTAGTTAATGATTGTGTATATAACGAAATTACCAATAAAATTACTTTTATATTTCATGTATATTTCGAAAATTTTATAAATATTTTATCCCTAAAATGATTGTCCACAGGTTGTATTAGAAGTGGCGCACCGCGTGGATCAAGAAGGCGTAGTAGCAGTTGACTCAGTGGTCGAGAAGTTGATCTTCAAGCCCCAGGATGTAGTCTCCATCCGAGCCAAAGACTCGGACCTGGAGTACGCCACACACGACGTGTTCCAGACAGACAGCGCTATATCTAATAAGTTTAACGGTGAGACTTGCATAATATATCCTAGTTGAGTTGATAGAGTTTTTGAGAAGTTGATCTTCCAGACCTTAGATGTAATCCCTATTGGAACCAAAAACTTAGACCTGGAGTACGCCAAACAGGACGTGTTTCAGACTGATAGCGTTACTTATATCAAATAAGTTAAACGGTGAGACTTGCATAATATATCCTAGTTTAGTTGATAAAGTTGTAGAGAAGATGTAGTCTTCATCCAAGCCAAAGACTCGAACCTGGAGTATGCCACACACGACGTATTCCAGACTGATAGCGCTACTCGTATCTCTAATAAGTTTAACGGTGAGACTTGCATAATAATATCCTAGCTAAGTTGATGTAGAGAAGTTGATCTTCAAGCCCCAAGATGTAGTCTTCATGCAAGCCAAAGACTCAGACCTGGAGTAACGCCACACACGACGTGTTTCCGACTGATAGCGCTATATCAAATAAGTTAAACAGTGAAATTTGCATAATGTATGCAATTTGATGGAGTTGTCGAGAAGTTGACCTTAAATCCTCATGATGTGATAGTCTCCATCCAAAAGACTCGGAGGCGAAGTACTCCACACATCATAACGTGTTACAAATTAACAAGTGGTCGAGAAGTTGATCTTCAAACCCTAGATGTTTCTCCATCAGAGTCAAAGGATCTGTGGAGTTCGAAATGTTCCAAACAAGATTTATTTTATGAGACTCATCATATCCCAATATTGTTGATGAGAAGTTGAACTTCAAGCCTTAAGGTTAAGAATAGCCTTGGCCCATTTTTTGAGGAGCTTGTATGCTTAGCTTAGCTTATATTGAGTATCTTTCTGGAAAAGAAAAGTTGGGGAAAAGTAGTGCTGCCTCATAACATCATATAACAAGAGTCGGTTGAACTATAGTATACTACCCGCGACGGGGGGGAAGGGGATGGGGGGAGGGGAGGGGGGAGGGAGGGATATAACCCCCCTCCAAGTAAAACGTTTCGAATTTTAGTAGTTTCCGAGATATTAATTTTTTAAAATTTTGAGGTTAGTTTTACCAAAATTCCTGCTTAACTCTGATAACCTTTATACCTTGTGTTTTAGGTAGGTAGTGGGATAGGTTAATTTCTTAATTGGAATGGGCTACGCCAGAAGACTCGCTTCGTCGCCCCTGAATGAAGCTTCGCCTACTCGACCTTCGTTTCGCTGCGGAGGTCGCCGGCTCGCTTCGCTCGCCACCTCCCCCCATCGCTCCACTCGGCCTCGTAGACTCGCTTCATTCAGGACCTCCTACGCGAGCTTCTGGCTTCGCGCTTAAAAAAAACACTCTAGGGGTAGGGCAGACAAGACTGCGTGGAGTCGGGGTGAGCCGATTCGGTTTTGCGTATCATATGCTCAAGTACCTAATTATACATAAATAATAACCTACCTTTATACCTTTTTAGTTAATTATATCTATAACCTTTAAAAGTTTTTTTTAACCTTTACACTAAAAAGCGCGTAAAACGATGAGATTTGAATTCAATAATATCATTTGGACACTTTGGCGCCAACGCACGCGTTCCGTTTTTCCAATAATCGGTACACGTCATAAAACTCGATGTTTTACGATTATAAACATTTTATAATACTTTTTATGTTTGGAACGGAATATAATACGTAAAATGAAACTTTAGTACGCCAACTAAACGTCAATGAGTCTGTAATCTATGGCAAATGTCGTAAGAAATAGTGAAAAGTGGTGAAATTTACCGATTTTCAAAAAAATATTTCTCGAAAAGTATTAGAAATCGAAGTAAAATATTTTAGTGCAAGGCTTACCACATCAAGGTCTTTCTGTAAAAAAAATATGAACATCCAACTCCACGGGTAGTATACTATAGTTGAGCCCAAGAGTCACTTCTACCTTGTCACATATTGGAGCCGGCCAAGGTTTAAGTTTCGCTTCTCTTTGGCTATTTCCCTGTCCCCGATGTGTCTCTCGACCTCGAACCAGAGACCTCAGGGACGAAGCCCGATGCCTTGGTCAGATCAAATCCGCACCGCTCTCGACAGCAAGGTCCACGAAACCCTGCATGTCGCAAAAAACAGAACAATATGGCGCGACATCGTCCATATAAAGATTATTGGTGGAAGGGGTCACGACCTTCAGTAATGGGGAATACAACGCAGAGATTCTCTATTCTTCTTCTTCTTCTTCTTCCTGCCCTTGTCCCACGCTACGTGGGGTCGGCACAACATGTTTCTTCCACTCACTTCTGTTATCCGTCAACCTATCATTCACCCCTTTTATACGCATATCCTCTTTCACACAATCCATCCATCTTTTCTTTGGTCTATTCTTTTTTCCTTCCACATGCATATCTATCATTCTTCTCGTAATATGCCTTTCTTCCCTCCGCATTATATGCCCATACCATGCTAGCCTATTACTCCTCATCTTTTCTATCACTGGCGCTACTTTCAAACTTCCCCTTATATATTCATTCCTAATCTTATCCATTCTAATCACACCACACATCCATCTCAACATTCGCATTTCGGTCGCATGTACTTTTCTTTCATCCGTCCTTTTCACCGCCCATCATTCTGAACCATACAATGCGACAGGTCTAACGACTGTCTTATAGATTTTCCCTTTTGAGATGAGTCTCTATTGATGAGATGCTATTGCAGTTTTTTAATGGATTTTATGTTCTATTTCCAGGTAACGGTCGGTCAGTAGAGGAAAGGCACCTAGAGCCGTGGGACGGGTGCGAGGCGGAGGCCGGCGACACACCGTCCCTCAACGGCGACGCGCGGCTCGACGAGCTAGACCTCGACCATCGCGCCAACGGCTGGGACGCCAACGATATGTTCCGTAGGAACGAGGAGGTGTACGGCGTTCACAGTACGTACGACCACTCGTTGGCGGGATACACGCTGCCGCTGCAGAGGAAGGACACTCAGGATTATAGGTACTATACTTGAGCACTGTTCTCTCTCAACAGCTACAGTTCAAATATTGGATAGAAGCAGGCATTACTTTGCGAATTACTTGAAAAAATAGGAGAGCTCCAGCGAGAATCAAAAAAAAACTTAAACCACGCGGCCAAATTCTCGGGCATCAGGTAGAAGCATCCAAATTTCAAAATCGGTTGAAAAGATGGGCGGTGAAAGCGTAACAAACTCACATTTCAAATATTGTGACACAATATTCCCATGAATGACTTCGTAATTTTTTGAGGCAGAGCGATGGTATCATCTGACTTTTTGCGATTACTAATTTGCAATTGGTTTGTGTCATACAATAATATGATGTTTGAATGTCGTGTTGTTGGAACAACGCTACAATCAAACATCATATTATAGATACACACTAGCGTTTGCCCGGGACTTCGTCCGCGTGGACTACACAAATTTCAAACCCTTATTTAACCCCATTAGAGGTTGAATTTCCAAAAATCCTTTCTTAGCGGATGTCTACGTCTCAATAGCTGCTATCTGCACGCCAAATTTTTCAACCCGATTCGTTCAGTGGTTTGAGCTGTGCGTTAATAGATCAGTCAGTCTATTTGTTTTATATATTTAGATAGACAAAATCTAAATGTCGTGTTGTGCCGCAGGGACGCAGAAGCCAAAGCGGAAGAAATCGCGGCAGAGATAGAGAGCACGCCGTCGTACAAGGCTCGCATCGAGCTCGAGAACGGCGACGAGGAGGAGAGGTTCGCGGCCGTAGTGCGCCCCGCCGCCGCCGCCGCCGCCGCCGCCGCGCCCGACTCCGGGAAATACGTCATACCCAACAAGAGGAAGAACATGCAGGTGCGTGGATACTATTCAATCGTTCGATCACACCTACATTGATTGTATTCGAGCGTACAACGATGGCGTCAAAGTAAAATGGGCTCCAAATCAATGCAGTTAAGGTTCATTTTACGTTGACGCTAATGTGTACGTACAACGTAGGAGCGATAAAAAAAATTGGCCGCATGCGATTGAAGCCAGTTTGCGGTGACCTACCTAGTGTAAAAGTTGTCACGGTTGGCCGTATTCGATTATAACTGACATAAGGGCCGTATTTGGTAATAACTTGCTGTTGACCGAAAACCGAATACGGCTGACGGATTCGATCACAGACTTAATGTAAACAGGCCAATTCGGTTAACGAATCTCTTTCAACCGAATGCGGGCACGCATTTGGTCACCGATGTAATGTAAATGAGCAATATTTGTCTGTTCACAGACTGGTAAACTAGTGAAGCCGACGAACAACAACGGCGGAGGGGCGTCGCCGAGCGGCGGCGGCGGCGGCGGCGCGAAGCCGCCCGCCTTCGCGCACGCGCCGCCCAAAGACAAAGAGCACCGCCCGCCCAGACACCACCTCACGCCGCCCTCCGACAGGCGGCCGGACGAACAGCCGGTAATATACCCCTCCTTTTTACCCCATCCGCACTTACTAGGGTACTGTACCTCAAGAGGAAAAAAGGAACCGTTATAGGATCACTTCTTTGTCCGTCTGTTTGTATGTTTGTCTGTGTGTCTGTCTGCCAACCACCTTTTTCTTGGGAACGCGTGGAGTTTAACGTTTTATCAAGTTGAAATTAATATCAAATAGTCTTTAGTCTACATGCCCTTGGAGCTGTAAAAAAATTAAGCTTCTAAGTCAACGCAATTAAAAGATACGGCCGTTTATGCTGCATATTTTGACACTCGCCAATAAATCAAAACCTATAGGGTACTTTCCATTGGCCTAGAATTATAAAATTTGGCAACAAGCATGGTTTTGCAGCACAAGTATAGAAAAAAATCCAAAAATCGCTAATTAGGGTTCCCATACTAAAAGGGTGTCGAATTGTTTGTCAGGCGCCCATAATTGTAAGGCTTATTTCACAGCTGATTACATGTTGTTATGACATCTTTCTTGTTGTTTACTAAAATAATATTACTATGGATATAATAGGGATCATGCCTAGTATCAAAAATAAATTATTTCTAACTCTTAAGGTCTTCCAAAAGACCTAAAATTCACATCCTTGGTTAGTTTTAAGTTTGATAACCATTTTAAAATATAGAATAAAGAAAACACAACTACGAATTTCGTACAACTTCCATACTAGAAGCGCGTTTTTAAGTTTGATAAAGAGTTGCCGATTCGATTGACTTCTCGTCATCCCTATTGTAGGATTTTATTTATGTGCGCTTCGTAGTATAGTGGAAATAAACAATAGAATCTAAATATATATAAATCACGTGTCACGTTGTTTGTCCGCGATGGACTCCTAAACTACTTAACCGATTTTAAATTAAATTTGTACACCGTGTGCAGTTTGATCCAACTTGAAAGATAGGATAGCTTACATCTTAATTTATAGCCGCAATATTATTTTATTGCAAATTATTTGTCTAAGTTCTCGAAGGAATAAAAGATACTATATTCACGAAGTCGAAGTCGCGGGCATCGTCTAGTTGGAAATTATATATCACTAGCTGATGGCCGCGACTTCGTCCGCGTGGTATAAGTTTTTTTTATTCCCACGGGAACTCCTTAATTTTCCGGGATAAAAAGTAGCCTATGTCACTCTCCAGGTCCTCAACTATACCCATGCTAAAAATCACGTCGATCCGTTGCTCCGTTGCGGCGTGATTGAAGGTCAAACCAACAAACAAACACACTTTCGCATTTATAATATTAGTATGATGTTTGTTGTTGTCAGGTGCAGAGTCCGGTAGCGACAAACGCAACCCCACCGAGCGCGCCCAACCCGGGCCCGCCGAGCAACCCCGCCGGCGCGGGCGCGGGCGCCGGGCCGGGCAGCGGCGCCAAGAGCTACGCGGCGCAGGCGGCGGGCTACCACGCGCCGCACGCGCCGCCCTTCCCGCACCACGCGCACCCGCACGCGCCGCACGTCGCGCACGCCGCACACGCCGCGCACGCGCAGTGAGTACCACTGCTCAGACCACCAGCCCTATTCTCGTAACTCAAACTCATATTTTTGAAGTGAAAACTTCTTTAGGCGCGTTGAGCACTCTTTGGTAGGGGGTAAAAATGTGGATTCGCGTGACCGACATGCTTAAATATAAATTAACTACATTCGAAATTAAACTTTAATGCATTAATGTTAAGGTTTATATTTAAATAATTTTAATTTAAAAAAAAATATTCGTTTTCACTTCCATCGGCAAAACTGCCAATTTTTTTATTCAAATAAACTTATAACAAGTGCTTTTGAATCATTGAGTGAATCTACCACTGGTTCGGAAGGACATTTCTACCGAGAAGAACCAGCAAGAAACTCGGAATCTTTAAAAAAATCATTTTACAAATGAATCAATGTATTTTGTAGATTGAGATTGAGATTGACATAAATAACTCTCTAACTCTCTCTCTCTCACTAACTCTCTCTCTCTAACTCAGTGGCTATCAAAAAATGAAAGCCACTGGGGCCGATTCTGTTGTACACAATCTCTAAACTAAACTAAAATGATGGCAGCTAAAACTTTTCCTTACGCTTTGCAGAAAGCCACGGAACTAGATTTTAGAGGTATAATTTTAGTTTAGTTTAGAGATTGTTTTACACAGAATTTGACATTGACGTATATATATATATATATTTCTTATCCATTGAAGGTTTGCTATAAATTAATAATTTTTACTTCATGTAGAGTGCCGAGTGGGAAGCTCAACGGGGAGCCCCGAGCGGCGCCGCTGCCTCGCCAGGGGTTTCCACCACACCACCACCACGTGAGTTCATCCATACTAATACCACAGAATAATAACTAGTACTAGGTACAGAGCTTTACTTTGCAATGGTTTTCAAAGAAATATTTACTCAATCTGATAAACAATATGATTTAATTTAGCTCGCGTTCCAGTCGAGCACGTGTTACATTCCTACCAAATTTTTTTTGAGGGAATATGGGCCTTAATTCACTGGACTATGGTTCATAATAAGTTATACGTGGTTATACGTATTGAAAGAGCCGCGGACTAGGGTTGCTTACTTCGAGAAACTACTTACGCCATCTAGCGCACAGCACGAGCGTTTACTCCTACTTGTAGCGGGCAACGCGCAGCAGGCAGCGCCGAGTACGTTCATGTAGTCTAAGAAAGCTGCATAATTGTATAAGCTATACGATTATTGCCAAAGATTTAATTTAATGAAGTAATAAAATAAAACACATTTTGTTCATTATACTTAAATAGACAAAATAATAATAGATGTTATGTGTGTGTAAAAACATCTGGAATTGTTTTTGTTTCGGACGACACATAATAATTGTATCATTGTTACCTCACTAATAAATTCGTTCGTAAATGAATACGACAAATGAAATGCAACTCGAATGAAACGACTAAAATGTCTTTTTATTGTACTTTTAAATACTTTTAGGGTATTGGAATAGTACTTTGTTCAACAAGGGGAGAAAGGGTTTGTATTTTGAATTAATTTCATTTCAAATAGGATCATAATGTAATCCAAATAAAGTAGATTTTACCTGTTAAATTTCGATCTCGATCCGTATTTAAACAATTAAATACTGCACAGTATCTTTTTGCTTTTTTTCGTTTTGTGTCCATTTTGCAATTATCGAGAAAGTTGAACGTGGTCGAACAAATAGCGCGCGCGCGTGTCTTTTTTCGCTTGCGGCAGCCTACTAGATTGGCCCTTGCGCAATGGCCGCCGCCTGTAGGTATGTTTTTAATAGCTACACGCGGAGTGACACAGGCCTGCTAATACATAATATTATAAATGCGAAAGTGTGTCTGTCGGTTTGCTATGCTTTAATGACCCATATTTTCAACCGATATGGATGAAATTTGGTGTAGAGGTAGGTTACATCCCAAGGAAGCCAAAAGAAATGCCGAAGAAAAAGAAAGAAAGGAGGAAATTCCTGCTAAAATAGAGCGCGGAGGGCGTATCTAATGTTTTAAATATCATAAGTTGTGCGTTTATGCACTTTTTTGTTACCATTTTCCTCGATAACTATTAGCTTCTGCGACGATTACTATATCTTTTACGGCCATATTCCACTAAACTGCGTTGCAATCATGATTTTTATTTTTTAATATAATGTTACATTGTTAAATTCTTAATTCACCCGCTAGTAGACTGAGTTTCAGCTTTGTACTCGTTGCCAATGCTAAAGTTTACTTTATTGTATCTGTTGTTTAAAGAACCCTCCGCCGGGAGTGGAGCACGCGCGGCCGCCGCGCCACCACGCGCCGCCGCCCGAGCCGCGCAGACAGGACGAGGTGCAGGTCGGTGGTGTGCTAACAGATGGCGTTACTGGTAGCACAACAGAGAATAACAACTATAACTTAACCTTTAGAATGCTTTGTAATAGCTCTATCCGCTAGTAGTGCGCTGCATTGTATCAGATCTATCCAGCCGTTAATCGACCCTGTGTCGGTCGCAATTTTATGCGATTTTAAGATTTATCTATGTAGATATAGAATATAAACTTCCTCGAACATGAATCATAAAGAATTAAATAACCAAAGACAGTCATTCATTCAAACTTTTCATGTCACTTTGAAGGTCATATTTGAAATACAAAATCAGTTCGCGCGCTACGCCCGCCATGGAACGCGGTAATATGGCGGCCCGTATCGGAGAAATCTGTTATTTTTACCAAAGTAACAAACGAAATTTATTTAAATGTTATGTTTAAATGTTATTTAATAAATTTAGAAGCTGTTAAAACAAATTAAATATATAAACTTATGTAAAATTATGTAATTTTCGAAAATTCCATCAATAAAACCGAAACTTCCGGTTACCGGAAGTGTCGTTCTTTTTCAAATTTTTTTACATTATAATCTCGCAAAATTATGTAATTCTCTTCCATTTCAGTAAATAAAGCAGTAAATAACATACATTAGATATCAACGTTTCTATATATATAGGCGGCAGTTCATAGCACGTCAAGGAAAGTGAAGAAATGCATCGAATTGCACCGAAGGCGTGATCAGATCAAATTTCTCCTAGGTCACGTGACTTTAATGGCAGCAACTAAGACCTTTTTTTTAAACAATTTGGCAGCCTAAAGGTTAACGCACGCACGTACACACACACACACACACACACACACACACACACACACACACACACACACACACACACACACACACACACACACACACGTTCTTATATATATATATTTTTACGTGATAACGTGTTATAAATCGACTAGATGATTCCCGCGACTTCGTACGCGTGGACCAAGTTTTTTCGATTCCCGCGGGAACTCTTGAATTTTCCGGGATAAAAAGTAACATATGTCCTTCCCCGGGATACAACCTACCCCTGTACCAAATTTCATTAAAATCGGTTGAACAGATAAATTTTTTGATTCCCGCGGGAACCTTTGAATTTTCCGGGATAAAAAGTAGCCTATGTCCTTCCACGGGATTCAACCTATCCCTGTATCAAATTTCATCAAAATCGGTTGAACAGATGGGCCGACAGACAGACAGACACACTTTCGCATTTATATTATTAAGTATGGATGAACACCGGCTGCACGAACGAAAACGTGTCACGTTCCGCCTGAGCCTGAGCGTGCAAGTGAGAGGCGAGAGCGCGGAATGAACGATAGAGAGACACTATCGCGTGACGTCAGAGCTAGCAGCTCGTATAGTTCTGCAACTGGAACGCGCCACGCGAGCGCGCGAGAGAACTTCTAGTTATCACGTAAAACTATCGTCCGTAAACCGACTTTACAGACAAACGTTTTACCATAGTTAAATATCACAATTTTTTTTTAATGTTTAACCTACAAGTAAAATATTTTTCATATTTTTTTATTTTGATATTATTAGTTTGCTGAAAGTTAGTTAGTTAAAAATACATAAGTGGCAGAATCTGAATCGCGCTATCGAAGTTCTCACCGTAGAGTGTTTTTTTTCCTGGGACAGTATGGCACATTCGAGACCCTAAGATACTCGTATTAGGGAAACTGTCATAGGAACTATTAAGTATTTTTTGTTAAAACAATTCAGGCCTAGTTAATTATTTTATCAAGCGTGAGCGTTTCAATATAATATGCTATATTACAGCGTTTAGGACTGCTAGAAGCCTGGTTTTTTCATTGCTGAGTGGAATCTAATGACGTCACAAACTAGTAACAACTTAAGAAGCCAGCGGAGGGTGAATTGTCCATACAAACGTAATACCAAAACAATTCGAGAATATTTCCACCATATTAGAGATTATTTGGATTCAAATTGTATTTATCTAGGTCCCTGGATTTATGTTTTCAAAATTAGAAATGTAAGTGAATTACGTTTTGCATATATATTTCTACGACAAGAATGACATGTTTTCCTCTCATTTATTTCATATTAAAACTAACGATGTCTAACGTATTAATTGATCAATTACATAGCCTATATTGTCACGTTACTGAATAACAAAACAAAGTTAAAAACACAACAAGTTTTCATTCATCATTTTTGGTATTTACGGAACAAGACTAAATGTTTAACAAATTCTGAACGTTCATATTGCTATCGCGCTTGCACGCGATCATGTGTCATCAGCCAAATAGAGATAACAATACACCGTTTGATTTTTGTTCGCACCTTGAATTGAAGTTGGGAGCGAAGTTCCCCGGTCTCTTAATCGAAAGAGCGCACTTACATCCTCGTCATATCACTCATTTTTACCCTCGACGAAGCGGAGACGGTATATGTGTTTGCCCTAAGAGGTTGTGTGTTTGTTTGTTTGTTTGTGCACTTTTTTGTCACCATTTTTCTCAAAAAGTACTGGGCCGATTGAGATGCGGTTTTTTGCATTAGATACGTATAGCTTGTGAGAAGGTTTTTAGATATATTTTAGGGCCATAGACAACCAAGCTGAGCTGTAGTCTATGATTTTAATATTTCAACATGTTACCATTTATCACAAAAACTACTGGGCCGATTGAGATGCGGTTTTTTGCATTAGATGTGTATAGCTTGTGAGAAGGTTCTTAGATATATTTTAGGACCATAGACAACAAAGCTGAGCTGTAGTCTATGATCTTAATTTTTCTATGTGTTAAAAATTTTCACAAAAAGTACTGGGCCGATTGAGATGCGGTTTTTTGCATTAGATATGTTTAGCTTGTGAGAAGGTTCTTAGATATATTTTAGGACCATAGACAACAAAGCTGAGCTGTAGTCTATGATTTTATTTTTTCAATATTTACCATTTTTCACAAAAAGTACTGGGCCTATTGAGATGCGGTTTTTTGCATTAGATGTGTATAGCTTGTGAGAAGGTTCTTAAATATATTTTAGGACCATAGACAACAAAGCTGAGCTGTAGTCTATGATCTTAATTTTTCAACCACTGTTACCATTTTTCACAAAAAGTACTGGGCCGATTGAGATGCGGTTTATTGCATTTAGGACTTCGTGCGATTACGAAACAGGAAACTGGTACCAAAATTTAAAAAAATCAGCGCCATTTTGAAATTCTTTGTTAATTGATCGATTTCGTTCAAAATCGATATTTAGGACTCCCTGGGGTTACAAAACAGGAAACTGTTACCAAACTTTAAAAAAACAGCGCCATTTGGAAATTCTTTGTTAATTAACCGATTTTGTTCAAAATCGATATTTAGGGCTTCGTGGGATTACAAAACAGGAAACTGGTACCAAAATTTTAAAAAAATCAGCGCCATTTTGAAATTCTTTGTTAATTGACCGATTTCGTTCAAAATCGATATTTAGGGCTCCCTGGGGTCACAAAACAGGAAACTGGTACCAAAATTTTAAAAAATCAGCGCCATTTTGAAGTTCTGTGTTAGTTGACCGATTTCGTTCAAAATCGATATTTAGGGCTCCCTGGGGTCACAAAACAGGAAACTGTTACCAAAATTTTAGAAAATCAGCGCCATTTTGAAATTCTTTGTTATTTCGTTAAAAACCTATATTTAGGGCTCCCAGGGGTCACAAAACAGGAAACTGGTACCAAAATTTAAAAAAATCAGCGCCATTTTGAAATTCTTTTTTAATTGATCGATTTCGTTCAAAATCGATATTTAGGACTCCCTGGGGTTACAAAACAGGAAACTGTTACTTACCAAACTTTAAAAAAACAGCGCCATTTTGAAATTCTTTGTTAATTAACCGATTTTGTTCAAAATCGATATTTAGGGCTTCGTGGGATTACAAAACAGGAAACTGGTACCAAAATTAAAAAAAAAAACAGCGCCATTTTGAAATTATTTGTTAATTGACCGATTTCGTTCAAAATCGATATTTAGGGCTCCCTAGGGTCACAAAACAGGAAACTGTTACCAAAATTTTAGAAAATCAGCGCCACTTTGAAATTCTTTGTTAATTGACCAATTTCGTTCAAAATCGATATTTAGGACTCCCTGGGGTTACGAAACAGGAAACTGTTACCAAAGTTTAAAAAAAATCAGCGCCATTTTTATTTATTTTGTTATACCATAATAAATGAATTCAGTTTAGTACAGTAAAATCTGTACTACTTGTAAGTCTGACCACAACCCGTGAGCTGCTTTAGCAGCTCGCGCACAGGGCGAAATACTAGTTAGATATATTATATAGCTTGAGAGAAGGTTCTTAGATATATTTTAGGACCATAGACAACCAAGCTGAGCTGTCTCTATGATTTTAATATTTCGATATGTTACCATTTTTTACAAAAAGTACTGGGCCGATTGAAATGCGGTTTTTTTCATTAGATGTGTATAGCTTGTGAGAAGGTTCTTAGATATATTTTAGGACCATAGACAACAAAGCTGAGCTGTAGTCTATGATTTTATTTTTTCAATATGTTACCATTTTTCTCAAAAACTACTGTGCTGATTTAGATGCGGGCTTTTTGTTTTAGATATATTTAGCTTGTACCTAGATGCTGCCCAGGGTATCATGATGGAGTCAGGAGGCGATCATGGGAACTCCTTAAATTCTCATCGTATACCCGTCGCGTTTGGACTCTTTTGATTTGTCCATTTGAAAAGGGTTTGGCCATAGTCCACCACACTGGTAAAAAAAACTACTGAGCTGTCAAAGATGCAGTTTTGTGTTTTAGATATTATGTAATATATACGTTTGCTACGTTCTAATTGTTGTTTCAAAGTTATAAAGGTCAAAGGTATAATGGAGCTCTGCAGTTCGTCGTGGGTTTTTTTAAAATTTTTAATTTTATTACTTGTAGAAGATATATTCAAAAACCAGTTTCATTTTCGTTGATGTCAACTTTTAAAACCGTTCTCTTCAGGAACTACGCAAATTCGGGCAGGAGTTCAAGCTAGTGACGTCACCGGCGCCCTCCGCTCCACCGCAGGCGCCGGCGCCGCAACCGCAGCCGCAGCCGCAACCGCAACCGCAGCCGCAGCCACCGGTCGTCTCAGTACCTCCTCCAGTAAGCTATGTTGTTTACTAGCCGGCGACTTCGTTCTTTTTGATGTGAAAACTTCTTTAGCCGCGTTGATCACTTTTTGGTAGGGGGTAAACTTGTGGATTCGCGTCACCGACACCGACACCGCGTTGTCACGAAGACAAAAGGTCTTAAATATAAATATAGTACATTCGTAATTAAAATTTAATGCCGTAGTTTTTAGGGTTTGTATTTTAAGTTTTTTTTAATTTATTTTTTTAAATAAATTAAAATAGATGATGCCCGCGACTCAGTTCGCGTGGATTACGGTTTTTAGGGTTCCGTACCAAAATGGTAAAATGGAACCCTTATGGTGCGACTTTCTCCGTCTGTCTGTCCGTCTGTCCGTCTGTCCGTCTGTCCGTCCGTCCGTCCGTCACACTCGATTATTTCAGTAACTACCGAAGCTATCGACATGAAATTTGGAATAGTTGTGTATATTAGTAGCCCAAAGACACTGGAATTAAAAAAAATTGGAAATTATTTTTGTTCTTATTTAAAAAGGGGGGAAAATCGGAGGGTTGAAATTTAAAAGTGAGATAACTGTACTGTGTGGGGTATCATATGAAAGGGCACATTCTAAAACAGATTTTTAATTATTTTTAGTCATGATAGTTTTTGATTTATCGGGGAAAAAGTCTAAAAAAATACCGTTCCCCCCCCCCCCTTATCTCCAGAGTTTACCAATCGAAAAATCTGAAATAATCATGGTCAAAAGGAATTTATGTATATTTTACAGGAAAACTATAGCCAATGCTCTAACTAGCATAGTTTTTTTGATATTAACAGTAAACCTCTACAAACAAAGTTAGTTTTGCGGTTCATTAACAAAGGTAATTATTACCGTTTTACATCTTTGGTCGTTACAGTTTTAGTCGTGTTACATCTACAGTATTACGAACGAATCTTAAAAGTACCTAGCTATAACTACCTTTTACAATTTTTATTTTAAATTTTTTTTTTGATACGTCATAAATCGTAAACTGCAATTTACCTTTCATACAATCAACTCAAATATTTAAAATAAAAATATTTTTAATAATTTAAAACTTACTACAGGTTTGTACGGAACCCTCGGTGCGCGAGTCCGACTCGCACTTGGCCGGTTTTTTTTTGATTCCCGCGGGAACTTCCTAATATTCCGGGATAAACAGTAGCTTATATCCTTTCCCAGGATACCGGGAAAGGATATGTCTGTGCCAAATGTCATCAAAATTGGTTGAAAAGATACGTCGTCGAACAATTCAACTCAGTGAGTTTCATACAACTCCATACAACACAAAATATTCACACGATTGTAATTTTCACCGTACCACGTGAAATTTGTATCAAACCGTGGGCGTTTTTTTTATATATAGATATAATTTTCAAAATTCCTTCATTTCTTTGCCTGTTGAGCAGCGCAAGGCAGGTCTCGACGCGTACGTTGCGCTGGCGATCGTTAAGGTCGTGGGGCACCCATCTATCAAGCTTTTTTACCTTGCCAATTTGTCGCAAATGTATCAATATTGTTTTGATGCTTACATCAAAAGCTGCTTCTAGCTCAGCTGTAGATTGAGTTTCGTCAGCTTTCACAATCGCCTTTAATTCATTATTGTTGACCAAAGTCTCCAGACGACCTTCATTTTTCAAGTCAAAATTTCCAGAACGGAGTCGGGAAAACCAATAACGGGTTGTGCATTCGTTTGTACAGTTCTCACCGTAAACGTTTTTGATGTTACGTGCCGTTTGTGTCGCGTTAGTGCCACGACGGAACTCATATTCCATAATTACACGAATTTTTGAAGTATCCATTATGAGGAAAAATTTTGAAATGTAATGAAAATACAACGCTAATAAAAAAACAAAAGACTGTGTTTGTAAAAAGAATGTCATGGTTTTAAAACACAATTAATTTTAATTTAGAATACAGAGCCATTACAAACTTTTTTTAATTTGAAATGACCAGTACTGAAGAAAGGCAATTTCATAGGTAAAGACCTAATATTTATTTGATATTTGATGGTCACAGCAACAGACGTCCGGCACGTCGAGTCCGCCCGAAGTGTCCGCAAACGTGGGCGCGCCGTCGTCCCCTCCCAAGCGTGAGCGCGCGCACAAGCCGCACGCGCACGCGCACGCGCCGCACGAGCCCGCGCCGCAGCCTGCGCCCGCGCCGCTGCCCGCCGCCGCGCCACCCGTGCCGCCCGCACACCATAAGGTACACGCCTAAATAAACCTTATTAAGTAGGTAGTAAGAATCAATTTAAATTCACTTTCAGTGATAAGACCGTCCTTGTGCACTTTGTTTTCTGTACTTGTTCAAGATATAAAGTATATCTTGACTGAAAAGGTGACTGACTGACTTACTGACTGGTCTTTCAACGCACAGCTGGGCGGATCGAGCTGAAATTTGGCAACTTTTATGACAGGCATACACTAAGAAAGGATTTTTGAAAATTCTATCCTAAGTGGGTAAAGGGTTTGAAATTTGTATGAAAATCGAACTTAACGTGAGAGAAGCTGCGGGCTAAAGCTAGTTAGAAACTAGACAACACAGATTAGATAAAGACCTCTAAACCTCAAACTAGAATGTTTCTTTTTTTTTTTTTTCAAATAAACGTTTACAAGTGTCAATGAATTGTCAAGTAAATCTACCACAAGTTCGGACCGCCATTTCAACCGAGAAGAACCAACAAGATACAAGGCGGTAGCTACTTTGAAAAAAAATAAAAATGACATCGGTAATTCAATTGTACATAAGTAAACATGTACAAGTATAAGATACTGTTAAAGCAAGCTGGCTACTAATTTTTTTATTTTTAATTTAAAAAGGAATGACACAAAAAAAGTCATGTACTTAAGTCAAGAGAAGAAAACGAACAATTTTATTATTTTTATTTCCAATGTCTTTTTTCATAATTACTAGTTAAATTCATTCATATGTCGATGGCTACAATTACAATATTATCAAGTTACAATGTTTTTCAATAACATAAGTTTTGGTCCATACGAAGCTGGATCTAAAAGGACTATTATCAGCGGCTAAGTTGGCGACAATTGGCTTAGTAAAAATATACCCATGAGCTACCTATGAGTCTATGAGTTAGAGGTATAGAAGAAATCCTACGCTATTAATGTATACTTCGATGCCCTAAGCGAAAAAAGGGAAAATCGGCGACGGCGGCGCAGAAGACGGCAACAAATATTATACGAGGCGCTTAAGGAACGTTTACACTACACATTTCGCATTAATATAGTGTGTTGGTGGAACGGGTACCAGTCGGGATTTGTGTCGGGTTGTCGGGTTTGTTCCTCACGCTTAAACTGTAAGTACTCTTTGCTGTATTACACACCACTAAAATGACTGACGACGCGCTTAAGGCTCTATGTAAAGGACGTGGTACGGTGAAAGGTCGACTCACCAATTTTAAAAAATATATACAAAAGGTATATTCAATACAAGATGAATTGACATCTCAACTACAAATGGAAATAAAGCTTCGTGTACAAGCAGCGACTAATTTGCTTCAAGAATTTAACGATATACAAAATAAAATAGATGCGTTAATTCCCGACGCAGACTTAGAGCAACAGCTCCAAATGAGGGAAAGCTTTGAGTCTGAGTACTACAGTGTTTTGTCGCAAGCAAAATGCAAGCTAGGGGATGAAAACATAAACATTAAAGCAACTACGTCTAATGTAAAATCTGTTAAATTACCTACAATATCTTTGCCAACCTTCAACGGTTCATATGATAATTGGTTGGAATTCCGTGATACCTATTTATCATTAGTACATAAATCTAAAGATATTCCTGATATACAAAAGTTTCACTACTTAAAGTCTTCTTTGCAGGGCAGCGCACAGTTAGTTATCGACGCTTTAGAATTTTCATCTGATAACTACAATATTGCTTGGGAGATTTTAATGAATAGGTATAACAATAGCCGCTTACTTGTGCACAACCACGTTAAATCGTTATTTTCTATATCTGCAATTGCTAAAGAGTCGCCAAATTCATTAAGACAGCTTATAGACAGTATATTGAAAAATCTTCGCGCTTTAAAATTACTCGGACAACCCACCGAGACCTGGGATACTTTAGTGAATTATATGGTAGTTTCTAGATTAGATTCTACAACTGAACGCGCATGGGAGCTACATAAAAGTTCTCTTTTGTTAAATAATGAAGATGATGCGAACTTACTAGTTAAGACAGATGATTTATTAAAATTTTTACGTAGTAGGGCAGATGTCTTAGAAACTCTAAGTTCCTCGCATAATAAGAGTAGCCCACATGCAAGTACAAATCCTAAGGCAGAATATAAGAAATCAAATTCTAATACACAGAGCTTTTCTAAACTACATTGTAATGTCGCTACAAATAAACCTGCGGACAAGTCATCTTACAGAAACATAAAAGGTTTTTCATGCATCATGTGTAACGCGCAGCATTCAATATATTCCTGTCAAAAATTTATAGACTTAACGTTGCAGGATAAATTAAAATTTATTAAGGAAAAAGGCTTGTGTGAAAACTGCCTTAGATTTGGACATGCTCTTGTTGACTGTAGATTTGGCCCATGCCGCCATTGTTCTAAGAAACACAATTCTTTGGTACATAGGAATACTCCAGATGACAATAAACCCACGGCGTCATTTCATACATTAAGCGAGTCTGTATCAACAAATGTTTGTCCGTCTTCATCAGCTGATAACAAAATTGAACTATCTAACGCATGTCATACACTGCACGCTAAAGGCACATCTTTAGGTCAATCAAATGAGCATGTGTCTAATATGAACCCGGTATTACTGTCTACTGCTTATGTAAAGGTAGCCGATAAGTTTGGTATATACCACAAAGCACGTGCTATTCTAGACAGTGGCAGTGAGCGGTGTTTTATCAGTAAACCTTTATGCAAAAATTAAACGCAACTATGATACAGTCCACTCAGCAAATAAAAGGTGTAGGGAATTCTATAAGTAAAAGCACGCAAACTTGTAATATAGAATTCAAGTCGACGAATGATTTGTTTAGCGCTCAAGTCAATTGTATTGTGTTGCCGCAAATAACGTCAACACTGCCTAGTGCTACTATGATACGCAATCAGTTTCAAATTCCGCATAATATTGAGCTAGCAGACCCTAAGTTTTACGATAGCGAACCTGTTGACCTTCTCATAGGTGCAGATTTGTTCTGGGATCTGCTAGATGAGGGCAAAATGCGCTTAAATAACGGGCCCTTCTTACAAAATACTAAATTAGGCTGGATTATTTCCGGACCTATAACTTTTAATACGCGACAAACTAAATATACGCATTGTAATTTCACACAGTCCTCTGACATGGACTCTTTAAGTGATCAATTACGCTTATTTTGGGAGATTGAAGAGCTGCCTCGGGATCGAGCTACGCGCACTGATGCTGAGCGTGCTTGCGAAGAACTGTTCGCTCGCAATACGACGCGCAATAACGAGGGACAGTTTATTGTTAGTATGCCGTTAAAATCATCACCCGATCTTTTGGGCGATTCATTCTCAAGGGCGGAACAACGCTTTTTAGCATTAGAAAAGCGTTTACAACGCGTACCCGCCTATAAAAAGTTATACTCTGAGTTTCTTTACGAATATGAGAGCTTGGGTCATATGACTCGTGTTTCGTCCTACGGAACCCCTCATTATTTCCTGCCGCATCATGGTGTTTTCCGTGAACACAGTACGACTACTAAGTTACGAGTTGTATTCGACGCAAGCGCTGCTACTTCGAGTGGGAAATCACTTAATGATTTGCAACTCATTGGACCGCCTCTTCAAGGAGATCTTATTTCGATATTATTGCGTTTTAGGGAGTGCAGATATGTCGCTTGTGCCGATATTGAGAAAATGTTTCGAAATATTTTGTTAGTACCCGAGCAACGTGACTTACAATTAATATTATGGCGCGAAAATCCCAGTGATCCAATACAAATTTATAAATTAAATACAGTGACATATGGGACAGCGTCCGCACCTTTCTTAAGTTGTAGATGTTTGAAACAGTTAGCGCAAGAATGTAAGGATCCTGAGGTGGCAAGAACAATTAGAGAGGACTTCTATGTAGATGATTTAATCCGCGGAGACAATGATATGAAAAATTTAATGCACATTTGTCAAGAAACCACAAAGGTTTTGAAATCTGGTTGTTTCAATTTACGCAAATGGATTTTTAATTTCGACGCTATTGAATCTGAGGATACTATAAACGCTTCAAAAGAGTTATGTTTAGGAGAAAATATGAATAACAGAACATTAGGACTAGGCTGGTTTAATAAGTCAGATAATTTACATTACCACACGCGCTATGAACCTCATGAGAATCAGCCTACAAAACGCATTATTTTATCAGAGAGTTCTCAAATATTTGATCCTCTGGGGTTGATTTCTCCCACAATTATTATCGCAAAAATAATTCTCCAAAAATTGTGGTTATTAAAAGTCGATTGGGATGACCCAATCCCGGCCGATGTAGGTAGACTTTGGAATGAATTCATAAAAAATCTTGTCGTTCTAAAGAGTTTAAAAATACCACGCTATGTTGTGTGTGAAAATCCCGTCCGTACGGAATTACACATTTTTACAGATGCATCACAAGTGGCCTATGGCGCTTGTGCATATATTCGATCTATTGATAGTGAGTCAACTGTTAAAGTTCAGTTGTTATGTTCAAAGGGAAGGGTCGCTCCTTTAACCCCTACGACAATTCCAAGATTAGAGTTGAATGGCGCATTAATAGGGGCTAGATTATATAAGAAAATTGTACAATCAATCCGTAGTCGTATTCATGTGGCTATTTTTTGGACCGATTCTACCATTGTTTTAGGTTGGTTACATATGTCTCCTAATTTATTAAAAACTTACGTCCAGAACCGCGTCGCCGAAATTCATCAGCTAGCAGGCGAAAGTCCCTGGCGCCACGTTAGTGGAAAAGAAAATCCGGCAGATCTGGTTTCACGTGGACTAAACTTAAACACGCTAAGTTCTTGTAACCTTTGGTGGAACGGGCCGCAATTTCTGTATGCTGACTTTGACGCAAAAATACCAGAAGTCATGGATTCGTTGCCAGAAATTCATGACTTACCCGAAGTTAAAGCTACAGAAGTAAATATATTCATTAGTCAGCCTGAAGAGGGCTCATTATTTCCATTTTCACGATTCTCTCAGTTTGATCGCATGAGACGTGCTGCAGCCTATATGTTACGCTTCATTAATAATACCCGCAATAAACACGATCGACGTAGTGGCGTACTTACTGTGACTGAACTGCAGGACTCAGCTGAGACTTTAGCTCGATTGTCACAGCGTGAATCTTTTCCGCTTGAATATAATAGCATTATTAATGATAAAGATTTAAGTAAAACGCGAAAATTCTCGGGCATGAATCTTTTTATCGATAAAAATAAAACACTAAGAATTGGAGGACGCATTGAATATTCTCCGCAGTTTAGTTTTGACAAAAGGCACCCAATTCTTTTATCATGTAAACATCACTTTGCTGTTCTACTTTTTCGTTACGAGCACAAAAGACTAATGCACGCTGCTCCACAACTTCTTTTATATACGATAAGAGAATCATGGTGGCCACTTGGTGGTCGTAATCTTGCTAAAAAGATCGTTCATAGATGCTGCATTTGTGCGCGCATACGCGGTAAAACTTTGACACCCATTATGGGAAATTTACCAAAAGAACGCTTAATGCCAGGGTATCCTTTTTTAAGAACAGGAGTAGATTACGCGGGGCCAGTGTTCATATTGAACCGTAAAGGTAGAGGTGCAAAGTTAATAAAATCATATATTTGTTTGTTTATATGTTTTGTTACGCGTGCCCTTCATTTGGAATTGGTGAGTGACCTTTCATCTGAGGCGTACCTTCTCGCATTAAAAAGATTTATTTCGCGCCGCGGTAAGCCCGTGGAAATATATTCAGATAATGGAAAGAATTTTGTAGGTCTGATGAACGACTTTCGGAAATTTCTGTCTAATTGTTCAGACGCGGTAAAAGATTACGCTTCTTCACAAAATATCAAATTTCACTTTATTCCGCCATATGCCAGTCATTTTGGTGGTCTGTGGGAAGCAGGAGTGAAAACTTGTAAGCATCACCTGCGCCGCGTAGTAGGTAACGCGCATTTAACGTTTGAAGAGTTCACGACTGTGTTAACGCAAGTTGAAGCCATAGTGAACTCTAGACCGTTGACACCTATGTCCACTGATCCTAACGATCTACTTCCACTCAGCCCTGCACATTTTTTGATTGGTCGCCCTTTCACCGCAACTATATGCGCTGATGTAAAAAACGTTCCCGTAAATAGGCTGACACGTTGGGAAAGAGTAGAGCAGCTCCGCCAACATTTTTGGACGAGATGGTCAAAAGAATTTATTTCTGAATTACAAATAAGGACCAAATGGAAGGAGAAAAATAAAGACTTATCCCCAGACACCCTTGTTCTTCTTAAAGAAGACAATATGCCGCCACTAAAATGGATGATGGGAAGAGTTGTCAAAACGTTTCCTGGAAGGGATGGAGTCGCGAGAGTGGCAGACGTCAGGACTGCAAATGGGGTCGTTCGACGAGCGTTTTCAAAGGTGTGCCCCCTACCTGTCGATGAAGAGCAGTGATATTAGAAGATGTTAGAAGAAAAACTTCCAAGGCCGGGAGAATGTTAAAGCAAGCTGGCTACTAATTTTTTTATTTTTAATTTAAAAAGGAATGACACAAAAAAAGTCATGTACTTAAGTCAAGAGAAGAAAACGAACAATTTTATTATTTTTATTTCCAATGTCTTTTTTCATAATTACTAGTTAAATTCATTCATATGTCGATGGCTACAATTACAATATTATCAAGTTACAATGTTTTTCAATAACAGATACATAAGTAAATGCAGTCTCATACATTGCTGGAGCGAGGCAAATCCACGCTCTCTTGTATAAAAAATAATCTTCAAGCAATCTTCATAAGCATTTTTTCAGGAGTATACACTTTAAACTGGATTCCTTTAATTTGTGTTAAAAAAAATGAAATAAGTACTTACCCTATTATTGCTGATTTTTTTGCACTTTTTAACTTCACTTAATTTTTTTTGATTAGTAACTTGTGCAAACGCAAATCTAAAATGAATTGTGGTATTTCATCATGGAAGAAAGAGTACTCTCACTCTCACGGACGACTATCTTGAGGCGCAGTGAATGTTTTATTAGCTCACTGTTGCCATAAGTACAGAAAAATCAACTAACACAATGTTATTTTTTCAATTAATTCTTTCCGCAGCCCCCACCAGTACCAAAGCCCGAAGAGCCTCCAGCGGAAGACAGATCGCCCGCGTCTAGCTCCCCTCCATCATCAGCGTCACCAGGAGTGGAGAGAGTCTCCGTGACCCTCAAGAAGAGCACCCTCAACCCCAACGCGAAGGAGTTCAACCCCAGCGCGAAGCCTTTTACCCCCAGAAGCCCCACCACACCTAGTCATAGCAGGTACTTATATTGTGCATCCAACCATTTATTTAACTTTTGACATAAGCACGGGTATGAAGTTTCATAAATATTGACAGGCAACCATCGACAAAAAATACAAACCTACATAGACGCAGTTTTTTTTTACGATAATGAAGCGACGTGCCCTTTTTACCCTCGACGAAGCGGAGACGGTATATGCGTTTGCCCTAAGAGGTTGTGTGTTTGTTTGTTTGTTTGTTTGTGCACTTTTTTGTTACCATTTTTCTCAAAAAGTACTGGGCCGATTGAGATGCGGTTTTTTGCATTAGATACGTATAGCTTGTGAGAAGGTTTTTAGATATATTTTAGGACCATAGACAACCAAGCTGAGCTGTAGTCTATGATTTTAATATTTCAACATGTTACCATTTTTCACAAAAACTACTGAGCCGATTGAGATGCGGTTTTTTGCATTAGATGTGTATAGCTTGTGAGAAGGTTCTTAGATATATTTTAGGACCATAGACAACAAAGCTGAGCTGTAGTCTATGATCTTAATTTTTCAACCACTGTTACCATTTTTCACAAAAAGTACTGGGCCGATTGAGATGCGGTTTATTGCATTTAGGACTTCGTGCGATTACAAAACAGGAAACTGGTACCAAAATTTTAAAAAATCAGCGCTATTTTGAAATTCTTTGTTAATTGATCAATTTCGTTTAAAATCTATATTTAGGGCTCCCTGGGGTCACAAAACAGGAAACTGGTACCAAAATTTAAAAAAATCAGCGCCATTTTGAAATTCTTTGTTAATTGACCGATTTCGTTCAAAATCTATATTTAGGGCTCCCTGGGGTCACAAAACAGGAAACTGGTACCAAAATTTAAAAAAATCAGCGCCATTTTGAATTTCTTTGTTAATTGATCGATTTCGTTCAAAATCGATATTTAGGACTCCCTGGGGTTACAAAACAGGAAATTGTTACCAAACTTTATAAAATCAGCGCCATTTTGAAATTCTTTGTTAATTGACCGATTTCGTTCAAAATCTATATTTAGGGCTCCCTGGGGTCACAAAACAGGAAACTGGTACCAAAATTAAAAAAAATCAGCGCCATTTTGAAATTCTTTGTTAATTGATCGATTTCGTTCAAAATCGATATTTAGGACTCCCTGTGGTTACAAAACAGGAAACTGTTACCAAACTTTAAAAAATCAGCGCCATTTTGAAATTCTTTGTTAATTGACCGATTTCGTTTAAAATCTATATTTAGGGCTCCCTGGGGTCACAAAACAGGAAACTGGTATCAAAATTTCAGCGCCATTTTGAAATTCTGTGATGTGTGATGTTGACCGATTTCGTTCAAAATCGATATTAAGGGCTCCTTGGGGTCACAAAACAGGAAACTGTTACCTATCAAATCTGTTATAAAATCTGTACTACTTGTAAGTCTAACCACAGCTCGTGAGCTGCTTTAGCAGCTCTCGCACAGGGCGAGATACTAGTTAGGTATATATAGCTTGAGAGAAGGTTCTTAGATATATTTTAGGACCATAGACAACCAAGCTGAGCTGTAGTCTATGATTTTAATATTTCGATATGTTACCATTTTTTACAAAAAGTACTGGGCCGATTGAAATGCGGTTTTTTTCATTAGATGTGTATAGCTTGTGAGAAGGTTCTTAGATATATTTTAGGACCATAGACAACAAAGCTGAGCTGTAGTCTATGATTTTATTTTTTCAATAAGTTACCATTCTTCTCAAAAACGACTGTGCTGATTTAGATGCGGGCTTTTTGTTTTAGATATATTTAGCTTGTACCTAGATGGTGCCCAGGGTATCATGATGGAGTCAGGAGGCGATCATGGGAACTCCTTAAATTCTCATCGTATACCTGTCGCGTTTGGACTCTTTTGATTTGTCGTGACAAGCGCGCCTCGGAAAGAAAAGGGTTTGGCCATAGTCCACCACACTGGTCAAAAAACTACTGAGCTGTCAAAGATGCAGTTTTGTGTTTTAGATATTATGTAATAGGTATATACGTTTGCTAAATTCTAATTGTTGTTTCAAAGTTATAAAGGTCAAAGGTATAATGGAGCTCTGCAGTTCGTCGTGGGTTTTTTTTAAATTTTTAATTTTATTACTTGTATCCAATATTTCGCTTACTTGTATACTCATCTAGTAATTACCAGTGTGACTTTCCTTTTCAAAATAGATAGATTGCCCATTAAATTCGCTAACGCATGCGTGTTGTTCCAGGCCGCACACGCCAGGCACGCCCGTGGGCGTGGGCGCGGGCGGCGTGGGCGTCGGTGGTATGGGCATGGGCGTGGGGCTGGGCGGCGTCAACGTAGTGGGCGCCGGTGTCAGCTACGTGCCCGCGCCGCCGCCACCCCCTCACATGGTAAATATAGCTTTCACATACTAAAAGTCTCCTCTCAAAATGAAAAAGGTATGCAGCCTCTAACTCGGTGGCTATCAATAAACAAAAGCCACTGACCTATATTTTTTATCCATCGAAGGTTTGCTATGAACTAAAGAACATTGATTCATAGCAAATCTTCAATGGATGAAAAGTAATTGGCTTTCATTTGTTTCATCCATCCATCCATCAACTTGATGAGATTTTTTTGTTCCCATGGGAACTCCTTATTTTTCCAGGATAAAAAGTAGCCTATGGCCTTCCTCGGACTGCATCTCATCTCTAACCCAAATTTCATAGCTTTCACATAGTAAAAGCCTCTCAAAATGAAAAAGGTATGCAGCCTCTAACTCGGTGGCTATCAATAAACAAAAGCCACTGACATATATTTTTTATCCATCGAAGGTTTGCTATGAAGTAAAGAACATTGATTCATAGCAAATCTTCAATGGATAAAAAGTAATTGGCTTTCATTTGTTTCATCCATCCATCCATCAACTTGATGAGATTTTTTTTGTTCCCATGGGAACTCCTTATTTTTCCAGGATAAAAAGTAGCCTATGGCCTTCCTCGGACTGCATCTCATCTCTAACCCAAATTTCATCAAAATTGGTTGAAAAGGTGGCCGTTAAAGCGTAGCAGACAAACAGACTTTCGCTTTTGTAATAATAGTTTAGATTATACTATACTCATTTTTTATCATATAGGACATTGATTCCCAAAGTGGTCCAGGTGGACCCCCAGGGGTCCACGGGAGACTCGACGGGGGACGTTGGCGTGACAAAAAAATGGGGGTTCACAATTCGTAAGCGGGGGTCCACGAAAATTTATCTGGTTTCAATTGTGAAGAACTAAAATGTTGGCTTGACTTCGCCTGTCAATGTAGGCCGATAATATTTTAAGAAGCTCAGCTACTGTTACTTGTAAAAACTTGCATATTCCAGATTCAGTACAACGTATCGAGACTTGCAAAGCGCCGCCGAACTATTTCGTCCCTTTGCATGTCTGAACTTTTCAAAATACTACTTGTGGTGTGTGTGTGTACCACTCCGAATGAGGAGTTTTCTAATAAAAATAACCACAAATTAAAATAACTGTTAATTTGTGGTTAGAACTCAGCCGCAACGCAAATTTCCATAGTTACATCTAATCTTCATATTTTTTGTCGACTGGGATATGGTAGAAATGTAGTTGCAGGGGGTCCACCGGAACCAGCAAAATTTTGAAAGTGGTCTATGAGAAAATAAAGTATGGGAACCTCTGATATATGACATACAGGTGTCTCTTATGATGCGTCTTGTTTCAACTCCGGTTTACCACCGGTTCGGTTCGTAAAGCAGATTCTAGGTTTGAGATTAAAATCATCCATAATGCTTACAACTCCACTGACAGCTGTCACTCGTTTGTGTGACAGATGACAGCTGTGCCGTACGCGATGCTGACGGCGGCGGCGGCGGCGGCGCAACAGCCGCCCGCCTATCTCCCGCATCCGCATCCCGTGAGTACCGTCTCATATATTATACTCTTTGACTGACCTGCCATACACGGACTGCTCGAGCAGTTGAAAAAAAGAAACCCGGCCGGTTTGTTGTGGGCTCTTCTCAGACCAGGGCGCGTTTGGAACCCTCGTAGCTTTAGTTTTAAGATACCGTAACTATAATTAGTTGGTTGGTTATAAGTAAGCAATAAATTGACGTCAATATGTGATCAAATGAATATTTGATTGATTTGTTAGCCAGTGATCAACATACACGGACCGCTCTTGCAGTCATAGTCAATAGCTTGAAGCTACCTTTGATAGTTGTACGCTTACTCTGAGTTTTTACATTGCAATTTCGGTTGATCGTAGTGAGCGTTCGATCACATTAGCGTTAAAGTAAAATGAACCTTAATTGAAAGAAAGAAAGAAAGAAAGAAAATAAATTTATTCAATAATGGTGTCACAAACAAACAATCATATACTATACTATTGTACCTAACAATATGTTTGTCTGTGACACCACCCAGAATGGGTGTACAGCTCAGCCTTTTGCCCTGCATCAAAACTTGCATTCGCACGTTTTGTGCAGGGCGCTGATTTTCAGCCGTGACCCGGGTGACGTCACATCCAACGACTTAACCTACAACAATAAATCAATAAAATAACTTACCTATATTCCACTATAATATACATCCAAATCTAGCATAGTACTATCACATACAAAATTCAAGTCCAAAGCAGTAGAAGCAACAAACAACATGTATACGCAAATTTTAATTGGATATAATATAAAGATCATGATAATACATAATATGATATAATATAATATAATATAATATAATATAATATAATATAATATAATAATATAATGTAATACAATATAATATACCTACTAAAAACATTACGTAATAGTAATACATGATTGAACTATATATTAAACATATAATACTTAACTTGTGTCCGCACGAATAAACTTCAGAAATTCTACACAAATAATTGCGTTGGTTTAGAGCTCATTTCATAATTTCGTGTATTTATACACGCCAGTGAAAGTGTATTATTATTTAAATATACACGAAATAATGAAATGAGCTCTAAATTAAAGCAGTTAAGGTTCATTTTACTTTAACGCAAATGTGATCGAACGCTCACTACGATCAACCGAATTTGCAATGTAAAAACTCAAGAGTAAGCACACTGCTGCCAACCGCCCGAAGCAGTCGCAACTACTCGAGCGGTTCCATATTGTATGTGTGTACGTAGAAGACTGCAGTTCAGTATGCAGTCGCAACTCGAAGCAGTCCATCCTGACTGCTTCAAGCTGTCCGTGTATAGCCGGCCTTAGGGTACGTTCGCACTGCGAAACATTCGCGAGAAAATTTACTCTCGCTATTTATATTTCGCGTACAAATTTCACCTACTCCGCGCTGCAAATGCGGTGAGCGTCATACAACTTCGTACAGCACGCGAATATAATTCTTATCGCACCGCGAGACAAAATATTCGCGCGAATATTTTTGCAGTGTGAACGTAACCTTATAGTCTGTCTAGTGAAAGCTGAGCGAAATGGCGTCACATTTAAACAAGTATAAATTAAAAATTAAAAAAATTGGACACTGGGATACCAAATTTGTAATCGATTAGACCTGTGGAAGTTTCTCACAACTCTTCATCTACTACATAATAGCTGATGATCTTGATCTCTTGATGAAGTCACCTTTTAAACAAAAAAACTTAATTAAAATCGGATCATTCGTTTAGAAGCTACAATGCCACAGATGGATGCACAGATTTGTGGTTAAGAAATTAGGTCGGGTATCCCTGGATGAACTAGGAGTAAACCACTGAATAAATAAACTTGATCGTTTAATATTGCCAGTGTCTAAAACGTTAAATAATCCTCTCCTAGCAGCTTTCACTAAACAGACCATACTGTAGTATGTTATTCACTCCAATTGAGACAAAGAAGGGCACATATCAACCTACTACTATAAAAAAAGTTCCTATAAGTAAAAAAATGGAAAATATCCTTTATATCGCTCCACGAAACAATACTGATGTAAACTATAAACGTTAGATGGAGGTGGGGTGCGAGTGTCGGCAGTACGCTCCGCCGTTCCTTGTACTGGACAAGCGCGAGCGGGACGCGGTGAGCGAGCGGGCGCGGGGGCGATTTTGATGCTACTCTTATATAATACTCTTTTGATGTTTACAACATTTTTAAGAATAATTCGGAAAATCTGATCGAAAATACTATTATTCAAATAACCATTCATCCGAATAGTATTTTTGTATACTATTCGGTACTCTGGTATTTTTCTCATAAATTTAGTATCTGCATCTCTTTCTTCTTTGTATTGTTAAGAAAGGATGAAAAACACACATTTAACATAAATAACCTATTCAGCCATGCTCAAGACTGGCCCTCTCGCACCAAACTGCTTAAACTGATTAAGGCCCGATTGCATTTGCTACTTTGACAGTATTCGTATTAAACATCTGTCAAAATACCTAAATTATTCCATGGTTAACGTTCCGTCTCTGCAAACGGTCCTAAGTCATTTTTATGCTGTCACTTTTTGACAAGTTTATTCCAGGGTTGACATGAAAAGGACACTAGAAAAATTTCCTTTGACACATTTATTAAATTGGTGCAAGTGGACCTTAGAGTTGCTGGAAGGCCTAATAAAGTTGGTAGAGACTTGAATGATCTAAAATTTACTTGGTATCCGAATTAGTGTGCGTCCTTACGAATTTTAACATCAAAATTAAGCCATTTTACAAGACAATCCTTTTATTCTTTTCTTATCGTGGTAGCCAGAAAGAGATGCATTAATTTTTTTTTAAACTGGTACAATCATTATTTTAGTATTTTAGCTGTAACTCTCGAAAGGAAGAGTAGCATACAATATCGTATAATCCTGCAAGCCCTGTTTGTATTTGTGTTGGAATAATATACCTCATCGTTTGGGTGCGCTTGTCCCCTTAACCAGCCTGTGATTGTGCTATTACAATTATAATTATAAAAAAATCGACATATTAATTATTATTGGTGTCCTTGTGTGTAGGTACCTTAACATTGAAGTTATTAACGTAGTAATGAGCATATTCTTTTAGCGCGTGGTTTTCAACCAGCTCGTACGAGGACTCAATTAATATCTTCAGAAAACTCACTTAGGCTAAAATCTACATCATACATTTTGCGATTTCTTCTTTAAAAAAAAGAGAAATGTTTTTGCACTGGGCACTGGGCAAAATTTACAACTATTATGTTGTAACCAGTATGTTTAGTTAAGGATACACTACTAAATTGCACTACAAGAAGGTACATATACCAAAGGATAACGTGATAAACGAGTACCCAATGGGCTTTTTATTTTGGCCTTTAGCAATTTTTGCACAAGACTCCCCTACTTATCCTATTATCTCTTATAAAACTGTCTGCATTCCAAAAATAAAGGTGTAAAAGTTAGGCGCAGGAGTGACAAAATAAAATAAAACCATTTGTCTACAAGTTTATTTTGAGTGGGTTTTAAATTTTCCATAATTACATTTGTACAGATTATTGCTAAGATTTTAAAACTAATTTGTTATTTTGTGAAACTAATCTACATTGTTGCACTGGATTTTTGCTAGATCCTTGTGTTTTGTGTGACTAGTAATAACCTAGCTCTAACCAATATGCTAAGTGTGATATCGAAACATAATGATCGTGTACTACGAGACGACATACACGCAAGGCGACATAAGGCGTGCGTATGCGCAGTCCGCAGGGATGCGTTACGCTCAGAACATGGCGTTACCCGTAGCGTTATCGATGACCACCAAATCAATTACAATTTATTTAACACCAGCTGAGGCCCGCGACTTCGTCCGCGTTGATTGAGGTTTTTTTTGTACTCTTTAAATTTTACGGGATAAAAGTAGCCTATGTGTTATTCCAGACTATAGTCTACCTCTGTGCCAAATTTCATCCAGATCTGGTCAGCCGTTCTGGCGTGATTGAGTAACAAACATCGATCCATCCAATCTTTCGCATTTTTAATATTAGTATACATAAAATTTACGAAACCTCGCCAAAACATCTGTTCATCTCATCCGGTGTCAATTTGACCAGTTCCTGCGAGGCAGTCCACAATTTCGCCGCGGCTTCCTCGTCGTAAACCTTATACGACGGCTCCGCTTCGTGACAGTCCTCGAAATACTTCCCACTTATCTGATCGCATTCATACGACACTGCCAAGTAGACAGACGTCTGAGCCCCTTCCGCGGGCGTCTTGAAGAACGCGTATAGCAAAAGACTCCTAATCTTCTCCAAAACCGTTGAACTCCTGTACAGATCCGTATTAACCTGACCCGGATTCAAACTGTTCACATTCACCCCAGTCCCTTCTAACCTTCTAGCTAACTCCTTGCTGAATATAACATTGCATAGTTTGCTATTCGCATAAGACTGTATATACCGGTGCTTTTCGCTGTTTATGTCATGAACAGTACCGAACTTGTGCCACGACGATGATACGACAACAACGCGACTCGGCGCTGCTCTCTTGAGCATCGGAATCAGAAGTACAGTCAACAAGAACGGTCCCAAATAATTGATCTGTAAATCTTTTAAAATTACATCCTCAGTTTTGTCTCTGGTAGTACATATTGCGCCCGCGTTATTTATAAGAACGTCCAATTTCGCTTCGGAAGTTTCGAGTTCATTGACAAATTTTCTGACAGATGCTAGTGACGTCAAATCTAGATGTATAAAACGCACTCGTTTGTTGTTCGTTCTTCGTATGATTCTTCTGACGGCTCTCTCGCCTTTCTCGTGGCTTCGACAAGCGATTATGAGTTTTGCTCCTCTTCTAGCAAGTTCTAGAGCTGTCTCGAATCCAATGCCACCGCTTGCGCCTGTGACTACCACCACTTTGCCACTCATCACTGTGTCGGCGTAGCATTTTCCCGTGGACAGCTTGTTGAAGATCTTTATTGAAATAAGTGCCACCACCGTCCATATAATAAGAAACAACCACATTTTTTTAATATCTACTAAGACTTAAAGATGTTGAGTCCTTTTTTGGTTACGAAATAAGATATTATAATCATGTGGCCAAAAAGGAAGTGTTCTTCAGAAAAACCTGAAACAATACAGTTATTGTAATATTTTTCGATTATTTATGTCGAACCCTAACCTAACCTACAAGAAAAAGACAAGAAAACGTAAATACAATGAATATTTCAAAAATTGTCCCTAAAAACATAGAACGGTTCACAAACTTTCGACTGTTTACAATCTATCGAAAAAAAAGCGTTAGATTACAATCTTACGGTTTTTACAATCTTACGGTGACATATATAATTGAAATGCGTCATTATATCAGTCGCTATATTATAGTAAGTGGACCGTATCTGTCTGTCCGTTGTCTACTTGTTATAGTTTTGCCGCCAATTGTACATTGATGGCAATACGTCAAAATCCTTCACGCAAGCACCGATAGCGCTTAATTGATTGATTTAATTGCAACTTTGAACAATAATTGTTCAAAGTTGCAATTAAATCAGTTGATGAACGATTCTCGAACGTATGCATATTATAAGTAATGACTGCCTCGTTGGTCTAGTGGTTAGCATGTTCGACTGCGGCCGACGAGGTCCCGGGTTCGATTCCCGGGTCGGGCCATAGCAAGTATTGGGTTTTTCTGATAAGAAATTCTCAGTACAAGCCCGGAGTAAGGAAGTTGGCGGTGTTTCACCCCCGTGCCTCGGAGAGCACGTAAAGCCGTCGGTCCTGCGCCTGATCTCTCTCCGGTCGTGTCGGATTTTCCGTCCCATCGGGCTATGAGAGTAAAGGAACAGAGAGTTCACCTGTGTATGCGCACACACTTGTGCACTATAATATCTCCCGCGCAGATGGCTAATCTCTCTGGAGATAGGCCGCCGTGGCCGAAATTCGGTCGGGAGGACATTATTATTATTATAAGTAATGTCAAAAAGACAAGTTTAATTATGTGGTAAATTAATGTAATCTTAGTTTATTCAGGTGGACCATGTTAAATAAAATTATCGATTAAACAATATACAATTTTAATTGTACGAGTGACATATTTACTAACTAGATGATGCATGCGACTTCGTCCTTGTGGATTAAGTTTTTTGATTCCCGCGGGAATTATCCGGGATAAATAGTGGCTTATGTCCTTCCCCGAAATATACAAATTATCCCTGTGCCAAATTTCATAAAAATCGGTTGAACATATAGGCCGTGAAAGCGTAGCAGACAGAAAAGACATACTTTCGCATACATAATATTAAGTAGCATGGAATTATAGATTTAATATGCAAATTCGAATAACGGTCTCAAAGCAAAATACCGGCTTCACGCCTTCACAAGAAATCTCCAAATAACATTATTTAACATACCGATTAAATGTTCCTATTATAATATAATTCAATGCTGCGATTTTTCACACCACACGTAACTTCGAAATCTTTAAAAAATTACACAAAAAACTGACTGACTGTCTCTAATCAGACCGAACGTAACTCGTTCGACGAATTTAATACGACTGCCGAACGCTATAACATGAAAGGATGACATTACGCTATCTATTTGTTCGCGACTTTACACGCGGAGTTTTTATTAATTAATTTATATGAATATATACAGTCATTCGGACTTTCTAAAGGACTAGCGGTCCGCCCCGGCTTCGCCCGTGGTACATGTATAGCCTATAGCACTCAGGGATCACGTACATATCCAACGGTAAAAGAATTTTTGAAATCGGTCCAGTAGTTCCTGAGATTAGCGCGTTCAAACAAACAAACTCTTCAGCTTTATAATATTAAGTATAGATATAGAATTTCCCTCCAATCTTTACTGGATTGAGCCATATCATGTAAATTAAAAAAAAACTATAGAACTAAAAATTATCTTGCCTCCAATACTATTAATTTGATATATTAGTTATTTTACTAAGCGGAGAGATATATTTAACTAATAAATAATTAAATCTATACTTGGGATTACTTAGACACAAAAACAAGAAATAAAAATTAGTAATGACGATTTTTTTTTAAAGCAAATTCATAAGTTAATTCTAAAATATAAATCACAAGAATCCTATGTTGTGATGTAATTAGTTTCATCTTCACATACATTTTTGAATATCTTACCATAACCCCTCGACTGCGCCTGGAACAACTTACCGTAAGAGAATTTTTAAATATCCGTATTAAAATAAAAAATACGTGTTCGTTAATATAATTATGTAGATAATAATTACTATCTTCTTGCTTGTAATCGTTATAGATAACTACAAATTAAAGTTCATTTGGTAATGATTAATATAATTTTAATACGTTGATAATAATGTGTCTATGTCAAGATAAACCATTTTTTTTTTAAATCATCACGACCGTATTTTAAAAATTGTGTAGTAAAATTATTTATTCGCAATCGCGTAAAATGACTGACTGATCAAATTTTTTAAACTTTTACACTAAAATTATTCGAAATCGCGCAAAATGACAGTCTGATAAAAAAATCTGCCTGAAATTTAGAAATTGTACGATAAAATTATTCATTATTCATAATGGCACAAAAGGACAGACTGGTCAGATTTTATTTAGCTTAATTAAACCGTGTTATCAACAGAGTCAACAATAATTGTAAAAGTTATCATACTTAACGTAAACATGGTTATTTTATCGTCTCTAAACTCGGATCATGGACTTAAATGTGTTTCATTCAAAAGCTGAATCACTGGGCTCTAGAGCACCTAGATTTGCCAAGGTTCTAGACGACACTAGGTAAAACCGATTCCCAACGCTCACCGGCAATGTGTAGTAGAGCCGAGGCGCGGCGTCTTTCTCAATAACAACTCAAACTAAATAAATAAATAAATGTAAAGAAAAGTTTTTAATAAAGGCTTTTAAATCTAGTAGTATACACATTAAAGCACATACGAGTATTAGCGTGCCACGATGAGACATCGTATCGTATGTAACTTTGTGTTTACTCACTAATTATGTTAGCGGCAGCCTGTAGTATCACAGAAGGAAACGAATATGAATTTACTACTAAATTTATTAATGAATCCTTACATTATGACCTAACTTAACATCTGCGTCAATGGTGGACGCAGCGTTCTACATTATGACGACCTAAAATTAACCTAAAGCTAACCTAATCTTCCCTAACTGACATTCTGCGTCGATAAGTGACGACAGAGTTAATCGACGAACATCTCATTATTTCATTAGCTTTTATATCTTACATATTTGTACTAAAATCCTGAGTGATGTCTAATGTCACGTTCTTACGGACGTGATGCAATTCCGCGGAATCCACTGATACACGATCATTCGCTGGAGGTGCAAGGTTGGGAACTTGAAACAAAAGTGACTGGCCATGCCATAAGAATATTATGTAAGTCACTACAATATAACGGGTGTGTTTGTAGCTATACGGAGCGGCGATGGGCGGCGGCGCGGCCGTGGCGGGCAACGCACAGCACGCGCCGATGCAAGCGCAGCAGCAGAGGAACTTCAGGAAAGGTAACTGTCTGTACCATTCATTATATACTTACCTTTACCTTATTCAGAAAGCTTTACCTAATATTTTGCGAGTAGGTTTTTTGAAGCTTTATTATTTAACTTGCCTTTAAAAAAAGATGACAACATACATCCTTAATATATTTTCTGAAATATCTTCCACATGGCTTGTTTTTTTTTTTGGAACAATTTCATAGATGCTTAGTATGCCGGAGGCAAGTATATTATCTTATTTAACTTAGCTCAGGATGGAAATAATATATGCTCGATGCTTAATATCTTTTCTGAAAAATACTTCCACATGCTTGTTTTTTTTTTTGGAGAAAATTTAGAGGTTCGTAATTTTTATCCCGGATCATTGTGGGGAAAATTTCGTGACAAATTATGATTTGTATCCCAAATTATTGTGGGGAAATCTTCGTGGTTACATAATTTTTGACCCAAATCATTGTGGAGAAAATTTTGTAGTTACATAATTTTATCCCGAATCATTGTGGGGAAAATTTCTTGGTTTCATAATTTTTATCCCAAATCATTGTGGAGAAATTTTTGCGATTCCATAATTTGTATCCCGAATCATTGTGGGGAAAATTTCGTGGTTCACACACGCATAATCCAAAATCATTGAGGCCAATTCTGTACACAATCTCTAAAATGACAACTTTAAATCAATTTCTGTCCTTTTCCGCAGGGAATATTATGAAAGGGTTAGCAATTTTTTATAAAGCCGTCATCTTAGTTTAGTTCAGGGATTGTGTACGACAGAATCAGCCCCATAGTCTAGGATATGTAGGCTAGTGTGTAACGCCAGTGTCCCCCGCCAGATCGCTCGTGGTCCGGCTCGGGCGTGCAAGTGGCGGCAGCGACAGGGCAGCCCCTACTAGCGCCTGCGCCCATGCAGCCGTTCATGCCATATCCGCACCCGCATCCGCCGCACCCGCAGCCGCAGCCCGCCATCCAGTACCAGCATATGGTGAGTTGTCGGACGTCCACCGCTGGACGTGGGCCTTGCCCTGAATAGGGATGATGGCTCGTCGTCGTCTCAACCTGTAGACGTCCACTGCTGGACGAATGTCTCCTGCATGGATCGCCACAGAGCACGGTCTTGTGCCGCTTGTTTCCAGCGGCTCCCAGCTTTACGCTTGAAATTGTCCATCGTCCACGTGTCTGTAACCTTACTATAAGTTTTTACTATCACACCTACGTTGATCATATTCGAGTGTGAATGTTTTCGACATTGGCATCTAAGTAAAATGCACCCAAAATCCATTGATAAGCCAATAAAAAAAAAACAGTATAACCGATGTTAATCCCGGAACGATCTGTGGTGGTAAATGCGTGCACGAAATTGAGCTCTAAAACAATTCGTTTGAAATTCATTTTACTTTGATGCCAATGTGTTCGAACGCTCGAATCATACCCTGATGGCCCAAAACCTCAACTACGATTCAAATTTCAGGTACGGATGTACCATGGCGGCGGCGTAGGCGGAGTCGGCGGGATGGGCGTGGGCGTCGGCGGCGGCGTGGGCGGCGGCAGCGGCGTGGGCGAGTACGCGCCGCCCGCGCAGTCGCCCGCGGCGCCGTCGCCCGCGCTGTACCCGCCGCCCTCGCCCGCGCACACGCCGCACCCGCACCCGCACCCACATCCGCACCCGCACCACCACTACCAACAGCCGCCCTTCCAGGTACCACCCGGAACCAAAAAGAAAAAAATTAGCATTGCCGATAGAAGTGAAAACGAATATTGATTTTATTTTTCTAAAATCTAATTATATATATATATATATAATTGCAAAGGCCGTTGGATTGTAATCTAACTAGCGATATTGTAAACTTTCGACTGATTACAATTTAACGCATTATTTTTCGTTAGATTGTAATCTGTTAGATATATTAACCTGATAAAACCTAAGTGGCACTACCTGGTCATTTATGTCGAACCCTAACCTAACCTACAAGAAAAAGACAAGAAAACGATATTACAACGAATATTTCAAAAATTGACACTCGGACCATTGAACGGTTCACAATCCGTCGACAGTTTACAATATCGCTAGTTGGATTACAATCTAACGGTTTTTGCAATCTTACGGTGACATATATATACATATAATTAGTAAAATAAAGAAAAAAATAATTCGAATATAAACCTTAAAACTAAGGCATTAACAAAAAGTGTTCAACGCGCCTACAAAAGTTTTACACTTCAATATAGTCTAGGGCCTAGGCAATGGGGCGGTTTGTTGTATGGAGACCCCCGCATTAATTCCTCAGTCGTTGAAACTTGGCAGGGTTGTAGTATGGTATGAACAAATACTTATACAAAAATATCCAACATAAAATCCATCCGGAAGTTAGGTATTTATACCTAAAACTTAATATTTATGGCTGAACATTTTATCGATTTCTTTTTAAAACAATAGTAGGTAGTATATTTACACTCAAAACCGAAATATCAAACGAAATAATCATGCAGAACATCGATATTTAAACCGATTTTATCATCAAACCTAAACTACGTTTACGCGATAATGTACCTTCCTGCTTTAACAATTAGGTATAGCATAAAGACCTTTACTTCCTTTACGATTTTTTATTGGATATTTATAATATACGTTTAACTCATGATACTTTATCATACTGTAAAGTTTCGTCGCCTGAGGAATTATTGTTGGGGGTCGACTAGCTTTATTGCCTAGACTAAATATAAATTACCAAAAAGTGCTCAACGCGCCTAAAGAAGTTTTCACTTGAACATTTCAATAACACAAGGCGTTGTCCCCGGCAGGTGCTGTGCCCGCTGATGGGGCCGGGCGGCGCGCACCACCACCACCACCACCCGCACGTGGCGTACCTCAACCACGCGCCGCCCACCGCCAGCCCGCCCCACCATCCCCACCAGATGCAGGTCAGTACGCGCCGGAACACTTGAGGGATCATCCATAAAGTACGTCACACGTTAAGGGGGAGGTAGGGGGTCGTCGACAAAGTGTGACATTGTGTGACAAAGGGTAGGGGTCCTAAATGACATGGTCAGTAACTGCCCTCCGATTCGGGACAATGCGCAGGATTTCCGTTTTTACAGTAATATTTAAAAATTAAAACCGTAATTACTATGGATTTATTATTCCGAATAAGTTCAAGGTTAAAATGTATAAAAAAAACAATACGTTTATTGTTTATAAATCTTGAGCATCCGATTTCCTCTTTTAGGCACTACTCCATTTTGTTCTACTCCACGTTCCGTTTTATCCATGCCTAATAATAATCTTCCAACCCTGCATGGATAATAATTATGTACCTTAGTCACTATATTATGAGTGATTTATTTTTGATCAATTAAATAGTAATGAAAAGGAAATGTATTTTTTGTTTATATTTATTTTTGTAAGTTGACAAGCCCCAATGAAACGTGTAATTGATCGAACAAAGCATTCTCAAATAACCACTGCGTTTGAAGGAACGTAACGCCCTCTGCCATTGCATCTGTCTGCCATCTGTGGTCGAGTAGTTCAAAAAACTCGCTAACCAAAACGTTTAGCGCCATCTGTTGTCGAATAGTTGAAAAGACTCGCTAACCAAAACGTTAAGAGCCATCTAGTGTGCCAGCTGTACAATGTAGCGTGATTTTTTTTAGGAATTACATAATTCTTGCAAATATAGTTATATTATTCCATTATTATCCTCATCCATGCTCAAATAATGCAAAGCTTAAATATTTTCCTGAGAAACGTGGTTAACAATACTACTCTGTGTAAAAAGTATCGGGAATATGTCAATAAAAAGACCCGTGTAAAAGAGGTCGTTCTAATTTTTTTTACTGCATGTTGGTAGCACTGTACTGATTTAGCGCGCAAAGTTTGAGCGGGATCTGTCATTTAATTTGTTTTAAACTACACTTTTTGTTGGTCATAGTTTTGAGTTCTCGGCGATTTTTACAATGGAAAATATTGTTGAACAAAGAGTGTGCCTTAAATTTTGTGTTTCGAATGATATTTCATGTGGCGAATCACTAAAAATGTTGCGAAATACCTACGGCGAATCGTGTATATCGAAAACAAGGACTTATGAATGGTATAAAGCTTTTAAAGAAGGCCGAGAATTAGTAGTAGACTTGCCTCGTTCTGGTAGACCTTCAACCGCTACGACCAAAGAAAACATCGACAGAATCAAGAAGCTAGTGCTCGAAAATCGACGTATGAGTCTGAGAGAGTTGGCTAGTGAGGTGAACATATCTTTTAAGTCCTTCCACAACATTCTCATTGACATTTTAGGCATGAAACGCGTCGCCGCTCGACTAGTTCCAAAAGAGCTCAATTTTGTTCAAAAAGCGCAGCGAAAGCATGTCGCTGAAGACAAGGTTTCCCGAGCTTCTACGGATCCGACCTTTATGAAACGTATAATAACTGGCGACGAGACATGGGTTTATGAGTACGACATGCAAACAAGCCAACAGTCTTCAGAATGGCGTCTCGAAAACGAGACGAAACCCAAAAAACCGCGGCAAAGTCGCTCCAAAATCAAGGTGATGCTGACAGTTTTTTTTGACTACCGTGGTGTGGTTCACTCCGAATTCCTTCCAGAGGGAGAAACAGTGAATAAAGAATATTATTTAGGCGTCATGAGGCGTTTGCGTGAGAGTATCCGCCGAAAACGTCCAGATTTGTGGCAACACAACTCATGGATGCTGCACCATGATAATGCACCATCACACACAGCCATTATAGTGAAAGAGTTTTTAGCGAAAAATTCAACAAAAGTTCTCGACCAAGCACCGTATTCACCTGATATGGCTCCGTCTGACTTTTTTTTATTTCCCAAGTTAAAATTACCACTTCGAGGAAAACGTTTTGAGTACGATAGAAGCCATAAAAGAAAATTCGCTGAATGAGCTAAAGGCCATACCGAAAATAGCCTATGAAAAATGTATGGAAGACTGGGTGAAGCGTTGGAGATGTTGTATTGCAAGCGATGGGGCCTACTTTGAAGGCGATAAAATAAATTTAGATGAATAATTTGTATTTTTTGTTTTATTGACAAATTCCCGATATTTAGTACACAGAATGTACTTGAAAATATATTTTTGAGACTCGCTAACCATAACAACTAGCGCCATCTAGTCGGGGAAAGCAGTTATTTGGTGAAATATTTTTTTTTTCTCTGTTTTCCGAGCCTTCAGACTCCTGATTTTTTTTATCCAAAAACCATAATATATAAATATTACAACAATAAAGAAATCATTGCTGCGCATTGATTTTTGATTTCCAGGCAAGCTCCCATAGTTCCGCTGGCCATTTCCTTCCGTGACGTCACATTAAGTGTTAAAATGCCAAATTTGAACTAATAACGAAAAACTTTGAAATATATCTGTCACCATAAGATTGCAAAAGCCGTTGGATTGTAATCTAACTAGCGATATTGTAAACTGTCGAAAGATTACAATTTAACGCATTATTTTTCGGTAGATTGTAATCTGTTAGGTATATTAACCCGATAAAACCTAAGTGCCCGGCCTGTGGCCGGGTCCACTCCCTGATTATTTATGTCGAACCCTAACCTAATCTACAAGAAAGAGACAAGAAAACGTAAATACAATGAATATTTCAAAAATTGACAGTCGGAACATTGAACGGATCACAAACTGTCGACAGTTTACAATATCGCTAGTTGGATTACAATCTAACGGTTTTTGCAATCTTCCGGTGACATATCCAACTCTATCTGTATCTGTAAGGTTTAAATTGTTTTGTTGGCGAGTTTTGTAGATGTAAAATTGCAAGATATGTGACGTCACACGTCTCACAAATGTGACGAACTGTGACAGGAAGGGGGAGGGGTCAAAAATCACGAAATTAGTGGCACGTACTTTATGGATGACCCCTAATAATAGCGTTACAGTAAAGTAGACCTAAACTATATTGATTTTAAGTATTAAATTCACCGCTGTGAGCCCACCCTCTTAAAATATCCAGAAGTTTGGCGCTACCTGTAACATGACGTGTAATCGCTGATCCCTATATAACATAACTAACGGTCCGCCCCGGCTTCGCACGGGTAGCACTAATCATTCACACAATTCCACCATAAATTGTTTACGTGTAACTTTTACTACTTACGCAGTGCACGCCACGGAAGCTCTCAGATGAGAATATTATCTCCGACCTTATTCATATTATTGCAATTTTCGTCGGGATCTCTAATTTTTTGAAAATAAAATATAGCCTATGTTACTCGCTGATAATATAGCTTTCTATAAGTGAAAGAACTTTTAAAACCGGTTGAGTAGTTTTTGAGATTATCCATTACAAACAAACAATCAAACAAATCTTTCGTCTAAGTAATATTAGTTTAGATGTCACAGAATTTCGGCGCGGGAGATATTAAATGCTTATGTGTGTGCACAAACACATTAAGAGCACTCTTCAAAATTCAATCTTTTTTTATTGCGTCGCTCTCTCTACCGCTGGTTCGGAATGTCATTCCTACCGAGAAGAGCCAGCAAAAAACTCGGTGATTGCTCTTTTCAACCAAAAATTACAGACATTATAAGGATACAAGTGACCACAGTCCTAAGCATAGCTGGAGCGAGACCATTTCATAGCGTCTCTATCTAGTATATCTAAACTACTATTATAAATGCGAAAGTTTGGATGGATGTTTGTTAGTCGATCACGCCAGAACGGCTGAACGACTGGATCTGGATGAAAAATACAGAGATAGATAACATATAGGCTACTTTTTATTCCGGAAAATTAAAGAGTTTCGTGGGAACAAAAATCCACTCGGACGAAGTCGCGGGCATCAGCTAGATCCCATATAACCGGAGCTCCTGTAAACCTCTACCCCGTGTTCACAAGCTTCTAATTCATTAGAGGCAGCAATGGCAGAGCTTTGACCCGCGGCAGCTACATTCGACGCCGCCACAAGCCGATGCAAATTTCGCTGAGCCATATTTTGTAAGTTTGACGGCCGAAATTGATAATCAATCTATCTGTTACATGTCGATAGGAATTACTTAGCAACTTTGTTATCTATAAAAATAACTGATCAAATGCGAGTTCAAGTTTGACGGTTATTGTTTCGTCGAATTTTGGAGTTTTTTTTTTGGGAAAACACTAAACGATCTAAATTCAAATGATTGTTCATGTTCAAAAAAAAACAATTTTTTTTTCTCAAAACTGTGATATGCCCTTATTAAAAGGTAACAGAATTATATGGATTTCTAAAATAGATGGTACACAGACAGACAGACTGGAAGTGACCCCAAAAAGACCATACTACTGTAGACAAATAACAAAATTGCTAAGCTTACAGATTACAAATAGATTGATTAATAATTTCGGCCGCTTTTCGCGCCTCGTTCTGGAACTGTGCTCTGGGGATTTACTTACTTACTTCAAGCAGTATTATTTTAATATTGTTGACGCTCTTGTTTTAGAATTACAATCCTTATTTTAAGGACGTGAAGGTACGTCATATAAAACATCAGTTTTCAAATAATACTGCTTTAAGTGATGGTAGTAGGCCCACAGCTCAGCAAAGATGGCCGAGCGCACACGACAGCATACCTCGTTCTGATTGGCTGTTTCCGTTGCAGCAGGTGCTGCTGCCACCTCAGCACGGTGGGGGCGGCGCCAGCACGCCGGGTGTCCACGCGTCGCACCCCTAACCCGCGCGCCGCCTCCGCGCCCTGCCCCCCTACTGAGCCACCGAGTGGCGTCACAACTGCATTTAGGATACCACACAACACGCAACTACCCGCGGTTTTTATCTACAAGTGGCGTCCACAGCAAAAACAATTATTTTTAAAGTAATTATCTATATAGTATAAGATCAAATCTCATGTGAGAAAAAATTATAACTGAAATAATAAACTACCCTCAATTTTAATTAAAAAAATAACGAATTTTTCACTGTATTAAATTTTTTGGCGCCTGAGAAGTGAACGCAAAGGCGGGTCTACCTACGTACAGACTGATTTAACGACGATATAAGCCACACTAATTGGCTAATTGGCTAAACGCAAACGGTCATTGAAACGCGACTTGTGCGTTCTTCTCAGCGATCAAAAAGAATGCACACCTTGCTGTAACTAGTGTGCTATATCCTCAAATAAAATAAACTAATGATAACTTGTATTTAGAAGAAATTACTCGTTGATTTGGTAGATCACATAAAAACAATAACTGGTTAAAACGATATGAAAATACATAAATTCATAAATGTAATAAAAAGCAGTCCGATTAAAAGAGCAACAATAAATCAATGGATAAACGTGAAAACAACCTGTATTGACCCTCAAATCTACCGACAGTTTTTTGTGAGAGTGAAAGTTATTGCTTTTAGATTTTTTTTCATAAAAAGGATGAAATTTCTATGCTTTTTTCAGCCTTCTGTCAATTTACCGCAAAAACTGATTACAAACTTTATCTCTTTTAAATTGAGTTGGTATTAACTTAACAAAGCTATTCTTGTAGTCTATAGGCCATCAAACTACATTGCTGAATTGCATAGTAACACAGACGTAAATAAAACTTTCATCCATATATTTAATAGTTATATTTTATTTGAGGGTAGTGTGGATTTAAAGAAAAAACAACCTTTCAATGAAAATTGAGGGTAGTATGATTAAAAATATATGCTAAAAATTCAATTTCGATTCACGTGACGTTACTTGTAAACTAGAAATTGTGTTATAAAAATTGTCATGTAAATGTCGAAATATTCTAAATGCAGTAACAGGCGACGCAACGGAACATTATAGATGTTTTTCAAATGTAAATATTTACAGAGATAGAGCTAATATATTGAAAATCTGTTTATTATTTATCATATATACCAAGAGTTTATAGTATTTCACGAATTAAGTTTTCGAGGGAACAAAACTCGGGAGCTAGTACGAAAGTTGTGATTTTCATAATATAAAGTAGTATCAATTATTGCAACTATTGTATTCTTATTAAAATGCATTTTAACCAATAGGTAGTAAAAAGTTCATGCCAATGCCGAATTTCGATGCTAGGGAAGGCCAATAGGTATACCTTAAAAAAACCATATGAAATAATACAATTTACTTAGTGATTTGGTCATTATAAAGAAATCTAACAGGAAATATGTGACGCCAAGAATGTATTAGCTCTGTCTTAAGAATAATATACACTCGAAATGTGTGTGAACATTTGAACGGAGAGTAATAAAGAATGCCTTACCGTAGTTTATACGAGTAACGGTTGTCGGTAGATCTAATATTTGTAATTCCGAGTGTTTCCTTCTAACGAAATTGGGCTGGCAACACTGATTTTGTACATACGATATTCACGTGGTTATATCGAAATAAAATCGAATTTAGACTTCTATTGGTATTCAATCGGTATGATGTGCGGACGTCATTAACTAATCTGACAAGTGACAAATAAAAAAAAACATTGTAGACAGAGTATAACTGTTGATGAGTGCTTTTTATCTGTATTCATGTCAGTGTTGCCAACGTTGGTTCTGTTTATTACCAGTGTTCGGTTTTATTAAGAGCGGCGGCGATTGATCCATTATGTAAGCATATTTGTGTGAATGGTGTAAAGTTTGCGAGGTTGTCTATATGTCTGTTTGTCTATCCTTGACTGCAACGAAAGACATTGTCAAGGAGAGATGTGTATTATAGGTAGATAATTTTTTCTTTGGCTGGTTGTCGGGATTTGTAGGTTAATTTTTGTTTCAGTTTTTGACGAATAAAATGGGTTTATTAAAGTTCAGAGAATATTTTGAAAACGAATCCACAATAGTATTATGTATTATCAAAATTAAAATTAATAGCGTATTTCAACTCAAAACTTAATTGACTTAACTAATAGTATATCGTTTTACGAGGTTTTGCTTTTGTTTATCGTGTCAATAAAATAATACAAGCCTTATAATTTGAGTAAACAACTTACTATAGAGAAATTAACTAACTGGAAGAAAACGACGCATATTTCTTTTAAAGTTATTACAACGTGAAATGACCTACAAATTTTTTCAGCCATCTTGTTTCCTGAAACGTTACCTAAACGGTTGCGTTTGTATTTATTTAGCTATACGTTAGTGATAAAGTTTCCCGCGCGATCCTACGCGAGAACGGTCAATTATGCTGTCGAGTGATTTCGCGATTCGTTGTTATCTGTGGACTTATTTTGAACTGTGTTCTTTATTTTGTCTTTGAATGGTTGGGTGTTGCCAGTTTAACTGAGAACTTTTATGACAATTGGTAGGTTTTTCTACCACCCTTCATGTATTTGGGTATGCGACTCTGACGAGGTAAATTGTGATTTGTGCGTTATAGAATAATTCATATTCAATTATAACGATAAAGATGATACGACTGAAAACATGCCTTCATTTTAAAATTTAAACAAAATGATTGATAAAACCTATATTTTTATCGAAAGGAAAGGAAATTCCTTATGTTAATTTGCATCGAGACAGTATGGGAAATCAACTATAAATCAAAATAAGCTTAATTTCATAAGCATAAAGTTGAGTCTGAAATAAATACTCAGTTAAACTGAAAACAATGTAGGTCTCTAATTTGATATCAAGAATAACTAGGCCAATTTGAAAGTAATAAAATAATATTTATTACTCGATTCATAGCACTATAATAGTATATTATAACGATATATTTATTATATATTTACTTCTACTGATACTGCCTTTGAGATATGCTGTGTGCGTTTTCTGAGGGACTATCGGAGCGGTTAGTGCAAGTAGATTTGACAATAAAGAGAAATTGATAGATATAGGGGTCAGAGTATTGCACCATGACAGGATTTTGAGTCTTTACGATGCGCTAAAAACGCAACGAGGTCAAGTAGAACTTTTATTCTATAGCTTATGATGTCGTCAGAACTTACTGTATACATCTTTACGGCCAAAAGAATAATGTATCGGTGGCGCATCTCTGGTGGAAAGGCGCTCACAGTTCGATTCAGCTTTCAATAATCTCTAAATCGGCGAACGACTCAAAATCCCATTTATAGGTCATTGCAACTACAGTTAAGTACATAAAATTAACGTGTACATAATTAGTCGACGCATATTTATCGCACGCTTGGATGTAATGATTATTATGCAGTTTTGTGCCCGGTTCCTATATTTGTACCTTGCGCTATTTAAAAAACTATCCGATAATTTAAATTTCATTTTCTTTTTAACTTACTGTGAATTGATAGTTCTATGTCTGAAACCTTCAACTTCAACCTTTAGGTAGAAAACTCAATCGCATGAACAATACGCGAATGCATAGATAATGAACAGATACAAAATAAATTTTATTTATAGTAGATGATATTATTAAAAAAAACTATAGTCCGATTTCTTTATTATGGAGATTTTAAAATAATAATTAATTTGAAACACAACTTGAAACCTCTTTCGATATGATCCCTTGGAAACAATGTATTTAATCGTTTCAACTATTCATGCCCTCATTTCAATGGCGTTCTTTAGTAAAACAGCTTTTACTAGCTGGCTCGCCCCGGCTTCACACGTGTTCCATAGATGTGATGCACCTTTTGGCAAGAACATATTTTGGTTGCCAAAAGGTGACAGCATTAAAAATAATTAACTAAATAATTTCAAGAGTCCTTGTACAAGAGGGTATAAATGTGAATGTGCTATACATAATATACCTTCCCCATGAAATGTTCTTCATGATGATTAATTGATAATGACTTTTTGTATTTTTACCTGTAAAATGTGGGGTAGTTTTGAATTTTATATACTTACTAAAGAAAATAATACAATAGAACTTAATGCTAGCTAGCCTAACCTAATTACTATATGAATCATGCCCGCGTGGAATGGTGGCAATACTATGCTTATATATATATATACTTACTGTTTTTTGGGGTGCTAAATTTCGTATATATTCGTCACAGTTACTTAAAAAAATATATATTATAAGTAAATTGAGATAAAAAACCTCACAAATTACTAATTGACAGATAAATTAAAGTTTTGAAGCGGAAAAAACATATAGGATGGAAAAAATCAAACTGACATGAAAAACGCATTGCAATCCACTTAGATGTTTACAATAACTATAATTAATTATACAAGCCAATAAACAGACAATCGCGGATAGCTAATTTTTTATACTACTTCAGAGTGACCTATTAGGGACCGGGTACTTTAGATATTACATGAACGTTTTTTTTTTCGACGCGTACATTTGAGAACGATTGCTCTTTTTAATAATCCGTTTATTATGCAAGTCTTAGAAGCTTCTTTTTAATAAGAGATTAATAGTATAATATTTGTAACCAATTTAAGAAATTATGGCTAAACGCCATTTTAATCCGTTCCATTAAACTGTTTTCTATTTAACTGTCAAACGTATATTAATTATCACGGTAACGTCAATAGTTCCTTGAAAAAACATTTTTAATTAAAATTATTAAACTAAAATAAGTGATGTTCTTCTTTAATATTCCAGAGTATCGATACCACACGTAGTATAACGTGTTCAATCTAAGAATAGAGCGGTCAATGACCTCAGTTACGTCAAATATCACTTGAAAATTGATACGTTGGTTTTTAAAAAGTAACATTGTGACATGATTAGGTATTACAAATGCTTTATAGGAAAATAAATAGTATAATGGACGGATTGTTATACTTAAAACTTTTGGAACCCTAAAATAGCCATAGTGCCTAAAGTACCGCATCCTAGCCGGTTCCAATTAACGGGTTAACCTGGTCTAGGGCCAGGCGCGTCTGTGAATGTTTGTTTGTTTGTTTTTATAAAGGGGGGCTAAGTCCATGACCTCCGCGCGGTGCTCCCTGGGTAGCGCCAAATGTGGACATCACATTCACATTTCTTCCAAATTTTCCGTAGACGACTACGGTACGCGCTGAATACGTCAAGTAATTGTGAGGCTGGCAATATTAAAACTCTAATCAAACCCTAAAATGCCTCTGTTGTTTTATGTATGTAATACCTTATTAATTATATTTCTTCATTATCTAAATCTTGTTGGTTCGAAAAATTCTGGATTCTGAAACTTCAAATTCTTCCTATGACATGAAGATTATACATATTGTGTGTTTGATAACAGGTTCAATATTCCTTTGTGAAAAGCCATTTTTAAACACACTTAAATCAATGCATATTGTGCCCAAGTTAAATTAAAAATTAATAACTTTTGCCTGGTTCACATAAGTAAAAAAACAAATAATTTCTTCATAAAGTGCTCTATATCACCATTTATGTGCGATTTTTCCTATGAACTAGGGGGAAAAGGTTAAAACTTGTAGTAAGAGAAAATAAAAGTTGGTTTCTATGAATATATAAGAACGGGGAATATATACTGTGCAATGAGCTATTAATATTTATTCCTGTATTGAAGACTTGAGATTACAATACTCATTAAAGATTTTACGAATAAGTTAATAAGCTCATTAATCTCTGTACCCTGCCTAGTAGGAGATTTTCCAAATTTGATATGGAATATGTTCATCTGCGGACGCTCTCTAGCGAAAAATGAAATAAATAACGAATAATACCAAAACTCATGAAAAACTTTCTGAGATTTGGAAGCTCGTGCTAGGAGTACAGTTTATGATTATTTAGGATTTGATTGCGTAACGAGAAATAACGCGTATAAATATAAACTAGATATACTTACGTGTATGATAAACGCAGTCGTATACATAATTATTTGATAAATATATGAAGAGATTGACGAAGTATATAATATAAAATCTTTCCTAAGTCCATGGATAGTCTAAGATAGTTGTACATATAATGTAAATATAAGTAATATTAAAAGGGAAATAGCTCGAGTCCTTTCCCGAAACGGCTTCTATTCGTGTATAATTTGTGATGTATATGATATAACATTAAAAAAATCACAAAAAAACATTTGGAAAGGGCCTGTATGACCCGTACCATGGTTTTCACGTGTTAGACGTGTTTGCTTTGAGTTCGCTCGAAGACGTGGTATGGGTCGTGCGTATATTACTGTTTTTTTCTCTGTTTTATTTTTTATTTTATCGAATTTTATTATCGCGTGAGTGCGTCTAGCGCGAATGTTTGTTGCTAGTGACGTGAGTGAGAGAAATTCTAAGTGCGTTTGTTCTTTGTTGTGCGCCATACAAATTAATATGAGATATTATATCGATATGATTTCGTGTCCCAGCACTAGTTTGGGGATCGGTCTTATATTATGGTAGGGATAAGACGACACGATAGCTATTCTGTATACTTTACGTAGGGAAGTTCTCTTTTCTTTTTCGGAAAAAATATATCGCGAAGGTGTTTTCACCAAATTGTGTTAAATGGTTGACGTTAGGGTCTGAAAACTTTTGGCATTGTGGAGAATTCGCCATTTTGTTTTTTTTTTTTCAAAATGTAACAGTGAAACTTATTTAAATTTCGGAGGGTCTGAAAACTTTTGGCATTGTGGAGAATTCGCCATTTTGTTTTTTTTTTCAAAATGTAACAGTGAAACTTATTTAAATTTCGGAAAATAACTAACAAAAAATGTCATATGAAATTATGTCCAACAGTTTTTTTTTAGATAGTAAGATCTTTTTACTATGTGATGTCTACGTTCAATTATCTCCATATGTTACTTTTTTTTGTTTCTAAATTACCAGTCTCCAACCAAGTATATAAGTCCTATGATAATACAATATTTAAACAAAAAGCAAAATGGCGGATCGTCCACTATGAAGTTTTCATATCTATAAGTATAATATAATTGACTATCTTTGTTTCAAAAATATATTATAAATTACGGACGTAAAGGCGGGTCACGCTGAGGTTGTCTAACATATTGTAGTGTATATTTAAAATATAATAAGTTAAGATTTACGAAGTACTCTAAATATATGTACTTGCGAGAGTATTGTGAAACTGATTTCCTCTAAATTGATAATTTTCTTGGGATACTCGTGACTCGTGAGCGTTTGGAAACATTTTCGCATGAAATTTTTATACAATGATTTTTCGATGTATGGAAAGATCGTGTTGATCGTTTAATGGTACTACTTTTCGGAGGGCGAAGTTTTTTTATTTTTTATAATATTGTGAGCCCGCCAGTAAAAATTGCAACGAACCTGTCTCAGATTATGGCTTGTAACTAGTAACTATTAGGCCAGAAACACACATTTAAATCGCAACGCGTGCTGAGGGCCTACGCAGACGACTGATTACCCGTGACGCAATTTTTAGTTCGTGAAAGTAGAACACATAAGATTATATGAAGTAGCACTTAGTCTGTAGACAGCGATCGCTAGTCCCTTCAGTTCTGCTGATAAAATGAATGTCGTATGTTTTGAAACTGGAAGTTTTGCCGTAGTCTATTTATACGCCACGCAGACTTTTCGTGTAACACGGACTAATTTTTTGCGCAGGCCCTAAAAGTATGGATCTGCCCATAAAATCGAAACTAAAAAGCAAACTTATTTTGTGCAGCTCATTATAAATATGTATAATACTGTATATAGTATGTATCATAAGAGATTTTTTTACTATAATATTTTAACACATACCTACCTACTACAGATGAATTTATAAACTCCTAAAACCACATTACAGATGCCAAATAAATAATATGTATTTTATACGTTGATTTCAATATATGTATAAATATAAAATAGAAAAGAATGTTTGGCTCTAAGATGATATTGTTTAAAAATATGAAAAAAAAGTTTATGACATGTGCGATAAACTAATAGTTCTTATATTTTCCAAAAATGTAAAGTAAATTTTCTTTTTTCAAGTAAAAAGGAAAATAAGTAAATATAACTCTATTCAACGGCTAACTGGTAGCTACGGCCCTTTCCGGATTGGATTTGCAAAAAATTTGGGCAAATAAATAGTAAACATTTAGTATTTAGTAGTAGTATTTGAATTGAATGTATATATTTTAAGTAATAATTACCAGATAACAGAGTTAAAGGTCGTAGAAATTAATATAAGTAACTTTTTTTAAATCTATTTATATTTGGCTCCCGCTACCAGTGCTTGCCAGTAATGAGAAAGTTAAATATAAAGCTCCGCAGCCTTATTCTCTAACTCGGTATATATATATATATCAAAAAATCAAACCATTGACATATATATTGTTTATCCATTGAAGGTTTGCTATGAAATGTTATTTTTTTTATTTTATAGCAAATCTTCAAAGGGTTAAATATATGTCATTTTTTGACGGGGGGGGCTGATGGTAGTTGAATAGAGTTATTACAATGTATGTAAAAGGACAGGCGATTATGATACAATGAGCGGCGGATTATTAAGTTATCGTAAAACTGTATGAAAAACAAATAAAAATGAATCAATTAATAAATATATCGTGCCTTGATCGATACTTTCGCGATTGATTTGATGTTCAGAGATCGAAATTATAATATTATGGGCCTTTCGTATGCGAAATTAACATGAGAAGAGTGTCCAAGAAGACAAAACATCAAAATTGGGTGTAAAACGAGTTACTCGTAGTTATTAATATTTTTAAACTGACGTATAGACTATGTTTTATGTCCACAGATCTCGGTTATATTTTGTTTTAATTATATTTTTGTTCATTAAATAAAAAAACGATAATTTAAAATTAGTTTATCCTATTTGAGAAGAACATTTGCACAACAATAAGTACATTGTTGTTCAAAACCAGTCGTCAATACGACGGTATCATGATAGCACGGTCAATCTAGTCCGTCTCGAAAATAAGACTAGGTATTAATATTGGTCAAGATATAAAAATCTATGTTATGGTAAATTCTGAGATCAACTCAAACTACTCTAAAGCACCAAAATCTAAATATATAAAAGGAAAAGGTGACTGACTGATTTATCAACGAACTGCTCAACCCACTGGATGGATTGGGTTGAAATTTGGCATACAGATAGCTTTTATGACATAGGCTTCCGCTGAGAAACGGTTTTAGAAAAGTCAGCCCCTAATGGGGTGAAATAGGGGTATCGAAGTCGCGGGCACAAGCTAGTTTTACATAAATATTAAATCACTAGATGATGCCCGCGACTTCGTCCGCATGGATTGATGTTTTTTAATTCCCGCGGGAACTCTTCAATTTTCCGGGATAAAAAGTAACCTACGTCCTTCCCCAGGATACAAAATATCCCTGTGGCAAATTTCATCACAATCGGTTGAACAGATACATTTTTTGATTCCCGCGGGAACTCTTCAATTTTCCGGGATAAAAAGTAGCCTATGTCCTTCCCCGGGATGTAACCTATCTCTGTACCAAATTTCATCAAAATCGGTGGAGTAGTTAGGCCGTGAAAGCGTAGCAGACAGACAGACAGACAGACACACTTTCGCATTTATTATATTAGTATGGATTTTGTTTAGTAGTACGGCTTGAATACTCTTCTTATGTCAATTAAACACAAACGCACGAAAGGGCCTATCCGCGTCGGAAATTATAAAGCAAATTAAATCACAATTTAATGATATATAATATTTTAAATCAGATTATAAGATCGTTGACCGACGAAATAAATACTACAGCTTTTTTATGATTTTGTACCTGAAAAATGGCACTTATTTGCGAATGTAAATATTCCTATTAGACTGTACAGGGCCCGTATTCTCTAACTCAGTGACTATCAAAAATGAAAGCCACTGACATATATGTAATATCCATTGAAGGTTTATTAAGAAATGTTACTTTTTATTTCATAGTAAACCTTCAATGGATATTACATATATGTCAGTGGCTTTCATTTTTGATAGTCACTGAGTTAGAGAATACGGGCCCAGGGCCCATAATTGAATGCATTTTGTATGGAATGCTGTCAACTTTGACAGTTTAATTGTATGTAGTTGTAGATGTGTCAAATTTAACAGTTTCTGTGAGACCTATTAAGTTTGAGCATTGAAAATTGCGTTTTGCGACTTTAATTGGATAAGTAAAGGGCCCAGACGGTGAATTGTATTGTGCAGTCGGCAACACAGCTCTGTAAAATATTAATAATTAAACTCTTCGATAATTGTAAGCCCTAGTTCATTATGACAATAAAATCGTAAAAAATTGTGGTTAAATTTGACAGTTCCTGTATCAAGAGTTGCCAAATCTGACAACTTGAGTACAGCTTCAGAGTCATAGAACTAGGGCCGTGAAGGACTGTGTTGTTTTAAATGTTAGATTTTATTGATTTATAGCCCGAGGGCTGTTTGGAGGTATTACCAGCTCGGTCCAAAGCCTCCCGTTCTTTGTGGGACCCTTGCGATATGAAATAACTCTAGAATAAATATCTATATGTATTTTCTTTGTAAATGGGGGCCATAAGTGTAATAAACCTCGAAAATTCAAAGGCTTTAGGAAATGACTGATTTCCGAAAGGTCAGTTTCTTACCGCCCGCAAGCTTTATACATTGTTCAAGGTTAAAGAGATGTTTAAATGATTGAAAGATATGCAATATGAAAAAATAAAAAATTGCCAACCTCAAAACAGCTAATATGGCCATTTTCGACGGAAGTGACATAATATATAAACATTTCTTCCGTCCGAAATAATCTCGAGGCGCGCTTGAAAAACTTATCCATAAAATGAATTTTTTATTTTTTTGGTCAGTTATTTTGGATTATTAAAATTATTTTTAGTTAAATTTATGGCTCCCATAGACGACAGGGTGCCACACCGAGCGGTCGGATTGTGTAAAGACTGAATGAGATTGAAGGTTTTATATGAAGTGATGTATAAAGAATGTAAGGTACGCTTGGCTTGAAGACATTATGATCATAGAGTAAAGTAATATGATTTGGAGCGTGAAGCTTGCCGGGCGACCGCGCTCGGCCGAGGCGGGACACCGTTCACTACTGTGTCGATTGACAGCTGTGTCGACGGATATTTTTCAATAAAAAAATCATTAAAAAATGTGTTTTAAACACAACACTTGGGTCTTTTTATTTTTTTCCCCATCTCTATATTATATAAATTGAAATCTATAAAACAAGTAATTATTACGAACTTTCCGCCTTGGAAATGTATTTTCAATTGATTTTGTAGTAAAGCCCGTATATATAAACCGAAACCAGCTAAGAATAGATTTTCAAGCACCGGTCTGAGAGCGCCATTCCATCAGAGATGCTGTGAGTGATCACATGTTTTTTTGTAGTTTTAGAGACTTTAACCTTTAGTAAAAGCCATAAAACATTTGTGAAACGCGTTAAAAGTGACGCTGCCTAAACTGTGATCACTCAGTACTCATCATACCTCAGAGATGCGCGCTACATTGCTAAAGCTCCCCTAATCAAAAAGGGAAAAGTGGAAAAAAGTTCCCAAATCCCCATTGACTTCGCTTATAACTACTATTGAGGAATTGTGGAAAAAATAATCACAAATCCCCATTGACAACATTGCCCATCCGTTTATAGAGATATTGGGGCTGAATCTGTAGTGCACAATCTAAAATGACAGCATTAAAAATATTGCTTACCCTTTCATAATACTCCCTGCGGAAAGGGACAGAACTAGATTTAAAAATTTCATTTTAGTTTGGTTTAGAGATTATGTTATACAGAATTGGCCACGATGAATGACTATATTTTCCTATGTTCTAAGGAAGGTACTAATTTCCTATCTCCATATGATATTTTCAGATTCCAGAAATGAAACGAAAAGCTGCAATTTGGGTAATCATAATTTATTTATTTGAATAAATAATATTGAAATTAATTTAGAATAATATATTTATAATACATTACAGCTTAGCTTAACAAAGGACATCACAGAAACATTTAGCCTTACTTACCTATTAAATAGTTACATGGGGCTGATTCTGTAGTGCACAATCTCTAAACTAAACTAAAATGACAGCCTTAAAAATATTACTTACTCTTTCATAATGCTCCCTGCGGGAAGGGACAGGACTAGATTTAAAGCTGTCATTTTAAACTAGCGGCACGCTATGATGGCCGGTTTGACACATTACAATAGTGATGTGGAATGTCGATTTATTCTCGAACAAAAAACAATTAAGTTTTGTTTTTGTACCTGATTAAATAGGTTTAATAAAACAAAAATGTAAATGTTTATTTAATTTATTTGAACGAACTGAATATTTGAATGAAAATGAATATACATACTTTATATGCACACAAGAAACATATGAATACAAAAGATACCAAAAAAGGTGCCACAAAAGGCCATAATTAATCAGATTCGTCCATACTACTATTTTCACTGTCGTCACTGCTATCATCACCTACATTAATAATTATATGTTCGTTTTCTATAATATTATCTATTTTCACATCTCTTTCATAATCTTCCCTTATTAATTTAACAGTTCTATTCACAACCTTTTCCCAGTCTCCTTTAGTCACATGTTCACAAGCTTCTTCTAATAATTTTAGCATTTTTTTTGTGGTAAATGGGGGTTCTGTATTGTGTCTTGCAGCATATCCCTTAATTTGAGCCCACTACAACTCAATCGCATTATACTCACAATGGTAAGGCGGTAACCGTATAACTCTGTGCCCATGTTCTAATGCTATTTCGTCAATGACGTATCGGATCTTGGTTGGTTTGTTTTCTTTTAAAAGACGTACTAATTCCGCTTTTAACATATTCATGTTTGCATCTACGCCATTTTTACGAAGCCATGCGACGATATCAGCTTTCTTTTGGGATTGGGCAGGTGGCTTGTCAATTTGCATCGAGTGGTATGGGGCGTTGTCCATAATTATAATAGATGGTTCAGGGAGGCTACACAACATTGAGGTAAACCATTCAGTAAACTTTTCTCCATTCATGTCTTCATGATAGTCTCCAGTGGTTTTTGACGTAAAAGCCATGAGAGAACCTTCGACAAACCCGTTGATGGTTCCGGCGTGACAAATTATAAGTCGCGATCCTTTTCCTACAGGAACTTTGGAAGTAGATGCTGCTGTGTCATCGTTCCAAGAACGGCCTACAGTATGGTTAGCATTAAGCCATGTTTCATCCAAGAACACAACATTTTGCCAATTTTTGATTTCTTTCACTTGCCGTAAAAAAGTATACCTTGCCATCGCTATATCAAATCTTTCCATCAATATTTTGCGTTTGTTACATTTTTTGTATCGAAATCCAATGGTCTTCAAAATCTTCGTTAAAGAACTTTCCCCACCGAAGAATAATCCAGCTTCCTTCAGTGAATGCACCAACTTTTTTCTTGTTGGATACTCCTTCTGTAAATAGTAGCCGTAAACATGTCTTCGGATAGCATCGGCATCAAAGCTATCGATGCCTACGACTGGTTTTGCTCGTTTTCTCTTTTTTGGTGTGTGAAGTTTATTTTCTTCTGTGCCAGTCTCGCCATATTTTTCTTTAGTTATCCGTCTAACAGTTCGTTGTCCAATATTAAGCGCATCAGCTACGCGTTCAACCACTGACGTTATAGGTAAAATTGGCCCTCCATTTTGAGCTTCACGATCGAAATAGTTACGAAGGCGTATTACGAACTCACGTGTCTGACTATTTAGAACAGTTCTCTGCGTACGTTCGGTCATATCGACGAAATCCACAACAAAGGGCTTGAACAGAGTCCAAATTAACGAGCAAGGGTCAACAGTAATGCAGTATCAATATTTGAAATCCAAAGCCAGGTCAAAACTATATCACAATCGCATTGCACTGACAGTTTATACTTTTCGAAGCAACGTCAATTCGAAACTGCTTTGTTTTGCATTGAGCATTGACGCGAGTTTGCCGGAGGTAGTAGTTGTGCTAGCCAGCGATCCTATGTGACGATCGTATTAGATTCCATTTTTAAAAATTTTCAATTTAGAAAACCAAATGCCGAGTTGTGGTATATATCATATAAAAATAAAAATTTTACCTTTTGTATGAAACAGCTGATATTTTTTTGCGATTTCAGAGGTTTGTCCACATAGTGAAAATTGTTCATATTCACAAGTACATTCACCCCTTAAATGGTGCAAACTGATTTTTCTACACTTGTATACATTTTAGAAATCAATTTAATAAATAAATTTTGAGTCCTAAACCTAAAACTACATTCGATAAAATTTATGAATCTCTGCACATCACTATCGTCAATAAAGTAATACAATTATTTCCTTCAAAGTCGTTATCAATTAATACGGAACTTCATGAGCGGACAAACGTCAAACCGGCCATCATAGCGTGCCGCTAGTTTAGTATAGTTTAGAGATTGTGTTATACAGAATTAGCCATATAGAATTAGGATAAATTAAGATTTTGCTCATCCATATCCATACTATCCATACTAATATTATAAATGCGAAAGTGTGTCTGTCCGTCTGTCTGTCTGTCTGTCTGTCTGCTACGCTTTCACGGCCCAACTACTCAACCGATTTTGATGAAATTTGGTACAGAGACAGGGTACATCCCGGGGAAGGACATAGGCTACATTTTATCCCGGAAAATTGAAGAGTTCCCGCGGGAATCAAAAAAATGTATCTGTTCAACCGATTTTGAAGAAATTTTGTACAGGGAGAGGTTGTACCCCGGGGAAGGACATAGGTTGCTTTTTATCCCGGAAAAATGAAGAGTTCCCGCGGGAATAAAAAAAAACAATCCACGCGGACGAAGTCGCGGGCATCAGCTAGTGATTTATAATTTCATATGGAAGTAGCGCAGCCCGTTATTTCAGTACCTTACTAGTTAATGCTTAAAGACTCCCAATTTGGAATAATTTTAATAAGATCTGGGAATCCACCGCATTATTATCCCGGGAAAATTGTGATTAATTCAAAAAGGGTCACGACGCACAGATATAGATACAGGCAAATAAAAATACCCAGCTCTAGGTACCTATGCTGTAGAAATTACAGCGATGGCGTAATCAAATCAGCAACTCTATCAAACTTCGAAACGCGCGTTCAGTATGGGCGTAGTTTAGGTTTTTCCGGCCTTTATAAAAAAAGTGGCTGGCCCACCATCATGTGTCTTCTTCCATAATGAGAAAGATTTGGCAGTTTTGAACGCTGGCCAACAGATCGGCAGACTTGTGCACACACCTTTGAGAACATTAGTACTATGATAAATTCCGTTAGCGCGATTCGGCCTCCGTAGCGACATCTAGTATGTTCTTTACAAGTTACTTCGCCGCCGCGCGAGAACAGCGTCATTAGTGTCTGTATGTGGAAACCACCATAAAATAATGCTTGTCCAAGCAAGTTACATTACGGTCCAATTAATTCAGCTCAGTAGAATATGCTCTCTTGTTCTCTCGCAAAGGTTCTCTTCTTACTCTCTTCCTCGCTCTCCTTGTGACGTGAATGGTTATCAAACTTAAAGCTAACAGAAGATGTGATTTTAAGGTCTTTTGGTAGACCTTCTATTTGATAATCACTAAGAAATGGTGTATTTTTGACACAGGCATCATCCCAATTACAAATTACGGATATGCCTTGTGTGAGTCCGAGGCACGCCCTGCATAGCAGATTCCACCTCGCGCAGAAACGAGGCCGAATTGTGCAGTGTCGTGCCGCCCAACACCAATCGCACTCCCGGATTGGCACGCTGCAGTTGTCGCACGCAGCACGACTCAGCATAAGTCGCGCCGCCCACTATAAAAACTATCACGTCTTGAGGCCGTCTGCCGGCCGAAAGATCTTCCCCTCCACAGAAGGGGTAAAGGTTCTCGCGCAGTTTGCCCTTGATCAGGTCTTCCAGGATGTCTTTGAGGAGGGGTGTGTGCTGGGTGTAAATGTTTTCTACGCCGCTCAGACCCTGGAAATTAAATAGGTTATATTAAATAGATAGACAAACTTTTAAATTGCACATACTTTAGATTTAGCGTTCCGCTGCGATACTGTTTAGTAACCGAATAGGGGTATTGGGTTTAATATAACTGCCATGCCCCTAACAGGTTAGCCCGCTACCATCTTAGACTGCATCATCACTTACCATCAGGTGAATTCGCAGTTAAGGGCTAACTTGTAGTGGATTAAAAAAACACAATACACAAAGGTAAGAAGATTATACAGAAGATGCAAAGGCGGTCCTATTGCTAACCAGTTGTCCTAGATGAGCGTATCGCGTCGTATCTAGTCGCGGTGTCGCGTTTGTCGCTCACACAGGACAAGCAATCTCTTCCTGCAGACAACCTTTGCGGAGAGGAATTTATCTACAAGATCAAGAGATGCAAAAATCTAAACAATATAGAATGTAGGTACAAACTACATAATGATCCATTCGAATGCCCACGAATGCATCTATACACCTGTGCCGATGGTGAAGGAGGGGAGGGAAGTTCTCAAATAACCCATTTTTTGTAGAACACAAATACGAATGAGGTCAAAATAGCTTTGTCATACTTCAGCATTGGCACAGATATATTCATATTGGCACGGTCGGTAGCAAGTGTCCTAATATAGGTAGGGAATAGCTTTGACTGTTTTGGGGCGAACGCACCAGTACGCGTATTTCCATTTCCGTGTTCAATATAAGGCAATCGTCCTCCAATCGCGCACGTTTAATGTACACGGAAATGAATAAATATCAGGGCGCATGCCTTTTGCAAGCCTGTGCGCGATTGGAGAACTCGTGCCTTGAGCACGAGTTTGGACTTGGAGAAACTGTCTTCTATTGAACAGGCAAACGGAAATACGCCAGTACAGGGATTTGATAGTAGTCGGGAGCAAGTATCTCCAGGAGCAAGCCACTCACCCTGAACAGTCTCTTGGTGATCTTTTCGGTGTCTTGCAAACCGAACAGATCGCTCTGTCTGTTGTGAGCACCGCCATACTCCAGCACCAGCACTGGGATTTGGGCGCAGTCGGGAACACGTTTCTTCAGACTCTCTATCAGCGCCGGGAAAGCATTGCCCGCGTGCTTTTCGTATCGGAGGCCGTAAAGCGACACCAATCTTACGAGGTCTTCATTGCGTATCGATTCGTTAGCTAACATTGATTTTAGGCGCTAGAAAGATATGAGCAAAGAAATCGAGTTGAGATCTAAAGAGAATACAGTAAATAATTTTTCAAGTTTTACCCATAAAAATGGGGTTTCAATTAAAAATAAGGGAATACGTGTTTCAAGATTATTGAAGCAGGAGCGGATCAGTATTGTATTCGTATACAATTATTGTTTACATCCAAGAACAAGAAGTGTCTTATTTGCAAACTTAAGGTGTAATTCCACCAGTGTGCGTCACAAATGTTTCGCTCGGTGGACAACAAGCAACCAAGTCGAGCTGAACATGTTCGCAAGATTATAATAAATAAATAAATAATTATTCTTTATTCCCGCGACTTCGTCCGCGTGGCTTGATGTATTTTGATTCCCGCGGGAACACTTCAATTTTCCGGAATAAAAAGTAGCCTATGTCCTTCCCGGGGATGTAACCTATCTCTGTTCATCAAAATCGGTTGAGTAGTTGGACCGTAAAAGCGTAGCAGACAGACAGACACACTTTCGCATTTAAAATATTACTAGATGATTCCCGCGACTTCGTCCGCGTGGATTAAGTTTTTTTTGATTCCCGCGGGAACTCTTGAATTTTCCGGGATAAAAAGTAGCCTATGTCCTTCCCCGGAATACAACCTATCCCTGTACCAAATTTCATCAAAATCGGTTAAACAGATGGACCGTGAAAGCGTAGCAGACAGACAGACAGACAGACACAGTTTCGCATTTATAATATTAGTATGGATATAGTAATATAGTAATAGTATGGATTTAAAGCTTCTAGGGCTCAATTTGTTACAATTAAAACCAAAATACAATTTAAAACCTTAAAAATTAATGTTTAAAACATTACAATTATTGTGGCCTCACCAACACATGATTCATAATGTGTCCAAGCACTGGTGAGTCCACCTCACTCGCAAACATATTCAGGATGCAGTTGGTACTTGAGCGCAGCCTTGTCAGTGATGACACTTCTTCCGCATTATGGCAAAGCTGCACACATTTTGGTGGAATCGCACCATTATAATACGCCACCAACCTGCAGATGTTTAGCGTGGTCGGAATGGCACACCAGCTCTTGCTCCAGCTCGGAGACGTCCAGCAGCTTGTGTTTGGTCACCAGGCTGGACAGCTCACCCACCACCGTCACGTGCTTGGTCACTGTTCCAGACATTTTCTGAAAAAAAAAAGTTCTTTTTCCTTACCATAAAGTTCCATTATAATGGCAATTTTACTGTCTACTAGCTTTTGCCCGCAGCTTCGCTCACGTTAAGTTCGATTTTAATACAAATTTCAAATCCATATTTTACTCCTATAGTGGTTGAATTTTCAAAAATCCTTTGTCAAAAATCCTATGCCTGCGTCATACAAGCTATCTGTGAGCCAAATTTTTGCCCAATTCATCCCTTTCAATAAATGTATGTTTGTATTTAGGTATGTTCCAATTTCCATCACAAGTGTTTCAAATAAAATGCACTGAGCGCGCGTTAGTTTGAAAAAAATGTTCCTGTATTGACTAATTGTTCAATACCATATAATTTAGTATAAAAAAAGGTAACCCTAGCATCAACGACCTCAATTTACATAGACGGGCCCTGTCAAACAAAGAATGTGGACTCATTTTACTAACGCCATCTAGTCTGAAAAACAGGACAGCGCTGTGGCGGGGACAAGGACAGGCTTATACAGGTGAGGGGTATGCCCTACAAGTCGGACGCCGGACAATTTTTTTATATGAAAGGGCCCATCTAGTAAATCATCATCACTACAGTCTATTTGCGTCCCACTGCTGGGCACAGGCCTCCACTCTCATAGGAGAGCGGGAATTAGAGCTTAGACCCACCACGCTGCTCCAATGCGGGTTGGCGGGCTTTAACGACTACTATCATGTTAGTGATAATAACCGGGACCGACGGCTTAACGTGCTCTCCGAGGCACGGGGGTGAAACACCGCCAACTTCCAACTCCGGGCTGGCACTGAGAATTTCTTAATTGAAAAACCCAATACCTAACTTTTTATGCCCGACCGGGAATCGAACCCAGGACCTCGTGATCCGCAGTCGACTAGGCTAACCACTAGACTAGACCAACGAGGCAGTCATCTAGTAAGTAAACCCTAAAAATAAACCAGATCATACCTTAAACAGCGGATACGTCTCAACAAAGTTCTTCATATCGGCGATGCTCTCCACTTTCTGGTGACTTTTGGCTTTCTTCTGGAACTCTTCCATTAAGGACTTTATCGTTTGACCGATCTCACCGAAATTGGAGTACAGGTTCTGCGAAATTATTAATTATTGCTAGATGATTGTGTTGAGTGAATGGACTTAGGTATAGACTATCACTAGTACCTAGGCTAGGATTCAAAACAAATCTCTCTCTCTCTCTCTCTCTCTCTGCGTCGTGTTCCTCATTGCTGAGGGTTGTGACCCCTTTCCATTAATCACATAATGGCAGGGAGTTTCTTGGGATAATAATGCGGTGGGTTCCCAGGTCCTGCCGCACACGACTCGACAAAGATACTGTTTCAACTGTTAAGGGTTCTGACGATTATTATCAAATGTTAGTGATAGTAACCAACGACCTCAATTTACATAGACGAGCCCTGTCAAACAAATAATGTAGATCTAGTTTACTAACGCCATCTAGCCTGAAAAGCGGGACAGCGCTATGAGGGGGACAAAGACAGGGCTATACAGGTTAGGAACGTGCTCTAAAGGTTGGACGCCCGATTTTTTGCTATGAAAGGGCCCATCTAGTACCTACATATATATCGATGATAGTAACACATTGTGAGGGACACAATCTTGAAAAGATTGTCATTACTGGCAAAGCAAAACGGACGGAAAGCGACCTCGGGGGCGTAGCCCGATGCGTTGGTCAGATCAAATCCACACCGCTCCATCGATATATATATATGTAGGCCCTAAATGAGCCCTTCCATAGAAATGAAATGGGCGTCCGACCTGTAGAGCGCGCTCTACACCTGTCATAAGCCTGTCTGTCCCCGCCATAGCGCTGTCCCGCTTTTCAAACTAGATGGCGTTAATAAAATAGGTCCACATACTTTGTTTGACGGGGCCCGTCTATGTAAATTGACGTCGTTGCACCGCTCTCGATAGCAAGGTCCACGAAGCCCTGCATATCGCGAAAAACGGAACATTTTGGCGCGTCATCGTCCATATAAGGATTATTAGTGGAAGAGGTCACGACCCTCAGTAATGGGGAATACGACGCAGAGAGAGAGAGAGAGATCACCAATCATCGACCTACCTTAGCATAGAACTCGTCCTGTTCGGAGGACAGCACGACCTCTTTAAAATCCTTGTGAACGTCTGGCACGTGCGACAGACTCACGCGGTTGTTGTTGATCGTCAAAAGTTCGTGCACCATCGCCTGGTACGTCCACTACAGAAACAAACACGGAAATATTTGAATATTTATATTATTAGTCAAATTAAAATGAACCCAAAAGCCCTTGGTTTAAAGTCAGAAATTAAGTACAACTGATTTTGATATAGGTATTATATTAAAGGAAACACTTGTTAACCACTTATTTTAAACTTTGATTTAGCAATTCACACAAAACACGACAGTACCGTACAGCTGGCAACGTACCGTACCGTTAATCCCAGTTTTTAAATCACAACTACGTTGATAGTACGCGTCAAAGTAAAATGAACCTGAACCGCATTGCTTCAGGGCTCAATTTCGTGTATGCATTCACAGCCAGCCGGAAACATCTCGAAATCGGTTGTACTGAATTTGTTACTATAAATCAAGGGAGTTTTAGGTTTGCTTTACTTTGACGCCAATGTGTTCGAACGCACGAATACGATCAACATATTATGTGTTATTAAAAAATTGAGACTAACCTTATCGAAAGAAGGGACAGCGTTTGAGAGAGAGCTAAATCCAGCAATGCTAAGGACAGCGGGTACTTATGTACACATTGATATACTAATTGTAAATGAATTATTTAAAAAGAGCAACCACCGTGTTTCTTGCTGGTTCTTCTCGGTCGGAATGTCATTCCGAACCAGTGGTAGATTCACTAGACGTTTCAAAAGCACTTGTAATAAGTTTAGAAGAATAAAAAAATATAAGTTTGAAATTGAGAGGCTGTGTACCTGAGTGAGTAATGGCGTAACAGGGTCGTCCCGTCTATCCAATATCAGCAGCTGAGGGGCCGGAATATCCCCGTTGAACGGTATATTGTTATCCATCAGCACGGCCTCGCGTCGAACAAGCTCGCGAACACGCTCGGCTAACCGCGAGCAAGCTTCCGAACCGGCCTCGAACCGGATGACGGGACGGCGTTTGAGTGAGAGCAGCAAGGCTAGTAGGCCTTGAGAGCAACGCTGTAAGTGTTGCTGGTTCCATGAACGGCCTACATATAAAAGTTATTCTTTTTATAAATAGGTTCATTTCAAGCAATCTAATTTCCCCATCTCACAATAGATGGCGTTGTTTTAAGTTTTGTCACGCTATAGATAGTGGGTATGTTCCGATATATACTGAGAGCACAGTTCAGTGCTCTTACTGGGGAGAAATTCGTTCCGTTATGGAGTGACAGTATAGTGCCGCAGTATCTATAGGGAAATATATGACGTCATAAATCGTCGCCATTTTTGTACTGCGAGCACTGGCGTTTTCGAGGTAAGGTGCTCTCAGTGCTGACTGCGTTCCGTTTTTTAAACAGTGACCAGTGTAGCTAACTATAAAGGACCGGTTTCGCAGTATACTAAATTGACGTCACACCTTACAGTGCTCGCAGTGTATTTCGGAACATACCCTAAGTCAGATAAGTTGGTGGGACTATAATTGGGTATTTGATAAAAAGTCAAATCAGGAACTTTTTTTCAAACTTCAAAACGCGTGCTTAGTATGGGATTTTGTATGAAATATTGAATTGTGACGTCATCAAAGTTCGACGCACTTTTTTAACTTATAATAATAATATACATGTTTGATACTAGGCAGTGTTTCATTTTGAACAATCATAATAACTATAGAAATACGTAAAATGAAAATGAATTTGACTTTAAAATTATTGATTTAATTTAATTATCCTTGTTATACCCGCCCGACTTCAACATAGTGGGTAGATATCAAAATTATTTTTTACTTTACAGTGGCTTTGGAAGTCGGTTTTTTGGAAAGAATTTTTATTTTTAACTTTTTAGTATCAGGGTTGAGGATTTGGAGTCAGAATTTTTAACAGAACCACATAACGACTATAGCTTCCTCTAACGACTGATTGAGAACCTCCTCCTTTTTTGGAAGTCAGTTAAAAATGACTGCCTCTTGTTTATTTTATTCAAACACGAAGCGAGTATTTGGGTGAGAGGATTTGTAAGTGGCTAGTTACCACCCTTCATGTTGCAGTATGATACCATGTAGAAACCGATTAGGAGTATGGGTTTATAATATAACTGACACACCCCAAATAGGTTATGTTAGGGGAGGGTAGGAATGGTTTAAATGTTTGAGCTGCAATATAATAAACAGTAACGCTCAGGTTAGCCAACCTTACAGCAATTAAAATAACTGAATACGGACTCTTAATAATAAATCGTACCATGCAAACAGCCCACAATGTTGAAGGAGAACAAATGCCAGTCCACAGCGAGGTAGTCAGCGAATACCTCTTGCACTTCCCTAACAGTCTCCTGCTCGTCACACTCCGCCAGTGTCTTGATGTCAGCCTTTGACACTACGTTGCTGAAATCTGAAGCAAATGCTCGTCTACATCCATCTCACTAATCAAGTTGAGAAAATATCTTACATTTTTCACTTATTCATAAGAATCGATACTAATATTTTGGTTAAAAGCCTCTTTGGCTTGAAAAAACAAAATTGATAGACTTAAATAAATATCAACAACCACTCCACCGATCATGGAATGATCATAGAATATTTCTATATGCAAAATTCGTTAGCGCAGAAAACATGTGAACACCAATGAAATAATAGGTCTTTACCTATGAAATTGCCGTTTTGTATGGAATAAGTGAAAGTACTTATTTTTTCAAACTTTTTTATTTCTGTTATTCGAAGTAATCACCCTTGCAATCAACGCATCTTTGCCAACGCATTGGCAGTTTATTGATGCCCTTCTTGTAAAAATCAGCTGGACGGGAGGCAACAAACTCTTCAAAGGCATTTTGTACTGCCTCTCGGGAATTGAATTTTTTACCCACTAAAAATTTGTCTAAATTTTGGAAAAAGTAATAGTCGGTAGGTGCAAGGTCTGGTGAGTATGGCGGATGAGGGAGAGCTGCCAACCCCAGCTCTTGCAGCTTGGAGACTGTCTGTTGCTGACTGCAGTATGGGGTCGCGCGTTGTCGTGAAGGAGCAGTGGGGACGACCGATTGACCAAAGCTGGTTGCAGATGTGCAAGCTTCTCCATCATTCTCTCCAGTTCTTCACAGTACACATCTGCAGTAATGCTCATGCCGTTTTGTAAAAAGCTGTGGTGAATCACACCCGCACTAGACCACCAAACAGTGACCATCACCTTTTTAGGGGTCATTTTTGGTTTAGGGCATTGCTTTGGTGCTGAACCAGGATCTAACTAACTTGCTGAGCGCTTTCGATTGTCGAACAGAATCCATTTTTCGTCGCACGTAACAATTCGTTTCAAAATTCCTTCATTTCTTTGCCTGTTGAGCAGCGCAAGGCAGGTCTCGACGAGTACGTTGCGCTGGCGATTGTTAAGGTCGTGGGGCACCCATCTATCAAGCTTTTTTACCTTGCCAATTTGTCGCAAATAGATCAATATTGTTTTGATGCTTACATCAAAAGCTGCTTCTAGCTCAGCTGTAGATTGAGTTTCGTCAGCTTCCACAATCGCCTTTAATTCATTATTGTTGACCAAAGTCTCCGTACGACCACAAGCTTCATTTTTCAAGTCAAAATTTCCAGAACGGAACCGTGATAACCAATAACGGGTTGTGCGTTTGTTTGAACAGTTCTCTCCGTAAACGTTTTTGGTGTTACGTGCCGTTTGTGTCGCGTTAGTGCCACAACGGAACTCATATTCCATAATTACACGAATTTTTAAAGTGGATACTTTAAAAATTCGTGTAATTTAAAGTATCCACTATGACGAAAATTTTTGAAATGTAATAAAAATACAACGCTAATCAAAAAACAAAAGACTGAGTTTGTAAAAAGAATGTCATGGTTTTAAAACAAAATTAATTTGAATTTTGAATACAGAGCCATTACAAACTTTTTTTTATTTGAAATGACCATTACTGGAGAAAGGCAATTTTATAGGTAAAGACCTAATACAAACATTATCGCTTGACTTGATTACACAAGAACAACAGAGACTCAGGTTGGGCTTTAGTATACCGGACGCGAAGGAGGGGGAAAGGGAGGGGGGGGGAGGGGATATACCCCCCTCCAAGTAAAACGTTGCGAATCTTAGTAGTTTCCGAGATATTAATTTTTTTAAATTTTGAGGTTAGGTTTTACTTTTATATGTTTTAATTAATTATACCTACTTTAAAGTATCTTAACTTTTTTTTTAGGTAATGGAAAAGGTTAATTTCTTAATTAGAATGGGCTACGCCAGAAGACTCGCTTCATCGCCCCTGAATGACCTCCTACGCGAGCTTCTGGCTTCGCGCTTAAAAAAAACACTCTAGGGGCAGGGCAGACAAGACTGCGTGGAGTCGGGGTGTGCAGATTCGGTTTTGTGTATGATATGCCTAATTATACATATAATAACACATCTTTATACCTTTCTAGTTAAATAATTAAACCTATAACCTTAAAACGTTTTTTTTTAACCTTGTAACCTTTAAACTGAAAAACGCGTAAAACGATAACTCATAGATTTGAATTTTGGCGCCAATGCACGCGTTCCGTTTTTCCAATAATCGGTACACATAATATAATATGATTATTACACGATTAATAACATTTTATAATACTTTTTATGTTTGGAACGGATTATAATACGTAAAACGAAACTTTAGTACGCCAACTAAACGTCAATGAGTCTGTAATCTATGGCAAATGTCGTAAGAAATAGTCAAAAGTGGTGAAAATTTGCAATTTTCAAAAAATTATATCTCGAAAAGTATTAGAATTCGCAGTAAAATATTTTAGTGCAAGGCTTAACATATCAAGGTCTTTCTGTAAAAAAAACATGAACCTCCAACTCAGCGTCCGGTATACTAAAGCTGAGCCGAGACTCATACTATCTATCATGCTCTGTGAATAGGCAACAACAAACAGGGGACAGACGCGTGCTATGATTGGCTGAGATAATTTCACACAGTTCCAAAATAAGATTTCTGTACAGGTACATCGGAGTGACTTATAAAAATGGTAGTACTGTACTTAAGCTACTCTCAATAGGTTAATAGTATTTTTATTTTCACCCTGTAAAATATCTACTTACAAATAAAATATACGCCATATTTAGGACAGCGCAGCTCTCTGGACAGCAGGGCAATGTTCTCAGTCGTAGGTCGCAGGAATACAATACATTTCATGTGCTTCAAATTGTCCCACTTGGCATGGCTGTCTATTCTCTCAAATAGATATACTTCCTTCTGCAGTATTTCTGACTGGCTGAAGACCATGCTAACTATGCTAGTCTATAAGTAACAGTATAAAAGTTCCAACAGAATTTTTGGATTTGCCATTGCATTTTAAAGACTGTGTTAAACAGCATATGTTTAGTCGAGGTTATTATACTATTATTTTAAAGCTACGAATTGACATGAGTTTGCATAGTGCAGGACTTTGAGAGTGCCAAACGCTTCTTTTTATGCCAAAAAGTGTTCTCACAGGATTTTATAGACTAATACTAAGAGTATCAATATATAGAAACTTGAGATTTTGCAAGCAGATTTTTTTTAAATTAAGATATCAAAAACTATAGGAAGGTCGAAGGGTCCCAAAAAATTTGTACCTACCTATGCTAGGATTTGCAACTACAAAATCTTAACGCAACACATAAAATGTACGTCCGGGATGCTAAAATTGTTGATTTAAATAAGAAAACAATGTATTATTATTAAATAAGAAGTCTAGAAGTATCATAAAACTAAGCACTTACAGTTTCTTTATCCATTAGAATAACTTTCATTCCTGGTCCACTCTCCTCAGTCATTTTTGTAATATACATTTTAACAGCCTGTACGACATTCATATTGTATTTTCAATTTACTTTTTACACGATATTTGATTTTTCTCTTGATTTGAGTTTTTTGAACACCAAACAAAAACACAACAAAAATTGTGTTATTAATCTGTGACACACAAAGTACAAACTAGGTTTTCTGTGTTTTTGTCTTTGATCCCAATTCCCAATAGTCCGCCATAATAATTTATATTCGGTGTCAATCAGCACTTCACTAGTTCTAGTAGTATCTTTCAAGTTCTCTGGTTAACTTGTCTCTGGTTCCAACAAAAAAAAAGTTATCTTTCATCTTTCAAAGGTCGGCGGGGTCGTCGTGTAACCAAATTAATATTTTATTTTTTAATAGAACTCCATTGAAATAAACGCGTAAATATGTTTTCACGCACTTTAAAACCTTTAGCATCAGTGGCCGCACAGAATGGTGTCAAAAACTTCAGTACCTCATCCCAGGTAAACCAGAAGTTCCAACTTTTGTATAAAACATACATAATTTTTCCATAATCTTGCTAAAAATAGTTTAATTTTGTAGAAAAACTTCAAAGTTGTGGTGTGTGGGGCAGCAGGAGGCATCGGACAGCCGTTGGGCTTGTTATTAAAGCAGAATGCGCTTGTTACACGATTGGCACTGTACGACATCGCACCCGTGACCCCAGGAGTCGCCGCTGACCTGTCTCACATGGACACTCCTGCCAAGGTCAGCGGACACAAGGGCCCCGAACAGCTGGACGAAGCTATCAAAGGTATATAGGTTACTGTGATGTACTGTCGTGTCATAATGTGTGTTACATAACTAGTTATCTCTTAGTAAATAACCTAGATATTTGCGTAGGCAGGGTTTCAGGGTCAAGTGCAAATTCTGGATAACTGATAGCCCAAAACTATATTCTGATAAGATTTGAATATCTGTTTTTAAGTTTTCGGAGGCCATTATTAATGATGGAATGTGGTTCAAATTATTTTTCTGTAAAATTGAAACTTAAGATACATATCCAGGTCTGGGAATAAGCTGTATTCCTTACATATTCCTTACCAACTCAAGTTTTTAAGTTCTAGTAATTTATTACAAGATAATAAAAATGAAAATGCTAAGGAGGTTAAAACATTATTATTCACTGTAACCACACATGAAGAATATAAAAAGCAGAATTTGATAGAAATTTCTTCCAGGCAACTTTAAACATGAGGCAATAACAGAATGTACCAACACCAAGTGAACACTTTCGCATTTATAGTCTTTGCAATTCATAATATTGTAACTCATATAAACTCAAAGTATATTTATTTAAAATAGGTAACACAGTACACCATTGACAGTACAGTCGGATCATCATGTTTACAAAGTACAAGACGTGATGGTGAAAATTAACCACAGTATCTTAAAACTAAAGCTATGAGGGTTCCAAATGTGCCCTGGTCTGAGAAGAGCTTCTGTTGGGTTAGCAGAGCGAAACCTCACTAGTGTTGTTGTCACCAGGTGCAGACGTAGTGGTGATCCCAGCGGGCGTGCCCCGCAAGCCGGGCATGACTCGCGATGATCTGTTCAACGTGAACGCATCCATAGTGCGGGACCTGGCCATTTGCATCGCCAAGAATGCTCCCAAGGCTGTTGTGGCTATCATCACCAACCCCGTCAACTCTATGGTGCCTATTGCATCAGAGGTGCTCAAATCGGTGAGTAAGAAAGTCGCTCGAGCTGGTACATGCTCTAGATTCCAGATGGTTTTCTACAGGATTTACTTTAGAGAGGGCAGGCTCATAACTAAAAAATTTCTTATAAGTTTTGCACTCAAGGTCTAATTTTGGTTCTGTCAGTGAATGTTGATGTTACAGAACTAGGTACATATTTAACTTTGTTCCCACTTTGTTGTTTTACCATATTATTCACTGCTTCTTATAATTATTATTGTAAATCCTTAGCTATTATACAAAGCTATTTTCTTCTTAATTTCTTATTCACTGCTATAATATGAACCAAAAAACATTCTGAACCAGTGGTAGATTCACTCAGAGATGCAAAAGTTTATTTGAATAATTTTTTTATTTTTTTATTTATGAAATGCCATGTATGGTAAAGCTACAGATACATAGATTACACTAGCAGTGGTAGCATTACTGACTTGTGGCTAAATTAGTATTTTAATACATAATTGCAACTGGTATTTAAAAAATACTAGTGAATGTGGTAAAGAATATACTCTATTCACTGGTATTTCTTCTATAGTAATATTATAAATGCAAAAGTTTGAATGGTTGGATGGATGTTTGTTTCTCAATCACTCCAGAACGGCTGAATGAATCTTGAAATATGGCACAGAGACAGATAGTCTGGAATAATGCATAGGCTACTTTTTATACCAGAAAATTAGAGAGCTCCAGTGGGAACCATAAAACCTTAATTTACGCGGACGAAGTCGCGGATATCAGCTAGTTCTTTATATAGTGGAAAGACCTTGACTTTGACTGACTGGAATTTGACCTGATAGTAACCCTGATCTTTTCAGGCGGGTGTATACGACCCCAAACGCGTCCTAGGAGTGACGACCCTCGACGTAGTCCGCGCGGCTGCCTTCATCGGGGAAATCAACGGCGTGGACCCGCAGACAGTCAACATTCCTGTGATCGGTGGACACTCCGGAGTCACCATCATCCCGCTGCTGAGTCAGAGCAAACCCGCGGTGAAACTGTCTGACCAGGGGAAGATTGATGCGCTGACCAAGAGGATCCAGGAGGCGGGCACTGAGGTATGACGTCATGTCAGGTCATTATTATCAGTATTATTTATTTATTTTACAGCATAATAAATAGGTACATGAGCAATTCTTATGACTAAAAATACAGTTTTTAGGGTTCCATAGCCAAATTTGGCAAAAACGGAACCCTTATAGATTCGTCATGTCTGTCTGTCTGTCTGTCTGTCTGTCCGTATGTCACAGCCACTTTTTTCCGAAACTATAAGAACTATACTGTTGAAACTTGGTAAGTAGATGTATTCTGTGAACCGCATTAAGATTTTCTTACAAAAATAGAAAAAAAACAATAAATTTTGGGGGTTCCCCATACTTAGAACTGAAACTCGAAAATTTTTTTTTCATTTAACCCATACGTGTGGGGTGGGGTATCTATGGATAGGTCTTCAAAAATGATATTGAGGTTTGTAATATCATTTTTTTCTAAACTGAATAGTTTGCGCGAGAGACACTTCCAAAGTGGTAAAATGTGTGTCCCCCCCTGTAACTTCTAAATTAAGAGAATGATAAAACTAAAAAAAATATATGTTGTACATTACCATGCAAACTTCCACCGAAAATTGGTTTGAACGAGATCTAGTAAGTAGTTTTTTTTTAATACGTCATAAATCGTAAACTGCAATTTACCTTTCATTCAATCAACTCAAATATTTAAAATATAAATATTTTTAATAATTTAAAACTTACTACAGGTTTGTACGGAACCCTCGGTGCGCGAGTCCGACTCGCACTTGGCCGGTTTTATTCTTAGTGTTAAAACATTTAGCAGACTAAAATTGGCCTTTACAAACATTTAAAATGAAAATAAAGTAATGATTTAGTCTAACTTTTATAAATAAGCTATACAATATTATGCGGGTGTTATAGTTAAGTACTATTAAGAGGCCGGAGATCGCCGCTCGCAACTTCTATTCGAACCGCAAATATAAATTTGCCGGTATATTGCTATCTCTATTTGGCTAATGACACATGGTCGCGTGCAAGCGCGATAGCAATATGAGCGTACAGAATTTGTTATACATTTAGTCCAAGTTCCGTGAATACCAAAAATGATGAATGAAAAATATTTGTGTTTTTAACTTCGTGTTGTTATTCTGTAACTTGACAATATAGGCTATGTTCCTGATCAATTAGTACGTGAGATATCGTTGGTTTTAATGTGAAACAAATAAGGAGAAAACATGTCATTTATGTCGTAAAAACATGCGAAACGCAATGTGCTTACATTTAATTTTGGGAAAGTATTTTGAAAAAACCGGCCAAGTGCGAGTCGGACTCGCGCACTGAGGGTTCCGTACAAACCTGTAGTAAGTTTTAAATTAAATGTTTTTTTAAATATTTGAGTTGATTGAATGAAAGGTAAATTGCGGTTTACGATTTATGACGTATTAAAAAAAAACTACTTACTAGATCTCGTTCAAACCAATTTTCGGTGGAAGTTTGCATGGTAATGTACAACATATATTTTTTTTAGTTTTATCATTCTCTTATTTTAGAAGTTACGGGGGGGGGGACACACATTTTACCACTTTGGAAGTGTCTCTCGCGCAAACTATTCAGTTTAGAAAAAAATGATATTACAAACCTCAATATCATTTTTGAAGACCTATCCATAGATACCCCACACCTATGGGTTAGATGAAAAAAAAATTTTTGAGTTTCAGTTCTAAGTATGGGGAACCCCCAAAATTTATTGTTTTTTTTTCTATTTTTGTAAGAAAATCTTAATGCGGTTTACAGAATACATCTACTTACCAAGTTTCAACAGTATAGCTCTTATAGTTTCGGAAAAAAGTGGCTGTGACATACGGACGGACAGACAGACAGACATGACGAATCTATAAGGGTTCCGTTTTTGCCAAATTTGGCTACGGAACCCTAAAAATAATTATCCGGGGACCTAGAAAAATACAAGTTCAATCTTAATAATCGCATAATATGGTGGAAATATTCTCGAATTATAAATTATTTTGGTATTACGTTTGTATGGGCAATTTGCCCTCCGCTGACCCGGTAAACATAAAAGATAATTCAAGCAACAACTACTTACACTAAATGAGGTCCCAACTCCATGATCCCTGGTACGAGTAATTTGGGACTTTATAATACTGAATTTTCTGGAGGCTTCTGCAGTGGCTAGTAACCACACGACTGGTAAAGTCGTGCCGCCAAACGATGCAGCGTTACGGTACGATGCCATAATATAGAAACCAATGTTGACATTCCCCTAACAAGTTAGCCCACTACTACCTTAGACTGCACCATAAAGTGAGATGGCAGACAAGGGCTAACTTGTGGTGGTAATAAAAAACCACCATCTTATTGAGTAAGTGCAAGCTTGTAAGTTGTATATAATTGTGTGTTACTGAATGGAACGTAAAAATTAAAAAAATTAATAACCACATTGAAGTAACAGGACACCAAATCGATCAGACTACACGTTCTCTCTACATCCCTTCAAAAGCTAGACAAGAGCGAGAGAGAAAGAGAGAGAGAGAGAGAGAGATAGTTTGAAGAATCTTCAAACGGGTGTACCAATTTTCATGAATAGTTTTTCTAAGAACATTTTGAAGAAGTTGGTACAACTATGCCGGAGATATTATAGGTACTAAATAGTGCCCCAAATACAATTGTGCTCTCTATTTCCTCACTCTCATGTTTATCTGTAATGCAGGTGGTTAAGGCGAAGGCCGGCGGCGGCTCTGCCACGCTCTCGATGGCGTACGCCGGCGCCAGGCTCGTGGGTTCCGTGCTGAGGGGACTTAAGGTAAGGGCCCAGGTTTGATTCCATGGTTGAAGCAAATACTATTTTAGGTAACAAACTCTTAATTTAATTATTAATCTATACATTCCCCGTAAAAACTATTGCGTGTGGGGTATTAATTTATGATATTTACTTAAATGATGTGATTTTGTCTGAATATATTTAGGTATTCAGTATTCTGTTGGATTTTCCGGGATAAAATAATTTCTTTTTATCCCAGAAAAACATAAGCATTTTATACGTCTTATTCGTTTTTCCCAAAAAATCAAAGGATATAGACCAAAATTAAATAAATTATTAAGCAGACATTACAAGCAGCATTTTATCAGTATTAACTTCAATTTCTTCTTCACGCATGTTGCTTACGTACGTTACGAAACTTATGATTAGGCGTAAACAGCTTATGATAAGTTTATCCAACAGCTGATTGTAACCCAATACTAATCCATTGTGTAAACCAACCTAATTCATTGTGTAAATAAAAAAAATCTTCATTTAATGACCAAGTAAAGTGTGTGAATTTTCATTCGTCCATCTGTTTGTCAGAACATCAGACAAAATGCACTAAATAGTACTTACCCATCTACTACATATTAGATTTTTTATTTTGAGGTAAAACTAATAAATAGAAAATAAATTGGGAAATTCTCACAAATCATGAAATCTTTTTGTCAATTGCCAATCCTCTACTTCATTTATAAGATTTTTTTTTAAAGATTGTTTTTCTATTTTCTAGGGCGAATCCAACGTGGTGGAATGCGCCTACATCAAATCCGACCTAACGGAGGCAGCGTACTTCGCTAACCCAGTAGTCTTAGGCAAAAACGGAGTCGAAAAGAACCTCGGTTACGGAAACCTCAACGACTACGAAAAGCAACTTCTAAAAGCCGCCATCCCTGAACTGTTGAAGAACATCAAAACCGGCGAAGACTTCGTCAAGAAGTAAATCGAACTACCAAAATTGGGTGGTTGACCAGGGGACTACAAAATAAAATCGATAAACCCCAAGTTTTTTATGGTAGACAAGACAAGACAATTTTAGCTAATTTTTGTAGTTTCACCTACTTTTAAGTATTTTAGAACGTGTTTTTGTCTATGGTGTGTTACTTATACATTCATAAGAAAAATAACATTAGACGTCATTATACAAGTATTGGCATCGTGTGACGTCTTGACCTCTTTGATAAGTAATAATTAATAGTAGATAATTACTATAATAAGCTGGAAAACTAAATAAGAATAAATAATAGTACCTAACAATAAATGGCAGCTTTGTTTTTATAAAACTTGTAAAACTGAAATAATGTAGTAATGTTAACAATATCGATACAACAGTTACATTTTCATTTCATATAAATAATTTCATATAAATTTTTATATATTCAGTCAGCTATCCGTCAGATAATTGTAAAAATTATCTGCCTATTTTTAAGTTAGTTATTTTTTTAATACCAGCATATTGCAACTTTCTTCTAGCTAAAATTGTTATAAAAATCCTGGTCACAGCTCTATAGATTAATAATGAAGTGTGAATGGCAAGTTTCACGAGATTTTATTAAGATATCTTTGTTTGGTTATTTATTGCATTTTATCGAAATATTTATAATTTTATTATGTACGTTCTCAGTCATTTGTGATACACAATAAATGAGTATATGAAACACACTTTTATGTATAACAATTATTGTGGCGCTGTGCTAAAAGTGAAGTATTTGTTAATAATAAACGATATTATTACTTCACACGCTATATATACACCTTTGACGCAATTCTTTCGCATTTTTTTTACTGTTAAAAACATCTATCGGTTGACGACGACTAATGCTAGACGTGGGTCTCTTACCCTCTTATGAACGCCTGCTATTTGCTTGAGTCTATTAGTTAAAAAGAATTTCAAACTTGGGTGCACGATTTGCACTCATTATTATTAAAGATAGATGACATAATCCATACTAATATTATAAATGCGAAAGTGTGTGTCTGTCTGACTGCTACGCTTTCCCGGCCCATCTTTTCAATCGATTTTTCTGAAATTTGGTACAGGGACAGGTTGTATCCCGGGGAAGGACATGGGCTACTTTTTATACCGGAAAATTCAAGAGTTCCCACGGGAATCAAAAAACTTAATCTACGTGGATGAAGTCGCGGGAATCATCTAGTTATTTATAATCTAACTAGGTCAATCCAAGCCATTCGCTTTCATTCGTCTAAATGTACCGTAAATTTATTACCTACTAGACGATTCCCGCGACTTCGTCCGCGTGGATTTATGTTTTTTTGATTCCCGCGGGAACTCTTCAATTTTCCGGGATAAAAATTAGCCTATGTCCTTCCCTGGGATGTAACCTATCTCTGTACCAAATTTCATCAAAATCGGTTGAGTAGTTGGGCCGTGAAAGCGTAGCAGACAGACAGATACACTTTTGAATTTATAATATTAGTATGGATTATATAGTCCTAAAAACTTATCTTACCCGGTGTGAGCGTCGCTAGTATTATATTATGTATATTAAAATATATACAACAAAGTCGGGTTTGTTCGTAGTAAATAATATGTTCTTTGGTTCGAACACTTATAACTCTAGAACCTCTGGACGGATCTGGACGAAATTTGGCACAGAGACAGATTAGTTATAGTTTTTTTATCCCAGAAAATTAATCAGCGCGGACAAAGTCGCGGGCAGCAGCTAGTTAAAAATAAAACTAAACAGACAAATGTTAGTTCCAGTTATGGCCAAGTTTGTGGGAACTGTACGGTATTTTAAAACAAACTAAAGCTGCACGGGTTCCAAAAGCATCCTGGTCTGAGAAGAAGTCTAACCTCTAAGTTAATTTTATGATCTGAGTATTATTTTCAATTAGGTACACTCATTTACCTACTAATTAGTGCAAATATTATATTAACATGAAAAGAGTAGGTATGTTTGGCAAATAAATTAATAATAGGAAGTAGCAAAAGGAGTTCTTAAAATATATTTTGATTTCATGCCAAGCTGAACAATCTCTATTTACTAAAACAAATTCAGAAACTTGTGATATATTTTATTGGAAAAACAAAGCCTGTTTTTACCTAGGTACCTATAAATAACTACGTATTAGTAAATAATAACATTTTATTATCTAGGTACTCATAGTAAAATGTTATTTAGATACTAATATGCTAGTAATATCATTGAATTTGTAGCAATTTATCAGTCCAAAAGGGACGATTGGGTGCATCAAAGTTAAACGTATCGATTGAATAATGAGTGAGAGTGCACGTGTAAGCTATAGCAATCCAAAAAGCCGTTCTTGGACTGGTGTTACGGTGTTTTCCGCTTATCTAGTGCTACTCATGATGGAAATCTACATCGAGTTCTATGAAAAACAATCGCATCTTCGAGTGTACCAGAAACTCTGTGATATTTTCAAGTTGCTGCGCAACGATTAACTTATTCAAGAAGCTTATTTCTATGTAAAGTATGTCTACCTCAGTAAATAATTTATAACGAAATTATCCAACTTTTAATTTACCTTTATTATTCTACTAATACTTAAAACGTTTTAAGAACTGTCTAAACTCTGAAATCAATAAAATCACCCTCTAAGCATGGGTCTCTCTCTTCTCAGAATGAATTAATTCATAATATACAAAGTATAGAATATTTAATCCATAGTCCACCACACTGGCCCAGTGCGGACATACAGACATCACACACCATGAGAGCAGACATGCAGGTTACCTTGCTATGTTTTCCGTAAACCGCTAGAGCGCAAGAGATAATATTTTGAATTACATCTACTTAAATATAAGAGGTGGGACTAGAACGGCGATCCCCGGACTCCTCGAGTAATATCCCGAAATACAACTATAAGCTATCACTGCAGATACAACATCCCTATTATATAAAGCCTGTATAAATCATAGTTACAGTCTCAATTGTAAATTCGGCCAATCTCAACCATTGACATTAGGTATACAATAGGGAAGAAGACAACTCAATCAAATCAGCAACTCTATACATTAACAAACTTAAAAACGCACTTCTAGTATGGAAGTTGTATGAAATTCACAGTTGTGACTTGTGACGTACTTTTTTCTTTAATCTATATTTTAAAATGGTTATCAAACTGAAAACTAACCGAGGATGTGATTATTATACAGAGGGTCTTTCAAAGACCCTCTTTTTAATAATCATTTAGAAATAATTTATTTTTGATGGATTTTAGCAGATAACGGAAGAATGGAGGAGGCTGTGATTGTTAAACTTTAGCAATCCTTTTTCATATTCACCGCCCAATGAGCCAGCAATTCGCATCTGAGCATCTTGTTCCTTGACTATCATGGACAAGTCCGCAAAGTAATGCCTGCTTCTGTCCAATATTTAATCACTTTTACATAGTAAGGTCCCAGTTATTAAATAAAACGTAGTGGTTATATTCTCTTTTAGTTTAATGGTGGCAATTTGCATAGTCTCTATTTAGAGTTGCCTATTTCTCTTTTTAATATAATCATTTTGTGTATTATCTGTTGGCATACCAAAATAATACCAACTAAACAGGGTTCCTTTATTGGCGTTCCTTTTTTGATCGAGAGCGCTGTAAAATGTAAAAAAAATAAAACACAGCAAAGATTTTGCATCTTATTTATTGATCTGTCCTCCCAAAACTTTGTTTCGCTTATGATCGGACTTACAATGATAATCTTTTCTTTCGACTACTTACAATACGTTACAGTTTTATTTTATAAAGAAATCACAATTTGCGGAACGCCACCGCGCGCCTCCACCGCGGACAAATTAATTTAATCAGTCAGTTTCACACAATATTTCAGTACATGTACACACCTGCTTGCGTATCCAACCTGTATATTGATAAATATATTAAAAATACTGTCATTTATTATATTTCATTTAGCTTCTATTTAATTATGTACTGTTCATTATATAATAAGCGTTGTTGCGTGCATAGAGATTGATAAAAAAGGCAAAGAGTACCTACAATTTTTATAGCAGATTTATGGACTGTATTACATGATAAAAATATGATGCATTCACATTCACTCTTCATAGTCAAATATCATAAAAACGTGCAAATTGTACGTAATTATGTAAATATAATATTATGTAATTGTGTTGTATAGATTCTTGGTGATTATATAAGAATGGTTATTAATAAAGAGTAGAATACAGATCGAGACGCAAGCAGTCTTTGATAACTGCCACAGAACAGAAAGTGGAGTCGGCGGCGACGCGCGGGCACGGCCACGTACGCAAGTACGCACGTACACACGCACGCACGCACGCACGTACACACGCACGCACGCACGCACGTACGCACGTACACTCCTACGCATGCACGCACGTACGTACGTACGTACGCACGCACTAATACGCGCGCGCCGTGCCCACGACCACGCAATATTTATACCCCCGGTCCAACGGACCGACCTAACTAGAAAATGAAAATCTCTATCGTACTCATTAAACTAACCTGTATAATTACAAATGCACAGTATGTATACATAATAACCATACACTTTTACATTACAATATGTATAATATAATTTAGCGCTCCTATTCATAATACGTCAACCGTGTTTACACTATGTATAATGTATACGGGCGTCCGGACTTCGCGCGCCTGTACATGCGGGATGCTATATTTACAACGAACAAATGAACGATTCACCTACGCGTACTAACTCGAGTGAAAAATGCGACTGCGAAATCCGAAGCGAAGCTATACAACGAACTAAACTTATAATAAAAGAATAACTTCAGCTAGCGCAGGGAGTACGCGTGCGACCGTCGCGCGACAGTCGCACGACAGTCGCAAGCGAACTGGAACGGGAGGAATCTGCGAAATGCCCGGGCGAGGTTTATACAAACTATACACAATTTACAAATACTTAGGTGTAGATATGGACGAAGTCGCGCGACGATCCTACGCTACCGGTGTTGATCTCCATCTGGAAGACTGGGTACATATTGTAACAGTTTGCTGTGTTACAGGCTGCCACTTACAGTTACTGAGGAATGCGCAGCGGCAGTGTTGCTATCACTATACAAATTCTAACAGACACGATTCGCTCAAAACTTTTCACCTCCCTCAGAACTTTTACCATGAAAAAAAAACGAGTTTAAAGGCCCGGTATACACCAAAGTGGAGTTACCAATCAGATAATTGAGTTTTCGACTACCTGTTAAATCCTCTTCAAACGCCCTTATTATGGGAGTTTGTATGAAATACTGACTTGTGAGTTGTGACGTCATCAAAATTCGACACACTCTTTCACTTTAATATTTTAAAAAGTAAAAGATGACGTGGATTTTTCGCCTACTGGAAGACCCTCTATTTATACCACGTGGCATTGGCAAATTGTATTGTGCTGGTGTGGGGCTACTAAAAGGTATAAAGCAAAATATGAAGAAGAAGACCCTATTGATTAATCACTAAAAATTAATTAATTTTTGACACCAAAAACATCCCTATTATAATAAATAGATGGCGTTAAAAAAATATCACGTCATGTATCAATGATCTGATTGGTCCACTAAACAGGTTGTATGGGAAATCTGTTGGTATATAAAGAAACAGCGTCCAAGTTCCAACTCTTGTTCAAGTTTTTTGTTTCAAGGCCATTAATGTTTGAGTGAATTTAGAATGTGTCAAATCGTGTCTGTTAGCATTTTAATATATGCTGTGACCTACTTGCGTGGGAGAGAAGAAATCTTTATAGTCGACTATGTAATACCGTTTTGAAATAGAATACAAAAACAGGGATTGAATATTTTACCCCTTTTTATAATTATATTAATATATTTTTTAACTTCAGGTTTTTATATAAAATGCTTTATATGTAAATATAAAGTTGTTTTTATATTAAAAATCATGCAATTATTTGTCCTGATTTTTGTTACATTTGATTCCCAAATGATTTCCCTTAAAAATATATTACACATGAATGTTCTTCTCTCCCATGCAAATAATTCTTTACATTATATAATTTACTTATCATATTATCCATCTCAAATACATACAACACTGAATAATGTTACTTTGAACAACTTTGATTCTTGATTTAAGTTTTTTTTTTTTTAATTCTATATTTTTTCGAAAAATTAAGTAGGTATTTGTAAATTACTATTATGTTCTTTTAAATAAACATTTGATGTTGACTTATGAACTTCAAATATTTATTAGTTAAACACAAAATATCCCTTACGTTTTAATTAACGGTCATTACTTTCGCTTTAATGAAAAGATCCAATTTTGGGTTGAGTTTGATCCACTTCAGAATTTCGTATTTTAAACCCCCTGAAGTGAAGAAACGTAAAAATAAAGTTACATTTATTTATTTATACATTGGTAAAACATCATTATTCAGTGTTACACAGACTACAACATCAAAAGACAAAACAAGTGATTAAAAAACAATGAATAAATATGCATTCAATATTCGCACAGTCTCACTCTGGGTCTGATTTCAACAACAAATATCACTATCTATGCAATGATGGCTGTGGGCAGATTCCTCTGTGCATGCTCGGTCCTTACAAACAACTTATTAGTGTAGAAGCACACTCACAACACGCCACTCGAGCAAATAACACGTAACAACTATTTATTTAAAACAAATCGTAGTATTTCTTAAGACCAGAAGCATACTTCAATATACAAATTACGTGGTGTCAAGTCGAATATCGTACTGTGAGCGTGTATCCACCTTTACTCAATCTACATCCTCTCATCGACTTTAATTTACACAAAAATACATTTAAATCGCTCGGTAAAAAAAAATGAATAACAGCAAATGTGGCTTACAGAAATATCCGTTATAAAAATCTGTGCATAAATCGGATCACATTGAATGTCACTTGTTTAAAGCTTCTCGTAACACAAAAGTGTCCAACACGCTCATAAGATACACACATACAGTCCACGAAAGTTCTCGTGATAACGTTACACTGAGATCACACTTTGCACCCTGTCACTTTACACGAAACATAAACTAATTTAACTTCAATTTTGTTTAAAGTTCGGTTCAATGTACACTGAAGTCGGTGCCACTTCGTTACTTAATTCCTATTTTGTATTCGTTGTAATATAGCCTTAACTTATCCATCCACGTAGAGCCTTCAAAGCGTTCAAGGCAAAATGTTATGAAATCGAAAAATCGTCAAGAAAATATGACATTGATGACTTAAAAAAATCTTATTTCTCATAATGAAATCTTATTTCAATTTTTTTATACAACGTCATAAGTTACATCTTTTATGTTACACCCTTAAATACATGATCCTTATTTCGATTGAATATCATCAATATATCTCTTGTTACAGTAGTCTCATCCGCCTTTTCTGGTAACATTGGTTTGGTATTTCCCATGATTTTGTGAAGGTATATGATGCGGTGCCCTTCATCTTGTTGTAGATCTCTATGCTATCATCATTGATTGGTGTACTCTAACGGGGCAGAACCTCTCATAGCCAGGACCCAATGTACCCTAGTAGGGCAGTATGTCTTTACCATCCCATGTAGTGAAATAGCTTATAATTGGGAACGTATGACGGTTGTGTCATCATGGGTAGTGTTTGTCATTTCTTGGTCTCACTATTGGGTTAGTATAAGTCCTTCCCCGGCTAGTGTGCCCTGTATCAGTCATTCCTTGCACACAGTCTGCCCCATTAGAGTAGTATTATTTATTCCCTGTACACAGTGTGCCCTATGAGGGCGGTATCAATCATTCCCTGGCCAATATGCCCGATTGTTGTACACTACCGTTGTGGTAGTATCAGTTATTCCTTGTATATCGTTTGCCCTACTGGGGTAGCATCAGTAATTCTCTGAACACTGCTCACACTATTGGTGAGTGTGCTCTATTGATGCAGTACATCGTATGCGCTATTGGAGTAGTAGAGTACCTGTTCAGTAATTCCGTGGCCATTGTGCCCTATTGGGGAATTATCCGTGGCCAGTGTGCCCTATCAGGGCATTATCCGTGGCCAGTGTGCCCTATCAGGGCATTATCCGTGGCCAGTGTGCCCTATCGGGGCACTATCCGTGCCGTGGTGTGGCGCGGGGGGTCACGTGGTGCGCCGTATGACGGAGGCGCGCCCCCCCCCGGGCGGCGGGGGGGCGCGCGGCGTGCGCTAGGTGCGGGGCGGTGGCGCGCGGGGCGGCGGGGCGCGGGGCGGGGCGCGTCAGTCCTCGTCGGACAGCGGCTCGTACTGCGCCGACATGAGCGGCGCGGGCTCGGGCTGCGCGGGCGCGGGCAGCGGCGCCGCCGGGCTCGCGCCGCCGCTCACTGGCGGCACTGGACAACAAAATCGCTACTTAGTACAAAGATTATTTACTAGGTATTTCACTAGCGCGGGTGTCACTAAAAAAGTATTGCTAATTTAGAAAGCAGTGGTTCGCCTCGCAACGAAATCATTGTAGCATTTCGTAATTAGGAAACAGATAAGTTCGTAACAAGTTTATGATCGCAACTCATAATAAATTTATGATCAAACTAGATGATTCCCGCGACTTCGTCCGCGTGGACCAAGTTTTTTCGATTCCCGCGGGAACTCTTGAATTTTCCGGGATAAAAATTAGCCTATGTCCTTCCCCGGGATACAACCTACCCCTGTACCAAATTTCACTAAAATCGGTTGAACAGATAAATTTTTTGGATTCTCGCGGGAACCTTTGAATTTTCTGGGATAAAAAGTAGCCTATGTCCTTCCCCGGGATACAACCTATCCCTGTACCAAATTTCATCAAAATTGGTTGAACAGATGGGCCGTGAAAGCGTAGCAGACAGACAGACAGACAGACAGACACACTTTCGCATTTATAATATTAGTATGGATTCATGATTGCAACTCATAATAAATTTATGATCAAATTCATGATTGCAACTCAAATTTATGATCGCAACTCGTAACAGCTTGTGATCGCAACTCGTAACCGGTGCTTGTAATCGCAACGGGTGCACTCACCGTCGGTGGCGGGCGTGGCCACGTTGAGCGCGGAGTAGGGGTAGGCGTAGGAGACGGGCGGGTGGAAGGGCGGCTTGCTGCGCTCCTCGTCGCTGCGCATCACCTCCACTATGCGCGTCGTCACGTAGTCGTACGCCGTAAGCACGCTGCCGCCGCCCACGTGCGCCGCGCCGTAGCGCCGCGCGCCGCCGCCGCCGCCGCCGCCGCCGCGACTGCGCAACCACACCACACGTCAGATCAACAAATGCTTACTTAAATGCAAATGTGAGTTTGTTTTTTACGCTCTATCTATGGCATTAAATACTCAGTAAAGCGTCGTTCGCACTGCGAAAAATATTTGCGCGAACTTAATTCTCGCGATTTATGTTTCACCTACTCCGCACTGCGAATGCGGTAAGCGTCATGTATGACGCTCAGTGCATTCGCTCGAATATATTAATTCTTACCGCACCGCGTGTTATCAAGGTGCTTTTTAAAACGGCAGCGGTCGCACGTAAACTTAACGACCTATTGGAGGTTTTAGGGATTTAAAACACCGAATAATTAAATAATATTTATTTTGAAATAGTTTAAACGATTATCTTTAAATATAGATGTAGAAATAATATTTTAATCAAAGTACTTGCCATTAATATATCATTAAAAAAAAAAGATATATTGTCTTTGGGTTGGGTCTTCTTTAAGCGCAGTAATCTTACTTATTTGTCAAAATAAAATCAAATTTGTATCTTTAAACACTTAAATAACTGATAAGCAAGGTATGTATTATCCTTAGGAAACAATAAATATAGTAAAAAACATGTATTTGATTATAAAACAATTAAAGCCAAATAAATCATTATAATAATTAGAGACAAAAAATTTGGTATATATAAATAATCTTCCTCATCAGCATCTTTTTCAGGGTAACATTGAAGTGCAATTATTATTACTAAGATAAAATGTTCATCGTGTCTTATATTGTGGTCAGAATTGTGAACAAACAGAAAGGTGGTCAGATACTTTTGAACCTTCATTACAAAGCTCAGTTTTACTCTCTGTCTTCTTCCATTAGTTGCACAATTATTAATGACTAGCGAATGCCCGCGACTTCGTCCGCGTGGTTTGAGGTTTTTGGTTCCCGCGGGAACTCCTTAATTTTCCGGGATAAAAAGTAGCCTTCGTCCTTCCCCGGGATACAACCTATCCCTGTACCAAATTTTATCAAAATCAGTTGAACAGATACATTTGTTTGATTCCCGCGGGAACTCTTCAATTATCCGGGATAAAAAGTAGCCTATGTGCTATTCCAGACTAAAATCTATCTCTGTGCCAAATTTCATCCAGATCCGTTCAGCCGTTCTGGCGTGATTGAGTAACAAACATCCATTTGAGGTGTTTTGGTTCCCGCGGGAACTCTTTAATTTCCGGGATAAAAAGTAGCCTATGTGCTATTCCAGACTATAATCTATCCCTATGCCAAATTTCAGCCAGATCCGTTCAGTCGTTGGGGCGTGATTGAGTAACAAACATCCATACATCCATACATCCATCCAGACATCCATCCAAACTTTCGCATTTATAATATTTATTTGATGATTTACTGAGAAATTTATGAGCGATTTTTTACGATAAAAATATCAATAAAACAAAAACTTAGTTCAAAATTAGAAAAAATATTTTCGCAAATAGAGTCGCTGGGAATTTAAGTGAATGATTGGTTTTGTTTAAACACTTGAAACTATAAACAAAAAAGATACGCGCCGAATTGAGAACCTCCTCCTTTTTTGGAAGTCGGTTAAAAATGAAACAAGTGTCGTCGATTCGACACAGCGCGACCGCTTGAAGCTTAAACACCTCGATAAAAATGGGAGCCTCAAAAAGCCAGTATTCTGTTTGTGCGGTCTTTGTATTTTTTTACATCGTGACTAAATAGATGGTCTGCAGATCCATTTTTTAGCTTTTTTTATCTAAACACTTACCCTGTATGATGGTTGTCTGGCGGGCTCACGGGCTCGAGATAGGGCGCGTGTTTGGGCGCGTCTCGACGCCAATCGTCCGCCGACGCTCCGCTTGACGCGCTGCTAGCCGCGCCCGCCCCGCCCGCCGCTCCGCTCCCCGCGCCGCTACCGGCACCGCTTGTGGCGTACGTGTCCGCGCTTGATACCGCAAAACGATTGCTGCAGCAAAAATAAGGTTATTATAGCATACAGTGAAGAAAAAGTCACATAGCTTAGCAAGGGTAGCTTAATTGATACCAAATCACTAAAAAGTACAATGTAATCAAGTTTTTATTTTTACCCAAAAACTATTTTTCCTGCACGAGCAAATCTTGTCTAAAATTGATTTTAAATTTATCAAGACAGGTGTATTACTTGAGTGCCCGCGGGAATTCAGAGTTAACATATAAACCGAAAGAAGTCAAGCGAAGCTGCTCGGTCGTGTACGTGTCATGAACTTCACGTTAGTCGACAAGGTAAATGGTAAGAAGTAAATAATAATCCTAACTTACTTATGGTGTAACAGCGAGTTGGTGTTCGGACTGCTAAAGTCCCTGACGATGATGTTCGACGCTAAATCTCCAAGCTTCATACTCGTGGTGTGTCCCGACAGTTGAGGCGGGCCATCGTTGTCCCGGTCGCGATCACGCTCCGAGTCGCGATCACGCTGGTGGTCGATGATCATGCGATCTGATTGCGATTGTCCGGCGTCGCTCTCGCGTATGATCTTCTGGAACCAATCATAGAAAGGTATGACTTTAATTGCATAGTGCTGTCAAGCAGCAACTTTTAGTCATAATCATAATCATTTATTTGCTGATTGTACTTACGCACAACAAAAGAGTTGTTACAATAGTAATATTATAGTTCCGAGCCACAATCTGCCAATCAATCAAATGGCGTGCAAATTATTACAGATACAATATGATACTTAATTATTGCATAACAGTTCCAATTTTAACTTGTAATATTTTCATAGAACCAAAACTTAAACAAAACAATAACGTGCCGAGTTATGGTCACCTTCCGAGTTGTGATCACAACTATGTTACGAGTAGTAATCATCACATAACGATCATAATCACGTTACGAGTATTAATCACGATGGGATTAATGATTGTATTTCGATGCGGATTACTCACCGACGGGAACCGCTGATTGCTGGTCTGGCTGATCTTCTGCGTGATGATCGCGTTAATGAGCGAAGCGGCCGAGAGCTCGCCGCCGGGCGCCGCGCTCGCGCTCGCTGGCGCCGACACTGTGGTCACGCCCACTCCGCTCGCGCTCGTCACGCTGGCCACGCTTACTGCCGTCCGCCTGTTTACAATTCAAAAGTTAGTCAAAATATTCTTTTCCGAAACTTAAACCACGCGGACCAAATCGCGGACATTACCAAGTCCTAAGAATTCGCACTATAAGAGTCATTAATGCAACTTATTCGTATAATATGACTAGCTGATGCCCGCGACTTCGTCCGCGTGGTTTAAGTTTTTTTTATTCCCGCGGGAACTCCCTAAATTTCCGGGCTAAAAAGTAGCCATTATGTATGTGTATGTATATATATTGTGATTTGTCACTCTCCGGGTCCTCAACTATACCCATGCCAAAAATCACCTCGATCCGTTTCTCCGTTGCGGCGTGATTGAAGGATAAACCAACAAACAAACACACTTTCGCATAATATTAGTATGATATGATGAATAAACATACCCATCTTTCCTGTCGAGCGCGTGTATCGGTCGCTTGCCGTACGCCCCGCCCCCCGCCCCGCCCACGCGCCGCTCCTCCCCGCTCGATATACTCTGAAAAGGAAACCAACAGTCAGGTATACAAAGTATATAGACTAAGAGATAGCTGCGCTTTTGGTAACTATTCCCAGAAAGGCTGATTCAGTATTAGGTGTATGTGATTCAGTAGTAGGTATTAACTCTCCACTGATGACAAAAGTGAAAGTTTGCCCGCATGCGGATATGCCTTTCGCTAGATATGGCCGCTGCGCCGCTGCAAGACGGTTTATGGTTACCAAAAATGAAGCATAACTAGAAAGGCTGATACTTGTATAGTATCAAAGTATGCGTAGTACCTATGTAAACAGAATTAAAACTTACGCTATTCATCGGGCCTTTCACTAGTTATCACCTCTCAAAGACGTTATGAACATACATACTGTAAAAAAAAATTAGCATTTATTGTCGTCACGTTAATAATTGCTATTAAATAAATTCTTACGCCTTCATAATTTTTAATAACAATCAACGTGACGACAATTAATGCTAATATTTTTTTACCGTATGTATGTTCATAACATGTGCCAATTTTTTTTTGTGCAATGCGAAGCAGAGGGAGAGAAGTTTGAAGTGTATTAGGTGCATCTCATACCTGCGAGTGCTGCGGTATGAGATGCCTGTCGATCAGCAGCTGTTGCGCGTGCTGCTGGTGCTGACTGTGCTGGTGCTGCTGGTGCTGACTGTGCTGATGCTGCTGATGCTGCTGATGCTGCTGGTGTTGCTGCTGGTGCGGCTGGTGCTGCTCGATCACGTAGTGACGCTCTTGGATTGGCACCATTCTTTCTCGGCTGCGAACAAAGTCATTTAAAGCATTTTAAGTCTCACACCAAATATACTCGTAGTCATTAATCCACAATGGCATATTAAATGCCTACCTCTTGACAGCTGAGTCAATTTTTAAATGGCGAACCAATACAAAACTACTTCGTATATTTAGGGGATACCCAACCTAGCTTATTAATCCAGTTCCAGTTATTTTGCACTCTCAGCTTTCACTGGACAGATCTCAAATAACCAAAACGCCTCAAATGTGTTTCTAATGCACTCGAAACCCCTAACAGAAAAAAATTACTGCTCGAAACTGAGGCATGAAACAAATCTTAATGCCCAATATTTTTTTACAGACAGACAGACGGACAACAATGTGATCCTATAAAGGTTAATTTTTCCCCTTGAGGACCCCTTATAACGGGTTCCTACCTATCTCTGACGTCTCGTTGTTGTGGCGGCGGCGCGCGTCGGTCCGCCGTCGCGTACTGTGGGTGGTATTTCTGAGACATCGTGAATTCTCGGGACGCCCTGAGAAAGAAAAAAAAAACATTATTTAATACATATTTCTGAAACAAACTACTTTAATCGAGGGAAGCTTTGGCAACCCGTTCGTGGTATGTTTGTTTGTATTTCATGATTGATAAGAACTACGTTTCATTTCGAGAGGTTGGTCGACTCGGGGATTTTATTACGTTCAATAATTGTTTTACACTTTTTCGCTACTGACCAAGCAAAGCACCACAAAAGCCCTTACGCTACGTGTTTCCTATGTCGTTTTCCTCATTACTGAGGATCGTGGCCCCTTTCCATTAATTAAATAACGGTAGGAGTTTTCTTGGGATGATAATGCGGTGGGTTCCCACGTCCTTCCGTATACGACTCGACTAAGAGTATTTAAACTCAAAGATTTTTGTAAAGATTATTATCAGATGTTAGTGATAATAACCGAGACCGACGTGCTCTCCGAGGCACGGAGACAACAAAAACCTTAAAATTCGGTCACCCATCCAGTTAGCGACGTGGGTCAACGTTGCTTAACAATCGCAATAGACTGATATACATTGTCACAACTTGGCCACTCGTCCCTCGTGATATTTCTGTCTGTGGAAGTGTGAGAGCACGTACCTGATATCTAATACGGTATTTGAAGCCTATTTTTGGATTTTATTTGTAATAGACTAACAGATAGCTGCACTTTTGGTAACTATCACCAGGAAGGCTGATTCAGTATTAGGTGGGTGTAGGGCTCTTCACTGATGACGATAGTGAAGGTCTGCCTTCATGCGGATGGGCCTTTCATTAGATATGACCGCTCAAAGACGTGTTATGGTTACCAAAAATGAACCATAACTAGGGAGGCTGATGCTTGTACAGTATTAAAAGTCGCAGTGCCTATGTAAACAGTATAAAAACTGACGCTATTCATCGGGCCGTTCAGTTGATAAGCAATTTTGTATTTTTTAGAAATGCCTTAAAGGACTTGTATCCAGGGCCGTAAAAAAAACGTACCTGATGTCGTGGTGCATATGCTGTGGATGCTGCGGATGCTGCTGGTGGTGGAGGGGGGAGGAGGCGGGCGGCTCAGGCGCGGGCTCGTCGCGCCGCGGCACCGGCAGCGCGGGCGCGATTGACGCCGCGTTCACTAGCTGCGCGAACGCCTCGTGCCCTAACCAAACAAAACAACAATACGTTAATACAGGTAATAGATATTCTCACAATGGCCTCACAATATTAGCTAAAATATTACAAACTACTAGCGAATTTTTTGGTTCCCGCGGGAACTCCTTAATTTTCCGGGATAAAAAGTAGCCTATGTGCTATTCCAGACTAAAATCTATCTCTGTGCCAAATTTCATCCAGATCCGTTCAGCCGTTCTGGCGTGATTGAGTAACAAACATCCATTTGAGGTTTTTTGGTTCCCGCGGGAACTCTTTAATTTTCCGGGATAAAAAGTAGCCTATGTGCTATTCCAGACTATAATCTATCCCTATGCCAAATTTCAGCCAGATCCGTTCAGTCGTTGGGGCGTGATTGAGTAACAAACATCCATACATCCATACATCCATCCAGACATCTATCCAAACTTTCGCATTTATAATATTTATTATTATTTGATAAGCAATCCGCACGATACACAAACTAGAAATCGCATTCGATTCGAGACTTCTTCGCTCTGTCTCAAAAAACTGCGAAGGCCGTTCTAGCGTACTCATTACAATAAAATTAGACTAACCATTCAACAACTTTCATAGTTAGGGTGATTATCTGAGTGGCGAACGTTACAAATGCCCAAAAGAATTTATAATCGCAAGAGTTAATAATCGCATCTATTGAAGTTTACTCGTAAACTAGCGCTCGCTCTCAAATTGTTATCTGATTTAGAATTAATCATAGTTAGATTTTGTGTATGTAACGTGTATCGATAGGGCTGACATATAGATCACCTATAATGAAAAAGGTTACAGTTGCGTGACTCACCGGGCGGGGGGTGGGGATGCGAGTAGGTGTGCGTGTGTTTCTGTATAACCGACACCGTGTCTCGGTCCCTCCTGATCGCCTGGTGCTGGTGCTGATGCTGCAACTGCTGCTGGTGTTGTTGTTGTTGCTGCTGATGTTGTTGTTGCTGCTGATGTTGTTGTTGTTGTTGCTGCTGTTGTTGTTGGTGATGTTGTTGTTGTTGTTGCTGATGCTGTTGTTGTTGCTGCTGCTGGTGCTGGTGTTGTTGCTGTTGGTGGTGGTGTGAAGGGTCCCTTTCTCTTCGCACGACGTTGTGCATTTGCTGCGAGGTTATGTAGTCTGTGAGCATGATCTGCCGTCGCTCGAGTCCGTACGTGCCCCGGGATACCGCTGTCGCTGTCGCCTGCAATAGGAATAGAAAATACGTGTGAGAAATGAGTGATTTTCAGTACTTAGTAGCATTGTTTTGGAATACGTCCTACGTCCTATCCTACGTCAATAATAAAATCTGACTAGAAAATAAAATATCTACTGGGGTTATAAATATAAACAATCCTCATTGTACACTGAGTAAAGTCATACAAAACTTGTTCCATTTTTTTCCGCAAAATTTTTGGCGATTGGCGAAATTTTTTATTATTCTGGTCAGGCTATAAATTATTTCTTAGTGCTTAGTAAATAGAAGAACTTTCGTCTTTTGGAAGACGAAAGTTCCACCTAAATTCGTTTGTTTGATAACCATTTTAAATGATCGATAAAATTTAAAGAAGTATACAAGCTCACACACAAAACGCACGTTTCGGCGTCTTATGAGTTGCTGATTCTGATGACTCACTTTTTTTGTGAATAATTTTAAAATCTGTTCAAGTAATCAAATTGTGATTTTAATATCCACTTAACGAGGTATCACCAAAATTTATTTTCGAGTACGGAATACAGTAAAGGCACAAAAAGTGAGGGAAAATTTAAAAACTCACGTTCTGGAACGAGGATGGAGACTGCGGCCGCGGCTGGGTGCCCGCACCCGCATAGTACGCGCCCCCTGGCGACCGCCGCCTGTATTCCAAGTTTCTCTTTTCCGGTAAATGGTGAGGACCATGCACCGGGGTACCAGCGGTTATTGACCCCGTTTTCGGGTCCGAGGGTATCCTCTGCTCTGCGTATCTGGTCTCCACGGGGGTGCCCAGAGTGATGGAGCCCTTGGGGTTAGTGGGTAGTTTAAGCGCTGGCCGCGGGGAGGCGACCGGCTTGGGTTTGGAGTTGTATTGAGTAGGGGATTGTCTCTCCGCCGCAGCTCTGTAGGCTGCGTATTCGGCGTTTCGATGTTGCTATAAGAAAATAAAAGTGTTTTTAAGATTTTAAAATCAATTTGTGTGTGAACTCTATACAAGGACAGTTAGAAATATGTCTATTTGTTATCTTTTCACGGTTCCTCCGTTGGCTTGATCCATCAGAGATAGCTTGTATCCCAACATTGTATTGGACCTTTCTGGATTATCAACTATCAGCACTAATATTTAAAAATGTTAAAAAATTGTTCATGCAGCTTTTTGTTTGGCCGTTGCGACTTCAGCTCCGGACTAGAAGTTTGGCGTCCCCTGTACTAACGTGGCGCGGCTCGACACACGGGCGCCTGTAACTCGAGTGAGTGACTCACGGGCTTGGGCGGCAGGTCGTGTCGCGGCCGCTTCTCGCTGAGGTCGAGCGGGTCGGCGGGTGGCGCGGCGTGCGGCACGTGGCGCGGCTCGATGTGCAACAGCATCACGTCCTTGTCGGGTGGCAGAGGCGTGATGGTGGCGCCGCGGTGTGGGGAGCGCGGCGAGTGAGGGGAACTGCCGTGCCCTGCGCCGCTCACCACCGTGAGCGTAGCGAGCGGCTCGTGCGTTGACACCTATACAATTTAAATTATATCATCATCTTTCACACTAGAATGCTAAACATGATATTGTAGCGGATACCACTGTAAGAACTAGATGACGCTAATTGTATCTAAATCACAGAATAGACAATCGACTGAAAACTTATCTTAGCTATCGAAGTTATCTGAGAATAGCCCTATATACAAGGTGTAAGGTAATTTTTAGGGTTCCGTACCCAAAGGGTAAAAACGGGACCCTATTACTAAGACTCCGCTGTCTGTCTGTCTGTCTGTCTGTCTGTCTCCAGGCTGTATCTCATAGACCGTGATAGCTAGAAAGCTGAAATTTTCACAAATGATGTATTTCCGTTGCCGCTATAACAACAAATACTAAAAATTAAAAAAATATATATATATTAAGGGGGGTCCCCATACAATAAACGTGTTTTTTTCGTATTTTTTTGCTCAATATTAAAAACGGTAACAGGTAGACGGTTCAAATTTTCACAGAATATTAACTTGTATATTACCTTTCAAAATAAATAATTAAATATCAATAAAGTAAATATTAAAGGGGGGCTCCCATACAACAAACGTAATTTTTTGATATTAACAGTAAACCTTTACAAACAAAGTTAGTTTTGCGGTTCATTAACAAAGGTAATTATACCTACTTCTTGAGTACGGAACCCTCGGTGCGCGAGTCCGACTCGCACTTGGCCGATTTTTATAACATACCCGCGGCTTCCCATGTTAGATGGTGTATAGATATATTTGGAAAAATGACATGAGACGTGTAGCTCATATTTTGGGGGAGTTATGCCAGCGCGAGCAAGCTACTTACAAAATATTTTCCGGACATACTCGTAGATAACAAACAAAAGAAAGAGCATGGATTTGACTTGCTCCAGCAATGCTTAGGACTGCGGTTACAATCTCTACACATTGATGTAACTGTAAGCAACCACTGAGTTTCATGCTGGCTCTACTTGGTTGGAAAGATATTCTGAACCAGTGGTAGATTCACTTGACGATTCAAAAGCACTTTCAATCAAATGTACAATTATGAATTTGATCCACATCTGGCTTTGTTTAACATCTAGATCACCAAAAAAATATAATCAAATTAGTGTAAAACGTTTGTATGGAGAAGCGAGTAAGAAGTCTTTAAAAAATATTCACCTTGGGCGGCTGCTGGTGCGGATGGTTCATAGCCTGCGGGTTGGGATGAGGAGGCACTGGCCGCGAGTTCCGCATCAGACTGACTTCGATCATATTCAGTACCACGTCGCGGACCGTCAGTGGAGTGCCCACGGACGCGATGGGCCCCTGTGCGCTCGACACCGACACGGAGACCGTCCCGGGGTTCGAACTCGTGACGCCCGCCATGCCTATACCCGCCCCCACTGCTACTACGGGCGCTGGCGCGGGAGCTATCGTCTGGATAGAAAATTTTGAGTATAACATCATGGTTAGATTAGAAAAATGCCATTTAGGGGACGATCATCACTTTTTCTTTTAATTTTAATCGCGTGTCACAATGTAGCTTGTGTACCTAATTGAACTGGGGCCATGGAAAATAAAATTTGGATTACGGGAATTAACAAATATTATGTCATATATAACAATTAACATAATGTCCTCACAATTTTTCAAATATTATCGATAGTTGTCTTTACATCCAATCATCTTAGCTAATAGCACATTTTCCGTTTTCTAAACAAGCTAAAATCCAAATATACAATACAATATAAATGTTATACGGACGCAATATTGTCAAAAAAAAAAACAGAAAAGCAGATCGTCCACTATACTACCATTTCCAGTTAAAGTTGAGGGTACTTGTAAAAATTTAGACATAAATATGCAAGAGGATTGTTTTTTGGGTATTTCATTAAATCATTTTGCGTACTGAACATGTACTGAACAACTTGGATATCGTCTAATAAGTCATCTAATAAGACGTCTTATTAGATATCCAAAAACAGTAATGGCCAATCAGGATAGAGATTGTTCAGTTCCAAAACTAACCTTAGCACTAGGTGCATCATTCTCCTCATCCGCCGTTTCCGTGGCAGAGGAATCGTACTCGTCCCTCCTGTGCCTCCTCGGCGCCACCGCGTCCGTCCTCGGCCCGGGGAGGGGAGGAGGCCGGGGGGACTCCGCACTCGCTGTGTCCGTGTCCCCGGAACTGAGTATACTGTCATCGGTGTCACTCCCTCGCGGCGGCTGTCTTTCACTCAACAACACATCTAATTGGAGTTTTTTTCTATACGTAAAGTAAAAGGCTTTCAAGCTGGCCGAAGTCCTCCCGCTCGCGGCTGACATTCGTTCCCAAGCGGTGCCGTGCTCTCTCAGTAAGGTTCTGAAACCCGCCGCTTCGTCTTCGGTCGGTTCTGGGGCAGCGCCACCTTCGCCTATCGTGTCCAACCGGCGGGTTATCCGCTTGAAACACGTTAGGCAGCATTTGCTGAGGTCGCTTGGGATTTCTGTAGGACAAGGAGGCAATCAAAAATTACAACCAATAAGCAGCTGTCCTAAGATTTAACGGGTTTTGAATGCGAAGATGAAAGAGGATAGACATCTTCAAGCCAAGCGCGCTCCAAATAAGATTATCACCCTAAGTAAATTATCTGCATTTAATTTTAAAAATGGTGGATGTCAAAGTAATAAGACGTTGGACAGATATATAATACACTAACACGACACACCAGACCAAGACAAGGACGTACCAAAATCTTGGCTCTCTCTCTCAATGTTTACGCCTCTTTTCTTTGTCACCAAAAGAAATAAAACCTTAACGATTAAACAGAAGGCAAAAGTACATAGGCATTGTCTAGGTAAGCGGCTTGTACCTCTTTTTTGCTCCCCATTTGTAAGATTAAGGAAGGAAAAAGCAAAATGGTAACTCACGAAACTCATCCATAAGTGGCCTCTTCAGTTCTTGCGGTAGATCGTGCCACCGAGGTGGCAGATGCCTCAACCGTTTCGCCCTCGGCCCGGCGCAGGAAGGAACGGCGCATCTGCTGCGCCGCGCTCTCACGAATCTGCAGTGGCAAGCCTCACACACCCTCGCCCCTACCACGGAAGGGTCGAGGCCGTATTGTGCTGCCCTGGATGGCGCTACGGCTCTGTTCGCGCCGCTCGCTGAGCAAACCGCGCAGGTGCTGGAGCCGGTCGTGACCGTGGTAGTGGTCGTGCTCGATGGCGGGATGACTGAGGACGGCGTACTCGTTCTTTCCGTCATCGCTGTAAATAAAAAGATGCTGTAGAGTTCTGGAACTTTCATATAGCCTTAAGGACAGATATGAATTAAGTTTAAAGAAGTAAATATGGACATAACCCGAATATTTTGACTGAATATTTCCTATCAATAATAACTAACATACTTTTCGTACCACTTGCTGAAAAAAGTGACATTCTATGCCACAAAAAGCGAACATAACAATAGTCATTTTTAATCTGTTTTAAACAGGGAAAGAAAATTGTACTGAATTTCATTCATCCTCTAGGGGGAGAATGTGATTTAAATTTGGAATACTTACCGAAATTTATACTGAACTACATCTGTGTTTACACCATTGAGTTTGTATATCTTAATATATATAAATCTCGTGTCACAATGTTTGTCCTCAATGGACTCCTAAACCACTTAACCGATTATAATAAAATTCGCACACCATGTGCAGTTCGATCCAACTTGAGAGATAGGATAGTTTAAATCTTAAAAAAACATCAATTCACGCGGACGAAGTCGCGGGCATCATCTAGTAAAACATTAAACATCTTTTTGAACAAGTAATAAAATTAAAAAATTTAAAAAAACCCACGACGAACTGCAGAGCTCCATTATACCTTTGACCTTTATAACTTTGAAACAACAATTAGAACGTAGCAAACGTACCTATATATTACATAATATCTAAAACACAAAACTGCATCTTTGACAGCTCAGTAGTTTTTTTGACCAGTGTGGTGGACTATGGCCAAACCCTTTTCAAATGGACAAATCAAAAGAGTCCAAACGCGACGGGTAGGTATACGATGAGAATTTAAGGAGTTCCCATGATCGCTACTGACTCCATCATGATACCCTAGGCAGCATCTAGGTACAAGCTAAATATATCTAAAACAAAAAGCCCGCATCTAAATCAGCACAGTAGTTTTTGAGAAAAATGGTAACATATTGAAAAAATAAAATCATAGACTACAGCTCAGCTTTGTTGTCTATGGTCCTAAAATATATCTAAGAACCTTCTCACAAGCTATACACATCTAATGAAAAAAACCGCATTTCAATCGGCCCAGTACTTTTTGTAAAAAATGGTAACATATCGAAATATTAAAATCATAGAGACAGCTTAGCTTGGTTGTCTATGGTCCTAAAATATATCTAAGAACCTTCTCTCAAGCTATATATATCTAACTAGTATTTCGCCCTGTGCGCGAGCTGCTAAAGCAGCTCACGGGTTGTGGTTAGACTTACAAGTAGTACAGATTTTACTGTACTAAACTGAATTCATTTATTATGGTGATAACAAAATAAATAAAAATGGCGCTGACTTTTTAAAACTTTGGTAATAGTTTCCTGTTTCGTAACCCCAGGGAGTCCTATATATCGATTTTGAACGAAATTGGTCAATTAACAAAGAATTTCAAAATGGCGCTGATTTTTTAAAATTTTGGTACCAGTTTCCTGTTTTGTGACCCCAGGGAGCCCTGAATATCGATTTTGAACGAAATCGGTCCATTAACAAAGAATTTCAAAATGGCGCTGATTTTTTTAAAATCTTGGTACCAGTTTCCTGTTTTGTAATCCCACGAAGCCCTAAATATCGATTTTGAACAAAATCGGTTAATTAACAAAGAATTTCAAAATGGCGTTTTTTTTTTAAAGTTTGGTAACAGTTTCCTGTTTTGTAACCCCAGGGAGTCCTAAATATCGATTTTGAACGAAATCGATCAATTAACAAAGAATTTCAAAATGGCGCTGATTTTTTTAAATTTGGGTACCATTTTCCTGTTTTGTGACCCCAGGGAGCCCTAAATATAGATTTTGAACGAAATCGGTCAATTAACAAAGAATTTCAAAATGGCGCTGATTTTCTAAAATTTTGGTAACAGTTTCCTATTTTGTGACCCCAGGGAGCCCTAAATATCGATTTTGAACGAAATCGGTCAATTAACACAGAATTTCAAAATGGCGCTGATTTTTTAAAATTTTGGTACCAGTTTCCTGTTTTGTGACCCCAGGGAGCCCTAAATATCGATTTTGAACGAAATCGGTCAATTAACAAAGAATTTCAAAATGGCGCTGGTTTTTTTTAAATTTTGGTACCAGTTTCCTGTTTTGTAATCCCACAAAGCCCTAAATATCGATTTTGAACAAAATCGGTTAATTAACAAAGAATTTCAAAATGGCGCTGTTTTTTTTAAATTTTGGTACCAGTTTCCTGTTTTGTAACCCCAGGGAGCCCTAAATATAGATTTTGAACGAAATCGGTCAATTAACAAAGAATTTCAAAATGGCGCTGATTTTTGTAAAATTTTGGTACCAGTTTCCTGTTTTGTAATCGCACGAAGTCCTAAATGCAATAAACCGCATCTCAATCGGCCCAGTACTTTTTGTGAAAAATGGTAACAGTGGTTGAAAAATTAAGATCATAGACTACAGCTCAGCTTTGTTGTCTATGGTCTTAAAATATATCTAAGAACCTTCTCACAAGCTAAACATATCTAATGCAAAAAACCGCATCTCAATCGGCCCAGTACTTTTTGTGAAAATTTTTAACACATAGAAAAATTAAGATCATAGACTACAGCTCAGCTTTGTTGTCTATGATCCTAAAATATATCTAAGAACCTTCTCACAAGCTATACACATCTAATGCAAAAAACCGCATCTCAATCGGCCCAGTAGTTTTTGTGAAAAATGGTAACATGTTGAAATATTAAAATCATAGACTACAGCTCAGCTTGGTTGTCTATGGTCCTAAAATATATCTAAAAACCTTCTCACAAGCTATACGTATCTAATGCAAAAAACCGCATCTCAATCGGCCCAGTACTTTTTGAGAAAAATGGTGACAAAAAAGTGCACAAACAAACAAACAAACACACAACCTCTTAGGGCAAACACATATACCGTCTCCGCTTCGTCGAGGGTAAAAAGGAATAGGTACGCATTTATTATGCAGTTATGATTATTAAATAAAATTACGAAGACCGACGAGGCCGTATTAGCTTGATGCCGACTCTTTCTCTCCGACAAAAAAATATTAGTCTAGGAATTTGCCGCCTTTTTGTTTTCTTCAAATACATAAACGTTAAGTTTATTTTAATTTATTTTTATAAATAAGTTAATGTTCTAAACAGTTCCTCAGACGCAAGAACAGAGAATTAATATACTCAAATCAACCCATGAACAATAAATGTACCAAAAAAAAATGTAACTCTCTCTATCAATAATTGGACCAATGTTTCGAATGTTAACTTTTAGTTTTAATTGTCATTATTTTTAATAAATGCTTATCTCATATTATTATTGTGTTAATTTTTTCGCAAATGGTACGAAAAGTAGAGTATTTTCCTCGGAGATAAAGCTGTCTTAGTCTTGGGTGAACTTAAATCGTCACCCGCGACAGAAGACACTGCTTTATCCCCTTGGTTAATAATAATCTACTATTTCAGCGCCGTTAACTCGTTTCCACCTTAGACTGAATCTTCATTGACCAGATCAGGTCGAAGTCAAGTGCTTAATCCATACTAATATTATAAATTAGTATGTATGTGTACGAAAGTGTGTATGTATGTCTGTCTGCTACGCTTTCACGGCCCATCTGTTCAACCGATTTTGATGAAATTTTCTATACAGGTAGATTACATCCCGAGAAAGTACATAGGCATTTTTATCCCGGAAAATTAAATAGTTCCCGCAGGAATCAAAACCCTATTTCACGCGGACGAAGTCGCGGGCATCAGCAATTTGTATGAATAAAAACAAACAACTACATTAAGACATGGATAAACTTAAGTACGATGTTAAAAATAAGGCGTGAAATTAGTCGTTTTGATTAATAACGATGACATTAATAAAATTGAAATAAGTTCTCCATCATCATGTATCTACGTAAAACCACAATCATCAAATCCCCAACAACAACAAAGTTCTCTTAAACACAAGTACATTCAATTATCAACGAGTACACAATACCGGGCCGTAAATAAATTAATCCGGCAATACAATTAGGCTTCCAAAACCAAATTGCGCTAAACAATTAAACATTAAACGCGAAATCAGAGCGGGATGCTGGAATCAGGCAGCAGACAGACGTGCAATATTCACGGCCCCTGGTTGGGCGCCAAATTTGCGAGACGCGGATTTGCGAGCGCGGAGGTGCATAATACCTATATAATGATCTGTAAACTATATATACACTAATTTTATAAATGCGATATTGTGTCGTCTGTTACTCTTAAACGGCCCATCTGTTCGACCAGAACAGAAGAAGAAAAACCTGAACAAGAAAGACACTTATAGATCATTTTATAATAGAATCGCAGCAGATTAGCAATGGAATCGGACATCAGATGGATATGCAATATTCACGGCCACACGTTGGGCGCCAATTTGCGAAAAGCGGATTAACGAATGGGTCGGGAGTGCATAATCCCTATATACATTATTTAACGAACTGTGCAAACAAGCATTTGCAAATTATTATGTACTAGCTGATGCCCGCGACTTCGTCCGCGTGGTTTAAGTTTTTTGTTATTCCCGCGGGAACTCCTTAATTTTCCGGGATAAAAAGTAGCCTATGTCACTCTCCAGGTCCTCAACTATACCAATGCCAAAAATCACGTCAATCCGTTGCTACATTGCGGCGTGATTGAAGGACAAACCAACAAACCAACAAACAAAGTGACTTTCGCATTTATAATATTAGTATGAAGTATGATGTCGTTTTGCTTAAATTGAAACAAAGATATCATCCGTGCCAAGCATTAGTCAATAAAGTCGTTTTTCACACATACAAATTATACAGTAACATATAAATTATATAGTAATTAGTCAAGCGCAAAACCACATAATAAATAAATAAATAAATAAATAAAACCACATAATAGTTACATAAATTGTCGAGAAAAACTATTTCTTTTACATTTACTTTCAGTTAGTTAAACTAAAACAAACCAACTTAGTTTGCTAACAAAAGTTTCAGTTAGTAAACATAGCTAAATGCTTTGCCCACAAATAGTTAATTTAACCTCTGGGATTGCACTTCCAAACTCAATACTCGTTGTTTAACTATGTATTAGTGCAGTTTAACTGTCAGTGCATCATTTTATGAAATAGCATTTCTAGACTACTAGCTGTCGCTACTTTGTATGCTTAGAATAATTATTATAGCAACGGCTATATTTAAAAAATTTCAATATGAAATCCAGACAAAGTAAAAAATAAGTTGTTAAATAAATTCTTTCCGAGGGTTTATATGATTCTCTGTGACAGCAAGGGCTTTGATACAAAAGCATTGTAAAATGCTGGGAGTTTATTTAATACTTTCCTGACTAGAATTATAGTGCCGGTAGGCTGCGAAGGTAGCTTATGAGCTGAAACTTGTTTCTGATGTAACATAGGTGATCACTGAGCACAAATACGATTTTTGAAAATTCATTCCCTGTGTTTTCTGGAGAATTTGAATGGCGTGAATGGAAAGTATCAGTGTATCAGAAAACCACCTGTAACCGGGTAAAATAAAATGATCCAGTGCGACCCATATGCCCTTTAACCTTATGAATGTCATTGACGTTTTAGGCAAGTACCCGCAAACCCAATAGATCTATCTTTCTATCAACTAAAATATAACCGCATCTGCATGAAAATACGTGTAACGAACAACCGCAGCTAAATCCGAGTACGGCTCGGTCAATTAATCCTCCCAATTACTGATATTTGCGCGAGCACTAATTGGATCCGACTACCGCTCGCTTTGTTTAGTTAAGCCCGGTATGACTCCACGATGCTGCGTTATCTAGAACTACCCCCGAATCACGCCAAACATGGGGCCTTGTGAGTTTGACTAGAAGTCGCAATTTTTACCGCAGTTCTTTAAGCAGTGATAGTGGTTTAGACTCCTGGCTTGCTATTCGGGTGGTCGTATGGCGCTTTAATTTTTCGGACTTATGTGCGTTTTAAGAATTAAAATATCATTTTCTTTAAACGGTGAAGGAAAACATCGTGAGGAAACCTGCATGCCCGAGAGATCGTCATAATGTCTGTAAGGTGTGTGAATGTCTGTAAGTGTGGCTAGACCCTGGAGTCAAGAGCCGCTAAAGTCTACAATACTGCTGTGTTCAGTTTAGTTGGCCAGTTATCTTCAATCTGCTTCCCTGCTTCTGAGATCACTACCACCCATGAATACCTATAGAGATGTACAATATGCATGTAGACTACATGGAGTTAAGGTAGACTAGCAGTAAAATGTCAACGAACACCTCGAACAAAATAAAATCCATCAAATATTCATACGGGATACCCGCGCTGAATGTCCACACTCAGCGGTTCACGTGTTTGCATGTCGTCTGTTTGCCGGCGGGCTGTCGAGCGTGACAGTTTAACGAGCCACCGAAGGCGTGTGTGCCCAGGCCCCAGCGGCAAACACGGGGGAGACATCTTTCGGATTAAACGATCAACGAGTTTGCGATGCTACTGATACCGGGATTATTCAGCCAGTGGCTTATCCATCGGTTTGATAAATGGAGCAAAGTTTTTTATCCACTCCATGATAGCCTTTGACTGCGATCTCATCAGTTCAGTCGGTTTATTTGGGAATTTGTGATTTCTGAATTTTCTCTGGTCTGGTTTGGCTCTGGTCAAGCTTCGGCCGTAGCTATTTACCACCCTACTGGCAAAAACACGCCAAGTGATTTGGGATTCGAGTACGATGCCGTGTAGAAACCAATTAGGGGTATGGGTTATCACTGCCATATCCCTAACAGGTTTTTCCGCTACCTAAACTTACTTAGACTTAGCTTTTTAGACTAAATGATAGCTTACGACGTATCTAGGGCTAACTTGTAGTGGAGTAAAAAAGTCTCCCTGGTCGGCACGAGAGTAACTTGGCAATTAAAAAATATCGATAAAAGATGGCGGCTTCAAAGCAGCTGCTTTGTTCCATGACCATTTTAAAGACGAGCGCTAGCAACGTTCACGGTAATTCCGTCCGAAAAATCTGCGCTAGATACTCTCAGGTTGCGAAAAATTAAGATGTAGGTACACGAAAAAAATATACACGAAATAGTCCCGAATCGGGCGCCATTCACGGTCGGTAATGAAGTCCAAATTATGCGGAGTTTAATCACACTGAACAAACAGCAGCCGGATCCAATTAGTGCGCGTGCAAATATCACTAATTGAGAGAGTTTAAAGCGGCTTCTGGTTCAAAAAACCTTTGATTTAAAATTCATATTTTACTATCAAACTGTGTTCCTTTAAAATTGGACGGACCATGGGTATTTTAGGCTAACCTTCAACAGTTATGATATATGATACTGGTTTCAAAATCTGGATACTCTTTGCTTTTCAGAGATAAAAAGTTGGCTATGTTCATCCCGGGGAAGGAAAAAATGTACCAAAAATTAAGCGTAACGTGTGGCGCACTCTAGCGTGATGGACCGACGATACAAAGAGGATTTCGGGAGTGGATGGATGAGGAGGGCTAAGAAATGTGAGAACCGTGTATGACGGCGCTTTTCGAGAAAGACTTTGCGCATGCAGGCTAAAATTCAAATTCAAACTACAACATATTTAAGTTAATCGTCAAATGAATCTACCACTGGTCATGATGATGAAGCGTCTACATCGTGCGCAAATACTACTATCGCTAATTAACGCGAATTGTGCTGAATTTAATAACACAGAACAAATCGCAGCCAGGACTCGACTCCAATTAGTGTCTGTGCAAATTTCACTAATTAGGAAATTAATTGACTGAGCGGAGGCCGATTTTGAGCCTGTATTTTATGCATACTACTCTGTTCCTTTTTAGGGGTTCGTATAGCGTGCCGGCGATATTGCGCGACTTCAATCGAAAACACGACACAGGATCATGTTGTCTTAGTCATCATGTTTAAGTTTATGTTTTTATTTTATTGAAGTGAAAACTGCTTTAGCCGCGTTTAGCACTTTTTGGTAGGGGGTAAACTTGTGGATTCGCGAAGACAAAAGGTCTTTAAATAATCGTTTTCACTTCTATGGGTATTCCTTATGACTGCCAATTTTTTTTTTCTTATATACTTGCGACGCTGTCACCGGTATAAGTTTTTGGGACTATAATAAGGGAAGAGGCAATGGGGAATATGCATGTGATTTAGAAATGGACAAAAAAAATTATGTGTATTCTTTCTTGCTAAATAAACATATTCAGATGATTATTTTTACAAATTATCATTTTTCTATTAATAAATTTAATTATTTAAAAGTAGTCTTTTTCAAATTCCGCCAAAACGCAACGCTATTGGCGGAACGAAACATGACGTCACCATCCACTCTAGTATGTGTCGACTGTTGACAGGTCGCTTGTTTTGTATGATTATTGAAGGTTATTCGCATTGCTTTGCCGCTATTTATGATAAATTATTAGTGTTTTTGGGAATTATTAACTGAAAGCAGTGATTCCTTGTGAAATAACCCTGTGCGTTCCGCAGTCGGGTAAAACGACTCGCCACAATGACTGAAAGCGGTTTTGTCAAGGCAACTGAGAAATTCTTTTCCAATAGAACTTATCAACAGTGCAAACAAAAAACCTAGTTATAACGTTTTGTGATCAAAATCAACACTCGTAGTCAGCAATGAAAATCATAATATTTATAAATTTGTAACATTAATAAATAAGTAAAAATATAGGGAATCAGAACAGTTTTATGAACATTTAATTAAATTTTTAGGTTAGTTTATTGTATATAATGCTCGCGAGTCCTAATGAAAAAGATTTTTGATAGGTAGGTATATACATATTTAATACTCACGTCGAAATGATCTTCACAACAATATAAACTACTCAAGCACGATACATTTTCTCTCCTCTACACCACTTTTTCTTTATATTTGCATCTTTGGGCATATGAAAATAAATCTAGTCAGGTGCAGTTTTAATATTATTTTTGCACATAGGGACAATACAATATTTATAATAAGCTTTTGGGTGCTCTTCCATCACAATATAATAATCTTTTACGCTTTACTTCATTCACTTTTATTAAATCTGTGAATCAAACACTTCGTTGTTAATTTATTCCTATGAATAAACGACGTCGAACGACGACAATGAATGCACCGTGACGTCACAGAACGAGCGCGCCAAAATGGGGGCGTTTAAATCGTCCGAAAATGATAGTAGTTTTAATTAATTTTTCTTAGCTTATTTAATAAAATTGTGCAAGTGTTATATTTTTTTCCTGTTATATAATTAATTAAAGAATGGTTTAAAATAATAAAAAAAATACATGCATATTCCCTATTGCCATCATAACATCGTAACTGAGTATCTTTGGGTGCAAACTGCACCCAAATTGATTTGATTGCGACTTGGTCAACATCAAAAGATGGAACAGTGGTCGTAAAAAATCTAACAATTTCTCTTGAACGCTTTATTATTCATCGCTATTTTTTCCCCCAGGGCAGGTCTTCTTTCGTATTTTATATTCAATTACTGTATTATCGAGGTTGTCAAGTTGATTCTAATTCTTTGTATACCTCCAATTTGTATATTATTTCGAGATCGCAAGGGATTTGCTAAAACCATAGATATGTAATACAGAGACCTTTTCCATGGTGCAAATGGTACGTCAGCAAGATGTATTCTCCTTTTATTTTCAAAGAAGATTTCACAATATAACTATAAAAACTTGGCTACTGCTTGGAGCATTTAAGTCTTTGATCTCCTAGGGCTAAGAGACTGAGTTTGTTTGAAGAACGTAGCGGAGGTGTAGGCGTTTGCCGTGGAGACCCTCGGCCTTGGAGTCCAGAGCCAAAAAAAGTCTGACGGGGTATTTCACCACGGTTAATTGCATCATCTGTTGACAGAAGGCAGAAGTTGTATATCGGGGAAGTACATAGGAGCGGACATTTCATCGGGTGTTAAATAAAAACTGAATCCACACGTACAAAGTCGCGGGCATCACCTAGCAGTCAGTATTCTGTGATCAACCCATCAAATAATGCTCGTCCGGTAAATACGGGCGCTTAACCTGTCGGCGGTGATCCGGCGCGCGCCGTCCACACACGGAATGGCAAATCAGCTCGACCGCTCCTTGCTCGCCAGTTACTTTACAAATTACACGCTTCAGCACATGGATTGAAGTTGAACAATTGAGTTGTACCAATCCTCATTGATTTTACTTGATTTTGAGACAGAACTTGGTTCTACAAGGGTTTATTTGAAATTACAAATAAAAGGGATCTTTTATTTAAGTATATATATATTCAATTACTGTGCTACTCAAGTTGACTCTACTTCTTAGTAGGTATACCTACGAGAACACAAATTTGTATGTACAAGGGATGCTTGAACTATAGATATATAGTTTGTTTCAATATAGACAAAAATGAACACAGAACAGAAAAGCGCCCTCCGTTGAAATTCGTGCATTCTAACCTCTTTGTCTACATCAAAGTTTAAAGGGAACTATGTATGTGCAAAATTTCAGCTTTTTCTAGGTCCAATGGTTTGGGCTGCGTGTTGATGTGTTATCAGTGAGTGAGGTCTTTTCTCTTTATACGTAAATAATACAGACAGACAGACAGACAGACACACTTTTATATTTCATCATCTCAAGTCATCGCGCAGGTTTACAAGTTTTACAACCTGAACATGGGTCTATTCTCAGAATGAGAATGGTAGGCCAACTATCATAGTCATAACTAGGCAAGTGCAGTTTTCGCAGACTCAGGATGTTTTCCGTCACCGTTAAAGCAGGTGATATAATTTCTTAAAACGCACATTACTCTGCAGATTTAAAGGCTTGCATTTCGAACCCCGGACTCGAGACTCGAGTAGACTGAGACTAACCACTAGGCTATCTGATACTAGTGCATCGCACTTTCGCATTCAAATAACATTAGTTTGGATAACAATTGATTATTAAAAAAAACTAATACATTTGATTGCTGCTATGCCGACATAGCTTTTGAATTTTGATGGTTTAGTTTTTAGAATGCGCGAAAATATTATGATGAATCGCGAAAATAAAATTCCATCAAGCCATCAAAATGTTGCTTGTAACAAACAATACAATGTTCACCGATTTTTCAGTTTACTATCACATTAAGGGGACTCCGTTGTATGTCTGCAAAAAAAACCTTGTTTTTTACCATTTCAGCTCTTAATGGCTTATCTACAAAGAATTATTTACAAAGTTTAGTTCAACTGATTCGTTTTTGGTTAATAATGCATTTTTGAGTTTCAAGTTATCATAGGATGCTATGAAAATGCTGGAGATTTCGTTTTAATTACTGAAAAGAACTTACAAGAAATTAAGTTATTGTTTTTAGTTAGCGTTTTTGGCGTATGTTAATTATAAACGCATTTGAAAAACATAATACATATATAATATTTCTAACTAAGTCAATACTGTATTGTTTCGAGCTTTGGTGAACTTGTATAAAACACGCAAGCAATCTACATCGGCCCATATTTTAGAAGTGTCGCCTTAACTCTCCTAAATTTAATCGAAGCAAATTAAAACATGGAAATTGGCTAATCTTCTCAAAACCTCAAGCACTTGTACTCGCAACAAAGACAGCGAGCTCAAGAGCTAGTTATATTCGGTGTTTAACCCTCAATGGGGCGACGCGGCACAAGTCCGCCGGGTCCTATGCACCCCCAGGGACCCTTAAGTGAATTAAGTGTTTGCCGACTCACAGACACTCGCCTGTTATTATACCGAGAGGAATATTCTATACGCCTCCGCGGAGAGATTCATAAAAAAAACGTCAAGTGCTTTGTCGAGATGTCGCATTTGAATTTTTAAAAAGTTCGCGATTGTCACGAATTAAAATATTGGAGTGGTTTTCGCGTTTTGTGTGTATTGAATGGACCTACTTTTATGATAGAGCCTCTTTTGTACACTATTATGTAGCTACATTAACTAGTTGACCCGACCTGGCTCCGCTCGAGTGCAGTTTCCGAAAATCGCTTAAAGGTTGGATTTAAAAAAAATCTCAAATACTATGAATTCATGGATTCAACTCAAATGCCAATTTTCCTAGATGTATCCTGAAAGTTGAAAACTAACGGACTTTGATACAAACATCCAATTCTATTTAACCCCATTACTTGGGGTTGAATTTTGAAACATCCTCTCTAAAAGAGCACTTTCATCCTTAATATCATATTATCAAGTATTTAACCTAGCTGTTTAGACCGCGCGTTGATAGATCATTCAGCAGTCTTTTTAAATGCATAGATTTTAATGGGTTAAACGGAATCGCTGTGCAAACTTTTCGTGGAAGTCACTCCGGGTATATAAGGCGGGGGATGAAGATCGCGCGGCTAGTCTGCGGTCGGCAGCTGTCCGGAGATGTTGTCTCTGTACCGCGCGTGGCTCGGGCCGAGTCCTTGCGTGGCCCGGCCCGCTCCGCCTCCGGGGGCGCACAGACCTGTCCCGAGGAGAGCTAGGGCTCCGTCGCCGCCTTCGTCCCCTCCACCGCCGTCACCGTCGTCGACAACCTCAAGCGAACTCGACGTCGAGCGTATCGAGGAATCCCCACCAACGCGTCAAAGCAACACAGTGCTTGACATAGCGTCCTGCGACGGACCCGTCCGCTTCAGCCGAGTCCTGAACGTCGCCTGGCAGGAACCGAACCAGGAAAGGGATTGGCCGTGCCGCCACCGGAAAACCCCGGCACGTTCAACGCTCCACTACTACCCGTGCAAAACTTGCGGCTCCAAATTCCCCTCGTACTACTTCGTCCATAAACATAGGAAGAGTTGCCATGCCGAGGAAACCACCACCACTCAAGCATCGCCTGAGCCGTCTACGTCTAGTGCGTGAACGTGTTGTGAAAATAAACCTATCTATGGAGTTAAAAATCCCTTATTTGTGCAAGTAACCGGTTAATAGTTATATATGAGTGGGTTAATAACTTTAAGGATGGTGGGGTACTTAAATGATTCATAAAATGTGCCAAATAGAAGTGGTAATTAACGTAGAGAATGTAAGGTATTTAAATGACTATAATGTGGGGTAAATAAATCTCATGCGCGGGGTAAAAAGTCATTAAAAGTGGGTAAATAACTTAACTGTAACCATATCAGTATTATCACATCGAGTGATAGGGCGAGCTTGTTGCGCCGTAGGTTAAATTAATTTAGTTGCATTGTTGAAATAAAAGTTTTATCGACTATAATTGGTGTTTCAATTATTTTGTACTAGATGATTCCCGCGACTTCGTCCGCGTGGACCAAGTTTTTTCGATTCCCGCGGGAACTCTTGAATTTTCCGGGATAAAAAGTAGCCTGTCCTTCCCCCGGATACAACCTACCCCTGTACCAAATTTCATTAAAATCGGTTGAACAGATACATTTTTTGATTCCCGCGGGAACCTTTGAATTTTCCGGGATAAAAAGTAGCCTATGTCCTTCCCCGGGATACAACTTATCCCTGTACCAAATTTCATCAAAATCGGTTGAACAGATGGTCCGTGAAAGCGTAGCAGACAGACAGACAGACAGACAGACAGACAGATAGACAGACAGACAGACACACTTTCGCATTTATAATATTAGTATGGATCCTTTAAGCATTTACATAGTTATTTAAGGATATAAATCATAGTTAAAACTTTGAATAGTGGTTGATCACTTAGTTAATCTGGATTTCTTATTACTGAAGAAAGTCTTAGTTGTCTTTTCATTAGTCATGTTAGTTTCAAAAGAAATAAAGTTCCGTTAAAATTATATGTTATAAAATGTTTTCTTGACGCATTTACCATCTAAGAAAGGATATGGAACTCAATTCAATTAAATGTGATCTACTGTCCGTATCTTACAGATTCATACAGAATATCAAAGTTAAAACTAATTAACAAATCCCTAAAATCTAAATCCATACTGGTAATAAGAATATAATTTAAGAATTCTAGTTACTTTATAGAGATAATAATAATTAATAGCACATAATTTCTCGAGATTCCTTAATATGGTACAGTATAGATATAGAATATATAGAGATGTACCTAGAGGTAGGAAAATGCATACTAATTTGACATTGGAGTGACCGAATTTTGTATTGAAAATTTAGCCAGTTTTCTCTCTCACATCCCTGTCAAACCGCAGCGTTGCTTTGTCTAGACTCTAGACGCCTCCGTCAAACGACTGATAGGAAAGAAGTATTTCCTCAGGCCACAATTACACTTGGATGTTTTTACGTACCAAAGTAACTTACATAATTAACATTTGGAAACGTTTCGCGTCTTACACTACTGTTTACATTTTGTAAAATACTCTTAGACTGCGGGACTGTACTCACCGGGCTCAGGCGTGGGCGGCGGGTGCGTGGGCGTGGGCGGGTGGGCAGGCTGCGGCGTGGGCGGCGCGCTGCTCGACAGACACGTCGACACCGCGCCACCACTTGGTACTGACGCCGTCTGTTATCATATAAAATTAAAGTTTTTATTGGTTTACTCATCATGAGTATACTTGCTCTATAGTGGGACTAAGAGAATGTTAGTGCTACCAGTGGAGTGCTGTTCTATTTATTATTTGCCTAGAAAAGGTAAAAGACAAAAGGTAGAGCCACTATTATAATAGATCTTTGTGGCTAATTCTGTTGTAGGTACACAATCTTTAAACTAATCTAGTGCTATCCCTTTCCGCGGCGATAATTATTATGAACGGAATAGCAATAATTTTAGAAATTGTGTATAGAATAACCCAAAATGCCATAAACTTAAAAACATACTCACAGTAATTACCGTCGCGGTAGTAATAGCCGCGACCGTAACAGGTGGCGACCCTACCAACGTTGGAACCGCCGGCGCTTCAGAGGCGGGCGGCGTCGGCGCAGCGACCGCCGGGCTGCCCACCGGACCGGACGCGCTCGTCACAACACTCACATTACAACTATTCACAGCACTGCTAGTACTCGTCAACGCACTGGATACACTTAAACTTGCACTAGAAGTACTTTGGATAAGTCCACTTGTATTGCTGAGTCCGTCTGGCCCGTTTGAACCACTCAAGCCTGTCAAGCTTGTTGGTCCGCTCGAACTGCTCAAGCTTGTCGGTTCGCTCGAACCGCTCAAGCCAGTAGGTCCGCTCGAACCGCTTATAGCGCTCGGGCTGCCGCTCGCTGCGCTCGCGACTGGGGCTGGAGGTGCCGAAGACGCGGGCGGCGGTGAAGGGGGTAGGGGAGGTGTTCGGTTCAGTTCTGACCTGTGAACAAAGTTATTAAGTTGTTAGTTCCGTTCTTCAATAATCCTGCAAAGTAATATGTAAGTTCACATCAATTACTAGTGGTTCGCCCCGAACTGAGACCTCGCGGTATCGCCATAACAGAACGACATCTATTGACATCATTGTTATATTCTGTTAAAAATACTGAAGCTCATTAAAAATTAAATAATTTCGTTTCCTTATAATATTTATCTAATTTTAGTATTTGTTGTTCAAGTACAGGATATAATTAAAATAATTGATCAAGTTTCGCAGGCTCAGCATTTCAGAAAATTTAGAGTTCTGAGATCAACTTTGGACGTTAGAAAATCTCCACTTTGAAAGCCTCCATTTCGTCAATTTTAGGGGAAAAATTCTATGTAACGTTATAAAAAATATTTTACTTGGCATTCGCTTCTATGAGAGCCCCTCTGAAATAAAGATTTTTTTATAACTTTTTAAGCCATATTCGGCTGGAGGCCATCGGTTTACATATTATATTTAAATTTCAAGTAATTACGTTCAGTAATTCAGAAGTTATAAGGCTCTGACAGACGGACGGGCAACTGCAAATTCAATCAAGTAGTCTCAGAGACCTTCGCTTCGCTCGGTCAATTATCAAGTCACCTCACCTCACCTATAAAATTCGCGATGAAATATTTGTAACCCACTGTAGAGTAAGTACAATGTCGATTATTAAAATAGTTTAAATACGACACACAGTTTATCAATTTTGATAATATCGTAGTCCCTGCAGCTGCTGCATCTTAGTCTCACTTTAGACTAGAGCAAGGCAATGTAATTTGACATGAATGATGAAAATTTAAAAATTTAATTACTTATTATTTTACTTAATTACTTATTTACTTACTAAGAGTACGGCAGTTTAAACTCATACCCATAATCGGTTTCTATACGATATCGTACCAGAACGCTTAATCGCTTTGGCGGCACGTCTTTGCCGGTAGGGTGGTAACAAGTCACGGCTGATGCCAGACCAGACAAGACTGGAGAAAATTCGGAAATGATAAATTCCCAAACTGTCCCGGGGATCAAATCTGGGACCTCCTGATAGTAACAGCGCTCACCATTCCGCCAGGGAGGTCTCCAAGAGCCCCGCACAAACGCCTCTCCCAAGAAGAGCGACAGTTTAAGCCTAAAGTGTCCGTGGTAAGACCGCCAGTGTTTACCATCGAGGTAAAGTAAGCACTAATTACATTTGGAGCTGTTTATTAACTCCGCGTCCAGAGGTAAGCCGCGGGGTAAAGCGGTTAATATAAAGAGTGGCGAATTGCGCTAATTATGTTTACCCTTTACCCCCACCTAGGGTTGCCAACCGGACTATAATTTCTATACTAACTACTAAACTATATTTCGGTTCTGCTTACAATATACTGTTTAAGAATACTATATATATATATATACTATAGTTGCGAAAATACTAGATTTCAACTAAGAAGCCAAATTGCCACTGAAAGATATATAATTAACAAGTAAATTTTAGTATTCGATCGCAAAATGTTTTGAATATCCAAATAGACTTTGATGACTATGCAAATTTCAAAAATGAAAATACGAGACGTTATTTGATGACTCTGATAAGACCACTTTATGAAAAGAGAACAAGTAGAACAGGATACAGAAGTTCTAAAACTTAATAAAAATGATTATAAGAGTGCAAGACTAAAATCTATCTATATTATCTATACTAATATTATAAATGCGTAAGTTTGGATGGATGGATGGATGTTTGTTACTCAATCACGCCAGAACGGCTGAATGGATCTGGATGAAATTTGGCACAGACTAGATTATAGTCTGGAATAACACACAGGCTACTTTTTATCCCGGAAAATTAAAGAGTTCCAGGCTCCATAAAATACAATACTTATTTTGTTATAACTTATTCTGGAAATACCATAATCAGTACAGAAAATGTTGGCAGCACCCTATGTTTCCCCCGCGCGCGTCGCCGCTGTTTACCCCAGCAGATATCGCGCATTAATCAGTTCAAATGTATGAAATGTTAATTTTCATATTTTAACAAGGACGCTCGGATTGTTTGTTAAGTTGTATAATGTTAACATTATTTTAAGGTCGTACAATTAATTAATGTTTAAAAAGCTAATTGATAATTTACCAGCCTAGATAGGAGTTCTACTTGAATTTGCTAAATGGAAATATAACAAATCTCTCTCTTTGCGTCTTATTCCTCATTACTGAGGGTCGTGACCCCATTCCATTAATCAAATAATGGTAGGAGTTCCCTTGGGATAATAATGCGGTGGGTTCCCACATCCTTCCGCATACGACTCGGCTAAGAGTATTTAAACTCTTAGGTTTTTGTAACGATTACTATCAGATGTTAGTGATAATAACCGGGACCGACGGCTTAACATGCTTTCCGAGGCTCAGAGGAAACGAAAAGGCCAAATTTGAACGTCCAAATTCGGTCACCTATCCAGTTACCGACTTGGGTCAACGTTGCTTAACTTTCGACTGGTATGCGTTGTCACCGCTAGTATTTCAAGACTGTGCCGCTAGGCCTCTCGTCCCTCACTTATATGAATGGGTACAATAAACAATTGCTTTGATCTTTAATGTGCTTTATGGTTCACAATCTCCTAACTATAATATGAGAGGGATACTACTCAGGGAGCATTATAAAACCCTTCACTAGACAGACTAAAACTCGAGAAGTAGAATATAGATTCCCCAATATAAACCAAAGCCTAATTACAAAAGTTAGGTATAATTTCCTTCCTAACTAATTGAAACTCGGCAAAAATCGATATCAATATGATATCGAAGAGAAAAAAAGGGATAGAGTAAAAAAAGTTCTATTTTTTCATCGTCCCTCGTGTTTCGTTTTCTCGATTGGTAACCGCTTTTAATTAAGGCAATTAGAAAGATGGGCGGCCGGTGTTTGCGTAAAAATCTAAACAAGCCGTCACCGAGGAGCGGCTAGGGATGGGATTGTATTGGTAATTATTTTATCGATATTTCATCATTTAAAATGAAAACATGAAGTTTCAGGACTCTTATTCAATTTAATTGAGGGACAGAGGTTACTATTCCAATCAATATTTGCAAGTTTAAAAGTATTCACAACTCTTCTTAACATGTATCGGTTTCTATTAACAAACTAATTTATCCGTTATTAATTAATTTGAACAAGGACTTATAATATACTGAATTTAGGAAGACTATTAGATATATATGTATATTGTATACGTGTACAAGTTTAGCAGAAGTTTAGTGTCAATGGGCGGTGGAAATAACTTGAAGAAACCGATAGCCATTTTATTTATTTACGAAGCCAACATCGGAAAACTCAGCATTGTATTTAATATGGGCTCTTGGCTTGTGTCGTGGTCCTTGAGTCGTGTCGGGTACAAGAGACAGAGTAAGTACAGCACTACCGCGACCTTTATGAAACCAACTTAATGCTACTGTTTTTGCGCACTAATAAAGTCATGCCCGAAAATATAACTCTCGCCAATCATTTAGTTGCGTCTGAAGTTGACCGTAACTCGTAAGACGTGTCGCAATAGCATGTTTTAGCGCGTAATATCTCGCTCAGAGACGACTATTTGATTGGCGCTAACTATAAGTTAATTAGGTACATATCGATATTCTAGTCATCGACAGTCGATAAGCCGCAGTTCACAGCGCGATCAAATCCCGCGGGATCCAGCGCAAATAATAACGGGAGTGATTGTCAACACACGCACGAATATCGCGCCATTATTATTCTATATTTCTTATTGACAATCCCTCCCTCCCCCTAAACTCTCCCCCCTCCTCCCGAGGGGGTGCGGAACGAAATTGGATTTTTTTATTGGATTCATCGATGTAAATATACGTTCCATTGAGGTAAAGAATGTCTTTATTTATGTAAATAACTAAATAAACTGTCGAGCTCGTTTGATGAATATTTTATTTGAGAACACGGGTAGTTATGCATTGCTGATTTATTTTAATAAATTATGAAATGCATACACTCTGAGATAGAGAGAGGTAGGTATCTGGTGAATTTTCTATTTTTGGTAACAATTCATATTCTGAGAAAAGCTAAGTGGATTGAGTAGAAATATGAATTTTAAACGATTAATGCAAAGAAAAATCTCGATCTGAATCTCATAACGCGGAGTGGAGGGCAAACAGCTGTCGGGAAGATGTTACGAAAAAACCCCTTTTTCGGTTGCCTTTCCGACGTTTTATGGAGATTAGATTCGCATACTTGTTCACTTAAAAGACTATTTGACTGAAGCTAAAATGTTCACTTTTTTCTTTAACTCCAAATAACTAGATGATACGCGCTACTTCGCACGTGTGGTTTTTTTAAATTTTTAAACTATGCCATTCATAAAGAACTAGATAATGTAAACAATGCGGACGTCGCGTCGTTCGCGATTTAAATTTTTTTGGAATCCTGTGGGAACGCTTTGTTTTTTCCAGGATAAAAAGTAACCTGCGTCACTCTCCAGGTCTTTGTCAATGACATGCAAAAAAAAAACCAGGCAAGTGCGAGTCGGACTCGCGCACGAAGGGTTCCGTACCATTATTAATAAATAATTACCTTTGTTAATGAACCGCAAGACTAACTTTGTTTGTAGAGGTTTATTGTTAATATCAAAAAAACTATGCTAGTTAGAGATTTGGCTATAGTTTTCCTGTAAAGTATACGTAAATTCCTATTGACCATAATTATTTCAAATTTTTCGATTGGTAAACTCCGGAGATAAGGGGGGGGGGGGGGGGGGGGGGGAACGGTATTTTTTTAGACATTTTCCCCGATAAATCAAAAACTATCATAACTAAAAATAATTAAAAATCTGTTTTAGAATGTACAAAGTAAACCCTTTCATATGATACCCCACACAGTACAGTTATCTCACTTTTAAATTTCAACCCTCAGATTTCCCCCCCTTTTTAAATAAGAACAAAAATAATTTCCAATTTTTTTTAATTCCAGTGTCTTTGGGCCACTAATATACACAACTATTCCAAATTTCATGTCGAAAGCTTCTGTAGTTACTGAAATAATCGAGTGTGACGGACGGACAGACGGACAGACAGACGGAGAAAGTCGCACCATAAGGGTTCCATTTTACCATTTTGGTACGGAACCCTAATAGCATCGATGCGTTGGTTATTTTTGGGTTTTTGGCTTCAATCCACAAATCTTGTTTCAATTCAAAAGATTCACTTAATTGTATTCTTCTGCCCTTATCCATGTCAAATTATAATATTATAACATGTAGTTATAATTAATTAGTTTCCATTTTCTACCCATTTATAATCATACCGTTTCTATTGGCAAGATCGGGGCAGCAATAAAGATTGAAAGCGCATATATTTCCTGGGTTCAGTATGTTGCACGTGGTATTTTTTTCAACTTGTATTTGGTACAACTACATTCTTGAACTACTATTATTTGGTACTCACTATGCTAAATAATAATCACTGGTGCCAATTCAACAAAACGCAATACGAAATTAATGCAAAACCGGACCAAAGCAGGTACTTAACCACTTCTTACAGTTTGGAAACCAAGGAGGTTATGAGATTATTTTTTTAGTTAAGTTAAGGTTTTGTTTTTTTTTTTTGCTAAATGTATTTAAATAATGTTGTGATGGGGGTTGTTATATATATTTATAATAAAAACCCAAAAAAATACTGGGCTCTTAACCAGCGTTCCTCGGGATAACACGGTAACGCCTGCTATAATCCAACAGCTAATCAGGCTATTCCCAGTTCAACTAACGACTACAAATTCGCATTTCTATCGTACGGAACCCCAAAACCCCGGCTCACTCAGTCCGTAGTGAATAATTCATACCGACTGCTGGTCGTGTTGACACGGCGTAATTAAAAAGCCCTCCCGCAGCACCGCTCTGTACTGAACTGTTGTACCAATGTTCTTGTGCGGGATTTTATATATTATTTCATTCCGATTTACTAAGTTTGACTGTTGTATTTGTTAGTATTGTTTCATGTTTGTGTTTAGATTTTATTAAATTTTTGCTGTGTTGTAGTTAGTTGTTGATTGTAGAGTTATTATTTACTTATGATCATTGGATTTCACTTATAATTTTCATTTTATTTATTTGGTTCATATACGGTCACTCGCATTTATATACATATTAAATAATTTTTACTATCATCGCAACCCATCGCCGTGCCGGCTCACTTCATAGTCCACAAAGTTGGCCAAGTGTGGATTGGCAGAGATTATAGAGAGAGAGAGAGAGAGAAAATTACGAAGAATCTTGACTTATGACTTAATATTTTTTGTATATCCTTATGTCCATGTTGTAGTCTAAAATCGATTTTGTTAACATCGTAAATGTATCGTATCATAATTTATCAACATCGGTTAGTCGAATGATTGGTTGGAAAAAAATACCGAAAATCTAGAATTGATAAAAAAAACTATTTTCAAAATTGTTTTGATGACAACACTCTCATACCTTTAATTAACCTTATAAACAGAGATAAGTAGGGACATGATTTTATTAATATTGATTGGCTATACAATTTTGTATTCCTGTCGTCAAAAATGTTTAAAATGTTACGAGCCCGGTCCTTCAAGAAATAATAAAATTTCTTGTTATAAAGACCTGAAGAACATTGTGAAATTTCAGATCATTAATAAATAATGAGGCATAGTGCTAGAAAAATTTCTAGCATTATGCCTTTTGCAAAACTGCTCTTAAACGCCCCCACGTATTACGTTGCACAGTTATTTGAATCATTTAAAGAGGGTGGCGCTTCGAAGGACCAAAAACACACCCTCTACATGCAGTACAATCAAACGAAACTGGCTGGCGCTTCCATCGCGAGTTATTAAGTTAATTTTGGTTACTTTTGTTAGATGGCGCTGTCTTGTAAAGTTGTTGTTCAATTTCTTCAAGAGTCGAGATGAATATAGACAATCCCACATTAAATTTCGTAACTTTAACATCAATCGTAGCGCATTTCCAAAATTACAAATAAAAACCTCATTGACATCTTTGTATCTTCAGATCAGAGCTTGGAGAAAGTGGCTCTTGACCGCCTAAAACATCAAAGGGGATGTGTTGCTCGGATTCGAAAAAAGTATCTTCTGATCGCGCTGCCGGTAGTTGCCTTCGAGAAAACAGCTAAGGCCCTTTAAGGGTAGTAGAGTGTAGAACCTGCTGTGATTGTTAAGATGTTTGCGCACTGACCTCGCGGGGTGCGCCGGCGCAGCGGGCGGCACGGGGATGAGGTCGAGGGGCGTGGCTTCCACCGCTGGCGCCATCTCTTCCATGCTAGAGTCCTTATTCTCCACGCGCGCCGTACCTGAGGACAATACAACTATTATAACTGATTGAGTGCGTATGAGATATCATTTCTGAAATTTTTGGGGACACTGATACTATAATCTATTGTGTAATATGTCTATTTTGACAAAATGACGGTTTTTTTTTGAGTGAAATCTTAAAGTTTTTCCAAAATCGATATCCTGCGGTTCCCTGGGATTATAAAAGAAGAAATAGTTATCAAAATTATAAAATGTAGCAGCGATTTTAGATAAGTGTAACAAATTTTTTCAATATCGATATCTGTGTTCACAAAAGATGAAAAGTATTGTCAAAATTATAAAATGTAACGGTAATTTTTGTTTATTGTACCGAATTCTTTTAAAATTTATAACTGCATCAAAGAGAAAACTGTGATAAATAAATGATAAATGATTTATTTATTTCATGTAGGACAACTTGTGTCACTTATGATACGTTAAGACTCTACCACCGGTTCGGAAAGTGGTATCACTAACCCTGTATCCGCTGTAGTCGCGTGGTGACTCCCGCGGGCAGCTCGGGCTCGGGCGCAGGCCTGGGGCGCGCGTGCCGCCTCGGCCGCGGCTTGCGCAGCAGCTGCTTGTAGTTCTCTGCCTTTTTGGACAGGTAGTAGAACCTGCCCGCAAACACCACATTACCGAAAGAACACAGTTTACTTCGTGAGTCGATCGTCTCAACCGATGATGGTTGCCGCGACGCGATGCGGTCGAATATCACTAAAGCTACGACCCCAATTGGGTATTTGACAAGTATTCAAATAAATTCTTTTTTAGCGATTCTTAAATGGAGGATCTCCCAAAAGTCGTAATATCCACGTCCCCAGTTAGTTTTATTTTGAATAACTATTTAAAACTATTGGGTCGAATGACATCACTATTCAATATTTCATACAAAATCCAATACTAATCATTTTGAAGTTTGAAAAAAAGTTGCTGATTTGACTAGTTGTCCAATACCCAATCACATTGTGTGATCTCTATATACCTAATCAAAGGTGTCATCCGTTTTGTGATTGCAAAAGGAAAAACACACCATGGTCACACGTCCATGTCGATGTTGTGGCGCACACGTCCCACAACACCAATTTCTTGATTGTTTTAAGTAAACCACCATAATATAGAGGCACAGAAAATTTGGCCTGTTCCACTAGTCCCTACCGACGTGTCCCCCCTGGGTTTCTATGTTGTAATATAATACATCAATATAAATGCATTTGTCAAAAATGATATCATATTTTTGTAGGTCATAAAATATGTATAACATACTTAAGAAATACGGCATGAAGTAGACTTGCTTGAGACATTCAAATATATTTTTCGAAGTAGAAATAACAGACAAACGCAGTTCAAATAACAGCCGGCAAAACTTCAATGATTGGATGAGGTTAACAAAGATGCAAAACGTAGTGATAGAGATCTGGAACAGGACTGGGCTCATGAAGGGCGATAGGAGCGATATTAAGAAGTTAGCCTGCTACCATCTTAGACAGCATCATCACTTAACACCAGCAGGACGACCGCGTATATTTTGCATCAATCATTGAAACATCGCAATCACCCCTGGTTAACACTCTTCCACTATTGGACGAAATCCATTGACGCAGCAAGAATACCATAAATTCAGCCAATCGGAGATGATTGCGATGCATCAATGATTGATGCAAAAGATACGCGGTCGCCCTGCAGGTGAAATCGCAAAAGTGAATGGTACGGTCTACCTTCCAACCGTACAATGTACATCATCATTCACTAACTTTTAATTATACATCTAATTTACTGCAATAAAAGCACATAACTTCATCGTGACCATCACGTGTGCCACTTATTAAATATCATTAGCATTTATCAATAAACATTCTCTCAAACATTTCTATCATTTATCGGTCATAGACCGAACAAAAGGGCTAGCTTGTAAAATAATATTTGTACAAATGCAGCAGTCCGTACCTGACACAATCCCTCACGCTCTTCCGCGGTAGGAAGGAGGCGATCTGACCGAAGTTCTTGGGATGCTGGAGGTATTTCTCGCGGAACAGCTCCCGCTCGGGGCGCGACCACACGTTGCGCAGCATCAGCTCTTTGTGCTCCGTCTCCATGTCCGCACACCGCTCTGGGGACATGATCACACTTGAGCAAATAATATTAATGTGTTCCGACCGAATTTCGACCACGGCGGCCTATCTCCAGAGAGATAAGCCATCTGCGCGGGAGATGTTATAGTGCACAAGTGAGTGTGCATATACAGGTTCACTCTTTGTTCCTTTACTCTCATAGCCCGATGGGACGGAAAATCCGACACGACCAGCGTCGACCAAAACCGACGGTTTAACGTGCTCTCCGAGGCTCGGGAGTGAAACACCGCCAACTTCCTGACTCCGGGCTAGTACTGAAAATTTCTAGCCAGAAAAATCCAATACTTGTTATGGCCCAACCCGGGACTCGAACTCGGACCTCGTCGGCCGCTGTCGTGTTAGTGAACATTACTACACTTGTGAAAACATTATAACCAAAAACAGTGACGCCAGTAAAGAAGATCAGCAGGACGCAGCCCAAGTAACACGTAATCTGTATATTTACTGAAGTAAAGACTGATTTACGTTTTAAAGTCAGACTATCACTTTAAATCAGTTTTGACTTAGTTTTAATGCTTTTCAGTAGAATGTGGTAAAATTTATAATGCATGAAGCTGTTGTATGGTCTAAAAAATAAAGTTAATTGGCTTATAATCATACTAAAACATCAATTACTTTTAATATACAGCACCATAAACAGCATTTACACTAACACAAAGGTTAAGACCTTATATTAGTAAATAAGAAAACCTAATACATTAAATAAACGTTGCCGAAATATTTTATAGTGAACTTAGATTTATTAACACATTTTTAAGATTAAACGCATTTTTATAATCTTTTCTTATGCTTATTTACAGCTAAGCATTATCCAAACATTTACTAAAGTTTTAGCTCTGTTATCTTCTTATTTTATTGTTACTTTAAAGCTTTCAGCACTATTTAGATAAATAAAAATGTAATTTTATTACTATAGATCATAATTTGGCCATAAAACCAAGAGTAGTATGATTATTTTCATTTGTGCGTTAGTATATATATATTATACTCTTTAGAAATTTTATGTCACACGTGTCACGTTGTCATGAATAAACAGTGGAAAAAGACTAAGAGAACAGGTGAAGTAAAGAGAAAAATAAAAACGGAATATTCAAATTTTATATCTGGTTTAATTAATGAAAATCGTGTTCCAAACAATGATACTCTTGATAGGTACACAAAATACAGAACAATCGGTAGTAGTGTATGAGCCAAGCACTGTTCTCTTTTTCATTTATATTGTTTTCTCTCGTCGCCTTTTTTAAAATTTTTTCTTCAATATCTCTTTCTCAACTTTTTTTTATACATTTGCTTGACTTTCTTTTTTTCCATTTCTTTTTCAATATACGATCGCATCTTCATTTTTTTTTCCTTGTCTTCTTGAACATCTATATATTTCGTCGCTTCTTTGTCAGCCTGTGTCTCGGTATCTTTCGCTATCACTTCATCTTTCTCAACTTCTTTAGTCACTTTTACCACTTTAACTACGTTTTCATCCACGTTTTCGGAGACATTACATTACATTATCATCTTCCACTTCTTCCATATCTATCTCTTTTATTATTTCTGCTTCCATATCTGTCTCATTTGTTATTTCTTCTTCCGTATCGGTCTTATTTGTTGATTCTTCTTCCGTTTCATCTTCTGAACCGTTCTCATTCACTGTTTCTTCTTCTACCTCTTCTTCCATGTCTATTTCTTTCACTATTTCTTCTTCCAGTTCTGCTCGCATACTCGTTCCATCTTCCGTTTTACTGCCTGCGTTTTCTGATACTGTTGCATTAGTTTCAACTCTCTTGTCCTGTTTAACTTTTCCGGTTTGTTACTTGCTTGAGCGATTCCTCTTTGATGGTATTCGCAAGTTTTTAAAATTTTTCCTTTGCACAGCATTTCGTAAAACTAATTTTAAAAAAATTTCATTGTCTTCAAGGGTATAAGATTTGTCCCAGGAATATATCAATTTGAAACAGAAATTTAAGATATTTTTATATTTTTTCAAAGGTACTCGTAGTTTGATTGTGCTTCCCCTGCTGCTTTCCACTTTCGGTCGTTTGCACTATTTTAAAAGGCATCTGAAAAAAACAATTGAGCTTATTTAGGACTTAATAAAGAAGGTACTTTACCTGAAAACTAAATAAGTAGGTACCCGTATAACGCGTGCCCTTAAAACGTATTTACAAAAAGTTCCTTTAATTACAATGTGCGAAAAATAAGATTATATCGTGTTTCAATTCACTAGGTACTTTTTTGTAGTGGCACGCGTAGCGTAGGAGTATACTATATAATCTACCTTATACCTTTCCTATACACACTACAACTAAATTGGCACCTGTAAGGGATCGTGATCACGCCGGTGTTTAAATTAATTCAAAAATAAAATACACAATATTTAGCAAATGAGCGCGCGTCGTCACAGGGACAGTAATCAAGTACTACTAATGAATAGAGGTCGTTCTCTTAGTGCATGTGACGTCACGTTTTGTAGGGATTGTTGTGATAATGATTTCATACTTATACTTGGCAAATTACCTAACTGGAGACAGATAAAATATGAAAGACGTGGAGTAGGGTATCATGTAATTAAGGGATTCTAAATTATTATTTCGGTACCCTGATTAACACTATAGCAATCCATTTTTATGACGTTTAAGGGTAATGAACATTATAACATGCCTAAAAAGTGTTACAATAATGTTAAAGATATCACTTAGATATTTTATATGTAGGTTGAATGACTTAAGCTATTTTTTTATACTATAATAAGACTGACAACATTAAAAGACACTAGTTGAAAGTTTAAAACATTAATATTATATGACGCCATTTGCTTTCTGTTTTCTCGAACATAAAAAATAAAATTTTAACACACATATGAATGAAATACTACTTATTATGTTTTTCTTATAAGCGAAGTATCGATAGAAACCATTTTATAAGTTAAAATTAATGAAATCGTTAAAAAAATGACAAAAGGTCAGCTGATGTCGATTTTAAATTTGTCCCTATTTTTATTAAAAAGCATTTCTGTGAGGGCGCGTGAATTATAAGCCACAAACATATATATATTTTCACATAAGACTAATACCCCCAGCTCATTTGCATTCAAAACAAAATAAAATTGATGTTTGTCTTACCTTATGATAAATTATTTTCAATGAAGACACATTAAAACATCTCCGCACAACACCGATGCACTGCAATACACCGAAATAATCAAATCGGACATAAGTTTCGATAAGTTTTTTCAAATATTTTTATACAAAGAAAATAAAACGTTCAGCCTTAGAATAAAACGTAACTTTGGCATTGTAATTCAAAAAGTTGTTTAAAAGCTGTACTAACGTCTAAAAAAATGCTTTTTACATTAGAATATGCTGTCTCACAACTTTACTAATGTCTGTCTTCAATATCATTATAAGCGCTGGTTAGCAGCACTAATAATATTTAAAAATGCTCAAAGCCGTATTATTTGGGGCCCAAATTGAGCTTTTAAGACACTTATAAACTTTTATACGGCTGATATAGTGCTACATATGCTGCTCATATACTGCTTTGCACGTAAGTCCATGCTGTTGTACGCTTCTTATAATGTTGTTTTGTGTTACTTGGGAGAGAGCGTTACGGCAGGCAGCCCGCAGTCATAATTCAGCTGCCGCGTCGCGCGAATAGGTTAATGAATGAGGGCCCCGGACGGGTTCAAAACTAGTATGGACTATAGATTGTTTAAAGATGCGAGGGTAAAAAATCCTCTCTTTTGGACACATGATGAAGTTACAGCCCAAATAATCCGAGATAAATATAAGTATCTGGAGGATGTAAACGTTTGTTGTAAAGGTGCATGCTCACGGTTGGTGTCGAGCGCGCGCGGATGCCTGGGGTCGCGCAGCAGCGGCGGCACCACGGTCAGCGAGCGCATCTTCTTGTCCTCGTGCTCTTGCTCGTGGAGCCCGTCCGCGATCTCCTCCAGCTCCGCCTCAGACTTCACTCGAGCGCCCAGACGGTTGAACCGCTCCCGCTCTTCTCTCGCCTTGCGCAGCTCGGGGAACACCTGAGGACACGCAGTCTATCAGTTGCAGAAAACGTTCAGAAGGAGAACGTGTGAAGAGAAGTTTGCAAGAAAACTTTGGGCGTTATTTCGTAACAAGCTCATGCCCGTGACTTCGTCCAAGTAGATTGAGGTTTTTCGGTTCCCGCGGGAACTCTTTAATTTTCCGGAATAATAAATAGCCTATGTGTTATTCCAGACTATTATCTATCTCTGTGCCAAATTTCATCTTCAACGGATCCGTTCAGCCGTTCGGGCGTGATTGAGAAACAAACATCCATACATCCATCCAAACTTTCGCATTTATAATATTTATTTGATTGATAGTAATAATAGTAAATATAGACTTCACAGCAACCTGCTCCCCGATTGTGTAAGGGAATCGTAATACTATTCGTTTGTCAAACGTTTAAGTAGACCTGTTTAAGGAGTTCATAGATGGCTGCATGTCAAAAAGCATGTATGAATTCCTTTAACAGTTCGAAGCTATCAAATGATTACGATTTGCTTAGACAATTCCTCTGTGCCACGATTTGACTCGTGTCGTCTACATCATCTTAACTTTTTCATAACTATTTCCAATGACTAAGACCAACATTAATTACCATGGTAATGCAAGAAATGAGACAAAATATGTTGCTTTTGAAATGATAAAACTTTTCAAGAAGTCACAATCAGAAATGGCCCACATAACCAGTTACCAATTGAGATCGACATGAAGTATAAAAGAGCACTCACCTTCTCGAAGAACTCTCTATTTCTCGCGTCTTTCGTTTTCCTCTTCTGGCCTTGTTCTATCCTCTCCACCCGCCGCAGCCACTCTGACGCTCGCCTGCTGTATTCTTCTGTTAGGGCGTCTTCCCGCTGCGAAACAAAATATAGCCAATTTAAATACATTACAGAGAGAGAGGAGATGACATACTCCATAAATGGATACTAGCTTTTCCATAGTAACAGTCTAGGGAGATACGTTCTTTTCTAGCAGTGAAGACGTCTAGACAGAGGCACGCCGTGGGGGTGACAGGGGCAAGACAAAAGAGCCTTCCCTTTAATCCTTACACCAAAGGTTGTCGGTAAGAGATTGCTTTGGCAATAAGACCGTCATTGCACGTTTCTTTGTAGTTGTACTACTTCATTTTTAACCGACTTCCAAAAAAAACCGGCCAAGTGCGAGTCGGACTCGCGCACCGAGGGTTCCGTACAAACCTGTAGTAAGTTTTAAATTAAATGTTTTTTTTAAATATTTGAGTTGATTGAATGAAAGATAATTGCGGTTTACGATTTATGACGTATAAAAAAAAACTACTTACTTGATCTCGTTCAAACCAATTTTCGGTGGTAGTTTGCATGGTAATGTACAACATATATTTTTTTTAGTTTTATCATTCTCTTATTTTAGAAGTTACGGGGGGGGGGGGGGGGACACATTTTACCACTTTGGAAGTGTCTCTCGCGCAAACTATTCAGTTTAGAAAAAAATGATATTACAAACCTCAATATCATTTTTGAAGACCTATCCATAGATACCCCACACCTATGGGTTAGATGAAAAAAAAATTTTTGAGTTTCAGTTCTAAGTATGGGGAACCCCAAAATTTATTGTTTTTTTTTCTATTTTTGTAAGAAAATCTTAATGCGGTTTACAGAATACATCTACTTACCAAGTTTCAACAGTATAGCTCTTATAGTTTCGGAAAAAAGTGGCTGTGACATACAGACGGACAGACAGACAGACAGACAGACAGACAGACAGACAGACAGACAGACAGACAGACAGACAGACATGACGAATCTATAAGGGTTCCGTTTTTGCCAAATTTGGCTACGGAACCCTAAAAAAGGAGAAGGTTCTCAATTCGGTGCGTATTTTTTAAATTGTATACTGTATATTATGTATGTGCAATAAAGATATCTGAATAAAAAAATGAAAGAGCTTGCTTGTCTCCAAGCTAGCAGTATTTGCCACCTCCTCGTGGTACACCAGCGTGTCTTACAGCTTGTTGTATAGCAGCGGTGGACCCACGTGTGATAGATAGCATTGCGTGTGTCGCTGGCCGCTGCCGCCTAGTGTTTAGCTAATTGCTATGTACACACCTTCTCAGTCTCCTGGCGCACCCGCCTCAGATGCTCGGCGAGGCGTTTCCGGAAGGCGCGGTGTTTGCGGATGTTCTCGTGGTAGACCAGCGTGTCTTGCGGCTGGTTGTAAAGCGGGTACAGTACGGGCGGACCCAGATGCGATAACATTGCGTGCGCCGCCGCCGCCTGCAATATTATAAACGAAAACTTCACATTAAATTAGAGGACACATATATGAGGAACTAGCTGATATCCGCAACTTCAACCGCGTGGAAAAGTTTTTTTAAATTCCTTCGGGAACTCGTTAATTTTCCGGGATAAAAAGTAGCCTATGTCACTCTCCAAATCCTCAACTATACCCATGCCAAAATTTACGTCGATCCGCAGCTCAATTGCGGCATGATTGAAGGACAAACCAACAAACAAACACACTTTCACATTTATAATATTAAATATGATCAAGGAATAAAGGACACAATCGGCACTTTACAATCGTGCATAGTAGAGTCAACATCTCCTGAAGATGCTCCGGTGTCGGAGTGAAACGTACGTTGAGAATAATTTGGAAGGTTTGTGTGTTGTGCCTTGCGTATGATACCAATTTTGCAACGGCGTTCTATGAAGCCAAAATGGTCTTAAAAAGGTGTTCGAACTTCCAACAAATCCTTATTATTGTAGGTACTGTTTCTCAGTCAAAACTATTCTAATTTCTAGATGCGTCGTAGAGTTGTCTACAGAGAGACGTAAAGCAACCTACCCTCATCCTGCTGTCTTCCGGCTCCTCAGTCAACGCGGGCTTCGACGCAGACTTCTCTTACTCTCGCGTTTTAGAGTTGTCTACAGAGAGATGTAGAGTAACCTACCTTCTTCCTATTGTCCGCGTAGATGCACTGCGCCAGACTCCGATGCCGGGGCGGCGCCTCTTCGGGCTCCTCAGTCAACGCGGGCTTCGACGCAGTCTGTTCTAGCTCTTCCTGCTTCTTCTTTAGTTTCTGGAGCGTCGTTTCCGACAGCGCCATCTCTCGATCCACCTGCAAACAAAAGGAGAATGAATGCATGGTATCATCGTGGTATTGGTAAGTCAACGAATCTATACTATACTATCTCTCTCTCTCTGCGCGTCGTATTCCTCATTACTGAGGGTCGTGACCCCTGTCCATTAATCAAATAATGGTACCTAGGAGTTTTCTTGGGATAATAATGCGGTGGGTTCCCACATAAGAGTGTAAGAGTCTATCTATATTATTTTAAAAGTACTTATATTAATCTTGACTAATATTATAAATGCGAAAGTTTGGATGGATGGATGGACAGATGTTTGTTACTCGATCACGCCAGAACGGCTGAACGCATAGGCTACATTTTATCCCGGAAAGTTAAAGAGTTCCCGCGGGAACCAAAAACCTCAATCCACGCGGACGAGGTCGTGGTCATCAGCTAGTGGTATAATTACCAACAACGGATGCCCCCCCCCCCCCCCCCCCCCCCATTTAACTAACTATATAAAAAGAACAATTTCGAACATTAGAAAATACTAGGTGGGTTACGGAGGTACTATAAATGCTAATGTTAGCCCATTCTAATATTATTTACATAGCGGGTGTAGCCTCGGAGGGCAATAAATAACAAAAACAACTTTTAATAACTCCTCCCACAGAGATTGTTGAGCGAAAACTACGTGCGATAAAGTTGCAGGGAATTTATGGTCTCTAATATGCGTTTTAATGGCAAACTTTCCAAATATATTGTAGAACCTAGGTAAAGTAGAATGTTTTAATTTTATCCCAGGTTTAAAACTTTATTGTTCTAGTCAGTACCTACTCGTAGTACAAGATTTCACAGCTCGAAAACTTTAATCGCATTCGTAAGTTTCGATATTATATGTTGTACTATTCGACATCTACTTTACTGCTAATGATGATCTTTGGCATTCTCATCGGAAAGTACTGGGATTGGAATCTTGGGCCTCGGAAATGTCTTTGAAGTTATGGACGTTTTGAGCAATTTAATATCACCTGCTTTAATGGTGAAGGAAAACATCGCGAGGAATCGTGAGGAAACCTGCAATTTCCTCACGCCAAGTTCTCCATAATTTCCTCAAAGATGTGGCAATTTTGCCAATCTATACTTGGCCAGCGTGTTGGACTATAGACATTACAATTCTTATTCTGACAGGAGGTTCAGTGGCGTGCACAGCGTTCGAAGCAAGGGCTAGCATTCGTTAGGTTATAAGTAAGTACATAATAATGCCATGCCAATAATCAAACATGAGCATTGAGCTAATTTGACCAGAGTAAGCATTGCTTATTTGCCTCTGTGGGTAGCACGCCAGTAACTATATAATACGCACTAAATGCAAATATTTTATTCAAAGACTAAATGATGCCCGCGACTTTACCCGCGTGAATTTCGGTTGGTGGTCTTCGCACGTACGCTAATAGATGGCGCTGCCGGTAATATTCCTACGGGGGCTTTTGAATTTTCTGTGTGTTATAATTCAGGCTATAGGCTATCTGCATTCCAAATTTCAGTCTAATCAGTTGGTGGTTCAGTCGTTGTGGCGTGAAGGACTATCAAACAGCCAAACTTAAAAACATAAAAAACTGACAAACATCCAAAATGTCACATAATATTAAGTAGTAATAGTATGTTTTAATCAACATAAATTGGAATTGATAAAACGTAATGTACAACACGTTCTTCGCAATGAAACGGTGCATTCATAAAAATCACCCGATAAGCAATATCACGTGCATTACGAGTCGGGTGATGTCATCGCCAGTATATTTTGTAAACATCCGCTTAAACTCGGTGTCTTGCTTGCTCAGTATTTATTTTAATATCTAGTGATGATGTTTTACAATTTTACATGTTCCAACATGCATGATGCAACCCACTAATGATCAATGATGGGGCCATGTCGTGGCGACTTGTTCAGCCTTTACAACCGTACTTCTGTAGTAAACAAGTAAATTCCTCATAGTTTTGTCCAGTTCGGCTGTCTGTGTATCACAATGCACAAGTTACGAGTCACAGCAATTTTTTAATTAAACTTTACAGCTCATATATAAGGTGTAAGGTAATTAGCATAACATACCCGCGGCTACCCCATGTTAGAAGGTGTATAGATATATTGGAAAAATGTCATAAGACGTGTAGCTCATATCCTGGGGGAGTTATGTGGACTTCAAAATTTTAGCATAAATGTTGAGGTGGCATCCCTTAAAACAGCTGATTCAATATCAATGAACTGCGAACAATACGACGTATGTTAAGCCTCGTTGCCAGCGCGAGCGTTGCGATAAAATCCAGTCGCGATACTAAAGTAATCATTATTCGGCATGCAATTAAATTCTCAAAGCAAAAGCCCGGCTTGAACTTACGTATTGTTGTAAAAAAATGCCCGACTAGTATTGGACTTCGTAAGTCGAAGTCAGTCACTTATCCTTACTTTATGAGCCGCCTTTCCCTCTGATTAATTTCTCGACTTACTTCGTTTAAGTTTTGATCAATAATTAATTATTCTGTGTAGTTTGTTCTTTCAATGATTTGCAAATTGTAATGAATTGCCAAATTGCATAACGATACGATAATAATTATTATATTATCGCTTGTAGTACAGTTCTGACTTTAGGTGTAGAAGGAACACAGGACTCCATAGGGTTGCTAAAATTAATTTTCCATAATTAACTAATTAATTTTGTATGGAACTTTTTAATAATTAATTTTGACTTTTTAACTCTACCATAGTGTTTATAACGTCAAAATGGCATGGGTAGCCGCCGGTTTGTTATACCATTTACCTTACACCTTGTATATCTGCTAATTTAAAATTATGCAGCCTTTTGGAAAGCCTTTTGGAAAGTGATGGTTTTAAAAAAACCTACCTTTTGATCTACTCAACGAGGTATCGTTCAGGTGGCGTTATGAAAATAATGAGTGACGCCCGACCCAATTTTGTAAATTGCCCATTTTGCACTCTCAAGTATCATCGTACTGGCTTTTGACTGGCTTAACGGGTTGAGATGATTGTGACCAGTTACCACCTTGCTGGCAAAGACGTACTGCCAAGAAACCGATTAAGAGTATGGGTTTAGCATAACTGCCACACCCCTAATAGGTTTGCCCTGTGCCGGGAGACAGGGAGATAGAGGGTATGGCTAGATTCGCGGAAGCCCCTCACCCAGCAATGCAAATGCACCTGGAGTTCATGTGCCTAGCGGACCAGCAGCAGGTAGACACAAACAATGTGCAGACAGTGCGAATCTTCACTGACGGCAGCAAGATTGAGGGGAAGGTTGGAGCCGCATTATCCTTATGGGATAATGAAGGTGAAATCCAGAAACTCAAACTTAGCCTCGCCGCGTACTGCACAGTGTACCAAGCAGAACTCCTGGCCATTTGTAGAGCGACAGACGTAATCCTCAAACGCAGAGAGCGATGATTTGTACAGCGACTCAATGTCTGCATTGCAGACGCTGACAAATCATGGCTCGCTCCATCCCTTGGCGGTTCGCGCGCGAGCCAATCTGACTCAAGCTTTGAACCAGAATAAAGCTGTGTCTCTATTCTGGATCAAAGCCCACGCGGGCTTGCCGGGGAATGAGCGAGCGGACGAGTTGGCGAAGGAGGCAGCATTGTCGTTGCGGAGAAAGCCGGACTACGACCAGTGTCCGATTTCATTCATCAGGCGCCAGATCCGTAAGGGATCACTTGATGAATGGAATCGGAGATATGTGTCGGGCAAGGCGGCCTCGGTGACGAGGATGTTTTTTCCCAACGCCATAACCGCATTCCGTATTGTAAGACAGGTGCAGCCAACAGGCGTGCTTACGCAGATTATGACGGGGCACGGTGGGTTCTCCGAATACTTGAATCGCTTTAAGTGTAAGGAGAGCCCATCGTGCATCTGCGATCCTGATGCAGAGGAGTCTATCCCACATATCGTCCTTGACTGTCCGGTACACATCACTGAGAGGTTCAATGTAGAACAGAAATTGGATGTAAAGCTTACCAGGGAAAGTATAGGGGAAGTAATGAGCAGCAAAAATAGACAGAAGCTCCTTGATTTCTGTGAAACAGTAGCAAAGATAGTAATAGCACGAAACAAGACAGATTAATAAAGCTATGTTTCATAAAATATTGATTATATTTAGATGTAAACATAGAAAAAAGAATGTACAAATAGAAACAAAATAGTAGCTACCAACAGAGTAACAGAATATATAGTATAAGAAGTTGTATAAATAAACGTATAAGATGGTGTATAAATAAATGTAATACAGTAGAAATAAGATTTAGCAATTAATACATGTATTAGAATAAGAAGAAAGAGAAATAAGAATAAAAACAAGACCTGTAGTTATTTTCCCTAACATAAGAAGAAATAAATTAAAATAGATTAGAAGAATAGAGTAGTAAATGGGAATCCCACCCATAAAGACAGTAAGGAGACGAATGCAAGAAAGATAAAGTATGAGGAACGAAAGTGCGAGAGGAATATATGCGAGAACTGGTATGAATGAGAATCAGCTTACCATAGGCGCTAATTACGTTAGCGGAGCTAGTGCAAAAAAAAAAAAAAAAATAGGTTTGCCCGCTATCATCTCAGACTGCATCATCGCTTACCACCAGGTGAGGTCGCAGTCAAGGGCTAACTTGTAACTTGGCATGAGAAAAGATAAAGAAAATTGAAAGTTAATAGAGTCAACCGCGACCGATTTAAGAGAAAGTCGACCGCGGCCTAATTAAGTCCCGAGTTGAATTAGGAAATTGTGATGTAAGTTATTTGATTTGCAGGAAACTACAATCTCGTAAAAGCGTATTAAGACATTAACGATCAAGCATTAATATGTTGACACGTGTCGGTAACCCGACGCGTGACCTGATTCTATCAATTTTAGACTTGCCTTTTACACAAATTTATAAATTCTATTAAAAGTATGCTCTTTTACGAACGGGACCTTTTGCGAACGAGACGTTTTGCGAACGAGATCTTTTTGTAACGGTGGGACGTTATTGTATGGGACGTCCGACTATAATCTATCTCTGTGCCAAATTTCATCCAGATCCTTCAAGCCGTTCTGGCGTGATTAAGTTATTAGTAACAAACATCCACCCATCCAAACTTTCGCATTTCCAATATTAGTAAGACAGTTAATCCCTGGATTAAAACAATAGCGGAGGGAAGTATTGGAAGGTCTCACCTTAGATATTTGCTGAAGGAGATCATCTTTGGTGGTGCGAAAGCTCTGGTCCTCGATTGTGGGTTCGGAAGGCGGGTTGGGCGACAGGACCTCCACCGTGTTGTTATACGAGTTCATAACCGGCTCCTGGAAAATATACGAAGATAATATATTAGCTTCACACACTAGGTATAAGATGAATTTATGTAGGATAATTCATTTATAGCCATCATGTTTTACAAGTTATTGGACGTCAATAAGAGTACAGTGTACCTAATTTCAATAAATAAGTATTGAACATAAGTTTAAAGTAAAAACTAAAGTTTGTATTCTTATATATCCTTGAATTCAATTGTTTTTAGCTGTCTGCCACACCTTGCTGAATCCCATTTTAATTCGTTTTTTTTTTTGTATGTTTTCTTCCTTTATTTCGCATTTGTGATGCTGTTATAAATACCAAAGACTGGACGCGATAGAAGGTGGATGATGTAAGCACTTAAATTGCCGCAAGAAGATAAAGCGAATGATTGATGAAGCGAAAGAAATTATTTCAACTGGAGTTTAAAGACATTTGCTTCGTACAAACCTCATGAGAACTTACATCTTTGACATAACTTGCATGTAGTTGAACAATATGAGGTTTATAGCTACCCGAAATTGAAGTAGCGGCCAAACTCAGATGGCATAATAATGATGACGAATGATGATAATGTACCCACGAAACACGGATGTAGTCGAGAGACCACAAGCATCTTCTATTCGATGGTGAGAACAGTAAAGAAAACTGGTGCTCTGAACTATTACGCTGCTGTGATGATTTAACATAATGTGCTGAGAGTTGACTCGCCGAAAAGTCTGAATCTTCTCTCTCGGAAGACGACCGAAGACGATTGAAGTGTACTTGCACCATCCCAGCAGCCACGACCACTCAGATGTGCTTACATGATTCACAAGAAGTAAGAAAGAAAAGAAAAAAATCATTTATTCACATTGTGCCACAGAGTACAAGAACTTTAAGGCAAATGTTACCTCGGCGCCTCCAGTACTTAAGCATTAAACTAATGTTCAAGTCATAGAAGCACCGTGATAACGCTTGTCATAAATGTGGCACAAACTGAAAAAAGAAAGTAGAGTTGGCTCGCTAGGGACGGGGACTTCCCGTCGGCAACATTAACATGGAGCTCTTCACAAATACAAATATCTCAAAAGCCAGTAACGCATCGGCGGCTCCTCTGGTGCTGCCAATGTTCATGGGCGGCGGTTATCACTTACCATCAGGTGTGCCACCTGCTCGTTTGCTCGCTATATATATTTTTAAAAAAACCGACTGGAGAAGAGACTGACCCTGGTGTCGACGCGCAGCTGCTGGTGCGGCTTGGCGGCGGGGCGCTCGGCGGCGAGGCGGATCTTCTTGAAGGGCGGCGGGTCCGCGGGCGGCGGGTGGTGCGTGGGCGGCGCGGGCGGCGGCAGGTACGCGGAGCCCAGCAGCGACATGCGCGCGCCCGCGCGGTACTCGCCCACCGCGCCGCCGCCGCTGCCGCGCGCGTAGCTGTCCCTGCAGCGACAAGGAAAACGCACTGTTAATATTGATGATGACAACTTAGCAACTCTTTATCAAACTTAAAAACGCGCGGAGTATGGAAGTTCGTATGAAAGACTGTTCGTATTGTGAGGTCATCAAATTTCAACGCATTTCTATGTAGTTTAAAATGGTTATCAAACTTTTTTGGATGTGTATTTTGGGTTTTTTGGAAGACTAAGAAATAATTTATTTTTGACATGGGTCCGAATCCCAACTCCCTATTGTCCAACCGGCGCGCTCGATTTCTGGCCGAATCCGAAGTCTCCGCAAACCGGAACAACCTTCGCCCGAAGCCGAAGCCGAAAGTTGGGTAATCTAAGAAATTCAGTGTAAAAGTGTATAAAATATAATATGTTGACTGTTGGCTGATGCTTTGATTTACTAATGGCGATGTCGGACGGCCAGCGCTACGCTCCTCGCGCCTCGCATATCCCATTGTGCTTTTCAGAATTCGTATCAGTTCATTCAATTTAGTTGCTTGCTTCTCTTGATCTTCCACTTCGAAAACTTCGTAGCCGAAGGTGTTTTTTTGGCTTAAGGTGGCCGAAACCGAAGCTTCGGTCAGACATTAATCTCAAGTCTCAACATCTCTAAAGGCAATATACTACAAAACAGGGAATTCAAAGGGGTTTCTTACGTCAAAAATAATCGTAATAAGAAGGTTTTACAAACGAGTTGACTTTGTCTCATGTAAGCCCGTATTTGAGATTGTAACAATGATGGATGCATCTTTCTCGGAATAGGGCTATATTAAGACGCAATAATGACACCTAATCGCTATTAGACAGGTACGGTATCATTGCAACGACCCACATTGGCATCTTATCAGTTATCTCCGCGATAACCTTTCGATAACAATTTTGTTATTCACGGGAAGCAAATAAACATGCCTATTTTTTGAAAAATATAACATAAAAAACTGGTCTGGTTCGTAATTGTGAGTGGATTCGACCGTGGCTAGAATACCACCCCTAGTCACCCTAACAGTAAAGACGTGCCGCGTACAGGAACGGATTAGGGGTATGGGTTTATGGGTTGTAATATGTCTGCGTAGTAGTATGTTAAGTAAAATTAAGCCCGCTTGCAGAAACGCCGGGTTATCTTTTTAACCCCGAGTTAGCTGCTACTTTGACAGAATTCGTATAAAAATTCTGTCAAAATTACAATTATTTTCCTGACTTAACTCACTCAAAGTGTTAATGCTATCTTTTTAGTTTAGTTTAGAGATTGTGCCTCAGTCAGCTATCTGTCATTTACAATCAGACTATTTGTCTCGGAATATCATAGCATTCCCATGCGATTTTTAATACACCTAAATCCACACGGACGTCATCTAGTATAGAAATAATTGTTGTCTTGTGAAACATTACGCAATCCTACAAATCAAAGTCAAAAACAACATTATTAATGAGTTAACGGCGAACTACGATACAGTTATTCGCCATTTCTGACCGCGGCCATAGTTATTATTCTGTGCCGCGGCTATGATATGATTCAACAGTAATTTTCCATTTAGCCTCTGCTCTACCGCTACTTTCACTAAGGTGATTCTAATTATGCAAGAGTTTGTTTTTAAAAATCTATCTGCAATCCATACTATACTCGCACTTCTCTATACAAACGTAATAAGCTGATTTTTTAATTAGGATGGCCGGGAGTTCATCTGTTTGAATTAAGGTTTAGAAAAATTCCGTACTGACCCTTTGATTTTCCGGGATAATCCCTTGCTCCCTAGTCCCTATGTACTTCCCCGAGAAGCAACCTACATATTATATCCGTACCGAATTTCGTAAAAATCGGTTCATCAGCTAGTGCTAGACCATGAAAGCCTAGCAGACAGACAGATACTGGCGAAGCAACTGCAAGGGCAAAAGACTCTCGGCCGGTTTCTGAATTGAGAATTTCATGTTGAGTCTGTCTCAAAGACTACTTAAGGACTAATTAAGCAAATTTTTGTTTCTGAATTGATAATGTGTAAGGTTTGAGAGTTGGAGCTTGCTGTTTTTGCATGAATGCTAATTCAGAAACCGGCCCAATATCAATTCAGAAACAAAAATGTAGTCTTTGAAACTGACTCAATATGAAATTCTCAATTCAAAAACCGGCCGTCTACCTCTAGCTAAAAACCTGGACTTTATTCCGCGACTTCGTCCGCGTGGATCTCTACACACCTTTCATTAGCTTCACCTGTATATCATGAATTCCAAATCTTGGAAGTCGAATTTAACCAACTTTTTATTGACGTATCGATTTGAAACCATTTTAAAGTATCCATTAAAGTAAATAAGATTTTGATGACGTCACAATTCAGTATTTCATGTAAAATTCTATACTTACTAAGCGCTGGTTTTGAAGTTTGAAAAAAATTACCTTATTTGATTAGTTGTCGAACTTGTCGAATATCCAATTATTGGTGAAGCGTGTTTTTATTTATTCTAAACTACATATTAATTAACTAAGCTTCATTTGTAGTGGAAAACTTGCCGGAATACGTAATATTGCCGCTAACGTTGCTAAGTAAACAAAAGCATGCCTGCTGCGCTACTAAAACAAGTTAAGTGCGTTCTTAACCTCGTTTGACTGTTTTAGATTATTATCTGAGCCCGACCAGGCTTAGCATGCGCACAACGAGATATCTCGACCCTCTGGTCGAGATATAAAATCTCTCTAGATATGTTGTCGTTGACGGCTAATATCTCCTTTACCCTAACATGCACAAAATCTGGTATATTACGAAAAAAAAATAGTCGGCATATGTAGAGAAGAATACCACAGATAAGAAATATTACTTTTATCTCTACTTTCGACGTAACGAGACAAGTCATATTATGTGTAACCCTGTTAGCCTCTATAGACAAATATAGAGCGAAAATGGATAAAAATGGATGGAGAAAATGGGTAGACATAATTTAACTCGTTGTGTGCATGCTAGTGATGCTAGGCCCTGCTGCAAACAGCAATCTCTAGAACATCCCACATCTACACATATTCAACATTTTCTAAGTATTTCCCGTTCCATTATACGTACAGTAGAATACTGGATGGACGACTTTCACTATAAAATGTTAAATAGATCTTTTATGTAGATTATTATGTATTAAATTAAGTGGTTCTGGGCCTAAAAGTTCTCATATTATTATAATACTAGCCGATGCTCACGACTACGTCGGCGTGGAATAAGTTTATTAATTCTCATGGGTCCTTCAATCACGCCGCAACAGAGCCACGTATCGACGTGATTTCTTCATTGGTATAGTTGAGTACCCGGAGAATGGCATAGGCTACTTTTTATCCCGGCAAATTGAGGAGTTTCCATGGGACATAAAAACTTATTCTACGCGGACGAAGTCGCGGGCATCAGCTGGTTCCTCATAATACAAAACCTTTAAGAAGGATCGCTTTACAGAAACTGCCAGCACTTTAAGTGTGACCATGGCCTAAGCTTATCTACTACTCGTATAGTACAAGCACCGCGAGGTCAACAAAAAAAAAAAGACCGCAGTGTCGCAACTCCCTTGACTTTGCCAAAACATAAATAGACGGACAGACGAATCGGACGATCGGGTGAAAGAGTGGAAATAAAACATAAAAACAATAAAAACAACTGTTTGGCTCGCAGCCAAACGGAGCGGTTATGAAAGGCGACCGAAATAAGCCGGCCGAAACGAACGCGCTCGCAAAGGATTTCAGAAAACTTGGCTTCGCGCTGCCAGAACTGTTTATGCAACGAGAAGCTTTGTTATGAGCTCAGAGTTCAAACGCAAAATCCATTAAAATCAAAATTAAGAACGTATTTTTTGCTTCCTTCTGAGAAATATAGTTCTATGTTATATTTAAAGTGTTATTAACTAGTGCTTTAACAGCTGAAAAAAATAACTAGGCATACTTTGTTGTCAAAAAGCAATAAGTAACATATGAGGTAAAAATATGCAATCCTTTGCAACTTCTATTTTTTTTTAATATACAGGCTAGCGCTTGGCTGCAATCGGACCTGCTTGCAAGTGGTGATGCAGCCTCAGGTGGAGCTTGCCTAGAAGATGCCTATTCACTCTTGATTTGAAGGTACCTAAATTAAAACAGGAGGTGAAAACGGTAGCCGGAAGGGCTTTTATATCTGGTACATAATCATTGACGTAATATAATACATGGACTTCGGGTGTAATGCAAAATTCACGAAAAAAGTGTCCCGATAAAACCTATATGTACGAGTATACATGTATATTTTTATAAACAAACTAAAACATTGTAATTTGTTTCTTAGATCATTATGATACAGCCTAATTTTGCTTGCAATAAGCTATCCGCCTATGTAGCTTCGACTGACGGTCGCCCATTTTTTTATCATATGCAGCTTCTAGCGATAAAATTGATAAAAATATTGCACTCCCTCTGTCTTATACGCGCGTAGTGTATTAGAAAAGGACAGATAGTTACTTTTTGTTCATTTTGGTTGGTTATGCCATTTGTTTTTACAATTAATTGAAATTTGGATGGAATATTATGTTTCTAAGCGAAATAATACCTTTATATCGTTAATAAATGTTTAATTACTGTAAATATGATACACCATCTTCTTTTCTCACCTTACTCGGGTAGTTTTTGCAAGATTTCTTATCTCAGTGCGGCATTATTGACGAGTGTTCTTTCTGATGACAAACACGAGACTGAAGTGCGATTGGAAACCTTTTCGCGTTTTGGATCTCTTTCGGTTCGGACACTTTTTAGCGCTGACCCGAAGTCCATGTATTATTAAGATCAATGAATTAATTACGTAATACTAGGTGATGCCCACGACTTCGTCCGCGTGGATTGAGTTTTTTGATTCCCGCGAGAACTCCTTAAATTTTCCGGGATAAAAAGTAGCCTATGTGTTATTTCAGACTATAATATTATATCCCTGTGCAATTTCATCCAGATCCGTTCAGCCGTTCTGGCGTGAATGTGTAACAAACATCCATACATCCATACTTACAAACTTTCGCGTTTATAATATTTGTAGGATTACGTAATCAACTCATAACGACGAGTTACTGAGAAGGAAATGAAGTAGAGTTCTAACGGCCCTTTGTTAAATGTCATCTCATACAAAAACAGAAAAAAAACCCGCAAAGAATTGCACGTCGCTGGCTTCAATTCAACGCAAAAGAGAAAAGCTCTCCGAAGTCCGGACGTCTCATGTCTCGTATCGCACACAGGTGGCAGCTGATACGATGTTTTTTAAAAACAACGTGTCGAGTTTCTCGGATGATGTGCAGTTTCGTTTTACGATCGAGAACAACGGTACTATTACGACAAGAAAAACAAGATAACATTGAAAAAGCGACTCTATAAGTATACTTTATGACCTCACAACGGAGAGTGCAGCGTTGGCAGACCATGAGACCACCCACTGGGTAGTCAGACCATGAAATTAAATAATCGGTTGTCATTTCTCAGGGTCGCACGATATAAGCGAATCACAGGTGCCACTAGTTTCAGGTTGCGCAAGACCACGGCATATGAAGATGAACGTCCATACCTACATGAGATCTACAGACCCACAAAATTAACTGACCCGTCATTATTAGCAACTAATATGTATCTATAATTCTATACTAATTACTAATATTATGAAAGCGAAAGTTTGAATGGATGGATGTTTGTTAATTACTACTCAATCACGTCAGAACGGCTGAACGGATCTGGATGAAATTTGGCACAGAGATAGATTATAGTCTGGAATAACTCATAGGCTACTTTTTATTCCGGAAAAACCCTAAATCTACGCGGATAAAGTCGCTTGATTATTATATTTACCACCAAACCAAACACCTTTCGTTATATCGCAGTCTTCATCTGTACAGCTACTATAGACCCTGCGGCCACGGTGTTCTGATCCCGAGACAATAGCGGCCCGTATGTAGGCATTAGCGTGGAAACATCTGAATATCGCAACACGAACACAATGGAACTCCACATAATTAACGCGTCTCAGCCTCCCACGTACCCGACATTAAATGAAACCTCTACCCGAGTTAGTATGTAGGTCTCTGGTCAGGCATTAAATAAGTACATGAAATATTAAATAAGTTCAGCTACACTATTTTTAGTCATCCTAGTCTAGGAATCATAGAAGTCATCTAGGAATTGCAAACTTTTGTGCTTGCCTGGCGTACTCCACAGTCTAGTTCTATTTATCACGGTCTACCTTCTCGACTTTCGAGTACTGGGGATACAAGAAATCTTGGAAGGGAGGATATTTTAGTCCATGCAAGTGGCACACACTGCCAGCATGCAGGAGTCCGTGGAGATGTTTAAATTCTAAACGATTAGAGGAAGTCATCTTAGCGTGCGTTTCCAACTTAGACGTGACGCTGAGCGGTGCGAGGATGATTGGCGGAGTCTTTGCAGCCAGTTTTACGATGAAACGCTGCTAGTTTGGGGGAGGCAAGCAGGGTGAGGGTCCAATGAGCCATGTCTATTTGCCGTATATACACGTCTATCTGTATCGAATATCGTTAACTATCTAGTAGGTAGCTTGCACTATCTTTCGCTCTTTCCCGTTCGGTTTTGTATAAAACCACGCATCGTCAAGCCCTTTTCCACCAGAGCCTCAGGCTAGCAAAATGAAAGAATCCTATGTTATTTGTTCTTCGCGCAGCCCACAGCTACCTCGCACAGCTCTGTGGAACCCGTTAATTTAGAAGTTGTCTCAGTTCTCACCTGTATGAGAGCGCGGCGGATCCATAGGGCTGGTGCAGGCGCAGCGCGGAGGGGTAGCTGGGCGCGTAGGGCGCCGTGGGCCGCGCGGGCGCCACGCCCGCCTGCTTGCCGCCGTACGCCAGCGCCCCGTGCCCGTGCTCCGTCTGCCCGGGCCTGGGGACAAACAGGGGGACACCGTCAGCACCAATCATTACGAGACATCCACAAATATATGTATGTACATCTAATATGGTAGAACACGTTAAGTATAGTACACAAGAATACCCTTATTTTTTTGATTGTGAGATAGGCTTGCACTTGACGACAATCATGCTTAGTGCAGAGCAATGATGAGGTCTAGGTTCAAGCGTGCTTGCCTGGAAGATGCCTATTCACTCTTGCCTTGAAGGTACTTAAGTTAGACGTGGCAGGAAACACGTGCACTGGGAGCATTTTTACAAATCAACAAATACATCTAATCCGGCAGAAAGCATTGGAGACAAACCAGAATACACCTTTAGCACAAATCCACATCAGCAAAGACAACCAATCTTGCAGAACACCTTGAGGAAAAACCAGAACACTCCTTAGAATTACTCTCTCCCATGGAACGTCCGCAAATACATCCAATAAGATAGAACAAGTTGAGGGTAATCCAGAATAATCCTTTAGCAATAATCCACATCAGTAAAGGCATCTAATCTGGCAAAATCTGAATAAACTAGAATACATAGGTACACCTTTACCACCCAATCCCATCCACAAAAAACATTCACATCGATATCCAATCCAATGCTGATTTCACACGAGAGAAGCAGCGAGGCAAGTAAACAGCACTCAGCAGAACATCTCACTACTTGCCTATATCTGCTACTATGTGGACGCGCCATCAGCACGGCGACCGCGTATCTTTTGCATCAATCATTGATACATCGCAATCAACTCCGATTGGCTGAATTTATGGTATTCTTGCTGCGTCAATGGATTTCGTCCAATAGTGGAAGAGTGTTAACCAATCAGAGGTGATTACAATGTATCAATGATTGATGCAAAAGTTACGCGGTCGCCCTGCTGGAACGCAAGTATTTCATCCAAAATACCATAGTAGGCATGCGTTTTGACGTTTAAAAATAGCTGCTAATTTGACTAGATGTCAAAAAGAAACTATTAAAAATACACATATTTTCACATTAAAAACACTTTGCCATTCAAAATCATGATACAACAAACAATATCGTCAGTAGGTATCCTAGCAGTGCCTTGACGACTGAGAGCTAATGGAAGAAGATATGTTGCCGTCGACGCGACCGACCCCACGTAGCGTGGATTAAGAGCAAGAAGCAGATATTATTAGAATATTGATATAAATACTGCCCTAGACTATAGACGCTCCAGGAATAGAAGTATAAGGAATAAAAGTAAATTAAGCGATAACTATGTGCCTTTGTGAAATCGTGACAAAGAAAAAGAATTTATAATACATAATCTGTATAGTAACGGATATTTGCGAAAGCCATAACAATAACAAAGCACTTTCATTACAACAATCGGTGTATGAACTATGAATAAATCGCACAAACAAAAACATAATTAGGCTCGCAATAGCACCGGCTTCATTAACGATTCGAGGTCAAGCTCATAAACCAATCATAGTCGAAGAGATTACCGTTATATGTAATAGGTTCCAAAGACAACAACTTTTTTTGTAGTAGGTGCATTTGGCATGAAGAAATCATTGTTATGTATGTTTATGTTAAGCTAGGTTTAGACAACGTACTAAATCAACCATGGAAATGTAAGTTGAGTGCTAATAAAAGCACCAAATCATTGATCGTCATCGTCGACATAACAAGATAGCGTCTGGCTGAATAGGACATTTATAGTGTTATTAATATTATAGGCCAGCTGCCAGATAAGGCATACATGCAATCGATATGCTATAAACCGCCATAGGCTAGTAACTGAACACGTCATCATCATGCGCAAGGTTCAGAAATCCTGCGCAAAAATTAAAAAGAATTGTCGAAATAGTGAAAAGATATACCATTGCATAATTTAAAGACTGTAAAACAGGTTATTATATCTACCATTGATGAATTTCTTAGCGACAAAGTTGCACGGAAGCAATCGGTTTCGCATTCAGCAGTCAGTGTAGTTAATAACTTGTTACATTATAATTATGTATCGTATATCCACACAATAAGTAATTATTGTTAGTTGTTACATTATATTTCCTTTTTTAATCAGTTCTGTCGAGTTTCTTGCTGGCTCTTCCGATCCGGTGGGATAGTAAGTGACACAAGTTGTCCTTCACGAAATAAAACATTTCAACATTATTAAATTTAATTATATCCATTAAACTATTGAATCGATAAAAACATAACTTTTTGATTATAATAAAAAAAGTTATAACAGGCATATTATGAAATACAATGGTATCTTGTTGGTTATTATAATGGCAAACAAAATAATAGGTTATTTTTGTCATATATTAATGTATAAACACAAAGGTGCAAATCACGGTGGTCTCCTTGCCCGCCATTACCATTATTACGGAGCTAATGGGCCTAATAATTTAGCGGCTAAAAATACCTCCCGATAACAATCCGTAGGTATTAGGTATGTATGTGCAATACCTACCGGTTGGCGAGCTTATCGCTAATCAGGGGCCATACTACCAACCCTTAAAGCAATATTATTTTAATATTGTTGACGCTTTTGTTTAAGGAATACAATAATCCTTATTTAAGGGGCTTCAAGGTACTTCATATAAATCTGTCCCCCGATTGTGTAAGGAAATCGTAATCATCATCAAATCAAATCAAATCAAATGTTTTTTTATTCAAATAAACTTTTACAAGTACTTTTGAATCGTCAAGTGAATCTACCACTGGTTCGGAATGCCATTCCTACCGAGAAGAACCAGCAAGACACTCGGTGATTGCTCTTTTTAAATAATTCATTTACAATAATTATTATATCAATGAGTACATAATATGTAACCGCTGTCCTTAGCGTTGCTGGAGCGATCAAATCCATGCTCCTTTGTCATTTACGTAATCTTCAACAGTATAATAAGCTTTTTTTAGGAGCATACTTTTAATGGATTGCTTATTTGAATTTTTTTGAATATCTGCCGCTTTACCCCACAGTAAGATGCCGTAAGACATAATGCTATGAAAATAAGCAAAATATACAATCCTGGCAGTTTCGATGTCAGTTAACTGTCGAATCTTTCTGACAGCGTAAGCAGCAGAACTAAGCTTGCCAGCAAGTGTTGATATATGGGTGCCCCATTGAAGCTTTGCATCTAAGGTCACCCCCAGGAACACAGTAGTATCCTCTATTTTCAACATATCATTATTTACCATTAGTTTTATATCACTTGTGGATCTGGCATTCGGCAATGCGAACTCAACACATTTAGTTTTTTTTGTATTTAAAAGTAGATTGTTTACCGTAAACCAGTTAGTGACTTGAGAAATTGCAGTATTTACGTCGTCAAAGTTGTCCTTATGTCTATCGACTTTAAAAATCAAGGACGTATCATCTGCAAATAGTACAATATCGCAAGTATTACGGACAAAATATGGCAAATCATTGATGTACACCAGGAACATGAAGTGACCCAAAATGGAGCCTTGAGGAACACCCATTAGTGAGGCTGATCCGGATGACTTCACGTCGTTGATACATACTGTTTGAAGCGATTACTGAGGTAGGATGCAATGAGGCCAAGCGCAGTGTCTTTTACTCCATAGTAGCTCAACTTAACTAAAAGCGTCTCGTGCTCAACGCAATCGAATGCCTTGGACAAATCACAGAAAATACCAATAGCATTCTGTGATTTCTCCCACGCGTCGAATATATGTTTTAACAGCATTGCGCCCGCATCAATTGTTGATCGACCTTAAGTAAAACCATACTGCTCAGAGTGAAGAAGTTTATTAGAATTAAAGTGCTGGAGCAGTTGGTTGAGCATAATTTTTTCAAATATCTTGCTGAGTGTGGGCAAAATTGAAATTGGTCTGTAATTATTTGGATCGCTTTTGCTACCCGATTTAAAAAGTGGAATCAGTTTACTACATTTCATAAGGTCTGGAAAGGATCCTGAATCTACAGACTCATTAAAAACTAGAGCAAGATAAGGTGCAATAACATCAATAACATTGCCGATTATTTTTACGGATATTCCCCATAAGTCTCCGGTTTTTTTAAGTTGCAAAGATTTAAATACTTTAATAATATCATATGGGGTCACATGTCTAAACTTAAACAGCACACTGCACTCGGTGACATTATCCTTGAGAAGTTTATGGGCTTCTGTTAGCAAGGAGTTAAGGGAACTAGTAGTGGTGACTGGAATATTTCGGAAAAAGTTCTCAAATGTGTTCGCGATTTCCGTTTTGCAGTCAATGATACGGTCGTTAATTTTTAGCTCCAGTTTATTGTCGTCCACTTTATGTTTCCCAATTTCATCCGTGATTATTTCCGAAACTGCTTTAATTTTGTTATCTGAATTAATAATTTTTTGTTTTATATGAAGTGACTTTGCTTGTATGCAGACATTTCTAAATAATTTTGAATAATTTCTGACGTATTTAACCAAAGTCCTTTCCCAGTTCATCTGAAACTATGAGTGTTTTCCCAACACAAACAATGAAATGTTTGTGTTGGGAATGTAATATGTCATTATGTTCACATCCTTTTCTTTGTTCCATGTTCCATGTATCAATGTTTGATGCAAAAGATACGCGTTCGCCCTGCTGTTTAAGGAGTTCACAGATGCCTGCACCTCAAAAAGCATGGATGAACTCCTTAAACAGTTCGAGTAATACGTTTTAAACCGTCAAATGATTACGTTTTGCTTAGACAATTGGGCCTCTGACTCTGACATTTCAAAATAATACTGCATATAGCGATGGTAGTACGCCACCAGCGCCGTGTCGCCTTATCAGCGACGCGATAGGTATGCGACTCGGTGATTTGCAGGAAATACTTATCGAATGTGACAGATCGTTAATTGTATTCTTTTGTTGAAAAATCACTCAAGGTGGATGATAAAATCCATACTAAGTAATATTAAAGATATGTCATATAAATTGGATGATGCCCGCGATTTTGTCCAAATGGATTATATAGTATACCTAGTTTGGAAAATAATATTATGAAGGGCAAAGAAACTAACCAGCACTTTTTTAGTATTTCGGGTCCCAACTCCCATCCGTCCTGTTTTCCCCGGATTTGTCCTAGTGTAAAGGGTGTCCGGGGAGCGTCCGGGTAGGGTTTCATTAGTAGAACGGGTTTAAAAGTTCACCGGTCGCTGCCGGGCGGCCCGTGTGAAAAAATACTTATATTATCAAAAAGTATTTTTTAAAACTATAACTTAACGCACTGTTGACTTGAGATGCCCGGGTTCTAAGCTCCAAAATCTGGGGTTGTCCTGGTTGCCAGATTTAAGAGATGGCAACACTAAGTATTAGTATTAGTAACTACGGAAGTGCGGATAGCGAAACTAAACGAGAACAACAACGAAACAAGAGCGTTGAGCCATATCAACAGGCAAGCAGTGCTTATATGCCTTAATGACCTGCACGCCACTGACTTGGAGGCAGATGATAGTGGAAACCACGTGTCAACTAACTCCGAGACAAACATGTACGTGTGTCCATTATGAGTAAATTAGTCAGTTGGTCTAATTACGTGCCACCTGAGTCACGCGATGACTCACCGCTTTAAACTCTATCGTCTATACGGTAGTGATCGGTTTTCCTCATTACGACGCGACGGTAGTTATGGTGGGGTTAGACGCCTACTATCACGTTCTCAATATTGTTTATTGTGAAAATAAGAGCGTATTCATATGGTTCTTAGAAGTCTGTTCAATAATATGGGTAAATTACAAGGTACTTGTAAAATAGTAATAAAGCAACAGTGAAAGAATCGTCGATGAATCAAACTAATGGAAGAAACTGTCCAACTCTTCAAAACTAAATACTTGACAACAATTATTGGAGTCGTCAGAATGCGATTTTAATTTTTTCTAAAACTTAGATAATAGTACATAATAGACTTTTCTAAAATTTCTATGTAAACTGACTTATTTAAGTGACACCCGTTGTCATAGGTGAGCGAAAGCAGCGAAAGAAGCGACGCGATACGACACCATATAAAATGACAAACTTGAACTGATCAAAAACCAAAATCAATATTCTAATTAAAATAACTGCCATATCAAGTTAGCCCGCTACCACCTTAGGCCGCATCATCACTTACCATCAGGTGAGATCACTGTCAACGGCTAACTCTAACTTGTAGTGGATAAAAAAACCATTGACAGCCCTGCCCCCCTATTCTCTAACTCAGTGGTTATCAAAAAATTAAAGCCACTAACATATATTTTTTATCCACTGAAGGTTTTCTATGAATCAAGGTTCTCTTTCGATCTATATTTCATAGTTAATCTTCAATGGATAAAAAATATATGTCAGTGGTTTTATTTTTTGATAGTCACTATTTAGATTAGAGAACAGGGATGCAGATGACGGTACTTCACAGGTCAACAGCCGATGATTCAGTGTACCTACAGAGACTACAGAACAACGAAGTCAGAAACAACGAATATTGTTTTGCTAATTAGCAACTTAACCAACATTGAGACGTCAATGTATTTGAGTTCGGAGCTCCGAAGCTGTTCAGACTTCGATGAAAAAGTAAAAAACTTACAGTTCGAGTGGAACTCGTTTCATAATCATTCGTTACCCCTGTATCAAGTACATTGCATTGCATGTAGTTCTGCTGTAGAAGTTAGTACGTTGGTATACAGGTGACGTATTTTAAAAGCTCACAAGTTTCCGACTTCGGTGAGATATTTACTGCAAACTTCATTGTAACATTTTTCTGCTTAAGAATAGAGCAACTGCTGAGTTTCTTGCCGGATCTTCTCCGTAGAACAGCTTTCCGAATCGGTGATAGATTCCTAGGACTTATCGTTAGTGGCACAAGTGAAATAAATCATATCATTTTCATTTTCAATGTTTTTTAATTCAAATAAACTTTTACAAGTGCTTTTGAATCGTTGAGTGAATCTACCGCTGGTTCCAAATGCCATTCCTACCGAGAAGAGCCAGCAAGAAACTCAGTAAAAAGGTCCTTGGCCCCGACCTTGATTTTTTAAATGTAAACACTTGAATGCTCGTAATTTCATCATTTAAGGATCTAGGTGGCCACTTCCACATTGCTGAGGACTATTCTGTGACCGTTTAACAAATTGTTCAAAAAAAAAGGTTACCAACATGTGCATTTGAAATAGACTAAGTAATAATAAAGGGATCTCAGTTCTCGGGTCGCATCTTTGTTGTTTTGTGCACTGCTCCACTTTGAGCTCACAATAATAACATCTCTCATCTCTGTGCGAATCTCGGTGCGTGTAAAACCGTTCCGACACAATACATTTGAGAATTACGATTTATGTTATACCTGCTCAACTTCTCAGGCATTGTTGTACGTCGAACAAAATGGCGGATGTGAAATGTGTCGATATACCTACCTGCATAATGTGTACGTATAGCTGAAGATTTGTACTGTAATCTATGCTTACAATAGGTAATTAATATTTATTATAAATGCTAAAGTTTGGATGTTTGTTACTCAATCACGCCAGAACGGCTGAACGGATCTGGATGAAAGAAGGATGGCCAAATATGACCTGACCAAAAATGAAAGCGACCATTGATAAATACAATGGCAAAATATAGGTGATTAAAGGGGCATTTAAGTACAACTATTATATTTTTTTATTAAAGCCGGAATAAATAATAAAATAAATGCAAAATACCATATCGGATCGTATTAATGTTTCTGAACACACCTTTAGATATATTCTTTAATCTGTGCACCATAATTCATCACTACGTTTCGTTTCATCACGTAATCTAATGCAGTTATCTACAGTTTTTATCTTGTTTAATGTGTTTCATGTGTGAATAATTTTGTGTAACAGCAAAAATTATATGAAACGGATCGCAGACGTCAACGTCAAGTGACAGCTGTCATCAGTCAAAGAGTATCGTCAAAACTCAAATCAAATTCAAAATCTGAAATCACGAGGGTTGCCAGTCCTATAAACATCCTTTTCTATGGATGCACCATTGTTCTTAAAAACATCGATGCTTCTACGGCAAACATCGAAAATGAACTAACTAAAAACCAACATCGAAAAAGCAAAAATGGCTTATACTCCAAAATAAATGAAAGACATAATATACTGGAGTACCTACCTATTATGGTTGTTTTTGAATAATGGCGCCGGTGTCGTATTCAATCCTAACCTCAAAAATAAAAATATATTTACCAGCAAATTCCGGCTTTAAAAAAAAAAGAATCATTAGATTTAATACCCTGCTATATTATCAATCGATCCCACCTTAGGTCATTTATGGTCGCGACACTTTACAATCAGGTCACAGTTTGTATGAAGCTGACCGACCTTCTTTGGCACATACATAGATTATAGTCTGGAATAACACTAGGCTACTTTTATCCCGGAAAATTAGAGATCCCGCGGGAACCAAAAAACCTCAATCCACGCGTACGAAGTCGCGGGCAACAGCTAGTATGATAATAATTATTGTGGACCACCTAGGATTTTGAAAAGCTGTGCATAGAGGTACCCTCTATAATGTAGAGTGTAGACAAGAAAATAAGACAGGATTTTTCGAAATCCATAAAGTAGCCTATCCATCCGTCCACGGAATGCAGCACATCCCTGTACAAAGTTTCGTCCGAATCGGGTGAACAGTTGACATTAACGGACGTACAGACAGACAGGTAGACGTCGGTCTACAGACAGCCTAGAGACAGTCAAGACACTTTTATAATATTAGTATGAATTACGTTCGCAAATGAAACTGCCACTACATATTAAGCTGGTGGCATTAGCGAGCGGAGACAGGCAAGTGAGATCAGCAGGGCGACCGCGTATCTATTGCATCAATCATTGATACATCGCAATCACCTCTGATTGGTTGAATTTATGGTATTCTTGCCGCGTCAATGGATTTCGTCCAATAGTGGAAGAGTGTTAACCAATCAGAGGTGATTGCGATGTATCAATGATTGATGCAAAAGATACGCGGTCGCCCTGCCGAGATGTGTGCAGCGCATCCTGGTGAGATTAGCTGTAAACACGGAGTCATTAAGGTATAATGTACTAACGCACGGAGTTAACAACCGGACGGGACGGCCCGATTGTAGCTATATACATATAGCGAGCGTTTCACGGTCAAGCCGACTACACCGACGGCTTTAAATACATATAACGACTAATATAATAAATAATATATTATGTGTACCCAATACATACAAGGTCGCGGTCGGAAAATATTTACCAGACGCTCAAGCAAGATATTTATTACGTTTCAAAGTTATCAAAAGTTTTCAAATATCGAATTCAACTAATTTCAAGTTTGACACATTAGCATCATCGCATTTGTTAAATATGTACTAAAATAATGAAAGAGGTTTTCTACAGCTATCCTATCTAGTACCACCAACTTACTGAAAAGGTTAAAAAATATATTGAACCTTAGTATAAAAAGTGGTAAACATTTAAGGTGGTAAACATTTTCTGACCGCGACTGTACATGTATGGTGAGCGATAGCACTAATAGCCCAGTGGTTAACTTCGGCCTAATATTTCAGGGTCCCGGGGTTTGAATCTCAGGCATGCTCTAGCTGCCTAGAGAGCTAGAGCATGGATCATGGAGTCTAGGCTCTAATTACACGTACTCTTTCCGGAGTTATAATATTAAGAATTTTAAGCAAATACAGGAAAACATCGAAGGATATTATGAATATAATGCTCCATTTTATAGTGTTCTCGAAGCCGTACGAACTTGGGACATCTGCCATCCGCACTGCTAGCGTGGTGGACTATGGCATTGTAAGATATTGCTCGTATACATGTTCTCTCCACTGAATAGGTAAATCTAAACCTCGCGTATACCTCCGTTATGAAGCGCATCCATACTTCCATACTAATGTTATAAATGCGAAAGTGTGTCAGTCTGTCTGCTACGCTTTCACGGCCCAAGATTTTGATGAAATTTGGTACAGGGATAGTTTACATCCCGGGGAAGGACATAGGCTACTTTTTATCCCGAAAATGAAGAGTTCCGGCGGGAATAAAAAAAATCATCAATCCACGCGGACGAAGTCGCGGGCATCAACTATTATTTCAATAAAGTCTATGAAGTTTTGTTTGTGTTGTAATTTAAGATTCTACTCCAATGCACTATGCAGGTGTGCGTTGCCACTAAAGTCAAACCGAGCCCAATAATAGCAGCGTCCAAAGAGTAAGACGCCCAAAAGCCAATTCATTCAATTGGTTTGACATTGGACTTAAGTTATTGTTATCGTACAGGGACTGAGTCACGGGTGACCTTCAGCGGGCGGTGGGTTCGGTTCCCGGTCGGGGGTTTATCGCATATCGTCATTCGTTGGTCACTTTGATGTGCTGCGCGTTCGTCTGTTAAGGCGTAACGGACGATGAGTTCTTTCGAATATTGGTTTATTTAAGCTAGATTAAACAACGGAGATATGCACCGACAGACATTTTTAAAAAAATACTTACGCGAATACCGAAAAATACCGAATTCAGAACCTCCTCTTTTTTTGGAAGTCGGATAAAAATCCGATATCGTTACACTTTACACTGCTAAAAGTTTAGGCAGCTACCTTCTTAGACTGCACCATCACTTACCATGTTACCACTTACCACCTTGAAACTAAAAAAATGAGTAGGTACCTATATTTTTTAGGTAAAGCTTGATAATAAAAAATAAGAATAATCCTTAGGACAAGTTCTTGCCGGTTATTCTCAGTAGAATATTCTTTGCGAACCGGTGGTAGAGTTCAAACCAAAGAGTTATCATGGGTAAGTCACTCAAATTCTTCTACGTGAAATAAATCATTTAATTTATTTTTTAGAATCAAACTTTCCCTAATTTGACCAAAATACATCGTCGCGGCAAAAAGTTCTCCTCGCCATAAGTTTCTCTTTAGTCGTAAGCGACCTCTCAAAGTCTCAACTCAAGCCTCTACGTTTTTCATTAGTTTTTCTTCAAAAGCATACATGTTTAGCTCTTGTGCAGGTATGTAATAATGCTTAGGAGATGAACAGTTGAAGCGCAGGCCCGTTGAATAAATAGCTAATTTGCATAAGCACGGACGTACGGTCGTCGACCGAATCATTATGCATTTTAAATACCGCTGAGCATATTCGCATAGCGCGCGAATGGGTGACGCATGACAAATTGAAATTAATAATGGATATTATAGTGAGAATTTTTCAAGGAAACCGGTCTGAGGAATCTTCCAGAAATAGAACATTCCAATTAAGTACGTTAGTCTGTCAATTAATTAAACGTTTTAATAATTCATACGGTAGCGATTGGCGTAATGGAAGTGACTAAACGAAAATAAATAATTTTGTTTTTATTGTGTTACAGTCTTGTTTATATAGGACTTAAAAACTAAAGGACAACAAAAGACACAATTGGTCGCAAACACAGCTTTGTGCTGGGAATTGGAAGCAATACCCTGCGCTGATTTTCAGTTTGCTCCAGACAAGCATCTATGACCATTGGACAAACATAATTAGATGATTACGATTCTTAAACCTTCTAGTTTCGAAATAGGTTACCGAAGAATGGTTCGTTAAGTTGGGTCCATAAACAAAGAAATGTTGTAATAATAATTGACTTAATATTGACCATCACAAATCACAATAATGCAGAAAGGTCATGTTGGCAAAACTGAGGGAAAGAGAAGCGTTGGTAGAAGAACAAAGACGTATCAAAAATGATTTTATCGGCTCGTTTAAAAAAAATGAATCCTGCGTGCGATTTACTTTTGAATACAGGTAGTTTTTTTAAGGCCATCACCTTCGAGACTAATCTGGTTAGGCTAATTTAAAGTAGGCAGGTAGATCCGTATCCGTAAAAAAAGACATAAAATATTTCCAATGCGTAACGCTATCCTAACCCGGTTAATTTATGATAGTCACAGGGTACACCTGCACTGTGGTATTTCACCGCCCGAAATCGTTGCGGGCTGCCTTCAAAGTGTTTCAATTTGGATTTTAAGCTATTGCATAGCGTCTATCGCGGGCCTTGAGGGTGGAGACCGAATCCAGAAATTCCGTAACGAAATTGAAAACCTAACACTTTGGTTGTTATGACTACTTGTGTTGTTGACTTCAAATTATTGAAAACTAGACGATTCCCGTGACTTTGTCCGCGTGGGTTTATGTTTTTTGATTCCCGCGGGAACTCTTTAATTTTCCGGGATAAAAAGTAGCCTATGTCCTTCCCTGGGATGTAAACTATCTCTGTACCAAATTTCATCAAAATCAGTTGAGTAGTTGGGCCGTGAAAGCGTAGCAGACAGACAGACAGACAGACAGATAGACAGGCAGATAGACAGACAGACAGACAGACAGACACACTTTCGCATTTATAATATTAGTATGGATATGGATAAAAAGACTATTTTTATGAAAAGATGATTTGGAATATACCTAAAGGCGAAATAATTTTAAAGAATTATGTTCATAATTCTTTAAAATTATTTCGCCTTTATATTATTTCGCCTTTATAGTATTTTTATTTTCAATAATTTGAAGTCAACAACACAAGTAGTCATAGCAACCAAAGTGTAGGTAAGTTGATAAAAAATGCTATGCAATAGCTTTACCGCGGCAGTCTCCGAGTGCCACACGTCTTTTTTATTCACTTACTACAGAATACGCGTAATAAATCAGCGGTTTTTACTGCACTAAGTAAAATAAATAATTTCCTGAGATTACTTTCAAATGGGAACTAATTGGAACGAATTTTCTGATTCCGTAAAGTAAAAAGTCGGAAATTTTGAAAGGAAACGCTTGGGACGCAGAAAATTTGTACCGAACTGAAAGTTTCTATCAGTGTGTTCGCAATACTTACCAACGTTTTACTATAAATGCTAATAATATGTTATTTGGTACGAAGGAAACCTAAGCTACTTATCATCGACATAAAAGTTTACAATGTCGCCTATGTACGCACATAAAATTACGATGTTATTACATTACTATACAAAAATGTTAGCCGAATAACATAAGAGCTTTACGAAGTTCAACAAAACATTCTCCGCGGCATAGGAGTCGTTTGATTTGCATACAGCGACGTCAGCGAACGGTTCTACACGCGCAAATAAACACTTATTTGGCATGCATCCGCGAACCGTTAGTGACCCGAAAAATAAAAATTGGCGGAGCGCTAGCCTGACTCGCGTACGAAGTGTTCCGTACCCGACACACACTATAAATATAAGACATGAAACCAAAAAAATGGCGAAGTGGTGAACGCTGTGGGATATAACCGCAGATAAACTATAAGTGGGAGAATCAATTTGGGAATTATAATTTCTTAATTATCTCTGGTCTGTCCTGGTGGAAGGCTGCGACAGAGGCTAGTTACGACTCTACCGACAAAGATGAGCCTCCGGTATTCAACTTTACGGTACAATGTCGTGTGTAATTAAGGGGTATGGATTTCATATAACTGCCATAAACGTAACAGGATAGCCGCTATTATCCTAGACTGCATCATTGACTATCATCAGGTGAGAATGCAGTCAAGGGTTAACTTGTAGCGGAATTAAAAAAGTAGTAATAGGAGCTCGTTTGATACCCTTTGAGTAAGGATCCCCAAGAACTGACAGAAAACAATCCGATTGAATTTCAAATCCACTCGTTTCCAGGATGGTATATTTATACTAAAAGTCCATTTACATGGAACAGTAACGTGCAAGGGACGTTGCAGAGTCGTGATCTATACCTAAATATTGTCGTTTGTTACATTTATAAGATACTTGATTAATTATTAAACATTATGGTGCAGTTTACCGAATGGTAGAGAATAGAGACCTTACCGTTGAAGAATATTTTCGTTAAAAATATCTGCCTTATTTTTAAATGTTTCTTAATATGGATATCTCCTTAGATTTATTTATAGGAGGAGGAATATCATTCCAGATTTTGGCTCTAAAGCCTTTAAAAGAAGTTTTAACTTTTATCACGACCCTGGCAGCGGACAGTTTCGTGTTATTACTCCCTGAATGGTAAAAGCCAAAAATTTCCACTGATAAGTTCCGTTCGATTTACTCGTAAAAAAAATACATTTTGCTAAGTTTTTATTTTTAACATTTATTGAAAGATTTTCAGCAATTCAATTGAAGATAGAACTTGAAAGAAACGTTGCTTTAGATCGAACAAAAATCTACGGTTTTTGTGTGATTGTAACTACGTAGTTGGAGTTTTTACGTGGATTTAACAAAAGATCATGGACTGTAAAAGATTTAAAACTATTTTCAACTCGAATTGGAAAGTGGGATGTTTAAAAAAATAAGATTATTGGAGGAAAATCCAAACATCCAAGCATCCAAGCATGGGTTTAGAATTGAGATGAAGATAATTTCTAGACCCGCGTGGTTGACTATAGTCTAAACAACATTCTGAGACATTCTGAGACACATACTTAGTAATTCCCAGCGATAAGTTAAAGATTATGAGTTTTCCCCATATTTACGAGAACGTATTTGCTGTAGGTACACAAACTCTACATAGTGGTTAAGGTTACATACGCCACACCACAGTAATTAAGTTACACAATACAGCCACAGGCCGCAGACCATGGCGCGCCGCCCCACTCGGCGCTGTCGTGGCCTACGAACTGTAATCTGCATACATTGCAGACCCTGCATAGATAACTATGTATGCAATTACAGAATGCCAGGCATATGCAAACCGATGTGTATATCTATATATTTTTATATGATGCTAAGATAGTCCTTACACCTTGACTGTCTTGTTGATCAAGCAGTCAGCATGTTCAACTAAGGATGACAAGGTCTTGTATTTGAATCTCGGGTTAGACTCGGTTTAGACAACAAATTCCCGTTGGAGTTACGAAGTTGCCCCCAGTTCACCCCAGTGCCTCGGAGAACACGTAAAGCGGTCGATCATCACCTGATCTCACTAAAATAATGTCGGATTCGTGGTCCCATCAGACTGTCAGAGCTATGGGGAGTTTTGTGCACTATATCTCCTGCACAGATGGCTTATCTCCGCGTAGATTGGCCTGCGCCGTGACCGAAATTCGATCGGGTGGGCGTTATTAAACTTATAATAATAATCACTTAATTATTTCTTCACCAATTCAACTAGATTTCCAACTCAGTAAAAACCAGTGGCATAACCGTTAACCTTACTTTTTACACCACCTAATCTATTTCAATCTCGTTTCCTTGAAAACGAGCTAGCTATTTTAACGCCTTTTCTTACAGTTAGCATTAATTTTAATTTACAATCCGTACGATTCTTTACTGTAACGACTTCCTTTACAAGATCTGTCTGTATCACTGTGGTATCTTATTCACTACACACGGAACAAACTTCCATTACAATTTTCTTTTTTTTTCTTTTTGCAAGCCAGGCTTGTGATTTTCGACAATCATGCTTAGAGGAAACTGGTAAGCTATGATGAAGTCTAGGTTGCAACGCAATCCAGACAAGGCAGGCGAGGTCTAGGCTAGCGCAATTCAATAGCCTACACAACGAATCTTTCAACCTCGCTATAGCAGGTGAAAGTACGGTCAAGGGAGAACAAATAGTGTTCTTAATCTAAAACACCCATAAATTATGTGAAAAAGAAAGATATATATTTTATTTAAATATGTAGACCGAACAGAATATAATCTAAAGACTAGACAAGACCTTCGGTTATGAACAACAAGAAAAAATATTTAAACGCAGGTTGGATTTCAAAATTTGTCCCGTGTGTAGAATCTTTCAGTCGTGACATCAAAGAACGTGGAACTGCCGAAAATAGCACTAAAGAAAGTCTGTTTCGAGGTTATAACTAATGTTTCCATGGAATCTAAATCAAGTTTATTTTTTTCCGTTCTATAATCCGACGTTTACGGTTTAACTTTTGTAAACTAATGTCGATGATAATAAATACGTCGGTATTGGGAAGGTTCTCGAAGATTTAAGCATTACGTTTTATTTTATGTAACATACGATTACCTGTAACTTATAAATACATGAATTATTTGAAGTATACGACGATGATGATGCATTAAACAAAATAACGGTATGATCATAAAAGCTAAATGAGTAACTTCCACGGAATCGAGTCTGAAGTTTCTAAAATAATTTCGAATGAAAGTCTGAGAAACGAATGATAAAAAGTGTTAATGACGAAATTAGCAATGGAAAATGAAATGCTTCATTTATAATTATTAATCAAGATTCAAGACATCGATCTTATCATAATCACCAATAATATCTTATACCAGTCTAATTAAAAATGCAAAAGGAAACGTGAATCCAATGCATAAATATTTTATTTTAAGCCAATAATAACCTACCCGATACATAACCAAAATTGCAATCGAAGAACGACCTAAACTGTTAATAAAGTAGTACCTAGGTAGGTACTTAAATTAGACAATGATATCGCTATGATGATTGAAGTCAAGGCCCTCAATTGATTGCTATAACAACAACTCAACTATAGATGGATAGATGAAGCTGTAACAAAAAGAATGATGTCAATAAATAATAGAGTACCGAATGACGTTGTTCATAAAGAGGCTTTTACTATGCAACAGAACGTCAGCCCTTCACAAGTAACAAGCGTACACGAACAAAACAGGACCTAGTGAATAAACCCGCTTGCAGTGAAATGCAGTCTGTTTCACTCATTTCTCGGAACACTCGTCTGAACAAAAATAAATACAACACTTTCCCATCCACGGCTGAAGTACTACGCCACTCAACGCGACACAACCCTCGAGGGAAATTATATTCTAATATTTAAACCGTAAGGTTGAATATAGATTGTGATAGATGCAGAGTTAGGTCGTTATTCATTCGCCGATGCGTCACATAGAATGGCGGAGCGGGTCATCGTGCTAAGCTGCTGTATATAGGTATAGCTATAGTTGTATTGTAGTAATGGTTGTACACTGTTGCCAGCCAGTCGCTCGCGAAGGTCACTCACTCTACACGATATCTATAACTGGTTCTGTATAGGCTACGGTATTTGTAGGTGGGATTCGCTTGAAAAGTTTCATTTAGTTTCGTGCTGCGTAACAGCGTAACTAACTTTTACCATGGTTCGGAAATCGAATGGAATATTTGTTTTATATTTACGTTCTCTTGGAGTGACGTCAATCGAGTCTATACATAATAGGTGCGCCTATATTTAAACAAAGATAGTGTTTGATAGCAATGTACAGATAAAAGTGTAAACATCTGCTTTATGTACGTAAGCTTGGGGTCTGATGTTTTCTACACATCTATTGGCATGATGTAATTCATAAGCCTTTGTAGAAAAGCTATGATATTATATACTAATATAATATATACATATATATTAATCACGATATTATGAACACATACGTAGTACTGTAAAAATAAACAGAGCAGAACGTTGTTGAGTGAATTTCTGAATTATTTATTTTAATAGGTATTCGTGATAGAGCTCTAGCATACATATTTATATCTCATTTTCCAGTGATATGACGAATCAGCATATCATATAAAGTTTATAGTTTTTTACTTTTTATAAAACAAAATATATACGTGATACGCAGCTTCGCTCACGTACAGTTCGATTTTCATAGAAATTTCAAAGCCCTATTTTACCCCCTTATTAACCGACTTAGCGGATGCCTGCGAGCTGCGCCATAATAGCAATTATGGCGTATGGTTTAAACTGTGCGTTGATAGATCAGTCAGTCAGTCACCTTTTTCTTTTAGATTTCTTTCCACAAAAAGTCTTGCATCCATACTTTAATTTTAGAAATTGCAATGTATGTTTGTACTCTGTATTAGTCTTATAAACCATCCGGAGACGGACACAAGATGTTTTTTATTCCTAACTAGCTAATGCCCGCGACTTACTCTCGTGGTTTGAGGTTTTTTAGTTCCCGCGGGAACTCCTTAATTTTCCGGGATAAAAAGTAGCCTATGTGCTATTCCAGACTATAATCTATCTCTGTGCCAAATTTCAGCCAGATCTGATCAGCCGTTGGGGCATGATTGAGTAACAAACATCCATACATCCATCCAAACTTTCGCATTTATAACATTATAGTAAGAAAATCGGAGTTCCTGATACATAATAAAAAAACTTCATGACGCCATACTGGAATTATACCGAACTCTATAAACACTTGTTAAATCACGTGTACTTCGTCTAGTCACAGATGAAAAGCCTATAATTTTTGTATTCCCTTACTTTACTAGCCAAAACTGCACATAAAACATTTTATGTAACTGCAGAAATAAGCGCAGTACCTACGTAAAACTAAGCGAGTTAAGCTGAAGTGGCTATAAAAATACTATCTATGTATCTCTATGTATGCTACTTTCTATTCCGAGCTGAAATTTCACGCTAATGAAGCCATACCAGCACTGAACAAATACTACAATGTGGAAAACGACTAGACATTAGCACTGATCCGCTTGTCACCTAGATAATAATTTTTGCCGACCTCTGTGGCGCAGTGTGTAGCGCTGTTGTCTTAACGTGCGGAGGTCCCGGGTTCGATCCCCGGCAGGTTCAGTTTGGGAATTTATAATTTCAGAATTTTCCCTGGTCTGGCCTGGTGGGAGACCACCCTACCGGCAAAGACGTGCCGGCAAGCGATTGAGCGTTCCGGTACGATGCCGTGTAGAAACCGAATAGGGGCATGGGTTTAATATAACTGCCATGCCCCTAACAGGTTAGCCCGCTACCATCTTAGACTGCATCATCACTTACCATCAGGTGAGATTGCAGTCAAAGGCTAACTTGTGGATGAAAAAAAGCTTGGCTGAATCGCGAAGCACTGTATTGATAAGTTTTCATGTTGAAGTATTGTATTGACTCAGGTACTCTAATCTGCAGACTCCACGGTGGCGGTCTTCTTTGAATTACTTAAATCATACTAATATTATAAATGCGAAAGTGTGTTTGTTTATTGGTTTGTTCTTCGATCACGCCGCAACGGAGCGACGGATTGGCGTGATTTTTGGCATGGGTATAGTTGAGGACCTGGAGAGTGACATAGACTTTTTATCTCAGTAAATTAAGGAGTTCCCGCGGGAATAATAAAAAACTTAAAGCACACGGACGAAGTCGCGGGCATCAGCTAGTATTCTATAATAGCTTTATTAAGCTTCGGTTTCCTAAGAAATTAGAAAGCGCCGCCTCATTGCGGCCGAAGAAAATTGCCAATCGCACAAAAATCAAAACATGCGCGGAAAAAATTCGGGCGGCGATAAACCGCAGTGCGCGTTTGCCTTCGAAAACAACATATTTCTAATAATAACTAGGAAAATGTAGCTCCATTTTTATGACAAAGCTTTATTATGAGTATTTTATTGCAATTGCCAATTGACTATAGTCTTATACTATTGTTCTGCAGTGACATAAATGCTATAGGTATTCACATTTGGCATGAGGTATCTAGTAATAATGTCGATGTATTTCTGTCCGTGTACGCGGAATCTGGGGCAAGATGAATGAACTGTGAACTGCTTCCTCGGGAATTGGGAAATGTATGCCAGCAGTAACGAAACACACGATTTTGGAACGTTATGGCAAAAAAATTTGCTTTTATTCGAATAACCCATAATGTTAGCGACCTCCTATTCAGAAGGTACGCCGTACAAGATTCCATTTTCAACTTCAAATAACAACTTTTCGGAGTTAAGTACGTGCTTTTACCTAACTTACTGTTGAAGAAAAATATCGTAGGGAAACCAGCATGCCAGAGAGTTCTCCATAATGTTGTCAAATGTGTGTGAATTCCGCTAAACCGCACTCAGCCAGCGTGATGGACAATGGCCTGAACTCTAGTCGTACAAGGGAAGATCCAACAATGTGGGTTCTTGTACATACAGTATACATAAAATATTACAATTATTATACATAATAATATGTAGTACTTACCTTTACTAAAATAATCGTTAGTAGATTAATAAATTCAAAAACTTTTTAAGTTAAGTGCTGACTTGTTTTTTTAATAATACTAAAATAATTTTTTTTCATAATAAAATCTCTGCAAAACAATATTATATTATGCTTAATTAAAGCCTATGAAAGCGAATGTAATGAATAATTAATTTAATAATATGGCCGGTGCTGTGCTTTAGAAATTATAATTAGCACTTGAATTTTAATTAAGATGAAACTATTTGCAATAACGTTTCGCAAACTGAGTAACAATAAAATAAATAAACATAAACTTATGAAAGGCTCTTTTATGTCTATTGCAAAAACAATAAAAACAAAATGAACTACTGTATCACATCATGAGACTAACAGTGTTATTCGTTGAGGAGTTGAAGATCTTTACCAAACTATAGAAGAAATAAATATATAAATATTGATGGTATAGTGAGACGTTAGATGATAATATAATGAATTATGATTAGTCCATTACTCCCCACTGACATCTTTTTTTACTTCGAATATTATCAATGGGAAAGTGCTTTTGTTTGTATTTTGTTCTCAAATGCTACAACGGATCGCGGTGTTTTTTTTGCATGGTTATACGAGTATACAATGACTTAGTTATTGGTGATGATGAAAAAAAAAAACCCGGCTGAGTTTGTTGTGGGCTCTTCTCAGACCAGGGCGCGTTTGGAACCCTCGTAGCTTTACTTTTAAGATACCTTTACTGATTATCACCATTAAATATTATAAAAAACTCGACGTCAATAAGTGTAGTATACCTACCTAAATTGAATAAACGTTATTTGACTTTGACTTTTGACTTTGTTACAACGGGATTTTTAAAGATCTAACTCCAAGGTGAAAAAATCACAGCTCTATCACTCGTTCATTTTATCATCATGATGATGAACGGAATTGACGAAAGCAGAACTATCGTATAACGATCTCCAAACTTCCACAATAAGACGCATCGAAGCGCGTATCTTTCCTTCCAGCCCTCTTTCATTTATCCAAGTTTAAATAAAACTTGGATATGAAAGAAGGCTGCAAGTGGCTGGAATTAATGGTGCGGGGTAAAAGGCCGCAGTCGTTATCAAGGAAGGGTACGCAATTGCCATTCCGCAGGTCCCAAAGCCATAAAGGGTCTAGATATTAAAGCTCAGCCTACTGGAACGGCAGTAATAGATAGGAGCAGAAATTCAAACGGACTTCAGATGCTGATTCGTGCGATACCATGGTTATATAAAAAGCGGTGTTTAGAGAAGCCCGGTTGTCTATTCGGGTGGTCCTGTGTTCCATCCCCGGGCACACCCCTCTTACTTTTCGGAGTTATTTGTGGTTTTTAAGAAATTTAATATCACTTAAACGGTGAAGAATAACATCGTGAAGAAAAAAATATTATGTATTGCATGGCAATAGCAATACTTCTATGTAACACCATCCTGTATAACGTGTAAAACCCAAATAATATTCTTGAAACCTGCACGCCCAAGATTTCTTCATAATGTTCTCAAAGGTGTGTGAACGTGAAGTCTGCCAATCTGCAATTAGCCAGCGTGGTGGATTATGGCTGAACCCTTCTTTTTATGGAAAGAGACTCAGTTATGAGCCAGTAATGCAATCAATAGGTTTTATTAAAAGGAGTTTGAGAACTTTTGCCATACTTAGGAACCAAGTAGAGTGTAGACGATAGGCCATTTTGTTTCCTCTTTTTCAAAATTACGTGGTGAGTACTATTTTATTTTAGTCATACGTGGATAGGGGAACAAATCCGTGGGGGGGGGGGATATAAATGAACAAAAAAAACTTGTATAACATACAATAAGGCAAATACTCTTGTTAAAAATACGATCAGACACACTTTCGGATTTAGGTATAATACCTATTAAGTATCGTGGATGATACTAGAGAGACTCAGATAAGAGTTAATTCAAAGCGTAGCTCCCGTACGTAATATAATATCAGATCATGTGGGTTCATTACCTATGCTATAGCCTCTACATGAGTATGTACAGGCTATACCGCTATCAGTCTGTCTATTTGATACTTTGGGAGCTAGGACATTAAAGATACGTGGTTAGACTTAAATACCTACTGCATTAAGAGCCCCTATCTAATGTTAGATTTTTTATTTATTTTACTTAACATGCTGTTTTGTCTATGTACTCCAAAGACTGTAATTTACTTACTTGTAACTAACTTAATAATGCCCATTGCCGGCTCACTACTGAGCACAAATCTCCTCTCAGAATGAGAAGGGTAAAGCCATTGTCCACCGCGAAAAGCGATCTCTTCCAGACAACCTATGGGGAAAGGAGATTATCAAACAAGATCGCGGGATAGTGCAACATCTAAACACTGAAGTATATAACAATACATACTTTTTAAAGTTTAAAGGTGCGTACTCTGTGTGGATCGAACCCCCTGACCAAACAAATAGGAAAACGGGCGTGTAAACCTAATGAATAATGATCAAATTAATATAATATGTCAGGCAGGTCAGGCATCAGGCAAGTATAGTAGCAGGCGGGCTACAGAAGGTAGGTATATTATGTGGTGCATTCCACTCTGATCCAATTGTTTCGCTTCGTTGTAATCGGATTGTTTGGTTTAACACTGGTCATCTGTTATTAGATTACTTACTCGTTTGTTTATTCCACGTCCCACCCAATGCTGTTAGACGATCAACTTTTTTACATTACAGGCTTTTATTTAACTTGCAATGTCTGTGGGTTTATTTAGATCAAATCTTGCAACTTAATTTTAAAACTCTTATTCCCAACCGATTGAGCTGAAATTTTGCTTACACGTTTAGTTTGGATGACAATGTTGCTAAGTGACGTCATTCTAAGTTCAATATGGTGGACTCCCAAAGATGGCGGACTAGTTTTCACCCTCATAATACGGGTATCCATTAAAAGAGTTTGCTGAGAAGAATACGAAAAATAAAATGACGTTACACTAAATTCAATATGGCGGACGATAAAAGCTTGTTTTTAAAAATGTTTTAGAGACCGGCCGCTAGGGAATAAACTGTATTTACATTTAATATTTGAGAGCCTTTACAAAGGGTATTTTTCGAGAACAGTCAGTAAGTAAGGCGACATTTAGTGATTTTACTGTGAAAAAATCGATTGAGTATGTCGAAGAATAAAATGGATGCTGTAAAGAAACCTAACCTCTGAAATAAAGAGCTAGAATTTGGTCACATAAAAATAACTAATGCCCTAAGAATGATTAACGTAACGTAACTAACTAACTAACTACGAACCAACTCATGTAGTTATGTACCGTGTACATTTGTTGTTCGCATATCATTATAGTTCTATCTTTAGCCCGCACTGCATAAATTTGCACTTTCAAAAACAAACAAAGCGAACTTTGAAAAGTAGAATAAACATTGTACAAATGGAACAACTAACGCAAACATTCCGAGTAGGTGAAACAAATAGAGTAGACGTAGATTGTAGGTCTATAATGAGGTGAAGCCAAACTGTTGTATCAGCGGGTGTTGATAGAGTCGAGCTATAAACTGCCAGTCAAGTCGAGAGATGTTACTTGTACCAGTATGCAAAAAAAGACACCCTGCTCATCCCATCTATGCAGAGCTCAAAACATTTTTATTTAGATTCTTTGTCTGTCTGTCTTTCTACCTGTCTGTTAGTCAACAGACTTAGTTCTGCTGCATATAATATGCGGTTAAAAAGATTCGCCGGTTGACTGATGTAAAGATATTGGTTACTTTCACAGCATTATGTCATATGGTATTACTAGATGATGCCCGCGACTTCGTCCGCGTGAATTGATGTTTTTTTAAGATTTAAACTATCCTATCTCTCAAGTTGGATCGAACTGCACATGGTGTGCGAATTTTATTATAATCGGTTAAGTGGTTTAGGAGTCCATTGAGGACAAACATTGTGACACGAGATTTATATATATTAAGATTATGGGGTAATGTTGCTGATATTCATTCTGTTTTCGTGCTGCAGAAAAGGGCTGTTCGCGCCAAATACAACATCAACAACAAGATCAAGAGAGTCCGTAAGAATTAAATTTAAACAAGTATAAGTTATGACAGTCCACAACCATCTCCTTTCAAAAAGGTTGCCTAGAAGAGATCACATGCAGTGTTAAGGCCGCCTTCGCACCATAACAACTTGTAAATTGTGGCACGAAGGTAAGTTGCGCATGTCCTTCCAATAGTTTTTGGTACTGAATAAAGAATAATAAGCTCGCCCGTGCGAAGCCGGGGCGAGTCACTTGTTTTATTTACATAAATACTAACTACTGACACTGTGACATACAGCCGCGCATTCGTCATGGACAATTAATCAGTCTGTCCCGTCCGTCCGGCCGTCTAAAATTAAATTTGTTATTTTCGTGTCTACGTGTGATTTAAACTCGTAGTGGTGTGCGTGTATTAGAAGTTTTTCTGTGTTTATAGGTAGTTATAATTGAAATAGATCCTACCAAATACCAATATCATTAAAAAACCGTTGATGTCTCTCTCTGCGTCGTATTCCTCATTACTGAGGATCGTGATTAGTTCCATTAATCAAATAATGGTAGGAGTTTTCTTGGGATAATAATGCGGTGGGTTCCCAGTTCCCACGTCCTTCCGCAGATATCCACGAAGACTTGCTATACAAAACATTTTTTTAAAGTCGTGTCACGTGTGTTTTATGGTCAATAATCAATATTATATTAGAAGTAGCCTGTGTGGGTTTAATATTATAAAGTTGAAATGCCCGCTTCCATCTTGGACTGCATCATCCCTTACCACAGGTGAGATCGCAGTCAAGGGCTTTAAGTACTTGTAGTGGATAATTTAAAAAAAAACGCATATTATTACGTAGCATCCTACCGCGTAGGTATTAGGTACAGTACACCGTAGGTATACCACAAAAAAATTAGTTTTACTTATTAGTTCCGTCCGTCTCAACCTCCCAAGTCTAATTCCACGGAGACAGCCGGACTTATCGCTATAATCCTAGATTTCTAGGTCCTCTGCTTCGTTAATCTAGGTGTCCTAATTCTAATGTGATCGTAACTGGATCATATGATTAGTAACACGGACTTTTTGAGTTCGATAATTAGTAATTTGATCCGATATAAAGTGTCCAGGATTATACACATTAGGACATCCTATGGAAGTATCAGATTAAGAAAAAAGCTGATGAACTTCAGACGGATGAAAAGATTTTCATGAAACATGGCTAAGAACACTCGGGATAAAATTATCTATGACACAAAAAAAACTAAACGAAAATCGGTTCATCCGTTTGGGCGCTACGATACCACAGACAGATACACAAACATACACGTTAAACTTGTAACACCCCTCTCTTTTTGCGTCGGGGATTGCAAATACTAATAACCTCTTATAAGTAGTGGTTTACTTAATGTTTTTTAATTTCCATGATAACTTTTTAATTTTCCGGGATAAAAAGTAGCCTATGTCATTCTCCAGGCCTTCAATTACAGCTATACTAAAAAATCACATTGATCCGTTGCTCTGTTGCGGCATGATTGAAGGATAAACCCACACACAAACACACTTTCGCATTTATAATATTCGTATGATGTGCCATCACATCGTTCCAAAGATAAAATGAGATGAACATTTATGTTAACTATTTCGAAGCAGAAATAACTAACTGCGCAGCATCTTACCTATTTACAAAGTATTGGGTAAAACTTTGTAGATAACATTCTGATGCTGCTAGCCTGCTACAATGCGGCTAACTCCGTTCAACATTATCTCTAAAGTAACTAAAATGGGTCAAAATATTGCAATTCACTGTTATCTATAATCTGCACTCCGAACCGGTAGTAGAGTCTTGCATGTTTAACTCATAAGTGACACAAGTTGTCCTACGTGTAATAAATCATTTCATTTCATTGAATTATAGGTAACTAGCTGATGCCCGCGACTTTGTCCGCGTGGTGCAAGTTTTTTTGATTCCCGCGGGAACTCCTTAATTTTTCGGGATAAAAAGTACTCAAGCCTATGCCACTCTCCAGGTCCTCGACCTCAACTATACCCATGCCAAAAATCACGTCAATCCGTTGCTCCGTTGCAGCGTGAATGAAAGACAAACCAATAAACCAACAAACCATGATTTCACAGAACACTTAGGTAATATATTATTAGGGGTTAAAGTATGAAATTGCCGATTTGTAATGAATACCTAATTGAAATGCGTTTTTTTTTTAATTTAACTTTTTTATTTAAACAAAATAATTACCATTATTATTATTATCTATCTATACATTGCTGCCATCTAATAGGAAGGTCATTTATGCCTTTGCGATAGAACCCTGGTGATCCAGATTCGACAAACTGTGTGAAAGCATTTTGTACTGTATCCTGGGAAGAAATCCCTAGAATAGGAATCCCTTTCTTTCTGCGGAAAAGAGTAAAGACAGCACTATAATATTCAGATTTCAGATCTGTCATTTTAGTTTAGAGATCGTGTACAACAGTAGCACTCTCTCGCACTAAGAGCGTACGTGTCCAATTTTCAAACTTGATCTTGAAAAAGTCACGTCAAAAAATGTAAACATAGCAAGTAACACTTTTCGAGCGGGAGTTTGGTGCATTTTTTCATCGCGCCATGGCACCAATAAACCCATAAAGTTTAAAACACGTGCGTCGTCGCCCACACGCGGCGTCCTTGACTGCGCCGGGCGCCCGCGCATGCCTCATGCACCAAGAGGTTGTAGGAAATGAACGTGAGGTAGATAATTGAAAAAATGCCATGTTAGATGTGCTAAATTTCAAGTTTCTAGACACATCTGCCCCCCGATTGTGTAAAGCATAGATTAATTATAAATACTGGTTTATATATTGTCTTTGGTGTAAAGTGATTTCTTTATCGTTTGCCAAACGGATAATTCGACCTATTTATGGAGTTCATAGGTGTCTGCACGTCAAAAAACATGTATGAACTCCTTAAACAGTTCGAGTAATACGTTTTAAGCTGTAAAATAATTACGATTTGCTTAGACAATTGGGCCTCTGTTAATAGCCTCTCGTTTGGCGATCCTCGACCAATGAAGAATTTGTGTTTTTAATAATGAAATAAATAAATACTGCGTAATTTCCTGATTTTAATATACACCTATGTACTTTGCATGTGACCGTAAACGCATTGGGGGCGCATTTATTTTAAGATTAGATAACCTGTCGAAATCTTCCACCAGCTCTCAGCCTAACCCGCCTGTCGACGACTCGACGTATTGCGTGGTATAATGCTCTACTATTTCTGACGCGGACTCCTGCCGGACCTGCGTTCTTCTATTTTTTTTTTTTACTGACGCACTTTGCTTCGTGCAATTTGTCGGAATGGCTTCTTTTTGATTATCAGGAAAGATAAATTGGTAAGGATAGGTACATGTCCAAAAATGTATGTGAACTGTGAAGTAGGTGCGAAAAAGGTAACGTACTGTGAGCTTTGTTTGTTTGTCGTAGAACTTATGTTATTTTTTCAAGGGCACCCCTGATTATCAAAATGATTGTCAGCTAAACAGAATGTGGTTATTCCTAACAATACGCGCGCGAGTTGAATGAAGTCGGGGCCTGAGGTGACACATACGGAAGCTCAGCATTCAACTCGCGTGCGAACTATCATACTTCATACTAATATTACAAATGCGAAAGTCAGTTTGTTTGTTGGTTTGTTGGTTTGTTGGTTTGTTGGTTTGTCCTTCAATCACGCCGCAACGGAGCAACGGATTGACGTGATTTTTGGCATGGGTATAGCTGTTGAGGACCTGGAGAGTGACATAGGCTACTTTTTATCCCGGAAAATTAAGGAGTTCTCGCGGGAATAACAAAAACTTAAACCACGCGGACGAAGTCGCGGGCATCAGCTAGTAATTTATATAGCTATTTCAATGTCAATTACGATGGGGAAAAATATCATAGATCAATAAATGACTTAATGAGAAAAAAAATTCAAGAATAACTAAGTAAATGTTTTATTTTCAAGACTTGTGCAGTTGACAAACTAGGAAAGTTTTGTAATACTAACAAGGCCTTATCGCATACTGTTGGTTTACTTTAAAATAATAATAACATACCTATTGTTTACTTATTTACTTTATTTATACTTTGCACGATATCCGAATAAATTAATAAATTTGAATTAGTTACTTACTCTATAATTACTTATTATGAATCAGGTTTAATTAGAATGTTAGTGGTCTTTCGGAATACTTTATTTGCATTAACGAATTGCATTAACTTTCTATTAGGTATGTATGCAGTTCTTTAACATAATATTATTATATATTACCGTCACTATCATCTAGAGCAGTAATTCCCAAAGTGGTCCAGGTGGACCCCCAGGGGTCCACGGGAGACTCGACGGGGGTCTACGTTGGCGTGACAGAAAAATGGGGGTCCACAATTCGTAAGCGGGGGTCCACGAAAATTTATCTGGTTTCGATAGTGAAGAACTAAAATGTTGGCTTGACTTCACCTATCAATGTAGGCAGATAATATTTTAAGAAGCTCAGCGACTGTTACTTGTAAAAACTTGTAATATTCCATAATCAGTACAACGTGTCGAGACTTGCAAAGCACCGCCGCGGCCGCCCGCCTTATACTCAAAGCCGCCCGCCGACGCGCCGTCCGCAACGCTTGTTCAGACGTGCAAAGGGACCAAATACTTACAACTAATACATATATTAACTTACAACTACAAGGGGACAGCCTCAATTTAATAAAAACAAAGGGTGTAATTTCAGCTTTTATTGGAAAATTGAAATTTATGAAGCAAAATATTAGTCGGCGCGAATTTTCCCAGTTTCCAAACTTGTCACAGGTAGAATGCCTCGATGAGAATATTCAGACATACGTTCAACATTTAATCGCCCTGCATGATGACTTCAAAATAAGATTTGAAGATATTCTGTTAATGGAAATACCACCATGGATCATAAATCCATTTGATGAAACGGAAGTGGAGAATGTGATATTACAAGAGGAGCTAGTCGAGCTTAGCACTAATGAGGAGCTGAAGGTGAAATTTAAAAGAGGGTATCAAACATTTTGGCTGCAGGCAGAAATAGACGAAAAATATCCTGGACTGTAGGGAATTGCAAGAAAGCTTTTGATAGCGTTTCCCTCGTCGTATCTTGTCGAAAAAAGTTATAGTGCCGTAACAAACCATTTAACAAAAAAAAGGAGCAGATTGAATATCACAGAACGGGGAGATTTGCGGTTATTCCTAACAAAACTAAAGCCAAATATTGATAATTTGCTGTCAATACATCAAGTACATCCCTCCCATTAAGTTACGTTACCTACGTTATTAATGTTTAATTTTGATTGTAGGTACAATTATATTTTGATTTACTATACTTACTTAATATAATATTGTAAAATATGATAACAATAATAATAATTAATAGTTACTTACATAGTATTTGAATAAATACAACACAAGAAAATATACTATTATTTTTTTTACCACTCCGAGTTTTCTAAATAAAATAAGTGAGAATTGATTGGTTTTTGTGCTGTGAGTAGATGTCAAAAATATAAGTTTGAGATGGAATCACTTCTTTTTGAATGGTCAACTTTACTTTTGACATCCACTCACAGCACAATCAATTAATTAATTTACCAATCAATTCTCTTTTTTTTTCAAAGAATGTTTTTTTCGTGGTTGGAACTCACTCGCAACGCCAATTTTCATAATTTATCTTCACATTTTTTGTCGACTGGAAATATGATAGAAATTTAGCTGCAGGGGGTCCACCGGAACCAACAAACTTTTGAAAGGGGTCTATGAGCAAAAAAAGTTTGGGAACCTCTGATCTAGAGTCTAGACTTAGAATATTTATAGTCCGACAAACTTATCTGACCCCCTAACAGCGTCGCTAGTATATATGAAATAGTATATTGTGTGCTTAGGGGTGAATCAAGATTTCAGACGAGGGTGAAATTGCCTGCCCTCAGGCAAGCGAAGCGAGGGCTGGCATCACCCGAAGCCTGAAATCGTGTTTCATCCAGCGGCACACTCACGATATTTTTCATATAATTTGCCCGCGGTTTTCTACCCACTGAATGACGTACCTATACGTCTGAAATTGACTAGTTTCGGGTAGCTCAACAGGCATTGAAACTCGCACATTCAATGCAGGTTAGTTAATACTAGTAGGGCGCGTGGGTGCGTGGCCCGCTAAAGCGGACCACGTAGTAGACCGCGTGGCCTACTGTCTGCTTACTTGCTCTCCTTCTATCCTAGTTTTTACTGCCTACGTGTTCCGAAGAAAACAACACACTGCTATGCTAGCGAGCACAGTGGAAGCACCATCGTGCCAAGCGTCCGACAGATGTACAAAAATTCTCATAAGGAAACATAAAACAGAGACCCCCCCCCTAAGAATCAAAAAGGGCCTTTAAATGTAAAAAAACTTTCCAGACATGCATAAAATCAATATTATACCGCTGACGATCGGGTACCTTTGGGTGCCATTGAACTTCGCCATCTTGGCTTTCCTAACGGCAAACCGACAATTCTTCCATACAGAACAAATCTTGTAAAAAACCCATATCAAAGTCATGCATATTTCCTACTTCCACTCTTTCATCTAGTATACTTTCTGAAATAGACACCTATGAAATTTTGGCCGTGCTCCTCACCCATCTTTCAAACCCTCGATCATCATCGCTCTCCTTAAGTATATTTTTTTCTCCCAAAAATTACGGAGAGTTCTTCTTTAAAAACAAATTTTGAAAAGGAACCGCATCAAAGTCTTGCATAGTTCAATATTCGCCATACATTTTCTATGGAAAAATAAATTCCGCCATCTTGAATTTTTTTTCAGCTCACTGTCAATTGGATGAAGTTTCGAATGACATTTGGTCGAGCACCCCCCATCTTTCTTCAATGCCCTGGCTGTGCTGTTCACCCGTCTTCGAAATCCTCAATCACCAGCTCTCTCCGTATTTTTCCTCTTCATGAATTTTTCCTCTCTATACGAAATGGTCAGTGAAAAAAAATTTTTTCATACAAAATTGTTCAGGAGAGGTGATCAATCAATGAATCAGCACGAGCAGCTATATACACATAAACTCGCCGGCATATTTAGCGGAACATAAAAAAAAGGTCCATAATTAAAAAAAATATGGTTTTATTTTAAAATCTACTTACTACACTTCTTTTGTTATTTAAAGTTTCATTAGTTTTACTTAAAATGAGATCACATTAAGAACAGATTTTGCGAGTAAAGGCCATTTGTGAAAAATGGTACATTTTTGAACTTTTAATGTAACCGGGAAAAGTGAAATTTAATATTAAAATAACAATTAATTAAATTAGAAAAATGGTGATTAATATCGCGTATTTCCTCCACGTGCTCTTATTAAAGTTTCTACCCGTCTAGGCATACTGAGAATGATGTTATCGATGGTCTCCTGGGATAGTCTCCGCCATTCCTCAACTACGGCGATTCGCAGTTCACCCACGTTGGCAGGAGCTGGAATTCTGGACTTAACTTTTCTTTTCAGCAAGTCCCAAACGTGCTCTATTGGGTTCATATCCGGTGATCTCGCCGGCCACTCCATAACAGTGATATTCACATCATTAAAATAAGCTTGAGTTACCCGAGCGGTATGCGGCCGAGCATTATCCTGCATAAAAACAAAATCGTCACCGATATATGGGGCAAACGGTACGACACTTTCATCTAAAACTTCTCTGATATAGCGGTCTGCAGTCAGACTCCCTCTGTCAATCACTACCAAGTCTGTGCGAGCTCTGTATATTCTTTGCCTGCCGTCAATTTGATTTAAGAGAATTCTGCACTCATCACTAAACAATACCTTACTCCATTGGTCCGCGTTCCAAAGTCGATGTTCCTGAGCAAAAGTTAACCTGTTTCTACGATGATTTACCTCGAGCCTTGGAGCCTTGGCGGGCACAAATGAACCCAAACCAGCTTCTTCGAGCCTTCTTCGTACCGTACGCTCACTTACGGTAACACCCCGCACTGCTTCTAACTCATGTCGGGCTTGGACGGCCGTCAAACGGGGGTTCCTACGTACACAAAGCCGAATGAAACGATCATCCCTACTCGAAGTGCGTCTTTTTCTGCCCTGTCCTGCTCTTCTCACATAAGTACCGGTCTCCCTGAACCGTTGGATACTGCGATGGATCGTTGAAACTGGTCGACGAAGATCTCTGGATATCACTCTGTAGGTTTGACCATTTCTTCGCATTTCGAGTGCCCTGGCAATCTCCGTTGGGGCTAAGTCAGGCATAATTCAGTCATCAACTCCAGAAAGATACGCTATTAAAAAAAACTAACAAAAAGTAGTATTTCAATGAAATTTTAAATCAAACTCAGAAGGAAGAAATACTCGAAGTTCGCTCCAGATAAGGTGTATTTGAATAAAATTAAAACAATTGCATAAAATGTGATGTTCAGTTGTTTTCTTAATTTGAAAATATTTCTTTTTGAATTAAATGACGTATAAACCAGCCAGCAACCTTATATGATACTGATATCAAACCTTTTTTTTATGTTCCGCTAAATATGCCGGCGAGTATATATTAATGAAAAATAAAATAAAAACCAAAACTAAACAGGCATAAAAGTTCCAATTTTGGCCACCGGGTCTAATATAGGGTTTACCAAGTAGTGACTATTTAGGTATATGTACTACTATGGTTGTCCGTGGCAGGTGTGGCGCGCCGTTTCAAACGTGACTCACCGGACATTGCTGTTTGTCCGCGTGTGGTGTTGGCGGTGAATGTTTACATATTCTTCTCTTTGCCTTTCGATTTACATAGATGACTATCTAACTAAAAGTAAAACTAGTCCTACAAGCTAGCCCTTGATTGCGATCTCACCTAATGGTAGGTACGTTGTGGATGGTTGATTTTGTTTTTCAAATCGTTGAGCTTAACGATCCTGATATCTTGCGTCACCCGGACGTGGATTCAACTTACGGCCTCGGGGGCCTTTAGTCTAGTCCAACCGCGGACCTCCCATTCGTCCCAAACTCCCAACATCGTGGTCCGAGCCTCAACGGAGGCGCCCTTAGGAAGACGCTGCCCCCTAATGGCTTCGAGCCCTAGGGCTCATTTCTTGACGACGCTGTAGCGGCCAGTAGGACCTAGTGCCTAAGTAACGCAGCATATACCTACAATCCTAAAAAAGCGACGCGGCGGTTGGTTGACGCTTGTCGTGGGAAGTAAAAAGAACTAACATACCTACTAATTTGAGGAAAACAACATGTTCCTACTATATCTGCGAGTATGTACACTTAGGTGCATGTTATTATTATTATAATTCCGCAGTAAACTAGTTATTTCCGTTTTCGTAATCGACGAATTACGTCGCTAGTCGCCGCGAATCAATCAGACCGCGCCAGTCATCGAACCCGCAGACTTTGTACCTATTTGTCATGAGTAACTGCGAACACGCACGTAAGTTAATAAGTTAATAACATTGTGTACGTACGGCCGTATCAATTAGTGGCTTCTTATTAATGTGCCACTTAAGGTAATTAGTTTAAAAGTGTACTAATCACTATCATCAACTTGGAGTAAAACAAAGTCCATCGCGTTACGGCCGGTTTCTGAATTGAGAATTTCATGTTGAGTCTGTCTCAAAGACTACTTAAGGACTAATTAAGCAAATTTTTATTCTGAATTGATATTGTGTAAGGTTTGAGAGTTGGAGCTTGCTGTTTTTGCTTGAATGCTTAATTCAGAAACCGGCCCAATATCAATTCAGGAACAAAAATTTGCATATTTAGTCCTTAAGTAGTCCTTGAGACAGACTCAACATGAAATTCTCAATTCAGAAACCGTAGTCTCTCTGTTAGCGCTAATTTCAGAAATTATTACATTCAAGTAATAACGATTTAGATATGATTATCAACATCATAGAATTGTGACGCAAAGTTTTTCTATAGTAATTTTGACGAATTTTTCGAGATAGGTGCAGTAGGTATGTGGATTCTGAATGGATACCTAGTAGGGTACACCTATCTCGAAAAGTTCGAAGATAAATGCGAAAGTGTGCCTGTCTGTCTGTAAAATACGTTTTAAAGGCCCATCTTTAAACTGATCTTGATGAAATTTGGTATAGGAGTAGGTTTCGTCTCGAGGAAGGGCATTTCATAATAATCTGTCGAAAGTCGGCCAAAATCGAGGTACCTACCTATTGCTCGACTCCAGAGATTTATTTGAGAATTTATAGTTACTTTTATACAAAACAAAACAAGTCTTGCGTGACCCCATTTTATTTTTCACCTCTCATGCTCTAAAAAGATGTCATTATAACTTAGCGTGTGCGGACTAAATTAGCATTTAGCCTCAAGGGATTAAAGTAATGTCTCGGCACACTTTTAGTGCCTTGATGAACAATCTACTATTCTTTCTTTGTTAGAACTTGCACGTAGAACTATAATGATAAGTGATAATCAAGTTATTAAAAAACTTGTCTTGAATGTCACAGGTATGTGAATCACGGACTATTGAACAAATTTTACTATTGTTTATAGTGGGTTGTTTGTTTGTTTGTTACGAACGCAACGAGACCGCGTCGGTTATGTACCCGATGTACCAACAGTTGAATGCAGAGTAGTCTGTCTGCTACGCTTTCACGGCCCCAATTGTTCAACCGATTTTAATGAAAGGTGTGGGGATAGTTTGAATTCCGGGGAAGGACTTAGGCTACTTTTTATCCCAGAAAATTAAAGAGTAAGGGAATCAAAAAATCTTAATCCACGCGGACGAAATCGTAGGCATCTATTTACCTAGTTACTCAATTTGAAGGAAGATATTATTATCACAACTTTGGTGGAAACGCACCCAATAATCAAGAGCGAACTGATGACTTAATTTTTATGCCATGATAAGAAAGAAGACGTCTTCCCTCCTGGCAAGACTGTTCAAGCTTCAATTATAGTACCTATAGTTATCCTGAAGATGTTAGCGGGGAAGTTGGGTTGGACCCACCGATCATGGAACACTTTTTTAAAGTGCTGCACATTAACTACGAGTACTTAGTAATTACCAGGGTGGCTGAAAAGTTCTGAGCCTAAGGTAGGTATCTGCAGTGGTGCTAATTACTCATCCGGCGGGTCACTAGTTAAATGACATCTATCCACTATATAAGAAGAGTTTCATGTCATTAACATCAACAGTTTGATTAATTCAAGCCATTGAAAAAAAAAAGAAGAGGCAAAATCACCAAAGGAATTTTGTTTCCGCAAGACAATGCGCCGGTTCACACAGCGCGCATTGCGACTTGCGAGGCAAGCCTTGCGAGAAACTGGCTTCGAAGAAGTAAACCACCCTCCCTATAGCCCAGATCTGGCCCCTAGTGATTATTTTTATTTGATTTCAAAAAGGACCTACGGGGACGAAGATTTGGTGATGATAAAGAGATGAAGGCGTCTGTAAATGAACAATTTCAAGCCAAAGATGCGGGGTTACTTTTTTCAGGTATACAAGCCTTCTTTATAAGAATATGTTATAAGTGCATTGATGTCCAGGGGGACCATATTGAAAAATATATTTTATTTAGATTTGTACCTAGACTTTTTATGCCCTAGGCTCATATAGCATGATCATAGCTTTTAGATTTTGTATAGGTACATCTACTACCGAATGGGCTTTTTGAGAATTGGGTACCTCAATAAAGTATGTTTTTATTATTATTTATAGGTACTTGTATTAAGTAATTCTCGATTCTTTATTTTAATTTTTACCACAGCTGTTTTAAAACACAAAACTCCAAGAAAAAGTCAAATAATACCGATACTGTATACCTACAGTATGTATGCAGAAATAAATACCCAATAGGTATAGGTAATTTATATTCAAGAGCAGTTCGCGACGGTCAAGGTCGAGCGGTATCGCTCGCGAAATTATTTTATCTAGATCTAATATAAAATACCTACCTGTTCTTTAATGAATGCGTCATTTTATTGACTTCCGAGTTGCAGCTATGGAAATGTAATTGAAAAAAAAGTAAGAAAATATTAGTTACACAGATAGGCACAGAATCCCGATGCATGCTCGAATACCGATAAATTTAAACGTTCCCACGGGATTCTAGCAAAACCTAAATCCACGTAAAATAAATTGCTTGTAATTCTACAGTTCCTAGGAAGGTAGTTACTTTAATAGGACTTCGTTATAATAATTATAATCTCGGATAGTAGTGGCATGGAAGTTGGCAGTTGGAAGTTGGAACCAGTATCAAAACACGTTGTGAAACGCTATCTGCTGTACCTACCTAGTGTAGGTAGTGCAGATACATATTCGCTGCTATAGTGGCTTGTGTAGTAGGTGTAGAGTGTAGACTGTAGAGTGCAGTGGAAAGTTTCCACCTGCCCCCTCCCACGGCTTTTTTTATTTTACCGCGGAGATAGTAGATATTAGTTAGGTATTTCATAGAATCATTAAATAATACTCGTGACTTTTTTATCGTGGAATTTAGTTCATGTTTGCTCCCGTTGGAATTCTTTGATTTTTTCTATATCCGTCTCTAGGATGCGTGCTATCTCTGTCAAATTTCGTTAAGATCGGTTTAGCTTAAGCTGTAGAGTCGTGCAAGGGTTACAGACAGACATGCACTCTTTTGCATTGATGCAATTAGGTATATCCAGGTACATATTTAGATAGGTAGCTAGCTAGTTTAAAAAAGTTTTGCTACCTATTAAGGTATAGATAATATATGTATTAGCAAAATAGAGAGTACGGTATTGTATTGTACTTATAGAGGGGACGCCCGCCGTCGCCAGGCAGGTGATCGGTCCATTAATTGAACCATTCCACCCATTTCCCCGTGTTAGGACACAGGTTACTGGTGTCCCGGCAGCCTACCCCCCCCCGAACCTAGCTGTAGCTTTAGTGAACCCTACGATATCCCCTATGGAGAGATGTCTTGGGTCTTCTTCACTGATCCTGTCCTTGCCTATTAATTCCCACCTTACCAATGAGTACAGTGAGTCAGCTATGAAGTGAAAGCTGGTCTCTTCCTCGCCGCACTCTACTGAGATGTCTATTTAGCAGACAGTGTCCCGTTGTTATGCCTGCTATAAGTGCTATGTTGTTTCTACTTTGCGACATAAGTTGTTTTGTCTTCTTTTTATCGAATGATTTCAAGAACAACTTCGATTGCCTATATTGTGTAGAGTTGTTCCATCTTGATTTCGATTCTCTTTCTATAATTCCTTCAAACACTTTCTAAGTGATCGAGTATGGAATGGGTATAAGCAAGGTTCGGGGCCACAAAATGGAGTGCTTGCTCCCATTCTAGCTAATTCATCTGCTTTTTCATTTCCATCGTTTCCTTGGTGTCCAGGAACCCAGGCAATTGTGACTTTTGTCCTTTCAGCTAGTAAGTTCAAGATACGTTTGCATTCTTTCACTAGAGCTGATGTGGTAACCTTCCTTTCTAATGCTCTGAGAGCAGCCTGACTGTCACTATATATGATAACTTCTTTGGTTTCTGTGCTTACAGTATCCATCAGGCCGAAAGCACACTCGAGAGTACGGTAGGTAGACTTTGACGAACCCCTCCCAGGTACCAAGCATCTAGGTTGTGACGCTTGTCAAGTTAAACGAGGAGATAGGTAGGCGAGATAACAAGGTAGGCTTTGACCTCCCTAGCGCAGTGTAAAGCGCAGTTGTCTTAAGGTGCGGAGGGTCCCGGGTTCGATTCCCAACAGGGTCAATTTGGGAATTTATAATATAATTTCTGAACTTTCACCGGCGGTCTGGCCTGGTGGGAGGCTTCGGCCGTAGCTAGTTACCAGTTACCACCCTACCGGCAAAGACGTGCCACCAAGCGATTTAGCTTTCCGGTACGATGCCGTGTAGAAACCGATTAGGTGTATGGGTTTAATATAACTGCCATGCCTCTAACAGGTTAGCCCGCTACCATCTTAAGACTGCACCATCACTTTCCATCAGGTGAGATCGCAGTCAAGGACTAACTTGTAGGATTAAAAAAAAAGGTACTTACTAGGTAGGTAATCTAGCTATGTTTTGGCTGTAATTTGAATATGCTGTGGAGGAGCTAGGTATTGTGATGTTGTCATGAAAAGTTGCCAGAATGGAAGAGTGTGCAGAAAGATGTAAAAATAATGAGTTTCCAAGGTAAGGACATCGGATACGACAACCTTCAAGTCAAGGCCATAGGTACAATAACAAGGTCACAGGCAAAGTTAATGAATAACAATTACTTAATGAGAGTAGACCTAACCAAGGTAATCCGAAGTAAATTCAATAAGTTCATCAGGTAAATCAAAGAACCCAGATAGGGACTGTCTTACTTCTAAGTCACAACTCAGACTTAGAAATTGTTCGAAGAACTGCGAGTTGTAGGCAAAATACCTAGATGTTACGCACGTTTCCTCGTGCTCCTACTACGGAGTTTAATTATGAAACGGAAAAGTTTTCATATTCTTTTATATAGAAGTAGGTACAATCGTAACAAACATTAAAGAATACCTAGGTAGGCATAGAACTTCTACGTAGAGCAAGCTTCAAATGCCTTTTTTTTACCTAGAGGCTAGATTAGAAAGTAGATCGAATACCTGGCCTATAGCTTGTAGACTATTTTATTACTATAGAATTTTATCGAAGACTAAAAGTAAAGAAGTAAAAAAAACTTTCGACTTACCAATCCACCGCGTGAGAACCAGGCAATCCAGTACATGTGCTCTTAGCGCTATGTATGTACCTACACTGTGTAGGTAGATAGCTATTATTTTATCAATGGGTTTACTAGCAACAAACTATGACATTAAAACAGGAAGTAGTGAACTATAGTGTGGCACTATCACCGGCGACACGTCACCGAGCACGAGGCCCGCACCGCCACGTCACATGACACTGTCAACAGCAAAATATACCTTGAGACGATGTCGATCAAGACTTCCACCGAAGGCGCCGACCAAACCATAATACACTAGAGCACTGCACTGAAAATCCACCTATAGAAGCTATACCAGTTATAGCACCTATAGAACACCATCACTCGGATAAGGGTTACACACTACGCGTTCCCGAATGATAACGCGGCCAAACAAAAAAAAACGAGGGTCCTAAGAAGGTCGAATCTGGTATTTTTTTGTCGAGAGCTGGCAACGTCGCGCCGGTCGCCGGACGGACGCGCGTTCGGTCCGCGCGCAGCTCATTGGCCGAGTGAGCTGGCGGCCATCACTGCGCGCCGCGCGCTCGCCCAATGATGCCGCGTCCCGCTCGCCCCGCCCACATCCTCGCAGCCTGTTGAATGGAGCGACCGGCAGTCGCGTTGGAGACGCAGTGAGAGCACGATGTGCCAGTCACAACTTAGAAGATGTAATATTGGCTGTGACGTGTGGATTGCCGAAACATCACCTACTCCTCGAGACGACGTTAGTAAACATTTCAAACGAAACAAAATTGATGTTAAACGAGGTAATTGCAGTAAAAATAAAGAAATAGCTCACGATTATTAAGATAGAAGAAGGTAGGTACGGTAAGGACTGAAAAAACTTTAAGTATTAGAATTTAGAAACTCAGAGAAAGTGTATCAGAGATGAAAAATGAAAAAAAGTTAATTACTTATCACTGTACCCCATCCTTAAACTTCTTTTCTTTTAAAATCTGATCTGCAGTGGACGATGCAGTACCTGGAAAGAAACGATAAATAATTTTGGGTAACGATTAGAACATAATATACCCATACAAATTTCTACTTCTTATCTGATTGTATATATTATATATATTACGTATTTTAATAAAACCATCACCAAAAGCATTAAAATAATAAACTTATGATTTTTTTAAGTGGTAGGTATTTTAGATCAAATTGGCCAATCTGGCCATAATAAATAACAATCTAGTATCTAAACTCCAGACTAGATCAAATTCATGTCATTTTCCAAAAAGCATCATACCGATCATGACATCATCACCTTGACTTTTATAAATGTATAAAAGTTCACCCAACCCAACGTGTTTTCAATGACGATTTTAAAAAGCTAAATGCTACGAGAAATTTATTTTCAGGATTTCTTTAGTCATCTTAGAAGACTAGCTGATGCACGCGACTTCGTCCGCGTGGATTGAGGTTTTATGGTTCCTCGAGGACTCCTCAATTTTTCTTGTGGCTTAAGGGAGACCCTACAAGAGATGTAGGTATGTCTAGCAGTGGACATCCATCGATGACGACGACGAAATACCTACAGCTTCCCAATTTAATTTTAACGCTCATTTTAAATGCAATCACAGTTGGAAACGATAAAATCACAAATTACGCTCAAACAGTCATGATAAAATTCCCAAAAAATGACTATAAAATTTATTTGTCTATATTTAAGGCCAGGCTAACTAAGTTTTAGCTATTCAAATTGAAAATAGAACAAAACAACAAATATTGATAAAAAAAAGAGTAATTAACAGGGCATGTCTGTAAGACCACAGATAACCGATGGACCCTTCATTTTTTTTTTTTTTTTTCAGTTTGCTTCATAGGCCACGCCACGCAGCGGAATAAGAAATTTTAGAAGACCATCTAGAATCTAGATTATAGTTGGTACGATGATATCAACAACCACCATGCTTATATTATACTAGCTGATGCCCGCTACTTCGTCCGCGTGGTTTAAGTTTTTTCTTATTCCCGCGGGAACTCCTTAATTTTCCGGGATAAAAAATAGCCTATGTCACTGTCCAGGTCCTCAACTATACCCATGCCAAAAATCACGTCAATCCGTTGCTCCGTTGCGGCGTGATTGAAGGACAAACCAACAAACAAAGTGACTTTCGCATTAATAATATTAGTATGATTCCCGTATAGTACCTATCTGCGATCTGTCGACTGACTTAAAGTAGATGTGATAAAATACTAAGATAAAGGCTTTATAGAAGAAGACCAGCGTCCTCAGATATTACGAGTATATAATTCGGTACATTGTCCAGGACATGGGCTCGTTTCAAAAGTTTCATTTTTTTCATCGTCTATCTGGCAGTTGATTCCCCCTTAAGAGGCCGGGGAGCGGCGCTCGCAACTTCTATTCGAACCGCAAATATAAATTTGCCGGTTATATTGCTATCTCTATTTGGCTGATGACACATGATCGCGTGCAAGCGCGATAGCACAGAGTTTGTTATACAGTTTGGTCTTGTTCCGTGAATACCAAAAATGATGAATGAAAAATTGTCGTGTTTTTAACTTCGTGTTGTTATTCTGTAACTTGACAATATAGGCTATGTTCCGGATCAATTAGTACGTGAGATATCGTTGGTTTTAATATGAAACAAATAAGGAGAAAACATGCCATTTATGTCGTAAAAACATGCGAAACGCAATGTGCTTACATTTAATTTTGGGAAAGTATTTTGAAAAGATAATTATCCAGGGACCTAGATAAATACAAGTTCAATCTTAATAATCGCATAATATGGTGGAAATATTCTCGAATTATAAATTATTTTGGTATTACGTTTGTATGGGCAATTCGCCCTCCGCCGGCCCGTTAACAAGCGTTCTCGATGCTCAGTCATTAAGTTGGGTCACCAAGCTTGCCAGAAAAGCTTGGAAAGAAAACGTATTTAAGACAGGAGAGGAAGCCAAAAATGCCAGAAATGGTAAAACTCATAAAAGAGATGTCAGTTGTCACATCCATGATGCATTCAATCTCAAAACCTATAAAGGTATATAGGAAATTGCCCGAGAATAACACACAGGAAGGTATATTGTATAATTTGACCGTCCCACCTGTCCGGAGTCCGGACGGTCGGCGGTTCGTTATTACCCAGCTATGACCGGGCAGTTGCTATGCGACGAGGATAACTATTCAAGGAGAAATAAATTTTGTATCGACTATACGCCCATAGGCTATACAAGTATGGATCTGGTAAGCTTTTTAGTCTTCTAAAAAAGGCATTTCGTTATCTGAAATTAATTGCCTATCCCTTATTAAGGGAACTCTAACCTTTAGTAGCCAAAAAAACGTGGCATTTCCGAAAATCATACAGAAGAGAACATATGCTATAACGCTGTCAAGTCTTATAAGGTTTTTTCAGACCTTTGAGTATCTGAAAGCTAGATAAAAGTCGAATAATTATTTAAGTACAGAGTTTTCAAACGACTGTTTTCATTTTCGATACCTTTTTGAGTAATCATCGCATGCAAACGGCTGGAGGGTTGTGTGTAAATTCCAATCTGTTAAGAATAAAGAAATATAAAGCGTTTATAGGACTACATTTAGAATTATGTTTTCTTACAAAGCTTTGGTGAACGCATGTTCTCTGATGCGATACGAATTACGCGAGCGATCCCCAAGTGCCAGGGGAAGCGTCATCTTAAATTAGATGCCTACAAAGTATATCAATATTGTTCTATGTTATATAAAAGCACATATAAATATGTTTACGCAAAGTTGAATCGCTGCCAAAACGGGTTGTATTTCGAACCGTGTTTTATTTACTAAGTAAACAGCAAAGGCAAACCTGCCCGAGCAAATGGTAAACACGTCGAATTTTAAGCTCAATTTATCTCATTGTTAGCCGACCTTTGTGTTCAATACTTTGTATGTAAGTATATTCCAATAGCTTATTGGTAAGTGGTTGGTATATAAGTTTGTACGTAGGTACGTGTAGACCTCGGGATTCGAATACCATTGACGCACCTCGAGTTTGGTGTGTTTTAACTTTTAAGTAGGTAATTTGGTATTAGGTACTCGCTTTTAAGTAAACATTATGAAGTCTAAATGCATTGCAATTCCTCAAAATGTGGCGTATGTTAATGTACTATATTGTAATTCTGCTAGCGTGGTATTAGTTTCCTTCTATAGCCTAATATTATTCTGAAAGGAGACTCGTGCCAGACCAGAAATAAGCTGAAAAAAAGGTCTTAAACGCTTTTTTTCTTGTGTCAATAAATCGCAAAAAATTAGTAGACTGGCACAGTGCACTCAACGTCTCTACCACGATTTCAGAAGTAGAGTAGTAGGGAATAGGGACCCAGTTACGAAAGAAGACCCAAACTAAAAATGAGAAATACCTACAATGATTCCTGTTTTTCTATTGGTTATTTTTCCCTCGAATATTTAATTTTCCGTTTTATTTATAAATAAAACAGGCGATTCTCAGAATTACACCAGTATTTTTGTATTTCATTTCGCATATTACTTTTTCGGTTACTTTCATCCGCCATGCTTCAGTCTCTTATCAACGTCTCCCGGGCAACAAAGTTGCTTATCCTCAGAAATTTCGAGAACACTCGACAGTGGGAACAGCTGATTCGCTCATCCGGGCTCAAGGTCCCCTAGGCCGAGGTTGCCCCCCTCGCACCCCGCCCGCCACCGCAGTGAGGGTAGGGGGAAGTACACCATTTATCCCCACCGAGGGTGGGGATTGGGAGGGAAGCGAAAATTCGATATAGGTATTTTTATTAAAAGCCACACGAGTCATAATCAGGATTCGGGACGAAGTTAGGTATTTTTCGACACCGCACGCAAGAAAATCGATATCCTATGAAGAAGTGTTTTATATTGCTTCAAGTTTAACCTTAACTGCGATCTCACTTGGATGATAAGTGGTGAATGATGATGCAATTTAAGATGATATTGGGCTAACCTAGCAGGGGTAAAAGTAACGATGCCATTATTTTGTACCCATACCCCTAATCGGTTTCTCTAGTATCGTACCGGGACTCGGGAGTAGGCTAAATTGCTTAGCGGTATGTCTTTGCCGGTAGGGTGGTAATTGGTCTGATCAGAGAAAATACAAATACCTATTGAAAAAATCCCAAATTGCATCTGCCGGGAATCGCACATAGCTCACCGCTGCGCCAGTGAGGTTGCCTAAAAGCTGGTAAAACTTCTTCTTCTTCCTGCCCTCGTCCCTCTCAAACTCAAGTGATATATACCTACCTAATTCAAACTTTACAATAGTTCAGTAGTCAGTACGCTTAGTCCAAGTTTTTACATTACAAATTCGATTGAAGGTAATCGAGCTTTCGATCACATTAGCGTCAAAGCACGATACGAAACGATGCGTTTTTTTTTAATTTTCTTTTTATTCCAGTGCAAGTTAGCCCTTGATTGCGATCTCACCTGATGGTAAGTAATGATGCAGTCTAAGATGGTAGCGGGCTAACCTGTTACATATTAGGGGTATGGCAGTTATATTTAAACCCATACCCGTAATTGGTTTCTACTCGGCATCATACCGGAACGCAAAATCTCTTGGCGGTACCTATTTGTCGGTAGGGTGGTTACTAGCCACGGCAGAAGCCTCCCACCCATAGACTTATTATATTACGATTTACATCAATGCTCCCACCAGACAAAATCAATAAATCGTTTCGCAACTATAATCGGTTGCATTGAATTTGTGACTTTAAATCAAGAGCCAAAAAATTATAAGAATATTATAATTTGATGCCCATGTGATCGAATGCTCGATTACGATCAATAGAATTTGCACTGCAATTTGCATTTTCTTTCCGAACCGGTGTTAGAGTCAAAACATGACGTTACAAAAGACACACCTGTATGCCCTACAATACATGTTATAAATAAAGTAGGTATTTAAATCTACGTATGTAGAGGCTATCTAAATCTAGGTGTTCAGTTGTGCAACTTCCAGCGAATGTCCAGTTCAGACTGGTGGGCTGTAATATCCACATTCACTGTGATTATTTCAGAGTAGGTATCGTTGGACGAGTCACGACGCGGTCAACTGGACGACCTTCGCACGCTAAGCAAATTGATTTGTAGCTACTAGCTACCATTGTTGTTCTAGAACACTCTATAGTCTGACTAGAATTAGATGATGCCCGCGACTTCGTCCGCGTTGATAAGGTTTTTATTATTCCCACGGGACGTCGTGCGTCCTTTCCAACTTCATATTAGCAACCCCGCCTAGTTGGGATCTAGGTATGATCTAACGTAGCTGTTTAGCTGTTTTGGCCCGAGTGGCTACCCGACTCGAACCCAATACCTCAGTGGCTAGTGGCTACCATACCATAGATGAAATAATAAATAAGTAGGTAGTTACAGCCCCATACATTGTGTATTAAAAATACAAAAGTCCGTAAGTTTGAGGAAAAAGTTAGACGGAGATGTCTAACTTTTTCCTAAAGTCTAATCTCGAGCCCTTTCTCATATGATAACAGATATCTCCGAACCGTTGATAAAATTACGCGCGCGACGTTGCCGCTCTTCACTAACGATAGACAACTCACAACAGACATTCCATAATACCCTCTATTCCAACGCAATAAGAGTTCTGTACACTGTATTGACATGCTGAACGTTCAACGTATTGTGAGCGCGTGGACGCGACGTTGCCGCTCCGTGCTACGCCATTTGCAAGTAGTGGTCGGCGGCGGTTACGCCATACTCTCTCAAAATAAAAACAATGCATACATTTTAATGTGTTCCTAATAAAATACGTTGCGCCTCACCACATTCACGCATGTTAGTTAAATAGTTAGGTACCTATGCCTATTTAGCTATGCAAAACGCGATCGGTAAGTAGCTAAATAGCACTCTAGGTAGTTTCATATCTACTTATCTATAGTAATCTACGTTAGGACATAAATTATTTCTATAGGCAAATTTTGTAGCGTCGAATAATATTTATACTTTAATTGACTTTAATGAATAATAAATAGTACCTACTACTTATGTAATAATTTCCAAATTGTCCTAATCCGGGAATCGAACCCAGGACCACCGCAGCACCACTACGCCAGGGCGGCCTTTCCGAATATGAATTTGAACACTGAAGTAAGGTAAAATGGAACTTAACCAGAACTAAGTTACAACTTTGATTCTAGGTAGGTAAGTAGCAAGTACCTATGTACTTAGATATAATGTTTGAAATAGGTAAAATCCACTGCATAGTTATTTACCTACCTATTCACTGGTAAAAAGTAAAAACTAAAATCCTTTTTAATTCTTTGCACACTCGTCCGTTTTATTGGAGAATTTTTATAGCATTTCCAAAGATTCAAACTGGTTGCCGTTCGAAGTCGTAAAGCTTTCACATAAGTTATAGCTTTCGTGAATTACATATTCTGAGAAGTAGGTATTATTTTAACAGATAGGTGGGCAGAGTAGAGTCGTACGGCCTACCACCACAGTTTAACGAAATATTTCAAGGCTGTGCTACCACTAGCTGGAGATTAGAGTCACCATTACCAGTGACCATTCAAGAATAATAATCTGAATCCATTTCAAAAAATTAAAAAAAATTCAACCAAGTGCAAGTCGGAATCGCACACGAAGGGTTCCGTTATCCGTAGTCCGCACCGTTGTAAAAGGCATCATAAAAATATATGTACTTTTTAAATACAAGTTTGTTGTATGGTCTATGGGGATTGGGGACCCACTTTAATTAATTATTTTTTGGAATATTTTCACTATTTTTTGTTATAGCAGCTTTAGTGTTACTAACCCACTCTGTGAATGTTTCATATTCATGTGACGGTGTGCCTAGTAATAGGGTCGGGAACTCGGGACCCTATGATTAGGTACACCGTTGACCGTATACTCCCGACTACAGAACCCTAAAAATAAATTTTGGATTCCAAAGTCGAACTGAATCGTCACGAATCATGTCTCTATTTGATTAAACAGTAGCATGCAGGTCATAAAGGCATAACGACACAGCTTACCAAAATTGAACAGATTTCCTACGTAGTAGATTTGTAGCAGATTCTCTACGTGGAGTAACATGACATAGACATAACATGACATGATGTTAAAATGACTGAGTAAGAGTTTTGGTAGAGTACCTACTCGGTCGGTCTGTCTGTCTGTACTACAGACAGGGGCTGCGCGGGACAGACTACAGACTCTGTAGTCTGTCCCGCGCAGCCCCGGCACACGGACTCACGGAAACCTGCCGGATGTATCCGCTATCACAAAACCAACCAAAACAGACAGATAGACAGAGAGACAAAAATTCATTAAAATTGTTTTAACCTCTGTCCATCCCTCCAATTAAAATATTCAACGTAGGCAGACGAATCGAGGAGTTACAGTTTTATTATAAGTATCCCTCTCTGCGTCATATTCCTCATTTCCTTTAATCACATAGTGGCAGGGATTTTCTTGCAATAATAATCCGGTGAAGTTCCGCATACGACTCTAAGAGTAGATATACATACTGTTTTAACTTGGTTTCATTAAAATATCTCAACAAACGAAAAAGTTATGGAACATTAAATTTGCGCTTGCAAGACAGGAGACGTGACGTCATAATTCCCTGTCAACCGACTTTATTGACCGAAAAGAAATAAATGGACTTAACGAGACTTAATTGAATTTAAAAGTAGGTACTTAATTTTTATCACGTGAAGATAATTTTGAAGTATTAAATCTCGGCTAGGTATTAAAACTCACTCAAAAAAATCTCACTCGAGTGAGATACAGCAATCGGTTAACATTAAATAATTAAACTTTTAAATCGTCATTTCTCAGTCATTTATTGATGAATTGAATTTAAAAAAAAAAACACTGATTTATTAGTTTTGATCTATACTTTACTTCCGTTGTGTTAAATATGATATTCACAATATCATTAACTTCAACAATAATTGACGGATATAATATGCGTTGTTGCAACTACCACTCGCTATATAAGTATAGATTCCGATTTCCGACAAATACAAGTGGTACTTAGTGGTGGATGTTTTTGCAGACAGTTTTCTCCGCGTCGTATAGTGGGCGGTAGGTACACTAACTAAGTACCCGGCCGGGTCGGATTACCGCATGTCCCGGAGCCCCGCCGGACGTATCGGCTTTCACGAAGCCAACCAACGAGTCTCCATGTTACTTTGCCTTGTTTCGCATTTGTAGTCAATATTCAGATTTTTGCGGTAAAATAATGTGTTATTACTAATTACCAATATCATATTATTAACTACGTAATTCCAGTGACTTCGTCCAGTATCCTAGGAAATTTCAACTTTCTATGTACCCAGGAAATGCTTCATAATTTCGATGAGTGAGTGAGTAGTTAAATCCCGTTTTATGTAATTTTCCAACCAATCTATCTCAAGAACCATTTCACTAAGATACTTGTAACTTACAGGTTATCATCATATTGAGAACCAGTGTTCCAAACGTTAATATGACGTGGACCGGGAGTAAAAACAGCGCGAAATGTTTCGTGTATAGATGCTCGCGCTCGATATCACGCTGAACTTGGCCAAGCGCATTACCGTGCGCCTCGATACCCATGCGAAACTATAAGGTTTCTTGTTGACTATGACTACGGAACCCTAAAAAGCTATTTCAGTAAATCATATGTTTTTAAGCCAGCTGTATATTAATTATCCCCATTGTTATGGAGAATCATAAATTTTGACTATAACAATAAAAATCGGTATGCATAATACCCAGTCAAACCTGTAACCTATTCGACAGAAAGCCTTTAGATCCAACAACTAGATCCAAGGCCGACCTCCTTACAAAATAATGCCAAATGGAAACGTCAAGAAAAGAACAATAAGTGTTGTCTAATTGCTACTTATTTACAAGGCATTGTTTTCGGGTTACCATAAGTACCTACGTATTTTTTTAACACCTAGCTGTATCTATAAATAATCTGTATGTAAGTATAAAAATGAATCCCTGTTTCCCTTGGTCACTCCATAACTAGAGAACGACTTTACAGATTTCATTCATCATTTTTAGGGTTCCGTACCCAAAGGGTAAAAACGGGACCCTATTACTAAGACTCCGCTGTCTGTCTGTCTGTCTCCAGGCTGTATCTCATAGACCGTGATAGCTAGAAAGCTGAAATTTTCACAAATGATGTATTTCCGTTGCCGCTATAACAACAAATACTAAAAATTAAAAAAATATATATATTAAGGGGGGTCCCCATACAATAAACGTGTTTTTTTCGTATTTTTTTGCTCAATATTAAAAACGGTAACAGGTATACGGTTCAAATTTTCACAGAATATTAACTTGTATATTACCTTTCAAAATAAATAATTAAATATCAATAAAGTAAATATTAAAGGGGGGCTCCCATACAACAAACGTAATTTTTTGATATTAACAGTAAACCTCTACAAACAAAGTTAGTTTTGCGGTTCATTAACAAAGGTAATTATACCTACTTCTTGAGTACGGAACCCTCGGTGCGCGAGTCCGACTCGCACTTGGCCGGTTTTTTTGCAGAAAATTGAAAATTTTCTGCAAAAAAATCTCGAAAATCAAAGAGTTCGCCCGGGGCTTTTACCCGGACGAAGTCACGGGCAACCACTCGTACCGAAATGAAAAAAACTATACCTACCTAGTAGGCAACGACCTAAATTTACATAGACGGGCCCTGTCAAACAAAGAATGTGAACTTATTTTACTAACGCCATTTAGACTAAAAAGCGGGACAGCGCTATGGCGGAGACAAGGACAGGGCTATAAGACGGCTTATAACAGGTGTGGAGCGCGCTCTACAGGTCGGACGGCGGACGCCCAATACAATTATTTTCTATGAAAGGGTCATCTAGTGACTAGTACCTTCCTAGTACCTACATATATATCGATGCCAGTAGGTATTACGTAATCTCAGAAGTCAACTGGCAACGCTGATCTCCCGCTGACGTTGCACGACTATGAAGTCATTCCATTGTGGCTTCCGAGAAAAGTGCTAATGCTACTTTTCAATATGGCGGCGCCACCGCATACATTATTCATTAGATTCGCTGATACACCGCACAAATATGCGACTCAATCACTGAACTATGGAGTAAACGTAAAAAAGGTTTATTTTTACTACATAGGTATAAATGTAATATCACAGCAGTCACAAGCACAACTCACAGCCTAATTCAACGTACCTACTTAGTGCTTATTTTACTTCGATGCAACTTGAATGTCTAATCCGTATCTCAGTTAAAAATAAAATCATTAAAAAGTCGACTCTGTAGAAGCCTGCAAAATACAAATTTATAATTACAACTATAGAAGATACCCGCACGCAGCGACTGAGGTTACGGACGGAGGATTTTACGGACTAAAAAGTAGGCGCTCTTCCCCGGGATACGAACTACTAATATATCAGATACTTACCTACCAAATTTCATCAAAATTGGTTGAAAAATGGGCCGCGAAAGCGTAGCTCAGACAGACAGACACACTTTCGCATTTACAATATTAGTATGGAATATGGATTAATGTTCAGTTATATAGTAGGTAGTAGGTAAGCATTCTTTGCATTTTAATTTTTTCGTCAATCAGTAAGTAAGCACCTACAAGGAACAACCTATAAAACGAAATCTCACTCAAGGAATTTTTTTTTACCGAAAAGAAAAATAAAAGTTTGTGAATAAACTTTTGAAGTGCTTTCGGAACGTCAAGTGAATTTACCGACTCCGGAAATCGTGGCTTTGGTGCCTAGCGCAATCGACCACGGACCCCTCAACTTTTATACAACCCCTTGAAAAACCAATTATTAAAAAACACGACCGCCCTGCCATATTGAATTTTTTTCAAAAATGTTGTAGCCAGTAAGTAAGGATTGCGATACCCCATACAGCCAAATCTGTTCAGTCGACAGGCATTTAGAAGTTATATAGGAATAAAGACACTCACATACATACGTGAAGCCTGAAAACATTACAACACTCCTTTATTTGGGCAGAAAAAAGTCCGATAAAAACCGATAGAAACTCGAGGGGCCATGTTGCAGCGCGGCGGAAATTGTCCAATCAAGGCTTTTTACTGGATTTTATCCCTGCTTACTGTACCGGGCCGGACATCCGGACCGAAGGGTGGACACGGGGGAGGGTAGGGTAGTGCCAGTGGGAAATAACCACTGTATAAGTAAGGTACAGAGGACCGTCGTATTGGGCCTAAGTATATACGGTAGGGGGGTATAGTAACTGCCTCGTTGGTCTAGTGGTTAGCATGTTCGACTGCGGCTGCCAAGGTCCCGGGTTCGAGTCCCGGGTCGGGCCATAATATGTGTTGGGTTCTTCTGTCTAGAAATTCTCAGTACTAGCCCGGAGTTAGGAAGTTGGCGGTGTTCCAACCCCGTGCCTCGGAGAGCAGGTTAAAAGCCGTTGGTCCCGGTTATTATCACTGACATGATAATAGTCGTTAAAGCCCGCCAACCCGGATTGGAGCAGCGTGGTCGGTCTGAGCTCTAATTCCCTCTCTCCTATGAGAGAGGAGGCCTGTGCCCAGGACGAGGAGGAGCCAAGAGGATGTTAATGGGCTGTAGAGGTGGTGGCGGTGGTCGTATAGGGAACTGTAGCGGTTACCTAGTTGGCGCTCATTGTATCTACATCACTTATTCACGGGAGAGATAATAGACTGAAAACTTAATTAAGTTACATAGGTACAAGCCTGAATCGCGATATCGAAGTTTTCTGAGAATAGCGCTATAATACCTATTACATAGACCGTTCAAACTTACAACGGTCGGACCAGAAGGGTCCCCGGGCACAACACCAGCCCGGAGGGAGATCTTCCTATAGTGCGGACGACTACACAGAATCACTCACTAGTCACTCGTTCCACAGAACATCGGGTAGTTAGTAACTTAGTAGGTACCTACTACTAGCAGAATATCACGTTTTATCAGTAGGTACATATCTCTACCGAAGCTTTTTATATCGTTCCCCACCATTTAATTAAGTTTTCAAATAAATTTTAATTTGGAAAAATATCATGAAAACGTGCACAGATATCTACTAATCATCTCGCGCCATAGCAATTTGTACAACAGATTAACGATGAGATAACACAGGAAACATTAATCACGGAGCAGCAACATAGATTAAACAAAAAAATTCATAATGAATCAATCCTTTACGAAAATCACAAATAAGTAACATTAATCGGTAAACTGAAATACCTATAATTTTAAGAATCATTCTCAAGGGCATCCATTGGCAAGGGTTACCAGTTACCACTTACGATTTACGAAGTACCTACCTAGCTATCATTTCATCTGTACCCTGTGCCACGGGGCACAGATGAAATGATAACTATTTTTAAATACATAATATCATAAATTGCGGAACCGGCAGGATTTGAACCTGCTTCTATCTGGGAATCCCGCCCCCGGACCGCCTTTGACCGCTAGGCCACGGTTCACTTTACCTGTCATCCGTTTATCAAACCCAGGACCTCATCATCCACAGCCGAACTATGCTTACCACTAGACCAATAGTAGGCAGTTACAATCTTTACAATATACCGAGGATCGCAGATAGGTATAATAGTAATTGCATGAATGGTATCGTTGGGACGGGGGTCGCACGGTGCGGCAACCGGCGCCCGCACGGAGCGGCAACGTGGCGCCTCCGCATCCGACCCGGCCGGGCCGCGGCGGAGCGGCAACGTCGCACCTGATTCAGCGCCGTATTCAAAGAGGATTTTTATACCAGTACTTACTGCGTTATGTACCTACACTGCTACGTTGCTATAGCTTTATACCTACCTAATTATCTATACTACGCTGGCTAAAGTTTTTGTAAAGTTTTATCATGACTTTTGGATAATAAAGTGTAGGTAGATAAGATTATCTTCCTACACATACCTATCAATATTGATATACCTAATGCAAAAGTATGTAGGTACCAAAGTTTGTTATCAATCACAGCCACAGAGATAGATTATAGTCTAAAATAACACATAGGTACCTACTACTTTTTAGAAAAACGGAAAATTAAAGAGTTCCCGCTCGAACCCATAAACCTCAACCCAAGCGGACGAAGTCGTGGGCAACAGCTAGTAATAGTATAGGTAGATTATAAAATAACGTATGGGTAGAGGTAAAAATTACACATAAAGTAGGTATAAACCCAGTATTTTCAGATTCTAAGTGGTTCTGCTCTACTCACAGGCCATACAGTGGCTCTACTCAAAACTGTAACACTTTTGCCCATAAGAAGACGGACTATTGGCAACACTGTGCGAATCAAATTGGTGTCAGTGGGTTAGCGCTGTTTATAGTGCCGCTGGTGACACTATATAGCGACTGATTCCGTGACAAACTACACAGTAACCTCTGATGAGTGATGACTCACCAAGTCACCAATAGACGTTTGGTAGGTACTAGGTAGTAGTAGGACGGTACGTCTACTAATAATTTCCTCCCGAGTTCCGATCGAATTTCGGCGGCGAATATCCCAGTAAATGCCACACAGCCCCGGCTATTTACGTTTTTAGCGAAATCTCGAAAAATAAACAGGTAGACTAGGTAGGTACTTAGGTACTTACCTAAGATAGAATTGATTTTTGGGTTAAATGTTCCACAGGGTCTTAGAAAGCCTCTCCTTAAAAATTCAAGCCCTTATGCTTCCTCTAACAACCGACACAACCGGAGAGAGATAAGGCGCAGGATCTTCTGATTTGTATGTGTGATTCTTGATAATAGGAGGCACGGAAGTTATAATATTACACCGCCTATGTACTACGGAGTACCTAACAGTACCTAACTAAGTAACTATCTACAGCTGAGAAATTCAGGGCAACGAAATCCCCACTAGAAATAGGTAGGTACTTACAACTATTTATGGCCCGAATGTAAGCCACGGTCTCGTCATGCGCAGTCGAACATGCTAACGACTAGACCACTGAGGCACAGTGGCGTGCAGTCCATAGAGGCACAAAAGCGCTGCTTACCCAAATGAAAATACGTCAATACTCAATTTTCATCAAAACAGCTAGTAAATTGGTAGGTATTCTTACTAACGAATGCCTACACCAGCTTCAAACCCTGTGCACGGCACTGCAGTGAGGCAACCTGAGACCATACTATTAAGATAGACGCCATTATAAACAGGGTTGCCTTAACCCTCTCAACGTAATATATTCAGAGCAAGTATTTGTGGCACGTCTGCTTTCCGGGTCGCCGCCCGCCGGACCGGTATTTACCTATACCTATTTCATACCGTACGCGTCATGCATGACTGGAATTCCGTATCTACTTTCGCTCCCCTGGGTAGGCCGCTAGGGGCTGCTATTATATCAGCAGCACATGATGTAATATCTAGGTGGTTTCATAGCGTATTTTTCATATAGGCAAAGTAGTCTTATCAAATAATAGGAAAAGGTGACTGACTGACTGATCTATCAAGACACAGCTCAAACTACTGCATCAGGCTGGAATTTGGCTTCCGACAGCATTAATAACGAAGGCATTCGCTAAGAAAGGATTTTTGAAAATTCAATCCCTAACGTGTTAAAATAGGTACCTACATAGGTGTTTGAAAGTATGAAACGTGTTGCGTGCAACAGAAAACTGCGCGACCACGGCCGGCAGTGACAGACGCGGGCGGTAGTGACAGCGCCATAGAGTTATATTACCTCTATGGCCAGCGCTATGGTTGACACAGTAGGTATGCGGCATGCGCACTCCTACAATGTGCTTATTTGTAAAACCTGATGTGCTGCCCAGTGCCCTGTGCCTACTGGGTATGGATTATTATGATACATACATACATACATACATACATACATACATACATACATCCATACTTACAAACTTAAGCTTTTATAATATAAGGATTTATAATAAACTAGATGATTCCCGCGACTTCGTCCGCGTGGATTAAGTTTTTTTGATTCCCGCGTGAACTCTTGAATTTTCCGGGATAAAAAGTAGCCTATGTCCTTACCCGGGATACAATAATACTTATCCCTATACCAAATTTCATCAAAATGTGAACAGATGGGCCGTGAAAGCGTAGCAGACAGACAGACAGACAGACACACTTTCGCATTTATAATATTATAGTATAGTATGGCTAAGGATAAATGAAAAATAAATTATTATTATAGGTGCCAAAGAAAACACAAAAGGCTCTATGTTACCTACAGCAGAGAGCCTTTTGTGTTTTCTAGACAGGTTCTTCAACACTTAGCTAAGATTATTTAAGTAGGTATATGTATAAAACTAGATGATACTGCGACTTCGTCCGCGTGGATTATGGTTTTCTAATTCTCGCGGGAACTCTTTAATTTTCCGGAATAAAAAGAACCTAACCTTTGTCCTTCCCCGGGATGTAACCTACCACTAAACCGAATTTCATACAAATCGGTTGAACAGATGGGCCGTGAATGCGAGCAGATGTCTATCTGTCTGCTATCTAGATAGACATACCTACACACTTTCGCATTTTTAATATTAGTACGGATTAAAAAGAGACAACCATGAAATGCAGCAAATGCATGCATTGATTTACTAACTAGGTAGGTATATATGTAGATACCAACTACAACCTTTATTCTTTTCTCTTCAATAGGTAGGTACATAACTTAATTTGAAACATTTTATAAACTTCCATAATACTACTAAATACACAATAAGGTACATTTTACCATGCTATGTTTACATCATGCAGCAGGTAGATAGGTGTCAAATCAAATGATATTTTAAATCTTATCATTCAAAGATATAAGGTGTCTTTTGCAATGCCAATAGGTAGGTAACTTAGTGTGCAGGGTTAACGCAAGAGAGCATGAAGATGCAGATCTGACAATGGGCCGGATGTGCATTGTGCTGGCTGTTGGTGGAATGGTAGCGCAAAAACTGTGTAGTAAGTAGCGACTAGCAACCTTCTGTTGTTTTAGGACCACCTCTAAGGATTTATACTAACCTAGTACTTTTCAGACCTAGAGCGATGCAAAGTGCGGCAGAATAGACTTAATGCGCGCGTATACGTGTACGTTTAGTAATACGAAGAACTGCATAAAGGCGACGTTGCTTTCCGAAAGCTATCACGGCACAAATCCATCTTATTACCTATCGCAACGACATCAATTTACATAGACGGGCCCTGTCAAACAAAGAATGTGGACTTAAGTATTTTACTAACGCCATCTAGTCTGAAAGCGGGACAGCGCTATGGCGGGAACAAGGACAGGCTTATACAGGTGTGGAGCGCGCTCTACAAGTAGGACGCCCAACTTTTTTCTATGAAAGGGCCCATCTTGAGACAACTTCTTGACATCATATTATTTGAATCGTCGCTTTGGACGCTGCTTGAAGTCTGATAACTTTATGGCTACTATCTATTCTATTCCTAGTTCCTACCCAGTAGGAACTATTCCTCTTCCTACATGAAGAATAATGGAATCTAAAAATCGACCGCAAATGAAGCCGTAAACAAACTCGCAGTAATTTAGCGAAGTGAAAAAAGCGCGCGCCGGCCCCGGTGTTGCCGGTTGGAAGTGGGTCGAAACGGCAACGTCGCCTAGCGGTACCGGCGCGGCAACGCGGGCGCGACGTTGCCGCTCTTACCACCTACATCAATACCCCGACGCACGCTAGGCGGCTAGTCCCACAGGGCGCCTTAGATACATTGTTGCTGAAATATAACCCATATATCAATATAAATAAGAGCTAGACATGACACGTTTACGTGGGTACACGACACCCACCCGACCGTACGCGACGAGACTGTTTTGAAATTGGAATTTAGAACAAGTTTAGAACGCGTGCACAATATTATTATTCTTTTTCAGAACTAATTTTATTATCTGTTGTAGGTATTCGGACTATTTTCGAACGTATATTTTCAATGCCAATGGCGTAATTTGAATAATTATTATTGCATCGTGCAATGAACATGCATGATGTGATTAATGGAACTGATTAAGTACTTGTACCTACTTAGTTCGTGGTTTAACGACATATTTTAATGTATATAACGGGTACATACCACGATTAATTTTTGTTTTTATTTGTCGATATTTCAACCCAATTGCACGGGTCGTGGTGGTCACGACGGGACCACGACCCGTATTTGTTGAAATATCGACAAATAAAAACAAAAATTAATCGTGGTATGTACCCGTTATATACATTAAAATATACCTACTTAGTGTTTTGTAGGTTTAGAATACCTACCTAGATATTTTACGAGAGATAGATCTTACACGACGTAGGTAGATTATGACGTTTTAATAATCGCAGGTGTACAGCAATGAAATTGCAGGTGTTTACAATCCAGCCATTAGGAATTCATTTTAAAGTAATTTTGTGCAGCCAGCCAGTGCAGTTTTGTAACCTGCAGCTGTAGGTACCTACCTAAGTAGGTATGATAATATTCTTTAGGATTATATAAGTACATAGGCAGATAGAACTAGCTAGTGCAGGTCAACCACTCTAGACCAAAACCTGTTAGGCACCTATTTCTGCGTTTGAATTACCTACCTACGTACCTACTCGCCCACACAACAAGTCAACAACATGACTGCGTACCGTGCCGTGGGTACGGAATACGGGTACATAGGGTACAAAAACTGGTAAATACAATTTATCTCTGTCTTTGTTCATTGATATTTATTTAAATAAAGAAGATACCCTGACCCAGAGGTATACAGTATATTAGAGATGCGCCGAATGTAGGTTCAACCGAATACGAATGTTCTGCCGAATATTCGGTCCAAAATGTAGCGAACCGAATATTCGGCCGAATCATTCGGTTCTATTCTGCGCGGTAAACACGTTTGTACACGTCGGTACGGCGCTCTGCAACGATATCTGAAGAAATAATTCAAAGTCCTAAAAGCCAATTAGCTTTAGAATTACAAAAATTTATGAATAAGACTTTATTACAACGCAGTATGAGTCCTTTTACATGGTGGGCAAAAAATCAAGGAAAGTATGAACTCATGGCTATTTCAGCCAGAATTTTTTTAACTTCTCCAGCAACCACTGTATATAGTGAACGGCTATTCTCGGAAGCAGGCAATGTATATGAAGAGAAAAGAAATAGATTGTTGCCTCACAGGGCTGAGAGCCTACCTAGTATTTCTGCATCATAATTTAGCACTCTTAAATTTCAATTATTAAATATTATGTTGTTTTAATTTGTCGATAAATCATCATAATTTAAGTATGTTAATGTTACGATATGATTATTAAAGGACATAATAGTAATCTTGAGCATCGGATTTTATTTTGCTAACATCGTCATTCGTCAAAAAACCACACTTCTTTAGTAATTAGTTAACCTTACTGTTTAATAAAATGTTCTTTTTTAAATATTAACATTAATTTAAATATTCGGTAATTATTCGGCAAATCAACCGAATATTCGGCCGAATACGAACATGAAAAAATATGCCGAATGTACCGAATACGAATATTCGGCCGAACATTCGGCGCATCTCTACAGTATATATGTCACCGTAAGATTGTAAAAACCGTAAGATTGTAATCTAACGCTTTTTTTTTCTTCGATAGATTGTAAACAGTCGAAAGAATGTAAACCGTTCAATGTTCTGAGTGTCAATTTTTGAAATATTCATTGTATTTACGTTTTCTTGTCTCTTTCTTGTAGGTTAGGTTAGGGTTCGACATAAATACGGTGGAATCCTTCTGCGAGACTGTTATGTCGCAGAAGGAATCGGCGGAGCGGATGAGAGAGGATGACGTAGGCTCTCATCCCATCCGGCGTAGAAGAGGCGGGCGCAGGCGTGCTGACCATGATCGCCGCCTGCCCCCATGAGAAGGGCTTCCGAGCGGCAGACATGGGGATTCTGTCGCTCATTAGGAAAATGGTCCTCGAGTTGGGAGGCACACGTTGGTGTTCCTGGTGTGCCTCAGTGACGGTGAGTAGGGAATGTGATGTCCCGCGGAGAAGGGTCGAAAAGACTACGCTGGCGGCTGGGTCGGGCGAATTATACGGTCCCTATCCAGCCAAGGCGTTTGCGAGGAACACCGTGGGGTTTTAGTCGGTAAGAGTCCGACATAACCTTTGCATTTCCCCAGATGCAAAGGTATCCATGAGGATTTCCCCACGAAAAAAAAGAAAAAAAAAAGGGTTCGACATAAATACCTAACCTGCGGCCGGGCACTACTTGGGTTAGGTTCTATCGGGTTAATAAACCTATTAGATTACAAATTACAATCTACCGAAAAATAATCCGTTATATTGTAATCATTCGACAGTTTACAATTTCGCGAGTTAGATTATAATCTAACGGTTTTTACAATCTTACGGTGACATATACAATACACTGTAGTGTTGCAATGCAATATGCATTAGATAGATAATAAATATAGCAGATCATAATAAAATATTAGTATTGAGCTGTTACAACCGCTAGGGTAAGCCTAAGCACTTAGCAGTGCTGTTATGCCCCTATGAGCTGCACGCCACTGCGGGCCTAACCTATGCCTATTTACCTATCCACTTCGATTTACAGGAACTTTCATAGTAAGAGTGAATAGGCGAATCCAATTCTATAATTTCATATCCTATGCAATAAAAAAAGTTATAAAACAGGTGAAAACTCTTTATGATAGTTACAATTAGGTACAAATAGACCTACAAATGGTTACAAATATAACCAAAGGTAGATAGGAAGGTACTTAACCCACATGATATAATCTAGATCAAAGATAAGATCGAACATCTCTATCTATTCCAATTAAGTACTTATTTAAATGTCCTTGAGAAGCAAAACAATCTAGCATTCTAGAATTAAAAAAAAATATGGCGCCACTATCGCAAATTTTTCTTGATTGTAGCCAACTTACTGTCACCGTAAGATTGTAAAAACCGTTAGATTAGAATCTAACTCGCGAAATTGTAAACTGTCGAATGATTACAATATAACGGATTATTTTTCGGTAGATTGTAATCTGTTAGGTTTATTAACCCGACAGAACCTAACTACTGATGCCTATGTACTGATTATTTATGTCGAACCCTAACCTAACCTACAAGAAAAAGACAAGAAAACGTAAATACAATGAATATTTCAAAAATTGACACTTAAAACATTGAACGGTTCACAATCTTTCGACTGTTTACAATCTATCGAAAAAAAAGCGTTAGATTACAATCTCACGGTTTTTACAATCTTACGGTGACATAACTAATGGAGATTTATTACTGAATTGATCAATGTTATTACCTATTGTTGGCAACACCAGGTTGATCTATGGGCTTGGATAGATCACCTAGGCTGGCATCTTGTCTATTAGAATACATGTATGTGACTTGTCTGCTGTCAATTGTGATGAGTCAGCAGAAAAAAATAACATTGGAGATATATTTTATAAGAGTGTAAAAGTTGTCGGTTATTAAAATTTATGTATAAAAAAAAACAAGTTTCTTGTACCTGCTTGAGGAAACGATTGTTTAACTAAATCAATAAAGGTTTGTATAGAACTCTGATCAATGTGTTTGTGTTTGTGCATCCTGCTAAAAAGTGCAAGGCAAGTCTATAGACGCTGAGAGTGTCAAGGCGGTATCCTATCCCTTCGTCACATTCTAGTACTTAGATGAAGTCGAGCTGAGTTTAACCCAACGTTCTACCGTCCGTTTATACTATTCAATCCTTGTTTTCCAGGCGTAGAAATAATCCCATTATTTTGAGCGGGAATTCTTCAGAGTAGGTAAGATGTACCCGTACCTAAAGGTAGCAACCAAAATGAAAAAAAGAATAACAATCCAATTATTAAGTAGATAGGTATGTAGTTTTTCAAACATTGCGCAAATATTAAATTTGTTTACGGCATGCTATACTGCAATATTGACCACGGAACACAGACTTTTGGCAGCTTTATAGAGTGCTGCCAGGAATTATTAAATAAATTTTAGTTCGTTTTCATAACATTTCTTGCAAAATAAGTAAACCTGCTTTTAGCTAAAATGCTGATTTATTTAAATATTACATACCTATTTTAAATGTAGCTAGGATTATGTACCTAATAAACTATATTAATTTACCTCTCGCATTTAATATGGGTACACTTGTATGTATGTGACTTGTGGTGGGTAGTAGATTATGTACCTGTAACAAAATTAACATTTCAATAAATAGGTGGACTTTCAAGGGCAATTGCTGGCTCTACGTTGTAGAACCTGCTTTCCGAACTGGTGCTAGAGTCAAAAGATGACGTACACCTGTATGTCCTACATGTTATAAATAAATTGAGCATTGAAATATCAAGGAGGGTAGGATAAAACCACAAAACTTATTGGAAGGAGAACAAGTGTAACCGAAATAGCTGGAAGAGTCGCTAAGCTGAAGTGGCAACGGGCGGAGCGCAATGTTTGAAGAACCGATAGGCGTTGGTGTCCCAACGGCAAAGCCCCAAGGTGCTTGAATGAATGAGATTATTTCAAAAAGTAAAATAAAATAAGTAGTCAATACTCGACCGCCATAATATAGACAAAATTTAAAACCGTGTTCATGGTTGCTAGCTAATCAGTATACGAATATTTAAAACCACATGGTCGTTAACTAGTCCGTATACGAACACAAAAATATTGTATTTTTTATTATTCCTTTTATTTGTAATTAAAGCGATGGTCGAAAAATGATCCGTTGCCGACCACTTTTGTTTTACATCATCAAAATACGTTTAGATTTTTAAGTTTTCTCTATATTTTGCCGGTCGCAATCTGACGTTTAAATAAACCATACATAAAAGGATGTCAAGAAACAATAAAATTTGCGCTAATATTATGCAGCATGTTAAAAAAGCTCAAAAATGATTCGTTTGAAACCGCTAGTTTACAATTTAGTCGGCCCATTAGCAACCACCATTTATTTAAATAAATACGCATTTTATGGACAAAATATGGATATAGTTATAGTTTAGTTATATAATAGTTTAATCATATTCTGACATCTTAAGCACAAAATGTATAACTTTAATAAAACATGTTTTACCCACGGTTTAAGTTTGGCCTCCTCACTATTTTTTTACTAGCATTTTGCTCCAAAATCAATGTGTGTGCTCTGGCTCAGATTCATCGGCTCACAGAGTTAAACTGAAATATATTGGGTTGGCCAAATTTGACCCGAGAGTAAGGGATAGATAGAGCATGATCTTGAAGAAAAAAGAGTGATCGTTGCGTTGATATTAAGTACAACTGTTTTTGGTTTTCGGAAAAACGGGTGTGAACGACGGTTTAAGTTTGGCCTCCTCACTATTTTTTTACTAGCATTTTGCTCCAAAATCAATGTGTGTGCTCCGGCTCAGATTCATCGGCTCACAGAGTTATACTGAAATATATTGGGTTGGCCAAATTTGACCCGAGAGTTAGGGATAGATAGAGCATGATCTTAAAGAAAAAAGAGTGATCGTTGCGTTGATATTACAACTGTTTTTGGTTTTCGGAAAAACGGGTGTGAACGGGGGGTGGTCGGCGAACTGACGTAGTCACCCTATAAAGAGTTCAAGTTTTAACGTGGTTTCAAACTTTCCATCCCAGGGCAAAAGCGAAGCATAAGAGGCGAAATTGTAAATGTGAAATTGTTGTAGTTAAAATAATTGCTTGCGAGCTCAAGCAATAATTTTAACTTTTGTCAAGCTCGATTTTGCACATTTGGAAAAACTGTCATGCTTAGGTCCTGTCTCTTTCAGACATGTAAAAGTAGTACTCACTTATCCTACAGTACGTTAATAACTTCCTAGTACCTACATACCTCAAAGCAGAGCTCATTGTGAACACTATAACACGAGAGCACGGGACCCTACCTACCTGCTGAAACCCTAAAAAGTTAGAAATAAGTTCATTGAAATTTATTAAGGTGCTTCTTACCTACGTCAGAAAAGGGAATAATGATAATAAAGCCCGGTACAATATAATATAAATTTGGAACAATTAAAAATGTTAAAATTATGGAAAATATCCTCTTTTTCTTCTAAGATCATTGGAAAATATGGAATTCCTAAAAGAGTTTTCCAGCGGAACGAAAAGGCGCGGCGCGCAGCGACAGCGCGGTTCGGTTCGGCGAATCGCGATTGCGGTTTGCGACGTTGCCGCTCCGCCCTGCGTGCCTGCGGCATTGACCGTCGCGCGCTTATAGCTCCACGGCATAACGATCAAATTCGTTTGCGCTCCGGTCGAAAGCGTCCAATCGCACGGCGCACCCAGCGCAACGTCAGTCCGCGCGGTTTGCTTGCTTTAATCTGACGTAGCTTAGGTACTAACGTAAAAGTTGGTTTGTTTAATATTCTGTGTTAAAAGCTTAAAAAGTGTTAAAAAGAGGACCTCGTGAAATTTTTGGCAACTTGAAGGTTACTATAGGCAGAGGTACGAAAAGTGGATGATTCTACTCAAAGTTTGAATTTAGTATTCCATGAAATATTGTTTGTGCAACCGCTTACTACTGTACTACAACATCCCTACGGCCCGCGCGTTTTAGAAATAGGTAAATACCATAGAGGTATAGTTATATATGTACTCTATGGTACATAATATGCACGATCTGTTCCATCCGTAAAGCCTGTACCGACATCAGACATGGTCGGTTGGTTGGTAATCGGTAGCAACCAATCCGAAGCGTATTTAAGTAGGTAAGTAGTTATTTACTCTTTGGTTTCTAGATTATATAATTTTTGTAATTTAATTTTCTGATTTAGGCTATGTAACACCCTAACTTCTACCTACTTAATACTTTTTTTGGAATTAAAAATAATAACTATACTAATTTTTACTTTTACCCATTACATTTCTGTTACCGTGTCCTCATCTTTTGTACCTACCTACTTGATTGAAATAAATAAAATCCGAATCGTTCTAGCAAGAATAACTTAATGTTTAGTCGACTGTTGTTATAATGTCTGACGTTTTTAGTCCGTTAACTTAATTACTATAGTACTTAGTGGAAATAAATATTCAAAACTTGAGCTACGTGCAGGTAATTATTACCTACACGTTTATCCTTAGCCGTTTGCGGAGGTCAATTATAACAACCACTCAGCGTAAAATACTGGGTTGCTAAGACAAACTGAAGGGCAAATCTGTTTATGAAATGTTCACACAGAAATGTGCACTTCTGGTTTTTACTGGTGACTATGGACTTGGACAGTGTCCAAAAAATAACTGACAAACACCGATTTTTGGAAAATGTCTGTAATCGACCGAAATTACCTAATAGCTCTCAATATCGGCGAGATACAATTGATTATGGTATGTTTACCGTAACATAATACTTACATAATTTGATAGACAACGATGAGCATTGACATAGTCAAGCCACTGAGGTGCGCAATGGGCCTACTGGAGATGTAATCTGTCAAAAACATCTTTTTTTGTCGTTCGATCTACCTGGATTCTAGTTAGATACTAATGTCACTCTCCAAATCCATGCCCATGCAAAAAATAACGTCGATCCGTTGCTCTGTTGCGGCGTGTTTGAAGGACAAACAAATAAACCAACAAAAAAACACACTTTCGCATTTATAAAAGTAGGTATATTATATTATAGTGATAGAACATAATATTATCTAGATAGTTAAAGTGCCTTATTTCATAGGATCGTTTCTATAGTAAGCTCTTCACGAGACATTTTTTCAATCCAGGACAAGGATATATGGAAATAATATCAGATTGATCTTATACTTTCTTCTTAGCATAACTTTTAACTAATTTCTACTTCTTAAAAAACTGAGGATACTTTTACAGTTTGTCAAAATGTCGACATATTCGTTGGACGCGGAAAAGTTCATCAACGAGGTGAAGAGGCACAAGGAGCTATGGGACTACGATGCGGACGGCAAACCGTACAAAAATGCCGCCAAAGAAAAGGCCTGGTGTGCCGTGGCTAGGATCTTCATACAGGACTTCGACTCGCTCACGAGCCTCGAGCAGGCTGAAGTTCGTAAGTAACCAGTACATTAAATCCTCCTACTCCTTGCGTCGTATTCCTCATTACTGAGGGTCGTGACCCCTTCCAGTTTCCACCAACAATCCTTCTATGAAAGATATCGCGCCATGTTGCTCGGTTTTTTGCAACATCCAGGGCTTCGTGGACCCTGGCCCTTACTATCGAGAGCGGTGCGAATTTGATCTGACCAACGCAACGCATCGGGCTACGTCCCCGAGGTCTCTTTCCGTCCACTTTGCCAGTAATGATAATAATCTTTTCAAGATTGTGCCCCTCCCTTCTGGCAATGTGGCCGAAATAATCAAGCATCTTCTGGAGACAGGTGGATGATAGCCTTTTCGTGATTTTTGCTGTTTGAGGATCGATGCGTTGGTTCTGTGCGCTGTCCAAGGTATCCGAAGCATTCTCCTCCAGCACCACATCTCGAAAGCGTCAATACGATGTCGGTCAGCAGCTTTTATTGTCCATGTCTGAGCTGCATAAATAAATATTGGGAACTATCTGATGCCCGCGACTTCGTCCGCGTGGTTTAAATTTTTTGTTATTCCCGCGGGAACTCTTTAATTTTCCGGGATAAAAAGTAGCCTATGTCACTCTCCAGTTCTTCAACTATAACCATGCCAAAAATCACGTCGATCCGTTGCTCCGTTGCGGCGTGATTGAAGGACAAACCAACAAACCAACAAACAAAGTGACTTTCGCATTTATAATATTAGTATGATATATTATGTAAGTATATGTATGATATATAAGTATAAGAAGATATGATAAGTGTGAATACATGAAATAAAGCCAGAAAAAGTTTCTTGCTGGTTTTTCTTGGGTAGGACTGGCATTCCGAACCAGAAGAAGATTGTCGATTCAATAGCTCTTGTAAAAGTTTATTTAAATAAAAAACATCCTTCTGCGACGGAGTACTTTGAACTTGTCAATGTAGTTTATTTTATTAGGGACCATTATTGCTGACTTCCATCCGAAAAAACGCGGTTAAATATTTTTTGTTGAATAATGTAGTACTTAACATTTACTACATTATAAAAAAAACTCTGTTTTAATCGATTGACGTCATAAAACGTCAATATAACTTGAGGATCACAATTTTTCTGGCTCTTTTCTTTTTGTATAGTACGTCAAGTTGAGTCAACGCAATATTGAATAGGCCGGAGATGATCTTTATAGTAACCCCTTTTTTTATTATACTACTACAAATATCTTGTTACTATTATCCTTGTAAAAAATTTCATCAAAATCGGTTGAATAGGTGGCCGTGAAAGCGTAGCAGACCGACAGACACACTTTCGCATTTATAATAATAGTATGGATTTACAGCAGATCTTAGAAGACTTGGAAGAATACCAATTTTAGAAGTTTGATTGTCATTTTGCATGATATAGTTAGCTTCCTAGAAACAACGTTTTTACTCTTGCAGACCGTAAACTGTACAACAAATGGCGTAACATACGCGACGCGTACGTCCGCAACGTACGGAGCACGCGCGTCAATAAGTCCGGCAGCTATGTCTTCATGAGGCAACTCACATTCCTCGACGCCCGGTACAAGCCCAAAGGTGCCAGTAACAAATCCGACGACCAGTCCAACGACCAGTCCAGCGACGACGACAACAAATCTAGAAATGACAATTCCTGTGAAAGCGATGAACCGTCTATCATAGAAAATCTCAAACGACGGAGAGTTTCGAATAAAAAGAAGAAAATAAATATCATTAGCACACATGCGACAGAATCGAATGAGCAAGACGTAAAGCGAAAAAACTGGCAAACAATAGAAATAGTAGACCCGGCGATGAGTACAATGCAATATTCGGAATTTGAAAACCCAATTGCCTTGTCGCGAGTCCACGATGAAATCAGCACAGATGGAGTATCGGTAACGAGTTTCGACGAAGACCGCTCTTTCTTTGACTCCCTGCTGCCAGCAGTACGTGAGTTTGATATGGATCAAAAGTTGAAATTCCGGTTCGAGGTTCTGAGAGTAATAAAAGATATACGATCGAGTAACCAGAGTTGTAAACCTGAACCCTCGTCTGCGTATTATATTGAGTAATGATAACTAAAGTAGAAATCTTGCGTTTTCTTTTGATCAAGAAGAAAAAAGTTCATACGGATATTTGTATTCGTTTTGTTTATAATGTAACTCATTTAATATTTGAATACTAATGTAAATATGTAATGTTTAATGTTTTTTCTTATACAAGTCCGTGTATACTATGTATGTTAAGCTTGTTAAAGATAAATTGTTAAGTTTTTACTTGATAAATGAATCGAACGATATTGTATCTCTATGTAATAATTAATAAAATTAAGTTTAGATAATCCAGCAACTGATTTTATATTATCATCATCGTTCCACTACTTTCATTTAACTATAAATCATATAATATCATTAGTATATGTAACAGACATTCATACTTAGTTAATACCTAGACATTGGTACCGATTCACAAATGTCACATCTCTAAACTAAACTAAATTTTAAACTCGCTTATTTGGTTTCTCTATCTCCATAAGCTATTCTGTATATGCCTCCATCTAAATTTAAAATCACTAAAACTCTCTCTAAAGCTGAAGTCTAAGTTGAATTGCGAGTGTTACCATATACAGAAACAAAAATTGCACAATTTGTCTTTGTTTTTTGCACAATAATCGTAATAATAATTTTTGCGACTAAAATCGAATTAATTGACTTTTTATATGAATAAAATTTATTTTATATTAATAAATTTGATGTTCCTTGCACCAACAACGTAATAAACTGCCAAAAAGAGACATTTTGGCAATGCTACTTAAGCAGATTCCTAGTTCTATGATGCTACTACATACTACCTCTATGTTAATTCATCTGTGGCTATCAGTTGTCACTTGTCGATCGTGGACCGTTGTCTTTGGTACATAAGCTGTTTACTTGTCTCTGTTGTTTGTTTTCATATCTTATTTTCATTTCCATTTTCGAGTTTCCAAATATTAGCGAGCACAAAAATCTTTGAATAAAGCCAGTAAAAGAGAGAATTAAAAGCAAATATGTCTTCTAGTAGTAAAATTCCATCCTAAAAATTAAGTTAAAACCTATGGACAAAGAGCGTAGAACAACAAGTCTCCGACGTCCTCGGTTACCCTGTGAATAAATTGGTGGCAAGCCTATGAAAGTAAAAGGCTATTAAAGGAAGCAATTGGTACTGCATCGGAAATTATCGCTGCTGCAACGACAGACATCTAGGGACAGGGAGTTGGATAACCGGCGTTCGCATAAATCTTCCGTTCCGTTTCCGAAATAAAACGTGAAGTCCAGTGTTTGTGAACTATGTACCTACCGTATAATATCCTAATTGATGCCTGAATCTCTTCAAGTCTAGGACAGTCGGATTAATTGTCGCGAACATAAAAGTAGATTTACTGAAATAGAGTAACTAACCTAACCTACAATATGCGCGAATCTGTCTCTTTTAGCATCTAGTGTCTCAAATACAGTTTAAGAACCTTTTATCAGTGCAAGACTTATTGATAATAAACAACCTGTGTGGCTTAGAATCATATTAGTTTTATTTGAACCGTTAATAGGTACAATAAACCCTGCATAACCTATCTGATCAGGTTGCACAGAGAATGTATAACGAAGTGCTTGAAGTCAAGTCAACCTAAACCCCAGGCACTGTTACAATAATTATAAATAACTAGCTGAAGCCCGCGACTACGTCCGCATGGATTGAGGTTTTTGGTTCCTGCTGCAAGAACTCCTTAATTTTCCGGGATAAAAAGTAGCCTATGTGTTATTGCAGACTATAATCTATCTCTGTGCCAAATTTCACCCAAATCTGTTCAGCCGTTTGGGCGTGATTGAGTAACAAACATCCATTCATCCAAACTTTCGCATTTATAATATATTATAGTATAGATGATTTTAAACATCAACTATCATATAGCTATGGAATAGCTATATTATAGTTGATGTTTAGGTTTTAGAGGATGTACCTTTATATGTGAGATCTATAGAGCGAACTCTGACTTTGCTCAGACACAGTTAAAACGAGATACATTTATGTTACTCCCATAAATCCACCTCTTTTTAACTCTTAGTAAAGTCTGAGCCAAGTCAAAGTACACTCTATGGATCTCACATGTGTCTGTATGATTGGACCATCGAATTAACCAATTTTGATCAAATTTAGTACATAGGTAAGTAGGCTTACATCCTGGAAATGTAATATTATTACTTTTTATCTTGAAGCATCAGTTTCCAAGGGCTCACAAGCATCATCTTATTATACCAATATGTTGATTTGAAATGAAAGAACTATGTATACATAACATTGTTATGTATCTAATGTTGATTATGTATTGAAATTTATTCAATTTTATTTGGGTACCTTGTTGTAAAAGAATAACACAAAAATAAAATTTTAATTAATTTTCTTTTTATTATTTAAAGTATCTATCAATAAATCCTTGTCTAATTATTCTTGCTTATGCAAGGAAATCCACATATTTTTCTCTTCTTCTTGGAGAGACAGCTATGCAAGGCCTTTGATCCAATACCACTTACAGCCAAGAACAGTAGCAGCTTCTATGCCGGGACATCCTTATTAGCCTTATTGGATAGACTATGTGAAGGCTATGTTTGTGCATTAGCGCAGGGCACAAGTAATAGATGATGTGTAAATTATGTGTTTTTGCCGTCTCAGCAGAGCCTCTCCAGCTGTTCTGGAGCTTGAGATTGAATATGTCATGTCTGTTCAACCAAAACTTGTCCGTTAGTCTTGGATTAATTTGCCCCATGAATTAATTGGTTTTCATCAGCACTATAGCTGCAAAGTACACAGAATTTTTGTATTTGGTATTTTATGGAAGGAAAGGGTTACTTGAAAACACTTCAACTTGTTTATTTTGTCAGTTCAGTGATAACATGCATATTTGACCAATGAAGCTAAGTCTCCAAGTCTACTTGAGTGAATTTGCACTTGTTATGTAGATATAACTGAAATACTATGTGTTTCCTATTGACTGCATACTTAAATATACCTACTTAATTAAAATTTTTTACAATATTCTAAGTAATTTATACATAGCATTATGTTGCAGTGGGTGGGGTCCTGATTTAGGCAATCTAAATAATTTTCAAAATTACTCTTCTGTCTAACCCATACCAAAGTGGTAGATATTCCTAAACAAGTTAGGTACATCTACCACTTAGGTATAGGACTGGGTAGATATAAGTAATAGCTAAGTACCTAATACAAAATAGAAACAGCTTATGTTTGTATTCTTTTATTGTATGGGTTCCAACTAATGCTAGGTATTAGACCTACCACAGAAGAACCAAACCGCATGAACTGATTCCCTGTATGATGTCTTCTCTAGTTTCTACTTCAGAGCTACAGACCATTGGGTTTGCGTACCTAAACAGTAGGAAAGCAACCCTTATAGTATAGCTATGTCTGTCACAATCTGCATTATGTTATTAACCTTAAGAGCTCTACCTAAGATTATGAATATTACAAAATTACCTTTCTCTCGGAACAACCAGAGCTGCAACAACGTATTAGCATGCATTAGCACAGCATGGTAGTAACAGATGATGTGTAATTATGTTTCTGCAGTCTCAGCAAAGCCCTTGCAGCTGTATTGTGGAGTTTGAGATTGAATACATGTCAGTTCAAATTTTAGTCATCTTGAATTAATTAGTTTTCATCAGCACCATCTGCAAAATGCACTGAATTTTTGTATTTGTTATTCTATGGAAGGTAAAAGTTACTTGAAAAAACTGCAACTTGTATATTTTGTCAGTTTAGTGCATGCATGCATGCATGCATATTTGACCAAGCGAAGCAGTCTCCAAGTCTACTTGAGAGAATTTGCACTTGTTAGATATAACTGAAAAACTATGTGCTACATACTGAAATATACCTACTAAATTAACATATTTTATAATATTATTTTGCAGTGGGTTAAAGCAACCTAAATAATTTTAAAAATTTATCTTCTGCCTAACCTTTACTAAAGTAATGTTGTATAGCTGAGTACCTAATACAAAGGAATTAGCTTATGGTTTGTATTATTTTCTACTCTATGGGTTCCAACTACCTAATACCTACCACAGAAAAGGCAAACGGCATGAGCTAGCTCTCTGTATGGCGTCTTCCCTAGCTTATCTTGGTTTTCTTATGAAACTCCAGAGCTACTGACCATTGGGTGTGCGTACCTCAACGGTAGGAAAGCAACCCATATTATGGTGCAACTATGTCCGTCTGGTCACAATTTGCATATTTTACTTATTATATATTATTGCATATTATTATATTTACCCTATGAATACTAGGTACTAACTCAGATTACAAAATTTACCTTTCTCTCGATAATAACCAGAGCTGCAACAACCTATTCTTTCATTTTCATAGCTGTTATAATTTTAAACACTTATAATCATAGCCTTCATTGCTGAATAAATATTTTTACAAATATGTTGTTTTTCTTTTTTAATTTTTTTTTAGTGAACATCACCTTATCCTGTGTCATAGACCTGCTCCAGAGCCTTCCAGATCTTCCTCTCCTATGTTGTTCTGTGCCATGTAGCACAAGCCACCACTCTTAATCATCCTCCCATCTTTTCCTTTGTCTTCCTTTACACCTTTTCCCACCCCTAGGATACCACTCGGTCACTTCCTTAGTCAATTTTCCACCACTGTCTCTCATCATGACTCCAGTCCAAAGCCATTATAGCCTTCTTATATGCTCTGTTACATCCTTCACTTTGCTGCGTTTTTTTATAGTTTTTAAGTTTATTCTGTCTTTCTTTTATATGTTTATCATATTTCTCTCCATACTATTTTGACAAGTTTCTAGTTTCAGTGCGTTTGCTTTGGTAAGTGACCAAGTTTGGCATCCGTAAGTTCTACACGGATGCATGTATCAAATACTTTTTGATTTGCACTTACTGGAAGTTCTTTACTTTTCATAATTTCCTTTAAAGACCAGTAGGTATCGTTTCATGTGAATTATTCTTTGGTTAACTTCTTTAGTCATCTTCTTCAACATATTCTATTGCTTTGTTATTAACTTTTATAGTAATTTGGTCTCCATTTGTCATCAATTTAGTTTTCTCTGTATTCATAGTTAAACCTACCACAGCACTGTATTTTTCCATTTGTTGTAACATTAAACACTGAAGTCGATCCAAATGCACCTAATAATGCATAGAAATTGCACTTGAACTATCAAAAGAAATAACTTTTTGTGAAAATTCGTGTTTATTTTGCTTCTCTAGACTTAGCGGCCACCTTCCGAGGTCCTGTCTAAAATTAGAGACATATATTACTTTACTCTATGATTAGAGATAATTATCTATTTTTAGTTTGACGTTTCTTAATTTTGACGTTTAGAACGTCGATTAGAATAGCATTTCGCTAAATCATCGCTAAATTGAATAGTTAGAGCTGTCAGATTTAATTTTAGGTTAGACCTGTCAAATAGGTGTTTGTCAGAATAGCATACGTCTCTAAGTCTTATTTAAGCGATTCTAACTTTAGAGAAATACAGTCTGAATTGGCACCATTGCCAGCTGCATGAACGTAAGTAATAAGTAATCATTCATGGCCACATTAAATTTTTTAATTCTTTAACTTTCAGGTAAATAGGTACATGATAAGCATCCGTCCGTCAAACTCATCTGACCCGGTGGCCAAAATTGGAACAAATTTTTATGCCTGAAGTTTTTGTTTTTATTTTACTTTTAATGTCACCGAGTCAGATAAGTTTGACGGACTGTGTAACCAAACCTTAAAAACAAAATAAACAAGCTGCAAATGTAGTTTCATTTTACCATCGCATAACTTATCAAAATGTCCCAAAATATTCATAACATTTTAGAATAAGCCACGAAATAGAATCCTTTTGAACAGAATGAATAAGACAAAACGCGGTCGCGCGAGCTGGCAACGCCGCGTTTTATTGAATAAAAAATATTTTTCACTCCGAGCGCGTGGCACTTCCATATTTTATAATTTTAAATGACGTTTGAATAATATTTATACCTATTCGACGGCGCATTTTATAATGTTTTAGTTGAAATTCTTTATCTGAAAATATGTTTGCAGCAATGCGTCAGAACTGTGCGTCATAATATAATATTATACCTAGGCAGAGTCGGAATACGAATGCAGAGTGCAGACAATTCAACACGATCAGCTGTGCGAATTTCAATAGTGAAACATTTTTCCAAAATAGATATACCTAACTAAAATCTACAGGTTGATTTATTTAGAGTTTAGCCCATGTTTAGCAACTAGTGTACAATTGAGTAGACTAGACTGGCCTAAACGAGACAACGACGCGACGCGACGTAGCGAAATTCAGTCGACTGCGTTTATTGCTGCGTTTTCGTCGATAAATTGATACCTATAATAATCATGGAGGTCAATGACCAAAGAGGACAGTGAAAGTGCTTGTAGATTATAGCGGATGGTGGTTAAATTGTTGGCCCTATTGGAGAATTCTGGTTTTCTAGACGTAAGCGAAGCTCACGATTTGACGTAAGTAACGGCCGGTTTCTGAATTGAGAATTTCATGTTGAGTCTGTATCAAACACTACTAATTAACAAATTTTTTGTTCGTGAATTGATATTGTGTAAGGTTTGAGAGTTGGAACTTGCTGTTTTTGCTTGAATGCTTAATTCAGAAACCGGCCCAATATCAATTCAGAAACAAAAATAAGTATGCTTAATTAGTCCTTGAGTAGTCTTAGTGTTAGGTTTCGAGTTATTTGCTACTAGTTTGATTATTGATTGAATATAAAATTATTAACTTGGAACCCAGGTCGTGGTTTTAGTTTTAAAAAGATAGGCTTTACTCTATGGTCAAGGCAGAAAGAATGACAGATAGGATAAGAGATATGCCGGGAATCGACTGATGTGGGATTAGTGAAGAAAATATATTACAATATTGGTTTGTCCTTTAAAGTATAAATAAAACTAGAGTGACTATCTGAAGCACGCGACAGGGACAGACGGTTCCATATATCAACCTGATAGTAATTGTTTACGGAAAATAAAATGGAAGAGTACCTACAGCATTGGTGTTTTTATTGTGGAGCCTACGTTGGATAGATTACCTTACAAATCAGAAGTGGCAAGTACACGCCTCAATTTTTATGATTACTTCTAGACCATTCTAGACAATAAGCTATTTTTGCAGCTATCATGATTAGCTATAGGTATGTTTATTTTCCTCGAATGGTTTCTTGAGTTATTTGTGAGTGACGAAACAAGTTTTGAGTGTGTTTATTTAACATATATCTGTAAACTATAAAGATATTGCTAGTCGTTTTACTGATGTCATTCAATCGTAAGATTTGAGGATTCAAATCATGAATGCAGTACAGGGTATTTAAAAAAAAAAAAAGTTGGCGAAACTTTCGTAGGTACTACTTGGATAGTAATACTTGAAAGTAGCGTCCATATTGGAACGATGTTCTTATGTTCAACAAAAGGAAAATGTACTATTTTAAGGCGTAGTTTTAGCAATGATCTAGTAAAGCCTGTTTAGAGCGAGGACTTAATATTATTTTATAACTAATTTCATAACTAATTTCATAATAATTATGCTTGCTAAAGTACCTACCCATTCAAAATTATATACCTACCTACAACATTTGGGATAAAACATAGAAATGAAAGTAAAAAAAATTTAAAGCTATATTTCGTCTAACTTCTAACTTTTACTGTACATACTGCTTGCATAAACAGTTTATTTCAATACATACAATTATAGCTATACAATATAAACACCTGGGTATGTTTATAAAACAATATACAAAATGTCAAGACTATGAGATTATGCTTATAATCCATTGGGTTTGTCATAGGGGGATGAATTTCATTATTTTTGAGTTAAAAGTAATTTACTGAAATATTGCTAAGTTTATATGTTTTCTTTGTATTTTTCAAATTGCTAATCGTGCCTATAATTAACATACGTATTTTCTTCTGTTTCCACGAGCTTTGGAGAATGCCATGCGAGAGTCAGACACCTCAGGAGAAATTGGCCGCATCCGAGGGACTGGGTGCTGGTCCTGATCGAGAGTCAGCTATGTGCAGCTATATATGCAGCTGAGTTCGCGCTGGCCGAGACTGGCTGTCGCGGATGCAGTCATCATCTCGGCTTAGCCATAGTGATGGGACGCCGGTACTGCGTCAAAGGGAAAAGGAGTGTTCCAGCCGGGAACGAGAGGGAAGAGTTTAGCTAAGTATACTTTATGAGGGTCTCAGTATACAAAATGAGTCCCTGCCAATCGTTTAGCGGGGGCATCTGCGGGGTTACGGGGCCGGGACAATTTATTTATAGATTTATTTATTTTCTCATAAACATGAATACATAAACACAATAAGGAGCAAAACTGGTAGAATTTTCGATACAAAACTCTGTCACTCTATAAATGCCATCAAATGCACACTTGCTTGGTGGCACAAATGGAAAAATAAATGTCATTTCATTAGAGATAAAGATAAACTTACAGTGACGTTTCTGGGCGAGACGAACATGACAATACCTAATTAATTCATGGGCAATTATAGTGTACATAGCTAAAATTATTGATTGGAGTACTATATACTTTAGTGGCGATTAGCTACATATTATACATATATAATTTGAAAATATTTTAATAAGTTGCATATCTGTCACAGTTATAATGGGGCAGGCGTATTCTGGAGTGGAGACTGGAGACCGCGCGTGATGAGGTGTAGCACGACCTCCAGCTCGCTGGACCGACGACCTGGAGAAGGTGCGGAAGCGGGTGAAGAGGTACCTATTTGGAGGACCGTATTTGATGGCGGCTCTCGCAGTAGACGCATATTGGAGGATGGATGAAACAAGCAGTTGCATATTATCGCGAGAAGACATAAAGCGTTTATTCATTGGACAGATGAAATGTATCAGGGTAGTTTGCGGAGCCGGAGCTCTATTAAAAATCTTTAGAATTCTCACGAGAGATTTTGGCAACGATGCCATGCTTGTACATTTATGATATAAGCGTATAAGTTCGAAAAATACGTCTGATTTCTTCACTAAAAAAAAAGCCAGGTAAAATTTAGCACGAGGTACCCAAACGGAATATCTCATTAGATTTTATCTTATTGTATCATTCAGACTATTTACAATTTTAAGACATTTTAGAAACAAAACAAAAGTAGGTATGTAATTCAAAGAAGTTTAATAATAAATTAATGGAAATTGGTAATGATTGGTAAAAGAGATCTGACATATTTTCTGTCATTTATGTTTTATACAGTTTTAACATATAGGAACTTTTGGACTTATTCAATGCTGTCTTAGAAATAATTATACAACTCTTTATTGTTGTGGATTATGAATGAATGAATGAATGAAATATTCTTTATTGTACACCAAATAAAAAAAAATACATTTGAACAATAACAATAAAAATACTAAAAGAAAAATCGGTACAAATGGCGGCCTTATCGCTTTGAAGCGATCTCTTCCAGGCAACCACGCTTTATAGGAATTAAGCCTAGTGAGTCGAGGGTGTACATAGATATGTTCAGGAGGAAATAATAATAATGTTATTATTTATGCTAATATAATAAATATATGTATATTATATATAATATACTACAAAATAAAAATACTATAAAATACAGTATAATACATAAATAATAAATATCAATAAATAATAAAATACTATAATATATATTATGCCAAAAAAGGGAGTAAAACAAAATAAAAGCCAGAAGACGCAAAGTTCTTGCGAATAAACGAGAGAAGGCATAGTTAGCACAGACGTACATGTGATTTTGGCGCAATACGGCTGACTGTTGCGACCAGGATTAATGTGTAGTTTGTGTTAAAAAGAAATAGGTATCACAAAACGTGCATATAGTTTCGACGCAATACGGCTGACTGTTGCGATCGAGATTAATGTGTGGTTTATGTGAAAGGGCATTAGTTATCACAAACGTACATGTGATTTTGACGCAATACGGCTGACTGTTGTGGTCAAGATTAATGTGTAGGTTGTGTTAAAAGGAATTAAGTATCACAAAACGTGCATATGGTTTCGACGCAATACGGCTGACTGTTGCGACCGGGATTAATGTGTGGTTTATGTGATAGGGCATTAGTCATCACAAATGTACATGCGATTTTGACGCAATACGGCTGACTGTTGTGTTCAAGATTAATGTGTAGTTTGTGTTAAAAGGAATTAGGTATCACAAAACGTGCATATGGTTTCGACCAAAGACAATATATAAACCAGTATAAGACTGTTCTCTTCATACATTAAATCAAAGCTCGCTAAATGCGCATTAAAGTCGCCGGTACCTTGTAGTTCTTCGCATTATCTGAGATGGCGTAACTGTGCAAGCTGAAAAATAATTAATAACGAACATAGCTATTGCCATCTAACGAGTAGTAGTTGAATCATCAACTCGATCAAACTTACCTAGTGCCATCTAACGTATAGTTATATATCCATGACTGCCTCGTTGGTATAGTGGTTAGCATGTTGGACTGCGACCATAGATTAATTATAATACAGGTTTATATATTGTCTTTGACTGCGACCGACGAGGTCCCGGGTTCGAGTCCCGGGTCGGGCCATAACAAGTATTGGGTTTTTCTGGCAAGAAATTCTCAATACTAGCCCGGAGTAAGAAGTTGGCGGTGTTTCAACCCCGTGCCTCGGAGAGCACGTAAACGTGTCTAATTATATATTTTTTTTAAAAAACAATCTTGATCACTTGTTTTTGTGTTTTTTTAAAGTATTTCTTATATATGTTAGTTATTCTTGTTTTTTGATTCTTTCACAAGTCAGCCCTTGACTGCGATTCAACCTGATGGTATTTGATGATGTAGCCTAAGATAGTAGTGGGCTAATAAGAAGGGGTATAACGGCTTGGTACTTATAATAAACCCCAAATCGATTTCTAGGTACGCTAAATCGCTTGGCAGCACTTGGCTTCGCCGGTAGGGTTATAGCTAGCCATGACCGAAGGCTCTAAGCAGATCAGAACTCATGTGCCTAAAGTAGGTAGACTCTAGAGTAATGGTAAATTTAGTTTTTTTATCAAGTATTTCTTGAATAATGCACAATACCTACTGTAAATATTTTTTCTTGATTATTACCTAAGTACCTACCTAAATTATATCGCCATCAACCAGACTTCTACTGTAATTAGCTAGCTATAAATAAAATAATTATCTATATTATATTTATTTACTAGATGATTCCCGCGACTACGTCCGCGTGGACCAAATTTTTTCGATTCCCGCGGGAACTCTTAAATTTTCCGGGATAAAAAGTAGCCTATGTCCTTCCGCGGGATACAATCTATCCCTGTACCAAATTTCATCAAAATCGGTTGAATAGATGGGCCGTGAAAGCGTAGCAGACAGACAGACAGACAGACAGACAGACAGACAGACGGACAGACAGACAGACACACTTTCGCATTTATAATATTAGTATGGATATGGATTTACATATTTCGGAACCCTGCATGTCGATAAATATATTATTATTAGCTAAATGGCTAAAGAATACCTAACAATTGCCAAACTTAACCTCAAAGATTAATCGTATAGCAGCAGAATCTCAGAGTCCAGAACAAGCGTAGGTCAGCAGTTAAGTAGCAGGATCTCGGAGTCCATTAGTCTTATCACGGTCACAAACAAAAAAAAAACCGGTTAAGTGCGAGTCGGACTCGCGCACCGAGGGTTCCGTACAAACATGTAGGTATATCCTATAAGTAAAAGTTATAGTATTTTTATTCAACTTATCTAATATTTTAATTTCAATTTAATACCTCTACGCGTTCATGCGGAAAGGGGAAGTAAGTTTAAAATTATTAAAAATATTTTTTTTCTTATATGACTAGATGATGCCCGCGACTTCGTCCGCGTGGATTGATGTTTTTTTTTTATTCCCGCGGGAACTCTTGAACGCGGAAGCCTATATCCATCCCCGGGATGTAACCTATCTCTGTACCAAATTTCATCCAAATCGGTTGAACAGATGGGCCGTGAAAGCGTAGCAGACAGACAGACAGATAGACAGACAGACAGACAGACACACTTTCGCATCTATAATATTATAGTATGGAGTATGGATATAGTATGGAAGTATGGATGTAACTAAAAATTTATGCTTTTCGCAATTTTTCCTTTATCTGTGCTATAAGACGTTGCTTCGTACCAAATTTCAAGATTCTGGGTTCACGTGAAGTGCCCTGTAGGATTTGATTCCCTTGCGAGTGTCGAAATTTGCAGCAAATAATAATAATAATAATAACTTTTTATTTCAGGCTTCAACACCCATAACTTGTTAGTAACAATCACTTAACCTATGTTAGTAAAAAACAACATAAAATACCTCAACTAACCTACCCTACTCTCAAACCTAAGCCTCGATACATTTACAGGTCTCTTTGAGGCCTCCTCATGAGAATGTGTGCACCATTCCAGCGCCTCCAGAGAGGGCTGTCCAGCTTAGTAGCCAACGTACTGAGGAGGGTGTTGGTGCTGCTCACTAGCCTGCACATCATAGACGCAGCACGCTTGCGCACGATCGCGTAGAAATCATCCACGCGAGCGTCCGCGAACATGGCCGACGCGCTGCAGTGTCGAGGCCTCCTCAGCACCGCCCTCAGCACATTGTTATATTGAACACGCAGAGCATTGTAGGTCCGCTGCGTATAGTCTATACACAGACTGCACGTGTAGAAAGACGGCAAAGCAAAAACCGGCTGTAGATCTTTTGATTGTGTTAGCTTAGAAGTTTGATTTTTTCACAGCTCCAAGGGACAGTAGACCTGAGTAGGTATTTGATATGAATTCCAGCTTGGTACCTACCTCCATGTGTTCCTGAGAAAAAGGGTCTGGACACACAGACGGACGGACAACAAAGTGATGCTAGGGTTCCGTTTTTTTCCTTTTGAGGTACGGAACCCTAATTATTAAAAATATTTTAATTAAATGATATAAATAAAAATTTATGCTTTTCGCAATTCTTCCTATATATCTGTGTTATAAGACGTTGCTTCGTACCAAGTTTCAAGATTCTAAGTTCACGGGAAGTACCCTGTAGGTTTTGATTCCCTCGCGAGTGCAAGAAAAATCGAAAATTTGCAGCATAAACGGCTGTATCTTTTGATTGTGTAGGCTTTTAAGTTTGATTTTTTCACAGCTCTAAGGGACCGTAGACCTGATTGATATGAATTTCAGCTTGATACCTCCATACGTTCCTGAGAAAAAGGGTCTTGACACACAGACGGACGGACAACGAAGTGATCCTATAAGGGTTCCGTTTTTTCCTTTTGAGGTACGGAACCCTAAAAACACAAGAAACGCACAATTCACTGAGCCGGCACCATAGATCTTACTCTTACTAATATTATAAATGCGAAAGTTTGGATGGATGTATGGATGTATGGATGTTTGTTACTCAATCACGCCCCAACAGCATAACGTATCTGGCTGAAATTTGGCACAGAAATAGATTATAGTCTTGAATAGGTAGCACATAGGCTACTTTTAATCCCGGAAAATTAAAGAGTTCCCGCGGGAACAACAAAACCTCGATCCACGCATACGAAGTCGCGGGCATCAGCTAGTTAATTATAATACCAAGTACCAACCTGGTTTATAAGTATATCGTCTTTGGCCGGCACCAAAACAAGAGGAAAAAATTATTTTAGTGTATCGTCAGTTTGTGACGCCATCTATAGGAATGCAGCATAACTGCATGGTCCACTAGCTGATTATAACATAAGAATACACAGAACTTGTTTCAAATCGAATTACTTCTGCAAGTTAATTTTGTTAAAATTAATTGAATGTAAATTTGCTATTTGCTTAAGTGATTTTATCAAATTTTTGTATTTTGATAATTTTATATAAATAATTAATACAAACTGAACCAAGAAAATACGATCTTTCACCGATTTTACTATAATCATTTGTCGAGCGAGCCTGGTAGCGCCACCTATCGATAGTATTAACCTAGAAAAATTTTTATATGGGAGTTAGCAATCTATACTTGGTTTATAATTAATCTATGGTTTCGACGCAATACGGCTGACTGTTGCGACCGGGATTAATGTGTGGTTTATGTGATAGGGCATTAGGTATCACAAACGTACAAATGATTTTGACGCAATACGGCTGACTGTTGCGACCAAGATTAATGTGTAGTTTGTGTTAGAAGAAAGTAGTTATAGCAAAATGTACATATGGTTTCGGCGCAATACTCGAAACCATATGTATGTACGTTCGGTTAGACTGCATCACCACTTACCATCGGTTGAGATAGTAGTTGGGGGCTAACTTGTAGTGGATTAAAAAAATAAAAGATTTCTAAAAATAGGTAGGTATAACAAATGATGTCCTACTTGTAATGGATAAATTGAGTATTGAAATAATAATGTACAGCGAAGATAATATTATGTCATTGAATGTGAATTTTCGTAACTTGATGTAATGATTGTGGAATCTTTGTCAATGATGCGTTCAAGCAGCTTTACCGGCAGTCGGTCTCCTCAACCTAACATTCGGCCGGTAAAGCTGCTTGAACGCATCATTGACAAAGATTCCACAATCATTACATCAAGTTATGAAAATTCACATTCAATGACATAATATTATCTTCGCTGTACATAAGAATGACAGATAGGATAAGAGATATGCCGGGAATCGACTGATGTGGGATTAGTGAAGAAAATATATTACAATATTGGTTTGTCCTTTAAAGTATAAATAAAACTAGAGTGACTATCTGAAGCACGCGACAGGGACAGACGGTTCCATATATCAACCTGATAGTAATTGTTTACGGAAAATAAAATGGAAGAGTACCTACAGCATTGGTGTTTTTATTGTGGAGCCTACGTTGGATGGATTACCTTACATTTGAGACAGACTCAACATGAAATTCTCAATTCAGAAACCGGCCGTATACCTACCTATTAGAGATGCGCCGAATGTTCGGCCGAATATTCGTATTCGGTACATTCGGCATATTTTTTCATGTTCGTATTCGGCCGAATATTCGGTTGATTTGCCAAATAATTACCGAATATTTAAATTAATGTTAATATTTAAAAAAGAACATTTTATTAAACAGTAAGGTTAACTAATTACTAAAGAAGTGTGGTTTTTTGACGAATGACAATGTTAGCAAAATAAAATCTGATTCTCAAGTTTACTATTATGTCCTTTAAAAATCATATCGTAACATTAACATACTTAAATTATGATGATTTATCGACAAATTAAAACAACATAATATTTAATAATTAAAATTTAAGAGTGCTAAATTATGATGCAGAAATACTAGGCTCTCAGCCCTGTGAGGCAACAATCTATTTCTTTTCTCTTCATATACATTGCCTGCTTCCGAGAATAACCGTTCACTATATACAGTGGTTGCTGGAGAAGTTAAAAAAGTTGTGGCTGAAATAGCCATGAGTTCATACTTTCCTTGATTTTTTGCCCACCATGTAAAAGGACTCATACTGCGTTGTAATAAAGTCTTATTCAAATATTTTTGTAATTCTAAAGCTAATTGGCTTTTAGGACTTTGAATTCCTTCAGATATCGTTGCAGAGCTCTAGCAGAGCGCCGTACCGACGTGTACAAACGTGTTTATCGCGCAGAATTGAACCGAATGATTCGGCCGAATATTCGGTTCGGTACATTTTGGACCGAATATTCGGCAGAACATTCGTATTCGGTTGAACCTACATTCGGCGCATCTCTACTACCTATGAATCAAATATTTTATCGTGAGTGGAATGGACATGGAATGAAGCCGTGCGCTATAGGAGGCCCCATTGATTGCCTACCGATCTAGCAAAAATTTGGCATCCATGCATTTGACCTAAGTCAAATAAACATTATCGTCAATGGCGAGCTTTATAATGACGCCACAGAATAGATAATAAACTGAAATGACGTCCGCAAAAACAACGACACGACATTGCAGACATGCGACCGGTCGCGGGGGGCGGGCCGACTGTCGCGGCGGCCAATCACCGGCGACCATCGCGCGCAGACACGGCAGTCGCAAGCCGCGGGCCGCGCCGAGCGAGCGTGCGTCATTTTTGTCGCAACACCAAAACGTCACACAACAAAGTCTATACTCTATGCAAACCCTGTCTGTCAATCTATTCATTGCATTTTCGTGGTGAATTCAAAGCATTAGCTTTGAAGAATAAGGATTTTAGTGGGAACAGTGCTTAAAAATTCTTCGTAAGTATATAGTATAGCTATGTTAAATTGTGTTTCGGTTCACTGACCTCATTTCTGGAAATCGTTCCAGCATAAATTTTATGGTAGGGCAAAACTGACAAAACATAAGACATTTCTTACTTCATTAAACTAGCATTGCACGCGTATTTAATCAAATAGTTTTTGTTTGGTAGGATTCATGATTGTCCTAGACCTTGCGCTAGGCATCTGTGATAGATATAATAATATAGATTTAGTGAAAATGCCTGGTTACAAGTAGTGAAAATGAAATGATTTAGGTATTTCACGTAGGACGTTCTTGCCACTTATGATAAGTCGCAAGAATCTACCACTCGTATAATGAGGTCTAGGTTGGAACTTGGAGTAGAAGATACCTGCCTAATAAGTACCTATTACATATAATAATTATTAATTACTCAAGTAAGTCAAGAAGAAAACAGTCGTAATTTAAAATCTGTAAATCGTTATACCGAGTAAATACCTACTTCTTTGACCTGCCTGGCGCAGTGATTAGCACTGTGGAATGGGAAGTCCCGAGGTTCGATTCCCGGCATAAACAAAAAATTCATAATTTCTGAATTTGATCTGGTGGGAGGCTTCGGCCGTGGCTAGTTACCAACGTACTGGGAAAGATGTACCACCAATCGATTTAGCGTTCCGGTACGAATTACGATGTCGTATAGAAACTGATCAGGGGTAGAGGTTTAATATATAACTGCCATATCCCTAATAGGTTAGCCCGCTACCATCTTAGGTCTTAGACTGCATCATCACATAGGTACCTACCACCACGTAAGATCGCAGTCTAACTAGTAGTGGTTAAAAATAATTATTATCAACGTAGAAAGGCGCGAGTACACATGTCAATTTGTGGTGTCCAGAAGCTGGCGGACATGATAAAGACGACCATGTACCAGCTGAACCCGGTCCGGCTGATCGAGGAGATCAAGAAGCGGCCGGGCCTGTACCGCACCGAGCAGCCGGCCGACCGCGAGGAGAAGCTGCAGCTGTGGAAGGAGGTCGGCGCGACCATCTACGACGATTGGGACAGCTTCAACAAGGCCACGGCCTACGATCGGGGTGTGTGCCGCCGGCTTTACTGTGCAACGTATTCTTTTTATAGTGCGACTACCTTATCTGACCCGGTGACAGCGTCGCTAATACAAATATCTATACTTAATAAAATGTGAAAGTTAGGATGGATGGATGTTTGTTACTCAATCACGCTAGAACGGCCGACCGCTCGATGGCTGAACGGATCTGGATGAAATTTGGCACAGAGATAGATTATAGTCTGGAATTACAATAAAATTAAAGAGTTCCCGCGGGAAACAAAAACCTCAATCAACACAGACGAAGAGTCGGGCATCAGCTAGTCAAAAATAACCACGGGGACAGATGAAACGACTGCTGCAAACCTGTACTGTAAGCAAACACGACTACGGCAAAGCCAAAAGGAAGGGTTATGAACTTATGATGTTAGTGATGTTAGTAGTCTATGTAAAAAATAATCTATTCGCTATCTATATCGCGATAGCCATAGATGATATGGCTATCGATATATCTAGCTGGCTAACTAGTATCATATTTAGAACTGTCAATTTATATCATCGTCATAATCTCAACCCATCTCCTAGTCTTCACCTAAAAGCCCTAGTCCACCACGCTAGTCAAGTGAAAATTGGCAGGCTTCACAATTTTGAGAATGGAGATTTTAATTAGTTGGATACTTCACTACTTAGCGTTTACTTCATTTGGATTTTTAACCACTATAGGCTATTTTATTTTTATCTTTTTTTTACAAAATATGTCTTAGGTAAGTAAGTAAGTATATAACTAACACAGAAAATATAAGTGGACATTGGTAAAGCTTATCACTCAAACATAAATTCACCGCCTATCCTATCTAAATTTATCTACATTATCTGTATTTACATCGCGGCTATCACCTCTCACGGAATGTAAGGCATTTTTAATATGATTATTATGCTTATGAATCCGAATAAAACCACTGAATATAGAATCTAGGCCATCACCATCCATCTTCAACTTAAACGCTTTACACACGATCCAACTTGTGGTGCATACTGTCAAGTGCCAAGGTCACACACGATAAAGCCGGATATACACGTGCATTTGTCCATCTGACAGATTTGCACAATTTCTGAAATTGAATGAATGCACGTATTTAATTATTGGCTCCAAGCCAATCAAATCCTTTTAAATTTAGTCTGGTAATAAAAAGTAAAAAATAACAATAAGTATATTGCTTATGTACAATTTTACCGAGGGGAAAGGAGTGGGGAGTACCGAGGAGTTTGCGGACAAGGCCTGATTTTTTCCCCGCTAAAATTCACAATATTTACGAATGCGATTAATAATTAATATCGTCATCAATCGTCAAATCGTCAAAATCGACGTTTGAAGATAGCTACAATGTATAATATCTTGCTAAAAATGATGTTCTTAGTTCTGCAGTTACAAAGAAAATGGCGGTCCCTGCGCGACGCGTACAACCGCGAGTTGCGCGCGCGTCGTCAGTCGCCACGCGGCAACCGACGCGTTTACATCTACTTCAAGAGGATGAGCTTCCTCGGAGGCTTCGAGGGCCCCGTCAGCGATGAGTGAGTACTGTGGCTGTGACTTAGGTATCACAGGTTAGATGCAAGGGGGCTTTCAACTTAAGAATTTAGAAGAAGAAAACAAATCGCTGAAACATCTAACATCGCGCTTTGTTTGGCGCTTCAGAGGTTCTCGAGTTAGCTTTTACAGTTTTTTACTCGTATTACGAATTACGATTTCATCCTAAATTCGCGGTTACTACAAATTATCCGCCTTCTTTTTCTTCCTTCCTCGTCCTTACGTTAAGCGTTACAGCGAGAAGCTACTTATTTATCTTTTTTCTAGATGAAGTAAAATAGACTATTTACTTATAGGAAATAATACTTAGAAAAATTGTGAGTGAAATAATGAAGATCAAAGTGCACGTAAAGTTAAATGTTACTATCGGAGTCTTGAATTATATAAAAAGAAAAAAAGTTGGTCGGTAATTTCCTAAACTAACACTGTAACAAAATTACACGTAATTTAACTTATATAGAGCATGTAAAAATTATTAGGAGAAATTTAATAATAGGGGGTAACGTATAGCTTCAGTAGAAAAGAAAATAATCTCTACATAGAGGATACCTCTATTGTTATGAAAACAAACACTTTAAATCATAACGAATTTCTTAGTTAAATTCTAATTACTTTAATTATGTATTTAATTAGCAATTCTTAAACTCCCAGTTATTTTGAACAATGAACTTAATTAACTTGAAAAAATACCACCGACTCAATGAATTGAATGAGTAGGTACAATAATTTATCAAACAAATCACAATTGAATTGGAGTGTCTGTCTGTGGCTTTGAAATGACTACTTTCTATTGAGTTCAAGTATAAGGGATAGTTTTTTACTAGTCGATCAAATCCCAAACACCCATTTTTAAGATTTTGTAGTAATACCTACCAGGAATCGCAGTTAGATACATCCACTCTATCTGTATAATTTGCGTGATTCGCAGCTATTTTAAAAATAAACTTTATGATAATTTTTCACAGTAACATAACCGCTGCTCGCTACACAGCACATTAATTTGTTGCAGTGACGACGACGGACACGATAGCATAATATTTGCAAACCAACAACCAGAGGATCCATTGTACCCCGCGGTCCAAATGAAATCCGAACGCAAAGGCAAAGTCAAAGTTAAAGTTAAACGAAGAAAAAAGTCCCTCTCATCAGACGACGGCCATCATCAGGAGGAAATGGAAATGCCCATCTTCCCTATGGAGGTTCCTGAAGACAATGATAGTGACAAGTTATTTTTAATGTCGTTTCTGCCAGAAATGAAGCAACTGCCCGCAAATGTCAAGATGTGGGCGCGCGCACAGATTGCAAACGTCATGCAGGAAGCTGTCAGCTGTCACTTCAACAACTCGTTCCCGAGTAGCAGTTACGCTGTGGATAGGAGCAGTATGGCTACCACCAATCCTAACGTCATGACCAGTAACAGTCCTATGGTCTTAGAGAGGAGTAGTCTGGCCAACACGTCCACTCCTATGGTGAAACACAGGAGAACCAGTTCAGAGCAGTTTGCGGATAATATATAAGTAGTATAAAAAAAATTTGGTATTTTTGTTTTTCGCTCCCCTCACGCTTTTTATAACTTAATAAAGAAAATTTTATGTAAAATTTAGTACTGTGAGTCAATTTATCGTTAAACTTGCTCTCCACGTAAAACGATTTAATTGGGAATTCCAGTACTTAAATTGTCAATCAAATTGTATCGTGTGAAATAGGCTTAACCGGCGGGGAAACCTATACCTTACATATTAGTACGGTCAACCAAAGAGAGGTGAGTTAGGTAAGCTTTTCTCAGGACGTAAGTATTGAAACACTATTAAGTAAAATCGACAGTACTTATTTTTAATAAATAGGTAAGAAAATGAGCACCATTTGATTCATGTTGGTCTCAATTTATTTAATCTAAATAATAATCCGAATGGTGATGTTGGACTTTAATGAAAACCTACCGAGCATATCGCATATTTTTGTTTTGTTTTTACTCTAGGACTAGGTAAATAAGAATAGTAAACTACCTACCTATTTACCGCACTTGTACTTTAAAAAAATGTTACATCATGGTTACACCTCCAGAAACCGTGCGTTAACTAGTTAACTACCGCACGAGTGCGGTAATGTACCTACTTGACCTTTTTCAAATGCTGGCCTGATACGTACTCTTGACACTTTTCGCTTTGAAAAGTTATGTAGCCAAAATGGCCGCCATTGTGCCTCCACTTTACTTCCACACTAGCAACATCAATAAATATTATTTTCACTATGTTATTACTCAGGTAGTTTTATTCCGTTTGCCATGTCACCTTGTACCAAACTCAAAACTTACTTCAATTAGAGATTATCCAGTAACTACAGATTTGTTTTGTACCTGGAACAAATAATATTGGTAATTTAATAATGTTAGTATTTGCGAGTAATATACCTAGTGACTAGGGGTTGCCAACCGTACTATAATATATAGTATTGTACTGTATTTCGGGTCTGCGTACTATATACTGTTGAAGAAGCACATAGTACGCAAAAATACTATAGTATTTAAAAAAAATAGCTTTTGATTTACATTAAATTAAAATTTTAATGTGATAAAGCAATATGAAACTTTTATTTTAGGCAAAAAATTGTTAAAAATTGAGAGAAGTGCAAATAAATGTTTTTTTATAAAAATAAATAAGTAAAAAATATATCTTCGTGTAGGCACATGCGTGAAGGCTTTCAAAGTTTTGATGTATCGTTCAATTTAGTAGTATTTTCATTAACAAAGTGAAGTTACAACAGTTACAAAACACAAAGATAACATGTTTCGAACTGATTGAAAAATAGTTCTATTATTACATAAGACATAAAAGCTACACATAGGAACACCTACTTATTGATAAACTTGCAAGTAAAATGTACTTAGGTACCTATATCGTATCACGGTCTAAATAAACAAAAGGCACGTGTTCAAGATCGACTAAATACCTACCTATCTACAATATTACATAGTTACACGCATATAATACCGACATTATGTTTATGATATTCAAGTAGTGTCGAATCAACGTGTATTCATAGGGTCAGCCACTCGGCCGGCCTCGGCTCGGGTAGTCTGTATCGACCGCGCGACGTTGCCGCTCCGCGCCACTTTCCCCGCGACGTTGCCGCACCGCGCAGACCGACTGACTCGACTGTTGTTGTGACTTGTTGCTATCTATGAGATTCTTAGAAAACCGCATGCATTTAGGCCTACAAGCGTGCGGTTCGGGTTTCGATTTAGGTATAACGCGCTCAAACTGAGAATAGGACGGCTAATGACCTCTATTATTGTCACTTGAAAATTATGAACTATTGTTTGCAAGAAATCGCCGAGAGTTTAATTACAAATCAATGGCACATCCTATTTTAGTTTCTAGTTATCTATACCTACTTAAATGCGAAAGTTTGGATTGATGGATGTTTGTTCCGCGCCTACCTAATTGAACGAATTAATTTGGCACAGCACAGAGATAGATTTATAGTCTGGAATAACATACGCTACTATTTATCCCGGAAAATTAAAGCTACCGCGGGAACCAAAAACCTCAATCCACGCGGACGAAGTCGCGGGCATCAAGTAATATTTTATGTACTTATTTAAAATTAAACAGCGCGCGACAATTCATACTTGGAAATCACACAGAGGTAGGTAGTTTAGCCTAATACTTTATAGTAGTTATCCATATCTATGTTGGAAATACTCAGGTAGGTATGTCAACGAAAGGTTTTAACCGACTCCCAAAAAAGGAGGAGGTCCTCAATTCGGCGCGTAGGTTTTTTTTTTTGAAATTTTTTTTTTCTGTGGTTAGAGGAAACTCGCGAGATGGTCCCATAAAAAAATCTGACTCCAAATCCTCAATTCTAATGCTGTAGGTATACCTACGACTCAAAACTAGGGAGTTAGGCAGTTTTGATGGTGAATTCATTCATATAGTAGGTATCAAGTCACGTGTATACGATTCAACTCTGAGTCCCAACTCCTCAACCCTGATGCTGCAAGGTACAGAACTTCTTAAAAATAGCGATTCAGAATTTTTTTATGGGGAATTCATATTGTAGGTGTCAAGCAACGACTTCATACTTAAACCCAAGTCCCAACTCCTCAGCTGTGATGCTGCAGGGTACTGCACTCCTAAGCCGTGGGGATTAAGAGTACACTAAAAAGTTAAAAATTAAAATTCTTTCCAAAAAACCGACTTCCAAAGCCACTGTATTTTTTATTTTCTGGAACAGAACAACTGTTAGTTTGTATAGCTATTGGCGCCATAACTTATTCAGCGCACTAGTACGAAAATAAATTATAGGCTTTGTAGGCTATTGACTGTGTATCTTTTTATCGCCCAAGGGATGTTAAAGTCTACTTTAAGATAAGAGGAAGGTCTTCCTTTTTAAATCGTTTAACTGTAAGAAAATTTCGTTCTTCACTTTTATAATTAAAATAAAACCCGATGGAAAAAGCTCGAGAAACGTGGGAAAAAAATAAAAAAAGGAATGAAAAAGTTCGTTGAAAAAGTTTTAAAATGGTTCAGTGCATTAATCATTGGAAGCAGTAGCGCAGCGCTATATGCAGAATACATAGATGAAATGAAAAAGAAAGACGGTGGTAAATGGACCAGACAATTAAAGAAACTGCTGGATGATTGCATAAAAGCTTGTACAATTTCTACAATCTAAATTGTGTGATTGGATGAACTTGCGGAATTCCAGTTTTGCAATAGGCACTTCAACCGATAGCGGCCAATTGAGTATTTGACTAGTCTAATCAATTATTTTTTTGTGATAAATAAATAGAGGATCTCCCAAAAGTAGTAATATCCACGTCCACTGTTAGTTTTATTTTGAATAATCATTTTAAATTATCGATTAAAGTAAAAAAGTGCGTCGAACTTTGATGACGTCACAATTAAAAATTTCGTACAAAATCCCATACTTACCACGCGTATTGACGTTTGAATAAAAATTATTTCCAAAAAATCGACTTCCAACGCCACTGTAAAGTACAAAATAATTTTGATTTCAACCCACTATGTTGTAGTCGGGCGGGTATAACAAGGATAAGCAAAGTTGACGCATCAGATTCGCCCGACTTCAAGATAGTGGGTAGAAATAATTTTTAAAAAATACGCTTACTTACGCCCTTTTTTGGAAGTCGGTTAAAAAAAGTTGCTGATTTGACTAGAATTGTCAAATGCCCAATTGGAGGTGATTGCGATCGTCAGATAGTACCTAGCTGTCAAAGTATAAGTCCAATCGCGTTACGAAAATAGTGAGCCATCACTACAACTGCATGCTAAAGGTGTTTTCCCAATGGAGCAACGAGTCAAACTGTTTGTATTTTAAAATAAAAAATTTTAATGATAAAAATTTACATAAAATTATCAACTTATTTTTAATCAAAATAAGATGATTATTAACATTATATTTTAATCAGTATCATCGGAATCTTTGTTCGTATTTGTCGTAAAGTTTTCTTCTGCATGTTCCATAACGTCGTCTAAATTCCACATGACATTTTCATGCCCAATTGGAGGTGATTGCGATCGTCAGATAGTACCTAGCTGTCAAAGTATAAGTCCAATCGCGTTACGAAAATAGTGAGCCATCACTACAACTGCATGCTAAAGGTGTTTTCCCAATGGAGCAACGAGTCAAACTGTTTGTATTTTAAAATAAAAAATTTTAATGATAAAAATTTACATAAAATTATCACCGTATTTTTAATCAAAATAAGATGATTATTAACATTATATTTTAATCAGTATCATCGGAATCTTTGTTCGTATTTGTCGTAAAATTTTCTTCTGCATGTTCCATAACGTCGTCTAAATTCCACATGACATTTTCTTCTTTTATCACGTCATCGCAGCATTTCTTCCATCGACTTGCGTCTATAAACGTTATTGCATCACAAAGTATTTGTTTCACATCATTCAGCTTGAATGTTGAGTTATTAGCAGCAATATCTTTTTTTATTTCGGCCCACACCAACTCAATAGGGTTGAGTTTGCAATGATATGGCGGCAGTCGGAGAACTTTAATGCCATTACTTTTAGCAGTTTCTTCTACTAAATATTTATTATATTTAGGAGCAATTTCGGCAATTTTTAGCAGTAATTCCTTTTTTAAATAACTGGCGTCTATTGATATCCCTTTACTTTCCAGCCAGGTAATTATTTCCGTTTTATTCCAACTGGATGTCGGTATTTGCTCCATTTTGACAGAATGATGGGAAGCAATATCCATGATGACCACGCTTCCCTGTTCTAGTTTAGGTAAAATATTCTTGAACCACTTTATGAACGTTTCACCATCCATTTCTTCATGACAATCATTTGTTGATTTAGATTCAAAGAGTAATAGACCATCTGTCACAAATCCTTTGTCGCTACCAATGTGCAAAGCGCACAGCCTTTTACCTTTTTCTGAAGGACCTCTTCGACTGGGAGGAAAAGGTTTCCGTAATGCATGAGTCTCGTTTTTTAGAGTTGAACCTAAAACTGCCTTTGCACGTCCAGCGTTTACCCAGGTTTCGGCAAGAAAATATATGTTTTCATTTGCTTCCCTATATTGTTTAATTTGTCTGAGATATTTACGCCGCCATAAAACAATGTCTTCTCTTTCTACTAATATTGATCGGTTTTCTCGATTCCTAAACACAAAGCCAAGCTCGTGCAGTATTTTATGGAGTGTGGTACGTTTGAAACGCGGAATCTCTGCATCAGCTTCACAAAGTGACATAATTTTATCTAATGTCGGATAGTCGTCATTTAAATATATTGAATAAACTTTTGTTCTCACTGCAAATTTGTCTAACTCATCTAATTTGTCGATCGTGGATTTACAAGCCCTTTTTTTCACAGGCGATTTAAATGTATCTGTTTCCTTCTTTTCCCTAATAATTTTATAAACTGTATCTTCAGACACACCACATGCACTTGCGGTTTTAATAACTGTGCTTTCCATAGTCACATTTAAAACTGACTGTTTAAAGTATTTAAAGACATTGTAAATGACTCTTCTATCTTCGCTATGAATTCCCGATCCACTTTTATTTTTACGGATAGGTGAGGTATCCATTTTCTTTTTTAATTTTGTTAAACACGACCGTATCGTACCATGATCTGCTTTGAACTAAAGTCTGTCCGCGTTAAGAAAATAGTGACTCATCACTGTCGGCAGGCAGTGCTACGCCCCTCGACCAATCAAGTTGCAAGAAATCAAAAGGGTCACTGCTTTTTGCAACTTCATTAGGCGGGCTTGGCGTAGCAGCCTGCCGAGTGCTGACAGCATCGGCCGACAGTGATGACTGATGAGTTACTATTTTCCTTATGCGGACAGTCATTGAGGTCAGCTATATAGATGTACTAGAGGTCGCCCGCGACTTCAACCGCGTACAATTGTTGATTTCTTATGAGATAATGAAATTTTCCCGCTGCAAACAGCCTATCTATAGACGCTTTATAATATAGCTTATGCAGGTTTTTAATTATTTAAAACTGATAACTTAAATGCTGATTTTCATGTCTATACTTCAAAGTCATTAAATTTGTATGTAACCTTTCACCCACATTTCACCCCTTTTACGAAAATCCACCCCGGATTTTCGTAAAATTGCTTTTACAGGTTATTATTGAAAATAATACAATAGAACTTAATGCTAGCTAGCCTAACCTAATTACTATATAAATCATGCCCGCGTGGAATAGTGGCAAGAATGCTGGCTGCATTTCCGCGCTGGACAGCCAGGATCTCACTAAATCCCGATTTTCAAGTCTCTAACTTCAGAAATATAGGACTTTCATACAAACTTACAACCCCCATACCCTCTGTGGGGTAGATTTTCCTAAAATTGCTTATACAGTTGATTATAACTTAAAACTAATAACCTAAATCCCGATTTTTCAAGTCTCTTACTTCAAAAACTTAGAATCTTCATGTAACCTTCCAACCCCCTATTCACCCCTATTGGGGTACGTTTTCGTAAAATTGCTTATACAGGTTTTTATTATTTTAAACTATTAACTTCAATGCCAATTTTCATATCTTTAACTTCAATAACAAAGGACTTTCATACAAACTTCCAAACCCCATTTCAACCCCTTAGGGGTGAATTTTCTCAAAACCGTTTCTTAGCTGACGTCTACGCCATAGAAGGAACCTACCTTCCAAATTTCAAGTCTGTATGTTTTATAGTTTCTGAGATATCGTGATGAGTGAGTCAGTGACCTTTCGCTTTTATATAAATATATAGAAGATTATTCCGAGTGAATTCCGTCTATTCTCTCTGCTAGTCTGTGCGTTTTATGCTAAGTGCTATATAAAAATTTCAATATGCAAATCGTGTCCTAAGGATAGAAGATAGTATTTTATATGTTTTAAAGTTAGAGATTCTTTGTACTTACTTACAAAAATAAAACAGAATAATAATTTTTATATTATTGAGTTTATTTATGTGTCACCGTAAGATTACAAAACCCGTTAGATCAAATAAATATGATAAATGCGAAAGTTTGGATGGATGTCTGGATGGATGTATGGATGTTTGTTACTCAATCACGCCCCAACGACTGAACGGATCTGGCTGAAATTTGGCATAGGGATAGATTATAGTCTGGAATAGCACATAGGCTACTTTTTATCCCGGAAAATTGAAGAGTTCCCGCGGGAATCAAACAAATGTATCTGTTCAACTGATTTTGATAAAATTTGGTACAGGGATGGGTTGTATCCCGGGGAAGGACGAAGGCTACTTTTTATCCCGGAAAATTAAGGAGATCCCGCGGGAACCAAAAAACCTCAAACCACGCAGACGAAGTCGCGGGCATCAGCTAGTAACTTCATAAGTGACTCAAGTTGTCCTATGTGAAATACATAAATCACTTATCAATGAGATGGCAAAAGTTTTGCTATTTGCCATTCTATGTTGCTATTAACAGTAAAGAGCCAAGTCGAGAAGCTCGCAGGCCACGGTTACCCCGACTGCGGCTTGCGACGTTGCCGCTCCGCACTGCAGCAGCCAGCCAAATCCGTCCCATTCTTATTTTATCCATATTCCATACTAAACTAGATAAGTACCTATTTACATAATTATTGCGAAAATTATAAATGCGAAAGTGCGTGTTAGTTTCTTTGCTACGCTTTGATGGCCCATCTGTTCAATCGATTTTGACGTTTGGTACAGAGATAGATTGCATCCCGGGGAAGAACACAGGCTACTTTTTATTCCAGAAGTTTAATGGATCCATTTTCTACGTCTCAATGGATCCTTACGGCTCATCTGTTCAACCGATTTTAATGAAATTTGGTACAGTGATAGGTTGTATCCCGGGGAAGGACAAAGGCTTCTTTATCCCGGAAAATTCAAGATTTCCCGCGGGAATCATAAAACTGTAATCCACGCATCATCTAGTCAAAACATATTTCCGGCAACTTAAGACGAGCTAATGTGATCATTCCTATCCTCATCAAAGTTGAAGTTTGAACACATCATCGCGGTAAGGAAACTCCAGTGGCAAGCCAGTGCGTGCGGCGCGCGAGCGCGACGTTGCCGCTCCGCACTGCAGCAGCGTGATCCGTCATCTGTATTATTTATCCCACCAAAAACATTTCATGTAAAATTGGTTGCCAAAGACTCACAAGTGCATAATGCTTTCACTGTTAAAAAGTTATGAGATCTCTAATTAGAGCCAAGCCCGAAGGTGAGCTCCTCTTTGTGCTGCGCATCATAACCCACGGAGTCTGTCTCAAGTTCAAAGTACATAGTTCTAAATGCTCTTTACTGTGTACCAAACTAATAATATTAAATAACATGTAAGTCTATATATAAAACTTGTCCCTAGAACCTCTACATCTTGGTAAAAAGGTATGGCTTGGCCGTTTAATATTCGTCGAACATTTCCTGACATAACATTTAAGTCATTAAGGAATAGTTAGGGCGACATATACGAAACGGCCAAGCCGTACCTTTTTACCAAGATGTAGAGGTTCTAGGGACAAGTTTTATATATAGACTTACATGTTATTTAATATTATTAGTTTGGTACACAGTAAAGAGCATTTAGAACTATGTACTTTGAACTTGAGACAGACTCCGTGGGTTATGATGCGCAGCACAAAGAGGAGCTCACCTTCGGGCTTGGCTCTAATTAGAGATCTCATAACTTTTTAACAGTGAAAGCATTATGCACTTGTGAGTCTTTGGCAACCAATTTTACATGAAATGTTTTTGGTGGGATTTCATTTATTTTTGGCAGGCGCCCTAGATTTTTTGATTTTTTTTAGCTGATTTTCCTGTACTTCAGCTAATCCTTTTTTCATGGCCCACCCTAGAGTCCTAGAGATTTTGATTTTTTTCGTAAAAGTGAAAAAAAAAACCTAAACTACGTATTTCAAGTACCAATAAATCTGAAACCATAAATGCTAGATGATTGATACTTGGTAAGTTTAATAAATCTGTCAACGACATGTTATCCTGAAAATTACAGCTTTCTACCATGTTCCGTACCGAAGTTATGACTGTTCTAAAATACAAGGAAATGCTGTCAGATTTGCAACCCCTATACGAGGGGTTGGAGATGAAAAGATTCAGATTTCTTAATTTTCCTGTTGTTTATATGCAAATTCTAGCCTACATACCAAATTTCAGTCTTCTAGCACTTCAGGAAGTACCTTTTTTCAGTTGATGATCATCAGTGAGTGAGTACGAAATCGACGTATTTTAGGTAATCAATAAACTGAAACTATAAATGCTAAAAAATTGAAACTTGGTATATTCGGTAAGTCCCCCAACAACATCTTATCCTGAAAATTTCAGCTTTCTAGCGTCATTCGGACCGAAGCTATGACGGTTCGAAAATTCAACGAAACGCTTCGAGAAAAGGTAGGTAGTGCCCCGTTACCTTTGGCTCGTCTTTGGCGGGGACACTCCCGTGTCCCCAGATTTACGTTTTATAATTATTACGTGTGGTTTTATCAAGAAGAATAAGTCGCGATGACTGAGTGCTTAGGAAGCTTCAGTAACGGGCACATCCTAACTCCATATCCAAATAACTTTTAACTAACGGAAAAATGATTCGTCTGGGAAGAGCCGGCAAGAAACTCAGCAGTTGCTCTTTAATAAAAAGAAAAATGTTACAAATTAAAAAAAAATTAGTTTACCTACCAGCTACCTATACCATTGTCAATACGTTGAATAACAAGTGACTTGTGGGCTGCTGGATGCGAAGCTTACTAATATTATATCTATGCGAAAGTTTGTATACCTAACTGTATCAGGTACATTTTCACGGCCCATCTATATTTAAATGTTTTTGACATAGTTAAGTTTCATCCCAGGGATGGACATAGGCTACTTTTCATCCCGGAAAAATTTAACCCGCGGGAATTTATCTGATTTGGGGTAACTATGGGCACGACAGTTTCTTTCTTGGCCAGTTTAGTTAGCTGGTCAAAAAATAATCTGATTTGAATTACGAACCCCTAGATCAAGATCCGCGCGTTCCAACTTCCAACCTCTGAGCTTTAAGGTCATCATTTCGAACTATCAAGAGCCATAGTCATAGACCACCACGCTGCCCAATTGTTAAGAGACTTCACACATCTAATATTATGAAAAACTTTCAGACGTGCCAAGTACCTACTACCCAGGATACAAAGTCTGGTAAGATAACTTCTGCATAAGTGGCCCAGGTCTTAAACACTAAGTAGGTAAGTACCTATCCCACTGATAGAAATGAATAAAATAAAATAAAATAGCTTTTATTATTCCTCACATTTACAGTTAGGCACAACTTACATCATACCTACATGACCTATTTACTTAAGACGTACCTAGGTAGGTATAATAATATTTTATTTTTTAGGTTTACGTAAGTATTATTTAGTACCGTCGGTACTTAGTACTTGACTAAGTACCTACCGGTATTAGTAGGTAATAGGTATTTGAACGTGGGAACCCATCGGATTATTATCCCAAGATAGCTCCTACAATTATTTGACTAATGGAAAGGGGTCACCGTCTGTGACTTACGACCCTCAGTAATGAGGAATACGACGCGACGTAGAGAGAGAGAGGTATTAATTTAAAGCTGATTCAACTTGGATTCAACCCCGTAACTCAGCGTTCTAATCTAACCCCTGCGCAATCGCGAGTTTACGGTTATTCTAGCGAAGTGGTAAATCTAACAGATAGTGCAGAGCGGAGCGGCAACGTCGCGAACCGCGGCCGCTTCGGGTAGAGTCCGTTCCAAGTTCTAACTTTTATCATAGGTATAGGTACTAAGCAAAAGATGCGAAAGTGTTTGTTTGTTCGTTTGTCCTTCAATCACGCGGTGTTTGTCGGTAGGGAGATTACTACTTAACTACCACCAGACTAGACCCGAGAAAATTCAGAAATTGACCCTACCGGGGATCGAACCTAGGTTCATTAAGACGACAGCGCTCACCACTGAGCCAGGGAGGTCGTCAGGGCGGGAGCTGTTTTTATCTTACATCAACAACATCATCTATATTAATACCTATCGTAAATGCAAAAGTTTGGATGGATGGATGTTTGTAACGCAATCACGCAAGAACGGCTGAACACATTTGGATGGGCAAAGAGATAATAGTCTGGAATAGCACATAGGCTACTTTTCACTTTTCACTTTTACACATCCCGGAAAATTACTTAAAAAGTTGTTAACCGATAAACCTCAATCCACGCGGACGAAGTCACGGACTTCAGCTAGTACTAGTAGGTACCTACCTACTTAGATACTTCTAACTAGGCATAGACTCGGGCTAGGTAGCCTGAAACCCACGACAGTCGACAACGGGTCTAAAAAACCGGTTTGTCGTCAGGGTTAAAAGCAGGTCAACTTTCGCCGCAACAGCTGGTCAGCACTGGTTACCTACCTGCTTACTACCTAATAAGTAATATACCTATCTAATGAAATATTTATTAAGTTTATTTATTAAGTTTAGCTAATAAAATTAATATTGACCATAATACCTACATTTACGATCTTAGTAGGCGGCTGGCGCCAACCATTAAATAATATCCTGTTTGTTTGTTGGAACGAAACTTGGAACGCATTTCTAGTGCCTACTTAAAAAAAAGAAATCGATAGGAAGGTATCAAGTAAGTACTTAAACATAAGTAAAAACTACCTACTATGGTACTACCAGGTAAGGGGTCATCCATAAATTACGTGAGGCATTTAAAAAAAAAAAAAACAAAAAAAAAAACAATTTGGGGTTATGCCGGGAAGAGGAACGACAGATGCAATATTTGCACTTCGACAACTGTGCGAGAAGTACAGGAGTGCACATAGAAACTTGAATATGGTGTTTGTCGATCTTGAGAAGGCATACGACAGAGTTCCCCGAAAGGTTTTGTGGTGGGCTATGAAAGTGAAAGGAATACCTGAGAAGTATGTGAGGCTTATGAAAGCGATGTACGCAGAAGCGAGCACAAGGGTCCGGTCAGAAGCTGGCGTTACAGACAGGTTCAATGTGGAAGTGGGCTTACACCAGGGATCGGCTTTAAGTCCTTACCTGTTTCTCCTGGTAATGGATGCTCTCACATCAGACATACAGGAGCAGGCACCCTGGTGCATGATGTTCGCTGACGACATTGTACTTGTCGGGGAAGAGGCGTCTGAGGTCCAGAGCAGACTGGGAAAATGGCAAGAGAGATTGGAGAGTGTTGGCCTGAGGATCAGCCGAACGAAGACAGAACATCTGTTCTGTGACTTCGGTGGCCCCTCCCGTTTCCATAAAATTGCCTTAGATGGTGTATCCCTACCGGTCTGTTCCGATTTCCGGTACCTTGGTTCGCTCTTTCAAAACGACGGCAATATTGACCGAGACGTGAACAAAATAATGAATGCGGGATGGATGAAATGGCGGCAGGTCTCGGATGTAATATGCGACCCACGAATGCCCCTTAAACTAAAAGGGAAAATCTATAAGACAGTCGTTAGGCCTGTCGCATTGTATGGTTCAGAATGTTGGGCGGTGAAAAGGACGGATGAAAGAAAAGTACTTACATGCGACCGAAATGCGAATGTTGAGATGGATGTGTGGTGTGACTAGAATGGATAAGATTAGGAATGAATATATAAGAGGAAGTTTGAAAGTAGCGCCAGTGATAGAAAAGATGAGGAGTAATAGGCTAGCATGGTATGGGCATGTAATGCGGAAGGAAGAAAGGCATATTACGAGAAGAATGATAGATATGCATGTGGAAGGAAGAAAGAGTAGAGGGAGGCCAAAGAAAAGATGGATGGATTGTGTGAAAGAGGATATGCGTATAAAAGGGGTGAATGATAGGTTGACGGATAACAGAAGTGAGTGGAAGAAGAAAACATGTTGTGCCGACCCCACGTAGCGTGGGACAAGGGCAGGAGGAAGAAGATTTAGGGGGGCGAGGGGGTCGAGCGAAATTTCACTCAATCTTACCAAGGGGCGAAGGGGGTTGAAAAATTGCCAAATTTCTCTCACGTAATTAATGGATGCCCCCTAACTAAGTAAATTAATAAATCTTTATTTGGACACAGGACACAGTTAAAATACAAAAACAAAATTAATTAGGTACTACGTGGTACTACTTAGTACAAAACTAAGGAACTAATGAAGTACTAAACTATGACACAAAAATAATCCCGAAAAGGGCATCCACTCCGCGTGATGCTGTTATGGTGTAGACTGTAGACAGTAGAATGTATAGGGTCAAACACGTCAGTTCGCCGACCACCCCCCGTTCACGACCGTTTTTCCGAAAACAACCAAAAACAGTTGTAATATCAACGCAACGATCTCTTTTTTCTTGAATATCATGCTCTATCTATCCCTTACTCTCGGGTCAAATTTGGCCAACCCAATATATTTCAGTATAACTCTGTGAGCCGATGAATCTGAGCCGGGGCACACACATTGATTTTGGAGAAAAATGCTAGTAAAAAAATTAGTGAGGAGGCCAAACTTAAACCGTGGGTAAAACATGTTTTATTAAAGTTATTGCATACATTTTGTGTTTATGGTGACAGAATATTATTAAATTATAACTTAGAATCCATATTATGTCCATAAAATGCTTATTTATGTAAAGAAACTGTAGTTCTTTATAGTACATTTTGCTTATCGCTCTATGGCCGGTAAGCTGTGATTGTCTGTAATGTCAATACAGACAGATGACAGCCGCCATGTTCTGAGACATTTGTTGCTAATTAAATATGAGAAAAGTGATTAATATAATTAGGAATTGAGAGTAATAGACTTTAATTGTCGTTTCTTTGTTTTCAGGTGAGATACCTATTTTAAGTTTACAATGTAATCGTACAATTGGTCATGTGTATATTTTACGCTAATAAAATAAAAAATCTTTGTTTTCAGAGCAACGCCATTGTTTATTTGAAACTTACAATTCCTGATTCAAAATAGAATAATCTTATAAAACGACAATTGTAGTTACCTATAATCAAGGAACATGGAAAAACTACGATTTAAGTTTGAAGTATTGGGGTCAACAGACGGGAAAACAAATGTGATATACATAACCTCAATTGAAACGCCGGACGGGTGTGTTTTTGAGATCCCGGATGAGTTGAAGCCTGCTAGTAAGCACAGTGCTATAGTGTCATCAGACGTGTTTTCTAAAATAAAAAACTCTTTAAAAAAAAGGCACCAAACAAGGTCTGTATGGATTCCTTTAACTTCGGATTTAAAGAAAATATACCTAGATGAAGGTGAAAATGTACAGTTTGGTGACCAGTATTTGGAGGAGATAACAAAAAAGACGCTGCCTTCACAGGATACAAATAATAGCAACGTGCCTCAGGAAAAGAATTTAACGAAAATAGCAGAAAAGTTTTTGATTGAAAAGTTTTCAAATAAAACATCATGTGCCGACCAGTGGATTAATGAATTCCAAAGTGAGTGCGAAAGATTTGAGATTATTAAGGATCAAGACAAAATTGGAATTTTAAAACACCTTCTAGAAAAACAGTGCTTAGATTGGTATAGCAGTATGTTGATAAAAGTGACCGTGAACTCAGAGTGGGCAGTATGGAAGGACAACTTTTGTGAGACATATGGAAATAAAGGTTGGTCTCAAGTTAAATATGCCTTTACATTTAGATTTCAAGCAGGATCATTACTCGAATATGCTACAAAAAAAGAAAGACTGTTATTAGAAATTAATAAACACATTGATACCCAGACGATGATAAATCTTATTGTAATAGGATTACCAGATTACATTATGGATAAAATTGATAGAGAAGATGTGAAATCAACTTCAAGCCTGTACAATGAAATTGGAAAATATGAACACATGGCAAACAAGAAGACTTTCATTAAGAAGAAAAATACCCATGAGTTTAAAGAAAAACCTGAGAAAATTAAACCATGCAAAACTTGTGAAAATTTAAATAAAGGCAGTCGATTCCATCCTGAAGAGAAATGCTGGTTCAAAAAGACAGAAGATAATAATAATAAGAAAAACTATACTAAAGCCATCAACAATTCAGTGATTGATGTTGAATTGAATAATGACAAAAAAAACTAATAACAACACCATTAATTAAAGTCAAACTATTATTAAACTCACAATTAGAAACTTTCGGAATATATGAGTCAGGCTCGAATGTTTCTATAATACATTCTAAATTAGTAAGACTAAAAGGAGAAAATAATTCTAGATGTGATAAACTAACCACAATTAATGGTGTTAAAAAAGCTAATGGTTTGACAACTATTAAAATAAAAATTTTTGATATTGAAGAAAACGCTGATGTTTACATACTTGATGGAGAAGAGTTTAAGTATGATTTTCTAATCGGATTAGACATGATAAAACAATTCAAATTGGTTCAAGATGAACATTTGAAAATAACCCAGAAAAGGAAAGAAATTGTTGAAGAAAAAATAAATTCCATAAATGAGGATATAAATAACAATACTTCTAAGGAAGTGAAATATGAAAAAAATAATTCTTCAATAAATTTCAATGAACACATAAAAGAGGAAGATTTCCAATTGAGTATGGGTAATTTAAATATTGAACAAAAATCAGAAATATACAGATTAATAGATACTTACAAAGCAATCTTTGCAAAGGACAAGTATGACATAGGAACTGTCAGAGAATATGAAGCACGTATTGACCTACTCATGGACAAATACTGTAGTAAAAGGCCTTATAGGTGTTCAAGTGAAGACAAAAAGGAAATAGAGGATCAAATAGCAAAGTTACTTGACAAAAAACTCATAGAGGAATCATATAGTCCATTTGCAGCACCAGTCACTTTAGCTTTCAAAAAAGAAGATAACAGAAAATCTAGGTTATGTATAGATTTTAGAGACCTTAATAAAATTGTGGTGCCAGAAGCGCAACCATTTCCACTGATTGACGACTTGGTGACGAAGACAAGAAACTCAAAATACTTTACGACGTTAGACATAAACTCAGCCTTCTGGTCTATACTGCTAAGGATTGAAGATAGGAAGAAGACCGGATTCGTCACCCAGGATGGACACTATCAGTGGACAGTTTTACCCTTCGGTTTGAAGACTTCACCGGCTATTTTTCAAAGGATCTTAAGTAACATTTTACGCAAGTATAAGCTTACTGATTTTACAGTCAACTACATAGACGATATCCTTATATTTTCTAAAACTTTTTCCGAACATATAAATCATTTAACACTATTGTTAGAAGCTATAAAAAGGGAAGGTTTTAGACTAAAATTCACAAAATGTACGTTTGCTTCAGACTCTGTGAAATATCTTGGTCATATAATTCATAATAATACAGTACGACCAGTAAAAGATAATTTAATTTCAATAAAACAATTTCCAACACCAAAAACGCAGAAAAATGTCAGACAATTTTTGGGGAAAATTAACTTCTACCATGAATATATACCAAAAAGTAGTTTAATTTTAGACCCTCTTCATAATTTACTTAGGAAAAATCAGAAATTTATTTGGACAGAAGAATGTCAAACTTCATTTCAAAAAATAAAAGACTTATTGTGCTCACAGCCGATTTTAGAGATATATGATCAGAATTTGCCAATAAATATTTACACCGATGCATCTTTACAAGGTCTTGGGGCAGTCCTTAAACAAACACAACCAAATGGAAAAGACAAACCAGTTGCATATTTTTCAAAAAAACTAAATCAATTACAAAAACAGAAAAAGGCAGTTTATTTAGAATGTTTAGCTATTAAAGAGGCAATAAAGTACTGGCAATATTGGTTAATAGGGAAGTCATTTACAGTATACTCAGATCATAAACCATTAGAAAATTTAAATATTAAGTCTAGAACAGATGATGAACTGGGAGATCTAACATATTATTTGTCACAGTATGATTTTAAAATAAAATATGCTCCGGGCAAGGATAATATAGAAGCAGATTGCTTAAGTAGGAACCCAGTATTAGAGGCAAGTGAAGATACAGAAGAACAATTAAAAATAGTTAACATGATAAAATTAAATGATATTGTCACAGACCAGGAAAATAATGCAGACATACAAAACAATAAAATGAAATTTATATCGAAAAATAATATTTACTATAAAAAGGATAGGAAATGTGAAAAAATAATTTTAACAGAAGATTTCAGTAAAAGTCTTATTAAATCTGTACATGAAAACATGTGTCATTTAGGTATAAAACAAATGCAAAACAAAATTAGTAAACTGTATACAGCAAAAAATTTAACTACAAATATTAAAAAGTATTGTAAAAGCTGTAAAATATGTATAAAAAATAAAACAAGGGGACAGAATAGATATGGGCTCATGTCCCATTTAGGACCTGCCACAAAACCCTTGCAAATAGTATCCATAGACACAATTGGAGGTTTTGGTGGCTCGCGATCTACGAAAAAATACTTACACCTTTTAGTGGATCATTTTACGCGGTACGCTTATATTATTACTTCGAAAACGCAAAATGCTAATGATTTCATTAAACTAATAAATAAAGTAATAGATTATGATAAAATTGAAATTCTTCTTACGGATCAATATCCGGGGATCAACTCAAAAGAATTTAAAACATTTCTAAATGAAAAATCAATACAAATGATATTCACTGCAGTAAATTCTCCGTTTTCTAATGGCTTAAATGAAAGACTAAACCAAACGCTTGTGAACAAAATTAGATGTAGAATAAATGAAAATAATAATAAGAAAGCATGGACAACCATTGCTCATGACTGTGTGGAAATATATAATAGTACGGAACATACAGTTACAGGATTTGCACCAAAATATCTATTACATGGTACAGATGTTACTTTTTTGCCAAAGGAATTAAAAAGAGATAAAACAGAAGTAGAATGGATTACAGATAGGAAATTAGCATTCGAAAATTACAATCTTACTCTACTTACTAGAACTCAAATTGACTTTACTATGGGAGATATGGTCTATGTAGAAAATGGGTATAAACTCAATAGAAAAAAACTGGATGAACTGAAGATCGGTCCATATAAAATTATTGAGAAAATATCTAATTCAATATATAGAATTAATACGGGTCATAAAAAGTCTGAGTCAAATCTCTTTCATATCAGTAAACTCATACCAATACTGGAGTAAAATTATATAAATAAAAATATAGTGATATATCTTTGTATAATGCTGTAAAATTCAGATATCATTATACTAACTTAAGTGTACATGAAGAAAATTTTGGTAAAAATTTTCCTTTCGATGGAGGGAGATGTAAAGAAACTGTAGTTCTTTATAGTACATTTTGTTTATCGCTCTATGGCCGGTAAGCTGTGATTGTCTGTAATGTCAATACAGACAGATGACAGCCGCCATGTTCTGAGACATTTGTTGCTAATTAAATATGAGAAAAGTGATTAATATAATTAGGAATTGAGAGTAATAGACCTATTTTAAGTTTACAATGTAATCGTACAATTGGTCATGTGTATATTTTACGCTAATAAAATAAAAAATCTTTGTTTTCAGAGCAACGCCATTGTTTATTTGAAACTTACAATTCCTGATTCAAAATAGAATAATCTTATAGGTATTTATTTAAATAAATGGTGGTCGCTAGTGGTGGGTCGTTGTCGTATTTTTGACGGACGAAACGCAACTGTTTTCCTGGCGACGAAAATGGTTGCAGAAAACGGTCGTCGTTGCAACTGGTTTGAAGACGGCTTAAAAACCATCTTCAAACCAGTTGCAACGACGAGTCTTCAAACAAATAATACATTATCGACTGTATATAATGGGCATAAAGTTCACTTTTGATTGTAAGAACGAACGTGGAACGAGGACGACTACGTTCGCGACGATATGTATCGTTGAATCAATTCATTCTCGACTGTATGTCATGGGCACAAAGTTTACTTTTGATTGCAAGAACTGGTTTGGGAACGAACGTGGAACGAGGATGACTACGTTCGCGACGACATGTGTTGTTGAATAAATTCATTCTCGACTGTATGTCATAAACATAAAGTTCACTTTTGATTGTAAGAACTGTTTTGAAAACGAACGTGGCACGAGGACGACTGCATTCGCGACGACGTGTGTCGTTGAACCAATTCATTCCCGACTGTATTTTCTTAGACGTAAAATATAAAATCGCACCAAGTTATTCGAAGACTGGATTGTGCAACGAAGACTGTTTTACCCAGGACGTAGAAACGGTTTCACCGTCGCAGAACAGAGAACGGTCTTTAAAAACAGTTCGTCGTCGCAACGCCCACCAGTAGCGGTTTGTAACGAATCATTTTTGAGCTTTTCTAACTTGCCGCATAATATTAACGCAAATTTTATTGTTTCTTGACATCCTATTATGTACGGTTTATTTAAACGTCAGTTTGTGACCGGCAAAATATAGAGAAAACCGAAAATCTAAACGTATTTTGATGATGTAAAACAAAGTGGTCGGCAACGAATCATTTCTCGACCATCGATTTAATTACATACAAAAGTAATAAAAAGCGGCCAAGTGCGAGTCGGACTCGCGCACCGAGGGTTCCGTACAAACCTGTAGTAAGTTTTAAATTAAATGTTTTTTTTAAATATTTGAGTTGATTGAATGAAAGGTAAATTGCGGTTTACGATTTATGACGTATTAAAAAAAAACTACTTACTAGATCTCGTCCAAACCAATTTTCGGTGGAAGTTTGCATGGTAATGTACAACATATATTTTTTTTAGTTTTATCATTCTCTTATTTTAGAAGTTACGGGGGGGGGACACACATTTTACCACTTTGGAAGTGTCTCTCGCGCAAACTATTCAGTTTAGAAAAAAATGATATTACAAACCTCGATATCATTTTTGAAGACCTATCCATAGATACCCCACACCTATGGGTTAGATGAAAAAAAAATTTTTGAGTTTCAGTTCTAAGTATGGGGAACCCCCAAAATTTATTGTTTTTTTTCTATTTTCGTAAGAAAATCTTAATGCGGTTTACAGAATACATCTACTTACCAAGTTTCAACAGTATTGCTCTTATAGTTTCGGAAAAAAGTGGCTGTGACATACGGACGGACAGACAGACAGACAGACAGACAGACAGACAGACAGACAGACATGACGAATCTATAAGGGTTCCGTTTTTGCCAAATTTGGCTACGGAACCCTAAAAATACAATATTTTTGTGGTCGTATACGGACTAGATAACGACCATGTGGTTATTTGAATTAGTTTGACTACATAGTAGTGGTCGTATACTGATTAGCTAGCGACCATGAAGACGGTTTTAAATTTTTGTCTATATTTTGGCGGTTGAGTATTGACTACTACTTTATTTTATTTTACTTTTTACTTTTTAAAATAATCTGGTAGGTAGGGTGATATGAACACCAATTATTTTTTATATGATTCCAGAAAACTGGACTGAGTTTGTGGACCAACTACTTCAAGCTACTAACTAAACTCAGCTAAAAAATATCGAATATCTGTACAGTACAATGTTAGACTTAGAGCTTTCGTCCTCGATTTGTAACTGCAATTTTCAAGAAGCCTTGGTGAGGATTTGTTTGGATATTGCAACAATCTTTGACACATTTTGTATTTAATCCAAAGTGTCTCGTTTAAGAGATATAATCCACACTTTCAGAATCAATTTCTGATTACCGTATAACTTCAGATTATGCTTCAGCGATCAAACTCATATCAGTTAATCGAAGCAAGTGTCTTGCATTTGCCGGTATGTTTGTTATAACAATAATTTTCCTCTTGGATTTCAAAAATTCGCTTAAAGAGGCTTAGTGCCTGTCTATAAACTGAAAAACTGGCTTTGTTATGATATATTTTTTGGATAAATAACCATTGAAATTATCGTTAATGGATTCATAAAATACGTTACTCTTCATCCAATCGCATTTTGTAAGTCCAGAAAGATAAATTAACTCTTTATTGCACACACTTAATAACAATAACGATAAACAAAATGTTAAAAGATAAGATACAAGGGTGCAAATTGCAAAGGCGGTCTTATTGCTAAAGCAATCTCTTCCAGACAACCTTTGGGGAGAGGAGATTATCAAACAAGAGCGTGGGATAGTGCAACAACTAAACATTAAAATATATATAGTAATAATAGTAGTATAAATATCTATTATTATCCCTCTATCTATTTATCATCCCTCTATTTGGTCTATTCGGGCCAAATAGAGGGATAATAAATAGATAGGACCAAAGTGAATTAATTGCAACCTAAATGTTTATACAAGCGACTTCTGAAGATATCTGATATCTGTCGAATATCCGCTGGAAGGAAATTTTTCACTCGTAAATCCGTATTATTGTGGAACACCACAATAATACGGATTTACGGGTGAAAAATTTATAATAATATCCTGTGCGACTGGCAGGAATGTGCAAGCGATTATCCGTACATGACCTTAAGTGTTGTAGTTAATTAGATTAGATTGGATTCTTAGGAGTCCAGGTACATATAATTAAGACAATTTATCATCCATTGCTTCAGGGATTCTTACCTCTAGTAATATTCCCTTATGTCAGACTCCCTAAAGCCATCGTTAATAATATGCTAGAATCATGGGTACTTGAAACGTTTAGAAATTCAATGGATGAAGAGCGAAGTCTTTTATGAATACGTAAGCAATGCTTTTAATGATTGGGTAACCAAAAATGTTATAAAAAAGCCCGCAAACCTATTCATAGATGGGTACAAGTCTCACATGACTTACTCTCTGATACTCTAAGTGAGTTAGATTAGGAATGGTTAACCAGCTATACAACCCAATATCATTCAGCTGGCTGACGTCAGGCAACTAAAGTAAAAGCTGGAAAGCACAGTTAAGAACTGGCAGGCTCGTACCGAAAATATAAACAAAACAGTTTCAAAATATATATTTTTGTAGAAATTCTAGTTCAAATAAAAACACAGTGCGGGCTAGAGATTTTGATGCAGCTTCGAAGTTTAATATCTCCTTGTTACAACCTAAATATTGACATTGACAGCATTGCCCACAAGCCCCTGCTTAATCACATTCCAGCTCGAAATTTGATATTTTGACAATAGAACTAATTAGGACCGATGCTACAATTAATATCTTACACACCAAATGAGATGTCTTTTGATGAGCGCCAAATGACAAAAGCGAAACTTAGACTAAGCTACTAAGTGCAATTTCCTCACAAGCATGAAGAAATAATATTTTTAGAAAAGGGATAAAGAAAATTTAGAATTGGAAGAACACGAAAGCAGTAATTAAAAGCAAAGGAAAAACAGGAAAGCAAAAGAAAAAGAGAAGAGATGTAGAAAAAGAAGACTAATCAAAAAAGAAAAAGAGAAGAAATGTAGGAAAAGAAGACTAATCAAAAAAAAATTAAAGCATGCAAGTTATGCCCATAATATTCTATGTTCGTTAGAAAATATATCACTTTTTTGCTATTTTTTATAATGCATATTGACTAATAAATCATAGAAAAAATAAATAAACGTGTTTTTAGAACAATTAATTGTTTATTTTTATTTTCGACCTTATCTTAATATATCAAGAGATCGTTTTTCAGTGGCTGTTGAATGGTCGTAAACTGACTATAGTGTGGTCGTAAAATAACGAAAGCTGGTCGTAAACTGAAAAAAACGCACTTTTTGACAAATCGGCATATGGCATAAAATAGGGAAATAGAAATATTTAAATCATACGGTAATTATGTTTCTTCGTATTTCTTTCATGCATATAAATTGTTATTTCGTCAAAAAAGGTAAATTCCAAAGAGCTGTGTAACTTTAAAGACGGCAAGTCGACTAACTGGTCGTCAACTGACGTGTTGATCCTACCTACTATCACCATAAATAAGTCCATAACAGCGCTGATTTTTGTTTCAGGCGATCCCTAAATGCTAACTATTAGGTACTTTTATGTTAAGATGTTTGTTACACCTTGGTCTAGTGATGTGCCAGATATCCGTATCCGTATCCGCGGATATCCGAAGGAGAAGAAAGATCCGAATCCGTATCTGTTACTTTTTCTCTTTACCTAATTATTTTTCAATACATTGATGAAATTCTATATTAGGTAACAATGAAAAACTATTAAATTCCAATCAGATTATTTTTTAGGGTTCCGTACCAAAATGGTAAAATGGAACCCTTATGGTGCGACTTTCTCCGTCTGTCTGTCCGTCTGTCCGTCTGTCCGTCCGTCACACTCGATTATTTCAGGAACTACCGAAGCTATCGACATGAAATTTGGAATAGTTGTGTATATTAGTGGCCCAAAGACACTGGAATTAAAAAAAATTGGATTTTTTTTTTGTTCTTATTTAAAAAGGGGGGAAAATCTGAGGGTTGAAATTTAAAAGTGAGATAACTGTACTGTGTGGGGTATCATATGAAAGGGTTTACTTTGTACATTCTAAAACAGATTTTTAATTATTTTTAGTTATGATAGTTTTTGATTAATCGGGGAAAATGTCTAAAAAATACCGTTCCCCCCCCCCCCCCCTTATCTCCGGAGTTTAATAATCGAAAAATTTGAAATAATTATGGTCAATAGGAATTTACGTATATTTTACAGGAAAACTATATAGCCAATGCTCTAACTAGCATAGTTTTTTTGATATTAACAATAAACCTCTACAAACAAAGTTAGTCTTGCGGTTCATTAACAAAGGTAATTATTTGTTAATAATGGTACGGAACCCTTCGTGCGCGAGTCCGACTCGCACTTGCCCGGTTTTTTATTTCTTAAAATCAAATAATTGGCACCTTTAGGTATAATACAAATATTTATCGTAGTGAGTTTCAAGGTCACAACTCACACGCACCGACACCCACTGTAGTAGTAGTAAGAAAGTTAAAATCCGTATCCGTATCCGTGGATCTTGACACCAAATATCCGTATCCGCGGTCTTGACACCAAATGTCCATATCCGCGGATATAAATTTTTAACGATCCGGCACTACTCCTTATTTGGCTGAATGGACATAGCTACTGACCTTACTACTCGGTAGAGATGCTCGTGAGTTACGATTATAACAATGGGTTAATGCATTGGCTACATTTATACCCGAAAATTAAAGAGTGCCCGCGGGAATTACAACGCGGACGGAGTCGAGTGCATTATCTAGTACCTATTTAGTATTCAGTGCCGTGATCGAACGCAAAGCACAAGTTATATGGGCCTTTCACATTCGTCAAGTTTTGACAAGAATCGTCAAAACATCAAAATTCGTCAGCTGATAATAATAATCTATGACTTAACTTACATTTCAGTAAAATAACACGATGACACGATGGCATTGACGAATGACAGATGATGACAACTATTTTTTTTTTCGAATTTTGGTTTTGAAACAATACGCACGGCCCGGGCAATGCACGGATGACGCAAACCTAGCCGGCATACACAATTACGCACCATACAATGCATGCTACAATACAATTACAATAATAGCAATAATAGTCGTAATGGAAAGCGGAGCGGCAACGTTCGGGATTCCGGCCCTGTGCGGAGCGGCAACGTCGCATCTCGCCGATCGATGGCGATGGGTAAATCAATTTGATGTTACGTGCAAAGTGCTTGCTCCTGCTTTTCGTTAAATGTTTCACTATTATACAAATGCAACACTTTCTGTTACACAGTTTACACAGTTTCATTGACGTGTGTACTATTTTTACAATGTTATTTACTGCGTTACAGTTTCAACTGCGTAGGTACAGGTTTATTTGTGGAGATGAATTGCTTCCTTCTCCTTCCTCTCTTCGTGATATCTACCTGAGTAGCTCCCTAAGTACCTATGTAACAATTTTATGCAATTCTATCTCTAATCTATGTCACGCTTTAATATATTATATTACTTAATACTACCTACTAACAGATACTTTTTAACCGACTTCCAAAAACGGAGGAGGATTTTTTTTTTTAATGTATGTTAAAGGCTACAGCATATCTCCGTGGTTTCCAAACCGATATGAATTTTTTTTTTCAGTGGTTAGAGGAAGCTCGCGAGATGGTCTCATAAAAAAATCTGACTCTTAATCCTCAATCCTGATGCTGTAGGTATACCTACGACTCAAAACTAGGGAGTTAGGCAGTTTTGATGGTGAATTCATATAGTAGGTATCAAGTCACGTGTATACGATTCAACTCTGAGTCCCAACTCCTCAACCCTGATGCTGCAGGGTACAGAACTCCTTAAAAATAGCGATTTAGGATTTTTTTATGGGGAATTCATTGTAGGTGTCAAGCAACGACTTCATACCTAAACCCAAGTCCCAACTCCTCAACCCTGATGCTGCAGGGTACTGCACTCCTTAGCCGTGGGGATTAAGACTACACTAAAAAGTTAAAAATAAAAATTCTTTCCAAAAAACCGACTTCCAAAGCCACTGTAAAGTAAAAATAATTTTGATTTCTACACACTATGTTGAAGTCGGGCGAGTATAACAAAGATAGGCAAAGTTGACGCATCAGGCTCGCCCGACTTCAACATAGTGTGTAGAAATCAAAATTATTTTTTACTTTACAGTGGCTTTGGAAGTCGGTTTTTTGGAAAGAATTTTTTACTGATGTTATCTCTAGTAAGTATAATAATACTAGCTGATGTCCGCGAATTCGTCCGCGTAGATTGATGTTTTTGATAACTGCGGGAACTCTTTAATTAGCCTATGTGTTTTTCTAGACTAAAATCTATCTTTGTGCTAAATTTCATCTAGATCCGTTCAGGCGTATTGAGTAACAAACTTCCATCCAACCAAACTTTCGCATTTATAATAGGTATAAGAACTTAAGTATTTTATCAGTATAGACGTTTTATTAGTGTAACTCTAATTCTTTTTCGTTACCCCGTTGGTTAGATCTGTTCATAATACAAAGGTACTGTTGACAAAGTTCAGAGAAGCTAAGCATGTAGGTAGTTAGTATTAAATTAACGTGTTAATAGTAAGTAGGTATTCTGTGGTATGTAGTTAGTAATAATAATATAAGTAACCATAATTACAGTTACATTGTAATTTGTAACGACTCTACCCGTCAGGCAATTAATTGCTTATCGTTATTACATCAATTCAAGTAGAATTAAACGTTTTTGTTTAAAGATAGAATACCTAGTTAACGAGTTTCTTGTAACGTAATCAGCAAACCTACTGAAGTAAATTGCTGATGGACATTATTAATATTATTATAATGTATATTTTTATTCTTTTTATTTTAATTTTAGTCATCATCATCAGCCTACCGCGTTCCATTATACTTGGCAAACTCAAACTCATTTTTGTTTTACTTCAAATAAACTTAAAAGCGCTTTTGAATCGTCGAGTGAATCTACCACTGGTTCGGAATAATATTCCTACCGTGAAGAACCAGCAAGAAACTAGGTGGTTACTCTTGATAACATTATGGAGATCTCAGGCACGCACGCAGGCGTCCCACTCCCCACGGTATTTTGCTTCACCGCTTAAGGCCCTATGATAGGCGAAACTGAGGTTTTTAAAGCAGTGTATTCAACAAACGTTGACATAATGTATGCTTGTAAAAATAATTTGCTGTTTTCAAGACCTTTAAGGAGCCATTGACGCATCTCAAAACACAATTTAAAAAAATCTCTGCATTGAAATTTATATTTCTAAATCAAACACATTGTCGGATTCATTTGTATTGAAAAGTAAATATATTTATTTTTTTACAAATTATTTCTTGCATTTTATACCTACGACATGCGCTTGTTCAATTTCACCTCCGCGTGCCTATGTTTTCATCTCGTGAGCTCACAGCACCTTAAATAATTGCATAGATAACATAATTCCGAAAAGTTAGAGATTCGAATCTCCCCCCGCGTATGAGGCAGAAGTCGTAACTTCTAGAATATATCTATCTAGAATATATTCTATATTCTAGAAGTATTAGGTACATTAAATTATTGAGCGACTGTAAACCTCGATTGGAATTGAAAGTTGGCATGTCAGTGGTTGCTGTAGCGCCGCGCGCGGGCGGCCAATTAACTGCAAAATCCAAATTACGGGAACCCGTTTTGCCATATTTAATTGGCTGAGAGCTCGAAACCGTTATAGCAGCCCGCATTTTGGCGAACGAGTAAAAGTAACAGCCTAGCCTGTTATAGTATCCCAGCGATGAAGACCAGCTTCTCAGTTCGTGCATTCTTTTCGCCGGTCATTTAATGTTTTCCTGTCATGAATAAGCTTTTTTAGTCACCAGTAATTATAAAATACAAGAGGATGCACGCGACTTCATCCGCGTGGATTTAGGTTTCTGAAAATTTCCTTGGGAACAGTTTGATTTTCCGGGATAAAAATGTGATATACCTACCTATATCAGCCATGAAAGCGTAGCAGACAGACAAACACAGATAGACAGACACTTTCGCATGCATAATATTAGTATTATTTGCTTTTCTGTGCGTTGGTCACGTACTTTGTTCAATATTCTTTCAAATCAGTGGTATTGAAGAAGGCCGGGCACTTAGGTCCTATCGGGTTAATATACCTAACTTAAGTTTAATAAAAATGTATTTTTAGAAGCACTGAGATTAAATTGTGTTTCATTTATTATAACTATTTTTGTTTTCCAGTTTAGTAGGCCTGGTTTCAATAAAATTTAAATATTTTGAAAGATTTAAATATTTTTTTGTGACTCAAAGAATGATTAGATTTACTATTAAATAATAGATAAATCTCTCAGTAAAAGAGTTTTGATCAATCCATTAGTGTGCAATCCAGTATTTTTGGTGCTACTTTCGGATATTTTGTTAAAAGAAAGAAATTAAAAAAAAACACAAACTTTTTCAACTACTTTATCATAGCCGGCCAGTTATTTAAATTTTTTAAAGGTTTGATTTTGCCAAGTTTTATGATATGCAATTCACTACCTTAAAATAATTAAGTCGCTGATAATAAAAAATACTCAAGTACTTGATCACTTCCTTTTTGAGTGGATAATACCTATTTCCTATAAATACTTAAGTACCTACTATATTATTTATAGTCCTTATTTACCGTCCTTGTTTTAAAAGCATAAAAATACTTGTTCCAAATGATAAATTACGGATTACCTGAATTAGAAGTTGAACTGAAGCATGACGCGGAACGCGGCACTTCCATTGGGGATTTCCGTATAAAAAAACCGGGCAAGTGCGAGTCGGACTCGCGCACGAAGGGTTCCGTACCATTATTAATAAATAATTACCTTTGTTAATGAACCGCAAGACTAACTTTGTTTGTAGAGGTTTATTGTTAATATCAAAAAAACTATGCTAGTTAGAGGGCTATAGTTTTCCTGTAAAATATACGTAAATTCCTATTGACCATAATTATTTCAATAAATCACATTTTCCCCCCTTTTTAAATTAGAACAAAAATAATTTCCAATTTTTTTAATTCCAGTGTCTTTGGGCCACTAATATACACAACTATTCCAAATTTCATGTCGATAGCTTCGGTAGTTACTGAAATAATCGAGTGTGACGGACGGACAGACAGACAGACGGAACCCTAAAAAAGGTTATTTCGACAGCCTCATTCCATACCTTACTTAAATATGTATTTAAATAATAATTTTCTAAGTAATTAATTACTTATGTACTTAAATGTAATTATATGTAATAAAATTAAGAAGGTAAGTACCTACATAATAGAGATGGGCCGAGTACTCGGTTTATACTCGGTACTCGGCGTACTCGGCGGGTTTTTTGATACTCGTACTCGGCCGAATAACTCGGTGTCTAGGCCGAATAACTCGGTTTAAATCCCGAGTATACTGTTTATGTTTTTATTCAGACTTTTTAGATAATTTATGAAAATTAATATATTTAGGCCTAGTTTCACCATCTCTGTTAGATCATTAACACCTCTATTACATTATAATAAGGGATTAGTAGTTAACTTTTGACACATTTCTCAAGAATTCAATATGGATATTTTATTTTTGATGACACTTACAATGTAACAGGGAAGTCAATGATCTAACAGACTTTGGTGATATTAGGCCTTAGGTAGATATAATAAAAAACAACAGTGTTAATCAAAAAATATTGATTACTAGGTAATTTAGGAAATCTTTGACAATCTCAATGAATATTGTGTCAATATTACGTTAACAATCACTAGTTATGAGACAAAATTAAGAGAACGGTAACAAAACCTCGACCGGCGCAAACCTGTTTGTACTTGTTTACGCGCTCGAAATGGAAGTTTGATTGAACCGAGTTACTCGGCCGAGTACTCGGTTGGGAAAAATTGGACCGAGTTTTACTCGGTACTCGTTACTCGGCAAAAGTGTTACTCGGCCCATCTCTACTACATAACTTACTGTTTTTAAACACAAATCTACTTTTTTTATCCACTAAGTTTGCCTGACTGCGACTCAGTTGGTGGTGGTGGTCTAACATGAGGCAGTCTAACATGGTAGCGGGCTAACCTAGAGGTAACTGAGGTACATCCACTATCCATAATCCTAATCGGTTTCGGAAGTGGAACGCTAAATCGCTTGGCGCCACCGAGTTACCGGTAAGGTGGTAACCAGCCACGGCCGAAACCTCCCAGTCGCACCAAACCAGCTGGGCGATTCAGAACCTTACGATATCAAAATTATCGATCGATTCGGTTTCATATCGTACGATAAGATGTATTTTCAATTCAGAGTAACCGTATCGACAGCGAAATTGCCGATATCGAAACCGAATCGAACCGGCGTAGATATCGTTCGATTTCTTCTATCAAACGCTATTCACAACAACCGAATCGAATGAGATTTTCCGAACGTCCGATAATTTTTGTTGGTTACTTATCGAAACCTACGGAGCATTCGGTATCCTTTTGTTTACTTTTAATTTTTCTTTCCGTTTGCTTTTTTCGCGAAAAAATGTTCGTAGCAGTTGTATTGAGGGGCAAAATGCAGTATTTAAATGAAAATGGAGTAGAATGCTGACTGCTTGGTGAGAATAAATTACCTACTGTAACTAATAATTAAATATTCAGTTAACTAGTAGGCAAATACACAGTTTATAACTATGAAACTTAAAATACTAGAGGTAATTTTATATTATGCACTCGTACCTACTTATTAGCTATCCCACAATCTAACAATAATTAGATAATTTATACAAGTACTAAATATTATGTTATGAATTTTTTCTAGTTTCAGGAGACTTTGGTTATCCATCAGAACCTTGGTTGCTTACATCAATTTTGCATGTAGCAGATGGTAGCCAAGGGGCACTTTATACTGCTCGCCACATTAAAGCACGAAATTGTGTGGAAAAATGCATAGGTATGCTGAAAAGCAGCTTCACATGTATTCTCAAACACCGGACCCTGGAGTATGACCCTGTAAAGGCAGGCAAGATCATAAACGCTTGCGCTGTGTGGCATAATACGTGCGTATTGGCTCATTTGCCCGCAAATGTGAAAGATCTGCAAGACAGTGAGACCGATGACCACTTAGTGACATCTGCCTTCACTGCCCCAGCAGAATTGGCGAGGGCCATACAAATAATGAGCAATGTTTATCTGGCGCATGGCCAATAGTGAAATAAAATAAATCATTTCTAAATTCAAAACAGTTTTTTATTTAATAAGGACGAGTTGGAGTTGAACGAGCACTCTAGGTAGGTAGGATATGATTACTACACAGCTGTGGTAATTATACAATAATGGACAAGATAAATATTAAAACCAATAAGTAAAACATTAACAATTAAATCTTTTATTATTAAGTCCAAAATATATGATCTCCTATAGAAACTATTTTAAGTATAAACTATCTCTGTAAACAAAACTACTCAATCAAATATTCTTATAAATTATAGCACAAGATTCTATCTTTACCAGTAGGCAAGTAGGTACCTCTCTCTTACTAATAGCACAAATATTCTTTGATTAATAATAGGCTCTTGAATCTATAGCCAAATATAGTTTATGTACCTACCGATATCAATCAGCTGTGAAGCTTTTAGCTTAATATGGGATAAGATCATAAGTTACCTACTAGGTAGTACAATACATTAATTTCACAGCGGTAGTAATCACACAATCATGGCACAAGATAAATATTAAACCTATAAATAAGACTAGGCAGTACTACAAGGTACCTAATTCTTGCTAGTAGCACAATTTTTTTTGGAAATCATAATAAAAGTTAACTGTATTTTATGGCAACAGTGATTATTATTATTAGGAGGTACTTAGGTAATTTGAAAATAATTGTACTTTGCCTAAAATATCTGTCTGTATCTGTATATGAGATAATGCGGTCCAATGTCTCAATGGAATAAAATAAGATTAAAATTGGTAAAACGTTATGCACAAGTTTAGTAATATAATATTTACAAAATGAATCTGTAGCTAAATATATTAAAGAAAATATTATTAACTGCATCTGCCAATCGGCCAATTTGCCTTCCCATTTCTTCATAGGCTTCTGCCTGCCGCTCCATGGCTGCCATCATTCTGTCATCAAAATCTGAAAAATTAAAATAGGTATACCTATATGTTAACATCCAATTGTATTTAGGTATACCTACTATTAACTGAAAATGGAAACCATACATAACATCTACACTAAATACTAATATTATAAATGAGAAAGTTTGGATGGATGTTTGTTACTCTGGATGAAATTTGGCACATAGATAGATTATAGTGTGAAATAACACATAGGCTAGGTACTTTTTATCCCGGAAAATTAAAGAGTTCCCGCGGGAACCGAAAAACCTCAATCCACGCGGACGAAGTCGCGGGCCATAGCTAGTTTATTATACTTGCAAAATTTGTTATTACCTTCATCCCTTCTTTTCCTTTTCCTCTCCTTTTGTTGTTCCTCAGCCTGTGGAGCAGCAGGGGACCATGGGGACCCTGGTTATTTTGGTGGTTCAGGCTTGCAGCGGGTTCAGGCTCCTCAGGGAGGTTAGGCCCAGGTTACATTCCATATTATTGTATTTAAATACTAAATTAATCTAAGTTCAACACAAATTATCAAGAACCAGTCAAAATTTCAAAAATCAAAATTGAACTTGACGAGGTCATTGATCTGAGAACTTGACAGTTGACATTGAAAGACCAATGTTTGACAGTGTGGCATTTACGAGGATAGCTATAATAAAAACTTAAAAATGTTTAGCAGTACATTTCGATGTTTTTCTATCGTAATTGATAGGTCGTCATTTTGAATAATGACTTGAATTACCCTAGAAAACGGTTGAAAACTTGAAACCTATTTTTTATTGCTTAAAAAGAATTTAATAATGAGTAAAATTTTGGTAAAATAACAGTCTTTGTAAATGCACATGTAATCTAAATGTAACTTGTCGATTCCGAAACCGTAGTCGATATCGAAGCGTATCCTCAAACCGAACGTTCTGAATTGCACGACAAAAAACTTTCGATTCGAGATCGATATCTAATCGTATCGATTCGGTATGTTATCGAAATGTTCTGAATCGCCCTGCAGACCAGAGAACATTCTGAATGTATGCCCAAATTGACCTTGCCAAATGCCACAACCTCCCGCATATACCTACAGGTAGGTACCTATAAGACGGGAGGGCGTTTGGGCGTCAACTTGTACTTCAAAGCTGTTCATACTTCTAGGTATCTACAGTTTATGTTAATAGTTCCTAATTAATTTCTATCATTCATCTGTGCCCTCAGAATAACCAGAAAAAAATACTTATGTAATATGTACAAAAACATTCCAAGGTATAGGTACCTACTACCTACCTACTCTAATTCAGTGAGCTGAGCACCATTAAGGGATGTCGTTACTCGTTATCGTCATTTATCGGCCCTCAGTCCACATATCAACAAGATTATCTTGAATCCAGCTGATCGCGAAAATCAAATATAGGTATTGTATCGCAAAGTAATGAAGGAATGCGACGTTGCCGCTCTTCGCGCGATCACCAAACTCCAAAACTTGTGCGCGACGCTGCCGCTCCGCACAGATACCTAGGTATTGCTTGTTTGCGAATGCGAATTATTATGATCTTTGCGAAGGCGATGCGATTGAATAAGTTCGCGAGGACGTGTAAAATTATGTGTGTACTGTGTACTTGGCCGGGTAATAAGTACTCAGGTAGGTACTAGGTAGGTACTTTACAAGGTCAACCGAATATGTGTCAAATGACAATTCAATATGACCATCAGTTTAATAGGTATGAGCAGAAATCATTTAAGTTTCAATGCATACTTAGGTGTAAGAAGTACCTAACAGCGTAAAACGTAGGTGGATACAAAAAAATCAACATTGGTAGACAGACGTAACTACCTACTTATATGTTCATTAGACATCATCATCAATCATCACGTAACATTCATCTCAATCCTCGAACCTAAAGCCGGCAAGTACAACTGAGCACGGGTCACCTGACTCCTCTTAGAACCAGAAGGTTTTACCACAGGTTTTACTTTGAATAGAATAGGTATGTATAATTCTGTGCCCATGCATATTGCATAGCCCACAGATCACGTGTGGCATAGCCCATGTCATAATACCTATGAAACACTCTCACGCTAAAATATAGTCAATCAAAGTCCTACGCATGTAATTTACCGTTCAAGCAAATGAAATTTATTTAATTGCTTCAAAGTTAAAACGCACATAAACGCACGAAAGGGGTGCAGCCACGATTCGATTCGAACCCAAGACCCCCGCTTAACCACTAGACCATTAACGTTCAGAACATTTTGCCAGGCCCATGCGCTAATAGTTATTAGTTACCTATAGCCAAAATTATTAATTTCCCACGATACCGGGAATCGAACCTCGGAACTTGCTACCACCACTGCGCTTGGGAGGTCGTCAAAGTTCAGTTGTTCAGTTGATCACGGGACAAACGCGATGCTGCCGTTCCACCCAAAAATCTGTTTGTGTACAGGAATCGAACCCTGGACTATGATACGGCATTAGGCACTATTGTGTTAGGGGAGGCCACTAAAGCTCAGCTGACTCTGAAATACATGTGTGTAGGAATCGAACTCCGGACTTTTGTCCAACGCCCAGATAACACTGCGCTAGGAAGACTCGTCTAGGCTCAGCTGAACGAATGTATGCGGGTATAGACGTGACGTTGCACTCAAATACTTGTGTGCAGGAATTGAACCCCAAACTCTTATTATTGCTAGGCACTACGCAGTACGCACCACTGCGCTAGGGGTGATCGTCAAAGCACAGCTGATCGAATGTACGCGGGATACAAGCGCGACGTTGCCAGCCTGCGCCACGCGGCGACGTTGCCGCTTCGCAGTCAAACAAATCCCACTCCCGACTTGTTTGCGAACGCGATGTGAATTGGTTAACTTTTCTGAAAGGACCTTTAGGTACTTAACTACAGAGAGGTTAGGTCATACATGGGGAATTCGGTTACATTGTTATTTAATTATGAAAATTGAGGATTACTTTCATAATAATTATTACTATAAAGACTGCTCATGCTACCTAGAAGGTATAAACTATTTTGTAGGTATAGCGGAGTTACATAAAACCTCCTCCTACACAAAGTTGCCAAATAGCTGCATGTCTGCGAATCAACGACGACTCATACTTCGATCAGCGATGTACCTACATAATACAATTATTATTAAAGTAGGTAAATAGGTATGTACTATATAATATGTAGTGTGTATAAACTAAACCAAGAGCACCGAATGCGAGTAGGTAGGTATGAGTATGACGTGTACCATAACTAGGTCACTATGGGGAATCAATAGAGGTTTTCTTTTAATGTTACTTGCGTACTTCTGATAACTTCAATTTTCATACATGGTGACTTTAGTACTTAATAACTATACTATACTACCTATTGACTTATTATAATATTCGGTAACTGGATGGGTGACCGAATTTAGAAGTCTGAATTTGGCCTATTTCGTACCTACCCTCCGTGCCTCGGAGAGCACGATAAGCCGGCGGTCCCCGTTATTATCACTGACATCTGATAATAAAAAAAAAGATACGCGCCGAATTGAGAACCTCCTCCTTTTTTGGAAGTCGGTTAAAAATAATTGTTAGTAACCAGAGTTGAAATAGGTACCAAGTACTCTTAGTCGAATCGTATGCGAAAGGACCTTTGAACCCACCGCATTATTATCCCAACAAAACCCCTGTCATTATGTGATCAATGGAACAGGGTCACGACCCTCAGCAATGAGGAATACAACGCAGAGAGACATAGTATTAACTTTTATATTCGTCAACCAATAGACGCCCACAGCTGGACATAGGTCTCTTGCATGGACTACCAGTCTACCCCACACACCGCGTTCTTGCGCCGCTTGGACCCAGCCGCTGCTGATTTACTGTAAGGATGAAATTATTAGCTTACACCGAATTTGTACCAGTCCAGGAGCCATAGTCCATACTGGCAAGTGCCAACGTTTAAACTTTAAAGCAATACTTAAGCAATATTACTCAAAATGACATTTTGATGTCACGTTACCTTGACGTTCCATAAAAAGGATTATAATTCTAAAACACGATAGTCAACAACAATGAAACAATGGCTTTCGCCCGAATAAAAGTTATTGGATTTTCTTCATAATAAAATTGAAACATCGTACCTAAATAAAAATCCTAGTTATTTTCAGTATACTTTCAGCCTCTAATAAATATAGCCGGGTCAATTAAATCCAGTTCCAGTCTAGACTCTGGACATTTCTGTAGTCTATTTCTAGAACTGAACAATGAACATAATATCGATTGCAAGAATTCAGAACAGCAGTCTAGTAACTACGCGAAAAACTAGGTTAAACAATATTCTTTATCTATCCTACAACCTTTAAAAATTATGCTCTGAAATAAATCCCGGAAAATTGAAGAGTTCCCGCGGGAATTAAATAACATCGATCCACACGGCCGAAGTCGCGGGCCTCATATAGTAAGTATATATACTTAAAAAAACTGGCCAAGTGCGTGTCGAGCTACGCGCAGTGTAGGGTTCCGTACTTTCCCGTCACAATATGCGGACATTTGATAATTTGGTTGACTATTACACAAAAAATATTCAAAATTCATTATTTTCTTCGGCCGTGGCTAGTTACCACCCTACCGGCAAAGACGTGACGCCAAGCGGTTTAGCGTTCCGGTACGATGCCGTGTAGAAATCATAGACGTAGAATTTTTCGCTACGTAGAAACCGAATAGGGGTATGGGTTTAATATAACTGCCATGCCCCTAACAGGTTAGGCCGCTACCATCTTAGACTGCATCATCACTTACCATCAGGTGAGATCGCAGTCAAGGGCTAACTTGTAGTGGATTAAAAAAAAATACGCTTAAAAACAAGTACTTTTGTGCTTTTAACATTGTTGAACATACTATCCACCACTAAAGCCTATAAACGTCCCACTGCTGGGCACAGGCCTCCACTCTCATAGGAGAGCGGGAATTAGAGCTTAGACCCACCACGCTGCTCCAATGCGGGTTGGCGGGCTTTAACGACTATTATCATGTTAGTGATCATAACCGGGACCGACGGCTTAACGTGCTCTCCGAGGCACGGGGGTGAAACACCGCCAACTTCCAACTCCGAGCTGGCACTGAGAATTTCTTATTTGAAAAACCCAATACCTAACTTTTATGCCCGACCGGGAATCGAACCCAGGACCTCGTGATCCGCAGTCGACTATGCTAACCACTAGACCAACGAGGCAGTCACAATACTACTACTATATAATATATACTATATAATATATTAACTACTGCCATGAATATTTTCACGTATAATCCAAAGACACGTATTGACTATTGAGTATTGACTAACAAAAATTAGCTAAATATTTCGCAAACGGACCCCTGAATCGAAAAATGGGTTTCCCACACCCTCAATAGAATAGATAGAGGAAAAAAATCATCTCCACTTCACGGATTACGTGAAGTTTACCTTTTTTTAACAAAATTTAATTTTTGATTTAAGTATTTATTTGAAAAAACTATACCTGGGTTCCTTGTTGACTACGGGACCCGTAAAACTAGACGATGCCCCCGACTTCATCCGCGTGGACTTAGAATGTGAAAAATCCCGTAGGAACTGGATTTTCCGGGATAAAAAGTAGCCTAGGTTTGTTCTTACGCCGGAGGCAGGGATGCAGCCTATCTCTATTCCAAATTTCGTCAAAATCGGTTGAATAGAATATAGATGAACCGAGAAACCATATTTCCTAACTAATTTCGCCTTTATCATACTTATGCGCTGAAATTTTAATTGGTTTTTTCCCGCAGCTAAATGATTTTGTCTTGATAGTACAATCGATTTATTTAAACACAAAATATGAATCATAAAATGGTACATTAACGACCGTGAAGAACAAAGCATGGACATCTGTAGACTGCATTAGACTAAAGTTTTTTTTTAAGAGGGAGTATAAACGCGCAATAGGTACCTTTCTTTTCTGCTATGATAAGTATCTAATTAGTATTATGATTACCTAAGTATATTTCAATTCCTTTCGCTGCTTCTCGAAATCGTTATTTTTCTTAGATCCATGACTGCATACAAAATATTTACCGCGTTATTTTTATATTGATGCACGAAATCTATGTAAGTAATCGATCGTAAATCTGTAAATTTATTACATATTATGTGATGATGCAATACTTAATTGTAGACTTCGGGATCCTGATAACAGAGGTCATTGAACTCTATTTGTTTGTCCGCATCGTTATCACGAGTCGCGAGGAAGTCGCGGATCTCAAGGTCGATACCTAAATGCATGGTAAATTGAAAAATTAATTTTAAACATGTAATACTGCGGCCCGTCTTCTTTTGGTGCCTCATAGATGGAAGGTAGGCGATTATATTGCCAACTTATAATGCAGTTACCTATACTTAAACAGTTTTTTTTTATCCACTACAAGTTAGCCATTGACTGAGATCTCACGGGTTAACCTGGTAGGGGCATGGCAAATGCCCCTATTCGGTTTCTAGACGGCATAATCCTTATTTTAGGAACGTCAAGGTACCTTCGTACTATCAAACTGTCATTTTGAGTAATATTGCTTGGACAGTATGGCCCCAGGCGGTAAGACCAGTCTAAGACGGTAGCGGGGTAATCTGTTACGGGTATGGCAGTTTTAAACCCATACCAATAACAGATTTCTATACGGCATCGTACTGGAACTAAATCGCTTGACGCTGAATTTGCCCAATATAAGAATAGATTTCATGGGCAAGTTAGAAATGTTATGTTAAGCAATATTGAAGTGAAACTTCTTTCGAATCGTTGTGATATGAAAATTCGATAAAACGAAAAAGCGACACCAAAAAATCCGGCCAAGTGCGAGTCGGACTCGCGCACCGAGGGTTCCGTACAAACATGTAGTAAGTTTCAAATTATTAAAAAACACGTTTATTGTATGGGGACCCCCCTTAATATATATATTTTTTTAATTTTTAGTATTTGTTGTTATAGCGGCAACGGAAATACATCATTTGTGAAAATTTCAGCTTTCTAGCTATCACGGTCTATGAGATACAGCCTGGAGACAGACAGACAGACAGACAGACAGACAGACAGACAGACAGACAGACAGACAGACAGACAGACATACAGACAGCGGAGTCTTAGTAATAGGGTCCCGTTTTTACCCTTTGGGTACGGAACCCTAAAAAGAGACAAACATAATATTCATAATAGGATTTAGCCTGCAAGAGAATGAGATAGATAAGTTACATTTGTCTTGCACACACACACTTTTTTTTACATCATAAAACGTACGATTTATAATTAGCATTTAATCTAAATACGTAATCATTGTATGTAAATAAAAATACCTAGGTACCTATCATACGGAATCCATAATATAACGTGTGACGTATCATTGAAAATTCAATGCCTTTGAATAAATTAATACGCAATTCACCATTAATTCACTTATCAATGAAACATAAATAATAAGCATTCTAAAGTACAAAAAAACGGCTAAGTGCGAGTCAGACACGAGTACCGAGGGTCCGTAGCTTGGACACCAAGTAAATGTTAAAGAATTTGTTTAATCTACTACGTTTAAAGCCATAGTTACTACTCTAGCAGAATGAGAATCGTCAGACTTCAATTACACCGTCGAGAAACTTATGGAGAACATTCAGGCATGCTGGTTTCCTCATGATGTTTTCCTGCACCTTTAAACCAAGTGATAATACCTATTTAACACACATAATACGGCCATAAGATACATAATTCCGGGATCCCCCGAATACTGGGCCGAAGCAGAGTAAACGAAATGTCAACAACCAAGCTATCCCCGACTCAATTTTTTCTATCTATTATTCTATTCCAAGTTTAAACGGATGTGTTTATTAATGTGAGACGGACGGGCAGCTTCATTAGTAGCACCCTCAGATCTGAGACCTTATTATCATTTATATTTTATTTATTTTACTATACATATTAGGCGGTAACCTATCATTTCATAAAAAACAAATGACAAATGTTCAGTTCACAAACCAACGTTTGGCAAAATTATGAATCAAAAATTCCTATCTATATGTCACCGTAAGATTGCAAAAACCGTTGGATTGCAATCTAACTAGCGATATTGTAAACTTTCGACAGATTACAATTTAACGCTTTATTTTTCGTTAGATTGTAATCTGTTAGATATATTAACCCGATAAAACCCAAGTGCCCGGCCTGCTGCCGGGCACTACCTGGTCATTTATGTCGAACCCTAACCTAACCTACACGAAAGAGACAAGAAAACGTAAACACAATGGATATTTCAAAAATTGACACTCGGACCATTGAACGGTTCACAATCCGCCGACAGTTTACAATATCGCTAGTTGGATTACAATCTAACGGTTTTTGCAATCTTACGGTGACATATACAAACAACTGCAGGACGACCGCGTATCTTTTGCATCAATCATTGATACATCGCAATTACCTCTGATTGGTTAACACTTCCACTATTGGACTAAATCCATTGACGCAGCAAGAATACCATAAATTCAGCCAATCGGAGGTGATTGCAATGTATCAATGATTGATGCAAAAGATACGCGGTCGCCCTGCTGGTTCTATTAATGGGCACTTCTCTGAAATGAGGTAAAAATCGAGTGGCGAAAAAAATTTTTTTGTTTTTGAGTTTTTGATTTTTTAAGTATGCTTTGACAAAGCGGTACCTTCATGTAACACAGTGATGAGGAAGGCCCGCATCAGAACCTAGTTTTCTTGGAGAAATAGCGTGTTTGGTAATTATGGTGTGCATGGTAGTGATAAATTATGATTTGGTAATGAGGTATGGTGTATGGTGATTAGGATTAAGGTTATGGTAATTTAGTATAGACATGGTGATGAGAAATCCTAGAAATCCATAGAACGAAATCGAGGATCTTAGATCTTTGCACTCGTTCTAGGAAGTTACTAACCCACAAATTCATTCAGATCATGATCATCGCTGAGATATAGGATCTTTATAAAACAAGAATTTATTTTTATGGGCTGACGCGTGCAAAACTAACATCCTATAATGACAATTAGCTTAATTCTTGAAGAAGAAGCTTAATAAGTGGACAAACAGTAAATTAACCTGGGTGAATAAGAGAAAGATGAATTGACCAAGAATTTTCACCATAAAATTTTGGCTGGCTGGCACCATAAAAGGACGAGGCTGGTGACCCAGCCTCGTCCTTTCCTTCAGCCTTCAGGCTCTTCAGGCCCCCAACCTTCTCGTTCAAACCCCCTAAAACTTCTAACTGCAAAGTCTTTACAATTACCTAGCAAAAGATTAATTGGCAGATCCAAACACAAACGTAATAATTATGAAACGTTCATACCAGGCGTATAAAAGATACCATCTATCGGAATAAGAGATCAGTAATGGTCCCGAGAGTTCTGTCTCTCCAACATAGCTACCTGATGCGACTAAAAACTGAGTGTGATAGTATCCTTCATCATAGTAAATCTAAGATCTTGGGAGAAGGGAAAAGTGCTATGATGAGGTATAAAATCTTAATGAAGATATAGTTAGAAGTCCCATAGGCAGCTAAATTGACCTGATCACCCAAAACTGACAAAATCTAGTCAAAAACCGGCAAATTCGCCGGCCATAATGCCAGACGTACAAGAGTGTGCGTGTTTAGCGGTGCAATCATATAAGGATTGCCGATCAAATCGTCTAAGTTCGGCTTCAAAGTAAAATAAACCATAACAACATTGAATTAGAGCTCAATTTCGTGTATCCATTCTTATACGTTTAGGGTATCGTACATACCTAAACATATGAGAATGGATACATGAAATTGAGCTCTTATTCAATGCTTTTATGGTTTATTTTACTTTAAAGCCGAACTTAGACGATTTGATCGAAAATTCTTACATAATTGGGGGCCTGTTCTTCAAAATTGTCAAGTTTTCAATTGAATAATTTTATTCTTGCTTGCCTCATCTTGCCGTTGAGCAATGCCTATTATAAATAATTGTTCTCGAGAGAAAATTATAAATCTCACTTACAAGTCGAATTCTGAATGACCCGATACAAGATCCATACGCTGCTGAAGATACGGAAGACCGAGTAAGACCCAGGCTACGTTGCTTAGCGTTTGTGGACAATATGATTGGAAACTGGAACCTTTTAAAATCGTTGCAGAGTTCCCAACGCAATCCTGTCAGACGTCAGTGCATAATACTGGACCAGACTATGATGCCAATCCAACCGCAACGACGAGGGCTGAAAAATTAACATCAGAAAGACAAAATCATGCCTAATATTCACGTATCAGTCCATCTAGAAATTATTGAGACCCGTTTGTAATATTTTGTATACCTTGGACACGCGGTTCAACTATGTAGGTCAAATTTGGAAAAATAAGTTTCCAGCTGAATCCGACTCGACTGGGACTGGGCAGCGTTCAAAAAGCTTGGAGATGTATTTTTCGACTTCGATAGTTCGAAGAACCAATAAAGGTTGGGGTCCCAAGGTGCTGGACTGCTCCCTCACAACATGGATGGATGACATGTAGCGAGTCGCAGGGATCCGCTAGATTCAGCGCAAGACCAAGGCTCAGAAGTCCTTATAAAAGGGTTATGTGTGGACAGCCAGACCAGCAGTGGACGTCATCAGTTGATGACTAGGATACATATTAACTACTTAATTAAGTCCCAGTCTGGTTTTTTCACCATATTATATCTCAAAAGTCAAAACAGATTCATGACATGCACCAAATGGACTGCTGTTGATGTTCCATTTATTCTATTTACTCTTTTCATGTTTTATCAAAAACTACTGAATGGATTTTGATGCAACTTTTTGCATTCACTAGGTATTACTTTAGAGCAAATTTTAAAATATTTTTAATATTTATAAAATTAAGAATTATATTTTTAATCTATAATTTTCTAATTTTTACTGATATTTTACTGAATTTATTGTATTTATATAGTTATTTCAGCCTAAATTTTATGTTTTTCAATTATTTTTAGTATAATGTATATTATTTGCCAGTTATTTATAAATACTATGCCCAAAATATTCTTAATTTTATTATAAAATGCTTTTATTTGTGTCTTAATGCCATTTTTATAAACTTTTTTAAATTTCAATCATTTTAATTTTTTTAACGTCTAAATATATTGCAAATAATTATTTAAGCTTATAATAATTAAAAACTTTCCTAAAAATAAAGAAATTTCAGAAATATCTTTGATTTAGTTTTAAAATAATTCAAAATGGTCATGGTAATTGTGGTAATTAGAATCATGGTAATGATAATTTCGCCATTTTTAAATTATTTAAAAATTAACAGATTTATTTAATGTTTTGCAGGCTATTTATGTGAATTAAAAACACGTCTTACATCATAAGAAAAAATAACAAGAAAATATAACGTGTATTTTAAAAGTGGTGATTTTTTTATGAATTAGATAGGAAAGTTGACAAAGTGCAGAATAACAACATTATTTCCCAGTACCTTCAAAACGCTTAGACATGCGCTTAACCTGTTACAATAAGTTCTTCAAACACAAAAGCCTTACGTATTAATGCTATCATGATGGATGCAGTACTTATATTATCATTGTTATCATAGTGTTTGCATCGGGTCACGTAAATTAGGAAAAAGTCGTGGGACAGACTTTCGTATCTCGTAATTTTTTCATTTTTCGTTATTTTGTTACATGTTACATTCAATTTTATAGGTTTATTATTTATTAACAATATATATTTTTTTTTATTTTTTAAATCGATAGTTTTTGAGAAAAAAATTAATGTTCCCTACAACTTAGGCAGTGGGACAGTCATGGTAGTGAGAAATCTGAGGTTTAAGATTTTTTTAAAGATGGATCTCACCTCTTTTATCTTCTTTTTCTTGATGGATGATATAGAGGACACTGTCTAGTGTCTACAAAAAAAATTACATAAGCCTTAGTTAGTTTTAAGGTACGTTCTCCAGCTTGGGACACGCTTTTTACAACATTTTGAAGAAGCATCCTAATGACAAATTTTTTACAGACAAATTTTAATTTCACAAAACATTATTGGTCAAACAAATCATTTATTATTCATATTAATTATTAAAAAACGCAATACCATAAAAACGTTTGTTAAGTACCTACTATATCTGTCAAAATGTTAGGTTAGGTTAGGATTAGACGTAAATAAACTTAGGTTCTATCGGGTTTAATATAGTTTAAAAAAATTTATTTTCAGAAGCACTAAAGTTTGTAAAATGTACTGACAATTCTGTCAAAATGTTAAGTTAGGTTAGGGTTAGACATGAATTTCCAGGTAGTGCCCGGCCGGGGTGGTGGGCCAGGTAACCTTCTAGTGTGCTTGGGTACCGCTAGTCCCTTTGGACACGTCCGGAGGGAACAGCAGTGCTTGGGCGGTGCACCCCGGTAACTAATAATTTCTTGTCTGGGATAAATTGGGATATGGCTAGCCCGCAGGCCCCGCACTTAGGTTCTATCGGGTACTAAAGTTTGTAAAATGTACCGACATTTTATAAAATCACGAATTTGACAAATAAATTATTTGGTGAAATAATAAATTTGTAAATGATACTTTAACATTCAGTAATTTTGCAAATGAAGCAAAGCATTATCTAATTGAATATTAAATTTGTCAATAATGATCTTTGATAAAATGATATTTTTACGTTGTTTGTCACCTGAATAGTTTTTGAAACGTTTTTGTGAAATGATCATTTGTTAAACGTTTTTTAGTGAAACATTCATCATCATCATCATCACTACAGCCTGTTAACGTCCCACTGCTGGGCACATCTCATAGGAGAGCGGGAATTAAAGCTTAGACCCACCACGCTGCTCCAATGCGGGTTGGCGGGCTTTAACGACTATTGACATGTTAGTGAAAATAACCGGGACCGACGGCTTAACGTGCTCACCGAGGCACGGGGGTGAAACACCGCCAACTTCCAACTCCGGGCTGGCACTAAGAATTTCTTAATTGAAATCCCAATACCTAACTTTTATGCCCGACCGGGAATCGAACCCAGGACCTCGTGATCCGCAGTCGACTATGCTAACCACTAGACCTACGAGGCAGTGAAACATTAGTGAACCATATTAGGCTTTTACCTCAGTGACTGACCGATACAATACATACAACACGTACAACATACAGTCCAAACGGCTGAACCGTGTAAAAATTCAAAATTTTGAGAGAATATTCCTTGAGCACCATAAGGAAGGAATTTTCGAAATTCCACCCCCAAGTTACATCCATGAAACTTGTTATTTGCGCTTCGGTGAAAAATTAAGAAATTTGTTTTTCATGCCTATAGTTGTTTGAAATGTCTTTTTTTGAGCTTTAAAAATTTTGGTTTCTATAAGTGGTGCCAGTTGTCCAACATAAAAAAAACATTTGATTTCATTACTATTTTGGTACGGAACCCTGACAATACCATAATTTAAGCCAACGGCAGACTGACTACGATAATAATCGCAAACCTATCAATCAAAGTTACAACCTAAAATCAACCTTCAAATGTCATTGCTTCAAGGTTTCTGTTTCTCTACTTCGAGCCAGATCTTATTTTCTGCAAGATGATGCCCGCGACTTCGTCCGCGTGGATTAAGTATTTATAATTCCCGAGGAACTCCTTGATTTTTCAGGATAAAAAGTGTACTTCCACGGGATGTATCATGTTACCTACCTGTATACCCAATTTCATGAAAATCGGTTGAAAAGATTGGCCCTATAAAGCGTAGCATACAGATAGACAAACACACTTTCGTATTTGCAATGTTAGTATGGAATCTTGTTTGAAATGCAATAATTTCAATGCATCTGAAAGCAGTTATATTTTATTTAGATTTTAGTGTTAGAATTGGGTAGTGTGCATATGATTTTTGTAACTTAACGGACCGATTTTTTTAAAGTTTTTGAGCTCTTTTTGTTATTGGCAATTGGCATAGCTAATTCTAACCGTCCACAATTAGCAAAGCTTCAAAGAAAGGTAAATCACTGTGTAATAACTATGGGGCTATAGTGATAACGTTAGTAAGCGGATAAACAGTAAAGCAACGATTTCTCTTTCTGTTACCAGATATATGGCATTGGACAGAAGAAGACAAAGAATCGTATAACTAAACGACCGCTTTTCAATGTTGTTTTGTAAGACCTCATATTATTTGATCGAGTCCTAGGTAAGTCTCAAGAAAGTAGGAACCACTATATATTCAATGTAATCTGTGGTAGGAATCCATGGCATTTTTACTATTGCAAGAAAACTAACTAACGTGTTTATTAATTACTTAACTACCCTCATTTGATAACAATATTATACTAATTTTAACTACAATACGATGGAAATCAGTCGCTTGCTTTTCTGGCATGTTTAGCACGTTGTATCACATAGATTTGTCTGTTATTGCGGATTATACCTAATTAGCGAAAAAAGCTTGTTCCTCAGTTATCATGCACTTCTGCGAATTAACGCCTGCTTCTATCCAGCATTGATTTTATTGATTTATTAAAACAATTTCCTCGGCACGCTTACAGCAAAGCCAAAAAAATGCATACCGAGACAGAAGTCACAAAATTTACAAAATTCTTTAAGAGTAATATTAAATACGTCTAGCTGTTGGTGCTGACTGCTGAGCAATCAGGTCGTTGAGTAGAGTAAGTGCTCGTAGGGTTGGCGCATTTTTGCCAAATTTGTTCGCGTTATTTTTAAATATATTTATTTATTTAATTCTTTATTGCACACAACTAGATACAAAAGAAACATATATACAGAAAGTACATATTAAAGAAGCTTAACCTAATAGCAGCGTGCAAAGGCGGTCTTATCGCTAAAGCGATCTCTCCCAGACAACCTTTGGTGATAGGAGTTGCGAAATCACGGGTTGTGTGGCAAGCAGTTTAAGTCCTGCAATTTATAATAAGTTAGACTACATATACACTACATAATAATATTACACATATAGATATCTACCATATAAATAACTATTTACAAAATATTAAAATATACTACATTCTACTCCATTACATAGATAAATAGTAATTTTTCAGAAGACGTTTGAAAATGTGCAGGGATTTTGCCTGACGTATGTCAGAGGGGAGGGGAGAGAATTCCACAATATATGTAATTTACAGGGGTCGAAACAGATTTCGACGTCAAAAATACTGACTTACTGACCAAAATTTTCAAAAATACTGACCAAATACTGACCTTTGTTCAAGTTCTGCTTACCCTAATTACACGACCTCCCAAAAAAAGGAATGTAATGTTTTTAGGTTTCAAGTATTATTGTATGTATGCGACTTAACTTTCTTTTCGGGGTAATCTGTGATTCCACCATAACTTCTGAACGACTGAAGACATTTTAACACATCGTAAAAATCGGGATATCATCAGAATCCATCCGAATCTGCTAAATATTTTTTTTTAAAGTAGTTTTACCACAGGGTTTTCGTGTTTTTTTAATTTTTAATTTAATTAATAATATTATTTGGCTTTAATATAATACGGCTCTACTAATTCCACTAGGTACTGGGTGATTTAAAATGGAAGAGGTTTAAAGAGGATACTATAGTATTGCTACGGGATGAACTACAGGTGAGGATAGTAGCAAATAGCAGCTCAGGGAATCCGGGGTCGCATACCCGTACACTCATTCATAGTTACCGGACAAGCAACTAATCTAAGTGCCCCCTGGATAATACCGTATTGGATATAAGGAAATCATATGTGCAAAAGATATCAAGAACTGCTAATAGCCGTGATTGCGAATGTCAATTTTCCCTCGGTAGTATTGGTTCTTGGTCACACTTGACCGAAGTTTGTGTTCGAAAATTTATGTTTATATAATATAAGTGCGGAAAGTTTGTCTTTGCTGAGCAAAGATTGCTCTGGAAACGCTATGTGAATGTGAGCGATTTTTTCTCTTCCTCTCTTCTTTAGGATTCGATGTGCTAAAATACTGACTTTACTGACCTTTTTTTCAAAATACTGACTTTTACTGACTTTACTGACTTGTTTCGACCCCTGAATTTAATATAAAAAATTCTTTTTAAACAACCGACTTCAAACTCCCGCGCTAACTTTACAACAACAAGCACAGGCTATACAAAGTACTTATTTTATTGTTGATATTTTAAAAACCGCTCGACCGATTTCGATGAAATGTATATGGGACCACTTGGGAAGTATGCCCTTTCAAATAAAAAAAGAATCATCCAAATCGGTTTACCCAGTCCAAAGTTCTGAGGTAAGAAACATAAAAAAAAAATATAGCCGAATTGAGAACCTCCTCCTTTTTTTGAAGTCGGTTGCAAAAGTGCAAACGCCTACACGAACGGACGGCCTTATCCGGCGCCCTCACCACCAGGCACCAATGCATACCTAGACAAAGCGTCAGTGCTATGCAATAATTAATAATAATAATGTCCTCCCGACCGAATTTCGGCCACGGCGGCCTATCTCCAGAGAGATTAGCCATCTGCGCGGGAGATATTATAGTGCACAAATGTGTGGCGTGGCATACACAGGTGCAGCCTCTCTACTACTCTCATAGCCCGATGGGACAGAAAATCCAACACGGCCGGTGAGAGGTCAGACGCAGGACCAACGCCTTAACGTACTCTCCGAGGCACGGGGGTGGAACACCGCCAACTTCCTATCTCCGGGCTAGTACTACCACTACAGCCCATTAACGTCACACTGCTGGGCTCAGGCCTCCACTGGATAGTGGGAATTAGAGCTTAGACCCACCACGCTGCTCCAATGCGGGTTGACGGGCTTTAACGACTAATTTTATGTTAGTGATAATAACCGGGACCGACGGCTTAACGTCCTCTCCTAACTGGACTGCAGCCGACGAGGTCCCGAGTTCGAGTCCCGGGTCGGGCCATTGTTAAGTATCGGGTTTTTCTAACTATAAATTCTCAGTACTAGCCCGGAGTTAGGCAGTTGGCGGTGTTTCACCCCCGGGATAGTACTGATTCGCTTTAATTAAAGAGTGCTTGGCCTTACCTGTGCATGGGCGGTGTCCTCTGAGTGTACTGCGCCATGGGACCGCAGCCGGCATGGCTAGCGGGCGCGCATGCCGCCGTGGCGCCCCGCTAGCTTATCGCCATGTCGCGCCACTGGTCACACTCACACACTGCACCGACACACCACACTTGCCACCGATATAACCTGCGGAAACAAACTACATGACACTCACAGGATTTTGTGACAATAGAAACAAAACTATCTTCGAATAGCTGAGTGTTTTGACTACTGTCAGCTTCTGTTTAGGGGACAGGGATAGGACACGTTTGAATTATTTAAACAACTATTTGAAAATATACTATTTCGTTCATATATTGTAGTGCTACCAATCAATACTAATATTTAAATTAAGCGAAAGTGTATTTGTCTGTACGCTCTGTGTCGCTTTCGCGGCCTACCTGTTCAAGCTATTTTGACCAAATTCATGCCATACGTCATTACATAACTCAGTACGTCAGAGCAAAATTGTCACTAGGTACATAATTTAATCTATTAATTATCATTAAAAGGACTACCACATAAGGCGGAAAAATTAATTTTTTTTTAAAAAAAAAGCAACATTATAGAATGCCACAATGTTGCTAAGTAAACGAAGCTAGAAATATGTCCCATCAAAAATATACGATTTTTGGTAAATTAAATACTAAATTTTAATGTACTTAATATTTTTATGTCTGATAAGAAACAGCATCGTCATCGAAATACAGCCATGGATACAGCTAGTTACATCCTACAAACTTAACTATCGAAAATTATTATAGAGCGCATGTAGTTACTGGCAAATCATTGATCGTACCTATGTTCATTCTTACAAAAATGTACACTTCGCTACAAAAATGGTTACTACAGAATGTACCTTTTATAACGTCACACATTCTGCGGTCAAATTGCGGTTCTTTTTATTTTCCATTTGTCTTCCTATTTCATGTTAAAGTTTTTCTCCCTAGAACTACCTACTACTTTAGTGACTACTTAGTCTACTTCCTACAGGGTTAAGGTTTTTTCCACAGGTTATTTACTTATTATTTAAGCTTTTACTTTATGTAAGTAAAAATGCAGAACATAATTAGTCGCGTACTAATAATTGGTGCAAGTTAGAGACTCGTGTTTACCCTGCTGTTTACGCTGCGATATGCAAAACATATTATTATGCGACATAGTCATTCGAAATCCTTTATACTATGGCTATGCGTCAGCTTTTTAGTGTACATAAGTGGGGTCTCCATAACTTTCTCAAAGTGTGTTAAGTCTGCCAATTCGCACTTGGCCAGCTTAATGGACTATGGCCAAACCTTTCTCAGTCTAAGGCTCGTGCTCAGTAGTGACTCGAAACGGCGATAGGTTGAAATTATGAAAATAAAATGATCTCTCTTGCGGGTGTTCATTGGTGTTAGTGGTGTTAGGAGCTTAGGACGTATATCCTTGCATGTTTAATAATTGCCACTTTTAACCAACTTCACAAAAGAAGGTTCTGCAATCTGCATTCGGCCTTCAAAAACTACCTAAAAAATAAGATGTTTTCTTGTCTAAGAGTAAATTGGATGAAAGTAATTTGATAAATCAAAAGTCAATGTTCGTTTTAAAGCTTTATTCCTCACGATAATATAGTATTCTTAGAGTACCTAATTTAATTATCCTGAAATCTTTTCATCATCCTTCGCGCTCAATTGGCGGGAAGCGCCCTCCATTCACCCTCAGAATTCCCTCTTTCTTTAATTATTTTATTTTGCGGCCCTGGATTCATGTCCTTTATGGCCTTATATTTATTGCGAATGTCGTACCACAGAATATAAAACTAGAAAATCATGACAGTAATTAATTTATTTAATGCTTTTCAGTGCTTTTGAAGTCGGTTCACTTTTTAAAAGTTTTATTTAAGTAACAATTTTTTGTCCGACAATTCGATGTCATAGTGGTAACCCTATCATGTTTAGTTTAACTGAACACATTAAGTACGTTCATTAAATAATGCTAGTCGCGTACCAAATAGTTGCAAGTTGACGACTCGTGTTTACCCTGGCTCTGGCTACGATAAGCAAAACATATTATGCGACATAGTCATCCGAAACCCATTACACAATGCGTCAGCTTTTTACTGCGGGTGGGTAGGGTTACATTTGCAACAGATATGAGTTTTCGCCCACACAATGCTAGATTAAAATAAAGTAGGTAGATAAAATAGTTATGCTAAACTAGATGATGCCTGCGACTTCGTGGATCTTACTAAACAGCCCGTTTAGTAAGCCTAAAATCCACGGCGGGGCAGGGGGTGCTAGGAATTACCGGGTTCGGGTGGATGAGGAAGGCGGAGGACCGTGTTTGGTGGCGCGCTCTCGAAAATACCAGCAGTGGCGCATCCAGCAGTGGATGCAAACAGGCTGATGGATGGAAACATCCCGTTGGGTCTCTTTGATTTTCCGGGATAAAAAGGCCTATGTGTAAGCAAACCGACAAACAAAGACACTGTAGCATTTATAATATTAGAGTGACAAATCTCCCTCCCTGGCGCAGCAGTTAACGCTGTAGCGAGTCTAAGGTAAGTGATAAGTTCCAACTCCTAGGGTCGATTCCAATCGTAAAGGAAATTTCTAATTTTTTGTGATCAGAGGCCTAATAATTGTAATCATTTGTGAGCTTACATTTTGAGCATTTGTGAGTAAAACTTACTCGAACTGTTTGAGAACCTCAATGTTCATGCAGGCATATGTGAACTCCAACAGTTCGAATTTTACGTATCTACGTATTAATTGACCAACGATTACGATTTTCCCACGATCGGGGGGCTGATCAGAGTGGGTCAGCCCCCGATCGAGTGAAAATAATGTGGTCGCAGTCCGCACATAATCCGATAGATGGCATTACTAGTACGATGCATGCGACCACGAAGAGCCCAACTCACACTTACGAAGTTCTCTCTGAAATAATATACGAACTCCAAAGATGAACGGTCGAACCAGTGGTCCCCGAGCACAACTGAACACCCGCTCGGAAGATGATCATCCTTTGTTACGGTCGAGCCATATCACCTGCTCCCGTACAATAATATGTACCTTTACCGCTAAGTAAAGGTAAGCGTTACAAGTATTCGATTTACCGCGTAGAAAGTAGAAACCAATGAAGCGTAGTGTATGAAAAACTGCCACATTTGCTATAACTTGGTAAGCATAAGCCTTAACCCACCAGCAAACCAAACCCGGGGCATTGCATTTTACAACATCACAGTCATAACCACTGCGTCAACTTAGAAAGACTTTCGGCGACAGCTTCAGTTAGTTGGATTTCAAAGAAACCTAAATCCACGCAGACGTTATACCTATAGATGTTAAGTGATTATCGCCGCCCACGAACATTTGCAGCACCAGAGGAACCGCCAATGCTTTGCTGGCTTTTGATAAATTTGTTTACCCGCCCTTTGTTTCTTCCTTCGTTATTTTAAATGGTTTTGTGTAATATTGAAATAATTGTAAAATGTAATAATGTAAGAAAAATATTTGTACGTCAGGGCACAGAATAATAACTAGTACTAGGGTCAGGGTTACCTGACTGGATATGTCGCGGCTTTCTATTTAATCGGCAAACATCTCATATTGACATATTCATACAAATAAATCATTTCTTTCTTTCTTTCTTTGAAGAGCCCTATATTATTATCATGAGGGAACACAGAAGATGGAAGCTGGTTCCATAATTTGCAGGTACGTGGCAGAAATGACCTGGAATAACGGGAGGTGGAAGAAGACCAGACAACCAGGTGGTAAGGATAAAATTTGTTTCTGCGACGAAGGCTGCGACTGGAGAACACGGAAGGTGAGAAAAAATACCATTCTAGTAACTCTAGTCTCTAACTACCGACCTATATTGAATAAACAGTTTTGACTATTGACTATACATATAGGTATATGTACCAAAATTCTACTTTGATCTGTGTACCTATCTGTGTTGTTACCATCGTAGCTTCCAAATATATGAACCGAATTTGATTTAATTTTTTATTTATTTTTATGGGATTTGATCTAAGTTATTAGTTCGCTGTAGTTAGTTTCGCTGGTTCTTAGTTAGGTACGTATGATTCAAGAAAATCTGTTCAGCCGGTTGAAGATCATCAGCTATTTCCTAGTGTCGAAGGTTTTTGAATTCTGATTTTAGGTAGGTATATAAGTAAGTAAGTAGGTACTTAATTATGTAATATATAGGTACCTACTATTATTATAAATGCGAAAGTGTGCCTATCTGTTTGTCTGCAACGCTTTAACGTTTCATCTTTTGAACTGCTTTTGATGAAAGGAGACGGTTCAGATATGTATGGGGCGTAGGCCCAAGTCTTGTACAAGCAGAAAAATTAAGGAAAATAAAATACTAGACCAGTTTTTTGGTCAGATGTACGAATTCGTCGTAATTGCAGTGGTAAAATTATTTAATCTGTCCAAGTTATGGTACACTAAACATGAGTGGGTAACATTGGCGGATTCATATTTTTTGACGTTTTCAAAAGAAAAACACATTATTTTTACAGTGACTGTCAGAAATGACATTTGATACATTTCGCGCCTAAGCTGCCTTCTCTATGACTGAAGGTTGTCATCTTGGAAACGTATCGAAAACTTGAAATACATTTACATATATTTTTTTGCTCGTTATTTACTTTACTGTTCTAAATAATTATATTTTTAATACAATCTATGTATTTTCCTCTATTTATGGTAGAGTGTAGAAGAGTAGGCCTAAAATGAACCTTTTACTTTTAACCCTAGGTTACATCTTGGAGAAGGACTAAGGCTACTTTTCATCCCGGAAAATTAAAGAATATACCTATAATGATTTAAAAAAAACTTAATCCACGCGGATTAAGTCACGGGCATCATCTAGTGAAACAATAATTTGGTTACTGTAAAGAAACAATAATTAAGTAAATTAATTTAATTACTCTAATCAGCCTGCTTAGTTAGGTTGATCAAATAGGTACATAGGTTAGGTAGGTACTAATTCAAAGGTTACTTATGTATATTTTAATAAAACGTCGAGTCTTGGGATTTGAGAGGCAGCGGGCCAGCGCGCAACCTTGTAGACTGTAGGCCTAAACGTTACTTAGCTACAACTTACTGTTTCTGCCCCTTCACAGATGCCAGTTTGTAAGGAACTTGGCATGTCATAGTTACTAACTAATGGCTCAAAAACAGCATTGTACTACTTTTTTGATATTGCCATTGATATTTTGATGTTTACAAGGCTAAAGTTTTCTCGATAAGTTCATTATCTTATCTTCCTTACATAATGTTATGGATTTCACGAGAATGACACAGCAATGCGACCTGCCCTCTATTAATTTAATAATTGACGCTCAAGAATGTTAATTCTTCTACGCAGTTAGTCATTCCGATTTCCGACCGAGTGGCGAAGGGAAAGTTTATTATGAAATAGGAAAGTTTCTCACTAAGATATTAACTTGTATTTACTATCAGTTCCCTGCTTTAAAGAGATAAAGAAAGTCCTGGGCACTCACCTTTAATGCTAAATCCGCTAAAACACTCCAACGGGACTCTGTAGGTACGGTTTCACTCGCGCGGACACGAATACGTATACGCACTCCGATAACACAAATACTTTACAGAACGAATTGCGCAACACAACTTCCTTCAATTTTCTTATTTAGCACGAGACTTTTCACGTAACAGAACACGTTTAATTTGTTTTCGGAAAAGTCCATTGAACCGTTTCGTATGAAATTTACGTCCAGCGAAATTATAAGTACGAAGTGGCATCGGTGTACATAGGCGACGTATTCATTTTCGCGGCGCTGCCGCTAGGCGGCGTTGCGCGGGGGGCGGAGCCGCGCGCGGGGAGCGGCGCCGCGCGAGCAGGACGGAAACAGGGGCGCGGGCCACGTCGCAGCGCCAATGTTCAAAATTTAATCACGGCGTAGCTATTCATGGAATCTATGTGAAAACATTGGATGTTTAGATGGCGAAGACTTTTAGTGGATTGCGGGTACCGCGGTGTGGTGACCTTTCCGAAATCGCGTCACCGCGATAACACGAGGTCGTCGGTCGCGCGGCGTTGCCAGCGCGCTGCGGCATTCAAGCGCACGTTTCGTTGCTTGCGAAAGTGTCGGAAATTGAGCCCTTCGAGAGACAGGGCCACACGACCACCGAGTAGTAAAATGGTCTGTGGCCACGACCCAGGAGGGCCCTTCCTACCTGAGTTGCTTAACGAACTAGCCCTCTCTCTGTGCCTCTGCCCTAGGCATACATACCTGTACCACATGAGCCGGTAGGTACCTACATTCTACGATAGATCATAGAACCTACTTGTATAAAGCTCCATAATATAATACCTGTACCTACCTATAAATTCTTCATTTAGTTCATACCTACCTACCGACAAGGTGCATCACATGAACCTATATAAAAAACCTTTTTTATAGGTTCATGGCGCATCAGTATTCAGTCATCACCAAAATATAAATAATATAGGTACCTACAATATCCTCTGCTGCCAATTACAGTCAATGGTTGTAGGTTCTTAACTTCTCACACCAACTGTTTGTTTGTTTTAAAGTCTTTATTGCACATAAAATACCTACAATGTTCAAAAGCGACCTTAATACGTACCTAATGGTACTTACTCTTCCTAATGACTGCCTCGTTGGTCTAGCGGCTAGCATAGTCGACTGCGGATCACGAGGTCCTGGGTTCGATTCCCGGTCGGGCATGAAAACTGTTAGGTATTGGGTTTTTCAATAAAGAAATTCTCAGTGCCAGCCCGGAGTTGGACGTTGGCGGTGTTTCACCCCCGTGCCTCGGAGAGCTCAGAGCACGTTAAGCCGTTGGTCCCGGTTATTATCACTAACATGATAATAGTCGTTAAAGCCCGCTAAAACCCGCATTGGAGCAGCGTGGTGGGTTTAAGCTCTAATTCCCCTCTCCTATGAGAGTGGAGGCCTGTGCCCAGCTGTGGGACGTTAATAGGCTGTTGTGGTGGTGGTGGTGGTGGGTACTCTTCCAGTTAACCTTTGGTAGTGGTAGGGTTGCCAACATTTCTTCAGCAAAATATAGTTTTTTTCAGCCATAAAAAAATATAGTACACTTAAAAAAAATAGTATTTTAAGGAAAACGCAAAAAGCAGACGAATATTATTACGAACGAGACGAAGTATACTTATTTTTTTTTAATAAAAACTATATTTATTTGCACTTCTTGCATTTTTAAATTTTTTTTGTTTAAAAATAAAAGTGTCGTAAGCTTTATCACATTCAATTTTAAATTAATGTGAATCAAAAGCTCGTTTTTTTAAATATAGTATTTTTGTGTACTATGTGCTTCTTCAACAGTATACATATAGTACGCAGACCCGAAATACAGTACAATACTATATGTATATTATAGTACGGTTGGCAACCCTAGGTAGTGGGGACAGGGATCTGTCCCGGAGGTGTATTTCCGTTTGCGTGTTCAATAGAAGGCAGTCTGTAGCAGGCTACCAAACTCCCTTTGTGTCCGAAACACTTGTTCAATTCACTGCCTTGAATTGAACACGTGTTTGTGAACTTTTTTTCACACATGTGAAGAAAATTTCAGTTCGATTGGAGGACGAGTGCTATTGAACACGAGTTTGAACAGAGAGTTAGCAGTTAGCACATAAACCCGACGGGTTTCGAAGCAGTACCTACTACTGCCTTCTATTGAACACGCAAACGGAAATACGCGTGCTGGAGTCCAATCGCTTTCTTTAAAGGCGGCGATTAGTTGATAACCTAGCTGTTTGGACACCCCTGCTGTCAGCATGTAACTTTTCGCCCTGCGTTGTAAGAAATTCATTTTATCACTTGCTCGTGAAGGAAAAAGGCATGCAGGCATTGAAGTAATATTTACTAACGTACATTATACCTCAATGCATGCAGATTTCCTCACGATGTTTCCTTCACCTTTGCAGCCACATAATCACAGTAAGTAGGTATAATAATATAACAGAAAAGGTATAAGCAAGTATAAGTAACCGCAAAGGCATTGGTATTCCCACGAAAGCCCACAGTTTTACACGCACATATACCTACGTGTATAGTTGTATACACATGAGCGCCAAATGAAGCGTGTAAAGTAAAACGAGAAGGGTGAGTCGGAGCCTGTCAGTGTCTGGGGCAATAACGGAGCTTCCGTGAAGGTCGCCCCTTTCTCCCCTCACTTGTGCTACCTTTAAATTGCTCCAAATAAAATAAATAGATTTAGTTCAGATCAGAATCTATCGTACGTACCTAGCTACTCACCTCATCTTAATTATTTAATTATTTTTTATACAAATAATGTATGCTACGCTTAGCAGTAGCGTGCAGTTCATAGAGGCATAAAAGCACATCGTACCCAAATGGAAATACGTCAGTCTTCTTTTTCATCAAAAATTAAAATAGGTATTCTGATTTCTGACCAACTAATGCCTACCCTAGCTTCAAACTCTGTGTACGCCGCTGGCTACGCTAAGGAATTAGGGAAACCCCTGTTATGCTTAGAGTCTAGCATAACAGGGGTTTCCCAAATTCCTTCTTTATCTATAACTAGCACCCAGTCGTAAGTTGAGAAGTAAATAAATAAAATAAAAATAGAAATAATTACAGATTAGGTAGGTATAAATTGAAAAAAAAATGTTGAATGGGAAATTATGTTTGTTTGTTGTTTTGTCCTTCAATCAAGCCACAATAGAGCGTCAGATCGATGCCCTTTTTAGCTTGGTTATGTTTATCACTTGTCACCTTTGACTGTGACATATACCTAGTGGGTTGAGTTCGTCAAACGTATCTGACCCACAATTTTTTATGCCTGTTAAGATTTTTGTTAATTTTTTTTCCCTTAATAATTCTCATAAGTTTGTGACTAAAGAAGTAAAAACTATTAGATAAAAATTCTTTCCAAAATACCGACTTCGGGAGAGCCTGACGCCTCAACTTTGCCTTATCCTTGTTATACCCGACCGACTTCAACATAGTGTGTAGATAAAATAGTTATTTGTTATACAAGAGTGAAAAGTTGTTTTTTAACCGCGTGCACAATTTTGATGACCGAGCAAGCGAAGGATTCTAAAATTGAATCACGAGCGCAGCGAGTGGTTCAAAAATTAGAATCCTGAGCGTCAACGAGGGAATCAAAAGAGCACGAGGTGAAAAATCTTTTCACTCGAGTGCAACACGTAACTTTTCATCCCACCTCAGCGAGGAAATGACATGACGTGAAAGAAAATGGTGCGCGCAAAGCAATAAAAAAGTACACCAAGAAGGTTACGAGTAGGGTTGCCACCTTTTTTTTTGGTAATTAAAGTACATGAGGTCATTACACGTAAGAAAATAAAGTACATAGTGTCAAAATAAAGTACAATTTATTTTTCTTTATTATTATGTTTAAAAATATTTTTTTTATTGCTTTTCGCAACTTTTATCAAACTAGCTGATGCTCGCGACTACGTCCGCGATGGATTGAGGATTTTTGGTTCCCGCGGGAACTCCTTAGTTTTCCGGGATAAAAAGTAGCCTATGTGTTATTTTAGACTATAATCTATCTCTGTGCCAAATTCCATCTAGATCAGTTCAGCCGTTTGGGCGTGATTGATTAACAAACATCCATACATCCATTAAAACTTTCGCATTTATAATATGAGTATGGATTTGATTATTAGCACTGCTAAATTTAAGTTAATGTAAATGAGAAATAAGTTTTTTATCAGATTCAGAGACGCTTTGCTTTGTTTTGTGGATCATTATTTAACCAATCACCATGTATGATTTCCCATTGACTTTTATACTTCTGCAATCGTTTATTTTTCTGTTCCGTCGCACTATGGGATGAAACGGTATGAACAGTCTCATAAATAGTTTTAACGAATTTTATAAATTCAAAGCTTTTTCCATGGTTTAATTTTCTCAAATAGTAAAACTTTTATAAATAATGTCAAACTGTCAATTAAGGTCATTTTTTGGTAAAATTAAGTACTCTTTATTTTGTGTTAAATTTTTTATGGTATAAACGTAATTTAAATTTAATATTCACTTGCAAATTTGAAAATATATAGTCCCGTGACTCGATTTTTGTAGTTATTATGTCTACAGGTATGTTAAAAATACTTAGTACATACATAAGTACTTTTTGCCGTCATCAGTCCATAAAATACTTATGAATGGTGCTAAAATAATAGAGCGTTAAGCAGTTTTGTCTCTAGGGCAATTGTCTGAAGATGCTGAAGCCCGAAATAAAGATTGAAAGAGATATAGGCTACATCACGCTCGGAAGTGTTCCTGTTCAGCGACAAATAAAGACGTTTTGCACGTTTTATTTTATACATGTAATCCATATGAGGTTAGCTTTAATAGAGCTAGTTTTATTACTTGCGTTTTGTAATCCCAGAGAAATCAAATCATGCGAAATAAAGTATTTTCGCGTACTTTATTGTTCTCATAAAGTATAGAGTACAATTATCAGAAATAACGTACAATACTTTATTATAACGTACGGGTGGCAACCCTAGTTACGAGTGTGAGTTTTTAACAAATTAAAAAAGGTTGTATCATGTATGGGAATTCGGCACCATAGAGGTAGAAGTAAATAGGTTTTAATGATGTTTTGAATTCACAAACTTCATAGACGAGTGATATTTACTAACGTGCACACGATGTTCTAAATTCAATTTACTTTATCCTCAAGAGGATAATAACGGCTTTTGCATTCAGATATCGAAGATTAAAAATACTCTTTCCGAGATGGTGGGATGAAATAGTAGATTAGTAGCCAAGGGCTGTAAGGCATCAATTGCAGGCCGAGATATTTATAGTATACTATAGTTCGAGGGTGCAATTGATGCTTACACCCGAGCTAACTACTCTGCTTTACATCTCGATTGTGAGGTAAGTAGAAAGCAGCCTCAGATAAAGACTTTACTCGTTTTTATTTTCGCCACTTCATGAACTCGTCGTAAGTTTTCAAATATCTCTCTTTAGAACTTTCAGGCAAAATATTGTTAATTGCTGCTTCAGCTTCCATTTTCAGTGAATCGGGAGTGCAGCTTATATCTTCATCACTTGCAGAACTCATGTTTTTTTCCTAATTAGCACGTAATTATAAAAAAATTCCAAAAGCAAACAAAGTAAAAGTTTTCTTTTACCGCCTTTTTTCATCTTTTTTTTAACATTTTTTTTTCAAGAACGAAAGTGAGTTTCGCCGCTCGATATTTAAAATTGATGACTATTATACTCATACGGAAAAAGGGAAACTTTGCAATCATAAAATATGATAAATTGATTGTGAAAGAAGGGAGTCGGGGCAAAGATAAACGCAAAAGAGCTCCGTCAATGTCACCAGAAGCTACAGTCCAGCCTCGCAAGCAACATGCTACATTACAAACATCAAAAACAAACAGAACAAACGCATTCGATGTAATGAGAGGGAAAAGCAGCCCTTTTCCCTCATATAAACCTTCATCAGAACCAAAATTATAGGAAACAATCATCAGCCACCAGAAGAAGAATTTAAAAGAACCAGAACTGTGCAAATTCCGAACATTTCCCAAGCCGACTGGTCCTCGTGGGAAATTAGACCAAAACCCCCCACCTACGAACAGCAGTTCAATACTCAAGTTCAAAGAGAAATCTCTAAAAATCTGTACGTATAATGTGAGATCCTTGGCATCAATAGAGAGATATTTAGAACTAACTTATGCCTTAGAAAATGTAAATTTTGACATACTGGGACTGTCAGAAGTAAGAAAGATGGGTTGCAACATCGAAGAGTACAGAGATTATATCCTATGTTATATTGGAGAAACCAAAGGGTTACACGGAGTGGGGTTCTTAGTAAAGAAAAGCTACAAATCTAACATTGCCAACTTTATCGGAATCTCGGAAAGAGTTGCCCTACTCCAGCTCAAATTCGACGACCTTTGCATCTCTCTAATTCAGGTATATGCACCCACAGAACGATCAAGCGAAGATGAAATTCAAAAATTCTACACTGACATTACAAAGGCACTTACCTTGGCCGACACGAAGGTGATCTTAATGGGTGACTTTAATGCAAAAATAGGACACCCAAAAAAGGAAGAAAGCCTTATCATGGGCAACTATGGTTTCGGCGAACGAAATGAAAGAGGAGAACGACTTATAGATTATGCACGGGAACACAAACTATCAATCATGAATACATTTTTTAAGAAGAGAAAAAGTAGGAAATGGACTTGGATATCACCCGACCAAAAGACAAAGAATGAAATTGATTTCATAATGTCGAATAACCCTAAATTAATAACTAACATCGAAGTAATAAACAACATAAGGTTTGCCTCCGATCATAGACTATTAAGAGCAACATTTTTGTTAAACCAACCAAAAAAGAGTAGGAAAGCCTTCAAAATCCAACCAAAAATACCGAAAACAGAAGATGAAATTAAAAAATTTACAAACCATCTTAAATTAGAAATTGGAGACAGAATGTTATCAAAAAATGTCCAAATTTACTACAACCTAATGGAGGAAGCCATCAAAAGTAGTTTGAAAATTAATAACAACACTCAAACGAAAGGGCATAAAATATTTAGCACAACCACTGAACATCTTATAAAAAAACGAACTGAATTGATTCAAACAAAAAACAAAGATAGAAATATTAGACAAGAACTGAGTGAATTATTTAAAAAAACTAACAAGTCAATTCGTGATGATTATAGTAAACATAGAAGAAGTATCATAACTACTAACCTTAAAAAATTCAGAAGTACTAAAAAAGCTTTTAAAAAGTTAACGCTTCACAAAACATGGATACATAAACTAAAACAGCAAACGGAAGAAACAAAAACGAGGAAGGATGTTATAGACCACGCAACGAAGTTCTATACGGAGCTGTATAAAAAAAGAGGAACAGATAATATGGATGAAACACCGAACCTTAAAAATTCCTCCAACTTAATTAAACCAATAGATGAAATAGAAATATACGAACAAATAAAACAACTGAAGGCTGAAAAATCACCTGGACCCGATGGTATACCTAATGATATAATCAAACTAGGTGCACCTGTCTTACTGAACCATTTAACCCGCCTATTCAACATGGTACTGGATACAGAAACAGTACCGTCATAATGGTGCACATCGGATATAATATTGCTATATAAAAAGGGTAACCCACTGGACATCGGTAATTACAGGCCAATCAGTTTATTAGCTAGTATATACAAACTTTTCGCATCTGTAATATTAAAAAGAATTTTATTTTATTTTATTTTATTTATTTATTTCACGAAATAAATCCGAAAGTCGACGAATTCCAAACAATAGAACAGGCAGGCTTCCGGTCAGGTTTCAGCACCACTGATCACATCCAGACGTTAGAACAGGTGATCGAAAAGTACAAGGAGTTTAACAGACCTCTGTATCTATGCTTTATTGACTATAGCAAAGCTTTTGACAGTATAAGTCATAAATCAATCTGGACAGCACTGAAACTAGCTAACGTAGAACAAAAATACATCAACATCTCAAAAAACATATACGAAAATAGCACCAGCACAGTAAAACTTGAAACAAGGGGCAACCCAATCATAATAGGAAGAGGAGTCAGACAAGGTGACCCTCTGTCACCAAAAATCTTCATCGCGGTGCTAGAAAACATATTTCGTAATTTAAACTGGACACGAAAAGGCATCAAGATTTTTGATTCATATCTTAACCATCTTAAATTCGCAGACGATATTGTCCTATTAGCGGAGACATCTAAGGAACTCGAAGAGATGGTTCACTCATTAGATAGAGAAAGCTCAAAAATCGGCTTGGAAATGAATGGAACAAAAACAAAAATAATGACCAACAGCCACAAAATACCAATTGCCCTAAACGGGAACAACATAGATTACGTAGACAGTTATATCTATTTAGGAAAACAAGTATCATTCATGAAGTCAGGAAACGAAGAAGAAATTGAAAGAAGAATTAATTTAACATGGAAAAAATTTTGGGCACTTAAAGAGATTCTAAAAGGAAAATATAGCTTATACTTGAAGAAAACAGTGATTGATTCTTGTCTCCTACCATGTCTACTCTACGGATGCCAAACTTGGGTACTCACAAATAAAGTCAAGCGTAGGGTGAGAACTACTCAAAGAGCTATAATAGAAAGGAGCATACTTAAAATAAGAAAAATACATAAAGTAAGAAGTGACAGAATACGACAACAAACAAAAGCAACTGACGCATTAAAACAAGCTCTGGCATTGAAATGGCAATGGGCAGGACACATATCACGATACTCAGATAAAAGATGGACGATCCAAACCACAAAATGGAAAGGACCAGAAGGCAAAAGGGTTGTTGGAAGGCCATACAAACGGTGGGCTGATGACATCATTAAAACAGCAGGAATAAATTGGGTTAGACTAGGAAAAGATAGGGAGAGGTGGAAGAGGATGGGGGAGGCCTTTACCCGAGAAGGGGCCCATATCTTGTAGATTTAGTACTAATAGACTACCAATCATTGTAATGTCACACTTTGTTATTTAAGTAAAATAAGTAATTATCACAAAATACTGTAATTTAGTTTTAAGTAAGATATGGTGAATAAATGGCTTTTTTTTTTTTTTTTTTTATTTATACTCATACGAAGACAAGGCTGAATAGCGAAGCGACCTCTTTTGTCATTGGGCTGAATGCATGATGTATATTGCCAGTATGATGGTTAGATGTATGCGAACTTTTTGAAAGAGTGAAGAGTTATTTTTTTAATTACTTACCGCCCTAGGGCTTTTCTAGCTACATTATTACCCTAGAGCGCTAATTGGTCACCTACAAGCCCCATTTGGGGGTAATAAGGACCTACTTACCGAATATGAGAGATGTAAAAATTATTTTTTACTTTACAGTGGCTTTGGAAGTCGGTTTTTTGGCAAGAATTTTTATTTTTAACTTTTTAGTGTCAGGGTTGAGGATTTGGAGTCAGTATTTTTTATGGGACCACCTCGAGAGCTTCCTCTAACGACTTACAGAAAAAAAAAACAAATCGGTTCAGAAACCACGGAGATATGCAGTAGGTATGCACCGACATAACTAAAAAATAAAAAAATATGCGCCGAATTGAGAACCTCCTCCTTTTTTGGAAGTTGGTTAAAAATCAAAGATATTTTTATTATAGGTCCATGACTTCATGAGTTTGCCCCTTCTCTCTCAATCGTAGAAACGCTTAGCGTATTATGAGAAATAGTGTGAAATAATAATATTATGTACTTGCTTGTGACGTCATCAAAATTTGACTCACCTTTTTCAAAACTTTTTTACTTTAATCGATAGTTTAAAATGGTTATCAATCAATCATACTACATAAAACTATAACAGCCAACAGGGGATTGTCTATGTCCTTCCCCAGGACGCAAACTATCCCTATACAAAATTTCATCAACCTGAAACCGTAGCAGACAGACAGACAGACACACTTTCGCATTTAAAATGTATAAGTATGGAAGTATGGATAATATGGATGCTTGTACCAGTAACTAGCAAGAATAGCTAAGGCACGGTCGACTGCCGAGTGCCGACAGGTAACTTTACCTGCGAGCTAGGTAGGTACCTACACTAAAGTCAAAACCTAGAGTTTCGTAACACGAAAATGTTTCCTTAAGTAACCCACTGGCCACTACTGCAAGGTTTATTATTTCGATAGTTGTCAATGTGACATAATATATAATTAATGTTGGAGGTAGTGATAACAACTTTTTATAAAATGGGAACGGTTTTGTTCTTTTTTTGGGCATTCGATCGACGATGGTTCATGGTATACGAAACGTGACGGTAGAGAGTAAAATAATGTGGCTACTTGATGTAATATTGGATTAAGTGTTCACTTTGCGATTAGTATCAGTTTGTGATAGTTTTGTTGATGAATGATTGAATGATTATGAATGGTAGACGTCACCGAGTTTCTTGCAGCAGGGCGACCGCGTATCTTTTGCATCAATTATTGATACATCGCAATCACCTCTGATTGGTTAACACTATTCCACTATTGGACAAAATCCATTGACGCAGCAAGAATACCATAAATTCAGCCAATCGGAGGTGATTGCGATGTATCAATGATTGATGCAAAAGATACGCGGTCGCCCTGCTGGTTCTTCTCGCTAGGCCGTAGCATTCCGAACCAGTGGTAGATTCGCTTTAAATTGTTAACGATGTGAAAGTACTCGTATGACTCAAGATTAGATATTTTTGCGAGAACGATAAGAAAATGATGAGTATATTGGTTTCGTGCTAGTTTCGAGTATTATTCCACGGAGATATCCCTCTGAACCCTTTACCACCTACCTACTTTAAAGCTTGTAAAGTATTTCTTACTTCACCGCTATTAACACTATAGAGTGGACATTTACCAGTTTACCAAATACCAGCCCAGGGCAATACAATAAAGACCTCACAGTTATTGTCCTACAAAGCCGTTCGATAATTGTAATTTAATGTTTTGCACTAGTGCGGTAATATAATGGCCGCCACGCGAAACAGCTGTTTGTACTTTGAAGTTTGACATAGCTACAATAAAATAATTATTAGGTAATAAGGTATATGTAACTTAGCAAATAAGCGAATAATACTGTGCCTAAAGCAAAATAATAACACATACCTACTTACCAACATAATTATTTTATCTCAAGGAAGGAAAATTACGTTATTTATTATGACAGGTTATCCAATAACATTACTGCGCATTATGCTAAAGTTGGTCACGAATCATTTAAGAGAATAAACTGTTTTACTAGATGATGCCCGCGACTTCGTCCGCGTGGATTAAGGTTTTTGATTCCTACAGGTACTCCTTAATTTTCCGGGTTAAAAAGCCTGTGTCCTTCCCCGGGATGCATCATGCAACCTATCCCTACTTATAGTAAATTTCATCAAAATCGATTGAACAGATGGGCCGTGAAAGCGTAGCAGGCTGACAGACAGACACACTTTCGCATTTATAATATTAGTATGGATTTATTGATCAGTCCGGCTACATATTCGTAAATACAGACGCGTTATTCGTTTACGCGGCTACGTATTCGTAATTATACCAGACGCGTTATTCGTTTATGCGGCTACGTACCTATTCGTAAATACTAGACTAGACGCGTGATTCGTTTTTGCGGCTACGTATTCGTAAATACTAAATACCAGACGCGTTACGTGCGGCTAGTGGCTACGCATTCGTAAATACCAGACGCGTTATTCGTTTATGCGGCTACGTATTCGTAAATACCAGACGCGTTTCGTGCGGCTAGTGGCTACGCATTCGTAAATACCAGACGCGTTATTCGTTTTTGCGGCAACGTATTCGTAAATACCAGACGCGTTTCGTGCGGCTAGTGGCTACGCATTCGTAAATACCAGACGCGTTATTCGTTTATGTGGCTACGTATTCGTAAATACCAGACGCGTTTCGTGCGGCTAGTGGCTACGTATTCGTAAACACCAGACGCATTATTCGTTTATGCGGCTACGTATTCGTAAATACCAGACGCGTTATTCGTTTATACGGCTACGTACCTATTCGTAAATACTAGACGCGTGATTCGTTTTTGCAGCTACGTATTCGTAAATACGATCTTGGAAGTTGTGAGCCGGGGCGACCCGGCAGCCAACTTGTAGACCCGACCAGCATTGCCTGTGTGCCAATTGTAGGGGCCCTACCGATCGTGCCGTTATCTACTAACGGCTTTTAGTACCTACTACGTCACATATTAGTGACTCACTAACAAATCATACTTAATATTATAAATGCGAAAATGTGTTTGTTTTTTGGTTTGTTGGTTTGTTGGTTTGTTGGTTTGTCCTACAACCACGCTGCAACGGAGCAACGGATCGACGTGATTTTTGGCATGGGTATAGTTGAGGACCTGGAGAGTGACTTTTTATCCCGGAAAATTAAGTAGTTTCGGGAATAAAAAAAAATTAAACCACGCGGACGAAGTCGCGGGCATCAGCTAGTTACACATAAATATTCCTTATGTCCCCTTGTACACTTTTCAATGTTTATTACAAAACTTATAAAATAAGAGCGATCTCATCTTTTATTGACGTGATGTAGCATAATGTAGCTATGTTCGAAAAATGCTGTGTCATCAAAATGTCGTTAAGGAAATGATCCATTACCTACATCCTTTATTATTTTGGACATTTCGAGAATATTATTGCCTACATAGGTATTTCCAATTACATATATACATATTATGCGTTTGTGGTTTATGTAGGTAGGTCTAACAATTTATTCTATTACTAGCGGTTGTCCGCGACTTCATTCGCATGGAAAAAGTTTTTTAATTTCCACGGGAAATCGTTAATTTTCTGCGATAAAACGTAGCCTATGTCACTCTCCAGGTCCTCAACTATACCCATACAAAAAATTACGTCAATCCCAATGATCTTTTAGTCAATCCGTTGTTTTATTGCGGGGTGATTGAAGGAACAAACCAATAAACAAAAGCACTTTCGCATTTATAATATTGGTATGACTAGACGGATGAGTGATGAGTGATGACCCAGGCGTCGCGACGCCTGGGTCATCACTCATCACTCATCAATTTGTGGACTTGATTTGTTTAAATCCCGTACGAAATCTTAGAATCTTTTATCCGGGCATGCGATCTAATCAAGCCTAATGCCTCCGCCAGACTATGCTCCTCGCGCTGCCGCGTAGTACGTCCTCGCTCTGCCGCGTAGTTGCCCTCTGTGGCCACACACTGCTCTACTCGCGCGATTAATCGCGACGCTCCGCACTAGGTCTTGACTCGCGCCCAAAAAACCGACAAAACAGGGAGCTATGCGCGAGGACGTAGCGCGTAGCGTGGTTATGGCGAGTATCGTTGCCACACGACGTCTCTGCCTACGTCCCACGCTACTCGCCATACCTCTCGGGCAGTGTGTGGCAGGGGGGTAAAGACCATGGCCCATGAAGGCACGAAAACGTAGGAGACAGGCATATTTTCGCATATTTTATAATATTAGTATGGTTTACTTATATGGATTCCATAATAGTTACTTACTAGGTACCTAGTACTTACTTCGTGTATTACTGGTTCTCCAACAAATAGGTACTTCTCTTGGCTCAGAGTTGAGCCTCGAGATGACTCGACTTCGAGTTCGAACGCTCGAAGTGACGGGCTCCCGTTACGACTTGCGGAGCGGCAACGTCGCAGAAACATTACCCGAAACGCCATGCTATTATATCTGTGGCCATGCCAACATTTCGTGGGGCCTTGGAGGTTTCAAAATTTAAACCTTTCTTGAAATAATAGATAAGTGAGTACCCTGCACATATTAATAAAAAAGGTACTTACAGTCCCACAAACTTTTCTGGGACTGGGAAATTGGAACCAATTTTTATGATCATTCCCAAAAAGGAACCCACGAGATGGGCCCTTTCATAGAAAAAAATTGGGCATCCAAACTTTAGAACATGCTCCTAACCTGTATAGCCCTGTCCTTGTCCCCGCCATAGCGCTGTCCCGCTTTTTAGACTAGATGGCGTTCGTAAAATAGGTCCACATTCTTTGTTTGACAGGGCCCGTCTAGTTCGTTGAAGTCATCTAATAATAAATTATTGAGGTCGTTGGTAGCCGTAGTCTTCAAGGCAGGCCCTAACCGACAAACACGGCTTTACGAAAATCACCGGGGTAAGGAGGCCACGCCTCGAAGTCCGTACCCCCGCTTGACCTTCATAGGCCAAACTGAGAAGACCCTCACAGCAGCAAATTGACCCGCCGGGAATCGAACCTCCCACATTAAGTCAACAGTTCACCACTGCGCCAGGGAGATTGTCAAAATCATATCATACTAATATTATAAATGCGAAAGTCACTTTGTTTGTCTGTTTGTTGGTTTGTTGGTTTGTTGGTTTGTTGGTTTGTTGGTTTGTCCTTCAATCACGCCGCAACGGAGCAACGGATTGACGTGATTTTTAGCATGGGTATAGCTGAGCACCTGGAGAGTGACATAGGCTACTTTTTATCCCGGAAAATTAAGGAATAACAAAAAACTTAAACCACGCGGACGAAGTCGCGGGCATCAGCTAGTTAATAATAATTTTAATAGCAATGTCACACATCCTTACACTGAAAATGAAAATACACCGAAAGTATTTAGACTGGGTATATAGGTAGGTATGTACTTATTGCTGTATAAAGACATTGCTATTTTATTAAGTAGGTAGTAGGTACCTAGTAGGTTTATTCCTGTGATTCCTATACACCTTTTTTTTTATACAAAATAATAGCCCTTGACTGCGATCTCACCTTGATGGTAAGTGATGATGCAGTTTAAGATGGTAGCGGGTTAAACTGTTAGGGGCATGGCGTGACGTGACATCAAACTGTCATTTTAAGTGATATTGTTTAAGTTTCGCACTGTGTACCTACTGCCAACTTGGCAGTAAGACCCCTGCATGGATCTTCACAGAATAGGTATGGGCTTGAGTAGTTTGTTTCCAGCGGCTCCTACGCTGGGAGTCCCAGCTACTTACTTGCTTGCAGCTTGAGATCGTCCGTCTACTGTGGCGGGTCGTCAAACGCTGCGCTTCCCAATGCAAGGGTAGGTTTAGTAGTGAGGTATAATAACGGCTAGCGTCAGCAGGTTTTAAAACCAGAGCAACTCACCAGGCAAACCTGTACCTAAAAAATCGACCAAGTGCAAGGCAGACGCTTACACCAAGGGTTCCGAAGGTTGGAAGGAAATAAAAACATCTTAGGTAGGTAGGTATCTATTAGGTTAAATTAGGTAATCTACCCGCGTCGGTCTCTTAAACAAATCATTTTTATGATGGGATCGCATAACCCAGGATTAGGTTTGTTTACCTATAGAGCTTATTACACCTTCCTAAATTCAGTCTTCCTAATTAGGATTCAGGAAAGGAAAGCAAATTTATGTTTCTGATCACACCTTCCTAATTTAGTCACTGAATCAGTAGTTCGACGGCGTCGGACGTGTCGTGCTAGTGCAAAGAAAAACTTGGGTGAAAGAATATTTATTGCTGCGCGACAAACTAGCAAACTTGAACATTATGAGTGTTTTAGAACCAGCCGACTTTAGAAATTATCTACGAATGAATTCGAAATCTTTTGATATTTCATTAAATTTTGTGACACCGTATGTACAAAAAAAAGATACATACCTACGAGACAGCATTATTGCAAAGCAAAGATTAGTAGTAACGTTGAGATTTCTTGCAACGGGAAACTCGTATCAAGACATAAAATTCAGCTCTCTAATACGTAGTGATTACATTCTCTTTGGTATGTGCACAAGCTGTCGCAGGCGCGCGGTAGTATTACTTACTCTATGGCGGTGACTGAACCAATCAGGCGACTAAATGCTATTTACACCTTCCTAAATTTAGGATGCTAAATCATTTAGTGAGTTAGCAACCATACTTTTTTCCTAATTTAGGATCCTAACTTGCTAAATGCGATTACACTTTCCTGAATTTAGTAACTGAATCATTTAGACGACTGAATTTAGGAAGGTGTAATAAGCCCTTATTATTGCTGATTTCTGAGTAGGTAACTGTACTAACTAAGTACTTAGACACTGCGTTTGAGTCAAAATCAAACTCATATTTTTTTATTCATATAGGTACCTATTCAAATTATTCAAAGTGCTTTTCAATCGTCGAGTGAACCTAACACTAGTTCGGAATGCCATTCCTACCGAGAAGAACAAGCAAGAAACTCGGTGGTTGCTCTTTTAAAAAAAACGACGTGTGGCACTCGGAGACTGCCGCGGTAAAGCTATTGCATAGCATTTTTTATCAACTTGCTATGACTCCTTGTTGTTGACTTCAAGTTGTTGAAAATATAAAGGCGAAATATTTTTATGAAAAGATGATTTTGGTTGCTATGACTACTTGTGTTGTTGACTTCAAGTTGTTGAAAATATAAAGGCGAAATAATTTTAAAGAATTATGTTTTCAATAGTCCGGGTGTCTAAGGGGAATCAAAAAATAATTCTTATAATAAGCAACCAAAATCATCTTGTCATAAAAATAGTCTTTTTATTTTCAACAACTTGAAGTCAACAACACAAGTAGTCATACAAAGTGTTAGGTTTTTTTTCGTTACGGAATTTCTGGATTCGGTCTGCACGCTCAAGGCCCGCGATAGAAGCTATGCAATAGCTTAAAAATTGTTATTGTTACAACTTACACGTACACCGTACACGGTGGGCCATATGGATAGATGTAACACAGAATTATTCGTACCTACCATAAGGGTTCCTTTTGCCATATCCGTACGGAACCCTATTTACGAGTAGTACCTACCCAGTACCCAAGTAAAGTAAAACTTTTTAATGTTGCTTTCACGCACCGAGCTGGCATCGCCGCGCGTGCGGATCGATCGGGCGACGTTGCCGCCCCGCGCGCCACCACTTGCCGCGGTCCGCCTGCGGCCGGCGGCGTGTTATTTATTTTTACTGTTTGTTGCCAATCAATTACACGCGGGAATAATGACACCTGCCTGCAACGACACGGCTCCATTTAGAACACTCTACGGAACTCTAGCGTCTAAAACACTTTGCAGTGTACACTTCGACAAAATGTCTTGTGCTTTCCAAGTATTATCTCGGTAGAACTTCCCAAATTAACAAGTCGATCTCCTTGGCCACAGACCATACAACCAAGGTTTACTACTCGGTGTCCTTGGCGCAGTAGTTTTATTATAGTAGGTAGGTAGTTATAGTAGTTTTATTTTATTGTTTCTGATTATTTATGTTGTGTACAATAAAGAGTAGGTAGGTACCTATTTCATTCATTCTTCTTTTTAGAAGCCAGAGGTCCTGGCCTATTACTGGTTGGGGACTTGGGGTATCCCTAGGCCACATACCTGAGTAGAATAATTATTATCTACTTAGGTATTCTACCTATATCATAATAATATTCATTCCTCAAACATGGCAACTTGAGAATTCATACCTATAAAGTAGGTACCTATGATATTATTTTGTAAAAAGTCGTTGCCTAGGTAGGTAAGTAACTACCTACCTACCTAGATACTCTAAATTGACTTGGGTCGGCTTCAGCATCGCTAACTGCTTCTAATGCTTTTCAATAAAATACAACATTATACCTACCTACCTACCTATTTGAACCTCATTGCAGTCTAAAATACATTTGCTCTTAAAGTGCTCATAAAGTGGCTCTTACTTCACCACTATTAAAATGGGTAGGTACAATATAGGTACATAAACTTTATTTCTCACTTAGTACCTAGGTACCTACATGACAAAATAAGGACCTCTCGATGAAACCAATTCAAGGTTGGAATCTCGCACGTGTTTGTATTTATTTAAGAGTTTTGGTAAATGTATTGTTAAATTCTGTATTATATAGGTACCTAGTCCTACCCATGATATACCTACCTGCCTCTATGTGAATTAAAAATTAAGCTCTCGGCGCAGCGGCATTAACTATAACGCTCTAGCTAACGCTCATTTGAATACCCTCGCCTACGGCTCAATCGAGTTTATAATATTCATCATTCAGCACTAGTAGCATAAAATACTATTACGTACACGGTACACGCTTTCGAACCACTAACTTAGCTACGAATAAGCTATCACGGCACAGAATAGGTACTTAGCATATTTTACGAGCTCCGACTTGAATCTGGAACGATTGACATCAATAATATAATAATTGATTTATTTAAATTATATCTTAGTAGTCTGTACTCTCTATATATTTTATTTTATTTTTATTATCATAGAAAAATCAACAGCGATTCTAATAATCAATAATACCTACTTAAACTAAAAAACAAGATTAATATGGCCAATTGCAGAGTACTACTAGTTGCACTACTATTACTGTATACTTATGCATGGCACTTATTTAAGAACCTATTATTATTTTATTTTCTATGAAACCTACAATTTTTAGATAGACTAAAACTAAATAATTGATAAGTACTTTGTGGTCATTTAGTTTAATTTTTAACTGTAGGTAATTGAATTGATAACATTTGAACTTACAATTTATGTACTTATATCTAGTTTTACTATTTACATTAATTACTAACGTACCTACTTACGTAGATAAGGTTATATATTAATTATTTTTTTAAATAACTATTAAGTACTTAATAATTTCTCATCTACATCCTTATTAATAACGTAAGTTACTAACGTTACTAAGTATCTCTATCTGACTATTAGCAAGTTGACGTTACATTACCAGTATTACTACTTCACTTATTTGACACCATATTTTGAAAAATAAATGATTTGATTTAATATGCAAAGTTTAGCGAGCTCAATTTTTTTGAAAACAAAATATCATACCTGAGTACATGTCAATCAGGTACATAATGCTTACAGAAAATAAAGAATTACGAGCGTAACGAGTCTGTTGTTTTCTTGAGCAGCTATACGTAGACCCTGGTCAAGCGGTTCGAATTAGTTCGAACATCGAAGAATCAAAGATACCTGCTACCGAAGAGTGAAATCGCAGCAGTGTATGGATATTAAATATCTTCTGGGCGACCGCGTTCCATCGGCTGCATTATTACTTGTCAGCAGATTTGATAGCAGCCAAGCACTTATTGCTTAAGCACTTGGGGGGTAAGGGAGTGCGCTTCCACCTAGCACTCTAACAGCCATCCTCACCTGCCCGTGGTGCCCCCTGCTGATCTACCAACGAGGCTCTGGCGACCGACAAATGGCGGTATAACCATTTCAAAAACTGGCTGGACTGTCTAAATGACACAGGCCGGTGGCGGGCAGCAGCGACACTGGTGCGAATTGTCTGGCCCTGCGATGACCAACACGCCTGCCTAGAGCGGTCATTATGGGCAATATCCTTGTATGGGTACAAAAACTAGGCCAAGGCCCCTAGTCCCCGGCGGCCCCGCTATTCCTGGCTCTGGCAGCGGTTATGGTGACGGTGGGGCAGGGGGTGCTAAGAATCTCCGGCAGAGATTCCGCTGCCAACCCCGACGACTAGACCTGGCAACATATAACGCACGCACCTTGAGGACCGACGAGAAGATCATCGAGCTGGAAGGAGCAGTGAGCAAGTTGCGCTGGGATATTATAGGATTGTCTGAAGTCCGAAGAGAGGGGGAGGACTCGATAATCCTGAAATCCGGCAACTTGTTCTACTACCGGGAGGGCGACCAACAGTCCCAGGGTGGTGTCGGATTCTTCGTCCACAGGTCCCTCGTTAACAATATTGTTCAAGTCGAGAGTGTGTCGAGCAGGGTAGCGTACCTTATACTCAGAATTACCAAACGGTATTCGTTGAAGGTCATACAGGTTTACGCACCGACATCGGCACAACCCGACGAGGAGGTGGAGGTTCTGTATGAGGATATCTCAAAAGCCATACACGCCTCTAAATCCTACTACAATGTTGTGATGGGGGACTTTAACGCGAGGTTGGGTGAGCGAAGCGGTGCAGAGTTGAGAGTGGGGCAAATTGGATATGGGCGTAGGAACCACAGGGGCCAAATGCTGGCTGACTTTATGGAGAAGGAGGGCCTCTTTATGATGAACTCCTTCTTCAGGAAGCCGCCACATAGAAAATGGACTTGGCTGAGCCCTGATGGTTCCACGAGAAATGAGATTGACTTCATCATGTCGACCAGGCGGCAAATATTCAATGATGTCTCTGTGATCAATAGGGTGAAAACCGGTAGCGATCACCGTATGGTAAGAGGCACATTGAATATCAACATAAAGCTGGAGCGGGTCAGACTGGTGAAGTCAACTCTCCGACCTTCTTGTGCTCATGTCCAAAACCCTGAAAGCTTTCAACTCGAACTGGAGAACCGTTTCGATTGCCTAGCAGATTGCGACTCTGTGGATGATCTAAACAACAGGCTGGTGGAAACTGTCCAGACTGTGGGGTCTAAGTTCTTTAAGACCCACCGTACGCATAGAAACAAAAAGTTCTCAAACCAAACTCTCAAGCTTATGGAGGAGAGACAAAAGATGAGACTACAATCTTCAGCAGACGCGTCTGCCTACCGGCAGATTAATAGACAGATCTCTAAAGCGCAAACGCGCGACTTGCGAAATGCGAATACAGAGTATATTAAAGATACTATTGAGCGAAATAATGGCTCAAAAGTGTTCGCAAGAGATCTGGCTATCGGACAGAGCCAGCTGACGCGTCTTAAAACTGATGATGGTAGTCTCATTTCTTCGAAACCTGAGATCTTGGGGGAGGTAGAGAAGTTCTATGCACAGTTATACACCTCAACGCAAAAGCCTGTTGAAGATTTGGCGAGAGATCCCAGAGCCAAACTGACCCGACACTATACCGAAGATATCCCGGACGTCAGCCTTTACGAGATTAGTATGGCTCTAAAACAGCTTAAGAACAACAAGGCGCCAGGTGAGGACGGAATCACGGCAGAACTCCTGAAAGCGGGTGGAAAACCGTTACTTAAAGTCTTTCAGCGATTGTTCAATTCCGTCATTCATCAAGGCACAACGCCTGAGGCATGGCACAGGAGCGTGGTGGTTCTGTTTTTTTCAAAAAGGGTGATAATACCCTGCTGAAGAATTATAGACCCATCTCGCTGTTTAGTCATGTCTATAAGTTGTTTTCAAGAGTCATAACGAATCGTCTCGCCCGTAGGTTTGACGACTTCCAGCCTCCCGAACAAGCCGGATTCCGAAAAGGCCATAGACATACACCATAGACCACATCCACACGCTGCGGCAGGTTATACAGAAGACTGAGGAGTATAACCGGCCACTTTGCTTAGCGTTTGTGGACTATGAGAAAGCCTTTGATTCGGTGGAAACTTGGGCGGTATTGAGGTCTCTGCAGAGATGCCGGATTGATTATCGGTATGTCCAAGTGCTGAAGTGTTTGTACGAAAGCGCCACCATGTCAGTCCGTATACAGGACCAGACTACGAGGCCGATCCGACTGCAGCGGGGAGTGCGACAGTGGGATGTTATCTCCCCGAAGCTGTTTACCGCTGCATAGGAAGACGTCTTTAAGCTTCTGGATTGGAACGGACTTGGCATCAACATAAACGGCGAGTACATCACTCACCTTCGGTTTGCCGATGACATAGTCATCATGGCAGAGACTCTGGAAGACCTCACTGCAATGCTCAATGACCTCAGCAGAGTTTCTCAACAGGTGGGCCTAAAAATGAATATGAGTAACACGAAAGTTATGTCTAACGCTCATGTTCCGCTCCACCCAGTGATCGTTGAGAGCTCTGCACTCGAGATTGTAGACGAGTACGTGTACCTGGGGCACACAGTGCAGCTGGGTAGGTCCAATTTCGAGAAGGAGGTCAACCGCCGAATTCAACTCGGCTGGGCTGCGTTCGGGAAGCTTCGAGATATCTTCTCGTCCAAAATCCCTCAGTGTCTGAAGACCAAAGTCTTCGAACAGTGCGTGTTGCCAGTGATAACTTACGGATCCGAGACATGGTCGCTGACTATGGGCCTGATAAGAAGGCTCAGGGTCACTCAGCGGGCGATGGAGACGGCTATGTTGGGAGTGTCCCTACGTGATCAAATCAGAAATGAAGAGATCCGTAGGAGAACCAGAGTCACCGATATAGCCCGAAGAGTTGCGAAGCTGAAGTGGCAATGGGCGGGGCACATACATAGTTCGGAGAACCGATGGGCGTTGGGGTCCCAAAGTGCTGGAATGGCGACCCCGCACTGGAAGGCGTAGCGTTGGCAGACCCCCCACACGGTGGACGGACGACATCAAGAGAGTCGCAGGGAGTCGCTGGATCCAGGCGGCGCAAGACCGTGGCTTTTTTTTTTTTTTTTTTAATCTTTATTTTGTGACGGGGCTTTATCACTTCGTGATTATGTCGCCCCCGTAAAAAAACACTTTTAATACAGAGTTAAACTAAAAAACTATATATAAACTAAAACTATAAATAATAACTTCTTCTTAATAATATAGCTAAACTAGACTATTATATTATGGAATATAGAATCAAATATTATAATATACAATCACAAGACTTCAAATAATAATGTGCACAGCACCCTTGCCTGCTCCGATAAAGGGGACGCCAAGATGCTGTTACACAACCCTACGTCCAAATGTTGAGGAAGTACATGTCGACGCTGAGCGGCGTTCCGCTCACACTCCATTAGTATGTGTGTAATGTCGTCAATAACTCCACAAACTGTACAGTTCGGGGAGTCAGATATACCTATTAAATGTCAGATATACCTATTAAATGTGTAAATTTGTTTGATGGAATGTGACCGGACCGCAATCGCAATAACGCGACCACATACCTTCTCCCAATTTTATTAAACCATGGATGTCGAAGAGGCTCACTCTGCAGGGTCTTGTACCATATACCTTTTGTAAGTGATCGTTCATCAAAATATTCGTGCCACCTTTGTTTGCATATTGACTTGACTTTCCCAAGGAGGTCAGACGGTAAAGGTAAACAATCGTAGGGTGTACCGTCAAGGGTCGCTTGTCGGGCAGCAGAGTCAGACCGTGGCTTGTGGAGGACCCTACAAGAGACCTATGTCCTGCAGTGGACGTCCATCGGTTGACGACGACGACGACGACGAAGCACTTAAACCTAGTCTATAAATCAAAATAAAAAAGTGGCTCCTGAACTGACTACTCCTAAATCCGGATTTCTAGGCAGTTTTGAAATTTGTGCTCAATATTGATACTTAATCCCAATAGCATTACGGTTCTATGTTCTTCTGGCATTGTTATTGGTAGATCGCGTATAGGCCGAGGGATGATCAGCTCGCAAGTTGGATCTGTCGATGTACACAGCCGGGTGGTCGTGCGGAGGCCGCTGTAGGCGCCCCGGCGGCGGCGGCGGCGGCGGCGGCCGGGAAGACTGGACCTGGACGCATTCCACCTGGATCACGAGGTCTTGACGAGGCGGCATCGCTGGAAATGAAAACGTTCATACATTTTTTCAAAGCTTATTTGTGTTACTAGCGATAATGAAAATTACAGCACCGAGCGTTTAATTTTTAATGCCTACCTGTACCTATATAAAATACCTCGACTAAGATGATGGCATCAAAACGGCTGTGGTTTTGTACGACGGCCATTATATTACCGCACTAGTGCGAAAATGATTTTTACCGGATTTTTACCGGCTTAGCTATCACATTTCGGTCCATGAACTGGTTTCAGAACCGTCGACTTGCATTCAGTCAGAGAGTCCAGAGACTAGATAGATAAAATTAGGCCTACTATTCTCGTGATCCTACTATTTTATTTATCCTACTAGTAAGACCACGAGGAATATGTGGGAATAGGGCTTCCTCGTGATCCTACTATCTTATATTTTTGTTTGAAACACATGAAATACATAATATTGTTGTGTGGTATATGCACTTAGTACCTTTTTTTTTCCACTACAAGTTAGCCATTTTCACCTGATGGTGACTTTGGTAAGTGAGGATGCAGTCTAAGATGGTAGCGGGCTAACCTGTTAGGAGTACCTATGGCAGTTATATTAAATCCATACATACCTACCCCTAATCGGTTTCTACTCGGCATCGTACCGGAACGCTTAATCGCTTGGCGGCACGTCTTTGTCGGTAGGGTGGTAACTAGCCACGGCCGAAGCCTCCCACTAGGCCAAACCATGGAAAATTCCGAAATTATAAATTCCCAAATCAAACCCGGGACCTCCGCACAACAGCGCTCAACACTGCGCCATGGTGGTCGTCAAACTTGGGTACCTATACTTGGGTAAGTATTTCCATTTATTACGTCCGTGAGTAAGTTAGTACGCGTGATAGGTATACGTGAAAAAACAAACAAACAATAATTACATTTTTATAATAATACTAGGTAGGTATATAAAAGACTAATCAGTAATCTCTCTCATCGATATAGTATAGCTTACTGCATATAGCACTTACCTTTTGTTTTAAACTCAATCACTTCTTCAAAATAATTCTAAAAATGTAATATTATTAATGAAATAATTCGTAAATTGAAATCAATTATGAAACTGATAATATATTAACGCAGTTCTAGAACAATAAAACGATACTATAATTAGCAAAACACATCGTTTACCCGCTTGGTCACAAAACGAAAACATATTGTTTGAAGCGTTCACGGTGTTATCAGTGACAGATAAGATATAAGATAAGTAATACATTATCAGGTGGATTTCTGTGGAATACCGTTCATCTCGATGTGGGGCATTTCTGAGTATTATTGGTTAATTATTTCATATTGAAATCATAAATTGAACCTGAAATACAAAATTCAAATGTTTTTTATTCAAATAGGTATTACTTTTTACAATGAATCTACTACTGGTTCGGAATGCCGTCCCTACCGAGAAGAACCAGCAAGAACGCAAATGTAAATGCTCAAACGTCAGCGATATGGTATAGGTATATCAAGTATGGTATGTGTATGGGGAGGTCTCGGGTTCAATGATTCAATCCCCGGCAGGTTAAATATCTATTTGGGAATTTAAAATTTACTTATAATAAATTTTTTCTCTGGTCCTGGTTGGAAGTCTCGGCTGGCACTAGGTCCAAACTAAAGAATCACATACTAGGTACTTCTGTTTGTTGGCTTATCTTTCAATCAGGCGGCAGCCCGCAAGTGAGCAATAGATCGACGTGATTTTTGGCATGGGTATAGACCTGGAGAGTGGCTACTTTTTGTCCTGGAAAATTAAAGAGTTCCCGCTAGAATAAAAAAACTTAACCATCCATGGTCACAGAATAATAACTAGTACTAGGTACAGAAGCTTTACTTCGCAATGGTTTTCAAAGAAATATGTACTCAATCTGATAAACAATATGATTTAAGTTAGCTCGCGTTCCAGTCGAGCACGTGTTCATTTACATACCTACCTTTTTTTTTTGAGGGAATATGGGCTTTAATTCACTGGACTACGGTTCATAATAAGTTATACTTATTGAAAGAGCCGCGGACCAGGGTTGCTTACTTCGAGAAACTACTTACGCCATCTAGCGCACAACACGAGCGTTTACTCCTACTTGTGGCGGGCAACGCGCAGCAGGCAGCGCAGAGTACGTTCATGTAGTCTAAGAGCTAGCTGCATAATTGTATATGCTATACGATTATTGCCAAAGATTTAATTTAATGAAGTAATAAAATAAAACACATTTTGTTCATTATACTTAAATGCAAAAGAATAATAGATGTTATGTATGTGTAAAAATATCTGGAATTGTTTTTGTTTCGGACGAAACATAATAATTGTATCATTGTTACCTCACTAATAAATTAATTTATTACTTAACTGATCTCTTTTGAAATAATCCTACTAATATTATAAAGGCGAAAGTTTGTGAGTGTGTATGGATGTATGGATGTATGTATATATGTATGGATGGATGGATGGATGTTTGTTATTCTTTCACGCAAATACTACAGAACCGATTACGATGAAATTTGGTATGTAGGTAGCTGAAGACTCAGAATAACACAGGCATAAAATCACGCCACCTCACTTAAGGGGTTGGCAGGAAATTCTAATAAGTATGGTTGTTTCTTAACCGATTTTGATCAAACTTTGAGTAGGGGTAGGGTAGGGTAGGGTAGGGGTAGGGCGGAATAGGAATTAAAAAATATTTATATCGATAAAAGATCTTTATCATAGATGCCTAACTTTTACATATTTCTTAATTTCTTTCTTTGAGTCTTTAAAATGACGGTTATTAAATTTCAAGGTTTTGCAATGTCATCGTAAGTTTTGTCGACATTTGTTTGAGATGTTCCTTCTTGAGATAGATTAGGTAACGATAAAGTTGGGTTTGCATCTTCATTGAGCTTTTGTACAATTTTAATTGCTGATTTTTCAAAATGCAACGAACATACATAATAACTTGAGTGCTTCAAATTATCTTTAGATAGTAAATCTTCTCTACCTATTGCCAATAACCAGGTCCTTCGCCTGAAATAAACAAACAGAACATTTTAAATGGACGAAACTCACAATGCAATAAAATACAAAAAAGTATCTACGTATTATATCAGTTGTCTAGCAGCACCCATAGTACAAGCTTTGCTTAGTTTGGGGCTAGATGGCGCTGAGTGGATTGCCCCATGATACTTATTTATTTATAAATTTAGAGGTACGATTTCATTTATTTGAAGTAAAATAGGTATCTACCTAAAACATCTCATTCAGTCAAAACATGTTTTTTTTTCATAATATTGAGATGAAATTGATCATAATATACTATATTATAATTACAACGTCATTACTGGCGCTGGTTGCATATCTTGAAATTTTGTGAAAACTACTTACTAAATCTATGAAAATTATTCTTCAGTTAAAAACCGATATCAGTTTCTAAAATCAAAAACTAAGGCGCTAGCAAACCCGCGGGTGTCAGCTAGTACCTAAATGTGTGCTGAGTGTGAATAGTGCTCACCGAAACTAACTCAATATTTTTTATCTTGCACCTACAGTTTTACTGCAATATTATTGCAAAATATAATTTTATTTTTAAAATTATTTATTTATTTATTTCCAAGCAAGAAATTCGCAATATGGATTCGCAAACTTCCTTTAAGTTGAAAAGGATTCCATAGGTATCACCTAAAGTATCACCGTAAATATTTTGCGTTGGGCTCTTAGTCGTAAATGAATACGACAAATGAAATGCAACTCGAATGAAACGACTAAAATGTCTTTTTATTGTACTTTTAAATACTTTTAGGGTATTGGAATAGTACTTTGTTCAACAAGGGGTGAAAGGGTTTGTAGTTTGAATTAATTTGATTTCAAATAGGAACATAATGTAATCCAATCAAAGTAGATTTTACCTGTCAGCGTCTTTAGGCAACCAAAAAAAAGTTAAATTTCCATCACGATCCGTATTTAAACAATTAAATACTGCACAGTACCTTTTTGCTTTTTTTCGTTTTGTGTCCATCTTGCAATTATCGCGATAGTTGAACGTGGTCGAACAAATAGCGTGCGCGCGAGTGTCTTTTTTCGCTTGCGGCAGCCTACTACATTGGCCCTTGCGCAATGGCCGCCGCCTGTAGGTATGTTTTTAATACCTACACGCGGAGTGACACAGCATAGCCGTCTCTATCTACAGGGGACACAGGCCTGCCATGGTCCAAAGTAATCCCAATATTTTAAGTAGGTACGCTAGAAGTTGATATTTTGATCGCATTCAATATCGATTTTCGACACGTTTCCTCCGTGATTTTCGTTTTAAAATTATGTTGCCAGCAATTTGAGTTTTACCACATTTGCTGGTAATATTTTCGTTACAGACTTATTCTGAAACTATGGAAATAGGTTTTTTGGCAACCAATTAATTCAATACACAACGCGTGTATTTGCGTTATTCGATCATCGTGCATCTTGCTCTTACGTATGTTAGCCGTAAATGTTCCGTTAATTGGCTATTTGACAGTTTTGGGAAAAATATTTTAAAATTTACGTAGGATTATTTTATATCTGTTACAATAGGCATGATGACTGATTTTGAAAAATGGTCAGATTATGTTCGGAATTATCTACTTTTTCGAAAAAATATCTTATTTCAGCAGAAAAATAAAGTTTGATAGATAAAATTATCATTTGAAATTTAAATTTTAAAATTCACGCCAAAACGTTCGGCGGTGTCATGGCGTCGTTGTGACGTCACAACTGTGTTTACCAAGGTACTGTGTGCAGTGTGCAGTAGGTAAGCAATTAGTGTGATTTTCAAAGCTCGAAAACAGACAATTGTGACGTCATTCGCTTCTTTGTGTTTTATGCAATATGGCGCATTGCTGTATTTTATAGTTTTATTTTATCAAAATAAATAGCATTCTCACTCGAAATAGAAAAATAAATACGTTTTTTACAATCCATGAATCCTATTTCATTAGATAAATACATAATTTCATTGATTCTTGGTTACTGTCATCATGCCTATTGTCTTGTTGTCATAAAAAGCGTTATTTAATAGAAATAATGTATATTTTATCCATTTAATTTGAAATACGCGCGAAAACAGCAGGTCACGTGACTTTTGCAAGCTGTGACGTCACATTTTATAATAATCAAAAGTCAAAACCATAGATGAATATATTTTACCTGAAAATCAAAACAAAGACTACGACACGACGGCATAGTTATTTTGAGTCTCAGAGTGTTTTGAGTAGAAAGTTTTGCAAATCTAGTGAAAATGACAAGCTACAAGACGTGTGCCGTGCCTATGTGTGGAAATAGTACAAATTAATATCCTGACAAATTGTTTATACTTACACGTTTCTAAATTTTCTAAACGTCGAAAGCTGTGGTTACGCACGCCGAGACCAGAAGTTTACATCTGATAAATCTGCGATATTCTTTTGTGAAACTGAAGACCACTTTGATGTAATTATCTAGAAGGAATCTTCTTAGCCTCTGATCTACCATAAATAAAATAATCATAACCTAATATTTTGTATGTACCTAAAACATGACAAAAATTAAATAATTATCATATTTGTGTCACTTTACAGCTGCCTAATGATATGGAAAATTATATTCAATACAGTGTGATGGGTTCTGTCGGCAAAATGAGAATGAAGGCAGACTGTTTGCCATCGAAATTTCAGTGCCAACCAGATAGAAATTTTCTTTGATTCGGTACTTATACAGAAGTTTTTGCATTCCGAAACTCGGCAGAGCAAAAGTCAGGATTACATGCAAAGAAATTGGCGACCATAAATGAATCGACTTTGGGCAGGTTTGCACTATCAGCTTTTGAATAGCCTGACTCCATTTCGTGAACACAAGATCAAATGGAAATATTTTATGATAATCACCCGACGTTTGTATATGCCCGCCTAGGAGTATATTGTGTTCTCTGCGATTGTTTATAAGCTGTGACGTCACACGATGCTAAATCAATGGCGCTCGCGTTTCGGGTCTTGCAATCCACAGATAAAAAAATCCAAATTTATTTTGCAAAAATAAAATATCAACAATTTAATTTAATGCAAAAAACATATTATGGTATAATAATTGTAAAGCGTACAGACTGAAATTTGGAAGGTAGATTCCTTCTATGGTGTAGACGCCAGCTAGAAAGGGTTTTGAGAAAATCTACCTCTAAGGGGTTAAAATAGGGGTTGGAATTTTGTATGAAAGTCCTTTGTTTTTGAAGTTAGAGACATGAAAATTGGCAATTAAGTTATTAGTTATAAACAATAAAAACCTGTTTGAGCAATTTTACGAAAATGTACCCCAATAGGGGTGAAATGGGGGTTGGAAGCTTACATTAAGCAATTTTAGGAAAATCTACCCAGAAAAGGGTGAAATGGGGGTGAAAGTTTACATACAAATTTTATTACTTTGAAGTATACACATGAAAATTAGCATTTAAGTTATCAGTTTTAAATAATAAAAATAACCTGCATAAGCTATAAAGCCTCTATAAATAGGCTGTTTGCAGCGGGAAAATTTCATAATCTCATAGGGAATCAACAATTGTACGCGGACGAAGTCGCGGGCGACCTCTAGTAATCACTAAATACCAAAATCTTTAGCACAAAACATAATTATTGCTCCACTCAAACCATCGAAATTCAAAGGTCAAAGAATTCACTACACGAGCTATTAAATAATCAATGCGGTGATTGGGCGACCATTAAGAATGACCTATGGAAAGGGATGATGACAACTCGATCAAATCAGCAACTCATTACTCAGCGTTTATCAATCGAAAACCGCGCTTTTGGTAAAATAGTTTGTAAAAAATACATAATAATTGTTTACGTGTTTCAACACAAAATTTTCGTGGATTTTTCGCTGGCTAGCAGCAAGAAAGCTATAAATTCAGCAAATTACAACAATTGAGACTGTTACAATGATATTCAGGTTTTTCATAAAATGGCTAGGTACCGAATTCCAAAATTTCCGCTTATTTCATAATCCTCCTCTACAATTGCAGTTTGCTTACAGTATACCCTTCCGTTGGCGGAGTTTAGAGAGAGAGTTCGCTCCGTCGTCTGGCAGTCAATAGTCATTTAATGATTATTTGGCATGATTTTTTTTATTTTAGTATTTTCTTTTCATAAATGGGAAAGTGGTAATTTTCTAGTTGATCTAGAAACACTTTAGCGGACTGTCAGTTGTGGTCATTTGTCAGTGTCAACTGACATGACACATCACACAACTCACCAGAGACAAGTTATGTCACAACTCACAAGTCACAACACAAGTCACAACATTAACTTGTCTCTGAGTCACAATGTGTTTAGTCATTTAGTGTAAAGTGTTTGTGGTGTTATTTCTTGAAAAAATCAAGATCAAAACATACGTTTTTCTTTTTTCTCGCTCGAGATGCTCGAGAGAATTTACGGAGTTTTAGAAGCTTCTTCTCTGACTAAGTATATCTACTGCGGTGACTCACTTTTCTAAATTACTAGGTACCCTGTAAAACCATTAAAGATTTTACACAGTTTTGCTTTGTCATACGTTCCTGGTTACACCGTGAAATTGTTAAAAAACGGAATTAAAATGAGTTCAAATAATGCAGATAATAGCATTGCCGGTGCGATAGCGTTCCCTGCTAGAAATGAGGAGTCGGTGCCGGTGCAGCCTCGCCAACCGAGGAATTTACAGGTACCTATTGTATATTTCTTTGAGCCGCTAAGGGTGGCGTGTACACCTTGTGTATGGGGTAAGGACATAGTTCGAATACCCAATAGGTGTTGGGGTTCCAAGGTGCTGGAATGTCGGGCTCGCATCAGAAAGCATAGCGTTGGACGACCGCCCAAAGGAAAGGACGATCTTAAGCGAGTAGCTGGGACGTAGCGTAACAAACGGGACAAGACCGTGTCCTGTTGTGATGAGATCCATACAGATACATGAGACCTTCGTCCAGCTGTGGACGTCTGTCAGTGGAGACGATAATGACTACGTATTTTTCTTTCACGGTGCTTTTGTTACTGTTACATCAGTCGACATAGGTGCTTGGTTTGGTTCACTGGTAACCATTCCATACAGTTTTTAATAGGTTAGACTTTAGAGCATTTCTCACTATGGTTTCCTTCTCTGATAGTATGTAATAATTTGTTAATAATTGTAAACTTGGTGTTTAATTCAACTTGTTATTAATATTTATACAGACAATTCTCACTCACAAATGAAATGTGAAGTAAGAATTAGTAAGTGTACATCTAGCAATAAGCAAACAATAAAGCTTTCGGCAAATGATTGCTGGGCCATTTAGTCTCCTCTCAGAATGAGATGGGAACTCAGATCAACTTTAATGGAACCCTGAAATCCTAACCTCTTGGCTATAACTACTTCTAATGACTGATATTTCATAATTTACAGGGTCTCCTGCGCTTTGCCATGGAGGCCACCAAGGCAGAAGATGCACCTGGAAACTCAGAACTTGGTCCCATGGATGAAGAGGTATTATAAGTTACTAGCTATACAATAACCTTAACATCATAGTCATAGAAACTTATTAATATTTGTATGGGCAATTTTTTAATTTAGTATTTTATCATTTTTCAGAGACGTAAATTCCTTGAAGAAGCCTTGAAAAGTCTAACAGTAGATGTAGCACAAGTTCTTCAGAATGCTATCAAGGTGCTCACCAATTCAGAGAAGATGAGCAGCATACAACTTGGAGACACCCTACCAGAGGACGTGGAGACAGCATTCAATAATATCATGGAGTTTATCGATGACATTGACATTGCTAATGGTATGTCCGGGGATTTTATCTGTGTATAGCAAGTCTGTGTAGTGAAAGCTGGAAGTCTGAGGCTTAAATACTATCAAAATCTGTTGAAAAGATGGGCTGCGAAAGCATGACAAAAAGAAGCAAACTCACAATATTCACATTTATAATATTAGGACATTGCGGTACCTCAGTTCCATCTTGGGTGTAAAAAATACATAAATTCAAACAAAAAAAAAATTAACATAATAACATTTGAATACTACCACTTGCAGATTTCCACAAACTGGGTGGCTTTGCCATCTTCCCCATATGCTACGGGAGCGAGAACGAGGTTGTCCGTGCCAAAGCAAGCCAGGTTCTGGCAGAATTGTGCCAGAACAACCCACAGTGCCAGACTCTGGCACTCGAGTCTGGCGTGCTGAATGTGTTGCTGCACTTGGCCAGTACTGAGACTGGAAACACACTGGCTAAGTGCATTATGGCTATTTCATGTAAGCAATCACTTATGTTATTTTTTAAATTGAGCTGTTTAGTAGAACCTCTACTTGAATGCTGAGAGGCTGAGTTTGTTGTGGGCTCTTCTCAGACCAGGGCGCGTTTGGAACCCTCGTTACTTTAGTTTTAAGATACGGTAACTGATTATCGTGTTTTATAAGTCATTTGATGTCAAAAAGTAACGTCCTACAGATTTTGAATTTGAATAAATGAATATTTGATTTGAATAATATCTCTATAAATATGTAGAACCTCTCTACCTGAATAATATAAAGAATTTCTACCTGTAAAACTTTAAAAATTCAGATCTTGCTTTATTTAGATTACTAAATATGCTTGTGCTTGACGAAACTAATGCTTAGTGCAAAGCAATGATAAGGATACGTTGGAATGCGCTTGGCCAGAAGATGCCTATTCTCTTTTGCCCTGAAGGTACTTAAGTTATATGTAGCAGGAAACGTGGGGGGGGTATTCCACACTTTTGCAGTTCATATCAGAAATGTGGAGTCGTCGAAATCATTTCATGCAAGCAGATTAGACATGAATCACGCGTTTTTTCGTCTAGGTGCCACTCGCGAGTTCGAGCCGGCCTGCAGAGAGCTGACAGCTCAGGGTGGCTGTGAGGTGCTCTCCAGTGTTCTGAAGTCACCCGACTCGGCTGCCCGGACCAAGGCCGCCTTCCTCATACAATACCTGTGCCATCACCATGCGGAGGCTAAAGGTATATATCACCATATTTACTATTAGCTATCATCATGATCAATTCATCAATGGGTGAATATTGAAAAAAAGCACTGAAATTGTAGGCTTTAACTTTTGACTATTTAATTTAAAAAAAATTTTTTGTAGTAAAAAATTATTAACCAATGCTAAATTAGTAAATTAAGCATTTGTACATTAATCTCATAGTCCACTGCGGATCACGAGGTCCTGGGTTCGATTCCCGATCGGGCATAAAAGTTAGGTATTGGGTTTTTCAATTAAGATATTCTCAGTGCCAGTCCGGAGTTGGAAGTTGGCGGTGTTTCACCCCCGTGCCTCGGAGAGCGCGTTAAGCCGTCGGTCCCGGTTATTATCACTAACGTGATAATAATCGTTAAAGCCCACCAACCCGCATTGGAGCAGCGTGGTGGGTCTAAGCTCTAATTCCCGCTCTCTCCTATGAGAGTGGAGGCCTGTGCCCAGCAGTGGGACGTTAATAGGCTGTAGTGATGATGACATTAATCTCTTTCTATTTTTATCAATACATAATATTCTAAAGTTATTGTTTATTTTCAGAAAAGTTCATCCAACAGAACCTAGTAAAAGTAATTGCAGAGCAAATCAAATCGGGACGAGATGACAACTCAGAGCATTTATTGAGCATACTTGAAAGTTTACTGGAAGGTCTCGACCCCGCCATACTCCAGCAGTGCCGAGACCCTAGCTTAGACCTCAAGAATGTGCTAGAAAATCACCTAAAACATCCAGATTTACAAGATAACACTTTCATGGAAGAAAAGGAATATTGCCAAGCGATTCTAAAAGTTTTTGAAGACTACCCTCAAAGGGAAGACACAAATAATGAAGTTGATAGATAGGGGAAGATGGAGCTGTTTTTCTGAGCATTTATAATTATTTAAGTACATATTTAGTGACTGATTACTTGATTCAGCTTTTATCCATACAAAACTAAAGTTTGTATGATAAGTGTCTTTTCAGCTGCATTTAGAGACATAGTTTTGGATGTCAGTTTTGGACAAAGGCTGAATCAAATTGAATAAGTGTAATGAGTGGTCCTAAGCAGAATGGATCTTGAGCAATGAGTATGTTTTGTTGATTTAAGGCTGTACGGTCTACTGTTAAATTGCTTGTGCTTTCTATAAAATATATAAGTACTTACTAATGTAAATACTTTAGTGTTTTTCTTTACCTTCTTAGTTCTTACTATTTTGGTTCCTGATTGTTTTGCTTGTACTAAATCATAGAACATGAATTCTATTGCCTACTAGCTGATGCCCGCGACTTCATCCGCGTGGAATATGTTTTTTTGATTCCCACGGGAACTCCTTAATTTTCCGGGATAAAAAGCACTCCCACTATGTCACTCTCCAGGTCCTCAACTATACCCATGCCAAAAATCACGTCGATCCGTTGCTCCGTTGCAGCGTGATTGAAGGACAAATCAACAAACAAACACACTTTCGCATTTATAATATTAGTATGATAATACATAATATTATGATCACCTGGACCTGGATTTTTTATCCTGTACTTAATCATCACAGACAGAGACAAGTAACATATAGGAGATTAGTATAGAATACTACGTATTTTAATCATCAAATTCAAAGATGGATTCTAGTCTACCTATAGATTCTACAGACCAAATTGATCTCTGACCAATTTTTATAAACATGGAACATTGAGTGAGGAAACTCTTAAGGCCGCTGCATACGGGACGGGATTTTACCCGTACGGAACGGGACGTGAAGTTTTGGAAATATCGTTTCATAGAAAATGTTAACGAATATGCATACGCGACGGATGCCGGACGGGACGGGAACGTGGCACGTGCGGGGCGGGAAAAACATCGTCGGCGACGATGTTTCTCCCGCCCCGTCCCGCACGGGCCCCGTCCCGTCCGTGATTCCGTTGCGTATGCACAGTCGCTCCGTTCGCTCCGAAGAGCTGGGACGTGCATCCGCCATCCTATTATCGATTACAATATGGACGACGAAAGACTAATCGAGTGTGTTCGATCACACGAAGCTCTTTATAATTTTGCACACGCAAAATATTTAGATACTAAATATAAAAATTATCTGTGGAAGAAAATTGCAGGCGAATTATCACTCCCTGAAAGCGGTCAGATTTATTTTATTTACTTATTTATTGCATTCATAACTTTGCAGTTATCATCCACTAATATTATAAATGCGAAAGTGTGTTTGTTGGTTTGTCCTTCAATCACGCAGCAACAGAGCAACGGATTGCCGTGATTTTTGCATGAGTATATTGCATGAGGACTTTGAGAGTAACATAGGCGACTTTTTATCCCGGTAAATTAAGGAGTTCCTGTGGGAACTGATAAACTTAAACCATGCAGACGAAGTCGCGGGCATCAGATAGTATTTAAATATGTAATACTTGCAGTTGAGTTTTATGCTCATACAAGCTGATGCCCGCGACTTCGTCTGCGTGGAATAATTTTTTTTTATTCCCACGGGAACTCCATAATGCTCCGGGATAAAAAGTCCAGATCCTCAACTATACCCATGCATTATTCAAATTGTGATGCAAAATTCATCTTTCCTTGTTCACAACACTAGCACGTTAGTTCCGTCTAAACTGTCACGGTGCGTATGCATTAAAAATCCCCGTCAGCCACGTCCCGTCCCCGTCCCGTTCACGTTCTTACCCCGTCCCGTATGCAGCGGCCTTTACTGACGTGGGTGGAGGCACAAAAGGCTCGAGCCCAAGTCAACTGAATAGAATATTGACATTAGTGACATTTTTTGTCACTAATGTCAATTGATTGTCAATTTAGCATTAGCAATTGTCTTTGTCAAAAACAGCTGCAGAGACAAGTTAACCAGAGATAGACGAACAAACTTCATAGACATTTTTGAGAAACGAAAAGGCTATACAATTTCACGTTATATCTATAGATAAAAAGCAATATCTACCTATACTTCAATTTCATTCATGATTGATTGTCTGTCTCACCCTCTTATGACACTAGAATAGGTATACATTTTTGTGCTCTTTCCCACAATTTCTATAGATGTGAAAGGCATGAATGGGTAACGTAATAGCGTAGTACTGTGGCGTAGTAAATTTAGGGATGGGCCTCGAGTCTGTTGTGCAAAATCGGAACTAATAGCAAAAATATAGTGTTGTCCTTTTTGTAAAATATCGATTTTTTTTAATCGGTTTTCGACACAATACCGATTTTTACTACAGGTACCAAGCAATAATTATTTATTTTTCTATTCTAAGGTTATAAATAAAACAAAAAGCTTTTAATTTTTTTTTATTAAACCTGTACTATTTTCGTTTGGTGATAAAGTTACGAGGGATAAATGTTTAACCCTCGTAACTTTAATAATAAGCTAGTAAGCTTAAATTCCAGCGCGCCCTGGTCTGAAAGAAGCCCACAACAAACTCAGCCGGATATTATTTTTGTCATCACCATCTCACAATAATACATAAACTACTCTGAGCAATTCATTCATAGTTATGTTAATCATGTATTCAATTATAAGTTAAAAAGTTTAGATTTAGAGACATCTCTCAGATAATATTACCATGTTTTGAGAACTATCCAATAACATGGGTACCTTTGAATGAATTACTACATTTTTGTCGTTTTCTGACCAATGTTTCATGCTGAACAAAATTCAATGTCTTGTGTGATTCTTGGTTGAATCACGCAAGACGCAAAACCCGATTATACTGAGAAGCAGGGACGAGTTATTTTCATTGTCAGAGAATACAATAAGTAAAATAATTAATATAATATTTATAATGCTAAGCCAGGCAACAATAATCCACTAAACAATATTTCATTCTAATAATAGATAAATCATAAACCAAATAGCTTTTAAAGTCTGACTGTATATATACAACAAAGTTTCTAAGGTTAGTTAGCCACTATTGTACTCAGAATATAAAAGGTTGGAAAAAAAGATTTTAATTATAATAATTATAACAAGAACAATAGGCACTTTTTGCTTGATGTATGAAACAATAATAGAAAGTATATAGCAGAATAAATTGCTCGTCGTGACGTCTAATATTTCATCAATAATTACAATTGCAAATAAAGCTTACTTTCGCTTGAGGAAGCATAGTATTCCATCAATTGTAACTTTTTTCAAAGCTTAATTCCAATGTTACACAGTCTCAAATAATTATGCCTGTGAATGGTCACAAGCTTGACCCAACCTGAGATAAATAAAATTATTCTAGCAATGAAAAAGTTAATCCTACTACATACTACCTACTTAAAAACTGGTAATTGGTACTGCAACTGGTATTGTAAAATATAATCATATATTTTACAATACCAGTTGCATACCTATAAAAATCTACCTATTAAAAGTCATAGATTGGAGCTGATTTTGTAGTGCACAATCTCTAACCTAAAATGACAGCATTAAAAATATTGCTAACCCATAGTATTCCCTGCGGAAAGGGACACAACAAAAAAATCAAAATTCCTAAAGTGTAAAACCAAGAAAAATTGAGGAAGAGTGTTGTCTTTAACTGCCTCGTTGGTCTAGTGGTGCGGCCGACGAGGTCCCGGGTTCGAGTTCTGGGTCGGGATATGATTGGGTTTTTCTGACTAGAAATTTTCAGTACTAGCCCGGAATTAGGAAGTTGGTGGTGTTCCACCCCCGTGCCTCGGAGAGCACGTTAAGCCGTCGGTCCCGGTTGTTATCACTAACATGATAATAGTCGTTAAAACCCGCCCACTTGCATTGGAGCAGCGTGGTGGGTCTAAGCTTCTCTTAATTCTCTCTCTCGTATGAGAGTGGAGGCCTGTGCCCAGCAGTGGGACGTTAATGGGCTGTAGTGGTGGTGGTTATACATATAGAATTGGCCACAATATATAACTAAAATAAACCAAAAAAGATCCTCAATTCAAGTGGAATGAATGTGCTTAAAACCTTCTACGTAATACAAATTAGCTTCGACGTCGAACAGATCTATAGCTCGCACCTTTGGTAACCTTGGTGTCAATCAAATTTTCCATTTCCGTTCCCTTTTTTCGTGAATCGATATTATGAATTCTTCTATTGAAGTTAGTGAACCATTGTTTAACTTGCATTCTAATGATAAAGAGCCAAAGAGCGTTCAGAAAGTCTGATTTGTGTTCAACACAATTCAATGTCAATGATGTGTCAAGACCTTTTAATTCACAAATTAAATCTGTGAATATGCAAACCTTACAAATTTTTGAAAAGTTTGTATAATTGTATACAGTGCCAAATTAGTGCCTGAAATTTAATTGATGGATAGAACAATTTCTTGTTGTTGGGATCATATTCCCCCATTTCAATTAAATAATGAAACGGTTGAATTTCGTTAGACAATAGTGCACTTCTACAATTTTAACATTCTGCAGTCTACACTATGCAGTTTTGCTAATAAATATCTGCAGATTGCACCGGCGATGTAAGACACAGCTTGAGTCTTCAATGCATTTTCAGCAGGAATACATTCTTCAATAAAATTTAAAATTTGTAATCTATACTATGCTCACTAGGTTGAGTATTAGGTACTTTTTCGCTTGTTTATGAATTTACTCAGTGTACCCAGCATTTTGTCATTATCGCTGGTGCAATTGGCATACAAAGATTTACCAGTCGAAATGTCATTAATCAATATTGTTTTGTACAGTTCAACAAATTGATGACAGTCTGGATGTGTGCTACCACCCACCTACCATCCAACATGTCCTCTAATTTGGCCAAAAAAAATATCCAGTGGATCCTGGATTAGGCGCGCAAGACTCACTGGTATTGATTTCAATTCTGACCAAAGGTGTATGTTGTGAATGAAGTTACGCAAACAAAGAGGCTTACTTTCTTGTGAGTCTTTGGCATCAAATTTCATCGATTCTAGCTTTATCAGAGATTCATTCCAAAACTCTGGAAATTGGTTGGAATTTAAGGACAATGCATTTTTTAAACTGCTTTTAGAATGACCAGAACCGTTCAAGCTATCAAACAAGTTATTGATAAATAAAATCTCAGAAATGCAAAAGCCATTATCGATGTTTACAGATAATTTAAAATAATCATGTATGTATTGCAAGAATATCTGTACAATTATGTTTTCATCAGCATGGACACGGCGTGGGCCAAATCTCTGCTGAAAATTTTGGCAGCTAATTTGACCTGAAAAGTAAAATTATAAATTGAACCAAGTTTATGTAGATAGGTTTGTTATAAATATAGAAATGTACATTATACACTCAGATATTGCTTGTGAGGAAAATTGTTCCAATAATAAAGAAAATGCAAGTTCTTATTAAAATTTTGACAAACAATTCCATCTTTTACAAACACAGGGAACAGTGCCAGATATTAATTTCAAAATGTCATCCAAGTTCATTCAAAAAGATTTGTTAATTACAAAACAGATAAGGAGTATACAAATGGAATCATGATTGCCATACAGTTAGTATGGCAGCTAGCCCCAGGTGCATCTTAGACTGCATCATCACATACTAGTTGCATATTGAATTAGTGGTTCACCGAAAACTAAGAAGTGTAGGACACCCTTGAAGTACAGGACTACCATTTATTTGTATCTCTATTAGGTGTTTAACCTTGTTCTATTAACATTCACTATCATAAGGTATAGTCACAGTATAACTACATTCTCATAAGACTACAGTTAGTTGTAGCATCTAGATCTGTCATGGGCTCATGGCCCGGTTTCCTCTGTTATGACCACAGGGAACGTCAGTTATTGATTTTGAACGAAATCAGTACAATAACAAAGAATGTCAAAATGGTAAGGACTTTAGGCACCAGTTTTCTCCTTTTACTTGTACATAATAGGTACTTGATTATAGATCGAAGACAAATGCACATTAAAAAGCCCTTAGGTGGAAATTATAACTTGCTAGCCATTTAGGTGTTAGAATTTCTGGTCACTATTTAATTAAATTTCTTTGTTAATAATAATTGGGAACGGAATACTAGTAAATTTTCATCAGTCAGCTAGCTGATCAGCAGCTTGGTGTGACGTTAAAACAACATATTTTGTACTTGCCTTAATTTTTTTAGAAATTGTATAGTTTTAACATGTTTCGCTTTCAGTTTTACAGCCTCACAACATCTGAAATCCTGTTTATTGTACAACTTTTCCCTGCCCACCAATTCTGATGGTCAACTTCTTATTCTGAAAATTATAACAGAAACATTTAAGTAAATGGTACATCATAATATTAGCATAGCGTTAGTGTAAATTCATACAGAGGGCCAATGCCCGTACAAATGACAGACCCGGCTACTGTGACCAGTATATAAAAACTTATGGTTGAGAGAGTAGTTCCTATAGGAAACTGTATACTAATTTCACATTAGAATGAAAATTCTGCCAGTTTCCTCCATCATGGCCCTGTCACCCCGCAGTATTGCTATGTCTAGACCCCTCCATCAAAAGACTTATATTTAGACTAAGACTCTTTAGACTAAGCTATTAGCATATAACATAACAAACTCAATCATCATCATAATATCAACTAATTGCTGGTTCACGAATGAGCACCACTTTACCTCTCAGAATCAGAAGGGGTTTGGCCATAGTCCACCACACTGGCCAAGTACTGATTGGCAGACATCACATATTTTCAGAACAGTATCGATAATTCTCAGGCATTCCTTAAGATGTTTTCCTTCACCATAAAAGCAAGTGATATTTAATTTATTAAAACACACCAAACTCCACTAATTGCCTAGGGATAGAACTCTCATCTCTACAAACAAAACAAATAGGTCTATTTCATACTATTACTTAACATAAATGAAAAATTGTATCCGTTTGTTTATTTTCAAAATTCAAATGTAAAAATTATTCGAATAATGCAGTGGAAAAATAATCGAAACAAGTTTCAAATAGTGTCTAAAGACTAAAATATTATTCCATTATTGTTTCTCAAGAAGAAGGAGGGAGAAACTAGTCAAAATCAAAATATATTTATTCAATTTAGGTACAATGTACACTAATGTGATGTCCAGTTAGGTACATATAAAATATGATGGTGATAATCAATTACAGTATCTTAAAACTAAAGCAAAAGATCCAATGCATGGGTTTAAAGAAAACCTTATTACAACATTACTAGGATTAATGCATGAGTAACTAGCTGATGCCTGCTACTTCGTCCAAGTGGTTTAAGTTTTTTTGATTCCCGCAGGAACTCCTTAATTTTTCGGGATAAAAAGTAGCCTATGTCACTCTCCAGGTCCTCAACTATACCCATGCCAAAAATCTGTCGATCTGTTGCGGCGTGATTGAAGGACAAACCAACAAAAAAACACTTTCGCATTTATAAGATTAGTATGATGTACAGATCTAAATATATTTTTAAGAGCTTTATTGTTAACATAAATTGTTACTTACTTACTCAGTGAGGACAAAAACTATAATCGATAGCTGCATTGAAGTAGGTAAGATCCTACGTGCCTGTAAAGTCCACAGCTGAACTTACTCTCCGGAGAGCGCGTTTTCATAAGGCATCGCCAGCCTTTCTCATCCAACCACTTTCCTGATTCCAGAGTCCAGAGGGACATTTTTCGAATGGCGTGGACACTTGGTACTTCCACGCTGTGCTTTGGCTACCGATATGCCACCGATACCGATCGTGATAATTGTATATGCGGTCTCCACTCCTGTAGGTTTACCTACTGGTACCCGAGAGACCATTAGTTAGCGTAGCCAGCCGTTTTCGGCGTTTATGTTTCGAAGTCAGAATCAGGGAATAGTTATCTTTAAATTCCAAGCTGCGGGTGTCGCGGATGAGATAAGCATGATACGAGTAATTATAGGTCCATGATCAACACTCACTTCTTCACTCACTAACTAAAACTCAAAACATTAAAAACTTTAATAAAAAAAGTTAAGTTTAAAAAATCTTGAGACTACGCCATTTTTTTGTAAGAAAATGTGGTGTTGTAAGCCTTTGATTTATTTTTCCCTAAATTCAGATTTTAATTATACCTGAGATGAGAAATCCACTGGACTAAAATTGAAAGTACAGAGAAAGTTTAAATTTCCTAATATACACTTATATGGCACCTACACTTTGTTCTATTATTTTATCAAAAAATAGTTATCATCTTACTACGTAATCGTAATTTCGCGCATAAATTTGCAATTTTATTTAAATTATAAAAGTAAAGTTTGATTTCAAAAGCTTCTCGGAATCTGGCCGCTCCAGATTTAAATTAAACACCAATAAATAATACATTTTTTACTTTTTCTCCAAAGAGCCTTCAGCAAATTTTTTCCCCTAAATTTAGGGTGAAAGCTTTTGTTGGTTACATTGTTTGAACGGCCAATAAAAATAACTATAATGCATATAGTAATAAGAAAATGTATATGTGTGCAAATATTGTGATTGTGTGGAAAGAGCGAGAACAAAAATGTATAGCCATACTAAAAATATGAGATAAAAGACATGTACTTAGAATGTACCTCGTCCTATTTTCATAGCCTAGCTTGGACGGCCCTGAACAGCTGCATTTTCGAGATTTTCAATTTTCATGTTTTTCTTGAATATTTTGTCTAGCAATACACCTGTCACCTACTCAAATTCTATTTTGCGAACAATTAAATATTCCCGTTTAAATTCTGTGAGTGATTAGTCTACGCTTTGTTTCCGCAATTACAAATTTAGTGCGAACTCAAATTGTTTTTGTGAAAATTTATTTCAGTGCTAAACTTAATGCTATGTAATTTTTACATGAATAAGTTTGTGTAATTTAGTGTGCAATGTGTAAGTGTTAAGCGAAGATCTCAATGAAGCGCGCACTCTGCGTATTAGTCCCACTACTCCAAGAGAACAAGTTAGCCGTGCCGAGCATGGTAAAGCTAACCGATTTCAAAGAGTGGAAGTTTCGGTCGCTACCAAACTATGCCGAGCTGCCGATTGATGAAAACCCTAAGTATAACGAGCCTGTGGCTGTTATAAATGCTGTTTTCTCAAAGGTAGGTATGTCAGGAGGTCACGGTAGGCCTATCAATAATGTATTTGGATATTCTAAGCTTTATCGGTCATGTTTAGACTATTCATATCTCTACAACATTTACCGGATTAGATATTACTAAAACCATAATTTTGGACTAAAACTTGGGCGGCCTAGGTAGGTTAGCCTAGTCCTAACTAATTCCCTCACACCATCTTTCACACAAACAAAACAAGTAGAGATTTGCATGAATTTCGGGAAAACTAACCTCAAAATGTCGAAATTTCAAAAATTAATTTCTCGAAAACTATTACGATTCGACGGAAAATATTTTGGCGTTATGTTTATTACCTTTCTGTAAAACAAAAATGAACTGTCTACTGCACGTCACATATACTTTCCAATAATCGATATAGACATTGTATATGGTTTGAATACGATTATTAGCATTTTGTGATAGGTACTTTCGGTATAGACATTGTTTAAGGTTTGAATACGATTATTAGCATTTTGTGATAGGTTCGGAACGGATTTTATTACGTACAACGAAACTTTAGTACGCCAACTATGAACTAAACGTCAATGAGTCTGTAATCTATGGCAAATGTCGTAATAAATAGTGAAAAGTGTTGAAGAATTGCGAATTTTCAAAAAATTATTTCTCGAAAAGTATTAGGATTCGACGTAAAATATTTTAGTGCAAGGCTTACCACATGAAGATCTTTCTGTAAAAAAAATATGAACGTCCAACTCCGCGTCCAGTATACTAAAGCTGAGCCCTTTTATTATTAACTAGCTGATGCCCGTGACTTCGTCCGCGTGGTTTAAGTTTTTTGTTATTCCCGCGGGAACTCCTTAATTTTCCGGGATAAAAAGTAGCCTATGTCACTCTCCAGGTCCTCAACTATACCCATGCCAAAAATCACGTCAATCCGTTGCTCCGTTGCGGCGTGATTGAAGGACAAACCAAAAAACCAACAAACAAAGTGACTTTCGCATTTATAATATTAGTATGATGTACGGTCGACATCAAAAGTCCATAAATATTAAAAAGTGCAGGTGACACCACACTTCCTGCTTTCAAAGCTAATTTAGAAATGACTAGAAGTTTAGCACGGCCTATGTTTATAAAAAAACATACTTAAGATTATTCTTGTTAGAGGCCAAAGTAAAACAATAAATATTATTGTTTTTGCCACCTTTGTTGTATGGTATCTACATTGTTGTCATATACCATTATAAAAACACTGCCTACCATTATACCAACCACCAAAATATTAACACTGCCATTATAAAAACTGATGCCTGCGACTTTGCATGTATACATAATAAGTTTTTTTAGTCCCACTAGAACTCCTTAATCTCCAGGATAAAAAGTAACCTATGTTATTCTCTAGATCCTCAACTATGCCCATGCATAAAATCATACAATCCGTAACATTGTGATTGAAGTACAAATAAACTCCATCCATCTGCTTTCTTCTTCTGTTTCTTACATATTGGTATCTTCAAATCAAGAGTGAATAGGCAAGCGCGCTCCACCTTAGGCTGCATCACTACTTCCAGTAAGTCTGATTGCAGCCAAGAGCTAGTCTATTAATAAAAAAAACACTTGCATTAAAGTATTAGCATGATATCCGTCCAGTTACAGCAGGTTCCGCCGTGCAGTCATCTGACTCCCACTTGGTTGTTTTATATTCCAGGTACCCACAGAGCCTCTAACAGGCAAACTGCATTTAGTCTGTGTGTCAGAAGAAACCTTGTCAGATCTCCTGGACTTGGACCGCAAGGTGGCCGAGACTGAGGAGTTTGTGGACTTTCTGGCCGGGAAGTACTTGCCTGAAGGGGCATTGACCGTTTCTCACAGGTAATTCATGTCCATTCATGCAGGATCGCAGTCAAGGGCTAACTTGTAGTGGATAAAAAAAAATATGTAAAAATTATTGTTTGTCTGTCTGTCTCTATGCATTAGCACATCACTCATTTGATTGAGTTTAAATGTTGTACAGTAATTGTTGTTGTAAACAACTACCGTACAACTGTGCTGTGTTGTGAGTTTTATTGCAACTCATTAGTTATTGTATATTATATTATGTAAATAAAAATGAATGTTTCTTGGTCCTTTTTTGTGTTCCTAATTCACATTTTTTTTGTTGGTGTTGGGACTATTGTTTGTCCTATTCTTTCCTATACCGTTCATGGTTATGATAAAACTTTGTAGTTATTGTTGGGACTCATGGGGAAATATGTGACTTCCATATTATCAAGGTGATTATTATTAAAATAATCAAAACATTATAATATGGTATTTATTATTTTCTTGCGTTTAATCTATTGGTATCAGTGTGTGAACCTTTATTGCATACTAGGCACTGCCCGTGACTTTGTCCGCATGGATTGAGCTTTTTTGCTCTCGTGGAAACTCTTTAATTTTCTGGCATAAAAATAGCCTATGTGTTAATCCAGGGTGACATACAAACTTTCGCCATTATAATATTAGTGTGAAAAATATGTTTTCAGATATGGGGGTTACCAATTTGGATTCTGGGCTGACCAGCTGGGGGATGGAAGAGCCCACATACTTGGTGAATATGTTAATAGGTAAGCTTCATTATGTTAGAAATTACTATTATTTAGGCTCAAATTACAATTATTTGTGCTAAAGAATGATCAGTTTTTTTTAATGTTCTTTAGCTTTTTACTGAAACTTGGGTTAATAATATACAAATACTATTAACTGGAATTTCTCTAGATACATATAATTCTGAAAAACTTAAGTTCTACAACTTTCTAAAAAACTTTATAAATAGGTACCCAAAAAGATTAAACTTTCCTCTGGTACCTGATACCTAGATACTTTTGAACTCATTGTTTGTAGTAAGCAGCCCTGCTAAATAGTTTTTTTTTTTCATAAATTCAAGATAATGTAAGAACTGACAATCTGCCTCGTTTGTCTAGTGGTTAGCACGTGTGACTGCGGCCGACGAGGTCCCGGGTCGTGCCATAATTATAAGCATTGGGTTTTTCCGACTAGAAATTCTAGCCCGGAGTTAGGAAGTTGGCGTTGTTTCAACCGCGTGCCTCGGAGAGCACATTAAGCCGTCGGTCCCGGTTATTATCACTAACATGATAATAGTCGTTAAAGCCCGCCAACCTGCATTGGAGCAGCGTGGTGGTTCTAAGCTCTAATTCCCTCTCTCCTATGAGAGTGGAGGCCTGTGCCCAGCTGTGGGATGTTAATCGTCTGTAGTGGTAGTGGTAATAAAATTTCCGCTGCTCGCTACCATTTTTTTTAAAAACACAGAATTCGAAGTCGTCGAACAAAAGTTGTCTGTTGTTCAGTATTACCTACAGAAACTTAGGGGTACCTAGCTTTTGTACCGCATTCTTACTCCAGCAAAGGTGAATCATGGCAGCCTCAGCTCAAGGGCTCCGGGGAGACTCCGTACTCTCGGTTCGGGGACGGGCGCGCGGTGCTGCGCTCTTCCATCAGGGAGATGGTCGCCAGTGAGGCGTGCCACCACGCGGGAGTGCCCACCACGAGGGCCGCTGGGTTGGTGGGTAAGAATTATTCATTATCTATCCTTCTACTTCTACTAATGCGTCCTAACTACCTGTCACCCTCTATAATATTACCTATTGCAGGTTAATTGTAGAGTCATAAACTTCCCTTCGATCCTTCTAAAAATTATAACCCGAATGAAAATTATACAGGTATACTAGTATACTATATGACGTCTGACGTGATTAAGGAGCCAAAATCTATATCTATACTACTATAACCCATCCCATCTTTTCAACAAATTTTGATGGTTTGGTAAAGATAGGTTGCAACTTGCAGCCCGGGAAAGAACATAGGCTACTTTTTATCTCGGAAAATTAAGAATTACTGTAATAATATGACAGCATCATTTCGTAAACTATAAACCCTACTAAATACCAACAGTAAGCGACGATCACAAAGTATGGCGCGACAAGACCTACAGCGGTATGGCGCGGCAAGAACGCGCCGCTATAGTGATGCGAGTCGCGCGCGCCTGGTACCGGCTCGGCTCCTTCGAGATACTGCTCAAGAGGAAAGAGCCACAGCTCGCTAAAACACTCGCCGACTTCATCATTAAGGTACACACCATCAGTAAGGTATATCGTAGTATATTCTTTTATTATGATGATGCCTGTGTGTTTTGTATGATTTAGGTTTTTACAATCCTGTGGCAATTCGATTTTGCTGGGATAAAATTCCTTTCATATCCATCCAAAAATCACATCTTATCGATTGAACGGCAAAGCGTCAAACAGACACACTTTCGCATTCATAATAGCAGTAACCAGTAGGATTTCAAAACAGTGCATTAAAATTTTCAATAAAACAACCCTTATGTGAAGTAAATGAGCTCGCTTCGCTCGCGCTATATATCTATCTTTATAATATTTGTTGCAGCACCATTTCCCACACATCGATATGAACGATGACGACAGATATGTAAAGTGGTACTCGGAGGTTGCTCATACAAATTTGGATATGGTGGCTTCTTGGCAAGGTAAATATACTATCCATACTTCTATACTAATATTATAAATACGAAAGTTTGGATAGATGGATGGATGTTTGTTACTCAATCACGCCAGTAGGGCTGAACGGATCTGGATGAAATTTGGCACACAGATTATAGTCTGGAGTAATGCATATAAGGCATCGTCTCTCGAGGAAGTAAGGAAGTGTATAAAGTACCTTAAGAATAATAAAGCACCTGGTATAGACGCTATAACATCCGAGCTTATGAAGAGAGGAGGACCAGCTCTCGAAGATAGTATCTACAAGCTAATAAAAAGGGTTTGGGAAGAAGAAAAAATACCAGAACAGTGGAACCTCGGTGTGATTGTTCCCATATTAAAGAAAGGTGATAAAAGCATCTGTAGCAACTATAGAGGAATAACACTTCTCTGCACTGCCTACAAGATCTTCACAGGAATAATCTACCTAAGACTGAAACCATACTCTGAAGAAATCACAGGGGATTATCAGTGCGGCTTTAGACCAGATCGCTCTACATCTGACCAAATACATCTTATGAGACAAACCCTGGAAAAAGCCTACGAGTACGACATAAACCTTCATCACATATTTGTTGATTTCCAACGGGCCTTCGATAGTGTAAAAAGAAGCAAAATCTCCTACATCCTGAGAACACTGGGAGTACCAAGTAAGCTAGTACGACTTATCGAGATCACCCTAAAAGACACCAAAGCCGTGGTCGCTGTGCAGAACGATTGGTCGGAGCCCTTTGAGGTCTGTGCAGGAGTAAAACAAGGAGACGCCCTATCAGCCGTGGTCTTCAACCTGGTGATTGAAGCTGCAACACGTAAGATTTAAGATTAAAACAGATGGCTTAATTGACTACAATATGTCACAAATCGCAGCTTATGCCGACGACATTGTCATCACTAGTAGATCCAAGAACTGTGTCACTGAACTTTATAAAGACTTTGCTGCAGAGGCCATGGAATTTGGCTTACAAGTTAATGTAGCAAAAACAAAATACTTAGTTAGTTCACGAAGACCAACACCTACAGAAACTCTTAAAATTGATGACAGTGAACTTGAACAAGTAAGCAGCTTCCGTTACCTTGGCTCCATCCTAGACTCACAAAACAACATTGATGAGGAAATAAAAGCTCGACTATTAGCTGGAAATAAGTGCTTTTACGCCTGTAACAAGTTGTTTGCCTCAAAACTCCTAAGCCATAAGACCAAGCTTCTTCTCTAAAAAACACTCATACGACCAGTGGTTACCTACGCATGTGAAACCTGGACACTGACCGTGAAAGAAGAAAACAAGTTAGCAATTTTTGAAAGAAAAATACTGCGCAAAATCTTCGGTCCGGTCAGAGAAGATGGTGGAACTTATCGAAGCAGAATGAACTTCGAACTGGAACGTCTGATTGATGGGGAAACAATAGTAAGATATTGTAAATCTCAGCGTCTACGATGGGCAGGACATGTAGAGAGGATGTTACCAAGCAGGGGAGTAAAAGTGATGACACAATGGATACCTAAACTGAAACGACCCAAAGGAAGACCTCGAAAAAGATGGATCCATTGTGTAGAAGATCTGCAAAAACTGGGAAAGCTTCCCTCATGGAAGAAGGAGGCCAAGGATAGAGCCAGGTGGAGAAAAACTGTAGAGGAGGCCAAGACCCACAAAGGGTTGTAGCGCCGAAGGAAGTAAGAAGTAAGTAAGTAATGCATATAAGGCTAATTTTTATACCGGAAAATGAAAGAGTCCCAGGAACCAAAAACCTTAATACATGCGGACGAAGCCGCAGGCATCAGCAAGTAATTAATAATATTAACTTGGTAAGGTTGACGACATCCCTGGTGCAGTGTTGAAAACAGAGGTCCCTGATTCGATCCCTGGCATTCGGGAATTTAGAATTTCTAAAATTTCTCCGGTCTGGCATGGTGGGACGCTTCCGCCGTGGCTATAGTTACCTACCCTACCGGCAAAGAAGTGCCGCTAAGCGATTTAGCGTTCCGGTACGATGCCGTATAGAAACCGATTGGGGTATAACTGCCATTGTATACGTAGACAGAAATAATTGTATCTTTGTATCCATTATTTTCCACACGCAGGCGCCCGTTGTACGTGAAACCGTACAACTGCCATATTTTTTTTTTTTTTAAATATGTAGGTTAGCGCTTGGCTGCAATCAGACTTGCTTGCAAGTGGTGATGCAGCCTAAGGTGGAGCGCGCTTGCCTAGAAGATGCCTATTCACTCTTGATTTGAAGGTACCTTTATTAAAAGAGGAGGGGAAAACGGAAGCCGGGAGGGCATTCCATATCCTAGCGGTTCGAATTAGAAACGAGGAAGCAAATCGCTTCGTACGAGCCCGCGGAATTTCGACTGCGTAAGGGTGCAGACCTTGTCGATGCCTTGCGGTCCGATAATAAAAAGGTGACGGAGGAACCAGATCGAATAGCTTTTGAGCACACTCTCCGAAATATATCCTGTAGAATACCGACAGACAGGCAACTTTGCGCCGATGTTCTAAGCTTTTAATTAATATAATTCATACAGGTTAGCTCGCTACCATCTTAGACTGCATCATCACTTACCACCGGGTGAGATTTCATTTCATAAACTTTTCTTGATTCCAGGTGTAGGTTTCACGCACGGCGTTCTGAACACAGACAATATAAGCATCCTCGGAGAAACCATAGACTATGGGCCCTATGGGTTCATAGACCATTACTATGAGCATTATGTGCCCAATTCCTCTGACGATAGGGGCCGCTACGCGTTCAATAAACAACCTGAGGTGAGTTATATTCGTTACAGAGACTCCACCGAGTTTCTTTCTGGTTTTTCTCGGTAGGAATAACATTCCGTACCAGTGGTAGATTCACTCGACGATTCAAAATCTTTGCTTTTTTTTTAATTTATAACCATCGTTATAACTATAAATATATATCACCGGTTGTAGCTCATGTGTTTTGTTGTAAACTAAATTGGAATATATATCACTTGCTTCACAAGTTGAAAAAAAAACATTATCGTGAGGAAACCTGCATGTCCGAGAGTTCCTTATAATGTTCTCGAAGGTGTGTAAAGTCTGCCAATCCGCACTCGCCCAGCGTGGTGAACTAGGGCCAAACCCTTTTCATTCCGAGAGGAGATAGATAGATAAATGCTTTATGTGGCGATAAACATTAAAAAGAAATAATAATAACTTTATTTTAAACATGCAAAAAAAAATAACAAGTGCGCAAAGGCGGTCTTATCACTAAAAGATTTAAAAAGAAAGAAGAAGACGAAAAGAGGAGTTTCGTTGTTTAGTTTTTTTTAATGCAGATGAATATTTATTGCAGATACTAGTGTGGAACCTGGAGAAATTCGCGGAGGCTTTGGATCCGATATTGTCAGAGGAGGATCGAGCCAAGGTTAAAGCGATCATTACCACACTGCCTGAATATGTGAACAATAAAGTTTTGTGAGTATTTTATCTATACCTACTAATATAATAAAGAGGTAAAGTTTGTGACGTTGTAGGAGGTAATCTCTGGATCTGCTGAACCGATTTTGAAAATTCTGGTACTAATAGAAAGCCACCTTATTTGTGAGTGTCATAGGCTATACATTAACCCGAAAAATGAGGGAGCTCCCGTAGGAATTTAAAAAACTTATTTCACGCGGACGAAGTCGCGGGCATCTGCTAGTAATATATACAGTTTAGACTACTATAGTCAAATATGTAAATAATTTTTTTGTGATAATGAAAACCTCAACAAAGAGGTTGTCCAAGGGGAATCAAAAAACCTCAATAAAGAGGTTTTTTGATTCCCCTTGGACACCCGGACTATTCAAAACATAATTCTTTAAAATTATTTCGCCTTTATATTTTCAACAACTTGAAGTCAACAACACAAGTAGTCATAGCAACCAAAATCATCTTTTCATAAAAATAGTCTTTTTATTTTCAACAACTTGAAGTCAACAAGACAAGTAGTCATAGCAACCAAAGTGTTAGGTTTTTTTTCGTTACGAAATTTCTGGATTCGGTCTCCACGCTCAAGGCCCGCGATAGAAGCTATGCAATAGCTTAAAAGTGCCTTTAACTTTGATGACGTCATAATTCAGTATTTCATACAAAACCCCACGGTAAGCACGCGTTTTGACGTTGGAAAAAAAGTTGCTGATTTGACTAGTTAGTCAAATACCCAATTACAAGAACTATAAATAGTTTTTTACTTTTACAGAAGTACATATCTGGCGAAACTTGGCCTCCAAGAAATCCAAGATGGCGACTCGTCACTCGTGAAGGATTTGCTCGACATGATGCAGAGCACTTCAGCCGACTTCACTTGCACATTCCGACAACTGGCTGAGGTAGGGTTATACAGTATACTATACTAAGTGCCTCGTTGGTTTAGTGGTTAGCATTTTCGGCTGCGGATAACGAGGCCCGGATTCGGTTCATAATTTATGAATTTAATTTTTCTGACAAGAAATCCGTCGGTCCTGCACTAGATCTATCTCCGGTCGTGTCGGATTTTCCGTCCTATCAGGCTATGAAAGCAAGGGAATAGTGGAGTGCACCTGTTTGCACTTGAACACTAATATCTGCCGCGCAGATGGTTGATCTCCGTGACCGAAATTCGGTCGGGAGGAATTTTTCTTTTATTAAACAGGCATAAAAATTAGTACAAATTTTGGCCACCGGGTCAGATAACTTGGTGGGACTATAAAGTTGATTTGACGTCAATTTGAAATCGGCAGGCTGATTACGTATCATTCAACCAATTCGCGATCGCAAAAATTGTACAATATTTGCTGTCTAATCGCGAATTCGTAATGTCGATACCTATTACGAATTTGCGATTAGACGACAAATATTGTACAATTTTTGCTATTTTTGCTATCGCGAATCGTTTGGCGATACGTAATCAGCCTGCCGATTTCTTATCAAATTGCAGGTAGATATATCATCACTGTCAGACTCTGAAGCGTTGGAGTCAAAATGGTCACTAAGTAAAGTGAGCAAAGCCAAGGATTGGCTCAAATGGGTCCACAAATACACTGACAGGCTACAGAGAGAGAATGGTGGGTGTTTTAGCCTTTTTTCTGAAGTTTGCATCTGACAGTAGAATCTATGCTATGCTAATATTATAAATGCGAAAGTTTGGATGGATGGATGTATGTTTGTTACTCAATCAAGCCAGAACGGCTGAACGGATCTGGATGAAATTAGGCACGGAGATAGATTATAGTCTGGAATAACACAGGCTACTTTTTATCCCCGAAAATTGAGCAGTTCCCGCGGAAATCAAAAAACTTATTCCACGCGGACGAAGTCGCGGGCATCAGCTAGTAAATAAAAAAAAATTGGCAGTCATAGGGACTGCCGATAGAAGTGAAAACGAATTTTTTTTTTTTTTGTAATTTTTTTTGTCATATTTTTTTTAAATTAAAATATAAACCTTAACATTACATTAAAGTTTATTAAACTTTAATGCCTTAGTGTTAAGGTTTAATTTCGAATGTTGTTAAGACCTTTTGTCTTCGTAACCACGTGAGCATGTCGGTCACGCGAATCTATATTTTTACCCCCTACCAAAAAGTGCTCAACGCGCCTAAAGAAGTTTTCATTTCAATAAAATTAAATGTAATGTTCCAGTGACTGAAGAGATTCGTCGGCAGCGCATGTTGAATGTGAATCTCCTGTACGTGCCCAGAAACTGGATCCTGCAGGAGGCCATCGCTGATGCTGAAAACAACGACTTCCACAAGGTATACAAAGTTAAAGTTTTAAACTTTAAAAAATTATGACTCATAATCCATACTAATATTATAAATGCGAAAGTATGTCTGTCTGTCTGTTACGCTATAACATCCCATCTGTTCAACCGAGTTTGATGAAATTTGTTACAGCTAGGTAGTATCTAGTAGCCTACTTTTTATTCCGGAAAGTTAATGAGTTCGTTAACGTTTTAGGTAATCGATATTTGGCTTGGTTTGAGAGGTAGATCAACAAAAGAAAAGAATGATCAGTAAATGCATATTTTGTATAGTAATGCTAGTAAAAAGTGTGGCTTTTAAAAATAATTAATTGTTATTTTCAAGGTGCGGCTGCTGCTAAAGATCTTCAAAGAGCCATACTCAGTCAATGAAGAGGCAGAGAAGCTTGGTTACTCGTCACAGCCACCGAGCTGGTCTTACGGGCTGAAGCTTAGCTGCTCAAGCTGAAAATGTTGCCATCTGACCACTAGAACTTAGGATGCATAATGTGTTTATAGCCTGACCAGAATACATACTATTAATTACATAAATAACTATAATTAAAAAAATATAATACATAGTCATGCATATCAATATAACAGTACATATAACTTATTTACACAAAATACATACCTAAATATTCTATTTATAGCATGTTAGATAGGTATTAAATAATAATAAAACAATTTCTTCGTGCCACTGGTGTAACTACGAGGAAGAAGCGAATAATTTTTATATGGCTTTATGTAATTACTTTGTGTAAGAAAGAGAAATGCAATATGTAGAGACGCCTCCAAACGGGCTTTAAAAGTTGCTAAAAACATAACGTGATTAATGGACGACCCCCTAGAATGAAGAAAGAAAAGAACTCAAATGATTTTAAATCAAAATACCTTTTTTTATTTAAGTTGGTGATAATTATTATAATAAGGGTTTGTTTGTTATTTTTTACATTACTAGTCGTATAAAGTTAAATATAATATATTTATTTTTTTCATTATTGTTTTCTTTGTTCACTCAAGTAAAAGATTTTTTTAATGGAATTCATATAATCCTCAATCTTCTTACCATAATTACCAGACCAAAGAAAAAAACGCTGATTTTTGACAAATATTCTGCCGCAAACATAATAATTATTTATCAAGACTTTTGAAACAAAATAACAGCTTTTTGTTCTTAAATAATCACAATTTACATTACACAAATACTTAATTGTACTTTTTGCATAGGAATATTTACAACATAATTTGAATAACTTTGTTTAAATCATATACATGATACAATGACAATTAAAAAATAAACTTATCAAGTTATAAAAATATTGAACTTTTCCATATTTAAAAAAAAAAAATTGGGATAGTTATACAAATTATCTAGTTAGACTTTATATTCTTAATCTCATCTTATCACAAACATAATCTAATAGGTATTTTTAGTATAAAAAAACAACACGATTATTCATGGTCCTCATCAGCACTGTCATCAGGCTCAGAGTAATCCTCATCAATTTCTATCTTCCTTCTTTTAGGTTCTTGAATATTCTCTTTCTCTTCATCTTGGTTTTCCTTCTGTGCTTCCGTCTTAGCTGATCTATGATGGAATACAAAAGATATGCTTTTAGCTAGATCCCAACATTGTTTTAGAACTAGATCAGCTAAATTTTTCTTATCAGCACAGTGGTACCAATTTGATAAATCTGACGTACAGTCCGAATTCTCCGGAGGCAGTGTAACTTGGATATTATTGACGCATCTTTTACACCTGAATTTTCCGTGTGTGTCAGATAAAGTGTTTTCTTCCAATCTAAACAAGTCTTTTAGGTCGTCAGATGTAAAATGACGTAAAGATTCCTCATTTTGATCGACAACAGTGTCGCTTAACGCCTTTTTGTGTGCTTGTCTTTGGAATATCTTCTCTTCTATTGTGCCTGTAGCTAGAAGCCTGTAAATATAGCATGGTTTCTTCTGTCCATCACGCCATACTCTAGCCATTGCCTGGTCATCATTTGCAGGATTCCAATCTGGATCGAACATGATTAGCCGATTAGCACCAATGAGATTCAGTCCACAACCACCAGCTTTAGAACTTAACATAAAGATCCACTCCTTAGAATCTTTATTGTTAAAGCTTTCTACCACCTTAGCTCGCTTTTTAATTGTCATAGATCCATCTAATCTCACATATTGGTAGCATCTCTTACGACACAATTTCTCAAACAAGTCGAGAGTTTGGGTGTAGTTAGATACAAGGACAACCTTGTCATCTGTATTTGTTTTTAAATTTGCCAATATGCAATCGAGGATCATTAGCTTACCAGAATAGTCTGGTCTCACATCCTTAATGTCATAATTGTTTGGTAACAAGTCTCTCGCCTTTTCAAAGCCTTCTGACCTTTCAATAATTTTATCGTACACCAAGTCTGGATGGTTACACAGTTTCTTTAGCATTGTTATACTAGATAGAGCACTCAAAGTATTCTTCTCCCCATTTCCAGCAAACTTATTTCTTATAGCGTCGGAGTTAATAAAGTTTTTGTACAATTGTGTTTGCAGAGGAGTCATTTTCACACAAATGACTTGTTCAAACTTGACCGGCAAGTATTTAGTTAGTAGACTGCTCGTTCTACGTATCATGCATTTATTCACAATTGACGTTAGAGTATTCAGGCATTCTTGTGCTCTTTCTCTCTCTTGACTTGTGGCCAGAGCATCTTGACCTTTCAAAATGGGATTTTCATACCTCTTCTTAAAATCTTGTGCAGTTCCAAGGATTCCTTCATTTACAAAATGAACAAGACTGAAGTATTCTGTCAAATCATTCTGTATGGGTGTGCCAGATATTAGTATTCTCCTTTTAGCCTTCAATCCCATCAGTGCTTGATATGTTTGATTCTCACTGTTCTTTAGTCTGTGTCCCTCATCACACAGGACTAAACCCACTTCTGATGAATGCAAAATGTTTGAATATATCCTGAATGTTTCATAGGATATTATTAACACAGGTGTAGCTACTCTTATTGAAGCAAATGTGTTCATAAATTGCTGTAATTTTAAGGTTATCTCTACTTTTGTACCTCCATCCATCGCTAAACTATTTATTCTTTGGCCGAGCCATTTTTGTATTTCATTATACCAATTCTTGACTAAACTGCTGGGGCATACGATGATAGCTTTACTAATTGTTGGTTTGCAGTTAGGCCCTTGTCTCAATAGGGTCCATAGCAGTGTGATACATTGCAGTGTTTTGCCTAAACCCATTTCATCCGCCATTATACAACCATACGCGTTCTCAATCTGTTTCCCTGTGACACAGTCATACATGAACTTGACTCCATCTCTCTGGTGTGGCCGTAAGATGTTACCTAGCACTGGATCGACGACTACTGCGACTTCTATGTCATTTGGGTTCATTTTCATCTTTTCATGTTCTGGGATGCTCTTTGGAAGGAACAACACCAGGGCGTTCGGTTCATCAGGATCGTGCAAGGGCCGCCTCACTTGAGTTCTCTTTAAGCCTAGACTCTTACTACAATAAGATGATACATAGTTTGGGATAGGTACTTTGAACGGCTTACTTAATATTTGCTTGATGAGATTCTCATGGTCGGAGGTAGAAAGGGTTTGTGAAGCGGTTTTCTGCGCTAGCGGTATCCTGGTACATTGCCGTTTCTTACGTTTGGTCGAATTTAGTAGAGGACTTTTGAACACATTGTCGCCGGCGCCAACCTGGCTGGGTGCTAAGCTGCGCCTCATTCTGAACTCAATTTGACTGTGTCCATCATCTAACCATTTGAAAAAGTTCGGAAAGTATAAAAGTTCATGCAAAATAAAATTATTTTCAAGATTTTCTTCAATTTATAAAAACTTCCGCGGGTGGCAAAACAAAAGCAAAACACCACCGACAAAACACCGACTTAACTTGTCTCTGACACCGACAAAACCAGAGACGGACAAAAGTCAAAACCAAAACATTACAATTTGAATTTTGAAATGAAACATGTCAAAACTTGATTGACAGCGCAGGGCAACCGCGTACAGCGTATCTTTTGCATCAATCATTGATACATCGCAATCACCTCTGTTGGTTAACACTCTTCCACTATTGGACGAAATCCATTGACGCAGCAAGAATACCATAAATTCAGCTAATCGGAGGTGATTGCAATATATCAATCATTGATACATCGCAATCACCTCTGATTGGTTAACACTCTTCCACTATTGGACGAGATCCATTGACGCAGCAAGAATACCATAAATTCAGCCAATCGAAGGTGATTGCGATGTATCAATGGGTATGTTCCGAAATACACTGCTTGCACTGTAAGGTGTGACGTCAATTTAGTACACTGCGCAACCGTTCCTTTATAGTTAGCTATACTGGTCACTGTTTAAAACGGAACGCAGTCAGCACTGAGAGCACCTTACCTCGAAAACTCCAGTGCTCACAGTACAAAAATGGCGACGATTTATGACGTCATATATATTCCCTAGGATACTGCGGCAGTATACTGTCAGCCCATAACGGGACGAATTTCTCCCCAGTAAGAGCACTGAACAGTGCTCTCAGTGTATATCGGAACATACCCCGATTGATGCAAAAGATACGCGATCGCCCTGCTGCAGACTGACAGTTGATACTTGACATACAACGACCTCAATTTACATAGACGGGCCCTGTCGAACAAAGAATGTGGACTTATGTTTAACAACGCCATCTAGTCTGAAAAGCGGGAACTTGCTTGCAACATATGCGCCATCTTGAAAACGAATGACTCGGTCATAGATTAAGTACAGATGCGCTTGTTGAAAATATTAAATAATACCTACATCAGTGTACCCTCTGAGGTAAACGATAAATGTTAGTATGTTGTTATTTTTACCACTTTTTTGTTACCAGTTTCCTGGAAAACCATTGGACCAATTATTATGCGGTTTTTTGCATAATATATAGCTTGTGAGAAGGTTCTTAGATATATTTTAAGGTCAAAGTCCACACAATGTCCTATCAAAACTTTGTTTCAAGAAATCCATACTAATAGGTATTATAAAAGCTAAATTGTGTTGGTCTGTCTGCTATCTCTTCACAGCTCACACATCTGAGTAACCAATTTTGATGAAATTTGGCACACGGATAGCTTGCATCTTGGGGACGGACATAGGCTACTTATTGTTCCCGATAATCACAGAGTTCTCAGATTTTTGATTTGATTTTTTGACTCAATCAGCTAGTCAAAGTTATTACGTTGACTAACACCTAGAAGAGAACCTACATACAAAATTCCAAGTTTATAGACATTGATGTATATGATAACGTAGTTTAGTATATCATTTAGTATGATAACATACTAAAATTATGTTTATAGATCCACTTGTGTCAGTAAGTTAAGGTACTGTTTCATATGTATAGAAAATTAATTTTGATGAATATTTTGTCTTTTCAGAAACCACAAACACATCATGATAAAGGAATAAACACTCAACCAATCGCAACTGCTGATAAATCTGACCAAGTAAATTTAAAGATGCATCACAGAAGCAAGGCAGTACAGACTATGAATTGAACTTGATGATTCAAAAGCACTTGTAAAAGTTTATTTGAAAATAAAAACATTTTATTTCGAGTTAGTTTGATAAATAAAACAATGAACTAGAAATATGATTTTTGTTATAGCGCTCCCCATATTACATCATTTATAATAACCATTAGTGTTAGTCTATATTGGTACTACGGAAAAATTATGGGAAGATATTAGATTTCCAAAAGGAAGCTAAATTGTTTAATAAATTGCAAACATACCTATTCATTTTCATAAGGTACAAATGAAAAATGAAAAATAAAATGAATTTACATATTTAAGTTGACTCAAAGTCAGGATGCCCAACACAGAAATAACTTTTATTTTAATTCCTTGTTGTTTGTGCTACTGCAGTAACAATATTAATGAAAATCATTTCACTCATCAATTCTACAAATTTGTTAACTTCATTTTTTATAATCTCCCTGTTTGTCAGAAGGAAGTGATGTAGGGAAAACTGCTTAATATCAGTAAACTTGTGGTCATACTGATATCTGACCAGTACACAATCCTCAATCTTTCTTCTTTTAGCCTCTTGAAGAAACTGATAGGAGTTCAGTACTACTTAAGATGATGTTGAAGGATGTTGAGTGTGTTTTTTAGATAATTGCTCCACTGTAACAAATTTCATGGTAGTGCCTACTCTGGAATCTGGATAAAGTAATTTTTTCCAGTAGCACTCAACAGAGGTACATGAAGGTTATTCACTAAGCCGGTGAGTCAACATCAAAAAGGCCTCAGCATGCTTGCAGCCTCCAGCGGATGCAGCACAATCATGGCACTCACAACTTATAAATTGACTTTTGTCTTCATCTACAATCATAGTTATTCTTCATTTTGCTCTCAATTTGTGCTCGGGACATATCTTGCATTTGAGCGTACAAATGCCAGATTCGCGATGTATCTGGATGTATCATCTCCATTACACTCTCGAAGCTCTATAAAGAAAGAAACCAAACCATAATATCACGATCCATGTTAGTACCTAAATAATATAACCTAGTACTTAATTTTGCGAATGTTAGGTTATATTCTTGGGACGAAAAGGTATTAATATATGGATTTCTACAATAAATTGCTTTAATAAGAAATATAGAGTATACTTAAAAGGCTGTTATCACAAATTTCTTAGCTCTGCACCATAGAAGTCGGGGCTATTTTGAAGAAAAGTCCAATCATAATTGCATCAACTTTTGAGAGGTTTCCACAATCTACTTTCACATCATTGGGTTCCTTAACTATTTATAAGGAAAATTATGGTTGGTAATGACTAATTGAAACAATAAAAAGCACAGAAACATAAAGAAAAACGGAAAATCTCTCGTAAAATGCTCTTATTTACAACACCATAGTTAGATTTTACTACATAGTTACGTCACTAATGAATAATGATTCAACCAATCATAGAGCGTTTACGATCACGTGAACATAGATCGAAAAATAATTAATTTATTTCATGTTTTATAGAAAAACAATACATTATTTTTAAGTTCGGTCAAATGGAATATTACTTAAAAATTATAATCTATTAGGATGGCAACAGCAGAAACGATATTTTTAATACAGTCAAATACCCTATTATGAAGTTTAAATAACGTTTTTTTGGAAATGTTTGTGGATTGAAACACACTTGTAATGTATGACATTATGTCAATAATTGTCTAGTTATTAAAAATGTTTCGAAGCAGCTAACGTATCTTATTAATAATCCTGTGATGCTGTTGGATTCCCTTGTAGCATGAAACATCACATTGGCGACGAGATCGACTCACGTTTGAGAAGAAATATTTAGCAGACAGTAAGCTGAATTTAAGTATTGGTTGTAACGGTAGTGGATGTAAATTCAACTATGACAGTGGGAAAGATCGAGCATTTTGATCCGGTCACGGGTAATTGGCGCTTATACAGCGAGAGATTGGAGCAGTATTTCCTCATAAATGATATCAAGGAGAACTTAAAAGTGCCTACTTTAATTACGGTAATGGGGGGACAAGCATATGAACTATTGGTCACGTTGTGTGCACCAAAGAAACCTACCACTATGAGTTTTACGGACTTGGTAAAGATTATGATGAATCATCTACAACCAAAACCAAGTATTTTAGCGGAACGTTATAAATTCAGACATCGTAAGCAGAAGAGTGGCGAATCTATAGCTGAATATGTGGCGGTATTAAAATCAATGGCCATGACATGCGATTTCAAGACGGGGATTGATGAAAATTTGAGGGATCAACTTGTTTGCGGTTTGTTTTGCGAGAATATTAGACAGAAGCTGTTTGCTGAAGGAGAAATAGATTTCCAGAAAGCGTTTTTCGTTGGCAACGGTATTAGAAGCGCCGGAGAAGGATGCAGCTGAAGTAAACGATAGCGGGTCACGACAGGACAGTGGTTCGTTTACTTCGGGAAAGTTGTTGTACAACGAGAAAGTTCAGAAGGAGAGAGGAAATGCTACAATGTCGCAGAAACAGTTGATAGGATATGGGGCAGGTGCCAATCGCAGTTACGCATCACCAAGGGGTCGTGGACGCAGCGGGATGCGTGGCGGTCGTGCGGTTGGTGCTGACAGAGCCGGATCGAGCACAGGGACAACCTCAAACAGTACTAGCTCAGGGACAGGATCAGATGTTGTATGCCGAGTTTGTGGGGCCTTGCACGATCCGATTTCTTGCCGTTTTCGGTTTTATTTTTGCCGAATTTGTAATACTCAAGGCCATTTAAAAAGAATGTGTCCTAAAGTACCTAAAGTAGGGCATAATTATGTCGGAGAAATGGTTAACGATGAGGAGGAAACGGACAGCGATGAGGTTGGTGTATGTTTTAATTTAAAGGCTTTAAACAAATATAAACCTTATATTATGACATTAGAGGTTGAAGGAAAGTTCTTACAAATGGAAATTGATACTGGCAGTTCCATCTCCTGTATTAGCTACGAATGTTATAATAAGATGTTTAGCAAAAATTGTAAATTAAAAGATTGTGATTTGTATTTACGTTATTACACAGGAGAGAAAGTAAAAGTAATCGGTAGAATAAAGCCTAATATTCGATATAAAGACACTACGCGGCAATTGAATTTGTATGTGATGCATAACGGGACAACTTCGTTAATTGGTAGGGAGTGGTTAGAAGAGTTAGGTATATCGTTACCATCATTGGGACAAAATAATAATCATTTAAGGCACGATAAGGAATTCAACGTTGATATTTTCAGGTCCCGATACTCTGAGGTGTTTGCTGATGGTCTAGGGCGATTTACGGGTGGATTAGTAGGTCTGCGTTTACGTGAAGGTGCTCGTCCCGTTTTCATGCGCGCCCGTCCTTTACCATTTTCTATGAGAGAGCCGGTGGAACGCGCACTTAAACAAATGGTGAGTGATGGCATTCTTACTCCGGTGGAGACGTCAGATTGGGCCACACCGATAGTACCCGTAATGAAACCAGACGGTACAATTCGTATATGTGGAGATTTCAAGGTTACATTGAATAAGCATTTAGAGGTGGATAGGTACCCGGTGCCACGTATAGATGATTTGCTCGTTAAATTAAATGGAGGAAAGAAATTTTCGAAATTAGATCTTAGTCAGGCGTATGCTCAATTCCCCTTAGACGACTCAAAAGTTTATACCACTATTAATACCTACACATAAAGGACTGTTTCAGTTCAATAGGCTAATATATGGATTGGCCTCGAGTCCCGGAATATTTCAGAGAAAAATAGATCAAATTTTCCAAGATTTGCCTACAGTGGGAGTTTACCTAGATGATGTGATAATTACAGCAAAAACAGATGATGAACATTTGCAAATCTTACATGAAGTGTTTCGAAGGTTGCAAAAACACGGGTTAAGAATTAAAAAGGAAAAATGTTTTTTCTTTCAAGACTCCGTTACATATCTAGGATACATTATTTCCAAAGACGGTATTCAAACTTGTCCAAAAAAGGTGCAGGCTATTAGAAATTTACCGGCGCCGCAGAACGTAAATGAGTTGCGATCGTTTTTAGGCATTATTATGTATTATGCTAAGTTTATACGTACCTAATATTACTACAATATTAGCTCCTCTCTATGCATTGTTAAAGAAAGATGTAAAATTCGTATGGTCAAACGAGTGTCAAAATTCATTTATAAAAATTAAAGATTTGTTAGAGTCTAATGAAATTTTGGCACATTATTCCCCAGAGCTGCCACTGATACTGACTACAGATGCGAGTACTGTAGGTGTCGGGGCGGTTATCGCGCAGGTAACGTCGGCAGGTGTTGAGCGGCCGGTTGCGTACGCTTCGCGCGTATTGAATGACGCTGAAAAAGGCTACTCTCAGATAGAAAAAGAAGCGTTGTCGATTATTTACGGCGTAAAAAAATTTCATCAATATCTGTATGGAAGAAAGTTTACTTTGCGTACGGATCACAAGCCTCTTGTCGCGATATTTGGTAACAAGTGTGGTATACCTGTTATGGCCGCGGGTAGGTTACAGCGTTGGGCTATTATTCTTTCGGGGTATAACTACGACATAGAATATGTTGCTAGTGCGTCGAATAGCGCCGATGCTCTATCCAGGTTGCCGGACAATGAGAAAGCTAAGGTCAAATCTGAGGTAACTTATTTTAATTTCGTTCAGGGATTCTTGCCAGTAACTAGTGAAACAGTAAAAGAAGCCACTAGTAAGGATCATATTCTAGTTAAAATAATGATGTACATTATTTCCGGGTGGCCATCCCATTGTAATGATGACTTATTACGCCCTTATTTTTTGAAAAGAAATGAGTTATATATTGAAGGTGGTTGTATTATGTGGGGGTATAGGGTTGTGATTCCGGATAGTTTACGGGATAAAATTTTAAAAGAATTACATTTAGGACATATGGGTATAGTGAAAATGAAGAGCATTGCGCGAAGCTATGTCTGGTGGCCGGCAATAGATGCAGACTTGGATAAAATGAGCCGTGATTGCACAGCGTGTGTAGCAGAGGCAAGTGCACCACCGCGGTCAACGCCTCAACCTTGGCCGTATACACCAGAGCCGTGGTCACGTTTACACATAGATTTTTTAGGACCATTAGAAGGAGATGTTTTTTTTTGTTTTGGTGGATGCATCAACGAAATGGATTGAGGCTTTTCATATGAACCGAATGACTGCAGGGGCAGTTATTAAAGTCCTCAGGGAAACTTTTGCGCGATTCGGGTTGCCTAGGGTGATCGTCTCAGACAATGCTAAGGTGTTTTCGGGATTTGAGTTTAAAGAATTTTTAGAAAATAATGGGATTTTGCACGTGTTTTCACCACCTTATCATCCGGCTTCGAATGGTGCGGCTGAAAATGCAGTTAAGCTATGCAAAAAAGCTATAAAAAAGGCTAAGCACCTAAAAATAGATATAGATGCAGCACTTCAGGCTTATTTAATGACGTACAGAAACTCGGTACATAGTACAACGGGCGAAACTCCAGCATTGCTATTACAACGTCGCGTTTTACGTTCTAGGCTTGATTTGTTGAGAGGATCTCATACCTTAGAAAACAACGTTGCACGCGCCCAGCAGAGACAAGTAGCGAATGCTGGTGGAACGGATAGGGTTTTAAAGCCGGGAGATACTGTCTGGGCGCGGGATCATGTTAGTGGCAGTAAATGGCAGACTGGTAAAATAAATGAACGTTTAGGATCTAGAAGCTATATAGTAACTAGGTCAAACGGCACTGCAGTAAAAAAACATATCGATCAATTGAGGTTAAAAAGCAGAGGAAGAGGTCCAGTATGGTGTGGGTCAAATGACGAATCTACCGAGGGTAATGAGGTCAACTCTTCTACAAGCGATACAGAGCATTCGGAGGAAGCTCATGAACACGGGCCGTCAGCCGATAACGGGCACGACCAGGCAGTAATTTCTGCATCCTCTGTAGCACCAGTGCGCGTAACTCGCTCTGGACGATCGGTTAAACCAGTTTCTAGATATTTACTAGAGATAGACTAGTAATATTTATTTATATGTTATCGTTCTCGTTCTTCTTCTTCTTCTTCCTACTGGGCAGGTTTCCGCACTTAAACCCCAGTTGGAGGGTCTGTTGTGCGTGCGTTGCCATTCCCCACTGGAGTTTTCACTCCAGCCATCCGAGCTCGCTCCAGAAGCCTAGAAGACCGCCCAGGTTGTCTAGGGCCTCTCGAAGCGAGGTTGGGGATCCCAGGTGACGTTCTCGTTGGTCTGTGACGCCTGTGCACTCTAGTATCACATGCGTCGGCGTTTCGTCCGTCTCCATGCAAGCTCTGCATAGAGGGCTGTCGGTGATGCCTATAACAAAGAGGTGTTTGTTTAATGGGCTATGCCCTGTTATAAGTCCCACCACCTTCCTGAGTTTTCCTCTATCCAGGCGGATTAGTTTGTGTGTCAGGCGTTTGTCGATGTTAGGGAATACCTCCTTGGTTTGTCTGCAGTCCGAGGCATTCGTCCACAGTCGGGAATGCTCTTTGAGTGTTAGTTCATGCAACCAGGTTTTATACTCGCTGAAAGGTATAGGCACGATTGGTTCGGGCCCTGCTACCTTCAGTGTCGTGGCCTTACGTGCCAATGCGTCAGCTGCTTCGTTACCTGGATCCCCGTCGTGTCCTTTGATCCACCGAACGGTGATTTCATTGGAAGCGGCGAGTGCCTCCAGGGATTTATGACAGTCCTTTATGAGTTGGGAGGTAGTCGAGGGGCTAGCCAAGGCTTTGAGGACGGCCTGGCTGTCTGAGTTAATGTTAATTTTGAAGTTCGTTACCTGTCTGTTGACCATTGCCATGGCCGCGGTTGTGATGCCCACACACTCAGCCTGGAAAACCGAGTTATCCTTACCGAGTGCCTGGCTAATTCTTATGTTTAGTTCTTGGCAGAAGGTTCCAGCCCCGGTGCCTGTTTTGGTTTTGGATCCGTCAGTGTATACTTCTACTGCATCTCTGATTGGTTTCGGATCCTTGTTTATCCCTGGGTTTATCTGGTAGTTTCTGTCCAGTATGTGTTGTTTCCTCGTTCTGTCGCATTTCCACTCCAGTCGTGGTTCTTTATTGAAACCCTGAGTTAGGATTTTGGTGTGTTTTGTGTTATTATCTTTCCATAAACCCAAGGTTTTTAGTCTGAGGGCCGCGAGTGTTGCTTCCTCTTTGATGTGTAAGTGTAGGGGTGGGATCCCTAGTATGATTTCGAGTGCTGTACTTGGTGTTGTACACAAGCAGCCTACGATGGCGAGGCAAGCTTGTCGCTGAAATTTTTGTAGCTCTTTCTGGGTGGTTGTAAGAAGTATTCTTGGCCACCATATCAGGGCGGCATATGCAAGTGAGCTTCTTACTACTGATAGGTAAAGCCATTTCATCGTTCTCGTTGTTAGAATACGTACCTTTTTGTTCCTTTCTTATTTTTTGTTTTTGTTGACTATTGGTGGGGGTAATGTGTTTGAAGTAAGTGCGGGGGTGTAATGTATGACATTATGTCAATAATTGTCAAGTTATTAAAAATGTTTCGAAGCAGCTAACGTATCTTATTAATAATCCTGTGATGCTGTTGGATTCCCTTGTAGCATGAAACATCACAAAAATAAAAATTATACAGTGCCAAACTAATTAGACTTTAGATGATAACTTAATAATAACAAATTATATACACGATGAGCGACCGTGACAGCGCTACGACGGGGACTTGACGGGAACAAAGACAGGCTTATGACAGGTTCGGAACGCGCTCTCATAGTCGGGCGCTCACCATTTTTCTATGAAAGGGCCCATCTAGTACCTACATCGATGTTGACATTTAAGTTACTTGTCAGTTGTTTCTGCTTGACATTCAGAGACAAGATATTATATAGATAACCGTCCGAGGCTTTTTTTTCTGGTCGGTGGTCCGAGGTCAGGGGGGGTAAAAGGGGGGTTACTATGAGCTCTTTAAGCAGGACAGAAATTGAACTGCAGCACAGTTCAATTTCTGTCCTGCTTTATGAGTTCATAGTAACTAGTAACCTGTGATAGTAACCCCCAGAGGTCCAAGTTCATCACAATTCCACTGAGGTAGGAAATATTCACAAATCACAGTCCACAGATTGTCAATCGCGTCATACGATTGTCTTTGTCATTTTTGTATTGTTAAATTACAAATTAACAATACAAATAAATACCAATAATAAATTATTATTATGGACGCAGACGCAGCGTAATCATTTTTGCAATTAAAACAGAATAGATTTCATTACCTATGCACTTGTTCATTAGCGACTAGCGAGTAATTATCGATGATAATATTATTATCTGCTGCCTGTTCGTGTCTGCTCTGCTGTGCTGACTTGCGACTGCAAAGCTTCTTTTTCTGGTCGGTGCTGCAAAGTGCTAAAATACCGGCAGCATGGCCACGCGTAAACATATCCGGAGTCAGGTAATTTCTTCGAATTTAATAGAGACGAACAGTCCATTAAAATTTATTATTCTAAAGTAAATGTAACAGATGCTAACCTAAAAAGTTCCTACAAAAATATTACATGAAGTGGTTGGAAATGGTTTTTGGTGATGATCTTCATTTTGGTCCGAGCAGATTATTTTAAAGTTGAATAGATTTTTTATACTACTTAAACTCCCAATTTTAAACTCTATTTACTAACTAAAAATTCCCTTGCCCCTTGTTATATTTTGATATGATTTAGTTTGACACATTTTAATTGATTATATGTTACAGGGAAAAGAAATTATTGCCAAAGTATATAAAAGAATGAAATATGAAGCCGAAAATGGTGTAGAAAAAGTCACTGACGCACGGTGGCGAACCTCCCAGTGCTGTGGGGTCAGTCAGCATACAATCTCAAACATTCTAGCAGAGGAAAAGCGAGCTAAAGCCAACATGTCAAATACTGAGGCTCCAGAGAAGATATTCACATCACCTCCCAAGAGGAAACGGGTCCGTCCCAAGTCTAATTTAGAAGATTTTGATTTGTCTGTTTTGAGAAGAACATTGATGTCCTTCCAAAGAGAGTTCAACCAACTACCCACATTAACCAAGCTTAAACAAGTATTATCTGAAAGAATTGGCTTCAAAGGTTGCATAGAGACCATGAGAACTGTTTTACGGGCATCTGGTTATGAATGGGTTACAAGTGGAAACCGGAAAGTTCTTGTTGAGAGACACGAGATGCAAATGATGCGTTATGAATATTTGACACAATTAAGGATATACCGTGATGAGGGAGGGTACATAGTATATATTGACGAAAGCTACATCCATACTACTCTTACTCAGAATAGGCCATGGAAAAGATTGAAGGAAGTATCTCCACAACAAAAACCATTGTTGAAAGGTGTAAGGGTTATTATAGTGCACGCAGGTGGGTGTAAAGAATTCACACCAGATGCTTTCCTGCTGTATAAAGCGGAATCACCTTCTGAGGATTCAGATGACACTAAGAATTTAGAAAATTATAAGCAATGGCTCACAGGTCAACTGTTACAGAAACTACCAAAAAATGCTGTTGTTATTATAGACAATGCGTATTATCATAACATTCTGTCTGAAAAATGTCCCAAAGTAAACTCAAGTAAGGAAAACATTCAAGAATGGCTTAAAGAAAAAGACATTCCATTCAATGAATCAATGAAAAGAGTAGAATTATATGATTTAGTTTTAGAAAATAAGGATAGATTCAAGAGCTTCATCATTGATGAATTGATCAAATCCAAAGGTTTCAAAGTGTTAAGAATACCTCCATATCATGCAGAATTAAATCCTATAGAAAAAATATGGGGAATATTGAAAGAATATGTTGGTGAGAAAAATGTTGGGCATAAAATATCAAATATTATGGCTCTAATAAAGGAAAGAATTGAGTTATTAGATTGTAAAATGTGGGAGACAACTTGTAGACAAGTCGAAGAGACTGAGAAGCAATATTTGCAATACTTTGATATGGACGACGAGTGTAGTATTAATGCCAATGATTCAGACTTAGATGAAAGCAATTCTAATGATGGAAGCTGTGATAATCGTTCTTGGGATGTCAGTTGATAAGTTTACAATTTTTATCTATTACAATAGTTATTCTATTACCGAGTTTGTTTCGTACTGGTTCTTCTCGGTAGGAACGGCATTCCGAACCAGTGGTAGATTAATTTCACTATTCATAAGCACTTGTAAAAAGTCTATTTGAATAAAAATCATTTGAATTTTTTTTGAATAGATATATTTTTCATTAAAATCAAATCAAGATTCAAAGATTGTCTGGGCAAATTGTTCTGCTACATCATAAAAGTAGGCAGACTACAGATTTATTTTCCCAATTTGAATAAATTGAATACTAGATGATGCCTGAAACTTGGTTAGTTTGGGCAAAGACAATATATAAACCAATATAATATAATTAATCTATGGTTTGGGTTAAGGTTTTTTTTGATGTAGGAACTTAATTTTCCAGGAAGAAATGTAGCCATGTAGCTATCTCAGTACTAAATTTCATCAAAATTGTTTGAAAAGATGGGGTGTTAAAGTGTAGCAGACAGACAGACATACTTTTGAATTTATTATAAGTATAGATTCAAATTAGGAATGAAATAGATAGCAATCAATAAAAGAAAAAAATGTAATATCACAAATAATTTTTTATTGATTAAATGTTACAATAAAAAGCTATTTTTTTTTATGGGTTTACAAAAATCACTGACAAAAACATTAAGTGACCCAGTCGGGGTAATTTAATTTTCTGCTCACAAATAAAAAGACTTTACAAGTATAGGTCTACAAACTTATCTGACCTGGTGACAGCGTCACTAGGAGATATGAAAAATGAAATAAAAACTAAACAGGCATAAAATTATTTCCAATTTGGGTCACCAGGCCAGATAACTTGATGGGACTATACTATGCGTTTTAATGAGGATCCAAACTGCCTATGTATACAGACAGATGGAGCATCAGAGACCTGGCTGTACTGAGCTGTAAGGCGATTGACAGCTCAGTACAGCCAGGTCTCTGATTAATTCAGAGTTAATTCAGTTTCTGAGTATTTATCACATTGCTGAAATATCCACTCTGACTGAGCTCAAGAGCTTGACAATTGGATAAAATTAAAATTTAGAAGCGAAAATTTAATTTTATCAAAATTATTGGTTTGTGGTGCCAATTTTACCTTGATTTTTCTATTCTGTGATAATTCATTAGTATTTTGATAATTCACTGGCGACAAACTAGTAATGAAGCAATAGATTTTCAACTATTGACCGCAAGTGGCGCCCTCTAAGATCAGCATCGCCTGTGGATCCCCATTGCGACTAATATCACTGCTGTTATTTGTAATTTAAATAATGCAATCAACGACCTCAATTTATATAGACGGGCCCTGTCAAACAAAGAATGTGGGCGTATTTTTAACAACGCCATCAACGCCATTTAGTCTGAAAAGCGGGAACTTGCTTGCAACATATATTGAAAACGTATGACTCGGTCATAGATAATATAGGTCATGGCCATAGAAGCCGTAAGGTCAGTTAGTAAAAAAATATATCATACAGTTTGCCGCGGAAATTAAATAATTGCGTCTTTATATAGAGGATTGCGTAATGGATAGAAATAGGAATATTAAATAACGTTTTTTTGGAAATTTATAATTGTGAAATCACTTACCTTAAAATAAAAACTGTTCAGTGCCAAACTAATAAGACTTTAGAATATATTAACATAAGAATAACAAATTATCTACACGACGAGCGACCGTGACAGCGCTACGATGGGGACAAAGACAGGTTAGGAACGCGCTCTCAAAGTCGGTCGCCAGACCTTTTTCTATGAAAGGGCCCATCTAGTACTTACATATATATCAATGAATGCAATAAGTAAAATTTTATTCTGATTAAAAAAAAATTAAAAGCCGATGATTGTTTCAATAATTTTAGTACCTAACAGTTAATGTGTAATAAAAGTTGAGCATAATTATTGTATTTTTATATAAATAGCTCTTTTTCGCTCTCAGAAATCAAATGATTTAACTTATTTATTTAAATACACCAAAACAAGATTATGATTGGAGTTTTTTTTCTATAAAGGCAGTATGGCATAATACAATATGGCGGATATTTCATAACAGCCGATAATAATCATTTTTGATTACCTACAGTTTTAATAACACACTTTATAAGGTATTGTTATGGATATTTCAATAATATTATAGTACAATATCAAAAATATTATAGCTTTTTCATACACAGTTAAAGAAATGTAGTACAACTGTAGACTACAGAGGAGGGCTAGTGTACAGTCGACATCAAAAGTCCATATAGAATAAGCAATCAAGATGGCTTGTTATCAATCAATCAATCAAATCATTTATTCAATATAGGTACACTGTAGGTACACTTATTGACGTTAAAAATTACTTACTTATAAAATGTGATGGTGATAATCGGTTACGGTATCTTAAAACTAAAGCTTAAAGTTAGTTACAGAGTTACCCTCAAACTTTTAACATTCATCTTGTAGGTTGACATTGTTGACAATTTATGGCAATAATCTAAGTAGTATTGAATAGTAATGGCTTGAACTTATAATGCTGTTAAATTAAGGTTAATATTTTGGACAGATTATGTTTGTGTGGATGAGTGATTCAGATTGCTTGCATACAGTTTTAGTATTTAAGTTAAGTAGGTACTACCGTATGTACTTTTGACGTCGACCGTACTTTCCTACAACGCTAGAAGCGGAAAGTTAACTGAAGAACCAAAAGTTCACAGGTGCTCCTCTGTTCCCTTGCTCTCATTGTTCAATAAGACGGAAATCCAACACAACTAAGAAAGAAATCAGGCGCATGACGATTGCTTTACGTATTCTCCGAGGCACGGCGGTGAAATATGGCCAACTTTCAACAATCAGGGCTGGTACTGAGAATTTCTTGACAGCCAAATCCAATACCTAATTTTGGCCCGACTCAGGATTTGAACATAGGATCTTTCATCCATACTCAAACATGCTTAATACTAGCTAGATCAACAAGGCAGTTCAACATAGCTTACATTGTTTACAACAATGTTTAAAGCACCCACCAAACTGTTACAAAAATAAATAAAAAAGGCGTGTAAAATTAACAGAGAATTGGGTATTTGACAACTATTCAAATAAATTATTTTTTAGTGATTATTAAATAGAGGATCTCCTCCTCCTCTATTTTAAACTATCGATTAAAGTAAAAAAAATAAAAAAATAAAAGGAGAACCTCCTCCTTTTTTGGAAGTCGGTTAAAAAACTTTGATGGCGTCACTATTCAATATTTCATACAAAACCCCATACTAGGCAGGCGTTTTGACGTTTGAAAAAAAGTTGCTGATTTGAGTAGTTGTCAAATACCCAATTACAAAAGCATACAAAATAAGGTCTTAGAGCCTATTTTTTTGGCAGCCTGAGCACTTTGATGCTGGAGTCGAACACACAGTCTGTACGCGACGGATACACACTCTTCAGGTTGCCTTCAGTGTCCACCACTTTCACCTGGAAGAAAAGTCCAATCAAAATCGGTCAAGCAACTCTTTAAATATCTAGTTAATTAATTTTAATTTAATTAAAAAAAAGGACTAAAAACCTAGCCTTTCGAATATCTTCAATGGCATATTGTTAGGTTAGGTTAGGTTAGGTTAGTAGTTAGGTCTGGGGTGGTGGGCCAGGTAACCTCCTAGTGTGCTTGGGCGCTGCTAGTCCTTCTGGATACGTCTGGAGGGAAGGGCAGTGCTTGGGCCGGTGCACCCCGGTAACATGGCTAATAATTTCTCGTTATGGGATATTGTTAGCCATGGCTAATAACCTGGCGGGGGGTGGGGGAGGTTCTCCGCGTGTCCCTCTGATTAGCTGAGGGCACAGTGGAGGAACCCAGGTGGGCGGGGGGCGGGAACGCCCGGTAGTTGCCGGAAGCGGCACCGCGAGGAAGAAAACCTCGTTAAAAAATAACCGAAGGGGGCGGGAACGCTTCCGCTTCCGGGAGACTTCCACCCTGACGAGGGCTCCGGGCGGCCGACCCGTCGTCGTCGTCGTTGTCGCCCGTCGAGCCTCAGTCGCGGAGGAATGCAAGGGGGAGTCGGGGCAGCATGCCCCCGGGGGAGGATCCGCCTGGGCGGATGTCGCTGGCTGGGTCGCGGATGATTGCGCAAGTGTTCCCGTAACCCAGCCTTAAGGCGATGCGCAGGAGCGCCGCTGGGTTTTAGTGGGTATTCTGGAGTGCCAGTGAGTCCCACATACCCTCTCGGAAGCATCGTGGTTTTCATACTGCCTGCTTCCGGGAGGGATGCCTAAATGCATTTCCCAGCGATAAAAAAAAAAGAAAAAAAAAAGTAGTTAGGTCTCCCCACATCTATCGACGCGATCGGTTAGAAAAAGCTTTATGTATTAGTGGGTAATTTTGTCTAATTTAATTCAATAAACTGGTAACATATGAGCCGTAAACCGCGAAGGAAATGAGCATGAAAACCTAGAGTCTAGACGCAGGTTGTTAGTTAGGACTTCGGATTCAGACCCATCCACCCTCGCAAATTATTGCTTACTGTAGGGGTACACACCTACAAGATATGATAATAGATGTTGCTGTTAGATCTATGATGTAAAACACGACGCAGCCCGAACAAAGTACTTACGTTAACCAATCACGTGCCGCCGCCTGAATCACGATTACGAAGTTCTTTCGGAATCGAACTATATAAAACTTTCAACATCCATCAGACCAGCTGGATCCCAGAGCACAACACCGGTTCGGAGGAAAATCTTCCTATTGCATTGGTCGAGCATACACTTAGTAAGTTTTCCAGTAATGGGATAAAAGAGTCTTCTGAGACAGGGGTAATTTTACTCTTAAATGAAAGCTCCAACCTTTTATGTTTTAAAATAATGTTGCTGGAGAAAATAAACTTTTTGAAGTGAAATATTCTTTAAGCGCGTTGAGCACTTTTTGGTAGGGGGTAAAAGTTTTAGTCCCTATGAGTGGCAAATTTTTTTTGACGTGATAACGATCTCATAAATCGATGCACACCGGCTGCACGCACGTAAAAAGTGTCACGTTCCGCCTGAGCCTGAGCGTGCAAGTGAGAGCGCGGAACAAGCGATAGAGAGGCACGATCGGCCAAAGCGTTGGCTTGTGACACATCTATCTCTGACTCTTCTCGCGTGACGTCAGAGCTAGCAGCTCGTATAGTTCTGCAACTGGAACGCCGCCACGCGAGCGCGCGAGAGAACTTCTAGTTATCACGTAAAACTATCGTCCGTAAACAGACAACCGTAATTTTTTTTTAAATAAAATTTCACCTGTTGCACAGTGAGCGTGTGGTATTCGTTGTCGTCTCCCTCCCCGATGCCCAGCAGAAGACACTCCTGCAGCAGTTTGTCCATCACAGTCTTACAGGCGCCGAGCGAGGAGTGTGACGTCACTTCCACCAGCATACACCTGCTCTCCACTGACATCTGCAATGAAGGAATATAGACTGAATGAACTCTGGATCAGGAAATATAAGCTGCATGACTTGAGCCCATCACAGACACATCCATATTCCATATTAAAATTATAGATTCAAGATTCAAGTAAATGCGAAAGTGTCTGTCTGTCTATCTGCTACGCTTGAATGGCGTATCTTTTCAACCAATATTGATGAAAGTTGGTACAGACTTAGGTTGAGGAAGGACATAGCCTTTAAATTTTATCCTGGAAAATTAAGGAGGTCCTGCAGGAATCAAAAAAACTTAATGCACGCGGACGAAGTCGCGGGCATCATCTAGTAAAAATATATGTAACAGATAAATAGAAGTAAGTCTCATGGTAATTTCATGAAAGTCTATGATTTAGTTCGGAAAGCGTGTGGAATTCCTCAACCCTAACAGTAAATCATTTTTTTTACATCTTTATGTTAAGAGCTTCAGCAGAACTCTGGCCACAACAAAATTATTGTATTATTATCTTCTAGAATCTAGATAATGCTCAAGTATATGAATTTGATTTTTAATTGAATGAGATTCTAATTGTCCTAAAACCATATAATATCTCTACAAAATAACCGTACATTTTACATAGATAAATTCTGTAGTATATTAATTAGTTATCAATAATAATCATTATACCAATCGTATGATCTAACAACTAGTAGAGATAACTAATAATGATATTATCTTAAAAATACGAGTTCAAAGAAATAAATAAGATTACTTTTGTATCTTCAGAGTTGGTGATAGGCGGGAAACTTATCACTCGGCCGGACGCATCCTCCAAACACGGATACTTCGGCTTGCCTTCCAGCAGGTACAAATACCTACAACAAACAAAAATCAGATAGTGAGTTCACGTGTCGTTTATGTGTGGTCCCCTGCGGGTAAAAGCCTCCTCCATCCTTTTCCATTTTTGTCTATTGGTAGCACTACTCATCCAATTTTTTCCTGCTATATTAATGACTAGAATCTAGATGATGCCCGCGACTTCATCTCACGTGGATCGAGTTTTTTTTAATTCTCGGGGGAATTCTTTCATTTTCCGGGATAAAAAGTATCATATGTCCTTCCCAGGAATGTAACCTACCGCTATACCAAATTTCATTAAAATCCGTTGAATAGATGGGCCGTGAAAGCGAAACAGACAGACACACTTTCACATTTATAATATTAGCATGGATGTCATCAGCCCATTTTCTCTGTCTTCCTACTCTCCTTTTGCCTACTGGGCTTCGCCATTTTGATATTAGGTAGATCCACTTTTTGTCTTTGAACCTTGCTAAATGTCCAGCCCATTTCTATTTTTTTGTGTTTGAAAAAAAAGAAAGAAAACCTTTATACCATTGATGCTGAATAGAATAAAGTTTATTCATATAGGACATACAGTTACAGGTGTCTCTTAAGTTACATAATGTATAATACAATTTCTTTATTTTGCAGAAACATACATACAATTTTTACATTACAAAAATTAATTATGTAAGCATTCAGCCAATTAAGTACCTACACAGTCAATACAGTCTAAATCTAGTGTTAAGAAAATTTTCAATTGAATCACTTTATTATTTAACATCAAAGTACTCATTTAAGGAAATAGTAGCATTTTTTACAAGATGTTTTGACTCTACTACCGATTCGGAAAGGGTGCTACTGAGAAGAGGCAAGAAAAAACTAACTTGTGAATGCCGGAGTAGACGTTCCTCTTCTTCTCCTTCCGGAGCACCTCGGCCTCCGCAGTAAGCTGCTGGAACAGTTGCTCGCCGGAGTAGGGCTTCGCGCGCGACAGCGGCGTCAGCCGCAACTTGGACGGGGCTTTGGCTGTGTACATCAGGTCGCCTGGACCAAGGAAATCAAATATTATGCGTGGCGGTCTTCACAGTCCGCACATAATCCAATAGATGGCATTACTAGTACGATGCACGTGATCACGAACAGCCCAACTCACGATTACGAAGTGTTCTCTGAATTACGCTATATATACGACCTCCAAAGATGAACGGTCGGACCAGCAGTCCCCGAGCACAACACCCGCTCAGAGGATGATCATCTTTTGTTACGTTTGAGCCATATCATCTGCTCCCGTACAAGTAGAACAATAATCTATACTAATATTATAAATGCGAAAGATTGGATGGATGGATGATGGATGTTTATTACTCAATCACGCCAGAACAGCTGAACGGATTTGCATGAGATTTGGCACAGAGATAGATTAAAGTCTGGAATAGTCTGGCTACTTTAAAATTAGGCTGACGGTTACATTGATTATTTTTAAGTATTGCACACCATGACAATGGTAACACTGACACTTGTCTTTTTATCTTTTGTACCACCTTTGTAATATTATGTGTATCATTCAATAAATAATTTCTTATTCTGATGTATTTAAATAGTTTGAATGCATAGTTCTAACTTTGGCAGTATTAGCAATATTGGCCCACTGCTATTATGCCTTTATTCTTTTCTTTTCTATATTCTCTGTTTTTGAGAATACAAAGTAATAAAACAAACCTGGTGGTATCTTCCCAAAGTCATGCGTAGCGATGGTAGCGACGTTCCTCTTGTCACACACCGTATCATGCAGTTTAGTTTGCAGCTGAATGAACTTCTTGAACAGAAGGTCGTCAAACTTCAACTCGTTGATGACGCAGCACAGAATGAAAGGGCGTATGTTCCACACTTCGCTCTCGACGATCTTCACCCTTACCGTGTCATCTTCTACGTGTAGTATTTTCATAGAGTGGCACAAGTCACATATTTCGTTGGGTGGAGGTTCCTCTTGTTTCTTGCCTTGAAAGGAATTGAATAACATAACAAAAGCAAAAGATTAAGTAACTTAATGGACTAGCTTTCAAAAAGGAGGAAGTTTTCAATTCGGCTTGGCAGTTTGTGAGTGAGTTTCACCACCCATCTTATCAACCAATTCTGATGACATTTGGTTCCGAGATAGGTTGCATCCCGGGAAAAGACATATGCTATTTATCCGAGGATATTAATGAGAACCCACACAAGTCAAAAGACTTTAATCCAAGTGGACAAAGTCACAAGCTACATCTAATTTTACATTAAATTGGTTGTTCAGATGACCAACTTTTACTGCAGGTAACATAATCATCTAAATTATTTAAAAGGAAAAGGTGACAGATTGACTGATCTATCAATGCACAGCTCAAACCACTGGATGGATCGAGCTGAAACGACATGGTCAAAAAGTAAACTGTATGGAAGTCTGACCCAGAATGTCCAGAGATGAAATCTATGTCATTAAATAGTACAGATCTTATATTTAAAGAATAAGAAAGTTACATACAGCTTAGCAGCCGTGGATTAAAATTATGAAGGTTATAAAGAATTGATTATGTTGCTCAGTTTTTGTCGTGGTAATATACTGTACTCAGGAAACTTATAATTGAGTGATGTTTTAATTTTGTATATTAATCTCAGATAATATAAAATCCTAAGATTAAGCTTTAAAAACCGGTTGGGCAGCTTTTATTGGTTTAAAAAAATATTATATTTTATATGAGACTTTTCACGACCGAGACATAGATGGCGCTGTACGAGTTATGTAGCAGTATTGAGTAATCGGTACCCAGTTGTAGATGTCAAATTATAGATGTCGCTGTTGGGCATTAAGTCCCGCTTTTTTTCAACTAGCTTTACAGCTCTGCGTTCTAGCCCTTTTGAATCTGAGAATTAATGCCATAACGTAGTGCTGTCAGTACTTAAGTACTAATTGATTGGTCATTTGTTTTTATTTTTATGCTAGCTAAAAATCAAAATGAGTGAGCATTATTTGAATGAACATTAAAACCGCTATTATAATGCTTAATTTTATCTATCATCGTTTATAATAGATAATATAGACTAGCAACATTAAAGGCATAGGATATTCCTACATCCTTGGGCATAAGTTTAATCATAGACAGTAGAATATGTCTAATTCGACGTAAGACAAAGATCACGTGATTTTTAACATTAAAAATCGATTGAAAGTCTCCTTTTTTCAATATTTTTTCAGCCACTGCTATGAAACATAATTATATATTTAAAATTCATTGTTTATTTTAATTAAATTATTTGATGTGCTCGTATGTTTGGACAGCCTGGGTCAAAAATCGACCATCTCCTCTGGCATACAGATAGCTATTACGACGTGGGCATCTGCTAGGAAATGTTTTTTGAAAATTCAACCCCTAAAGGGGTAAAATTGAAATTTGTATGAAAATCAAACCTTATGTGAGCGAAGCCAAAGCTAAACTAGACATATAACATTATTAAGTACCTTTCTTGCCCTTCCCCTTCCCAGTAGCTGGTGTGCTGTCCTCCTTGGGGCAATGTTCCCTTATGTAGTCTATCACTTGCTTGGTCCTGCACTGGTCCACAAGTTTCATTAGCCGCTTATCTGATAACTTATTGCCCTTTAGGTTTAATTCTGTGAAAAGAGTTGGTTTTAAATCTTACTTATCCTACTACATTACATTCCCAAACAGACAAACAATAAAAAATGGAGCAAAATTGTAACAAATTGGTATCCTCGGGATGGAAATAGGACTAGAGTCAGACCGTATAGATGGTGGGAAGACAAAATAAAAGTGATCTCAGGACAAAATTGGCCTTGAGTAGCGTACAGTAGACCACAGTGGGGAGAGCTAGAGGCCTTTTCCAACAGGCAATTCGAAACATGTAACAACTTGTAATAATTAAATTATGTTTATCCCTCATAAAGTAAGTAATTCATATTTTTTTACAATTATTAATTCATTTTATTTTCAATTTATTATAATATTATGTAATTCTTGTAATTTAAGTTTAATCTATATATATAAAAATGAATCCCTATTTCCCTTGGTCACTGCATCACGCGTGATTGGCTGGACCAATTTTGCTAATTCTTTTTTTTGTTGTGATTGTTTGGACCCCGGGATGGTTTTTATACACAATTGGACCCGATAGGGGGCGCTGCAATCGGGTTCGAGGTTCATGGCAGGACAAAGTCTGCCGGGCCCACTAGTGTAATATAAATTCAATCTAAATATTGTTAAATGTAATCATCAAAATATTATGTACTTAATGACTAATTTTTTGTTTTGAAGTAAAGGCTATTTTTATTATCCTACTACATTAGTTATATCCTAGATGTAAGGCTTTAAATGTTATTAAGTTGTATGTAATGATTATGAAATAAATTTATCTTTTATCTTTACTTCTCACTAACATTATGTAAGTTTGTATGTTGCAGTGTTTGTTACTCTTTCACATCATGATTGAATCAATTTGGTTGAAATTAGGATGAATAGCTTATATTCTTACCATTACACACACAGGCTACATTTTATTCCCAAAAATTGAAGAGCAGGAGTAAAAAGACCCTCAGTTCACACAGAAAAAGCTTGTCGAGTAAATATTTTTATAATAAGGAAATAATGCTTCATCTTTAAACACAGTTGAAGTAGAAGTAAATATGTGCAAGATTGCCATTGCATCATTATTTCACTTGTTTTACTGTAACCATAATTTACAACCAACCACACTATAAAAATATATGAGTGAGGATGTTCTTATTACCTTTTAATTTAGACATGCTAGCAATTTCCCCCGGCACTGTCTTGATTTTATTATCCCCAATATCAAAGTTCTTCAATGAAGGCATTGTGCGAACAATGTGGCTCGGGATGGCTTCTATTTCGTTACCTTTTATCTTCAAGTCGGTTAAATGTGGCAAATTAGCGTTCTCTGTGTCTAAGAACGAAGTCAATTTGTTGTTAGAAAGATCGATTATGATTAAGTGGGGAAAGTCGCCTAATTTCGGCATTTCTTCTATTTGATTCGAACTAAAATTTATACTGGTTAACTCCTTCATCTTGTTCAGTCCTTCTGGTATCCTCGCGAGTTGATTTCGCGACAAATCGAGTACTTTCAACTTAGGTAAAGAGGTTATGTTTTCATTAAATTCAGTCAACTTATTCCCGTACAATAATAGCGATTGGAGGTTCACGAGCAGCTTGATATCATCGGGAATCGAAGAAAGACATGTGTCGCTGATATTCAAGAGGTTTATGTTAGTTAATGTGAACAGCGTCTTGTCTAAACCGTCTTCTGAAATACGCCTCGAGATTGCGGCGCCCGCCAACTTGATTTCGTGGCGGTTCTCTGACTTTGCAGTCACTACTTCAGGCCAGGGACTCATTTTTGATTTATTTTTAAGTTCCGAGCAGAAAACTATTCGTAATTTTATACAATAAAAGAGAAAAGCGCGAGAAATCAGAAGCAACACGTCGTTTTTCACAATTTATTTCAATTTCACTGACACTGACACTTCACACTTGGTTGACATTATATTGTCAATGAAAAGCTAAATCTTTAGTCTGTGGAGTCAACAACAGTCCACAAAACTATCCATGGAGGTAATAATTGGAGTGCTTAGTATGGTTTGAAATATGAAACCAATCTTTTTAACTACCTACTAACTAGGATGTAAAGTTTCTAGTCCAATACCAATGTATGTACGAAAAAATGGTCTCGGGAAAAAACCGTGTGTACGAGTGTCCTTCTCGCACACATATTGTAGTTGCCATGTGTGCGAGAGGGGCACCCGCACCCGGTGTTGCCAACTTGGGGGTTTTCCCCCCTAAATTTAGGGACAATTTAGATGGAAAGGGGTATTTCTAGGGGCGAAACTTTTTTGGGGCACTTTTGGGGGGATACCATTTTTTGGAGGCATTTTCTAGGGGTATTAAACAAAATTTTGCAGTTCATATTATCATTCAAAATAGAATAATGTAAGATTTAATTTGACCGACGTGCCATTGTGTTTGTCTTTGTATATGTGCTTTCTTCTTTTCTGATCTTTCCAGAAAATAAGTATTTCATTTGATTATAATATAATATAATTAATTATTTAACGTCAATATGTATGACTTTAAAAATACAGGCAATAGTAAAACGCAACTCGATAGCCAGGTCCATGATGTTTTGAACTAAAAAATTGGTTGTCTGTAAAGTCGGTTTACTGACGATAGTTGAACGTGACAACGCAGACACATCGCTCACTCAAGTAGGAGAGAGAAGGATGTCGAACGCTGCCAAACGCAAAGGCCGATTGTGCCTCTTTGTCGCTCGTTCCGCGCTCTCGCTTGCACTTCAAGCCTTACATGGAACGCCTCAGAGCGAGGTAACGCCGCATACGTCATCTTTTTTCGTGCGTGCAGCCGGCTATTATATCGAATTATAAGACGTTGTCACGTCAATAATTGATAATAATCGATCGACGTCGATGAAATTTGAAACATGAAATTAAGACTCACTTCTTTAGATTATAAGTTACTTGCATATGATGTCCAACGGAAATAATGATTCATTTCATTTTGTGTGTATTTTTTATTCATTTCAATATACTGCACAAAAAAGGTGCCTATTTGGGACCAGGGTTATTTTAGCGAAAGCTAGGAGGATTTCAAGTTGGTGTTAGGGGGAAACAGGGGGATTTCAAACTGCTAAAGGGGGTGCGCTCCGTACTGGTTGGCAACTATCTATGGTGGCAACACTGCCCGCACCGCAAGAGCAAGCTAATAAGAAAGCAAGTCAAGCGGCACTAGTTCGTGCACAGACAAAAATATTGGGAACTGGACATTTCCCCATCCCACCACAGCCCATTAATGAAATAAAACCAACATCAGAAAATAAGAAATAGTTTAATAACTAGTACAAACGTAAACTATTGTTCATTTCGGGTATAATTTTGTAATTTTATTTGTAGCCATCGGCAAAGCAAAATTCGGTTTCCCAGAATTTGGGCAACTGTAAAATCTCACGTGTATGGTTTTATCATAAAAAAAGAAGACTATAGTCTCAATTTTATCTAATCGTCTTCTTCTGAAGTTGATTCTTCTCCATCTTCTTCTGAAGATGATACTTCTCCATTTTCTTCTGAAGATGATACTTCTTCTTCTGAAGATACTTCGTCAGGCTTAGGCGTGGTGGTGGAAGCTGGGTCCCAGTCGAAGTCGATGCCAGTGATTTCCTTCAGCCATTCGTGATAGGGCGCCGGGCGGACGAAACCTGAACATTATGCTTAGTTTACACAACGGTTGAAAATTGTACTTTCAGTGCAACAAGGATCTTTTGGTGGAACTAACGCTGTTTTAAGTTTTAACCTTACTTTTACCTAATCATTTCTTCACAGCACACCCACTTTTCAATGTCCTCAAATATGCCATTAGATTATTTATTAAACTATTATTATTACCTACTCAATTTATTTATTTTTAATTATTTATTACACATGACGTAGGACATACAGGTGTTTCTTATAATATTACGTCATGTTTTGACTATACCATTGGTTCGAAAAGAAGATTCTACTAAGAGCCGGCAAGAAGAGCTATTATACCATACTTTTACAGTAGGTATATCATGAAAGAATTATTTTTTCCTACATCGAATTTTTCTTTAATAGATGGCGCTGATCGTTTTTAATTACTTTATATGAATGAATTTTGCTCTATCCTTACCGGCAGGGAAACCAGTGTGGCAGCCAGTGCTGGACACGAAGGAGGTGACGCCAACTTCGGTGGGTAGTCCGTCCACGTCGATAACGACCAACGGACCACCGCTGTCACCCTGACGAGAAACATTAAAGCAGACGTTATAAAAGAAAGCATAGAATCCGAGGTGCTGAATAGATTGATGCTGACAAAGACAGGAAGGAAGGAAGGAAGGTTGTGGCCCATTATGTTAAGAGATAGTTTTATTTCTTTATTTTTAAATGTATCTGTCACCGTAAGATTGCAAAGGCCGTTGGATTGTAATCTAACTAGCGATATTGTAAACTGTCGACAGATTACAATTTAACGCATTATTTTTCGGTAGATTGTAATCTGTTAGGTAAGTATATTAACCCGATAAAACCTAAGTGCCCGGCCTGCGATCGGGCACTACCTGATCATTTATGTCGAACCCTAACCTAACCTACAAGAATGAGACAAGAAAACGTAAATACAATGAATATTTCAAAAATTGACACTCGGAACATTGAACGGTTCACAATCCGTCGACAGTTTACAATATCGCTAGTTGGATTACAATCTAACGGTTTTTGCAATCTTACGGTGACATATCCATACTAATTAAAAATAATGTTACAACGGGGTTGATATTATGGACTGTGGAGTAAAGACCCAAAAAAAAGTGCAGTCGTAGGGATTACCGATAGAAGTGGAAACAAATATTTAATTATTTTTTTTCTAATTAAAAAAATCTATACTAATATTATAAATGCAAAAGTGTGTCTGTCTGTCTGCTACGCTTTCACGGTCCATCTGTTCAACAGATTTTGATGAAATTTGGTACAGGGATAGGTTGAATCCCGGGGAAGGACATAGGCTATTTTTATCCCGGAAAATTCAAAGATTCCCGCGGGAATCTAAAAAACTTGGTCCACGCGGACGAAGTCGCGGGAATCATCTAGTAAATAAATAAAATATAATATTTCTCAAATATAAATAAATACGAATGTACCTACTATATTTATATTTAAAACCTTTTGTCTTCGTTACAACGCGAGGTGTCGGTCACGGTACAACACTTATTAATATAAACCTTAAAACTAAGGGATTAAAGTTTAATTACGAATGTACTATATTTATTAAGTATAAATATAGACCTTTTGTCTTAAGAAGAACGGTGTCGGTCTCGCGTGTTCCACATTTTGACCCCCTACCAAAAAGTGCTCAGCGCGCCTGAAGAAGTTTTCACTTCAAAAAACTTTCCTGATGAGCCGAAGAATAGTGGTGCTCATTTTCGTGGACACTATAGGTAGTTTACCTATAGTACCGGACAAAATTAAATACAAATAAATAGTGGGTTCTAGCCTGGCAAGTGGACTGGCTGGTGACATTGTAGTTGCCAGCGCAGATGGTAGAGTCGACGACGACGTTGCTGCCACCGAAGGCGGATCTGCAGCGCTCGTTGCTGGTGCCGCGGAGGTACACCCAGTTGAGGACTTCGGGCGCTTGACCTGTCGAAGGATCAAGAAAGGAGTAGTTTAGAAATAGACCACTTAATAGAATAGTGTTGACGACCTCCGTGGCATTTACGTGCGGAGGTCCAGGGTTCGATCCCCGGCAGGGTCAATTTGGGAATTTATAATTTCTGAATTTTCCCTGGTCTGACCTGGTGGGAGGCTTCGGCCGTGGCTAGTTACCACCCTACCGGCAACGACGTACCGCCAAGCGATTTAGCGTTCCTGTACAATGCCATCTTAGACTGTATCATCACATACCATCTGGTGAGATCGCAGTCGAAGACTAACTTGTAGTGGATAAAAAAAATAATGCAACACTGCGGGTCGACAGAGACGTGACGGAGGAAACTGGCCATAAACTGGCAAAGCTTTTAATACAAAATTCTGTCACTGTAATTGTCAAATTAGTAAGCATTAGTACCTACTTAGTACGCCGCCCTACAAGCCGCACGACAAACTTATCTGTATATATATGTCACCGTAAGATTGTAAAAACCGTAAGATTGTACCTAATCTAACGCTTTTTTTTCGATAGATTGCAAACAGTCGAAAGATTGTGAACCGTTCAATATTTTAAGTGTAAATTTTTGAAATATTCATTGTATTTATGTTTTCTTGTCTCTTTCTTGTAGGTTCTAGGTTAGGGTTCGACATAAATAAGCTTAGATTCTGTCGGGCGGCTAAGCTTAGTTTCTGTCGGGCTAATAAACCTAACAGATTACAATCTACCGAAAAATATCTTTGCTAATATTATTACTTAGATCATATTTATAATTTTAACAACTGTTTTGTACCACTATTGCACGCCCGAAGAGGCAATGTACCTATTTTAGCAATAAAATGATTTGATTTGATTTGAATAATCCGTTATATTGTAATCATTCGACAGTTTACAATTTCGCGAGTTAGATTATAATCTAACGGTTTTTACAATCTTACGGTGACATATATATGAAAAATAAAATAAATAAAAAACAAAATCTAAACAGGCATAAAAATTATTTCCAATTTTGGCCACCGGTCAAGTTTGTGGGACTTAATAGTATGAGTGAATATAACAAAGTATAATAGTATGGTACTTAGTATCACTATTCACTTTGTGGTAGTATTACCATTGGTCCACGTTCGTCCCCAACCACTGGCTTGCAGTCGGATGTTGTCGTAGTTCTTATCCTTGTCGGCTGAAGACTGCAGCCTGATGGGTTGAACTAGGTCTGAAAGAGACATAAATTCAACATTTATGGTCACGCGCGTTTATTCTCATATAAATAAATTGAACTCGAGTACCCCATTAAACTTGATGACATCATTTGATCTCATCTAGGTATTTTGTGACTCTTTGTACTGGGGATGGTTGTAATAGACCATTGTCTCTAACAGCTAAGGGTGGCTAAGTCTATAGCCGTACTACCATATATCATCAGTTAGGTACAATTGAACTCAAGGATTCTGTTAAACTTGATGTCAATAATGTAATCTGTACCTTCATGACTCATTATACTAGGGATGATTGTAATAGACCGTTGTCTCTAACAGCTAAGAGTGGCGAATTCTTCAGCAGTGCTACCAGTTGTTTTAATTTACCATTGAAATCTAGGACTCTGTTGAACTTGATGACTCCAATGTCGTTGGCCTATACCAGATATCATCAGTTACCATTGAATTCAAGGCGTCTGTTAAACTCGATCTCAATAATGTAATCTGTACATTTGTGACTCATTATACTGGGGTGATTTTAATTTAGTCCGTTGTCTCTAACAGCTAAGAGTGGCGAATTCTTCAGCAGTGCTACCATATGTTTTAATTTACCATTGAACTCTAGGACTCTGTTAAACTTGATGACTCCAATATCGTTGGGCTGTACTCTTGTGAGTGACTCGTCGTACTCGGGGTGGTTGTAATAGTCTGTGGTCTCGAACAACAGCTGGGGGCGGCTAAGGGTGCGAGCACCAGCACGAATGACGATGGTTACACGGCTGTAAAAGATAATAATCATTTTAATCATAATTAGTGACTAAGTTCAGCGGTTCTGGCGTGATTGAGTAACATCCATCCATCCATACATCCAACCAAACTTTCGCATTTATAAAATTAAGTATAAATTATTAAAGCACAGATATTTTCCATATTTTCGTCCCTATACCGGACCTATGTCCAGCTGTGACGTCAATCAATTATCCTTTATTTTGCATGAATATATGCACAGTGGATAAAATGAAATGTTTATTTAAGACAAGCTGGATCACATACAGCTTACGAGTACAAGCTTATACAATCTACGTCAGCACTCTTTCATTGGTTCGGAAAACATTCGGGATCTAGCCATTCTCAGATGGCTATATGGATTTTTTAATTTTAATATACTATAGGCTAGCGCTTAGCTGCAATCAGACTTGCTTGCAAGTGGTGATGCAGCTTAAGGTGGAGCGCGCCTAGAAGCTTGCTGGATGGTACTAACTTAGCGGTGCAGTGGGCAGCAGTGAGCGCCCACTCGCTGTGGATGATGGTAGCACCGCAGCTGACAACCCTGCCGTCCGTGGCTACCATCCGCAGAGACAGCTGGTACGGGATCTGGCCTTCCTCAGCTTCCCAGCCCGAGACAATCCTGGTCATGCCGACTGTAAGAATAGTTAGAGAATGCTTGTATTGAATACGACCTCCTTGGTGCAGTAGTCAGTCTTAAAAGTGGGTAGTCCCGAGTTCGATTCCTATTAATATTTGGGAATTTACAAGTTCAGGTCTGGTCTGGTGGAAGGCTTTGTCTGTTGCTTGTTACCAACCTACTGGCAAAGATGTGTCGTCAAGCGATTTAGCGTTACGATATGATGTCGTGTAGAAATATTAACATTACTGCCAACTAGCTTTAACTAGCAAAAAGCTGCTGTTAACTTAGCAAAAATATGTCGTAAATGTTGGGAGCAAGCTAACTTAGGTTGGCTGATATCCATATTTTTTCTATTTAAGACTGATTATAGCCATACGAAAAGACTCCGCCAGCGATTAGGAAAACACACTTCACTTACCATCTCGAACATTTTCAACGAAATCTAGTTCATGTGGTGTGGGCAAAGCCTTAGCCTGAAAAATAAAAACAAAATAGTTGTCACGTAAAAAGGTTTCTGAGCTTTCAAATCTATGTGTGGTTTGTGTGTGGGTGATTTATTGCAAAATTTCATCAAAATAGGTTCAGCGGTTGGACCTATTGCTGGACTCCAGCCATTTTCGAGTTTTAGAGAGATTATAATTGCTGTGTAGTGGCAATTTTTTCAAAATTCATAATGTAGATTAGGTATCAAACCCCAGGTGTATTTAATAAATCAAGCCTGGGTAGGCGTTATGAAAAAAACTATCGATTAGATTAGGTATATTCGTTTGAAGTTTCTAATCGAGCGATGACCCAAAATCATTTGAATAAGTATTATCAGCTTATCATTATCTAGGTCACAAAAACGTAGTGAACACTAAGTATATTAGAACAATCTAAGGACAGTTATTGGACTGTAAATTAGATATAAACATTAATTATAAGTAGACGTTTAAACTAAATGAATATTAGATACCTATTAGCCCATAGGTTAGACAATAAAGTTGCCATTATAATATCGTAGTGGAACTTTATGGGATGGGAAAAAACCTTATTATTATTCATTTTCACGTTGCGTTGACTCTAATATCTAATAAACATAGCCTTAAGAGACAATGGGTAAAATAATAATTGTTAGTGATTTCAATATAAAACATCTTTCGCTTTTATAATATTACTGGATTTCTAAAGTTAGGTAACAATAATATTATGAAAGCTAGGTTAAGTTTTTCGAAGTACTATAAACGGCGTAGGCTGGCTACGGGCTACGGGCTACGAAGGTTGGATTTAGAAGGAATTAGACAGAAAAAAACCTCTATGGGGCAGGAGTGTGTTAGGTTTTGATTGTTGTACTATAACAATATCTTAACTGCCTGAACGACAATAATCATACTTTTAAGCGAAAGTCGGTTTGTTTGTTAGTTTGTCAACACCAGAGCAACGGATCGACGTGATTTTTTGCATGGGCGTTGTTGAAGAACTGAAGATTGACGGGCTTTCTATCCCGGAAAATTAAAGAGTTCCTGTGAGAATTAGAAACATTTTTCACGCAGACGAAGTCTCGGGCATCAGCTAGTATTATATTTAAATTTTTGTTAGTTCGGTGCAATGATTCCTTATTCATTTTTCTAAGCAGCAAAAGCGACGCAACGCCACGCGACGCGATACGATCCTTTCTTCTATTCCTACAGGACTGTTATAGTTGACCAACAATAGTTGCAAAATTATACGATGTTTTGGGAAAAAAGAAGAATATCAACCGAAGTGCAGGTGCAATGGTAAACGACTTATAAGCGACAGGACCTGGGTTCGATTTCCGACAGGATAATTTAGCCCACCCAGTAGCAAAGAGCCGTACCGTCGAGCGATTTAGTATTCCGATACTATGCTGATTGCTGCATAGAAAGTTAGAAACCAATATATTATGGCATGGGTTAAATATGAATACTATAGTCCATATCCCTTCCAGTCTACTATAGTCCATCTCCTCAGACTACAGCCTGTTTCTATTAAAGACTGCATAATCACTTACCACCAGGTGAGATCAAGGGGTGAATAATTAAAAAAAATATATTACCCAACTCAAAGCCAACACGAACACAAGAGCTCGTGCCACCGCCATTTTTGTAATTAGTAGATTATCGTGTGATTGTATGAAATTTTGTATTTCTGATCAATGCCCAATTTAACAAATTAGTGACGTTATTTATTAGGTTCGATGTAAGAGTCGAACTCACTGGAGTTGAGTCGAAGTTAGAGCTGATAGAGATGCAATGCCGGCTGAGAATCGAGGGCTAAGGTAGGTACAGTCATAATAATATAACTATAAGTATCGCTGATTGGCTGATCTCAGCGTCCAAAAAAAAGTTTATAAATCCAACTTGTATAAAAATGTAACTTATAAAAGCTCGTCTTTAAAATAGCAACTGAAATCGGTTTGTAAAATGGGAAGGGAAAATTAAATTTACAAGATGGTAGTCTACTAGTCATGGTTGAAAATTCTCAACAGACCAGACCAGAGACAATTTAGAAATTTTCCGATTGCCCTTGCTGGCCATCGAACGCGGGACCTCACACTAATAAGACGAAAGATGCTCACCACTGCGCTAGGGAGGTCATCAAAATGGGCCATGGCAATGAATCTAGTCGGAAAACTACTGAAGTCGAGTCGGAAAAGTTAGAACATCCCTATTAGCATTAATTGCTAATCAAATCAGATTACTTGATTGATAATATTTTATCGAATGATTGGAAGCGTGAATTTAGTTTGTATTTCTATATCTGCCAAATATCTAATTAAATTCAAATTAGGCTGCCCATAATCTAATTAAAATTACGATGTTTCGAATGTTTTTGTTCAACATTTTACATTTCTGATACGGCCACCATTTTTGACGACCTCCGTGGCGCAGCGCGTGGTGGAGCGCTGTTGTCTTAACGTGCGGAGGTCCCGGTTTCAATTTGGGAATTATAATTTCTGAATTTTCCCTGCTCTGGCCTGGTGGGATGCTTCGGCCGTGGCTAGTTACCACCCTACCGGCAAAGACGTGCCGCCAAGCGATTTAGCGTTCCTGTATAATGCCGTGTAGAAACCGAATAGGGCGGAAAATTTTGATGATACTGATAAAAATTGTAATGTCCTTCAAACCGAATTTCGTCTTCGGCGGAGGCCCGGGAGTGAAATACCGCCAACTGCTTAGTCCGGGCTAGTAGGTACCTACTGAGAATTTCTTGTCAGAAAAGTTGACGCATCAGTCTCGCTCGACTTCAACATAGTGTGTAGAAATCAAAATTATTTTGTACTTTACAGTGGCGTTGGAAGTCGGTTTTTGGAAATAATTTTTATTTTTAACTTTTTAGTGTCAGGGTTGAGGATTTGGAGTCAGATTTTTTATGGCACCACCTCGAGAGCTTCCTCTGACGAATGATTTTTTTTCAAATCGGTTCAGAAACCACGGATATATGCACCGACATACATTTAAAAAAAAATACGCGCCGAATTGAGAACCTCTCCTTTTTTGGAAGTCGGTAAAAAAAATAGATGTCTTCCATTATACAAAAGAGGTTCTGATTTTTTCTGGTTTGTTCTGGTCGGAGGCTTCGGCCCTGGCTAGTAACCACTCTACGTCTACTGACAAAGACGTGCCTCCAAGTGATTTAGAGTTCCGGTACGATGCCTGCATGTAGAAACCGATAAGGGGTAAAGTTTTAATATAACTACCATACCCCTAACAGGTTAGCCCGCTCCCATCTTAGACTGCATCATGACTTATCACCAGGTGAGATCGCAGTCAGGGGCTAACTTGTATAGTGGATTAAAAAAATAACAGTGTTAATTTTAATAAGTAGGTAAGGTAGAATGTTCTTTGCCCTAATTTTTCAGCTAATAAATAGCCACTTCAATGAAATACTCCAAGGGTTTGAGTGGTTCTTGAGATTTAATTGAAGATTTAAGGACCCATTAAATCTAAGAAGACGCTTGCCGGGGCGGGTAAGATTGGCCTGCTTAGGAAAATTTTGAGCATCGTAGCTGTTTATGAAAACTGATTATGAACAATTAGGTGATGCCCGTGACTTCGTCTGCGTACATTAATGCATTTTGATTCCCGCGTGAACTCTTTAATTTTAAGGGTAATAATTTAATATAAAAAATTCTTTTTAAACAACCGACTTCAAACTCCCGCGCCAACTTTACAACAACAAGCACACGCTATACAAAGTACTTATTTTATTGTTGATATTTTAAAAACCGCTCGACTGAATTCGATAAAATTTATATGGGACCACATGGGAAGTATGCCCTTTCAAATAAAAAAAGAATCATCCAAATCGGTCCACCCAGTCAAAAGTTCTGAGGCAACAAACATAAAAAAAAAAAAAAATACAGTCGAATTGAGAACCTCCTCATTTTTTTGAAGTCGGTTGAAAAGTAACCTATGTCTTTCCCCGGGTTGAAACCTATCTCTGTAACAAATTTCATCAAAATCGGTGGAAAATATAGGCCGCGAAAACGCAGCAGACACACTTACGCATTTATAACATTTATTAACCGACTTCCAAAAAAGGAGGAGGTATGTTTTTTTGTTAGGTATCAAGTCACGTGTATACGATTCAACTCTGAGTCCCAACTCCTCAACCCTGATGCTGCAGGGTACAGAACTCCTTAAAAATAGCGATTTAGGATTTTTTTATGGTGAATTCATATTTTAGATGTCAAGCAACGGCTTCATACTTAAACCCAAGTCCCAACTCCTCAACTGTGATGCTGCAGGGTACTGCACTCCTAAGCCTTGGGGATTAAGAGTACACGAAAAAGTTAAAAATAAAAATTCTTTCCAAAAAACCGAGTAATATTATTAAATTAGTAAGGAGAAAGATAAGACTAAATTGAGCAAGTAAGATTATGTTGGTTCTTTCAATGATGCCTTCAGAAAGCAACGAATCGACTATATGCTAGTTTTTGCTAATACCTACCTAAAATAATAACGGGCATTAGTGGTATCAGTACACATCGGTCATAGGTTTCAGTCTCTCTTTCTGCGTCGTATTCCTCGTTGCTGAGGGTCGTGACCCCTTTTTATTAATCACATATTGGCAGGGATTTTCTTTATTTTGGAATACCTAATAATGCGGTGGGTTCCCAGGTCCTTCTGTATATAAGTATTCCGCATATAGGTAGCTAGGTATCAGTAGTGAACGACAAAATATCAGTTGGTTAAGCCGGTTAAGCACGATGGACCCCAGTCGGTAATTGGATAGAAGACCAACTTTGTCCAGTCCAAGGTCCAGATTTGACCTATATTTTCTCGGTTCCTCGCACGGTACATTGAGCCATCGACGCCGGGTATTATTACATCTGAAAATAATAATCGTCAAAGCTAACCTAAATACTCTGTATAATACTCTGTGCCTAAATATCGTACTCTCAGTAGTATTAAAGCCTGCTTCTTCTATCCAATACTAGAGGTCGCCCGCGACTTCGTCCGCGTACAATTGTTGATTTCCAATGAGATTATGAAATTTTCCCGCTGCAAACAGCCTATCTATAGAGGCTTTATATAGCTTATGCAGGTTTTTTTATTATTTAAAACTGATAACTTAAATGCTGATTTTCATGTCTATACTTCAAAGTCATAAAATTTGTATGTAACCTTTCACCCCCATTTCACCCCTTTTGGGGTGGATTTTTGTAAAATTGCTTATACAGGTTATTATTATTTAAAGCTAATAACCTAAATCCCGATTTTCAAGTCTCTTACTTCAAAAACTTGGAACCCATTTCTATTTTACCTTTTCTCTCAAAAGTTCTTGAGAAGTTAGTCTATCAACAATTGAACCTGTTCCTTAATAAACACTGTCTTCTCAGTCCATTGCAATTTGGATTTCGTCCTGGTCGTACGGTTACTGCACTGGTCAAGGTTACCGACGACATTCGTTGGGCAATGGATAATAAACAGCTCACAATTTTAACGTTGCTCGATTTTAGTAACGCATTTAATACCGTAGATTACGACATTTTGTTGAGTATGTTGCGTTCTTCTTTTAACATAGCTCCGTCGGTGATTGATTGGTTTCGGAGTTACCTCAATGGTCGTCGACAGCGCATCCGAATCGACGAGACCTTTTCGTCGTGGTGTAATGTGACGGCCGGGGTACCTCAGGGTGGCGTGTTGTCTCCTTTACTATTTGCTATTTTTATTAACTCTATTACTCCGTATATCTCTTCTCTCTACCATATGTATGCAGATGATATCCAAATTTATCGGTCTGCAACTCTGGAAGACCTTGGTTCAGCCATTACCGCCATTAATAACGACCTAGCTGCAATTGCTGAGTGGAGCAGACAATATGGACTTCGCGTGAATCCTGCATGAATCTCAGGCAATTATTATTGGCAGTCCAGGGTTTATTTCTAGAGTTAACTGGCAGAGCATTTCTCCGATTATGTTTGATGGCGTTGCTATACCATACTGCGCCTCTGCTAAAGATCTTGGTATTCATTTGGATTCGGAACTGACCTGGTCTGTGCAGATAAAGGAAATAAGCAGGAAAACGTTTGCTGTTATGAGCTCGTTACGTCGACTGCGTAACCTTTTGCCAATTCCTACCAAAATTATGTTGGCACAATCTCTCCTTCTCTCTTTTCTCGATTATGCGGATGCAAGCTTTCTTAATTTGACCCAGGACCAACTTAATAAGCTTGAGCGACTTCAAAATATTGCTATTCGGTTCATATTTGGCTTACGCATATATGGCCACGTTTCCGAATTTCGTCAAAAGCTCAAGTTGCTCCCTATTCGCCGTCGCCGGGATATGCATGTCCTTTCTCTTCTGTACTGTGTTTTATTTCACCTTAAAACTCCTTCTTATCTTAAGGAGAAGTTTCAATTTCTTGGGGTGCAATCAGACATAAGATCTTGTCGAACACTTACCTTGAAAATGCCTGCACACAAAACAAAATTTTATCAAAATTCTTTTACCGTACAGGCAATTGAATTGTGGAATGCACTGCCATTGACAATTAGACAATCAAAATCTCTGGGTGTATTCACGAACGCTCTAAAGACATATTTCCTTTCAAATTGAAGACGACTTTAGTTTATTATATATTATTCTATGGTATGTAAGTGTATGTATGTATGTGTGTAATGTGTATGTATATATTATGTATATTTTAGTATATATTTAGATAAGTATATATATTTTAGTTTAAATATAATACATCTATTTATATGTTATATTATGTAGTATTGTATTTGTGTATTGTATTATTTAATTAAGTAGAAATTTTGAGCCACCCGCATTCTGGTTTCCTAGCGCTTTCCTAATCTTAAGGTTGCCTGGAAGAAATCGCTGTTTAGCGATAAGGCCGCCTTTTGTACCTATCCTTCTTTTTTATTTCATTTCATGTTTTATTGTCTTTGTTTTTCTTGTGTGGTGCAAATAAAGAGTTAAATAATAATAATAATAATAACCCTTATGTAAGCTTCCAACCCTCATTTCACCCCTATTGGGGTACATTTTCGTAAAATTGCTTATACAGGTCTTTATTATTTATATCTAATAACTTAATTGCCAATTTTCATGTCTCTAACTTCAAAAACAAAGGACTTTCATACAAACTTCCAACCCCTATTTTAACCCCTTAGGGGTGGATTTTCTCAAAACCCTTTCTTAGCTGGCGTCTACACTATAGAAGGAATCTACCTTCCAAATTTCAAGTCTGTGCGCTTTACAGTTCCTGAGATATCGTGATTAGTCAGTCAGTGAGTGAGTGAGTGAGTGAGTGGTATTTCGCTTTTATATATATAGAAGACTAGCTTTTGCCCGCGGCTCCGCCCGCGTGAAATTCGGTTTTCCGTTCCCGTTCCCGCTCTTGAAATTTTCTTTGCTATAAACCTCACGGAACCCGAGACCTTTCCAACGAATGCAAAACCGTGGAAATCGGTTCGTGCGTTCTGGAGTTATAGCGTCAGGAAGGAAAATCCGACTTATTTTTATATTATAGATAGAAGATAGATAGATAGAAGATTTGAAAGGATAACTTTCATATATATAGAAGATAGAAGATAGATAGATAGAAGAGTTGAAAGGATAACTTTCAACCTAACCTAAATCCCGTAACCTACTTACGTAGTAGGTACGTGGAAGGACCTGGGTACCCAATATCATCCCACTAAAACCCTATCTGATGAATTGGATTTTGTAGGCCACGACCTACAACACAGTAATAACACTGTTCAACCCTAACCTAAACCCGGCACTCTTAGTAGGACCTGGTACCCCACCGCGTTACTATCCCAAGAAAACCCCGACTATATTTTGATGAATGGAAAAGAGGTCATGCCCCTCAGCAATGAGGAATACGATGAGAGCAAGGCACATTTGTGTCAAGCGTTACAAAGGGAGGTATAAATAGGCCCGCGTAGCTGTCACACTCGCCGTATTGCAGTGGTTGGGGACCGCGCATGCGTGAAAGGGTTGTCAGGGGAAAATAATCTATTTCCTTTCCCCGGGAAATTACTCGACTAGGCTTTAAAACTTAGGGTGGTCATTAGTTTTTACGTTTAACCACCGATATATCGATATTAATAAAATAAAAATTGTAAGTTCAGCTGGGTTTGCACACTATGGCCGGCGCACTACTTATTACTATACTTCTGAGAATGAGAAAGTTTTGACTATAGTCCACCTTGGTCAAGTATGGATCGGCAGACAGACACTTATATAAATATGAAAATTTATGAGGTTTCCTTAGGATGTTTTCCTTCAGCGATATAGCAAGTGATAGGTGTTTAATTGCTAAAAACATAGCTCTGAAAAGTTGTCTATCGGTGCGCAAGGATCGAACCTTAACATTAGGTCGAACACGTAATCCAAAGGTCAACATTTCATTAAAGTTCTCGTTCGGTGACTTAAATGGAATCTTGTTTTATAAGTTAATTTAAATATAATATAACAAATTAAACATTGACATAGTGTTATTAAAATTGTATTATACTAACAACCAACCAACCAACAATAGGCCTCTGTTGCCTTAATAAATAATGTTATTTATTTATTAGTGAATAGGACTGCATGCTTACCCTGGCTTTAAGCTCAATGCACGCCACTGGGCCTATCGTCGCGTGTATACTGCTGTCGTTGCCTAGATCAGTGCAAATTATGAATACTAGCAACACTGGTGTTCAGATTGGCGCGCGCGCGAAAGACTCCCCTAAAGTCCGTGATGGCGGACGTTCGCGTAGCGCGCCTCGCAATCTAACTCCCCTATAGAACGCGATCTTGTGAAACAAGTGCAGTGGCCATAATGTTATAGTGTAGTGTGACGTATAGGTCGATAGGTTTCTCGTGTGCCAGTGTGATACAGCCGTGTTGTATGAGTGATCCTAATGGCGTGTTGGGAAGTGCGCGGGACGAAGGACGCCACTCGCCGGCCAGCACCGAACAGCTAACGTTAGTATTATACCACGAAAAAGAAAAATCCAGTCAAATAATGAGGTTCATAAAAGCTGGGACCCGGAGCTGTAAAAAAATTAGCGGCTTCCGCGATCGATGAATGAAAAAATAAAAAAAAAATCACACATACTATTTTTCACGCTCAAAGCTCTAGACGTTATTAGACATTTAATTAAAAAAATATATTACCAATGCTAGGTCCGAAAGGGCTAGAACCCAATTCACTTCAAAAAGCTTAGCTGCAAGCTTACGTCCTACCTACCTACTAAAATCGATGGTTGAAAAAAAGTATGGTTTGAATTATATCGGCCTTATCTAAAAAAAGCCTTAAAAACTGTCAGCTATGAACAATTTTAATTGAATCACCAAAAGTCGGTATAAACTCTACGTTATAATATAAATCGATGAATTAAAAGTAAGACTTCTACCGAACGCAATTATTTGTAAGGTTGAATGTTGAACTGTAACGTTAGTTTTTCATCCCGAAAAAAAAGAAGATTTAATAGTGTAAAGGTACTTATATCTAATAGGAAAGCTCCCAAATATTCCAACCTACCTCACCAGTTTACTACTTATTGTATCACAAGGCCGCAAGGTATTGTCAAGGACTAGGTATATATCCGTACGCAGTCTTAATTCCGCGGACACGTTCGATTCGACTTGCTTCCTCGTTTCTTACTCGAACCGCTAGGATAAGGAATGCTCTCCCGGATTGACAAGACATTTTTTAAAAAATCCACTACAAGTTAGCCCGTGACTGCGATCTCACCTGATGGTAAGTGATGATGCAGTCTAAGATGGTAGCGAGCTAACCTGTTAGGGGCATGGCAGTTAATGATCCATATTCGGTATCTACACGGCATCTTACCGGAACGTTAAATCGCTTGGCGGCACGTCTTTGCCGGTGGGATGGTAACTAGCCATGGCCGAAGCCTCCCACCAGGCCAGACCAGGGAAAATTCAGAAATTATTAATTCCCAAATTGACCCTGCTGGGGATCGAACCCGGGACCTCCGCGTCACAAGTGAATAGGCATCATATATTCGCATCAACAGTTTCCAGCATGTTTGTTTGCAACCTCTTGGCTGTCTACAAGCCTGGTAGACTACAAATTCAAATAAAAGCATGAAATAAATGAATAAATAATATTAAGGGTTCGCAAAGCCCGAATTGATAAGAATGGGCGTAAATAGAAAACCAAATAGCACTTGGGCAAAGAAGTTTTTTTGCTGGCTCTTCTCAGTAGGAAATAGGAACGGCATTCCGATTTCGACTATTCGTTTTCTTCAGAAAGGTTATACTGTCAGGTTACACCTCAATGTTAATTTCATGAAGATACTTAGACAATCACACTTCTGATGAGCATAGAAATGGCGGGCGTAACTCCTCAACTGGTAAAAGCATATCAATCAAAATTAGAATATAAAAGTGAAAGTGAAATTTGTAATGGAGATAGCTTATAGCCTGAATTGATTTGAGCCTGCTACATTTTATCCCGGAAAGTTAAAAAGTTCTCGCGAGAATCTAAAAACCTTAATCCACGCGAACAAAGTCGCGGGCATCATGTAGTATTGAATAAATTGCGTGGGTACAAATCCACTGGGTTGTAATGAAGAAGCCCTGTCATTCCTATATCCAATTAAACAAATACCAGACGTCAATTAAACGTTTGTACGGCATCTGACACTTCTTAGTAATCCATACCTACTGCCATACTAGTATTATTATCTTATACTAATATTATAAATGCGAAAGTCACTTTGTTTGTTGGTTTGTCCTTCAATCACGCCGCAACGGAGCAACGGATTGACGTGATTTTTGGCATGGGTATAGTTGAGGACCTGGAGAGTGACATATGCTACTTTTTATCCCGGAAAATTAAGGAGTTCCCGCGGGAATAACAAAAAACTTAAACCTCGCGGACGAAGTCGCGGGCATCAGCTAGTAATTTATAAATGCCAAAGAGTATCCGTCTGCTGCTACGCTTACACGGCCCATATTTTCAGCCGATTTTGATGAAATTTGGTATGTTATATAAAATTATGCGGAAGGACGTGGGAACCTACCGCATTATTATCCCAAGACAAATCTTACCATTATTTGATTAATGGAAAGGGGCCACGACCCTCAGTAGTGTCGTCTTGTATCCCGGAAATTACGGAGTGCCCGCGGGAATAAAAAATCTATATATATAGGTATATAAAAATGAATCCCTATTTGACTTGGTCACGGCATCACACGTGAACGGCTGGACGAATTTCGCTAATTCTTTTTTTGTTGTGTTTGTTTGGACCTCGGGATGGTTTATATCCACAACTAGCTGATGCCCGCGACTTCGTCCGCGTGGTTAAAGGTTTTTGTTATTCCCGTGGGAACTCCTTAATTTCCGGAATAAAAAGTATGTCACTCTCCAGGTACTCACCTATATCCATGCCAAAAATCACGTCAATCCGTTGCTCCGTTGCGGCGTGATTGAAGGACAAACCAACAAACCCACAAACCAACAAACAAACACACTTTCGCATTTATAATATTAGTATGATTGGACCCTGTAGGGGGCGCTGCAATCTGTTTCGACGTTCAAGGCAGGACAAAGTCTGCCGGGCCCACTTATTATACTATATATAGCTTATCCACGCATCCGTATCATCATCCAGTTCAAAATGCAACGGTAAAACCCGTGGACACTTTGACTACGAAGCCATGACGCTATCGTAAAACTGTGACGTGAATAGTCATGTGAAAGTTTGGATGTTTGCAAGTTTGTAAACGTATTGTAAGTTCCTATATTTGTTACTACTTTACGTCACAACAACTGAACTGATTTCGTCGAAATTCGGAGTGGAGATATTATCTTACCTGAATTGATACATAGGCTAAATTTTATACCGGATAATTGGAGAGTTCCCGCGGGAATCAAAAAAGCTTTACCCATGCGGACGAAGTCGCAAGCATCATCTAGTAACTTATAAGTCTTACAACCATCTTACAACCCTTAAAGAGAACATCAAACAGTCAATTCAATCCACCTTGAAGTTAAGTCCATCTTAAAGCTGTCTCAACTTAAATACCTTTGACAAAGAACTTCAATCCTTGGTAAATACGTATCAAGTCTAACAAGTTTCTTTCTTTGTACTTCACAAAGGAATGTTTTATTGTTCGAATAATAGGGTCGCCAGGTGAACTTTGTAGTTTATAATATGCTCAAGGATATATTATAGGCGTTATGTACTCGACATTCTAAAAGGAATATATACTCGTACGAAATCCTTTGTTGGATTATATTGCGCCCTAGTTATTTGAGATCAATTTCATCCAATTTCCAATAAGGTTCGTATTCATAGGTACTTATAGGTTGGATATTGGACTATAATTGGACCTACCCTCTCATCCATATGAGCTGACGCTTATTTAGCCTAACGGCTTAGCCTTGTTATCCAGCATGGTAATAGCGCCAGTGTATTGGGCTTTGAACGACGCATAAAAATTAAAACATAAGTTAGATTTTTATTTGTGGATATTTTTAAATGTGTATATATTGTGTAAGAATTATTACTGTTTGTCATTATATCTCATGAAACAGGAAGTATTATATCTGTCAATTTGACTCGTTTCATGACATTAGCTTTAATCTGCGGATACGGACGCCATATTGAAATTTTGAAAATAGGTAGTATAAATGCGAGTGTTTTAACGGTAATTCAGTCTTCTGCCGGCAGACTCGGCGATTATTTAATATTTTTGTGTTTAGATCGCATTTTGATTTAGAGCTTAACGATAGGTAGCAATCGTGGCCGGATCAAATGAATATTATCTGTAAGTTTAGCCATCTTTTATCTAATTACATTAAATCTCTCGTGGAACCACTACACGTTTAACCATTTACTCGTGCAAGTTCTAAATGAGAGTACAAATATATTAAAAGTGTCTCATAATACCTACTTCTGGATTGTCTCTTACACTATAGAGACACTTGACTGTAACAAAAATTAGCACATAAAAGTGGTTTTCCCACAACCACAATATTTTTGAACGACCTATCCAGCGATACCCCAACTCCATGGTGATAGATTAGAAAAATAAATCATCCCTAAAAAAATATTTCTCGAAATTGTACCACTTTGTCGGCGTGGTAAATATGTATACACATGCCTAATTACAGCTTTCTAGTACTGAGGGCCTCTGTAAGCCGCGGACAGACAGAAGGGTATGGTGAAATTAGGTAGGTATAAGAGTCCCTTGTTGGCTATTTTATTTATTTTATTGGTTATACGGAACCCTAACAAAGTGCGTCGAATTTTGATGACGTCAACGTCAGTATTTCAGTATTTCATGACTAGTAGCAGGCTTGGCCATATATCACATAAACTATCCATGCAAAAGTGTGTCTTTCTGTCTGTCTACTATGCATTTACTGCCTATCTTTACAACCGATTTTGATGAAATTTGGTACAGAGATATGTTGCATTCCGGGAAAGGACACAGCCTACCTGCCTACAAAAACTAAAATTAAGGAGTTCCCGCGGGAATAAAAATACGTAAACCCACGCGGAAGAAGTCGTGGGCATCATCTAGTCCATCTATTGTCTATAAGGTATTCTGTGCTAGCAGTAAAATACCCAATTTGCAATTGCTATGACGTCGTAGATAAGGTAATCAGAAAGAATATACCTAACGTACGTCGCCAGTTTGTATTGATTGAATTGTCAAACCCAGTACATCGCTTTACAGACTTACAGAGAATATACAGTGCATTGCCAATACGTATTGTAAAGTTGGCTTCTACAAATCTAGATGTATTTTATTAACTAGTACCTAACTACGCGCCTACAACTACAACCTCTAAGAAACTACTTCTTTTTAACCGACTTCAAAAAAGGAGGAGGTTCTCAATTCGACTGTATGTTTATGTTATTTTTTATGTTACGCGATCATTCCGCCAATTATTATGAATCAATCATACTTCAGTGGTGGTCCCATATAAATTTGATCGAATTCGATTGAGCGCTTTTTGAGAAAATCAACAAAATTCAAAATATATACCCAGATAATGTTTTTTTAGGGTTCCGTACCAAAATGGTAAAATGGAACCCTTATGGTGCGACTTTCTCCGTCTGTCTGTCCGTCTGTCCGTCCGTCACACTCGATTATTTCAGTAACTACCGAAGCTATCGACATGAAATTTGGAATAGTTGTGTATATTAGTGGCCCAAAGACACTGGAATTAAAAAGATTGGAAATTATTTTTGTTCTTATTTAAAAAGGGGGGAAAATCGGAGGGTTGAAATTTAAAATTGAGATAACTGTACTGTGTGGGGTATCATATGAAAGGGTTTACTTTGTACATTCTAAAACAGATTTTTAATTATTTTTTTTGATTTATCGGGGAAAAAGTCTAAAAAAAATACCGCCCCCCCCCCCCCCCCCCTTATCTCCGGAGTTTACCAATCGAAAAATCTGAAATAATTATGGTCAATAGGAATTTATGTATATTTTACAGGAAAACTATAGCCAATGCTCTAACTAGCATATAGTTTTTTTGATATTAACAGTAAACCTCGTACTCGTCGTCAAATAAACATATTGGTTTTTGCCTGATTGTTTTGCTTCAGTACCTACTTCTTGAGTACGGAACCCTCGGTGCGCGAGTCCGACTCGCACTTGGCCGGTTTTTTTTACTTATAAGTAGGTATAGTTTTGAATTCAACGTTTTAGATGAAAGCGAATAATCATTTCCGGGTATAAAGAAAAGGTTCTTTATATAGCAGTTAAAAAAATTACCCTATGGTTCAGATATAGTCAGTTTTTAGGGTTCCGTACCAAAATGGTAAAATGGAACCCTTATGGTGCGACTTTCTCCGTCTGTCTGTCCGTCTGTCCGTCCGTCACACTCGATTATTTCAATAACTACCGAAGCTATCGACATGAAATTTGGAATAGTTGTGTATATTAGTGGCCCAAAGACACTGGAATTAAAAAAAATTGGAAATTATTTTTGTTCTTATTTAAAAAGGGGGGAAAATCTGAGGGTTGAAATTTAAAAGTGAGATAACTGTACTGTGTGGGGTATCATATGAAAGGGTTTACTTTGTACATTCTAAAACAGATTTTTAATTATTTTTAGTTATGATAGTTTTTGATTTATTGGGGAAAATGTCTAAAAAAATACCGTTCCCCCCCCCTTATCTCCGGAGTTTACCAATCGAAAAATTTGAAATAATTATGGTCAATAGGAATTTACGTATCTTTTACAGGAAAACTATAGCCAATGCTCTAACTAGCATAGTTTTTTTGATATTAACAATAAACCTCTACAAACAAAGTTAGTCTTGCGGTTCATTAACAAAGGTAATTATTTATTAATAATGGCACGGAACCCTTCGTGCGCGAGTCCGACTCGCACTTGCCCGGTTTTTTTATGAAGGTATGCGTATAAACAGACGCGACAGACAGAAATAATATATTAGACGCGAAAAAACATTGCGATATCTATTTTGATGATTTTCCTAAACAAAAGAAATTAATCAAGACGAGGTTACAACTTACAAGCAACTAAAAAAAAACTAAAATAGACACGTTTTTAACGTTATAATAAAATAGACAGCTTTACTAACCAAACAAAAATAGCCATAACAAATGAAATGTATCAAGAAAAAACTTCGAGAAAGCTTTTAAACTGATGCATGTTGATAATATATGATCATTTTTGAAAATACGAAAACCGAGCAATCCATAAAGTTATATTTACAAAGCTGTATTAGCAGGGTGCATACCAAACGTAGCATCTTCGTGAGGCTTCTTTCGTGGGGTCTATATCCAACAGTAGAATTTTGGCCTAAAATCGAAAATTGAATTGGAAATTCAATTCAATTATTTCTCAGGAGGGGTCCCAAGGCAGATTTTTTTAAATATTATGATGTCTCGTTGCATAAATCGCATTGACTAGAGTAAGAAAATAAAAATAAAAATAATAGTATCGTCAAAAAAAAAAAGACGTGTGGCACTCTGAGACTGCCGCGGTAAAGCTATTGCATAGCATTTTTATCAACTTACCTAACACTTTGGTTGCTATGACTACCCGCGTTGCTGACTTCAAATTATTGAAAATAAAAAGACTATTTTTATGAAAAGATGATTTGGAATATAAAGGCGAAATAATTTTAAAGAATTATGTTTTTGAAGTCAACAACACAAGTAGTCATAGCAACCAAAGTGTTAGGTTTTTTTGTAACGGAATTTCTGGATTCGGTCTCCACGCTCAAAGCCCGCGATAGAAGCTATGCAATAGCTTAAACATACAGATATGATGTCTTTAAAGCTGTCAGTTTTGGCAGCTTTTTGACGGTGGTAGAGTCCTGGCATAACATATTTGACAAAAGTTAGTCAAATGAAGTGAATTTTTAACCGACTTCCAAAAAAGGAGGAGGTTCTCAATTCGGGGCGTATATTTTTTTTTTTTTTTTATTAATTAGGATCTTTTTGTTACGGGTTCTAAGTGGATCTAACCAACACAAACAAACTTTTTTCTTGTCTGGTTCATACTAGCTGAGAAATAAGATATAAAAAAGCATTACTTTAGAGTTGAAGAAAACGTCATGCTATGTTTTTTTACAAATGATAACGTTGCTCAGTTAAATCGACAGATTACATTTACATTCAATTATTGTCCGATCGAGGCAAGTTCACACCAGTTGCGCTGCTGCTAATGCCTCGCGAGGCTGTGCCGCTAAGAGTGGAGCCGGCTAAATACAAAAACTGTATTAGAACAGGCGTTTTGTGATTTGCATGACTTATGAATTTTGTTTCCGAAGAATCATTGAAATTCCATACATTCATCATCGCTTCAAACCATCGCTAGCTCACTACTGAGCACGGGTCTCCTTCCATGAGAAGGGTTTGGCCATATTCCAACACGCTGGCCAAATGCAGATTGGCAGACTTTACCCACTTTCGAGAACTTACGAAGAACTCTCGGGCATCATGCAGGTTTCCTTAACATATTTTCTTTCACAGTTAAAGCAATTTTTACTTATACAATCTCTTAAAACGCACATAACTCTGAAAGTTTAAAGTGTATGCCAGGGGATCGAAATACTGTCCATCCGAGAAGAATCCACGCTTTTACACTACTAGGCTTTTTTGATCCAATTCATATTATATTATAAAAAAACTATATGATGTCGGCGCGCGTAATAACTTTTTAATCCCGCGGGAACTTTTTAATTTTCCGCGATAAAAAGTAGCCTGTATGTCCTTCCCGGGGACACAACCAATCTCTATACCATATTTCATCAAAACCAGTTGAAAAGATGTGCCGGAAAAGCGTAGCAGACAGACAGACGTGTCGGTAAAGGTTTCTTTCTTTCTTTTCTTTCTTTGTTTGTTTATTGGTGGTTAAAGTTATTGACTTTTGTCACATCCAAGCCTGGCAGTGCGCCAAGTGCTGCGTGTTCCGACGTCATGATACTGTTACGTATTACATTGGTTTTCTATGTACCTACGTACCCTTTTATTTACATTTGACGAGCTCCCTAGCGCAGTGATGAGCGCTGTGAAAGGACCCGGGTTCGATTTTCGGTTTCCGGTTGTCAAGGTACATTTGGCAATTTATAATTTTTGAATTTTCTCTGGTCTGGTCTGGTGGGAGGCTTCGGCCGTGGCTAGTTACCACCCTACCGACAAAGACGTACCGCCAAGCGATAGCGTTGCCGGTACGATGCCGCGTAGAATCCGACTAGGGGTATAGGTTTAATATAACTGCCATACTCCTAACAGGTTAGCCCGCTACCATCTTAGACTGCATAATCACTTACCATCAGGTGGGGTTACAGTCAAGGGCTACCTTGTAGTGGCGTAAAAAAAAGAAAAAACATCGTAGATCTAGAACGTAGAGTCGTTTCTATAGAACGGGGATGCCTTACCCCACAGAAAAAGTAAGATCTGCTTATTACTGTGTGTTACTCCTACAGCCACCGAGTTTGGTTGTAGGTATGGTCTGTGCATACAGCCATAATGGGGTTGATGCCTATGTCAAAAATAAATTACTTCTTCTCTCTCTCCGTCGTATTCCTCATTACTGAACTGAGGGACGTGACCCGTTTCCATTAATCACATAATGGTAGAAGTTTTCTTGAGATAAAAATGCGGTGGGTTTCCACGTCCTTCCGCATACGAATCGACTAAGAGTATTGAAACTCTTAGGTTTATTGTAACGATAATAACCGGGACCGACGGCGTAACGTGCTCTCCGAGACACGGAGGAAACGAAAAGGCCAAATTCGGTCATCCATCCAGTTATGACTTTGGTCAACGTTGCTTAACAATCGCGATCGCGTTGTCACAGCTAGGCCACTCGTCCTTCTATAATTATTTACATATGCATTTACATATACATTTAAAGTTTGATGACGCCACAGCCCACAATTTCATACAAACTTCCATGATCCATCGTATATCATATTTATTGCTATAAATTCGCTTGGTTACTTGGCAAATAGACGTTTTACATAAATAACATCACTTGGCATTATAGTAGCAGTGAATTGGACTATCTATAAAATGATCCATTACCTACTATAATATGTACTTACCTATAAGTAATCTGTGCTCTAGAGTGAGCAAGAATAAATGATAAAATGATTTATTTATTCCACGGAGGACAACTTGTGTCAGTTGTGATTCATTATAACTCTACCAGCGGTTCGGGAAGTTGCTTCTACTGAGAAGAGCCGGCAAGAAACTCAGCAGTTGGTGAATGGAAACCCTAAATACCTAAAATTATTCGGAACTATTGAATCATCATTATCAACCCATTGCTAGCTCACTACTGAGCCCTATAGGGTTATATTATTCTATGCTACTGCACTCTCCGAATGAGAAGGGTTTGGCCAAAGTCCATCACACTGGCCAAGTGCGGATTGGCAGATTTCACACTTTCGAGAACATCATATGCTGGTTTACTCGCGATAATTTTCTTCACCGTTAAAACTAAGTGATATTTAGTTTATTAAAACGCACATAACTCCGAAAAATGCAGGTGCGTGCCTGGGAATCGAATCTACGACTCCGTATAAGAGGTCGAGTGTCTTAACCATTGGCTTAGGCTATCATCGCTTCTCTATTGAATCACTATTGAATAAAACCGCCTTAAGCGTTGCTCCATTGAGTTTTAAACTTAAGTAATCCGTAACACGAGTGGATCATAATTAACTCATACTAATATTATGTTTGTGTACTTATGTACGCACGCAAGAAGTTATTTTTTTTGATAGCAAATAATAAATATCTTGAATATAGTTATCAGTTCTCACCCTACATACATATATTTATTTTTATTTTGTTGGTAGGCCTTTTTCTGCATTAAGACTTATAAGTTGACCAACTAACGTCAGGGTGTCGAATTTGGGTGTCGGTGTGCGCGCGCATCGTAAAAATTCACTCTGGATATTTTTCCCTAACGCGCCAAAAGAAGTATATCTTCAAAACGTATTCTACGTGGAGTCGCGGGCGTCATCTAGTTCTGAATAATATCTCATATCGTATGTAATATTCGTAGGCCTGTAGGAGTCGTAAAGCCGAGCTGGTAGCTGGTAAACTCAGTTCTGCTGCTTACGCTGTCAGAAAGATTCGGCAGTTAACAGACGTTGAAACTGCAAAGATTGTATATTTTGCTTATTTTCATAGTATTATGTCTTACGGAATCTTGCTGTGGGGTAAAGCGGCAGATATTCAAAAAATATTTGTATTACAAAAAAGGGCAATACGTGCAATTTATAATTTAAAACCACGTGAATCCCTTAGGGAGAAATTCAAGGAAATAGGTATTCTTACAGTAGCCTCGCAGTATATTTACAGTAATCTAATCTTTGTAAAACAGCACATTCAGAATTACAAAAGAATATGCGATCTGCACGATAGGCCAACTAGAAACCGTCATAGGCTCGTGACTCCATCGCTCCGCCTCACTAAAGTCCGAAGGTCGTTCGTGGGAATGAGCATACTATTCTTTAACAAAATTCCTCAACCTATTATAAACTTGCCTTTACACAAGGTTAAGATAACCATTAAAAAAATGCTCCTAAAAAAGCTTATTATACTGTCGAAGATTATATTAATGATAAAGGCGCATGGATTTGACTCGCTCCAGCAATGACAGTGACAGGACAGTGGTTACTTATGTATCTGTATATGTTGTATGTAGATTATTGTAAACATACCATATACTATTTTTTTTTTTCAAAAGAGCAACCACCGAGTTTCTTGCTGGTTCTTCTCGGTAGGAACGGCATTCCGAACCAGTGGTAGATTCATTTGACTATTCATAAGAACTTGTAAAAAGTCTATTTGAATAAAAATAATTTGATTTGATTTGATTTGATTCGACACTGGGTTAAAGCGTGGCGTACTGCCAATTGTTTGTATAGCCCAGTTTGCCGACGCCGCTACGTCTGGCCTTTTAAGGTCAAACTACGAAGCCTTCCAGCTGCGAAATAGTTTTCGCTGCACTTATCGATAACTTCCCACTCGACTTATCCCGATCCCCTGGAAATATCGCAATCGTATGTGACGAAACTAGTGAGAAGACTAAAAATGACTAAACCGCTTAAGTTAGTGCATAGTGATACGAGTAAGAGACATTGTAGTGTAAGTGCTTAAAGAACACATGAAAAAAGTGTCTAAGTTTGTCAAGAAAGACTAAGATGCATCAATGATTTCTTAGTACATCGTCGTCGTCGTCGTCGTCAACCGATGGAAGTCCACTGCTGGACATAGGTCTCTTGTAGGGTCCTCCACAAGCCACGGTCTTGCGCCGCCTGGATTCAGCGACTCCCTGCGACTCTCTTGATGTCGTCTGTCCACCGTGTGGGGGGTCTGCCAACGCTACGCCTTCCAGTGCGGGGTCGCCATTCCAGCACTTTGGGACCCCAACGTTCATCGGTACTCCGAACTATGTGCCCCGCCCATTGCCACTTCAGCTTCGCAACTCTTCGGGCTATATCGGTGACTCTGGTTCTCCGGATCTCTTCATTTCTGATTCATTGAAGATCACGTAGGGACACTGTCCCTACGTGATCTCAGTACATAATTTAGATAAATTATAAGTTTAGGTTAAACTAAAACTACTAATTAGCTAATCAGTTAGGCTAAATCGTAGGCATATGAATACCTCGCATGTACTCCCTGTGTAATTCCAATGTATAGTCTATATGCATACTAAATTTTATCAAAATCTGTTCCGTAGTTTTTGCGTGAAAGGGTACCAAACATCCATTCATACATTTATACTTGATTTATAATAATGCATTGTGTATTATTTTTATTATCTCCATTCAAAATTTCAGCCAAATCAGTTTAGTCATTGTGGCGTGAATGAGTAACTTCCAAATATAATTATTTTTTCACAAAACCTTGAGTGTGTCACTTGATATTTTTAAGATGTAAGTATATTTGATATTTTCAAAAATATTGAAATTCATCAGCATTGACGACCTCCGTGGCGCAGTGTTGAGCGCTGTTGTCTTAACGTGCGGAGGTCCCGGGTTCGATCCCTGGCAGGGTCAATTTGAGAATTTATAATTTCTGAATTTTCCCTGGTCTGGCCTAGTGGGAGGCTTCGGCCGTGGCCATCCTACCGGCAAAGACGTGCCGCCAAGCGATTTACCGTTCCAGTACGTTGCCGTGTAGAAACAGATTAGTGGTATGGGTTAAATATAACTGCTATGCCCCTAACTGGTTAGTTCGCCCGCTACCATCTTAGACTGCATCATCACTTACCATCAGGTGAGATAGCGGATAAAAAAATAAAAGCATTGGTGTTTAGTTTCGTACTAAATTTCAACCATCAATATTGCTTTAATAATAGGTATAGAAAGGGAGAGTTCTGGTCGATCCGTTACGACGAAATATATTGGCCTGCAAAAGTTTGTTATTGATTGAGTCGCTGGAAGTAATCCGCGTAGGTGTGGTGATAAATGACTTTTATATGATATGGAAACGTAGGTATCTAGAGATACTTATTTGGTTTCTTTTATATTATACTAGCTGATGCCCGCGACTCCGTCCGCGTGGAGGTATGAAAAATAGATAGTAGCCGATTCTCAGACCTACTGAATATGCATATTAAATTTCATAAAAATCGGTCAAGCCGTTTCGGAGGAGTATGGTTACTAACATTGTGACACGAGAATTTTATAAATTAGAAAAATATTCTTACTATTTTTTACCTGACTACGACAAAGGGATATGATTTTAAAGCAGTCTCTAGGTATGTAATATGTATGTATGTTTGTACCTACTAGATGATGCCCGCGACTTCGTTTGCGTGGATTACGTTTTTTTGATTCCCGGGGGAAATTCTTAATTTTCCGAGATAAAAAGTATAGCCTATATCCTACCCTGGGATGTAACCTACCGCTATACCAAATTTCACCAAAATCGTTGTTATAAAGCAGTAGGTATGGATTTGATTTCTTTTATATCATGTTCTTATTATCTTTTAACCGTCTACGACAAAGGGTTTATGATTTTAGCAGTCTAGGTATGTATGCATGTTTGTTTGTGTTTATGTATGTTACACCGTGGCGCCTAAACTACTGAGTCGATTTTGATGAATCGATTCGGTATTATGGTCCGGGCAACACAGGCTATATTTTACACGAACAAAATCGATATGACGGATCGGTGACAGCGTCGCTACTTACAATTGAAGTTGCTAATAAATATTCAAAAAATTCTTTCCAAAAACCTGAATTCCAAAGCCACTGTAAAGTACAAAATAATTTTGATTTCTACACACTATGTTGTAGTCAGGCGAGTCTGATGCGTCAACTTTGCTTATCCTTGTTATACCAAATGAAATCAAAATTATTTTGTACTTTACAGTGGCGTTGGAAGTCGGGTTTTTGGAAAGAATTTTTATTTTAAACTTTTTAGTGTCAGGGTTGAGGATTTCGAGTCAGATTTTATTTGATTTTTCCTCTAGACGACAAACGAAGAAATTTTCAAATCGGTTCAGAAACCACGGAGATATGCACCGACATACATTAAAAAAAAAAAGTCCTTTTTTGGAAGTCGGTTAAAAATAAAACACAGTCATAAAATTTGTTCAAATTTTGACCACCGCGCCAGTTTTTGTCAGATACGTTTGTGGGAGTGTAACCTTTGGGGCTAATAAGGGACTTTTATTTTCTTTACATAACACAAAAACAAAACATTCCCGGGCCAAAGTCAAAGGTTACTTAATCTCCAGATGTCGTGCCGGTGTAGCTATTGGGATTTGGGAACAAATTACAGTATTCTCTAAGCGATGGGTATAATCACAAAAAGATTTCCAATGGAATTTCTTTTGCAAGGGATCTGTCTGTGACAGGCATTGTCTGCAACTGAAACATGTCTAAAGCAAAGAGCTTCTGACCCCCTGGGGAGTATTATTATCCCGTTATATTTTAAAAGTATAGGACAGCCTAGTGATCAAAGCTTTGGCCTCCTAACCGGCCTAGTCCTGAGTTCGAATCCGGGGCACCGACCGGGCAGGAACACATTCCTTACTTTTCGCCGCAACAGAGCAACAGATCGACGTGATTTGCATGGGTATAGTTGAGGACCTGGAGAGTGACATAGGCTACTTTTCTTCTTCTTGCGTCGCTTCCTCAGCTTTGAGGATCGTGGCTCCCTCGAGATATTACAGCCTTAACGATGTTTCGCCATCTCTCTCTATTGGAGGCTGTGCGAAAAGCACTGCAGACCGGAGTGTCGACCGCTTCTTTTATTTGGTCAGACCAACGTCTCGGGCTTCGTCCGCGGGGTCTCTTCAAAGGCTACTTTTCAACCGACTTCAAAAAAAGGAGGAGGTTCTCAATTCGACTGTATTTTTTTAAATGTTTGTTACCTCAGAACTTTTGACTGGGTAGACCCACAGATGTAGTAACTACATCTGTGGGTAGACCGATTTGGATGATTCTTTTTTTATTTGAAAGGGCATACTTCCCATGTGGTCCCATACAAATTTTATCGAAATCGGTGGAGCGGTTTTTAAAATATCAACAATAAAATAAGTACTTTGTATAGCGTGTGCTTGTTGTTGTAAAGTTGGCGCGGGAGTTTGAAGTCGGTTGTTTAAAAAGAATTTTTTATATTAAATTATTATCCCGGATGATTAAAGTTTCTGCGAGAACTAAAAATCCTCAATCCACGCCTTCATGCGCGTGGAATCTAGCTAGCTAAATAAATAATTCCTAATTGCGATACAGCGAGCAATCCGGAGCAAATTACAAGGTTATGCGATGCCTACACCTTTCGTGTCGGCTGCGGAGACGTTCGTGCTTGGCCCAGCGTTACGAATTCATTGTAACTGAACCAATGCCAATGGAACTGCGGGAGTATCGATCAACCGCATTACAAACCGCGTTATTTAAGCCTCTTATGGTAAGTTCTTTGGATCTCATAACCAGAAATATGATTTCAAATCAGAAATATGAGTGAAGTCCCCCTCAATCATCTCACCCCATTCCCACCAATACCCAGCCCCGGATCTACGACTTCTTCGAACCGGGGCAAAACCGGTGGCGCCCCCTCCCTTCAGTGTTTGAGAAAAACTGCAAAAATTTTTTAAAATCATTTTATAAATTTAAACTTTTTATTATCTAATAACTAATAACTTTCATTTGTGACATAAAACAGAAACACAGAAAAAATATATATATCCAGGAAAGACTACAACTTTACCCGGCGTGCTTTCTTTTCTGCGAAAGAATCTATTAGCTCCTCAAAGTCCATCGCATAGGCAGCTTGGTTTTCAATGGCTAGGATCGCGAGGCCAGATAGACGATCCTGACTCATTGTAGAACCTAGATAAGTTGTAATTGTTTTTAGTTTCCTGAAGCTTCGCTCACAGCTTACAGATGTCGTTGGTAATGTGCAATAAATTCTTAAAGCTATACTAACATTGGGAAACGCTTTGAATTTGTTCGGCTCGGCTCGACTATAGATGTGACGGGGATTCCCCTGGCAGAAAGATCACGGACACTACACACGCGTTTAAAAATTTACTTGATCTGTTATGATGCGTTCATAAATCACTTAGTATGTGTTCAAAAACTAACTGGGCGTATGGAAATAGAAAGTTTCTTTTTCAAACACATTATATTAAGATTCGATTACTTGATAAAAACCTATGAGATTGTAGGAAAAGAGGCTTCATTTGTTCGATATTTCGAATTCATGTCTCAAGGATTTGGCGCCCTCATGAAACTGCCGCCCGGGGCAAGTGCCCCGGTTTGCCCCCCCATAGATCCGGGGCTGCCAATACCAAACATAATTCATAACATAATATAGAGTCCCAATATAGTAAAGCGAAGACGTTCTCTTCCAGGCAAGGTACCAGGCACAGTTTTGACTTTTTGAACGCTAGAAATGAATACAATTATTTGATATAAATCTGAACTTTCTCTGGTCTGGCCTGGTGGGAGGCTTTGGCCGTGGCTAGTTACCACCCTATCGGCAAAGACGTACTGCAAAGCGATTTAGCGTTCCGGTACGATGCCGTGTAGAAACCGATTGAGGTATGGGTTTAATAGTGGTAGCAAAGACAATACCTGGTTTATAATTAATCTATGGTGGTAGTAACGGTGGTAGAGTCAAAACATGACGTAACATAAGAGACACCTGTTTGTCTTACATGTTATAAATAAATTGGTGATTGAGTATAATATACCTGCGGTACCCCTGACAGGTTAGCCCGCTACCATTTTAGACTGCATCATCTGCACTAAGCCACTAACCATCAGGTGAAATTGCAGTCAAGGGCTAACATGTAGTGGCGTAAAAAATATTCATAGGTACATATTATACTGACCGCTAAAATCATAACACTTCCTTTTTTGCCGCAGTTGGGTAAAAAGTCGGCTCGCTCTATCGCTAAATTAGGTTTTATTTATTTAATCAAATGTTGCCGGGAAGAGGTCGTAGATCGTCAAGTCTAACGGAAAAAGCCGCGAAATTGGGATGTTGCTACTTATCAAATCAGCATCTGTCTTAGGCTAGAATTACACTTGTGGTCGCTTACAATATGAGTAGGTATACGAAATGTAAACAGTCTTCTATGTCGCGTACGTATCGCTTGCAAATGTTAGTTAGGTTTACTTAAATGTAAGGCGCTTACGTAAAAACTTACGGCTGTGAAATAACTGGCTTACATTTGGCGCTAAGCTGGTAGCGCCTCCCAAACAATTCGACACCCTAATTAACGATTTTCGAATTTGTTCCAATACTTGTGCTGTGAGACCTTGCTACTTGCTAAATTTCCTGATTCTAGGTCTACGCGAAGTACCCCATTTCAGATTTAGTTACTTTTGATTTATTGGCGAGTGTCAAAATATGCAAAGCGATATAAACAGCCGTAGGTATCTTTTGATTGCGTTGACTAAGAAGCTTGTTTTTTCAGCTCCAAGGGATCGTAGACCTAAGTATTTGATATTATTGTCAACCTCCACGCGTTCCTAAGAAAAATGTGGTTGACAGACAGCCATACTGTCTAAGGTTTCTTTTTTCCTCTTGAGGTACGGAACCCTAAAAATAGACCAAACATGTTTCGTCATTGCTGACATATTTAAATCCTTAATCAATCAATCATTTAAAAAAACACAGTAAACTTAACTCATTCTAATATTAATATAAATGCTATGGTGTGTTTGTTTGTTAGTTTGTCCTTCAATCATGCCACAACAGAGCAACGGATCGACGTGACTTGGCATGGGTATAACTAGGTATAAGTTCAGGACGGAGAGTGACATAGCCTACTTTTTATTTCGGAAATTCGGTTGATTTGTTGTTAAATAAATAAGTAGAACTCAAATAAGTAGGTACCTATGGTAGGATAACCTCTTTACTATATAGTTGAATCTATTTATCTGCCTACGTGTTCACCACGCGAGGCGCAGACAATAATTGGTCCCAAATTACCCATGTACTTAGATGTACTGACATCATTCTTATCAGGTTTACGGTTACGACTAGCTTGACGCCCCACCCTTGTCTGTGTCATTAACCGAATACCATTCACTTTATTACTATTAAGTACTAGCCACAGAATACAAATAGCTATAGAAGGAAAACCGCGGTGTTTTTTTTCCAATACAAGTTAGCCCTTTACTGTGGTCTCAATACTCAATTTATTTATTGCATGTTGGATATACAGGTGTCTCGTATGTTACGTCATGTTTTGACTCTACCACCGACTCGGAAAGAGGATTCTAATGAGAACTCACCTGGTGGTAGTGATGGTATAGCCTAAGATAGTAGCGGGTTAAACTTCAGTTTCTACACGGCATCGTATCGGAACGCTAAATCGGTTGGCGGCACGTCGTCTTTGCCACGAGTCACGACGAACGAGAAAAAATTAAGATATTACCCTCCTCAGGGATGTGCGAGGGTCGAAATTCAGGCCTCTTTTTTAGCCCGCTTATATTTTAACCGACTTCAAAAAAAGGAGGTTATGTGGTTAATTTATCCAAGAAGGTTATCAATTGGACACGTAAGAGTACATTGGATGGAAGTAATTGTAAAAAAAAATATACATACTTAATGTTTTTTTGTTTTTTTGAAGTCTCTTCATTTCTTTTGGTGGTTACATTCTCTACAGCCTATGTTACTTGCTTTAACTGTGAAGAGAAACATTGAGAGCAAGAGTAAGCTCTCCTATAGGTGAACGACAACGGTGTGTGAAGTCTGCCAATACGCACTTTGGACAGCTTGGTGGACTATGGCTTAAACCTTTGTCATTAGAAGAGATCTGTGCTTAGTTGGCCGGCGAATGAATGAAAACATAAGACAGCTACTATTTTAGCAGCAGGTTTACTATTTCTATAACCTCTGTATTTATAACTCTGTGGTACAACCTCTTGGGGTGAACAGTCGTAAATTATAAATGGACACCGACCCCCGTGTGGGGGATGCTTTAGGATTGATTTGTTTACAATGGGGCTAGACAGGATATAGGCATGATTGTAACATGCGGTATTTATTTATTCATGGGCTCTTGAATCTTAAAAGCTCAATTAAAATCACTATGCTACTTCAAATAAATATTATAAATGCGAAAGTTTGGATGGATGGATGTATGGATGTTTGTTACTCAATCACGCGCCAACGGCTGAACGGATCTGGCTGAAATTTGGCACAGAGATAGAATATAGTCTGGAATAGCACATAGGCTACTTTTTATCCCGGAAAATTAAGGAGTTCCCGCGGGAACCAAAAAACCTCAATCCACGCGGACGTAGTCGCGGGCATAAGCTAGTAATATTATAAATGCGAAAGTTTTGATGGATGGATGTTTGTGCCGCAATCACGCCAGAACGGCAGAACTGCTTTGGATGTTTGGCACAGAGACAGATTATAGTCTGGAATAACACAATAGCATTGAAGTAATATGTACGTTAGTACATTATACCTCAATGCACTATAGGCTACTTTTTATGCCGGAAAAATTAGAATTCCTGTGGGAATCAAAAAACCTCAATCCAAGCAGACGAAGTCGCCGGCATCAGCTAGTGAATCATATGTGAGCGGAAACATATTGGAGGAGCGTTCGTTTTCAGATGAAAGAAAAAGAAAGAAAAGGCATTTATTTCCAAAATGTGCCACACATGTACTAGCGTACTTAAAGAGGTAGATCACCCCTGCTGCTGCACCTCAACGATCTAAACAAGATCTAGAATCTAAATAACAGCGAAGAGGCGCAGGAATGAACTGTATCACGTATGGTACAACCCGAAAAATCGTCCAGGCTCAGCGTAATTCTGTATGTAACTGCCTCGTTGGTCTAGTGGTTAGCATGTTCGACTGCGGCCGACGAGGTCCCGGGTTCGAGTCCCGGGTCGGGAAATAAAAAGTGTTGGGGTTTTCTTACAAGGAATTCTCAGCACTAACCTAGAGTTAGGAAGTGGTCGGTGTTTCATCCCCGTGCCTCGAGAGCACATAAAGCCGTCGGTCCTGCTCCTGATCTCTTTCCGGTCGTATCGGTTTTTCCGTCCCATCGGGTTATGAGAGTAAAGGAACAGAGAGTGCATCTGTGTATGCGCACACACTTGTGCACTATAATATCTCCCGCGCAGATGGCTAATCTCTCTATAGAGATAGGCCGCCGTGGCCGAAATTCGGTCGGGAGGACCTTAATTCTGTATGTTCATTGCAAGCACTAAGCATACAGCTTAGGGTAAGGTTGCCACTATTGGACCACTTAACTTTAAACTGCCATAACATTAAAAGTATAAGAGTATATGGATATATGATTCGTCGGTTTCTTAGGGCCTATACTCAGGTATTCACAACTGTGATTTTAGATATTTTTACTTTAAGCATAAATACATATATTGCAAAAAATCATTTTTGGGATGGTTGCCTTGTATGGACCACTGTTTCCTTGATTAAACCACCTAGTTGCTATAATCGGACTTAGGAAGTTTTATCGACTGGTCCATTCATTGCACCCAAGGAGTTTTAATAAATAAAAGGCTAGATTATTACTAAATTCAGTCTTTTTAATTGAACAGTCGTTTAAAGTAATAGGTAATAATCAACTATAACAACTTTTAAAATATATTTTTAAGTTTAGGAATCCATAATACCATTTTTTACCGGCCATTTCTTTTACTTTATTGAATCTGTGCTTTAAACCATTTTTCTCTGCTATTTTGAAAGCCAAACTTCTGACATCCAGTGGTGTCCTTCAACAACCTTCCATCTCTAAAATATAATCTTCTAATTTTTTTTCCAAATCAGGTGTGAGATCTCCTTCAGAGCCTACAATCTGTTTTTCCCCTTTAGCTTTGACGTTTTTTTTGTCAAATCTTCTTTTATGTTGCTTTTGGCACACCATATATCCTGCTAGCTTCATTTAAACCAACTTCTTGCTCAAAGCTAACAACGCTAATGTCATGCTGCCTTCATTCCACTTATAATACTGGCCTCGTTTTGCCATGCTAAAACAAAAAAAAAGTTTAAGTGACGACAAAAACGTAGTTCCTATGATTGGACCGGTTCAATGAAAGAAACTTGCATGAGTTCATTCATGGCAACTCACTGTGATCCCAATCAAACCATAACTTTTAAAAAAGTATATAATTTTTGTGACATGTTATTAATAGGTTAGCTGAACGAATAAATATGCAATCCTACTGAAAATAATTGGGTAGAAATACCTTAAAAATCTGTACTTACATGGTAAAGAATGACGCACAAATTTTATATCGGGAGCTTGTAAAACACACCGACGTACGTCCTTCCTCAACGAAGCCTGCGGCGACACTGAAGGTTGAGGAGCAGGGTGCGGGGTCCAATAGCTAGAGTCTCGTCAGTAACGGACAATTTTAGGACTGTTTATTTTCAAGAAATCTAGGTGGTCCAAACAAAGCACTGGTCCAATGATTGCAACCTTACCCTAAGATGAGGCGACATCTACTTGCTAGAGACATCCGTTAATCTAATGTTACTAATTTAAATACCTCAGTTCATGTAAATAGTATATACTTGATAGACGTTTATTGATCGTGCAAAGATTATATCAAACCATAATTGATTTGATTAAATCAGAACACGCGACGAGATTTAATTTATTTTATTTTTAGTTACACTGGTCATTCTGTGACGTTGGACTTATTCATATTTCCGCTTTAGTAGTTGCACATGCCACGATGAAAATATACTTCGTATGCGTCAACATATTTGTCGACTAGCTGATGGCTGATGCCCGCCACTTCGTCTGCGTGGACGGAATTTTCCGTGAACTACATTAGAAATTAATTTAACTGCACAAACTTTATCAGCAATAATCAAAAGTAGAGATCGGGATATATTTTTAGAGTTCTGTAGGAAAATAGTGATAAGAGTAAAAAATAGAAATAAGGTAGACTAAGAAAAAGTATGATAGCAACATATTATAGTGTTGTATATGAGTGTCATCATACAAACAGAATGTAAATAGTAAATAAATAGAAATAAGGAAATAGGCTTAAGACTCTAATTGTAAATTAAAAACTTGTACTTTGTATCCAAATAAAGAAAACCATCACCCTGAATACAATAGAACAGCTAGATGGGATACCCACCCATAGTGACATGCAAGATGACGAATGATAGAAAGAATAGTATGAAGAATAAAAGCACGAGAGGCATAAATGTGAGAACTGATATGAAAGGATAGTAGCTAGCACAGGCTCCGATCATGTTGGATGAAGTAGTATAAAATAAAATAAAAAACCGGGCAAGTGCGAGTCGGACTCGCGCACGAAGGGTTCCGTACCATTATTAATAAATAATTACCTTTGTTAATGAACCGCAAGACTAACTTTGTTTGTAGAGGTTTATTGTTAATATCAAAAAAACTATGTTAGTTAGAGCATTGGCTATAATTTTCCTGTAAAATATACGTAAATTCCTATTGACCATAATTATTTCAAAATTTTCGATTGGTAAACTCCGGAGATAAGGGGGGGGGAACGGTATTTTTTTAGACATTTTCCCCGATAAATCAAAAACTATCATAACTAAAAATAATTAAAAATCTGTTTTAAAATGTACAGAGTAAACCCTTTCATATGATACCCCACACAGTACAGTTATCTCACTTTTAAACTTCAACCCTCAGATTTTCCCCCCTTTTTAAATAAGAACAAAAATAATTTCCAATTTTTTTTAATTCCAGTGTCTTTGGGCCACTAATATACACAACTATTACAAATTTCATGTCGATAGCTTCGGTAGTTACTGAAATAATCGAGTGTGACGGACGGACAGACGGACAGACGGACAGACAGACGGAGAAAGTCGCACCCATAAGGGTTCCATTTTACCATTTTGGTACGGAACCCTAAAAAGACGTGTGGCACTCGGAGACTGCCGCGGTAAAGCTATTGCATAGCATTTTTTATCAACTTATGTTATTATAATTATTTATTTATTTTATTTATGCAGTATTTTTTTTCCTTCGGTGTATTGTTTGTAGGCGGCATATAAGTTGAGCTCCTTTTCCCCGGCGTGGACACGCACTCCCTGCGTACGCAAAGGATCTGTAGGGTGCGTGTTCCAGTTCCTCGTGTACTAGGTCTCTCCGTACCAAGGCCGCCGTTCCTCTGTAGGCGTAACCCCGGGGTGAGACCTCGTCGCGACGGTACACGAAGAAGTTCGGTACTCGGAGCTCTAAATGGGCGGCGAGCTTGGTTTTGCCCAGGAGGATGACATGGACATCCTGCGACTGGGCGAGTGTGGCAAGCTCGCGAATATGGCCCCTTAATGCCGCCTGGGTTCCAGTATAGTATTCTTAGTGAGAATAGCTGCGTGTGAGCACAGCCATTCCCACTACCAGGGCTTGGATTGCGCCCTGGCCCTGCAGGAACGCCGTCAACCCGGTGTTGAGCGCCTCGATCACAACCCGGACTATGGCCATGATGTCCGGGTTGGTCAGCGCTTCCCCTTGGACCGGTTGGCTTGTAGGGCGGACGTTAGTTGGTGCTTGGGCAGGTTGGGCAGGTTGGCGAAACGGACGTGGCGCTGCGGCCCGGCGAGGGCGCGGCGCACCGGCCTGCATCGAGCTAGGGGCAGCCTGTTGTATGTCAGGCTGGTCTATAGTCGGCGCCGGCGCCTCGGTCGGTGCGGTCGAGGTGGTGACTGGTGCCTGGCGTGTGGATTCAGCTGGTGGCTGTCGGCTGGCGGTGGGCTCCGGCCTCTGTTGCCTTGGCTGCGGAGTCGAGGCCGCCGTCGGTTCCGTGCGGCGCGGGCGAGGCGCTCGGTTGCGGCGGCGCTTTCTTGCCCGCACCGGTTGTCCACGATCAGTCGGAGGGTTGGCGGCCGCTGTCAGGGTTGTTGTCCTTGGGGCGGCCGCTGATTGTGTGGCGCGAGGCTGTGTGGCACGGGGTGCCGTCGTGGGTCGCGTCTCGGCAGGTGCCGACGAAGACGCAGGCACAGACGGCGCAACGGTGGGCGGTTGCGTTGTGGGCGGCTGCGTTGTGGGCGGTGGTGCAGTTGGTGGTGCGGTTGGTGGTGCGGCAGATTGCGTGCGTTTAGCTAAATTGTTGCGACCTAGTACATTTGGCAAAGTACTAATCACGTAGTAACAGTCTTGTAACGTGGACATACATAGTAAGACGTAGCCAAAACGTGTAAAAGGTAGCGTCACACTCACAGCTGATACCGTCATTCACTGACATTAAAGCGTGGTCGCTGGCATTCGTTCAAACTTTGCGTCATTTTGGTATAATTCCATCCACATCATTCTAAATGTATCTTATTATAAAAATTAATTCATATTAATTGTTTGTCTCGTTTGCGTTTCCAGACCATTCACCCTGAAGTGATATCCTGAGTTGAAAGATTTTACGGAGTGTACCTACTTAGTACCATCAACACCGAGTAGTAAACCTATTGAGAGCTAATAGCCACATTTTCGCTTTGAAACACATCTCACCACTTTCAGGCGGGGGACGAGGTAATAATAGCATTTCTCATTGGCTGACTCAAGGTCAACTTTACACAGTTAAAAGTACAAAGTATATGTTACCGCGGCACTTGGGCTGCCCTCTGCGCGACAAAAATGTATCGATAAAAATTACCAGTAGGTACCTATTGGAAAATCAATACAAATAATTGTATTCAAACAGCAATATACAACCATATGTATGATTATGCCTCGTTGGTCTAGTGGTTAGCATAGTCGACTGCGGATCACGAGGTCCTGGGTTCGATTCCCATATTGGGTTTTTCAATTAAGAAATTCTCAGTGCCAGCCCGGAGTTGGAAGTTGGCGGTGTTTCACCCCCGTGCCTCGGAGAGCACGTTAAGCCGTCGGTCCCGGTTATTATCACTAACATGATAATAGTCGTTAAAGCCCGCCAACCCGCATTGGAGCAGCGTGGTGGGTCTAAGCTCTAATTCCCGCTCTCCTATGAGAGTGGAGGCCTGTGCCCAGCAGTGGGACGTTAATAGACTGTAGTGATGATGATGATGATGTATGATTATGCATAATTATCTGATACTTATATATTTTTTAGGGTTCCAAAATGGTAAAATGGAACCCTTATGGTGCGACTTTCTCCGTCTGTCTGTCCGTCCGTCACACTCGATTATTTCAGTAACTACCGAAGCTATCGACATGAAATTTGGAAAACTTGTGTATATTAGTGGCCCAAAACACTGGAATTAAAAAAAATTGGAAATTATTTTTGTTCTTATTTAAAAAGGGGGGAAAATCGGAGGGTTGAAATTTAAAAGTGAGATAACTGTACTGTGTGGGGTATCATATGAAAGGGTTTACTTTGTACATTCTAAAACAGATTTTTAATTATTTTTAGTCATGATAGTTTTTGATTTATCGGGGAAAAAGTCTAAAAAAAATACCGTTCCCCCCCCCTTATCTCCGGAGTTTACCAATCGAAAAATCTGAAATAATTATGGTCAATAGGAATTTATGTATATTTTACAGGAAAACTATAGCCAATGCTCTAACTAGCATAGTTTTTTGATATTAACAGTAAACCTCGTACTCGTCGTCAAATAAACATATTGGTTTTTGCCTGATTGTTTTGCTTCAGTACCTACTTCTTGAGTACGGAACCCTCGGTGCGCGAGTCCGACCTGCACTTGGCCGGTTTTTTTTTAATTGCCCAAGTTCTATACTAAAGAACTTAAGTTTTCAACAACAACTTTTAATCAAATAAATAAGAAACCTGCTCTTCTACTTCAGAATTGTTCGGAATTTAATGAAATATAAGTTTTTACTCAATAAATTAATTTATTGGCATTCAAGTGGTCTAAGGCTATCGATATAATTTATCGATAGTTGCACGGGCTACACTGGGCTATGCGTGGAAGAGACGGAGATATGTAGAACTACATGTGAAAGACAAAGAAATACTGAAAGACATCAACGGGTTCCTTTTCATTTTTGTAAATATTTTTATTTCTTTGCGTATTGATGATTTTTATTTATTATTACAAAACTACACTTACTTATGAAATGTTATCCCATCCTTTACATAGCTGGAGGTATTGCTTCTCTTTCCACGCCATTTAATGCTACAGAGAGGCCTAATTTTCGTTTTATACTAGATCAATTCCCGAGCACTGTCGAATACGGACTAAGGGCGACTATAGGCACAAAACGTAGCGTTAGCAGTCATACTGCTAACGTTTGGCTGGTGAGGGGGCACGCTATGCTCAGTCAATTGGTTGTATGGTCTGTGACCATCAACGTGCAAATGAAACAGTCGAGCACTTGATCCTAGAGTGTCCCGTCTTCGCTAGAGACAGATTTGACCTAGAAAAAACATTAGAAATTAATTTAACTGCACAAACTTTATCAGCAATAATCAAAAGTAGAGATCGGGATAAATTTTTAGAGTACTGTAGGAAAATAGTGATTATTCACCAATAATAGAGATCAAACATCAAAATCATTTTTTTTTAAATTTAAATAAACTTTTACAAGTATTTTTGAATCGTCAAGTGAATCTACCACTGGTTCGGAATGACATTTCTACCGAGAAGAACCAGCAAGACTGGTTGCTCTTTTTAAATAATTCATTTACAATTGTTATATCGATGTGTACATAAGTAACCGCTGTCCTTAGCATTGTTGGAGCGATCAAATCCATGTTCTTCTATCTTTGACATAGGTAATCTTCAACAGTATAATAAGCTTTTTTTAGGAGCATTCTTTTAATGGATTTCTTAAATTTGTGTATAGGCAAGTTTAAAATAGGTTGTGAAATTGGATGTGGAGTGGATCATGTTAATAATAAATTATTTCTTACTGATTAAAAAAAATATAAAGAAAGAAATAAAAACAGTTTCAGTTAGTTTCAGTTTCAGTTAAAAAGGGAATTCAAAAAGACCTATAAAGTTCACATTATAGGTTAGTTTTAAGTTTGATAACCATTCCGAACTATAGATTAAAGGAAAAAAGTGCATCGAAATTTGATGACGACAAAACCATTTATTTCAAAGAAACTTCCATAGTAAAACCGCGTTTTTAAGTTTGATAAAGAGTTGCTGATTTGATTTAGATCCCTAGTAATAGTTGAGACTGGAAAGTTGAAGGTCGTCCCTAATGACCGCTGTAGCGTTTGACGTCACGTTTGCAGCAACGTGTCGCGCCAAAAGGACAATTATATATCAATGCCAAAAGGCCAATTTCAGCGTCTTTAGCACACCGGCGCATTCACACGCCCGCCGTACTATACAGTCAGAGCTCAAGCTCAGTTTTTGAAGCAAAACTTCTTTACTTCAAAACGCTTGACTTGGGGAGTAAGCTGGTGAATGCGCGACGAGAGCGTTACAAAAGTGTGATAGGGCGAGGCGAACGAAAGTTGAGAGGGAGACATAAGTTAGTAAAGAAAGATAGAGAGAGAGCTACGTTTCGTATATTACTGTAGGGGCAAGAGAGAGAAGTGCGAGCACACATGTTTAGGGTTCCGTAGCCAAATTTGGCAAAAACGGAACCCTTATAGATTCGTCATGTCTGTCTGTCTGTCTGTCTGTCTGTCCGTCCGTATGTCACAGCCACTTTTTTCCGAAACTATAAGAACTATACTGTTGAAACTTGGTAAGTAGATGTATTCTGTGAACCGCATTAAGATTTTCTTACAAAAATAGAAAAAAAAACAATAAATTTTGGGGTTCCCCATACTTAGAACTGAAACTCAAAAATTTTTTTTTTCATCTAACCCATACGTGTGGGGTATCTATGGATAGGTCTTCAAAAATGATATTGAGGTTTGTAATATCATTTTTTTCTAAACTGAATAGTTTGCGCGAGAGACACTTCCAAAGTGGTAAAATGTGTGTGTCCCCCCCCCCCCCCCCCCTGTAACTTCTAAAATAAGAGAATGATAAAACTAAAAAAAATATATGATGTACATTACCATGCAAACTTCCACCGAAAATTGGTTTGAACGAGATCTAGTAAGTAGTTTTTATCATAATTTAAAATTTACTACATGTTTGTACGGAACCCTCGGTGCGCGAGTCCGACTCGCACTTGGCCGGTTTTTTTTTCTCTCCTTCTCTCATAGCCAGTTACGTTTGTTTAAGTATGTTTCAGGAATCTTATTTCTCAAACCATAAAAAAGTTTTACTTCAGTCGTATGGTCTAAATCACACTCGTTATTTTGTTTCTTATTCATGACTAGTTGATACCCGCGACTTGGCCAGGATGGGTTTTTGGTTCCCGCGGAAACTCTTTAGCGTAGCTATCTAGCGTGCTTTTCCATCAGAGATGTGCTAACCAAGCTACGGATGTGTCAAACACACGAATAGAATTGATTGATTTTGATAGCGAAATTCGTTAGATGTCGATCAAGTGCTCCTATTGGTGGGTTTGCCTCACATCTTATGTACTTATGCTACTTAATTTAATTGTTAATAAAAAATTTTCAAAAGAGCAACCACCGAGTTTCCTGCTGGTTCTTCTCGGTAGGAATGGTATTCCGACCCAGTGGTAGATTCATTCAAAAGCACTTGTAAAAAGTTTACTTGGATAAAAAATATTTGATTTTGATTTTGATCCGTAGCTTAGCATAGTAGCACAGCTCTAGTGAAAAGGCACCTTAGCGATCCCTAGAAGTAAATACCAAGGACGTGCTCGCCGCCTTCTAAAGTTACAAGGTCGAATAAACGCGATGTGATTTGGCGCCATAAATTAACTAAAGTTATTCTGTGACACGTTTTTAAGAAATGGTTTCATATAATACAAAAAGTGGGCTATGTCACTCTCCAGGTCTTTAATATTATTATACCCATGCAAAAAAACACCGTTGCTCTGTTGGGGCGTGATTGAAGGACAAACAAACACACTTTCGCATTCATATTATAAGTATGATTACTAGATTATGCCCGGGACTTCGTCCTTGTTGATTAAGTTTTTATTCCCGAGGGAACTCTTTCATTTTCGGGGAAAAATAGTAGCCTATGTCCTTTCCCGGGATACGACCTATCTGTACATACCAAATGTCATCAAAATCAGTTGAAAAGATGGGCAGTTGAAGCGTAGCAGACAGACATACTGTCACATTTATAATATTGGTATTAGTATGGATAGACTATTAGCTAGCTAAGTGTTATTGTAAGTTGTAACCTTTTCAATAAAACCATTTTCCAAAACTCCATTGTCTTTTCAAACAAAAGGTTCACCTCGGGGAAAATCGGTACCGCAGGGGAGGCAACGCAGGGCGCGACCGGAAGTGACGCCAGGTGCGTGGCGCCAGGGGGTCTATGTTATGTAATGTGATGGGGAACTTATGGGGTAATGCAGGTTACCGGAAGTTGAAATTGACCGCCTTATATCCGCTTTAAAGGGATTATCCCCTCTATTGGTCTTCCTTATTAAAATAGATGCTTTTGGTTCGTCGAAGGCGTATGGTGAATTAAAGTATTTATATAAGGCACAGAGTATCGAAACAACTAATTAGGTATTAGTTACTGATATTTTAGTCCATATAAAAACAGGATAGGGGTTGTTTTTTTTTAAATAAAAATTTGAATCAACAATTGTGGTGCTCTCTTTCCTCAACTGCAACTACATTATCTAAGAGGATTAATCTTTAAAGAACCTGATGTTAAGCGATTATGAGCATTTGCAGCAGGCAGACATACCGCCCTTGCGTTGGCTTTTCAGGAATATATTGATTCATCCCTTGAATAACTCAATGTTGCTGTGTGCTATGTGGGAACAACACCAAGATGCGAGTTGATTCCGCGTGTAGCAGATAGAAAAAGGTAGTTCAACAAGATAGGTTGCGATGTGCAAAAAAATGGTACGATTTCTAATCCTCAGATTATTTACCCTGCGTTTCTAAGAGAGTAATGAGAGAAGGTTGAGGTGTTTCGAATTCTATCCTAGTGTCATTTCAAGCACCAAATCAAATGAATTGCATTTTTGTTACAGAAAATGCGAGAAGGAACCAGATTGCTTGGCGATAGGTAGCAGGCTGCGGGGCGCGATGGGCACTCGACCGCCCGCGTCCTTTTGGCCGCAGCTGTGGGCCACCGTGGTCAGAAACCTGCTGCTGAAGAAGCGCGACACCAGGAAGACCCTCGCTGTGAGTACCACATTGAACATTTGGCGATAGGTAGCAGGCTGCGGGGCGCGATGGGCACTCGACCGCCCGCATCCTTCTGGCCGCAGCTGTGGGCCACCGTGGTCAGAAACCTGCTGCTGAAGAAGCGCGACACCAGGAAGACCCTCGCAGTGAGTACCACATTGAACATTTGGCGATAGGTAGCAGGCTGCGGACGCGATGGGCACTCGACCGCCCGCGTCCTTCTGGCCGCAGCTGTGGGCCACCGTGGTCAGAAACCTGCTGCTGAAGAAGCGCGACACCAGGAAGACCCTCGCTGTGAGTACCACATTGAACATTTGGCGATAGATAGCAGGCTGCGGGGCGCGATGGGCACTCGACCGCCCGCGTCCTTCTAGCCGCAGCTGTGGGCCACCGTGGTCAGAAACCTGCTGCTGAAGAAGCGCGACACCAGGAAGACCCTCGCTGTGAGTACCACATTGAACATTTGGCGATAGGTAGCAGGCTGCGGGGCGCGATGGGCACTCGACCGCCCGCGTCCTTCTGGCCGCGGCTGTGGGCCACCGTGGTCAGAAACCTGCTGCTGAAGAAGCGCGACACCAGGAAGACCCTCGCTGTGAGTACCACATTGAACATTTGGCGATAGATAGCAGGCTGCGGACGCGATGGGCACTCGACCGCCCGCGTCCTTCTGGCCGCAGCTGTGGGCCACCGTGGTCAGAAACCTGCTGCTGAAGAAGCGCGACACCAGGAAGACCCTCGCAGTGAGTACCACATTGAACATTTGGCGATAGGTAGCAGGCTGCGGAGCGCGATGGGCACTCGACCGCCCGCGTCCTTCTGGCCGCAGCTGTGGGCCACCGTGGTCAGAAACCTGCTGCTGAAGAAGCGCGACACCAGGAAGACCCTCGCTGTGAGTGCCACATTGAACATTTGGCGATAGGTAGCAGGCTGCGGGGCGCGATGAGCACTCGACCGCCCGCGTCCTTCTGGCCGCAGCTGTGGGCCACCGTGGTCAGAAACCTGCTGCTGAAGAAGCGCGGCACCAGGAAGACCCTTGCAGTGAGTACATTAAACAACTCGGCGATAGCTAGCAGGAGAAAGTAGATTAGCAAAGCACTGAAAGGCACATGCTGTTATGAATTTCCCAGGGTTTTGCTGGAATTGAAGTTGCAAAAATGAAGACACGTTTCCTTTACTGTTGTGGAATAATTTAGTGAAATAATCCCGACTCATACTTAGTCGGGATAATTTCGCTTGCTGCAATCGAGAAGGATAGAGAATGAGGTGTAGAAAATAATATAGCGCCAGCATGCATTTAACCCCTGTACCTCATCAAAAACGGTTGAGTAGAAGGGCCGTGAAAGCATAGCTGATAGGCAGACAGACGGACAGACAGACACACTATCGTATTTATAATATTAGTATGGATAGTCTAGATTCTTTCAGCTCGAAATAGAGCTTCAATTTTTTTTGTAAAAACCACAGAACTACTGCAAAACATGGCATATTATCGGCTCGTTTACAAGATTGTGTTTTGGTATTTACAGGAAGTTCTGGTTCCTCTATATTCCCTCGGCGTGCTGATATTCCTCAAGATGCTGGTCCCAAACCCCAACTTCCCCGAAGTGAGGAAGCCTGGCCGACTGCTGCGCATCCATCATGACGCCATCTCGGAGAACCACTCCGTTGCAGTCGTCGCTGATTGGGCCACTGCCAACGGGACTTTGGTGAGGCACATATTGAACTGAACTATAGCTCAGCTAGTATAAGCTTCGAATATAATGAACTCCTCTGGTAGACCGGAGTGTAGCAAAACGCTGTTGTAAAAAAGAGAATAATTAGAATGATTTTTTTTTGATTGGAGCCTCCTTTTGGCATTGTTAAATGACGGTGAGGTTTTTCAGACTTCGAAAAATACTGTTTACGAATACCTGACAGTACCATACCGTCGTTGCAGCCCATAGATGTGATGTAGTAACTACCGATGTTACTAGCCATAATGAAAGCCAATTTGACCTGACTCATAAATTCATAATCTAACTATTAGAAAAGATAATTCTCAAAACTAGAAATAAAAGCTAGAGATGCCGACCTCCCTAGCGTAGTGGTGAGCACTGTTGTCTTATCTTAGAAGGTCTAAGGTTCGATCTCCCGGGGGTAAATTTGGAAATTTATAATTTCTGAATTTTCTCTGGTCTGATCTAGCGGGAGGCTTCGGCCGTAGCTAGTTACCACTCTATCGGCAAGGACATACCGTAAAGCGACGAGCGTTCTGTAGTGTAGAAACTGATTAGGGGTATGGGTTTAATATAACTGCCATAAAAGGTAAAAAAAAAGGTTAGCCCGCTATCATCTTAGCTACATCACCATCAGGTGAGATTGTAGTCAAGGGCCAACTTGTAGTGGATTAAAAAACAAAACTGCTAGTCTAAACTACTAAATAAGTCTTTTCTTCCAGGGTTTCCTAGAAGACATCAACTTGATGTTAACGGAGTCAGGTCAGCATCCCATCAATTGGATCCGGTACAACACCACGGAGGAGCTGAACGATGCATATCACAACGACGCCAAGAGGTTCCCCCTCGCCGTCATATTCCACACGGATCCGGGGATCTTTGGTGAAACACTGAGGTTTGTAGCAGTTCTGAATGTTGACTGACCTTTCCACACAAAAATAGATAACCAAAAAAGACTTGGTCCCAAGTGCCCCGGTGCCTCTTCCCCGCTACCGGCAGTTGGGAAAAAGTGCCATCGGTCCCGGTAACCTCGGCGTAGTCGCTTAACGGGGCAGAGGACACTTTTTCACACAAATCATCTCGTGTAATATTTTATATTCCTCCTATTATCTTATTATTGTTTTCTATTCATAAAATATCGAATCAATTAAGATCACTGGTACAATAGCAGGCCAAATAGCCTGGCTATTAGCTTCATAAATTACTTTACCACCATGGCGTAAAAATAAAGAGAGCATTTCCATAATATTATGAGCCAAATACAAAGAACCGTACGCATGTAATAAAAATATTTGTATCTGACTTAAAGATTACCTACTGTATTGTGTCAAAAACTTGAATGAAAGATTCGTCCAAGGCCAAAAATTAATAACGATAAGATACTAGATGATGCCCGTTAATTCGTCCGCGTGAAATTGAGGTTTATTGGCACCCGCGGGAACTCTAATTTTTCCGGGATAAAATGAAATGTACTCTATGTGTTAAGCCAGGCTTTAAGCTATCTCCATTTCTTTTAGCCAAATCAGTTTTATCGTTGTGACGTGAAGGAGTAATAGACATCCAAACTTGCAAAGTTACAAACTTTCTTATTTATTATATTAGTAGGATATGCGCTTTTGAAAACCTGTGCCGATTTTAATAGTTCTATTTAAATCTGGTTCATTTGGTTAATTTTGTACGATGGGGCTGACATATCCAAAGGGACAAAAGCCTCTAAAAAAACTCTGGTTCAAGTAAGTAGTACTGATGTTATCCGTTAGGTTCCTCTGAAAAATATTTCTTCCGAATCACGTTTTAATATAAGCAATGTGTAACAGGTACACTATCCGCACGAACCCTTCACGCGATGGCGGAACTCCTTCCACCAGGACGTTGACAACCTCCCCCGCCAAGTGCCGAGAACGGACTGGGTACAAGGACTGGTCCTCGGACTGGTCTCGGGGAGGCCAGCTGATACCGCTCTCGGAAATGCATCGAGAAGACCAGTGCCCAGTCCTGCAGTATTATTACACTGGCTTCCTTGCTCTCCAAACTTTGATTGATTATGTTAAAATCAAGGTAAGATGTAGCGTGTTAAAAATTTAAGTTATGCTTAGGTTAAGAGGAACAGGTGCTAAGACTGGCCCTGTGGACTTGTCTGGATTGATACATCAATGGAAAAATATTTAAAAAAAGAACCACTGTGAAGAAATACTCATCTACGCAATTTCTCGCTGATTATTATCCAACTTGTTTATTATTATTATATTTTATATTGTAGTTTATCTTTTTGAGGGGCGATTCACCCAACTCCGACTTTAACCTAAAAAAATGATATTGACAGATATTGTACAGGCATTCATTCAAAATTTCAAATTTATTCAGAGGTTCAACTTAAACGTTTTCCGGAGTTGGAGAAATTGGCCAAAAATGTCGGGGCTTAATCCACTAAGAAAAGTGTTTCAGAAATTTCACGATCTGGTGGAATCACGAAGAGTTGTGATTCTGCCACTCTTGGTTAATATTTATTTATCTTTGCCAGATGGACACCGGCAATAGCTTTTTCCCGCCACGCGTAGATCTTCGACAGTTCCCCAAACGGCAGCACACTGGTGACTGGTTGGTCATCTTCAGGGTCATCATGCCGATGTATATGGTGATGACCCTATCACAGTTCATCACGTACCTTCTGATGTTTGTGGTGGGGGAGAAAGAGAAGAAGATTAGAGAGGGGATGAGGATAATGGGCTTAAAGGATAGTGTGTACTGGTGAGTGAATTTTTGTTGCATCATTGAAATTGAAGCTACTTCATTATAGTCCCACAAACTTATCTGACCCGGTGACGGCGTCGCTAGTATATATAATATGAAAATTAAAATAAAATCAAAAGGCATAAAAATTAGTTTCAATTTTGATCACCGGGTCAGATAAGTTTGTGGGACTATAATATATGACATGACACCTTGACCAAAATAGGCATGTCACATATATATCTCTTTGACATATCATAATCATGAAAAATTAAAGGATGTGCCTATTTGCGTTTGGTCTTTAAGCAATGAGTGTTAAATTCTTCTTTTCGTTCTGTCCCGTTATTTGCTGGAAAATTCGTACTTGCAAGCATTCTTTGTTTTCAGGGCTTCCTGGTTTTTGATCTACGCTGTATTTGTTACCACCCTTTCTCTCGTTAGTACTGTGCTACTCTTCACATTAAAGGTAATTAATATAATTATAATTACCATCTATTTATTAATATTGGGTAGAATTAGGGTTAACATACTAATTAAAATTCAATTCATTTCAGGTTTTCCAACATTCATCTTACATCCTGATTTTTCTACTGATGTTATTGTTTGGGTTTACAATCATTACCTTTGCCTTCATGCTGACTCCTTTCTTCGATAAAGCTAGGGTAAGTTACTGAGATAAAATCAACATCTGGATTAATGTACCTAGTTCTGGTTTTGATGGCTTAACTTTCCCCGCGTGACGTAGCGTCAATAAATATCATTATAGTGACCACTGTAAATCATTTGTTTTAATAATCTGCTGATATCAGCAATAATTAATAAAATACAATAAATAATAATATTATTGTATACTTAACTAGTTACAATTTTATTTACATAATTCAAATATTTACCATCATTGCCTTCATAAAATATTTAAGTATCAAAATTTGTCATATACTTTATAGTAGCAATGTGGAAGAAAACTGATCCCCAAGTCACGGATATATCCTAGTTTGGGGGGTCCAGAGTTAAGGAATTTGAACTTTCTGTGTGAACAAATAAAGTTTATTATTATTATTTTATTATTATCTTCCAGACTGCAGGTATTCTAGGCAGCTTTGCGGTGAACTTGATGAGTGGGCTGTACTTCATCCAAGTATTCGTCTCCAACGCAGACTCCCTCGCCTTCTGGTTCGTTTCGCTTATCAGCTCCAGCTGCTATGCTCTGGCCATGGATAAGGTACGTAACTTTAGGCATTTGAAGTTTATTGAAAATATTTAATTTATCTCAAATCAGAATATTATCATCAAGCCGTTCATGGTGAGTAGGTATAATATTTACTCACCTTGGACTTTCCGGGAGCTCCGCACATTAAGACAATATCGCTACACACTGCGCCAGGGAAGTCGTCAAAACTTCACATTATGAGGGTTCAAATGATGATGATGATAGTGTAAACTTGTAAAGTATATCATACGTCGTTTGAGAATACTATTTTTTGTACATTTACAGGCTTTAGTGCTAGACATGGCCGGTGTAGGAGTGACATGGGAAAATCTGTGGAGCGGGCCCGGGGTGCCGTTTGGAGGCAGTCTCATCATGATGGCCGTGGACACTGTGTTGTATGGCCTGGCTGCTTATTGGCTGGATGCTGTCATACCTAGTACGTTAATGCCGTATGAAAAAATTGACACATTTCATAAATTCAGATACATGTTGGTACAGGGCAACATTTGGACTCTGGTGGCAAATTGGTAAATGATAATGTGATGAAGTCTAAGATACCTACCTAAAAAGCATCTTCGGCCATCGGCTATTCCCAAATCTTTTAGTTGTAAGTTCGATTCGCAGAAACACCAAAATCCAGATTTAATATTATAAGCAAAAATGTTTTCTGTTCATCTCATTTTGAAGTGACATATGTTGCATCTCGAGGAACGATAGACTACTACTATCCTGGAAAATCAAAGAGTTCCGAAGGAAATTATCAAAAACCTAAATTCACGTGGAAGTCGTGTCGTGTAGAAGAGTCGCGAATATTTCAGAGGGAATATTCGACCTGGCTCCTCCGTCGTCATCTTATCATTGAACCCCAAGGCATCTACAAGGTCTGCACCCTTACGTTGTCGAAATTCCGCGGTCACGTACGAAGCGATTTGTTTACTCGTTCCTAATTCGAATCTTTCCGCTTCAGTTTTTGCCTCTTATATAGGTACCTTAAAAATCAAGAGTGAATAGGCATCTTCTAGGCAAACGCGCTCCACCTTAGGCTGCAACACCACTTGCAAGCAGGTCTGATTTCAGCAAAGCGCTAAAATCTATATTAAGGAAAAAAACTTCAACAATTATTATCACCCATTGTAGGTGAATATGGCATAAAGCAGAAACCCTGGTTCTGCCTGTTGCCGTCGTTCTGGCTGGGCAGTCGCCGCGGCCGCGTGTCAGCTGTGCACTTCCACTCCAACGGCGACACTGCTCACCACAAGGACATCGAACCGGTGCCCAAGTGAGTTCCAACTTCCAACCGAGTTCTAAGCAAAATGGACTGTTAATCAATCGTCGAGTAGATTCAAATGATGAGCACGACCAGTCAGCCATCCGAGATGTCACTATTCTCCGTGCCAATAGGGATGAGACATATGTCAAAAAAAAAAATTCTTACTGATCACTAAATAGATATCTTATCTTATCTCTAATTAGTTTTAAGTTTGAAAATCATTTTAAACTAACGTTCAAAGAAAAAATTATGTTGAAATTTGCCGACGTCAAAACTATGTATTTCATACAAACGTCCATCCTAGAATTGCGTTTTTAAGTTTGTTAAAGAGTTCAAATCAAAAATCCTTTATTCAAGTTTACTTTTAACAAGTTCTTTTGAATAGTCGAGTGAACCTACCACTGGTTCGGAATGCCGTTCTGCTTTGGAGTTGCTAATTTGATTCGAGTTGTCATCATCCCTATTATTGATTGTGGTGTATATTTTACTTTTCAGAAAATGACTTATAAATAAATATAACAAATATTTGATCACAGAGAGCTGCTTGACAAAGAAGCGATCCGTATCGTGGGACTGCAGAAGAGTTTCCGCCACTGTAGGAGGCCAGAGATCAAAGCCATTGATAACATCGACCTGAGTATATACGAGGGACAGATCACAGCTGTGTTGGGCCACAACGGAGCTGGGAAGTCGACCCTGTTCAACATCCTCACCGGGCTGACGGCTCCAACCGCTGGAACTGCTTACGTTTATGGATTGGATGTTAGGTGAGTTTTGGTTAGCTTTTGTTGGCCTTAATTTTTCTGAACTGTGACTTGGTTACATCTGTTTTATAAATTAAAGCCTTCTTGTACAACACCGGCTAAACTCATTTAGTTAAATTTTGTGATGCTTACTTACTGATACTTTTTGATAAGTTTATTCTGGGATTGACATGAAAAGAACAGTAGAAGAACATTTAACTTAAACACATTTAACGGATTTGTGCAAGTGGGCCTTAGAAAGAAATGTGCAAAATTGGAGGTGAACCTATTTTTAAAGGTTCATGTTGGAGAAAATAAGAACGTTTGATAGCAATTTCTAACAAGTAATAAAACTGTTCCGGATCTTATTTCTGACATCTAGGTCCTGAGCATGGACGTGTCAACTGAGGCTATAGTAAAAAGTTAGGCAAAATCATTAATAATTGCTCTATAAATGTATTTAATCAAAAAAATATGTCCATATGCTAATTCCATCAATGTACTCAGGGGTTTTTCTCTCTCAAAGAGGCCTATGTCCAACAGTGGATGCATATTGCCTGTGATGATAAATTTATAACATTTAAATTCCATTCCAGGGACCCAAATGACATGCACGAGATCCGGCAAATGATCGGCGTGTGTCCACAACAAGATGTGCTGTTTGATTTGCTCTCTGTGAAGGAACATCTGCAGTTTTTTGCAGCTGTTAAAGTAAGTACTGAGAAAATTGATGGTACAACGTAAACTTGAATCAATGACAAAAAAGCCACCGTTATTTTGCAAAAGTCATAATTACCAAGCAATAAGAATATTATAAGGCTACGATCCGCGAAAACAAACAATATTGTGTGTTAAAACGTGCAGCATGCAATATGCACCGCCCTAAAGAAGTGGGAGGCGTTTCTAATCATACAGGAAAAACTCAGATGCTTCTATGGGCTGCAAGCTATACCAAATTTGGTCGCCACCCACCACGCTGCTCCAATGTATATTATCAAAATTTTTTTTTTGGGTGTAAAGGCAACAATCTGCCATACAGACAAACACACGTAGTATATTAGTATGGATGAATACTTTAAAATAAAATTGCAGGGTATACCACGAAATAGGATATCAGACGAAGTTCACAGAGCGGTGTCGGAGGTGGGATTGCTAGACCAGATGATGACGTTTTCCAAGCACCTATCTGGAGGGCAGAAGAGGAAACTTAGTATAGCTATAGCGTTCATAGGAGATCCGAAGGTAGTGAATAATGTTGACTTATTAAAGAAATGTATTCCTTGCTTGAACATCTGTGAATTTCAAAATTTGGGATAAAGGGGGAATAAAGGGGGATGAGTGACAGAGTTGCGACATGGCATATCAGTCGATTCCGATTGCTAAGCAAAGTTGACTCAAGTTTGTATCTACTCGTAGATACCTATCACCCGACCGAATTTGGCCTTTTCGTTTCCTTCGTTCCTCGGAGAGCGCGTTAAGCCGTCGGTCCCGGTTTATTATCATTAACATCTGATGATAGAAACCTAAGAGTTGAAATAGTACTCTTAGTTGAGTCATATGCGGAAGGACCTGGGACCCCACCGCATTATTATCCCACGAAAACCCCTACCATTATGTGATTAACGGAAAGGGGTCACGCCCCTCAGCAATGAGAAATACGACGCAGATGATGAATATAAAACTTTTCTAGATGCAAAATTGTTTGACAACTATCCAGATTAAATGTTCATCGATAATAATTACTATAATATAATGCCTCATGAAATGCAACTGAGGTCTAACTAGAAAACAAGATATCTATAGGATATTCATAGGATTTGTTAATATTATGCTCAGTTTTTATTTAGTTGCAAATTCTTATACCCTTTCTATTCTCCGATCATTACTTGATCAAAAATGGACAAATTCATTTCGTCAAAATTTTTGGTCTTTATTAGTTTAGGTTCCAGCTATTCTAATACCATGTCTCCAGTTTAATTCCTTGATATATTTGGCCTCAATTTTATAGTCCTTGACTGTTCTTACGGCGTTTTATATAACACATGAAATATTTGGAGAAAATAACACATATTCAATACACAATGTATAATTTCCTACAAAATGTGATGCAAAAAGATGACTACTAAACTTTAACTACCCATATTTATACACATACCTACATTGAAAATGATTATATAATAAGACATAAAAAAATTTGATATCCTTCTAATATTTCAGATAATAATACTAGACGAGCCAACTGCAGGAGTGGACCCGGTGTCTCGGAGACAAACCTGGAGAATCCTGCAGCGCGCTCGACGCGGCAAAGTGCTACTGCTGACCACGCATTTCATGGACGAAGCAGATATCCTGGGGGATAGAAAGGCTGTGATTAGTAAAGGCAGGGTGAGTATAGTGAAACAGTTGGTAAGGGATCATCCCCCTCGATCGAAGCTCGCCGAAGTCACCAAGCTCGTCTAAGTTGGCAATCAATTAAGTGAGACTACCCGGTCTAGATCACGTTGTCGGCACATGTTGAGAAACAAGTATTGGCCACAGAATTGGGAATCGGCTTATTATGGTACTAGCTGATGCCCGCGACTTCATTCGCGTGGGTAAAGCTTTTTTTAAATCCCGCGGGAACTCCTTAATAATTCCGAGATCAAAGTGATTTCATCAAAATAGGTTTTTTTTTTTTTTTTTGTTTATACTTCTCCCTCTGACACAAATCAGAGCCTATTTTCTCATATGGTACTCTTCCACTCCAGTTCTTTATTGTTTCTTCATTATTACTAGTTTTATATATAGCATCAAAATAGGTTAAAGAGATGGGCCGTGAAAGCGTAACAAACAAACACATCCGAATTTATAGTATTAATTGAGATTGTCCAGTGGATGTATTAACTAGTCTGATAATCAGTATTTATAAAATAAGGAAGTGAAGCTCAGGGAAAACAATCAATTAATAGACGGTAACAGCTGGGCATAGGCTTCTTGTAGGGACATTCACAAGTCACGGTCTTGCACCCTTGCCCTGCAGTGCCTGAAGACCAAAATTTTGGAACAATACGTGTCGCCAGTGATGGTATAGAGAGCCGAGACATGGTCGCTATCTATGGGCATTATATGAGAGCTCTAGAAACTAGAGTCACTCCAGGGGCGAAGGAGAAAGTTCGCAATATCTGTGATGTAATAGGGACCAAACCAGAAATGAGGAGGTCCGTAGAAATACTAGAGTAACCACAGAATCGGTAATCTGCTTAGGAGTAATTGACATATAGCTCAGTGGGTTGCGAAGCTGAATTAGCAATGGGTGTCCACACATTTTGAAGACTTTAAAATTAAAGAGCTTTGCATTGCATTGCTTGATGATTTGTTGCAGGTTCGCTGTGCCGGGACGTCGTTGTTTTTGAAGAATAAATTCGGTATAGGATACCACTTGACATTGGTGTTAGACGGTAAGTTAAATATTTAAATCTTTTTGACAATAATAATAAAATAATAATGAATTAAGTATAAATAACAACGTACGAGTAGTTATCGATATTTCTCTGAGCGGAATCCGGTGGCATTGTTCCAGTACTGGCATTGGAAATTTCATCAAATTCTATTCGTCTTATTTGAACAAGCAAAGTGAACTTATACCTAAATCTCTCCACTGGGAAAATTGTACATGATATAAAAGCGATAAACTCTCCCTCTCTCCCCCTAGAATAGATGGAGATCAGCAGCAATTTACTCAGTATTTTCATGATATGCATTTGGTGCAGGTGCGTGCCGCGAGCACCAAATAACGCGGCTGGTGCGCGGTCACGTGCCGCGCGCGGAAAAGGCTCGCCGCCACGGCCGCGAGCTCTCATACATTCTGCCGCACTACGCTGTACATCTGTTCCCGCCGCTCTTCCAGGCCATAGAGCAGGAGATACGCGAGAAGAGCAACCGGCTCGGTGAGAATGCAGCTTAATATTAAACAACAAGTTGAAGATTTCCTTCCCTGTTATTTTATTACCTACTTCCTTCTTTGCTACAAACCCATTGTGTGTAAAAATCTTCTATAATTTTCTTCAATTCATCTCTACCTTTACTTCATCCTTTATCATGAAGCTTTTCAATTTTCTATACATTTTCTTTACTTAATCCATAAATCCTGTTTTGGATCTTCTAATATGGCTGTTTCATCAATTAATCATCACTGAGTTTTAACTCTATTGGATTTCGGCGGCATCAACTCTACCTTCTGTTTATGCTGGAATTTACAATTTCTCTAATGATTCTTGACAAGTTTCATCAAGAATGAATAACCCTTTTGATGGACAAAACATCTCGACAGCGGACTTAGCAGAATGACATCAAACTAATGTTAAATCCCACTTCCTCTTTTCTTCGTATTCGTCAAATTCATGAGCCAGATTTTTATTAGAGTGTTACAGAACTTCTTCAGACGAAACTAGGATTCATACTTAATTTTTTTTCTATTCCATTGATTTTCCCAAATTAAATATCGGCCCTTGTTTTTTACGTTTAAAATATTTATTAACAAGTGAACTATGTCCAATTTATTATTTTGATAGGAATCACAAGCTATGGAGTATCGATGACCACGCTAGAGGAAGTGTTCTTAAGTCTAGAAGGTGAAAACGCAGAAGAGACTGAGGCTGTAGAAGGAGTGTCATCTGTGAAGTTGGTGCGGGCCAGAGCTCTGTCAAGGAGTCTATCCCTTCAGAGCAAGACCTTAAGTTATCAGGTAGATTTTTTCAAATCTTTTACTTTAATATTTTAAAATCGATTATTTCTAGGTATGATTGATTTTCCTAGTGTTGCATAACGTTTTTTTCATCAATAACATATGTTGGTAACAAATTATCTTGTATTGTAACTTATACGTATTGTAACTATAGGAACTTACTATATGAAAGGATCGATATTCACGCTTTTTTAGGATGATTTAAAAAGACCTACCTAAACCTTTACCTTTTATAAACCTCCTTATCCATTCAACTTCAAACTAGAGTGCACCTAGAGAGCTAATTTATTATCCTGTACAATTTGGAAAGTGCAAAAAAATAAAGGTTAAAGAAGAAAGACTAAACTTAAGAGAATTCAGGTAATCTATTTTAGAGTGTAGGTACTTGGATTTTATTGTAAATTTTCAATCATTTTCATCATGTTTAGGAATTGAACGATAAAGACCAGCAGAAGACAACGTCACTCCCAACACCACCAGCTTCGCATGCCCTGCACTCCACCACGCACGGAGTGGAACATGTTAAGGTAAATAAGGTAAATGAACCAAGGAAAATATTTCATTTGAAACTTTCAATATACTCGGTAGCATTTGAAATGGTTTCTTTTGGCGTACTTATTTGAAATAATGAACATCATAAAGAATAATTTATTGGTTTTCATGTTTGAAATTTGTAATTAAGTTAAGTCATAGATTTGTACACCACACTGTGGTGTACATGATATTACCTTCTGTAAAACTAACATCTAAGTACATAACTGTATTCACGTAAGTTTTTTACTGAACACATTACTCTCCTTCTGATAATGAAAGCCTTGACTGCCTCGTTGGTCTAGTGGTTAGCATGTTTGACTGCGGCTGACGAGGTCCCGGGTTCGAGTCCCGGGTCGGGCCATAATAAGTGTTGGGTTTTTCTGACTAGAAATTCTCAGCACTAGCCCGGAGTCAGGAAGTTGGCGGTGTTTCACCCCCGTGCCTTGGAGAGCACGTTAAGCCGTCGGTCCCGGTTATTATCACTAACATGATAATAGTCGTTAAAGCCCGCCAACCCGCATTGGAGCAGCGTGATGGGTCTAAGCTCTAATTCCCTCTCTCCTATGAGAGTGGAGGCCTGTGCCCAGCAGTGGGACGTTAATGGGCTGTAGTGGTGGATAATGAAAGTGTCAAAGCAAATAAACAACAGAACAGGCTTATTAATTTAACTAAATTTAATCCTGTAATTTTAAGTAAAAGTGCTCTGCAGTGATCTCTAATTCCTTCCAGCATAATATTATTTCGTGCAAACCTTTGTTTTATTTTCATTCGAATACAGGAATCTTGTCATACTTGTTAAAATAGATTTTGTCCTGTTAACCTTGCTCTTAAAACTGTTGCCTCTTTGTCACTTTCAGGATTTTACTTTTTATTCTTGAACAATGAAGTATATTTTATTAATAGCTACCAGAAGAGTTTTTGTTGAAGTGAGGCCTTGGATTAATTCTTTTTCACACCACTCGCTCAACAACGCCCAATTACATGGCCTGTTATCTAAGGTTAAAGTAAGACATTAAATCCCTAGGGTTATAATGTTGTACTGAAATCCATTATTCCCTAGGGTTATAATGTGATTTGAATTTAGAATTATCGCGCATCTGAAGCAAGATCTGAAGGAAATTCTATTCATTCCAAAGAGGTTTTATTCATAATTCCTATTGATATATACATAAAGTCTAATTTCGGTAAACAGAATGTGTTCTCAGCAGGCGCGGCCAACTCGATTTTCGAAAACCGAAGCTGTGGCCCACTAGATTCGCACTGACGACATTTGTTTGTCAAATCGAGTAGGCCACGCCAGCTGAAAGAAGTGGTTGTATCGCGAGGTGTGAAAAGTAGAGTATTCACCGTAGGGGTAATGCTGTATTAATCTTAGGCGCCCCTAATTCCCGCGCTACTCTCAGGATTCTAGATGCAACACCCTCGCTACGCTCGGGAGTTACTCTAGAATCCCTCGTTCCGCTTGGGATTTATCCCGGCGCCCGTGACATAATACATCGCATTACCCCCGTGGTGAATAATCTACTATTAAACACTTTTGCACAATAAATAATTATTTATAATGAAAAAGTGTTTAACAGAATAAATCCAAGGCCTCACTGAAACAGTTTTACCCTTATATTCTTCTCTTCATCTTGCCTTGTGTGTTTAATCATTAAATTATTCCAGGTTACCCCAGAAGCCCCGGTGTCAGTCGATGCTTTAGGCGAAATAGTGAAAACGAACCAGTCGTGTTGGCGGACGTTTTGCGCGCTCGTCTACATTCGCACCGTGCGCATGATCCGGGATCCTTACAAGCTTTATGTAATGATCTTTATGCCTATAAGTAAGTGCCATTTTACCATCAATTTTAAATTGTGTCATAGCATTGTTCGCGTAGGTATCAAAAAAAAATTTAAATGTGCTAATGGTGTAGCAAGATGATTGCTCGCTATTTTTATGGACTCACTAGCTGATGCCTGCGACTTACTGAAATACTCAATCCACGCGTCGCGTCGCGTCGTGGCCTTAGCCAGTTTATAATCTATATATATAAAATTCAAAGTCCTGACTGACTGACTGACTGACTGACTGACTTATATATCAACGCACAGCCTAAACGGCTAGGGTTAGAGACTTGAAATTTTGATAGTAGCTTCCTTTTGTGACGTAGGCGCTCACTAAGGAAGGATTTTTCAAAATTCCACCCCTAAGGGGGTGAAATAGGGGTTGAAAGTTTATATGAAAGTCCGTCATTTCCCAAGTTATATTCATGAAACTTGGTACATGTGCTGCGGGTTAAAAATAAAGAAATATGTGTTTGAATGTTTTTGAAAATTCTACCCCCGAAGGGGTGAAATAGGGGATGAAATTTTATATGAAAGTCCTTCATTTCTCAAGATATTTCTCAAGTTGTATCAACGAAACTTGGTATTTTGGCTTTAGGTAATAAATAAAGAAGTACGTGTGGCACAGTTTTTCAAAATTCTACCCCCAAAGGGGTAAAATAGGAGTTGAAAGTTTGGTTGAAAGTCCTTCATTTCTCAAGTTACAGCCATGGAACTTAGTATTTGGGCTTTCAGTTAGATATGCAGAAGTACGTGTTTCACCATTTTTGAAAATTCTGGCCCCCAAAGGGGTGAAATAGGGGATGAAAATGAATGTCCTTCATTTATCAAGATAAATTTTTAAGTTAACACAACGAAACTAGGTATTTTGGCTTTATAAAGAAGTAAGTACGTGTGTAACAGTTTTTCAAAATTATACCCCCAAACGGGTGAAATAGGGGTTGTAAGTTGGTATATAAGCCCGGCGTTAAGTTATAGCTATGAAACTTGATACGAGTATTTGGGCTACCGGTTTAAATTATGAAATAGGTACATAATTAAGTTTTTATAAATTCTATCCCAAAGGAAGTTAACGCTTCAATCTTCAATCACGCCGCAACAGAGCAACGGATCGACGTGTTTGCTTTCATGGGTTCTTTTTATCCCGGAAAATTAAGGAATGCCTATGGGAATTAAAAAACTTATGCCACGCGAACGAAGTCGCGGGCGTCCGCTAGTATTAATATAGACTTGTAATTTGGTCTGTGTCTGGTTTTCAAGCTTTTTGATTTTTCTAATAATTTCTAAATCCGTCACCTTGGTCAACTTGGTATTGGTCTTATTCTCACGTATCCAGATCTAGATTTGAAAATTCACCTTTTATATATTTTATTTAGTTTCATTTGATTCTTGAATTTGTAGAAAAGATAATTTATGAGAGATTTCTTTTCAGTTTCCTGTGCCCTAGGTCTCTATATGAAATCGAGGCAAATAGTGTTTTTTCGGATGCAGCCACTCAAATTGGACCCTAATGCCTACTTCAATAAGACCCCAATTGCTTTGTACAGTGAACAATCTAATTTAAAAGAAGTAGAGGATCTCCAGGACTCTCTGGAAACGTTGGGGGCGTACCCAATAGACTTTTTTGATGGGAACTTTTCTAGTCTTCTGGGTATGGAGAACTTTGGCGCGTTCAGCTTGAAAGACAGTCTCGTACCGTATGGGAAAGTAATGGCCTATTACAATAGTACTTACACCCATAGTCTGCCTATTATAGTTAATTTATTGGACAATAGCATTTACAGGTAAGCTTTCTGTACCACAACTGAGTTTTGGATTTTTCTATGAATAAAGATTAACATAAATAATGGGAAAATGAACAACGCCTTCAATCGATCATTTGAAAACTGTCCCATAAATGTATGTTTTTAAATGTATATAGGTATAGGACATCGAAGCTGAGTTAAATTTAAATCTTGTTGTATTAAAACCAACTTCAGTAACATTAACAGTTTCTTTCTTAATCGGGATGCTTAACATTTTTGCATTGTTATGAAGTGTTGGCGTATTTTACAAGCATATCAGTACTTTTTCCGTACTTATTTAAAAACACTAAATTTTCAGGGTACTTATGTCAGCATCAGGACAGCTAGAAAGCTTTAGGCCTATTGAAGTGTTAACGCATCCTTTCCAACAAACAGAACAACAGGAGGAGTTTAACCTCGGCAATGTTGTGTGCGCTATTTTTATGGGCATGATCTTCGCTTTGGTTCCTGTAACACTCGCTGTGGATATTGTATATGATAGGGAGGTGAGCTATGCTTATTATAATATTTTAGTTATGATTACTGTTATGACCAAGTCATTCACGAATAGTACGAGAAACAAAGGCCCTAGCACCCTTCCTTGAATGACCCCATTTTTTTTGTGGAAATTGCGAGGCTATGTTTTATTTTTAAAATTTTCATGGCTAGAACTTCACGATGTTTACGAGTATTTAAATATTCATTGTAATAATAAAAATCATGGCACTTTATTGTGTTATTAAAATAACTTTTAATTTGTCTTCCAGATAAAAGCCAAGAACCAGTTAAGAGTTAATGGATTATCTATGAGCATGTATTTCCTTACGTACTTCACTATTCTCATCTTTATTATGATCATTACCAGCGTAGGAGTACTCTGTCTTGTAAGTGTTTTTCATCTTCATTTTTGTAAGTTTTCACCATCTCCTTTGTTAGATTGATATTTTTGAGCATACATTAATACAAGTATAATCTGCGTATGACACGCTAATTTATTTTTTTTATATCCAGGTACTGCTCAACGATATACCAAGTTTAACAAATGGTTCAGCGATAACTATGCTCTCTGGTCTTCTGATTTTGTACAGTCCATCCGCCATCTTGTTCAACACCTGTCTCTCCTATATCTTCGACAAAATGGATTCAGCGCAGAGCATCATGCCCAATATCACCACTTGGGTTGGAGTTTTACCATTTATTTTGGTCGCGGTTTTAGACACATTTAAATGGGGTAAGTATACTACTAAAGTCAGTATGTGCTATCGACGATCAAAAGCTTCTTCCAGAACTTTTTTTAATCTCTGCTTTTTCAACGTTCATAATTAACTTACCATTTTTGTTCCGTTTGCCGTGGAGTCTTAGTGGCAAAATAATTTTGTGAGATATTTCACCGCGGTTAATGCCCCATCTGGTGACAGAAGGTCTGGCTCATTTTCTGCGTAAAGGATCAGCCTAGCTGTCCAGCGCAACCAAAATTCTTGCTATCATTCCACGCGGGCATGATTTATATAGTAATTAGGTTAGGATAGCTAGCTTTAAGATCTATTGTATTGTTTTCAATTAATTTAAATAAAAGCAAATTAACTTGAAATAAATTATAATCTCTCCTTTTCAGGTAGCAACATAGCATTTTATCTTCATTTAGTTTTCAGTTTCCTGGACGTTATGTACATACCGTATGCCATCATATATTATGTTGATAGGTAAGTTTGTTAGGAATACTAAAATTATATCGTTTGAATACACATCGAAATCATTAAAACCTAAATAGTCCATATTTTGGCCGAAATATTAAGCAATTGAGTCTGGTTAAGGAATAGGCATGTGATTTGTCACAAAAAATAATATGCATCCCTAAGGAATGTATTTGTACATTCCTTAGGGATGCATATTATTTTTTGTTAAATGCATCAACAAATAAAAGAGTGATTTGCACTTTTTAATCATTGCAATTTAAAAAAAAACTAGTGTCCAAAAATACAAATATCTTTTAGCTTCAAAAAAGTATCTTTGTTTTCCTGAAGAACATTTCGATTTTCAATTCATTTTTGCCTCGTATTAGTTGTTTTTCCTTCTAACAAAATCACTTCCAGTAAAATCATTTTTTATCCACTACAAGTTAATCCTTGACTACGATCTCACCTGATGGTAAGTGATGACTGATGATGCAGTCTGAGATGGAAGCGGGCTCACCTGTTAACCCATACCCCCTAATCGGTTTCTACACGGCATCGTACGGGAACGCTAAATCGCTTGGCGGCTCGTATTTGCAGGTAGGGTAGTAACTAGCCACGGCCGAAGCTTCCCACCAGGCGAGACTAGGGAAAATTCAGAAATTATAAATTCCCAAATCGACCCTGGCGGGGATTGAATCCGAGATCTCCGCATGTCTTGGACAACAGCGCTTAGCACTGCACCAGGGCGGTCGTCAAAGATAGCAATCAAATGTTTTTCCAGGGTATACTTAACATGCAACCTACGCGGGCTATGCACATCGCCCGATCTGCCGACATACTTCACAGCAGAGATCTGGGTGCTGATAGTGGCCATGGTGGTACATGTGCCCATCTGTGGAGGCGTGTTGTTGGCAGCAGACAGACTCAAGACTGGCGGGAGGATATGCCCCGTAAGTATTTCTTGCTGGTTATTCTCGGTAGGAATAACCATCCGAACTAGTGGTAGATTTACTCGACCATTCAAAAGCACATTTAATAAGTTTATTTGAATAAATAATTTCATTTTTGTGCCTTTTGGTGTTGAAACCCTGGGGTCGTGGGGCGAAGATGCCAGATACTTTTTTAAGGATCTATCTTCTCGTCTCACAGAGTCCACAGGTGACCGGAGGGCTGGCAGTTACCTCGGCCAACATATAAGTTTGGCTATTCAGCGGGGTAACGCAGCCAGCGTTCTGGGCACACTGCCTCATTGCAGCGGGATAGATGATATTTTTAATGTTTAGTTTTTAGTTTGTAATTTAGTTTTTAATTTAGATTTTAATTTTATCCACTTATATATGAGCCATTTATTCCTCATCATAAGTACCTAATTGGATTTTTAATAAAAAGATATGAGTTATATAGTGTATAATGTTCTACCGACCGATTTTCAGCCATGGCGGTCATTTTCCATGTAACGGAGAGAATTAGAAGAATTTTAGTGCACATGTGAATAGTACCACCAACTTTGAAAAAAAAAACAAAAAGGAAACAGGCATAAAAATTAGTTCCAATTTTGGCAACCGGGCCAGTTAGTCCGTTTAGTAGTCTTAATTTTAAATGTAACACAAAAGTATTTATTTTGTTTAGGTATTGCTTTAAACGTTAGCAGTATGGCCCCAGGTTTTCTTAAAAGGCTTGTATGCTTCCAGCATAAAAACACTTCTCCAGAGAAGCCAGATATGGAGGCTGAAGTGGGGGGCGAGGCGGGGGAGGACGAGGACGTGAGGCGGGAGAGAAGACGAGTCGCCTCGCTGCTGCACGCGCCGCCTGAGAGCTCGCAGCAGGCGCCCGCGCTGCTTGTGCACGTGAGTAACAATATGAAATTAAAAAAAATGCCAATAGAAGTGAAAACGTTTTTATTATAATTAAAATATAAACCTTAAAACGAAGGCATTCAAGTTTAATTACGAATGTAGTATATTTATATTTAAAACCTTGTCTTCGTAACAACGCGAGCAAGTTGGTGACGGTCACCCGAATCCACAAGTTTGACTCCCTACCAAAAATGCTCAACGCGGCTGAAGAAGTTTTCTCTTCAAAAATGCGGATCTCCCGAGTGGGATTCGAACCCGCGCTAACATGCTTACGGTACTTGTTTACCGCTGAGCAACTCAGCGAAGCACCCCTTGAAAGTCGTAATACCACTTCAGAGAAGCCGGACACCAGCAAGGCGGGGCCGGGATGATACTCTGTTCAGGAATTAAGAAGTTATATAGTTGAATAAAGAAACTCACATACATACATGAAACCTGAAACGTTACATTACTTTTTTTGGCCATTCGTGTTAAAATGCGGATCACCCAAGTGTTTTTTGAGTAAATCATAATAATATTATAAATGCGAAAGTGTGTTTGTTTGTTGGTTTGTCCTTCAATCACGCCGCAACGGAGCAACGGATCGACATGATTTTTGGCATGGACATAGTTGAGGACCTGGAGAGTTTATCCCGGAAAATTAAGGAGTTCCCGCGGGAATCGAAAAAACTAAAACTACGCGGACGAAGTCGCGGGCATCAGCTAGTAAGACATACATACAAACAATAACAGTAAGCCAGTAAATTGTCAAAGTTCGATCTCTTCCAGGTAGCTTCGTAGGGTGAAATTGAACCAGTGGTGGTGGTAGTTTATTTTATAATAGAAAACTAGCTGATGCCCTCGACTTCGTCCGCGTAGTTTAAGCTTTTTTTTTTTTTGTTTTTTTTATTTTATTTTATATAAATTATAAATTCCCAAATTGACCCTGCTGGGGATCAAACCCGGGGCCTCCGCACGTTAAGACAACAGCGCTACACACTGCGCCACGGAGGTCGTCGGAGGATTCCTGCGGGAACTCCTCAATTTTAATATTAGTATGACTCCTTGCCAGAATCTGCGCAAAGAATACAAGCTCCGCAGTTCGCGCAGCGGCAACGCCTGCTGCGGAGGCGACGAGCCTCTCAAGCGGGCAGCTCTAGCGCGCCTGTCGCTGGCTGTTCACGGGGGAGAAGTGTTTGGTCTGCTGGGACATAACGGTGCTGGCAAGACGACCACCATGAAGATCATCACTGCAGAGGAGCGGCTCACTTGCGGCACTGTGAGTGCTCCCCATCCGTTATACCATAAGCTACACCATTTATATGATACTGATATTCCTGAATTTGCGAAGTTTCAACCCGGTTTCTCTATTTTCTACCCCTTGTATTAACCACAAAAAATCACAAACTGTTCGGACTTTTGAAGATCTTTTAAACTAAAAGATCATTAAGTTCAAAAATGGGATGGGCAAGACAGGTTCTGGCTCCTAAGGCAGACCCGAGGACACGGACGCTTTGTAGACTGAACATTTTGAGACTTCATCTTTGGTCAACAAGAGATCGTAAGGCTCCCAGGGGTGCAAATTTCAAATAGGTCTAAGTACACCGGCTTACTGCACATTATCGGCATACAGGGACCGTTTTCTGCGTTACAGGTAATGCTCGGTGGGCAGAACATAGACGAGGCGCAGTCAGGCCCGTTCCAGATGCTCGGCTACTGTCCGCAGCATGACGCGCTGTGGAAGAACGTCACCCTCCGCGAGCACATCGAGTGCTACGCGGCCATCCGCGGCATCAGCAAGGCTGACACGCCGAGGTAACTGCCCTTGTGTCAGCACAGACGACGCGCAGTCAGGCGCGTTCCAGATGCTCGGCTACTGTCCGCAGCACGACGCGCTGTGGAAGAACGGCACCCTCCGCGAGCACATCGAGTGCTACGCGGCCATCCGCGGCATCAGCAAGGCTGACACGCCGAGGTAACTGCCCTTGTGTCAGCACAGACGACGCGCAGTCAGGCGCGTTCCAGATGCTCGGCTACTGTCCGCAGCACGACGCGCTGTGGAAGAACGGCACCCTCCGCGAGCACATCGAGTGCTACGCGGCCATCCGCGGCATCAGCAAGGCTGACACGCCGAGGTAACTGCCCTTGTGTCAGCACAGACGACGCGCAGTCAGGCGCGTTCCAGATGCTCGGCTACTGTCCGCAGCACGACGCGCTGTGGAAGAACGTCACCCTCCGCGAGCACATCGAGTGCTACGCGCAGTCAGGTCTCCTACAGATAATTCGTGGGGGTCCGATTTGAAGAGCGATTTGAAAAAACGCTTGGTATTATTGTGTGTTGTCTTCAAGGAAGACTGACCCATGATATGGCGGTAGCGGCTAATGACCAATAGCGTCCTCGACATAGAGGCATTGCTTACAAAAAGTAAAAAGTCAATGCTTATTTTTCATCATACCCTGCTTGAAAATTGGTATCTATCTATCTAATGGTAGGCTCCTAATACTGTGTACGCCACTGCTGATGACTGTTGACAATCTTGGAGAAAGGTCATATTAGTAGTGGACTTGATGAAGGGCCTGATGGTGATGATTATTTGCATCTCACTTGTTTTACTATTCCAGTGAGGTCAGCATTAAGTTTTCTAGATTATTGTAAGACTGATGAGTCAACAGAAGAAATACCATCGGTACAAAGATTGAATGTTCCTAAAACAGTGTGGTTTCTTCAACAGGAACAGGGCCTTTTGCTTCATCTGTAATAAAAATATACTTGTATCACAAAATCTTAGGCTAAACAGTAAGCTCGTCATTAATGTTACGAAGGCTGGTTTTGGAAAAGTTTGTGTGGATTTCAGGATAGTAGATGCGTACCTGAACGGGCTCCAAATAATGGAGCACGCGAGTAAAAACGCGGAGGAATGCTCCGGTGGTACGCGGCGCAAGCTGTCGTTTGCTCTGGCGATGGTGGGCAGCCCGCGGGTGGTGCTGCTGGACGAGCCTTCCACCGGCATGGACCCAAGGAGCAAGCGGTTCCTCTGGGACACTATCCTGGCCAGCTTCCAGGTAATTACAGCCCCCCTTAGCCAAGTTATATACGTTTCGTGTCTATTCTCTTTCTATAATCGTTATTGGCTAGGGGGCAGGTTTTGTTGAGCAGCATGGTTAAAACGCGTAGGAATGCCCCAGCGTGATGCGGTGAAAGCCATCCCGAAGATTAAGTTTCAAGAGAAAGTGGTTCCAGTGAACTGCACGAAACTGGCCAGCTTCCGGCCAGTTTCATGCAGTTCATAGAGGCATAAAAGCACTGCTTGCCAATAGAAATACGTCAATGCTCATTTTTCATTATGACAGTCAGTAAATAGGTATTCAGTGGAACTGATGCCTACCATAGCTTCAAACCTTGTGCGCGCCACTGATTTTATCCCAGTCGGGCTCCTATAAAAAACATCCTTTGTAATTTTGTTTTTTTCTCTGTACAGGGTAGAAAAGGTGCTATTTTGACGACACATTCCATGGAAGAGGCTGATGCATTATGTTCTAGGGTTGGAATTATGGTTAAGGGAGGATTGAGGTAAGACTGTTTCTGCCTTTACAATATCTTCCATACAGACCATATCTTTGTCTTATTATAATATTCACTGCTAATTAATTTTAAACGCAGGTGTATTGGTTCAACGCAACATTTGAAGAATTTGTATGGCGCAGGATATACGTTAGAAATGAAAATAGGCCAACCTAATCAGAAACCTGTAAGTTGCCAACTCTTTTATAACCACAAAAATACCTGCAGCCTCTGAAGTAAAGCCATATTTTGGTTTTAATCCATAACTAGCTGATGCCCGCGACTTCTTCCCCGTGGTTTAAGTTTTTTTAATTCCTGCGGGAACTTCTTAATTTTCCGTAAAAAACAGCTTGTGTCTCTCTCCAGGTCCTCAATTATACTGATCCGTTATTCTGTTGAGCGTGATTGCAGGACAAACCAACAAACAAACGCACTTATAATATTACTTTGAGGTGTAGATAAGGACTTAAAAAATCTTTATAGGTACTCTTGAATCTTAGATCCCAATGCCCCTACTTGCTGGAAAGTTGGTCAATATGGCTCAAATATCTCGAAATTAGGTGAGGAAGTTGGCGACGAATTGAAAAAATGTGTGTGTGTTTATTTTACAGATGTTAGACACAGACTTGTCGCTGACACCGTCACCGCTGCGGTCGCCTGACGACTCTCCGTCGCTAGGAGAGGCTGACGAAGGTAGGTCATGTAACATTATAGCAAAAATACCAAAACTACCGTACTTAACGTTAAGATATGCATTTTAGGGTAAACGAGAAATTAGCTGGGGCAATGACAACATCTCTCTCTCCCGTCGTGAGATATCTCGTTGTCCGCATGCTAAGCCAGCAGAATTTAAGCCTTAAACCTGGCCTAACATAGTAATTCTCTTCTGAATTTATTGAAAAAGAACACAGAACAGATGTTCCATATATAAAGTACTAGATGATTCCCGCGATTTTGTCGCGCGCGTGGACCAAGTTTTTTGATTCCCGCGGAAACTCTTGAATTAGCCTATTTCCTTCCCCGGGCCACAACGTACCCCTGTACCAAATTTCATTAAAATCGGTTGAACAGATACATTTTTTGATTCCCGCGGGAATCTTTGAATTTTCCGGAATAAAAAGTAGCCATGTCCGTCTCCGGGATACAGCCTATTGGGCCGTGAAAGCGTAGCAGACAGACAGACAGTCACACTTTCGCATTTACAATATTAGTATGGATTCAAATTGATGTAAAGATTCATAGAAAGTTTTGGGTATGGCCTCAAATTTTTCTTCTATTAAAAATTACTAGGGTAGGAAGACTCCATAGACAATGGACAAACTTGTCTACGCGACCACGTAGCCTAAGGGTCAGCTACTGTTTGATACTGTCGCGTCACGTCGTATTGAGTCGCGTTGTCGCGTTTGTCGCTCATGCAGGACAATGCCATATCACACAATTGCGCAAGGAGTCCTTAAAACCAACGACCTCAATTTATATAGACGGGCCATGTCAAACAAAGAATGTGGACCTGTTTTACTAACGCCATCTAGTCTGAAAAACGGGACAGCGCTATGGCGGGGACAAGGACAGAGCTATACAGGTTAGGAGCGTGCTCTAAAGGTAAAGGTAGAAAGATAATTCCTTTAAAACCATATTATCAAGCTTGTCACTGAAAGGGATAGTTAATAAACAACGTTCAATTGACGTTCTCAAATCTTAGTCTTAGAATCTCTCCGAGTTCGAGCTGATCCTGAAAGATACTACTTCATTTCCTGAGCGACTGAAATAGGTAGTGTCTGTCAGTCTACAGGCTTTCTTTGTCTTTGGCTCAAAACTTTGTAACGTTACAGGTTTTTTTTAAATGTTTCGCACTCAGTTATCCTCTCATACATGATGTCAGAGACCTCTATAATGCGAGTTTTGCTCTGAATTTGGTGCCACTCACGATGGCCGTTAAGTGGTGGTGTTTTTTTATTATACGACTGCCTGAAAAAAGGAGTATATTATTGTTTTCAGGGTTCATATATGTATGTATGTATGTATGTATGTATGTGAGTTTGTATTTTCCACCATAACTTCTATACGCCTGAACCGATTTTGATAAATGAGGTATCGTTAGAATCCCTAGCTTATTCCGGGTGACATAGGCTAGTAAAATTTAAAAAAAATTGATGGGGTGACCATGGTCCCGCATTAAAAATTAAAGTTGGTTTTTTTTTTTCGAAAATAAGATTAACTATATATTCATCATCTAGAAAATGATGAGTAGATTCCAAAAATATATAACGCTATAGTTCAATATCCAGTGATTCCCAAAAAAATATCATTTAATAAAAATGTGAATAAGATTCCATAGGTAATTAATGACTGTGGTGTCGTTACGTAGTAGATAGTTACGGGCTACGGCAGAGCCGTCGTATTTATTAATTATTTTTATTACTTACACTTGTATTTAATATTTATTATTTTATGAGTTGTTTTTTTAATGTTACTGTGAACGGCTCTGAATTCAGACACCTGGGTGCTACGTTACAGGTTCTGGAGGGGGGTCGGCGACCGTAGAGGCGCGGGATGAGGCTGAGGGGGAGGCGGAGGGGGAGGCGGAGGCGGAGGGGGAGCAGGAGGGTGACGCGGTGGACGTCAGCATACACACGCCGCTGGTCGGCAACAAGCCCTCTGCGCGCCTGCACCACCAGCGGTGAGGCTTTGCTCGATTCGTACATGAAATTATTTATTTCACGTAGGACATATTATAATATTCACGCTCACTCACGTTCATTTTTTCACGCTCTAGATATTGAAAATCATGCGATCAAGCGTTGAACATTTTTTACACGTTAGTGCGTGCAGGTCAACGGCCAAGTCACATAACATTAAATATAATAATAAAGAAATTGCAGTAAGGAACCTTAGACTTGGCTCAACTTTGTCTAGAGATTTCATTACTTTTTAGAGATAAACAAGCAGCTCCATCGAGACTTGGCTATTTTTTTACAGAATGTTTTTGGTGGGATTTCACTTCTTTTTGCAGAAAGCTGACAAGACGTGGGCTGATTGACTTTTTAGATTTTCTTATATACACATTTTTTTTTCTTTTTGGTAGTAGTTTTATTATTATTACAAATCTTTCTTTTCTTTTTTTCCGGTTCTGATTCTTGTACACTAGCAACAGTTTTTCGTATTGCCCATTCACGTTCATTATTTATTCTTTTAGACGGTCGATAGGCCAACATACAGTCGGCCATGAGTAAAGCATTCTTTTCGTAGGTCAATCCCTAAATGGAAGGGTTGGCCCTGAGACTTATTAATTGTTAAAGCAAAAGATGGAAACCACCGGAAATAGGAGTCGTTTAAACGGAATTGGCAAATCGGTAGGGATCATCGATATCCTAGGAATATGAGCTAACTGACCGGCTGATGGGCCGGTGATTGAATTGTCCTTCAACTCCTTTATAAATAGCCTCGTCCCATTGTATATCCCATTATATCTACCTCGGTGTCCTGTTTATGGTGTGCGGTCTGAGTGAATAATTAAGTTTAGGTTATCTGAACAGTTAAGTTCTAAGTTTTGTTTAAAACTTCGTATGTAAACATTGTAACTATTTTAAGCGGTCTGTAATTCCGTAGTTAAATCAATTTTCAGCATTGGGGCTATGTTTGACCGCAACGATAACTGATCTGCGTCTGAAATTAAATATATTTGCAAGTATTGTGGGCTTTAGCCTGATGGTGGTAAAAGGCTACCTATGAGATGATAAACTATATTTAAAAAAAGTTAGTAAGACAAACAACAAACAAACCTTCCTCTTTATAACATTAGTTTAGCAGAGTCCCACTAATAAATAAATAAATAAATAAATAAGCCTTTATTTCCCAACATTTCTTAAACTATTTTTTTTACAACTATTTCTTATTTCTATTTCATGCAATAGATATTACTTATTCACTTTTCTAAATTTCTCTTAATATACTTATTTCTTAGGTATAGTTATTATAAATATTACCTACTTGAATAATTTTATTGAATGGATAATAATATCTCCAATTTGATTTTAGTAGTTAATTACAGGTAAGTTACAGAAGGCAGATATGCAATATTATGTTATCTTGATCATTCATACTATGCCAAACAAAACAATTCCTAATTTATTCTAATTAACCAAGTTTTTAACTTACATGAACTAAAATTATCAGGAAATACCTAGTTAAAAAGGAATTTTTAATATTCATTTATAGGTACATGATTTTTAGCTATCTTTATGTTATCCAATTATATTCTAATACATTATAACCACTTTTGTTAAGCTTATTTTATGTGAAATATTTAGTAATGTGGTTAACTTGTATGGTGATAAAACATACATAACAACAATATAAGTACATCTATATGTTATACTAGGAAAAATTTCTGAAAACAAATTTACAACAAATAACTTATCTTAAGTTTTTATATAGCTATTCATATTTTGTAAAGTATCTTTGTGTATTTAACATTATGATGATTTTAACTATCTATGGTAACATTTTTATGCACAAATAACTATTTAGCTAAACTACAATATGCCTATAAGTTATATTATATTATTTATATTATTCGTAAATATATTATCCTTAAATATAAGGTATACTATATTGTCCTTAGTTTTTTGTTGGGTCACCCGTCGTGGGTGTAGGCCTCCTCCGTCATACTTCATGAAACCGATCTAACTTATTAGGTTACTCTTACATTCAAGTAAGGAGTAAAGCGCATTCTTGATGTGAGGGTGTTGGTCTGAGACTCCCACAGCGACCACCTGTACTGGGAGCTATTGAATTGTGCATGTTTAGAATTCTTACTTTTTCAAATGACGTTTTGGGAGGGGCTTTTTAAATTTACGTTCTTTTTGATAGTTTAAGCTGTGTTCTGGAGATTCGAATAGATTACTTTTGTTTTTTAACTGTTGTATTTTTCCATCTAATATTATAATTCTGTTGTATCTTATTATAGCATTTTTTCCTTCGTTTTTTAATTTATTTACCTCTTCGTTGAGAGTTTTCCTTTCTTTTAATATTTTTTGTGGATAATCTTCTTTAAGATAATGTGGTGTATCTTTTAAAGTATTCTTGCTTTTCATAATTTGTATTTTTTTACTTACAGTAGTAAGGGACACTATTATTGACCTTGTTTTTTCACCTTTCTTGCCTAATCTATGAATAGACTCTAATTCCGTAGTATTCAATTCGACTGACATTTTCTTATTAATTATAGTTAAAATTTCTTTTGATAAATCATCATAGTCCTTTTCTTTCTCTTCTACTCCAAAGATTACAAAATTTTTTCTTCTTATATACTTTTCTATCAAATCTATACGTTTTTCTTGTTCCTCGACTTTGTTGTTTAAATCATTATATTTCGATTCTAATTCTGTAAATTTTTGGTTTATGTTGCTGTTTATGGACTCTGTTATACTCTTTTCCAAAATGTGAAGTTCATGTTTTTGACTCTTCATTTCAAGTTGTATGTCTTGTAGTATTTCGGTTATTTCTTCCATTTTATTTAAATAATATTATTACTGCTATGTGGGTACGTAATATAACAACGTCACAATGGTAGTTGAGGATTTAGTTCTTATATCGCTGTCTTTTAGTGCGAAAGTTGAGCGATAGATATCACAGTACTGTTTTACCGACTCGAGCGTAACTAAGACCCGACACTGAAAAAATCCGTTGTAAAATTTTGAGGTTATTATTATTTGTTACTGATATTAATTACGTAGACTACTTAAAATAATGTTTAAATTAACTGTACTCAATGATTTTTATTTATTTATTTAGCTGTATTCGATAATTTAAGGCACTTTTAGTATGTTTTTTGTGACACTTTGTGTTATTCACTTTTATACTGTTTTCTTCAAGAAATTGCGTAGTTTCCTGGCACAATTTTACTAAACTTTATAGTTTAATCCTTATTTGCGTAATTTTGCACTTTTCGTATCCTTTAACAAACTGTAACTATTTTTAATCGAACAATTATCACAGAGATAACGTTTGCGTTGCGCACTCCAGCGCCCTCCCTCCCAGCAGAGTCCCACTACCCATGATAAATTGTGCGAAGACGATAGCGCTAATAGTTTGGGCGTGCCCCCAGATTATACCGGCGCCACACATTGGATATAATTTTGGTCCAAGCTTGGCTACGAATTGAATGGCCAATTATTGAACCCAAGGTATGCGGCCACACATTTGCTGCAACACATGTTGGCAAACACTCTAGCCAAGAGCATTGGAAAGTTGGACCGTTGAAAATTCGAGCAGATTCGATCAGCAGTCATGGACGCCCATGCGCCATAGCATATATGCTATATGCTATGCTATGCTATATGCTGTGCTATATGCTATGCTATATGCTATGCTATATGCTATGCTATATGCTATGCTATATGCTATGCTATATGCTATATTCTATAGAATAGCATATAGCATAGCATATAGCATAGCTTATAGCATAGCATAGCATACAGCATAGCAGTTTGGGTTACGGTTACTCTTACGGTTTCTCATCAGGGTCAGGGTCAGGTGGGATCCCAGTTTTGATAGTTTTTCCTCTATGTGGGCGTCAAACTCTATCTACCAAATTTCAGGGCTGTAAGTACCGACTTGAAATTTTGGATTTCATGTGTGTGATTATAGCTTACTAAATAACTAAAATTTCAGCGTTTTAGTCCCATCCAGAGGTTCTTAAATAGGGGCCTGAAAATGCGGCGAAAATCGAAATGGTTCCAGAAAAGGTTGCTTGCAGTGTTGCTTCGCGCTCGACTTGGCGGGGGCACTGCCGTGCCCCCAGATATACTACGAAGCCGTTCCTTTATAGTTAGCTATAGTCTGTTTAAAACGGAACGCAGTCCAGCTGTTGATCACGTGATCAAAGCACTGAGACCACCTACCCTCGAAAACGCCAGTGCTCACAGTACAAAAATGGCGACGATTTATGACGTCATATATTTGCCGGGGATACTGCGGCAGTATACTGTCCTGTCAGTCCATAACAGAACGAATTTCTCCCCGGTAAGAGCACTGAACAGTGGTCGCAGTGTATATCGGCAGGGCGACCGCGTATCTTTTGCATCAATCATTGATACATCGCAATCACCTCCGATTGGCTGAATTTATGGTATTCTTGCTGCGTCAATGGATTTCGCCCAATAGTGGAAGAGTGTTAACCAATCAGAGGTGATTGCGATGTATCAATGATTGATGCAAAAGATACGCGGTCGCCCTGCTGATCATACCCATATATAACGTCTTTTGACGGTCCTCTATTTAATACTAAATCACTAAAAAGCGAGTTAAATCCATGCTCTTCTATCAGTTGCATAATCTTCAATAGTATAAGCTTTTTTCATATTGCGATCAGAACGGAGTCGTCTGGTGGCGCATGCGCGGAGGCGGCCATCGCGCTGGTAGCTCAACTGTTCCCCGCAGCCATCCTGGAGGAGAGCTTCGCTGAGCGGCTCGTGTTCTCAGTCCCACAGAGCTCTGTGTCCAGCCTCGCGAGATGCTTCCAGCAGATCGAAGACGGTGAGGAGTTAGTTACCTTTAAATTACCTTTGTCGACCTGTAGTGCAGTGGATAAGTGAGAGAATCCGGAGTAGGTAATGCGTAATAGGCCTATTATACTACACTTTTCAAAGGGCCCTGTGAAAGGGTGGGCGTGGCCCCGAACCAGGGCGTCGCTACACTGCACTAACAATCCGGCCCTAACTCAGTCTGCACGAGTACCTAAACTCTGCACAAAGTAAACTAAATCAAAGTCAAAATGCTCGCCCGAGCCGGAGAAACACAACTACTCTCTATGCTGGTCGAGCGACGACTGAGCTCTCTAACCACCCTAAGTAGGTATTCTTACATTGCTCGGTCGGCAGAGCGCGGCAGTCCGCGACGACCCGATGTCCTTAACTAGGGACCCTTTCTCCGTAAATCTTATTACACTACACTGATTCAAGGTAAGGGTCCCTTGAAAAAATGTAGTGTAATAGGCTTTTAAGCACAGAGGCAGCCATCGTGCCGGTATGGTGCTCCCAGCAGATGGAGGACGGTGTGTTACCTATAACATTATCTTTGACCACCTGTGGGCTATTCTGGAGTCATGTGACAGCACATGTGAGAGTCTGCACAAATGCCTGCTTCTATCTTAATATAAATATATATATATTCTAATTTATATAGAGTTGTATTATGATGTACAGCGAAAGAGAAGCTGAACATCGTAGAGTACAGCTTCAGCCAGACGACGCTGGAACAGGTGTTCCTCAAGTTCGCTCAGACAGACCACCAGGAGTCTTCGGACCCAGAGCATTAGGGATCCACAGTAGAATAAGCCACCGTGAGACGTTGGCTTTGCGATTGTAGGTAATTTTTTTTTAACGTTCAAACTATCGGGAGTGATATTAATAATAACTTACTTGCTTTGTCGGATTATGCCCGACTCGTTTCGGACGGGTATTTTAGGTAATTTTATGTTTTTGAACGTTCAAACTATCGTGAGTGATTTTAAAACTATAAATATGACTTACTTGTTTTGTCGGATTATGCCCGACTAGTTTCGAACCCGTCCGGGGCCCTTATTTATGAGGCTGGACGCGTGTAATAAATACATTATATAAATAATTAAAAACAAAATTAGATCATCTTATATATAAAATTCTCGTGTCACAGTTTTGTTCCCATACTCCTCCGAAACGGCTCAACCGATTCTCATGAAATTTTGTGAGCATATTGAGTAGGTCTGAGAATCGGCTACTATCTATTTTTCATACCTCCACGCGGACGGAGTCGCGGGCATCAGCTAGTTTTTCTATAAAAAGGTGTTTTCATACAACTTGCACATAAATAGGTTTACTTTGTAACAGTTCGCAAATATGTCTTTGCCTCTTTGCATACAGCGTAGTTATGCAAAGCTTATAATTAATGTGGAATTTTTGTGAGAAATCTTTACATAATTATAATACTTTTTTATTTGGGAATATTTTTACATTATATTATGTATGATTAAATGAATCGTAAAGCCAACGTCGATTGGGTTAGTAACTTTGCGCTTTTTTGACAAAAAAAAACTGTAAAATAATGTATACGCTTCTGGTATCTTTCTCATCAGTTTATTTCTTTAGGTTTCGTTGAGCTTTTTTGTATGAAATTTCCAGTCGAAGAGAGAAAATAATTAGGTGTTGTAGTAAGTAATAATTATTGAGGTAGATATATATTATTACAATGAAACACTACTTTGCATTAGTCGTGGTGTTCGGATGTTGATGTTTGTTAAGTTTGATTGGAAAAGTTTAGTTTTAAATGTTTGGAGGACTGGAGGGTATGCGGTAACGTGACTTGTTAATAATATGTTTCTATCTTTGCGTAACTTTGATCGAGCTGATCTTCTATATACAGGTTGTTTAAATAAATTAATATATTCAAATATATTATTATAGTATGCGTATTAATTGCAAAATAGACTTTTAAATCAGGCCTAGATATTATTAGGATTATTTATTTTTAGATTGGAAGACTGAATTTCGCATGCTTATTTGTATTTATCTAGCAAAATACATATTTCGATTTCAATTGCATTGTAATATGGTCTTTACATAAAATGGATTACTAAATATTTTTTTTTTATACTAGTACATATTAATAATAAAAATAGGCAAAAGATGGCAGTAGTATAAAAATTAAACATCTGTGTATAGAAGTTGTATTAGCGTTATGATGAAAGTATATGATACTAGGCCGTGTTGATACTTTGTAAATTTTTTTATAATTTGATATTTTAGTAGCAACTTTTATATACCGAGTAGTAACAGACAGCACTATGTTTGTGATGATATTAGCAGTGGCATAGCTTTTATATGTATAGATCTTATGGTAGATCGTTTGTAGTTGAAAACGTCTAAATGGCTTAGCATTAGCAAAACTTATTCCCATTTTATTTAGTAAAGACGTAGTAATTTATCTATAGTTTGTTATTAATTATACTTATTGTATTCAGCATTCCTGGTCCACAATGGTTCAATTTTAAATAAATTCGTGTAAGACCAACCGCTAACAAATTGCTGCGAGAATAGCCTTCTGTAGCTAAACTACAACTTTCAACACAATTTCTAATGAATTTGAAGCCGACTTATAAATCCAAATGCTGAAAAGTCTCCAGTATTTTCAGTTTTTATTTTTTATTAAATCAATCCATATCCATACTAATATTATAAATGCGAAAGTGTGTCTGTCTGTCTGTCCGTCTGTCTGTCTATCTGTCTGTCTGCTACGCTTTCACGGCCCAACTACTCAACCGATTTTGATGAAATTTGGTACAGAGATAGATTATATCCCAGGGAATGACATAGGCTACTTTTTATCCCGGAAAATTTAAGAGTTCCCGCGGGAATCAAAAAACATTAATCCACGCGGACGAAGTCGCGGGCATCATCTAGTTATAATATAAAAAAACAGTATTCGTGAAATAATAATGAAAAAAATTGAAATAAAACATCTTTGGTAAATGTGAGGAATTATCTTGAATTCAAAACAATTTATGTAAGAACAGTGTATTATATTTTCTTGTATGTGTATTTAAACGTCTCTAAATATAACAAACATAGTGCTCATGTAAATAATAACATAATAATTAAATATGTAATCAAATATACACATACGGTCATACAGTGTCTGAAACTTTACTTTGGCCATCCGATTAGTCATCTTATATATGTCAATACCTGCATACTTATATTCAATTTAATTTTTTATATCCGCTGAATATGTTTTCTTGAATTTAAATTCTTTAATATTATTTTCATTTTTAAAACGTTATCGTCTGGTCTTGTTTATAAAACGGCTAAATTCACTCAATATGCCGTAGGAATAAAGGCATTTTGCGGACTTTTTCAAAGTAATCATAATGAACTTTGCAATATTCTGCATTTCATAAATACTTGCAAAGAATAATAGCAGACGCAAAGAGTAATATTACTTGTATTTTTTTTTGCTGAATTTAATTTAAGAGTTACTAATAAGTTAAAGTATAAAAATATCGAAAATAATGGTCCGTTTAGAAAACGAGTGACTAGACGACATCTGGAAATATTTATCAACGTTCTCACTATATCTAGTATAAATTTTATTCGAAATTCATTTAATCTAAACTCGACATAAATGTAGGTTTAGCATCATTGCTACGAATACAATCAATAGATATTATTTTTCACTTAGATGTAATTTGATACGTACTACTTGGCAAGAATAAAATATACTGCATTGTTTAATTTAAAAAAAAAACGCAGGCGTTTTTTTTTCGTTTATGAATGAATGCAAAATTGTGATGAATATTTCCAAACGTTCTAGCCAAATATTTTTCTAGTCACCAATTTTTATTAGCTTCTATCTAACATCCAGTGGTTATTTTTTGTCTTTATCATTTAAAATGTAACATTTTTATTTTTTAGTATTTTTTTTTTATTACGTAATAATACGTAATAGGCACTCGAATATTTTTTAAAATTATCATCTGGGTGTTATATATTTGCAATATTACCTAAATGAATTTTACATGATTTACAATGATGTATTATTTAGTATGTTTTGCTATATGACGAAAATCTGACATATTTGTATAGGTATTGCAACAATGTTGAAATGTGTCTGAATTAGTAGAATTGTTATAAGAAATACATGACATAAAATTAATTTGCATTTTAATTTACCTAACAACCTTATTCCCGCGACTTCGTCCGCGTGGGCTACACAAATTTCAAACCCCTATTTTACCCCCTTAGAGGTTGGATTTTCAAAAATCCTTTTTTAGTGGATGTCTACGTGATACGTCATAGGAGCTGCTCGCCAAATTTCAGCCCGATTCGTCCTGTGGTTTGAGCTGTGCGTTGATAGATCAGTCAGTCAGTCAGTCACCTTTTCCTTTTATATATATATATTTTCATGAACTGAAGCGGTGATGGCCAAGTTGTTTATACACTCTGCCTCCGTGGGTCGTGGGTTCGATCCCCGACTTCCAACGATATTAAAATTAAAAATATATCACTTGCTTTAAACGATAAAGGAAAACTTCGTGATTAGACCTACATGCCTGAGAGTTCTTCATAATGTTCTCGAAGGTGTGTGGAGTCTGACAATCTGCACTTGTTCAGCATGGTGGACTATGGCCAAACCCTTTTCATTCCGGAAGGAGACGCGTAGTGCGCCGGAAATAGGTTGAAATGATGATGATGACGATGAAATAGTTTCATCATAGGCACTAAACTAATATTATAAATGCGAAAGTGTGTTTGTTTGTTGGTTTGTCCTTCAATCACGCCGCAACGCAGCAACGGATCTGCGTGATTTTTGGCATGGGTATAGTTAGGTACCTGAAGTTACCTGACATAAGCTACTTTTTATCCCATAAAATCAAGGAGTTCCCGCGGGAATCAAAGAAACGCGGGCGGAGTCGCGGGCATCAGCTAGTAGAATATAGGTAAATGATGAGGATGACGATTAAATACTTCATTAGAATTATTAGTCCATAGGCTAGAAGGTAGTACCTAGACAGTAAAGTTGCCATTTATTGGAACTTTATGGTAAGAAAATAAAAATAGAATATAAAAACCATGAATGAAGTGAGACTATAAAATAATTAAAAACAGTAAGTACTTACATGGTTTGGTTTTAATATTATGGCTACATAATATAATTATCATCATAAAAACATGTTTATTCAGTGATTTTGAAAACGGAGGTGGTCCTTAACTTGTCAACTTTTGTTTGAATTAGATAAACGATATTTATTCTGGAATCATAGTTGACACAAAAAGATGAAGGAATCATGCCTTTCTTATTTGCCTAGAACTATCAGATAAAATATACGATGTGTCTTCAGAATTAAGCAACCAGCTTTTAATTTTATTTTATTAGACCTCGTATATTTCCAAATCCTAACTACTATTTAACGACCACCCTGGCGCAGTGTTGAGCGCTGAGGTCTCGGGTTCGATTCCTGGCAGGGTCCATTTGGAAATTTATAATTTCTGAATTTTCCCTGGTCTGGCCTGGTAGGAGGCTTCGGCCGTGGCTACTTACCACCCTACCGGAAAAGACGTGCCGCCAAGCGAGTAGACACCGATTAGTGGTATGGGTTTATTAATATAACTACCATCTTAGACTGCATCATCACCTACTATCCGGTGAGATCGCAGTCAAGGGCTAACTTGTAGTGAATAAAAAATTCCTAACTGACCTAGTAAGTAAAGCGGTGATAGATACAATTAGCTATATACAATTTAGCTATACCCGAATAGGTAGCGGGAGTAAACCTCTGTTTAGGAGGGGTTCGATACCCGGGCACGCACCTCTAACTTATTGAAGTTATGTGCTTTGAAATAAAGCTTTAAATGGTGATGGAAAACATCATGAAATGATTGAATTTGAATAAATAAACATTGATAGATTGATTGATTGATCACCTGTAGAAACTTACTCGGTTATGTAAAGCTAAAAGAACTAGAACAAAAAGGAAAAAGAAAAACTTCAAAACATCTTGTAAAACATTTACTCGTAAAGTAAACTATAGATAAATTATGATTAAGCACTATTTAAATAACATTAAACGGTTTTATAACAGATGGAATTTACTAGTACTGTATGCGAATAGGTAAACTGTGTAGCACAGCCTCAAGATATAATTACTATACTCCTATTATTATATTATAAACAAGCGGTCCGCCCCGGCTTCGCACGGGTAGCACTTAATCAAAATAGTCCATACCCAATAATGGTCAGTCGGCACTGAGACGAACAACTCCACCACACGTTCTCAAATTTTGTTCAGCAAACCGCTGTGAGCACTTGGCACTTGAGTCTCCAATACGACGTATTTTCGCTGCTCTCACCTGGGAACTATGTTTAGAACTAACAACTAAGTTGAGACCTGGTTCTTTTAGGCATTTCGCAGTCTATCTATAACAGTTAGATATTAAAATGTTTAAAAAAATTTAAGTAACTTCTCTTGTATTTAATTATTATGTTTGTCTTGACAAATATGACACAAAAGTGTCTTGACAAATATGACATAAAAGACAGTCTGATTTAATAGACGAATAGAGGTTTAACGTAAAAAGTTAAATTAGGTGAATTTTTCCGACTTAATTCACATTATTGCAATTTTCGAAGGGATCTCTAATTTATTTAAAAATAAAATTGCAGCCTATGTTACTTGCTGATAAAGTAGCTTTCTATAGGTGAAAGAATTTTTAAAATCGGTCCAGTAGTTTTTTAGTTTATCCATTACAAACAAACAAACAAACAAACAAACAAATCTTTCCTCTTTATAATATTAGTTTAGATGGAAAGAGTTTACTTTTTGTCCTGTCCTTCAATCAGCAGAGCAACGGATTGACATGAAAGAAGTCGACTTAAGCGACCTAAACGGGTTTTTTGCATTGATATATCCATACTAGCTGATGCCCGCGACTTCGTCCGCATGGATTAAGGTTTTTTGGTTCCCGTGGGAAATCTTTAATTTTCCGAGATAAAAAGTAGCCTATCCAGACTATAATAATCTATCTCTGTGCCAAATTTCATCCAGATCCGTTCAGCCGTTCTGACGTGATTGAGTAACAAACATCCATCCACAGACCATACAACCAACATTTACTACTCGGTGCATCCATCCATCCAAACTTTCGCATTTATATCTAAAATTAGTATCTACTTACTTATAAAGATATAGATTTTCAGTTCAACCAGTTTTCACTTCAAGTCGGGTTTTCTTTATGTTTGAGATACATTTAAATTTTAAAGAGTGATGAAACTCAAATATGGATCCTTGGTGGCTACGTCAAGTTAATCCCTAAGCCAATGTTTTGAAACGGTTCGGGATTAGCACGTCGATTGTCTCAAGGCTTAAATACTCGTAATGTGTCCTACTGGCCCAGGAGCTGGTGGATGCTATAAGTGCTCAAACTTACAGAGGTTTATCTTATCTTACTTCTTACTAATATTATACATGCGAAAGTTTGGATGGATGTATGGATGTTTGTTACTCAATCACGCCCCAACAGCTTAACGGATCTGACTGAAATTTGGCACAGAGATAGATTATAGTCTGGAATAGCACATAGGCTATCGCGGCTTAGTTCCCGCGGGAATCAAAGAAACGCGAGCGGAGTCGCGGGCATCAGCTAGTAGAATATAGGTAAATGATGATGAACTTACTTATAGAACTTATAGACCGCGGGAACTCCTTAATTTTCCGGGATAAAAAGTACCTTATGTCACTCTCCAGGTCCAAACAAACACAACAAAAAAGAATTAGCGAAATTGGTCCAGCCGTTCACGCGTGATGCCGTGACCAAGGGAAATAGGGATTCATTTTTATATATATAATAGATTTGTCAAGACAATTTTAAGTCATATTTGTCAAGACAAACATAATAAATACAAGAAAACTAACCAACATTTTTTTTTAATATTTTAATATTTCATTTGAAAATTAAAATCGTCTTGCAAGTCAGAGTCGCAATCGCGTGCCACCTGGGGATTAAAAACGGATACCGACGGGTACTTATGTCTTACTAGCTGATGCCCGCGACTCCATCCGCGTGGTTTAAGTTTTTTTTTCCGCGGGAACTTCTAAATTTTCTGGGGAAAAAAATAGGTAGCCTATGTCACTCTCCAGGTCCTCAACTATACCCATGTCAAATATCACGTCGATCCGTTGCGCCGTTGTGAGGTGTTTGAAGAACAAACCAACAAACAAACACACTTTCGCATTTATAAAATATTATAATATGTATGAAGTATGATGGACAGCTAACAAGGTAATATTTCATGAAGCGCCAGTATTTTATGGAATGATCAATTCAGCGATTTGGGCACATTCACACAACATCTCCAAACTTCCCACTGGTTCTCGGCCTACACGCCTCTTCATAGGACAGAGATTGTATCAGAGTAAACTACGGTGATACGAGATAAGTGTGATGCAAACACCGTCGCTCGTAACCCTGATAATATCACCAGCCACGTGAGAAAACCCTGGGGCAAGGTTACGTTGATATTATTTATCAATTAAATAAATAAATAAAATAAATAAATGTTTATTAACCACCTTATACAAATTAATTACTTATCGTACCTATGTACCTAGGTACTGTGTAAGTATGTAACTTAAGTGTGGTCAATGGGCCACCTCCTCAGCCTGTGCCACAGCATGAAAGGTAGGTATGTATACCTGCCTAACATACCGCAACGCTTATTTTCAGGAGGGGCCCAAAGGCCAAAACGTAACGGACCATCACGTATATTAATTAGGTAGGTACTTATATGCTACGCTTTCAGGGTTCACCGATTTTGATGGAATTCCGTAGGTACAAAGGTAGGTTGCATTTTATCCTGGGGCCTTATTACCTAAAAATGATTGCATTAGATAAGCATAATGATCCAAATACTCTTCTTAAGGGGCCTTACCACCAGAAATAGCTGGCTATATCTTGAAAACCTCTCTGGCGCAATGTTGAGCGCTGTTGTCTTAACGTGCGGTGGCCCCGGGTTCAATCCTCGGCAGGGTTAATTTGGAAATTTATAATTTCTGAACTTTCCCCGGTCCGGCCTGGTGGGAGGCTTGGGCCGTGGCTAGTTACCACCCTACCGGCAAAGACGTGCCGCCAAGCGATTTAGTGTTCCGGTACGATGAAGTCGCGGGCATCATCTAGTACCTAAATTAATGAATTAAGTCAACAATCATCAAATCAACGCTGATAGTTGAAACCTAAGTATTAACTATAAATAATTTTAATCACAAATTTCGCAAAGCGCATGAATAGTTCAAGGATTCTATCAGACAACGGTTTGCAGGTGTTGCTGGCAATGTGTGGTATCCGACGTTCCTTAAAATGGCTAAATGATGTATGGATAAAAGCTTTAATGAACACACAGTAGGTACACACCTATTATAATAATTAATTAATCCTATCGTGTTCTTTCATTCATAACCGTATCACATAGGTACATTTTTAACAGTAAAAGCATTATGATTTGAACTTGTGAGTCTTGGCGACAAACTTTACGTGGAATATTTTTGGTGGGATCATTTTATACTACTTTCCGGGATTAAAAGTAACTTATGTGTTGTTCCAAACTATAATCTGCACTCTACCAAATTTCATCAAAATCGGTTGAAAAGATGGACCGTGAAAGCGTAACAGACAGACACACTTTAATATTTACAATATTAGTATGTTTTTGCGTCTAAGACTTGGTGATACAGAGTCCTGCAATCATGCTCATTTTGGGTATGCGTCGCTACGCCTATTTAGAAAATGCTAAAAATCTTGACAAAATTGCTACAAGAAATCTTAAACAGTAATTTCATGAAATGCCCGTATTTCTGCACTAACCAGTACCTAAATATACCGAGTAATAAACTGTGGAATATGAAAGGATTATTTCGCAACACTGTGGACTGAGCATTCACGAGTACCTACAGAGCCTCTTCGGGCCTATTATTACCTAAACCGCGCCGGGGAGTATACCTATTGAACATTATATTGCCATCGCGCTGCTCCTCGAATAGAATTTGTTACCGGCTCTTCTCAGTAGAATAAGCTTTCCGAACCGGTAGAGTCTTAACGTATCATATGTGACTGACACAAGTTATCCTACATGAAATAAATAAATCATTTATCAATTCTATAACACCCGGTAAGGACAACTGCAGCTTGGACCGATAATACTACCGACCGACCGATTATACGGACCGATAATAATAAGAGCAGCGTGTTGGGTCTAAACCCAACACGCTGCTCCAATGCGGGTTGGCGGGCTTTAACGACTATTATCATGTTAGTTATAATAACCGGGACCGACGGCTTAACGTGCTCTCCGAGGCACGGGGGTGAAACACCGCCACCTTCCTAACTCCGGGCTAGTACCGAGAATTTCTAATCAGAAAAACCCAACACTTAATGATGGCCCGACCCGGGACTCGAACCCGCGACCTCGTCAGCCGCAGTTGAACATGATAACCAATAGACCAACGAGGCAGTCAGTGCAATTGCAATGGTTTCAATGAATAGGTTATTGATTTTATTTATCCACTGCAAGTTAGCCCTTGATTGCGATCTCATCTGATAGTACGTTATGATGCAGTCTAAAATGGTAGTGTTAGGGGTTTTGCAGTTAGGTATACTAAACCCATATCCCTAATCGGTTTTTACACGAGTGTTAGTGGTTTTGCAGTTATATCCCTAATCGGTTTTTACACGATATCGTACCGGAACGCTAAATCACGTCATTGCCGGAAGGGTAACTAGCCACGGCCGGGGCCTCCGACCAGGCTAGACCAGAGAAATTCAGAATTATAAATTCCCAAATTGTCTCTGCCGGGGATCGAACCGGGACCTCCCACGTTTTTGACAACAGCGCTCGACACTGCCTCAGGGAGGTCGTCAACACGGTGATCACGGAGAAGGAAAGAGAAATAAGGAGAAATTGTTGTTATTAAAAAATTAATAAAAAAGATTTAAGTACCCATTAATTTTAAATATTAATATGATGTTATGCGTTTCGATGAAAGATAACAACCTATAACAGGATTTAAACCGATACGGCTGGTTCTTCAAGTGAAATCCGATATTGTAAGTGATATCAAATTTTTATGACCCTAATACTCAAAAATGTGAACGATTTGCATTGCTACTGGGATGAGTAAAACCTGTTGGATTGAATACACGCATCCGTCCAGGCGGCGGAGGGTAACTGGACTTGTTGGTGTGCCACAAGCCATAGCCGGAAGCGGTGCGGGTAGTTTTAGAATATATATTTGGTATGTTGGTACAAGTATATACAGTCCCACAAACTTATTTGACCCGGTGGCCAAAATTGCAACGAATTTTTATGCCTGTTTAGTCTTTGTTTTTATTTAAAATTTCATAGCTATACTAGCGACGCTGTCACCGGGTCATATGTCGCGTAAGCGTCTCAAACACCAGCACAATAAGCATGCAAAATTCTATTGTAAAATTATTAAAATGAAATAAAAACACGTTTATGGTAGTATAAAATAAGGAACCCTTATAGTTTTGTCAAGCTCGTCTGTCTTTGTCTCTAGTGTAACTTGGCCAATTTTCTCCATTTGGTTTGGAATTCAGTGCTTCTCGAATCACATCGTCTTAACACATCTCTTACAATAATTGGCTATAGTGCAAATAATGCATTTTAGCGAATTATTGTAAGAGAACGATGGCCAATCAATGGCAACTGTTACACTGTAGCTGTTATTTTAACGTAATCGACCGCTTGGAACATAGCTTGATAGCATTTGTAAGCTCTTTACAGACGATCCAAAGCAGTCAATTGATTCCGGGCAACAGCCAACCTGTATTCGAAAATTTTGTAAATGTTGTCGTCGTCGTCAACTAATAGATGTTCACAGCTGGACATAGGTCTCTTGTAGGGACTTTCACAACACGGACTTGACGATTTCAGTAGGTTCCTGCAACTTGCTTGATGTCGTTCGTTTACCTGGAAAACATAAGGTCTACCAAACCTAAGCTTAAGGCACAAGAAACCCAAAAAAAATGTGTGTGAAAGACTTCAAGTACTTATCAAGGTTGACAAAGGACAACAAAGGTGAAATATTAAGGTAATTTAAATTTAAAATTGTTATCATACCCTGGCAGATAGTAGGTTGACAGGATAGGTAGGTTAATTTAAACGTATTTATCCAAATGATTAAACAATACTAAGTATATTTAAAAAAAAATCTTAAATGATCAGGAAGATGATTTAAGTTTGTTTTGATTTGGTTGCGCCTGACAAACAATTCGATACCCTATGACTATGAGTACGGAACCCTAATATCGATGTTCGGATTTTTTCCTAAACTTGATGTGTGAGACCTTGTTCCTTGCCAAATTTCATGATTCTAGGTCCACGGTAGTATTTTAATTTATTGGCAAGTGTCAAAATCTATATATATAAAATTCAAAGTCCTGACTGACTGACTGACTGACTTATATATCAACGCACAGCCTAAACCGCTGGTCCTAGAGACATGAAATTTGGTACGGTGTGTTCTTTGTGAAGAGTAGGTATCCACTAAGAAAGGATTTTTCGAAATTCCACCCCCAAAGGGGTAAAATAGGGGTTGAAAGTTTGTATGAAAGTCCGTCATTTTTCAAGTTATATCCATGAAACTTGGTATTTGAGCTACCCGTTTAAAATAAAGAAATACGTGTATCGCCATTTTTGAAAATTCTACCCCTAAAGGGCTGAAATAGGGGATGAAAGTTTGTATGAAAGTCTTTTATTTTACAAGTTATTTTTCAAGTTATATCTACAAAACTTGGTATTTTGGTTTTCGGTAAAAAAATAAGAAGTGAAAAATAAGAAGAAGTAAAAAGTGTGTAACAATTTAAAAAAAAAATCCACTCCCAAAGGGATTAGATAGGGGTTGAAAATTTTATGAAATTTCGTCGTTTTTCAACCTATAGCCATGAAACTTGGTATTTGGGCTTCCAGTTGAAAAGGATGAAATACGGATTTCACAATTTTTAAAATTTCTATCCCCAAGAAAGTCAAATAGGGAGTTTGGCCTTCAATCACGCCGCAACAGAGCAACGGATCGGCGTGATTTTTTGCATGGGTATTGGGTATAGTTGAGTACCTGGAGCTTCAGCTTCAAGGGATCGTAAGCCTAAGTATTTGAAATTAATTTCAACTTGATACTTCCACGCGTTCCCGAGAAAACACAACCGACAGACAGACTAACATCGTTGTGATCCTACAAAATATCCTTCTTTTTTCTTGAAAAATCCTAAAAATGATAATAATGTAGGTGTATCATGATAATCGTACACTGAGTTAAGTTTATGAGTCCACGTTCTTGATAAGTTCTCGCATATCTTTTTGTTGTTAATTATACCATTTTAATTAAAATTAATTGTTACAGACATGAATTATTTGAAGCATTTTTAAGCGAGAATTTTAAACATTTTGGTCCTTTTTATTTCACAATATTTTCAAATAAGTTCAATCCAAAAAATAACCATAAGATAAGATCCTTACTCTGCGATGTATTGGCAACCAGTGCAGGCAGCCACTCTTCTTTAACCAGTATGCTATTTCATATTTTATTATTGAAGGGGTAAAATGAAATTTGATTTAGAAAAAACATACTTAATATTATAAATGCAAAAGTGTGTGTCTGTATGCTTCACTATAACGGCCCATCTTTTTAACCAATTTTGATGAAATTTTGTATAGAGATAGGTTGTATCCTGGGAAAGGACATAGGCTACGCCGTTTATCCACGCCGACGAAGACGCGGGCATCGTCTAATATAACTATAAATATCGTGACGTAAGCCTGTCAATGCAACGCGGTGTGACACATCTAATTATCCTAACAAATTAGTAATGAAAAAATTATATCATGTACTTTCTTTATGGTTTAGTGACAATAGTACAGCATTGTCATTAACCTTATAGAAAGTCAAAAGTATATTGACATTGCCTGTGAACTATGCGACGGCCGCCTCCCGCTTTTTTGTTAACTTTAGCGGATATATTATTATCGTAAAACAAAACGTCTTGGTAGGATAAAAAACGACATTAAAATCATCACCTGGGTAGTTTATACTGACCTTATAGTGTTTCGATGTTATATCAATGTTGGCTAGACTGCTGCATACTGCCGGAACTTAAAAATCGCTATCGCTTATAACTTAAGACTCCCTTAGATCAGCATCAGTTTGAAATATTACAATAATTACGCGTTTAGTGCAGACTTTAGACGCTCTAGCTGTACACGCTTGCTTTTAGCCTAGCCTCAACAATTCTAGAAAGTCAGCCCGATATAATTTGAACGACACACCTTCCGTCGGAAGTAAATATCGCTACCGGTTATAACTTAATACGTACTTAACTACTTAGTACAGTGTCAGTGGTTAGAAATATCTCAATAATTACCTACGAGGTCATTGCACTGAACGCGTAATTATTGAGCTATCAGCACTTAAACGGACCACGCTTGCCACGCTTGCGTCGTCGGTAGTAAAATCGCTACCGCTTGTAGCTTAAGACGCCCTTAGTACAGTATCAGTGGATCTCAATGATTACTTACCTACGCGGTCATAGCCCTGAACGCTTAATTGGTACCCGTACTCCCTCACTTAAGGCAGGGATTCCCAAACTATTGTAAGCAAGAGACCCCTTCTACCAAATTAAATGATACCTGAGACTCTCATAGCCCAATTACTTTCAAAACCCTATCTCTAGTTTTTTCCTATTGATACAAAATACTTACCAGTTTAAAAACTTTGCGGTTGGTTAAGTGAGTAAACTTGACATCATTTCTTCATCAAAATTTAACAAAATAAATAGAAGTCGGTTAATATCAAGTGTAATTAATAATTATTAATACAAATTACGTAAAAATACGTAAGTAGGTAATTATTTTTTCAAATAAAACATTAAAATAGGAGTCGATTTTTAGACCTTGTCGACCCCAAAATCAGTTTGCGTTTATGTCGATCCCTGAGAAACCGATATCGACCCCGTGGGAACGATATCGACCACTTTGGGATTCCTTGCGTTAAGCGGTCTGGAAGAAAGAAAAATACACCTTGCGTCGTCGGCAGTAAAATCGCTACCGCTTGTAGTTTAAGACGCCCTTAGATCAGTATCAGTTGTTAGAAATATCACAATAATTACGCGTTCAGTGTAAGCTTTCCGCGGTTAAACGATACACGCTTGCAAGTTGCATATCAAATGGTAACTGAAAATTGCATAAAAGTTACAAACTTAATTAAGTACTTAGTCAAAGTGAATTCTGTTTATAAGGACGAGGTATCATTTTATTTTGATGATGAATGTTAAAATATTGAATCGGACGTGTTGAATTAGTTATAAGTTATTAAGGTAGGTAGTCTTAAAATTTTCTTTTTATTATACTTATTACCATGATGCCCGCGACTTGGTCTGCGTGGATTTAGATATGTTGATTTTCCGGGATAAAAAGAAACAAAGCCGTCCCCGGGATGGGCCTTCCCCGAACTAAAACTGTTTATCACAAAGTTACCAACTGACTTCGGAATTATTTTGTCAAGGATCAAGTGCTTTCAATGTTCTTACTTTACCTTCAAATAAATCTACAGGTATTAGGTACACATAGTATGAAAAGTCAGGAGAGTATGAGCCATGTCCACTTGGTAGGCCAACTGCGGATTAGTAGAATTTACACCGGTTATGTTAGCCGCTAGAAAATTAGGTTTTTTTCCTTCACCGTAAAATCCTTATTGTTCGCACATCATACTTTCATAGTAATATTATAAATTACGAAAATGTGTTTGTTTGTTCTTCAATCACGCCGCAACAGAGCAACGGATCAACGTGATTTTTAGCATGGGTAGGATAGGTACAGTTGAGGACCCGGATAGTGACAAGCTACTGTTTATACCATAAATCCACGCGGACGAAGTCGCGGGCATCATACAGCTTATAATACTAACTAGCGAATGCCCGCGACTTCGTCTGCGTTGTTTGAGGTTTTTTGGTTCCCGCGGGAACTCCTTAATTTTCCGGGATAAAAAGTAGCCTATGTGCTATTCCAGACTATAATCTATCTCTGTGCCAAATTTCAGCCAGATCCGTTCAGCTGTTGGGGCGTGATTGAGTAACAAACATCCATCCATACATCCATCCAGATATCCATCCAAACTTTAGCATCCATACTAATATTATACCATACTTACCATACTAATATATAATATTATAAATGCGAAAGTGTGTCTGTCTGTCTGTCTGCTACGCTTTCACGGCCTCGCTACTCAACCGATTTTGATAAAATTTGGTACAGAGATAGGTTACGTCCCGGGGAAGGACATAAGCTACTTTTTATCCCGGAAAATTGAAGAGTTCCCGCGGGAATCAAAAAACATCAATCCACGCGGACGAAGTCGCGGGCATCATCTAGTTTATAATATTTATTTGATTTGATTATTAGGTATATAGGAATAACATGGACCTATAACACAAATAGCTTATTATTGCATTTTTTGTTAGAACAATAATTAAATCTCGATAAATATTGATTGTCATTGCGTCGGCAGTCGATGTCGTGCGAACTTATTTACTACTAGCTGATACCCGCGACTTCGTCCGCGTAGATTGAGGAGTTTTAGTTCCCGCGGGAACTCTTTAATTTTCCGGGATAAAAAGTACCCTATTATTTAATCCGGACTTCTAACTTTACGTCTGCAAAATTTCAAAGCAATCGGTTCAGTAGTTACGGCGTGAAAGCGGAACAAACATACAAACAAACTCACTTTCCCATTTATAATATTAGTAAGGATTGACTCTTTTTCGAACATTTGCTAATGATCAATGCCTTTGATCGTCTGCTTTTTTACCCGACTGCGGAACGCACAGGGTTATGTGTTCATCAGCCAGTTAAGTTTGTATGTTCCTTGCAGGACAGCTACAGCCTAAACGCGTGGACCGATTTTGATGATTCTTACACCAGCTTATTATCCCACTATAAAATAAGTCACCTGTTTTCCTATGTGAGCGACAAACGTGGCAACGCGACAATATCACAGAGTTGCTGACCCTTCACGCGGCCCACGTTGTCGCGTAGACAAGTTTGTCTTTTTCTAAGGCGTCGTATCGCTCACCTAGGACAACGCGGGTTAGCCCTTGACAGCGATCTCACTGTTTTTTAGGGTTCCGTGCTCAAACCTTATAGTTTCGCCATGTCCACGGCTTAGCTCAGAGGTTTTTAGTACTAGCAAGCTGTAATTTGGTATGAGTACTTATAAATCACGCCGATAAAGTGGTAAAATAAAAATAATTGAAATAAGTATATTTCTTTTTAAGGTAAAGTGGGGATGATTTTTTTCTCCTCTATCCCATGCTTTGGGGTTTCGTTGGATTGGTCGTTCAAACATATTTTGGGTGTGGGAAAACTATTTACCTACTCAAAGTAAAAACGACTAATTTACATAAAAAATAAAGACCTCGTGATTCTCACGTACCTAATATGTTGTTTGTATTTTATTGGACATCTCTAAACAGATGGGTATTGTGAACGGGGATTTGTGAATTTTTATGTCCACAATTCTCCATAAGGAACTATAGGCGAAGTCAATGGGGATTTGTGAACGTAATTGCCACTTTTACCTTGGAGATCTTCAATTTAGTGGTATAAAATATATGATAATAGTGGAAAAATTTGTGGAATAATCCCATCTAATTTTTGTTAAGAGTCGAATGTTCCGTCGTTACGATCAATCATAATAGCTAGGCTAAGATATTATAGTCGTCCATTTTACTATAGTGTTCTTCCCAAGTTTACATCAGGTGATGATATTAATATTCGCTGACGTATTTATTTATATTGCAACATTTCATTCAGGGGAAAGATAAGATAAATTATAATTTATCGCCTTATAAATTACTAGATGGCCGCGACTTCATTCGCTTGGATGTAGGTTTCTTCCAACGGAAGTTCTGTTTTAAATTCCGAACTCCAAGAAAGTTTTTTTTTAATAATCTGATTTACAAGGGATTTTCTTTACAAAACAAAGAACGTCAGCCTCATTGTCTTTCTTTATCACCCTCATGTTTTAAAAGTTATTGGACGTCAGATCATACTAATATTATAAATGCGAAAGTGTGTTTGTTTGTTGGTTGGTTTGTCCTTCAATCACGCCGCAACGGAGCTACGGATCGACGTGATTTTCGGCATGGGTATAGTTGAGGACCTGAAAAGGGACATAGGCTACTTTTTATCCCGGAAAATTAAGGAGTTCCCGAGGAAATCAAAAAAACTTAAACCACGCGGACGAAGTCGTAGGCATCAGCTAGTAGCGTACATAATTATGGCTGATTTGAATAAATAATAAAAATTGAATTGAATTTGGGATGCGAGTAGTCACACAAGTCAGGCGCAACCGCCCAACCCCAAACCTGAAAACCTTTTATAATAGTCTAATGGGAGACTTCGTTTCGGAGAACGTTTTTTACAACTTTTTTATCCCCCATTTTTTGAATAAATTCTAAAGTCCCTACCTGGAATCGAGCCATCTCGCTAAGGTAAATTATAATACAAATAACCATGTCACATTGTTTTAAAAACGAAATGAAACGAAAACTTGGTCGATTTTTATCAACAACAATACGTTTAATAAACAGTTATGTATATTTAATCATAGGTACGTATCACATATTATCAACTAGAATAATATACAAATTAGGTATTACAATTTATAAAGCAATCAAATTGCAAAGAATTATTTTAATAAATATAGGTATCTATTATTCATTATTATAATTATTATTATTTTTATTAGGTAAGTACTACATTAGTATTAGCATAAAAAATTATAATAATTGTAACCAAGGACCAATTTTTAAATCGCCATTTTCAGCGAGTATTTCCAAGTTACACCAATAGTTGGCGTTGTTACAAGTACTATTTAGTGCAGCGAGATTCTACTAGGTGGCGTTACTAATCAATATTAAATATGCTTTACATTCTATTTTTAGTAAACTAATGTCTTTTATAATAATATAAAGAAGACTAATTACAGCCCAATTATGTTAATCACAAAAATATATTTAATACAATTCTAAAAATAATATTATGGCATATGTATCTACCTATGTATATTTTAATTTTGTACAGTGATCGCAATAAAGTTCAATTTGTACAGCCAAGAACACAAGTCTTGTATCTAATTTGATTCCTCTGAGATTTGTTTTGTACGCTGCCCAGTCATACGCCTCGTGTTCAGACTGGACTACTTTTTTGCGATCACTGTACGTTTGTACATTGATGTAATTGCATATAATATGAAGCATTACAGGTTTCAAACGCAAAAAAGAATATCCTTGAAAATTTATCTAACTACAAAGCATTTTAAAAAACAACTTGAAATATAATTATTCGATCAAGCTCAAGGATTAAAATTTATAAAGGCAGCATTTATGCGATTACTTGCTAATAATTATTTTATTTGGTCATAACATAAGTCTTCCACGACCCATTTTGTGCAATTGGGTATTTCACAGTCAAATAAATATTTTTTTAGTAAGTTTTAAAATATAGAGGATCTCCCAAAAGTAATATCCACGTCCCCTGTTAGTTTTATGTTGAATAACCATTTTAAACTATTGATTAAAGTCAAAAAAGTTCGTCATACTTTGATGACGTCACAGTTCAGTATTTCATACAAAATCCCATACTTACTTAGCCAGCGTTTTGACATTTGAGAACAAGATTAGTTTGTCGGACTATATTAGCCAGTCTCAAGCAAACTACACCTTAATATATCACTTGACTAATCTATTAATTCTCACTTTCACAAATGGAGAAGTTTCATGATGTTGTTAATATTATATTCAACTTAATAGTATAAAAATATAGATCAAAACTAATTAATCACTGAAAGAAATTTTGAAATCCATCAATAAATGACTTAGAAATAGATTATTATTGAAGTTTACGTATTTTAGTAGGTACGGAACGTCTGTGGTTTCTGATTCGCCTGTGACGCCATAGGTCCTATCCGTGATCGCCGCGCACCACGAATCATTCAAGTATTAGTTTCAGAGTCGCGCCAGGGCTCTTGCTTCGATCACTTACGTAGTTGTTTGTTTCTTTTTTATTTAAGAGTGTAGTTTTTATTTCACTATCTCTAAATGCATAGTGAAATGCAGAATTTTAACGCCTTTTGACAATCAAATTAATGAGGACATAATATTAGTGGGCTTTCAACTCTAATGGTCCACCAACTAGTCGATGTTTGACAAAATTTTCTGTGTCATTTTCAACCTGTAAATAAATTCGATTTTTAAGTACTTACATACATATAAAGTAATCTAGAGGACGCCCGCGACTTCGTTCGCGTGGCAATGTTTTTTAATTCCTAGGCACTCCTTAATTTTTGGGGATAAAATGAAACCTATGTCACTCTCCTCGTCCTCAACTATATCCATGCAAAAAATAACGTCGAACCGTTACTTTGTTGCGGCGTGATGGAAGGATAAACTCTCTATTTAACGTTCTTTGGGATAGAAATTTCAAAAAATGTGGAACACGTACTCGTATTTCGTAATTTTAAACCGGAAGCCCAAATACCAGGTTTCATGGCTATAACTTGAAAAACGACGGACTTTCATTCAAATTTTCAACCCCAATTAAACTTTTAAAAATTGTGACACGTACTTTTTTATTTCTTATCGAAAGTCAAAATATCGAGTTTGTTAGATGTAACTTGAAAAATATTTTGAAAAAAAAGGACTTTTATACAAATTTTCATCCCCTATTTCAGCCCTTTGAGGGTAGAAAATGGTGAAATACGTATTTCTTCATTTTAAACTGGTAGCCCAAATATCAAGTTTCATGACTATAACTTGAAAAACAACGGAGTTTCATACAAAGTTTCAACCCCTATTTCACCCCTTTGGGGGTGGAATTTCGAAAAACCCTTCCTTAGTGGATACCTACTCTTCACAAAGAACACACCCTCCAAATTTAATGTCTCTAGGATCAGCGGTTTAGGCTGTGCGTTAATATATCAGTCAGTCAGGGCTTTTTTCATTTACATAAAATATATAATAGTTATTTTTACTGAACAAGTTATTCCGAACCTACTTACGACTCAATAGGTATTTCAATCAGAAATAGGCAGCTTTTATTAATACTCGTAGTTCTTACATCAAAATGATCTTCACATACATAGGTATTTAGTTCATTTAGATCCAATTAAATCACGCTTCATTAGTTTGCACCACTTTTTCCTTGTTTCTATATTAATTGGTGCACGAAAAATAAAATATTGGGACTATTAACTTTTGTGGTTTGACACATAGGAACAATACAATAATTGTAGAAATTTGTTTTAACTTCTGCCATCGGGTAATAAACAAAATACGAATCAAGCGACTGCACAATACGTACTCTCGCCGAGTACGTATTGTGCAGTCGCTTGATACGTGCTGCGTCGTCAGGACTGATGACGTCACACGACGGAGCGCCGCGTGTAACAAAATTATTCTTGCAAGCGCAACTTCAAAGTCCCATAACTTTTTCATTTGTTGAAATGTTTTAATGATTCTTTCATATTTTTGTTTCATTTTGTCTAAATTTTCATAATAAATTTAAAAAAAAATATGGAAACTTCTCCATTGCCCGAATTTACAGCCATTTTTAAGCTCCATATTCATCTATAAAAAAATCATATAAACTGACAAAAATACTATTACTATAATAAATGTCTTTTTTGTTTTTTTTGTCTACATATTTTAATTAACTCATTATAATTTAAACGAAATTAAATAAAGCTTTTCAAGCGTTACAAGTTATCAACTTTTAATCTTAGGTTCTTTAAGTCTTGTTTTGATTGACAAGTTTGCAGTTGATTACAACTTCACCTGTAGGGTTAGTATGACATTATAAATTATCACCAATGTCGGCGTAAGTAAAATGGACCTTAAGAGCATTGTTTTAAAACTCAAGTTGGCTACGTATCTACAGCCACCATGTGATTGCAGAAACCTTACGTAATAAAAACGGTGGTACCGAATTTTTTACTTTAAATCAAGAACGTTTAGGTCTATTTTACTCTGACATTATTGTTTCGATTTTCGATTTCTATCAACATTGGTGAGCTTTAAATGTCAAATGTCTATTACCATACACATAATTTATTTTTATTTCACTACAAGTCAAAGGCTTATTACACTGCACTTTACACAGGACCCTGTAGAAAGTGTGGGCGTGGCCGCTAGATTTGGCGTCGCTTATTACAAAGCAATAAGGACCAAATTAGGGACCCTTACTCCGCAAATCTTATTACACTACACTGATTCATGGTAAGGGTCCCAGTGAAAAGTGCAGTGCAATAGGCCTATTAGTCCTTGACTGCGATCTCACCTGGGTGGTAAAAGATGATGCAGTCTAAGATGGAGCGGGCTAACCTGTGAGGGGCAGTCATATTAAACCCAAAACCCATATTTGTTGCTCTATATCCAAAAAGCCATTGTTACGCGTGGAACCACCTCCTATATGTGAGGTCCATGAGAACTGAGACCCCCTTGTCTATGGGGTATACAATGATGGGTATGGAAGCAAGGCCTACCGCTACAGCCGCCGCTTTCCTTGGGGTGTGGGATATCTTTGGTACATTCCTCTCCAGATACTTCAGCGTATAATGGCATATTCTGAAAAAAAATATGAATCAGTGGTGTGTGCAATTCATATATGCAAAGCGGCAATGGCTAGGCGCTTTTAGAAGTGTCACTGTTAAAAAAAAATATTCTGAACAGGTATATATGATCCTATCATCTATGGCACCTAACCTATGGTCACAAAGGGTTCCGTACCACCACACAATTTCATTTAAGTATTTATTTATTTGTTTGAAAAAGCATCACAATACTTTCGGTTAGAACTAGTGGGGCAGTGGTTTCCCTGTATCATGGAAACCACATTATAAATTATTTCAAATCATCAAATATCAAATAAATATTATAAATGCGAAAGTTTGGATGGATGGATGTATGGTTGTATGGATAGATGTTTGTTACTCAATCACGCCCCAACGGATCAGGATGAAATTTGGCACAGAGATAGATTATAGTCTGGAATAATACATAGGCTACTTATACAACTGTGAAATAACTGGCTTACATAATATGACGATTACTATTACCGATAGTTGTCAGAGAAAGAGACGTACAACGAAGTGATCCTATAAGGGTTCAGTTTCCTCTTGAGGTACGGAACCCTAAAAAGTACTGCAGTAACATAGTTTAAGTATTAATACTTAATAGTAATGTGTAGTGCCTGCTAATATGCAATAGCAATTTTATGGTGCAGTGATAAAACTATGCTAATATGATATTATTTTTCTGTCTGCTGCAATACTCGATTCATGATATTTTATCTAATTCAAGTGAAGAAATTTGTATATTTTAGATATTGTAGATTTGAGGACATCATATTATGCTAATATTATAAATGCGAAAGTGTGTTTGCTTGTTGGTTTGTCCTTCAATAACGCCGCAACAGATCAACGCGACACGTTGCATGGGTATAGTTGAGGACCTGGATAGTCCTCACATACCTACATACATACATAGACATACTGGACATAGGTTACTTTTTATCCTGGAAAATTAAGGTTTTCCCGTGGGAATTTAAACACGCTGACGACGTCATGGGCATCAGCTATTATAAAGTGGCATGTTATGTAAACAATAGGACATTACCAACATAATTATTTTTATCCGACTTCCAAAAAAGGAGGAGGTTGTCAATTCGGCGCGTGGTTTCTGAACCGATTTGAACAATTTTTTTTTTCATTGGAAAGCTCGCGAGGTGGTCCCATAAAAAAATCTGACTCCAAATATAGTATAATAAGTATAACAAAGATAGGCATAGTTGACTTTTCAGGCTCGCCCGACTTTAACATAGTGTGTAGAAATCAAAATTAAGTATTTTTAGGGTTCCGTACCCAAAGGGTAAAAACGGGACCCTATTACTAAGACTCCGCTGTCTGTCTGTCTGTCTGTCTGTCTGTCTGTCTGTCTGTCTGTCTCCAGGCTGTATCTCATAGACCGTGATAGCTAGAAAGATGAAATTTTCACAAATGATGTACTTCTGTTGCCGCTATAACAACAAATACTAAAAATTAAAAAAATATATATATTAAGGGGGGTCCCCATACAATAAACGTGTTTTTTTCGTATTTTTTTGCTCAATATTAAAAACGGTAACAGGTAGACGGTTCAAATTTTCACAGTATACTAACTTGTATATTACTTTTCAAAATAAATAATTAAATATCAATAAAGTAAATATTAAAGGGGGGCTCCCATACAACAAACGTAATTTTTTGATATTAACAGTAAACCTCTACAAACAAAGTTAGTTTTGCGGTTCATTAACAAAGGTAATTATACCTACTTCTTGAGTACGGAACCCTCGGTGCGCGAGTCCGACTCGCACTTGGCCGTTTTTTTTTTACTTTACAGTGGCTTTGGAATCGGTTTTTTGAAAATAATTTTTTTAGGTTTAAAAATATAGTGTTTTGCCATCTTTATGTCAAACTAGGTGATGCCTGCAATTTCGTCTGTGTGGATTAAGGTTTTTTGGTGCACCTGGGAATTTCCCGGGATAATAAGTAGCCTATGTGTTATTCCAGTATATAATGTCTCTCTGCCAAAATTCATATGTTCATTACTGGCGTGATTGAGTAACAAACACCCATCCATCCAAACTTTCGCATTTAAAGTATTAGTATAGATTGGGTTGAGGTTATTGACCAAATAGAACAGCTCACCTGTTTATAACAAGACCTGGTATTGCCACTGAAGCCAATGTCTGCCAGACTAATGCATCACCTGTTTCCACCAAAACTTTCTTTGGACCACCACCTTTCTGCAAAATAAAAATAATAAAACAACATCTATTCCTTTTAAAAGGTTCTTAACAGAAAAGGATATCACTAGAATGAGACCTGTTAGTAAAGACAGTTTAGTAAAGTATACACATTGTTCACAATGTACTACAGTTTTAGATTTTAGGGCAAGAGGATCTTCCTCATTGTTCTTTAATCAGCTAGTAATTTATAATTACTTAACACAAAACACAAATAGTTTAATAACACAAACATTTGGCTGTGTGGGAAATAGGTTGTACTAGGACCTTTGTAACAGAGATCAAAAGAACCATATACGTAACTAGCAGATGCCCGCGACTTCGTCCGGGTGAAATAAGTTTTTTAAATTCCCACGGGAACTCCCTAATTTTTCAGGTTAATATATAGCCTGTCATTCACAAATAATAATAATAATAATAAAGCCTTTATTCCATTTTAGAACACTGTTACTTTTTTTTGTTATAAAATGTCCCTTAAAACGGAGTGCCTGTTGGCATAGGCCTCCTCCAACTCTCTCCACTGGTGCCTGTCTAGTGCCACTCTGGTCCAGTGTGGCCCCAGAGTTAGTCGGAGGTCGTCCTCCCAGCGTCTAGCTTGGCGACCTTTTCTCCTTTTGCTATCTCTGGGGTACCAGTGTGTCACTAGCTTGCTCCACTTCTCTTCTTTCCCTCTCAGCATGTGGCCAGTCCATCTCCATTTCTGCAGGTCAATACGTTTCAGTATGTCTGTGACCCTGGTTCTTGATCTTATATCACAGTTCAGAACTTTGTCCTTTAACCTCACACCCAGCATACTTCTCTCCATTGCGCGTTGGCATTTCGCTAGCTTATCTCTGTGGAGTGAAGTTAGTGACCAGGTCTCACATCCATATGTTATGCATGGGAGAATGCATGTGTCAAAAGTCTTTTTCTTTATTTGTATGCCCAACTCTTTACTTTTCATTATTTCTCTCAGAGACCAATATTTTCCCCATCCATATGCTATTCTCTTGTCTATTTATTTGGTCATTTGGTCTCTGGGAGATATAATCTGGCCCAAGTACACATATTCGTCGACAAATTCAAAATTGATGCCATCTATTCTTATGTCCACCTTTACTGAGTTGGTCATCATTTTTGTTTTGTTAGCATTCATCTCCACTCCCACAACTCTCTTCCCTTAAATTTTGGACCATAATTTCTAGTTTATTGGGGTCTTCTTCTAGCAAAACTAAATCATCTGCAAACTTAAGGTTGTTGAGAAGTTTGCCATTTATATTAAGACCATACTCTCTCCAATCCATTTTTCTGAAGACTGTCTCGAGTACAGCTGCAAAAAGTTTAGGCGATAAGGGGTCCCCCTGTCTTACTCCTCTCTCTATGGGGAATGATTTACCCGTAGATTCCAACTTTATGCTTGCCTTGCTTTTTTGGTAGATACTTCGGATGATGTTGATGTAGACCTCATTGATTCCTTGTTCCTTTAAGCTCCACCATATGTGTTTGTGATATAAACTGTCAAATGCCTTGGAATAATCTATGAACGCCATGTATAATGGTTTTTGGAATTCATTGTACTTCTCCACTAGTTGTTTGAGTGTGTGAATATGGTCTATAGTGCTAAAAATTTTCCTAAAACCTGCTTGCTCAACTGGTTGATTCTCATCCAGGACATTTGACACTCTATCTAATATTAATTTTGCAAACACCTTATAAATGTTAGACATCAAGCTTATCGGCCTGTAATTACCTATGTCATCCATTGCCCCTTTTTTGTATAGGAGGATAATGTGTGCTTCTCCCCATTGATCTGGAATTAACCCTGTGAGCAGGATTTCGTTGAATATTCTTGCTAGAGTTGGACTTAGTTCTTCAATTGTACCTCTCATCAATTCATTTGGAATTTTGTGCTTTTTCTAGTTTTTGTTGCTTTTCTCGACTTCCGATACCAGGATATGGGGTATTGGTTCACCATCCTTCTCTGGTTGAGCTGTTTCTTGTTTAGTTGCATGCTGTAGGCTTGAATTTATATTCGAAATAGAATTAGAATAGAGTGTTTCATAGTAATTTGTCGCTATTTTTTGTATCTCGCTCCTTTTTGTGGTAGTATTTTGTTTGTGCCTTAATTTGGGAATCCACTCCTTGCCCTTTTCCCTCAGTTCTTTCAGAGCTTTTTTACTGCCGCCTGTTTTTTCAATATGCTCTTTTGGATTTTGGAGTCTTCTCTTTTTTCTGTCATTCCTTAAGCTTTCTCTTATTCTGTTACTTATTTTATTTAATTTCATTTGGTTTTCTTTATTCGTTGCATTGGGGATTAATAACCTTCTTTCTTCTAACAGTTTCATCGTTCTTTCACTAAGCTTATTTTCCTTTGTACTATTTGTGATTCTTTTGGTCATTCCTATGAGCTTGGATTCAATATTCTTGTATTTTTCCATTACGTTTAGTTCAGAGTTAGCAATATCTTTGATAGTTACTATTTCAGATTTATCCATTTTGCTAAATTGTTGTACTGTTGGTTTTATACCTTTGGGTTGTATATTTATCCTGGATAATTTTGGCGGGAGGAGATTTAAATTGCAGCGTACCATACGGTGGTTTGTATTAAAGTTTAGGTTTTGTACTACATGTGTGTCACTGAAAGATTTGACTTTGTTGGTAATGATGTAGTCAATCTCATTTTTATACCTCCCATCTGGGGATATCCAGGTCCATTTCGTTTTGGGTTTTTTTTTGAAGACAGAGTTAAGTAACATTAAATTATTTTCAAGTAGGAAACCAATTAATTTATGCCCATTCCTACTTCTCTTTCCTTTTCCAAATTTCCCCATTACAAATTCTTCCCCTGATTCCCTCGTGCCGACCTGGGCGTTGAAGTCGCCCATGACGACCAGATGGTTACTGGCATGCTGTCCTACCACTCCTGAAAGACTGTTGTAGAATCGATCTATATCACACTTGTCGGCCTGTTCAGTAGGTGCATATGTTTGTATTATTGTCCAGTCCTTCTTGTAATTAGGGATGTTCATGTGCAGCACCGCTATTCTATCATTTATTCTTTCAAATCCCTTAATTTTGCTTTTTAGTTTTATGTTAATCAAGAATCCGACTCCTCTATGGCCAGCAGTCTCGCCTTTGTAAAACATAATGTAGTCTTTATATTCTTCTATTCCTTCCCCTTCTCTTCTCATCTCACTTATTCCCAATATATCCCATTTCAAGCTTGATAGTGCCAATTCTAACTCTTGTAAGCTTTCAGGTGTTCGGAATGTTCTGGTGTTTAATGTACATATGTATAAAGAGTTATTCTTAGTTTTTGGTTGTTTAAACTGGTAATAGTTTGTACTTTCATTCACAAATAGTGTAGCTTTATATTGGTACCAGAATTTTCAAAATCGGTTCAGTAGATCCAGAGATTACTCCCATCAACTTCCCAAACTTTACCTTTTTATAATATTACTTAGTATAGAATAGAAAATAAAGACATAGTCCTCATATTTAGCAAATGAAATTGCTCATGGGGACTGCTCTAATTTTGTCAGTTTAAGATGCAAAAGCTTTCTCGTACCCTAAACATCTTCCAACTCTTGTCCACAGTGTCTGCGAGGACGTATGCGAAGGCCAGACCATACGTAGCTCTCACCAGCTTGACTGGCACCACCGGACGGAAGGACTCCCCTACTTCATTTGAGTACCCTGCAACCATGGATTTGTTCAGCGACCATTACATTATTGGGGATGAGGGGTGAGTGATCTTTGCTTTTCTATTTTATGAATGTTATGTCGGTGACAGACTGCAGACAGCTAGGTTCAAGTGTCGAAAACCAAGAGACAGAAGAAAGAAGTGAGCGACAGACATGCATATATATAAGTAAGTGCATGTACAAGTTAGTGCCAGTCTCTCAACACTCTTTCACTGGCCAAAGGGCCTTAAGAACTTATACTTACATGTGTAGAGAAATTGGTGTACCCACTGTAGGGAACATCTTCTTCTTCTTCTTCAGAAGACACATGCATACTTGTAAGTTCCCTGATTTTTTTTATGTTTATTGATTGTTTTTAAAGGTGTGAAGTCTGGTAATGCACACTTGGTCAGCATAGTGAAAGCTAGGTTCTAAGTATTTCAGAAGACCCATGTTCAGAAGTGGGCCAGTGGTGACGATGAGATGTATAAAGTACTAGGCAGATGCCCGCAACTTTGTCAGCTTGAAATAAGTTTTTAAATTCCCACGGGAACTCCCTAATTTTTCGGATTAATAGCCTATGACACTCACAAATAATGTGGCTTTCTATTGGTACCAGAATTTTCAAGATCGGTTCAGTAGATCCAGAGATTACCCCTACAACGTCACAAACTCACAAACTTTACCTCTTTATAATATTAGTATAGATAAACTAATTATAGCGACTGGCTGTGAGCTGTGGCTTTGGTTCGACGGGAATATCGAAACATCCGTCCTTCGAATCTAGGGTTAGAGCTAGGATGAGTTAGTCAATGGCTGTGAGTGTGTGAGTAAAGCTAAAGACTAGGACGTAGAGATTAAGTAAGTGCATTTTATTCTTACCAATAAATCGTACCCAGGTGTCGCGGTACAGATCCTTTTCACGTTCGGCCATCGTCTTGAAATTAAGTAAATTATTTAACTGTACGGCAAGGTTCGTAGCACTCACAATTAATACACATTAGCACTGGATTTGAGCTAGATTATTGCCAAAATTTACCGAAAACTTTAATAAAACAGGAATGGTTAGATAACAGTAACATTTCGTTTTTGAGTTACGAGAAACATACATACTACTTAGTTTATAATACTTTAAAATAAAGGCACGGTTAGGCAACGATTTAACAATTTTAACACATTTTGTGGTTTATTTGAATCTAAAATTCTAAATTGACGCATTTCTAATAAAAATTTAAAAAATTGAAATCAAAAATTTATTTTTTAAAAATCTGACAGTTGGTTGATATTTGGCTTGACAGTGACACTCCTGACACAAGCTTTGACGTAAATGACTAAAATGTTGCTATGCTTTCGCATTTCCTACCAATAATATATTTTAATTGAATACATTTTAGCAAACTTTTTAAAGAAAATATTCAAACAAATTCTAATGCATGTTGTATTTAAGTAAAATAAAAAAATAAATATCAAGAATTCAACCAGATATACAATTTTTGATCATATAATGAGTGCTCGTAAAGATTTTCAAGGTACCGATAAAAATCTACATGCCATGAAAACTTGTGTACCAACAAATTATCGCGCGGAACGCTTTCCAATTAACGGACTATATAACGAATCCCTTTTCACCCTATTTTTGGAAAATATAATATCTTACAGTCACCTATATATTGGTAGAATTTTTTTCACAATCAGCTGTTCAGTCATTCAACGGTCAACCCTTCAACCTTCATTTGTACTATTGACAAGTTGTGATAGTGATGTGTTTAGGTTATGTTTATAAATATTCGAATTCAATAAAATTAAAATGATAATAATTTTGAAAAACATAGTTCAAATAACGTGAAAATAGCTCATAAGAAGCAATTGTAACAGATGAAAGTGCTTAAAAGTGAAACATGTGAAATTTCTGTTGTAAGTTACGCAAATAGTTGCTTCATAGTTTATATAAATAACCTTTGATGAATTTTCAAGAACACACATATATTATTATTGTTTGCAAAAAAGCTGCATTTTATATTAAGATACTTACTTTTTTTTTAAATGACTCAATAGGTACACCCATACGACAATAATATTAAATAAAATCGTTTACCTATCGTTTTAGTGATGTGCGTTCTCACCTACATTTAGATATCGATTATATGATGGATATTTTTCATAGGTAGGTTGTAGGTACTAATGTAATAAATATACTTGTTTGTTATTTAGAATAGAGAGATTTTTGAGTTACCGATATGATCTTTACTTTTATTACATAAATTTTGATACAAAGTTACAAACTTAGGTAATTTAGAGTTGATCGTCTTGTGGTTTAGACGTTCAGTCTCTTGTTCAGGGGTTCGATCATCAGCCACTATCTTTTCTAACATTTCTGGGTTATGTAGGTACATAAGTTTTAAGTTATGAAATATCACTTGCTATATTGGCGAAGGAAAACCTCGCGAGGACAATAGCATACCCGAGAGTTCTTCATCAATTTTTTCAAAGATGTGTTAAGTCTGCCAATCCGCACTTTTCCAGTGTGGTTGAGTAGGTATAGCCGAACTTTTCTCAATCTGAGAGGAGACTCGTGATTAGTTGTGGTCTATGGAAAAATTCTTTCCAAAAAACCGACTTCCAACGCCACTGTAAAGTACAAAATAATTTTGATTTTCTACCCACTATGTTGAAGTCGGGCGGATATTACAAGGATAAGCAAAGTTAAGCAAAGTTGACACATCAGACTCGCCCGACTTCAACATAGTGGGTAGAAATCAATATTATTTTGTACTTTACAGTGGCGTTGGAAGTCGGTTTTTAGTGTCAGGGTTGAGGATTTGGAGTCAGGATTTTTTATGGGACCACCTCGAGAACTTCCTCTAACGACTGATAGTTTTTTTTTCAAATCGGTTCAGAAACCACGGAGATATGCACCGACATACATTAAAAAAAAAAAAAACGCGCCGAATTGAGAACCTCCTCCTTTTTTAGAAGTCGGTTAAAAATTATAATGAATGTCACTTTTTTAGTATTTACGCGTCATTTACCTACCTGCTTATTGCGAGGTTACTTAAATTTAAACATTAACCTACTTTCTTGAAATATTATTATTTCGTATGTATGCGTAAATTGTAGGCATAAGACTTATGCCTACAAAAGGTGGGCTAAGGGCGAGCAAGCGGAAGGTGTTAGCATCAGTGGCCCACTCCATTATTCTGTATGGGGCACCAATATTCAAGGAAGCCATGAAGGTGGAAACATACAGAAAAAAATTGGAGGGAGTCCAAAGACGATTGGCGATAGGCATCTGCGGAGCGTACCGAACAATCTCCACTGAAGCCGTGCTAGTGATTGCAGGACTTGTCCCTATAGCGAAACTGGTCAATGAACGGGCGAAGCTTTTTAGCAGCAAAGAACAGACGCTAGTACAAGTGCGAGAGAGCACCTTGACGGAGTGGTCCACGGAATGGTCGGGAACAGGCAAAGGGACATGGACCAGAGAATTGATCACCGACCTAAAAGCATGGCACATGAGGAAGCATGGGGAAGTAGACCGCTGGCTGACACAAGCACTCAGTGGCCACGGGGTGTTTAACACCTACCTGTTTGCAATAGGGAAAGCGCCAAGCGAAAATTGCAACTTTTGTGGAGAGGAGGACACCCCTAGACATGCGATTTTTGAATGTCCGGGTTGCACGGACTTAAGACTAGCAGCACAAGGTACAAGCGAGTGTGTGGATGCCCAAACCCTAATCAGTCGCATGTTGTCAAGTGAGGACGAGTGGCAAAGATACAGCAAGATGCTGAGGGCCACAATGCTGAGAAGAGAGGAAAGAGAAAAACAAGAAAAAAAGGAGAGAGAACAACTTGAGGGTCAGCATGAAGAAATTTAAATCGGTTCCGTGCTGATCTCGCAGACAAGGGGGGGTTATTTTAGTCCGTGCAAGTCGGACACACCCTGCCAGCAAGCAGAAGTCCGTAGGGATTTTTTCCTCTTCATCCAGAAAAAAAAAATGCGTAAATTACCGAGTGCATTTAAGTAGGTACATGATTTTATCAACCTTTTTAATACTTATCTCAATTATTTACATCACCCACCTAATTAAACGTATAAAAGGTTGATTAAAAGAAATGTTAATTTCATGTATTTAGTACTCAGTTACCAATTTGAGCTTTGCAACAAACCTGAAATACAACGCATATATGTATTTTGTAAGTTGTATTGTCTTTTTATACTATCACTGATACAAAACTGACTGTTTTTTGTAATGATTTTTTATTTAATAAAAATTCTGCTCTTGACTTCTATTTCACATTGTCAAAACTGATGCAGTCTACATGGAAGCGGGCTAATTTAGCAGTGGTTCGGATTGTAGACGGCTGTATTGCGATCGTAACGATACGCCACACGATACGCTAAGTCACTTGGCGTCCAGTGTCCACCACAACCACTTCTGAGTCCTAAAGAGTTCCAATATAAATAATTTGCATTGTATTTGCGTTCGTTTTACAATGCCACGGCCGAAGCCTCCCACCGGGCCAGACCAGGGAAAATTCAGAAATTATAAATTCCCAAATTGACCCTGCTGGGGATCGAACCCGGAACCTCCGCACGTTAAGGCAACAGCGCTACACACTGCGCCACGGAGGTCGTCAAAACTAATGACAAAAATACAAAATTACACCAATAGGCGAAAGCTAGTGTTCTCTTTCACTATTTTAAACATTGATATCGAAAGAACTGAAAATAATTAAGTAACAACTTACTTCTATTGGTAACTACATAGGTACTTCAATAACTTTAATAGTATAAAAAAGGAAAGCGCTTTAAACTCGTAGTTTGTTTAATTTACTTACTTAATTGTTAAGTTTACGGTAATACCTAATTGGTTTCGCCTTTAAATATTTTTCCCAAAATTTAGATTCTCAAGGGTGTCATTCATTTTTTGTAAGATTATTGGCATACTTTCTTTGTCCGATGAGGTATACAACAATTCCATGACGACGTACTATATATACTACATAAATAGTTCTCAACTTGAAGTTAAGACCTCGAGTAATAAACGGAAACACAAATGATTTCCTTGTACCTGAAATGTACCTTTAGGTTTCGTTATTTTATAAATTTCAATGGAGATACTTTAACCGACTTCAAAAACTAGTCTTCCTCCCTTCCCTTTTTTTAAGATTAAATACTTTTATCTTTTGAATTTGATGTATTTTTTCATAATTAAAAAAAAATTACAATTCATGTATCAGAAATTTCATCTGAGCTGAGTAAAGCCGGGACGGGTCATATAGCATTTTATAATAGATCTTAAGTACCTATTATTATTTATCAAAGTGTAGATAACTACGAGGGAGCGTTTTTATGTTCGCGGAATGAAGGGTAAGGGGTTGAAATAAAAAAAACAAATTATTTTTCCTTTTCAATATATTCACCTGCAAGACGGACACATTTTTCAGATCTTTCAATTAATTTATTTATACCCTCATAAAAAAATGTTTTGTCTTTGTCCTCAAAATACGCTGAAACTACCTCCTTAACTTCATCATCGGTGGTAAATTTTTTACCCCGCAGCTCTTTTTTTATTTTTGGAAAGAGGTAATAATCACTCGGGGCCAGGTCTGGGCTGTAGGGTGGGTGGTTCAAAATATCGAAGCCCACTTTAAGCAGGGCAGCCAACGCAACGCGGCTCTTGTGGACGGGCGCATTGTCGTGCAAAAGCAGCACACCTTTCGTCAATTTTCCCCGTCTTTTCTGTTTAATGGCTTCTTTTAGTCGCCCTTATATTGAAGCGTAGTATTCTCCGGTTATAGAAACACCTTTATCTTTATAATCGATCAATAATATTCCTTCTGAGTCCCAAAAGACCGTTGCCATGAGTTTCCCAGCTGACTGTGACACCTTAAACTTCTTGGGGGGTGCTGTGCCTTTTTTATGCCACTGCATAGAGTCTTGTTTCGACTCAGGTTCATAATGATGAACCCAAGTTTCGTCTCCAGTAACAATTCGACTCAATACACCATCCTTGTCTTCATTGCAGAGGTCCAAAAATGCACGTGAACATTCTACGCGTTTTTGTTTTTGCGGCGGCGTGAGCATTCTCGGTACCCATCTTGCCCTGACCTTAGTCATGCCAAGATGATTGTATCGGATACTCCAACCATTTCTGCGAGTTGTTTCTTCTTTAGTCGAGCATCGTCGACTACAAGTTTTTCGACTTTTTGGATAAGTTCTGGCGTGGTCACCTCGATGCTCCTGCCCGGCCTCGGGTCGTCTTCAAGGGATTCCCTTCCTTTTTTAAACAAACTGTGCCACTTAGTTGTACACCATGGTTTTTCCTGGACAAGAGTCACCGTGTACCGATGACATCTCATACATTATGGTCGCAACTGATATTACTTGCTTGGTAAGGAACTTTATAACGGCACGATATTCGATTTTTTCCGTATATTTCACTTTTCACTCCTGATTATGTTGCTTGGTTGGCGATAGCTCAAAGACTAATGGACTAATGGTCGACAATGAAGTCTCGTATTTATACTAATTATGAGTCACTAAACACGTTACGATCCTAATGAGCCTAATCACCCCCCTCCAACCCTCTCATTCCACGAACTTAAAAACCCTCCCTTATATAGGTAATCAAATGAGGATTAACCGTCCTTCTATGCCTCACTGATCTCGAGTTATCTTTTCTTATCAGCACTTCATGATACCAAGTTGCATCATGTGATCTTATATCAATCATCTAGGTATCGACAGCCATTTTAGTTGCAACATTTTCTTATCACGCATTCGCACTGCGCCCGCGTTATCAGTCAATAAACTGACTGACATATCAAAACATGCAAGTGGCACAGCGTAAGTACCTACGATGTATAAACGGCTCATTAAATAGCTGTGTTAATCTTGAACCAATTACTTAATACCTGGACCGAGTGATAGCTTGTAAAAGCACGAGCTTTTTGTATGAAAAACGTTCAAATCCATTTCATAAAAAAAACAGGTTAATCGTACCAATAATATTCACTGTAATATTTATTAATTTCCGAAATAAAAATAGCAGTTAATTACAAGTAAATAGTACTTAGTGAAAGTATGACTAGATTTAGCTATGGATTCCCCAGGAGCGCAGCGGAAGACCTGCATCTGAGATTAAAATTCTGGAACTTTTACGCATCCTTCCGTTGTTGTGGATGAACAACAGCTGCACACGCACAGCTACTTATTTAGACAGGCCAGTGAATTTTTCAAAATTTGTCAGGGTAGGCACTTAAATGCTGCACCAAATCACAATATTTTACCGACTAGTCGATAAAAAGTGACACGCAGTGCATCTCTAATTTGACAACAAGCTATAGGTCCGTCGTAATAATTGATCCGAGGCGCTAAACGTCTTAAATGATGAATAATAATATTTACGCCATAGCAACAAGAATTTGATATTTACGCCATAGCAACAAGAATTTGATATGTGTGAACTGTAAACGTCCGCGATACGTTATTTTTGTTCGTATGTATTGTGTCTAATAGGTATTAAATTGCGAAAAATCACAAGGTCGCGATCAGCGAGTCACTTCTGCTGCGTGGACGATCGTAGATACGTACCTACTCATAAGATAGAGCGACTATTTGTGAACATTTTCTAATGTACCTACTCTATCTTTTTTTTTTTATCCACTACAAGTTAGCCCTTGACTGCGATCTCACGTGATGGTAAGTGATGATGCAGTCTAAGATGGTAGCGGGCTTACCTGTTAGGGGCATGGCAGTTATATTAAACCCATACCCCTCGGTTTCTACACGGCATCGTATCGGAACGCTAAATCGCTTGGCGGCACGTCTTTTGCCGGTAGGGTAGTAACTAGCCACGGCCGAAGCCTCCCACCAGGCCAGACCAGGGAAAATTCAGAAATTATAAATTCCCAAATTGACCCTGCCGGGGATCGAACCCGGGACCTCCGTTAGGACAACAGCGCTACACACTGCGCCACGGAGGTCGTCAGGTATCTTAACTTTAAAAAAAAATGAATTGAGAACCCTCCTCATTTTTTGAAGTCAGTTAAATAATTAACGGTCTTCACTAAACGTTGGTCGTTTTTTTACCAATGTTTGGTTGGTGGCTGGTGACTGCACGACTAAAGACGAGACCCAATTTAAATTAATAAATCTTTTTTCACTACTTTACACACTCAAATATTTTTTACAATGGAAAAATATATTATTTGTGTTATGCTATGCACCTACTTCAGATTTTTGGATACCTACGATTTTTCTTCTAGAAAACTGTCGCATACGAAATAGGTATACTTACTTTTTTCGAATTAATGCAAAAATCTTTCAGTCACAGTTATCTATCTGTTAATTCAAAGTTGACTCACTGCAACATGTACTTAACGTGTGTGTTGAAAAAAAGTAGCCAAATGGCATTTTCCTCGAATTTTTAAACTTTGCCTTATCACTAACATAATATTTAAACATGTTTGCGTAGTTATTTAAAGTATTAGACTTAGTTTATGGTTCTGCAATGCTTCAAATGCCTTAATATGTGTTTTGTACATCATCATTGTGATGAAAATGATTTCGTTATGAGATTAAAGGCCATTATCAACGGTGAATGTTGATCTCTATGATATCTTGGTGATACTTCAGTATCCTCTTGTCATTATTGTCGTCAAGTCTTGTTAAAGTAGTGTTAATCTCGAGTATTTTGTGTTGCAATTTTAATAATTCAGTGGGCATTTCTTACTCGGAACCTACACAGTTGAATGGTATAGGTACTCATTCGAATATTCATAGCGATGATCTAGCGATAGCTGAAAGTCAGATTTATTAAAATTTTTAGGTACTAGTAGTAGTAGTAGTAACACAAGGAACTCATGGCTAAACAAAAAAAAAACTTTTGGTTTAGTATCCGCTATTTTGCACACTGCCATGCTCTCCTCAGCTTTCGTTGGACGAACTATTATTATTAATTATCATTTACCATAATTTTAATACATGAAGTATCACGGGCTGGCTACGACAGCCCGCTACTGCCCCCCAATTATGTAAGAATTGTCGTTCAAATCGTCTAAGTTCGGCTTCAAAGTAAAATAAACCATAACAGCATTGAATCAGAGCTCAATTTCGTGTATCCATTCTCATACGTTTAGGTATGTACGATACCCTAAACGTGTAAGAATGGATACACGAAATTGAGCTCTAATTCAATGCTATTATGGTTTATTTTACTTTGAAGCCAAACTTAGACGATTTGATCGGCAATCCTTACATGATTGCACCTCTAATCACGGTCGGCACGGGCCTCATCTTAACAAAAAGGTCGATATCGATAGAATATGATAGGAGGTCGATCATCTCTAATCACGCTATCGCTATGACTAATTATGAGTCTGTCTTTCGATTTCAGATATCTGGCAACACTGGCGTATATAACCCAGAGCTAAAAAAAAACTTGTTAATTTGGAGATGCCTGACAATTTTTTTTAAATCCACTATTTTGTACCCTTAGCCTTCACTAGACAAACTCTGCTATATAACTGCCTGCTATACATATATACACTTGTATACATAATAGGTATGGTATAAGTATATAAAATACAATTATAAACTATACCTATAAATAAAAAAATTACATTTAAATAAATAAATAGAAAAAAAAACAGAAAGTTGCTCCAAATATCTGGACTGTTTAAGTTTTAATTGGAAACGATAATTAATTTTTGTTAAGAGTAGTAGAGTAGGTAATCTCTCTATTCTTAGTTATTTTTTTCTCCCGCTCATGCTGCTACCTATATTGTTCTCGGTAAGTAGGTAGGTACATCACAATTCACAATGAATAAATCGAAATCCATACTTCTTACATTTTTGTTACGTTATGGGCTCTTACTTATTACTTTTCATTGATGACTTAGGTTTTGGACTTGACCTCAATCTCAAACTCATGGTCAAGTCATGGCAATTAGCAAGTAACGATGCGTCCGAAGAAACGCTTGTTTAAACATTTCTTTTTATGACGAACTAGCTGATGCGTCCCCGCGGAATAAGTTTTTTTAATTCGCACGGGAGCTCCTTAATTTTCCGGGATGAAAAGTAATCTATGTCACTCTCCAAGTCCTCAACTATACCTACTCATGCAAAAAATCACGTAATTCCGTTGTACTGTTGCGGCGCAAAAGGACAGACCAACAAACCAATAAACAAACGCACTTTCGCATTTATAATATTAGTATTCGAAACTAAAAATAAAATGACGTCACACTAGATTCAATATGGCGCACGATACAAGCTTGTTTTAAAAAATATTAATTTTTTAAAGTTTTTAAAACTTATTTCTCTCAGCTGTCGTTGTAATTTTTTTAAATTACAGTAGACATTAGGTACTCAGTAGATAAGCCAAAATTACAATAAATTTATTGCAATTACAGTGAATTTGGAAGCACTGGGAGACAGTAAATTCATCTGTCCTTGCAATAATAGATATCGGTATATTTTTCGCACTTATTTCTCGGTAATAAAACAACGTCATATGACTTAGTTGGTCTTGAATACTTGTGATCGACAGCCGTGTACTTATTTTGTAATATTTTATCCTTATTACTTCCTCATGACTGAATCTGTGTTTCGGAATTTCCATCTAATATCAACCACGTGCGGTCTTTAATAAGCGTTTTCAAAATATGGTGCTTCGAAGTTTGTGTTTTTGATTTGGGGTGCGTTTCTTTATAGTCCTATAAACTTATCTGACCCGGTGACAGCGTCGCCAGTATCTATGAAAAAAAAAAAACTAAACAGACATAAAAATTTGTTCCAATTTTGGCTTCCGAGTCAGATAGGTTTGTGGCACTGTAAATTGGTATATGATTACTTGATGAGTTAAAGATTTTTTAATGCATTTTTCTCTTGAAAGCGGTGACGTTTCCAAGTAAATTAACAAACGTCAAACAGTGAGTGAGCCTTCGTTTTTGGCTCAGAAAAAGAAGTTTTTTTTTTTGTTCTGGGATTTTAGTTTTTAATTTCTTCTATAGCAAGCATATATATACCTATGTCCAGCCGTGGACGTGTATCGGTTGATGACGACGATTCCAAGCTACTGAACCCTGTTTCAAACTAGTCTGACTCGCACTTGCTTTTTTTTAAATTTTTCCTTTAAACAGTCAAATATAACTCTGAAAAAATATCCGACTAGTAGGTAAATCTTATGCAACTTTGTAGGTAGGTACACAGTTTAAGGATATTTGCATTATGATTATGTAAGATTTCCATACTTGTAGGGATTATTGTCTTAACTATGATATCAATTCTTTATGTTATGACCATTTGCCGCTATTTCTGTGTTCTGTTTGAATTATGTTTTAGTTGTGACTAAGATAAAATATCCGTTAAGGAAAATGGTCTTAGTAATTCTTTTTAAGAGCTAAAGCAGACGTGCGACAACTATCAGTCGAACTCTGACGGTATCGCGATCGTCGCGTCGGTAAAATACATAGAATTCGGGTTCCATAGACTTATGAATTAGAATTTAAACTTTTAGGTAAGCGCGTTCCAATCAAGACCTTATCAGTGCTTTCCACTGTCGTCAAGCGCAAGCTTATCTTTTTTAACAATCTTATCTAATTTTCCTGATCGAACAGACCACGAGGATAGGCATAAGTATCATACTAGTATACAAAGTGTGTTTGTTCGTTGGTTTGTCATTCAATCACGCCTCAACAGAGCCACGGATCGACGTGACTCTGTTTTTTGCATGGGTATAGTTGACGACCTGGAGAGTGACATAGGGGGTAGTTTATAAATCATATTTTTCAGAACAGATTTTAGTTCTAAATAAATTTTGAAAAGCGAAAACAGAGACTAATATTTTTTTTCTTCCCTTCGAGACTGATGTACTAAATGTAAATACTTAATCTTGTTAAGAGCTGATATAATAGTTACCTACTTAGTTGCTAAATTTTCATAGTAAAATATTTTAATTTAAATAGTAGTATTAAATTAGTTTTTCGTACCTATTGTAAGCATAATTCCAGAAGTGGGCAAACAATTAAAATTACTTTTAAAATATGTGTTTGTACTCTCTTTATAACTTCCACGAGCGAATGGTCACAACGTGTAGCGATTTCACGAGAGACTCAATGTAAACAGTTAATTATAACAACATGGTTAAACATAAAGATAACACTCACCCGGTCCGGCCATGATTGCCATCGCCAATCACCGCATCAAACTGCGATCCAAACACAAAAGCACTCAAAAATCACTGAGACTGCCGGGTCTGCCGGCAGGAGACTGCTTTACCAAAGTCAAAATACTCGTATTTATGCAAATTATTCCAATATGGCGTATCCCCGCCAAAGAACAAACCGAGTGAAATACATCGAATGAGTCAAATATCAGCCTAATTAAACATTCATCACTAAACAAATACACAATCTTTTATCTTTTCCAAAATATCAATTCAATTTTAAACGCAAAGCTGACACTATACTTAAAATTAAAAAAAATATTTATGTCTTAAATATTCAGAATTTACAAGATGTTTTCTATTAAAACATGCAAAAATATTTAATTTAATATGACATATTTAAGTAAATTTATTTAGTTTTAGAGCTGTCGACTTAGCTTGAAATACTTTCGCCTGTTTAATACCTAACAATGGTCACTGTTGGGTAAAGAATAACATCATGCAGAGTAAACTGTAAACACATGGGGAAACCTCTATAAAACCCTGAAAACTTTCTTACAGGAAACATAGTCCTTAGACGGGCGCCCCGTTTGTATAGTTAACTACATATAAATGTGAACTTAGATAATTATCATTAGTTAAAGTTAATCTGAATTAATCGACGTCCAAGACAGTAAGTAAATGGTCTAACCATAAGAAGCCAGAAGGCATAACGGAATTCTGTTATAATATGTAAGGAATATATTATATATTTATATTTTGATTATTAATTTTGCAATAAGTTTATCTAACCACGCACCTAAAGTATAGCTCGCGCCAATCATTTAGTCGCTTCCGAAGTCGACCGCAAGACGCGTCGCAATAGCATATTAAGAGCAATGCGAATGAACGGGCAAAGCTGAGAGTAGGTATTCAGGTAGGTATATTGCCGTCGCGCTGCTCCCGAAGAAGACCGAACGATCGCTTATTGAATGCGCATGTATGCGTACGTACGTCGCTCGCTCAAACGAGTTCCTAAATAAAATTAAAATATGTCTTTGAGCTAATGAGGCTTCACCTCGCAGTCGGCAAATGGATATATAGGTGTGTTTTGTGTTTCGTATAATATTTTTTGCTCTCTAATAACTTTGACCCTGGCTTTCTTTTATTGGACTTATTTCTCCGTTCTTAAAATGTTTTTATTGCACTACCAGTTAGCCCTTGAGTGCGATCTCAGCTGACGGTGAGTGATGATGCAGTCTAAGATGATAGCGGGCTTACCTGTTAGGCATAAGGCAGTTAGCTACAAAGCCATCTCTCTGTCTTCGTCGTATTTCTCATTACTGAGGGTCGTGACCCCTTTCCATTAATCAAATAATGGTAGGAGTTCTCTTGGGATAATAATGTGGTGGGTTCCCACATCCTTCCGCATACAAATCGACTAAGCGTTAAATTAAATTTTTTTTATCCCCAATGACGTTAAATAGAGAATACGTCCTTCAATCACGCCGCAACAAAGATCAACGTTTTTTTTGCATGGGTATAGTCAAGGACCTCGAGATGATATAGGCTAAGTCTAAAAAAACTTATGTCACGCGAACGAAGTCGCGAGCATCCGCTAGTTATGATATATAAATTACCAAATTGGGGTCAATTTGGCCGGGAATCGAACCCGTGACCTAGACCTTCCTGGCGCAGTGGTGCGCGCACTACAACACTTAGTCGGGAACTCTTTTTATTTTTTGCTTTTTTATCCACTACAAGTTAGCTCTTGACTGCGATCTCACCTGATACGATGATATAGTCTAAGATGGTAGCAGCCTAACTTGTTAGGGTACGGCAAGTATATTAAACCCATAACGATTTTTACACGGCATCGTGCCGTAACGCTAAATCGCTTGAAGGTACGTCTCTGCCGAAAGGGTGGTTACTAGCCACGGCGGAACCTTCCTACCAGATTTAAAAATTGTAAATTCCCAAATTGACCCTGCTGGAAATCGAACCCGGAACCTCCCACAATAAGACACGGCGTTCACCATTGCGCCAGGGAGGTCTAGGTCACGGGTTCGATTCCCGGCCAAATTGACCCTAATTTGGTAATTTATATATCATAACTAGCGGATGCTCGCGACTTCGTTCGCGTGACATAAGTTTTTTTAGACTTAGCCTATATCATCTCGAGGTCCTTGACTATACCCATGCACTTGTGTTGACTTATGTATTTTTATTATTTTCAAGGGATTTTTATTTTCATAATAATATTATCTTTAGTCATTCTGTTATGTAGGTACTTATATTTAAAGAAAAATCTTCTAATAATAATAATAAATTTACAAATAAGATGTGAGTTATGATGCTGTCTAAGATGGTAGGTAGCAGGCTAACCTAGTTGTTATACTCATACCTCTAATCGGTTTCATATATAGATTAAATTTACTAACTCGTATTTGCGGGACGGACGAAGGCTCCCCCCAGAAATAAGTAAGAAAGTAGGGACTATGAGTTTGAGACTGTCTATTTGTGGGATAAGACTGGCTAGATGAACTACGGAAAATGAGGAAAATGCATGCCAAATTTCATTCCGATCCGTCCAGTCCAGTGGATGTTGGTTCAGCTGTGCGTTGATAGATTAGTCATTAGACAGAAAGCCAGTCACCTTTTCCTTTTGTCTAAACTAATACCTATTATAAAGAGGAAAGATTTGTTTGATTGATTGTTTGTTTGTTTGTAATGGATAAACTCAAAAACTAAACAACTGATTTTAAAAATTCTTTCACTTGTAGAAAGCTTTTTTTTCAGCGTAACATAAGCTATATTTTATTTTATTAGTTAGTAAAAAGTAAAATATCGATATCGATAAACAACACTAGATTATCGATAAGATAATTAAAATATCGACTACGCTTGAACTCACTAACTGTGTACATATGTGTGAGTGTATACGTATTTAACCACTCCGAATAGAGGCCGATAAAACCCGATAGGGACAACTGCAGCTAGGACTGATAATACCTATGAAAAACAGTAGAATTCTTACTCTCGTATTTTTCTGTTTCCTCCTCCAAAACTGAACCGATTTTAATTATTTTTTTACGAATAATTTAAGAAGGACTCAGGCTATGTCGGTATCTTTTTCTTTTTTTGATTATATCCGTCAAATTTATTTGGAGGATGTCTGATTTTTGCGCGAAAACTGGGCCATTTTTTGCAATTTTTAAAGGTTCGTTGTTCTTATAATTATTAATTTATTGAAAAAAGCAAAACATAGGAGCATGGCACGGACACATATGGATTTTATAGAGCAAAAATATTTTCTCTATTGTAATTATCCACGGAGGAAACAGACAAGAGTTTTTGTATGGAGAAATCGCCGGGAGAATTCCTCTTAATTTCGCACGTAGTACCAGTACCACAGAATCATTGCACAGAATACATAAAGTTGACTTGGACAGATTGTGTGAGACGTGCGCAAACAAGCACTCGTATCTAAGCTATAAGACTATTTGATTGGCGCTAGATATAACATGTGAGCATTGTGAGCATAGGTCATTAAATTATTCTGCAAGGGTATTGCTATTCCAGACTGTAGACTTCCTAATCTACCTCTGTGCCAAACATTCAGCCGTTCTGGCGTGATTGAGTAATAATTTAAACATCCATCCAAAGTTCCAAACTTTGACATTTATAATATTAGTATAGATTATATAGATAGCTTAGTATTCAAGCTATTTGACTAGCCTAAGGCGTAGACTGGTATAGGTCAACTATTCAGTATAATTTTATCTGTGATAGAATCCTTATTCTGTTTTCTGTAAGACATAGGGTTCAATCAGATCAAGATTGTCCCCATTTCAAAAATATCTACAATCAATCAACAATTGAGACTTATTTTGTAAATGACGATGCATGCTAAAGTAGTCATAACTCGAGTTATTAACTGTTATTGCAGCGAAATGTGAATGCGCGATTTAATGGAGTACAGCGCCATCTAGGGGTCAATGTAAAAGGTGTAATTTAATATTTTGTTTATACTATTATTTATTTATTTATTTTTTCACATTGTAGGACACTTTTTGAACGTCAATAAAATATTAGATGTGAAGGTTTTTAATATCAACTAGAAGATGACCGCGACTTCGTTCGCGAGGGTTATTTACCGGAATACAAAGTAGTCTATGTCCTTCCCCGGAATACCACCTATCCCTGTACCAAATTTCATCAAAATCGGTTGAACGGATGGGTCGTGAAAGCAGACAGACAAACAGACACACTTTCGCATTTATAATATTAGTATGGATTGCCTGAGTTACGACAAAGTCATCTATTGATCGTCTACGTATTACTCTATCGATATTATTTAAAGAGATTTCAGGCTGCGATGCAACTTTTGTGGAAAATTCAAGAAAATTCAAATTGTATACCTAACTACCTATGTCCTGCATAGGCCACGAACTTCTTCGAACCTCAATAGAAGTTAACTTGTGTGAACGTCGTTACTGTATGCCTTAACCAGCTTTGATCTTGCAGCTCTCTCTCTCTCTCTCTCTCTCTCTCTCTGCGTCGTATTCCTCATTGCTGAGGGTCGTGACCCCTTTCCCATTAATCACATCCTTAGGGGGTTTGCTTAGGATAAAAATGCGGTGGGTGCCCAGGTCCTTTCGCAATGACTCCACTAAGTAGTTACTATTTCAATGCGGCAGCGGTAGCGGTACACTTATCAGGGGCCATACTGCCAACGCTTAAAGTAATACTTAAGCAATATTAATCAAAATGACAGTTTGATGTCACGTACCTTGACGCTCCTAAAATAAGGATTATAATTCTTTAACAACATTTTGCTGTTTTAGAAGTTTAATCCTTATTTTAATCAAGTTGAAAGTCAACACAATGAGACCAATTACATATGTTGTACACCGTCTCATAACTAAACTAAAATGATAGCTCTATTTTTATTGCTGTCCCTTTTATAATACTTGCTGCGGAAATGGGAAGAATAGATTTAGAGCTGTCATTTTAGTTTAGTTAGGAGATTGTGTTAAACAGAATTGGCCACAATATGGCTTTAAGCGTTGTTCTCAGTTGTTAAAAAGAAAATAATTTCACTTTCAGAACAACTACCTACCTACTTACTTAACCCCAGTGACTTAATTATACATACACTTACTAGATAATTATAAAATTATACATTACTTAATAGATTATATACACTTAATTCTTAAAGACTGAAGTGAGCTAGGTTGTAAACAATAACCAGTGATAATATGTGACTGGAGTGTACTAAAGTGAGCAAAGTGAAGTGAGCAGTCAAAATGCGGACCGGTAGCGAGGAAAATGATACGGAAAAGGAGAAATTGAATCCCAATGGATGGTGAGTACAACGGAACGACACAAAAATCCATACTTAATATTATAAAAAGCGGAAGTGTGTTTGTTTGTTGGTTTGTTCTTCAATAACGCCGCTCTTCGCCCGCCGTCTTATTTTAAGTCGAATTAATCTGCCACTGGTGCGGAATGCTGTTCCTACCGAGAAGAACCAGCAAGAAACTCGGTGGTTGCTCTTTTGAAAAAAAACATATATTTACAATTAAATTAAGTAATGTGAAGATACTTAAATAACCGCATTCCTTATGCATTGCTGGAGCGAGTCTAATCCATGCTCTTTTTGCCCGACTGCGGAACGCACAGGGTTATATCATTTATACTCGTACCTATAATCTTCAACAGTATAATGAGCTTTATTCTGGAGCATATTTTAATAGATTTCTTAAACTTGTGTAAAGGCAGGTTTATAATAAGTATAGTTCTTAGATTGACCCAGTTGATTTTACATTTTTTACCTACATTGTTTACCTTGACAGTGCAGTTTGCTCTTTGACCGTGAACCAAATACGCGAAGCGATACCTACTGATTGGAGGTTATTAAAATCCATACCTACTAATAAGAGCGAAAGTGTCCGTCTGTCTTCTCGTTATCTTCCTGACAAAATTGAGTACAGGGATATTTAACATCAAGGGAAATAGGCCACAGGCTCTTTTAGGGTTCCGTACTCAACTTGGATGTTTTTATATTTTATGTGTGTCCTCTATTTGTCCTCCGACATGATGATCGGATACCTTTATTATCAACTTGGATGTTGGAACCCATATAGTTTCGCCATGTCCGCCCCCGGTTTAGCTCAGAGACTATTAGTACTAGAAGGCTGTTATTTGGCATGGATATACATTTTAATCAGGCCGACAAAGTGGTAAAAGAAAATTTAAGTATATTAAGTATAGGTACTCGTTTTTTTATTTATTTTTTACCTCCCCTACAAGTAAATTGGGGATGCTTTTTGCTTTTTGCTTCTCGTCTATCCCATGGTGTGGGGTCGTTGGATAAGTTGTTCAAAAGTAGTGCGGGTGTTGGAAAATCATCGGTAAAAGTTTTGAAACGTGCTGCCTTGAATGCGGTCTTGCAGTAGAAAAAAATAAATTATATCTGGTAACTAAAATATACCATCTTTAAAAACTACACATCGTAGTTATACTTCACGACACCTGATGAGATCGCAGTCTTTGGTTACTTATCGTCGAATTAAAAAAAAGTCTTAGATAACTATAAGAAAAATGTATATGTCTGGCCGTTTGCGGTGACCCGAGGTTACTGGTCCGGTAAACTTTGAATATAATCGACAATTAATGTGAAACGATGTATATTTTAATTGATAAGAAGATAGTGGTTTGAAACATTTTGTCGAATATCACTATTAGCGGTAGGTACAGGAATTTGCTCTGAGGAACATCCTTGTCGATTTTGAAGTAAAAACAAGTATAAATTACAAATTTTAAACAACCCCCGACATAATATGGAGGTAACAGATTAAGAAAAAAGCTGATGACCTTCAGACGGATGAACAGATTTTCATGAAACATGGCTAGGTAAGAACACTCGGGATAAAATAAAAATATTTGAACTAACATAATATGTGACGATAATTATAATACTTAGGTTAAAAAAATTATTTGTTAGTTTTTAGAGTATATTTTTTGTGTCGGGAGGTTTTTTTAATTTTAAATTTTACTTTAATTATGTCTTTTTTAAACTAGGTATAATTGAAGTAATACGGTACCAAATTTCGATTGGACATATTATGGAAGGTAGTCAGATCCCCTCATCAACTATTAAAGAGCTGATGATCTTCAAACGGCTGAACAGATTTTCATGAAACATGGCTAAGAACACTCGGGGTAAAATTATCTATGACACAAAAAAACTAAGCGAAAATCGGTCCATCCGTTTGGGCTCTACGATACCACAGACAGATACACAAACAGACACGTTAAACTTATAACCCCTCTCTTTCTGCGTCGGGGGTTAAAAAGGTGCATTCAAAGATTTCCAAAAATGTACACAGTACACACACTGTATACTTTTACGTGAAAATCATTGATTTTCAATCGAGGTTCCTAAGGGTATGTTCGCACTGCGAAAAACATCCGCGTGAATTTTATTCTCGCGATTTATATCTGGCGTACGAATTTCACCTACTCCGCACTACGAATGCGGTGAGCGTCATGCAACCACATACAACTCCGTATAGGCACAAAATATTCGAGCGGATATAATGCTTTACTGTGAAATTATATCAAACCAGCGATTTTATTTTCGCACGAATTTTTAAAGTGCGTAGTGCGTACATATGATTTCTAATATTACAGAATTGCGAAAAAAATGCATTTTTCGCAGTGCGAACGTAGTTTTATATACCAAAATCCTGTACTATATTTGAATCCTGTACTATTCTATATTTGAAACTAGCTGATGCCCGCGACTTCGTCCGCGTGGAATAAGTTTTTTTGATTCCCACGGAAACTGCTTCATTTTCTGGGATAAAAAGTAGCCTATGTCACTCTCCTGGTCCTAAACAATACCCATGCCAAAAATCACGTCGATCCGTTGCTCCGTTGCGGCGTGATTGAAGGACAAACCAACAAACACACTTTCGCGTTTATAATATTAAGTATGATTGTCGACCGCTCCAAAAACACCCTGTATAATTTCATCCAGTTTCACGCAATGATTGTTGCTGAAACTTGTAAGAGATTTAATTATAGCGAAATTTTTGTGCAACCTACTGTTGCTTAAAATATATTACCAACAGTTGACCATTCGGCCGTTACATCTTAACTATCAATTTGATTATATTTCTCTCAAGTACTAACTAGTAACTAAATCATCTATCTTGACATACGACGTTGTTGTTTGTGTAAAATTAATAAATAATTAAAAATCGATAAAGTGACATAACTGGTTGATTAATTAATAACTAATTAATTAATTGATTCGTAAAAATAGAATAGAAGAACTTTATTATTTACTACCCATCTATCCGAAAATCATCACGCGTTGAACTGTAACGGTTTTAATATATTTTTTACCTATTAAGTAAAGTGAAGTAAGAAAATGGTATAAAAGTGTTGTGAAGAAAAATCTTGACATGTTTGAAGCGCATAATATTATAATCTAAAGAGAGTTATTTTTTTTGGTAATTCGTATGGCACTTTTTCAAAGGGAAAAGGGAAGGGTTTTTCAAAGTTTTTACTACACATGTGTAATTAAAAAGTAAAAACCATTATTTTTTCAATACTTATGTGATACTGAATTGCGCGTAGGTCTTAGTTAATTTAAAATTGGTTCGTTATATTATGTTATAGTACCTACGGTAGATTTTCCAATAGGATGCGTATGAAAAAAACGTTATTATTTTTCGAGAAGGATTTTAGGAGAAACCCTGTTGATGGTGAAAATGCGCCTTTACTGCAGGACGAATCCGAGAGTGACGAAGAATGGCGAGTATACCTTAATTTTCAAAATAAAGCAAAAATCTACCTCCTTAATAAAACTTAGTGAAGTTTCTAATCAAAGCTGTTCAGTGTAAAAAAAATTTGATAGTCCATCCATTTACGATAGCGGACTTTTTGTTATCAACCAATATAGTGATAGAGGAAAAAATGAAATCAAAACGTACATGGTATCACAGATCACTGCCTCTACGGTGGTCGACTCTAGTGTAGAGCTGGCAACACTAGATTAGGAAGTAGGAACTCTATGATAGATCGGTGGGGAAATGGCGCCAATCGCAGTGTTCGTGGTAATTGCTAAATTACCTAATGTATAATTAGGTGAATAACCATAACCATAACCAGTGTTTCCCTTTAATAATAATAGATAGATAGGTACATTTTTCCAGGCGTTATTATGAGATATATTTATTTGTCCTCTTTCGGAAAAAACACGGCAAAATTACCAGATTTTCAGTAAACTCTTTATATTTTTAAACGATGCCTAATTAAGTAGTTTTTTTACATACAATCATTGCTGCTATTTATTATTATTATTTATATATATTATTATTATTTTAACACGAATAACTGTCGCACTCAAAATCGTTTAATCTATAGATAGGTACTAAGAAAGTCCTTCGTAAAGACTCTTAAGTAGCGATTGAGCGACTCTGTGTGCGGCAGTACTTAAGTTAAAATGAAAGAAGTATTGAATTTCTTGGTTTAAAAGCTACAAATTCTTATTTACAAACGGTCCAACTGCTAATTACGGAATTAAATATATTAGGCCAATTAAAATTAAAAAAATAAACCGTCGGATAGTTTTACCCCTTGCACTTTAATAACATGTGCAGATTGCAGTTGCACTATAAAGATTACCTGTGTCCACTTTTACTGGCCGCCAGGGTAGTGACAAACAGTTCTAACTTCTAAGGCCACGATTACACCTTGTAAGTTTTGTAAACAAAAAAATTATAATTCCGTCGACATTTTTACCCTTTCAAATCAAATCAAATCAAATGTTTTTTTTATTCAAATAAACTTTTACAAGTACTTTTGAATCGTCAAGTGAATCTACCACTGGTTCGGAATGACATTCCTACCGAGAAGAACCAGCAAGAAACTCGGTGGTTGCTCTTTTTAAATAATTCATTTACAATAATTTTATTACATCAATGTGTACATAAGTAACCGCTGTCCTTAGCATTGCTGGAGCGATCAAATCCATGCTCCTCTATCATTCACATAGTCTTCAACAGTATAATAAGCTTTTTTTAGGAGCATACATTTAATGGATTTCTTAAATTTGTGTATAGGCACAAATTTTGCACAAAACTTTGCACTTTAAAACATGTGCAGATTGTACTATACAGGTGATCTGTATCCACTTTTACTGCCCGCCAGGGTAGTGACAAACAATTCTAACTTCTAAGGCCACGATTACACCTTGTAAGTTTTTAAGAAAGTAGAGCACGTAAGTGACTTAGGTACGTAACTAGAATCAGAATTAAAATTTATTTATTGCATGAGACACATAATATTACATACATAGGTGGTACTATAGATAAAAAGACGAGTGTACCTATATTACCATGGTCATGGCGTGCAATAAGTATGTACCTACTTAAAAATAATCAATGTAACAAATCACGGTATTAAATAAGATAAATAGGTGAACAATTATGAAAATTCTAGAAATATCGACAATACCTACATAATATCATATCACTAACATTTGCATAGGTACGATATGCGACTTACAACACTTTTCATTTCGTAAGTCTAGACTCATACACGCAACTTACGTGAGTAAAGCTCAGAAGTAGAATCGAGACCTAAGCATAGCGAAATTCAGGCGATTAATTTATCTAATAAGTAGAAATATAGCGGAACAAATAAAATATGAGTATTCGTGCAAATCGTGCTCTGCGTGTAGAAAATATACTATTACAATGCCATAAGCCGTTCACCTAAGTGTCTTTTCTTGTCTGCAACGCGATACGACTCCATAGAAAATGAAAAACTTATCTACCCGACAACGTCGTGAAGATTTGATACTGTCGCGTCGCGTTGTCGCGTAAATACGTCTGTCATTTTCTTTGCATCATTTTCATTGTCTTTTCATGCCGTTGTATTCACCCCTTGTCCGTTCTACAACGCGACACCACGCGCCGCGACGCGATACGACGCCATAGAAAATGACAGATTAGATACGTCTATTTTCTATGGCTTCGCATCTCGTCGCGTCGCGTGACGTCAATTCTGTCGCTCACCTAGGACAACGGGTTACTTAGGACTAAGAGATTCCACTAAAATAAGAATGCCAGGATGTAGAACTGCCATTCTAGTAAAAAAACTGCACAGTAATAGCTATTTATGCAACTGTATCGTAATGAGGGTCATTTTAATTCGAGTGCTGTTTTTTGATACGAGGCTTGCCGAGTATCAAAATAGGATAGTACGAGAATTAAAATGACTAATTACGTACAGTTGCATACAAGATTTTATCTACGACAAGGACGTCTTTATAATTTTTTACTTTATAAATTAATAAAAAAGTCAAGTGCCAGAACCCAGAGCCGCTAAGCTATAGGTATCCTATTTATGAAGATAACCATATCGATACAGCTACGACTCATAACGATACAGCTCCCATACAACGAACTGTATCGTTATGAGAAGCAAACACGAAAGAGGGTTCAATTCGATATAGTTGTCAAATTCGAAATTGGAACTTTTCGATGCTGGAGTAGATAAAATCTATTATAGTATACCTACAATAAAATTTCGAAAGCAATTAGAGAACTTACATTCAATTTTTCAAGTCAAGACCACTGGTCAAGACTTATAAGGTGGCTTTTGGAAAGGTGCTTCTACACAATAAACAATTATTATGTAATTTTGCATGCTTGATTTCTACTTGAAGCCTAATAAATAACATCTCATTGTAAAAAATGTTTCTGCAAATAAAGGATTTTGAATTTGACAGGGCCTTCCGGGTGAACAAACTGTATCTAACCCAGCTTCTTCTTTGTTGCAGGCTGCAGTCGCGGCCCAGTCAGCAGTTCAACGTGATCCGGCGCGTGTACCAGCAGGATGCGCTCAACAAAGACGCCGACTATCAAGTGCCCGAGAAACCACGTGAGTGTTTATTAAAAAAAAAAACATTCATTTCGACCATAAAGACCATAAAATAAATCTAAAACTATCTAATCCTAAAACCTTATCTAAGATAGCCTTGATTTGTCAGCACGTACGCCGTTCAGTTAGTGACAATAAACCTGTCAGAAAATGCCCTCAGGATGCCACTGGAGCTAGCCCGAAATGTTACCTAATTATGTGTAACTAGCTGACTTCCTTCGCCTCCGACTTCATCCGCGTGTTTTTCATGGTTCCCAGGGAACTCTTCAATTTTCCGGGATAAAGAGCCTTATGTCACTCTCCAGGTCCTCTACTAAATCCATGCCAAAAATCACGCCAATCCGTTGCTTCGTTGCGGCGTGATTGAAGGGCAAACCAATAAACCAACAAACAAACAAACACACTTTCGAATTTATAATATTAGTATTATTAGTTGATGCCCGTGACTATGTCCGCGTGGATTGAGGTTTTTACCTCTTCCATTTTCCGGGAGAAAAAGTAGCCTATGTCTTATTCCAGACTATGATCTATCTCTGTGCCAAATTTCATCCGGATCCGTTCAGCCGTTCTGACGTGATTGAGTAACAAACATCCATCCATCCAAACGATCGCATTTATAATATACTCGTAAGTATACTAGATCGTTCAATAAGTCCCGAGACTAACTTGGAAATGGCGTATATATTAAAAAATCTTTTGATTTTTAAAAAGTACTAGCCTTCAATAAAAGATATGTGTAACATTTTGGAAAAATAGAACATTAAAATATTGATTTTGCAGACATTTAAGTGACGCTAAGCTTGTAGTTTCGATACAATGGAAAAAAACGAGTTTCGCGTGTTGATAAAACATTGTTTTTTAATGGGAAGAAATACCGTTGAAGCACAGCAATGGCTTATAAAATGTTATGCGGGATCAGCTCCCTCTAAAGCAACCATTTGTCGGTGGTATGCCGACTTCAAACGCGGTCGCATGGACACAAAAGATGGTGAACGCTCAGGTCGTCCAAATGAAGCAGTGACTCAACAAAATATTAACCAAGTCCTCAAAATCGTAATGGAAGATCAGAAGATAAAAGTGCGCGAGATAGCCGAGATAGTGAAGATTTCAGCTGGTAGTGTTTTCACTATTTTACATAAACATTTGGCCATGAAAAAGCTTTTTTCCAAGTGGGTGCCGCGTTTGCTTACAACTGATCAAAAGGAACAACGTATCAATGATTCAGAGCGATGTTTGGCGCTGATGAATCGTAATAAAAAGGATTTTTTACGTCTGTATGTGACAATGGATGAAACATGGATACACCATTTTACTCCGGAATCCAATCGGCAGTCAGCGGAGTGGAGAGCGGCTGGTGAAAGCTGCCCGAAGCGGCCAAAGACTCAGAAATCGGCCGGTAAGGTTATGGCGTCTATATTTTGGGATGCGCGTGGAATACTTTTCATCGACTACCTTGAAAAGGGGCAAAATATAAATAGTGACTATTACATGTGCTTATTGGAGCGATTGAAGTACGAAATTGCAGATAAACGGCCTCAAATAAACAAAAAGAAAGTGGTGTTTCACCAGGACAACGCGCCTTGTCACAAGTCTGTGAGAACGATGGCCAAAATTAATGAATTGGGCTTTGAATTGCTTCCTCATCCCCCTTATTCGCCAGACTTGGCCCCCAGCGATTACTGGCTGTTTGCAGATCTCAAAAAAATGCTCCAGGGTAAGAAATTTGACTCAAATAGTGAAGTTATCTCAGCAACGGACGCTTATTTTGAAGCCAAAGACAAATCGTTCTACACTCATGGGATAGAAAAGTTAGAAAAGCGTTGGAGGGACTGTATCGCTCTTGGAGGAGACTACGTTGATGAATAAAAAATAATTTTATAAAAAAAACCTTGTTTTAGTACTTAGTCTCGGGACTTATTGAACCACGTTAGTTACGTATACCCTAAAATGTAAATTCTGTTATTCCAGTGAGCTACAGATGCAAGCAGGCAGTGCGAAGCTGCGGTTTCGGCGAGTGCCTCCTGAACTCGCTGCCGATCGCGAGATGGTTGCCCAGGTACAGCTTCAAGAACTACCTGGTGGGAGACCTGGTGGCGGGGGCTACCACTGCCGTCATGCATATACCACAAGGTGGGTATTGTACAGGGGGCATACTGCCAACGCTCAAAGCCATCATCATCAGCCAATATGCATCCACTGTTGGACATAGGCCTCTTTAAGATTGCGCTAACTTTGCATATCCTTGGCTGTTAGCATCCATTTGATGCCAGCCACTCTCCGGATGTCGTTGCTCCACCTAGACGGGGGACGCCCCACACTCCGTTTGCCGAGACGCGGTCTCCACTCTAGGACCTTGCGACTCCAGCGGCCGTCGGTCCTACGACAAACGTGACCAGCCCACTGCCACTTCAACGTGCTAGCCTTGAGTTAAAGCCATATTGTTTCATTATTGTTCATGATACTCACGTGACATCAAACTGTATTTTTGAGTAATATTGCTGTTCTCTTCGTCGTATTCCTCATTGCTGTGGGTCGTGAACCATTTCCATTTATCATATAACGGCAGGGGTTTATTAATAATGCGGTGGGTTCCCAGGTTCTTCCGCATACGACTTAACTAAGAATACTATTTCAACTCTTAGGTTTCTAACGATTATTGTCAGATGTTAGTGATATTAAAGCGTGACCGATGGCTGAAGATCGCGAAACTGCCGAATATAGGGTCAACCCCATGTCATTTCTATTCCAATATAAAAAGTATTGTATGTCCTTATATATTTTTTTCAAAACAGAATTGCGTTTGACGACAATCATGCTTGAAACATGAATGAATGAATGAATGAAATGAATGAAAATGAATGAAAATGAATGAATGAAATGAATGAATGAAAATATTGCCTTGAGATACTTAAATTATACCTACGTGGCAGGAAATACGTGCGCTGGAAGGGCATTCCACACCTTAGCGATTCGCGATCAGTAAAGTAGAGCAAACCGTTTCGTTCGAGAAAATTGGACGTCAACCATATAACCTTATCTCGGAATAGAATATTTTACTGCCTCAGGTCCTGGGTGCTATACACGGACGTTATGCGTACTAATTATTTATCACCGTTATATATTTCAGGTATGGCCTACGCGTTACTCGCCGAGGTGCCGCCCATAGTAGGTCTCTACATGGCGTTCTTCCCAGTGCTCATCTACGTAATATTTGGAACTTCCCCCCATGTTTCCATGGGGACCTTTGCTGTCGCGTGTCTTATGGCGGGAAAGGTGAGGTCTTGGAAATTATTATTTCTCCTACTCCCTTGGAAATTGCTTCAATATTTAAATAAAAACGTACTTAAGCTCTTTTCAGGCCTCTAATTTTCAAGTAGGAAATTGTACGAGTAATTGCCCCTGCAGCACAAGATTTTAGCATGTTATGAGAGTAAAGTTATGTCAACGATATCTATCGGCAATGTAAAAAAGCTTCTTCCTCGCAAATTTTAGAAAAGCACCATACAAGCCTCGGCCGAAATAGCAATTCACGGCCTCGTTTACTTAAAAAGGCCTCGGCTAGCGTGTCGTCCTTTTAAAATCACTTGGGGAGTCCTCGGATTCGCCTCATCCTTCCAATATTACTCAGCCATGAATTATTTTATTGCCGGTCTTGGCAGTAATGTACTATTTATCAATTTGAAAGCTGAAAGCAAAGTCAAGCTATAAAAAACAAAAGTTACCAAGTTGACTTCCTGGAGCAGCCCCGGTATTAATTTTTAAGGCAATCATAACAATATTATATATTCTCGTTATTGGAGGTCGACTTCATTATTAATTAACTAGCTGATGCCCGCGACTTCGTACGCGTGGTTTAAGTTTTTTGTTATTCCCGCGGGAACCCCTTAATTTTCCGGGATAAAAAGTATGTCACTCTCCTGCAGGTCCTCACTTATACAACAAAAAAAGAATTAGCGAAATTGGTCCAGCCGTTCACGCGTGATGCCGTGACCAAAGGAAATAGGGATTCATTTTTAGGGTTCCGTACCAAAATGGTAAAATGGAACCCTTATGGTGCGACTTTCTCCGTCTGTCTGTCCGTCTGTCCGTCTGTCCGTCTGTCCGTCTGTCCGTCCGTCACACTCGATTATTTCAGTAACTATTGAAGCTATCGACATGAAATTTGGAATAGTTGTGTATATTAGTGGCCCAAAGACACTGGAATTAAAAAAATTGGAAATTATTTTTGTTCTTATTTAAAAAGGGGGGAAAATCTGAGGGTTGAAATTTAAAAGTGAGATAACTGTACTGTGTGGGGTATCATATGAAAGGGTTTACTTTGTACATTCTAAAACAGATTTTTAATTATTTTTAGTTATGATAGTTTTTGATTTATCGGGGAAAATGTCTAAAAAAATACCGTTCCCCCCCCCTTATCTCCGGAGTTTACCAATCGAAAAATTTGAAATAATTATGGTCAATAGGAATTTACGTATACTTTACAGGAAAACTATAGCCAATAATCTAACTAGCATAGTTTTTTTGATATTAACAATAAACCTCTACAAACAAAGTTAGTCTTGCGGTTCATTAACAAAGGTAATTATTTATTAATAGTGGTACGGAACCCTTCGTGCGCGAGTCCGACTCGCACTTGCCCGGTTTTATATAATATAGATTTATAATCACCAAAAAATTGCAATTTTTGACTGAAATAGTTTGTTTGATTAATATAATCGAAAGCTTATTGCAAGTCGATGCAAATCAACATTTACCAGACTATCCACCATCAATCACTAGCACTCAGACTTACGAACGAAATTAGTAGATACGGTATTTATAATTTTGCTAAAGTGTTAATCTACATTTGAAGAGCGAAATATTTCCTATGTCTGCGAAACGGGTAACAATTGGGCCACCGTCTTGCAAATTACAATAGTCAATATTATTTATTCAATATAGGTACACTGTAGGTACACTTATTGACGTTAAAAATTACCTACTTAAAAAAACATGATGGTGATAATCGGTTACGGTATCTTAAAACTAAAGCTACGAGGGTTCCAAACGCGCCCTAGTCTGAGAAGAGCCCACAACAAACTCAGCCAGGATTTTTTTTTTCATTATCACCATCTCGCAAATAATCTTAACTAAGGAACTATCAGAGCCATTAGAGCAAATTATTGCCAAGCTTCCTTGTCATTTAAGTAATCCTTCACATGGTAATAAGATTTTTCAATGAGTTTACGTTTTACTTTGAACTTATTCAGAGACATCTTCAACATGTCTTCTGGGAGCTTATTGTAGAAGCGGACACTGCTTCCAACAAATGAATTGCTAGTTGCTTGCTAACATTCAATTTTATTTCCAGGTGGTCACACAGCATGCAACTCGTCCTGAAATCATCAGTGTAGTGAATGGCACAACAACGGAAAGTAAGATTTTAATGATTAAACAACACCGATTTAGTGTTCCGGTACGATGCCGTGTAGAAACCGATTAGAGGTATGGGTTTAATATAATTGAGTTGAGCCATGCATATTCGACTGCATCATCACTTACCATCAGGTGAGATCGCAGAAAATCTTTTCATTCAATCAATCAATCGTTAGTATGAGATCGTAATCAGTCAATCGTAGTAGTAATAATAAGTTTGTAATGTCTATACTAATATTATAAATGTGTGTCCGCCTGTTTGTTACTTTTTCTCAACCCATCACTTTAACCGATCTTGAGTGATTTTTTAATGCGATGGACTTATTATCCCGGAAAATCAAAGAATTTCAAAATCAATGAGGTTCTACTTTCAGTATCCGGGCGTTACAATTTTTTTTTGTGTTGATCTCAACGACCTCAATTTACATAGACGGGCCCTGTCAAACAAAGAATGTGGGCGTATTTTTAGCAACGCCATCAACGCCATCTAGTCTGAAAAGCGGGAACTTGCTTGCAACATCTTGAATGAAAGTTTGAAAACGTATGACTCGGTCATAGATAATATAGGTCATAGCCATAGAAGCCGTAAGGCCAGTTAGTAAAAAAAAAAATATACAGTTTGCCGCGAAAATTAAATGATTGCGTAATGGATGAAAATATTAAATAGGAAGATTAAATAACGTTTTTTGGAAATGTATAACTGTGAATTGAAACACTTACCTTAAAATAAAAATTATACCGTGTCAAACTAATTGAAATGAAATGAAATGAAATGAAATGAAATGAAATGAAATGAAATTTATTGGTAAAAATATTCGTTGTTTCACAATTTTGTCGGCAACCCTGAAGTAAGTTTGAAAAAACCTGTATCTCGGGGTCCCCGCTCTTCCTCCTAGTATTCATACAAGTAACAATAATATTTTTAACAATGGAACATTCAATTTAAAATTAATAGTTAGCATGCATTCTTCTGTACGAGTGGTTGTGTGCGTGTCTGTGTGTGTGTGCGTGTGCGTGTGCGTGTGTGTGTGCGTGCGCGCGCGTGTGTGTGTGTGTGTGAGTGTATATGAGTTTGGATTAAATTTGTGATTTTAAAAGATTTTCGGTATCGTCGTAGTTTAAGTTATTCAGCCAATTAGTTACAATGTTTTTAAGTGGAAATAGTTGCTTAACATATATGTTTAAGATTCTATTAATTTTATTGTATAGATAAACTGATTGTTTTTGGTATTGTCTTGCAGCAAATTGGGTCTTATTACTTGAGACAGTGTTAATGACTGCATGGTTACGTCTTCTGTTTTGGAGTGATTTATTATATTCAGTAGTACGGTGAACCCTAGCTATAGTTTGTAAGATGTATAGTTGTCTGATAGTTAGTAATTTGGCTGTTGTGTACAAACTATGAGTCGGGTATCTGTACGGTCTGAAATACATTACTTTAAGCAGGGATCTTTGTGCTCTCTCTAACTGAATAAGTTGAGTCTTACATGCACCTCCCCAAGCAGGAATGCAGTACATTAAATTTGACTGTCCCAGAGCTATGTATATATTTTTTAAAAGCTCGGGTGGGACAACATGGCGTAGTTTTTTAAATATCCATATGAGATTTCTAGTTCTGTTTATTAAGTGATTAATTTGTGTGTACCAGTTAATATGTTGATCTACTATAACTCCAAGATATTTATAGTGCGTTACTTTCTCAATATGTGGGCAATCACAAGTAATTCCCTGCCGACATTTGCACGAATGGCATTTTATGACAAAATTATCTGGAGGTTGAGTTGGTGTTCTAATTGTAAAGGTCATAAACTTTGTCTTTGTAACATTTAAAGTCAACACATTTCTGTCAAGCCAGTTTACCACATTACTTAGAGCTTTCTCCGCATGACATTTTAATTCCTCCCATGTGTCACCGTGAAATATCAGGGCAGTATCGTCTGCATAAGAATAGATGTTGCCTTTATTACGATCTATAAGGGCAAGGTCGTTTATATATATTAAGAACAGGGTAGGGCCTAAAACGCTACCCTGTGGTACACCATACGTAATAAAAGCTTCGGAACTTCGGACGTCACCAATTTTTACTTGTTGTTTTCTGTTAGTGAGGTAACTTTCCAGAAGTTTCAACGGAGTACCCCTGATGCCGATCCCATCCAGTTTTTCTAACAGTATGGGAATACAAACAGTATCAAATGCTTTGGCCAGGTCCAAAAATACACCTATGCATTTTTGGCCCTGATCAAGCTTTCTTACGATTTCATTGGTAAGATCAATTACCGCATCTTCGGTTGATTTACCCTTTCTAAACCCATACTGAGAGTCAGTGATAATTTTATTCTCGTTCAAATATACATTTAGTCTTTTATTTATAATTTTTTCTAATATTTTAGATAGAACCGGCAGCAGTGATATTGGCCTATAATTATCCACTGCGTTTTTGCTGCCACTTTTGTGTATTGGATGAATCAAGGACAGCTTAAAAACTTCTGGAAAAATTCCTTGGTCAAAACAAGTATTGAAGAGGTAGGTTAAAATAGGGACAAGAATATGTTTGACGTGCTTAATAAATTTAGTAGATATGTTATCCCACCCGGCGGAACTATTGTTCTTGAGGTTCATTAAGAGGGAATTAACTTCTGATTCATCAGTACCCAGAAGACCAAATGATTTAAGTGGAGCTGTAAATGATGATTTCAAAGGTATTGGAAAGTTTTTTTGCTGATTGTTTAGTTTATTTTCTGCCAGGTGTTTGCCCACATTGGAAAAATATTCGTTTATAAAGTTAACCGATTCATTCTGTGACGATTTAATGTTTAATAACTCAGTACTATGCTTTTTAGTTTTAGTTATGTTTGTAAAAGATTTTATATTTTTCCATAATTCAAGAGGATTTTTAATAGATTTTTTAATCTCAGTGCGCTCGTAGTTTCTTCTTACTTTTTTTAGCAGATTATTACAAAAGTTTCTATAGCGTATGTATGTAGTTTTAAGTATAATATTCTGAGGATCCTTCTTAAGCTTATATTGCATATTATTTCTATTTCGAATACATTTCATTAGCCCAGGGGTGATCCAGGGTTTTAAATTTCGTTTATTTCTAGGTATATTTATTGTAGTAGTGTTGTCTTCGATAACTTGATTAAGTTCTTTAATTAGTTTTTTTGCAATATCGTTAGCATCATGAGTCAAATAAAGGTTGTGAAGATTAGATTTTTCGAGTTGTTTTCGGGCTGTATCCAGGTTTAGTTTGGGGATTGTTTTAAATTTGTTTTTATTTTCTGGTTTACTTTGCAGTGAAATAAGCACAGCTTGATGGTCAGTTACAGATGAGTTAAGGACAAGAACTTTTAATTTGTGTTGGGTTCGAATCATAGCATGGTCAAGACAATTACTTTCTCTAGTCGGAAATGTATGACCAGGTAGAATACCATGTTCAGCAAGTGCGTTTAAGTAGATATGCCTATTTCTATCTGTGCTGTCTAATGCGATATTTATGTTTATGTCACCAGTAAGTATTATATTATTGCAGTTTTTTATATAGGTTAAGTAAATTATATAGGGATTCTACAAAATCGTCAGCAATTTTAAAAGAGGGTGAACGATATATGGCCAACACGACTGTATTATCATCAATATTCACTGACATGCAAGTAGCATTTACTAAAAATTTTTCTTCAACTTTAGTTATGCTTAATGAGTTATATATATCGCAACACCTCCGTTTTGATTAATGTTATGTTTGCTACTATAACTATCATAATGTTCAACTAAAGGTAAAGGTTTTTGGGGCAAAATTCGACATTCTGTTAAGACCAAAATGTCACAGTCAAGTTGAAGTGATGTTAACAAGACTTCAAAGTCGTTAATATTTTTGTATATGCTTCGGATGTTTTGCGATATGATGTTTATGGGCTTTCTTGTAAATGTGAATCTATTAATGTATATATTACAATCTTGAGGATTACATACAACACACTGAGCGATTTTTAGTGCGTCTATTTCTTCCATAGGGAGTAAATTAGCCATTATTAACCGGTATGATGTGATGAGTCAGTATTTATATTTTGTTTTTTTGTTTTAATAATGTATGTAATTTTAGTAATGCAGAAGCATAGTGTTATGGTAATGTATAAGTAGTTATTGTATGATTGAAGTGTATTAGTGCAGTGAAAGGGATTGAGTGTGGTTGTGTTTTTTGTGTGTGTGTGTACATAGAATCTTAATTTTAAGCAATTACCAACTAGAATTGGTCTATAAGATAGTCATGCTTCACTTCCCAATTTTTGCAATTGCGCCTCACTAGTGATACGAATAATAGGCGAGTTCTCATCCTTTCGAATAAACACCTTCCCATTAGCGGTCCAACAGAAACGGAATGGTTTGGTTTTGGCAAGGCCTCTGATCAATTAAACTTAAGATGTTAACATAATAATAACATATTATCTACACGACGAGCGACCGTGACAGCGCTACGATGGGGACAAAGACAGGTTAGGAACGCGCTCTCAAAGTCGGACGCCCGACCTTTTTCTATGAAAGGGCCCATCTAGTACCTACATATATCGATGGTTGATTTAAATATTAATCTTGTTTTAAATGTTTGTTATAGATCCACTACCTTTTATGGCAGTCGGTTATACGCCGCTGCAAGTTCTATGCGTGGTGTCCCTTACCGTTGGTCTAATTCAGGTACGTAATCGACGTAAATGTAAAAAAAAAGTAAAAACGCCTAGTTGGTAAAAAAAAATTGTAAAAATTTGGAGGCCATTGCGCTTGTTTTTTATGGTTATTATTTAAACACCTGGCTGAGTTTGTTGTGGGCTCTTCTCAGACCAGGGCGCGTTTGGAATCCCCGTTGCTTTAGTTTTTAACCTCCAATTCAGGAGGAGGATCTCAATTAGGCGCGTTTTTTTTTTATAATGTATGCCGGTGCATATTTCCGTGGTTTCTGAACTGATTTGAAAATTTTTTCGTTAGTCGACTAGAGGAGGTCGACTCGAGGGACATTTTTTATGGGACTCGAGGTGGTCCCATAAAAAATGCTGACTCCAAATCCTCAACCATGACACTAAAAAGTTAAAAAAAAAATTCTTTCCAAAAAACCGACTACCATCGCCACTGTAAAGTACAAAATAATTTTGATTTCTACCCACCACAGACCATTTACTACTCGGTGCTACCCACTATGTTGAAGTCGGGCGGGTATAACAAGGATAAGCAAAGTTGACGCATCAGACGCCCGACTTCAACGTAGTGGGTAGAAATCAAAATTATTTTGTAGGTACTTTACAGTGGCGTTGGAAGTCGGTTTTTTGGAAAGAATTTTTATAAGATACCGTACCAGCTGATTGTCACCTGTTGTAAGAGACAATCCAGAAGTAGGTATCTCCACTCTCATAACAGAGATGGAATATATTATATAGAGCTTAAACGCTGCTCTTATGTGGGTTGGCGGGCTAGTTCGCCTACAGTGTACCTAAGGCGCGGGATATATTATAGAAGTGGCTTCGGCACGGCGAGTGGCGAGGACGCGATTAATATCGGTTTTTCCAGTTAGTGGAAAACACCTAGAACTTTACGACTAGCTTTTTTAGTTTGTAGCATAGATTAACTATAAACCAAGTATAGATTGCTAACTCCCACATAAAAAATTTTCTAGGTTAATACTATCGATAGGTGGCGCTACCAGGCTCGCTCGACAAATGATTATAGTAAAATCGGTGAAATATCGTATTTTCTTGGTTCAGTTTGTATTAATTATTTATATAAAATTATCAAAATACAAAAATTTGATAAAATCACTTAAGCAAATAGCAAATTTACATTCAATTAATTTTAACAAAATTAACTTGCAGAAGTAATTCGATTTGAAACAAGTTCTGTGTATTCTTATGTTATAATCAGCTAGTTGACCATGCAGTTATGCTGCATTCCTATAGATGGCGTCACAAACTGACGATACACTGAAATAATTTTTTCCTCTTGTTTTGGTGCCGGCCAAAGACGATATACTTATAAACCAGGTTGGTACTTGGTATTATAATTAACTAGCTGATGCCCGCGACTTCGTATGCGTGGATCGAGGTTTTGTTGTTCCCGCGGGAACTCTTTAATTTTCCGGGATTAAAAGTAGCCTATGTGCTACCTATTCAAGACTATAATCTATTTCTGTGCCAAATTTCAGCCAGATACGTTATGCTGTTGGGGCGTGATTGAGTAACAAACATCCATACATCCATACATCCATCCAAACTTTCGCATTTGTAATATTAGTAAGAGTAAGATCTATGGTGCCGGCTCAGTGAATTGTGCGTTTCTTGTGTTTTTAGGGTTCCGTACCTCAAAAGGAAAAAACGGAACCCTTATAGGATCACTTCGTTGTCCGTCCGTCTGTGTGTCAAGACCCTTTTTCTCAGGAACGTATGGAGGTATCAAGCTGAAATTCATATCAATCAGGTCTACGGTCCCTTAGAGCTGTGAAAAAATCAAACCTAAAAGCCTACACAATCAAAAGATACAGCCGTTTATGCTGCAAATTTTCGATTTTTCTTGCACTCGCGAGGGAATCAAAACCTACAGGGTACTTCCCATGAACTTAGAATCTTGAAACTTGGTACGAAGCAACGTCTTATAACACAGATATATAGGAAGAATTGCGAAAAGCATAAATTTTTAGTAATATCATTTAATTAAAATATTTTTAATAATTAGGGTTCCGTACCTCAAAAGGAAAAAAACTGAACCCTAGGATCACTTTGTTGTCCGTCCGTCTGTGTGTCCAGACCCTTTTTCTCAGGAACACATGGAGGTAGGTACCAAGCTGGAATTCATATCAAATACCTACTCAGGTCTACTGTCCCTTGGAGCTGTGAAAAAATCAAACTTCTAAGCTAACACAATCAAAAGATTTACAGCCGTTTTTGCTTTGCCGTCTTTCTACACGTGCAGTCTGTGTATAGACTATACGCAGCGGACCTACAATGCTCTGCGTGTTCAATATAACAATGTGCTGAGGGCTGTGCTGAGGAGGCCTCGACACTGCAGCGCGTCGGCCATGTTCGCGGACGCTCGCGTGGATGATTTCTACGCGATCGTGCGCAAGCGTGCTGCGTCTATGATGTGCAGGCTAGTGAGCAGCACCAACACCCTCCTCAGTACGTTGGCTACTAAGCTGGACAGCCCTCTCTGGAGGCGCTGGAATGGTGCACACATTCTCATGAGGAGGCCTCAAAGAGACCTGTAAATGTGTCGAGGCTTAGGTTTGATAGTAGGGTAGGTTAGTTGAGGTATTTTATGTTGTTTTTTTACTAACATAGGTTAAGTGATTGTTACTAACAAGTTATGGGTGTTGAAGCCTGAAATAAAAAGTTATTATTATTATTATTATTTGCTGCAAATTTCGACACTCGCAAGGGAATCAAATCCTACAGGGCACTTCACGTGAACCCAGAATCTTGAAATTTGGTACGAAGCAACGTCTTATGGCACAGTTAAAGGAAAAATTGCGAAAAGCATAAATTTTTAGTTACATCCATACTTCCATACTATATCCATACTCCATACTATAATATTATAGATGCGAAAGTGTGTCTGTCTGTCTGTCTGTCTATCTGTCTGTCTGTCTGCTACGCTTTCACGGCCCATCTGTTCAACCGATTTGGATGAAATTTGGTACAGAGATAGGTTACATCCCGGGGAAGGACATAGGCTTCCGCGTTCAAGAGTTCCCGCGGGAATAAAAAAAAAACATCAATCCACGCGGACGAAGTCGCGGGCATCATCTAGTCATATAAGAAAAAAAAATTTTTAATAATTTTAAACTTACTTCCCCTTTCCGCATGAACGCGTAGAGGTATTAAATTGAAATTAAAATATTAGATAAGTTGAATAAAAATACTATAACTTTTACTTATAGGATATACCTACATGTTTGTACGGAACCCTCGATGCGCGAGTCCGACTCGCACTTAACCGGTTTTTTTTTGTTTGTGACCGTGATAAGACTAATGGACTCTGAGATTCTGCTGCTATACGATTAATCTTTGAGGTTAAGTTTGGCAATTGTTAGGTATTCTTTAGCCATTTAGCTAATAATAATATATTTATCGACATGCAGGGTTCCGAAATATGTAAATCCATATCCATACTAATATTATAAATGCGAAAGTGTGTCTGTCTGTCTGTCTGTCTGCTACGCTTTCACGGCCCATCTATTCAACCGATTTTGATGAAATTTGGTACAGGGATAGATTGTATCCCGCGGAAGGACATAGGCTACTTTTTATCCCGGAAAATTTAAGAGTTCCCGCGGGAATCGAAAAATTTTTGGTCCACGCGGACGTAGTCGCGGGAATCATCTAGTAAATAAATATAATATAGATAATTATTTTATTTATAGCTAGCTAATTACAGTAGAAGTCTGGTTGATGGCGATATAATTTAGGTAGGTACTTAGGTAATAATCAAGAATTAATATTTACAGTAGGTATTGTGCATTATTCAAGAAATACTTGATAAAAAAACTAAATTTACCATTACTCTAGAGTCTACCTACTTCAGAACTATAGGCACATGAGTTCTGATCTGCTTAGTAGAGCATTCGGTCATGGCTAGCTATAACCCTACCGGCGAAGCCAAGTGCTGCCAAGCGATTTAGCGTACCTAGAAATCGATTTGGGGTTTATTATAAGTACCAAGCCGTTAATATACCCCTTCTTATTAGCCCACTACTATCTTAGGCTACATCATCAAATACCATCAGGTTGAATCGCAGTCAAGGGCTGACTTGTGAAAGAATCAAAAAACAAGAATAACTAACATATATTATAAGAAATACTTTAAAAAAACACAAAAACAAGTGATCAAGTTTTTTTTTTTTTAAATATATAATTAGACACGTTATGTGCTCTCCGAGGCACGGGGTTGAAACACCGCCAACTTCCTAACTCCGGGCTAGTATTGAGAATTTCTTGCCAGAAAAACCCAATACTTGTTATGGCCCGACCCGGGACTCGAACCCGGGACCTCGTCTGTCGCAGTCAAAGACAATATATAAACCTGTATTATAATTAATCTATGGTCGCAGTCCAACATGCTAACCAATATACCAACGAGGCAGTCATGGATATATAACTATACGTTAGATGGCACTAGGTAAGTTTGATCGAGTTGATGATTCAACTACTACTCGTTAGATGGCAATAGCTATGTTCGTTATTAATTATTTTTCAGCTTGCACAGTTACGCCATCTCAGATAATGCGAAGAACTACAAGGTACCGGCGACTTTAATGCGCATTTAGCGAGCTTTGATTTAATGTATGAAGAGAACAGTCTTATACTGGTTTATATATTGTCTTTGGTTTGTAGGTATAATGCTGGGCACAAACCTGAGCTGTACTGTGCACCCATTCCGGGATGTGTTGGAATTATAGTCTGGAATAATACATACAATTAATAGCAATTTTCCGGGATAAAAAGTAGCCTGTCCTTCTCCGGGACGTAACTTACCGCTGTACCAAATTTCATCAAAATTGTTTGAATAGATGGGCCTTGAAATCGTAGCAGACAGACATACAGACATACTTTCGCATCTATACTTATATTATAAACGTGATCCACGCGGACGAAGTCGCGGGAATCATCTAGTTTATAATATTAGTATTAATGAGAAACACTAATATACCCCAAATACGTCCCACTGCTACGTCACAGTCTCGCCGTTTGCGCGCCACTTGCGCGCGCGCCCTCGCCACTCGTCGCGCCGGCGCCACTTCTATATGTCCCGCGCCTAAGTTGAATAAATATACTTTTGACTTTTTAGATTATAAATTGGTTTGCAGGTAGCCATGTGGGTATTAAGGCTGGGCGCCGTATCGACGCTTCTATCGGAGCCTTTAGTATCCGGGTTCACCACGGCGGCATCCTTTCATGTACTGGCGTCACAGCTGAAGGATCTGTTCGGAATCAGGCTGCCGAAACTGGGCTCTAACTATAAAGTTGTATTTGTAAGTATATACTTTCTACCCTCATTCTAGCATATTCCCAATATCAGTCATAATCATTTTCGATAATAGTTATTGCCACCACCCACCACCACCACTACAGCCTATTAACGTCCCACTGCTGGGCACAGGCCTCCACTCTCATAGGAGAGAGGGAATTAGAGCTTAGACCCACCACGCTGCTCCAATGCGGGTTGGCGGGCTTTAACGACTATTATCATGTTAGTGATAATAACCGGGACCGACGGCTTAACGTGCTCTCCGAGGCACGGGGGTGAAACACCGCCAACTTCCTCACTTCGGGCTGGCACTGAGAATTTCTTAATTGAAAAACCCAATACCTAACAATTTTTATGCCCGACCGGGAATCGAACCCAGGACCTCGTGATCCGCAGTCGACTACGCTAACCGCTAGACCAACGAGGCAGTCGTATTGTTATTTATTGCAGAATATTGATAGTTATTGCAGAATAATGAAAATAATATTCGAGGCGGAAACTTTAAAGGAAATAGCGGGTAAAATAAAAAAAAAAATACAATTTTCCCACCGAGAAGAGTGGGTATTATTAGCACGTTCTCATATTAGTTATGTCCTGTAGTTTACCTCTATGCCTGTAGTAGTAAGGTAGTAGTATGAAAAGAGTTTTTAATATTTTATGGTACTAACTACTTGGTACTATAAAATACCTTGACAAAGATAGCGGCATCGAATCGGCCGTTGTTCGAAAATGAATATTACTGCACTCCTTTCTGAGCTCATAACTGTGCCGTTATATTTGTACCGCTAAAGGGTGGGAAAAGTATACTTCAGTGCTTCACACACGAGGATAGTTTCTAAACTTACTTAAACTTACTTACTTACTTATACTTTATTGTTCTAATAGCGGTAAAGAATATTCGGTTCTAGAAGCGGTATGTATTGAAAAAATATTCTTAACTAGATAATGCCCGCGGCTTCATGCGCGTGGATTAAGGTTTTTGGTTCCACGGGAACTCATTAATTTTCCAGGATAATAAGAAGCCTATGTGTTATTCCAAACTATAATCTATCTCTGTGGTAGATTTCATCCAGATTTATTCAGCCGTTCTGAGATTTCCGCCGTTCAGATTGAGTAACAAACATCCATCCATACCTACAAACCTTTTCATTTATGGTATTAGTATAGATTTTCAATGCTCTGTGTTGTTCCAGACAGTGATAGAAATAATCAAGAACATCCCCAATGCAAACTGGACTGCCTTCCTAATATCGGTGATCGCTTGCGTCGTCATATCTTTGAACAACGAAGTATTGAAGGTAAACTTTTTATTGTTATAAACTTCAAAAACGCACCAACAACCTTTTGGTACAGTGGTTTTAAGTGGGAGGCTCTTCCAAATTCGAATCCCAGCGGTGGGCAATTTATTTTTATTTTGTTCGGAAAACTTACAAGCTGCATACAAAAAAGTGGATAGATAATTAAAAAGAATAAGTATATAGCCAATTACAAATTGTCACATATTTAATTTACATGAGATAACAAGTGAATATAATTAAAATTATTAAAAAATACGACTGCGACGACTGCGACTGCTACGAACATACATACACGAACCCTGAAAACACAACACTCCATTTTTGGGCAGTCGTGTACTTAATAAAAAATCCCCCTCGAATGGAAGTACGGCTACCACTGCTACTACGTAACGATACCACAGTCATTAATTACCTTTTTATTATTATGATATTTTTATGTGAATCACTGGATATTGAACTATAGTGTTATATATTTTTGGAATCTACTCATCATTTTCTAGATAAAGATTATATTGTTAATCTTATATTCGAATTTTTTTTTCAACTTTAGTCTTTTAGTCTTTAATGCGGAACCATGGTCACACTAATTTTCTTTTAAATTTTATATACTAGCCTATGTCACCCGGAATAAGCTAGGGATTCTAACGATATCTCATTTATCAAAATCGGTTCAGGCGTATAGAAGTTATGGTGGAATATACAAACTCACATACATACATACATACATACATGCATACATGAACCCTGAAAACTTAATATACTCCTTTTTTCAGGCAGTCGTATAAAAATAGCTCGTAATGACCTAATCGGTTCTAGGGCCCAATTGTCTAAGCAAATCGTAATCATTTGACAGCTCAAAAAGGTATTACTCGATCTGTTTAAAGAGTTCATACATGCTTTTTGACGTGCAGGCATTCTACGAACTCCTTAAACTGGTCGAATTATCCGTTTGGCAAACGATTACGAATATTACGATGTCCTTACACAATCGGAGGGCTGGTCTGATAGCAGGCTTCGGTCATGGCTGGCTGCCACCCTACCGCCGGTAAATACGTGTTATCGGTGTTCAGCAGAACTTTTTAATTCTCTTATAATTATCTGCTCTGGTCTTCCCCTAGCCAAGTTACATACGATTCGTGTCTATTCTCTTCCTTTTTTCGTTAACGCTTTACGACACGAGAAAAAAATAAGTGAATAGTCTTTGTTAGTGTTTAATCGCTTTCGCTAAAGCGTTAACGATTATAGAAAGAAAATAGTCACGAAAGTAATTTGGGTTGGGAAGCTGTTTTTTTTTTTTTAAATTAAGTTATCTGTTATCACCCTAAAGCCAAAGACGTCGCCGTTTTTTACCACACTTAAAAGTACTTCTGGTGTTTTTAAAAACCATATTTTCCTTTTATCAAGCCGTGGGTAAGCAAGCGAAGTCGGGTGCCAGTGCCTATAGAACTGTTAGCGATCGTCATCGGCACTTTGGTGTCGAGTCTCGGCCAGCTCAAGCAGAACTACGGGATCTCACTAGTCGGAACTATACCTACTGGGTGAGTTGGAAGAATAGAGGCTCAAGTGTCTAATGCTAAGATCTATAGAGCATACTTTGACTTTGCTCAGGCTTTACTTAGAGTTAAAACGAGATGGACCTATGTGAGTAACATAAATCTGTCTCGTTTTAACCATGTTTTAAGTCTGAGCAAACTCAAAGTTGGTTCAATAAACCTCACACTAAGAATATCATAATCATTTGAAATCTTAAAACGTATTACTCGAACTGTTGAAAGAGTTCAAACGTGCTTTTTGACTTTTTTTTTCCTCTTGGGGGGAGGAAAAAATCTCTCCGGACTTCTGCCTGTCGGCAGAGCATGTACTAAAACAACCCGACTTGCACGGACTAAAACAACCTCCCCCACGTCCAGGTCAGCACGGAACCACATAGTATTACTTCGTGCTGACCCTCTATTTCTTACTTGTGCTTCTTTTTTCCTCTCTTACCTTCTCTTCTCTTCGCATCATTGTTGCCCTGAGCATTTGCCCATAGCGTTGACATGCTTCCTCGCTCGACAGCATCCGTGCTATGAGGTTTTGGGCGTTGACAGCTTCGCTCGTTCCCTGCGCCTCTGATCGGAGGTCTGCACAGCCAGAGCAATCAAAGATTGCATGCTTTTTGATACGCAGGCATCTATAAACTCCATAAACAGTTCGAGTTATAAGTTTGATGTCGTATGATATACTCGTAAGATATGTTGTAACATTTTCGACATATCTTTACCACGTACCTAGTACTAGTAATTATTCTTTGACCACGTCATATTTCAGTATTTCACTATAAGTTTCCATAGTTCCATTCTAGGAGTAAAATAGTTATATAGGATAATGCATACATAGTGATTTTTTCAAAATAATCTATCGCGGTATTAAGGTTTAGTTCTATAAAATCAATATACAAAATTCACTAAAAATATTTATAATCAAATACATTTCCTGCTTTGACGTTCACAATATGGTGGAAATTTATTCCTATTCTAGTTTTATCTCGTAATAGAGGTTTGTTTCTCTAGTAATATGACGGCGTTCTGTCAACAGGTTACCAGATGCGAACGTGCCAGTCATAGAGCTAATGCCACGGATCGCTCTAGACGCGTTCACCATCACCATGGTTACCTATACCATCTCTATGTCCATGGCACTCATCTTCGCCGCCAAGGAGAAGTATGAGGTCGACGCTAATCAGGAACTGCTGGCTTTGGTGAGAAACCCCTTGTTTTATAATATCTAGATTTCATCACAAGGTAGTTTACATCTAAACGCCGTTACTAACGCGATCTATTCTACTACTAGCGCCATCTGTCCACTGGTTTTCTGGATGATTTTAAAGGATCATGCCCCCTCGGTATAGAATACAAGATCTACCTATTATTTTAGATTACACCTGGATTTCAGACTAAGTTCAACTAACAAGGACACTAGCGCGTTCTATTCTTCTACTAGCGCCATCTATCTTTGGTTTTGTGGATGTTTCAACTAAAACGGCAACTTTAAGTGCAAACACGCAGGGAGCGGGCGCGTGGCGGCCGCGCCCGACCCGCGCCCGCTCCCTGTGTTTTGCGTTTTAATGAGGGCTACCGTTTTTATGATCACTAGTTGGCGACACCGGCGAGTAAAGTCCTAAGTACAGCTATAAATTCGGTAAACAAGCATATACTTTTATCAAAAAATAGGTTTGTAAATAGCAAACCCCAAGAACACAGGAACATACTAACCTCTTAATTTTGAACCTATTTTTCTTAGCTCCGCTTTCAAAGCTAAAAGACCTTATGCGCCTCGACACCCCAACAACCGGATTTGACACGATCACTGGACTATACACTCAAAGAACTGACACATGAACTTAATATAACCCCAAGGCCAACCCAAAACACACTCGGCTCCAGCCTAGTGTAGCAAGGCTGAAACAACTAGCCCAAACTGCCTGTGAGGAGTTGAGGACACGCCTAGGCAAGGAGGGCTCGGCCTCGAGGGCCCTACCCCGATACAGGCTTTTGCCTTTTGAGAAGGCACCACAACCATTGCATTCAATGTTTTCGTTTATTGCAGGGTGCAAGCAACGTGTTCGGTTCGTTCTTCTGCTGTGCGCCACTCTGTGCCAGTTTATCCAGGTCTTACATACAATATCAGGTTAGATTCTGATGACAATATGTTCTTAGGACACTTCAACTTCTTTAGAATCGTTGTGATTTGAAAATTCAACGAAACGAAAAGCGACGCCAAAAAGAGACAAACATATTCATAAATAGGATTTAGCCTGCGAGAGAATGAGATAGAATAGATAGAATACAAGTTATATATTTCTCATTCTCTCGTAGGCTACTTTTCTGAAGTTTCACTTCTGCCGTGTGTGAATTGCACACACACTTTTTTTTAATGTGAGTATGTAATGGGCGACGTCTTTGGAAATTACCTAGTTTTCCCAAAGACGCACAGCTGAATAATAATTTGAGGATAAAGGAAAATTAAATGAAATCCTATGACTGCTAGAAATGTGGGAAAGATACAGATTACAGTCCGACAAACATATCTGACCCGGTGGCCAAAATTGGAACTAATTTTTATGTCTGTTTAGTTTATTTTTCATATATACTAGCGACACTGTCACCGGGTAAGATAAGTTTGTTGGCCTTGAAACGGCCGGTTTCTGAATTAAAAATTTCACGTTAAGTCTGTCTCAAAGACTACGGACTAATTAATCAAATTTTTGTTTCTGAATTGATATTGGGCCGGTTTCTGAATTAAGCATTCAAGCAAAAACAGCAAGTTCCAACTCTCAAACCTTACACAATATCAATTCAGAAACAAAAATTTGATTAATTAGTCCTTAAGTAGTCTTTGAGACAGACTCAACATGAAATTCTCAATTCAGAAACCGGTCGTTTTTTATATTATAAGGTCCACTCAGTTGGGAAACATCTATTTGTTTGGCGCTAGCTATACATAATAACCTGAGGAAGTGGCACACAAGGAGGTTTGGAGAGGTGGACCTTTCTATAACGCAGGCACTCAGCGGTCACGGGGTGTTCAACACCTACCTCTTCGCAATTGGAAAAGCGCTGAGCGAGAACTGCTATTGTGGAGAGGATGACACCCCGAGACACGCAATCTTCGAGTGTCCTGGCTGTGCGGACTTGAGAGCAGAAGCGCAGGGAACAAGCGACGAGGTGAATGCCCAAAACCTGGTTAAACAAATGCTGACGAGCGAGGATATGTGGAGTAGGTACAGCCAAATGATCAGGGCTATAATGATGCGGAGAGAAGAAAGAGAAAAGGAAGAAAAGAATAAAATCGAAAACTAAGAGGTCAGCATGAAGTAATGCCAAGCAGTTCCGTGTTGACTTTGACGATAGGGGGAGATTATTTTAGTCCGTGCAAGCCGGACATACCCTGCCGTCAGGCAGAAGTCTGTAGGGATATTTTCCTCCCCCGAAGAAAAAAAAAAGCTATACATAATAATATAAACCTATTTTATTACAGGCAGGCAGCAAAACGGGTATAACATCAGTAGTGAGCGCCGTGTTGATTCTGTGCGTGCTGCTGTGGGTGGGGCCGTTCTTCGAGGAGTTGCCACGCTGTGTGCTGGCGTCCATCATCGTGGTCTCGCTCAAAGGCATGTTCATGCAGGTCAAGGAGCTTAGCAAGTGAGTGATTACTTCTGTATGATGTGAGTTGTCAAAGTAAAATGTGTAATTAAGGTGCAATTTCGATTGATCGTATCCGAGGAGGACACATTGATGTCAAAGTAAAATGGGCCCAATAGCTCTTGATTTAAGGTCAAAAATTCCGTACAACCGATTTTAATTTTGAAACGTTTCCATTTGGGGTTGTGAATGTATACACGTAGTTGAGCTCTAAAACAATGCAATTAAGGTTCATTTCGCTCTGATTCCATGGCATGTTCATGCAAGTCAAATTAAGGTCTAAAACATATAGCTTAAGGTTCATTTTACTCTTATTCTGTACCTACTGCTGTGGGTAGGGGCCGCTGTGTAGAGTGTACTAGTGTCCATCATCATCCACTAAAAGTTATTGACTTCATGGCACACTGACTTATGCCACAATGGATGTACGTGATATTTTGAATAGATATCCCTAAACCCGTAGAGTGATACACCACGTCCAATTATCCCGTATAAATTAGCAAGAAGTAAGTATAACCCGATTACCCGACTACGGAAAAAGTTTCAGAGACCCCCACTTTTTTGGATGAAACATCCGTAATATGGTTTTTGTTCGTGTAAAATGTAGCCTATGTTATCCACCAATTGACACCTCTATTACCAAAATCGGTATAGTAGTTTAGGCGTTACGGTGGAATTTACATACATAAACCCTTTCCTTTTAGCTTTGCCGTTAGAGTGTGAAGTATAATATGGTGATGTATTGCAGATTCTGGAAGCTAAGCAAGCTGGACGCTGTAGTGTGGCTCGTCACCTTTCTGGTCACGATGCTGATTAACATCGATATTGGGTATGTAACGATACAACGTATTCATTGTACATCACTATAAGACACGCATGTCGTATGCTGAACACACATCCATACCTACTACACATACACAATTATAAATGCAAAGTGTCTTGTATGTCTGTCCGTTGGTGTTGGCGTCTACTAAGAAAGGTTTTTCTCCAAATTCAATTCAAAAATTGAACTTAACGTGAGCGAAGCCGCGAGAAAAAGCTAGTAAAATATATTTGAAGTGAAAACTTCTTTAGCCGCGTTGAGCACTTTTTGGTAGGGTGTAAAAATGTGAATTCACGTGACCGACATGCATGCTCAAATATAAATATAGTACATTCGTAATTAAAATTTAATGCCTTAGTTTTAAGGTTTATATATATATATATATATATATATATATATATATATATATATATTTTATTTAGATTTTTTTAAAATTAATTTTCACTCTATCGGAATGACCACTTGTCCCTATGACTGCCAATTTTTTTTTTTCCATTGTTGTTCAGATTGGGCGCTGGGCTGCTAGCGAGCGTGGGCGCGCTGTTCTGTCGCTCACAGAAACCCTACACTTGCCTGCTGGGCCGAGTGATGGACACCGACCTGTATCTGGACATCAAGAGGTATCGCGCTGTGAGTATTGGAGGAACACCTGCTTTTCCAATGTTTTTTAGGAATTTCTTTATTCTTTTATTTTAATCTTTAAAGCACACAAGTACACGGAAATAAAGAAGACATTAAAACTACGAACAGGACTGTACAGAAATTTATATTTAAATAGGAATTTATTGAGTTTTTTTAGCTAAGGTATTTTCAGGATCCAACTATTTCAGTACCGCTTTTGCTTTTTTTTTTTAACAAAATTTTGCCCGTCCGATTCATTGCCTGATTCATTAGAGCTGCAAGATTTCCTGTCATTAATTAGCTTTATTGCCCCCTGATATAGTATTATTCACTGCGTTAACTCAAAACTTATTTATACCAAATTTTTGGCAATATGATGCCTATGCCCAAAAAAATCTTACTGATTATTTAAAAAGAGTTTTTTCCATACTAGAAGCGCGTTTTTAAGTTTGATAAAGAGTTGCTGATTTGATTGGGTTGTCATCATCCCTATTCTCTGATTTTGAATTCTCAACCGCGGCGCAAAGTAAGCCGCGAGCTGCTCGGGCGGCAGTACGCACTTTACGGGTATTATGTGCTGTGAAAGCCTAGCAGACAGATAGACAGACACACTTTCTCATTTATAATATTAATAAACGAAAATCAGAAAAATAACGACACTCAATAATATTTTATAAATCCAGTAGCTCAGCCATGAGCTCAGCACTATTCTGACACAAGAAGACCTCGGCTCAGCCACTCCATTTCATTGTTATCGTGTAAACATAGTATAAAGAACTGCACGCTGCACATCAGGAAAACGTTGAGGAACAGGAAAATCCACCATTTCGCCACATCACAACACCCTACTTCATAGCTTAAAGCATAAGGGTACCTTTTGTCTGCGAAAAAACGCATATTTGCAGCAATCTATTGCAGTATCTTTTAAAAAATCTTTTGCAAAACGACCTCAGGACAATTTTTCGCACAATATTATGTAGAAATCTTCGCAAATTATTGTCCTTTGGAAAGTCTTTGTATAATCTAGAACTTTACTCCTTTGAATGAATCTTCTTGGATTTCTTTTATTTTAAAAGTTATCCTCAAACTTTGTGAATGTTTGATATCTAGTATGATTAATTTTTTATCTGAGTGTGCATTATATTACTATAAGTGATGGATGTTATTTTGTATTTCCATTTTATCAGCATTTATTTTTAATTCATGTTTGTTGTTGGAGAATGTTTACTTTATTACTTTGATATAATTGACAATTTGTCATATATAATTTTTAAAAAAAAAACATTAAATCAATTAGGTTTTTGTCCACGGCAATAATTAGTACTTATCGTAAATCTATGGTCCACGGAACTACATAATATAGTAGTTCAACCATAGACTTAGAATTTTTTCGCTACGATGAGTTCAACAAACTTATCTGACCCACATCTGACCCGGCGACAGCGTCGCTAGTAGATTTAAAAAATAAAATAAAAACAAAAACTAAATCGTCGTAAAAGTTAGTTCCAAATTTGGCCACCAGGACAAGATAATTTTGTGGTTTGTCTCATGAGTTCGTATGAAATTATAAGGCAAGAACACACTAAGTCCCGAGCAGAACAGAAAAGTCAGTCAGCGTCACTTTTATATTATGGAGCCCGCACATTAGTAAAACATTATTAAAACAAAAACTAAACAGTCATAAAAGTTAGTTCCAGATTTGGCCACCGGGCCAGATAAGTTTGTGTTTTGTCTCATGAGTTCGTATGAAATTATAGGGCAAGAACACACTAAGTCCCGAGCAGAACAGAAAAGTCAGTCAGCGTCACTTTTATATTATGGAGCCCGCACATTAGGCGACCGGACAAAACGTAGTTCTTCTTCGACGCAGTAGTCTGATGTTTTGTCCTGCCATAAAAAACAAACGCTCTGTTAAAGATCTATACCATCTTCCTTCTTTCTATACCTTCCTTCTAAATTATACAAATTTTTCAGGCCGAAGAAATCCCTGGCATTAAGATATTCCACTACTGCGGCGGACTCAACTTCGCTAGTAAGAACCTGTTCCGCGCGACGCTGTTCCGTAGGATTGGCTACTTGAAGAAGAGGGACCAGCATTCCGCTGATGATGACAGCAATTATAGCAAGACAGACTTCCAGTGGGACTCCAATATTGGGAATAGGGTAGGAAAAATGTCCACATATGCATTAAATTAATTTAAAGCTTGTACGAAAGTTGGAAGTCTCTTGTTTTTCATGTCATATCTGTGGATATTACTTGGCTTTCCATTCCAATTTCTCACTGATTTAAAAAAAAAGCACCCATGCAAGCTGGGTCAGATAATCCATACTAATATTATAAATGCGAAAGTGTGTATGTCTGTCTGTCTGCTACGCTTTCACGGTCCATCTGTTCAACCAATTTTGATGAAATTTGGTACAGGGGTATTTTTCTTAATTCCTTCTACTTTTATGGGTCCTTTTCTGGACTCTGAGTAGGTATAAGAGTAGGACCCCTTAAAATTAATAATTCAGATAACAATAATTCTTTAATTCATTAAAAAAAACCGTTTAAGAAGTGTGCGGTAGTTTTCAGCATCTATGGCTATGGAACCTTACATTATGCAAATTCTGACACGCACTTGACGAGTTGTTCAATTTCCAGGTGTACTGCGTAATAATAGACGCCACGGCGTTGTCATACGTGGACGCGCCCGGGATCAAGAGTCTGGTGGCGGCACAGAGGGAGCTGGTGGCGAACCATATCACAGTTCTACTGGCAGGGGCTAATGGTAAGTGACATGGCTTTAGAGTTTCACTGTTAAGTTCTCTTGTAGTTTCGTGTTCACTGCGTATTGTGTTACACGTGCATGCACCAGGGATAATCCATACTAATATTATAAATGCGAAAGTGTGTCTGTCTGTCTGTCTGTCTGTCTGTCTGCTACGCTTTCACGGCCCATCTGTTTAACCGATTTTGATGAAATTTGGTACAGGGATACGTTGTATCCCGGGGAAGGACATAGGCTACTTTTTATCCCGGAAAATTCAAGAGTTCCCGCGGGAATAAAAAAAATTATCTCTTCAACCGATTTAGATGAAATTTGGTATAGGGATAGGTTGTATCCCCGGGAAAGAAATAGACTTTTTATCCCGGAAAATTCAAGAGTTCCCGCGGGAATCCAAAAAACTTAATCCACGCGGACGAAGTCGCGGGAATCTTTTTGAAAAAAGTTACTGATTTGACTGGATGCAAATACACAATTACTTATTGGCTTTTTCCGTTAAAAAATATCCGTCCGTAGGTGGGCGATGTTTCACCCCCGTGCCTCAGAGAACAAGTGAAGCGTTATTATTATATCATAATCGCAAAGAACTGATAATGTAATACATTCCCAAGCTCCATTGTCATCTAAATCGTCCTTTTAATAATTGTAATAGATACCTTTTATAGTCCCACAAACTTATCTGGCCTGGTGGACAAAATTGGAACTAATTTTTATGACTGTTTAGTTTTTGTTTTCAACCGACTTCAAAAAAAGGAGGAGGTTCACAATTCAACTGTATTTTTTTTTTATGTTTATGTTTGTTACCTCAGAACTTTTGACTGGGTGGACCGATTTGGATGATTCTTTTTTTATTTAAAAGGGCATACTTCCCATGTGGTCCCATATAAATTTTATCGAAATCGGTCGAGCGGTTTTTAAAATATCAACAATAAAATAAGTACTTTGTATAGCGTGTGCTTGTTGTTGTAAAGTTGGCGCGGGAGTTTGAAGTCGGTTGTTTAAAAATAATTTTTTATATTAAATTATTATCTTTATAAGCAACACTAGATGTGTTAACAGCAACGCTGTCACCGGCAGAGCGACCGCGTACCTTTTGCATCAATCATTGATACATCGCAATCACCTCCGATTGGCTGAATATATGGTATTCTTGCTGCGTCAATGGATTTCGTCCAATAGTGGAAGAGTGTTAACCAATCAGAGGTGATTGCGATGTATCAATGATTGATGCAAAAGTTACGTGGTATCCCTGTCAGATAAGTTTGGACTTTTGTTTGTGTATTGACCTGAAATATCATTTTCCAGGGCCCGTACTAGAAATGATAGAGAGGTACAACTCTTTAGAGTCCGAGCAACTCCAACTAGACACCTTCCCCACTGTACACGACGCTGTGGTCTTCTACAAAATGTTGGAGGCCAAGAAGGAACCCACTCTAACTATATCCTCGTGATCTTAACCAATGAGCCAGTGGACCTATGGAGATGATGTCAACTCAATGAAATCAGCAACTCTTTATCAAACTTTAAAACGCGCTTCTAGTATGGAAGTTTGTACGAAATACACAGTTGTGACGTCATCAAATTTCAACGCAATTTTTTGTCGAGCTTTGTTGACGTCACAATTCAGTATTTCATACAACATCCCATACTAAGCGCGCGTTTTGACGTTTGATAAGAAATTGCTGATTTGATTTGTTATCAAATACCCAATTCTAGTTAGAGATATCTAAATGATCTAGGAAGAATTATAAGAACAACTGTGTTTTTAAGTTTTATTCAATATCGTCTAAAATGTGTGCGATAAATTTAATAATTTTCTGTACCCTTATTCTAAGTTTAAATTTGATTGTTTTGTTAAGCATTCGATGAAATTAGCTTCAAAGTAGAATGAACCTTAATAATATTAGTTTTAGAGCTCACTTTAATGTATGCATTCATATAGGTTTACCTCATACGATACGTTTCCAAATTAAAATCGGTTGTATTGAATTTGTGGCTTTAAGTGAATGATTTTGAATGATTTTAAGGTTCATTTTACTTTGACGCTAATGATCATATGATCAATCAAATTAAAACTTAGAATAAGAGAATTTAATGCAATTATCGAATAGTAATTTTGAATGCACAGTTATATTTTATTATAAAATGTATTTTCCCTGAATGGAAAGTTATTAAATAACTTTTAGTGCAATGAAAGAAATAATGAATAGTGAAAACTCTTTATACATCGAAATTACAGAAAAATAGAGTAAGTAAACATTAAAACAGGTACTTAGCATGCAAAGTTTATGCTAAATGTTTTATGACCTCGAATCAATACAGTCGAACTATAATATCGAATACTATCGAAATATTAGTACTTAAAATAAAATAAAAATTCGCCTAAGACCTATATTAACTCCGTCAAAAAAATATGTGATAATGTACAATAATTATAAAAAATATTTTTATTATACGTATTTTTGACGACCTCCGTGGCGCAGTGTGTAACGCTGTTGTCTTAACGTGCGGAGGTCCCGGGTTCGATTCCCCGGCAGGGTCAATTTGGGAATTTATAATTTCTGAATTTTCCCTGGACTGGCCTGGTGGGAAGCTTCGGCCGTGGCTAGTTACCACCCTACCGGCAAAGACGTGCCGCCAAGCGATTTAGCGTTCCGGTACGATGCCGTGTAGAAACCGAATAGGTGTATGGGTTTAATATAACTGCCATGCCCCTAACAGGTTAGCCCGCTACCATCTTAGACTGCATCATCACTTACCATCAGGTGAGATCGCAGTCAAGGGCTAACTTGTAGTGGATTAAAAAAAATGCCTTTGATAGGTTTTTAAATATAAAAATAATATTGAAGTACAAATTTTGGGAGGCTAGTTTTCCGAAGTAAAACTTCTCTGGGCACCATTTAATTCGGATCCTTAAAATGGTTGCTGAACAGAACGGCTGTTTTGAGACAGCCATGTTTCATTATTGTTACTTAAGATTCTACTTACCCTAAATGTTTTATTGATAAGTTCCTTTCATAGAATAATCTATAGTTTACTTAATAATTAAACTATCATCCAGCAGGGCGACCGCGTATCTTTTGCATCAATCATTGATGCATCGCAATCACCTCCGATTGGCTGAATTTATGGTATTCTTGCTGCGTCAATGGATTTCGTCCAATAGTGGAAGAGTCTTAACCAATCAGAGGTGATTGCGATGTTTCAATGATTGATGCAAAAGATACGCGGTCGCCCTGCAGATGCTATTAGGATGACAGTTAGCATCACATCCTTCTCTTGAGTGACTACCTAATCATAAGAGGAAAAGAGATGAACCTATTATTATTATCCTAATAACATCTGCATTAGTTATCGCGTTATTACGAATATATTTAAGGCTGTAAAATAATAAATAATATATTTATATTTCGTGTCATTGTGATATTTTGTACCTTAAATAATGAAGTATTTGTACTTATTTGTTTAATGTTAATAAAAGAGTATTTTGATAGAATTTGTATTTTTATTTGACTTCGTCGTCGTCTTTAACTATAGTTTTCTTTTAAATATATAGGCTAGCTCTTGGCTGCAGACTTGCTTGTAAGTGGTGATGCTGCCTAAGGTGAGATAAAATAGTATTCTAAGACATAATATTTTGTCACTTGTAGGAACTTTTTTATCCACTACAAGTTAGCCCGTTGTTGTGATTTGAGCACGTTAAGCCGTCGGTCCCGGTTATTATCACTAACATGATAATAGTCGTTAAAGCCCGCCAACCCGCATTGGAGCAGCGTGGTGGGTCTAAGCTCTAATTCCCGCTCTCCTATGAGAGTGGAGGCCTGTGCCCAGCAGTGGGACGTTAATAGGCTGTAGTGATGATGATGATGACAAGTTAGCCCTTGACTGCGATCCCGCCTTATGATAAACTATGGAATCAATAAACAATAGGCATTATCAGGCAACTGATTTAGAAAAGTGGTCAGATAATGTTCGGAAGTATCTATCTACTTTTTCGAAAAAAATATCTTATTTCAGCAGAAAAATAAGGTTTGGTAGATAAAATTGGCATTTGAAATTTTAAAATAGGCATGATGACTGATTTTGAAAAATGGTTAGATTATGTTCGGAAGTATCTACTGTTTCGAAAAAATATCTTATTTCAGCAGGAAAATAAAGTTTGGTAGATAAAATTGGCATTTGAAATTTAAATTTTAAAATTCACGCCAAAACGTTCGGCGGTGTCATGGCGTCTTTTGTGACGTCACTATTGTTTTTACCAATGTACTTCTGTGCAGTGTGCAGTAAGCAATAGTGTGATTGTCAAAGCTGAAAAACAAACAATTGTGACGTCATTCGCTTCTTTGTGTTTTATGCAATATGGCGGATTGCTGTATTTTATAGTTTTATTTTATCAAAATAAATAGCAATCTCACTCGAAACAGGAAAATAAATACGTTTTTTATAATTGATGAATCCTATTTCATTAGATAAATTCATAATTTCATCGATTCTTGGTTACTGTCATCATGCCTATTCACGCCAAAACGTTCGGCGGTGTCATGGCGTCGTTTGTGACGTCACTATTGTTTTTACCAATGTATTCTGTGCAGTGTGCAGTAAACAATAGTGTGATTGTCAAAGCTCAAAAGGAAACAATTGTGACGTCATTCGCTTTTTGGTGTTTTATCCAATATGGCGGATTGCTGTATTTCATAGTTTTATTTCATCAAAATAAATAGCAATGTCACTCGAAATAGAAAAATAAGTACGTTTTTTATAATCCATGAATCCTATTTCATTAGATAATCTCATAATTTCATTGATTCTTGGTTACTGTCATCATGCCTATTATTTATCATTTATTTATTTATTGTTCTCAAAGGTAGGTATGACGTAGGTATACCTACTCTGGCAATTTGCTTTCGGCTAGAAGGTCAAAATACTGAAAGAAGCAAGTCATTACCAAAGTAATACATAATTATGATAATCATATTTACTTACCTTAACTTTACGCACGAATTGTAATGTCTATAGATAGTGATATATGTAACTAGATGATGCCTGCGACTTCGTCCGCGTTAATTGAGGTTTTTGAATATTCAGTGGTAAATCTTTAGTTGATCGGGATAAAATAAGCCTATGTCCGTATCCAAGCTGTCTCTGTATCAAATTTCATCAAAATCGGTTGAACGGATATGCCTTAAAAGGTAAAAGACGTAGGCGTAAAATGTTAAAAGACAGACACACTTTTGCATTTACAATATTAGTATGTATAGTAGTTTTTATCTTTTAATCGATATCTTTGTGCTGTCTGTATTATATAACATAGGCAGGATACCATGAAATAAATTTATTAGGTATTTATCAGTCATTACTACCTGATCTGTTCTTAGGATGTACTTTTTTGAACTTTTCCTGGTCTTCGGATTCGTGAAGGCAAGTTTTGAATCCTTTTGTGTTTTTGTACAAGTTTACTTCCTCAGTACCTGCCTGCCTAATACCTACTACCTGTCTCTTACAACTTCAAAAAGTAGCTGATGCCCGCGACTTCGTCCGCGTGGATTGAGGTTTTGTGATTCCCGCGGGAACTCTTTAATTTTCCGGGATAAAAAGTAGCAAAATTTTTACCGAACCGGTGGTAGATTTTTACGACCAAGTTGTTCGTACATGAAATAAATCATTTTATTTTCATTTTTCAGCCTATGTGTTATTCTAGACTATAATCTATCTCAGTGCCAAATTTCATCGAAATCCGTTTCGCCGTTCTGGCGTGACTGAGTAACAAATATCCATACATCCAAACTTGCGCATTTACGAGTATATTATTAAGTATAGGTTAATTCGATGATTTTACTAAATAATTGATGAGATAATTAGATGATTTTACAAAATTGTCAGGCTTATGAGTATCCTGCTGTGAGGAAGGACGCTGTTTACATTGGGGACATCCAAACAAGAAGTACGTATGTTTTTATTATTGCTGAGCTAAATTTTAATTATTATACTTCGACTTGTTTTAGGTATAAACAACAAAACAATACAAAAAAATTACATGTAGATATATTTTATCGGATCGATTATACGAAGACCTCCCTGACGCAGTGTTGAGCGCTGAATGTCTTAGCGTGAGGAGGTCTCGGGTTCGATCCCTGGCATGGTCAATTTGGCAATTTATAATTTCTGAATTTTTCCTGGTCTGGCCTGATGGGAGGCTTCGACCGTGGCTATAGTTATCTACCATCGTTTCGGTACGATGCCGTGTAGACACCGATCAGGGTTATGGGTTTAATATAACTGCTATTGCGCCTATAATTTAGTGTTTCTAATAAATGAACGCAGGAATACTTCTATACTTACTTACTTAGGTACTAATATTATTAATGCGAAAGTTTGGATCTATGAATGAATAGATCGATATATGGATTGATCATGTTTGTTACTCAATCATGCCAAAACATCTGAACGGAAATGGATGCAATTTTGTACAGAGATAGATTATAGTCTGCAATAACAGGCTACTTTTTATCCCGGTAAATTAAAGCGTTCCCGCGGGAACCGAAAAACCTCAATGCACGCGAACAAAACGTCGCGGGCATCAGCTAGTTTTATCTAAAAACCTATATTCAGATGGTGAGCGAATCACGGGCGGCTGGGAGGCTGGGGACGGCCAGATCCCCCACCAGGTCAGCCTGCGCATGATCAACGCCTGGGGCACCGTCTCCTCGTGTGGCGGCTCCATCATACACCCTCAGTGGATCGTCACGGCTGCCCACTGCTTGGGAAAGTATGAAATGAAATGTTTCTATATCACGTAAAGACAAGACACGCCTAAAAAGATACGATAATTAAATACAAATTGTATTTGACCGAGCGAAGCGAAGGTCTCTGAGTCTCCTTGAGTGAATTTGCACTTGTCCGTACGTCCGTCCGTCCGTCCGTCCGTCTGTCAGAGCCTTAAAACTTCTAAATTACTGAACGTAATTACTTCAAATTTAAATATTATACATATAAACCGATGGCCTCCAGCCGAATATGGCTTAAAAAGTAATAAAAATCTTTATTTCAGGGGGGCTCTCATAGAAGCGAATATGAAAAAGAAATATTTTTATAGCGTACATAGGGTTGCGGTATATCATTTTAAAGATAATGAGGAATAGAGTCCAAAAATATATATTTTTAAATTTTTCCCCTAAAATTGAGAAAATGGGGGATCTCAAAGTGGAGATTTTCTAACGTCCAAAGTTGACCTCAGAACTCTAAATTTACTGAAATGCTGAGCCTGAAACTTGATCAATTATTTGACTTATATCCTGTACTTGAACAACAAATACTAAAATTAGATAAATATTATATGGAAACGAAATTATTTAATTTTTAATGAGCCTTAGTATTTACAACAGAACTTCACAATGGTGTCAATAGATGGCGCTAATGGTCAAAGTTAACTATTACAATATTTTCTGAAAGGCTGAGTCTGAAACTTGTTCAATTATTTAAATTATATCCTGTACTTGAACAACAAATACTAAAATTAGATAAATATTATATGGAAACGAAATTATTTAATTTTTAATGAGCCTTAGTATTTACAACAGAACTTCACAATGATATCAATAGATGGCACCGCGAGGTCTCAGTTCGGGGCGAACCACTAGTTTATAGACAATTTGTGCCACTTATGAAATGTCATAATTCACACCGGTAGTCTATCTTTACTTCTATTCTAATACTAATCAAATATTACAAAAGGCAAAGTGATAGGTATAGTAATCTCATTTTCTCTCTTTTAGCCGCCACACATTCGTCGTGCGGCTGGGGGCTCAGAACCTGACTCAGCCGACCATCATAACGGAGGAGTATATCACCAGCCGCTTCCTTCATCCCAACTACAGTGAGACCATGGGCTTCGTGCAGCCTGATGACATTGCGCTGCTCAAGTTGATCAGAACCATCCCTTGGGGACGTAAGTGGCATCTCCGTATTTTTTTTTATCTACTACAAGTTTGGCTTTGACTGCGATATCACCAGATGATAAGTGATGATGCAGTATAAGACGGTAGCGGGCTAAGCTGTTATGGGCATGGCAGTTATGTTATACCCATATCCCTTATCGGTTTCTAAACGGCATCGTACGGCACGTCTTTGCTCGTAGGGTGGTAACTAGCCAAGACCGAAACCTCCCATCAGGCCAGACCAGGAAAAAATCAGAAATTATAAGTTCCCTAACCTCTCAAATTGACCCGGCCGGGGATCGAACCCGGGACCTACGCACGTAAGACAACATCGCTCAACCCTGCTCCAGGGAGGTCGTCAAAGCATAGATACATAGTACAAAGGTCGGCCGTAGCTACATTTATCATGCGTCGGGGCGCATAACTTGATTCAACTGATTATCTCAGCGAATAAATTCATCATCAACTGCTTCCTACAGCCGACTACAGTGTGATCCATGGGATCTGTGCAGGCTGATGATATTGCACTTGTCAAGTTGAGCTAAATCTTTACTTAAGCTTTAAGTAAAGAACGTAAGCTTTATGGTACGTAGGTAAGTGTCTACTAACGTATTTACGTTATTAGACACTTACCACTTACCACTGCAGCTGGGGCCATAGCCTAATTCCACTGGTAAAAGTTCTTTGTAAATATATCCTACCGACAGTAGTCACTTGTTACCCACAATTTAACAAATAGATACCTAGTGGTTCGCCTCGAACTGAGACCTCGCGTACCCCTATATTCAATGTACTCTGTGCCTCGCGGTATCGCCATAACAGAGCGCCATCTATTGACATCATTGTGAAGTTCTGTTGATAATACTGAAGCTCACTAAAAATTTAATAAAATTTCGTTTCCATAATATTTATCTAATTTTGGTATTTGTTGTTCAAATATAATTCAAATAGTTGATCAAGTTTCAGGCTCAGCCTTTCAGAAAATTGAGAGTTCTGAGGTCAACTTTGGACGTTAGAAAATCTCCACTTTGAAAGCCCCCCATTTCGTCAACTTTACGGGAATAATTTAAAAAAAATATATTTTTGGACTCTATTCCTAATTATCTTTAAAATGATAATTTTAGGAATATTCGGCTTCGGTTTACATATTATGTTTAAATTTGAAGTAGGTTCAGTAATTCAGAAGTTTTAAGGCTCTAACAGACGGACGGACGGACGGACGGACGGACGGACGGACGGACGGACAAGTGAAAATTCACTCAAATAGACTCAGAGACCTTCGCTTCGCTCGGTCAAAATATATGATTATGATTATAATTTTTGATTTTGACTAAGAATGTCTTCAAAAAATAGTTGATTACCTATGTTTTTGATTGAAAATCAAATTTTTCTTTATACAGGTACGATTCAGCCGGTACGTCTTCAGAGCTCGAAGCAGAAGGACACAGACTACACTGATGTTCTGTTAACAGCCAGTGGTTATGGACTCACCAATGATCGAGCGTTGGGTAACTTCAACTCCATAATTACTCAATTAAATCTGAGGCCCGCAAAGTAAATAATTGAAAATTATTGGTGCACGCTTTAGGACCGTCTGCGTACTCCCCGAACATCAATATTTTAATATTATAAATGCGAAAGTGTTTCTGTCTGTTTCTCTACCTGTCTGTCTGTCTATCTATCTGCTACGCTTTCAAGGTCCTTTGCGCTTTAAACCGATTTTGTCGAAATTTGCTACAGAAAATAAAAGATATCCCAGAAAATAAAAGAGTTCTCACGGGACCACGAATACCTTAATCCACGCGGACATCCGGAAGTGCAGGGCATCATCATCATCATCTAGATATGTCTTTCCAGTGAGTCGGAGCTGTTTTCAATGGTCAATGGGTTGATAAGAGAGAAAAGAAAGAGAGAACACTATGAATTATGGACCTCATCAATCTTGGACGAATTAACCACGGGACGCGTGCTATCGGCCATATTCGCCTTACCCCTCTAGCCGCGAACTGGGCAGTTTTGCCATTTTTAACCGACTTCCAAAAAAGGAGGAGGTTCTCAATTCGGCGCGTATTGTTTTTTTTTTTTTTAATGTATGTCGTTGCATATCTCCGTGGTTTCTAAACCGATTTGAACAATTTTTTTTTCATTGGTTAGAGGAAGCTCACAAGGTGGTCCCATAAAAAATTCTGACTCCAAATCCTCAATCCTGATGCTGTAGGTGTACCGTACTACATGAAATCATCAAAACTAGTGAGTTAGGAAATTTTGATGGTGAATTCATATAGTAGGTATCAAGTCACGTGTATACGATACAACTCTGAGTCCCAAATCCTCAACCCTGATGCTGCAGGGTACAGAACTCCTTAGAAATAGCGAATAGGATTTTTTATGGTCAATTCATATTGTACGTGTCAAGCAACGACTTTATACTTAAACCCAAGTCCCAACTCCTCAACTCTGATGCTGCAGGGTACTGGATTAAGAGTAGGTACACTAAAAAGTTAAAAATAAAAATTCTTTTCAAAAAACCGACTTCCAAAGCCACTGTAAAGTAAAAAATAATTTTGATTTCTACACACTATGTTGAAGTCGGGCGAGTATAACAAAGATAGGCGAAGTTGACGCGTCAGGCTCGCCCGACTTCAACATAGTAGAAATCAAAATTATTTTTTACTTTACAGTGGCTTTGGAAGTCGGTTTTTGAAAAGAATTTTTTAATTATCATATTGTGTTGTCGTGATCATTTATCATGCACTCTAGTCAATAATTGGGCAGAAAAATGTCAAGGCACTCTCCCCTCGTCCCGTAAAAGTTAATCGAACGTGATTTCATAAATTTTTCTTACGTTTCCTATCCCGTGTTTATGCAAGACCCTTCATGCAAGACCTCAATCAATCATTAATATGTCCAGGTGGCACCAGCTCAGAAGTGCTCATGTATGTGAATCTCCGAGGCATCAGCAACCAGGATTGTCTCAACTGGTATCTCACTATGGACCCGCAGACTCTCTGCGCTCACTATCATAACAACACCACACAATCCACTTGCTCGGTGAGGCTATAAATAAGTATAATGGTAATATAAGTATAAATCTTATCTAGGTATCTCTACGTCTATACCAGCGCTGAGGTTAGAAACATGAAATTTTTTACTCTTAAATAAACAAAACCGTCAGACAAGAAATTGAGGCCAAATAGTAAAAAATATGGAGCGACTCGCGGTTCATGTCAACCTGGCATATAAACTGGAGGGAGAAGGCAGCCTCCGATTCTGCCGATTGAAACGAAATAGTGTCTCGGATCTGCCCCGTAGATTCTTCAGCAAATAGGGAATTCCGTCAGTGGACGGATACCTTGCTCTAAAATACAAATCCGCCACCCATAACCGCACGGCTCAATGTCGCAAGACAGATTGGCGAGAATCATAAATACACAGGAGAAAAAAAAGTCGAATTCGACCAAGTTATTATCTTGGAAAATCCATACTTAATATTATAAATGCGAAAGTGTGTCTGTTAGTCTGTCTGTCGTCTGTCTGTCTGTCTGTCTGTCTGCTACGCTTTCACGGCCCATCTGTTCAATCGATTTTGATGAAATTTGGTACAGGGATAGGTTGTATCCCGGGGAAGGACATAGGCTACTTTTTATCCCGGAAAATTCAAGAATTCCCGCGGGAATCAAAAAAACTAAATCCACGCGGACGAAGTCGAGGGAATCATCTAGTATTATAATATAAGAGTTGCCCAGAGTACAAAATAACCTGACACTACAATTCACGCGGATGAAATTGCGGGTATACTTAGTCTCTAATTTTATATGCATAAGTAATTTACTAGCTGATGCCCGCGACTTCGTCCGCGTGGAATATGTTTTTTTGATTCCCACGGGAACTTGTCCTTCAATCAAGCTGCAACAGAGCAACGGATCGACGTGATTTTTGGCATGGATATAGTTGAGGACCTGGAGAGTGACATAGGCTACTTTTTATCCCGGGAAATTGAGGAGTTCCCGCGGGAATAAAAAAAAACCGGCCAAGTGCGAGTCGGACTCGCGCACCGAGGGTTCCGTACTCAAGAAGTAGGTATAATTACCTTTGTTAATGAACCGCAAAACTAACTTTGTTTGTAGAGGTTTACTGTTAATATCAAAAAATTACGTTTGTTGTATGGGAGCCCCCCTTTAATATTTACTTTATTGATATTTTAATTATTTATTTTGAAAGGTAATATACAAGTTAATATTCTGTGAAAATTTGAACCGTCTACCTGTTACCGTTTTTAATATTGAGCAAAAAAATACGAAAAAAACACGTTTATTGTATGGGGACCCCCCTTAATATATATATTTTTTTTAATTTTTAGTATTTGTTGTTATAGCGGCAACGGAAATACATCATTTGTGAAAATTTCAGCTTTCTAGCTATCACGGTCTATGAGATACAGCCTGGAGACAGACAGACAGACAGACAGACAGACAGACAGACAGACAGACAGACAGACAGCGGAGTCTTAGTAATAGGGTCCCGTTTTTACCCTTTGGGTTGGGATCCCTAAAAAAGACGTGTGGCACTCGGAGACTGCCGCGGTAAAGCTATTGCATAGCTTTTTTATCAACTTGCTATGACTACTTGTGTTGTTGACTTCAAGTTGTTGAAAATATAAAGGCGAAATGTTTTTATGAAAAGATGCAAAAACATCTTTTCATAAAAATAGTCTTTTTATTTTCAACAACTTGAAGTCAACAACACAAGTAGTCATAGCAACCAAGTAGTTAGGTTTTTTGTTACGGAATTTCTGGATTCGGTCTCCACGCTCAAGGCCCGCGATAGAAGCTATGCAATAGCTTAAAAACTTATTCCACGAGGACGAAGTCGCGGGCATCAGCTAGTTTAATATAATTTCATTCAGGGTGACAGCGGTGGTCCAGTGACCCACGTGGACGCGGACGGCCAACTCACGTTGGTCGGCATAGTCAGCTTTGGACACCGTAGGGGATGCACCGTTGGTATACCGACAGGTAAGTTGTGAGTGACCAGAAATGAGCAATAGGTACAATTAGTGGAAAATAAAGGAATAATAAGCAGACTTTGACAACATAGGGATGTTGTTGGCGCAGTGTTGAGCGGTGTTGATGGCCCCGGGTTCGATCCCCGGCAGGGTCAATTTGGGAATTTATAATTTCTGAATTTTCTCTGCTGGCCCCACATGGCCAGACCAGCCTCCGGCAGTTACCACCCTATCGGCAAAGACGTTCTTATACGATGCCGTGTAGAAACAGATTCGGTAGGTACCTATATGGGTTTAATTTAACCACATACCCCTAACAAGTTAACATTTTAGATTGCATCATTACTTACTATCAGGTGAGACCGCAGTCAAGATCTAACTTGAAACTAATGAATATTTGTGATTTTATTTACTATTCTATACTAATATTTAAATGCGAAAGTTTGGATGGATGGATGGATGTATGTTTGTTACTCAATCACACCAGAAAATAAAAGAGCTCCAGCGGGAACAACAAAACCTCAATACACGCGGACGAAGTCGCGGGCATCAGCAAGTTTACCTAATCTATAATCTAACTGTATTACTCAGGTCACGTGCGTCCAGGGTACTACCACTCTTGGATCCGAGAGATAACCGCCATCAACTTCGATTGGGACAGTTCTTCACCTGATCCGGCTGCGTCAGAATCCAGCTCCGAAGTCCAACTCGTGGATAATTAGTTATTAAAATCTTCCTTTGTTTTAAGTTTACTAGGCGAATAAAGAAAACTGGATTTATTTAAAACAGCTTTTTTTTAATTAGTACAAAGGGACCTCGAACTGTAAAATTATTTCAAGTTTTGGGCTTAAAGCGTCCTCTAATTAAAATTAAAAAATATATATTCAATGCCATCCAGTTACGTACAATTTTGTTTGAATTTTGAATAACTTATTCATTATGATCAGATAAAAAGTAGTCCTTTCCCGGGATCCAATCTATCTCTGTAGATTTCATCAAAATCGTTTGAAAAGATAGGCCGTTAAAGCGTAGCAGACAGACAAACAGAAACACTTTCGCTTTTATAGTATTACCTACTATGGATTATGGATTAAATGACGCAATATTATTCAAATCTTTAAAGATAACTATAAAATAATTGATTTTCTTGTTGCTAATCTTTTAATCCTGCTGTAATCTAATACTAAAGTCAGTTAAGTATTGAAATTCAGCGTTCAGTAGTGAATTGGCTGCCATGCAGGGAATATACGTTTTCGGGCTACTTCTAGTCTTTGGACTGGTTCAGGTAATCTTAAAATTGAACTTACAACTTTGCGCACTATAGTCTTTTAACTCTAGTTTATCCACTAAAATTCAGTGAATGTCAAGTCAGCCTTTCACCTAAATTTCAAAAATTACTTACCTACACTATAATATTATAGGGTGTTTTATAGGCACTATAACTGTATCGTTAGTTTATTTTTTTATTCCACTACAAGTTAGCCCTTGACTGCGGTCTTACCTGATGGTAAGTGACGATGCAGTCAAGATGGTATCGGGCTAACCTGTTAGGGGCATGGCAGATAAATTAAAGTCATACTCCTAGTCGGTTTCTACACGACATCGTACCGGAACGTTAAATCGCTTGGCGGTACGTCTTTGCCAGTAGGGTGGTAACTAGCCGCAGCCGAAGCCTCCGACCAGATCAAACCTGGGAAAATTCAGAAATTATAAATTCGAACCCGGGACCTCCTACGTTAAGACAACAGCGCTCAACACGGCTCCAGGGAGGTATAGTTAAGACCTAGGATAGGTGCAATATATTATGTCGCTGCATCATCCCTATTGTTTATAGACATAGGTAAGTACTTTTACCTACAGCTCGTTTGTTATCAAAATAAAAGTCAAAATCAATATTTTATTATCTTACCTATAGGTAAAGCCCTAAATAATATATTTTTATCTTTAAAATTCATTAAAACAAGAACTAATTGATGCTGATAACGCTAGGTCAAAATATTTATCATGATAAAATATGATAAATGATTTATTTATTTCAAGTAGAACAAGTTGTGTCACTTATGATAAGTCAAGACTCTACCACCGGTTCGGAAAGCTGTTCTACTGAGAAGATAATATTATGTAAAATAACTAATATATTCAGGGCTACCCGTCTGTGAGGGACGACAATCCCGTTTACATTGAGGATATTAAGCCAACTAGTAAGTATCCATACGATATACTATTATACTATACTATATCCATACTGATATTATAATAAATTCAAAAGTGTCTGCCCGTCTCCTATGCCTTCAAAACCTAGCAGCTATCTACCGATTTTCAAATTTCATACAGAGATATGTTGCACCCCAGGGACCGACAGAGGCATCCCGGAAAATCAAAAATTCTCTGGGGATTATGGAATTTAACCTAAATCCAAAATCGATAATAGGGCACTTCTCTGAAATGAGGTAAAAATCGAGTGGCGAAAAAAAATTTTTTTTTTTTTGAGTTTTTGATTTTTTAAGTATGCTTTGACAAAGGGGTACCTTCATGTAACACAGTCATGAGGAAGGCCCGCGTCAGAACCTAGTTTTCTTGGAGAAATAGCGTGTTTGGTAATTATGGTATGCATGGTAGTGATAAATTATGAATTGGTAATGAGGTTTGGTGTATGGTGATTAGGATTAAGGTTATGGTAATTTAGTATAGACATGGTGATGAGAAATTCTAGAAATCCATAGAACTAAATCGAGGATCTTAGATCTTTGCACTCATTCAAGAAGTTACTAACCCACAAATTCATTCAGATCATGATCATCGCTGAGATATAGGATCTTTATAAAACAAGAATTTATTTTTATGGGCTGAGGCGTGCAAAACTAACCTCCTATAATGACAATTAGCTGAATTTTTGAAGAAGCTTAATAAGTGGACAAACAGTAAATTTACCTGGGTGAATAAGAGAAAGATGAATTGACTTTTCACCATAAAATTCTGGCTGGCTGGCACCATAAAAGGACGAGGCTGGTGACCCAGCGTCGTCCTTTCCTTCAGCCTTCAGGCTCTACAGGCCCCTAACCTTCTCGTTCAAACCCCCTAAAACTTACAACTTGAACTACAAAGTCTTTACAATTACCTAGCAAAAGATTAATTGGCAGATCCAAACACAAACGTAATAATTATGAAACGTTCATACCAGGCGTATAAAAGATACCATCTATCGGAATACGAGATCAGTAATGATCCCGAGAGTTCTGTCTCTCCAACATAGCTACCTGATGCCACTGAAAACTGAGTGTGACAGTATCCTTCATCATAGTAAATCTAAGATCTTGGGAGAAGGGAAAAGTGCTATGATGAGGTATAAAATCTTGATGAAGATATAGTTAGAGGTCCCATAGGCAGCATTGACCTGATCAACCAAAACTGACAAAATCTAGTCGAAAACCGGTAAATTCGCCGGCCATAATGCCAGACGTACAAGAGTGTGCGTGTTTAGCGGTGCAATCATATAAGGATTGCCGATCAAATCGTCTAAGTTCGGCTTCAAAGTAAAATAAACCATAACAGCATTGAATTAGAGCATAATTGAGGGCCTGTTCTTCAAAATTATCAATTTTTCAATTGAAGAATTTTATTCTTGCTTCCATCTTGTCGTTGAGCAATGCTTATTATAGATAATTGTTCTCGAGAGAAAATTATAAATCTCACTTACAAGTCGAATTCTGAATGACCCGATACAAGATCCATACGCTGCTGAAGATACGGAAGACCGAGTAGGACCCAGGCTACGTTGCTTAGCGTTTGTGGACAATATGATTGGAAACTGAAACCTTTTAAAATCGTTGCAGAGTTCCCAACGCAATCCTGTCAGTGCATAATACTGGACCAAACTATGATACCAATCCAACCGCAACGAGGAGGGCTGAAAAATTAACATCAGAAAGACAAAATCATGCCTAATACTCACGTATCAGTCCACCTAGAAATCATTGAGACCCTTTTGTAATATTTTGTATACCTTGGACACGCGGTTCAACTATGTAGGTCAAATTTTGAAAAATAAGTTTCCAGCTGAATCCGACTCGACTGTGACTGGGCAGCGTTCAAAAAGCTTGGAGATGTATTTTTCGACTTCGATAGTTCGAAGAACCAATAAAGGTTGGGGTCCCAAGGTGCTGGACTGCTCCCTCACAACATGGATGGATGACATGTAGCGAGTCGCAGGGATCCGCTAGATTCAGCGCAAGACCAAGGCTCAGAAGTCCTTATAAAAGGGTTATGTGTGGACAGCCAGACCAGCAGTGGACGTCATCAGTTGATGACTAGGATACATATTAACTACTTAATAAGTCCCTGTCTGGTTTTTTCACCATATTATATCTCAAAAGTCAAAACAGATTCATGACATGCACCAAGTGGACTGCTGTTGACGTTCCATTTATTCTATTTACTCTTTTGATGTTTTATCAAAAACTACTGAATGGATTTTGATGCAACTTTTTGCATTCACTAGGTATTACTTCAGAGCAAATTTTAAAATATTTTTAATATTTATAAAATTAAGAATTATATTTTTAATCTATAATTTTCTAATTTTTACTGATATTTTACTGAATTTATTGTATTTATATAGTTATTTCAGCCTAAATTTTATGTTTTTCAATTATTTTTAGTATAATGTATATTATTTGCCAGTTATTTATAAATACTATGCCCAAAATATTCTTAATTTTATTATAAAATGCTCTTATTTGTGTCTTAATGCCATTTTTATAAACTTTTTTAAATTTCATTCATTTTAATTTTTTTAACGTTTAAATATATTGTAAATAATTATTTAAGCTTATAGTAATTAAAAGCTTTCCTAAAAATAAAGAAATTTCAGAAATATCTTTGATTTAGTTTTAAAATAATTCAAAATGGTCATGGTAATTGTGGTAATTAGAATCATGGTAATGATAATTTCGCCATTTTTAAATTATTTAAAAATTAACAGATTTATTTTAAATTTTGCAGGCTATTTATGTGAATTAAAAACACGTTTTACATCATAAGAAAAAATAACAAGAAAATATAACGTGTATTTTAAAAGTGGTGATTTTTTTATGAATTAGATAGGAAAGTTGACAAAGTGCAGAATAACAACATTATTTCCCAATACCTTCAAAACGCTTAGACATGCGCTTAACCTGTTACAATAAGTTCTTCAAACACAAAAGCCTTACGTATTAATGCTATTATGATTGATGCAGTACATATATTATCATTGTTATCATAGTGTTTGCATCGGGTCACGTAAATTAGGAAAAAGTCGTGGGACAGACTTTAGTATCTCGTAATTTTTTCATTTTTCGTTATTTTGTTACATGTTACATTCAATTTTATAGGTTTATTATTTATTAACAATATATATTTTTTTTATTTTTTTTTAATCGATAGTTTTTGAGAAAAAAAATAATGTTCCCAACAACTTAGGCAGTGGGACAGTCATGGTAGTGAGAAATTTGAGGTTTAAGATTTTTTTTAAGATGGATCTCACCTCTTTTATCTTCTTTTTCTTGATGGATGATATAGAGGACACTATCTAGTGTCTACAAAAAAAATTACATAAGCCTGAGTTAGTTTTAAGGTACGTTCTCCAGCTTGGGACACGCTTTTTACAACATTTCGAAGAAGCATCCAATAATCAATATTTCCCAAACACTTGTCGCTGTCGTAGGGTTCGGTTTACAATAATTTAAACGTTTTAGCTTGAAGTTTCTGATACGAACCACTAAGGTGTGGAACACCGTCCCAGCGCACGTGTTTCCAGCCACGTACCTACATATTATGTACCTTCTTGGCAAGAGTGAATAGGCACAATAGAGAGTATGCGCGTTCCAACATAGACCTCATCTAATTGCTTTGCACTAAGCATGGTTGTCCTCAAGCGCAAACCTATTTCGCAATAAATAAATAAAAAATGGCAGTCATAGGGACTGCCTATAGAAGTGAAAACGAATACTTAAAATAATTTAAAATAACAACACAGCACTTTTAAAATAATTAAAATATAAACCTTAAAACAAAAGCATTAAAGTTTATCGAATGTAATACTTAAGCCCTTTTGTCTTAAGAAGTATGGTGTCAATGACCGACACCGTTCCAAATTTTTACCCCCTACCAAAAAGTGCTCAACGCGCCTAAAGAAGTTTTCACTTCAAAAAGTCAAAAAATTTATGGTGTCTTGTTTACGAGTAGCGCCTTGGGGTTTTAGTTGATGGATTTTTCTCAGATGGTGAACGCGTGACAGGAGGCTGGGAGGCGAGGGAAGGGCAGATCCCCCACCAGATCAGCCTGCGCATGATCAACGCAGCTGGCACCGTGTCCTTGTGTGGCGGCTCCATCATACATCCTCAGTGGATCATCACGGCTGCGCACTGCTTGGCTAAGTAAGCATTTTGCCACGACCATTTCTCACCACAGCTTATGTCATGGTAACAAATTTCATCTCCGTAGATCTTATAGCGCCATCTGTTGTCGTATGTAGCGGCGTACATAATACTTAGATGGTATAACTATATTTCACAACAATACCTTAACTCTGACCTATCCAATTGCCCCAAGGCCGATGCCGAGCCGGCGCGACCTCAGTCCAAAATGAAAGGGCTGAAATAGACAATCCAGGTAGTCTACCTCTGAGGACACGCCCGGGCAAGGAGGCTCGACCTTGAGGCCCATATACCGACAGGCTTCGGCTTGTCGAGAAAACACCACAACTGGTATAACTAGGGATCTTTACTCATGTAGTCTAACTTCCATGCAAATTGATTCCTATATATTATTACTACTTTACCCATAGAATTAGATAAGTATAAAAACATACATATAAAAATATCATTGATTTTACCTTTCTTTGTTTTGTTAGCCGCCATACATTCATCGTGCGCCTAGGAGCTCAGAACCTCACCCGGCCGACCATCATCATCGAGGAAACCATCGACAACCGCGTCATGCATCCCAACTACAGTGAAACCCTGGGAAGTGTGCAGCGGGATGACATTGCGCTGCTGAAATTGAGCCAGATCATTCCACGGGGACGTAAGTTTTACCGTCAAACCTCCATTGCGTCTTCTAGCAAGAAACCTTTGTTGGGGGTACAAATACAAAAAACTGAGCGAGAACTTCTATACTAATATTATAAATGCGAAATTTTGGATGGATGGATGTTTGTTACTCAACCTTCAAACATTCTGTCTACAGCTACGATCCAGCCAATTCGTCTCCAGAGCTCCAAGCAGAAGGACACCAACTACGAAGGCGAGTTCCTAACAGTCAGCGGCTTTGGACTCACCAACGACCGTGCACTTGGTAACTAATCTTTTTGAGTCTTTGACCATATTATGTTCTTGTACCTGTGGTAGAGATTATAGCTACGATTTAACATCAGGCGCCCCTCCAAATTGCTGTTTCAATGCTAGTCACTTCGCTAGTCGAGGCTAACAAATCCTTCCTTGGATTTATTTTTGTTTGACGGCCGTCTCAGCTACCTACATATGCGTTGTGAGACTTGGTGGCAAAACAAAGTAAATATTATAAGTCTATGCTTTGAAACGTTTTGAATCTTGGTTTGCCACCTCTTCTGCCCGCTGAGTGACTCTGCCTTCTTATCAGGCCAGCAGTAAGCGCTGGAGGCTTATAAATTATAATAATTAATTTATTCTGTGACTGTAAAACAAGAGAATAGATGATAATTCTGAGTCTCCTAAAACCCAGTCAAAAGTCAAAAGTGGTTCGCCCCGAACTGAGACCTCGAGGTATCGCCATAACAGAGCGCCATCTATTGACATCATTGTGAAATGTGAAGTTCTGTTAAAAATACTGAAGCTTATTAAAAAATAATGAAGCTTATTAAAAAATAAATAATTTCATTTCCTCATAATATCAAGTTTTTCAAGTACAGGATATACTTAATTCAAATAATTGATCAAGTTTCATGCTCAGCCTTTCAGAAAATTGAGGGTTCAGAGGTCAACTTTGGACGTTATAAAATCTCCAATTTGAAAGCCCCCCATGTCGTCAATTTTAGGGGAAAAATTAAAAAAATAATAATTTCGGACTCTATTCCTAATTATCTTTTAAATGATATACCGCAACCCTATGTAACGCTAAAAAAAATATTTTTCTTCGCTTGCGCTTCTATGAGAGCCCCCCAGAAATAAAGATTTTTATAACTTTTTAAGCCATTTTCGGCTGGAGGACATCGGTTTACATATTATATTTAAATTTGAAGTAGTTACGTTCAGTAATTCAGAAGTTATAAGGCTCTGACAGACGGACGGACGGACGGACGGCCGGACGGACTGGTCCGACGGACGGACAAGTGCAAATTCACTCAAGTAGACTCAGAGACCTTCGCTTCACTCGGTCAACTAACATTTGGAAACGATAAGCGACTCACAATTCGTAAGTTACGTTTCTAATTTCTTCAACACATTTTCCCCTCAGGTGGGACTACCTCAGAAGTGCTGATGTTCGTGAACCTACGCGGAATCAGCAACCAGGAGTGCCGACGTTGGTTCCTCTCCATCCATCCGCAGACCGTCTGCGCGCAGTACTATAACAACACCATACAATCTTCGTGTTCAGTCAGTACATAATATACTAATTTAAAATTTTAGTGTTCTTTCAGAAGTCTTTTAGAAGGCGCAATTCTCAGAGGCGCTAGAATTAAATCCTATAGATTCTGCAATAAAAATTAAAACAATGTATTATATAAGTCCGACAAACCTATCTGACCCGGTACAGCGTCGCTAGTATCTATGAAAAAGATAATAACAAGTATAAATTACAAATTTAAAAAAAAAAATTGATGACCTTCAGACGGGTGAACAGATTTTCATGAAACATGACTAAGAACACTCGGGATAAAATTAAAATATTTGAATAGTTTTATATTTGATAGTTTTTTTGAGTTTATTTTTTGTGTCGGGGGTTTTTAAATTTTAAATTTTACTTTTATTTTGTCTTTTTTAAAGTAGGTATAATTGAAGTAATACGGTACCAAATTTTGAATCGATAGGACATATGGAAGGTAGTCAGATCCCCTCATCAACTTTTAAAGAGCTGATTATCTTCAAACGGCTGAACAGATTTTCATGAAACATGGCTAAGAACACTCGGGATAAAATTATCTATGACACAAAAAAAACTAAACGAAAATCGGTCCATCTGTTTGGGTACTTTACTTTACAACTTTACGCCATGGATAGCGTGCTCTGGAGGGCAATATTATTATATTATTATTATAATTACTAGCTGATTCCCGAAATTTCATACGCGTGGATTGAGGTTTTTTGGTTTGGATAAAAAGTAGCCTATGTCATTCCCCGGCATGTAAACTATCTCTGTACCAAATTAAAAAATAAATTAATCGCATTTTTTTTTTTATATAATAACATTCCTATCTGTTTTTCCAGACTATAATCTATCTCTGTACCAAATTTCATTCAGATCTGTTCAAACGTTCTGGCGTGATTGAGTAACAAACATCCATTTGAGGTTTTTGGTTCCCGCGGGAACTCTTAATTTTTTTTATACAAACCTTGTCCTGACTATATAACTAACAGAAAAAAAAGAATTATCCAATTTGGTGCTTGCCAGTTGATGATGCCCGCGACTTCGTCCGCGTGGATTGTGGTTTTTTAATTCCCGTGGTTACTCTTCAATTTTGCGGGATACAAAGTAGCCTATGTAATTAATTCCCCGGCATGTAAACTATATCTGTACCAAATTAAAAATTAAATTAAACGCAATTTTTTTTAATAAATAAAGTGTAGGAACATACGACAAAAAAAATTGCCGAATTGGTCGAGCCGTTCTCGAGTTTTGCGCTTAGCAACATTCATTTTTATATTAAATTTTTATATTATTATAAATATAATTATATTGGCGTTATAATTGGATTAGTTACTGATATAACTAGTCTAGTGACAGCTGAGAGAAAAAAATTTAAATTCCTACCTGCTACAATTTTAGACTAGGTACATCATCACACCATCAGGTGAGATTTTAGTCAAGGGCTAACTTGTAGTGGCGCAAAAAAAAACGTTACAGTCTTCCAGTACCTTTTTAGTATATAAAAACTTGAGAGGTGTCAAGGGACCTTCCTTTCGATTAATTAGTGAAGGAATTGTAATAAAATTTACACAGAGAAACACGCGCACGCCGCACGGCCGTCTAGCCCCCTTTCGCAACGCGCGATACGGAACTCCGTTCCAATATTTAATGGTTGTATAACTCATTTTTGTTCTTTAATGCAGGGTGACAGCGGGGGCCCGCTGACCCGCGTGGATGACGACGGTCAACTCACCATGGTTGGAATCGTCAGCTTTGGCTCTTCTCGTGGCTGTACCGTCGGGTTCCCAACTGGTAATATTAATGATTCTATTAAACCTGTTGTTGGATATTGCGGTACTTCATGATAACCAAGGATCCGCTAGACCGCTAGAAATCTATATCAGCTGGATACAACATGTTACTGTGCCAAATTTAATCAAGATCGGTGGAACAGGTGGTTCGTAACAGACAAACAAACAGACACAGTTCGCATTTATATTATCGTTTTAATTTAATAGCAAAATAAATTATAATGATGTTGAATAATATCTTGTTTTCCAGCGTACGTGCGCCCTGGTCACTATCACGACTGGATCCGTGAGAGCACCGGGATCGACTTTAACTGGGACAGCTCTGAGCCTACCACTGCTGCGTCAGAATCAGGACTTGAAATACAAGTCGTGGATCAGTAGGAAACCAATGAAAACCCCTCAATCTAAAGTCACCCAGGACCGAAAATTATATTTTTCTTCAAACCAAGCTGTTACAGCATTGTAGTTTATTTTGTACACCTCAAATTGAATGTTCGATAGAAGCTGACGTTACTTTACTGCAGGCAAAATTGACAACTAATCTATTGAATCTTTTGACTTTGAAATTTATAATAATTTACCTTAATTTTCTTTCGAACTTCTTAATCTTCTGGTGACTAGCCTAACTCCTATTTTATTTGTAGGCCCGTATTTATAAACCTAGCCCGTATTTAAAACCTAGCCCGCCAACCCGCATTGGAGCAGCGTGGTGGGTCTAAGCTCTAATTCCCGCTCTCCTATGAGAGTGGAGGCCTGTGCCCAGCAGTGGGACGTTAATAGGCTGTAGTGATGATGATGTGATGATTTATAAACCGACATCAAACTAAGGTCAAGTTCACAAGTATCAGTCAGTCTATGCATTAGACCTCTTGACCTCTTGAGAACCTGTTATTAGCTTTTCTTAGTTTATTAATACGTGCATAAGAATAAAAATATTATATACTTAGACACCAAAAGATTTTGAAATTCGGAAGAAGATATTTATATTTAGTTGAAATTCGATTTATTTCTTCGTGTCTTATTCGAACTGCTAGGATATGGCATGCCCTTCCGGCTTCCGTTTTTCCATTTTTTTTAATTTTTTTTATCCACTACAAGTTAGCCCTTGACTGCGATCTCACCTGATGGTAAGTGATGATGCAGTCTAACATGGTAGCGGGCTAACCTGTTAGGGGCATGGCAGTTATATTAAACCCATACCCCTATTCGGTTTCTACACGGCATCGTACCGGAACGCGAAATCGCTTGGCGGCACGTCTTTGCCGGTAGGGTGGTCAATAGCCATGGCCGAAGCCTCCCACCAGGCCAGACCAGGGAAAATTCTGAAATTATAAATTCCCAAGTTGACCCTGCCGGGGATCGAACCTACACAGCGCTACACACTGCGCCACGGAGGTCGTCAGAATCCGCTTATAATATTGGTATCTTCTCGATATCTTCAAATCAAGAGTGAATAGGCATCTTCTAGGCAAGCGCGCTTCACCTCACTAACTACTTCCTAAGCTAGGCTTAAATTAAAAAAAAGTGCGTGTGTGCAATTCACACGCGGCAGAAGTGAAACTTCAGAAAAGTAGCCAACGAGAGAATGAGATAAATATAACTTGTATTCTATCTCAATCTTCTTGTTGACATCTCTTTTTGGTGTCGCTTTTTCGTTTCATTTTATCATCCAGAGGCGGTTTAAAATAACTAAACTTAGACTTAGACTTTCTACTGCTGAAAATTACAAAAATGGAACGCTTTGTATACACGTTCGTCCGGTGGCAACAAAATCCGTTTCATCGAATTTTCATATTACAACGATTCTAAAGAAGTTTCACTGCAAAAAAATGTGTTTACTAGGGGAGAAAATAATACGCAAAAGCTACAAGAATATAGCTATTTTACTGTAGTGTTACATATGGATCACAGTGTTCGGAGGGCTCACTGCTTGGTGGCAACTTCGTGCAACTTCTTCTGCACCGCATCGGCTTGCTTCACGAAGTCGTCGAACGCGGCCTTGACCTGAGGGGCCAACTTCTGGTTGGTCTGTTCCATGTTGGCTGCGACCTCCTTGGCCAACTTTTGGCTCTCCTGTGCACAAAGAAGTATAACGGATTTGTTAAAAAAGCTGGAGGACTGATAGATGGAGATGGATGAATGGAGCGCGAATGATACAGATAGATGGAGAAATCTTCTGGAGCAGGCCCGGGCCCAAAAAGGGCTGTAGCGATGATGATGATGTTGGTGGACAAAGAAGATTGTTTTATTAAAATTGTTTTACGCCATCGCCTACCACGAGTGGTCTACGGACGAGCAAGTTCTCAAAAATGTGATATAATATATGTGATATATATATAAATGCAAAAGTTTGGATGGATGGATGTTTGTTACTCAATCACGCCACAACTGCTGAAAAGATCTGGATGAAATTATATGATATTATAGTCTGGAATAGCACATAGGAAAATTAAAGAGTTCCCGCGGGAACCAAAAAACCTCAATCAGCTATTGGTGATCTAACGAAGTTATGAATGAAGTAAGCAGGAGGACCACGTCTGCCAATATTTTAATAGTGTGAAACTATAGTTTGTTGGCACCTTTGCGTGTATAAGAACCACATCTTTCAACCTAAGCAACAGTATACGTCAAGACGATGCAGTGATGCGGTTGAATAAGGAAGAACCGTGTTTGGAGGCGCGTTGGCAAAGCTGCGTATTTAGAAATTAGTATAAAATAGGAAGATTTTTATAGGAGTTCGCTGAAATCTGAATAACACCCCTTCCAATATTTTAAATCTCTCAAACTCATACATGCTGAGGGATTGATGGAGCCCTCAGCCTTTATTAATATAAAATATATATAATATAAATAGATATCCAGCTTACCTCAGCATACCTCTTGAAATAGTTTACCCCCTCGAGTGATGCGTCGTTAAATAGTTAATTCCAAACATAATTAATGAGATTCTCGACAGTTTTTACGAAAATACTACCGTTTAAGGAATAATGGACCTCTAAATTTTAGCAACAATGACTACATGGAACTAGTTATTGAATTTTGATTGTAATGAAGCAGACTTACAGAAACAGCGGATTTGACAGCGGTCTCTAGCTTCTCCCGCAGAGCATTGGCCTGCTGTTCAACCTCGGGGTGGGCTTTGCGCAGGTCCTCAGCTGCCTTCTGCACGTTGACGCGCGTCTGCTCCAGGGCTTCCTTGGCTTTGCCGGTTGCGTCGTTTACCTGGAAACGGAGAGGATTATTTAAATGGAATTACCTTACATCATTACTTAATTTTATGAATGCGAATGTGAGTTCGTTTGATTTTTCGCTTTAACGGCTCATATTTTTAACCGATTTTGATGAAATTTAGTACCTACAGACATAGATTTTGCTTGGGGTAATAGAAAAAACTTAAACCACTCGGACTTATTCGCGTGCATCAGCCAGTATTTGATATTTTTTGTAAATAGGCTTGCGTTTGGTTCAATCAAACTTCTCACCACACACAATAACTGTCACCACTCAGAAGCTTATAGGTGAAAGTTCTCTTATCTTCTTGATGGTTCTTGTTCTTCTTGAGGCCCGCTTGCAGAAACCCCAGGTTATCCTTTAAACCCAGAGAAAGCTGCTACTTTGACAGATTTCGTATAAAACTTCTGTCAGAATTTCAATATTCTTGGGTTAAACGTAACCCGGCATCCCTGCAAGCGGGCCTTAGGTGATCCCTAAAATTTAGGCATTGTTGATGAAAATGAGCATAAGACAAATATATATCACATCACAGGGACCGTGCTGCCAACGCAAGCAATACTTAAGCAATATTACTCAAAATTACAGTTTGATGTCACGTACCGTGACTTCCTAAAGTAAGGATTATAATTCTTAAACACGAAAGTTTACAATAATGAAACAATATGGCTTTGAGCGTTGGTAGTATGACCTCAGGGCATGATCATTTGATAAAGTGACTCATATTGGTGGCATTATGAACTCGATAATGCGAAAATGCGAATTGTCGCTATCGTACGTTGCGCTAACCTTGACATTTGGGGGCAGGATTGATAACAATTATCACTTTTATGTGCGGGAGATAGCATACCATCTGAGGTTACGAGAAAATCTTTTATAACTTGTTCTGAAAACTTTGATGTATTTATGATACAATTATATTTTCTATCACAGGAAAATATGTAGAAATTAGTGCATCTGTTTAGAAATTAGGGTACCACAAACAAAGTAAACAAAACCGCACGTTTCGATTAAGGGTGGTTTGTCATAACTGCCACACCGCTAATATGTTATAAGACTGCATCATTGCTCACCACCAGGTGAAAAGATTAATATAAAAAAACGTGAGAGGTGTCAAGGGTCATCCGTTGGAACGAAGTACCAAAAGTTGACACTTTTAGCTATAGTTGTAAGCCGTGCGGCGTGCGCGTGTTTCTCTGTGTAAATTTTATTACAATTCCTTCACTAATTAATCGAAAGGAACTTAGGAATAACTAGCCTATGTAACTATTGAAAACATAATTCTTTAAAATTATTTCGCCTTTTTATTTTCAACAACTTGAAGTCAACAACAGAAGTAGTCATAGCAACCAAAATCATCTTTTCATAAAAAGTGTCGTTACAACTTTTGGTCTTAATTTTTTCCGTCTAGCCCCCTTTCGTAACGCGCGATAAGGAACTTCGTTCCAAAAACACGACAGCTCTGCCAAAAAGATTTTTTTCCAAAAAAATTATAGACAGTGTCACTCAGGAAGATGACTGTAAGGATCCTAACGATACCCCATACACCTAAATCTGTTCAAGCATTTAGAACTAATGGTGTTTTATTATGGTTATTTAAACTCGCATACATACGATACATGAACCCTAAAAATATTACCTTCCATTGTTTTTGGGCAGTCGTTTAAAAATAAAGGTTACAAAGGGAAGTTTTAACACTTACCGCAGCCTGAAGAGAGCTTGCGAAGGCAGAAAACTGTTTCAAAACTGAGTCCGAGCCCTCTTTAAGTGCCTTGTTGAACTCTTCGGTGTTCTTAGAGTTGGTTAGGGCCTGGAGCTGTTCTGTGAAGGTCTTGGTGAACTCTGTCGCGTGTTTGTCCAAGTCTTGCCAAGTGGCCGGTGCAGGGGCGTCGCGGCGTACATGTCTTGCAGCTGCAGTCTAGAAGAAGATTGACAACCTTACAAACCGAAATCTAAAACACTCTGATGCAAAGTTTCTTAGGCCCGCTTGCAGAGAACACGGGTTACGTTTAACCCAGGAATAAAGTTGAGATTTTGACAGGAGTTTTATACTAACTCTGTCAAAGTAGCAGCTAACTCTGGGTTAAAATGATTATCCGGCGTTTCTCCAAGCGGGCCTTAAAATACCAGGAAATCGAATAATGTAGGAGATTTTTAGTCTGTAGGTTACTATACATCACCATAAGTGAAGTTGGTCTTGCAAACGGATAGTATCCTTGAGAATTATCCCCAAAATTTAAAAAAATTAAAACACCAATTGAAAAAGTTGAAAAAATATATTTTCCTTCAAAAAACCTTGAACTTTTCCGTTGTGAATGTGAATATCAATCAAATTATTATAATAGTTAGCATATATTAATACAATGCAGAAACATTCTATAAAATCTGTGTGACTTATCGCTCTTTATCTAGTAAGGTTTAATAAAAAAAAATATTAACTGATTTAAACTTACCACAGCCATGCAGGCGAGGAACAGGGCTACGAATCTGGCCATTTTGTTTTAGTTCTGGTTATGAGGTGTTGATCGTACGAAAGCCCGGAATGCTATGCCAGTTTCTGGATTGCACGAGGTATTTATGGGACGGGCTGTTGATGCGCCGGGTGGGAGGAGGGGGGTAGATAGCGCGTCTCGAAGGGAACTTTCCTGTCCCCTGTCAACATGCCCTGTGCTGTTTACAAAGTACAAAGTTACAAACACATTAGTAAATAGGTAAACTGCACTAAGTGCCTAATGACCCGAAGATTATTATTAATCGGCAGTAGATAAGCCCGACCCTGAGCCTTGCATCCTATTGGATAGCCATGTGATGATTTGACCGATGCTTGATGAGTTGATCATTTGCATAGAGATATGCTAGCTTGGTAGAGCAGCCTCTAGGTTACGATTTGATAGCCTCCCTGGCGTAGCTGTTAGCGCTGTCACCTTATACGCGGGAGGTCGAAAAAAAGGAATCTTATGAAAAAGGAGTGTTGAATAAAAACACATTAATAAACAGCATTTAAAAACATTAATATAGCATGGCTAAGAGGTAAGTATTAGCTAATGGACTGATTCAGACAAAACTGGTAGGCAGAGAGCGTATACAATTTTAGATTAAAATGGCTCCTTTTTGCTAGAATTTTTTGTCCTATCTATCGCCCATATTACTCTTTTAAATCTCTGTGTCCATTCCTAATTTTGCGTTCTCGCAGTAGGTAATTTCCTAATTGACATTAGTATAACTGGACTAAATCAAACAGGATGGACGGAATGCTTGTGTCTCAAAAGAAGCCGAATTGAGAACCTCCTCCTTTTAAGCAGTCGCTTAAAAAATACGCGTTGACTAACTGACTCTATTATAATCTGTAACTATTTTAAATAGCATAATGTATGTTCTGAAGTAGGTTGGTAAGTTTACCAGAACCTAGTTTGCATTTAAAAGCTTCCTAAATTTAAATCCTTAAGCTTTAAATCCTTTCGTAGCGGATGCCTACGCTATAGCTACTCGTATCTGTATTTCAAGTTTCAGGCCAATCCGACCAGTGTTCTGAGCTGTGCGTTGATAGATCAGTCAGTAAAGTCAAAGATCAGTCTGTCATACGATAATATTATACCTATTATGATAATATTATATGGGATATTATTAATCGATCGACTAAAAAATTAACTGACGACTGTAAGTGACCGAATGAAATACTAAAGCTAGCGACAAAAATACTGAGTTAGCGACTACTATATTATGTAAGTAACTTTATAACCGGTTTGCGTTAATACATTGAGTGCTTCAAAAATATACCTTTTAGGGTGTTCTATTAGTATTGTTAGGTAATGATAATACTATTTGAGACATTTGCTTTGCTTACAATAGCAGAACAGATAAGTTCGTCTCGTACAAAATCTGTGTTAAATCTTGTTTATTAAGTACAATATTTGTCAAAATGTTAGGTTAGGTAAGGGTCAGACATAAATATGCAGGTAGTGCCCGGCCCCAGGCCGGGCACTTAGGTTCCATCGGGTTAATATACCTACCTAACTTAAGTTTAAAAAAATGTATTTTCAGAAGCACTAAAGTTTGTAAAATGAACCGATATTATGTAAAATAGCGAATTTGACCAATGAATTATTCTTGATATAAAATATATACTTACATAATGTTGAATATAATGTGAGCCATAAAATTGTCCCTAAAATAGAAAAGTGTTCGCTTAAGAATTCTTAAACTGATCGTTCTGAATAACCAGTAACTCAATTTAGTATTTTCAAGTCAACATTTTTAATATTTGTAGTCGCCCACAGCCTTTCGCTAACTTAGTATTTCAGAACGCTATATTCTGTTTTTTTTTTGACACCTTTTAAATTTATTTTCGCTCGTTTAAATACTACCCATATTATATTATGATAATATTATTATATTATGATAATATTATAATATTTATCGATATTATATCGATTTATAGATAACTCGCCTGCATAGTATGCGTTGAAAATGCCTGTTTTACCCTGTAAGTATAGAAATCGGGTACACAATGGAGAAGTTTCATGATGTTTTGAATATCATATTTAACACAACGGAAGTAAAATATAGATTAAAACTAATAAATCTGTGTTTTTTTTTTAAATCCATCAATAAATGACTGAGAAATGACGATATAAAAGTTTAATTATTTAATGTGAAATTTTGTGAGTTTTAATACTACCTAGCCGAGATTTAATACTTCAAAATTATCTTCACACACAAATTAAGTGCTAATTCAATTAAGCTTTTATTCGGTTTTATGAAGTCGGTTGATAGGGAATTATGACGTCACGTCTCTCGTCGTGCAAGCGCAACTTTAAAGTTCCATAACTTTTTCATTTGTTGAGATATTTTATTGATTCTTTCATATTTTTGTTTTATTTTGTCTTAATTTTCATAATATATTTTTAAAAAAATGATAAACTTCTCCATTGTAATTTTCTTACGTGTTAATGATGAAAAAGTGCAGTAGGGCGCCCTGAACCTGATGCAGGTTGGGGGTCGGCGATAAGCGTCCTGACATGACCTCTTCGTAATTATTCTCAGGGACTCTGTTCTACTAAGATAGGTAGGTAGTAGGTACTTACATATTTTTTTAAGTTACTTCGAAAACAAAATGGCGGGTCGGTAGATAGGACAGGCTCAATACTAAAATATTCAGATCCCTTTGCTTTGCATCAATGTTTCATGTCGTCTATTATTATTTTATATCAGGGATTATTAATTAATTATTATTTACATCAGGGATGTTATGGAGGTCCGTAACCGTAACCGTAACTATCGGATATCCGAATTAAAAATCTATCCGTAACCGTGACCGAATCCGATACAAGAGTTTCGAATAGTTTCGGATAGAAACGGAGCCTAAATAAGACATGTTATGACAGATTTTTGTTTTTAGTAAAAACAAAAATATTATAATAACTTACCTATATGACTGATAATAAATTATAATCAGTCATATTGTTATATTTTACCTAACCTAGACTAGATAAAACCTAATAAATTAAATCAAATTATTACATGCTATTTGTGTTATTACATGATATATTTTACTTCAATCTAGTATCCGTAACCGAAACTATCCGATACTAACGGATAAGTAATTCGAAATAATTACGTATCCGTAACCGTATTCGTAACCGATATAATTTTATTCCTATATCCATATCCGTATCCATATCCGAAATATCATATCCATAACATCCTTAATTTACATGTACAGGGTTACAAACTACCTCTATACCGAATTTCATCAAAACATCGAACAGATTTGCCATTGAAACATACTTTCGCATTTACAAAATTTGTATGACTAGCAGCTGATGGCCGCGACTTCATACGCGTGGAAAAAGGTTTTTGTTTCCCACGGGAACTAATTAATTTTCCGGGATAAAAAGTAGCCAATGTCACTCTCAACAAGGACATCCCAATAAACCAACAAAAAACACACTTTCGCATTTATAATAATATTATAAGTATGAAGTAAGATTGACATATTGTAACTATGTGGCACTTTGAGATAACTTACCACCTACTTACGCTCTATCGTTAATTATGACACATCGATCAAATTATGTTCATCAGAGTTCAGTGATTTAGTTGTTTCATCAAGTTCATGAAGAATGGTCAAGTACCAACTTCATAGCTAGCCTATTGCGGATTATGAAGTTCCAGGTTCAAATCATAGGTCCGATTGAACCAATTAAGTTATGAATTTCTCAGTAGCAGTCCGGATATATGGAAAGTTATTCCACCCCCGTGCCTATATTTGAATTAAAATTTAAATATTTTTAGTTCAAATAAACTTTCACAAGTGCTTTTGTAATTTACCGCTGGTTCGGAATGCCAATCTTAATATGTGTAATTTCTAAAGAATGTAAAGCCATTGAATCTGCGCGTAAGCTCTCTCCGGCTATGTCGAATTGCCGTTTCATCGGACTGTTAGACCGAAAGATTAGCGAATGCTCCTGTGCTTGCGCACACACTTTTGTACGACAAAACGGATAATAAGTAATTATTATTGAATGGATTTCTCCCGTTAAGATTTTGCCGCCGACCACCGTGGCCGAAGTTAAATCAGAATCCCAATTGTCTAAGCATATCGTTATCATTTGACAACATAAAACGTATTACCCGAACTGTTTAAGAATTCATACATGTTTTTAGATGTCATCTAAAGAAGGGTAATATTTTTTTCTTTTAGAAGTGCGTTTACTATTCTTTGTCCATACTTTTTATATGACTGTCCAAAAAAATAGAGCGTAATGTTTTTTTTTATCCACTACAAGTTAGCCCTTGACTGCGATCTCACCTGATGGTAAGTGATGATGCAGTCTAAGATGATAGCGGGCTAACCTGTTAGGGGCATGGCAGTTATATTAAACCCATACTCCTATTCGGTTTCTACACGGCATCGTACCGGAACGCTAAATCGCTTGGCGGCACGTCTGTGCCGGTAGGGTGGTAACTAGCCACGGCCGAAGCCTCCCACCAGGCCAGACCAGGGAAAATTCAGAAACTACAAATTCCCAAACTGACCCTGAAGGGGATCGAACCCGGGACCTCCGCACGTTAAGACAACAGCGCTACACACTGCGCCACGGAGGTCGTCAAATATGTTACCTATAGGTTCATTTATGTATGTAGGTAAGTATGTGAGTTTCTTTATTCTACCATAGCCTCTAAATGTTTGAACAGATTTGGATGCATGGGGTATCGTTCAAATCCTTCTATTATCCAGAGACTTTAGTTTAGATATTTTATGAAAAAAAAAATGGCAGAGCAGTCGTATTATATTTTCAACCGACTTCAAAAAAAGGAGGAGGTTCTCAATTCAACTGTTTTTTTTAATTATTTTTTATTTTTATTTTTTATGTTTGTTACCTCAGAACTTTTGACTGGGTGGACCGATTTGGATGATTCTTTTTTTATTTGAAAGCGCATACTTCTCATGTGGTCCCATATAAATTTTATGAAAATCGGTCGGGCGGTTTTTAAAATATCAACAATAAAATAAGTACTTTGCACAGCGTGTGCTTGTTGTTGTAAAGTTGGCGCGGGAGTTTGAAGTCGGTTGTTTAAAAAGAATTTTTTATATTAAATTATTAAACAACCGACTTCAAACCCCCGCGCCAACTTTACAACAACAAGCACACGCTATACAAAGTACTTATTTTATTGTTGATATTTAAAAAAAAAAAAATACAGTCGAATTGAGAACCTCCTCCTTTTTTTTGAAGTCGGTTGAAAAGAATTTTTTATATTAAATTATTAAATATTAAGTAGTGATTAGCTTGTTTATAATTTCTAGGTACATACTATATACATTTTGAACTTTACCCATCCTTTACGCCAGCTGTGGTTTCCTCTTATGATAACATATCATTACGGACGACCATAACAACTCATAAGAAATGAGTCAATAATGCATTCATTAATAGGCTAGTCCAGGCACCTTTAATGTTTGTAAAAAGTGCTATTATAAGTTATCTATCTGACCCAAGAACTCTATGGCACACCCATCATGTTGAGGAATCCATACTAATATTATAAATGCGAAAGTGTGTCTGTCTGTCCGCTTCGCTTTCACGGCCCGTCTGTTAAACTGATTTTGACGAAATTTGGAGCAGGGATAGGTTTTTATCCCGGGGAAGGACATTTTTTATTTACATAGACCCTGGAGAGTGACACAGGCAACTTTTATCCCGGAATATTAAGGAGATTAAATGGACGAGATCTCGTTTACATTCCTTAAATCTAGTACTTAAATATTAGGGATACTAGGTAACTTCAACGAAACTAAAATCTATCTACTTACCAGCCAATAGTATAATATTCTAGGGCCTGTGTTTACCGCACTATAAAACAAACAAGAGAACTCAGTCGCAGCGCCGCTGGTTCTCTGCAATGGTAGTGTTCATGTACCGGCTTCCTCATTGTATGCCGCACCTTACTTGGACAGCGGACCAAACAATATAGCGTACAAACATACGTACATACCAATATGTTAGGGTTATCATAATATTTTTCATCATACCTATTCGAAAAACGAATATTGGCTTCAGAGGATAGCGGGAGCAAAATGTAATTTTTAGGCCCATGGGACTTTTCATTTCTCTGTTCTGATTGGTCCGCGTTCGTGCTTCTGATTGGTGCTTAAACGTATAGGTAATGTCCATACATAGTAGGTTGATACTCCTAGCTTTTTCTCTACGTAATGATGAAAAATAGTGTGTTTCACTCGTGGCCAAATTTTTTGTTCTCGGGCGGCGTGTATTGAATTCCTCGCTATGCTCAGGATTCTACTTTAGAATCCTGAGCGTAGCTCGGGATTCTACTAAAGAATCCTTCACTTCGCTCTGAATTCAAAATAGCGCCCTCGGCGAACAAAAATTTTCTTTGGCCCCATATAACACAAATAACTATTATACAGAACTCGTTAATTTTCTGGAATCAAAAGTAACTTGCTATTACAGACTATAATCTATATCTGTGCTAAATTTCGTTCAACCGTTCTGGTGTGATTGAGTAACAAACATCCATCCATACATCCATCCACCCATCCAAACGTTCGAATGTATAATATTAGTGTAGAATATCGACTCTCAAAGGAGAGAGGGAATTAGAGCTTAGACCCACCACGCTGCTCCAATGCGCGTTGGCGGGCTTGAGCGACTATTATCATGTTAGTGATAATAACCGGGACCGACGGCTTAACGTGCTCCCCGAGGCACGGGGGTGAAACACCGCAACACCGCTAAGTTCCTAGCTCCGGGCTAGTACTGAGAATTTTTAGTCAGAAAAACCCAATAGGTAGTTAATATTATGGCCCGACCTGGGACTCGAACCTCGTCGACCGCAGTCGAACATGCTAACCACTAGACCAACGAGGCAGGCAGATCCATCCATCCAAACGTTCGCATTTATAATATTATAGAGTATAGAGTAATATATGTCACCGTAAGATTGTAAAAACCGTTAAATTATAATCTAACTCGCGATATTGTAAATGTAAACTGTCGAAAGATTACAATATAACGCATTATTTTTCGGTAGATTGTAATCTGTTAGGTATATCAATCCGATAAAACCTAAGTGATTAACTACCTGATTATTTATGTCGAACCTTAACCTAACCTACCAGAAAGAGACAAGGAAACGTAAATACAATGAATATTTTAAAAATTTACACTTAGAACATTGAACGGTTCACAATCTTTCGACAGTTTACAATATCGCGAGTTAGATTAGAATTTAACGGTTTTTACAATCTTACGGTGACATAATATATGGCGCTAAATAATTATTTCTTGGCTTTAATACATTATACAAGGATATTTGTAGTAGTAAAAAATATTCCTCGAAATGTAGGTTATCTTTTAGAAACGGATTTAAAATAATTAGAAATTATTACAATCAATATTGATTCTGCATCGTTATCACAGTAAACTGTGTACTTTCCTAAAACGAATGGCATACCTCATACCTAAGTAGTAGTCCTATTTGCAAGCATGAGGTCCCGGGTTTGATTCCTGGTTGAATTGCGAAGGTGATTTTTGATTAGCAAGATGAAGTGTCAGAAGGCATACCATGTCTGAAGCAGAACCTATGTCCATAATATGTATGTGTAATACTTACTTGTTACGTAACCGAAAAGAGCAACTGCTGAGTTTCTTTCTGGCTCTTCTTAGTAGAAGCGGCTTTCCGAACCGGTGATGTGGTCTTGACTTATCATAAGTGACACAAGTTGTCCTATGTGAAATTAATATAAGTATACCTATCATTTACTAGCTGATGCCCGCAACTTCGTCCGCATGGATTGAGGTTTTTGTTTCCCGCGGGAACTCCAACTCCGGAATAAAAAGTAGCATAATATGTGTTATTCCAGACTATAATCTATCTCTGTGCCTTTCATCCAGATCCGTTGAGCCGGTTGGGCGTGATTGAGTAATAAACATCCATCCATCCATCCATCCAAACTTTCGCATTTAAAACATTAGCATACATGGGTGGCATGGCATATAGGACGACCTATCACCTACCCATTACCAAAAATCCTAAAATTATTTTGATTAGAATTCCATTAATTTCAAGAATGTCGCCATACTTAGAGTTAAATTAATTATCTAACCTTATAGACTAAGACACTATAGGCTAGCTGTTTTTTTATCCACTAGGTACCTACAGTTTGTAGTGGAAAAAAGGAAGCCAGGCGTCTAAAGCACTACGCTAATTGGTTAGACAGATTGATTAATTGATATTTTTATACCATAATAGTTTAAACGTTCCAGTACGACACAGTCGACAGCCCTGCGTATTTACACTGTCAATCCATCAGACCCTGTCGAACCTAATCCGACAATGCTTCACGTACCAAATACTAATGATTTGATCATCCCTTTTTGTACATCTGTAATTGGACGAGTCATCTAATTTCAATTGAGAATTTACAATCTATTGTACGAGCTCGAGGCTGCGCCCAATCAATCATGATCAATAAAATAGTTAATTTTCTAGTAGTTATCTTGCCTAGCTTTAATACTTACAACTAAGTTACTTAAGTATTTAATCGAATATTGGATAGAAGCAGGCGTTAGTTACTTTGCGGAAGTCCATGATAATGACAAATCTACTTAAGTGGTACAACGTGCATCATGTGATATGCACCCGCTCCCGCTTCTAAACATGCAGGAAAAGCAATGCTTAAGTTCCCGCAGGAGCTTCTTTAATTTAAACCGGTATAAAAAGTAGCCCATGTCCTTCCCCGGGATACAGACTATCCCTATACCAAACTTCATTAAAATCGGTTGAATAGATGGACCGTGAAAGCGCAGCAGATATACATACACTATGGAGTATGGATATGGATTATGCTCCTCCTTGATTTGAATCCAAATTTCGGAAGGTCACTTAGAGAACCTGCCTATAAATATTATTCCTTCGTCTAAATACCCCACAATAATAAAAATCTTATCTTACTAATATTATAAATGCGAAAGTTTGGATGGATGTATGGATAGATGGATGTATGGATGTTTGTTACTCAATCACGCCCCAACAGCTTAACGGATCTGGCTGAAATTTAGCACAAAGATAGATTACAGTCTGGAATAGCATAGACTACTTTTAATGCCGGAAAATTAAAGAGTTCCCGCGGGAACCACAAAACCTCGATCCACGCGTACGAAGTCGCGGGCATCAGCTAGTCAGCTAGTCAGCTAGTATTATAAATGCGAAAGTTTGGATGGATGTATGGATGGATGGATGTATGGATGTTTGTTACTTAATCACGCCCCAACGGCTGAACGGATCTGGCTGAAATTTGGCACAGGGATAGATTATAGTCTGGAATAGCATATAGGCTACTTTTTATCCCGGAAAATTAGAGAGTTCCCGCGGGAACCAAAACACCTCAAACCACGCAGACGAAGTCGCGGGCATTCGCAAGTACTAAATAAATTACCATTTTTATATTACTTAAGTAGTATTTATTCAATAGAAGTAATCTGAAACATTGATCGTCGGAAAGAAATATTTAAAAGAAAAATTGCCCCTTACGTTTTATACTGGCAATATTTAAGTAATCATCATTTGCAGTAAAAGTTACACTGACGCCTGAAAGATTTTCATAGCAACTGTTTAAATCGTTTCAATCAACCGCATTAAAATACAGGCGTTTCGTTCCTTGACTTTCCTAGAGTACCTATAGCGTCTACGTTCCATAATATAATTATCAGTTAACAGCTAAGCTATTATATATTACATATCAGCTAAAAACAGGTTATGCTTAAGACCGATCTATAGTCTACTAGCTGATGCCTGCGACTTCGTCCGCGTGGATTGAGGTTTTATGGTTCCCGCGAACTTTTTAATTTTCCGGGATAAAAAGTAGCCTATGTGTTATTCCAGACTATAACCTATCTCTGTGCCACATTTCATCCAGAACCGTTCAGCCGTTCTGGTGTAATTGAGTAACAAACATCCATCCATCCGTCCATTCATCCATCTAAAACTTTCTTCTTACCTGATGGTAAGTGATGATGCATTCTAAGATGTAGGTAATCGATTTGTACACGGTAGTGTACCGGAACGCTAAATCGCTTGGCGGCACGTCTTTGCCGGTAGTCTCGTAACTAGCCACGGCCGAAACCTCCCACCAGGCCAGACTAGAGAATATGTATTCAGAAATTGTAAATCCCTAAATTGACTCTGCCGGGGATCGAACCCGGGATAGTGGCGCTCACCACTGCGCCAGGGAGGTCGTCAAAGAGTACCAAAGAGTTACTCTACGTACGTAAGTTACCACTTACGGAGTACGATCGTACCGACAAGCTATTTAGCGTTACGATACAATGCTGTGAAGTGAACAGCAAAAACTGCTATTTAACTCTTCCAGATTAGACCACTCCCATCTTAAACTGCATCGTCATTTACCGCAATCAAGGGACTGTGTGTAAAACACGGGTAAATAAATCGACCATATCACTTATATTTACAATAATTTTATTTGTTCAAACAAATACTTGATATTTACATAAAAAGTATGTATATGAAATGCAAATAGGCTTCCTAGCATAAATTTTCGTTCCATCGATACAATAATATTATATTTAATTACAATTATTCGTCTGTACACAGACTTTGCCTAATACAACTAGGAAATACCGGCAGATATAGCGTACCGGTACGATTAAGGAACCAGGAAGAGGTATGGTGGTTTTTTAGATACCATACCTCTTACAGGTCAACGCATTCCAATTAAGACTGCGTCATCATTTCCCATCGGGTGATGGTCATTTTCAAAATAAATAATTGAGAGTACAATAATAAGAACATTTTTTAAAATCTAATTTAGTAGATATGTACTAGAATCAGGCACACTACTTAATAAAATCGTGACAAAAGATCGCTTACATTTGTATGATTTTGAGCAAAATGTTTTATTATTATTTTATGATTTTCATTGTCTAATCGAAAAAACCAATAATTCCATGATAAATAGTTTTGCAAAATATATGCCTACGAATTTATAGAGATTTTTTGTGTTTTGTAAGAAAATTAAAGTTTTGAATAAAACAGTAATTTCATATCGACAGCAAAAAAATATTTAAAAAATACTTAATTGGATATTATTGGTTTTTGACTTGTCAAATCTACTGTAAAATGTTGATCGCACATTAAACAACGCATCTAATACGTCGCGTCGATATCAGTGTTGCAATGTGCGATCAAGCTATCAACTAGGTCCGTGTCCGTTCCGTCAATATTTCGAGTTTACGACTTAAATTCACTAGGCATTTAAAATAAAAACTCGAAGGAGCTACAAAAATACGTTTAATACTAGCATTTAATAGGTTTAAAGAACTAAGCGTATAGTCAACGGTTGTGCGCAGTTATGGTCACCGATGCGGGGGGAGGAAACCTAGCGCTGTCAGCGCTGAATCAGCTGCTTGTATCAGCGGGGCACGCCAGCGCCAAAGCGCTGTATCGCGCACGGGTTGCTGGCGGAGCTCCGCACAAGTTTTGCTCAACGCTGTTACGCAGTCCGCACGGTAATGTTGCAAGCGAGCATGCTTAGTCTCTATCGCGTAAGACGAACACGCGCCTCCAAGACAAGCCAACGGAAAGTGATTATGAAGAGCTAAAACTCTTTCCGTTTCGTGGAAAGCCTTGACGTACTGTCCTGGCTTCGTGAAGTTCCGCGTGCGGTAAACATGCTGTAACATGTGGAGGTAACGGGGTATGCCTTCTTCCCAACTGTGTTCATGCTGTAACGAATCAAGGTAATATAAGTTTGAAGCGTGATAGGACGAGCGTGGTGGCTTCCCTGTCGCTGGTACAGAAAATGGTAGGATTCGCTTCATTAAGGAACTCCAATCGTTGTCTTCCAATGGGACAATAACTTCATCTATGTCAAGAAGCGCCAACCACTTGTATTGGTACATGTGTCGGTATAAGCAATCGTTGTAAGGAATCAATTCCATCTGTCGTTTGTGAGTCGTTTTCTTCTTCAAATACATGTGTTGGAGACCTGGTAAATTTGGTTGTCCTCCTGGTAAAGTTATGGGAGTCAATTCAGTTACTCCAAGTTCATTGTAGTAGTTCAAAACTTTTGTAATGTTCGGGTGTATTTGAAGTTCGTAGAAGAAGATTTTGTCTGCGCCTAGGAGGCGAATTATCTCGATCCACTCAACAAGTCTGACTGATAGATCCTCGTGGAGGAAGTCCAAGCCTTTCACGCAAACGGCAAATTCTTTCTGGACCGCTGGTGGTTTGGGTCGATCGTAATGCACTCTTAGATTATTCGTAGCTCGGTCACAAGGGTCAGTAACTATTGATACTGAAGCGGGAACTAAATGGCGTACATCTGCGGGTAGAACGCATGCCATCAAGTAAGGCTGGAGCACTCCATCTCTGTAGTTACCCCATTTGCTGTTCCACACGTATTTGTATTCGAGGTTTCTGACTACAACTGGTGCGTCGCGTTCTTCGAACCATAATTGACAGTGGGTTGTGATAGTTGGCTTGATACGGTCGTGTACCGCTAGTATTCTCACTGCTGGTCCAATCCGAGATGTATTTCTGGCATCAAGGTATGCTCCATAGAAGTGGAAAACATCGGTTTTCGCTCGTAGAGTTTGCCAATAGGTGTTATGAAATTCAAGGTCGTATATGGATGGGAAAGGAGCGCAGTCTTTCTTCTTGTAGAATTTGTTCTTGTCGTTTTTGTGTTTGTGCCAGTACGCGAGGGGTAGAGACGGGAGCCTTTTTTCAGCTTCCGCTCGGAGTTCATCTTCGGTGAGGACTCGCGTGTCCGTGGCGGGTTTTGGAGGGGTTTGTGTTGAGGGGAACGGGGCAGGGGTGGAGGCGGCTTCCGATTGGAGGAGCAGACGGGCCGGGGGTGCGGGGCGCGTGCGCGGGGGGGTGGGCTGCAGGCGGGGAAGAGTTAGTGCGACGATCGCACCCCAGCAGACCAGTGCCGCCAGCCAGCGCAGTCGCGCGCGCCCCGTGCCGCTCCACCGCGCGCACCACCCGCGCATGGCCTGGAACAAACACATAAACATATTCTTAATATCAAATCGTTTATTTTTCAATCATTTTGTTACGTATGCGGAAGGACGTGGGAACCCAGCGAATTATTATCTCAAGAAAATAGAATAAAAAGGGGGGGAGAGCGGGTCAGAAAGTAGTAAGTTAGAATCATCGGTTAGAATCAGTAACGGCAAAACCGGCACAGTCATAGCACCAGGCTTAGGTGCTACATTCTACAATCAGCATCTGAGCTAGTAGGGTGGGTTCAGTTTTAGTATTCGTACTTGTCCCAAGGACTAATATAAAAATAATTAGAGTAGGAATATAGTTTTGGTATCCCCCAGCGGTAGTCTCCGTAGTTCGAATGTATTGCTCTCTCAAGAATACCACTTTTACTTGTATTATTTACTCGTACTACTTGTAAGTCATTACTCACATCATGGCAGCAAAACCGCTGTCTGATACACCAAAGGAGCGCCACAACCACAAAGGAATTTCGTTCATATCAAGTACGGGTCATGGTTAACTTGAGGTTGACTACTGGTCCACATATTATAACTTTGGTCCACAGATCTGATTACATTACATACTTATGTAATTTTCTTAAGATTCTTGTTCTCAACAGTTCTGTTATGGTTTCTAAATCATTCAAATCTTAAGCCTAAAAATAATTTAATAAATTAATAAAAATTAATTCACATTATCGCTTGTTAAAAGCAATATTATAATTAGTGGTAAAAATTATAATCAAGAATCTGTCATTTTGGCAGAAAACTTCCAAAAAAAGATTTGTTGTTTTTTTATACATTTTTTAAGTTTAGGCAAAGATCTTAAGCCATACAGTCTAACGTTTTAGTCGATGAGTTTATCTAAGGTTTTAGTGTGTTCCATTCGCGTGGTCTAACATCGAAAGAAATCGTTTTTTTTTAATATTCTTCACACTGAGCCTATATTATTAATTACATAAATAATAATATAATTAATAATTGACTGGAAATCGTCGTCGGGAAATACTGAATTAAACTAATCACCGATACGCTGCACAAATGTTTTAATTTTTACATATAACTGTATGTGTATTTCTTTCATAGTCAAAGTCAAAGTCAAAGTCAAATAACGTTTATTCAATTTAAGTAGGTATAATGACGTCAATAAGTGTAGTACACTTATTGACGTCATTATACTCACTTTTTTTACAGTCTTGGTGCCTTTCGACTTTACGCTACGTGGACATGATTTGTCTAATTTAGGATGATAATTTTAGCAGATGCCGTTTGCATAGTACTACTTCAGTCTGTCTCACTCTTGTCCTTTACAAAAAAATTGTCATCCTAATAGGGAATATGCATAAAATTTAAATTTGTCTCAAATATTTTTTTCTAGATTCTTTATTGTCTTTAGATTATACTTAAAAGGTATTTTTTTATTTTGTTAAATAATAACAAAATAGAATATTAAATAGAAAGTGAAAAATAAGGGAGGCAAATTCAAACTTGCAAAACGCGTCACCATTGGTCGAAACGAAATGTGACGTAAATGGTCACGTCAGTGGATTTATCGGCGTCGATATTCATACTGTGTTAGTAGTGTTTGTGAGAAAAAATTGTTTAAAACTGTATTCCTGTGTGATTACTTGTTTATATATATTTGTAGTCAATCTAGGACGATGACAGAAACTGGTTTTGTCAAAGCACAATTGGATAATCTACCGAAAATAGATGCATTTATGATGTCAGCATATTTTGCATCAAATCTCGATTTTACGAGCGCAGAGATCAAAGCAGTGAAAGCTGCAAGGTAATTATTATGTTACATGGTATATTTAAATCCATAACATAGACAGTTATAGTAAATGCTTGAGTATTGTCAATTGTGTACTTACGTTAAAATGATCTTCACAACAAAATACAACCGATAATGGAGCTAGATTATCCCTTCTCATCATCTTGCACCATTTTTCTCGTAATTTCGCATCGCGTGGAATACGAAAAAACACTTTATCGGGTGTACTAAGAGTAGTAGGTATTTTTGCACTTCGGTACCATAGAATACTTGTAAGAAGGTTTTTAACTTCTTCCATAATTTGTGTACATAGCAATTAAAACTGAAAATAATAATTATGAAGTAACTGAACTGAATCGCTATAGTAAACAAACACGGGACATAACCAATGACGTCATCAAAAGCGCGCGATTAATGGTGGCGTTTGAACGGCTCTTAACTTTATACGTTAACTTCGAAACACCAATTAACGTAATTATTTGACTATTTTCAAACCTATTTATATTTTTGACTATGTCATAAAGATGTAAATGATTGATTTAAGAAATAAAAATAAATCATGCATATTCCCTATTAGACAAACCTACGAGTACAACTACGAATACGAACTACGGCTACGAATGTGTGCCTAACCCACCTATTGGTGGGTTAGGTGGGTTAGCTGGATGTTAGGTCAAGCTACCCTATTGGGTAGCTTGACCTAACATCCAGCTAACCCATAGACATTTTTTCGCTACTAAAATGAAAATTTGAGAAAGAAAAAAAGAAGAAGATATTTACAAACTGTGCCACACAAACAGCATAACATTCTAAACTCAAATGTTTTTTTATTCAAATAAACTTTTGCAAGTGCTTTTGAATCGTCGAGTCAAACTACCGCAGGTTCAAAATGCTATACCAAAAGAGTTAGATCACCCCTGCACCTCAACGATCAAACAAGATCTAGAATCTAAACAACAACGAAGAGGCGCAGGAATGAACTGTATCACGTATGGCACAACCCGTAAAATGGTCCAGGCTCAGCGTAATTCTGTATGTTCAGTGCAAGCACTAAGCATACAGCGCTGATTTTCAGCCGGGTTTGACACACATATTCTAACCTTAGCGCATCTCTGGTGGAAAGAAATATTAAGTCCTTTAAGAATATTATGATCGTAAAGCGTTTGATGGTGCTTTGTCACTGACGTGTGGACACGGTATTAGAACACTATTAACCAGATCGAAATAACCCGTTCTCTGTACAGTCAAAACGCATGAACAAACAGGTTACCCATTCACCATTAGTCACGAAATACGGATACTTTCCTCGTAACGCAGTCATTATCGCACTACCGAGAACCTGATTGGCGTAATAATTGCAATGGTTATGGTCGGAAAGGACAGATGGTGATTCAAAAATGCTGTTAAGAATCATTATCAAACATCTAAGGGGGACGTCATGCAGTACATCGCGGATACGTATGAAGATCGCTATGGTACATCTGCAGATGGAAGACCAACTGAAGAAGTGCAGATGAAGTTGGAAGAACTGAAGTCGAGTAGGGCGACCTATTTTAACTCATATGTACTCACAGTTCCAGCTTGATGCAAAAATGTGTTCCTCAGTGCGGACTTATGGCCTGAGGGCATAGTGTACCGTCGCTATAGGGAAGCGAGAGAAAAATCCCTACCGTATGTATAGTATTAGTCTTTTATATTATTGTTTTTTATTTAATATTGTATTTATCTACTTATAGTATTTTAAGATTGTATCTTATACTCAATATTGTTTTTATTTTTTAAGGAATAATGTATTTTATGTATTTTATAATATCGGCCTCGTTGCCTGAATTAAAATGAATAATAATAATAATAATTATCTTGCAAACTAAATACGACAGCAAAAAATATTCTATAAGCTGAGTCGAAATATATAATAAATACTTATGTATATTATAATACATAATATTATGTATTTTATAGTTTTTAGAGATTGTATTCATTGATATTCTAAAACAGTTGCATCAAATCGTTTAACTTATTATTTAATTATAATCAAATTGCTTTATAAATATTGATTAGATTTTTAAAAAATGGAACAGATTGCTTTATTATTATTACGCTTTATGATAATTAATTATTATTCAATCGACATTTTTTACGCTTTTGAATAAGTTACGGCGCGTTTACATTAGGTCGGCTTGATCGTATTCAACTGCAGCTGTTTTTGGTCACGGATTAATGTAGATTGTAGGATAATTCTGTTCAGATTTTTCAAGCAGCGACTGCGTCGCGCGAACAGCCTCTAGAATAAGGGCCCCGAACGGGTTCGAAACAAGTTGGACATTTCCGATATAACACGTGAGTTTATCCGGTAATTATGTATATGTCACCGTAAGATCGTAATAATCGTTTGATTATAATATACCTCGCAAGATTGTGAACTGTCGAAAGATTGTGAACCGAACATACGGCTTACAATTGAACGCATTATTTTTCGGTAGATTATAATCCATCGAAGTGAAACTGTTAAATCACAATCTGCCGCGCGTTAAATTGTGAGCTGTACGAAGGCCGTCTCTGATTGGTCGGTGTTGAAAGATAGGCTCAATATCCGACATTGTAAATGTTATCAAATGAGATTACATAGGTTCACGCGCATAAAAAATATTAAAACACGCAAAATTTCTGTAATTTAAGGCTATGTTCAGTGACGAATACTAACTTATCTATCATTCAAACTGCACTTCTTTGGTTAATCATAGAGTCATTTTACTTCCACAACAATTTTATGTAACTAATTCTAAAGCTGTGAGTTATTTTCAACACGAAATCAATTTACAATCACCAAAACACTGTTTGTTTACATTCGACAACAAATGAATTATCAAACAATTAATATGGCGACGCATGGCATATGCCGTTCAACCAATCAGCGCGCTAGGTGCGTTCCGTCGCACGGTATTTCACAATTTGACGGTTTTACTTCGATGGATTATAATCTACTGAAAAATAATGCGTTAAATTGTAATCAGTATGTTCAGTTCACAATCTTTCGATAGTTCACAATCTTGCGAGGTATATTATAATCAAACGGTTTTTACGATCTTACGGTGACATAATTATACTTAAAATGAATATCACTCACGACAGTTTAAACGTTAAAATAGTTTTAAGATACTTCATTTGCACTACTTACTTACTATTTACTACTTACTTAGTTGTACACAACCTCTAAACTAAAATCAATTTAGCATTAAATATATTGCTGATAAATCAATATTACTCCCCGCTGAAAAGGACAGTTTAGAGCTTTCATTTTAGTTTAGAGATTGTGTAAAACATAATTGGCCAATAATGTAATTGACCGAGCGAAGCGAAGGTCTCTGAGTCTACTTGAGTGAATTTACACTTGTCCGTCCGTCCGTCCGTCCGTCAGTCTCAGTTCGGGGCGAACCACTAGTAATAAGCTAATAATAATAATAAGCTGTTATTCAGTTGGCCGCATTCGATTACAGACCAGGTGATCGACCTAGTGTTAAAGTTGTTTACGGTCATAATGGACATAAGGAAACTTGCTGTTGGCCTGAAATCGAATACGGCCGACGGATTCAGTAACCGACCTAATGTAAGCGGGCCAATTTAGTTAACGAAACTGTTTTTTTTTTATCAACTACAAGTTAGCCATCTGCAATCTCAGCTGATGGTAAGTGATGATGCAGACTAAGATGGTAGCGGGCTAACTTGTTACGGGTATGGCAGTAATATTAAACCCGTACCCCTAATCGGTTTCTACCGGTACGCTAAATCGCTTGGCGGCACGTCTTTGCCGGTAGAGTCGTAATTAGCCACAGCTGAAGCCAACCACCAGGCCAGACCAGAGAAAATTGACCCTACCGGGGATCGAACCCAGGACCTCCTACAACAGCGCTCAACACTGCGCCAGGGAGGTAGCATTCGATTAAACCGAATATAAACGATGCATTCGGTCACTGACTTAATGTAAACATGCCATTAGGTTGACGTTAGAAAAGGCGCCTTACCTTGCATAAGTGGGCTGGAGTGCAGAGGGCGTTATGAACGCAGTATAGCGAATAACAGTTGGGTTGTAAATCTTATTTGGATTTTGGATGCCAAAACTGAATTAATGGCAGTAGGTGGGGGACATCATGCTTAATATTATAAATGGAAATGTGTGTTTGTTTCTTTGTTCTACAATCACGCCACAAAAGAGCAGCGGATCGATATTATTTTTGCATATTTATATTATAGTTGGGGACCTACCCCCAAATTTTGAAAGGAAATCATAATCTTTCGACCTGTGTAAGTTAATAGATGTATGCACGTCAAAAAGTATGTATGAACTCCTTAGGGATCATACTAATATTATAAATGCGAATGTCAGTTTGTTTGTTGGTTTGTTGGTTTGTTCCTCAATCACGCTGGTACAGAGCAACGGATCGACGTGATTTTTAGGCATTGGTATAGTTGAGGACCTGGAGAGTGACGTAGACTTTTTATCCCGGTAAATAGAGGAGTTCCCGCGGGAATCCAAAAAAACTTATTCCACGCGTACGAAGTCACGGGCATCAGCTAGTCATCCATAAAGTACGTCACACTAATTTCGTGATTTTTTGACGCCTCCCCCGTCCTTGTCACAGTTGGTATCACATTTGTGAGAATTATGGATGACCCCTTAAAGGTCGAGTAATACGTTTTAAGCTGTCAAATGATTACGATTTGCTTAGACAATCAGCAGGGCGACCGCGTATCTTTTGCATCAATCATTGACACATCGCAACTCCGATTGGCAGAATTTATGGTATTCTTGCTGCGTCAGTGGATTTCGTCCAATAGTGGAAGAGTGGTAGCCAATCGGAGGTGATTGCGATGTATCAATGATTGATGCAAAAGATACGCGGTTGGCCTGCTGGCCTCTGGGTTCTGGAGAGGGACAAAATGTTAATTTAATTTCAAATGGATAAAAATGTATGATCAGTTGCTTTAATTTTTTGATAGACACTGAGTTAGAGCTTAGGGGGCAAGGACCAAGACCTTGCAGGTGTGAACTTGACCCGACTAAAATCATTCATTCTAATAATTAATATATAAATTTTAAATGCGTACCAAAGTATTTAAAATTCATTGCGCATCAAATTTTATGGTCGAATATTTAAAACAATAAAGAATTATTATTGGATCTGTATATTATCCATACTAATATTATAAATGCGAAGTGTGTCTGTCTGTCTGTCTGCCTGTCTGTCTGTCTGTCTGTCTGTCTATCTGTCTGCTACGCTTTCACGGCCCATCTGTTCAACCGATTTTGATAAAATTTGGTACAGGGATAGTTTGTATCCCGGGGAAGGACATAGGCTACTTTTTATCCCGGAAAATTGAAGATTTACCGCGGGAATCAAAAAAAAATATCTCTTCAACCAATTTTGATGAAATTTGGTATAGGGATAGGTTGTATCCCGGGGAAGGACATAGGCTAGCTTATCCCGGAACATTCAAGAGTTCCCGCGGGAATCAAAAAAACTTAATGCACGCGGACGAAGTCGCGGGAATCATCTAGTTCTTTATAAATTCGAAAGTTTGAATGAATGGATGGATGGATGTTTAAATGTTACTCAGTCACGCCAGAAAGGCTGTACCTACGGATTAGGATGGAATTTGCAACAGTGATGGATAACACTCTGGAATAACCATATGGGCTACTATTTATGCCGAAACATTAAAGAGTTCCCGCGGGAATCAAAAAAACTTAAACCTCGCGGACGAATACGCGGGCATCAGCTAGTACATGATACATAATATTATAGTATAGATCGATAGAGTCTCGCCTTGTCTCGGAAAGTTAAATCTGTATTCAAGACGTCTCTTCAATTACTTGATTGCTTCCACACTCACTATTCCAAAAAACCTGCAACATCCCACTAAAACATTAAATTATCACGCCATTGTAACCTCTAAAGTTATATACATATGAAGTAAATTAGCGTGCCTTAGAAAACATTTTTGATTCAGCGAAGATATACGACACAACATGCGACAGTGTAAAGAAAACTCAAAATTTACATGCGAATTTATTCACTACTAGCTGATGCCCGCGACTTCGTCTGCGTGTTTAAGTTTTTTTTAATTCCCGCGGGAACTCCTTAATTTTCCGGGATAAAAAGTAGCCTATGTCACTCTCCAGGTCCTCAACTATACCCATGCCAAAAATCACGTCAATCCGTTGCTCCGTTGCGGCGTGATTGAAGGACAAACCAACAAACCAACAAACCAACAAACCAACAAACCAACAAACCAACAAACAAAGTGACTTTCGCATTTATAATATTAGTATAGTAGATGATATGATTTTTTAAGGACGGATGTACTGTAATAGGGGGAAACATCCTTTTCTGTTCCGACATTTTAGTATAGCAAAAATTAAAATTTCATTATCGAATGAATACCATTCGCTACTCATTGAGATATAGTATGATGTAATTAAAAAAAGTGGTCAAAAAATCGTATAGTAACGGCAGAAAATTATTGGGAAATTCATGGAAATCCCAAAAAAGGTCTTATCGCGTTCCGACTATTGTGATTTAATTTGAAACATTATTTAGACAAAAGTTATTTTAAATTTATCGTAAAAGATCAAAAAACACTTTAAATAAATAATATTTTCAATAAAACTTATAGTTTTTTTACAATCTGGTTCCAAACATCCCTCATTTTTACAGCACGAATTTTTCATACAAATTTAGTACGGGCGCGCGCATCACAAAATTTCTTTATATAGTCATGAAATGCGGCAGTCATTTCCCATACGCCTGCGGGCTCTCAAGGCGTGAGGTTGCGTCCCGTTGCTCCTGAACTGACGTTTGTCACTGTTAGTATCCGTACACAAACGTCAATGCATCCACTACCATTGAACAAAACTAATCATCGATATTTATACGTATAAAAAAATGTAACTGGACGATTTCTGTATATAAAATATTTATTTTGAAAATTTAATTGGTGGTTATTTTATTATTCACTGAGCCCAAAACGGTATTTTATTCTCTGTCTTATTTTGCCTGTTTTGTGCACGAACTCCACTAAAACTAACTTTGAATGGGTATTTTGGTTCTTATAGCTCAGTCTAAGTAGATTTTTTCTTTTATAACAGTCGTCCGAAGGGGGAAACTGGCGAAATATCAATTTCGGGTCTATGGGGTCCACGCAGACGAAGTCGCGGGAATCATCTAGTTCTATATAAATATTTTTGGGGTCTGTAGGTATACATAATAAACATTACTCCAAAGCTTTATCATAAGTACCTATATAGATGGATAGAATGAAACATAACTTAAACAAAACAAAAGTCCTCATAAAGGCACAATTTTTCCAATCCTCTCTATTGTTTTGTATAAAACAAAGAAACGTGCGCACGCCGCCTAGCTTCATCCAATATTTTACTGAACGCGCAGAACTTGCTTCGCAGTTTTCAGTCGCACGTAGGCTGTCAAAATAGCTTCGTCTGATCTGAAGTGATAATCTGGCTTTCTGTCGAGTACAAAAACAATTTACTTCTGCAGTGTGTGATTGTGCTAATATTGTAAAAAAGTAAGTATAATTTGTTTTATTAGTTACCTACAGTAATAGTCAGTGTAATTATTTGTAATATTTGAAATAAAAGATCCCTTCAAAAAAAAATTAATATGGCGTCGGCCGCGGTGATTTTCGTATTGTTGCGCTGATTGTTGGGTTTTGTATCATTGTGTGATTTCAAATTTGACGTTTGTTGAAGTAAAACTTTTACAGACACGTCACCACGTACTTTTACAGCCAGCGCATAATATAATGGAGAGTGCAACGCCAGTAAAACCCATGTACGACACTTTAATTTTTTGACATAATGACGTAAACATACCTGAGGCTTTTATCAAAGCTCAGCAAAGTTCATCAGTCCATGTATTTTTTAAATTATCTAGACATGATCTAGAATGATTTATTGTGATTCATTATTTTTGCAGATGGGAAAACATAAAAGAAGGTCTGCCTATTATAAAAAAGAAAATAAGCCGTTGCATTGGAAAAAAACAAACAAAAAGTATACCTACTCTTATTTCCTGAAATCTTGAAAGCTGTCATCCCATATCACTTCCACATAATATCACATGCAGATTGCAGAGAAGAAGCAAATAAATGCATTAGTTACCTACATAATTTCTGTACAAGTTTCGCGCTTTATCGCAAAATGCAATTATTCGTTTCTCAATACAAATCAACTAAATTTTCATTTCATTGTACCTACAACACTTTTCCGCTAATCATCATCGCATCAGAGTTATACCATTTCATGTACCTACTCTCACCATAGTCTGTACACTAGTAAAAAAATATTAAATTATAATTAGTAGACTATACCAACAAAAGACATTCATCTTTCCTATCTAAACATTTTGGTTATTTACGTATTGCAGCTTTGAAATTCTAAACGATGATCAAGTTATAGAATATAAATTGGAGAGCTCTGAACAGCAAGGTAAAAAGCATTCGGCAAAAATAACTAAAAGGTAGGTAAATTTCAAAACTAGGTATAAATCCTTATCCTTACTAATATTATAAACGCGAAAGCTTGTGAGTATGGATGAGTGGATGTATGCATGTATGTATGTATGTTTGTTACTCTTTCACGCCTGAACGGCTGAACGGATCTGGATGAAATTTGGCACAGAGATAGATTATAGTCTGAAATAACACATACTACTTACTACCTAATAAAACAGCTACTTTTTATCCCGGAAAATTAAGGGAACCAAAAAACCTCATTTTTTGTTGTTGTTTCCAAATTATATCTGTCGGTTTAGTTGATGGGTAAAATTACAATTATAAAGGTTTGAAATAAATAAAAGAGTACCTTTTATTTATTTCAAACTAGCTGCACTATTGGTAACTATCGCCAGGAAGGCTGATTCAGTATTAGGTAGGTGTAGGCTCTCCTCTTATGACGATAGTGAAGGACTGCCCGCATGCTGATGGGGTCTGACTACTTATCGCCTCTCAAAGATGTCTTATGGTTGCCTAAAATTAACAATGACTAGGAAGGCTAACACATCTTTGAGCGGCCATGTCTAGTGAACGGCCCGATGAATAGCGTCAGTTTTTATACTGTATAGGTACTGCGCATACTTTAATACTGTACAAGAATCAGCCTTCCTAGTTATGGTTCATTTTTGGTAACCATAGTACGTGTTTGAGCGGCCATATCTAGTGAAAGGCTGATCTGCATGCAGGCAGACCTTCACTATCGTCATCAGTGGAGAGCCCTACACCCACCTAATACTGAATCAGCCTTCCTGGCGATAGTTACCAAAAGTGCAGCTATCTCATAGTCAGTACCTACATGATATTATAAACGTTTTTTTTGCTGTCATAAAACTTCGGTTTTTTAAAATGTGACAAGTGTGAGGAATGAACGCTATTCGCAGTGTTGTTGCGATGCTGAGTTGTGATTCATAGGTGATTTTGCATTGCATTTCATGTTCAATTTAGGTTTCTTGCAATGAATTGTTGATTTTACTTTGGAGGTTATATTTTGGCAACATTGAGTGTTGCAGGATGCAGAGTTTATTTTAATTGATGCTAAGTAATTTAATCACCAATCGTAGCTTTTCAATATATAGGCTGTAATCATGACAGCCAATCACAAAAATTCAGGAGAATGTTGGTGGGACGGTAACAGAAAAATAGTATAAAGGTGAGAGAAAATGGCGTCGGGAGTTCAGTCAGTATTAAAATTTTGAGGAGTTATTACAAGTGGATAAAGTGTATATTAATATTGATTGTATTGGTGAAGATTAAGGGTGGATTACGGCATTTTGCTGAGATAAGTATAAATTATAATTACATACTATTTTAAGAGGTTATGTTAGGTTATCATTATCGATTTCTAAACAATTGGCTTTTGGAATATTTTGAGACAGATCTTGTAGTGATATTTATTAAAATCAATATAATTGTAAAATCAACTTTAATAGTTCATCGTTTTTATATAATATTATGTTTTAATATCATTGGCTGTTCAATAATTTTTAAAGAGCAACTATACCAGTTTCTTGCAGTTTCTTCTGGATAGAATGTGATTCTAACATACACAACAAACTGGAATGAACAGAAATTAAAATCTATTCATGGTTATCTTTGTGTTTATTTTTAACCTACTAGCAGTGTGGTCTAATGTCTTTGACACAAGGATAATTTTTATTTATATCAATTATATTAGGTACTTTATACTAATAAACTTTATATTGTAGTAATAAATTGCGGTTTTATTTTCCCTTTTCAAAGTGCTTTAAAAGTTTCACATCAAAAACTAAATAAATAATGGAAATAGGTTTTTTAGGATGAGTTGTGTCATTTATGATGAATCAACGGGACTTTACCCAGCTTGAAAAGGAGATTCTACTGAGGAGAGCTGACAATAACTCAGCAGTTTATAGAAAGAAAAAAAAATGCAATAATGTACCTAGAAAATAATACACAATATATAGGGAGCTACATAAATATATGTACATACATAATGTATCAAGTATTACTCTGATTTAGTGGGCTGTTAGTGGATAGTTTCCATGCAACATTAGGAAAATCATCAGTTGATGCTACGTTAGTTGTTACGGATATGTCTCAAACCCACCAGCATCAATTGATTTTCATAGCTTAGCTCTAGGGGAAAGGGGTTCAACTAAGCAACGAAATTTTTCACATAATGAGGAGAGGAAACACGTCCTTCTACGTATTTATTACGAGAAAGGGAATGACAGCATGACAGTCACGCAGCTTACTTACGTCCATAATGTTCCCTATATTACACATTATACTAGTTGAAGTATGGAACACAGAAGCTGACTAGTTACTTCTCAAACCACTTCATCTACATCGCACATCTCATATGGAAATGGAATCTCCTAGTGCTGTCTTACACCGTTTTTATACTATTCATGCAGAACTACTACTAATACTAAGCGCCATTATTAATTTAATTTATTTTTCTACCTAAGCATACAACCTTTATCAAATAAACACCTATCTTTACCTATACCTACTCATAGTTATAAATCAGTTAGCAGGAATCAGCCGGTTGGTATATTATCAAGAAGCACCTCTACAATCCTTACTATGATATTAAAAATGCCAAAGACGTGTAATTGAATGGCCCATTATTTCAACCAAGTTGGTATAGAGTAAGGTTACATCCCGCGGAAGGACATAAGTTACCTTTATCCCGAAAAATTGAGAAATTCCCGCAGAAATAAAAAAAAATTAACGAACGCAGACGAAGCCGTAAGTATCATCTAGCTATCAATCAATAAATAATATTATTTGTGCCATAGTGAGATAGTTGATAGCATATTGTGTGCTCCCGTGGTAGGGGCTGAATCCTTCTATGTGTGCCTGCGTAGACTGTGGTTGTATGTGTATAGAAACAATTGACAGCGGCTGACAGCAACGCCTAGATGTCGGCCAAGGGTAGGACCCTTAAGACTTAGAAGTAAATTGGTATGTACTATTTTGTGTTTACTGTTTACTACGTCAGTACGTCGACCGTGACCGTTCCATATGAGCTATTCAGCAAAAGGCCACCTTGCATTTTTATTGAGTCTATCATTTTATATGGAAGAAGATACTTATGTACTTCTCACAAACAATAAAAAGAATATTTAAAAAAAAAGTTAAATGGTTTTATTAAAAAGAAAGATATTAATGATGTAGATCTTTACTAATATTATTAATGCGAAAGTTTGGATGGATGGATGGATATATGGATGGTTTGTTACTCAATCACGCCAGAACGGCGCGATGGTGGTCAAGCACAGAGATAGATTATAGTCTGGAATAACATATAGGCAAATTTTCATCCTGAAAAAATTGAGTTCCCCTGGAACGGTGGAAGGTATTTGTAGGTGCATGGCAAAAATAACTTGGCATAGCTAGAAGTGGGAACTGTACATCTTGGTTGATGGAACTGATTGATGAATAACACAACTGCTGTGCCGGGGCGGACGTCACAAATAGATATAGACCTTGCACAATGTGCCATTGAATCGTGATAAGAGGATGCTCCTTGAATTTAAACGAGTCTCTTACTACAGATAGGATGTTTGATAAGTCTCGACTTCAACCGGAATTTTTCTTAATCCACTACAAGTTAGCCCTTGACTGCGATCTCACCTGATGGTAAGTGATGATGCAGTCTAAGATGGTAACTGGTAAACCCATACCCCTAATCGGTTTCTGCACGGCATCGTACCGGAAAGCTAAATAGCTTGACGGCACGTCTTCGCCGGTAGGGTGGTAATTAGCCACGGCCGAAGCCTCCCACCAGGCCAGAGCAGGGAAAATTAAGAAATTATATAAATTCCCAAATTGACCCTGCCGGGGATCGAACCCGCGGGACCTCCGCACGGTAAGACAACAGCGCCCAACACTGCGCCAGCGAACTCGCCATATTATTGGAAAATTATCTAGGAAAAATGTTTTCCGGAAATATTTGTTAACCTACCAAACCCTACGGATATTCCAGATAAAAAAAAGTTACCTAGTTATTATTCTCTATTCCCTAGTCTCTTAATACTAAGTTTTTCATATTATAAAAGCTAATGAAGCTATAAACTGCGCATCACATTTTTGAATCGTTTGCAACCACAGATACGAAGTACTTTTATCCAATAAAAAAATATAAAACTATGGTATGAATATGAATTAAATTCAAACACAAAAACACTATACTTACTACAATTATTACCACTAACGTAAGAGCAAAAAACAGCTTCCTGGAAAATAATAACAGGCTCTAACGATTAGGTATTATTTAAATACTAGCTAATGCCCGTGACTTCGTCTGCATGGTTTTAGGTTTTTTGGTTCCCGCGGGAACTCTTTAATTTTCCGGGATAAAAAGTAGCCTATGTGCTATTCCAGATTATAATCTATCTCTGTGCCAAATTTCAGCCAGATCCGTTAAGCTGTTGGGGCGTGATTGAGTAACAAACATCCATCCATACATCCATACATCCATCCAAACTTTCGCATTTATAATATTAGTAAGATATTAGAGATTCGTATACAGGAGCCATACTGTCAACTAAGCAATATATGTATATTAGCAAGTAAGGCATGTACCTACCTATAATTTTATTCTGACAAATGATTAATATTTGTGCTCATTCCAATACCACAGAATACTGGTCCAAGTAGAAAATAAATGGATATCGTGATTTTAGAACAAACTAAGTAATAATTCAGTCAACGACGAAGTTCAAGGCAACTGGCAAAAACTATGTTTTTTAGGGTTCCGTACCCAAAGGGTAAAAACGGGACCCTATTACTAAGACTCCGCTGTCTGTCTGTCTGTCTGTCTGCCTGTCTGTCTGTCTGTCTGTCTGTCTGTCTGTCTCCAGGCTGTATCTCATAGACCGTGATAGCTAGAAAGCTGAAATTTTCACAAATGATGTATTTCCGTTGCCGCTATAACAACAAATACTAAAAATTAAAAAAATATATATATTAAGGGGGGTCCCCATACAATAAACGTGTTTTTTTTCGTATTTTTTTGCTCAATATTAAAACCGGTAACAGGTAGACGGTTCAAATTTTCACAGAATATTAACTTGTATATTACCTTTCAAAATAAATAATTAAATATCAGTAAAGTAAATATCAAAGGGGGGCTCCCATACAACAAACGTAATTTTTTGATATTAACAGTAAACCTCTACAAACAAAGTTAGTTTTGCGGTTCATTAACAAAGGTAATTATACCTACTTCTTGAGTACGGAACCCTCGGTGCGCGAGTCCGACTCGCACTTGGCCGGTTTTTTTTATTCCACCACAAGTTATTTAATAAATAATTATTGTAATGTAAGGTTAATATTATTCCTATTTATAATAATCATTTTTATATTTTAAATTTATTTTCTGTTACTTAGCTGTTTTTGAGTAAACCCATAACACGCCTGTTCACACTTTTTGACGACCTCCCTAGATTTTGTGACGACCTCGCTGGCGCAGTGTTAAGCGCTGTTGTCGCGAGTTCGATTCCCGGCAGGGTCAATTTGGAAATTTATATATTTTTTTCCAACTATAATAGTCTTTAATGCGGAACCATGGTCACCCCATTAATTTTTTTTTAATTTTACTAGCCTGTCACCTGGAATAAGCAAGGGATTCTAACGATACCTCATTTATCAAAATCGGTTCAGGCGTATAGAAGTTATGATGGAATATACAAACTCACATACATACTTACATGAACCCTGAAAACAATTTACTCCTTTTTTGAGGCAGTCGTATAAAAAAAAAGTTATCCCTTGACTGCGATCTCAAGATATGTAAGTACCATACCATATCTTTATAGGACCATAGCGCTCACTGCGCCAGACAGGTAGTCAAATAAGTAATCTTTGTAATAAAACCTGCCAAAACCTTGAATCGGCGGACCGGTAAATTGTTCACCGCTTACAGTAATTAGTAAATGATGACCGCACTTTTCGTGATGATCGTGAATCTCTGATGAGTAATGACGTCAGACCACGTCGGGATTAGCGTGAGTTCAGACAGTCATAAGAACTCACGGCTCATCACGATATGATCAGAATATTATGAGTTTAGACATCATGCATGGTTGTAGTGGCGGTGGCCTAGTGGCACAGCTAGTAATTTTAGATTTTGTGACGACCTCGCTGGCGCAGTGTTGAGCGCTGTTGTCTTAACGTGCGGAGTTCATGGGTTCGGCAGGGTTAGTTTGGGAATTTATAATTTCTGAAGTTTCCCTGGTCTGGCCTGATGGGAGTCTTCGGCCGTGGCTAGTTACCACCCCACCGGCAAAGACGTGCCACCAAGCGATTTAGCGTTCCGGTTCGATGCCGTGTAGAAACCGAATAGGTATATGGGTCTAATATAACTGCCATGCAGGCCCTATCAGGTAAGCCCGCTACCATCTTAGACCGTATCATCCCTTACCATCAGGTGAGATCGCAGTCAAGGCCTAACTTTTAGTGCCTAGATAAAAAAAAAGATGTTCAGATAGTCGGGGGGATGAGAGAGGTATGGCCAGCTATAGGAAAACCTATACCTACTCCTAATCGGATTCTAGTCAGCATCGTACCGGAATACTAAATCGTGGTAACTATCACGGCCGATGCTTCCCACGACAACTATTCAGCTATTTTGTTTTGGGTAAGTCGTGTTTTATGCCTCTATGAGCTGCACGCCGCTGCATAAGTATAGGCACAGTAGGTATACCTAGGTATAAAAATTTCATCCGGTAGGATGCAGGCGCGATGGTGGGGTCGACGTACGGGGGCCGCGCGTGTCATGCGACCAGCAGCAAGTCATACCCGACCGCGCGTGCACGGTTTGCATCATGCATGTAACATGCTACTTTTATGCAACCTTTTATGCTTAGCTAGTTGATGCCCGCGACTTCGTCCGCGTGGATTGATGGTTTTAATTCCCGCGGGAAATCTTTAATTTTACGGGATAAAAGTAGCCTTTGTGTTATTCTAGACTATAATCTATCTATCCGTTCATGCGTGATTGAGTAATAAACATCCATCCATCAAAATTTTCGCATTGGTATAGATTAGTAGTAGGTATAGCTATTGGGTTGTAGATACTGCCTGTCTTGGAGTACAATAATTATTAATTACTATTAAGTTCCCAGCAGGCATCTCTGAACATATTGCTGAACAACTGCCTCGTTGGTCTAGTGGTTAGCATGTTCGCCTGCGGCCGACGAGGTCCTGGGTTCGAGTCCCGGGTCGGGCCATAATTAAGTATTGAGTTTTTGTGACTAGAAATTCTCAGTACTAGCCCGGAGTTAGGAAGTTGGAGATGTTTCACCCCCGTGCCTCGGTGAGCACGTTAAGCCGTCGGTCCCGGTTATTATCACTAACATGATCATAGTCGTTAAAGCCCGCCTATCCGCATTGGAGCAGCTTGGTGGGTCTAAGCTCTAATTCCCGCTCTCCTACGAGAGTGGAGGCCTGTGCCCAGCAGTGGGACGTTAATGGGCTGTAGTGGTGGTGGATAGCTATTGGATTGTAGATACTGCCTGTCATGGAGTACAATAATTAATTACTATTAACTTCCCAGCAAACATCTGAACATATTTCTAGTAGAGTAAAAGGTGTACGATCCGAGGCCCAATTGCCTAGGCAAATAGTAATCATTTGACAGCTTAAAACGTATTACTCGAACTGTTTAAGGAGTTCATACATGCCTTTTGACGTGCAGGCATCTATGAACTCCTAAAACAGGTCGAATTATACACACGATCGGGGGACTGGTATAATAAATAAATAGATGCGGATTCCGAACCCTTGACTCTAAAGAGTTGTTGTGATTTCCTTCAAAAAAAATTCACTGATACAGGTATCATATCATATACTAATATTATAAACTAGCTGATGCCCGCAACTTCGTACGCGTGGATCGAGTTATTGTGGTTCTCGCGGGAACTCTTTAATTTTACGGGATTAAAAGTATGTACCTATGTGCTATGTGCTATTCCAGACTAGGTATAATCTATCTCTGTGCCAAATTTCAGCCAGATCCGTTAAGCTGCTGGGGCGTGATTGAGTAACAAACATCCATACATCCATCCATCCATCCATCCATCCATCCATACCATCCATCTCCATCCAAACTTTCGCATTTATAATATTAAGTAAGATGCGAAAGTGTGTTTATTTGTTGGTTTATCCTTAAATCACGCCGCAACGGAGCAGCGGATCGACGTGATTTTTGGCATGGGTATAGTTGAGCACCTGGAGAGTGACATAGGCTACTTTGTATCCCGGAAGATTAAGGAGTTCCCTCAGGAATCCAGAAAACTTAAACCACGCGGACGAAGTCGCGGGTATCAGCTAGTGCTTTATAAAATACTTTTGGCAACACCTATCTTGGTTGATTTCTTAAGCGGATTAATTTAAATCTGGAATAATCTATATCAGCATTTCATTAGGAACATCAAAGCATGGATCGAAACGTGATCAAAACTTTATCCCGTCTCTTAATGGTCGGTATTTAGTAGAAAACCCACTTGAGTTATCAGAATGGACACAATGAATATTCATAAAGATGTTGGCAAATTACTATGCATAAAATGCTATGCATGACTTTTTTGTATCAAAACTGCTTCCGTGGTCTTATACTTATACGTATATACATACATACATGTATATAGACTTACTAACATTACTGAGACGGTTGAATTTTTGAAATATTCTTGGTTTTTCTGACAGCCCTATGTCATGTTCTAAGAATCTTTAAACGAAAAGGCATCTACAGACATGCTTTGATGCCAGCATGGGTCGGTAAAGTCTGTAGAAATTCTCAGTACTAGTCCAGAGTTAGGAAGTAGGCGGTGTGATTTCTTGGCCTGTCTAGAGTACTTACGATTATAGACTGACATAAGAACCCAGTTTTTGCGCACACATTTGTACATTAGGTGTAGTTAATATTATTATCTCCCGCGAAGATGCGCCATCACCACCATCATCTGTGCCATGGATGAAATTCGGTCGGAAGGAATTATTTATGTTGTTAGTCAAATACCATTTGTATACCTACCTACGTATTTTTCTAGATGATTCCCGCGACTTCGTCTGCGTGGACCAAGTTTTTTCGATTCCCGCGGGAACTCTTGAATTTTCCGGGATAAAAAGCCTGTAGCCTATGTCCTTCCCCGGGATATAACCTATCCCTGCACCAAATTTCATCAAAATTGGTTGAACAGATGCGCCGTGAAAGCGTAGCAGACAGACAGACAGACACACTTATATTTATATTTATAATATTTATAATATTAGTATGGCTTATTATTTTACCGATTAAAATGTGCTGATAGCTATTCCGTTATATTATTCCGTACATAATTTGATGTATTTAAATGTGTTACGATTATGTGTTAGTATTTTGTTGTGACCCGACGTGTTGGTCCGACATGTTGGCGCGTATAAAGACGCCTTATCCCGTCTTCCCGCTGGGCAGTAACCAGAAAACACGTCAGACTGGAAACACGAGTAAAAAGACGTCTGTTACAGCTTTACTCTTCGTTTTGTTGCGCGGCTTGCGTTTCCGACAAGGCAGCAGGCACGCCAAACGGCAGGAAGACGCAGTTTATTGCTGTACATAAAAGATTTATTATAATTGTAAACCTGTTGAGTACCTACCTACTATAATCTTAGGTTACATAACATTTGCTTTAAGTATGTTTATTTATATCCAACAGAGTGGAATGTAGAGTCCTTATTGGCTCTACCATGGGTATAGTCCCACAAACGCAATCCGCCCTTTGGAGAGGCAACACAGAAGATGGAAGCTGGCTCTATAATTTGCAGGTACGTCGCTGAAAAGTCCTCGATATTATAACTAAGTTTTATGAAGGATCTTACGCCTTATAAAGTAGGTTTGTAGTTTGATGGCAAAGAGATGAAATAAAATCTTACTACTACCTATTATAATTGTGAAAGTTTGGAATTTGGATGTTTGTTGTTGCAGTGACTGTACCGATTTGGTTGAAATTTGGATTGAAGATAGCTTATAACTTGTACACATAGGCTACATTTTAGCTTGGGAAGTTAAAGAATTCCCATGGGAATCCAAAATCTAGCTCCACTCAGCTTAGTTAACTAGTTCCTAGTTCCTACCATGTTTTGATTTTAAACCGACTTCCAAAAAAGGAGGAGTATCTCAATTCGGCACGTATCTTTTTTTAAAATCGTCACATGTTTTTTTAATAGTCACTGCTGTGCTGACGAATGCATGGCCCAAAAAACCTGCCAAAATTACAACCCACTTGGTGTTCTGTGTAGGTGCATTTGCATAATAATGCAATGCTACGCAAATATTTGGAGACGCGCTAGAAATAAAGCATACCTATCCACCTACACATAAAAATGACTCAGTCCAAGACCACACTAGAATTAAATACTACCTACTACACTAAATGCCGGCGACTCTGTCGACGTGGATTAAAAGGTTTTTTGATTCCTGCAGCATCTCTTTAATTTTCCCTTCCCCGGGATTCAACCTACCTCGGTCGGTACCAAATTTCGTAGAAGTCGGTAGAAAAGATGGGCCGTTAAAGCGTAACAGACAGACAGGCAAATATACAGACAGACACATTTTCGCTTTTGTAATATTAGTATGGATATAGTATGCAAGTATTAACGGCATTCCGAACCAGTAAAGATTCACGCGACGATTCTAAAGCACTTGTCTGTTAAGTCTACCTAAATAAAAAATATTTGAGTTTCATTTGAGAACGGACGATATCCAAAATATGTGTTGTAGATTAGCTATTTATGCAACTGTATCGTAATGACTAATTACGTACAGTTGCATACAAGATTTTATCTACGACAAGGACGTCCTTATAATTTTTTACTTTATAAATTAATAAAAAAGTCAAATATAATATGTACATATTCAATGACGGGTGCCACCATCCGCCATGATGTAGGTATGGCTCCTCTACATACTAAGAACTCTGTGGTTGGGAAAGTGTCAGAACCCAGAGCCGCTAAGCTATAGGTATCCTATTTATGAAGATAATCATATCGATACAGCTACGACTCATAACGATACAGCTCCCATACAACGAACTGTATCGTTATGAGAAGCAAACACGAAAGAGGGTTCAATTCGATATACCTAGTTGTCAAATTCGAAATTGGAACTTTTCGATGCTGGAGTAGATAAAAGTATATTATGCTATTATTTATCGCGTGTACCCAATCCTTTACACCTGTCAGCCGCACCAGCAATCCAAAAACTGATTGAAGAACAAGCCATCACAAGCGCGTTCACAATTCGCCACCGTGTTACTCTTATTGCCCTACATTAGCGTCTCTCGTTCGCATGGACTTCCAAGCCTCTTGGACCGCCGCCAGCAGCCATAAATAACGTCTTCATCTTATAGACTCAGTTGTCTCCTTCGTCACTAGCTCCTAGGATGCGTCAATATCCTACTTTTTTTTGGTTTTAGCTTTGTCCTGTGAGGCACATCAATTATTTTGGTTTCTAAAAGCGAAAACACATTAGGGAGCGTCAGCGGACAGGGGCCGTACTGATTCATTATTGTTGACTTTCGTGTTTTATAATTATAATCCTTATTTTAGGAATGTCAAGGTACGTGACATCAAACTGACATTTTGAGTAATATTGTTTAAGTATTGCTCTAAGCGTTGGCGGTATGACCCCAGGACCAACTGAATCAGAAGGGATCGTGTTTCTTTTAATCCACTACAAGTTAGTCTGACTGCGATCAGGTCATACTTATTTTATACTAGCTGATGCCCGCGACTCCGTCCGCGTGGAGGTATGAAAAATAGATAGTAGCCGATTCTCCGACAAAAAAAGAAAGCCACTGGCATATATTTTTCATCCATCAAAGATAATGCTATGAAAAATAAAAATAACATTTCATAGCAAACCTTCAACGGATAATTAGAGAATAGGGGGCTGAGCTCAGTCGATCTGTGCCGAGTGGTAACACAATATGCTTTCTACACACTATACAATGCAGTTAAGAACCCGTTTCAGCGCCGCGTGGGCAGACACAGATACCGAGGTGAAGTGTTATGCAGTACCTACTTGTCTACACGCTGCATCCATACAACGCGATTTAATATCTTACGCGTATTCTTACGCTGAATTGCATGAAACAAAGTGGAGATTGAACTAATATAAATATTATATTCTTAATTGAGTATTTTAAAATATATTGTTAAAAAAAGGTGTCTGATCTACCAACGCTCAAACTACTCGACGGATCGGGCTGCAATTTGGAATACAGAGGCCCAATTGTCTAAGCTAATTATAAGAGACAATCCAGAAGTAGGTATTAATATAACACTTTTAATATATTTGTCCTCTCATTTGAAACTTGCACAGTAAATGGTTAAACGTGTAGAGGTTCCACGAGAGATTTAATCTAATTACACAAAAGTTGGCTAAACTTAAAGACAATATTCATTTGATCCGGCCACGATTGCTATCGTTAAGCTCTAAATCAAATTGCGATCTAAACACAAAAGTATTCAATAATCGCTGAGTCTGCCGGCAGGAGACTGAATTACCATCCCATCGTTCAAAAACTCGTATGTATGCTAACTATTTTCAATTTATGGCGTCCGTATCCGCAGATTAAATCGAATGACATGAAACGAGTCAAGTTGACAGATATTATACTTCCTGTTTCATGAGATATAATGACAAACAGTAATAATGCTAACATAATTGTAATCGTTTGACATCTTAAAACGTATTACTCGAACTGTTTAAGGAGTTCATACATGCTTTTTGACGTGCATCTATTAACTCCTACAGTAGGCCGAGCATGGGCGGGGAGATTTTATCCACGGGGAAAGGATAAAATGTCCCAGTTGGCTCGAGACATCTTTTTTATCATTTAATGGTATGAAAATAAACTTAAACCTACGTCCTATGCACAAGTCAAACAGGGATATACTTCTCCTTTCCCCTGTTGCCATGCTTTAGCATAATTTTATCTCTTGTCAGTGGATATAATCGGGGGATAAGATTTTTGTCCCCTCCCATGCTCGGCCTGCAGGTCGAATTATCCGTTTGACAACCGATTACGATTACGATTTCCTTACACAATCGGGGGGCTGATAGCTATTATAGCATAGGCATCCGCGGCTAGGAAAGAATTTTGGAAGATTCGGTCCCTAAGGGGATTAAAATAGGGGTTTGTAATTTGCATGGACATCGAACTTAGCGTGAGCAAAGCCACAGGTGTGAGGCGATAGCTAGTTTAATCATACAAATCGTTTGGAGTCTTGTGACTAAATTAGTGTTTAGTGCAACTCGGCGTTAGTCGAGAACGAGATAGTCGAGTCGTATGCGGTTTGCGGAATGCAAAGAAAAACATGAGCTGCAGGCTGCAGCCCTATTTTCTAACTCAGAGGCTATCAAAAAAGGAAAGCCACTGATATAGTTTATTTTTTATGCATTGAATTTTTGCTATGAAATTAAAAATAACATTTGCATAGCCAATCTTCAATGGATAGATAAATCATAAAATATACGTAAGTGGCTTTCATTTTTTGATAGCCACTTAGAGAATAGGCCGACTGGATAGGTTCCAGAGAGTACTTACAGCGAAAAGTTTAATTAATTTTAAGTTTTTTTTAAGCTGCAGGACAAAAGTTTGGTAAATAATTAGGTATGTAGAGAAGTTGCTCTATGTTTAAATACCCTATACATTTCTAAATGAAGTAGTCACGCAAAGCAATGTAGGTGTAACATAGCAGTTAGCCGGAAAATGCTAATAAATTACAAGTAACGGTAGATGAAATGTTGAACACATCTAACCAGTCCATTGAGGATACTATTCAGAAGTTTTAATTAAGTCCTATTAGACGTTCTAGTCGCCAAGTCGGCACGTGCGAATCAGGCCTAACGGTACCTAGATTTTTAGTGCTGTGCGTCTATCGCCTCGGGCGGTTATCGACAGTTACTTTACGATTAGAAACGTAAGGTCGAACTGTTAGCGAGAGATTTATGTGAAGTTGGGAAAAAATCATTCCAAAATTCGGCACGAAGTATCATATAGACTTAGTTTATTAACTTCCGTCGAAGAAAAGAGATGATGCCAATCGGTTTCTACACGGCGTCGTACCGGAACGCTAAATCGCTTGGCGGTAAGTCTTTGCCAATAGAGTGGCAACTAGCCACGGCCGAAGCCTCCCACCAGGCCAGACCAGGGAAGTTCAGAAATTATAAATTTCCAAAACCTGCCGGCGATCGAACCCGGGACCTCCGCACGTTCCGAACAGAACAGCGCTCAGCACTGCGTCACGGAGGTCGGCAAAAAGTCCATCAAATCAGCTGCTCTTTATCAATCGTTTAACTGTAAACTCACGTTTAATATTTATATTCACACATTTTTTTTTATTCCACTACAAGTTAGCCTTTATGTTAAGTGACGAAGCAGTCTAAGATGGCATCGGTCCAATTATGAATCAAAACCATCCCGAGACCCCATCAAACACACACAAAAAATTCCATCCAAATACGTGTCTGAGTTTAAGCGAGACTAACGAACAGCAATTCATCTATATTTCTTCTATACTAATATGGATGGGTGTTTGTTACTCAATCACGCCAGACCGACTGAACGGATCTGCTTGAAATTTGGCACAGAGATAGATTATATAGTCTAGAATCCACATAGGCTACTTTTTATCTCGGAAAATTATAGAAGAATTATAGAATCAGCTAGTTTTTAGTATTTAAGTATTTAAGATTATTCAAACGCAACAAATTTTTAAAGACTCAACTTTCAATAAATTGAAAAGCAGTGATTTACGCCCACGCATGTCACATGTTTTATGCTTGGCCACTATTTAGTTAACTTTTAAAATAATAGCGTTCTTACCTAATATGTATTTATAAGTAATAATTCTTATGCATTATGCATGTAAAAAATATTAAGCAAATGGCTGTCACAGCTATGTATCTATATTTCATAAACGTACAAAATATAGTGAGACATACACACGGACACAAATATAAATTGTTGTAAGTATATTCACCATTGAATTTTTATGAAAATGTTTATTATAAGAAATCGAATCATCGATTGCCGTGAAATTTTATTTTAATGTGAAGTTTAATGTAAATATTATATCAATTGATTATTAAAAAATATTCCAATGTACCTACTATCCTTCACCTACGTTTATGATTAAGTAGGTATATTTATTCAATTGGTTATATTATAATCATTAATTATTACTAAATAATATCATAAAAAAATCTATTATTTTTAGACAAAAAATTGTTAAAAAATGCAAGTGCAAATAAATATATAGTTTTTATAAAATAATATTCATCTGCTTTTTGCGTTTTCCATAAAATACTTTTTTTTTGAAGTGTACTATTTTTTTTTTAGCTTAGTCTGAAAAATACTATATTTTCTGAAGAAATGTTGGCAACCCTACCTAGTACCTACCGCGCGTCCATACCCTAAAGTCGGTTACGATTGGTTGACTATACTCTATACTAGCATCTACTACTATACTATATATATACCTAGAGTCTATAGCATCTCTACGCTCTTTGTTTGTGTAAGCAGAGAGTATGACCACTTTACTAGAATTGTTTGTATAAAAACTATTTTTTATGTTAAACCACATAATTTATTAGAGATGGAAGAAATAAGATGTAAGGAATTGCACTTTCTCACATATTTGTAACGTAAAGTAAATCGAGCGCATCCACATACAAACACACACGCACATAGATATTGCTAATGTGTGCATCTGAGAGGACTGAGCTGAGGTAACAACACTATAAGTGTATTGGATTAAAATATAAAGAAAAGCCAGAGACTGTGCACAACAGAATTAAGTGGCAACTATGTCTTTGAAATAACCTCGCCGCCATAACGGTAAAGCCGTCTGACGGGTCCACCACACTTCGTCAGCGCGGTCGAACAATGGGCCCTTTACACGCGGCGCGCAAAAACTCACAGTCACATACCTATAAATGCCCCTCTGTCTGAGTATGTCTGACATCGATCCGCTAAAGCTGTGATTATGATGCAACTGTTTTTCGTGAGGAAAGCTTACTTAGCATTGTTTGAATAAATATCTACTTACATGTGAAAAGACGAAGAAAAGGTCCTGGGGGGTTACTACCATACCATATATGTATAGCAGTACCACTACCACTAGGTACATCCTATTAACGTCCCACTGCTGGGCACAGGCCTCCACTTTCAGGAGAGAAGCAATTAGAGCTTAGACCCACCACGCTGCTCCGATGTGGGTCACTAACGTCATGATAATAGCCGTTAAAGCCCGCCAACCCGCATTGGAGCAGCGTGGTGGGTTTAAGCTCTAATTCCCTCTCTCCTATGATGGAGGCCTGTGCCCAGCAGTGGGACGTTAATGGGCTATAGTGGTGGGCTTTATTAAGCGATGGTAGCATGCCCCCTGGCTCTTCAACACCTGGCCCAAAACCTTGGACTAAGAAAGTTTAAAGTTTGCACAAGGCTTCTCTTTATAATGTAGACTAGACAAGGAATAATAAGGCAGGATTTTGGATAATAGAATACTAGACCTAACTTTAAGCTACATACTTACCCTAGACTAGAGAAGCTCACAGAGTCGAAGCAGGCCTGTGTCACTCTTGGTACTTGCGCGACGAAAATACCGACGATCGCGCTCATTCCCGGAATGCTTAAGCAGTCGGGGCTGGCGCGTTATAAGCGAGCGACGTGCTAGTGAATTTAACGCTGTTTTCGTAAATAGTTTTTTGAAAATATTTGATTAATAGTTTAAGTTAAGTGTTTAGCATATTAAGTATTTGTAGGATAAATAGTTGTAGACATTTAAACTCATGTATATATAATGGTCTATCGATCTTTAGAATTATAATGGCAAAAAGTCGCTGCAACCATAATTAAATTTAATAACCGGTATTTTAAAGACTGTAAAAAAAATATAAGACATTATATTATTAAAGTCAAACAGCTATAAATATTAAAATAAATAATTAAAAGTTATACCTACTGTATTTTTTTACTCTTTGTTTAACGCGCGGCGATAATGTTTAATTTAGCTTGCTTGCGTGTTTTATCTATTTAATAATCATTATTTAGGCTATTAAAGCTAGCAAGCAAGTCAGCAAGTAGTCAATACAATAATAAGTAGTCAATAGTACTTCTATCACGGAACAGGTACAATTCATGTCAAACTTAAATGAGCCTCTTTTCAAGTAATTTTTTTGAATCGAGGCACGAGCTGTAGGAAGTACAAACGAGTCGCAGGGAATACTCTCGCCCTAGTTAGGCCCTTACTCCCTAATTCTTATTACACCTTGCCAATTTAGAGTAAGGGCACGGAATATATATTTATATATTTCCGTGATCGAAGTGTACCTACCTCTCCGAGCGAAATATTATGTTTCGCCGCACTGCTTCGCCGCGACGAATGACCTTGCAAGTTGCGTGCGTAGTGAAGAACTCACTGTGTAGCGACACACAGTAAACACAGTCGATCATAGTCAGAGTAGGTACCTTACTTACCAATTCGAAAAACCTACTGTATTGTTGTACTGTTTGCTGACAGCCCTAGACAAGCTCGCAATGTCGTCCGTGACGTAGGAAAGGGAAAAGATGCAAAGCAATACGGACAATCGCGCGCGGCGATAAAGTTTAATTTAGCTTTCGTGCGTGATTTATCTTTTTAATAATAATTATGTAGGCTATTAAAACGTCGGCAAGTAGTCAACATCAAAGGAGTGAGACTTCTGTACGTCAGTACTATTATATTATTCTGTGGTCGAAGTAAGAGTTCCGGTATTGAAGAGTCATTGCCACTTGACCTTTTGTACTCTCTAACCAGTTCCGAACTGCTCACCCTTTGAGGAATTTCATTAGATACTTGTATATATCACCGTAAGATTGTAAACTATATATATCACCGTAAGATTGTAAACGATATTGTAAACTGTCGACAGATTACAATTTAACGCATTATCTTTCGGTAGATTGTAATCTGTTAGGTATACTAACCCGATAAAACCTAACTGACCATACTAACTGACTAAACTAACCACTACCTGATTATTTATGTCGAACCCTAACCTAACCTACAAGAAAGACTAAAGAGACAAGAAAACGTAAATACAATGAATATTTCAAAAATTGACATTCGGAACATTGAACGGTTCACAATCTGTCGACAGTTTACAATATCGCTAGTTGGATTACAATCTAACGGTTTTTGTAATCTTACGGTGACATATACATCGTGCAAGTGCAGTATAGCTATATTCTCATGATTATTTAGGTGTTTATCAAAAAGTAACTTGCGTACATTGTCTTAACCGCAGTAGATGACAGAGCAAAAATTTTTTTTAGTCAAGTAAACTTTTTAAAGGTTTTTTTAATCATCGAGTGTAAGGACATAATTCCAGAAATGGGCGCATATTAAATTGCTTTTTAAATATATTTGTACTCTCCATAAAACTTGCACGAGCGAATGGTCACACGTGTAGAGGTTCCACGAGAGATGACGAACTGACTGAGTGAAATACATCGAATGAGCCAAATATCAGTTCAATCAACCAATAAATAAATTAAGAAACTTTTAACTTTAAATTAAAAATTCAATTCAATTTTAAACGTAAAACCATTTCTACCGAGATTTCAGATCTTTCTTTAATTTCTTCACCTAGGTTTATAAAGTAAGAGTAATTTTAACACGAAAATTTCTAAGTAACCGAGTCCGCTAAAGTGCGAAAATCGCTTAGTACCTAAGTTGCTAGAATTGACTATAGGTAAAGTTCATACTGCATAAAAAATCCGGCTGAGTTTGTTGTTGGTTCTTCGCAGACAAGGATGCATTTAGAAAATTTGAGGTTGTATAACTTTAGTTTTAAGATATCGTAATTAATTATCACCATATCACGTCCTATAACTACATAAATTATTGACGTTTACAAAGTGTACAGTGTACTAAAGAATGAATATTTTGAATATGAATCCTAATTTACTTTACGTAAAACTCCGCACTCTAATAAGATTACTGCACCGGTTACTTTTAACGGCCGTTCTCTTCTTTATAACGATAGGTAATCTTGGTTACTCTCAGATGTGGGGCTGATTGCTGGCACGCATCATTGTCATTAAGATACTCATCTATTGTATAATAGTCTGTGCTACGCCTTCATTAGGCCCGAAACGAGGTCATTTATGGCCGGTGTACAGTCACGGTGAAAAATGTTTACCGCTTTAGGGTTCGTATTTTGCATGCAATCTTTTTTGTTATTCCACTAAAAGTTAGGCCTTGACTGCTATCTCACCTGGTGAGTGTGTGCAGTCTAAGATGCTAGCGGGCTAAACTGAAAGGGACAAGGCAGATATTTATTAACCCCAAGCGGTTTCTATACGGCATCGGCACGTAATTGGGGGTAGGGTGTTATCTAACCACGGCCACTAGTCTAGAGAAAACCACCAGAGAAAATTCAATCATGAATTTTCAAATTAACCCTACCAGGGATCGAACCCGCTTATAAGACCACTAGGATCCCGCTTATGACCACAGCACTCTCAATTGCGCCAGAAAGGTCGTCAAATGTTATAATTGCATGCACGAGGCATGCAAGGTCGATATGTGATTTGATATCTAAACATGTAAATATCAGTCGCTGCAGCAAGTGGTAGACGCATAGAAACCCTTTTTTAATATTGTTGATAAATGTCCAATGATTCAAATGTGCCAAACTTGAAAGTTGAAACTAAAATGAGTTTTATGATTGAAAATTCATATACTCTCTTTTTGTTAAAATCATAGATTTACAATAAACTAGATGATGCTCGCGACTTCATCCGCGTGGATTAAGTTTTATCAATTCCCGCGGTTTTCCGGGTTAATAAGTGGCCTATGTCCTTCCCCGGGATACAAATTATCCATGTACCAAAATCGGTTGAACAGGTGGGCCGTGAAAGCCTAGCAGACAGACAGACAGACAGGCGGGCAGACGAACATACAGACACACATTCGCATTTATAATATTATAGTAAGTAAAGTATGGATTTGAGATAGAAGTACTGTGGTTAAAATCGATGCTTGAAAACTTTTGTCACGTAATATGTAAATACCTAAGTACCTTGATAATATGGCGGAAGATCTTACTGTACGTAGTGTTTAAAGAATCTTATAAGAAAATAGATAAACATTTTCAGAACGCGACTGTACAAAACAAAAGAAAACAAAGTACAACCAGCCTCACAAATACCAACACTCTCGGATTTTGAAACTAACATATGGACGTCTGAAACAATTAGTGCAAGTTATTACTTTAAATTAGGATACTAATTATGCTCTACAGTCACTAAACTAATAACTGTTTTACTGTTTTGTATTGTATTTCTTTCCTTATTGTGTAAAACCCTATGGTCAATAACGGTAAAACAAATATGTTATACCTACTTATTACGTCAGTTGCACACGTATCGTAGCGCTACGCGGTAAAATGATTAAATTAAGTACGGCTAAAGTGTGACGACCGCAATCACCTTCCAATAGTACATAAATGCCCAGGCCGGAAATAGAAACATTCACGGCTTCGAATACTGAAAGGACGAGGCGAAGCCGAAGACTTCCCAAGTGATTTTAAAAGAACGAGGCACAAGCCTAGGTCTGGGCCGTGAATTATTTCGGGCGAGACTTGTTTGGAACTTTTCTCTTATTTGCGAGGAAACAGTAAACATAATTTGTTAAGAAAGCTTTTCACATTGCCGACAGAGGGCGTTGACTCTAAGTAACTCACGCTAAGAACCTTGTGTTGTATGGAAATGGATTTCCTATTTGGGGATTAGCGGCCGAAAAAGAAATAACATACGTTTGCATGCTAATAATAATATGAATGTGATATTCTCGCTGTTATTTGACCGCAAATATTTACAAGATGTCTTCATATGTTAACTGCTCATGCGATTTGCGATGAATTCGAGGAATTGGCGTCAAACAACAGTTTCGCAACAGCTTGATTTACGATAAAAGACCGCGCTGCAAACAGAATTACGACAATTGACAGATATTTCATACTTATTTCTCAGAAGGTGGCAAATGTATTACCCAATTTGTCACGGTGCATTATAATGAAGTGCCCTATGCTTTGTTAGGGCAAGAGAAGGGACTATTGACGACAGCAAAACCGGAGTTTTTAACAGTTATACCGCTGTAGGCTGTAGTAAACAAGCGATTTAGTTTCCGGTACGATAAAGTGTAGAAATCCACTAGAAGTATGGGTTTAATATAACTGTCACACCCTAACAGGTTAGCCCGTTACCATCTTAGACTGCATCATCACTTACCATCAGGTGAGATCGCAGTCAAGGGCGAACTTGTAGTGGAATAAAAAACACATCCTTTTTTAAATCCATATCAATTAGTTGGGTACCTATTCTCAGATTTATTTTTACAAAACCACTGGGATTTCGGATTAGTTTTATGGCTCCAATAAACTTCAATCTTATTCGATTGTAAAATGAACCTCGTTGGAAGCATCAGTGAATATCGGTGATGTACCGTTGAGTGGAGCTTAAGATGCGAAGCGGTGTGCTGTGGGATGTTGCAGCACGCGAAAAGTTGCCAACTGTGTCACTAGGGTGAAATCATGAAATGGCGTTATAACAACGCGTGCCAAAGTCGCTCGCTACATACGATACCTTATACCTAACCTTGATCAACAAGAGCTTCTGGGTAAAACTAGATGTGTTACCAGATTCCACCGGTCTCACAAAATCCCACCACCAGAAAATACTCCTCGACGTCGACCAGATATTATACACATTCCCCGAAAATGCAGTGCATACTTAGGATTAGTTGTTTGCTAAATTGTATATTCATATAATTGATGTTGATTGTTGTGTGTGTGATTCTTTAGTTCCTGTTTCTAAGTATTATAATATTATATATTGCACAAATACTGGGAAGAGACTGACCCCCAAGATACGGGCTATCCTAGTTTGGGGGTCTAGGGTAATCTAGGAAACCTTTGTATTATTTATTTTGGAACAAATAAAGATTTTATTTATTATTTATTTATTTATTTATTTATTACAGTCCCTCATCTGACCCGGTGACAGCGTTGCTGTTATGACACTTAAAGTTGCTAATAAATATTGTCTATACGTCCCTCCATCATCATCCATTCAAACTTTTGCATTTATTAATAGTAAGTATAGACTGTCGCAGCGAGAATACCATAAATTCAGCAAATCACAACAATTGAGACTGTAACACGATGTGAACGGGGAATTTACGGGATCAAAAGTAGCCTATGTGCTATTCCAGACTATAATCTATCTCTGTGCCAAATTTCAGCCAGATCCGTTAAGCTGATGGGGCGTGATTGAGTAACAAACATCCATACATCCATAATCCATCCATACTTTCGTATTTATAATATTACTAGCGGACGCCCGCGACTTCGTCCGCGTGGATTGAGGTTTTGTGGTTCCCGCGGGAACTCCTCAGTTTTCCAGGATAAAAAGTAGCCTATGTTTTAATCCAGGTTATAAGCTATCTATGTTCCAAATTTCAGCCAAATCGGTTCAGTAGTAGCGGCGTGAAGGAGTAACAAACATACACACAAACTTTCGCCTTTATTATATTAGTGTGACTAGCTCATGCCCGCGACTTATTACGCGTGGATCAAGGTTTTGTGGTTCCCGCGGGAACTCTTTAATTTTCCGGGATTAAAAGTAGCCTATGCGCTTTTCCAGACTATATAGATCTATCTCTGTGCCAAATTTCAGCCAGATCCGTTGAGCTGTTGGGGCGTGATTGAGTAACAAACATCCATACATCCATCCATCCATCCATACATCCATACATCCATCCAAACTTTCGCATTTATAATATTATTAGTAAGAAGTAAGATAAGATAAGATAAGATAAGATAAGATAAGATAAGATAAGATAGTTTAATTAATTTAATTAATTAATTGTAATTTATTTTATTTATTTATTTATTTAAATCTAGTTCTGTCCATTTCCACAGGGAGTATTATGAAAGGGTAAGCAAAATATTTTTAATGCTGTCATTTTAGTTTAGTTTAGAGATTGTGCACTACAGAATCAGCCCCAGTGTATCTTCGGTGCATCTGATGCTAACTGTACCTACCTACCAAGTACCGACCCAGATTTGCGTTGTTCCGGCCCACGCGGATCAAAAATAGTTAAAAACATTGTAAGGTTTCGAGTAGGAGTTTTGACTCGTTGAAAATCTTGTTTTGTGTTTTTGTTTAAATACTTCATGCGTAAATGAACGATCGAATACATTCGTTTTACCGTTTCAATTTGCGTCACAGAAAATATACTTGCAATAGGAAATGTCCCACTAAACTTAATTTAAAGTTCACTTTGATCTTTGCTTACTTATTATTATTAATTTTATAGGAAGTTTAGTCCGTCTAACTTATCTGACCCGGTGGCCAAAATTGGAACTGATTTATATGCCTCAAGCCGGTAAGGTAAGGCGATCCGTTGCTCTGTTACGACGTGATTGAAGGACAAACCAACAAACCGATAAACAAACACTTTCGCATTTATAATATTAATCCGATTAATTATTTAAGTAAATACTTTGATTTCTAAAGTAAAATTAGCGAAAGCTTTACATTCTTTCAGACTCGAACTTTGTTGGTCGGTGAATTTAATCGTAACTACTTACACTCACCCCCTAATTTGGCCAAGTTTAACTAACTGTCTTTATCTTAACCCGTTAACTGGACATCTTCTCACATCGTAACTTACCTGAAACAAAAAAATCAATCAATCGTTTATTTGCAAGAAACGTTTTACAATTAAGATGACAAAATAATTAAAGAGCAAACATGTTTCGTCATTGCTGACGTGCAAATTTATAAAGTAGGTACTTAGTCTCTAAATATTATTATCATTTTATCGTATTTATAACGGTTTGCGTACTCTTGTATGGTGTAAAATGCTTTGTCCATTAAAAATTCTTGTAGTGAACGCTTAAATTTATTTAATTTTCTAATTTTTAATACTAACAATACTTTCTGGGAGTTTGTTATATAGAATATAAGTCATAACAAAGGCGCTATTACCAAAATGTGTAAGTCTTTGATGCCGGCATGCGGAGTTTATTTTATTTCTATGTCTTTTACTTATTAAATTATCATAAAGGTGCAGATTTCTTCGAGCAAACAATATTGACTCTAAAATATACATTGAAGGAAATGTTAAAATTTTAAATTGTTCGAAATATGGCTTACAACTGTCGGTTTACTTTAAATTGAACATTGTTCGTACACCAAAAAATAACTAAAATATATTTAAGTATAAATAAGTATTTATTTAGACAACAGCTCCCAAATACATAGATTAGGTTTTGAGGGATAACTAGTTAAACCAATTAACTTTATAATAACCACAATCATCATCTTTAGACGACCTCTCTGGCGCAGTGGTGCGCTGTGGTTTTACAAGTGAGAGGTCCCGGGTTCGATCCCCGCCAGGGTCTATTTGGCAATCATTGGACGTACCTACCCCTAAGTGATTTAGCGTTTCGGTACGATGCCGCGTAGAAAACTAGAATCCGGATAGAGTTAAAGAAAGAAGAAGACTTTCTTTCTTCTTTCGTTCTGGATATTTTTATATTTTTAGCCTGGAGTTTATTATAACTGTTCGGCCAGGTAACAGGTTAGGCCTCTACTATCTTGGACTGCATCATCACCTACCACCAGGTGAGATCGCACTCAAGGGCTAATTTGTCACTAACAAAAAAAATTAACACTACTAACCACGGATCTCCTGCATAAATGAGATGAATACAAGATCCACCACGCTGGCCAAGTGTTGATTGGCAGAGTACACACACCATTCAGAACATTCCGAGGATCTAGCAAACATGAGTTTTTCAAGTTAAAATATACAACTTGTTAACTGTTTATTTACGTAAGTATCAGTCATCAGCTTGTGAGAACAGTTGTCGGACCAAGTAGGTATGTGACGACAAACGGACAGACAGCTAGGAAGCAAGTGTTTAAATAGATTCATTTTCTAATTTAGACTTTTATTGAAAACAGTACAATAGAACTCAAAGCTAGCGTGGAATGGTGGCAAGATTGCTGGCTGCATTTCAGCGCCGGACAGCCAGGCTGATCCTTTGCGCAAAAAATGAGCCAGCCCTTCTGACACCAGATTAAATTAAAGTTAGAGAAGCATGATAAAACTTTGAAGGTTAAAAATTTAGATAAAAAGGAAGCTCTTATGGATGTCTAATAACACATCTTGTGAGGTGAATGGCATTTAAAAGTATTTGGAGCATAATTGATTAGGTAGAGAATAGATCGGTCGAGACAATGACTCGTGAGTCAGTCAGTAAGTCAGTTATGAGAAAAAAATACCACTTCCGCTCTCGTTGGCTCGCCTCACCTTGTAATATAAGTTACGACATACAATGACATTATTATTCAAATGTAAGTAGGTTTTGTTACTGCACTTTTACGAACAGTTAATTCGAAAGAATTTTATTAGGTAACTTATGTATTTTTTCTGCGCGTGACCAAAATTCCTAATTTACTTTTAAACTTTTTAATATTAAATCGATAAAATTAAAATTTAAGCTCTCACATAAAGTAAAAAGAACCCTAAAAACAATCTTCGACATATTTGTATTAGTTGTTGTTCTGTCTAGACTCTAGAAGCCTCCGACGAACGACTGGTAGAAAATATTATTATTATCTCCTTAAACTGTGCTATTATGCAGATGCATCAATTTGCTATAGGAGAACTTTCACAATGTTTGAAATAAGTGGTTACTACCTTTGTTCTAAGCATTACATATTAGTACTTCAAAATGACAGTTCTATGTTACGTCCCTTGACGTCCATAAAATAAGGATACGATAGAATTTCGATAGAATACGAAGATAGGATAGGATAGAATTATTATTAACTAGATGATTCCCGCGACTTCGTCCGCGTGGACTAAGTTTTTTTGATTCCCGCAGGAACTCTTCAATTTTCCGAGATTGAAAGTAGCCTATGTCATTCCCCGGGATATAACCTATCCCTGTACCAAATTTCATCAAAATCGGTTGAACAGATACATTTTTTTGATTCCCACGGGAACCTTTGATTTTTCCGGGATAAAAAGTAGCCTATGTCCTTCCCCGGGATATACCTATCCCAGTACCAAATTTCATCCAAAACGGTTGAACAGATGGGCGTGAAAGCGTAGCAGACAGACAGACAGACAGACACACTTTCGCATTTATAATAATAGTAAGTATGGATTCTAAACGAAAAACAATACGGTTTTAAGCGACGGTAGTATGCCGCCAGATAGGTAATATACCGGTCAGATACGGTTATATGTACCTACGGGTCAGATAAGTCGGCAGGACTACCTATACATTGTATCCATGTCTACATAATCAGCCCCCGCCTGTAAATGTTACACTTGAATAACGTAACAACTGAATGGAACAATGGAGCTTAGTACGAGTAAGCTTACAACTTATGTAATGGCCCGCGTTGAAGTAGAATACAGACTGTAAACTTATATCAGCTGTACTTATGACCTACTGGATGATGCCCGCGACTTCGTCCGCGTGGATTAAGAATTTCGATTCCCGCAGGATCTCTTTAATTTTCCTTGATAAAAAGCCTATGTCCTTCCCAGGGATACAACCCTATCCCTGTAGGTACCAAATTTCGTCAAAAACGGTAAAACAGATGTGCCGAGGAAGCGCAGCAGACTGCAGTCAGACAGACACACTTTCGCATTTATCATATTAGTATGGATTCACTTATGAATCCTTTTATTTATTTAGAATAACGGAATTCCCCACATCAATGTTTGCTGGCAGCCGGATATCAAATATCACAAATGTAAACGGATGTATCTAATCGTATATTTAAATAGTAAGACAATTGCTATTTGTTCGTGTATATTATAATGTTAAGTTCATGTTATGATAATATTTTTTGATTTACTGATATGTTGATAAATTATAATCAGAATGACACTGATGCACCAATGCATCTTGCACTGCAGGGCGACTGCGTATCTTTTGCATCAATCATTGATACATCGCAATCACCTCTGATTGGTTAACGCTCTTCCAATATTGGACGAAATCCATTGACGCAGCAAGAATACCATAAATTCAGCCAATCAGAGGTGATTGCGATGCATAAATGATTGATGCAGAAGTTACGCGGTCGCCCTGCTGGACAAAATAAATAAATATGTAAACAAAAAGAAAAACACATGACAGCTATTTAATTCCGTAACTTCATTCATTATTAAGGTTTTAAATTTTTTTTAATTTTAATAAAAAAATTAATAAAAAGTAGCATATTATCTCACATAGAGTTACAAATACAATGGTAACTTAGTAAGTACTTCAATAGGAAAATGTACTTAAATAATTTAAAAAATGTTAAATTGGCGATTTAATTTTTAGAAAAATACAGACACGCCTTGGCTATATCTACACATTACTTGTAGGTATACATTAACTATTTTAAAGTTTTTGATGCGATTATAATAATATCAATTATTATGCATTAAATATACCTACATTTATGTCATTACTAGCTGACGCCCGCGAATACTTCCGCGTGGATTTAGGTTTTTTGATTCCCGCGGGAACTCTTCAACTTTCCTGGATAAAAGTAGCCTCTGTGTTATTCCAGGCTATAATCTATCTTTGTGCCTTTCATCCAGATCCGTTCCGCCGTTCTGGCGTGATTGAGTAAGAAACATCCATCCATCCATCCATCCATTCAAACTTTCGCATTTACAATAATAAGTATAGATTATAATTTTGTTACGTTAGTTACGACTAGAAAGGAGCTGTTTGACATGATTATATTCGTTTGTTTATATTAAAGTTATAATATTTTAATTTATTAATTGAAAAATAACCATTTAAATTATTCATAAAATTTTACCAAATTATGCATAAGTCGTTCATAAAATATTAAGAATTTATTTATAAGTTTATTCTGAAATAGTTAATTTGGCTGTTCATATTATTCCGTTACTATAAAAGTATGTCACAAAATAGATATAACATATTTATATCGATCTATTTTGTGTTTACATGTTATTATAATCTAGCTTACCTAATCAAAAAATTGTATGATTTAAATTAGACGTATTGTTTTACTTTATTGCTATAACATTTGATCTTATTTCTATGCACGGTGACGGCTAAAAAGTAGGTATAAACTGCGTTTCAGCCGTCAACGCCCACCTCCGAAACAGTAATTCAGATATCAATTAAAATAAAACTAAAACCTAAAACGGAAGCATCACTATACCAAGTCTTAATATATATAAATCTCGGGTCACAATGTTTGTCCTCAATGGACTCCTAAACCACTTAACCGATTATAATAAAATTCGCACACCATGTGCAGTTCGATCCAACTTGAGAGATAGGATAGTTTAAATCTTAAAAAAAACATCAATTCACGCGGACGAAGTCGCGGGCATCATCTAGTTAAATATAAAGTTATATTTATTAGAGATGTTTTCTGAAGAACCGTTGCGCGCCCGCAGCAACCAAAGTGGGCCGATATAACTGTAGTTTATTTAACCACTTGATTACCAATCTTATTACCTAGTCAATATGACCTAAAACGTGATGTAAAATATTAGTTATTATCACGTATAAAAATATTGGATTGCACATTCCTACAATTTCATTGGTTGGTTGGAATGAGGTAAATAAGTAAGTCAATATTTTGCTTCCGGTTACTGGGGCCACACTGCCAACGCTTAGAGCAATACCTAATGTTACACGAAGGCAGGAAACTCTTGTAAATAATACACACAGAATACAGATGATGCTTCGTATAGTATAATTCCACGTTCGGTTATTTCATGTGTTATTAAGTACATATAATGCGATTTAGTTAACCCGAAACACCAATCACAATTACTGGTGACAATAATAATTACACTTTCACTAACAGATAAAGAATGACTCAAGTACCGCCAAGCGATCTTATTTATAGAAGACACATTTAGTTTATTGACGTTTTTGTCATGATATTATATTTCTTGATTCAATTGAAAGTCAAATGAGCTCTTATTATTCATAAACGCTAAAACGCTAACACTAAGCATTATTACTCAAAATGACAGTTTGATGTCACGTACCTTGACATTCCTAAAATAATGATTAATCATTCTATTACAAATTTAAAAAACCCCCGACTAGAAAAAAGCTGATGACCTTCAGACGGATGAACAGATTTTCATGAAACATGGCTAAGAACACTCGGGATAAAATTATCTATGACACAAAAAATTTTAAACGAAAATCGGTTCATCCGTTTGGGAGCTACGATACCAGAGACAGATACACAGATACACAGATACACAGATACACAGATACACAGACAGACACGTTAAACTTATAACACCCCTCTCTTTTTGCGTCGGGGGTTAAAAACACGAAAGTCAACAATAATGAAACAATGATATGGCTTTAAGCATTGGCACTTGGCAGTATGACCCCCGGTCATAGAGCTATTTTTGGTACAATAGGTATGCTGTTTTTTATTAATAATAATGTCCTCCCGACCGAATTTCGGCCACGGCGGCCTATCTCGAGAGAGATTATAGCCATCTGCGCGGTAGATATCATAGTGCACAAGTGTGTGTGCATGCACAGGTGCACTCTCTTGTCCTTTACTCTCATAGCCCGATGTGACAGAAAATCCAACACGACCAGAGATAGATCAGGCAAACCGACAGCTTAACGTGCTCTCCGAGGCACGGGGATGAGAGTGAGACACCGCCAAATTCCTAACTCCGGGCTAGTACTGAGAATTTCTTGTCAGAAAAACCCATTATTTGAGGCTGGTTCATAAGATTAGTTTCATTCCACACGTGGATCTGATTGGCAAGAGATTGGGAACCACCATCATCAACAACCCATCAATGGTCCACTATCTCAGGCTCATAAAGGTTAGGCCATAATCCACCATGTTGGCGGCGGCCAATTGGCACACTACTACACAGTATACACACACCTTTGAGAATATGATGGAGAACTTTCAGGTGTTCAGGTTTTCACATCGTTAAACCGTCTTCACCGTTAAAGTAAGTGAAATTTGTTTTGTTAAAACGCATCCCGCATCCCGAAGAAGGATAGAATATTAGGCTTCTTTTTATGCCTAAAAATCTAGAGTATTTTCAAAAACAAACGAACGAAGTCGCGGACATTATCTTCTATATATATAAAATTCAAAGTCCTGACTGACTGACTGACTGACTGACTTATATATCAACGCACAGCCTAAACCGCTAGGGTTAGAGACTTGAAATTTTTACAGTAGCTTCCTTTTGTGACGTAGGCGCTCACTAAGGAAGGATTTTTCAAAATTCCACCCCTAAGGGGATGAAATAGGGGTTGAAAGTTTGTATGAAAGTCCGTCATTTCTCAAGTTATATCCATGAAACTTGATATATGAGCTAATGGTAAAAAATAAAGAAATACGTGTTTCACAGTTTTTGAAAATTCTACCCCCGAAGGGGTGAAATAGGGGATGAAAGTTTATATGAAAGTCCTTCATTTCTCAAGATATTTCTCAAGTTGTATCAACGAAACGTGGTATTTTGGCTTTAGCTAATAAATAAAGAAGTATGTGTGACACAGTTTTTCAAAATTCCACCCCCAAAGGGGTAAAATAGGGGTTCAAAGTTTGTATGAAAGTCCTTCATGTCTCAAGATATAGCCATGAAACTTAGCATTTGGGCTTTCAGTTAGATATGCAAACGTACGTGTTTCACCATTTTTGAAAATTTGACCCCCAAAGGGGTGAAATTATAGGGGATAAATTGTCCTTCATTTATCAAGATATTTTTCAAGTTACAACAACGAATTGGTATTTTGGCTTTCGGTATAATATAGAGAAGTACCTACGTGTGTTCAAAATTCAACCCCCAAACGGATAAAATAGGGGTTGTAAAAGGCCGGCGTTTAGCAAGTTAAATCCATGAAACTTGATAGGTATTTGGGCTACCAGTTTAAATTATGAAATACAAAATTCACACTTTTTATATATTCTATCCCAAAGGACGTTAAATAGTGCTTCAATCACACCGCAACAGAGCAACGGATCGACGTGTTTTTTTTTCATGGGTTCTTTTTATCCCGGAAAATTAAAAAAAACCTATGGGAATTAAAAAACTTAAGTCACGCGAACGAAGTCGCGGGCGTCCGCTAGTCTAGTATATAAAAAAAAGATAAGAAGTAAGAACTTACAAAACCATTTATTTGTACCCTTGAGAGATAACATAAAAACCGGATCAGTGATATCCGTAAAATATTACGTAAGTTTACGAGTATTATCGGAAATTACGGCGTGGAATGTAAACTGTGAACTATGGTCAAGATGTATTAAGCAGGTTCTGATTTACATTAGAATTTAGATGATTTGTGATGCATAGAGTTATTCATGTAGTTTCCGGTCCAGAGGCCCAACTGTCTAAGCGAATCGTAATTATTTGACAGTTATAAAGGTATTTATTACTCGACTTGTTTAGGGAGTTCATAGATGCCTGCACGTCAAAAAGCAATGTATTGAACTCCTTCAACAGCCGTAATCCGTTTTAAGCTGTCAAATGATTACGATTTGCTTAGACAATCGGGCCTCTGTTTGACAAACGATTACAATTAGGTGTGTCCTACGAATCCGAGTGGACTTAGGTTTGAAACTCCCGGGGAAACTCTGCTTTTCCGGGATAAAATCTACTTGTGTTACAAGTCCCGTGAAGGACAACCAACAAACAAACACACTTTCGCATTTATAATATTAGTTTAGAAGTATAGATTGATTGATTGACTTATGTATCAGGGACTCTACCATGACCTCTGAGGACCTCTATGAATTTGACGACCTCCCTGGCATTCAATAACCGGTACCATGTGAGATCATAGCACCTACTTATTAAACGTAACATTTAAAAAAACACTGTTTAGATCATCAGCATCCTTTTATAAAACTCTATTAAAATTCCTATGTAGATGCACGTCACTACACGTCGGCAATAACTACTCACTAGTTGATGTCCGTGACTGCGTCTGGGTGGTTTTTAGTAAGTATATTATTATTGACGTACCAAATTCCGGCAATTTACTTCCTCGTTGGTCTAGTGGTCAGCATGTTCGACTGTGGCTGAGGAGGTCCCGGGTTCCAGTCCAGTTTCGGGCCATAATTGGGTATTGGGTTTTTCTGACTAGAAATTCTCAGTAACTAGCCCGGAGTTAGGAAATAGGAAGTCGGCGGATGGTTGGCGGTGTTTCACTCCCGTGCCTCGGAGAGCACGTTAAGCCGTCGGTCCCGGTTATTGTCACTAACATGATAATAGGTAGTCGTTAAAGCCCGCCAACCCGTATTGGAGCAGCATGGTGCGTCTAAGCTCTAATTCCCTCCCTCCTATGAGAGTGGAGGCCTGTGCCCAGCAGTGGGACGTTAATGGGCTATAGTAGTGGATTGGTTACTATTCACTAATTGATGCCCGTGACTTCGTCCGGGTGGTTTTCATTATGTTATTGTGTTGCCAAATTCTGGCAAGCTCGATTCTGCTGATAGACAGACAGACACACTTTCATTAAAATATGGATGGACGCCGGTATTCTTCGAGTCACCGGCAAAAACGCAAAATAACCGGCAGTGACTCGTCTTACTTGAAAAGCAGTTCCGAGAAAGAAAACTGACAGGTTTTACTCATTATGGTGTCGAGAACTCGAGTAACTTAGCGCTTGTTGATCCCTATCTTTGATAGAACTATCTACTTATCCAGTGCAGTGTATCTATATATGTGTTCTATTCTAAAGACATAGTACATGCAAAGTATCAAGATTCTTTGGACCCCCAGTCGTTTGTGATGTATGTTGATATCTTCTTCTCTATATATATAAAACTAGATGATTCCCGCGACTCGGACCAAGTTTTTTCTATTCCCGCGGGAACTCTTGGAGTCTTGAACTTTCCAGGATAAAAAGCCTATGTCCTTCCCCGTGATATAACCTACCTCTATACAAAATTTCAGCAAAATCGGTTGAAAAGATGGGCCGGGAAAGCGTAGCAGACAGACAGACAGACACACTTTCGCAATTATAATATAAGTATGGATTCTCGTGTCACAATGATAGTTACCATACTCCTCCGAAACGGCTTGACCGATTTTTATGAAATTTAATATGCATATTCAGTAGGTCTGAGAATCAGCTACTATCTATTTTTCATACCTCCACGCGGACGGAGTCGCGAGCATCAGCTAGTAATCATATAATATCCGTAGGTAGGTAGGTAGGTACCTACTTTATAACTGCGAAAATATCGTTGTAATTGCATTCTACGACCTCATGCTTGACGTATTCTAATTGCTTTGGGAATCATAACTGCTTGCAAATGCAAAATAAAATATTTTTATTACATCTCAACGTGTTTAAACTAAATTTATTGTAAAACAGACAGAAAAACATTCCAAAAATAATTGTTCTGGGCTCTGTAATTTTTTTTTGCTATAAAATTTTCAAAAAATGTTCAATGTACAATGTTTAATCCTCCAGTTTTATTATGAATACGGAAGACAAAAAAGACAGCAGTCGTATCTTCTAAGCCAGATGGTGATAACTGATAAAACAGTATTACGTCACAACTTACGTCGTTCTTGTGATAATGACAATCGAACGCACACTTCAAATCACATCAACGTTTAGAAGACGTGTTTTATTGCTTTCGTAAAGTTTCATCAGAGGCCCAATTGTCTGAGCAAATCGTAATAATTTGACAGCTTAAAACGTATTACTCGACCTGTTTTAGGAGTTCATTGCATGCTATTTGACGTACAGGCATCTATGAACTCCTAAAACAGGTCGAATTATCCGTTTGGCAAATGATTACGATAATTTCCTTACACATTCGGGGGGCAGTTTCTAATACTAGTACAATACTCATCAGATTAGCTATACATTGTGTTCCTATCAGCCAGTCAGACCTAACAATGATGCCTGGGGTCGATGCATTGCGTCGCTCGCATTATGTGCGAATCTTACAAAACTACCAGGCCAAAGCTTTCAACCTATATTAAATGTGCATTCACTTTATTTTGATTGGTTTGTTTTTATGTGGATTTAGGTCGCTGTTTCTACCATTCACCACAGATTAAATAGCCACAGATTAATTCACTCTGAATTGTCGAAATAATATCTAAATTGGTTTGAACTTTATACTAATTGTCTCCTGACCTAACTTCTGAGGTGGTTACTTTTCAATTGTGTGTTCAAGTGTTATTTATCATAATCCATATATTATATATAAAATTCAAAGTCCTGACTGACTGACTTATATATCAACGCACAGCCCAATGAATATATTATCTAAGGCACAGCCTAAACCGCTGGAGATAGAAACTTGAAATTTAGACAGTTGGTTCCTTTTGTGACGTAGGCGCTCACTAAGGAAGGATTTTTCAAAATTCCACCCCTAAGGGGGTAAAATAGGGGTTGAAAGTTTGTATGAAAGTCCGTCATTTCTAAAGTTATATCCATGAAACTTGGTATACTTATGAGCTAACGGTAAAAAATTAAGAAATACGTGTTTCACAGTTTCTGAAAATTCTACCCTCGAAGGGGTGATATAGGGGATGAAAGTTTGTATGAAAGTCCGTCATTTCTCAAGTTATATCGATGAAATTTGGTATATTAGCTACCGGTAAAAAATTAAGAAATACGTGTTTTACAGTTTTTGAAAATTCAACCCCCAAAGGGGTGAAATAGGGGATGAAAGTTGGTATGAAAGGCCTTCATTTCTCAAGATATTTTTCAAGTTATATCAACGAAACTTGGTATTTTGGCTTTCGGTTAAAAATAAAGAAGAATGTTCGTCACAGTTTTTCAAAATTCTACCCCTAATGGGGTAAATAGTTGGGGAGTTGAAAGTTTGTATCAAAGTCCTTCATTTCTCAAGTTATAGCCATGAAACTTGGTATATGAGCTGCGAGTTGAAAGTAAAGAAATATTTGTGTCACAGTTTTTCAAAATGTAAAAGTACGCCTAAAGGGGTAAAATTTTGGTAAATAAATAGGGGTTGAAAGTTTGTATGAAAGTCCTTCATTTTTCAAGTTATAGCCATGAAAGCCGCAACAGAGCAACGGATCGACGTGATTTTTTGCATGGGTGTAGTTACCCAACTAGGAGAGTGACACAGGAGAGAGGGGACTTGGAGAGTCTTTTTAGCCCGGAAAATTAAGGCGTGCCTGTGGGAATCAAAAAACTTAAGCCACGCGAACGAAGTCGCGGGCGTCCTTTAGTAGAGAATATATACAGTGCAGGAGTAGTTGTGTAAAGACAGATGCATTCCTTATTGCCTCATTCTCATAGTCCAGTGGGACGGCAATCCAACACGAACGGAGAGAGATTAGGTGCAAGACCAGTAACCAGTAACCACACAGTACGTGCTCTCCGAGGTACGAAGTGACAACTGCGCCAACTTCCACTTCAACTTCAACTTCAGTCTGTCTTTATTTTGCACGGTCCATCCTTTCAGCAAATTTTGATGAAACTTAGAACAAAGATAGCTTGCATTCCGGATAATTTGCGGCTAGCCTATGTCACGTGTGCACTAAATAATATTATGTACCTACCCTCAGTTTGACTGCGGGGCTTTTTAATATATGAATATAGTTTTTAAACATTCTGAAAGGAGAGTGGCAACAAGATTAAAATATTACTGTTTTAAGCGATGGCAGTAAGCCCTCAGAAATCGCGGACAGGGGCCATATTGTCGACGCTTAAAACAACACTTACCTCAGCAATATTACAAAAAATGACAGTTTGATGTCACGTACCTTGACGTTTCTAAAATAAGGATTATAGTTCTAAAACACGAAAGTCAACAATAGGGAAACAATATGACTTTAAGCGTTGGCTGTATGGCCCACGGAAGTGGGCACTCTATCAGATTTGCATTGGTATGTACTGTACGTGATATAGCTACTATACAGTAGGTAAAACACCTATTTTCAACCGACTTCAAAAAAAGGAGGAGGTTCTCAATTCGACTGTATTTTTTTTTTATGTTTGTTACCTCAGAACTTTTGACTGGGTGGACCGATTTGGATGATTCTTTTTTTATTTGAAAGGGCATACTTCCCAAGTGGTCCCATATAAATTTTATCGAAATCGGTCGAGCGGTTTTTAAAATATCAACAATAAAATAAGTAATGTGTATAGCGTGTGCTTGTTGTTGTAAAGTTGGCGCGGGAGTTTTAAGTCGGTTGTTTAATAGTAGATTGTTACACAAGGGACGTAAGTAAGCTATTACAGAACAAGATCCAATTTGGCGCCAGTGCGAGCGCAGCTCGCATAGGGCGCTAATGGATCGCGTGCACCCGAGATATTTAGTCACACGAGCGAGCGCAGCGAGTGAGGGTGAATATAGTTCGAGGGTGTAATAGCTACTTGCAACCGAGGTAAGCATTCTACTTTATATCATTCTTGCGAGGTAAATAAAACATTGGTAATGCAAAATCACTTTACAAACAAACTTCACAAACTTTCAGATCAAATGAAATGCCGCCACTTCCATTTTTTTTTCGTAAATAGTTTTCCATTTGTTCAATATATTTTATGCAACCTTTTTCGGTCGCAATGTTGCTGGCACACTACACGACACACCACATTTAAAAAGAGATTGACACTTATATTTCAATTATATAGTATGTATTCTATTGCGTTCGGGGCACAATTACATCGCGGATAAATTTGTGAATATTGGTGTTGTGCTACAAAATACCTATCTGAACCCTCGGACTCGGACTCGGCGGTCGCGGCACCAAAAATATTTGAACCATACAGCGGGCGGGTGAGCTTAGTGTATTACTATATATTTATTGTATTGTATCAATACAGAGTAATTCCGGATCTATACCCACCCAACAGCAGACGGCAGACCAGCGCAGCTATTATTAATAACTTACACCATTTTTTTTTTACGGCTCTGGGTTCCAAGGAGTTTTGCATAGTTTGAAATGTATGGAAATTAAATGCCGCCATGTTCAGTGTTTTTTTTTCAGTAAAAAGTTTTCTTACCATTTTATTAGAAAAGAGATTGTTTACCAAGGAGTTTTGCATAGCTTGAACTGTAATGTGAACATTACAATTCAAGCATAGTGCGACGTAATGTTGCCTTGAATTGCAAACACCAACTTACAAGGAGACTTTCCACCATAGTAATCCCTAGTTACTGAGCAAGTATGATATAAAAAGATTTTTTTATATACGTAACCAGTAGTAACCAGTAACCGCCACTGCAGATGTTCACGATTAGTTCTTACCCGTTTGGTTTGTTATGCACTTCGCGAATGCTCAGTAATATTACCATTAACAACTACCATTTCTCATTTTAGATTACATCACCTCTAATCATAATGTACCTACTTGGTAGTCAAGCGCAGTCAGCGAAACAAATAGGTATATATACGTGTTAAAGACGGTGTGGTTTTGGAAAGAGCGTTACATTGCGGAAGTTCTTTTTTTTATCCACTACAAGTACAAGTTAGCCCTGGACTGAGATCTCACCTGATGGTAAGTGCTGATGCAGTCTAAGATGGTAGCGGGTTAACCTGTTAGGGGCATGGCAGTTAGGTAAATCAAACCCATACACCTATTCGGTTTCTAACTTTCTATACGGCATCGTACCGGAACGCTAAATCGCTTGGCGGCACGTCTTTGCCCGTAGGGTGGTAACTAGCCAGGGCCAAAGCCTCCCACCAGGCCAGACCAGAGAAAATGGAGAAATAATAAATTCCCAAAATGACCCTGCCGGAGATCGAACCCGGGACCTCCGCACTTTAAGACATCAGCGCTCAACACTGCGCCACGGAGGTTGTCGAAAGTCCATGATATACAACGACCAGCTTTTCTAGAAGTATCCATATTTCATACTAATATAATAAATACGAAAGGGTGTCTGTCAGTCTGTTTGCTACGCTTTAACGGCCCATCTGTTCAACCGGTTTCGATGAATTTTGGTACAGAGATAGGTTGCTTCACGAGCAAGGACATAGGCTACTTTTTATCCCGGAAAAATAAAGAGCTTCCGCGTGGATTAAGCTTTTTTGATTCACGCGGAAACTCTTAATTTTTCCGGGATAAAATTTCGACGAAGTAGCGGGCATTATCTAGCCGATTATAATTAAAATAACGACGACCTATATTCTAGTCTAGAACAATCCGTCTAAACGAATAAGCGGTTTTGACCTATAATTATACGACAAAACTTGTCCTCAAAGGTCACGAAGGTCATCTAATTAATAGACGAATTAAGAGCATCGGACGTTCTTGAAATAAATCACTAATTTTGTTTTTTTTAATACTGAATGACTGATAATGCAATTAGCACAAGTCTCGAATGTTTGACATTTGAAATAATTAAAAATCTAGAATAATTTGGTTTGATTAGGTAAGAATGAGGACGTTTCCTTGATCGATATTAAATGTTATTGTAGAATTCAAACTACTACTATAAAAAAGCGAATTTGTCTGTCTATTACCTAACCTTTTCATTGTCTATCTGTATAACCGATTTTTGAAGTGAAACTTCTTTAGAATCGATGTGAATTAAAAATTCGATGTAACGAAAAAGCGACACTAAAAAGAAACAAACATACCTATTCATAATAGGATTTAGCCTGCGAGAGAATGATATATAGAGTAGGTACAAGAGGTATTTTTCTCATCCTCTCGCAGGCTTTAGCCTGAGATGAGATGAGATAGAATACAGGCTAGCAACCTATGTGTATATACTTCTCTGAAGTTTCACTTCTGCCATATGTATGAATTGCACACGTCATACACTTTATTTTTGGCACAGCTAATACCAGTATGCTCCATCCCAGGAATAAGTCCTTTTAACCTGGAATTATCCTGGAAGCGGTGATAATCTAGTGGTTAACCCGCTCCTACGTGAGCGACAAACGCGACACCGCGACTCAATACGACGCGACAGTATCAAACAGTAGCTGACTCTTCACGTGGCCTACGTTATCGCGTAGACAAGTTTGTCGTTTCCTATGGCGTCGTATCGCATCGCGTCGCGTTTGCCGCTCATCCGTTGTCTTAGATGAGCGACAAAAGCGAAGCAACGCGACGCGACGCTACAGGTTACAGGTTTTTTATTAATACTTACTGCTCGTTATATAAGGCGTCCTCTACATTGCTGTATGTTAGTTTATGGGTAATATTTTAACCGAATAACGAAATCTTGGACTATTTATATGCAAATATAGTAAGCACCTAAACGTACTTAAAATTAAATTGCGTTGTTTACTCTTAAATGGTAAATCTATACCTACTCATATTAAGAAAAGGTATCTTTAAAGTATCTATAACCTAAAGTTACTGTACGGTCGCGGGCAGAAAATGTTTACCAGTTTTCAAATTAGATTCTTTAAAACACTGCGTGCATTAAGGTCTAAAACGCTCAAGCAAACATCAAATTAGTTTTCAAACATCTAATTCAACAAGTGTATGCATGACTTTTTATATTAACATAACATCCATTTCTTTACTTCAAGTATTTATTAAAATTATTGAAAGAGGTTTTCTACTAGATCCTGTCTAGTTACCACATTTCTCTATGCCTAATCAAACCACATAATGACACAGATGTGTCCATGCAATTATGAACCTAAAGGTGGTAAACATTTTCTGACTGCGTCTGTATATAGCACACGTCACATCCGGTCGTTCATTGCTCATTACACTTAATAATTGTCATGTTATTTACTCCTTCATAATTGCAGGAAAATAGTTTTATTTGCATGCCTTCTAGTGGCTTATTGATATGTAAACGCGAATATATACTGCGTCTCTAGTATCTACGTATATTCTCTTCTTCAGATAGGTACTATTATCAACTTAATTTATTGACTGTGTTATATCGTAGTAGATAATGCATGCGACTTCGATAAAAGTTTTTGAAAAATCTCCATGTTGAAAAATCTACTTCGGTTTTTTGCAACCTACTTTTCAATATCGGTTGAAAAACTTAGCAGATTTCAAATGCAATGACATACAAAGAATATTTTGTATGTACCTAGTTACATATTTTATAGATTGTTAAGGTAGAATCTTGACTTATCACAAGTGGCACAATTTTTCCTACGTGAAATTAATCAATTTTCATTTCAAAGGAATTTTCCGAATGAAATTTCAAAAAATATGAAATGGCGTAGAAAATATGCGAAGCCGGGAGCAGACGCTAGGTCTCCTAGGTACAATAATCCATATCCATACTAATATTATAAATGCCAAAGTGTATCTGTCTGTCTGCCTGTCTGCTACACTTTAACGACTCATCATTTCCACCGATTTTAATGAAATTCGGTAACGAGGTAGGTTACATTTCTGGGAAGGACAAAGGCTACTTTTTGTCCCTGTAAATAAAGGAGTTCCCCCAGGAATTAAAAAAAATCCTCGCGGACGAAGTTGCGGACATCATCTAGTTTATTCTAATATCTATTTTTTGTCTATCTAGAAGATAGACAAAAAACTCGACCGGACGAGATATTTGGACAAACACGAATAATAACAAACCTACCTATATTACCTATTGAATAAAGGACGGTCGTTCATCCGTTTTTTTTTCGAATACGTTGTTTTTAAATGTCACTCCTCTCTGGCAATGGCGCCAATATTTGTGCTTTGATAGGACTATTAATACAACGTTCTTTCTCTTCCATTTAGTAAGTTTGGAAACTGATAGATTGGTTTGTTTAGCTTTATTTTATTAGTCCACAAAACTGACTAAAATTGCTATGACTGATGCTTATATATTTAATATTAAATTGAGTCTTCTGGATGTGGACATGGTATGCATGGTAGAAGGGCACCTTAACTACAGCGAAGCATCAGTAAACATCTAACAGAAACAGAACCTAACACAACACAAAACTTCCGACCAAGTTTCTTCTCGGTAGGAATGTCAAAAGCATGTAGCAACTACAAGAATTACATTACAGCACACTAAAAGAGTAAGTTTGAATAAAACACATTTGAATTTTGTTTTTATTTGAAAAAACAAAGTAAGAGAAAAAAAACACTAACTAAACTCAACTTAATATATGTGTATTTAGTTTATTTTTGACATTAGTCATACTGTCACAGAAGATATCTATGGCATCTCTGCAACAATTTGCGAGAAATTATGCATCAAACTATGTTGACCAAGGTTGCTTTTGGTTTGAGGCCAAGAATTGCAGTATGAGCTAAAAGCTAATTAGCTTGTGACTTTATAGTATTAAAAAAACTGTAAATGGGTTCAAATTATAAAAGTTTGCGACACCCCTCGTGGTTGTGTGGCCGTGAAGCCATAAATAGACCTCCTTCCCTCCCCCGCTGTCCTCTAACGCGACCTCTCGATTGCCAATTCACTCGCTGCAATATTTTTAGATGCATCTTAATATCCATACTAATATTATAAGGTTGGCGGGCTTTAACGACATTTATCATGTTAGTGATAATAGCCGGGACCGGTGGCTTAACGTGCTCTCCGAGGCAGGGGGTGGAAGTCTAGTGTTGGCCAAAATCGGTCTTGGTCTTGCAGTCTTGGTCTTGTTCTTGCATTTTTGCAAGACCAAGACCAAGACCAAGACCGCCTAAATTTTGCAAGACCCAAGAACAAGACTGACCGTGCAAGATTTGAGCAAGAACAAGACTAAGCCTGAGAGACTCTTGCATCTTGCAGTTAGGACTGAGTGTCGTTTCAGGGAGTATAAGGATCGGGTATACGCTTAGGAACTCTATGAGACGCAAAAAAATATATTTAAAAATTTGGAAAATTGGACTTACGCGCATTACGAACCATACCATAAACATACATAGCGAATGAAAATATCCACAAGAAAAGGTGCATCCCTAGTTTTGCTCATCGGCACTTTGATAGTACGCGGCGTCTTGCTGTCGGCATCATCAAAGGTCGGATACTGACCTGTCAAAGAAATTTTGCAGTTATTCGGAAGTACAAGGTCAAGATACACGCGCCGGCGGCTTCTATTGATATCGCATACAATCGTCGCCGCTGCGCCGCACGCGGCACAACATTTGACACTGTTCGATTGCCGCAACAGAGTACAATATGTTCCAAGAATAAAATAAGTTTCCGGGTGCTCAGAATGTATTTTATTTTTAATCTAAATAAATGGTAAATTGAGTAACTCTTAAACATCATACTAATATTATAAATGCGAAAGTCACTTTGTTTGTTGGTTTGTTGGTTTGTTGGTTTGTTGGTTTGTTGGTTTGTCCTTCAATCACGTCGCAACGGAGCAACGGATTGACGTGATTTTTGGCATGGGTATAGTTGAGGACCTGGAGAGTGACATAGGCTACTTTTTATCCCGGAAAATTAAGGAGTTCCCGCGGGCTTAAACCACGCGGACGAAGTCGCGGGCATCAGCTAGTTTAATATAAATTATAAGGTGAGGGTCTATCAATCTCTTTCTAGAATCTAGACAGATAATGTTCTTTAAAATACAGTCAAGTTAATGTCATCAATTTGTTTTTTATATGTTTTAAACATTTTTAGCTTAGCACATGTAAGCTTATTAAATGTAAACGTTTAATAAGAAACAGACTGACTCCCGTGGGATACGGTAGATAGCTCAGCTGGTCTCAGACTATTGAGAATTTCTCAATAATTTAGCCATTTATTAATTTGGTTGTTCTTTACTATGGCTATGTTAATTCAAGCTCAAAATGTACTTATTCTGTTACGTTGTTCTAAGATCTAAAGTAACGTTTAATAAAAAGCAATAAGCGAATAGGTAATTGCGAGACTTGCGAGGCTCTTGCTGCAAGACCAAGACCAAGACCAAGACTGGGAGCGCAATACCAAGACCAAGACCAAGACTGGCTCAGTCTCGTCTTGTTCTTGCATTTGGGCAACACTATAGGTGGAACACCGCCAACTTCCTAACTCCGGGCTAGTACTGAGAATTTCTAGTCAGAAAAACACTTATGGCCCGACCCGGGACTCAAACCCGGGACCACGTCGGCCGCAGTCAAACAAGCTATCCACTAGACCAACGAGGCAGTAGCGCAGACGATAACTTGTATCCGTCCTTAATGAATAATGACCCAGGATTCAGGACTCAAAAAGGTCGTCTAGGGTATTATGACGTCATTTCACCTTGGATAGTAAATCATCTACTTCTACGGTATCAAATTCATGTTTTTTGTATTTTATCAGGCTTCGATGATAATAACATTAAACTTGAAAGATATTACTGATACTACTCATCCATAAGTGTGTATTTACAAGGTTACTAAAGTACCATGACATTATAAGTAACTTGTTAAAATATCGGCGATAATATTACACTGATTTCAAAATAAAATAATATTATGAATTATTATGCAATATCAAAGTTATTTAAATTTAAAGAACTAAGCGGGAACAATCCAATTTTTTTCTAAATAAAAATTTCCCTTGGTCAAGACATCACGCGTGAATGGCTGGACCAATTTCGCTAATTCTTTTTTTGTTGTGATTGTTTGGACCCCGGGATGGTTTATGTACACAATTGGACCCGATAGGGGGCGTTGCAATCGGGTTCGGGGTTCAGGGCAGGACAAAGTCTGCCGGGTCGACTAGTCACGCAATAAAAAAAAAAGAAAAATAAAACCGAAATTTTCGAAACTTAATGTTTATTAGTGAAAATACTTTCATGAAAACCATGCAATAAATAAAAAACCGGGCAAGTGCGAGTCGGACTCGCGCACGAAGGGTTCCGTACCATTATTAATAAATAATTACCTTTGTTAATGAACCGCAAGACTAACTTTGTTTGTAGAGGTTTATTGTTAATATCAAAAAAACTATGCTAGTTAGAGCATTGGCTATAGTTTTTCTGTAAAATATACGTAAATTCCTATTGACCATAATTATTTCAAATTTTTCGATTGGTAAACTCCGGAGATAAGGGGGGGGGGGGGAACGGTATTTTTTTAGACATTTTCCCCGATAAATCAAAAACTATCATAACTAAAAATAATTAAAAATCTGTTTTAGAATGTACAAAGTAAACCCTTTCATATGATACCCCACACAGCACAGTTATCTCACTTTTAAATTTCAACCCTCAGATTTTCCCCCCTTTTTAAATAAGAACAAAAATAATTTCCAATTTTTTTTAATTCCAGTGTCTTTGGGCCACTAATATACACAACTATTCCAAATTTCATGTCGATAGCTTCGGTAGTAACTGAAATAATCGAGTGTGACGGACGGACAGACGGACAGACGGACAGACAGACGGAGAAAGTCGCACCATAAGGGTTCCATTTTACCATTTTGGTACGGAACCCTAAAAACGATCTGAGAAATTACGTGATAAATAAATAATAATTGTTACGCATAATCGCATGGCACGCGTTGAAAAATTTAAGTGCATAACACTTTAGTTTGTTTGTTTCACTCGTCAATATAATATCTTTGCGATGAATAAACACCATTTTATCACGTCTCGATAAAAGATGGGAAAACACTAGATTAGTCACAATTTATCGTTGGAAAGATTTAGTGTTATTTGTTTACTAGCTGAGGCCCGCGGCTTCGTCCGCGTGGATTAAGTTTTTTGATTCCCGCGGGAACTACTTCATTTTCCGAGATAAAAAGTAGCCTGTGTCACTCTCCAGGTCCTCAACTATATCCATGCCAATATCACGTAGATCTGTTGCTCCGTTGCGGCGTGATTGAAGGACAAACCAACAAACAAACAAACACACTTTCGCATTTGTAATATTAGTATGATAGAGAAAACTGCCTCGTTGGACTAGTGGTAACCATGTTCGACTGTGGGTGACAAGGTACCGGGTTCGAGTCCCGGGCCGGGCCATAATTAAATATTGAGATTTTTGACTATAAATTCTCAGTACTAGTCCGGTGTTAGGTACCGTAATAGTCAGTTGGCGGACTTTCACACTTGTGCCTCGGAGACCAAGCCGTCGGTCCCGGTTATTATCACTAACATGATAGTAGTGGTTAAAGCCCGCCAAGCTGCATTGGAGCAGCGTGGTGGGTCTAAGCCCTAATACCCTCTCTCCTATGAGAGTGGAGGCCTGTGCCCATGGGCACTGCTGCAGCAGTGGCATGTTAATGGACTGTAGTGGCGGTGCGGGTAGAGCTAACAGAGCAGACGGAACAGCTGTAATGAAGTCACCATCTTTTGGAAAGGTGCTCTAAAGTGATAATTTAATATAAAAAATTCTTTATACAACCGACTTCAAACTGCCGCGCCAACTTTACAACAACAAGCACACGCTATACAAAGTACTTAATTTATTGTTGATATTTTAAAAACCGCTCGACCGATTTCGATAAAATTTATATGGGACCACATGGGAACTATGCCCTTTGAAATAAAAAAAGAATCATCCAAATCGGTCCACCCAGTCAAAAGTTCTGAGGTAAGAAACATTAAAAAAAAAAAAAAAACATAAAACATTGAATGGAGAACTTCCTCCTTTTTTTGAAGTCGGTTGAAAAGTAGTTACTTATACCTCACTTACCCTCTTTTTTTTTTTCGGTACCAATAAAATAAACAGAATTACCCGTATCTCTAGATTTTTTGATTGAAGTGCACTATGGTTAGTCATTTTAGAGTAAAAACACACGTAACAAAGACTCTTTCCTATAATTCTTATTCTAGAACAAAATCAAAAACGACAAAAAAATATTTTTTTTTTTAAAGTTGGTGTCCTCCTCGCACAAAATTTCTACCCACCCATTGATTACATAGAGTAAGAACGTCAAAAAATTCCTACTGGGTCCTTGTCTATCCTAGTATTTAATACCAAAGTTAGAGAGGGATCGAGACAGTAATCTATTTACAAGAAACAAAAATATCAGCAACCGCGGTGGACGCGATCCGCCATTTTGTTTGTAACCGGAATCCGGTTACACGACAGATAACTCGAAAACGCCAGTAACCGGTTTCCGGAATAAAATATACGACCTTTACACTAATTTAACAAGTTACACTTCACCTAATTCGGGGAAAAAATGCAGAAGTTACGGTCAAAGATTCCATTGAAATGCAGGAATCTATTTCCTGATTAGGTATCTAGTACCTATGACCTAGCATTCTGCCGGTATCCTAATTATTAATTGGATCATCGCGATTTGTATGAGATTGAATAATTATTATTTACATTAAAAATATATTTAAATGGTAGTCTTTGTAGGCGTAGATTTATGGGTCTAGACTAGGATGTCGCAAGCCTACCTAACCAATTTTTTCTACCTGTCTTAAAGAACATTATAAATTGATTCATTGGAAAATTTAATACACCTATCGGTTATTTTGGTGACAAATTGGTATTATCATAAATTGCAAAATCAATATCAATAAACTTTACAATCAAATTAAGCGATTATAATATGAAACGTTGAATCGACTAAAGAACTATTCGATTTAGAGTGCACACTTGCCATAATCATTTTATGTCCAGTAGGTGGCCTAGTTGTGAGAACTGACAACGAATGACAATCGATTGCGATTGTTAAGCAACGTTGACCCAAGTTGGTAACTGGATGGTTGAACGAAGTCGGAGGTTCAAAGGCCTATTCGTTTCCTCCGTGTCGTGGAAGCACGTAAAGCCGTCTGTCTCGGTTATTATCACTCATATCTGATCGTGAAAATACGAGGCGAGTCGTATGCGGAAGGACCTGGGAACCCACCGCATTATTATCCCAAGAAAACCCCTCGCATTATGTGATTAATAGAAATGGGTCACGACCCTCAGCGATGAGGAATACGACGCAGTAGGTAAGTAACTACTAACCTAACCTGACCTTATTCCAATGTTCTAAAGAGCAACCGCCGAGTTTCTTGTTGGTTCTTCTCGGTAGGAATGGTATTCCGAACCAGTGGTAGATTCACTCGACGATTCAAAAGCACTTGTAAAAGTTTATTCGAATAAAAACATTTGAATTTTGAATTTTATTGGACCTCAAAACTCACAAACGCTTCGTGATTTTTATCAGTCGGTAATCGGCACGGTATAGTGTGCGGTGGTCTTTACTTTGTTCTAGTTATGTAAATACATAATAAGAAATGTGGCACGTCGCAACTGGCGCGTCTCGACCAAACACGATATATTTAAGATTTCTCAAAAAGAAATACTGAAGTAAAAGTAGGTTTGTGTCTTCTTTAATATGAACGCGCAATAAAAATAATTCGTGCTCGAAAACAAATCTTTGAAACTTATCGATTGGGTAACTAATAATAATTAATAATCCTCCTCCCGACCGAATTCGGCCACGGCGGGAGATAATAAAGTGCACAAGTGTGTGCGCAAACACAGGTGCACTCTCTGTTCCTATATACTCTCATAGCCCGATGGGACAGATAATCTGATACGAACGGAAAGAGATTAGGCGCAGGACCGACTGCTTTACGTGCTCTCCGAGGCACGGGGGTGTAACACCGCCAACTTCCTAACTCCGAGCAAGTACTGTGAATTTCTTGTTAGAAAACTCAATATGGCCCGACCCGGGATTCGAGCCCAGGACCTCGTCGGCCGCAGTCGAACATGTTAACTATACTAGACTAGACCAATGAGGTAGTTAGGTAACTAAATGAAAAACTTTACATACCGGTGTAGTTTCGGGATCCACCATCACAGAAACATCAATAAACTATAACTAATTTAATCGACTATTTTTTTTTTGTCCATTTATACACATAGATACACCCGTATCTCTCCACGTCTTATACAGTACTAATATGACTGTGATTTAAAATACTAATATCATTGTTATCAAATGTTATCGCAGATCTAATTTGGTTTGCTAATCAATTAAACATAGATTTTTGCTAATTAATCAAAGTGGGCTGGTGTTTTATAGATGCCACTGGTCAAGTCACTTGCGGCCCTCATAATATAGTCCGACAAACTTATCTGACCCGGTTTAATAATAATAATAATAAATTTTTTTTTATTTTATTTATCGACTACAACTTAGCCCTTGACTGCGTTCTCACCTGATGGTAAGTGATGTTGCAGTCTAAGATTCAAAAAAAAATTCAAATGATTTTTTATTCAAATAGACAATCGTCGAGTGAATCTACCACTGGTTCGGAATGTCATTGATGGTAGCGGGCTAACCTGTTAGGGGCATGGCAGTTATATTAAACCCATACCCCTATTCGGTTTCTACACGGCATCGTACCGGAACGCTAAATCGCTTGGCAGCACGTCTTTGCCGGTAGGGTGGTAACTAGCCACGGCCGAAGCCTCCCACCAGGCCAGACCAGGGAAAATTCAGAAATTATAAAATTCCCAAATTGACACTGCCGGGGAACGAACCTGGGACCTCCGCACGTTAAGACAACAGCGCTACACACTGCGCCACAAAGGTCGTAGAACAGCGTCGCTAGTATATATCATATTATTATTATTAAATAAGAAAGTGTGTCTGTTTGTTGGTTTGCCCTTCAATTACGCCGCAACGGAGCAACGGATCGACGTGATTTTTGGCATGGGCATAGTTGAGGAGCTGGAGAGTGACATATTATGCTACTTTTTACCCCGGAAAATAAAGGAGTTCCCGCGGGAATCAAAAACCTTAAACCACGCGGACGGAGTCGCGGGCATCAGCGAGTGAAAAATAAATTAAAAACATAAACTTGAAAAATAAAAAAAAAACTAAGCAGGCATAAAAATTAGTTCCAATTTTGGCCACCGGGTCAGATATGTTGAACAAATAGGCCTCCCTGGGTCTCCATGGTGAGGGCCATCATCGTCATCATAGTCGTCATGAGCTTTTAAATTTTTTTTTTTTTAAATTGGCTTGGCTGTAATTAAATATCAACTAATCCATACTATACTAATATTATAAATGCGAAAGTGTGTCTGTCTGTCTGTCTGCTACGCTTTCACGGCCGAACTACTCCACCGATTTTGATGAAATTTAGTAAATAGATAGGTTACATCCCGGGGAAGGACATAGGCTACTTTTTATCCCGGAAAATTTTAGAGTTCCCGCGGGAAAAAAAAAATGTATCTGTTCAACTGATTTTGATGAAATTTGGTACAGGGATAGGTTGTATCCCGGGAAAGGACATAGGCTACTTTTTATCCCGGAAAATTGAAGAGTTCCCGCGGGAATCAAAAAACATCAATCCACGCGGGCGAAATCGCCGGCATCATCTATTCTAAATATGTAAAAGGAAAAGGTCAGGAGCAGGACTGAGACTGACAGACTGATATTTTTTTAACGCACAGCTTAAACCACTTTGACATAGGCTTCCAGCAAGTTTTTTGAAAATTCAACCCCTACTAAGAGGGTAAAATAGAGCTTTGCAATTTGTATGAAAATCGAATCTATCGTGAGCGAATCCGCGGGTAAAAGCTAGTATCAAAGCTAGTAGCTCTTATCGATAGAGTTGAAAACACAACCTTTCTTATTGTTGTCACTTGTCGTACCTTTGCTCATGTCTTTGAAAGTGACAGCCGCTAGTGCAGTCTGCGACGTGTCACGTGGCCTTCGATACTTTGTTAACATCTTGACCTTTACCCGTTGACCTTTTAAATATTGAAATAAAAGATCGATAAGTTGCAATTTTCAATGAATACTAATTAAGCAATTAAGAAATTAAATGTAGGTGGACAAGAAATTCATATTATTTAATTTGAAAGTTGTTTGGATTTTATCGATACTGCAATAACAATGTCCTCACGACCGAATTTCGGCCACGGCGGCCTATCTCCAGAGAGATTAGCCATCTGCGCGGGAGATATAGTGCACAAGTATGTGCGCATACAGAGGTTCTATGTGTTCTGTTCTCTCTCTTCCTCTACTCTCATAGCCCGATGGGACGGAAATCCGACACGACTGGAGAGAATCAGGCGCAGGACCGACGGCTTAACTTGCTCTCCGTGGCATGGGGGTGAAACACCGACAACTTCCTAACTCCGGGCTAGTACTGAGAATTTCTTGTCAGAAAAACCCAATACTTGTTATGGCCCGAACTCGAACCCGTGACCTCGTCGGCCGCAGTCAAACATGCTAACCACTAGACCATCGACGCAGTCTGGGCCACATTGGATTACCCAGGTACTTGCATTATAAAATTGCAAGTTCAATGCAGTGATAGTGTACTGCCTCGTTGGTCTAGCGGTTAGCATAGTCGACTGCGGATCACGAGGTCCTGGGTTCGATTCCCGGTCGGGCATAAAAGTTAGGTATTGGGTTTTTCAATTAAGAAATTATAAGTGCCAGCCCGGAGTTGGAAGTTAGCGGTGTTTCACCCGCGTGCCTCGGAGAGCACGTTAAGCCGTCGGTCCCGGTTATTATCACTAACATGATAATAATCGTTAAAGCCCGCCAACCCGCATTGGAGCAGCGTGGTGGGTCTAAGCTCTAATTCCCGCTCTCCTATGAGAGTGGAGGCCTGTGCCCAGCAGTGGGACGTTAATAGGCTGTAGTGATGATGATGAGTGAATGCAGTGATAGTTTTATCGATGAGTTCGCATCGACTATCGAGAGACACTCGAGCTTCCCGATCATACCTAAATTATTTTACAGCATTATTATCTCTATTTTGATGACTTTAAGGGTTGAAAATGTGTGCACGTTTTAACTGAATAGCCGAAGTGTCAAAGGTTAGTCTTGTTAGGATAGGTACAGTGAAAGTACGATGAAATCATCTGTTATGGAACTAGGTAGTAGTAGAAATTTCTAGATCGATAGATACCTAAATTGTATTCACGAAGTAATTTCAATAATCGTGAGTAAATTATGGTAGTCCTATACTAACTAATACATTTTGTAGATTGTAAGATCGAAAGAGCTCTCACAAAATATGTACCTAGGTACTGGTACACGGGAAATTAAAACGAGTTTATAATATCATGGTCCTCGAGTCTACACTGAGGCAACACTGTCCACTGGTCTGTGGTACCTACTCTTTGGTGTGTTTTAAAGGGCTTTAGATGAATTAAAGGATATTAATAATTAATTAATGGTTAATAAGTGATAATGAAAAAAAAACCCGGCTGAGTTTGTCGTGGGCTCTTCTCAGACCAGGGCGCGTTTGGAACCCTCGTAGCTTTAGTTTTAAGATACCCTAACTAATTATCACCATCCAACGACCTCAATTTACATAGACGGGCCCTGTCGAACAAAGAATGTGGACTTATGTTTAACAACGCCATCTAGTCTGAAAAGCGGGAACTTGCTTGCAACATATGCGCCATCTTGAAAACGTATGACTCGGTCATAGATTAGTACAGATGCGCTTGTCGAAAGTAATACCTACATGAGTAGTATCTCTGAGGTAAACGATAAATGTTAGTATGACGTTGTTATTTTTACCACTTTTTTGTTACCAGTTTCCTGGAAAACCATTGAACCGATTATTATGTGGTTTTTTGCATTAGATATATATAGCTTGTGAGAAGGTTCTTAGATATATTTAAAGGTCAAAGTCCACACAATGGGGCGCTGCAGTTCGTCGTGGGTTTTTTTAATTTAATTATTTGTTAATTGTTGATACTGAAGTTTTGTCGAAAAATTGACAGAAATAAAGTCATTTTTAGGGTTGCGTACCAAAATGATAAGAAAACAATCCTTGTGGTGCGACATGACTGTTCGTCACACTTAGCATAATTCGGTAACTACTAATGCAAAAAACTTGAAATTTAAAATAATAACAGCTAAAACAGTTTAAAATAATCCTCGCCAAACCTTATTGCAAATGAAAGAATTCAAAAATAATTATTAGTACTATTATAATAAAAAGGAGTTGGAATGGGAGAGGTGAAAGAGTACTAATGGATCGAGTCACAGAAAAATACTTCATTTGAAATTATTTTATTTTATACATTTCTAAGTATGCTACTTGCCATCAAAAGAAATATTAAAAGCTATTTTGAGATAAATCACTTACACAGTGTGCATTTAAAAATACGATTAAGTAATAAACACTTGTAAGTAGGTAGCTGTACATAATAGGTACTGAACAACTTTTGTTCAACGAAATAATAAAATTCTGAATTTTGAATTAACTATTTATTTTTCATCAAATATCAATCAATCAAATCAAAAATAATAATATATAATATATAATATAATAATATAAATATTATAAATGCGAAATTTGGATGGATGGATGTATGGATGTATGGATGTTTGTTACTCAATCACGCCCCAACGGCTGAACGGATCGGGCTGAAATTTGGCACAGAGATAGATTATAGTCTGGAATAGTATATAGGCTACTTTTTATCCCGGAAAATTAAGGAGTTCCCGCGGGAATCAAAAATCCTCAAACCACGCAGACGAAATCGCAGGCATTCGCTAGTACAAAATAAAAGTTATCAACTTTAATAAATAAAAACCCTTTATTTATTGAAGTTGGTTAAACATTAAACTCACGTCAATAACTAATTTTATCATATTATTACAATAGCATAATATTGCGTCTCGGAAGGTATTAATGCCTACTGTCCGTTCTGCCCATCTATGCATTAACTAATCTTGGTTGCATTTTTTTTATTGCACTGGACTGGACTATTCTAGGGCTGGAACCCAAAGCCGTAAGGCCAGTTAGTAAAAAAAAAATATCATACAGTTTGCCGCGGAAATTAAATGATTGCGAAATGGATAAAAATATTAAATAGGAAGATTAAATAACGCTTTCTTGGAAATGTATAATTGTGAATTGAAACACTTACCTTAAAATAAAAATAATACAGTGCCAAACTAATAAGACTTTAGATGTTAACTTAGTAACAAAATAGCTACACGATGAGCGACCGTGATCACGCTACGACGGGGACAAAGACAGGCTTATGACAGGTTATAGGAGTACCCATCTAGTACTTACATATATATCGATGTCACCATCATGTTTTATATTGTAACTAAGTAATGGACATCAATACCTAATCAGTGTACCTACCTAAATTGAATAAATGATTGATTGATAATATTTTTATTCAACAGCGTTTGGGTCAGCGTTTGGGCCCTTGTGGAGAGTGCGGTGTCTCGGGGCGAAGTGTTGGTGGCGGTGTCTCTCGACATCGCGAACGCCTTCAACACTTTGCCCTGGAGCTGCATTCGGGAAGCGCTGAGGTACCACGAGGTTCCGCTGTACCTCGAGAGGATCGTGGACGCCTACCTCTCCGGGCGATCGGTCGGGTATCCGACCAGCGCGGACTGGTCGGAGAGGACGATGTCGTGCGGTGTTCCACAGGGCTCGGTTCTCGGGCCCCTCCTGTGGAACATCGGGTACGACTGGGTGCTGCGCGGAGCCTTGATGACGGGCGTCGACGTGATATGTTACGCCGACGATACCCTCGTCACGGCTCGCGGCAGCACCTTTCGGGAGGCTAGATGTAGGGCCACGGCTGGCGTGGCCCACGTCGTAGCGAGGATTCGGGCCTTGGGCCTGGAGGTGGCCTTGCACAAATCCGAGGCCCTGTGCTTTCATGGGCCTCGGAGGGCGCCTCCCGCCCGGTCCGAGTTGGTGGTGGGCGGAGTGTCCATCGGTGTCGAGCGTACGATGAAGTACCTAGGACTCGTCCTCGACAGCCGGTGGAGATTTGAGGAGCACTTTCGGCGTCTCGTCCCGAAGCTCGTGGGAGCCGCTGGAGCCCTTAGTCGGCTCCTGCCAAATCTGGGCGGGCCGAGCTCGCGGTGTCGCCGCCTGTACACAGGCGTCGTGCGGTCCATGGCGCTCTACGGAGCGCCCGTCTGGTCGGACACTCTGACCGCCCAAACCCGGGCCCTGCTGCGGAGACCGCAGAGGGTCATGGCGGTCAGAGTGATACGGGGTTATCGGACCGTATCGTGCGAGGCGGCCTGTGTGTTGGCGGGGACGCCGCCCTGGGATTTAGACGCCGAAGTGCTCTCGGCGGCGTATTGGCGTAGGTTGGATGCCCGCACACGGGGGGAACACCCTACGCCGGCGCAGGATCGCGCCTGGCGGCGGCTGGCGGGGGCCGATCTCGCCGCTCATTGGCGGGACCGACTTCTGGCGCCGACTGCCGGCAGGCGGACGATCGAGGCGATCCGGCCCGTCCTGGAGCTCTGGACCGGCCGGACGCACGGGGTCCTCTCCTTCCACCTCGTGCAGGTTCTCTCGGGGCACGGCTGCTTCGGGAGATACCTGTGCAGGGTGGCGAGACGGGAGCCCACCGAGGTGTGCCACGAGTGCGGCCACGCGGAGGACACGGCGCAGCACACGCTGGAGTCGTGCGCCGAGTGGGCGCCCCAGCGCGCCGCACTCGCGGCAGTGGTGGGGCCGGACCTCTCGCTGCCCACCGTCGTCCGAGCCATGGTGGGTAGCGAAGAGTCCTGGGACGCCGTCGCCTCCTTCTGCGAGGAGGTGATGACCCGGAAGGAGGCAGCGGAACGGCTGCGTGAGGCAGACGCCAACGCGGACCCTCTCCGTCGCCGAAGGGCAGGGCGCAGGAGGCGTGCGCAAGACCGGCGACTTCCTCCCTGACGAGGGCTCCGGGCGGCAGACCCGCCGTCGTCGTCGTCGTCGTCGTCGCTGTCGCCCGTCGAGCCTCAGTCGCGGAGGAACGCAAGGGGGAGTCGGGGCTGCATGCCCCCTGGGGGAGGATCCGCCTGGGCGGATATCGCTGGCTGGGTCGCGGATGATTGCGCAAGTGTTCCCGTAACCCAGCCATAAGGCGATACGCAGGAGCGCCGCTGGGTTTTAGTGGGTATTCCGGAGTCCCGGTGAGTCCCACATACCCTCTCGGAAGCATCGTGGTTTCATACTGCCTGCGTCCGAGAGGGATGCCTAAATGCATTTCTCAGCGTTAAAAAAAAAAAAAAAAAAAGTATATCATTTTAAAGATAATAATTAGGAATAGAGACCAACATTTTTTATTTTTATTTTTCCCGTATTGACGAAATGGGGGGCTTTCAAAGTGGAGATTTTCTAACGTCCAAAGTTGACCTCAGAACTCTCAATTTTCTGAAAGGCTGAGCCTGAAACTAGATCAATTATTTGAATTATATCTTGCACTTGAACAACATATAATTAAATTAGATAAATATTGTAAGGAAACGAAATTATTAATTTTTTTATGAGCTTCAGTATTTTCAACAGAACTTCACAATGATGTCAATAGATGGCGCTCTGTTATGACGATACCGCGAGGTCTCAGTTCGGGGCGAACCACTAGTAATTAAAAATGACGTAACAAAGCACATCTCGAAATCGCTGAGTCATTTAAAATGTACCAAAGGACATATTTAGGAGAAGTCTGTGTTTTTGGCAAGGCGGTGAAGGCGCCGTCATATTACCTATCACGAAATCAAAACAAATACGCGCGGGCGTGAAATCGAGCATGTCGCACAAAATGGAAGAAATAATGTCCTCTCGACCGAATTTCGGCCACGGCGGCCAATCTCCTGAGAGATTAGCCATCTGCGCGGGAGATATTATAGTGCACAAGTGTGTGCGCAACCACAGGTGCACTTTCTGTTCCTTTTACTCTCATAGCCCGATGGGACGGAAAATCCGACACGACCGGTGAGATATCAGGCGCAGGACCGACGGCTTAACGTGTTCTCCGAGGCACGGGGGTGAAACACCGCCAACTTCCTAACTCCCGGCTAGTACTGAGAATTTCTTGTCAGAAAAACCCAATACTTGTTGTGACCCGACCCGGGACTCGAACCCGGGACTTCGTTCGCCGCAGTCGAACATGCTAACCACTAGACCAACGAGGCAGTCGAGGGTGGAAGAAATAATTTGTAATTAAACCGACAATGTATTTGATTTAGTATTAGTTTTGCCATTATTAATTTTATGTAATGATTTGCGAATTATACTTAATTTTCAATAAGGAGTCAAAATTTCTTCGAAAGATGAAACTTAGAGGTATTTTCAGTTTAAATAAGTATTTTCCTAACATTGTATATCCATTAATGGGTGCTTAACTGCTTATAGGTCTTGAAAACGTCATATATTTTTAAACATACAAATAAATCTATCATTCAATACCTACACTGCTCCAAAACCCACCTTTTGTGGATTTTACGCATTGACACAGCCAATCGTTTTGTTGTATCGCGACTCGAGCCTTCTACACAAGGTAACTGGTTCGTTACACGATTATTATCATGGAGCTAGAAATCTAAAACGCCTGTCTCCACATTAACCGGTGCTAAGAGAGATAAATGAAAAAGCGTGCCGTGGCCAATAATTCAATTAAACCGCGCCACACTGAGCTGGCGAAGTGTAACAGTGTGCAACGCAATTAAATGGCTGAAACCTGACTCTGGGCACTGGATGTAGAGCGGCCGGCCCACTTACATCTAGGGTTGCCACTTTTTAGAAGTTTTTAGAGTATGCAACGTGTCTGACGTGATGCGAAGCTATAAGTAACAACACAACTTATTACCGCGGGGCTCAAGGCTTATGAAGTACAACCTGTTTGGTTCATATTTAACATAATATAACATAATATTTTTGAAGTCCTTTCAGTACAACAACTCCCAAAACTCCAATTTAAACAAAAATATCAATGTAATTTTAAAATCTTTTTAAGAGTTACCTATCCGACAGAGTTCAGAAGATTAAGATAGAAAACAACCTTAGCGATGATATTTCTGTAGAGTACGGCGTCCCTCAGGGAAGCATCCTAGGGCCAACTCTCTTCTTAATCTACATAAACGATCTGTGCCAAATCCAGTTAAAGAACGGAAAAATATTTACATTTGCGGATGATACGGCTATTGTATTTCCGTAAGAGCTGGGAGGAAGCCTATTCACTCGCACAAGAGGGTTTTCAGACTGTTATCCATTGGCTCAATTTTAATCTGCTAACACTCAACGCAAGTAAAACCAAGCACCTAGCATTCTCAATTTCAAAAAGAACTGGTTTTTACCACCTGGGTCAAATTACATAATCCAAGCACATAACTGTAATGACACTTCCTCCGAAACATGTGATTGTCCACAGATTGAACGCGTACAGCATATCAAATATCTAGGAATCATTGTTGATGAACATCTGTCATGGGTTCCACAAATCAACCAAATAGGGCGCGTAAGAAAACTTATATGGCTGTTTAAGAAATTAAGGAATGTACTCAAACCTGACTTACTTCGGACTGTCTATTTCGCTCTGTGTCAATCCATAGTGTCGTACTGCATTTCTGTGTGGGGAGGTATTGGCAAAACCCATTTAATTCACCTTGAACAGGCACAGAGGTCAGTTCTCAAAGTCTTGTACCATAAACACTATCGTTTTCCGATTCACTTACTATATGCTACTAGCAAAGTACTTACAGTTCGATAGTTGTTTCTCTTTAAATCTATTACCCTCAGGACACATTCTTCGCTGGTATTTGATCCCACATTCCAGGCTAACAAGCGCAGAAGCGATATAGTTTTTCCTACCACATACAGGCCCCGAACATCTTTAACAACTTACATAACACACACATCTGTAACAACAACATAACTTTTTAACTGCATGTAAGAGGAACATTATTATTATTATTAAGTCCATTGAAACTCGGAGGTGGGCGGTGGCATCTGCAGCACAGTTTACACTATTGCGGTGCCACCGTTGCCAACTATTGTAAACCATTTATAATATGTTCCAAATAAAGATTTATGTTTTTTTTTTTAATTTGTTGCCTACCCTTTATTGATGCGGTCAGTAGGCGGCGTGTAAACATTATGCGGTCGATACATAGATCTATGCGCATGACGCATCCCGCAAGAAGAGAGAAATTATGCACAAACACTGCACAAAGGTTTCTTTTCCTTCAGTCCCATGGGAATTTTTTTTTGGAATTCGGTCGATGGTTGACATATAAAAGTCTGGTGTGGCAACCCTATCGACAACAGCGAGTCAGTACAATCGCTCTATGAAGGCCTTATTACACGAGAAAGGCCGCACATGTCAATTTTTAGACTTTTTTGATTAGCTTGTCCTGTTTCTTTTCCAATTGCTCATTTTTTAAAGTTTAATGCGCACCTAAACAAAAAGGTGACCATGTTTTATAGGTAAGGCAATTTAAGGTTTTATTATTAAAACTGCCCCTACCAGGTTTATACATGGAGGTGGGGAATCTTTCATCAATTCAGTACTAGCCCGGAGTTAGGAAGCTGGCGGTGTTTCACCCCCGTGCCTCAGAAAGCACGCTAAGCCGTCGGTCCTGCGCTTGATCTCTCTCCGCTCGTGTCGGAGTTTCCGTCCCATCGGGCTATGAGACTAAAGGAACAGAGAGTGCACCTGTGTTTGCGCAAACACTTATGCACTATAATATCTCCTGCACAGATGGGTAATCTCTGCGGATTGGCCGCCGTGGCCGAAATTCGGTCGGGAGGACATTAACTTCTACATTATTTTTTTTTCAAAATAATACAATAGAACTTAATGCTAGCTAGCCTAACCTAATTACCATACATTTGCCTTCTACATTAGAATGTCAAAAGCTAACTTGTAGGTACCTACTGTAATTATTAATCCAGCCTATTCGAGAAAATTATGCTGAGCGTGACCTGAATTTCCCTAATTTTCAAATACCTCATTCTTTTCCCGTTAATTAATGAAAACATCCGCACTTTCTTTCTGCTTAGCATGCAACCTCCTGCCAGTTACTGGGTTCCTGGTACTTACTTAACCGTTCTGCGTGTGCAGGTATTACTCAGCTAATGTGTCTCAGCATATTTTCTCACAATTGTAGCGGGTTCGATTCCCACTGATACATTTTGATTGACGACCTCCCTGGCGCGCAATGTTGAGCGCTGTTGTCATAACGTGGGAGGTCCCGGGTTCGATCTCCGGCAGAGTCAATTTGGGTCAAGGGTTAATTTAACTGATTTAACATAACGATTGGCACCGGGTCCGGCGGCTAGTACGAAAGTTAAAAAAATCGTTTGCTTAGTTATAATTATATTATCTATAGCAGATGCCCGCGACTTCGTCCGCGTGGTTTAAGTTTTTTTCCTCACAGGTACTCCTTAATTTTCCGGTATAAAAAGTAGCCTATACCACTCTTCAGGTCCTTAACTACCCGTGCAAAATACCCGTTGCTCTGTTGCGGCGTGATTGAAGGACCAACTCTCTATAACACATATTTCTTTGTTTTCAATCGGTAGCTCACATACCAAGTTTTATGGCTATAACTTGGGAAATGAAGGACTTTCATACAAAGGAGATCGGCGAAGTATGACCCAGCTAATTTAAAAACCATTCAGATTCAGAAATCATTTAATATTTTTTAATATATTTCAAAGTATTTTTCTGTGTAAACACCAAATTTTTAGAAGATGGGGATCAAAAATAAAAATAATTACGAAACAATAAAAAAGACGTTCTAATGGCAATACCAGAGTTCAATGGCAATAGATACCAGAGTATAAAAGTAGAAACTAACGTGTCAAATGTCAATTACTGTCAACTCAATCAAATGTCATTCATGGACCGTGGTAGAGATGTGCCAACTCGGAAAAAACACGTTAACTCGAGTTGAAATTCAGGTAACTCGGAATTGAATTCGAGTTTCACAACTCGAGCTAGCATAAAGAAACTAAGTGTATTTTATTTGTTACAAAATACTTTTTTACATACATATGTGTACTTCAATCCAACTCTCTGTTAAGACAATATAATTAGTAAATATGTTATTAATAGTTTTATCATCACAATGAAAATATTCATAAATAACTTTTTTAATCGTTGGTGTCATTCGGTCAATGCAATAGCGGGAGTACGTAGACAGAGAAAGAGATATAGACAGGGTGTCAATGCGATATTAATTAATTAATAAATACGTAATTGTAATTAATTAAAAACGTTAATTTAAATCAAACGCGATGCATTATCGATACAGTCCTGCGCTGTATCGATACAGACCTGCCGGCACCGCTCGCTCTTTTACCCGATGTCACCTACGCTTACTCTGAGTTTTAACATTGCAAATACGATTGATCGACGTGAGAGCTCACCACGCCAAGCGTCAAAGTAAAATGGACCTTAACTGCATTGGTTTAGAACTCATTTCATCATTTCGTGTATTTATTCACAGCCAGCGGTCCAAACGCTGAATTTGTGACTTTAAAGTAAGAGCTTTTGGGTCCATTTTACTTTGACGCTTGGCGTGGTGAGCTCTCACGTCGATCAATCGTATTTGCAATGTTAAAACTCAGAGTAAGCGTACTGAAATGCTCACGCGTTAGCAAATATTATTACGATACTTCGCGACGCGATTGTATCGCTATTGAATTGCTTCTGTCGCGCGTTGTAAATGCGACTAACGCCCAAAAGTAGCGATGCATAAGCGCGTTAGGGTTAATCCCCCTTTTCAAACAGTAAGAATAGTATAACAACCATCAATTTGTATGTCATAATATACCTACTGGCCGCGTTATGAATTACATACCTACTATAGGTTTAATGTACCCAGCAGGTAGGTTACTTGTTTTTATGTAGGTAGGAAAGCGTATTACTATTTGGAACATAGTCAGATAATGTTAATCTGCAGTGCCTGATAGATGTTTCAAAGCTATTAAATGGTCATCTGGCTTAAAAACCATGAAATAGAAATCTAACCTCACTTTTAACTATTACTACGAATATCTTTTTTCTCCCAACTTTATTTGATTGACTTTCATAAACTTTTTTGTTAGTCTGGTTTAGTATAAAAAGTATGAGAAGTTTGATGCGTGAACGTGAACCTCAAGTTTGGGTCAAATACTATATGGGAGCTCGCCGACCTCCTTTCCGACCCCTATTTTACCCCTTCGGGAGTGATAATGTTAAAAACTGTGACATACGTACTTCATTATTTATTACCGAAAGCCCAAATACCAAGATTCGTTAAAATATCTTGAGAAAGTAAGGCCTTTTATGCCAACTTTCATCCCCTATTTCACCCCTTCGGGGGTAGAATTTCGGGATAAAAAGTATCCTATGTCCTACCTCGTAGTATGGGCTCAAATCGTGCCAAGTTTCGTTTGAATTCATTCAGTAGTTTCGGCGTGATGCGCGGCCAAGATACAGACAGACAGACAGACAGACAGACAAAAATGAAAAAAATTACAGATTTGGCTTCAGTATCGAATAATGAGTGCCCTCCAAAAAAAATTTTCAAAATATCTTCAATGTACAGAATTGGACCTGTTACAGTTTTATTATAAGTAAGTATAGAAGATGTGAATTTATAAAATAACAGTAGATAATATATACGCGAACTCTTCCGTGTGAATGAGGTTTTTTGGTTCCCGCGAAAGTCTTTAATTTTCCGAGATAAAAAGAAGCCTATATGCGCTTCCCTGGGGTGCAACCTGTTTGAGTTAGGTATCTCTGTACCAAAAACTTAGCAACATATATCTGTTGAATAGATGAGCCGTGAAAGCAGACAGACACACTTTCGCATTTATATTATTTGTATGGATTTTTTCATGACAAAACTAATAAATCTAATTGATGATTTCTATTAGCTTTGATAAATGAGTTTTATAAAAAATATATATTATAATAATTAAAATCACTGTAGGTACCACATAGATTTTCCTCTTATCGCGGATTATAGCTAATTAAACTTCTGGTTCCTTCATTATAAAAATACAGTTATTTAAGTAGATAAATGTTTACTTAGGTTTGTCAAACTGTTTCTATAATATGTATAAAGTGAAACGCAAAGCAATACGTTTTTTAACTATAGACTATAGTAAGTTTATTGCTCAAATATAATATTTCAAGGTAGGCTAGAACAGAACAGTACGAGTAGGTAGGTAGGTAGGTATTGCCTGTTTTTTATAGACTTTACTGAATTCTCGCGGATCCGAATTTGTTCAATTTGTTATATTATGTTATCATTGTTCAGGCGTCCTTAAGAGGTTATAAAGTAGTAGGTATTTAAACATTTTCATAACACCTCAATGTTTTTTCAGAATTCTGGGGTAATAATATAATAAATACATTTAAACCACCCAACCTGCATGTATTAAGTATATCATATTCATTAGACTAGCATCGGTAAGATCTGGGGACACGGGAGTGTCCCCGCCAAAGACGAGCCAAAGGAAACGGGGCACTACCTACCTTTTCTCGAAGCGTTTCGTCGAATTTTCGAACCGTCATAGCTTCGGTCCGAATGACGCTAGAAAGCTGAAATTTTCAGGATAAGATGTTGTTGGGGGACTTACCGAATATACCAAGTTTCAATTTTTTAGCATTTATAGTTTCAGTTTATTGATTACCTAAAATACGTCGATTTCGTACTCACTCACTGATGATCATCAACTGAAAAAAGGTACTTCCTGAAGTGCTAGAAGACTGAAATTTGGTATGTAGGCTAGAATTTGCATATAAACAACAGGAAAATTAAGAAATCTGAATCTTTTCATCTCCAACCCCTCGTATAGGGGGTGCAAATCTGACAGCATTTCCTTGTATTTTAGAACAGTCATAACTTCGGTACGGAACATGGTAGAAAGCTGTAATTTTCAGGATAACATGTCGTTGACAGATTTATTAAACTTACCAAGTATCAATCATCTAGCATTTATGGTTTCAGATTTATTGGAACTTGAAATACGTAGTTTAGGTTTTTTTTTTCACTTTTACGAAAAAAATCAAAATCTATAGGACTCTAGGGTGGGCCATGAAAAAAGGATTAGCTGAAGTACAGGAAAATCAGCTAAAAAAAGTCAAAAAATCTAGGGCGCCTGCCAAAAATAAATGAAATCCCACCAAAAACATTTCATGTAAAATTGGTTGCCAAAGACTCACAAGTGCATAATGCTTTCACTGTTAAAAAGTTATGAGATCTCTAATTAGAGCCAAGCCCGAAGGTGAGCTCCTCTTTGTGCTGCGCATCATAACCCACGGAGTCTGTCTCAAGTTCAAAGTACATAGTTCTAAATGCTCTTTACTGTGTACCAAACTAATAATATTAAATAACATGTAAGTCTATATATAAAACTTGTCCCCAGAACCTCTACATCTTGGTAAAAAGGTACGGCTTGGCCGTTTCGTATATGTCGCCCTAACTATTCCTTAATGACTTAAATGTTATGTCAGGAAATGTTCGACGAATATTAAACGGCCAAGCCATACCTTTTTACCAAGATGTAGAGGTTCTAGGGACAAGTTTTATATATAGACTTACATGTTATTTAATATTATTAGTTTGGTACACAGTAAAGAGCATTTAGAACTATGTACTTTGAACTTGAGACAGACTCCGTGGGTTATGATGCGCAGCACAAAGAGGAGCTCACCTTCGGGCTTGGCTCTAATTAGAGATCTCATAACTTTTTAACAGTGAAAGCATTATGCACTTGTGAGTCTTTGGCAACCAATTTTACATGAAATGTTTTTGGTGGGATAATGTTATTTCAGGGAAATAATTAGGAAATATCCATAAAGTTTCCATATCGCTACGCTCTGTTACAAATTACAATTATAGACATTTATATTTCCAAGTTTTACTCTGTATTCCCCACTGATCGGCCATGCTGATTTCTTTATGCGCGAAAGTATGACCAGTCCGTATCTTTCAGAGGTGTGGTGAAATATTCCGTATTTTTTTTGTCCTTAAAGTCTACCTTAGTAGGTAGGTAGAGGGAGTAGTCTCCCTCAGACTCTATGGTAGGTAATTGATAAACGGAACAAATAACATATGTGTCGATGAAAGTGGCTTATGTCTATTAAATCAAAGGTGTTACTAACAAACCCCTGCAGCGAAATAATATGAAGGTGCGAATTTATTTCATATTGTAATTAGGTATGTATTCTGGGCTAATAGTAATTTGGCCAACGCAACGATTAAAACGAAAAGGCTCGGAAAGGAGTTCAAATCGTAAATTGCACGGACTTTCATTTAAAATATCACGCCCCAATATAATGTTTTGCATAGGTACTTAAATAAATAATATAATATTATTAAGTAGTAAATTTAGTGTACAAACCACAACAGGAAATCATTATTATTTTAGCATTAAGCTAATTAGTACCTATACTTAATAAATACGCAAAAAGCCAAATAATATCGCTTCAATTATAATACTAGGTATGTTGTCGTCGTCGTCAGCTTCAGCATTGGACAACAGCTAGAAATAGGTAAGTCTCGTGGATCCTAAGTTCTCAATTAGGTATATTAACTTGCCCACGCCGCGGTCTTGCGCCTCCCTGGATCCCGCGGATCCTTGCAGCTCGCTTGATCTTGCCCGTCCACCTTTTTCTCCGATGCAAGGTCGCAATTTCAAGACCTAAGTCCCCAATATTATCGGTTTTTGAAACTAGGCGTCTCACCCATTGCTATCCAGCTTCACAAACCGTTGAGCTACGTTGATTACTGTAGTTCTTCTATGGATTTCCTCATTTTCTGATTCGAGCACGTACAGTAAACTCTGAGTAGGCATAGCTCTGTTCATCATCCGATAAGTGATTTTAAAATTTAAAAACCTATACCTAGTTATTACGTAAAAATTATTATATAAAGTAAAACAATTAAAAAAGACTGAATCTAGTACGGTAGTAGTAAAAAAACGGTAGTGTCTGAATCTATTGATGATTTTCACTACAACTTGACTACTTTAATGTACGGTCGACGTCAGAAGTCTATACATAGCTTAACTGCTAAAACAAGTTATCTGAATCACCCATCTACACAAACATAATCCGTCCAAAATTTAAAAACATTAGGTTAAAACCATTACTATTCAACACTACTTAGATTATTACCATGAATTGACAACATTGTCAACCTACAAGATGAATAATATTTACTAGAGAACGCCCACGACTTCGTTCGCGTGGCTTAAGTTTTTTAATTCCCACAGGCACGACTTAATTTTCCGGGCTAAAAAGAAAACTGTGTCACTTTCCAAGTACCCAGTTATACCCATGCAAAAAATCACGTCGATCCGTTGCTCTGTTGCGGTGTGATTGAAGAACAAACTCTCTATTTGACGTCCTTGGGGATAGAAAATTTAAAAACTGTAAAATCCGTATTTCAGCATTAGCGGAAGCCCAAATACCAAGTTTTATAGCTATAAGTATAGCAGCTTGAAAAACGACGGACTTTCATACAAACTTTCGACCCCTATTCTACCTCGAATTTTGAAAAACTGTGACAAACGTTCTTCTTTATTTTTTAACAAGTTTCGTTGATATTACTTGAAAAATATTTATTGAGAAGTGATGGCCTTTCATACCAACTTTCATCCCCTATTTCACCCCTTTGAGGGTCGAATTTCACAAAAACTGTGAAACACGTCTTTCTTCCTTTTCAACCCGCAGCTCATATACCAAGTTTCATGGCTATAACTTGAAAAACGACGGACTGCTATACAAACTTTCAGCCCCTATTTAACCCTTTGGGGGTGGAATTTCGAAAAACCCTTTCTTATTAGATACCTAGTCTTCACAAAGAACACACTCTCCAAATTTCATGTCTCTTGGACCAGCAGTTTAGGCTGTGCGTTGATATATAAGTCGGTCAGTCACTCAGTCAGTCAGGACTTTGAATTTTATATACGAGTATGTCGCATTTGAACGGCGGCCTATGTAAGAAAAGACGGGTGACGCGTCGGGAAGCGCGTCTCATTTTTCACTTTAAATCAGCAGAACCGCTGACCTTTAGTAGGTCACCGTCTCTGCTGTCACTTTCTACAGTACTAGAACTGATATCACAAGCAGGTGCCATCCAAATGAGGTATAGAAGTTAATTATCGAAAAGCAGAATTAGATTGTTGATATTGAGCGAGAAAGAAGGGCCTTGGCAGTAAGGTGTAATATGTTGGCCCGCAGGTTCGCCCGATGTAGTAAAGATGCAAAAATTACTTTATTCAAAGCATACTGCCAAAATTTTTACTCGGGAAGCCTGTGGGTCAACTATGCGAAAAAGGCCATGGATTCACTAAGAGTTCAATATAACAATGGCTTCAACTGCTATTGGGCTTGCCGCGGTTTTGTTCAGCGTCAGGTATGTTTGCGAATGAGCGAACTGATGACTTCTATGCTATAATGCGAAAGAAGTCGTCGTCACTGCTGACAAGGCTGCGCTCAGGTACCAACGGCATCCTGAATATGTTTGCGAGGAAGATGGACTCACCGATGCTTGAACACCTTCTTCAGGTGCTGGTGAGGCCACAGTTATGATAAATATATATATATATATATATATATATATATATATATATATATATATATATATATATATATTATTATTATTAACATCCATCGCGGTTTCCCGCGATGACCGATCTTGACAATGACCACCGCAAATGCAGATACATCACAGATTGCAACTGAAAGTTACTATTTGAATGAATGGCTTTAATCACTGATTTTAATAGTTGTCTAACCCATCACTGGCTTGCAAAAGCCTTACTATTGTCACAATTGAGGAAACCACTAATAGCAAAGGTGATCAAATGAAATACTACGATTATCACCATACGTGGGTAGGAACGTAGGTAGTTCAATAATAATGATTTAACCTCACAGATTCTAATCTTTAATTACTTTAAAGAAACACCGATTTAGATGTTAAATTCAGATGGTTTTTATTCAAATGATCAAATGAATTTACCACCAGCTCGGAAGGCCACTCTAACAGAGAAGAGCTGGCGAGAAACTCTGCGGTAACTCTTTTTAAAAGGTTTGACAATAATTCTTACAATATTAACTTAGTTTACGATATTCAAGATGGAAACCGATTCACAAATATTTATCACAACTCAAACATAACAACAAAGTTAGTTTACTCTAAAATCAAACTAAAACCTGGCAAAACCTAGGCACACAATATAAATGGAAAATCAAGTAGAAATTGGTCTTACAACCTTTCGCTTACCAGAGCTCCAACAATTATGATCGATAATCCGCCATGAGAATGGTTTTAAAGCGCACTATCGTGCCACCAACGGCAGCTCGCGGCGTAACAATAGCCGACTTGCCCCGATTGGTGGAACGATATAGCGGGTAAACAATTGAAACTCTTATTACTTACTAACAAATCACTTAAATACAGTGTTAAACGAGCCAAACTAGCCTCTAAAATTATTAAAACAAATTACAATTATTTGTGAGCAAATTAAACAGCAAAATCTCTGCACAAAATAAATAGTAAACAAACAAGTAGGTACTTGCGGCCAAGACCCGCCTTTTAAATCTATAAACTAGTCTTTAAATCACACGATGTTAGAAACAATTAATAAACTTTAACAATAAATTGCTAATATTATCATAAAACTAATCAGATCGGGTTGCGAGTTCGACCCCCTTCTGGCTTCTCCCCCGACATATACGAGTATATACTAAGATTAAGTTTGAGAATGACTTTGTAACTAACGAGCTTGTTGCTTATTGTATTATATTATAGACTTTTGTCGTCGACTTCAAAACTCCCCCACTCCTTCGGCTATGTACAGCCGAAGGAGTGGGGGAGTTTTGAATAATTCCAGCTTAGGTACAATCACGGCAATAAAGATTCTAGGCACAGCCAGCCAGTGCTAATAGATTGACCCGGTCGTAATTGCATTGACAGAGGCCGCTAGTGACAGGAATTTAGAACTATTCGCTTGGTAAAGTTTTAATAAAGTTAAGTCGTAAAGTTCTTGTAAAGCCTGTACAGGCGACAGTCTCTTAATTGCTTTACAACTAATAGCAGATTATCGCTACAAAACTAAGGAACAGTACAGCAAACTAGTGTGCTAAAATAATTCAGCTTTTAGGATGGGTTTAATAGTCACTCGCTTGAGCGATCGCTATTGCAAGCAACTGCTTGCGTCTGATTTTTTTGCACCTTTCCGATTAATGGGCCTGATATGAATCACTCAGCAGGTGTTGGAAAATTTCTACGAAATCATAAATCTCGACCCTCATAGAATTAATACTATTGTTTTCATTCTCGAGAACCATAGAAGCAGTAAGGTTTTGTACCTATGTATTTTTTTAATGTTTAGCATAATGCCAGGTTTAGACGAAGCCAGTAACGCTAGCGCCAGTCCTCAGACAAGCCAGCGCAGGCCTGGCCCGTGTTGTTTAGATGAGGCAACTGGGTTCATTTCATTCCTGGATAATTCTTGTGGTGAGCACACGTTTTGTGTTTTAAAAAATGAATTAGGGGCTAATGCGACAGCGGTTGAAAAATAAATGTATAAAGAACATCACTGCACTATTAAGAGCAGAGTTGATCAATATATTAGAAGAAGAAATCGTAAAGGACTTTGGATGAGAAAATGGCTGAGCGATAGATCCGTAACTGGAGCTTCCGTTTTGTTGCTACAACAACTAAGATTAGAAGAGCCTTCCGAGTACAGATTGGCATTGCAACGCAACGCTTATCCCACAAGCACTCGCGCTCTCTATAGAGTTGGATAAATTTTAACGTTTCGTCCTCATTGAATTTTTTTGACGACATCGCGGAAAATCTTTTGATAAACAAACGCGTGTATAGTCTACGGATATTCGCCAGCGACTGGCGCGATGCGACTACACGCGGCCTCACAATGGCGCGGGGGTTGCAGGAAACGCGCGTCACGGGCTTGAAAAATAGGCCGGCGCTCTATTCCCGCCAGTGCTGGCAGCCAGAGCACTGGCTTCGTCTAAACCTGACTTAACAGTACTATTCGGCTTTATGCGCAGACGTCTACACAGGAACGTTTAAGTGCGGAAACCTACCCAGAATAAAGAACCTGCTGCGTTTAAGTACTAAGTTTTACGAGGAATTGTATTATTATTTTATATTTTAAGTAAATAATTGTTATTAGGTACCTATTTATTTCAATAATTACACAAAAAAATGGAATACAAGGAACCAAAAAATGTAAATGCTAATTTAAGTAAGTAAAACGAATAATAAATAACTTAATTTAGCTAATTGCATAAGACCAAACATTTCTTGAACCTAATATTGAGGTACATAATATCAAAAAGATAAGGTATTACGATAAAAAACGCAGTGTCTCAGCTTCACTCAACTGCAGGTATGCGTTACGCGTAAATCTTGTATGTAACGAAATCGTTTGATCGTAGACACATACCTACCGCCGGGTCACGCCGCGTGCGTTCACAAATCGAAAATATGCCAATAAATATCCTCTAAGTGCAAGGTAACTAAAATTTATTTATAGTGCTGAATTATTTGATTTGATTAGATGATGCCCGTGACTTCGTGCGCGTGGATTAAGATTTTTTGATTCCCGAGGGATCTCTTTAATTTTTCGGGATTAAAAGTGTCCTTCCCCGGGATACGGGATACTACCCTTGTACCGAATTTAATCAAAATCGGTTGAATTTCTGTCTGCTACCCTTTCACGTCCCATCTGGACGTGAAAGGGTAGCAGACAGACACACTTTCGCATTTATAATATTAGAATGGATTATTGTAGAAAATTCACCGGATCGCGCAACGGCCCAAGCCCGCATATTATGTACCTACTGATAGCGTGGAAATATGTTACCAATACATTATACACCAAGAGCAAATTAAAGATTGTTTGTAGCGTTTATACAGGACAAAATACAAAACCATACAAAATATTTTCGTATTTTTCTTCGTTCTAAAACCTAAGCTAACCCTAACATAAGCTATGAAGATAGTAAGTGATTATCAATCTTACAATGCCCATAGCTGATTGTACATCAAATCTAATTAAACGACACAGTAAATTAGTTATTAAGAGTAAATCAAATGGAATCATGCCAATAAAAACAGTTGAAATTACACCAACATGATAATTAATCAATTTAAACCAATTTTTACAATCCCTACACAACAAAACGCGATAATTTTAAAAAGAGCACTATCGCCAATTCAGTCAAACCATCATTTTATCATTATGCATTTAGGTATGCCTAATCTCAAGATACACGAGCAAATTGAGTTAAGTATGACAATTGCAAAATATATTTGACTCAATCATCATCATTTAAATCAAATCTGTAATATCTAGTCTATCTAGTCGATTTGCGTCTAATAGAAAATTACCGATGAAAATATGTATTTCTGACGACAACCCTGGCGCAGTGGTGAGCGCTGTGGTTCTATATTGAGTTCTTCCGGGTTCGATCCTCGGCAGGGCCAATTTGGGAATTTATAATTTCTGAATTCTCTCTGGTCTGGTCTGGTGGGAGGCTTCGGCCGTGGATATTTACCACCCTACCGGCAAAGACATGCCGCCAAGCGATTATGCGTTCTAGTACAATGTCGGGAAGAAAGCGGTATGGATTAGAGGTATGGATTTTATAAAACTTTCGGATTCGGCCCACTACCAATTTAGACTGCACCATCACTTACCATCAGGTGAAATCGCAGTCAAGGGCTAACTTGGGTAGTTAAAAAAGCACCAGCTCTTCGCCAATTACGCCTATATGCATGTAAATTAAGCTGTAATATAGTCCGCGTATCGTACGCAAGATTTATTATAATGTCGCTTTGATGCCGATGAAGGTTTGATTAACAAATCGAATTTTTTTATAAGCCAAACAGCTGTGAAATTTTGATTTCTATTATAGTGGTAGCAAGGTGACATAAATAGACAAAATTATTAAGCTATTGCATAGCTTCTATCGCGGGCCTTGAGCGTGGAGACCGAATCCAGAAATTCCGTAACGAAAAAAAACCTAACACTTTTGATTAACAATCAAAATACTTTGGATTCCACTTGGACACCCGGACTATTGAACACTAATTATTTAAAATTATTTCGCCTTTATATTTTCAACAACTTGAAGTCAACAACACAAGTAGTCATAGCAACCAAAATTATCTTTTCATAAAAATATTTCGCCATTATATTTTCAACAACTTGAAGTCAACAACACAAGTAGTCATAGCAAGTTGATAAAAAATGCTATGCAATAGCTTTACCGCGGCAGTCTCCGAGTGCCACACGTCTTTTTTAACCGACTTCCAAAAAAGGAGGAGGTTCTCAATTCGGCGCGTATCTTTTTAATACATACTTTTTGTTGGACACATTTAACAAAGAAGCAATTTAGGCTCTCTCAGTTCGTAAAATCGTTAAAAATGATATTTACTTACTTAATCTAAAAATAGAATATCAGTAGCTGATGCCCGCGACTTCGTCCGCGTGGATTGAGGTTTTTGGTTCCCGCGGGAACTCTTTAAGTTTCCGAGATAAAAAGTACCCTATGTGTTATTCCAGACTATGTCCTCTCGAACAGCGTAAATACAGCTGCACCCTCCATTCCCTTACTCGCATAGTCCCATGGAACGGAAAATCCGACACGACCGGAGAGAAAAATAAGGCGGAGGACCGACTGCTTTACGTGCTACTGAATGTTGATGAAACATATCGCGCTCAAATAACAATGGCAAAGCAAAATTAATGAATGAATAAGTATTTTCACTGGAAGAATGGTCTGTCGTGACTGTACAGGATAGCGCGCAATACATTATGTATTGTTTACCGACTGAGGAGAGATTGTTGTCAACTCATTAGCGGTGCCCGCGCCGTTAATAGCACGTCATCGCCGTTTAGCAATCGTACAGTCGGTACAGTGGCTACAAACTTGAAGACTCGAAGGAAACACTCGACTCCCGGTGCGATTCGACGTGATTCACCAGATCAAACCTAGGATGACTATCCCTGAGGCATCCTAGATAAGAAGTAAAGGAAGAATGTACCTACGACTCTTTTGCAAACGCTTAAAGTTTTTCATTTTCTTTGCGCCATGACATGAACTCAATGGTGGGTTATCCTTTGCATCCTTTTGCCCTCGTGCTGATTGCGGCGACGCGGATTTTTCATCAACAGAACCTTGAAAATTCCGGTCTGTCTCACTTAGCGATGCGTCTCATCTCATCGACACTAATTATTTTGCTTGGGCTGCGACTGGTCTTAAATTTCAATGCAAATTATACATTTGTGATAATATTATGCAAGTAACTTTCCTGACTGTATGATCGCTACACTGTGGCGTGATGTTGATAGTATCTTGATATAAGTTTCGCACCAAGCTTAATTATTTCCTAACGTGCGACAAGGGCCAGATAACGGACATAATCCTGCGTCGACTTGCTACTGGCACACTAGACGGGCTAGATTTCCGGCAATCTCTATAACCTATAAATTACGGCATTCAACGCACTAAGAGTCCAATATAATAATGCGTTCAGGGTCCTGTTGCGGCGACCTAGGTTCTGCAGCGCGTCAGTAATATTTACCCAGGCGCGGACAGATGGCTTTGATGCTATCTGGCGCAAGAAAACCGCATCTCTGCTGTCCAGAGTCCGTGGAAGCAGCAACAGTATCCTGAATGGCATAGCAGGGAAGATGGATAGTCCTCTGGTGGGGAAACTCATACAGAGGACTAAATCCCTTTAGTTTTTAGGTACTAACATAGATTAAGTTAAAATTATCACTTACACCTTTAGATTGTAAGTACTAACATAGTTATTAAGATTATATTGGTACTAACACTAGTGGACCACAAATGTTGTCTTTATTAAATAAATGAAAAAAAATAAAAAAAATTGCCGTAATTTGCAGACAACTTTTTTATTGATCTAACTATAGTTATTTGCTGTGTAGCTTTGCAGAGCGTTCTCAGGATCTTCACAAACTTGTTCTTATTTCATCGTCCAACCATAAAACTGAAAACCCGTGACCGTCAACAAAACATCAAGAAACCTCGTAACCACAGGGTCTCTGGATGTTCCGTGAATCTCTCTTTGTTTTATCGATCGGCTAATAGTTGTCGGCAAGATTTTCAGCAATCTCATAGCCCGTCTACAAACCACATAAGATTCGCTGCATCTGTTTAATTTAACTGCAACTGATTAGTAAAGTACTCGTTAAAATATACGATTGATTCAAATTCAAATTATATTTATTCAATTTAGGTACACTGTACACTTATTGACGTCCAGTTACATATCAAACATGATGGTGATAATCAGTTATGGCATCTTAAAACTAAAAGCTACGTGGTTCCAAACGCGGCCTGGTCTGAGAAGAGCCCACAAAAAACTCAGCCTCAGATTCTGTGAGGAACATGAAAAAGCAAATTTATAATTTCCAAGTGACTATGATAATTTTAAAAACTTGACTAGATTTCTATGGTAAGTAAATGAGACTAATCACAATAGCACATAAGTCACGGTTATTATCTTTGCCAATTATTTTCTTTCCAGTAATTAGGAAATTTCCTTTTCACTATTTACAATTATAATAGCCTTGTTAAATAGTACCTAACTGTGCAAAAATAATTTCAGTAGTTGTACCTCCTTTGTCCACGTGGATTTAGATTTTCGTAGTATTTCATCGCAACTTTGATTTTCCAGGATAAAAAGTAGCCTATGTCCGTCCCCGGGATGCAAGTTGTCAGTCGATTGGGCGAAATTAATAGGGATGATGCCTATGTCAAAAATATATTATTTCTTACTGTTTATTGAATAGAGGGTCTGCAAAAGACACTAAAATTCACATCCTCGGTTAGTTTTAAGTATGATAACCATTTTAAACTATTAAAGGAAAAAAAAGTGCGTTGAAATTTGATGACGTCACAACTATGTATTTTTTACAAACTTCCATACCTACTAGAAGCGCATTTTTAAGTTTGATAAAGAGTTGCTGATTTGATTGAGTTGTCATCATCCGTATTGAAACTTTTTCTAAAATGATAGATGCAGGTCTTACATGATAAGACTACAGTTACAGGCTACAGTTAGGTACAGTAAGAGTACAGTTTAGGACGAAACGAGACGAATTTCGTCGCACCAAGTGTTCCTTTTTTATGATTTTGGAACGGAACCCTGAAAAGACGACTTCAGAAAAAAAGAGTTCACCTACGAGTGAATGCAATCATTTTAAAAAACATTGATAAATCTAGATTCATTTGCGTAGATTCAAATTTCTAAAAGCAATGCGCCGCCGAAAGAAAGTTATTCAACAATCTTCGACAATCTTATCTTACTAATAGTTACACGCCCCAACGGCTGAACGGATCTGGCTGAAATTTGGCACAGAAATAGATTATAGTCTGGAATAGCACATAGGCTACGATTTATCCCGGAAAATTAAAGAGTTCCCGCGAGAACTAAAAAACCTCAAACCACGCAGACGAAGTCGCGGGCATCCGCTAGTTTTCCTTCATAAAGCTAATATTAGATCATATTAGATCAACACTAGTTATTTAGCTAATCTTCGATCTTTAACCGTAATTGATCTACAAGATTCTGCAGCAAATTCTTATACTGATTTGAGACCTGAATGTGTAAATCATTGACTAGTTGGTAAATCGATGGTGTAAATGCGAATTTCTTAGACGTTTTGCGTTAAATACAGTGATTAATTTGACCTATTCGGTTTTAGACATCCGTAATTGAATAAGTAATTCATTGCTTGCTATCTTTATTAGGTACTTCCGACTTCAAAAAAGGAGGCAGTGCCTAATTCGATGCATATCTATCAAGTACCTATTGTCAACCGCGGATTTTTGGTTCTAGGCTATATTATTTTTATTATAATATATCGGTTTAACGTATTATACATCAATGATTTAATTTGTATTACATGATTACATCATTGTTTTAGGTATTACTTAATCACAATAATCTAAAAAAGTATCTTTTAAACCCGAACAGTGTTGTATTAACTTTAAAAACAAGTGGTTTTTAGTTCAAAAATTTAATATTTTTCACACCACTCGCTCAACAACGCCCAATTACATGGCCTGTTATCTAAGGTTAAAGTAAGACATTAAATCCCTAGGGTTATAATGTTGTACTGAAATCCATTAATATTATTATTTATTTATTATTCCCTAGGGTTATAATGTGATTTGAATTTAGAATTATCGCGCATCTGAAGCAAGATCTGAAGGAAATTCTATTCATTCCAAAGAGGTTTTATTCATAATTCTTATTGCTATACGCATAAAGTCTAATTTCGGTAAACAGAATGTGTTCTCAGCAGGCGCGGCCAACTCGATTTTCGAAAACCGAAGCCGTGGCCCACTAGATTCGCACTGACGACATTTGTTTGTCAAATCGAGTAGGCCACGCCAGCTGAAAGAAGTGGTTGTATCGCGAGGTGTGAAAAGTAGAGTATTCACCGTAGGGGTAATGCTGTATTAATCTTGGGCGCCCCTAATTCCCGCGCTACTCTCAGGATTCTAGATGCAACACCCTCGCTACGCTCGGGAGTTACACTAAAATCCCTCGTTCCGCTTGGGATTTATCCCGGCGCCCGTGACATAATACATCGCATTACCCCCGTGGTGAATAATCTACTATTGTGACAGTTTTTCGACACTATAACGTTGTTCTATGTTTGAATTCCCAATCTAAAGATGTCTTTAGTAGTATCTAAAAAGATAATATCATATATCTTGTGAAATTGTATAATATCTTGCGAAATTCTGGTTTACAAAATATTGCCAATCGACAAAAAATCTCTACCTGTCTTATATTTTGGTAAGTAGGTTGGCAACCTTTATTTATCTCTTTTCTTAAAGAATGCATGTCAGGTACGCTTACCTGCACCAACTATCACTTTTTGATCTGATCATGTGATAACCGCATTTCGATTGACTTGACTAAGTGTGCTGTGGCCGGTATTATCAATTTTTATGCAACTTGCAATGTCTGTGGGTTTGTTTAGGTCAAATCTTGCAACTGAATTTTAAAACAGTTATCCCCAACCGATTGAGCTGAAATTTTGCATACACGTTTAGTTTGGATGACAGTAAGGTTAGCTAAGTGACGTCATGCAAAATTATATATGGCGGATTCCCAAAGATGGCGGACTCGTTATTTTTTATGCACCTCTATGAAATATGCGTATCAAAAGGGTTTGCTGAGAAGAGTACGAAAATGAAATGACGTCACACTAAATACAATATGGCGGACGATAAAAGGTTGTTTTTGATTTTTTAATTATTTAAGGCTCATTTCAATTCAGTTGTAAAAACAATTTTACGCAGGACAGTTTTTTGAAAAAAAAAAAAAATGTATGTTTAAGAATTTATTCGTATTTATTTCTGTTATCTATCACCGAGTCAGAAGCATTGATAAAATTTTCAAAATTCTAACGGTGAACTATGGTACTACGCTAGTCATTCTGGTTAACCATGGTACTAGTTATTCTTGGTCCAGCATTTTGCCATCGCCTATCTGGCGCCTATACAATTGGGCCTTCGCCCATCGCTTTCATTGCAAGAGGTCTCACCTCATCAATCAAGATACCATCATTCTCTGTCGTTGCTGATTGTGCAAGTTAAGCTGGTCATATTGATATTTCTACGGGTATATATTTTCTAAAGTTTTATAGGGGGTTTGCTTTGAAAGTTGCAACGTTTCTCTCACTGATGAACTCTCTGTTTCTAATTTTCTCCTCTTCTATTATGTTCCCGAGAAGTATTTAAGTAACTAGGGATTGTCGACTGACAGTTTCATTCAAAACTCTTCATTATGTATTGAATAGATTACTTTGCAGGCGATACTTTGCGGAAGTCCATGATAATGAATAGCAAATTAAACTTCTAGTTCTTCATATGTGATAAATGGAAAGGGGTAACCAACCTCAACAATACGAAATACGACCCAGAGTTGACGAGAGAGAGATAAGCTTATAAAATCTGCTATTTGACTTTTATTTGAGGATAAATTAGCTTAGGATTTGAATAATTTCTCAATTGAGGTCATTGATTGCATTATCCCTAACATTAAAGTTGCTTGGAAGAAACATCTGTGTAATAAATATAAATTGTCTTTGTCTGTTTTGCATACGCCTCTTACTATCTTTTTTAATAGCTATTCCAATCATTTTTCATTCACGTCTTCTGGCAATTTTAAAGCATTTTCTGTTAGTAATTTAAGCCCAAAAGTTACATCTTATTTTCATATCAGTAGTTTTTGGAAGAAAGTCTGTAACTTTGTGCATCATCTTGTAATAAAGAGTTATTTAGCTTTCATCTATACTAACATCCATGTTGTTTTAACTGTGATTCAAACGTCAGGTTAACCTGAACTCCGCTCCAACTCGTAAAACCAGTTTGTTTGGTGAAGCATTTCAATTTATGGGGTGTTTATAAACTGGCTCATTTTCAATATCCCCATTGGAACTTGAGAGTGCTTTGTTGCTCTATAAATATACTCACGTTAAGTGGCCATTTCCGTTGGGGTTATAAAGTTATAGCATCAAGGCTCGAAGTTTTTTGGGCAATCAATCATAAAATCGTTTAAACTTTAAACGTTAGTCATCAAAAGGATTGCCTATTTGATATTATTGTTGTAGAAGATCATTTGAATTCACTCAAATACTTTCTAATTACTGCCTTTCACTATAAACCACACATGCTAATGCATATTTTGCATAAATAGTATTTACAGAAGATTTTTTCTTAATTCCAGAGTGTTTCCAAAATTTGTTTGGATTCTTCTAATTGAATTATAGTTCTAGTTTACAAACTAGTTTACTTGTAATAGTTACGAGTAATTTTAAGATTTTCTCAGATCTAAGGAGAATACAGGTAGATGTATAATCTTGCATTAAACTATGAAATTACTTTGACGTAATGAAGACAAAATTACAACATTGCATCTCAGTAAATACACATAAAAAACAATAAAAAAGCACAAGCCAGACGCGAGATAGTGTCTTGCCTTGAGTTTTCAAGACCATCGCTCAGGCAGGACAATCTATTAAGGCGATCAGACCATGTCTCGGGCTTAATGGTGCTTTCAACAGAATTGATGGGAGTCTATCTCTGGATCATTGGCCATTGTATTTGTCTACTACTTATCCAATTGGTTACTGACACAATTTGAATGATAATGAAAGTCGTGGAAGAATTGCCATTCAAAAAAGTCTGGTGTCAAGAGAAAAGTTGTTGGACGACATGGGATAATTTGGCTAACCTAAAAAGGATTGCGATTTAAGATCGAAAAGTATGTTGTTAAAACAAAAGTTGTTTAACGAGATGGAATAGTCAGCAAACGTAAAAGAATTTAAGGCAGCTAGCAAGTTGCAAGGTGGCAATGTTGCTAAAGCTCTGGAGTAGCGAGATCTCTGAAAGAGGAAGTTACCTGGTGGGTTTCGGTCAAAGTTGTGTGAGGGCAGGCGGGCGAGCATTCATGCTCGCGCGGTCGACGACCTGGCGGCTAACTGTTCAGCAACTGTTCAAAGCACAACACTGTCACTAACTGGCGATCACGGGACACTACCGTTCGCTGCGGGAGTGCGAAGCAGACTGGCGCGTTGTCTTCGCCGCCGCGTGCGCCCACGGCCTTGACCGCCCTCCGCGCGCCCCTCGCCTCCCCAGATCCCCTGCACAGCAGAGGGATCGAGGATCGGCGCATCCGCATAAAAAATTCAAAACATTGCCGACTCATGACGCGTCAAGTTTATCCAAATGGTAATCGACCGGCTGCACAGACCACTTTAGGTTATCCTTCCACCTGATGCGCAGCGAGGGATGTGTGTGAACTGCGAAACAGAGTATCGCTTCGTTTTCACTGAATTCTTCTCCAACAGAGCCAATATAGAAATACTTTTCCTATCCCTCCTTAGCCCTTCCTCATTCCATAACTATAGTTTCAAACTCTTTTATTTACCGTTATATGCCAGTGATATTTAATTCTATAAAACGGATAAATATATTTATTTTTTTCAATTACATATTGTATGGGCTGGGGCTCGGCTGCAAGTGGTGTTGCAGCCTAAGGTGAAGTGCGCTTGACTAGAAGATGCCTATTCACTCTTGATTTGAAAGGACCTATATTCAAAGAGGAGGGGAAAACGGATGCCAGAAGGGCATTCCTTCTTACTTATTGCATAGCTCAAAGAAAACTTAAAATGCGTGCCCGAGGATCGGTACCCCAACCACCTGAACGTCCAAACCAATACTCCTCCTGAAGATGCTCGTTGAGGGTATTTTTGAGGGTTGAGGGTATTTTTGAGGGTTTATGTGGTGTGGTGAATGTCGCGGGCATCAGGTTCGAGATACGCACTGTGTAGATTTGACTTCTGTGGCGGATTAAAGCGAATTAAACTTCTAGTTTTTTCATTACCATTTATTCTTCTAGGTCGATGAAAAACAAAACTGAAATCCTTAAGGATGCCTATTCCTCAAGGAGTATATTGTGTATTTAGTTTTATGTATTTACTATTTACAGTTTTCTTTGTAGTTTAATGGTATTTATTATTTCATCCTTCATTCTTTCTATAGACACCCATACAGTATTTCTGTTAATATATTTTCCTCTCTAGGTTGCCTGGAAGCTCCCAGCGATAAGGCCGCCTATTATACAGCTTCTTCCTTTAATGTATGTGTCTAAGTTCTTCTGTTTTGTATCTTGTTTGGTGTGCAATAAAGTGTATTTTAATTTCATTTCATTCCTTGGATATTGAATCCCACCTCGATGGTGTCAAATACGCTTAAACACCTCTATAATCGCGATCTATATTCTATAGAGCAATGTCGACATCTTTGCGACACCCAAAGGTTTTTCTGATATTTGGAAAAGACTGACATTGGATTCAATTAATCGGTCGGAGAAAGTTTTCGGAAACAATACCGTTATGAAGACAATGTTAGTCCCATAACATTTATGTTAGTGCAGTTCTTTTGTTATTGATAACACGGTTATGCGCTGGCGAGTCATCTGATAGCTGATCCTAAGTTTAACGCCCATGGTCTATGAGTACATCCAGGGATTATATGTAACTGCCTCGTTGGTCTAGCGGTTAGCATAGTCGTCTGCAGATCACGAGGTCCTGGGTTCGATTCCCGGTCGGGCCAAAAATTGTTAGGTACTGGATTTTTCAGTTAAGAAATTCTTAGTGCCAGCCCGGAGTTGGAAGTTGACGGTGAGTTACCCCCGTGCCTCGGAGAGCACGTAAAGCCGTCGGTCCCGGTTATTATCACTACCATGATAATAGTCGTTAAAGCCCGCCAACCCACATTGGAGCAGCGTGGTGGGTCTAAGCTCTAATTCCCTCTCTACTATGAGAGTGGAGGCCTGTGCCCAGCAGTGGGACGTTAATGGGCTGTAATGGATAATATTAAATTTCGAATACCGGTTTCAGATAAGGCTACGGAAATTATATTATTTTCGGATAGTTCCAGTAGCGGATATTAGATTTTTGAGGAATTGTAAAAGGAAGGAATACAAATAGACAGTAAAAATTGAATTTTCCTCCATCAGAGCATTCTTTTTATTCCACTACAAGTTAACCCTTGACTGCGATGTCACCTGATGGTAAGTGATGATGCAGCCTACGATGGTAGCGGGCTAACCTGTTAGGGGTATGGCAGTTATCGTACCGGAACGGTAAATAGCTTGGCGGTTCGTCTTTGCCGGTAGGGTCGTACCTAGCCACAGCCAAACCCTCCCACCAGGCCAGACCAGAGAAAATTCAGAAACTATAAATTGACCCTGCCGGGACCCTGGGACCCGGGACCTCCCGCGCGCTCAACACTCGCAAGCGCTCAGCCAGGGTGGTCGTCAAAATTCTTGCCACCATTCCACGCGGACATGATTTAGGAGTACTATATTTATATAGTAAGTTAGGCTAGCATATAGCTTTAAGTTCTATTGTATTGTTTTCAATATAGGTTTAAATCGATCATATAATTTTACTTTTTTCTAGCTTATCTTGGGTACAGTGGAAAAACATTATTGGCCTGTTACCTAAGTGATTATGATAGCTCCTCATTTAAACTCCGCATCTATCCAAAATTATTCGACAGATCGGTTGATCGGTATTCGGTAGATTCGGTTTCGGATAGATTGTTATTTCGGATATCCGATAGTTTCGGAATTCGGATTAGATTGTGGGAGCAATGTCTTCCGCACGCAAACCAGAGGCTAAATTGTTTAAGCAAATCGTAATCATTTGACAGCTTACTTAGAACGTATTACCACAGAATAATATAATAGTACTGACGTAGTATTACCATTACCTATTCTGTGGTATTATTACCACAGGTATTACTCGGACTGTTTAAGGAGTTCATACATGCTTTTTGACGTGCAGGCATCATAATATCATACTTCATACTAATATTATAAATGCGAAAGTGTGTTTGTTTGTTGGTTTGTTGGTTTATTGGTTTGTTGATTTGTCCTTCAATCGCGCCGCAACGGAGCGACGGATCGACGTGATTTTTGGCATGGGAATAGTTGAGGACCTGGAGAGTGAAATAGGCTACTTTTTATCCCGGAATATTCAGGAGTTCCCGCGGGAATAATAAAAAACTTAAACCACGCGGACGAAGTCGCGGGCATCAGCTAGTCATCCATATAAGTTGAATTATCCATTTGACAAACGATTTCGATTACGATTTCCTTACACAATCGGGTGGCAGTTATTTTGCGCTGATTGCGTGTGAGATATGCCTCAAGGCCCAGCGGCCTGTGAAGAACCAAGATGGCGGATGTGGACACTAATAATAAGAAGTATAAATAGAAAGCCATACCCAATCCCGTGGGCCGACGTTGCTAACTAAATACTGAGATTGTTTGCTTCGTGAAATCCATGCTAATATAAAAACTGCGAAAGTGTCTGCATGTCTGTCTGCTACGCTTTAACGGCCCATCTTTTCAACCGATTTTGATTAGGTACATTTTGTACAGAGATAGGTTGTAACTTTTATCCCGGGGAAGGACATAGGCTATATATGGATATACTTTTTATTCCAGAAAAGATTTCCCGCGTGTATTAAGAAAAAATTGGCAGTCATACGTACTGCCGATAGAAGTGAAAACGAATACCTACCTATTTAAAAAAAATAAAAAAATATAGGTACCTACCTTTACGGTTTATATTTTTTTTGTAAAGTTTAATTACGAGTGTAATATATTTAAGACCTTTTGTCTTCGTAACAACGCGAGCATGTCGGTGACGCGGTGACGTGAATCCACAAGTTTACCCTCAACGCAGCTAAAGAAGTTTTCACTTCAAAAACTTAATCCAAACGGACGAAGTCGCGGGCATCATCTAGTACTAAATACAGTTATCTATGGTTGTTTGATGTGGATATCTGCTCTTATCTATGGTTGTGTGTTGTCTATTGAAAGGAGATAGGTATAGTTCGCGCGCGAGTTGAATGCAGAGCTTATGTATGGTGACACATTCATACGCTCTGCACTCGACTCGTAGCAATAGATGCTAGATTAGGTACAGGTTAAGCCATGGGAACCCCGCTAAGGAGGGAATCATACTTAATATTATAAATGCGAAAGTGTGTTTGTTTGTTGGTTTGTTGGTTTGTTAGATTTGTTGGTTTCTTGGTTTGTTGGTTTGTTAGATTTGTTGGTTTCTTGGTTTGTTGGTTTATTGGTTTGTTGGATTGTCCTTCAATCACGCCGCAACGGAGCAACGGATCGACGTGATTTTTGGCATGGGTATAGTTGAGGACCTGGAGAGTGACGCTACTTATTATCCCGGAAAATTAAGGAGTTCCCGCGGGAATAACAAAAAGCTTAAACCACGCGGACGAAGTCGCGGGCATCAGCTAGTGGTGGATATAATATGGTCGCTGAAATCGTAGCATTAATCAGAAAATCTTCTCCGGACACCAAACGGAGTCCTAAATCTTGTTACAAATTCGGAAATATCTATCTGTTATAATATAATCCCACAAACTTAACTGACCCGGTGACGCTCTAATTTTGGCCACCGGGTCAGATAACTTTGACGGACTTTCGTTTTTTTCTTCGGACGGACGGCCTTTTACGGTACAATCTGTGTTATCTGTAGTATGAGTTTGACTGCCAAAATTGGTAAATAGAGAGGTTGCGTGGCCACATTGGCCACTTTTTGTACCGGAAAATAAATAGTTCCAACGGGATTCTTAAAAAACCTAGATATCCATAGGTTAAGGCCCGCATATTGGTTATATTAAATATAATATACGGGCATAATTGTGTCGGCCATTATTTTTAACCGATTTCCAAAAGAGGAGGTTCTCAAAAGCGCGTATCTTTTTTAAAATTCTATATAATTCGAACAGAAGTTGCGTTTGACTGAATTTTACCTACTACTCTTTACTTACTCAATAGTGAATACTCAATTTATTTATTTCATGTAGGTACGACTTACTAGTGTCTCTTATTTTACGTCTTGTTTTTACTCTACCACCGGTTGGGAAACAGTTTTACTGAGAAGAGCCGGCAAAAAACTCAGCAGTTGCTCTTTTTAAAAAAGGGAAATACTTATTATAATAAGTAGATATCATATAAAAAGTATATACTATCCGACTACTTAGGTTATTATACTCTCCGAGTCCTATTTTGGCTATTGTAAAAATCTGAGGTTTCATCTCTCAATATGCATCTTATGTCAGCTGAGAAAAACTGTTATTTTTTTTTAAAGTTTGAATCATAATATTTACATTTTACAACTGTATTTTACGGCCACTACGAGAATGTATTGATTCTAAAAGAAAATATGAATTGCCGAAAGCCAAATCGTTGCAGAGTGCCAAGTTTCAGTCCTATGGGCGCCACAACATCGTAAAATTAACTTTTTCTTAGCCTATGTATATGTACTTAATTTTAGATCAGTGTATTTACATTTAGACTATGTTTTAGTCCATGTACCTATTTCTAGACGTATCGTGCACTTCATATTAAATTTGACCACCTAAAATGCCGATTTGAATTGCAAAATTCGCGCTTCTTCTAGTTTTTAGGGTTCCGTACCCAAAGGGTAAAAACGGGACCCTATTACTAAGACTCCGCTGTCTGTCTGTCTGTCTGTCTGTCTGTCTGTCTGTCTCCAGGCTGTATCTCATAGACCATGATAGCTAGAAAGCTGAAATTTTCACAAATGATGTATTTCCGTTGCCGCTATAACAACAAATACTAAAAATTAAAAAAATATATATATTAAGGGGGGTCCCCATACAATAAACGTGTTTTTTTCGTATTTTTTTGCTCAATATTAAAAACGGTAACAGGTAGACGGTTCAAATTTTCACAGAATATTAACTTGTATATTACCTTTCAAAATAAATAATTAAATATCAATAAAGTAAATATTAAAGGGGGGCTCCCATACAACAAACGTAATTTTTTGATATTAACAGTACACCTCTACAAACAAAGTTAGTTTTGCGGTTCATTAACAAAGGTAATTATACCTACTTCTTGAGTACGGAACCCTCGGTGCGCGAGTCCGACTCGCACTTGGCCGGTTTTTTTGCTTACCGTTTTCGTCGTCGTTTCGGTTTTAGTTTTAAATTTCTCCTATACCTACTCTCTATACTCCTTAATATACTCTTTCTATTATACTCCTTAATTTTCCTGAATACAAAGTTGCCTATGTCATTCTCCAGGTCCTCAAAATACCATGTAAAATTAAAATAAATATATAGATTAGCGCTAGGCTGCAATCAGACCTGCTTGCAAGGAGTGATGCAGCCTAAGGTGGAGCGCGCTTGCCTAGCAGATGCCTATTCTATTCACTCTTGATTTGAAGGTAAGGTTCATGCACTCTCGAAATACATTCAAGTATTTAACCGCCTATTTGAGCGTTTGGTAAGGATGTACTACAACGGCTAATGGCCATTTCCATTCGGCCACCACAGCTCATCGATCATAACATTTTATTACAGGCGGCTCTGCAACGGTGTAGTTTGATGCCACTATTAGACGCGGAAGTGGAACGTTGTCCCCCCTCCCCGCACTCCGCCCTCCACCGAATGACCATAACGCCACTCTTCCGGAACATCTGCGCATGAGCATACACGGTGTATAGGTAATAATACATATGTATACTTTACATTATAGGTAAGTACTTGTAAATAACAGGTTGGCTACGACATTTGTCCTCTGAGTTTTCTCCGTAATGATCTCATAGGTAAACCTGAAGTGTGACTCTCTCATCGAGAGTTAACAGTATATTTTTGTTCCGCAGTGGAGACCCTGAGGCCATATTATGGAGTCTTAGTGGAAGAAAATTCTAGCAAGATATTTCATATATTTAATACTAGATGATGCCCGCGACTTCGGCCGCATGGAGTCTTTCTCTTTACCAAATTTCATCAAAATCTGTTGATTAGATGGGCCGTGAAAGCGTAGCAGACGAACAGACAGACACACTTTCGCATTTATAATATTAGTATGGAAGTATGGATTTATTTATTTGCATTTCAACATGACCCTGTTAGGGCATAGCCAGTTTTATATCACAGTCGAAGAACGTGTAAAGTTGGTAGGATAGGTACAAGACACTTATGAATAGAATATAGATAAGCCAGAGATCTGCTCGTAATCTAAGAATAAACAGCGTCCGGCCCAGATGTTTATCTTGTTATCGGTTGAAATCTCCACTTTATCTGAACCAGCTCGCGCATCTCCCAGGGCTGCCTCTTTTGTCTTCTGTATACAACTAGCTGATGCCCGCGAATTCATCTGCGTGGTTCAAGTTTTTTTTTATTCCCGCTGGAACTCCTTTTCCTAATTTTCCGGGATAAAAAGTAGCCTATGTCACTCTACAGGTCCTCAACTATACTCATGCCAAAAATCACGTCGATCCGTTGCTCCGTTGCGGCGTGATTGAAGGACAAACCAACAAACCAATAAACAAACTTTCGTATTTATAATATTAGTATGAAAAGTATGAAATATGATGATTAGTATGATACATTAGCGAGCGCGTACCGCTAAGCTCCCGTGAGCAACTTTTAAAATATATAAATCCTCTTTCTTCCCCGTTCCGTATCCTTTTTCTATTCCGTTTGGAATTTCGTAAAATCCTGAAAATTTGTGATTAAGTATAACCAAAGACAAAATATAAACCATATTATAATTAATCTATGGTATAACTAACTACTAACATACGAGTACATGCCAAATTGTAAGCCTCAGATAAAATTTTATTAGTTACGGAAATATTATGGCAACTTCAAAGGAAAAAAAACCAAATGTTTTAACTCCTTTTTATTCTCGATCCCGTGGAAATCTCCCGTGAGACATAGAGAATAATTGATGATCATCATCAAGTCTCATAATATTATACTGATGATACCCGTGACTTCCTCCGGCTCCGCGTGAAATATTTTTTTCATTCCCGTGGCAACTCTTACATTTTCCGAGATGTCCGAATTCCTATATCCTTCCCCGGGAACCTATCCCTGTACCAAATTTCATCAAAATCGGTTAAACAGATGGGCCGTGAAAGCGTAGCAGACAGACACAACACACTTTCGCATTTATAATATTAGTATGGATAAATTGAAGTTCAAAAGAAAAGGATAGCACTGGATGTAGGCCTTTCAACTTAACTTACTTCAGAGATTGTGTATATGTCACCGTAAGATTGCAAAGGCCGTTGGATTGTAATCTAACTAGCGGTATGTAAACTGTCGACAGATTACAATTTAACCCATTATTTTTCGGTAGATTGTAATCTGTTCGGTATATTAACCCGATAAAACCTAAGGTTCGGTCAGTCGGTCGAGGTCGGTTAGGACGGTAGGACACTATCTGATTATTTATGTCGAACCCTAACTTAACCTACAAGAAAGAGACAAGAAAACGTAAATCCAATGAATATTTCAAAACTTGACACACGGAACATTGAACGGTTCACAATCTGTCGACAGTTTACAATATCGCTAGTTGGATTACAATCTAACGATTTTTGCAATCTTACGGTGACATAACATACATTAGAAATAATTAACCAAAATCCTCATCACGCTTTAATGTCGGTTAGTTGTTACGTCCAGTGTTATGTTAACACATAATATATATAATACTATTGACATAATACAGTGATCTTTAAATTTTGAGTAATATGTGTGTAACCGGAGCAGAGAGAGGTGATTACCGAAGTCAACAGATGTTTAAATCCTACAAATATTATGAACTAGCTGATACCCGCGACTTCGTCCGCGTGGATTGAGCTTTTTGGTTCACGCGGAAACTCCTTAATTTTCCGCTATAAATAGTATGTATAGTGGTAGGCTACTTCCCGGGGATGTAACCTATCTCTATATAAAATTTCATCAAAATCGGTTGAAAAGATGGGCCGTGAAAGGTTAGCAGACAGACAGACATACTTGCGCATTTATCATCTCCCCATGCTACGGTACCCGCAGTGGGCGAGTCTGACTCGCATTCGGTCAGTTTTTTTATAAATGGTGATAAAGGACAGAATATGTGGCAGCCCTATTTTCAATCGTCTACGTAATGACCTAGTAATCTATTAATACCCGCCACGCCCGTCTGCGCCCGCGCCTCGGGTTCATTATCTGACAACACTATTCTATTTACTAGCTGATGCCCGCGACTTCGTGCGCGCGGATTGCGCGGGAACTCTTTAAGGCCCTGTGTAGCGTAAAAGGGGGTTTTTAAAAGCAGTGTATCCATCAAACGGTGACATAATGTACGCTTGTAAAAATAATTTGCTGTTTTCAAGACCTATAAGCAGACATTGACGCATCTCAAAACACAATTTAAAAGAAATCTCTGCATAGAAATTTATTTTAAACATACCTCTAAATTTACGTTTTAAAGCAGTTTTTCTCCTTATTGAAACCAATAATTAGCTCTAGAAATATAAGATAAAATTCATATTTATATATCAAACACATTGTCGGATTCATTTGTATTGAAAAGTAAATATAATTTTTTTTACAAATGATTTCATGCATTTTTTGCAACATACGCTTGCTCGATTTCACCCCTCCGCGCCTGTGTTTTTCATATCGTGAGCTCACAGCGCCTTAATTTTCCGGTATAAAAAGTAGCCAGACCATAATATTTGTGCCAAATTTCATCCAGATCCATTCAGCCGTTCTGGCGTGATTGAGTAGGTAACAAACAGCCCCTAACAGGTTATAGCCCGCTACCATCTTAGACTGCATCATCACTGACCATCAGGTGAGATCGCAGTCAAGGGCTAACTTGTGGTGGATAAAAAAAAAACATCCATTCAATCAATTCATTCCATCTATTAATAAAAAAACCGGCCATGTGCGAGTCAGACTCGCGCACCGAGTTTCCGCCGTTGATGTAACTAAAAATTTGTGCTTTTCACAATTTTTCCTTTATCTGTGCTATAAGACGTTGCTTCGTACCTAATTTCAAGATTCTGAGTTCACGGGAAGTACCATGTAAGTTTTGATTCCCTTGCGAGTGTCGAAAATTTGCAGCATAAACGGCTGTATCTTTTGATTGAGTTAGCTTACAAGTTTGATTTATGCAGAGCTCCAAGGGACAGTAGACTTGAGTATTTGATATGAATTTCAGCTTGATGAAATCAGAAGATCCCGGTTCGAGTCCAGATGTTCTCCAGTCCGATTGTTTTTTATATAATATAATATTTTATTTAAAAAAATAAAATGATATTTATTATTTAAATATAATTTCCAAAAAACACGATTTACCGTCGCGTCGCGTGGACCAAGTTTTTTTCGATTCCCGCGGGAACTCTTGAATTTTCCGGGATAAAAAGTAGCCTATGTCCTATCCCGGCATACAACCTACCCCTGTACCAAATTTCATTAAAATCGGTTGAACAGATACATTTTTTGATTACCGCGGGAACCTTTGAATTTTTCCGGGATAAAAAGTAGCCTATGTCCTTCCCCGGGATACAACCTATCCCTGTACCAAATTTCATCAAAGACAGACACACTTTCGCATTTATAATATTAACTAGCTGATGCCCGTGACTCCATCCGCGTGGAGGTATGAAAAATAGATAGTAGCCGATTCTCAGACCTACTGAATATGCATATTAAATTTTATAAAAATCGGTCAAGCCGTTTCGGAGGTATGGTGACTCAAAATTCAAAATTCAAAATTCAAATTATTTTTATTCAAATAGACTTTTACAAGTACTTTTGAATCGTCGAGTGAATCTACCACTGGTTCGGAATGCCATTCCTACCGAGAAGAACCAGCAAGAAACTCGGTGGTTGCTCTTTTGAAAAAAAAATAATTTACAATTTTATTAATTTATACATATGTAACCGCTGTCCTTAGCATTGCTGGAGCGAATCAAATCCATGCTCCTTTGTCATTTACGTAATCTTCAACAGTATAATAAGCTTTCTTCAGGAGCATATTTTTAATGGACTTCTTAAACTTGTGTAAAGGCAAGTCTAAGATAGGTTGTGGAATTTTGTTATAAAATAGAATGCTCATTCCCACGAACGACCTTCGGACCTTCTTGAGGCGGAGCGATGGAGTCACGAGCTTATGGCGGCCTCTAGTTTGTCTATCATGCAGATCGCATATTTTTTTGTAATTGTGAATGTGCTGTTTTACGAAGATTAGATTACTATAAATATATTGCGAGGCTACTGTAAGAATACCTATTTCCTTAAATTTCTCTCTAAGGGATTCGCGCGGTTTTAAATTATAAATTGCACGTATTGCCCTTTTTTGTAATACAAAAATTTTTTGAATATCTGCCGCTTTACCCCATAGTAAGATTCCGTAAGACATAATACTATGAAAGTAAGCAAAATACACAATTTTTGCTAACTACTACGACTAACATTGTGACACGATAATTTTATATATATAGAGAAGATACGGATTAACAGTGAAGTGTTACAGGCTCCAGACCAATGGTGGATTATAGTGAACTATCAATGCACTGGTATAGTTCCAATCAGTGGAGTTTAGTCATTAGTGGATTGAGGGTGTTGGTTTACTGTTGACTGTACATTGTAATCAAATCAAATCAAATCAAATCAAATGTTTTTTTATTCAAATAAACTTTTACAAGTACTTTTGAATCGTCAAGTGAATCTACCACTGGTTCGGAATGCCATTCCTACCGAGAAGAACCAGCAAGAAACTCGGTGGTTGCTCTTTTTAAATAATTCATTTACAATAATTTTATTACATCAATGTGTACATAAGTAACCGCTGTCCTTAGCATTGCCGGAGCGATCAAATCCATGCTCCTCTATCATTCATTGTAAATGTCAGACACAGAGTCTCTTGCACAAATGATCATAATTAAATAAATTATAATAATTGCACTTGATCTACTTTTTAGTGGTTACAACAGTTGTAGCCTGTAGGTATCAACATTACATTGCAAACCTTTCTCTACTAGGTATTTTTTAGGTTTTGTAGTAAAATTAGTTATTTGTGTTATATGGGGCCAAAGAAAATTTTTGTTCCCCGAGGGCGCTATTTTTCGCTTTTAATTCAGAGCGAAGTGAAGGATTCTAAAGTAGAATCCTGAGCGTAGCGAGGAATTCAATATACGCCGCCCGAGACCAAAAATTTGTCCCCGAGTGACACACACTATTTTTCATCATGTATGAGAAAAAGCTAGGAGTATCAACCTACTATGTATGGACATAACCTATATGTTTAAGCACCAATCAGAAGCATGAACGCGGACGAATCAGAACAGAGAAATGAAAAGTCCCATGGGCCTAAAAATTACATTTTGCTCCCGCTATCCTCTGAAGCACATACCATCTCTGAAGACAATATTCGTTTTTCGAATAGGTATGATGAAAAAGGAATTTGTTTCGTTTGTCGGTCTGTAAGAGTCACATCCCACACTCATTTTAAAAACTATACTATAGTCTAAAGGTACCTCTACCTACTACCTCGTTGATTGGGTAGGTATTTAAATCAATAATATTATGAAGGAGTTAGGAGACAAATAATTGAGCATGATAATAATTAATTTAAACTCTAAAAAATATGAGGTTCCTCAGGCAGTTTTAAATAATTTCTGAATTTTCTCTGGTCGTGCCTGGTAAGGGGCTTCGGCCGTGGCTAGTTACCACCCTACCGGCAAAACGTAGACGTTTAGTGTTCCGGTACGATGCCATGGAGAAACCTATTATACCTAACCTATATATACCTAACTGCCATGCCCCCGACAAGTAAGCCCGCTACCATCTTACACAGCTTATCATAACTTACCATCATGTGTGATGCGTGTGCAGTCAAGGGCTAACTTGTTAGGCGTTAGGCGTTTTTCAAGCTATTACGCCTTTTACTGTAACGAGAGAAGTTATTTTTTCATTTAATTTCATATATTTATTTGTGAATACAGTAGGTACAAAAAACCGGCCAAGTGCGAGTCGGACTCGCGCACCGAGGGTTCCGTACAAACCTGTAGTAAGTTTTAAATTAAATATTTTTTTAAAATATTTGAGTTGATTGAATGAAAGGTAAATTGCGGTTTACGATTTATGACGTATTAAAAAAAAACTACTTACTAGATCTCGTTCAAACCAATTTTCGGTGGAAGTTTGCATGGTAATGTACATCATATATTTTTTTTAGTTTTATCATTCTCTTATTTTAGAAGTTACAGGGGGGGGGACACACATTTTACCACTTTGGAAGTGTCTCTCACGCAAACTATTCAGTTTAGAAAAAAATGATATTACAAACCTCAATATCATTTTTGAAGACCTATCCATAGATAATCCCACACGTATGGGTTAGATGAAAAAAAATTTTTTGAGTTTCAGTTCTAAGTATGGGGAACCCCAAAATTTATTGTTTTTTTTTCTATTTTTGTAAGAAAATCTTAATGCGGTTCACAGAATACATCTACTTACCAATTTTCAACAGTATAGTTCTTATAGTTTCGGAAAAAAGTGGCTGTGACATACGGACGGACAGACAGACAGACAGACAGACAGACAGACAGACAGACAGACAGACATGACGAATCTATAAGGGTTCCGTTTTTGCCAAATTTTGCTACGGAACCCTAAAAAGAGCCCCGACCGCCATAGTTAGCAAATATCTTATACCTACGGATTCCTACATAATTATGTACGTAGGTAGGTACCTACTATGCGTGATCTACCGCACTTGACCAGATTTGATAGCTTTTGACATTTTGATAATAATTAATTTATTATATTTTTCATAAATTATTATTAGATCATATTTATAACTACCGAATGCCCACGACTTCGTCTGCGTGGTTTGAGGTTTTTTATACGACTGCCTGAAAAAAGGAGTATATTGTTTTCAGGGTTCATGTATGTATGTATGTATGTATGTATGTATGTATGTATGTATGTATGTATGTATGTATGTATGCATGTATGTTTGTATGTGAGTTTGTATATTCCACCATAACTACTATTATACGCCTGAACCGATTTTGATAAATGAGATATCGTTAGAATCCCTAGCTTATTACGGGTGACATAGGCTAGTAAAATTTAAAAGAAAATTAGTGTGACCATGGTTCCGCATTAAAGACTAAAGTTGAATTTAGTTTAATTTTTTTTCGAAAATATGATTAACTATATTATAATCATCATCTAGAAAATGATGAGTAGATTCCAAAAATAAATAACACTATAGTTTAATATCCAGTGATTCACAAAAAAATATCATTTAATAAAAACGTGAATAAGATTCCAAAGGTAATAATTAATGTCTGTGGTATCGTTATCAGAGGCGGCTCGTGAAAGATCATATTGGGAGTTCACTAAAAAAAAAGAAAATGCTAACCAATTATTTGTAAATGAAGTCCATTCGGCGGTCATTACGTTATATTGTTCCATTTTAATCGCCTACACTATTTACATAAATCACAGTCTTTTTCACATAAATACACAACACAATATGTACACTATTTAAAACAACAATACAGATTTTCTAGCCAATGTACAATGATCCGACGCACTCGCGAAGAAATCAAAATAAATTTACTTTCGTATTTTGTGTTTTGTTTACATCTTACCGGCATAATACGAATAAAAAAAAAATACTCGCGAGTTTTAACTTTCTTCGTGACAACAGGCCATGTCATTTAGTCGGGTAATATCGCGAATGCGTACTTCGCGTCAGGAGCGCCGCTCCATATTTACCAAATGTCTCATACAAATCTTTTGTCTCACGCGCCGCTCGCATCGAATGTTCTCTTTTACTCTCATTACATTTCAATAAGAACGTTGTACTAAACTTTCGTCTATAGGAGCGTTGCTCTAAGCGCTCCACTTAACAAAAATACCATGTATTAAATTTGTGTTGATTGATGAAATAAGTAGTAAAGTAGGTAGGTAGGTACTTATGGATATTCATGATTAAAATGACAATGGGAATAGATTTATATAAAAATATTTATAACGTTTATAGCAAAGTTTATTTGATTATTATACCTACCTAGTACCTATGTATTTTTTTAAATTTGGTGGGAGTTCACTGCACCAGCGCTCCTTTGAGCGAGCCGCCTTTGATCGTTATGTAGTAGCAGTGGTAGCCGTACTTCCATTCGAGGGAGATTTTTTATTACACGACTGCCCAAAAATGGAGTGTTATGTTTTCAGGGTTCGTGTATGTATGTGTGTCCACGGCAGAGCAGTCGTATTTTTTAATAATTTTAATTATATTCACTTGTTAATGTTTGGTTCGCGCGGGAACTCTTTAATTTTTCGGAATAAAATGTAGCATAGGTTTAAGTATGTGCTATTCCAGACTATAATCTATCTTTGTGCCAAATTTCAGTCAGATTCGTTCAGTTGTTATGGCGTGATTGAGTAACAAACATCCATCCATCCATCCATACATCCATCCATTTCGCATTTCTAAAATTAGTATAGATTTTTTATACCATTGTTTTGTACCTCTGTTACACGCCCGAAGAGGCAATGTACCTATGACTTTTGAATTTGAATTCAAACGTTCAGAGTTCAGACTTTACATTTAAAAAGTGGATGTATTTTTAGTATCTTTTATTTATCTTAAATCTTTTTAATTAAAATCCCAAACAAGTTGGTTTAACCTCGACATTTACCTACCTATCTAAAGTGCCTACCTGTTTACCTAGTAGTACACGCCTCCTGTTCAATATAAATCCATTCGAAGCTTCCTATTGCCTTTCATTAATATTTAATATAAAAAATTCTTTTTAAACAGCCGACTTCAAACTCCCGCGCCAACTTTACAACAACAAGCACTCGCTATACAAAGTACTTATTTTATTGTTGATATTTTAAAAACCGCTCGACCGATTTCGATAAAATTTATATGGGACCATTTGGGAAGTATGCCCTTTCAAATAAAAAAAGAATCATCAAAATCGGTCTACCCAGTCAAAAGTTCTGAGGTAACAAACATAAACAAAAAAAATACAGTCGAATTGAGAACCTCCTCCTTTTTTTGAAGTCGGTTGAAAAGACCTAAGTTGTTTATTTCAGACATCTGCCGCTTCTAAAGGTCTAGCCCTACTACAGAGGCGCGTTGCGGTGCGGCACGTAGCACAATAATAATGTCGCAGACCGCAGTAGGTACCTCACCGTGCCGCGTCGCTAAAGTTGGCCCAGCTCCGTACAAACTTAGAGCATAATTTGCCTCTACGTGCCGCGCTGGGCCGTGCATCTGGTATGAGGCTAAACCTTAAAAGACCAACAGGGTTTTTAAATTTCTGGTACAGAGAACGACCGCCATTTTGTTTTCTTTTCAAAATCGCATCACACGTTGAAACTTGTACCAAACTATATTATTTTGATTGCCATACAGGCGAAAATTGACAAAATTAACTATAAGGACTTGTCAGCGTTGTATTTATCCAGACAGGCCGGATAGTCCCACCAACTTATGGCCCGGTGGCCAAAATTGGAACTAACTTTTATGCTTCTTTAGTTTTTATTATATTTTTAAATTTTAATATTATCTTCTAGTGACCCGGTCACCGGGTCAGATAAGTTTGTGGGTTTATACATATCGCATAATTATTATGTACAAAAACATTAATTGGTACTCGTGATACATACTAAGTATATAATAATTGAATAATTGTTTGTTTATATAGTGGGAAGACACTGTCTCCTGCACCACAGTTTTTACTACCACAGGAGGCAGGATTTCATGCTATTCAAATTTTATAATCAGTTTTGGCAAATAAATATTTATTTATTTTGTTTTTGAATTGCCAGCCTTAGCATAAATATTTTCATACTTACTTTTTTCCAATAATTTATTTCCTATAAGTAGATAACTATTTGAAAATAATAATAAAAGGTAATTTGAAAAGGAAACAGTATACATAAAGGATCGCCTATTTTTTTCTGGCTCTACAAATATATTCGTCGTCGTCGTCGTCAACCGATGGACGTCCACTGCTGGACATAGGTCTCTTGTGGGGTCCTCCACAAGCCACGGTCTTGCGCCGCCTGGATCCAGCAACTCCTTGCGACTCTCTTCAAATATATTATTAAAGTATATTTTTTTTATTAAAATTGGTATTTTGGGACCATCTAGAATTGTTTATTCGAGAATTTTTACAGGTATAATATATACTGTATATACAGTTGGTATAATATCTTTTAAAATTCAACGCAATGTCATATCGTGATCTAAGATCTCCGTAACCCTGTAATTAACATTCCTTGTAAGTTAGGCAGGTGCTTAACTACTCGAAAATGTTTAATTTCAGAGTCAAACGCATCACGACTGTAGGATCCTTAAAGATTTTAATAAAATGAGTATCTAATGATATTTGCATTCTAAATATAATCATATTGATAATCGCTAGCCCACTTTCTGAGCACGCGTTTTCTCTGTCGAAAATCAAATATTTAATCAAAAAGACTTTTAATAAGTGCTTTAGAATAGTCGGGCGAATTTACCACTGGTTCAGAATGCCATTCCTACCGATAACAACCAGCAAGAAACTCAGTGGTTGCTCTTTTAAAAAAAAAAATACAATTACATTAATGTGTAGATTCATAAACGACCGCTGTACTAAGCATTGCTGGAGCGAGTCAAATCCATGCTCTTTTTAACCGACTGCCAAAAAAGGAGGAGGAGGTTCTCAATTCGGCGCGTATTTTGTTTTTGTTTTTAATGTTTGTCGGTGCATATCTCCGTGGTTTCTGAACCGATTTGAATTTTTTTTCTATCAGTCGTTAGAGGAAGCTCTGACTCCAAATCCTCAACCCTGACACTAAAAAGTTAAAAATAAAAATTCTTTCCAAAAACCGACTTCCAACGCTAAAGTACAAAATAATTTTGATTTCTACCCACTATGTTAAAGTCTTTGCTTATCCTTGTTATACCCGCCCGACTTCAACAAAGTGGGTAGAAATCAAAATTATTTTGTACTTTACAGTGGCGTTGGAAGTCGGTTTTTTGGAAAGAATTTTTATATCATTTACATTTACATGAGCGATGGAGTCCGAGCCTATTAAGGCCTCTAGTTTGCCTATCGTGCTACTGGGTGATTCTCTAAGGTAAAATAAAATCACACTGCAGCAGTGCAATGCAGTGTAAACAAAGCATTGCTAGCATCATTGAAATAGAGTATAAGTACTAAAATTCTACATCGATGCGGTCTGCCATGTAACATCGAAGAGATCGACCTTGACTGCAACGGTTGTAAATTTTATTTTTACCCGACTGCGGAACGCACAGGGTTATGTGTTCATCAGTCTATATATGTTTTTTATGTTCCTTGCAGGACAGCTACAGCCTAAACGCGTGGACCGATTTTGATGATTCTTGCACCAGTTTGTGCCGAATATATCATTAGAGTGTCACTGTGGAAGCCAAATTTGATAAAAAACAAAATGGCGCCCTCTAGAAGTCATAATGTAACAAATTAAAAAATAAAAGTCAATGGACTATGGCAAGTGGGGTACCTATCGATGAAAAGGTCTTGCAAAATCATAGTTAGGTTTCCTTGATCATTTTCTCATTTTAACGATCATTTAGGATTTACGAGGTTTCAAAGGTTGCATTCCTTTGTGTCACATTACAGAAAAAACGGCTGAACCGATTTTGATAGTAATTGCACTAATGGATTTGTTTTAGTCTTCCGAGTGTCACAACGGAGGCCGAATTTGAGAAAAAACAAAATGGCGCCCTCTAGAAGCCATAATGTAACTAATTATCAAAAATCAAAATCAAAATCAAATTATTTTTATTCAAATAGACTTTTTACAAGTTCTTATGAATAGTTAAATGAATCTACCACTGGTTCAGAATGCCGTTCCTACCGAGAAGAACCAGCAAGAAACTCGGTGGTTGCTCTTTTGAAAAAAAAAAATAGTAAGTATATGGTATGTTTACAATAATCTACATACAACATATACAGATACATAAGTAACCACTGTCCTGAGCATTGCTGGAGCGCCGAGCGAGTCAAATCCATGCGCCTTTATCATCAATATAATCTTCGACTGTATAATAAGCTTTTTTTAGGAGCATTTTTTAATGGTTATCTTAAACTTGTGTAAAGGCATGTTTATAGTAGGTTGAGGAATTTTGCTAAAGAATAGTATGCTCATTCCCACGAACGACCTTCTGACTTTATTGAGGCGGAGCGATGGAGTCACGAGCCTATGACGGTTTCTAGTTGGCCTATCGTGCAGATCGCATATTCTTTTGTAATTCTGAATGTGCTGTTTTACAAAGATTAGATTACTGTAAATATACTGCGAGGCTACTGTAAGAATACCTATTTCCTTGAATTTCTCCCTAAGGGATTCACGTGGTTTTAAATTATAAATTGCACGTATTGCCCTTTCTTGTAATACAAATATTTTTTGAATATCTGCCGCTTTACCCCACAGCAAGATTCCGTAAGACATAATACTATGAAAATAAGCAAAATATACAATCTTTGCAGTTTCGACGTCTGCTAACTGCCGAATCTTTCTGACAGCGTAAGCAGCAGAACTGAGTTTACCAGCTAGATTTGATACATGGGTGCCCCATTGAAGCTTAGCATCTAAGGTCACCCCCAAGAACACGGTGGCCTCTTCTATTTTTAACATATCATTATTTACCACTAGATTAATGTTACGTGTATTCTTGGTATTGGGCAGTGCGAACTCAACACACTTAGTTTTTTTTGCATTTAAAAGTAAGTTATTTACAGTAAACCAGTGAGTGACCTGAGAAATGGCCCTATTTACGTGGTCAAAATCATCCTTATTTCTATCGACTTTAAAAATTAAAGACGTATCATCAGCAAATAGCACAATATCGCAAGTATCCTGGACAAAATATGGTAAATCATTTATATATACCAAGAACATGAAGGGACCCAGAATGGAGCCTTGAGGGACACCCATTAATGAGACTAGAGAGACTGAACCCATTAATGAAATTAAAAAATAAAAGTCGATGGACTATGGCAAGTGGGGTATCGATGAAAAGGTCTTGCAAAATCATAGTTAGGTTTCCTTGATTATTTTCTCATTTTAACGATCATTTAGGATTTACGAGGTTTCAAAGGTTGTATTCCTTTGTGTCACATTACAGAAAAAAACGCTGAACCGATTTTGATAGTAATTGCACTAATAGATATGTTTTAATCTTCCGAGTGTCACAACGGAGGCCGAATTTGAGAAAAACAAAATGGCGTCGATTGGAAGCCAATTAATAAATGAAAGTCGATAGGCTATGAGCAAGTGGGGTATCGTTAGATAGGTCTTTTAAAATCACACCTAGGTTCCTAAAACCATTTTTCCGTGTAAATGATAATTTACGAGGTTTCAAAGGAAATGTTCAAAGTTCCTACTCATATCATCTATATCTATCAAACTAGGTGGATTATCTCAAAAACCACTTAACCGATTTTAAAACTTATATCACTTATAGAAAGCTACATTATTAACAAGTAAAATAGGCTGTATTTTATTTTCAAACAAATTAGAGATACACGAAAATTGCAAAAATGTTAGTTAAGTCGGAAAAAATCATCTCATCTGAGAGCTTACGTGGCGTGCGCTGCCTAAATCGTTAAAATTACACGACAAGAATGTATGGTGGAAATGTTCCTCTCAAGAAGTTGTAAAAAAAAGTACGCGATAGCATATAACTATCTTTTAAGGTTGGCTCACAATAACCATTTTTATGTTTTTCCAATTCGGCCTAAACAGTGCTTTACTTGCGAAGGTGTTTTTATCAACATAGTATTAATCGATAATTCCTTATCAAAATAAATATCTTACTCATCTTAAGTATTTAATTTAGACAAAAATTGTCCTTTACAGCATTCAATTTAAATGAATACCTTATGAGATCTCGTAGAAATACAGTAACCTTCAACAGAAAATAACGCGGCCGGCAGCGGATAGGTAAGGGTGAAGGTGGGGCGTACTCTCACATATTACGGTAGTAACACATCATTGTTATACCTAAGCTTAATGTGACGACATAACAAGTCTCAAAAAACTTGATGATTTGCACTCCTTCAGTCGATCAATCAATAAATTCATCAATGCCACATGCAGCGCATATTCGGCTAACATAACTTCCGACTAACATTTTTAATGTCTATTAAAATATTGGTTCCGAGTCCACTTAGCTATAAACTAAATACTAAATAAATAAATATGCCCACTACGTAATAAATACGTATAAACTGTGTTTTTGTTCAAATACACTTTTTTGCATTGTCTACGGGCATTTTCGTAAGTGGCCGACGTTCATTGCCGAGGTCTCGTTACGTCAATGCGATAGGGCTCTCGAAATTTAATGAGCTCATTTTTAGGAAAAATAGCAGATTTACAAACTTTACCAAATTAATATTAGCATTATAACTTATGCAAATTTCATGATGGTTATGGTGATCACCGCTCGTCATTACGAATTAATTAATCCGCTGCTTAATTATTACTAGGTACTTCTTATACAAAATACTTATTAGTACCTTTGGTGCTACCACAGAATAGATACCTAATTGATGCTACTTCAAGCAGATAAAATGTCCCCTATTAACGGTAAATGCTTAACTAAAAAGTTTGAAATAAAAAAGTAATTTAAAAAGAACAAAAAACCCGACTGCGATACCAAAAAGTATAAAACAAGACATGAATTGAAGTATTTCATTATTATCAATTTAAATCGTATAATATTAATAAAATTTATCAAGGCGCAGTCGCACGTTAAGGTTAGCTATTGGACGTGCGGCTTCAATAAGCGTCGGGTGCCAACTAAGCAGTTTGCATGCGCACTGTGTCGTGAGAACCGGCGAGTATTTGACTAAACACGTCATCAGAGTCATCGCTTTGTATAGAATCTATCTTTAATGGAATCGACCTTGCTTTTAATCCAATGCAAACAGAGGGATGAAATTAATAAATACTATAGTCCCACAAACTTATCTGAACCGGTGGCCAAATTTGGAACTAATTTAAGTTGCCTTTATTATTATTAAACCTGTTAAGTTTTTGTTTTTATTTTATTTTTCATAGATCTATGCTAGCGCTGTAACCGTGTAACGCTGTAACCAGAAATGAGTTTGTGGGACTACATAATATTTTTTTCATTAATTGAAGGTTCGCCATGAATTGAAATGCTATTATTATTTCATAGCAAACCTTCAATGGATGAAAAATATATAATCTATAGTGGCTTCCATTTTTGATAGAAACTGATAGAATAGGGGGCTGGTGGTAAGTGACGATGCAGTCTAAGATGATAGCGGGCTAACCTGAGAGCGCATGGCAGTTACATAAATTAAACCCATAGGTACCCCCAATCGGTTTCTATACGGCATCGTATCGGAACGCTAGATCTTTATAGTACCTACTTACACTGATTTATTTCTATTCTTACTACATGAAAAAATAATAGTTATGGTTTCATAATAACAATCAACCATATACTTAGCTGTCCCATATTCATCAACACTATGAAGCTCAGTTAGCCTAAATTGTCGAGTCATTTTATTGATATTAGGCAGTGGGATGATTGGCCTACTTCTGAAACTATGAATCACTGTTTATTAAATCTGTGAATATGACTTTTGATGGTCATACTTTACAAATAGGTAAGTACCTAAATAACCCTCGCGGGACTTCGCGAGGAATAAGTTTTTTCAATTCCCGCGGGAATTCCTTAACTTTCCGGGACAAAAGTAGCCTATGTCACTCTCCAGGTCTTCAAATGTACCCATGCAAAAAATCACGTCGCTCCATTGCTCAGCTGCGGCGTGATTGAAAGAAAAACCAAAAACTAATAAACAAACACACTTTCGTATTTATGTAGGTATAATTAATTAGCTGATGCCCGCGACTTCGTCCGCGTGGATTGAGGATTTTTGGTTCCCACGGGAACTCTTTAATTTTCCGGGATAAAAAGTAGCCTATGTGCTATTCCAGATTTCTGTGCCAAATTTCAGCCAGATCCGTTCAACCGTTGGGGCATGTTTGAGTAACAAACATCCATACATCCATCCATCCATCCATACATCTACATCCATACATCCATCCAAACTTTCGCATTTATAATATTAGTAAGAAATAAGAGTAAGAAGTAAGATAGTTCTATGCATCGTCATCCAGTGGTTTCAGTCCACTGCTGGACTAAGGTGTCTTCACGCTATAAATTTCTGTTCTTGGTAATCTGCATCCAGTTCTTCCCCTCTGCCTTTACAGCCAGCTAGTTACTTTACAGCTGATTAGGTGTTGTTATGACACCTTTCTTGTTATTTAATAAAATAATTTATGTTGTGTGGTGATACGGAACCCTTTATGCGCGAGTCTGACTAGCATTTTTTATTAAAAGCTAATACGCACAGTAACACCGGTTCTTAACTGCAATATAAATGCAAATCATTTTACAATCGAGGCTCTTACGCGTGCGCATCGGAACAACACTTTGACAAACTTATGTGTGCGTGTGGAGAAATTTAATCTACTCCGTTGATCCTAAACTGTATTTTATTAATAGACAGTGGCGCCTCCGCCAAACGCACAGATAACTTTGCCGAGCTGGTCTTGGTTTGCTAACGAGTATAGCTGGATGCGGGTCCAATAATAACCAATATACATGCGTGCCTAGTGTAGGGGGTCAAAGACAAATACTATAATTATAATTGATTGATAGATATGTTGGCGCGTTTTTTTACAATCGACGACGCGCTCTTCGGAAAGGAAAAACGAGAAATACGAGAAAACTGCCTCGTTGGTCTAGCGGTTAGCATAGTCGACTGCGGATCACGAGGTCCTGGGTTCGATTCCCGGTCGGGCATAAAAATTGTTAGGTATTGGGTTTTTCAATTAAGAAATTCTCAGTGCCAGCCCGGAGTTGGAAGTTGGCGGTGTGCCACCCCCGTGCCACGGAGAGCACGTTAAGCCGTCGGTCCCGGTTATTATCACTAACATGATAATAGTCGTTAAAGCCCGCCAACCCGCATTGGAGCAGCGTGGTGGGTCTAAGCTCTAATTCTCTCTCTCCTATGAGAGTGAAGGCCTGTGCCCAGCAGTGGGACGTTAATAGGCTGCAGTGGAATGAGGAAACTTTAATAACGGTGGGAGGGATAATTAATGGAGCAAAAATATAATCAATCGTTCAGATACCAACCAATATAAATGATTTATTTAATAAATAAGATTAAAATACAAATTAATTAATGACAATGCTAACACTATTCATAAGCTCCTTCCATTTGACCGGATACAAAAGCGGGCAGTTCGACTCGTGGACGACCCTAATTGACTTGCCTATTGGAGAACCTAGATCACCCAGACGTCAGTTCTCTTTGTGTGTTATAGCACAGTTTATAGGGCCAGCAGCAAGTATACTTTGTATGAGGTTGTACAATGGAGCTGCTTCATTACCTGGGGATCCAGCAGCTGAAGACCAGCTACGACGCTGTAGGTAGCAGGGCCCGAACCAATCGTGCCCATACCTTTCAGTGAGTATAAGACCTGATTGCGTGAACTAACACTCAAAGAGCATTACCGACTGTGGACGAATGCATCGGACTGTAGACAAGCCAGGAAGAAATTCCGTAACATCGACAAAACTGATCCGCCTGGATAGAGGTAAACTCAGGAAGGTGGTGGAACTTATAACAGGGCACAGCCCATTAAACACCTCTTTGTTATAGGCGTCACCGACAGCCCTCTATGCGGAGCTTGCATGGAGACAGACGACACGCCGACGCATGTGTTGCTAGAGTGACACCTTGGATCCCCAACCTCGCTACGAGAGGCCCTAGACTACCTGGGCGGTCTCCTAGGCTTCTGGAGCGAGCTCGGATGGCTGGAGTGAAAATTTCAGAGGGGAGGGCAACTCGCGTACAACAGACCTCCAACTGGAGGTTGAAGTGCGGAAACCTGCCCAGTAGAAAGAAAGAAAGACAATGGAACTGAGCTCACTTAAGCGACGTGGCACGCAGATGCACTGCGCGATGCGGCCCCGTAGAAACTCATACAAATCCGAAATTCAATCGGGAGGACATTATGTGCAGAGGCGACGAACAAAAACTTCAATAAGTAATAATTATCATAAACTATGCGTCAATTAGTATGGCCTCTATCTGCACGCACGATCCACCAGTTTGTATTCAAATTACACGTTAGATTCATCAACTATTACTACGTAGTACGTATTATATTATACTGGACTACCGACCGCCCGCGGCATCGCTCGTATTATTTTAGAGTTGCTTAGTCAACAAGGAACAAAGACAATATATAAACCAGGATAAGACTGTTCACTTCATACATTCAATCAAAGCTCGCTAAATGCGCATTAAAGTCGCCGGTACCTTGTTGTTCTTCGCACAATCTGAGATGGCGTAACTGTGCAAGCTGTTTGTTAAAATTAGTTGAATGTAAATTTGCTATTTGCTTAAGTGATTTTATCAAATTTTTGTATTTTGATAATTTTATATAAATAATTAATACAAATTGAACCAAGAAAATACGATATTTCACCGATTTTACTATAATCATTTGTCGAGCGAGCCTGGTAGCGCCACCTATCGATAGTATTAACCTAGAAAAAAATTTATAAGGGAGTTAGCAATCTATACTTGGTATTATAATTAATCTATGACAAGGAACGAATAAAGAACGAGCCTGCCCGCGCCTTAGCTCTAGTACTTGAAAGCTGTAATTTGGCATGGAGGCAAAATAAAAATGGCAAAGTGATAAAATAAAATCTTGAAAAAGAATGGTTTTTAATGTGGGGATTTTTTTGTTTTCATCTTAGATCCCATGGGGTGGGAGTTGGGAAGTCGTTGGATAGATCGTTCAAAAAGGCCGCCGCTGTGTGAAAGCCATATTTTTCGATTCAGGGATCCGTTTGCGAAATTTCAAAGTGTAATTCTCGCTTGTTAGAGCCAAGTGTTTTATTTCAATTTATAGGCTAACCCCTCGACGGCGACGACGCCTTTAGAAGGCCGATCTTTTTTACTTTTTGGTTGCAAAATTTCAATTTAAATTGCGAAAAGTTTTATACATATTCCTTGGGGCATGCTACCATCGCTTGAAGCAGTATTATTTTAAAATTTTCAGTTTTTTTATGTTACGTACCTTGACGTCCCTAAAATAAGGATTATAATTCTGAAACTAGAGCGTCAACAATATTTAAAAAATACTGCTGTAAGCGATGGTAGTAAGGCCCCTGCAGGGCGACCGCTAGGGCATGCTCCCGGAAATTACCGGTATCAAAAGTACCGGGAATTCCCAAGACTTCTGAATATTTTCAGTCTCGGTTCTCCACACCAGAATACCGGTACTTTTGATACTTTCGAGACTCGAGTTAAATAGATTACTCCTCTAATTTAGTGCAGATATTTCAGAAGGTAACAATAACTTGGTTCACTCTACTGAATTTTATGCTCACAAATATAAAAATGAAATATTTATGGTAATAGTTTAAAAAATCTTATTTTTACTTTGAATTTAAAAGCGACGATTATTTTTCTGCCACTTCGTACCGTTTCGTATGTTAGTTTTTCTAATTATTTACCAGCAGAGAAGACCTTTTTTGAAGATCTATTAATTGATGGATCTGTCATTGATGGATCTGTCATTGATGGATCTCTCACTGCAATAAAATTTGTTCTGCTTTAATAAGTTACAGTAGATTGTTATTTTAATAACTGTATCGTTAGATAGTTTCATAATTTCCAAATGCAGATTGATAGAAAGAAAATTGAATGACTGGGTAACTGTAATATAAAATACAAGCGATCCGCCCCGGCTTCGCACGGGTAGCACTTATCATCATAATAGTATTGCTGTAAAGCCCTAAGACAGGAAAAAGTAATATCTTCTCGGACGCCAAGATTCTCTTGAGATTCCACCACTACAGCCTATTAACGTCCCACAGCTTGGCACAGGCCTCTACTCTTCTAGGAGAGAAGGAAATGGAGCTTAGACCCACCACGCTGCTCCAATGCGGGTTGGCGGGCTCTCTCTCTTGAGATTACTGAATATTAATTGGAGAAAATTTAGATTTAGATTTGTAATTCGTTGAGGTGGGGTCACTACGTATGCCATATTAAAAAGAACGACTTTTAAAGGATCATTTTGTTGTCCCTCTGTCCAAGCCTGAATGCTTTTTTTTTCTACAAACTGCTTGAAGTAATAAATTGATTGAGGCATCTAATTGCTACAAAAATAAAATGATTAGCTGATCACGATTTAAAAAAAAATACAGTTTACGAAGTGTACAAGAAGTCCCACACTATCACTGTAAAGCCTATAAGCCGGCCATTCCCGTTGAACTACAATAAAACTTTGGGAACGAAGCGAATTATGGCACAAGTAAATGAAAAAAACCGGCCAAGTGCGAGTCGGACTCGCGCACCGAGGGTTCCGTACTCAAGAAGTAGGTATAATTACCTTTGTTAATGAACCGCAAAACTAACTTTGTTTGTAGAGGTTTACTGTTAATATCAAAAAATTACGTTTGTTGTATGGGAGCCCCCCTTTAATATTTACTTTATTGATATTTAATTATTTATTTTGAAAGGTAATATACAAGTTAATATTCTGTGAAAATTTGAACCGTCTACCTGTTACCGTTTTTAATATTGAGCAAAAAAATACGAAAAAAACACGTTTATTGTATGGGGACCCCCCTTAATATATATATTTTTTTAATTTTTAGTATTTGTTGTTATAGCGGCAACGGAAATACATCATTTGTGAAAATTTCAGCTTTCTAGCTATCACGGTCTATGAGATACAGCCTGGAGATAGACAGACAGACAGACAGACAGTCGGGTCCCGTTTTTACCCTTTGGGTACGGAACCCTAAAAACATGTATTACGATCCTGTGTGGAAGTATTACGCGACAATTTTATATATTATGCCAAATATTTTGTCTATTTCATACTTTCTGTAATGTATTTCCTTTGGTTTTGTGATAATTTATGGTAGTATCGAAAGTATCGAAAGTACCGGGAATTCCCGGTTCCATGCCAGTATCGGTCCAAAAATTCCCGGTACTCAGAAGCAGTATCGACTGCATGCCCTAGCGACCGCGTATCTTTTGCATCAATCATTGATGCATCGCAATCACCTCCGATTGGCTGAATTTATGGTATTCTTGCTGCGTCAATGGATTTTGTCCAATAGTGGAAGAGTGTTAACCAATCAGAGGTGATTGCGATGTATCAATGATTGATGCAAAAGATAAGCGGTCGCCCTGCTGGTCTACATTATTGGACATTTCTGTAAGTTCAACTTTCTTGCTCCAGTGCGTTGATGAGCCAATCAGTGAGTGAGTGAGTGAGTCCTACATTGTCTCTTTATGTGTAGGTCTCTATACAGACATGTAGCCCACGACTTCATCTGCATGGACTCAGATTTATGAAAAACCCGTAGTACCTTTTGATATACCGGAATACAAAGCAATGGACCGAGAAATTGACTTTGGGGATTATGTACAATATAGGTACATCCTACAACCACTCTTTTCCAAGTTTTATCAAAATCGTTTGAACAATTAAAAGTCAGCAGACAGGCAAACACAAACAGGTCAGTTAGACAGACACACTTTCGCATTTATAATATTAGTATGGATTCTGTGCTATTAGCTAGCTAGTGACATCGCTTACCCTTCTCTACACGCAAATGTGTTAGACCTTCGATCAGATGCGTGTCAATTTTTATTAGGGTTCCCTCACGCAATAATGGGACCTTATAAATAAATGCGAAAGTTTGGATGGATGTTTGTTACTCAATCACGCCAGAACGGCTGAACGGATCTGCTTGAAATTTGGCACAGAGATTATAGTCTGCATTAACACATAGGCTACATGTTTTATCCCGGAAAATTAAGGATTTCCCGCGGGAACCAAAAACCTCAATACACGCGGACAAAGTCGCGGCTAAGCTAAAGCTAGTAATACTATAAATGCGAATCTAGGTAGGTAGGTAGATATTATATCTGCTACGCGTTTATCTGTTTAACTGATTCAACGAAATTATGTAGGTACAAAGATTGCATGATGCATCCCGGGAAAGGACGTGGGCTAGTTTTTATCAAGGAAAATCAAATTTATCTCCAACAAGATAGACTTATCTACGTGCGTGCCTGTGATTCGAATTTCGAACGCCGCGGTCCCACCGAATAAACAGTTCTGAAATTAAATACGGAACCCTCGGTAACGGAGCCCGATTCATGCTTATTATTATTTTACTTCAAAGCCCGCACGCACTAGTATGTATGATCATAATGTACTCCCAAGGTTATATAATGTACCTTCATCAGGTGAATTGAAGCATATTGGTGAAGCGAGTTGTTTAGTTTTTTTTAAACTACATAATATTTATCTAGAGCTGGAATAGTGGATTTACTCGTACTTATAATTTATGCGTGGATGACATTTTGTTTTTACTTTGAACGCTTTGGGGCACTGTAGGCTCTAGGCTCAGAATACAGAATAGGTTAATGTCAACAACAATCACTGTATTCGAGTTCTGCTTTGATTTATTTTTCTTGTTAAGTAGGTACCTACTTATAGGTAGTTAAGTACCTATTTTTTATGTTGAATTTTTCGTCAAAGAATCTTTTTAAATCCCCCTTTATAGTTTCACCGTGTCCGTTCGCGGCTTAGCTCAGAGACTAGGTATTAGTACCTACCAGAAAGCTGTAATTAATAATTGGAACGAAGTTCCTTATCGCGCGTTACGAAGGGACGTTTCGAAGGGCGAAGGGCGTTACAGTAGTCGGATAAAATTAAGACCAAAAGTTGTAACGACACTTTTTGGTTGCTATGACTACTTGTGTTGTTGACTTCAAGTTGTTGGAAATAAAAAGGCGAAATAATTTTAAAGAATTAGGACACCCGAATGGAACGAAGTTCCTTTCGATTAATTAGTGAAGGAATTGTAATAAAATTTACACAGAGAAACACGCGCACGCCGCACGGCTTACAACTATAGCAAAAAGTGTCGTTACAACTTTTGGTACTTCGTTCCACTCGGATTTCCCTTGACACCACTCAAGTTTTTTTTATTATTCGCGCCGTGGTGAAATAGAATTATGAAAAATACTGTACGGTTTTACGTGACCTCCCCTACGAGTACAGTGGGGATGTTTCTTTCTCTCATCTAGTTCATAGAAAGGGGTGTCATTGGACAGGTCGTCCAAAAATATTGGGGGTGTGGTATGGAAAAGCCAATTTTGGATTCAGAGATCCGTTTGCGAAATATTAAGCTTTAAAGTGCTAATTGTTAGAGTCCAGTGCCCCCCTCTCCCCTCCTATCCAGATAGTGGGTTGTTTCTGGATATGTGAAAAAATTCATGGAAGTAGTAGGACCTATAACGAAGTTAAAAGGAAAACTATCACAGCTAAGTAGACTTTGCAAGTTTTCGAGTAATAGTCAACCAACCTCTAAAATGTCCGCATATTGTGACGGGCAACCACGGAACCCTACTCTCTCACATGATTCTCCTGATTTTGATTTTTAATTGATCTCAGTGCTTTTTATTTAGGAGACTTCATCGCTTAAAGCATTATTATTTTAAAATTGACGTGCCCGGACGCCCCTAAAATAAGGATTATATCATAATTCATAATAATTACTTATTCTGAATCAAGAGCGTCAATAAGATTATAATAATACTGCTTTACGCTTTGACAGTAAGCCTCCAATTTGGGATGCAAATATAGTAGCCTTGACGTGTCTATACGATAATTGATTCAAGGGACAATCTATCAATCGGACGCTATGATGAGCTGCCTTTCATTATAATTTATAACACAAATAACAAAATATAAACTTGAAGAATAGTAAGTACTTTACTGTTAACAACATAAATAGTTTTTAGGGTACCGTAGTAAAAAGTGTCCGGTGTGGCATGGCATGACAGGCAGCCCTTTTAAAAATAAAATGAGCTTTTGTCACAGTCGAAAGCAACGCACCTTGTTACTGCAAGCAAACGCGCACTTGGAGAAACGCCGGGTTATTCACCTGCTACTTAGCTGCTTTTTTGCCAAAATCGTAGGAAACTTATATCAAAACTAGCTAATGCCCGCGACTGCGTCCGCGTGGATTGAGGTTTTTCGGTTCCCGCGGGAACTCTTTAATTTTTCAGAAATTGCAATATCTGACTAAGGTCAAGACGCTGATTTACGTTTAACCCAGGATTAAATCTGAAATCAAATAAATATTATAAATGAGAAAGTTTTGATGGACGTATGTATGGATGGATGTTTGTTACTCAATCACGCCCCAGCGGCTGAACGGATCTGGATGAAATTTGGCACAGAGGTAGATTAAAGTCCGGTAACTAATAGACATAGAATAGATTACTATAAAACACATAGGCTACTTTTTATCCCGGAAAAAATAATCATTTGAGAACTTAAAACGTAGGTACGTATTAGTTTTACTCGAACTGTTTGAGGAGTACATACATTCTTTTTTACATCAGGCATCTAAGAACTCCATTAGAAGTTCGAATTATCCGTTTGGCAATGGTAACTGATTGCTATTTTCTTGCACAATCGGGGTCTGGTTAAATTCGACCACCCTTCCAGCGGATTGGATGGATGGAGGTTTTTTGTTTCCCGCGGGAACTCTTTAGTTTTCCGGGATAAAAAGTAGCCTATGTGCTATTCCAGACTACATGATCTAATCTATCTCCGTGCCAAAATTCATCCAGATCCGTTCTGCCGTTGAGGCTTGATTGAGTAACAAACATCCATCCATACATCCATGCATACATCCATCCATCCAAACTTTCGCATTTATAATATTTATTTGATTGAAGTACCTTCAAGGCAAGAGTAAATAGGCATCTTCTAGGCAAGCGCGTTCCAACCTTAACCTCATCATTGCTTTGTAAGCATGATTGTCGTCATGAGTAATCCTATCATGCAATAAAAAAAAATAAGACTTCCAAGAGTATTTTATTAATTAGTTACAGGTGGGTCTAAAAATGGCGTCCACACATTACACATGGACTACATTAAAGCTCTAGATAAATAATAAGCTATTTATCCCATATGCTAAAACATCTCCGATTTCCTGTCATTGAGTGCAACCCGAGCTCAATGGCATATGGCATTGGGTGAGGGATCGAATGGCAAATAATTATGATTGCCTACAATCTAATTATATCGATTACCTTGTTATTTGTTACTAGATGATGCCCGCGACTTCGCGTTGATTAAGATATTCCTTACTAGATGATTCCGCGACTTCGTCCGCGTGGACCAAGTTTTTTCGATTCCCGCGGGAACTCTTGAATTTTCCGGGATAAAAAGTTACCTATGTCCTTCCCAGGGATACAACCTACCCCTGTACCAAATATCATTAAAATCGGTTGAACTGATACATTTTTTGATTCCCGCGGGAACCTTTAAATTTTCCGGTATAAAAAGTAGCCAATGTCCTTCCCCGGGATACAACCTATTCCTGTACCTTTCATAAAAATCGGTTGAACAGATGGGCCGTGAGAGCGTAGCAGACAGACAGACAGACAGAAACACTTTCGCATTTATAATATTAGTATGGAAGTATGGATTCCCGCGGCAAATTCTTAATTTTCGGGAATAAAAATACCCAAGTAGCCTTTGACTCCTTCCATTACCAAACATAAAAATCGGTTGAAAAGATGGGCAGTTTACAGCGTAGCAGACATACAGACAGACCCACATTCGCATAGCATAATATTAATTAGTTTGGAACTATGGTATGTTTTATTCACGCTCTGCCTCGTCGGCTAACCGTAATAATATGTCTGGTGGGAGGCTTCGGCTGTGGCTTGTTATCACCCTACCGGCAAAGACGTACCGCCAAGCGATTTAAGCGTTTCGTTACGATGCCGCGTAGAAACCGACTGAGGGGTATGGGTGTAATATTTAAAAACTGCCATACCCGTATTAAAGGTTAGCCCGCCACCATCTTAGACTGGCATCATCTACCATCCAAGTAAAAACTAAAATCTGTCACGGGCTGGAAGGACGCAATGAGGCTGCTGCTTCCAAATAAAATTTAAAAAAAACGAAACACACTTTACCAATTCAACTGTTTATTATTTCGATCTGCGTATTTTATGGTCGGTGCTAATTACTATTCAACATAAGAAAATCCATCGTACAGAGTACGTGAAGGTTACTTGAATTAACGCAAATGCGTAGGCACTTCCGTGTAGCCCGTATATACCTATCCTATATTAGGTACTAAATGTTTGGAAAGTAAGCACTTCATACTGTATTTGTAGGATTTCGTGACCATGCGGGGATACCAAGTAAAATACCTTATATCTACTGTTTAATCATACTAATACTATAAATGCGAAAATGTGTTCGTTTGTTGGTTTTTCCTTCAATCACGCCGCAACAGAGCAACGAATCGACGTGATTCTTTGCATGGGTATAGTTGAGGAGAGTGACATAGGCTACTATTTATCTCGAAAAAGTAAGGAGTTCTTGCTTGAATACCTAAATAAAAAAGTTATTCACGCGGAAGAAGTCGCGGGCATCATTTAGTATTATTAAAAATACGAAACTATGTTTGTCTGTATGTCTGCAACATTATCACGGCCAATCTGGAAAAAAAGAAAAAACGTTTTTATTCGATCACAATATTTAGTTTAAAAAACTAACAAATTCTAAATAACTAACAATCAGTGCAAAAAATCAGGCGCTACCAACTAACAAGCGATAGCGCGTAAAAAAATCTCTGCATTGAAATTTATTTTATCTACTCCAGCATCGAAAAGTTCCAATTTCGAATTTGACAACTATATCGAATTGAACCCTCTTTCGTGTTTGCTTCTCATAACGATACAGTTCGTTGTATGGGAGCTGTATCGTTATGAGTCGTAGCTGTATCGATATGGTTATCTTCATAAATAGGATACCTATAGCTTAGCGGCTCTGGGTTCTGGCACTTGATTGATTTGACTTTTTTATTAATTTATAAAGTAAAAAATTATAAAGACGTCCTTGTCGTAGATAAAATCTTGTATGCAACTGTACGTAATTAGTCATTTTAATTCTCGTACTATGCTATTTTGATACTCGGCAAGCCTCGTATCAAAAAACAGCACTCGAATTAAAATGACCCTCATTACGATACAGTTGCATAAATAGCTATTATCTACTCCAACATCGAAAAGTTCCAATTTCGAATTTGACAACTATATCGAATTGAACCCTCTTTCGTGTTTGCTTCTCATAACGATACAGTTCGTTGTATGGGAGCTGTATCGTTATGAGTCGTAGCTGTATCGATATGGTTATCTTCATAAATAGGATACCTATAGCTTAGCGGCTCTGGGTTCTGGCACTTTCCCAACCACAGAGTTCTTAGTATGTAGAGGAGCCATACCTACATCATGGCGGATGGTGGCACCCGTCATTGAATATGTACATATTATATATTTCATCTCCACCTACTCTATACTCTATGTACGTCCTTGTCGTAGATAAAATCTTGTATGCAACTGTACGTAATTAGTCATTTTAATTCTCGTATTTTTTTACTTTTTTTTCTATTTTTTATATAATATTTTTACTATTTTTAATCCTATTTTGATACTCGGCAAGCCTCGTATCAAAAAACAGCACTCGAATTAAAATGACCCTCATTACGATACAGTTGCATATATAGCTATTAAACATAAGTACCTCTTAATTTACCTTTTAAAGCAATTTTTCTCCTTATTGAAACCAATAATTAGCTCTAGAAATATAAGATAAAATTCGTATTTCTAAATCAAACACATTGTCGGATTCATTTGTATTGAAAAGAAAATATTATTTTTTTTACAAATGATTTCATGCATTGTTTGCGACATGCGCTTGCTCGGTTTCACCCCCGCGCCTGTGTTTTTCATCTCGTGAGCTCACAGCGCCTTAAATAAAGGCCATTTCCTTTCAGTTAGATCTTTAACATTGGAAGTTACACTGAATCGTCCGTACTTGAATTACATATTTTACCTTACAAATATTTCGTAATGTTTTATTATCTTTCCTCGTCATTATAATAGCGGCATTCCTTGAAATTTTTCCTTCCTTTTAATTTAGAAGGGAGGATAATAATAATATATCTACGGTAGAATTTTAGAATAAGTATACACGTATGTATTAGTGGTGGATTCGTTAGTAACTCATGTCCAAGGCATTGCTGGAGATACTCGTAGCACTCTTTTATTTTTATCATAATATACCTACAATTTTCCTCAAATAGGTAGGAAATTCGATTAGATTATTCTACATGGGAGTAATGCAATGCGTTACGGGCGCCGGGATAAATACCAAGCGGCAAGCGTAAGGAGGGATTCTAGATCTAGAGCAACTCTCGAGCGTAGCGAGGGTGTTGCATCTAGAATCCTGAGTGCGCCCAAGACGAAGATGGCATTACCACTGCTTTGAATACTTACTCTATTTTTCGAGACTGGTGTAGAGTGTAGACACTTAGACAGTGTTGTGAAAAACAAATTATGATTAGAGTTGTAATTTTAACTACTATAATGTAAATGTAGTTAAAATTTCCAGAATTTTATTCCGCTGGGAAACGGTATAAAATAAAATGAAATGTTTTATTTCAGGTAGGGACCTATAATACAAAATATACAGAATTATAAAAACAAAGTTATAGAATTAAAACTTAAGCTACAACTTCATTAAAATAAAAAATAAATAAATAACGCCTTCATTATACTGAAACATTAAAATTTTTCAAGTTACACAATTAATTAATCACATTAAAATACCATTGGTATATTATGTCACTTTAGTTTAGTGTTCTGAGTCCTTTGCACTTATAAACCAGTGTTTAAAAAACACGTTGTCAGGGGATGCCTGGATCCGTGTGCCTGAGCGATGATACCTACTTATCATACCTACTAGATTATTAGAATTACGAACAGTTTCCCAGAAACCCACAATCTTGTTCAGTATCAAATAAATATTATAAATGCGAAAGTTTGGATGGATGTATGGATGGATGTCTGGATGGATGTATGGATGGATGTTTGTTACTCAATCACGCCCCAACGGCTGAACGGATCTGGCTGAAATTTGGCACAGAGATAGATTATAGTCTGGCATAGCACATGGGCTACTTTTTATCCCGGAAAATTAAAGAGTTCCCGCGGGAACCAAAAAAACCTCAAATTGATGTTTGTTACTCAATCACGCCAGAACGGCTGAACGGATCTGGATGAAATTTGGCACAGAGATAGATTATAGTCTGGACTAACACATAGTCTACTTTTAATCCCGGAAAATTCAAGAGTTCCCGCGGGAACAACAAAACCTCGATCCACGCGTACGAAGTCGCGGGCATCAGCTAGTGATCGCATATAAGTCAGGTACTCCGGCGTCGGCGAACATACCCGACGCGCTGCAATACCTCGGCATTTTTAATAAAATGCGGAGGGCATTGTTGTACTGAACTCTGAGGGTGTTAAAGGATCGTTTTGTATAGTTTAACGGTAACCAAAGCTTTGAGGTACAAAAGCTCATAAGCTTTGAATAACGTCACTTTAACATCCTCAGAACATCGAGCAAAACGGCGCGCGAGCATGTTGCATAAGTAAAGGTATGCATGTTAGTATAGGTAAAAGTATATCAATCAATCAATCAATCAATCAATATCATTTATTCAATATAGGTACACTGTAGGTACACTTATTGCCGTTAAAATTTACTTACTTAAAAAAAAACTTGATGGTGAATAAACATGGTGGTGGTATCTTAAAACTAAAGCTACGAGGGTTCCAAACGCGCCCTGGTCTGAGAAGAGCCCACAACAAACTCAGCCGGGTTTTCCTTTTTTAATATTATCACCATCTGACAAATCATCATAATTAAAGAACTATCAGAGCCATTAGAGCAAATTATTGGCAAGCTTCCTTGTCGTTTAAGAAGTCCTTTACATGGTAATAAGATTTTTCAATGAGTTTACGTTTTACATTAACTTTGAACTTATTCAGAGATATCTTCAACATGTCTTCTGGGAGCTTATTGTAGAAGCGGACACTGTTTCCAACAAATGAATTGCTAGTTTTACTAAGCCTGGAAGCAGGCATTACAAGTTTATTTTTATTTCTAGTATTGACATTATGACAATCACTTTTCTTCTTGAATTTATCAATGTGTTTATGCACGTACCTATACTAAATTATATCCTAATATAATTATTATAGATGGCGCGTCAGTTTCACATCTTTGATAGTATAGAAGTGTTCATACATTTGGTCAATTTAATAGGAACTTGTAAGTCCTAGGCACAATTCCAAAAACCTCTGTCTTGCGAAAATACATAGTTTGGTTTTCTGTTAGATAAAACAATGCCAAGATAACACGTTAGGTTATTAGTAGGCATCTGCAAAAGTTGCTTCATAATCAGGTCATTGAATGCCAGCCGGTCACATCCTTGAAGACATTTTATTCATTCAAGCATTGCATTTGCAAGTTGCAACCTTTATGAGGATGACACCTTATTGTATAAAGTACGTGGGCCTTACCTCTGGATAGAAATCTCAGATGGAGTATTAACGACACAAAAATGTGAGGTTTGATTCTTTGATTAAATAAGTATTTGCTGTAATAGGTAGTATTCTTAGTAGGTATGCCATAGAGATGGACTTTTAAATAAGAAATTCTAAAGCATTGTCGGCCCCAAGTTGAAATAGTTAGTTCATCATCATCATCATCATCACTACAGCCTATTAACGTCCCAACTGCTGGGCACAGGCCTCCACTCTCATAGGAGAGCGGGAATTAGAGCTTAGACCCACCACGCTGCTCCAATGCGGGTTGGCGGGCTTTAACGACTATTATCATGTTAGTGATAATAACCGGGACCGACGGCTTAACGTGCTCTCCGAGGCACGGGGGTGAAACACCGCCAACTTCCAACTCCGGGCTAGCACTGAGAATTTCTTAATTGAAAAACCCAATACTTAACTTTTCATGCCCGACCGGGAATCGAACCCAGAACCTCGTGATCCGCAGTCGACTATGCTAACCACTAGACCAACGAGGCAGTCGAATAGTTAGTTGTATGTATATTATTATAATTTCGTAACGAATACTTACCCTAGTTACTACCTTACGTGCCCACCTTACTTAGGTACTTATGTGATCAGTGATGGCCTATGGTGTGAGTGATGATAGCTTAGAGGTTGAGACGTTCGACCTCCCACTAAGGTCGGGTGTTCGATCCTCAGGCACACATTTCTAAGTTTTTGTGCGTTTTAAGCAATTAAATATCATACATCGCCAGGAAGCCTGCATGGCCGAGAGTTCTTGATAGTAAATATACATAACCCGGATACACTCACGTTTTTTATGTCGGAAAAGTGCCCGACTAGAGTCGAGCAGCGACCGCGTCGCGCGAACAGGCTCATGAATAAGGGCCCCGAACGGGTTCGAAACTAGTCGGGCACTTTTCCGACATAAAACGTGAGTGTATCCGGGTTATGTATATTTATGATGAATATCTCTCACGATAGTTTAAACTTTAAACGTTAAGTTCTTGATAGCATTCTCAAAGGTGAACCTATAACTAACTGCACTTGGCGTGGTGGATTATGGCCAAACCTTTCTAAGTGCAACAGGAGACTTGTGCTCATGTATACCGGCGCTATTGGTTGAAATGATGAAGATGAATGCTTACCCTAGCTTCAAAGCGTGTGCCCACAACATTAGAGTCCTTATGTATTGTGCTCTTCGAGCCTCTATTGAGTAGGTATATTGTGTCTATAAAAACGTGTTTAAATACCTATTGTTCGCCAAACGATAACGTAACGCAATCAAGAGTGTATAAAATACAATAGTCATCTCGATCTCGACACCGCGAACAATGTGTGAAAGCGAAGATGGGGTCACACAAAAACTAACAATATAACTGTCACTAGGTAATAAGAACGCTAATACCACAGCGTAAGTATACGTTCATACAGTGGATCGACGCCCATTACAAATGAACCGGCTAACATGAGTGCCTTTCCACCAGAGATGTGCAACGTTAAATAACGTATAGTCCCACAAACATAAGTGGACCCTGTGACAGCGTCGTGAATAATAAAAAAAAACTTGTTCCAATTTTGGCCGCCGAGCCAGATAAGTTGGTGGGCCTGCACATACTCTGGCGCTGAGCAATTGCTAAGCTACGGATGTGTATCAAACCCACCAAGTATAGGCGCGCTTGATTTAAAACATATCGCGATCCAAGCTATGAAAATCAAGCGACGCTGTCACCGGGTCAGATTAGTTTGTGGATCTATAGTTTCTTATCGTATCTTTGTCACCCCGCAGCGTTGCTCTGTCTAGAGTCTAGACACTTCCGTCGAACGACTGGTCGTAGGACAGAGCGTATCTCTTTAAACTGTGTTAATACCATTCTATTGTCACAATGGAATGATAGAGAACTTGATAATTGAATTACCTCAGTGCTATGTTTGCAAAAACTTTGTCATTTTTATGATTAGTTGAAGGGCGTCCATGACGTCTATTAAATCCAATATGGCGGATATGACAGAAAATAGTAAGGGTATAAAATGGGGTGATAATACGCCGGTGCGTATTTGAGTACCTTCTCCTTTTTGGATGTCGGTTAAGAATGTAGTAAAAATAATATGATTTTCTTGATAAAGGGCGTATAATATAATAAGCGGATATAGAAAACAACTAAGTAAAAATTTAATGAAAGTTGAAAGTCAAGTGCAGTATTAAATTCAAAAGTAGAGCAAAAGTACCTACTTCGTAGATTTCGAAAATATCTTAAAATCTATTTATTCCGTGGGAATAGAAGTACCCATACAAGGCAAGAGTGAAATAGGCATCTTCTAGGCAAGCGCGCTCCAACCTAGACCTCATCATTGCTTTGTATTACAGCATGATTGTCGTCAAGCCTATTCTGTAAATATCCTATGTTAATGTATCCAATGATATAATTTTTATTTTACTATCACTGTACATGTACTAACCTGTTGCTTTTGTCTCATTGGCATTATAATGTTAAAAGGTTCAGGGGTTGAACTGCCAACACTTTAAAGGCAATTTTACCTACTCAAAATGACAGTTTGATGTCACGTACCTTGACTTTCCTGAAATACGGATTATAATTCTAAAACACGATAGTCAACAATAATGAAAAAATATGGTTTTAAGCGGTGGCAGTATGGCCCCAGTTCCAGTATGAAATAATACAAAATAAAATAATTAGTTATGTAATTAAAATGTGAATGTTAAATGTGCAGACATTGTGCGAGGTTGGCGACCGCCAGGCGACGGATGTGACGTCACGTCGTGACATGTGTCACACAATAAAACAAAGAATTACTGTCAGGGGTCACTGTATTGTGTCCGGAGGTCTATGTGAAACTAATTAGTTGCACGGGCAAGTTTAACAACCTATTTGCACGCGCAAGCATTTACGATTTTAGGATTCCGTACCTCAAGGAGCCCTTTTTAGGGTTCCGTAGACAAATTTGGCAAAAACGGAACCCGTATAGATTCGTCATGTCTGTCTGTCTGTCCGTCCGTATGTCACAGCCACTTTTTTCCGAAACTATAAGAACTATACTGTTGAAACTTGGTAAGTAGATGTATTCTGTGAACCGCATTAAGATTTTCTTACAAAAATAGAAAAAAAACAATAAATTTTGGGGGTTCCCCATACTTGGAACTGAAACTCAAAAATTTTTTTTTCATCTGACCCATACGTGTGGGGTATTTATGGATAGGTCTTCAAAAATGATATTGAGGTTTGTAATATCATTTTTTTCTAAACTGAACAGTTTGTGCGAGAGACACTTCCAAAGTGGTAAAATGTGTGTCCCCCCCCTATAACTTCTAAAATAAGAGAATGATAAAACTACAAAAAATATATGATGTACATTACTATGCAAACTTCCACCGAAAATTGGTTTGAACGAGATCTAGTAAGTTGTTTTTTTAATAATTTAAAACTTACTACATGTTTGTACGGAACCCTCGGTGCGCGAGTCCGACTCGCACTTGGCCGGTTTTTTAAATCACTTTGTTGTCCGTCTGTCTGTCAACCACCTTTTTCTCGTGAACGCTTGGAGGTATCAAGTTGAAATTAATATCAAATACGGTCTACGGTCTCTAGGAGCTGTAAAAATCAAGCTTCTAAGTCAACGCAATCAAAAGATACGGCCGTTTGCTACATATTTTGCATATTTTTTTATTTAGAAGAGCAATGTAAATTATCAAATTGACAGGGATCGAAACTGGGACCTCCCGATTGTAAGACAACTGCAGCGCTCACCACTGCGCCACAGCGTCTAAGTAAGTTATTTTCCGTGTCAATCAGGTACCTACAAATTTGAATATCTGATCAGGGGCCATACAGCCATATTGTTTCATTATTTTGACTTTCGTGTTTTAGAACAGCTACTTATTTTAGGAACGTTATGGTACTTTGAAACTAGAGTCTAGAAGTTTAATTCGCTATAATCCGCCACAGAAGTCAAATCTATGTGGTACAGTGTGTATCTCGAACCTGATGTCCCATGCTGATGCATGATGATGCATGATGATGAAAGAGCAACCGTCGAGTTTCTTGCTGGTTCTTCTCGGTAGGAATGGCATTCCGAACCAGTGGTAGATTCACTCGACGATTCAAAAGTACTTGTAAAAGTTTATTTGAATAAAAATCATTTGAATTTTGAATTGATGTTTTCATTGTCATGGACTTCCGCAAAGTAACGCCTGCTTCTATACTTGACATCAAACTATCATTTTGAGTAATATGGTTTACTAGCTGATGCCCGCGACTTCGTCCGCGTGGATTGAGGATTTTTGGTTCCCGCGGGAACTCTTTAATTTTTCGGGATAAAAGTCCTATGTGCTATTCCAGACTATAATCTATCTCTGTGACAAATTTCAGCCGGATCCGTTCTGCCGTTTGGGGCGTGATTGAGTAACAAACATCCATCCATCCAAATTTTCGCATTTATAATATTAGTAAGATTATAATATTAGTATGATCATTTTGAGTAATATGGCTTATGTTGGCATTGTAATGTCCCTGTAATATATATCAATTTGCCTAGTAATACTCGGCTTTTGTGCGCTAACTCGCGTAATGACACTAGTATCAGGTTACAAATGGGACAACAATGGTGCGCCAGCCGTGACGGTCGCGCGTAGGTCATCTGACACTGCGCATCACACGTCTAACTATATAATACGGTCATTTGGTAGTTTTACCTGGAAAGTTTCTCGGAAGTTTTGAAAATTGCTTTTGGGCGCCATTTTTCCAATATGGCGGCGCGACCGGCAAAGATACGAGGTGGTAAAGTGAAAATTCGGAAAGAGCACGTCGAAATCTATAAAATACACCAATTTTCAAAACTCCCGAGGAACTTTCCAGGTAACCCCCTTTTTGAGCACCAAATTACTGGGTTAATAGTCCCAACTTGACTGACCCGGTGACAACGTTTTTCATATTTAAACTGCTAATAAATATTAGCTGACTAGCTAATGCCCGTGACTTCATCCGCGTGGAATAAGTTTTTTTTATTCCCGCGGGAACTCTATAATTTTCCGGGATAAAAAGCCTAGCCCATGTCTCCAGGTCCTCAACTTCCATACCCATGCCAAAAATCACGTCGATCTATTGCTCCGTTGCGGCGTGATTGAAAGACAAACCAACAAACAAACACACTTTCGCATTTATAATATTAGTATAATGCCCACGACTTCGTTCGCGTTGCTTAAGTTTTTCTAATACCCCGGGATCTCATTAATTACAAATACAAAAAAATACAAAAATATTTATTAAGTTACAAAATTTTTACATAGTGATGCCAACCCTTTAAGTTACCAGTAACAACTAGTACTTGTGGCGGGCGGCCCCAACAATTAATACTTAATTAATTTTCCATGATAAAAGTAGTTTATGTCATTCTCCAGGTCCTCAACTATCCTACTCTTAGGACGTTCCTCGAGATGTAATTTACCTCTAGGTATATCAAAATTTTATCAAAATCGGTTGAAAAGCTGGGCTTTTTGAAGCGTAGCAGACAGACCGTCGCGTCGTCGTCTAACTTTGATGACGTCACAATTCAGTATTTCATACAAAATTCCATACTAAGCACGCGTTATGACGTTTGAAATAAAGGTTGGTGATTTGACTATAATAGCTGACAAATACCCAGTTACTACATAATTGCCATACCAAGTCAACTAACCTACTTTAAAATCTTTGTTTTAAATTGTATCACGTATCATCCGCGATCGCATTGCGTTAAGATGCATCGGTGAAATAATCCCGGCCTTGCGAGCCATTTGATATGCGGCGTGCGTAAAGTGCGACCTTATCGCACGAATTTGTTACCGTCATCTAGCCTCTATAATTTCGGACAGTGGCTCCCAAATGGAAGTGACCGCAGCTGGTCCTTTACGGAAAACATGAACCAATCATTGCGACAAATTATTGTGGTTATTTTAAAATCTTAAATTAAATAATAATAAACTTAATTTAAACAGCTTGGTCGCTTATGCGAATACGACGCTCTGTAAAGGAAATAACAAACTGATTATTTTCTAGATTCTGCACATTTGTAATATTATATAAGTAAATTCTTCAAATTTTGAATTAAATAAGATTCTAATTGCCCTCAAACTATATTAATTCCGCCAGTGAATTTAAAATAATTGAACACCCTACGTCTCACGACCTAATTCCGGACACACTCGATTAAAATGTGGAAGACATCCTCCACAACGTCACATTGTTGTGGTTTGTTTGTGGTTGAATTAATGGGATTTTTACTGCATTTTACACACTGCATTTTAGCCATTTGTGAGAGTGACGATTATTGTCTAGTTGATTGCGATTGTAATGGAGATACCCACTTTCTTTTTTCCCTGTCAACCCGGCTCTGTCTAGAATAGATGTCGCTGTCGGATGACTGGTAGAAAACATAAAGTTTGGAAAACGCTGCTCAAAGGCAGAATCGATATTCTAGCTCTGTTTATTTCGGAATGCAGTATTATTACATTACAGCAGGGTTCTTATATAAAAAAAAAACAGTAAATAAAGCTTCGCTTAGCCTTCGCGGGTTTCTTTAAAAACAGGTTTTGCACTTTGAGATCTCACTTGATAAGTGCAAAGTGACCATTCATCAAATTAGGTATAATTTGTTTTTATTTTTACAACGAATTAACCGGACGGTTTCTGAATTGAGAATTTCATGTTGAGTCTGGCTCAAAGACTACTTATGGACTAATTAAGCAAATTATTGTTTCTGAATTGATATTGTGTAATGTTTGAGACTTGGACCTTGCTGTTTTTGCTTGAATGCTTATTTCAGAAACCGGCCCAATATCAATTCAGAAACAAAAATTTGCTTGATTAGTTGAGACAGACTCAACATGAAATTCTCAATTCAGAAACCGGCCGTTAGGTAGTAAAATATCGTTGATTTTTTACTACTTCATTAGGAATACAGAATTGGAAGAGCCGTTAGATAAAGATATGATAGCATGTTATCAGCCTAAATATAGCTAGGTGGTCCCATAAAGCGTCATAGATATTTTATAGATTTAATAGAAGAATGATTTATTTATTTACGTTCTTTCTTGGTTTCCGGGATAGGTACTCGTAGGTACAAAGGAGACGGTTCGCATTTGTATGGGGATGGGGCGTGGGCCTGGTCTTGTACAAGTAGTGAAAAGAAAGAAAATAAAATATTAAACCAGTTTTGATTGTTTAAATCCACGAATTCGTCGTAATTTCTGTGGTAAAATTATTTAATCTTTCTACGATTAGAAACACTAAACATGAGTAGGTGACAATGGCGGATTCATATTTTTGACGTTTTCTTTCAAATGACAAATATTAAAAAAGAAAAATAACACTATGACTCACGTCACTTGGCAAAAATTCACATTTGTCACATTTCGCGCCTACTGACTTCTCTATGGTTGAAATGCGCCATCTTGGAAGCATATCGAAAAACTTGACTAGGTTTTTATTTTTTGCACGTTATTTAGTTTGCTATTCTAATTTATTTAACCTTTAATAAAATTTATGTATTTTACTTACTCTATTTATGGTAAATTGTACATAGACTAGGCCCAAAATGAACCTTCTCTTTTGCCTTTGTCATTCTCCAGATCTCATACCCACTTATACCCATGCAAAAATTACATCCATTACCAACTATTAAAAGCTGGTTTAGTAAAGATAGTAACTAGTTCAAAAGTTCGTAACTCTCTTCGAGACTCTCGTTATGCGCTGAGGGTGGCCACCGAGGGGGTTTTAAGAGCAATGCGAATGAACGGGCAAAGCTGAGAGTAGGTATTCAGATAGGTATATTGCCGTCGCGCTGCTCCCGAAGAAGACCGAACGACCGCTTATTCAATGCGCATGTATGCGTGCGAACGTACGTCGCTCGCTCAAACGAGTTCCTAAATAAAATTAAAATATGTCTTTGAGCTAATCAGGCTTCACCTAGCAGTCGGCAAGTGGATATATAGGTGTGTTTTGTGTTTCGTATAATATTTTTTGCTCTGAATATCTATGCTTTTATTGGACTTATTTTTCCGTTCTTAAAATGTTTTTATTGCACTACGAGTTAGTTAGCCCTTGAGTGCGATCTCAGCTGACGGTAAGTGATGATGCAGTCTAAGATGATAGCGGGCTTACCTGTTAGGCATAAGGCAGTTAATTACTACAAAGCCATCTCTCGTCTGCGTCGTATTCCTCATTACTGAGGGTCGTGACCCCTTTCCATTAATCAAATAATGGTAGGAGTTTTCTTGGAATAATAATGCGGTGGGTTCCTTCCGCACACGACTCGACTAAGCGTTAACTTAAAATTTTATTTTTTTTATCCCCAATGACGTTAAATAGAGAGTTCGTCCTTCAATCACGCCGCAACAAAGCAACGGATCAACGTTTTTTTTTGCATGGGTATAGTCGAGGACCTCGAGATGATATAGATTAAGTCTCTAGCCCGGAAAATTGAGGAGCGCCTGAATTAAAAAAACTTATGCCACGCGAACGAAGTCGCGAGCATCCGCTAGTTATGATATATAAATTACCAAATTAGGGTCAATTTGGCTGGGAATCGAACCTGTGACCTAGACCTCCCTGGTGCAGTGGTGCACTACAACACTCGGTTGGGAACTCTTTTTATTTTTTGCTTTTTTATCCACTACAAGTTAGCTCTTGACTGCGATCTCACCTGATACGATAATACAGTCTAAGATGGTAGCAGCCTAACTTGTTAGGGTACGGCAAGTATATTAAGCCCATAACGATTTTTACACGGCATCGTACCGTAACGCTAAATCTCTTGGAGGTACGTCTCTGCCGATAGGGTGGTTACTAGCCACGGTTGAACCTTCCTACCAGATCAGACAAGAGAAAATTAAAAAATTGTAAATTCCCAAATTGACCCTGCTGGAAATATAACCCGGAACCTCCCACAATAAGACACAGCGTTAACCATTGCGCCAGGTAGGTCGTCAAAGTTACAACTCAACTCTGCTTGTGTTGACTTTTGTATTTTTATCATTTTCAAGGGATTTTTATTTTCATAGTAATATTATCTTTAGTCATTCTGTTATGTAGGTATATTTAAAGAAAAATCTTCTAATAATAATAATAAATTTACTAATAAGATAGTTATGATGCAGTCTAAGATGGTAGGTAGCAGGCTAACCTAGTTGTTATACTCATACCTCTAATCGGTTTCATATATAGATTAAATTTACTAATTAGTAATTACCTATTTGCGGTACGGACGAAGGCTTCCACCAGAAATAAGTGAGAAAGTAGGTACTATAAGTTTGAGACTGTCATTTGTGGGATAAGACTGGCTAGATGAACTATGGAAAATGAGGAAAATGTATGCCAATTTTCATTCCGATCCGTCCAGTGATAGAGCTGTGCGTTGATAGATTAGACAGAAAGCCAGTCACATTTATAAACTAATACCTATAATAAAGAGGAAAGATTTGTTTGATTGAATGTTTGTTTGTTTGTAATGGATAAACTCAAAAACTAATCAACTGATTTTAAAAATTCTTTCACTTATAGAAAGCTTTTTTATCAGCGTAACATAAGCTATATTTTATGTTCAAAAGAAAATTGAGTACGCTACGAAAATTGCTATAATGTGAATTACGTCGGAAAATATCGTCTCATCTGAGAGTTTCCGTGGCGTTCACAGGTGCACTCTCTGTTCCTTTACTCTCAAAGACCGGAGAGAGATGAGGCACAGGAGCGGCGGCTTAACGTGCTCTCCGAGGCACGGGTGTGAAACACCGCCAACTTCCTTACTCCGGGCTAGCACTGAGGTTTTTGCTGTCAGAAAAACCCAACACTTGTTATGACCCGACCTCGTCGGCCGTAGTTGAACATATGCCAACCACTAGACCAACGAGGCAGTCAAGAAATAAATAAATTAACGCGCTATAGAAAAAGGGCGGCCGGCAGTGTGGAGATATCGCAGTGTTAATGTAAAACCTGTTGTGCAACCCAGTGCCGACTGGCTATTATTGGGTATGGACTATGGACTATTGATGATGAATAGTGCTAACCGTGCGAAGCATTATAACCTAATATAATAGATCGCTATTATATTAGGTATATACGATCACAGAGTTAGTAAAAGGTAAAATATCCATATCGATAAACAACACTAGATTATCGATGATATAATTATATCGACTACACTTGAACTCACTAACTGTGTACATATGTGTGAGTGTATACGTATTTAACCTCTCCGAATAACGGCCGATAAAACACGATAGGGACAACTGCAGCTTGGACTGATAATACCTATGAAAAACAGTAGAATTCTTACTCTTAGTATTTTTCTGTTTCCTCCTCCGAAACTGAACCGATTTTAATTATTTTTTTACGAATAATTTAAGAAGGACTCAGGCTATGTCGGTATGTTTTTCTTTTTTAGATTATATCCGTCATGTCTGATGTTTGCGCGAAAACTGGGCCATTTTTTGCAATTTTTAAAGGTTCGTTGTTCTTAAAATTATTTATTTATTGAAAAAAGCAAAACATAGGAGCATGGCACGGACACATATGGATTTTATGGAGCAAAAATATTTTCTCTATTGTAATTATCCACGGAGGAAACAGACAAATGTTTTTGTATGGAGAAATCGCCGGGAGAATTCCTCTTAATGGTAATTTTTGCCTGATGGGAGGCTTCGGCCGTGGCTAGTTACCACCCTACCGGTATAGACGTGCCGCCAAGCGATTTAGCGTTCGGCTACGATGTCGTGTAGAAACCCATTAGGGGTATGGGTTTTATATAACTGCTATGCCCCTAACAGGTTAGCCGGCTACCATCTTAGACTGCATCATCACTTACCGTCAGGCGAGATTGCAGTAAAGCTTTAACTTGTAGTGTTTAAAAAAATCTAACATACTTAACTCGATTTCCCCCTTACTTAAATAGTATAGGTAGTTTCACACAGCAAATTGGCAGTTTATCCTCCCGCAGCTTAAGGTCATTAACATTATCCTATAGGACTGAGTTTCCGGTGGCGTGGCGACCGTAGCGTCATGGCGCCGTTTATAATTAAACCCGTTTTACAATGGTTCCCACATCACTTGCCTGGAGACAGTATTATTATAGTCCGACAGTGCCGGACTTATTTCATCTAGATCCGTTCAGCCGTTCTGGCGTGATTGAGTAACAAACATCCATACATCCAAACTTTCGCATTTATAATATTAGTAGGTATACTTAGATGCACTTTGGTAATTTGACTGGTTTGAGAGTTATTCAAACTATGATGAGTTAACTATAGGTTCATGGTTAACTGATAGTATTTCTACGTAATTAGTTAATTCATTACGAACAATTCCATACCAATTTATGCCTTTAATACCAATTTATTCCGTTCAATAACAATTATTTATGCGTTCGTTGTGGCGTAGATCTCTTTACCTACCGCTATCTCCACTAAGAGAGAGATGTGTTTAGACTTTAGACCGTTGTCTACCACGCTGACCAAATGCGAATTAAGAAGTCGAGATTTCACTCCTCAGTACATGCAGGTTTCTGCACAATGTTTTACTTCGCCGATAGAGCGAGAGATATATCTATTATAGTCCGACAAACATATCTGACCGGTGCAATTTAGTCCGACAAACATTAGTTCCTAATGTTTATGCCTGTTTTGTTTTTGCTGGAACGAAGTTCCTTATCGCGCGTTACGAAAGGGGGCTAGACGGAAAAAATTAAGACCAAAAATTATAACGACACTTTTTATGAAAATACGATTTTGGTTGCTATGACTACTTGTGTTGTTGACTTCAAGTTGTTGAAATTAAAAGGCGAAATAATTTTAAAGAATTATGTTTTCAATAGTTACATAGGCTAGTAAGTGGTAAGCTCCTTTCGATTAATTAGTGAAGGAATTGTATTAAAATGTACACATAGAAACACGCGCACGCCGCACGGCTTACAACTATAACAAAAAGTGTCGTTACAACTTTTGGTACTTCGTCCCTTGACACCTCTCAAGTTTTAATTTTTATTTTATTTTTCGGACTTTTTACTTTATTTTTGAATTTTGTCGGACTATATTATTTTTATTGCATAAAACGTAGACTACTGGCGCAGTGGTAAGCGCAGTTTTCTTTAGAGAGAGTGGTCTTGGTAGTCAATTTACCTAGGAATAAATTATCTATCTATTTCTTATACCTACTTGAATAGGTACTTATTAAAATGCATCGCAGATTTGGCAAATCATTTTATTGTTTCAAATTATCAGTTAACACTGAACTTGATAAGACGTTTTAGTGACTACATAGGTACATTTATTATCCATCTATAATTTTACTTACAATCACTTACATCAGACTGACAAATAGAAACATAATAAAAACATAATTTTATTTTTAGTACACAAAGTAGTCACACTTTAAAACACCGATTAATTATAACTCGCGGCATGAATTTTGAAACTGCTAGAACATTAACGATTATTTTATGTGTAGAAAGAAATAAAATACATATAATCAACAATGGTATTACAGACAAACACTTACCATACTGCTGTATATAAGAATATTGTTTGTCTGTGATACCACCGGGAATGGGTGTACACTGTACACAATAAATTAGGTGTACAGCTCAGCCTTGTGAACTGCATCATACCTACAAATGCATGCATATTGGGATATGTATACCATGCGGAAGGACTTGGGAACCCCCCATCGCATTATAATAAAAAGAAAACTCATACCATTTTAGGCTACGTTCGCACTGTGAAAAATATTCGCGCGAATTTTTGAATTGAAAACTTCTTTAGGCGCGTTGAGCACATTTTGGTAGGGGGTAAACTTGTGGATTCGCGTGACCGTCACCGACATGCTCGCGTTGTTACGAAAACAAAAGGTCTTAAATATAAATATACTACATTCGTAATTAAACTTTAATGCCTTTGTGTTAAGGTTTATATTTCGATTATTTTAAATTAAAATAAAAAAAAAATTAATATTCGTTTCCACGTCTATCGGCAGTCCCTATGACTGTCAATTTTTTTCGCAATTCTGTAACAAATGTAAAAGAAAATCGCTGGTTTGATACAATTTTCACGCGGTACGGTAACAATGATTATAATCGCGCGAATATTTTGTGCTGTATGGAGTTGTATGACGCTCACCGCGTTCGCACTGCGAAGTAGGTGAATTCTGTACGTGAAATATAAATCGCGAGAAAAAATATCGCGCCAATGTTTTTGGCAGTGCGAACGTAGCTTTACATACAAAAATTGGATAAACACGCGACTACTAGCGCCACCTCTAGGCGACTTCTGGAGTGACAGGGACTATAGTTTTTATACTTTACTTAGTGTAACAATGATAAATGCAACATTAAATTACATTTACAAGAGTTTATCAATACTTTTCTAATATTTTTACATTTCAATCGAGTGTAGGTAACTGTGTAGCGCAATTAACTTTAATTTTTTAATCAGTTCTATATCACCTACCTACCTAATTATTATTTATTTTCAAACAATAGGCACCTGCTTAAGGTTTTATTATATCCATACAATATTTTTAATAATACTAACTTTTTAACGTTTTCTAATCCATACTTATTCTTACTTTAACACGTTAAATATATTTACTGAGTTCTTTTGGAAAATCATTCAGTTATATGTATAAGTATGTAGTTAAGTAGGTATACTTACCTACTTACAATAATGTAATAAAAGTAAGTATAGTAAAATGATGGATTTGGCTTAGTTAAAGGGTACATTCCCTTATATTTATAAATGCTCTTAATTTTAATTAAGTACCTATTGATATACATAGTTTTAAAAGTTTGAATAAAAAATTCGTGGGGTATACGCATTGAGTCAGTTCTAAAGTTTAAAGGCACGTACACAAGCGTCTATAAGTTTCGAAAAAATTTGTTAAAACTTTGAGTCAAAGTCAAGTTAAAGAAATAAGCTTTACACTGCACTCCTTCCACTCCACTCCGTCGACTCATTTTCTGTTACAATTTTTTTGTAACAAAAAAAATAATTAAAAAAAAAGTTTGAGTGAGAGTCAGTCAGAGGTAAAATAGGGGTTTGAAATTTGTGTAGTCCACGCGGACGAAGTTGCGGTCAAAAGCTAGTTATAACTAAGAAATTTTAAATAAGCAAAGGCGGGGAAAATCACCTACAAAAAGAGTAAAAACTAAAAAGTCTAAAGTGTAAACTTAAATAATCAAAATATTATGTTTAAAGCTTAAAGTAGAGGCCCCGAAAAATGAAAGGGCCTATTAGCTGAGGTAGGTAGGTACTTGATTTAATAAAATAAATGCCATTTTATTGAGATCGAATTATGAGGTAGTTGAAAATTGAAATACTGCAACAAAAATATAAAAAAGCGCGCAAAGTTGAAATAAGTCCCAACGAACCCCATCATTCTATACAAGGTACCGAAAACGAACTGAAGAGAAAAGAAAATCGAAAATATTATATTACCGAGAATAATACCTATAATTCTGTATCTTGCCTTCTTTAGTATCCGAACCCAATCTTATATCTTGACTTATAACGTATTATCCTGAGTTTTTCATATTAACACAAATCTTTACAAATAATAAATATAAAGACGTAACTTTCATAACCAGGCCCCCAGTTGAAACAAGTTCCGACATTGGGGGCCTGGCCTTTTCTTAGACAATTCAAATTTTAGGGAAGCCATCGTAGAGTGGTCTATCGTACAATATCTTCAACGGATGAAAAGAAAGCAAGGAAAAGTTTCCTGCCTTCTTCTCATCGGAACGCAATCTTATACCTATCGTAAGTTTTTCATATTACAAAAAAAACTTAACAAAGGATATAAAGACGTAACTTTTATAATCAGGCCCCCAGTTGAAACAAGTTTCAACATTGGGGGCCTGGTCTTTCCTTAGACAATTCAAATTTTAGGAAAGCCATTATAGAGTGGTCTACCATACAAATCATATTTCGATGATTTTCTAACTATATAGGGACCTGGACCAGCGGGGGCGACAGGTGAATTGGCCGGGGTTCGAATTGATAATTCTTGTAACCAGTAATAGAAGAGTCCTCCGCGGGGGCCTTCTTCGTCTTCTCGTAGATATCGAGCTGGGACTGTTTCAATGGCCGATTTAATGTGGAAACGCATTTTTATCTGTAATGACAAAAAATAATTATTATGAATTGATACCAGGGGCTTCGTCCGCGTGGTTTTAAAGTGTTTTGATTCCCACGGAAACTCTTCCGGTAAATGTTCCGGTATAAAAGTAGCCTATGTGTTATTCTAGACTAGAATCCATCTCTGTGCCAAATTTCATCCTATCCATCTAAACTTTCGCATTTATAATATTAGTATAGATGAGATGATGCCAGCGACTTCGTCCGCGTGGATTAAGGTTTTGATTCCCGTAGGAAATCTTTAATTTTTTGGGAGAAAGAGCCTATGTCCTTCCCCGGGATACAACTGTACAAAATTTCGTCAAAATCGGTTGAACAGATGGCCCGTGAAAGCGTAGCCGACAGACAGACAGGCTTTCGCTTTTATATTAGTACTAGTTGATGCCCGCGAATTCGTACGCGTGGATTGAGGTTTTTTGGTTCCCGCGGGAACTCTTTCATTTTCCGGGATAAAAGTAGTCTATGTGCTATTCCAGACTATAATCTAATCTATCTCTGTGCCAAATTTCATCCAGATCCGTTCAGCCGTTGGGGCGTGATTGAGTAACAAACATCCATCCATACATCCATCCATCCAAACTTTCGCATTTATAATATTTATTTGATTAATAAATACAAAACAAATTTGATACAAATACCGGATTTAAAATATTTAGATAAATCAAAAATTCTAATTTTGAAATTTGCCCCAAATTATAATCAGTTCTGCTCAGCAGAATTTTTTCCCGAACCGGTGGTAGAGTCAAAACATGACGTAACATAAGAGACACCTGTATCTCCTACATGTTTTAAATAAATTGAGTTTATTACTATTCTTGTTGCCAGTTCTATGTCATATACTCTTATTAGGGGTCTATTAATTTCCAAACTCCTACCATCTTTTACTACAACTTTTAGGTATCTATAATAAGGTAGGTATAGTCTATACCTACCTTATTATAGACCTTATATACCTGTTTGTATGGTACAACATACAAACCTGACCAATCCACCTGCAGCGAATATTCTTCAACGACGGATGCCCATTAAAGGCTTTGATATGGCCATCAACAAAAACAGCATCTGTATCAAGATCCTCAAGCGATGTAAGCAGCTTTACGAGTTGGACGAGGCGAAAGGTCGAGACTCTTGTTCGCCACAGTTCCAAACAACGTAGATTGGGCAATCTAGCGGCTAAAGCGCTGCAATGCTCGTCTCCGAACCAAGAGTAGCTGAGGTTGAGCTCTTCTATTTGACGCGGTAAAAACTGGATGAAGTATAAAAGTGAATTGACGCGTACCTGTAAAGTTAATACATACGATATAATAATCCGCCTCAAAAAAGTGCGGACGTCATTCGTGGGAATGGGCGTCTTACAATCGGGCGGGCTTAAAACTTCTTAAAAGTATGCTCCTTAAAAAGCTACTTAATTATACCTACTATTGATGATTATGGTAACGTAAAAAGAACATGGATTTGACTCGCTCTAGCTATGCTCGGGACTGCAGTTACTTGTATCCTTATAATTACTGTAATTTTTGATTGAAATGAGCAACATCGAGTTTCTTGCTGGTTCTCCTCGGTATGACATTCCGAACCAGCGATAGATTCACTCGATGATTCAAAAGCAATTATACAAGTTTATTTTAATACAAGTAATAAAATTAAAAATTTTAAAAAAACCCACGACGAACTGCAGAGCTCCATTATACCTTTGACCTTTATAACTTTGAAACAACAATTAGAACGTAGCAAACGTATATATTACATAATATCTAAAACACAAAACTGCATCTTTGACAGCTCAGTAGTTTTTTTGACCAGTGTGGTGGACTATGGCCAAACCCTTTTCAAATGGACAAATCAAAAGAGTCCAAACGCGACGGGTATACGATGAGAATTAAAGGAGTTCCCATGATCGCCTCCTGACTCCATCATCATACCCTGGGCAGCATCTAGGTACAAGCTAAATATATCTAAAACAAAAAGCCCGCGTCTAAATCAGCACAGTAGTTTTTGAGAAAAATGGTAACATATTGAAAAAATAAAAATATAGACTACAGCTCAGCTTTGTTGTCTATGGTCCTAAAATATATCTAAGAACCTTCTAACAAGCTATACACATCTAATGAAAAAAACCGCATTTCAATCGGCCCAGTACTTTTTGTAAAAAATGGTAACATATCGAAATATTAAAATCATAGAGACAGCTCAGCTTGGTTCTCTATGGTCCTAAAATATATCTAAGAACCTTCTCTCAAGCTATATATATCTAACTAGTATTTCGCCTTGTGCGCGAGCTGCTAAAGCAGCTCACGGGTTGTGGTAAGACTTACAAGTAGTACAGATTTTACTGTACTAAACTGAATTCATTTATTATGGTGATAACAAAATAAATAAAAATGGCGCTGATTTTTTAAAACTTTGGTAACAGTTTCCTGTTTCGTAACCCCAGGGAGTCCTAAATATCGATTTTGAACGAAATTGGTCAATTAACAAAGAATTTCAAAATGGCGCTGATTTTCTAAAATTTTGGTAACAGTTTCCTGTTTTGTCACCCCAGGGAGCCCTAAATATCGATTTTGAACGAAATCGGTCAATTAACACAGAATTTCAAAATGGCGCAGATTTTTTAAAATTTTGGTACCAGTTTCCTGTTTTGTGACCCCAGGGAGCCCTAAATATCGATTTTGAACGAAATCGGTCACTTAACAAAGAATTTCAAAATGGCGCTGATTTTTTTTAAATTTTGGTACCAGTTTCCTGTTTTGTAATCCCACGAAGCCCTAAATATCGATTTTGAACAAAATCGGTTAATTAACAAAGAATTTCAAAATGGGGCTGTTTTTTTAAAGTTTGGTAACAGTTTACTGTTCTGTAACCCCAGGGAGTCCTAAATATCGATTTTGAACGAAATCGATCAATTAACAAAGAATTTCAAAATGGCGCTGATTTTTTAAAATTTTGGTACCAGTTTCCTGTTTTGTGACCCCAGGGAGCCCTAAATATAGATTTTGAACGAAATCGGTCAATTAAAAAAGAATTTCAAAATGGCGCTGATTTTGTAAAATTTTGGTAACAGTTTCCTGTTTTGTGACCCCAGGGAGCCCTAAATATCGATTATGAACGAAATCGGTCTATTAACACAGAATTTCAAAATGGCGCTGATTTTTTAAAATTTTGGTACCAGTTTCCTGTTTTGTGACCCCAGGGAGCCCTAAATATCGATTTTGAACGAAATCGGTCAATTAACAAAGAATTTCAAAATGGCGCTGATTTTTTTTAAAATTTTGGTACCAGTTTCCTGTTTTGTAATCCCACGAAGCCCTAAATATCGATTTTGAACAAAATCGGTTAATTAACAAAGAATTTCAAAATGGCGCTGTTTTTTTAAAGTTTGGTAACAGTTTCCTGTTTTGTAACCCCAGGGAGTCCTAAATATCGATTTTGAACGAAATCGATCAATTAACAAAGAATTTCAAAATGGCGCTGATTTTTTTAAATTTTGGTACCAGTTTCCTGTTTTGTGACCCCAGGGAGCCCTAAATATAGATTTTGAACGAAATCGGTCAATTAAAAAAGAATTTCAAAATGGCGCTGATTTTGTAAAATTTTGGTAACAGTTTCCTGTTTTGTGACCCCAGGGAGCCCTAAATATCGATTATGAACGAAATCGGTTAATTAACAAAGAATTTCAAAATGGGGCTGTTTTTTTAAAGTTTGGTAACAGTTTACTGTTCTGTAACCCCAGGGAGTCCTAAATATCGATTTTGAACGAAATCGATCAATTAACAAAGAATTTCAAAATGGCGCTGATTTTTTAAAATTTTGGTACCAGTTTCCTGTTTTGTGACCCCAGGGAGCCCTAAATATAGATTTTGAACGAAATCGGTCAATTAAAAAAGAATTTCAAAATGGCGCTGATTTTGTAAAATTTTGGTAACAGTTTCCTGTTTTGTGACCCCAGGGAGCCCTAAATATCGATTATGAACGAAATCGGTCTATTAACACAGAATTTCAAAATGGCGCTGATTTTTTAAAATTTTGGTACCAGTTTCCTGTTTTGTGACCCCAGGGAGCCCTAAATATCGATTTTGAACGAAATCGGTCAATTAACAAAGAATTTCAAAATGGCGCTGATTTTTTTTAAAATTTTGGTACCAGTTTCCTGTTTTGTAATCCCACGAAGCCCTAAATATCGATTTTGAACAAAATCGGTTAATTAACAAAGAATTTCAAAATGGCGCTGTTTTTTTAAAGTTTGGTAACAGTTTCCTGTTTTGTAACCCCAGGGAGTCCTAAATATCGATTTTGAACGAAATCGATCAATTAACAAAGAATTTCAAAATGGCGCTGATTTTTTTAAATTTTGGTACCAGTTTCCTGTTTTGTGACCCCAGGGAGCCCTAAATATAGATTTTGAACGAAATCGGTCAATTAAAAAAGAATTTCAAAATGGCGCTGATTTTGTAAAATTTTGGTAACAGTTTCCTGTTTTGTGACCCCAGGGAGCCCTAAATATCGATTATGAACGAAATCGGTCTATTAACACAGAATTTCAAAATGGCGCTGATTTTTTAAAATTTTGGTACCAGTTTCCTGTTTTGTGACCCCAGGGAGCCCTAAATATCGATTTTGAACGAAATCGGTCAATTAACAAAGAATTTCAAAATGGCGCTGATTTTTTTTAAAATTTTGGTACCAGTTTCCTGTTTTGTAATCCCACGAAGCCCTAAATATCGATTTTGAACAAAATCGGTTAATTAACAAAGAATTTCAAAATGGCGCTGTTTTTTTAAAGTTTGGTAACAGTTTCCTGTTTTGTAACCCCAGGGAGTCCTAAATATCGATTTTGAACGAAATCGATCAATTAACAAAGAATTTCAAAATGGCGCTGATTTTTTTAAATTTTGGTACCAGTTTCCTGTTTTGTGACCCCAGGGAGCCCTAAATATAGATTTTGAACGAAATCGGTCAATTAACAAAGAATTTCAAAATGGCGCTGATTTTTTATAAATTTTGGTACTAGTTTCCTGTTTTGTAATCGCACGAAGTCCTAAATGCAATAAACCGCATCTTAATCAGCCCAGTACTTTTTGTGAAAAATGGTAACAGTGGTTGAAAAATTAAGATCATAGACTACAGCTCAGCTTTGTTGTCTATGGTCCTAAAATATATTTAAGAACCTTCTCACAAGCTATACACATCTAATGCAAAAAACCGCATCTCAATCGGCCCAGTACTTTTTGTGAAAAATGGTAACATATTGAAAAAATAAAATCATAGACTACAGCTCAGCTTTGTTGTCTATGGTCCTAAAATATATCTAAGAACCTTCTCACAAGCTAAACATATCTAATGCAAAAAACCGCATCTCAATCGGCCCAGTACTTTTTGTGAAAATTTTTAACACAATATAGAAAAATTAAGATCATAGACTGCAGCTCAGCTTTGTTGTCTATGGTCCTAAAATATATCTAAGAACCTTCTCACAAGCTATACACATCTAATGCAAAAAACCGCATCTCAATCGGCCCAGTAGTTTTTGTGAAAAATGGTAACATGTTGAAATATTAAAATCATAGACTACAGCTTAGCTTGGTAGTCTATGGTCCTAAAATATATCTAAAAACCTTCTCACAAGCTATACGTATCTAATGCAAAAAACCGCATCTCAATCGGCCCAGTACTTTTTGAGAAAAATGGTGACAAAAAAGTGCACAAACAAACAAACAAACAAACATACAAACAAACAAACAAACAAACAAACAAACAAACAAACAAACAAACAAACAAACAAACACACAACCTCTTAGGGCAAACACATATACCGTCTCCGCTTCGTCGAGGGTAAAAAAAATAAAGTTTGAAGTGAAATGTGATAGAGCCTGTATCACAAATTGAATGATCTATTTCAAGACTTTCAAGTTCAAGAATTCGGTTCTGGACATTAGAGGCGCACGTCAAATATCTATTATTCTATACTTATATTATAAATGGGAAAGTGTGTCTGTCTGTTACCTTTTCTGAATTTCTATATCTGTTTAAACGAAATTTGGTTGTTTCCTAGAAAGTCAAAGAGTGCCCATGAGTTGTAAAATAAGTAAATGAATTGACAAACGAAATCGCGATTCGCGGGCATCATCGAGTTATTTATCATTTTTATAAATCTTTATATACTTATTTATAGGCTAGCGCATGGCTGCAATCAGACTTGCTGGATGTAGTGATACAACCTGAAGTCGAGTGCGCTTGCCTAGAAAATGCCTATTCACTCTTGATTTGAAGATTCCAATATTATTAACGGATGGACAAAGGGAAGCCGGCAGTGCGCCCCATATCCTAACGGTTCAAATTAGAAACGAGTACAAGTACAAGCAAGTCATTTCATACGCGTCCGTGGGATTTCAACTATACCTATACGGATGCAGACTCTGATGATGTACGATAGTAGAAAGGTGAAGGGGGAACAAGATCAAAAAATCCTCATACCATTCTCATCCCAGTAAGGTGTAGTCGTCGAAGTTTCATCAAATTAGTTAAGTGCGATACGCCTTTAGATGTTAGCTGCACGCAGGAATACAATTGCAGGGACGTCAAGCCTTGGCACTGTGATATTGTCTCGTATCTAGAAATAGGTACAGTAAAACTTACAATGACGTTTATTCGGTTTTAATCAATATCTAAACTAAAAGGACAACAAATGCAGCAAAAATATTTTTTGCTAAATGGCATAATCTAGAAACTAGAAAGTGTAATATCTTATTTAAACAGAGAACACAAATTCCATACTAATATATTAAATGCAGAAATGTGTGTCTGCCTATTAAACAAATTTTGATCAAATTTGATACAGAGGCAACCAGTCCTTATCACAGAAGATCTGAGTGCCTGGGGCATTAAACTTAAAACCTAAATCCTAATGATTAAAATTGAGTCCATGTATACTTACTAATATTATAAATGCGAAAGTTTGGATGGATGAATGTATGGATGGATGAATGTTTGTAACTCAATCACGCCATAACGGCTGAACGGATCAAGATTAAATTTGGCGCAGAGATAGATAATCTGAAATAAAACATAGGCTACTATTTAACATGAAAAATTAAAGTAGAAGAACCCGCGGGAACCAAAAATTCCTCAAACCACACTGATGAAGTCCACAATTTAGAAAAGTAATAAATAAAAATTAACTCTTATTCGGAAACAAGGAAATAAAAACATATCAGAACGATCATCCTGTAAAAGTATAAACTGTGTTGCAGTGATAAGCGCCCTCCTCAAACATTGTGCAGTGTTTCCGATTATATTGTAAACAATGGTAAGTAATAGGCTACAGAAATTAAACCAAATTAATAATGTTAAGTTTCATATCAAAATTAAAACCATTATGTAATTTGTCTCTACTTAGGGCTGACCTATCTAACCTTACTTGATCATAACTTATGATGAATTCAGGTGATTCAGGTTTTTTGGTTCCTGTTGAAACTCTTAAATTTTCCGGGATATAAAGTAGCCTATGTGTATCCAGACTATAATCTATCTCAGTGCCAAATTTAATCCCGATCCGTTCAGCCATTCTGGCGTGATTGAGTAACAAAAATCCACCCATCCATCCAAACTTTCGCTGTACATACCTGCTATCAGTTAACTCTGAACATCTTAAAGTAAGCTCGGTCAAACAATTGCAATGATGCTTCAAGAACATATCCATCTCCTTAGTAGGATAGTGTACAGATCTACCATACATATGGAGTGCCTCCATAACTTTCTGTTTTTCTATTTTACACAGGAACCCTGGAGCCATGTTGTTATTGACAACCAAAGAGGTAATGTTGTGTGGAATAGGTGTATTCTCGTTTAGGCTTTTATTTATTGCAAAAACATCTAGATGGCGCAAATTGTGGAGGGTCTCTACAATTTTCAGTTCAGTATCATCTGAAAAAAATTGTATCTAAGTAAATTTGAATGCATAATATTGTAACTTATGAGGCAAACTGCAGTAAAAATGTATAATAATCACACTTGAGGTTGAATGTATAAAAAAAATTTATTTATCATACATTTGAGCTTCACAACCTCCGACACCTGACACAACATAAAATACTAGATGATGCCTGCGACTTCTTCGGTGTGGATTAGGGTATTTTTAATCCCAAGGAAACTTCTTAACTTTCCGGGGTAAAAGGCCTATGTCATTCCCCGGGATCTAAACTACCTTTATACCACATTTCATCAAAATCGGTTGAAAAGATGGGCTGTTAAAGTGTAACAGACAGATAGACACACTTTCACATTTATAATATTAGTATGGATTCATTGATTTTATTGGTAAAGGTCAGCCCGAGAAAACATGATTATATTATAATAGCATTTTTATTTACTAAAAAATGACAAAATGAGGTATTTTGAATTTAGTATTACCATTGGAATGTTATTGCTCCCAAACTTGAAAAGTAAGCTTGTGTTTCATGTTAGGGGGCCTTAATTTTTGTAGGGCCTCTTATTCTTCCTATACTTGGATTCTATTCAAAAATGCTATTTAAACAATTTTTTTTTAATATTGAATTTATGTAGCCTCATGTCCAGCATATTGTGTTTCAATGCCCACATATTATATATACTCGCCGGCATATTTAGCGGAACATAAAAAAAAGGTTTGATATCAGTATCATATAAGGTTGCTGGCTGGTTTATACGTCATTTAATTTAAAAAGAAATATTTTCAAATTAAGAAAACAACTGAACATCACATTTTATGCAATTGTTTTAATTTTATTCAAATACACCTTATCTGGAGCGAACTTCGAGTATTTCTTTCTTCTGAGTTTTATTTAAAATTTCATTGAAATACTGTTTTTTGTTAGTTTTTTTTAATCGCGTATCTTTCTGGAGTTGATGACTGAATTATGCCTGACTTAGCCCCAACGGAGATTGCCAGGGCACTCGAAATGCGAAGAAATGGTCAAACCTACAGAGTGATATCCAGAAATCTTCGTCGACCAGTTTCAACGATCCATCGCAGTATCCAACGGTTCAGGGAGACCGGTACTCAAGTGAGAAGAGCAGGACAAGGCAGAAAAAGACGCACTTCGAGTAGGGATGATCGTTTCATTCGGCTTCGTGTACGTAGGAACTAGGAACCCCCGTTTGAAGGCCGTCCAAGCCCGACATGAGTTAGAAGCAGGGCGGGGTGTAACCGTAAGTGAGCGTACGGTACGAAGAAGGCTCGAAGAAGCTGGCTTGGGTTCATTTGTGCCCGCCAAGGCTCCAAGGCTCGAGGTAAATCATCGTAGAAACAGGTTAACTTTTGCTCAGGAACATCGACTTTGGAACGCGGACCAATGGAGTAAGGTATTGTTTAGTGATGAGTGCAGAATTCTCTTAAATCAAATTGACGGCAGGCAAAGAATATACAGATGCAAAGGAGAACGATACATTCAGACAAATTTTGAAACTACAGTTGCATACGGTGGTGGATCAATAATGGTTTGGGCGGGCATTTATTTGGGAGCTCGCACAGACTTGGTAGTGATTGACAGAGGGAGTCTGACTGCAGACTGCTTTATCAGAGAAGTTTTAGAAGAAAATGTCCGTACCGCTTGCCCCATATATCGGTGACGATTTTGTTTTTATGCAGGATAATGCTCGGCCGCATACCGCTCGGGTAACTCAAGCTTATCTTAATGATATGAATATCACTGTTATGGAGTGGCCGGCGAGATCACCGGATATGAACCCAATAGAGCACGTTTGGGACTTGCTGAAAAGAAAAGTCTAGTCCAGAATTCCAGCTCCTGCCAACGTGGGTGAACTGCGAATCGCCGTAGTTGAGGAATGGCGGAGACTATCCCAGGAGACCATCGATAACATCATTCTCATTATGCCTAGACGGGTAGAAACTTTAATAAGAGCACGTGGAGGAAATACGCGATATTAATCACCATTTTTCTAATTTAATTAATTGTTATTTTAATATTAAATTTCACTTTTCCCGGTTACATGAAAAGTTCAAAAATGTACCATTTTTCACAAATAGCCTTTACTCGCAAAATCTGTTCTTAATGTGATCTCATTATAAGTAAAACAAATGAAACTTTAAATAACAAAAGAAGTGTAGTAGGTAAGTAGATTTTAAAATAAAACCATATTTTTTTAATTATGGACCTTTATGTTCCGCTAAATATGCCGGCGAGTTTACCGGCGTGGTCAACTAATTAGGGACACTCTAATTAAACCAAATTGTGAATTTATTTTTTATTTTCCAACGAGAATATTCTATCTCTTACATGTAAGTATAATTAGTCATTTATGTGCCCGATTATACAAACAACAACTTCTTAAACATTAAACCTCTTTACAGTATAGCTGATAGATTATCAGTGTTATTTGTTCAAAGAATGCTGGCTGGCCATTTAATTAGGGACACTGAGATATTGCATTCTATTTTCAAAATCTGAATCTCAATATTTTTTTATTTCTTCTTCTATTGTTTCGTGGTAGTTTTGGCGGCAATCCAGATTTTTAATTTAAAGTTTTGAGAATTATTTTGAAGAAAAATGGGCAAAAATAAAAGTTGCAATGCAACACTACGAAAAATTATCATGAAGTTTGTCGAGCGTGGTTGGTCATACCGAAGGGTAGCAGAATATTTAAATTGTTCAAAAACTATGGCATGCAATGCGGTGCAACATTTCAGGCGCAACAACACAGCTTTAAATGTGCCCAGAAAAAAAAGATCGAGAAAAACAACTCTGCAAGAAGATAGAATGATAACCAGGTTAGCTAAGAAAGATCCGTTTCTAGGCTCTGTTTTAATTAAACACGAAGTGTTTGGGGCAGACGAAAGAGCCGGTGTATCAGCGAGGACCGTTCGACGACGTCTGGTAGAAGCAGGGTTGTTCGGAAGAGTGGCTCGCAAAGTACCGTTGTTGAAGAAAGAACATAGAAATGCACGTTTGGCGTTTGCACGTAAGTATGGACATTGGACCTACGCCCAATGGCAACATGTATTATTCTCTGACGAGACCAAGGTTAATTTGATTTTTTCAGATGGAAGGCAATACGTACGGCGTCCTGTAAAAACGGAAATGAATCCAAGATTCACAAAAAAGCAGGTGAAACATGGCGGTGGAAACATTAAAATGTGGGGTTCATTTTCTGGACGTGGAGTGGGACCTGTTAGGAAAGTTCAGGGTAACTTAGACCAACAACAATACAAGGCAATATTAGAGGAAACTATGCTTCCCTATGCTGAGGAGCATCTCCCAATTATATGGACGTTTCAGCATGATAACGACCCGAAACATACCGCCCGTTCAGTCAAGTCGTTTCTTAACAGTCATTCGGTATCAGTGCTAGATTGGCCAGCGAATAGCCCGGACCTCAACCCAATCGAGCACCTTTGGCACGAAATCAAGAAAAAAGTTGCCACTTATCGTACCACAACTTTAGATGAACTTAATGAAGCTTTTTGTGAGGCATGGGCTAACATTCCTGTCGAAACATGTCAGAAACTGATAATGTCTATGCCACATCGGTGTCAAGCGGTAATTACTAACAAAGGTTTTGCTACTGGATATTGATTTTACCCGTAATAAAATGGAGTTGTTAAAGAAATTCAAATACTTACTGCAGATTATTAGTTTTGTTTAACTCTATTTTTCATTTTACTTTCCTGTCCTTAATTAAATGTCCAGCTACAGAAGTATACCTTAAATTGAATACATGGTTAACCTTTGATATTAAGCACTTTTTTCTATTTATTTAATCTTTTATTTACAGCCATTTATAGCATAATAATCGGACCAAATTATACAAGTAATAGTTACTGAGAAATCAATAGAGTTTTATATTTATATGCAGGGTTCGAAAGGATAATTATCAATGATAATTATCATGATAATTATCATGATAATTATCGTGATAATTACAGATGTATAATTATCGATTGATAATTATCCTTTCGAACCCTGTTTACAGTACAGCGGAAAAGTATTGTATCCTTGTATCCTCAAAAATCGTAGTTTTTGGAGTCTATAACCATACCAATAGGGTCTATAGCTTGCCAGTAAGTGTTGTTTTTACACATCTTTTAGAATCCCTATAACAGTACGGCGGTAAAGTCCTAGTTTTTGGTGCCTATGATTACTATTTCAAAATATGGAATCCTGAGACCAGGGATACCAATAGGGTTTATAGCTTGCAAGTGAGTGATATTTTAAAACATCTTCTAAAACCCCTATTTATTGCCTACTAGCGGTCCGCCCCGGCTTCGCACAGAACGAAATAAGGATAATAATAATTCCTTCACTTGCTTTTATTGTTTTGTTAGGATTATCAAAACTATAATGCATTAGTTATGAAACAATATAACAAATTAATTTCTTACACTGGTGATAATTATCCGATAGTTATCCGATAATTATCAAGAAGCGTAATTATCTTGATAATTTGGAACCCTGTTTATATGTACATAACCGGTTATTGCTCTTCACTATCTTGAATGTCCCTAATTAGTTGACCACGACTGTATATATATATAGTTAGTTTTCCGGGATAAAAAGTAACCTATGTGTTATTCCAGACTATAATCTACCTCTGTGCCAAATTTCATCCAGATCCGTTAAGCCGTTCGGGCGTGATTGAGTAACAAATATCCATCCATACATCCATCCATATATCCATCCATCCAAACTTTCGCATTTATAATATTTATTTGATTGATTGATGTTTTATAGCAGTAATTCCCAAAGTGGTCCAGCCCCCCTAGCATGGGCCGGGACATTTTCTCCCCGAGGAAAGGATAAAAATTAAAGAGTAACGAAAACAAGCAAAATCAAAAGCACAGATAAAAAATTATGACTCCTTGACATTAGTCGGGGACTAGTCTTTCCCCGCCTTATCACCGTCGATAATTATATCCACCCCTGTGCCCATACTCGAAGAGTGGATAAAACTGTCGGAGGGGATAAAATTTTTATCTCCGGCCCATGCTAGGGGGGCAGGTGGACCCCCAGGGGTCCACGGGAGACTCGACGGGGGTCTACGTTGGCGTGACAGAAAAATGGGGGTCCACAATTCGTAAGCGGGGGTCCACGAAAATTTATCTGGTTTCGATAGTGAAGAACTAAAATGTTGGCTTGACTTCACCTATCAATGTAGGCAGATAATATTTTAAGAAGCTCAGCGACTTTTACTTGTAAAAACTTGTAATATTCCATAATCAGTACAACGTGTCGAGACTTGCAAAGCACCGCCGCGGCCGCCCGCCTTTACTCAAAGCCGCCCGCCGACGCGCCGTCCGCAACGCTTGTTCAGACGTGCAAAGGGACCAAATACGACTTGTGGGTGGTGTGCGTGCTTGCAATCTTGCATGAACTTGTTTGATTCTTCACCAATATAAATACGAATGCCAAGAATAAACGTTACTCATTTGTTCCCTGAATTTCGGAGAGAAAAGTACCTAAAGTGAATCGATCTTAGTGATTGCCAGTGACGGAAAAAGTAAGTAGGCTGCCTTTTGCTATACATACTTTTATTTTATTTATTACTTATTTCTTTATTTAGAACAGAAAGCCGAGAAAGGTAGAACTTTTTGTCCCTAATTTATTAGTAATTGTTTATTTCCCGACTGTGTGGTGTTTCACTAATATAAGTCATCTTTATTATCAACCCAGCGAGGTCTCCTCTAAGAGAAGGGTTACAGGCCATAGTCCACCATGCTGGCCCAATGCGAATTGGTGGACTTCACACACCTTCGAGAACATTATGGAGAACTCTCAGGTGTGCAGGTTTCCTCACGATGTTTTCCTTCACCATTAATTATTATTATTGTGATATTTAATTTCTTAAAACGCACTTAACTTCGAAAAGTCAGAGGTGCGTACCCAGGCTCGAACCTGCGACCCCCCGAATAGGAGACCACAGTCGTAACCACTAGGTGACTAGGCTGTTAATGCTTTAGTTTTGCTAATATAATAGTATCCTTCCTTTTACTATTATAAATGGGAAAATGAGTTTGTTTGTATGTTTGTTCCGCTTTCACGCCGTAACTACTGAACGGATTTGGATGAAATTTGGAATGGAGATAGCTTATAGCCTGACTTAGAACATAGGCTACTTTTTATCCCGGAAAATTAAAGAGTTCCCGCGGGAACCGAAAAACCTAAATCCACGCGGACGAAGTCGCGGGCATCAGCTAGTATTTTTATAAATTGTACGTGTCTTTCATACTCGTATCGTAAATAAATTACTTAATAAAATTATTAAAATCGCGGAGTTTTGATGTCAAAATATTATTTAATTTACAGAATTAAATGAAAATATAATTTAAAAAAAACATTTTTACATTACATTAAAATCGGTTCAGCCGTTTTCATAAAAATATAGATATTAGCGATTCATTGCTTTTAATAATAATTAAAATCAGTTTGCCGCCGTTAGGTAGGTCAGGTTTATTTCATTCATTCATTGCAATAATTAATTAATCCTATTCTGTTAAAATAGCGATATCCCGTTAAGTAAGACCGCCTCAAGATTTACAAAGTTTTTTTAATTACAGGTAACTGATAGGAATCATGACTGAATCGAAGAAGAAATGTCGACAATACAGTGTTGAATATTTAAAATTTGGATTTATTCCATCAAAGGCAGACAAGCGATTGCCCATATGCCTTTTATGCAACAAAGTTTTGAGCAATGACTCTATGAAACCATCTAAGCTCGAAGATCATCTAAGAAGGTGTCATCCTGATAAAATAGGTAAAGATTTGAAATATTTTCAAACATTGAAGGATAAATATGAAAAGAGACCCACCATGCAAAGTGCACCATGCGAATTTTCCCAGTTTCCAAACTTGTCACAGGTAGAATGCCTCGATGCATGAGAATATTCAGACATAAGTTCAACATTTAATCGCCCTGCATGATGACTTCAAAATAAGATTTGAAGATATTCTGTTAATGGAAATACCACCATGGATCATAAATCCATTTGATGAAACGGAAGTGGAGAATGTGATATAACAAGAGGAGCTAGTCGAGCTTAGCACTAATGAGGAGCTGAAGGTGAAATTTAAAAGAGGGTATCAAACATTTTGGCCGCAGGCAGAAATACCCGAAAAATATCCTGGACTGTGGGGAATTGCGAGAAAGCTTTTGATAGCGTTTCCCTCGTCGTATCTTGTCGAAAAAAGTTTTAGTGCCGTAACAAACCTTTTAACAAAAAAAAGGAGCAGATTGAATATCACAGAACGGGGAGATTTGCGGTTATTCCTAACAAAACTAAAGCCAAATATTGATAATTTGCTGTCAATACATCAAGTACATCCCTCCCATTAAGTTACGTTACCTACGATATTAATGTTTAATTTTGATTGTAGGTACAATTATATTTTGATTTACTATACTTACTTAATATAATATTGTAAAATATGATAACAATAATAATAATTAATAGTTACTTACATAGTATTTGAATAAATACAACACAAGAAAATATACAATTTTTTTATTTTTACCACTCCAAGTTTTCTAAATAAAATAAGTGAGAATTGATTGGTTTTTGTGCTGTGAGTAGATGTCAAAAATGTAAGTTTGAGATGGAATCACTTCTTTTTGAATGGTCAACTTTACTTTTGACATCCACTCACAGCACAATCAATTAATTAATTTACCAATCAATTCTCTTTTTTTTTTCAAAGAATGTTTTTTTCGTGGTTGGAACTCACTCGCAACGCCAATTTTCATAATATTTATCTTCACATTTTTTGTCGACTGGAAATATGATAGAAATTTAGCTGCAGGGGGTCCACCGGAACCAGCAAACTTTTGAAAGGGGTCTATGAGCAAAAAAAGTTTGGGAACCTCTGTAATTTATAGTGTTCATGTTTTGCCAAACTCTTTTTCTTATTATTATTTTTGTTCAAAAAATGAAAGCTGATTATTATAATATTCAAACTTTTTCATTTATGGGTAAAAAAACAGAAATAAGTTTTTCGTAAGTTTCTTACGGAAGCGTAGCGACGACGCCGACGCGACGACGACGACGCCGACGCGACGACGCCGAGGCCAGCGGGGCAGATGGGACCAAGTCCGCTTTAGCGGGCCACGCACCCACGCGCCCTACTAGTAAATTATATGCATACTAGCTAATGCCCGCAACTTCGTCCTTTGGTTCCCGCGGGAACTCTTTAATTTTCCGGGATAAGAAGAAGATTATGTGTTATTCCAGACTGTAATCTATCTCTGTGCCTTTCATCCAGATCTGTTCAGCTGTTGGGGTGTGATTGAGTAAAAAAACATCAGTCCATACATTCATACATCCATCCATCCAAACTTTTGCATTTATAATATTTATTTGATTCATAATTTGAAAAGCAAGCAAATAACAACTTCAATTTAATTCTAGCAGAAATAAAGTTTTGTTTATCATATTTTATATCATACATCAAGAAATTCGGAACAGCAGTCATTCGGGCAGTTAAAATTACTCATTTATGGAATAAAAAAATATTCAAGTTGGCAACTATAAAAGAAAATAATAAAATAACTTTCAAATAAGTAGGATGACGTTTAGATGAGTTAAGATAGGACCTCCTATCAACTTTTAAAGGTATTCCTCAGGCGCGGGACACATAGAAGAGGCGACGGGAGTGGTGAGTGGTGCGGTTGTGGTGAGCGGGCGCCGGCGCTTCTATCTATTTCATACAAAATGTATGCAAGCGGCAGGATGCTGCGTATTAGTCCAGCTGCACAACAGAGATTTCAGTCTAAATATGTTCCGCCACTCTCACTTTATGATCATCAAAACATTCTGGAAACATTCTGATAGTCTGTGGCATGTCTGCTGAATCTTAATGTATGAAAATAGTGCTTTCTATTTTTTTGCATGTCAGATATCTTTTTGATTCGAGAAATTTCTTGATAATATGTGGCCGGGTGTTGGTTGTTCCTCTAGAGATGCAGATGTCCTAATAGGCATAAGAATTGGGAGGTGGTAACTAGTAATACCTCACTTTATTATATTAAAAAATTACATTTTAAAAAAAATTTTACTTACCCAAGCAGTAATCAACGGAAATGGTCAGCTCTTTCAAATTTGGAATCAATGTAGCTATTCGAAAAATGATCGCCGAAGGTCTCGGTAATGATGGAATATAGCTTGTTACGAGCAAGGATGTTAGACCTCCATGTATCTTCTTATCATCTCCAGGGTACATAATCTTCAGCATTATATGCGATATAATGTGTTTCCATCGTTGACTTACTTTTGAAACACTAACATTTAGCTCATGACCACTGATATTATTGAATATCATCAGAAGTATCTCGTCGGGAAGGGCATCTATGGCAGCAAATTCGTGATCCATCTCTCAAACAACTTTATAACGCTTTTTATGATAAATGCAGGTTTTTATTTTACACAGCCTTTTACTCATCACAAAGGACTTAAAATTTTATGTGTGACTAATGAGTAAAAATGGGGTGCAATCAAGCCAAAACTAAATAAAAAAATAGACAAAAGCAAGTTGAAATCGAAATTAGGTCAAAACTCAAATGAATAATGATGAATGACCTGGATACGTGCGGAAACTTCCGTACACTTCCGTTCAGAGTTCCGTATTTTTAGGCGTTTCGTTTTTGTACATTGATAGTTTTCTAAAAAAATATTATTAACCTCAGTCTTCTATTTGCTTTTTTAATTTTTATGTGCGCATTTATTGTGGCATGAAGATGCCAGTCTAGCTTTTTTTTCTGGTCGGTGCAAGACGTACTTTGGGTCGGTGCCACAGTCTACAATTACAATAATAATAGTACGTATACAGTGTATTATTATCAGTGTTGCCAGTAGCAGATAGTCAAATGTAACATGAGGTAGCTGGAAAAATCTTATCATGGCAATCAAACACGTTTGTTCGCTACGCCATTTATTTCAGAACAAAGCAGATGTCATACAAGACACTTAAGAAAAATAATAACTTCAATAAAACCTCCATACATTACACCTCCCTTCCTATTTTCCGAAGTACAGATCATCAAGCTAACGAAATTAATTAGATACTAAGTAAACAAAACTAAATAACAATAATAAATTATTACTAAACTAACATAATACAATATGAAAAACCCTAAGGCGAATACCTAATAACCGGCTTTCTTATTCTCTTTGGACGCATCACTGACGGTGGTGTTGTATACTCAGGCGAGGATGCCACCGCTGTTGTTATATTATCTCCAACCTCTCCCCCAACAATTTCCGAGCGAGGCTCATCAGCGCTCGACTCCTCAGCCGAGACACCCTCGCCCGCGTTGTCCGAAGTTGTACCAATGGATTCATGCGGGGATGTCTCTCGGTTATCATTAGTCGTCGATACAGGACAAGGAACATCGGACATGCGCGATCTGCGTCTTATTTGATCTACGTGCCTGGATAAAACACGATCATTTCCCGTGTCTACTAGGTATCGTCGAGTCCCTTCAGTAGCGGTTACAGTTCCCTTTGACCACCTATCATGAGACCCATATTCACGTGCCCAGACTGAATCCCCTGGTGACAAAACTCGTGAAGTACCACCTGCAAAGTCAATCTGTCGATTTTGCTCGTCACGTACCCGGTCTTCTCTTGCCCGTTCACCACGTAGCAAGTCGAAACGCGAACGCAATGTACGACGCTGTAACACAGCGGCGGGACTTTCCCCAGTAGTGCAATGAACGCTGTTCCTATACGCGAACAAAAATGCCTGTAAAGCTGCGTCTAAATCGACATTATCCCTCTCAGCCTTCCTTATTGCGCGTTTACATAATTTCACAGCGTTCTCTGCTGCACCATTTGAAGAAGGATGGTACGCAGGTGAAAATGTTTGACGAATCCCATTACTTATTAAGAAATTTTTAAATTCCGTGCTGCTAAACGGTTGACCCTGATCTGACGTGACTTCTAGCGGTAAACCGAACCTGGCAAAGGTTTGCCTCAGTACCCTAATTACATTGGTTGCCTTTGTACTTGACATATCGAAAATTTCGAGCCATTTAGAAGTAGAATCAATAAGAACTAAAAAGGTTTTACCGTTTATGGGACCTAAGAAGTCTACATGTAACCGTGACCACGGCTGCAGGTGATAAGGCCAAGGCTGAGGTGGTGCGCGTGGTGGAGCATCTGCCTCCATGTCACAGGTTTCGCACTGTTTGCACGTTGCTTCAATCTGCGCATCAATATTAGGCCACCAAACATAACTATTCCTAAATGATCCACATGTAATTGCTTCAAGATACCCTCCCGTAGATTGCGCGGTACAACAAGCCTATACCCCCACATAATGCAACCCCGCTCACAATAAAGTTCATGCCGACGTGAATAATACGGCCTCATGTTCTCATCAGAACAACTAGCTGGCCATCCAGATTGAATATAAGACATTACCCTGCTAAGTAGTACATCTTTTGAGGTATTTTTCTTAACGTCAACATGTGTAATCGGTAGAAAATCCTCTACAAAATTCATATATGTGACCTCATTCCCTGATGCACGGAGGTTACTACTATGCGAGGGAAGCCGGGATAGGGCATCAGCACAGTTTTTATTGGAGGCAATGTATTCTATTTCATAATTATAGCCTGACAATAGCACTGCCCACCTTTGTAAACGAGATGCCGCCATTACTGGGATGCCTACTTTATTTCCAAAAATATGCGTTAGCGGCTTATGATCCGTCCTCAACGTAAACTTCCTTCCATACAAATATTGGTGAAATTTTCTAACACCATATACAATGCTGAGTGCTTCCCGGTCGATTTGAGAGTAAGCGCGCTCACTAGACGATAAAGAGCGCGAACCAAACGCTACTGGACGTTCACCCTCTGCTGTGAGTAGCGAAATTACCGCCCCTACCCCTACACTACTTGCGTCAGTTGTGAGGATTAGGGGAAGATCGACCGAATAGTGTATTAACACTTCACTTGAAATTAACTTGTTCTTAATAACTGTAAATGCTTTCTCACATTCTCTACTCCATTCAAACGTAATTCCCGCCTTTAGGAGATTGTATAATGGCGCTAGTATAGTACTGACATTCTTTATGAACTTGTTGTAATACATAATCATTCCAATGAATGCTCTTAGTTCGGAAACATTTTTCGGCGCGGGTGTATTGACAATGGCTTTGACTTTATCGGGACACGTATGTACGCCTGCCTTACTGATAACGTGTCCTAAATAAGTTACAGACTCTGCGAAAAATACGCATTTCTCTTTTTTTACTCTCAACCCACTTGACTGCAAGCGATCAAAAACCTTGTACAAATTACTCAAATGCTCCCTACTGTTCGGACCTGTTATTATTATATCATCTAAGAAAACTCCTACGTGCGGAAGGTCTGCGAACAACGCTTCTAACCTCTTTTGAAATATACCTGGGCTCGACGACAGCCCAAACACCAACCTATTATATCTGAATAACCCCTTATGTGTATTATTCTTAATTATTCCATTAACTCCAGTGATTTCCCCTCATACTGGAAAGAAGCACAAATAATTCCTCTCCCTAAGAAATCTAATCCGACGTATGCGGATTACCGACCCATATCCATCCTTCCCTTTTTATCTAAAGCACTCGAACGTCTTGTGCATCAACAGCTTAGTAAATTTTTCTCTAATCATAACTTACTAAACCCTTTCCAGTCTGGTTTCCGTCCTGGTCATAGTACGACTACTGCCTTAGTTAAAATCAGCGATGACATACGACTGGGTATGGATAATCAACAAGTTACAGTATTGACGTTGCTTGACTTTAGCAATGCTTTCAATACTGTGGACTTTGATGTTCTGCTCGCCGTGCTAAGTTCTCTTAACATATCTCCTGGGGTAATTGACTGGTTTCATAGTTACTTGCATGGGCGCCGGCAGCGTGTACGAGTTCAAGATTCATTTTCTGAATGGTCGACTGTTAAGGCTGGTGTCCCGCAAGGTGGCGTGTTGTCTCCTCTATTGTTCTCTATCTTCATCAACTCGATTTGCTCCCACATTACTTCTCCCTACCACCTGTATGCAGACGATTTACAAATCTACTCCCAATGTAAGGTGGTGGATCTACCTGATACAATTAGGTTGGTCAATGAAAATCTTTTACGCATTTCTAATTGGAGTAACTCGTTTGGGCTTCAAGTTAATCCAAAGAAGACACAAGTTATAATCATTGGGAGTTCAAAATTAATTTCACGCATAACTTTGTCGCAGCTTCCACCAGTCATATTCGATGGGACTCTTATCCCCTACAGTGACAAAGTGAAAAATTTAGGCATTATCTTTGACCAAACATTATCTTGGATGCCGCAAATGAGTGAGCTAAGTAGAAAGATGTTTGGTGCAATTGGTTCTCTACGTAGATTGCGTAATGTCCTTCCCATTCCTACTAAAATAGCGCTGGCTCAGTCTCTTCTTCTACCGATCCTTGACTATGCAGACACGTGTTATCTTGATCTCACTGAGGAGCAACTAAATAAACTTGAGCGGCTTCAAAATTACTGCATAAGGTTCATATTTGGCTTGCGAAAGTATGACCACGTTTCCGAGTTCCGCCGTAAGCTCAAGTGGCTCCCGATTCGCCTTCGCAGGAATACTCACATTCTTCACCTTCTGTACTGCATTCTGTTCAATCCCATCACACCTCACTACTTAAAAGATAGATTTAAGTATATATGTAATTTACACTCTTTTTCCCTTCGTTCTCAAAATAATCTTTTATTAAGTACTCCTAGTCACTCAACTTCCTTCTATCAAAATTCTTTTACAGTAACTGCTATACGGCTTTGGAACGTTCTCCCTTTGGATATTAAGCTATCCCAAGCTCTTCTTATCTTCAAAACTAAATTGAAACAACATTATCTATCATTATAATCTATATATTCATCTGTCGTCTATTTTCTATTACTTCTTTACTTCTATACTGTGTATTTATCCTATATATATATATATTTTTACATTGTTTATATATATACAATATTTATTTATTAATATTATGTTTCAGTACACCCCTCCCGCTTTCTTTTAAAAGTTTCCTCTGCCCTAAGGTTGCCTGGAAGAGATCGCTGTTTAAGCGATAAGGCCGCCTGTTGTGCCGTATCCATTAATATGTTTGTTTTTTTTTCATTTAATTTCTTTGTGTACAATAAAGTATATTTTACTTTACTTTACTTTACATTTTCTTAATGTTAAATTGTTGAACTTCTGTAAATACAGCTTATAACTGATGCAAGAGACTGCACTGCCCGTGTCACACTCCATCTTTAAGGTATGATTATTAACCTTCAGTATTATTAAAAAGGGCTTACAATTACTGTCTACTGAAATCTGATTCATTTGAACAATTACCTCTTCACTTTATTCGCTACTTGACCCTAATTCGTTTACTGGCTCTGTCGCGTCCATTTTATAGTGAGTCAGATACGAGCAGACCCTGGCTAGGTGCCCCTGTCGATTACAGACTCGACACACAAACCGAGAATAGCGGCACCCAGCGGTTGCATGGACGCCACCACAAACCCTGCAACCGTCGTTTGATCCCGATCCTTGACTTCTGATTGCCGACGGTGAAGACTCCACTACTGGTGCCGGCGCTTCGCGAGTTCGTAATGAACGTTGTCTCTGACCCTGCTGACGTTCTTTCGACGACCGCGTTTGATAGTCACGCTTGCCCCGCCATGCTCCCGCCATGGACTGACAAACCGCCGTGACGCTACTGCTGCTATCAATTCCGGTCGCTGCCACTGATTTTCTCGTCTCCACTAGTGCGGCATCTTTTTCAGCTGCTTCCATGCTGCACGCTAATTGATATGCCTTAGAAAAATTGATGTTTAATTCCGCGAATAACCGTTGTCGTATCGTTTCGTTCGTCAAGCCACAAACTAATTGGTCACGAAGGCTTTCTTCTAACCATGCTCCGAACTCACACGTTTTTGACATTTTCTTCAATTCCGCTACATACTGACATATCTTTTCATCAGATTTTTGCACCCGCTGCCGTCAGCTAGTATACTCGGCTTAGGATCTAAATGATTTCCTAATATGTCTGTCAGCTCTTCAAACGTTTTTGAAACTGGTTTGTCTGGTGTACACAAACTGACTAACAATTCATATGTGCTTGCACCCATAACTGTTATTAGTGACGGCACGTGCAGTTCCTTTGGAACTTTGTTTGTTATAAAATACTGCTCTAGTCTTTCTACATATAGTCGCCAATTATCGGTCCCGAGCTTAAATTCGGCTATCTTACCAATCGACATCTTGCCAATTACGTTATTACTGCTTTTTATTACACGCGTATCTATAACGGTTCTTTAAAACGTCGTCGCCACTGGAAAAATCTTATCATGGCAATCAAACACGTTTGTTCGCTACGCCATTTATTTCAGAACAAAGCAGATGTCATACAAGACACTTAAGAAAAATAATAACTTCAATAAAACCTCCATACATTACAGTAGCTCAATAATTAACATTTTCACGAGAAAAGTAACATTACATTATATTATGTGAAAAACGAAACTAATACACTTAATATGGTACTTTATAACACAAAAATTTTAAAAAATTCTGCCTCATTAGTTATGCTTCGAAAGAATCGAAATAATTGTTGAATGAATAAATTAACTGCTGATCCTGCTGATTTAATATTATTAGTTGTTGGATTTTTCTTTATCCTCTCTTAGCAAAATTGTTCTTTCTATTTACTCAAGGACTCTTTCACTGTTCTGCCGGTAATAATATCGGCAGTATTTGGATTCTGCTTATACATGTTATTTACATGTATGCAAATATAAAATGTTCGTAACGTTTGTCACTTGGAATTAAAATAGTAGTCTATTAATTAATTAACAATTTAATGTAAACTAACACTTATAAATTTAATCTTAAGAATGCATTGCATTACTTATATTTTATTAGAATTTATTACCCTTTTTGTGGGAACTGTTTTAACTATGGTATCACCAAGAAACGTCAGAATTCAGACCATAAATAACTCGATCCGCAGGGCGACCGCGTATCTTTTGCATCAATCATTGATACGTCGCAATCACCTCCGATTGGCTGAATTTATGGTATTCTTGCTGCGTCAATACTCAATAGGTTTCGCCCAATAGTGGAAGATGATGCGGAGAACGGAAATCTTCGAATTAATTTCAAAATCATAACAATTAGCTGTACTAAAGAGTCGTTTTGCATGTAATAGACAGAGATTGATTCAGTAGACAGCCTATTTAGCTGTTTTGTTTTCAAAAGATTAATATGTGAAAATATGCGTTCAACGTTAGTGAATGAACGGGGAAGTGAAAAATGTCATCTTCAAAACTAGATAATTTTCCGAAGGGACTATTATGAAAGGGTTAGCAATAATTCATTTTAGTTTAGTTTAGAGATTGTGCACTACAGAATCAGCCCCAGTTATTTCTAATTAATTGAATGCATAAAAAACTCTTTGGTTTAAAATTTCTATAGTTGTACAGAAAATTTTGGGTGCCCGTTTTTTTTGCAAAGGAGTATTGAACATTCTGCACTAGGTCCATCCATACCTACTTACTATTGAGGGCTTCCCCGTAAAATTAAACATAAAAGAAAAAGGTTGCCATCTTAAAAGTGTAAAATCGGTAGAAAATTCGGGAGAATTTCCATGTATACTCTGAAATCGTAGAATAATCGTTATATTTCGGTATTTCGGTAGAACAGAGCCCATATCGGTATAAATACCGAAAAATCGGTAGGTTCGAGGTTAAATTAAAAAACCAGCCAAGTGCGAGTCGGATTCGCGCACCGAGGGTTCCGTACAAACCTGTAGGTATATAGGTAAAAGTTTAAGTATTTTTATTCCACTTATCTATTTTAATTACAATTTAATATCTCTACGCGTTCATGCGGAAAGGGTTACTAAGTTTAAAATTACTTATATAAAATATTTGTATTATATGATGTAACTAAAAATTTATGTTTTTCGCAATTCCTCCTATATCTGTGCCTCTCGGTAGAGAGTAGTATATTCCTTGATCTGTGCTATAATACGTTGCTTCATACCAAGTTTCAAGATTCTGAGTTCACGGGAAGTACCCTTTAGGTTTTGATTCCCTTGCGAATGTCGAAAATTTGCATAAAAATATTTTTATTATATGATGTAACTAAAAATTTATGTTTTTCGCAATTCTTCCTATATCTGTGCTTTACGACGTTGCTTCGTACCAAGTTTCAAGATTCTGAGTTCACGGGAAGTACCCTGTAGGTTTTGATTCCCTTGCGAGTGCAAGAAAATTCGAAAATTTGCAGCATAAACGGCTGCATCTTTTGATTGCGTTGGCTTTGAAGTTTGATTTTTTGACAGCTCCAAGGAACAGTAGACCTGAGTATTTGATATGAATTTCAGCTTGATACCTCCATGCGTTCCTGAGAAAAAGGGTCTTGACACACAGACGGACGGACAACAAAGTGATCCTATAAGGGTTCCGTTTTGTCCTTTTGAGGTACGGAACCCTAAAAACGTTAACATAACCACCTGACTGAGCCTCGGTCCTCGGACTTCAAAATTACGACAGAACGGGTACACGGACTTTAGAAGTCCGCAGGGCGACCGCGTATCTTTTTCATCAATCATTGATACATCGCAATCACCTCCGATTGGCTGAATTTATGGTATTCTTGCTGCGTCGATGGATTTCGTCCAATAGTGGAAGAGTGTTAACCAATCAGAAGTGATTGCGATATATCAATGATTGATGCAAAAGTTAAGCGGTCGCCCTGCCGATTTAGTATGGCGGACACGCGTTGTCGACAGAAGTCGTGGTTTTTGTTTCTTAAAAATATAATACTATCTCGATTCCTCTCAAACTTTAGTAAAAACTAATATGATAGACAAGGAAACAGTGGGAATTTTTGGGGGCCCAACTCTATGACATAAATTTATGGGTAGAAGTTTCGTGCGAGCAGTAATCTTTGATTAGGTATATACAGAAGGATGTGCCCTAACATATTTAAATTGAAGCTTCCTATAACCTTAAAATGGCGCATGGGCGGAGCTTAATGCGGGCATTAGGGCTGAATTATCGATACCTTTGATTATGTCGATACATAAATACTCGATATAAAATTAACAAAATATAATTAATAAATAATTAAACACAATTTTTGAAATACACTAGTATTCGTATTTTATAATGAACAAGCTGATGCCCGCGACCCCGTCCGCGTGAATTGAGGTTTTTTGTAAGACAAAAATTTGTATGAAAAAAAATTTTTTTACTCTTCGTTTCGTATAGAAGACAAAAATTCATTCGGAGGAAAAATACGGAGAGAGCCGATGATTGAGGATTTCGAAGACGGATGAAGAGCACAGCCAGGGTATTCAAGATAGGTGGGGTGTGCTCGACCAAATGTAACTCGAAACTTCATCCAATTGACAGTGTGCTGAAAAAAAATTCAAAATGGCGGATTTAAGATGGCCGCCATACAAATTTCGTCGGTGTCTATCTCGGAGAGTATAAAAGATGGAAGAGTGGTTTCGTGGCAAAAGATGATCAGGACATGAAGGTCTACTTGATGAACAGGAAAAAATTCAAGATGGCGGAATTTATTTTTCCATAGAAAATGTATGGCGAATATTGAAGAGGCTTACAAGTGTAGAACTATGCAAGACTTTGATGCGGTTTTTTTACAAGATTTGTTCTGTATGGAAGAATTGTCGGTTTGCTGTTAGGAAAGCCAAGATGGCGAAGTTCAATGGCACCCAAAGGTACCCGATCGTCAGTGGTATGATATTGATATTAATCAACTAAGGAAGGTTTCTTTGTGTTTTTACTTCAACAGTCTCTTACACTGTATGCATGTCTGGAAAGTTTATTTACATTAAAAGGCCCTTTTAGATATTTAAGGGGTCTCTGTTTTATGTTTTCTTATGAGAATTTTTTTTACGTCTGTCGGATGCGTGGCTCTCTGGCGCTTCCACTGTGCTCGCTAGCATAGCAGTGTGTTGTTTACTTCAGAACACGTAGGCAGTAAACACTAGGATAGAAGGAGAGCAAGTAAGTAGACAGTGGGCCGCGCGGTCTACGCGGGCGGGTGCGGTTCTATTTCAAAATTTGTTTTTAAAGAAGAACTCTCCATAATTTTTCGGAGAAAAAATATATGGAGGTGTTTATTTCAGAAAGTACCTATACTAAATGGAAGAGTGGAGTGAAAGTACCTACACTAAATCGTTAAGGGATCAACGCACAGCCTAAACCGCTGGGGTTAGCAACTTGAAATTTTGACAGTAGGTTCCTTTTGTGACGTAGGCGCTCAATAAGGAAAGATTTTTCAAAATTACACTCCTACGGGGGTGAAATAGGTTGTGAAATTTTGTATGAAACTCCGGGTTGGCACTGAGAATTTCTTAATTGAAAAACCCAATACCTAACTTTTATGCCCGACCGGGAATCGACCCAGGACCTCATGATCCGCAGTCGACTATGCTGACCACTAGACCAACGAGGCAGTCAAAAATAGTAATTAGTTAAAATGATACATAATAACTGCAATGAAGGGACCAAAAACCACTTGAATAGACACTGTAATTTTCGAATACGAGACACCATCCCGGAGATCGGGTGTCTTAATCACAAGGTTATTATCACTACAGCCTAAAGTGAGTTTGGCAATATTATAAGCTGACTGTTCAGTTTCATCTCTCTAGCCCTCTGAGTGAGAAACAGTAAGAGTGATATGAAATTTTAATTTTATTGATACTCAATTTATTTGTAATCAATACAATCCCCACACTATATAAACACTCAAACAAAAACTAATGAAATAATCGAAATTTTCGGGGATAGCGCAAAAATTGGCGTGTTTTGGATTCAGTAAAGAAGAAACTAAGCTATAATTCGTTGAAATAACTTAAAATATTCGCCACAAAAAGAAAAATTAAAACAACTTTGTTACTCACTTATGAAATTAAATTCCTGGGCCCGTATTCTCTAACTCAGTGACTATCAAAAATGAAAGCCACTGACATATATGTAATATCCATTGAAGGTTTACTCATAGTAAACCTTCAATGGATATTACATATATGTCAGTGAAGGTTTACTATGAGTAAACCTTCAATGGATATTACATATATTATGTCAGTGGCTTTCATTTTTGAAAGTCACTGAGATGAGTAAACCTTCAATGGATATTACATATATGTCAGTGGCTTTCATTTTTGATAGTCCCTGAGTTAGAGAATACGGGCCCTGGGCGCTTTACAATACTAGGTATAGCAAGAAAAGAATACAATTATTTTGCTATAATCCGCCAACAGAAAAAATTCTGTATGGTCAAGCATGCAATTAAAAGCGAAGCACCGTTTACCTTCACCAAGCAAGAAAGCTAAGTTCCCAAGCAACCCACCACCACTCACATGCACCACCACACAAGACTTTTATACTATTCTCGACGTACGTTTCGCCCCGACACCGGAGCATCTTCAAGAGATGTCGACTTTACAATGCAAGATTGTCTAGTGACGTTCGTGTCAAATGCGCGGTGTTATTATACCGTGTTTTAAACCCCCACTACTATTGCCCCGCCCATTACCCCCCGGAAACCTACCCCCTTCAAAAAAACGAAGCAGTGGTGAATTTGAAACATTAACTTGTTCATTAAGTGATTTAAATAGATTATTATTATTATTATGTTTTACTAGATGATTCCCGCGACTTCATCCGCGTGGACCAAGTTTTTTCGATTCCCGCGGGAACCTTTGAATTTTCCGGGATAAAAAGTAGCCTATGTCTTTCTCCGGGATGTAACCTATCTCTGTACCAAATTTCATCAAAATCGGTTGAGTAATTGGGCCATGAAAGCGTAGCAGACAGACAGACTGACAGACAGACAGACAGACAGACAAACACACTTTCGCATTTATAATATTAGTATGGATTATTTCTAATTGTTCCAACATGCTAAGTCGAATACCTTTGTCGCAAGTGTGTAAGATTTTATATGAATGGTGGGAAGATAATTTGTGCCCACTATATAAAAGATGTTTAGCAAAATGTGACTTTTGGGGTTGGTTGTTCCTAACCACGGCCACATGTTCTTTGTAGCGTGTATCAAATTTACGACCTGTTTGACCAATATATGTATGTGGCATTGCATTCTGAACATTCGAGTTTATAAATGCCCGATTTTTGTTTGTTGTTTAATTTATCTTTACCGTTGCAAATATTTTTAAGTGTATTATTGGTCCTAAATGCAACATGTATATCATCAATCATGTGCTATTAAGTGTCTTAGCAATACGCTCCGACGCTGGTCCGAAATAAGTTAGACTGGATTTGTATTTATTTATTTTATCAGGTGATGATGAATAAAGGTCCTTTTTGATCCGCATCAAATGTTGTTTTTTATTATAATGTTATCAACAATATTAATGTTGTACCCATTTGTCTGTGCCATATGGTAAATAACTTTTTCAATACAGTTGTCAAACATGGCGCACTTTCACAGGCTGTAGTTATGATTCGAAAATTGAATCTTTCGCGTGACTTTGCTTTGCGTGCGAGTGAGAGACCCACGTGTAAGTGGGATTCGGAGTGAATTTTGTTGTTTTTGCAGTGTTTAGCAATATAATTTGCAATAGTTGGTGTTCGTTTTAGTGTTTGTTGGTGGTGGTAAGTGAGAATGGAGGTGGAAACACCTCCTGAGCCTCCGGACCCAGGGGAAAATGTAACCATACCCAACTCTCCAAGCTTCCAACCCGGTTCCTCTCGCAAACGCGTAATTGATGAAAGTGACAACCATGAAGGCCCTAATAAGAAACCTGTGAATGACACACCGTCATCCGTCCCTTCCATCCAGTCCTTATACGTACACCCCTCCCTGTCAGAAACTCCAAAAGCATACGAAAACGATGACAAAGGTCCTTTCATAGTATATGTATCCCGCGAAGTGGCCGACCCCTCGGCGGGCACGACCATACGGGCAATCACCTTCGGTCAATTTTTGCACAAGCACAAAGTAAGCTCAATCCTCAACGATGGCGTTAAGAATGCAGGTCGTAACAAGATATCTGTTGAGTTCACATCGAGTACAGCGGCCAACGACTTCCTGGCAAACCCAATATTAAAAACGTCTAAGTTCACTGCATATATCCCTACATACAACATCACCCGTATGGGGCTTGTCAGGGGTGTACCTACTGACTGGCACCTAGACGAGTTTGTTGAATCTCTCGATCTCCCTGCTGGTTGTGGGGAAGTACTTAAAGCTAGACGATTGAACCGCAAGTTAGTGAATGAAAGTGGTGTGACCTGGGTTCCAACCCAATCAGTAGTATTAACATTCCGTGGTCAAACTCTCCCTTCCAAAGTTTACTCCTATCACACCTCCTTACCTGTTGAGTCCTACCGTCTCCCCACTATCCAGTGTATTAATTGCTGCCGGTTCGGTCATGTTAAAATTCAATGCAGGTCAACCCCACGCTGTTATAAATGTTCCCAAGCCCACTCTGGCGATACATGTTCTGTGACCCTGGAGTCCTCAGTTTGCATCTTATGCACAGGAAAACATCAAGCCACTAATAAAAGCTGTCCCGAGCACTATAGGCAGCAGTCAATTAAAATAATTATGTCCGATGAGAACATTTCCTATCAAGAAGCTTCCCTACGATTTCCACCAGCCCATCCTTCTTTTGCCGAAGTTACTATGTTTACCCCTCCATCTTACACAACCAAGCCCATCCCCAATTATGTCTACACCTCTCCCAAAACTCCATCCAAGTCTCATAGGCAGACTATCTTCAGAACTCCCCGCCCTAGAGCTCCTCCAGCCAAGGGCTACGATAGACAAGCTCACAATAACATAACTCGCAATGTCCCCTCCTCCCTGGGCAATGGCTGTGCCCTGAACAATGAACACAATTACACATCACCCCAAAATGATAACCTGAACCCTAATCTTACTAAATCCCTTACAACTATAATTGAAATGCTCAATAAAAATCCCTTACCGCCCAACGTTGCCCAAATCTTCATCAAAATCGCTTCAGCTCTTAACTATGGCCTCAGTACAGATCCTTCAATGGAACTGTAAAAGTATTCGCCCCAAGAAACCAGAAATTCTTTCAATAATAAATGAACATAAACCTATCATCCTTGCCATCTCTGAGTCATGGCTTGTACCTGGCTCCCGATTCCGGGTCCCAGGCTATGCCTGCTTAAGGGATGACAGAGATGATGGGTATGCAGGCAGTGCTATTCTGATCAAACGCTCTCTTGCATATTCTTCTATATCTCTTCCCCCTCACAGTCAACAGTTTAATGCTGTAGCTGTGAGATCCCTCAACATCTCCTTTATCTCTATATATATCCCCCATCCTCATTCATCTATTATCCCCGAATTAAAATCAGTATTACTGTCACTTCCCGCCCCAGTTATGGTGATGGGAGACTTCAATGCCCACCATACCACTTGGGGATCCCATTCTTGTGACGGGTTTGCTACTCTTCTTTTGGATCTTTTTGACGAAATAAACATTTGCATCCTTAATGATGGATCTCCAACCAGAAGGGTCTACCCCAACCAAGATCCTAGGGCCGCTATTGACTTGTCCCTTTGCTCGCCCTCTTTGGCTTCTGTAACCTATTGGAATACCCTGCCAAGCACCCATGGTAGTGATCATTACCCAATCCTTCTCTCCATTGCCCGGAGATCTATCCCGGTTTCTAACCCTAATCCACTCCTGAAGCATAAACTCAATAAAGCCAATTGGCCTGCATTTGCAGATTCGGTTGACTGCTTGACTGATACTTTACCGGAGATGAGAGATGGTGAGAGCACTATCTTATACTATGCTAATTTTGTCAGAATCCTTAAATTCTCCGCCGATCTCCATATTCCGCTCAAAAGAACTGAACGAGATTTTATACTGTCTCCACCATGGTGGGACAATGAATGCACCGACATGGTCAATAAACGCAAAGAAGCAGAAAATTCCTACACGATGATGATGTCCCATGACAATTTTCTAGATTACCAACGCACTGACGCAAAATATAAAAGATTATTATCAAGAAAGAAAAAACAGGGTTGGACAAAATTTTGCGAAACTCTAGACCCCCGTTCCCCATCCACCTTAGTGTGGAATAAGATAAAAAGGTTTCGTCGCTCTGCTGCCATGAATGACCCTCTATCCAATGATGCGTCTATTTGGCTTGATGCATTTGCAGACAAATTGGCCCCCCCTTCCGTCCCTACTGAAGACTGCCTCCCAACCACAACAACTATTCCCAGCTCTGATCCCATGGATACCCCATTCACCTTCTCAGAGCTGCAGTATGTTTTAGCAGATCTGAAGGACTCCACTCCTGGTGAGGATGGTATCCCTTATTCCTTTCTATCAAAACTAAACGATAAAGCGAAACACTGCTACTTGCAAATGGTCAACAGGTTTCTTGAAACGGGAATCGTCCCGGAACCTTGGAAGCATCAAATAATAATCCCAATTCGGAAACCTGGTCAAGACCCTTTAGATCCCAATTCTTATAGACCCATTGCTTTATCCTCTACTTTAGCCAAAATTATGGAGCACTTGATTAAAAATCGCTTGGAATGGATAGTAGAAAGCAGGGGCTTACTTGCCAAGTCCCAGTTTGGTTTCAGAAAAGGACTTGGAACAAGCGATAGCCTAGGAATCATTACAACAGATATTCGTATTGCTCTAGCCAAAAAAGAGTACCTTGTGGGTGTCTTCCTAGATGTAGCTGCAGCATATGATAATGTTCTACTCCCGGTACTCAGGCAAAAGATGCAACAGCTGAGTATCCCGCCGAGATTATCACAAATCATATGTAACCTTCTTTCAGCCAGAACAATTCTGGTGAAAACAAACTCCTTAAGCCTCCACCCCAGAACAGTCTGGAAAGGTCTTCCTCAAGGCTCAGTTCTCAGTCCTCTTCTCTATAGTATATACACTAATGACCTTGAATTATCTGTTGACAGCTTCTGTAATATCTTACAGTACGCTGATGACATAGCACTTTACTCCAGCTCAAATTCCATGGATGAAATTTCGAATCGCTTAAACTCTGCTTTGTACTATCTAGGCCAGTGGCTATCAGATCATGGTCTCTCATTGTCAATCGCTAAGTGCAAGGCTGTTATATTCACGAGAAAACTTCAAATCCCCTTACCCAATATTGTTTTCGAGGATCAAAACATTCCACTTGCTTGCAAATCCAAATTTCTGGGCATGGTTTTAGACAGTCGGTTAAATGGCGTCTCACATACGGAGTATATCCTAAAAACATGTGAAAAGAGCATCAACATCCTTCGTGCTCTGTCAGGAGTGTGGTGGGGTGCTCACCCATATACTCAAAAACTACTATACAATGCTATTGTACGTAGCCATATTGACTATGGGTTGTTTGTATTGGATCCCATCAACAAAACTGCTATGGAAAAATTAAATAAGACTCAATACAAGTGCCTGAGAATCATACTTGGCGCAATGAAGTCCTCTCCAACAAACGCTCTCCAGGTGGAGTGTGTTGATCCTCCTATCACTCTCCGTGGTCAGTATCTCAGTGATCGGTTTATCTGTAAGGTTTTGCAACTTTCCTCCCACCCTTTATTAGACAAGCTTACACAATTATCTTCAGTTCTAAGACCAAATCAGGATCCCACATGCCTCCTAAAAAGCTTCCATAAGTTTACCCGTCTTCCTCATCCAATCCACTCCTCTCCTAAGCTTCCCTTATTTTCTACTACTTTTGAAGGGTTGATCCAGAACTCCTCAGTCACAAACTTAGGACTTACTAAAAAAACTGTAGAGGCAGACGCTAAATTTAACCAAATTATTCATGAAAATTGGTCAGAGTGTTTAACAGTTTATACAGATGCGTCAAAACTAACTAAAAATGGATGTGTTGGGGTAGCCTGTTGGATACCCAAATATAAAATTGCTTTAAAATTTAAGTGTCCCCCAGAATCATCGGTATTCACAGGTGAATCAATAGCAATTCTCGAAGCGGCCCGTTTTATAGAAGCCCACAACGTCAAACAATCCCTAATACTAACTGATTCATTAAGTTGCCTTCAAGCTCTTAAGGCAAATCCTTTCCGCAGCAAAGTCCTAATTCCCACCATCTTCCAGATCAGGGAAGTCCTATACTCTTGCCAACAAAAAGATCTCTCAGTTACTCTGGCTTGGATACCAGGTCACACAGGTATAAAAGGCAACGAGACAGCAGACGGATGTGCCAAACTTGCGACTGAGATGGGTGCTCTAACTCACTTTAGGAACCTAACCCAGGACCTCCGGTCTCTTGCAAAAGCCGACCTGACGGACTCGTGGAATACCCAATGGATTGAATCAAAATCGGTTAAAGGTAAATTTTATGGATCAATACAACCAGATATTCCACGTCGCCCATGGTTCTTTCTCTATCGAGACATCCCTCGCTGGGTTTCATCTACGATATGCCGCCTAAGAATTGGTCATGCATGCACCCCCGTTCACCTCGCTAAGCTACGTATCAAAGATAACTCATTGTGCGAGTGCGGTCTTGACGAAGGGTCGGTCACACACATACTTTTCTCTTGTCCTAAACTCCTTCATAAACTCTACGATGCTATCTCTCCTGACATCCCTCGCCCTTTAAATGTGGAGTCTTTCCTTATGTTAGTTTTTAGTCAATATGTAAAATTCGTCTGTAAATATGTAAAAACTAATAAAATTAAAGTGTAATATATATATATCTTCCCCCATATTATTTATTCTGTATATATTTACGTATTTAAACTTGTTTGTTTTGTGTTGTTGTAGTTACTAATGTGATTAACAAAACCCAGTTATTGCTTTTTCAGTCCAGGTTACGTCGAATTTTTTTATAATCCCCTCTGTGGCTCTTCCATTTCACGTGACATTGGCAAAGTGTATTGTGCTGGTTTGGCACTAAGAAACGCCATTAACCAAAAGAAGAAGAAGAAGAAGAATCTTTCGCATAGGAATCTTACTTTTACACGGTCGTGACTTACTTTTACAAGCTCGACACTTACTTTTGCAGTTTAGTTTTAAATTTTCCAAGTCAATTAAAAAAGTTTATTAGCAAGGAGTTTTCATACATAGAATATAATCGGATAGGCTTTTTACGAGGAAAAATGAATGAATCCGTACGTTTTAGCATTGAATTTTCATAATTCTTTTCAATGGTTGTTGATTATATTTAATTACCAGTTTTAATTTAATTATTTTCAACATTTAACAAAAATCGAATAGGCTGTATACGCGTAGGTACAAACCCGTAGCCTAGTTTCGTTGAAAAAAAAATATGTCCAGGTGTAAATACGCGCCATTTGCTGAATTTTTTTATTTTTTATGTGATAAATTGATTATATATTTGTACTATTTCCCACAACTGTATTGAAAAACGTCGTGTGATACACGGGTGTGAAGGTTATTGCAAACTCTTGACATTAAAAACCCTCACCTTCGGCTCGGGCTTATTAATGACAGCTCGTTTGCAATAACCTACTTTCCACCCTTGTATCACAATATACTATTAATTCTTTTAAATAGTTTTCTTTCGTGAGTGGAATAGACAGCAACCTATGCACATAGCTATGGAACGCTGCGAGTTTATGGACTAGTATATGAGTGATCTGTGGTTTATGCTGCCAAGGATGGCAGGATGAAGCGGGTATCTCTATAATTGAGTAAAATGTAACACATCCTCCTCTATTTAACTAATCAAAGTTTTGTTTCTTTTTGGTTTCTAAAATGAAAAATGGAAAAGAGTCTTTGTTTCGTGTTTTTATTCTTTGAAATGACCTTTGATTAGGTAAGGAAATGACTATGAAACCATAGAGGGAACCATAGTTTCAAGATAAAGATACTGGTTTTATTGTTTATTTTATTGAGTTTTATAAAAAAACGGGGCCATTTTTTTTATTTTGTTTTGTTATTTTTTTTAGAAAAGAGATTTAACTAAGATAACCTTTTTTACTTTAATCTATAGCTTTGTCTGTGTTTCCTTACGATTTGAATGACGTACTGTGTTTACGTAGCTCGTTTGCGCGGTCGCGAAATTCGACACCACCGATGTGACCAGAGACAAGTTAACCAGGACTTTGATTAAAGGCCGCTGCATACGGGACGGGATTTTACCCGTACGGGACGGGACGTGAAGTTTTGGAAATATCGTTTCATAGAAAATGTTAAGGAATATGCATACGCGACGGATGCCCGGACGGGACGGGAACGTGGCACGTGCGGGGCGGGAAAAACATCGTCGCCGACGATGTTTTTCCCGCCCCGTCCCGCACGGGCTCCGTCCCGTCCGTGATTCCGTTGCGTATGCACAGTCGCTCCGTTCGCTCCGAAGAGCTGGGACGTGCATCCGCCATCCTATTATCGATTACAATAATGGACGACGAAAGACTAATCGAGTGTGTTCGATCACACGAAGCTCTTTATAATTTTGCACACGCAAAATATTTAGATACTAAATATAAAAATTATCTGTGGAAGAAAATTGCAGGCGAATTATCACTCCCTGAAAGCGGTTAGATTTATTCGTCATCTAAAGCAATAGCAATTGAAGCCAATTCTTCAAATGAAAAATTCATCTTTTCTTGTTCACAACACTAGCACGTTAGTTCCGTCTAAACTGTCACGGTGCGTGTGCATTAAAATCCCCGTCAGCCACGTCCCGTCCCCGTCCCGTCCACGTTCTTACCCCGTCCCGTATGCAGCGGCCTTAAGAACCAGGATGTGACCCTGCGCGGTGCTCGAATTTGCAAACTGACGTTTATCAGGCTGATTGTCAAATGTCATGTCAGTTGTCTCGACTCTGCTGCACAGAGTACTTCTACTTTGTACTCTGCTGTCAACAAAGTACAAACGAAAGGTTATTTTTGCTTTTTGTGAAATTGAGAAATATTATTAATTTTCGATTTGTTTTTAAGAACAGTGGAGTATGCGAATGTTAACGTTCAGTATTCTCAAAAATTGCAAGTTCAAGCCTTCACTGTGCAAAATTTACAAGAATTTCAGTGTTGGTGCTTCCCAAACCTCACACATACAACCTATACACAAAAAGTTATCAGGTAAAGTTTCTATTCAAATTCAAATGATTTTTAGGCTCAGCTATAGTATAGTGACGGTCGAGTTGGACGTTCATATTTTTTTTACAGAAAGACCTTGATGTGGTAAGCCTTGCACTAAAATATTTTACTGCGGAACTCAATAGTTTTCGAGATATAATTTTTTGAAAATTCGTAAATGTTCACCACTTTTCACTATTTCTTACGACATTTGCCATAGATTACAGACTCATTGACGTTTAGTTGGCGTACTAAAGTTTCGTTTTACGTATTAAAATCCGTTCCAAACATGAAAAATTGAAAAGTATCATAAAATGTCAATAATCGTATTCAAACCATAGATAATGTCTATACCGATTATTGGAACGGTTACGGAACGCGTGCGTTGGCGCCAAATTCAAATCTATGAGTCATCGTTTTACGCGCTTTTCAAGGTTAAAGGTTGAGAAGGTTAAAGTAGGTACAATTAATTAAAAGGTATAAATGTCGGTTCTAGTTATAATTAGGTACTTCAGCATGTGATAGGCAAAGCCGAATCAGCACACCCCGACTCCACGCAGTCTTGTCTGCCCTACCCCTAGAGTGTTTTTTTTAAGCGCGAAGCCAGAAGCTCGCGAAGGAGGTCATTCAGGGGCGACGAAGCGAGTCTTCTGGCGTAGCCCATTCTATTTAAGGAGGATTCTTGGAGGGGGTGAGAGGGAGAGGGTGAAGTCTAAGGAGTTTTCCTAGCGTCCCCACCTCTCCCCCTTACTCCCCCTCCCCCTCTAAAGTATGTATTTTAGTCATTATTACGATAAAAATATTACTTCATAATTTCAAAACTTAAAAATTTATTTTTCGAAAACTATTGTGTTCCGCACTTTTTCCCTTGGAGGGGGGGTTACTGTATTGTTTCTGTTTCTGTTATAAGTGTTTTTGTTCTATTATAGTTTCAAAAAACAGCGTTTAAAACACTTATACAATAAAACCTATCAATCAAATAAATATTATAAATGTGAAAGTTTGGATGGATGTCTGGATGTATTGATGTTTGTTACTCAATCACGCCCGAAAGGCTGAACGGTTCTGGATGAAATTTGGCACAGAGCTAGATTATAGTCTGGAATAACACATAGGCTACTTTTTATCTTGGAAAATTAAGGAGTTTCCGCGGGAACCAAAAAACCTCAATCCACGCGGACGAAGTCGCGGGCATCAGCTAGTTTGCTCATATGATTTTTAGCTGACACAAGTTACATAGAAATACTACCATCATGGAAACCAGATGAGGCTCCTGACCTCCGTGCCGATGTATTCCGGCACATGCGTGTCCTGCCTAACTTTGTGAGTGAAGAAGAGGAGTCTTCCTTGCTGGCTGAGGTGGAACCACAGTTGAAGAGGATGCGATATGAATATGATCACTGGGACAATGTAAGAAACCTTGCCTACCAGTATTGTCCAAGTACTAGAACCATTGGAACTGGATCGGGCATACACTGCGTCAAGCACCTGACCATATACCCAAGCAGGTGTTGGATTGGAATCCGCAAGGTCAAAGAAAACGCGGGCGGCCAAAACAGACTTGGCGGTGTACCATACTTGATGAGGAGAAAAAGGTCGGCTTTACGTGGGGAGAGCTAAAGCATAAGGCCCAACAGATCGGCTTGGAAAAGAGTAGTGTCTGCCCTCTGCCCTGAAGGGGGGCCATAGGACTTAATGATGATAACTAGAGCCAATAAGAAAATAAGAATTTGGCCAATTTATAAGGAATCTGGCAAATAAAACTAAGCAAATGATGACAAACTACCTGGCACATTATTGAGCGATGTCTTAACGTGAGAGGCCTCGGGTTCGATTCCTGGCAGGGTCAATTTGGGAGTTTAATAGTAATAATAAAGTAATTTCTGAATTTTCTCTGGTCTAGACATAGGCTACTTTTTTATCCTGGAAAATCCTGCGAAATCAAAAATCTGAACCCGGATTAAGTTGTGGGCATCACCTAGTGTTTAGTAAATATGTACAGGAAGATTTTTTTTGCTCATATAAAAAATCTTTGTTCAAACTTTTCTCTATTCTCAGGCGATCGAAGGCTACCGTGAAACGGAACGCGGTAAATGGAACGATCAGAACGAAGCAGTGATGTCCCGCGTGAGAGAAGTCGCGTTTGCGCCCCGCGCGGAGTTGCTACCCCACGTGCACGTGCTAGACCTTGCCGCGGCCGGACATATCAAACCACATGTGGATGCTGTTAGGGTGAGATGATAATTAACTGAACAAAAAATTGACAGTCATTGGGACTGCCGATAGAAGTGAAAACGAATATTCAAAATAATAATAATTTAAAAAATATATATAATAATAATAAAAATATTTCTTACGAATGTACTATATATTTTATATTTAAGACCTTTTGTCTTCTTAACAACGCGAGGTGTCCGTCACAGTTACACAGCACTTATTAATATAGGTAAACCTTACAACTGAGGCATTAATGTTTAATTACGAATGTACTATATATTTTACTAGAGGTCGCCCGCGACTTCGTCCGCGTACAATTGTTGATTTCTTATGAGATAATGAAATTTTCCCGCTGCAAACAGCCTATCTATAGACGCTTTATAATATAGCTTATGCAGGTTTTTAATTATTTAAAACTGATAACTTAAATGCTGATTTTCATGTCTATACTTCAAAGTCATTAAATTTGTATGTAAACTTTTACCCCCATTTCACCCCTTTTGGGGTGGATTTTCGTAAAATTGCTTTTACAGGTTATTATTATTTAAAGCTATTAAACTAAATCCCGATTTTCAAGTCTCTAACTTCAGAAATATAGAACTTTCATACAAACTTACAACCCCCATTTCACCCTCTGTGGGGTAGATTTTCCTAAAATTGCTTATACAGTTTATTATAACTTAAAACTAATAACCTAAATCCCGATTTTCAAGTCTCTAACTTCAAAAACAAAGGACTTTCATACAAACTTCCAACCCCTATTTTAACCCTTTAGGGGTGGATTTTCTCAAAACCCTTTCTTAGCTGGCGTCTACACCATAGAAGGAATCTACCTTCCAAATTTCAAGCCTGTACGCTTTATAGTTTCTGAGATATCGTGATTAGTCAGTGAGTGAGTGGTATTTCGCCTTTATATATGTATATAGAAGATTATACTTAAGACCTTTTGTCTTAACAAGAACGGTGTCATTCAACGCTCAACGCGCCTAAAGAAGTTTCACTCAAAAAATTGAGTTTGACCTGCTGCTGCTGGACCTTGAAGGCTCTTTCAAGGCCCTGCAGGCTAGGGAATTTTGGATAACCCGTCCTTATTTCTTGTCTACATTATAAAGGGAACCTCAAAATTTCAACTTTCAATAACTGAAACAAAAGCCCCCAAATAAAAACATTATTTTCATTTATCATTACCATCATTTCTGTAGTGTTGTACATAGTTAGGCTACTTTTTATCCTTCCATATTAAATACTAGCTGATGTCCGCGACTTCGACACGTGGTTTAAGTTTTTTAAATTCTCCTTGAACTCCTTAATTTTCCGGGATAAAAACTAGCGTATGTCACTCCCCAGGTCCTCAACTATAACCATGCCAAAAATCACGTCGATCCGTTGCACCGTTGCGGCGTGATTGAAGGACAAACCAACAAACCAACAAACAAACTGACTTTCGCATTTACGAGTATAGTATTAGTATGATTTCTTATATTATTTATTCAAATTTTAAAACAATGGTTGGTAGTATGCTCCCTGTGTTGCAGTGATTTTAATGAATTATTGAACTCAATCCCGCGAGAACCAAAAAACCTCAATCCACGCGGCCGAAGTCGTGGGCATCAGTTAGTATAAAATAAACGAAAGTAATAATTATTCTAAGCATATCTCTATACATATAAAAAATAAAAAAATCTATTGCTGTTCGTTTGTCTCGCTAAAACTCGAGAACGGCTTGACCGATTTAGATGGAATTTTTTGTGTGTGTTTGAGTGGGTTCAGTGATGGTTTGTATTCATAATTGGACCCGGTAGGGGGGCGCTGCAATCGGGTTTAAGGTTCAGGACAGGACAACGTCTGCCGGGCCCACTAGTGTAAAATAAATATAAATGGCAACTTATTAAAACTTGATTTCAGTTCTGCGGCGATACAATAGCCGGGCTATGCCTGGCGTCGAGTGCTGTGATGAGACTGACACACGAGAAGATACCACACCTAGCGCTGGACGCTTTACTGGAGAGGAGATGTCTTTATATCATGAGGTATTTAAAACAAATGCAATTTCGTGAATCTATACTTGAGGGACAGTGAGAGAGTTTATAGTTTTTTTGTCGCGTACTATTTCCAGGCCAGTTCCCTGCGATTTATCATTCCAAAAAGAACTTTGTTCTAAAACAATCCTACAGGTGACTCTTATGTTACGTCAAGTTTTGACTCTACCAGTGGCGTGCACGACATAGAAGCATAAAAACATTGCTTACCCTCTAAAAACCTCTGCTAAACTAGAAAATAAGTATTATTTATTACTTACTAGATGATTCCCCCGACTTCGTCCGCGTTTATTAGGATTTCTTGATTCCCGCGGGATCTCTTTAATTTTTCGGGATAAGAAGTAGCCTATGTTATTCCCCAGGATACAACCTACCCCTGTACCAAATTTCATCAAAATCAGTTGAACGGATGAGTCGTGAAAGCATAGCAGACAAACAGACAAACAAACACATTTATAAAATTAGTAAGTATATATTTTTATCATGCCTTGCCTGAAAATGTGTATCTACCTAACCAATGCCTACCCTGGCTTCGAATACTGTGCAGTGTGCACGCCACTGGACTCTACCACCAGTTCGGAAAGAATCTACTGAGAAGAGCTGGCAAGAAACTCAGTAACTGCTGACTTTCTTGCTCTTTTTTAAAAAGCAAGATGAGATTGCTTCCATACTTGACTTTGTTACTTAGAAATTTGTCAATTGTATAGTATTTATTTTTAAACTGTTATCTTGTTTGACAGCGGTGTGGCGCGCTATGAATTTTCCCACGCGGTGCTGGGGGGCGAGCATAGTATGTGGAGGGGTGAGAAGCTACCCAGACGACGAAGGATCGCCGTCATATGCCGCGAAAAGCCCAGGCCGGAAAACAGGCAATAGTATTGTGTTGATAGTTATTTAGATAAAAATATAATTATAATTTGTTATTGTTGACCAAATAGTTGTTTTATTTAACTATGAATAAAAATTGAATGAGCGCAGGTTTCAGCCTAAATGAAAAAAATGGTTCAAACTTGGCACTCACAACAAAAATTAACTTTGGTCTCTTGTTGAACAAAATGGATAGTATAATAACTTACTATAATACATGTACAGCAACAGCCTAAACCGCTGGTCCTAGAGACATTAAATTTGGAGGGCGTGTTCTTTGTGAAGATTAGGTATCCACTAAGGGTTTTTCAACCCACAAAGGGGTAAAATAGGGGTTGAAAGTAGTTTTGTAACTACGTAGTTTTTCAAGTTATAGCCATGAAACTTCATTTGAGCTACCGGTTTAAAATGAAGAAAAACGTGTTTCGCCATTTTTAAAAATTCTACCCCACAAGGACGTTAAATGGAGAGTATGTCCTTCAATCACGCCGCAACAGTGCAAAGTATCGACGTGATTTTTTACATGAGGACTTGGAGAGTGACCGGAATAAAAAGAAGCCTATTCTTTTTATCTCCGAAAATTAAGGGGTGTCTGTGGGAATAAAAACTATAAAACCTGATGAAGCTATGATAGGTAATATCAAACAGTGAAGGAAAACAATGTGAGGAAACCTGCGAGCCCGAGAGTTCTTCGTAATGTTCCGAAGCTGTGTGAAGTCGGCCAATCCACTTGGCTAGCGTGGTAGACTATGGCCGAACTTCTCATTCCGAGAAGAGAATCGTGATTAGTAGTGAAAGCCAGCAATGGGTTGAAATGATGGAAAAGAGAAATAAAACAAAAAAATAACCTTATTTATATATTCAAATAATATATTTATTTATCTATGTTTATACACTACTGTTATTTTAATATGTATTAACTAATAATATAAAGATACTGCAGCACTAAATCTCCTCTAGTGCTTCCATCTCGAGATATTCCACGTCTCCCTCCAAAGGCTCGACACCGTGCATTCTGCCCAAAGCCTTCTCGATCTCGCCGCCTTCCCAGTCTGCCTCCTCCTTAAGAAAATAACACTAATAAGTGAATACCAAACGTCAAAACAATTTTTAGGGTCCCGTACGGAAGAGGAAAAAAGGAACCCTTATAGGATCACTTCGTTGTCCGTCTGTCTGGTCTCCTTTTAGTCGGGTAAGCGTGGAGGTATCAAGTTGAAGTTAATATCAAATACATGGGTACCCTTCGAGCAGTAAAAAATCAAGCTTCTAAGTCAACACATTCAAAAGATATGGTCGTTTATGTGTTATTCTCTTGTTATTTACTAGGAATAATAAGTATAATTTATATTGTGCGGTGGTACGGAACCCTTTGTGCGCGAGTCTGACTCGCACTTGACTAATCTATTTTTCCGAATACTAGCTGGCCCGCGACTTCGCCCGCGTGGATTGAGGACTTTTCGGTTCCCGCGGGAACTCTTTAATTTTCCAGGATAAAAAGTAGCCTATGTGTTATTCCAGACTATAATCTATCTCTGTGCCAAATTTCATCCACATTTAGCCATTCTGGCCTGTTTGAATACGAAACATACATCCATCCATCCATCCATAATCATACTAATATTATAAATGCGAAAGTGTGTTTGTTTGTTGGTTTGTCCTTCAATGACGCCGCAACGGAGCAACGGATCGACATGATTTTTGGCATGGACATAGTTGAGGACCTGGAGAGTGACATAGGCTACTATTTATCCCGGAAAATTAAGGAGTTCCCGCGGGAACCGATAAAACTAAAACAGCTAGTATTGGTATAGATACGTGTGTTGGGAGACGGTGGCTAGTTATCACTAGAAATAGTTTTACCTGTGGTGTTTCCCGGCGGTGGACTCTAGCGTGCCGTTTCATCGCTGCCACCGAACCGAACCTGCAATAAGGAAATAAGGGGAATTAAGGAGGGACGAGTGGCCTAGTTGCGACAACGCATTTCAGTCATCGATATTTAAATGTAGGTACTAGATGGGCCCTTTCATAGAAAAAGGTCGGGCGACCGACTTTGAGAGCGCGTTCCTAACCTGTCTTTGTCCCCATCGTAGCGCTGTCACGGTCGCTCGTCGTGTAGATAATTTGTTATTCTTAGGTTAACATCTAAAGTCTTATTAGTTTGGCACTGTACAATTTTTATTTTAAGGTAAGTGTTTCAAGTCACATTTGTACATTTCCAAAAAAACGTTAATTAACCTTCCTATTTAATATTTTTATCCATTACGCAATCATTTAATTTCCGCGGCAAACTGTATGTTTTTTTTACTAACTGGCCTTACGGCTTCTATGGCTATAACCTATATTATCTATGACCGAGTCATACGTTTTCAAGCTTTCATTCAAGATGTTGCAAGCAAGTTCCCGCTTTTCAGACTAGATGGCGTTGATGGCTTTGCTAAAAATACGCCCACATTCTTTGTTTGACAGGGCCCGTTTATGTAAATTGAGGTCGTTGGTATCAGTCGATTGCGATTGTTAAGCAACGTTGACCCAAGTCGGTAACTGGATCCGATTTTGACCTTTTCGTTTCCACCGTGCCTCGGAGAGCACGATAAGCCATTCGGTCCCGGTTATTATCACTAACATCCTAAGTGTTGTAATAGTACCCTTAGGTAGAGTCGTATGCGGAGGGACCTAGGAAGTAGAAACCCACCCAATTATCCCAAGGAAAACCTTGCCATTATGTGATTAATGGAAAGGGGTCTAAACCCTCAACAATGAGGAATACTACGCAGGGATATTGTGAAAATTTATTGATTAGGAGAGCATGTCGAGAAAACTTCGTAATCGCGATACAGGCAAGTAGTGTCTCAGTTCTCACTCGGTCGTAAATGGAATAGCGCCATCTGTTGTCAGATTTAGCGACCGCCTCAGTCATGATTAATGTATGGGTCGCCAATGCGCTACTGACTTAATTAATATATGAAGAAGTGAAATAAATGTTTTTTGCTGGTTCTTCTTGCTAGGAACGGCATTCCGAACCAGTGTTAGATTCACTCGGACGACGATTCAAGAGCGCTTGTCAAAGCCTACTTGAATAAAAAATATTTAGGTTAGAAATAGCCCGGCAATGATAATGATAATAGTGACATGGTGATGATGAAAATGACAATGGTGGTCAAAGTCAAAGATTTTATTCAAAATAGGTAAAAGTTGTACACTTATTGAAAGTTATACAAAATTATTAAATTAATATACATTAAATACATTTAAAAAAATCATAATACATTTATAAAAAAAAAAATGCTGATATCAAATGTGAGGCAAAAACAAAATAAAATAATAATGATTAAAATTAAATGATGGTAATGAATAATGATAACGACGGCAATGATACATACGTGCGTCCGCACTGCACGCACGCGACCGCAGTGGACTGCGACTGAGGCGCGGGCGCGGCGGGCTCCGGGATCTCTTCCCCGGCGTGACACTTCCGGATATGCGCCAGTAAATCATTCCTGGAGTTAACAATAATGATTTGAAATTATTTAATTCATGCAAGACAACGTTTTTCCAGTAAATAATATTTTTATCCACAAAAAGTCAGTCCATGACTGCAAGCTGTCCTGATGATGCATTCTAAGATGATAGCGAGTTAACCTGTTAGGGGCATGGCAACTATATTAAACCCATATCCCTAATCAATTTCAACACGGCATCGTGCAAGAACGCTATATTGCTTGGCGGCATGTCTTTGCCGGCTGGGTGTTACCTAGTCACAGGCGAAGCCACGCCAGACCAGACAAAATTCAGAAATAATAAACTCCCAAATTGACTCTGCCCGGGATCGAACCCGGGACGGTACCAAAGAGGTCAAAATCCATACTTAGTAGTATTATAAATCTGAAAGTGTCCTTTCACTTTTCAACCGATTTTGATTAAATTAAATTTTGTATAAAACCTACCTCGGTTACATCCCGGGGAAGGACATAGGCTACTTCTTATTCAGGAAAATTAAGGAGTTCCCCTGGGAACCAAAAAACAATCCACGGGCATAACTTAATTGACGAAGTCACTGGCATCAACTAGATAAGGAGAAGTGACTTATCGTCAATAGCGAATTAAAGCTGGGGAGGGTAATGATTAAAGTTACCATATTAGTTTTTAACCAACTTCCAAAAAAGGAGGAGGTTCTCAATTCGGCGCGTATATATATATATATATATTTTCTTATGTATGTTACCGCATATCTCCGTGGTTTCCAAACCGATTTGAAAAATGTTTTTTTCAGTGGTTAGAGGAAGCTCGCGAGATGGTCCCATAAAAAAATCTGACTCCAAATCCTCAATCCTGATGCTGTAGGTATCAAGGTAAAACTAGGGAGTAAGGCAGTTTTGGTGGTGAATTCATATAATAGGTATCAAGTCACGAGTATACGATTCAACTCTGAGTCCCAACTCCTCAACTCTGATGCTGCAGGGTACAGAAATAGCGATTTAGGATTTTTTTATGGGGAATTCATATTGTAGGTGTCAAGCAACGACTTCATACTTAAACTCAAGTCCCAACTCCTCAACTCTGATGCTGCAGGGTACTGCACTCCTAAGCCGTGGGGATTAAGACTACACTAAAAAGTTAAAAATAAAAATTCTTTCCAAAAAACCGACTTCCAAAGCCACTATAAAGTAAAAAATAATTTTGATTTCTACACACTATGTTGAAGTCGGGCGAGTATAACAAAGATAGGCAAAGTTGACGCGTCAGGCTCGCCCGACTTCAACATAATGATGGAAAGAATTTTTATATCATTACCTGGTAGCGAATCTCAGTATGCACGCGTCGTAACCGCACACGAACCGCTCAGCCTGGCGGTGTGTGAGCGCGTGCGCAGCGAACGCCTCCGCGCTGGGCAGCTGCGCGAAGCAGGACGCGCACAGCAGCGGCGGCGCGCGCGCGTGCGATCGGCGCGCGTGCGCGGCCAGCGTGCCGCGCGCGCCGCACCGCATGCCGCAAACAGGGCACGTGGCGCATGAGGACTCGTGCCGGCGCATCTCTGCGATGCTCTGAGGGGGTTATCATACAAATGGTACATATGTAAAAAAAAAATATTGGCATCATAGGGACTGCCGATAGAAATTAAAACTATTATTTATTATATTTTTAATTTTAAATAATTAAAATATAAACCTTAAATTTTTTAATTTCATTTATTTATTTGCTCAGATTGAAGATAGGTGTTACATAAAATATGGCATTAAAGTTTAATTTCGAATGTAGAAACAACGTTCAAGCATGTCGCTGTTCGCGAGCATGTCGGTCACACACATCCACAAGTTTACACCCTACCAAAAAGTGCTCAACACGGCTAAAGAAGTTCTCACTTCAAAATAGCCTTTATTTCAGATATGTACTGATTTCACCTACTCCGCACTACGAATGCGGTGAGCATAATACAACACACCAAATTCAAAAACAAGACATTTTTGTGAATATCATCATCATCATCACTACAGCCTATTAACGTCCCACTGCTGGGCACAGGCCTCCACTTTCATAGGAGAGCGGGAATTAGAGCTTAGACCCACCACGCTGCTCCAATGCGGGTTGGCGGGCTTTAACGACTACTATCACGTTAGTGATAATAACCGGGACCGACGGCTTAACGTGCTCTCCGAGGCACGGGGGTGAAACACCGCCAACTTCCAACTCCGGGCTGGCACTGAGAATTTCTTAATTGAAAAACCCAATACCTAACTTTTATGCCCGACCGGGAATCGAACCCAGGACCTCGTGATCCGCAGTCGACTATGCTAACCACTAGACCAACGAGGCAGTTTGTGAATATACCCCCATATTATTAATTACTAGTGTTACAGAATTGCGAAAAAAAATTCGCGCGAATGTTCTTCGCAGTGCGAACGTAGCCTCAGACCTTGGTTAAGTGAATACCTGGAATGTGACATTGCACAGGTTGCACAGTAGACTCTGTGCAGATAGCGCAGCAGCGTGTAGCGTCGAGTGGTCCCTCAGAGACTCCTTATCAGTGAACTGAGCTCCGCACGTCCAGCACGAGTGACGAGCCCCATCCGGGTGAATGGCAATGTGGTCGCGGTATTCACTAGCGCGCTGGGAATAAAACATATAAAATAAATAATTAATTTTTACCCAACCGAATTACAGCCATGGGGGCCTATCTCCACAAAGGCCTCCTCATCTGCATCTTATTTAGAACAACATATTTGTTATAATGTCTAAAAACTATAATTAATTAAAAACATGACTGCCCTGCCAAAAAGAATTTTGTTCAACAATAAAAACCTTTATCACTTGGGATGATATAAGAATCCGTATCCCCGCTAACCGAAATTTTAAGAACTTTTGATGAGCTTTGTGCATGATATATTAGTATTATAACAAAAAGAAAATTAAAACATTAAAGTTTAATCCCTCCTTAGTAGAATGTTGCAAAAAAATATTAATTTTATTGAAATATAATAGTGAAATTCTCATTCTTGCGGAATACGATTACCATTTTTACACTTTTAGGCGATACTTTTGACCCATATAAATCCAAGAAAAATTGTAATAAATGACTTATAAAAAATATTAATATGATAAACACACTCTTAAAATTGGACTGTTGCAATTCGTTTTTAAACGTTCTATACAAAATTAATTAATAAAAAAATCAAATCAATGTGCACGATTTATCAAAATTTCCGCGTCACAATAACCCCTATTTCTTAAAAGTTTGGCAAATTTACTGATAAAATAAAATTTCCCATGAATGTTTAGTATTTATATAACATAAATTGTACAAAAATACATTTCTGTAAATACCTATATGACCAAAAAAAATATCAAAAGTCTTATAAATTTCACGTGTAAAATGCTACTGCAGACCGCACGACCGGCATACCGACCCCAGCGCTCTTCGAGGGAGGACGTGTTGCTGGATGGGCTCTTTTGTATGTGTGCGTGAGCTCTCTCACAAGCTTTTGTAAAAACGTGTTGCTAACAATACATAGCGCGACTGCCTTAGTTTGATGAGCAGAGAATGTTAGGTTCTTGATCCGATTCAATCGATATTGAATGAATGCGTGATACGTATTTAATAATAAGGATAAATTTTTATAACTATTAAATAATTTTGAACGATACAATATTATAATCGCATACTGTTTTTCTCGTATATTGGGATTTAAGTATGCGTAATATTTGTATGGGTTTTGAATTTACTTTCCTGAAATATTATATTTTCTTTGAAATCGTAATTGCAAAACTCAACGTGGCATACGTTGTTGCCGAGAGATTTTGGTGAATACAGTTTTCATAGCATTACTTATATTAAATTTTTATTTATCCACTACAAGCTTAGCCCTTGACTGCGATCTCACCTGATGGTAACTGATGATTTCTATTCTACGAGGCATCGTACTGGAGCGCTCAAGGGCTTCAGAAACTATGAATTCCCAAATTGATCGTAAACAATCATTATATCACGGGTCAATAAAAGGTACCTATTATAAAAAAAAAATATACGACTGCCTGAAAAACGGAGTATATTGTTTTCAGGGTTCATGTATGTATGTATGTATATGAGTTTGTATATTCCACCATAACTTCTATACGCCTGAACCAATTTTGATAAATGAGGTATCGTTAGAATCCCTAGCTTATTCCGGGTGACATAGGCTAGTAAAATTTTTAAAAAAAGTGATGGGGTGACCATGGTCTCGCATTAAAGACTAGAGAAGATTTTTTTTTCGAAAATAAGTTTAACTATAAATTCATCATCTAGAAAATGATGAGTAGATTCCAAAAATATATACTAATATAATTCAATATCTAGTGATTCCCAAAAAATCATCATCATTTAATAAAAATGTGAATAAGACTCCATTGTTAATTAATCAATGACTGTGGTATAGTTACGTAGTAGATAGTTACGGGCTACGGCAGAGCAGTCGTATTTATTAATAATTTTAATTATATTCACTTGTTCATTGTTTGTATAGATTTTATTTATTATTTTACCTTTCGACAATAGTACCGTGCAAATCGCACTGCCTTTCGATCAAAATACTAAACAATATTATAAGTCATAAAATATTACCGCAACGATTTGAAATTCTAAAACCAAGAAGCCCATCATGAATACAATTTAATTTGTACTTTATCGTAAGCTGCATAAGGTATATATTGCAATACACATTTTAATACAATATCATTTCTTTTACAAATTTACTTAGAGTAACAAAGCTCAATGGTCATAAAGTTTTTATTTATAGCATATTGTTTCGTTTGAGATACTCTGCTCTGCTCAACTGCTTCCAACAAAACCATAAAAGTTTAGTGTTTTTGTTTTTCTGACCTTGGCATCTCTATATGGACTTTGACATTGTAATCAGTGAAAATAATATTTAGGCCCTTGCTTTGTAATTGGATTGGAGTATTCGCTTCTTCATTTGATTTTACTTGTTTTATATATCACAAGGTAAGATCAACATACTTACTTACTAATATTATAAATGCGAAAGCCACTTTGTTTGTTGGTTTGTTGATTTGTCCTTCAATCACGCCGCAACGGAGCAACGGATTGACGTGATTTTTGGCATGGATATAGTTGAGGACCTGGAGAGTGACATAGGCTACTTTGTATCCCGGAAAATTAAGGATTTCTCGCGGGAATAACAAAAAACTTAAACCACGCGGACGAAGTCGCGGGCATCAGCTAGTTATTTTATATTCAGTAACCTGAAAGTTGCATAGTCACTAGCCACGGCCGAAGCCTTCCACCAGACCAGACCAGAGCAGAAAATATTATAAATGCGAAAGTGTGTTGTGTCTGTCTGTCTGTCTGTCTGCTACGCTTTCACGGATAACATTTCAGCTATACAACTTAGTAGAGAAAACGAAGCTCTGCTGTTTAGGAACAAACAGCTGGCTGAACAAGAAAATATCAAAATTGGAAGATGCGGCCTTTGGGACTCTGTTTTTTTTTGGGTGCCACGCCAGATGCATTGTAAAGTAAAGAGATAATAGAAATAAAATGTCCCCAATCTGTCATTGGAAAGGATCCTGAAGAAGCCGTAAAGCAAAATCAAATAAAATAAAATGTGGAAAGCAGTAAATCAATCAATGACACAAAATAAGAGCTATGGTATTACCAAATTAGAGCCAGTTACACATAACTCAAAAAATTATTATACTTATTTACTTCCAGAAATTTTGGATTCCTGAAAAGCTAGATCTATGCCTCTCAGAGACAGTTTTATGATAAAAATATTTATATAAGTATACTATATAAGAATATTTAAAACTCAGCCCTTGACTGCTTTCTCATCTGATGCTAAGTGATCATGCAGCCTAAGACGGTAGCGGGCAAACCCGTTAGGGATGTCATATCCCTAATCGGTTATAACCCATAACCCTATAACCCATAACCCTTATCGGTTTCTAAACGATATCGTGCTGGAATGCTTACTCCCTTGGCGGCTCATCTTTGCAGATAGGGTGATATATAGCCACGGCCGAAGCCTTCAACTAGACAATACCAGACAAGATTTGGAAATTGCAAATTCCGGAAATAACCTTGCAGTGGTCAATTTGTGAATTGAAAATAGGGTTAGGATTTATTTATACCTATCTTTTAACTAATCATGATTACAATTGAATTTGTACTTTATCATAAACTGCATAAGGTATGTTTTGCAAAGACATATTTTAATACAACATAATTGGTAACATTTACATTACCTGATACCTGAGAGGGTCCGCGTGTTTGTGATATTATTTATGACCAATCCTCTGCACGTGCTAACTAACTACACCTGCGTCATACACAATACCAATCGCTTATCTGTGAGATGTTTTCAAAATAACAATGGCGTTTTCGAGACAACTGAATTACTCTAATGACCCATGTAGTAAAACTTGGTCAATAATCGTGTACCTTAATTGTTAATAACAGTCAGATAGCCGTATAGGTTTTAAAATTTAAAAAATCATAAATTTTAATGATAAGTAAATAAACGAAAAACTTGTAGGTGTATCTAGTTTTTAGTGTTACATTATGATACCCCTGTGCAAACTTATTTTATAAAAGTTTATGTATGCCAAATAAACATTTATCAAACGGGAAAATAATATTTAAGTGATAACTAAGATTATACAATTTTATTAACATGGTGAAAATATTACGAACTTGACTACACAATTTGACAAAGTATCAAAGTAGCTTTATCGGCCTATGCCGTCTTTGTGTGAGTGCAGCTAACGGTCTTGCTGTGCGGTATACCTACAGATTCCAAAATTGGCTGAGCGCGCAATTAGGCGGGCGAGAATACGGACCCATAAGGATTCCAAATTTCTTCAGGCATTGAGAGGTTATGGTTGAATAAACAAACACATACATAGATGAACCCTGAAAACATTAGTCGTTTTTTTGGGGCAGATGTTTAAAAATACAGTCAAAAGCTTTTTACAATATAATTTTATAACAACATATTATTAGTTATAATCACTGAAAATAAGGGGGATTTTTGATGTTGCATAGGAAACTTTGATCAATTAATTCTCATGCTGATAGGGTACTAATTGTTTAACCAATCACATCCGATCATACAGGAACATAAAACCAGACCAAGAAATAATAAATTATGTACTTGTAAGACCTCAGTGCTGACCATTCTTCCAGGGAGGACGTCAAATTCATTTTACAGTGTAAACTCTTTATAACGAAACTCAACGGACTGAGCATTTTTTGTCGTTATAGAGAGTTATCGTTATATGGAGCGAACAAAAAAAAACGCTTTTCAACGTCACTTTTCTTTTCTCCCTTTTCAATCGCACGTATCACACAAATTTTCGTCAACACTAATCGCTTTCCGTTTACTGGCCATGTTAACAGTTTCAAAGTAGGTTTACGACTGATAATACGATAGGTACCCAGTATGCTTGGTCGAAGACCATCACTTCCGAGAAAACAATGCGTCATACTGCACGTGTTCAAGGCAATTAAGGATAACAAAAGCTAGACCTACCTCGGATGTTTCAGAGCAACTATGTTATCAGGTAACAAAAGACTTTGAGTCTTTTGTTACCTGATAACATAACATAAAAAATAATTCTCGATAATAAATATTTACTGTCTACAAATATGAACACATTTCTTCATAATAGAGAATGGCGTATCGCTATAAAGAGTGTTTCAATATGTGGGTTTTAATGCAAACCAACCAAGTTGGGCTCACTTCAACGTTAAAGGGAGTTTCTTGTTATAAAGGATAACGTTATAAAGAGTTTACACTGTATTTCCACTATCAAAATAAAACTTTTTTTCTTACTTATCTTTAAACTAAAAAAAATCTTACAGTTATGAAGATTTAATAATATATCAGGTAGAGAAGAAATAATAGCTCGGGCTGCTTATGCAAGCTTTGTATGGGAACCCTAAAATAAAAAATCTAAAGCTGATTTTTGGCACAAGTTTTCCTTGGGGTATGAGAAGTACCTCTTAAAAATTCCCCCTCCTAGGCCGCGGGCTTTCCTATCCCCCCCTAAAATGACTTCTCCCTGAGCACGGTATTTTGTAATTTTCTCAAAAACTATTACAGCTAGAAAAAAACCATTTATGGCGAAAATATTCTACATTAAATAATCTACCAAAAAGCATTTAAATCATTACAATAGGACAAATAAGCACTTAAATCATTACAATACGCAAAATAAGCCGGCATATTTCCAAAAGGAAATATGCCGGCTTATTTTGCGTTTTTTTATCGAAAAATTCTGTTTCATGTGATTTACACGAAAAGTATAAGAGCTAGGTAAAAACGACAGGAACAAAATTAAAGTTTATAAAATCATCTACAAAATGCTTTTTACTTCATTTCAATAGACCTAATACTTTCGGAAATATTACAATCGAAAATGTGCATGACATTTAATTTGAAAATCATTCCCCCCTCCTAGGCCAAATTTTAGGCCTAGGAGGGGGGAATTTTTAAGAGGTACTTCTTAGACCCCAAGGAACACTTGTGCCAAAAATCAGCTTTACATTTTTTATTTTAGGGTCAATGTTTATTAGTCCCGTACTATAATTAGATACCTGAAAAGACAACGGACAAACGGAGCACTGATATACACTATCCCCGCATGCATTCCTCGCTTTCTCCAGATCCTCATCATCAGCAGCAGCTGCCGCAGCCAATGCATCTTTATCCACCATAATAATATCATCTTGACTATAAACACCTCCAGAATTAGCACTCGGACCTCCCACGACGATAAAAACATCAATCTTTTGAGTTAGTTCGTGTAGTTTTCTCCTCAAAGCGCGTATTTTCTCACTCAGTGGAGGTGCTGTTCTGGTGCTCAAAGCTGTACTGAACTCGTAAGCTTCTAGTGCACGGCGAATACAACTTACGCATAGTTTACCATCTGGAAGAACCTGTAAAAGTAATGTTATTCGGCTTAGTAGAGCAGGAACAGATCTATTATTATGCTGATAGCTTAGTTTAGTGCCACACATACAACACACAACAATCATAATACAATTCAGTTTTCCTATAGTAAATTATGAATTGTTGTCGTAAACATTGCAAATAAACATTTAATTGAATTACCGGGAAATCGGAGCGTATAATACTACAGGATGTAAAGTACCTAGCTAGAAAACTAAATCAAAATGATTAGTACCTTATTATTGTTTAGATGCAAAAGTATAGTCCGCAGAGGCACTTGCATATGCTGTGAACCGGCGTCGTGTTCCTCTGGGGTGAAGAGATCTCCTCCGCCGCCGCACACGGAGCACGACTCTGTTTCCACTTCTTCCTTCACTACTGTTGAAGCCATTGTGTTATTATCAAGGGTAACTGCTGTGCTTTTTATTGAGTCGTGTTCTAGTATTTAGTTTTTTAAATTATAAAACGCTGAGACGCAGATCAAATTGCACGCCAAACGTATATTTTTTAGATAATTCGATTTTTGACATCAGAGACAAGTTAACCAGAGTGTGTGACATTCTCTCGTAAGAGAGTTCAGAGTATATTTCCGCCAGGAGTAATAATGTTCTGTGATATTTTCTTTGTTGACATTTTATTACCAGTAGGTAGGGCGAGGGCGACCGCGTATCTTTTGCATCAATCATTGATACATCGCAATCACCTCTGATTGGTTAACTTTCTTCCACTATTGGACGAAATTCATTAACGCGGCAAGAATACCATAAATTCAGCCAATCGGAGGTGATTGCGATGTATCAATGATCGATGCAAAAGATACGCGGTCGCCCTGCATTACAGTGTCATTGTACATTGTCACTGTCAGTAAATTGTAATAGACATAACCACAAATTACCGTGTGACAGTCCAACCACAGCATATGCAAAAATCGGTAATAATCGTAATTTTCTCCGAGCGTTTATAGTGTGGACATTCACTTATTCTACATAGATATTATACGTAGACTGAGAAACTGCTAACTGCTTTATTCTTACTCTATGATATTAGGTATTTAACTATTACAGGACTTCTATTTGTTCTATTATTTTTGTTTTGTTTTGTCTCTGGTCACCCGCCATTTTTGTTTGTATTGAACAATCTCGGCGTCTGAGAAAATTTGAATTTTTCATCTTTTTGCATCTGGGAATTACCAGATATCATTGAATAATTCTTAAAATCAAAGGCGATCTAAGCGTTTAAAATGTCTATCGGTGTGCCTATTAAAGTACTTCACGAAGCTGAAGGCCATGTAGTGACCTGTGAAACTAATACCGGCGAAGTGTACCGCGGTAAATTGATAGAAGCCGAGGATAACATGAATTGCCAAATGACCCAGGTTACCGTTACGTACAGGGACGGCCGGGTAGCTCAGCTGGAGAATGTGTACATCAGAGGGTCGAAAATCCGTTTCCTAATATTACCTGACATGTTGAAGAATGCTCCTATGTTCAAACGACAAGGCAACAAACCGACGGCTGGTCGCGGGAAGAGTGCTATTATAAGAGCTCACGGTTAGTATTCGTTGCTTCCATTGTTACTGCATAAAAGTTTGTTTACAAACAAATTACTTTTGAGCTAATTGTCTGAATCTTAGAGCTGTGAACATAACATAAACCCAAAAATTTATTGTCTTTTATAATACCGCTGATAAAACGGTAATCACTCTGTCAACCATAACGGTGACTACTCTATTGAGGATCAATGAAGTAGTTACCTACCTCTACCACTCCATGATTTACTTGTATTCACTCAGAGTTATGAATTGTATTAGTATAGATTCTATATTAATCATAGTATTTATTTATTTACTGTTATATAATTTAGAGGTTTTATTCTTATTTTATGTACTTACACTACTTATTTGAATAATGTAGGCAAAATATCAAATATTCATACACCATTAATTGGTAGAATGGCTCTCTAACTGTAATTAAGTCAGCTTTACTTCACCTGTGTTCTCATGGATAAATTATTATTTATTTATTTATGTAAAACTTGTTTCTGTTTCAGCGGCCGGCCGAGGAAGACCAGGCGGTAGGGGCGGAGGTCATCGCGGCGGGTGGCAGGGAGGCTCTGGGCCTTCCAGACGATAAAAACAAAGCCAGACTTAAGTTTAATTCCTTCTAACTTTAGTATACTCCAATTAAAGTAATTAAGTATGACTACAGTATGATTGTTTTTTTGTATTGAAATTTGCAAGAACCAATAGTTTATTTAAACAAATAAGCTAATAAATGAGAAATTTTGTTATGATAAGGACTCTAATAACTTAATTAGTGCTTTTATTACTACAATGTTATTTTTAAGTTAAAATACTAAAATGGTATATGCCAATTTGATATTTTGTATAAATTACTTGAAATGTATTCTTCATTATTTGAGTTACAAGTAAATGTAATGTTTTATGAAGCATACTGAAGTCTGTAGAGGTGTTAAACTATCACTAAACGGTTAAACAGTTAACAGTTGAAAACGGTAGTAAAAACAATGTGCACAGGAGTAAAGATCGCTTACTACCATTGACTGTTTAACAAATGGTAGTAAAAAAGGTTTTTTTTCACTTACTAGTGCACAGCAGTGAAGATTATTTTCAACCGTTAACCGTTTAACCATTTAGCGATAGTTTAACGCCTCTAGTCTGAAACAGATATAAATTGTATGTTTTTATCAGTCTAAACGTCTGTATTTGATACATTTATTGGAGTAGGTATTTAAATATAACTTGAATGTAAGTTGAGTGGCTACTGTGCGATTTGTGATAAGGTTTCAATAAATAATAGTTGTATACTAAGTTTTTTATTTTATATTTCTTACATTAGTCACTCGTTTTCTAAATCTAAATATCAATTTAAAAAATATGTACATCACAATTATTATTTAAAAATAATGGTTCGGTTGTCAGATTAACTTATGTAACATAATATCATAGTTCATATTTCATGATATTTTTGTTTTACAAAAATAACAGAAATGCATCTTGCATAGTAAATTTTTGTTTTAAGATACTTATTTTTATTTTTACTACAAATACATTATTTCAACCGTCTTAAAAAATCTACTTGTTCAAAAATCCATACAAGCAAGATTTTGATTTGTCAGGTCCTTTTTAACATATTCATTGTATAAGTACCTATTTGCAGAAAGGGCATTAATTCTCTTTCAGTTGTTCGTTAAAGTTTGCTTCTGAAAAATATTTACCTATCCACCTATACAATATATATTCCTTAATCTGGGCTTAAACCTAGATCCCTTTTAAAGTGATCAGCTATTGGTGGGATTGCACTGTGTAGGGCATAAATTAGTCTTGTCCAACGCTGGTTTGTTGTTGGGTTCTTCCGCGGGCCGGCTCCACAGCGCGGTTAGTTCTTTGTGTAGTCTTTGCGCTGGCAGCTCCACCAACAGTGCCAGTGGGAGCGCCGCCCCATATGACACTACTGCTACGCCGAACCACTCGAAAATCTATGGGAAGGAAGAAATAAATATTTTGAAGTTATATGCCCGCATGTCATTAAGTTATTAAATGAACCAGTGGTAGATTTACTCGACGATTCAAAAGCATTTTAAAAGTTTATTGACCGAGCGAAGCGAAAGTCTCTGAGTCTACTTGAGTGAATTTGCACTTGTCCGTCCGTCCGTCCGTCTGTCAGAGCCTTATAACTTCTGAATTACTGAACGTAATTACTTCAAATTTAAATATATTATGTAAACCGATGGCCTGCACCCGAATATGGCTTAAAAAGTTATAAAAAAATCTTTATTTCAGGGGGGCTCTCATAGAAGCGAATGCGAAGTAAAATATTTCTTATAGGGTTGCGGTTTATCATTAAAGATAATTCTGCATAACCTTAAGACGGATTGGGAATCCTTCAGAGATTACATAAATAACAACATTGATCTCAGAATTCCGCTTAAGAATCCCAATGACATAAATAACGCTACCGTATAAGGATTAATACCCCTCTGTTGACCCCTAAACAGCATGGAATTTATCTCGCGCTGGGCATAAGATCCAAAATTGAAGATAAAAGGCGGCTGCGACGTGTATGGCAGGGATCACGCTGCCCAGACGACAAAACTAGCCTAAATCGTGCAATCAAAGAACTCATAGTTATACTGGCCGAAACATCTAATTATACTACTAGGAGTAGGTAAGCTCGAACAATTATCACCGAGAGGTCGAGGAGAGCGATCCTTGTGGAATGCTACAAGAACACTCAGACAGCCTCAACAACAATTTCCGCCTATAAGAACTGGTTCAACTTGGGCTCGCACCGACAGTGAAAAGGCGGAAGCCTTTGCTGCACATCTTAGCACTGTATTTCAGCCCAATGATTCCTCTGATCCGGACGATCCTGAAATACAAGATATCCTCAGTCAAGATCTGCAGATGTGCTTACCGCTTAAGCCAACTTCTCCTAAAGAAATTTCAAAAACCATAGCATGTCTTGACTCCAAGAAAGCTCCAGGTTTTGACCTTATCACCACTAAAGTACTCAAAGAACTCCCTAAAAAGTGCCTTACCTTCCTGGCAAACCTGTTTAACTGCATACTCCAAAAAATCCACTTCCCCGACATTTGGAAAGTAAGCCAAATCGTTATGATACCCAAACCAGGAAAGCCGCAAGAAGAGATCACCTCCTATCGACCGATTAGTCTTTCTCCTGTTCTATCGAAGATCTGGGAAATTATATTTCTAACTAGATTAAAGGATGTTCTGGATGATTGTGATATTATTCCAGAGCACCAGTTCGGCTTTCGTAAAAAACATGCGACCGCAGAACAGGTTCACAGAGTTTACCACACAATACGCCAGTGCCTAGAAAAGAAACAATATTGCTCTGCTGCGTTTCTAGATGTCCAGCAGGCCTTCGATAGAGTATGGCATAAAGGACTTCTGGTCAAAATAAAGAAATTCTTGCCTCACTCCATGTTTCTCATGCTGGCATCATATCTCGACAACAGAATATTTCAAGATAAGCAGCGAGATGCTAGGTCTGGCTTTTATACTTGCTTCGCAGGAGTTCCTCAGGGCTCAGTCCATGGACCGGTCCTTTACAACATCTTTACCTGTGATATTCCACAATCGTCTAACGTTACCGTAGCTACTTTTGCCGACGACTCTGCCTTCCTAACGTGTAATAAGGATGCCAACCAAGCTAGTAGCTGCTTGCAAGAACTGAGGTGTTCTTGCAAGCAGCTACAAAACTCACTCGTGGCTAGTCAAGTGGCGTATAAAAGCAAGTGCCTCAAAATCGCAACATGTCACGTTTACATTAAAACGAGGCAATTGCCCTCCCGTCAAACTGGGAAGTGAAGAGTTGCCAACTACGTCTTGCGTCAAGTACCTAGGATTTTATCTGGATCGGCGTCTGACCTGGAAATATCACATAGACCATAAAAGAAATGAACTGAACGCTCGATTCAGAAACCTGCTTTGGCTGCTTGGCCGGCAATAATCGACGTTGACCCTCAATAACAAAGTGCTTGTTTACTGCACAATACTGAAACCTATTTGGCTCTATGGAATACAATTGTGGGGTACAAGCTGTAAGACGAACATAATGCGGATTCAGAGAGTCCAAAATAATATACTGAGGACAATTACCAATGCGCCCTGGTTTACGCGCAACGAAGAAATGCACCAGTATCTAGATATGCCAACTATTTGTGATGAAATAAAGAAGTACTCGGAAAAACACAAATTTCGTCTCGCCAATCACCCAAACCCACTTGCCAACTCCATACTAGCCGCCCCTAGAGTGAAAAGGTTAAAACGAGCTGACGTGCTCGATATCTGACGAACGTTCGAGCGCTGGGCTCCCTCGTTCGCAAAAGTCAAACCAAGAGAACAACACATCTGCATATAGTTCTCCGACTGATTGCAGATTCTAGAGGGAAAAAAAATAAATAAAAAAATAATAATTAAAGATAATTAGGAATAGTCCAAAAATATTTTTTTCCTCTAAAATTGACGAAATGAGGGGGGGGGGGGAACCCTCAATTTTTTGAAAGGCTGAGCCTGAAACTTGATCAATTATTTGAATTATATCCTGTACTTGAACAACAAATACTAAAATTAGATAAATATTATAAGGATACGAAATTATTTAATTTTTAATGAGCTTCAGTATTTTTAACAGAACTTCACAACGATGTCAATAGATGGCGCTGATAGAACTTTATAATTCCTATGGATACCGCGAGGTCTCAGTTCGGGGCGAACCACTAGTTTTGAATAAAAAGAACATGAGTCTGAGTATCAAACTCAGACTCATGTTCTTTTTATTTCCGGGAGAAAAATAGGAAAAGAGATAAATACAGTTCGCCCGCGAGTTGAATGCAGAGTCAGGCCTGGTCTCCACCTGTGCGGAGATGTCTAAAGCGAAGACGAGAAGAAATGTTTTTCAGCTAGGGTGTATCCACCGAAGCTGTGCGGAGATGCGTACTGGCTAGACTGGAGCGGAGATGTGTACTGGCTAGAGCGGAGATGTATGCTGGCTAGAGCGGGATTGAGCTGCGTGCAGTGAGTGTTGGATGTTGAGATGAAAGCGGCGCCGCTCACAGCACGCCGCTCACATCTCTTCTCGTCTCCGCTGCGCGCCGCCGCCAGCTTGCGAGCCACAGCTCACATCGTGACATCTCCGCATCGATCGCGCCATACAAATATGATACCTACATATCTCCGTTCAGTGGTATCCACTGAAGCTGAGCGGAGACGAGATGTGGAAATAACGAAATTCTATTGGTTGTTTAAATCGCACCTCTCGTCTCGTCTCCGTTCTGGTGGAGTCCGGGCCTTAATGGACCCATATGTCACCATACATTTACTCTGCATTCAACTCGCGCGCACTATAGGTAGTCTGTGTCCATCTGTGTCACTTTTCAGTTGAGTAAGTAGGTATAGGTAAGTAATTACTTGTACGCAATGCAGTAGTCCCATTGACTACACCGCCCCCTGGTGACCTATGACCGTTAATCACTTCAGCTGGAACTCTGATAGGAACTAACATGAACATTAAGTATTACATTACAAATAGGTACTATAAGTTACTCAGGTAAGTATCTATATGTCACCGTAAGATTGTAAAAACCGTTAGATTATAATCTAACTCGCGAAGTTGTAAACTGTCGAATGATTGACAATATAACGGATTATTTTTCGGTAGATTGTAATCTGTTAGGTTTATTAACCCGATAGAACACTACTACTCGATTATAATTATGTCGAACCCTAACCTAACCTAGGTACCAAAAGAGACAAGAAAACGTAGATACAATGAATATTTCAAAAATTGACACTTAAAACATTGAACGGTTCACAATCTTTCGACTGTTTACAATCTATCGAAAAAAAAGCGTTAGATTAGGTACAATCTTACGGTTTTTACAATCTTACGGTGACATATAGGTATATTAAGTAGGTACTATTTTGTATCACTTTAGGCATGACCGTTTACAATGAACTTTCAATAATGATGATTCCAGATTGAAGTTTTAGTTCTTTAAAAAGTCACCCCCAATTGTAAGGTAATTGGGGCACTTACTACACTCTACAGTAAACTTACTGCGTTCTGTCTGTCGAGCTGCGCAGGCGCCAGTCTGGCGGCCAGCAGACTCTTGTTGAGTGGCATGTGCAGCAGCAGCGCGCCGAACGACAGCCGCGCGAGCACCACGCTACTGTGGGACAGCCAGGTTTGCCACGGCGCTGGAATGACACGTCATTTAGTTATTTATGCTATAAGTGCAGCAAATACATATCAAAAATTGCGGAACCGGCAGGATTTGAATCTGCGTCTCTCTGGGAATCGCGCCCGGAACATTATCATTATCATTTATCATTTGAACTCCTTTGACCGCCAGGCCACGGTCATAGATAAATATGTACAACCTGAAAGCCACGGTTCATTTACCCGTCAGTGCCGAAATTTGAGATAAGTGTCTATTCTAAATTTTAATCCAGTCCCTTCTGGTAGCGATATTCATATTTCATTCTTATACCTATAGGTACACACATTTCATTCTTATAATATAGACTTATTTCATTATCGAAACTACTTTCAAAGGCCCATATTCGATGGAACTTATCTTTGAACGAGAAATGATCAGAAATTCATTTCATTGCGTTCTCTGGTTTAGGTAGATACGTACATTTAAGCCCGTTTATAGCGCCGAGCAGGGCGAGCGCAACTATCACGATGAACACAGGCCGCTCGAGCGCCGCTAGCGCAGCCGCGACGGCCCTGTTCGGGGGACCTAGCCCCAACATGAGCGGGGACAGAGCCGCCCACCATAGCGCAGCCGGCGCCGCCGCCACCGACACCCAGCGAAACGTCTGCGAACAAGGTGTGAAATGTATATTTATCGGGCATGATTTATATAGTAATTAGGTTAGGCTAGCTAGCATGAAGTTCTATTGTATTATTTTCAAAAGAAATTATATCTACTAAATTGTAAAAATAAAAAGAAAAAAACATTATTTTGAAAAATGTGTATTACAAGACATACTTAAACTTCAAAAAAATTAAACCTACGAGCACGACGAACTGCTGCGCCCCGTTGTGGACTATGGCTGTAGGTACAACATATTTAAGAACCTTCTCAGAAGCTATACCTACTTAACTAGTACTTCCATAATAAGTGAATGAAAAAACGATATCGAAATCGGCCCCTTAGTTTCTCAAAAAAAATGGTAAGTATTTACATTTACTTAACATTTAAAAAAAATAACTTGTGGCAAGAAGAAGCTACCACCAACTCACCAGTCTCACCTGGTAGTAAGTGATGATGCAGTCTAAGATGGTAGCGGGCTATCGGTTTCTACACGGCATCGTACCGGAACGCTAAATCGCTTGGCGGCTTGGCGTCTATACCGATAGGGCGATAACTAACGAGGCGACGGCCGAAGCCTCCCACTAGGCCAGGCCAAAGAAAATTCAGAAATGACAATTTCCCAACTAACGCCTAACCATTGCGCCAGATTTGTCAACAATAATATAAAGTAAGTAGTATGGATTTTTATTACATTATATGTGCAAATTATCAACGAGTTACTTAGTCTAAAATTCTAGATAGCTATAATTACATAAAAACAGCACATAAGTACCTACATAGCTTGCATTTAGCGACAAAACACGGAGGAAATGACTGCAAGATTATCACGATTACGCGACGCTGCAGTAATGGGTTACGCGATTTAATTATCTCATTAATTACTAAAGTATGTAATACGTTTCTCTCTTTCCTCTTAGGTAGGTATTAGTTTTAAGAGATATATCTATACTACTATACTAATATTATAAATGCGAAATTTTGGATGGACGGATGGATGGATATTTGTTATACTCAATCACACCAAAACAGCTGAACGTATCTGGATGAAATTTGTCACAGAGATAGATTACAGTCTGGAATAACATATAGGCTACTTTTAACCCTGGAAAATTAATAAGTTCCCACTTCCCGCTGAAATCAAGCAATCTCAATCCACGCGGATGAAGTCGCGGACATCAGCTAGTATTCGAAAAAAAGATCAGTCAAGTGCGAGTCAGACTCGCGCACAAAGGGTTCCGTACCACCACACAATATAAATTATACTTATTATTCCTAGTAAGTAAGTATAATATAAAGTACCTACCTATTCGAAAATTTTAAGGTCTTAATTGTGTGCAATTGTGCCCAGATAGTTACTATTCATAATGTTAGCAGATAATTACTTGTTAATTTGAATACATAGGCTGGAAAATATTATGAAAATGGCGGATTACAAAAACTAGATAGGCAAGTGTTTGCGGTAATGCAACGTCGTTTTATCTTAGAAATTACATACTCAATGCATAAACTACAGTAATTGCTTGGAATGCTTGGATCACAGGGGATCTGGCGTTCGCATTTCGCAATACCTAAGTAGTACTGAAATAGGTACTAAGTGAAAGTCTAGTTACGATGCTAAGTGCTTAGTTAGGTCCCTGACGAGTGCTAGTACTTGAAGCTGCCTATTGGTAGGTATAGCAACCTAAAGTAGGTCGAAAAGGATTGGGCAATAAGTTATGCTACGATACGAAAGCTTATATTGCAAGTCGGGTGTACCTACTTGTAGGTTATACTGTTATGAAACTTTCAAAATTATTGATACTGTAATATTGTTGTAACAATTTGTGATACAACAATTGTTTTGTGTTATAAACATCGATTTACCAACTAGTCAATGGTAATAAAACTAAACCATAAATCCATACTTCCATACTAGTAATATTATAAATGCGAAAGTGTGTCTGTCTGTCTGTCTGCTACGCTTTCACGTCCCATCTGTTCAACCGATTTTGATGGAATTTAGTACAGGGATAGGTTGTATCCCGGGGAAGGACACAGGGTACTTTTTATCCCGGAAAATTCAAAGGTTCCCGTGGGAATCAAAAAAATTTATCTGTTCCACCGATTTTAATGAAATTTGGTACAGGGGTAGGTTGTATCCCGGGGAAGGACATAGGCTAGCATATGCGGATTTTTATCCCGGAAAATTTAAGAGTTCCCGCGGGAATCGAAAAATTTTGGTCCACGAGGACGAAGTCGCGGGAATCATCTAGTACTGAAATAAGAAGTCATTGGGAATAAAAGCTTTAATCATTTACTAGTTACCTAATAGGTATTCATCATATTTCTAATCTAAGCTTAATATAGACGGAGATTACAAAACTGCTAGTAATTGTAACCGCACGCAAAATGCGTAAAGAGCATAATTTGCTGCGTGCGCAAGCGCAATCGTGATACGGAACACTATGAAATTCCTAGTTTAAAAACTATGATTTTACAACCTAACTTAAATCTTTCAAAATAATCGTTTTTTTATTCGCTACAAGCGATTAAATAGCCCTTGACTTCGATCTCACTTGGTGATAAGTGATGATGCAGTCAAATAACATGGTAGTGGCCTTATCTGTTAGGGGTATCTTTGTAGATTGCAGTTACTTAGTCATAATTATTACACGGCATCGTAAGAAAACACTACATCGCTTGGCAGCACGTCTTTACCGGTAGAGTGGTAACTAGCTACGACCGAAGGCTCCCAACAAGAGTGACATAGGGTACCTTTTATCCCAGAAAATTAAAGAGTTCCCGTGGGAACCAAAAAACCTCGATTCACGCGTACGATGTCGCGGACATCAGCTAATTTTCATTTAAATTTTATAATTTAAATGACAATTACATTTAAATTATACCCATAATGGTAGGATCAATTTATTTTCCTGTGAAAAATATCTCAACTTTTTTCCTAATAACATAATTGACGCGTGAACTACCATGCCCCTGAATCGGGGGCTGGCCCCGATTGTGAAAAAAAAAATCGTGAACGTTTGTCAAACATTGAACGTGCCAGCGGATATCGATTATCGATGGCCAGCGGACGGTGAATTGCCCATACAAACGTAATACCAAAATAATTTGTAATTCGAGAATATTTATTTCCACCATATTATGCAATTATTATGATTGAAATTGTATTTGTCTAGGTTCCTGGATAATTATGTTTTCAAATTACTTTCCCAAAATTAAATGTAAGCGCATTGCGTTTTGCATGTTTTTACGACATAAATGACATGTTTTCTCCTCATTTGTTTCATATTAAAACCAACGATATCTTACGTACTAATTGATCAGGAACATAGCCTATTTATCCAAGTTACAGAATAAAAACACGAAGTTAAAACACAACAAGTTTTCATTCATCATTTTTGGTATTTACGGAACAAGTCTAACTGGATAACAAATTCTGTACGCTCATATTGCTATCGTTCTTGCACGCGATCATGTGTCATCAGCCAAATAGAGATAGCAATATACCAGCAAATTTATATATGCGGGTTGAATAGAAACTGCGAGCGGCGTTCGCCGGCCTCTTAACTTGAACTGTTTAAGGAGTTGACTGATACCTGCACGTCAAAAAGCAGGTTTGAGCTCCTTGAACAGTTCGAGTGATACGTCAAATGATAAACTACGATTTGCTTAGACAGTTCTGAGTCTCAGTCACACTGACCTTGTTCTCAGTGATGCGAACCGCCGACCTCGTCAAGGCGTGGTGGAGATGCGCCAGCAGTAGCCCCGCCACAGCGCCCGTGGCGTTGCCCAGGGGAGACTGGTACAGCACGTTGAACGACGTATCACCGCTGTACGCGAGGCGCACCGACCTGGAACATTTATTTAATTTATTTACTAGCGGATGCTCGCGACTTCATCCGCGCGGTTTAAGTTTTTTACTAGCCTATGTCACTCTCCAGGTCCTCAACTATACCTATGCCAAAAATCACGTCGAACCGTTGCGGCTTGATTGAAGGACAAACCGACAAATCAACAAACAAACACACTTTCGTATTTATAATATTAGTATGATTAAAAGTAAAACCAACAGCTTATTGTTCCACATAGTCTTAAAATTAGGTAACTTATAGCTAACTAGCTTTTGTGCGCGACTTCGCTTACGTCAGGTTCGATTTTTATACAAAATTCAGAGCCCTAATTTACCCCCTTATTTTGACCGTTTCTTGAATTTTCCAAAAACCCTTTCTTATCGAATGCCTAGGTCATTATATATTTTATAATTATAGCTATTTGTATGCCTTTCAGCCCAATCCGTCCCATGGTTTGAGCTGTGCGTTGATAGATCAGTCAGTCACCCTTTTCTTTTATTTATTGATATATGTAACAGGTTTTCATATATAGACAGTAAATTAACAGGGGTTACCTGTTGAAACACAGTAGGTAAAGTTATTGAAACCCAAGTTATTGATCAAGTTGCAATTGACTGTATCAATACATTGGTTATTACGACGTACACAACTCATATTGCCATACCATATAACTGTACTTCAATTCAAGTACTTATCTTCATCAGGGTCACGATAGATACTCGGTTGAAAAGATTTCATAAATTGGCTCACTGTTTGTTATTCTGGGTCGAGCGCGAATGGAATTTTATTCAGTATATCTGTTGCCTTTTTATAACTCAGATACCATACTGTGAACGCTTAAAGTAATACTTAAGCAAGGTTACTCAAAATGACAGTTTGATGTCACATATTTTGACGTTCCTGAAATAAGGATTATTATTCTAAAACACGAAAGTCAACAATAATGAAACAATATGGCTTTAAGCGTTGACAATAAGGCCCCCTGATCTTATATCAAAATCACAATAAAAATATATCCCCGAAATAGCTTGCACCCTGGAGAAGCACATCTAGATTCTATTAATACAAGTAATAAAATTAAAAAATTTAAAAAAACCCACGACGACCTGCAGAGCTCCATTATACCCTTGACCTTTATAACTTTGAAACAACAATTAGAACGTAGCAAACGTATATATTGCATAATATCTAAAACACAAAACTGCATCTTTGACAGCTCAGTAGTTTTTTTGACCAGTGTGGTGGACTATGGCCAAACCCTTTTCAAATGGACAAATCAAAAGAGTCCAAACGCGACGGGTATACGATGAGAATTTAAGGAGTTCCCATGATCGCCTTCTGACTCCATCATGATACCCTGGGCAGCATCTAGGTACAAGCTAAATATATCTAAAACAAAAAGCCCGCATCTAAATCAGCACAGTAGTTTTTGAGAAAAATGGTAACACATTTAAAAAATAAAATCATAGACTACAGCTCAGCTTTGTTGTCTATGGTCCTAAAATATATCTAAGAACCTTCTCACAAGCTATACACATCTAATGAAAAAAAACGCATTTCAATCGGCCCAGTACTTTTTGTAAAAAATGGTAACATATCGAAATATTAAAATCATAGAGACAGCTCAGCTTGGTTGTCTATGGTCCTAAAATATATCTAGGAACCTTCTCTCAAGCTATATATATCTAACTAGTATTTCGCCCTGTGCGCGAGCTGCTAAAGCAGCTCACGGGTTGTGGTTAGACTTACAAGTAGTACAGATTTTACTGTACTAAACTGAATTCATTTATTATGGTGATAACAAAATAAACAAAAATGGCGCTGATTTTTTAAAACTTTGGTAACAGTTTCCTGTTTCGTAACCCCAGGGAGTCCTAAATATCGATTTTGAACGAAATTGGTCAATTAACAAAGAATTTCAAAATGGCGCTGATTTTCTAAAATTTTGGTAACAGTTTCCTGTTTTGTGACCCCAGGGAGCCCTAAATATCGATTTTGAACGAAATCGGTCAATTAACACAGAATTTCAAAATGGCGCTGATTTTTTAAAATTTTGGTACCAGTTTCCTGTTTTGTGACCCCAGGGAGCCCTAAATATCGATTTTGAACGAAATCGGTCAATTAACAAAGAATTTCAAAATGGCGCAGATTTTTTTAAAATTTTGGTACCAGTTTCCTGTTTTGTAATCCCACGAAGCCCTAAATATCGATTTTGAACAAAATCGGTTTATTAACAAAGAATTTCAAAATGGCGCTGATTTTCTAAAATTTTGGTAACAGTTTCCTGTTTTGTGACCCCAGGGAGTCCTAAATATCGATTTTGAACGAAATCGATCAATTAACAAAGAATTTCAAAATGGCGCTGATTTTCTAAAATTTTGGTAACAGTTTCCTGTTTTGTGACCCCAGGGAGTCCTAAATATCGATTTTGAACGAAATCGATCAATTAACAAAGAATTTCAAAATGGCGCTGATTTTTTTAAATTTTGGTACCAGTTTCCTGTTTTGTGACCCCAGGGAGCCATAAATATAGATTTTGAACGAAATCGGTCAATTAACAAAGAATTTCAAAATGGCGCTGATTTTCTAAAATTTTGGTAACAGTTTCCTGTTTTGTGACCCCAGGGAGCCCTAAATATCGATTTTGAACGAAATCGGTCAATTAACACAGAATTTCAAAATGGAGCTGATTTTTTAAAACTTTGGTACCAGTTTCCTGTTTTGTGACCCCAGGGAGCCCTAAATATCGATTTTGAACGAAATCGGTCAATTAACAAAGAATTTCAAAATGGCGCAGATTTTTTAAAAATTTTGGTACCAGTTTCCTGTTTTGTAATCCCACGAAGCCCTAAATATCGATTTTGAACAAAATCGGTTAATTAACAAAGAATTTCAAAATGGCGCTGTTTTTTTAAAGTTTGGTAACAGTTTCCTGTTTTGTAACCCCAGGGAGTCCTAAATATCGATTTTGAACGAAATCGATCACTTAACAAAGAATTTCAAAATGGCGCTGATTTTTTTAAATTTTGGTACCAGTTTCCTGTTTTGTGATCCCAGGGAGCCCTAAATATAGATTTTGAACGAAATCGGTCAATTAACAAAGAATTTCAAAATGGCGCTGATTTTTTAAAATTTTGGTACCAGTTTCCTATTTTGTAATCGCACGAAGTCCTAAATGCAATAAACCGCATCTCAATCAGCCCAGTACTTTTTGTGAAAAATGGTAACAGTGGTTGAAAAATTAAGATCATAGACTACCGCTCAGCTTTGTTGTCTATGGTCCTAAAATATATTTAAGAACCTTCTCACAAGCTATACACATCTAATGCAAAAAACCGCATCTCAATCGGCCCAGTACTTTTTGTGAAAAATGGTAACATATTGAAAAAGAAAATCATAGACTACAGCACAGCTTTGTTGTCTATGGTCCTAAAATATATCTAAGAACCTTCTCACAAGCTATACACATCTAATGCAAAAAACCGCATCTCAATCGGCCCAGTAGTTTTTGTGAAAAATGGTAACATGTTGAAATATTAAAATCATAGACTACAGCTCAGCTTGGTTGTCTATGGTCCTAAAATATATCTAAAAACCTTCTCACAAGCTATACGTATCTAATGCAAAAAACCGCATCTCAATCGGCCCAGTACTTTTTGAGAAAAATGGTGACAAAAAAGTGCACAAACAAACAAACAAACAAACACACAACCTCTTAGGGCAAACACATATACCGTCTCCGCTTCGTCGAGGGTAATAAACCCTGAAAATCAAAATTAAATCAGCGGAGTGATTACATCATTACAGCATACCGGTGAGACGATACCCTTTTTGGGATTATTTTTTTGTGTCACAGATTATGTAACAGTGTGTTGTTCTTGATGACTCAGTTTGTAATTTTATTTTCAATACAGTTGTCAAACATGGCGCACTTTCAGAGGCTGTAGTTATGATTCGAAAATTGAATCTTTCGCATAGGCATCTTACTTTTACACGGTCGTGACTTACTTTTACAAGCTCGACACTTACTTTTGCAGTTTAGTTTTAAATTTTCCAAGTCAATTAAAAAAGTTTAATAGCAAGGAGTTTTCATACATAGAATATAATCGGATAGGCTTTTTACGAGGAAAAATGAATGAATCCGTACGTTTTAGCATTGAATTTCCAAAATTCTTTTAAATGGTTGTTGATTATATTTAATTACCAGTTTTAATTTAATTATTTTCAACATTTGACAAAAATCGAATAGGCTGTATACGCGTAGGTACGAACCCGTAGCCTAGTTTCGTTGAAAAAAAAATATGTCAGGGTGTAAATACGCGCCATTTGCTGAATTTTTTTATTTTTTATGTGATAAATTGATTATATTTTCAACTGTATTGAAAAATTCTTTTAAATGGTTGTTGATTATATTTAATTACCAGTTTTAATTTAATTATTTTCAACATTTGACAAAAATCGAATAGGCTGTATACGCGTAGGTTGTACGAACCCGTAGCCTAGTTTCGTTGAAAAAAAAAATATGTCCAGGTGTAAATACGCGCCATTTGCTGAAATTTTTTATTTTATAAGTGATAAATTGATTATATTTTTATACTATTTCCCACAACTGTATTGAAAAACGTCGTGTGATACACGGGTGTGAAGGTTATTGCAAACTCGTGGCATTAAAAACCCTCACCTTCGGCTCGGGCTTATTAATGACAGCTCGTTTGCAATAACCTACTTTCCACCCTTGTATCACAATATACTATTTCAATACAGTTGTCAAACATGGCGCACTTTCAGAGGCTGTAGTTATGATTCGAAAATTGAATCTTTCGCATAGGCATCTTACTTTTACACGGTCGTGACTTACTTTTACAAGCTCGACACTTACTTTTGCAGTTTAGTTTTAAATTTTCCAAGTCAATTAAAAAAGTTTAGTACCAAGGAGTTTTCATACATAGAATATAATCGGATAGGCTTTTTACGAGGAAAAATGAATGAATCCGTACGTTTTAACATTGAATTTCCAAAATTCTTTTAAATGGTTGTTGATTATATTTAATTACCAGTTTTAATTAAATTATTTTCAACATTTGACAAAAATCGAATAAGCTGTATACGCGTAGGTACGAACCCGTAGCCTAGTTTCGTTGAAAAAAAAAATATGTCCAGGTGTAAATACGCGCCATTTGCTGAAATTTTTTATTTTTTATGTGATAAATTGATTATATTTTTGTTAATATGAGTTCTAGTACTAATGATGAAATGGAATTAACTTCACCAGATATTTTATCTGAGGCGAAAACTGCGCAAGATGGAATTTTGCCCCCAAAATCTCGAGAAAGATATATGACGGCTTACAATAATTTTATTTCATGGAGAAAACATAAAAAAACTAAGTCATTCTCAGAAAATGTTTTGTTAGCTTATTTTCATGAATTGAGTGGAAAATATAAACCATCTACATTGTGGTCAAGTTATTCCATGTTAAAAACTACTCTCAAAACAAATAATGACATAGATCTCCAAAGTTACCTAAAATTATCAGTTTTCATGAAACGGCAGTCACAGCAACTAAAATTCAGTGAAACTACATGTTTCGAGAAAAATACCACTGTAAAAACTACTGAGTCTATATGATTTGAGCTATCTTCAACCCGTGCACAGCAGCAAATTTCACTGAATTTTAGTAATTGCTCAAGCTTTACTCTCAATTTTCAGAATTAATTACTATGTGCGTATGTATGTTGAAATAAACTTGTAATTCTTTGATTTGTTTATTACTATTTCCCACAACTGTATTGAAAAACGTCGTGTGATACACGGGTGTGAAGGTTATTGCAAACTCGTAACATTAAAAACCCTCACCTTCGGCTCGGGCTTATTAATGATAGCTCGTTTGCAATAACCTACTTTCCACCCTTGTATCACAATATACTATTTGTTTATCAGCTGTGTCGATGTGTCCAAATAAAGATTTATTATTTACTAGCTGACGCCCGCTACTTAATCCGCGTGGAATAAGTACTTTTTAATTTCCACGTGAACTCCTTAATTTTCCGTGACACAACTTATCTCTATGGTTTCATTCAAATCGGTTGAAAAGATGAGGTCGGTAAAAGCGTAGCAGGCAGACGGCAAGACAAACCGACAGACAAACTTGCGCATTTATAAAAGCGCCCGCGGCTTCGTTCACGTCAGGTTCTATTTTCATACAAATTTCAAAGCTCTATTTCCACCCCTAAGGGGGTAAATTTTCAAAAATACTTTCTCAGCGGATGCCTACGCCATAATAGCTGGCTGTATTGCCACATTTCAGCCCGATCCGTCCAGTGGTTGAAGCTGTGCGTTGATAGATCAGTCAGTCATTTTCTTTTATATATTTAGAATTTAGATGTAGCTACGAGTACGTAGGTACCTACATAGGTACTCCGCATGGGATAACTGAATTGAATTCATGTAATACCACAAAAGTACTAGGATAACATAAAAACTAAGGAGCATTCCTTGAACGTACCAGTGAATTCCCTCGCAGCCGCAGCCGCAACTATTATAGTGATCATTTAGGACATTATTAAATATTTAAAGTTTTATTAATTCTTTAATATATTTAGACAGACTCACTCCGGCCGATGCACCACATACGTCGGCACCAGACGCCACACATACGCCAGTACCAAGCACAGCACTGTCAGAGCTGTGAACAGAGCGCCCAGCACCGGCACGGCGATGCGGCGCCCGCGCAGGGCTAGAGTCAGGGCCAATGCTAGTGCGTACAGCTGCATGTCTGCTGCCAAATACCTGCCGAACAAGTTACAGCCTTATAACATCTCTATGGCTCTCGAGTATGTGATCTGGTTACTTTTGATAAAGATCGTGTGCTGCTTATTATGGTTTGTCTGAATTAGGATGATAATTTTGACAGATGAGAGGTGTATAACAATAGTGAAGGATAAGAGTGAGACAGACTGAAGCAGTACTATGCAAACGGCATGTGAAAAATTATTATCCTAAATAACCATCATGGTGGTTTGGAATTGGATGGAATGTGACAAGTCCTAATAATAGTACATTAATGTCTGGGCCGGAAATAAAGCCATTGACAGCCGAGTAATATTGGAAAGACGAGGCGAAGCCGAGGACTTCCTCAGTGTTTTTTTGAGGACGAGGTGCACGCCGAGGCCTTTTTAAAGTAAACGAGGTAACCAATTTCTATTTCGGCCGTGACTTTTTCCCTTTTTATTATTTTAAGAAGATACGCCTCTTTCTTATGTGCTGCCTGGTACCTGCTATAACACACTGAATAAACTGATGGCTGCCAAACGATCTTAAACTAAAACTCAAATCTTTTTAGGGTTCCGTACCAAAATGGTAAAATGGAACCCTTATGGTGCGACTTTCTCCGTCTGTCTGTCCGTCTGTCCGTCTGTCCGTCTGTCCGTCTGTCCGTCCGTCACACTCGATTATTTCAGTAACTACCGAAGCTATCGACATGAAATTTGGAATAGTTGTGTATATTAGTGGCCCAAAGACACTGGAATAAAAAAAAATTGGAAATTATTTTTGTTCTTATTTAAAAAGGGGGGAAAACTGAGGGTTGAAATTTAAAAGTGAGATAACTGTACTGTGTGGGGTATCATATGAAAGGGTTTATTTTGTACATTCTAAAACAGATTTTTAATGATTTTTAGTTATGATAGTTTTTGATTTATCGGGGAAAATGTCTAAAAAAATACCGTCCCCCCCCCCCCCCCTCCCCTTATCTCCGGAGTTTACCAATCGAAAAATTTGAAATAATTATGGTCAATAGGAATTTACGTATATTTTACAGGAAAACTATAGCCAATGCTCTAACTAGCATAGTTTTTTTTGATATTAACAATAAACCTCTACAAACAAAGTTACTCTTGCGGTTCATTAACAAAGGTAATTATTTATTAATAATGGTACGGAACCCTTCGTGCGCGAGTCCGACTCGCACTTGCCCGGTTTTTTTTATTCAAGACTAGACTTTGAGACTTTGACAAGTGCTTTTGAATCATCGAGAGAATCTACCACTGGTTCGGAATGTCATTCCTACTGAAAAGAACCAGTAAGAAACTCGGCGGTTGCTACTTGCTCTTTTGAAAATAAATAAATTTGCAATTAGGTAGGTACATCAATGTGTAGATACATTTCTAGAGCGAGTCAAATCCATGCTCTTTTATCTTTTACATAATCTTACTAATTCTAAAGAATCGTACTCACCAAGTCTGAATCAAGCACTTCTCATCGGGATACACCACGTTGTTGAGGTACAGCAGATGCGTCCACCACTTGTGTCTGCACACGGCCGCCTCGGATGACACCAGCGGGCGCCATTGTGGCCCCCCGCCCAGCCGCTCCCACCAGGATGAGGCGAACCAGACGACTACGAAATAGCTTGGACTTATCCTGCGTTACACAAGAATTATAATGATAAGAATCACATAATTGTGGCTGGAGATTATCAGGTAGTCAATGGCGGAAAAGGTTTGACTGTTAGTGGTGTTAGCAATAAGTGGCACCTGAAAAACTGTGCATTGAAATTCTAAGATAGAAAATATACCTAAGAAAGCATTGCAGTCGCAACGCCTTGTCGAAAACCATTGCAAAATTATGGTAACGTCCGTCCTTCCTTGACTAAATGAGACTGCGATGCAATAGACGAAAGGACTTAGGAAGGAAAGAAGAAAATAGCGTAACAACAAAGAAGAAGTAGTAGCAAGTAGCAACCGGTTAACTCTACTGATCCTGGTTTTTTTTCGTTAAGGGTCCAAGTACTGAAACATTGTTTTCTGTTCCGACGTTTTAGGATAGGAAAAATGAAAATTTCATTACTAAATTAATACCATTCGCTACTCAGTTAAATGAAGTATGACGTAATTAAAAAAAGTGGTCATAAAGTCGTATAGTAACTGCAGAAAATTATCGAGAAATTCATGGAAAACTCAAAAAAGGCGTTATCGCGTTCCGACTATTGTGATTTAATCTGAAACCTTATTTAAATAAAAGTTATTTCAAATTAATCATTAAAGATCAAGGAACACTTTAATTAAACAATATTTTCAATACAACTTAAAGTTTTTGTACAATCTGGTTCCAAAGATACCTCATACGAATTTTTCATACAAATTTACACTGGCTCGTCCAACCCAAATGTCAAAACTTATAGCCTAAGAGATAACTGTATTTGTGGTAACTATCTTTTGGTAACTATAATTATATCTCCTTACTATTAATTTCCATGTTTCAGATTTATGTTAGTATTATCACAGGTGGTCTAAGAGGTGATATACGAGTTATTTTGAAAACTTAAAAATTAAAATACTCGTAACTTAAATGGGAGATATTTAAACACTACACATTATCACATCAAAGCGGCGACACTTGAGCTATTTTATGCATAACTTCTGTCAAGGTTCTTGAATATGTTTTAGGGCCATAGTCCACTAAGCTGAGCTGCAATTTTGATTTTTATTTTTCAATAATATGTTTCCATTTTTCTGAAAAAGTACTGGGCTCATTGAGATGCGGTGTTTTGCATTAGATATGTATAGCTTGTGAAAAAGTTCTTTAGATTTAGATATATTTTAAGTTATCGTGCTATCGTGCGCGCTGCTATCGTGTTTTTTTATTATGCTACCTTTTTTCTGAAAAACTACTTTGCTGATTTAGATGCGGTTTAAAAAAAATATGTTGAGCTTCTGAGAAGGTTCTTAGATATGTTTTAGGGCCATAGTCCACCAAGCTGTGCTGCAATCGTGATTTGGTAGTGGTCATAGGAACTCCTTCTCATCGTAATCCCGTCGTGTTTGGACTCTTTTGATTTGTCTTGACAAGCGCTAACCTAGATGCTGTGGTCACAGGAACTCCAGTTTTTTATCCATTATATTTTATAACGTATATTTTGAACTGATATATTTTAACATTTATTAATCAGAATATTAAAGTTTAACACAATTTGACACCTCTACCATAGATTAATTATAAACCAAGTACTGGTTTATATATTGTCTTTGCCTCTACTCATTACCATTTGGCCATAGTCCAACACGCTGGTCAAAAAAACTACTGAACCGACAAAGATGCAGTTTTGTGTTGATAAAACTACTTCTGCGAAGATCTTATTGTTGTTACAAAGGTCACAAATTATAATGGAGCGCTGCAGTTCGTCGTGGGGTTTTTTTAAATTTAAATTTTATTACTTGACGTACTACTTGACGTACTTAACGACGTATTACGTCTTTGAGAGGCAATATCTAGTAAACGCCCCAATGAATAGATTCAGTTTTTATACTGGTTACTTAGGTACAGCGCATACTTTAATACTATACTAGAATAAGCCTTCCTAGATATTGGTCATTTCTGGTAACAATAACTCGTCTTTGAGCGGCGATAAGTAGTGAGGTCCGCAGCCGCTTGCAGGCAGACCATCACAAATTCAACCAGACGATAGTTACTGTTGTGAATGATACGAGCACTTGATGAGAACTGACATTTATTATTACTGAAATATATAACAATATTATATCAAACTCACATCATCTTTCCCTTTTATTTTTTAATGTAGATTATAAGTACATCTAGATTTATTATAATTTTATAATTGGCTTAGATATGTAATTATATTTAAACAATACCTACGTATCTAATCATAATTTATTTTTACTGAAATACCAACATAACAATATTATATAAAAATCATATTAACTGAAATACCAACATAACAATATTATATGAAAATCACATCAGCAGCTATCTCCTAGCCTATATATTTTTTGAAAGCTTGCCCCCTTAACTAGATAACGGTTGGTTATACCAGAAGGACGGGATTAATTTACACTGGAGTTAAAAAAATACTGGAGAAGATTAAACGGAAGGAAAATGTTTATAAGACTTTGGTAGGCTGTTACCGTATGATCCTATATTGACCATGGTGCTGAAGTAGGTGCTGACGCCGGACTCGCGTGGGCGCTGCTTTAACTGTGCAAAGAGTTAGCTCACCAGCTATCAGAATATATGCACCACCAGCGTGCTGTTTCTGAGGATACTATTGATACCAGGGGTAATTTGTTTAGATACCAGTAGAAAGGGAAGTTTGGGAGAATTTAGAAGGTTGTTACCGGATGATATTATTAAGCATGGTGTTTAAGAAGGTTCTGACGCCGGACTCGCGCGGGCGCTGCTTGAGCAGTGCAAGGAGGAAGCTCGCCAGCTGTCAGAATATATGCACTACCAGCGTACTGTTCCTGGGGATACTATTTGAAAGTTTGATAGAGTTGTTACCGGATGATCCTATTGACCATAGTGCTGAAGAAGGTTCTGACGCCGGACTCGCGTGTGCGCTGCTTGAGCAGTTTGTGCGCGAGGAGGAAGCTCGCCATCAGGAAGAAGATCTGCACCACCAGCGTGCTGTTCGTCATCAGGATCACGTCGCCTGCTCGACGCATCTGATCCAAAAAACATATATCATAATCATACCATACTAATATTGTAAATGCGAAAGTGTGTCTGTTTGTTGGTTTATTGGTTTATTGGTTTGTTGGTTTGGCCTTCAATCAAGCCGCAATTCGGAGCAACGGATCGACGTGATTTTTGGCATGGGTATAGTTGAGGACCTGGAGAGTGACATAGGCTACTTTTTATCTCGGAAAATTAAGGAATGAAAAAAACTTAAACCACGCGGACGAAGTCGCGGGCATCAGCTAGTATATATATAAAATTTCTGCCTGATCAATCCAGCTGTCCGTTTATAGATCAGTCAGTCACCTTTTCCTTTTATATACATAAGCGTTCAAATTAGATTAGATAAAAAAATAAATAAAGCACTGATGAATGAAAAAAGTCATAACCATCAGAATTTCTTCTACACTAATACAAACCAGTTTTATGCTTAGCAGAAGGCCTCAGCCTCATTTGATAATCTCATTCTTTTTGTAAGTAAATCTTTTTTTTCATACCAGTTCGTAAGACCTTGTGTCAGCTATGTATGACAGAGTGCCGAGCCAGCAGACATGCTCGATGATGACGCAGAGCATACAGAAGACCCGCAGCCCGTCGAACGTGCGCAAGTCTACTCCCCTCGTCGCCGGCGCGGGCGCAGTGAGCGCGCGCCACGACGAGCGGACTGACCAGGACAGCGCCCAGCCGTAGCCTGGTAAAAACAATGTTCATAGAGAACTGTAATCTTCAAATTCAAATTGAAATCTTTTTTGTTCAAGTTGACTTTGACAAGTGCTTTTGAATCGTCGAGTGAATCCATTGGTTTGGAATGCCATTCCTACCGAGAAGAACCAGCTAGAAACTCGGTGGTTGCTCTTATTTGGTAAAATTAATTTACTATTACATCAATGTGTAGAAACGAGGCTATAAAACCCTTGATCAGCGTGGTAGACTATGGCCTAAACCCTAATAGGGGACTCGTGCTCAGTACTGTAAATAAAGACCGTTAAAAACTCCTTCTAAAAAAATGAAAAGAATTGTCAAATTCGGTTCAGATATATAGGGATTATTGAGTAAAACCGATTAAAACTTTATATCCCTATATATTTGTCCGGTATAGTTTCAGCATGTTTCATCCAGTAGGTTCAACCGATTTTGTAAAAATTTCGGGAAATACATAGGCTTCAACCTGGAAAATCAATTTACATGGACGGAGTCGCGGTCATTATAATAAAGCTTCTTCCAATAAAAAAGTTCAATACTAGCCCCCGACTTCGTTCGCGTGGATTGAGGTGTTTTTGTTGCCGAAAAATTTTCCGAGATAAAAAGTGTCCTATCTGTTATTCCAGACTATAATTTATCTCTGTGCCAAATTTCATCCAGATCCGTTCAGCTGTTCTGGCGTGATTGAGTAACAAACATAGAAATATAGATAGATAGATTCATTATTATTTTATACAGCACTATTACAAACATTGGCGTTATTGAAATTAAACTCGGTCAGTGTGTTATTAGAGCGCGTAAAATGTTATCAAAAAGTTAATTATGTTAAAATATTACCGAAAGACGATGCAACGCGTTGATGTCTTTTATTCGAGCGAATGCATTTTGGTCTAGCGATTTTGGAATACGATTTTGCAGAATGTCATGGAACTATAAAATACTAGATGATTCCCGCGACTTCGTCCGCGTGGACCAAATTTTTTCGATTCCTGCAGGAACTCTTAAATTTTCCGGGATAAAAAGTAGCCTATGTCCTTCCCCGGGATACAACCTATCCCTGTACCAAATTTCATTAAAATCGGTTGAAAAGATGGGCCGTGAAAGCATAACAGACAGACAGACAGAAACACACTTTCGCATTTATAATATTAGTATGGATTATTTCCTAGGCAGAATATGTAACATAATCCATCTGTCTGTCTGCTATGCTCTAACGGTCTATCTTTTAAATCGATTTTGATGACGTTTGGTAAGTACAAAGATAGGTTGTATCCCAGGGAAGTTAATAAGCTACTTAATTGCCCGAAAAATTAAGGAGTTCCCGCGGGAATCAAAAGCCCTAATCTACGGGGACGAAGTTGCGTGTATCATATAGTATATAAGATTGCTGTTAATTGCTCTGGCCTCTGTGCTCACGAAATTTGTGTTTTTAACCTCGTCTGTGGTAATACTGTTTATGTAATGGTCGGCGGGTCGTCAGCCGGCGAATGCACTTTGCGAAACATCGGTTGCTCTTCTTTCTTTCTTCATATTATATGTTTTTTTTATCCACTACAAGTTAGTCCTTGACAGCGATCTCACCTGATGGTAAGTGATGATGCAGTCTAAGATGGTAGCGGGCTACCCGGTTAGGGGCATGGCAGTTATTTTAAACCCATATCCCTATTTGGTTTCTACACGGCATCGTACCGGAACGCTAAATCGCTTGGCGGCACGTCTTTGCCGGTAGGATGGTAACTGGCCACGGCCGAAGCCTTCCAGGCCAGACCAAGGAAAATTCAGAAATTATAAATTACCAAATTGACCCTGCCGGGGATCGAACCCAGGACCTCCGCACGTTAAGGCCACAGCGCTACACACTGCGCCACGGAGGTCGTCAAAATATATATGTAAAAGTGAAAAATCAATACTAATAATATGTGAATGTGTATGTGTGCCTGTCTGTCTGCAACGCTAAAACGGCCCATTTTCAACCCATTTTCAAGTTTGGTATAGTAATAGGTTGCATCCCGAGGAAGGACAAAGGTAAGGCGAGTTCCCGCGGGAACAAAATAGCTAAATTCACGTGGACAAAGTCTCGGGCATCATCTAGTTAATTGAATGTTAAAGCACCAATCATATAATTTTACTAAGTTTTTTTAACAAAAAGAAGAAGGATGATGTTTAAATTTTCTAAACAGTAAAAACATGGGGCTTGTATGAAAGACGCAAACCTGTTGAAAGTCCCGTCCTCCATTGGCTTCTGCCCTCCTCTTTTTATATAGGTATATCTTCGAATCAAGGGTGATTAGGCATCTTCTAGGCAAGCCTGTTCGAACTTAGGCTCACCACTTGCAAGCAATACTGATTGCAGCCAAGTGCTAACTTATAAATAAATGTTACTTAACCTTTTTAATCGACTTCCAAAAGTCTTTCAGTGGTTAGAGGAAGCTCGCGAGGTGGTCCCATAAAAAATTCTGACTTCAAATCCTCAATCCTGATGCTGTAGGTATACCTACGACTCAAAACTAGGGAGTGAGGAAGTTTTGATGGTGAATTCATATAGTGGGTATCAAGTTACGTGTATACGATTCAACTCTGAGTTGCAACTCCTCAACCCTGATGCTGCAGGGTACAGATCTCCTTGTAAATAGCGATTTAGGATTTTTATGTGGTGAATTCATATTGTAGGTGTCAAACAACAACTTCATGCTTAAACCCTAGTCCAAACTCCTCAACTCCGATGCTGCAGGGTACTCCTAAGCCGTGGGGATTAAGAGTACACTAAAAAGTTAAAAATAAAAATTCTTTCCAAAAAACGACTTCCAAAGCCACTGTAAAGTTAAAAATAATTTTGATTTCTACACACTATGTTGAAGTCGGGCGAGCCTGACGCGTCAACTTTGCTTTAAATCTTAGTTATACCTACTCCAAAGAATTTTTATTGGCGTGATCAGCTAAAGTCAAATCCAGTACGGTGTTGATAGTGGCCAGTCCAAACAGCACCGCCAGGAGACCATCGAACCCTCGTTCGTTCGCGTTGAGGGGTGTGGGGCGGTCGGGACCTCGCCTGCAGTAGTCCAGCTGGTACAATAGAGCGGACAGGTTGTATCCTAGCATGGTGACCTGTTTAAAGTCACTCACCTTTCTTGGCGTGATTAGCTAAAGTCAAGTCCAGCATGGTGCTGATAGTAGCCAGTCCAAACAGCACCGCCAAGAGACCAGCGAGCCCTCCCTCATTCGCATTGAGGGGTATAGCCTATGGGGCGTTCAAGACTTCCCCTACAGTTCCTAGTCCAGCTATAGAACTGAAAGGTTGTATGCTAACACGGTACTTGTATAGAAGAGGAAACCTGTTTAAAGTCACTCACCTTTCTTAGCGTGATCAGCTAAAGTCAAATCCAGTACGGTGCTGATAGTGGTCAGTCCAAACAGCACCGCCAGGAGACCAGCGAACCCTCGTTCATTCGCGTTGAGGGGTGTGGATCGCTCGGGACCACGCCTGCAGTAGTCCAGCTGGTACAGGCGAGCGGACAGGTTGTATGCTGACATGGTACTTGCGTTCACACAAGTCGTAAACCTGGCGATATAAATAGATTTAGTTGAAACGTATATAATATATTTTTTTAATAAAAAAATTAAAATAATTGAAATGACATTAAAGTTTAATTACGAATGTAGTATATTTATATTTAAGACTTTTTGTCTTTGTAACAACGCGAGCATGGCGGTCCACAAGTTTACCCCCCCCCCCCCCCCCCCCCCCTACCAAAAAGTGCTCAACACGGCTAAAGAAGTTTTCAAGCTGGAAGGGAAGAATATTAAAGCTGGAGGGGAAAACGGAAGACGGGAGGGCGTTCCATATCTTAGCGGTTCGAATAAGAAACGACGACGCAACCGTGGAGTTTCGACTAGCTATGTATGGATGCAGACCCTGACGATGCCTTGCGTCATGGTAGAAAGGTGGTTACATTATTTCAAATTTAAATTGAGACTCTGGGCCCATGGTCAATTTAAAAATTTCGTTCCCCAAAAACGGATCCATGCCCCAGGTGGCCCAAGAGCTGGCGCTTATTCAGCCCAACGGCTTAGCCTAGCCTACCATACCTATTAACGAACACTTGAAGAAGTAGTGTTTTTATTTTATCTTTCTTTAATTCTTTGCTTATATGATGTAAAACTCAGAGCTAAGAACATAAATAAAGGTAAATAGTCTTTTACAAGGATGTTTACCATGCTTCGAGTTCCGCTTGGGTCGACGTAGAGCGGTGGTCGGGAGGCGGTGGGCAGCTTCGCTGGAGACACAGGCCGCGGTGCAGGCGGGTGTGGTTGTAGTTGTCCACCCAGTTGGCTGAGTAGCGCTGCGAAAAGTATGCTCGTTTTATTTATCCAGTCATCGTATTCCTCTTTTCTGAGGGCAACAACTCCATTGACATCCATACTAATATTATAAAAATGCGAAAATTTGGATGGATGGATGGATGTCCGTTACTCAATCACGCCAAAAAGGCTGAACGGATTGAGAAGAAATTTGTTACAGAGACAGGTTATAGACTGGAATAATACATAGACTACTTTTTATCCCGGAATATTAAAGAGTTCCCGCGGGAACCAAAAGACCTAAATCCACACGGACAAAGTCGCGGGCATCAGCTAGTCGGTTTATATATTTAAGATCATTGTCGATGGGTAATATAATTCGGTGCGAACGAGTCAATTATTAACATTACGCGTTTCTACTTTCTGAACGCAATTCCTATATAATCGGAGCGGAACACCAAACGAAAATGATGAAAGTGTCTTCATATACTTAGCCGTTTTTTCTAACCTATAACAACCAAGTACTTACCTAAGTAAATAATGTACTTATTGCTTGAACAATGAACCGTGCTTGCTTCATTAGGTATTGCACAAAAATATCAATTATCAATCAATCCTTTTTTAAGGATCTATCTTCTCGTCTCACAGAGTCCACAGGTGACCGGAGGGCTGGCAGTTACCTCGGCCAACATATAAGTTTGGCTATTCAGCGGGGTAACGCAGCCAGCGTTCTGGGCACACTGCCCCATTGCAGCGGGATTGATGATATTTTTAATGTATAGTTTTTAGTTTTTAATTTAGTTTTTTTTAATTTAGATTTAATTTAGATTTTAATGTGTATTAGTTTAAGTTTGTTTATAATTATATTGAAAACATAATTCTTTAAAATAAAGATGGGAGAAAAAAGATATTCGTAGTAATAGTTAAAAGTGAGGTTAGATTTCTATTATCAATTATGTATGTGTAATATTTGCATATTTTTATATAATAATTCATAGCTGAGTGTACACTTTTGAAGCATAATATTATTGTAAACCAGTGTACTTCAATTAGAGATAATCACATTTAGAAATCACCACTAATTAGTAATTACTAACTAATGTAGAGTCCACAAGATTGTTTGTTTACCTTTCCCAATGTTTTCAACCGACTTCAAAAAAAGGAGGAGGTTCTCAATTCGACTGTATTTTTTTTTTTTTTTTTAATGTTTGTTACCTCATAACTTTTGACTGGGTGGACTGATTTGGATGATTCTTTTTTATTTGAAAGAACATACTTCCCATGTGGTCCCATATAAATTTTATCGAAATCGGTCGAGCGGTTTTTAAAATATCAACAATAAAGATTGTTGTTGTAAAGTTGGCGCGGGAGTTTGAAGTCGGTTGTTTAAAAAGTATTTTTTATATTAAATTATTTCCAATGTTACCTAATGTTATTTGTGTTATTGAAGTTTATAACGTCCTCCACCCTGATGTGTAAGTTAGTTCCTACCGAAAGTTCTTACCAACGAGTCTTTGCAAGTGTAAATAGTATAAACTTCGTGTGAAATAAATATAAAAAAATCCTCCCTGCTGCTGTTGTAATTTCAAGACCCCTTCTGACCACCCGAACATTACATAATATGTAACACAATGAAATGCAAAGTTAGTTCCGCGTGGAATCTAAACTATAAATGTATTTTCGGATGGTGGTCCCTACCAATACCACTACAGCCCATTAACGTCCCACTGCTGGGCACAGGCCTCCACTCCCATAGGAGAGAGGGAATTAGAGCTTAGACCCACCACGCTGCTCCAATGCACGTTGGCGAGCTTTAACGACTATTACCATGTTCGTGACAATAACCGGTACCGACGGTGCTCTCCGAGGTACGGGGGTGGTACACCGCCAACTCCCTAACTCCGGGCTAGTACTGAAAATTTCTAGTCAGAAAAACCCAATACTTAGGTAATTATGGCCCGACCTGGGACTCGAACCCGGGACCTCGTCAGCCGCAGTCGAACATGCCAACCACTAGACCCGTTGGTCTTGTGGTGTTGTTGTTTGTCACATAAATATACTTAATGTGAAAATCGAGATTCTATAAGAAACTGTTTAGTGTTTAGATGGTTGTTGTTATGTTGAGATGCTGATGCAAGCTGATGCCCGCGACTTCGTTCGCGTGAGTAAAGTTTTTTTAATTTTAAACTTATAATTAGTTATCAACTTATGATAAAACTAGCTGATGCCCGCGACTTCGTACGCGTGGATCGAGAGTTTGTTGTTCCCGCGGGAACTCTTGAATTTTCCGGGATAAAAAATAGCCTATGTGTTAGTCCAGACTATAATCTATCTCTGTGCCAAATTTCATCCAGATCCGTTCAGCCGTTCTGGCGTGATTGAGTAACAAACATCCATTTGAAGTTTTTTGGTTCCCGCGGGAACTCTTTAATTTTCCGGGATAAAACGTAGCCTATGTGCTATTCCAGACTATAATCTATCTCTGTGCCAAATTTCAGCCAGATCCGTTCAGCCATTGGGGCGTGATTGAGTAACAAATATCCATCCATACATCCATCCAGACATCCATCCATACATCCATCCAGACATCCATCCAAACTTTCGCATTTATAATATTTATTATTTATTATATATTATTATTATTGATTGATTGATAACCTTAACCCTAACACAGTTTTGTTAGATACCTACCTACCTTATTACAAAGAACAAACAAGAAGCAATTACATTGTTGCATGCCAGTAATAACATAAAATAGGCCTATTTAGTTATCAAACACGTTTACAATCTATTGAAAATGCTACTCGCAGATTCAAAATACGATACAGACGGCCTCGGCCAAGCTACTGGTAGTTGGTACTATAATAGTCCACAAAACGAGACAACAGTCATGTCCACTACAGCCCATTAAGGTCCCACAGCTGGGTACAGGCCTCCATTCTCATAGGAGAGAGAGAATAATAGCTTAGATCCAATACGCTGCTCCAATGCGGGTTGGTGGGCTTTAACGACTATCTTGTTAGTAATAATAACCGGGACCGACGGGACGGCTTAGCGTGCTCTCACAGGCGCGGGGGTGACACACAACCAACTTATAACTCCGGGCTGGCATCACAGCTTACTATTCCTTATTCTGTGCTGGCACCGAGATTTTCTTATCTAAAAAACCCAATACCTAACAATTTTTATGCCCGACCGGGAGTCGAACTACACGAGTATATATCCGACCAGAGGGGAAGCTTCCTAAGAAAGTCGAAAATGTACCTATACCTATTCTGCTAGGGTTGTCACCTGATGCATGTCAACATTTTAAGCAAAAAATAAAAATATTTAATACTTATATAGTTATATAATGTACAATTTCAGTTATATCCTGAAATTGAAGAACAAATACTTAAATTAGACAAATATTATAAAAAAACTAAATTATTTATTTTTAAATGAACATCAGTATTTTTAACATAACTTCACAAGAATGTTAAAGATGGCACCGTCATTTATTATCGCATAAAACAGTTTTGCGTCGACTATTATTATTATCATTATTATAACCTTTTATTTCACTGTGCAAGTATTCGGCATTTTTGTTGAAGCAGAACACTATTTACATAAATACATCTAAATAGTTTTATTTTTAATACAAAATCAGTAAACTTGTTCAATCACGGAATTGTTCCTCTATTTATTTTCATTAAACGCACTACCGTCAGCCCTTACGTTCGGACCCAGACCGAGGCGTCGCTGACCCAGACGGCGTGTCGGTGAGAGCTCACGCACACATCGTTGCGCTATGTATGGGTGAAGTCGCCGCGAGCCGTTTGTATGAAGCTTCCTCTCTGTATAGTACTCTGTGGTCGAACCCAGGACCTCGTGATCCGCAGTCAACCATGCTAACCGAACCGGCTGGTAACGAGCAGTTCACCTTTCATAATAATAATAATATAAGTCTTAAATCAGTAAAAAAAAATCCAAACAAGCTTTTATCGTCTACCATATTGATTTTCAGGTTGCTCCAGTTTGCAAATAGTCAATTACATTTTTTTGTGATTATTAAATAGAGAATCTTCCAAAAGACGTCCTCTGTAAGTTTTATGTTGTATTACCATTTTTAAAGTAACGATTAAAGTATAAACCTGCGTCGAATGTTTATGACGTCACAATTCAGTATTTCATACAAAATCCCATACTAACCTCGCGTTTTGACAGTTTTAAAAAGTTACTGATTTGACTAGTTGTCACATGTCCAATTGAACTTAATGTGAGCGAGTCTGAGGTCAAAATCTACCTCATACTAATATTATAAATGCGAAATTATAAATGCGAAAGTGTGTTTGTTTGTTGGTTTATTGGTTTGCCCTTCAATCACGCCGCAACGGAGCAACGGATCGACGTGATTCTTGGCATAGGTCTCCACTCTCCACTCGACCTGGAGTGTTACATAGGTTAGGAAAATTAAGAAGTTCCCGAGGGAATCAAAAAAACTTAAGCAACGCGGAAAAAGTCGCGGGCATCAGCTAGTCAATAATAATTATATTATTTCCGTTGCTTACAAAATATGACAATGCCTTGATCGATGACCGGTTGTGGCCCAGAAAAAAGCGGGTTCTTGCTAAAATTCGCCGACTTCCATAGTGTTATGTCATACAAATAATATTAGTTTATCAACATTCAACAGCGAAAGGTGTTCGATCTATTTCGAAACAATATTAAATAAAACTCGACCTTCGATTTTAATAATACTAGCTGATGCCCGCGACTTCGTCCGCGTGTATTGAGGTTTTTTTGGTTCCCGCGGGAACTCTTTAATTTTCCGGCATAAAAAGTAGCCTATGTCACTCTCCAGGTCCTCAACTATACCCATACCGAAAATCACGTCGATCCGTTTCTCCGTTGCGGCGTGATTGAAGGACAAACCAACAGACCAATAAATACCAACAAACCAACAAACAAACACACTTTCGCATTTATAATATTAGCATATGAAGTACTAGCTGATACCCGCGACTTCGTCCGCGTGGATTGAGGAGTTTTAGTTCCCGCGGGAACTCTTTAATTTTCCGGGATAAAAAGTACCCTATTATTTAATCCGGACTTCTAACTTTACGTCTGCAAAATTTCAAAGCAATCGGTTCAGTAGTTACGGCGTGAAAGCGGAACAAACATACAAACAAACTCACTTTCCCATTTATAATATTAGTAAGGATGATATGATATTTATAGTATGACTATGGATTCCAACATTTTTTACAATGACAACACTCACCCCCGTGCCTCGGTCTTCCGCCTGATCTCTCTCCAGTCATGTTGGATTTTCCGTCCCATCGGGCTATGAGAGTAAGGGAGATAGTACACCTGTATTTGCACTCACTTGTGAAGTATTATAGTGTAGTGACATTACAGTGTTAATCTCTATGGAGAATGGCCGCCGTGGCCGAAATTAGGCCGGGAGGATATAGGAAGCTCCTTATTTGGTTTCAACGATTACACAATAGAGTGGTGATAAAGTGATACTCAAGCATTATTCCAATTCACTTGAGTTTACGAAGTGAAAGGCATTGTAGCAGAATAATATAAGGATTCTCGACCAATTTACGATATTGGCATTACAGAATACGTCTTGCAGTGACCTACTTATGTCGAACCTAATTTTAAATATTACTCTAGCCCCTTAATCGAGTAATTTCAATCATACTAATATTATAAATGCGAAAGTATGTTTATTCATTGGTTTGTCCTTCAATCACGCCGCAACTGGAAAACGGAACAAACGTGATTTTATGCATGGGTATATAGTTGAGGTCCTAGAGAGTGACATAGGCTACTTTTTATCCCGGAAAATTAGTTCCCGCGGGAGGAGTTCCCGAAAGAAAAAACAAACCACGCGGACGAAGTCGCGGCATCAAAGCTAGTTAAAAACAAAAACTAAACAGTGATAAAAATTCGTTCCAATTTTGGCCACCGGGCTAGATAAGGTTGTGGGACTGTGCTAACTGCTAAATTGTCCACTTTTTGAAGGTCATACAACTTTAAACCACAGAATAGGTACAGTACAGGTTAACATAGTCATACGGAAAAGTTTCATGATGTTTTCTATATCATATTTAACACAAAGGAAGTAAAATATAGATAGAGCCCATTTATTTCTTTTATTCGGCGTTATAAAGTCGGTTGATAGGGAATTATGACGTCACGTCTCCCGTCTTGCAAGAGCAACTTTAAAGTTCCATAACTTTTTCATTTGTTAAGATATTTTAATGATTCTTTCATATTTTTGTCTTAATTTTCATAATAAATTAAAAAATGGTATACTTCTCCATATTAAGTACCTATCGGTCAAAATTCAAATGATTTTTATTCAAATAAACTTTTACAAGTACTTTTGAATCGTCGAGTGAATCTACCACTGGATCGGAATGAATTCCTACCGAGAAGAACCAGCAAGAAACTCGGCGGTTGCTCTTTTGAAAAAAATAATTTACTATTTCATTAATTTGTAGAATACAATAATAATTTGTACAATGTCCTTATTAGCATTGCTGGAGTCAAATCCATGCTCCTTTGTCATTTACGTAATCCTCAACAGTACAATAAGCTTTTTTCAGGAGCATACTTTTAATGGACTTCTTGAACTTGTGTAAAGGCAAGTTTAAGATGGGTTGTGGAATTTTGTTATAAAAATAACAAAATCTATGTTATCTCCTACACCGGTAATAAAAATTTACTAGCCGATAATTGGGAACTTGTTCTTATCTGATGTCGGTTTATAAATACGGGCCTAAGATGTTGTTTCTTACCTGCATAGTGTTGAATAGAGGGATGTATCCAATGTGAGATAACTTAAAGCTGCTGAGGCAGTAAGACCCCTGCAGCGCTAGACAGCCCACATACTCGTCAAGGGTTAAGAGTCGAGTCATATCGTAGTACACGTCATTTTACCTGCATAGTGTTGAATAGAGGACTGTATCCATTCGGAGATAACTCGAAGCTGCCGAGGCAGTAAGACCCCTGCAGTGCCAGACAGCCCACATACTCGTCCAGGTGGAATAGGCGCGGCATTTCGTAGTACTCCTCATCTTTAACAAAAGTTTATTATGTTAATATACTCAAAGGCTTTTGTACTCGCTTTTCATCCGCTTTGTTTATTGTTTATCTTTGAATCCGTAGAGTGAGAACCCTTCAGCCTCGCTAGTCTAACATCATCATCATCTTCATAATTTCATCAAAACGACCCTTTTTTTGGCAGACTTGACACACCTTCGAAAACATTGTTAAGAACTCGGGCATGCAGGTTTCCTAAAGGTGTTTTCCTTCATTATAGGAGGAACTGATATTTATTTTCTTGGAGTGATGGAACTACATAATGTAGGTACTTAATATGAATCGAATGCAAATTGGCACACTTATAGCTGGCATTATGGGAATCTGACTGGTACGGTTTCAAAATAGAAGGTTATTCTTTAATTTTTCTGGTGTTTTCTTTGCATAAACTTTATATTGATCACTTTGTCTAGTTTATTACCTATTTACTAAAACTTTTGCGCAATAAAAATTTGTATTTATAATCCCTAGATGAATGATGTAAGATGGGAATATCTACAAACTTGTCGGTGTTAAATACTCCCATTACTATTGGTCAAGACGTGGCAGATAAGATGACGTGATTGATGTTAAAGTACCTAGTTGAAAAAATAGCTCATCTTTATTGGAACAGAATAGGTTAAGTGCTATTCTTGTACCGCATCACCGAGGTTCCATGTTCCATTCCCGGTACAAATATTGAACTACTAGCTGATTCCCGCGACATCGTCTGCGTAGATTAAGGTTTTTGGTGCCCGCGGGAATTCAGGGGTAACATAAAGGCTACTCTTTTCCCAGAATAAAGAGTTCCCGCGGGAATCGGAAAAAACTTAACCCACGCGGATGAAGTTGCGGGCATTGGATAAAGGCAGGCGTTACTTTGCGGAAGTCCATCATAATGAAGGAACCAGAAGTTTAATTTGCTATAATCCGCGTCAAAAGGAAGATCTATGTGGTACAGTGATTTTATGTATATATATATTTTTTAATTATATATAAAAAATCACTGTACCACATAGATCTTCCTTTTGTCGCGGATTATAGCAAATTAAACTTCTAGTTCCTTCATGAAGTTGCGGGCATCAGCTAGTATCATACTAATATTATAAATTCGAAAGTGTGTTTATTTGTTGGTTTGTTGATTTGTCCTTCAATCACGCTGCAACGGAGCAACGGATCGACGTGATTTTTGGCATGGGTATAGTTGAGGACCTGGAGAGTGACATAGGCTACTTAGTAACCCTACTTAGGAACCCTTATAGGATCACTTTGTTGTCCGTCCGTCTGTGTGTCAAGACCCTTTTTCTCAGGAACGCATGGAGATATCAAGCTGAAATTCGTATCAAATACTCAGGTCTGCTGTCCCTTAGAGCTGTGAAAAATTCAAACTTCTAAGCCACCGCAATCAAAAGATACAGCCCTTTATGCTGCAAATTTTCGAGTGTTTCGACACTCACAAGGGAATCAAAACCTACAGGATACTTCCCGCGAACTCAGAATCTTAAAATTTGGTACGAAGCAACGTTATATAATGCAGATAAAGGGAAAATTGCGAAAAGCATACATTTTTTGTTACATCATATAATAAAAATATTTTTATGCAAATTTTCGACACTCGCAAGGGAATCAATACCTACAGGGTACTTCCCGTGAATTCAGAATCTTGAAATTTAGTACGAAGCAACGTCTTATAGCGCAGATAAAGGAAAAAATGCGAAAAGCATAAATTTTTAGTTACATCATATAATAAAAATATTTTTATGCAAATTTTCAACACGCGCAAGGGAATCAAAACCTACAGGGTACTTCCCGTGAAATCAGAATCTTGAAATTTGGTACGAAGTAACGTCTTATAGCACAGATAAAGGAAAAATTGCGAAAAGCATACATTTTTAGTTTCATCATATAATAAAAATATTTTTAAACTTACTACCCCTTTCCTCACGAACGCGTAGAGGTATTAAATTGAAATTCATATAAAAAAACTCAGGTCTATAATACCTTTAAGCTGTAACCAACTACTGTCCCTTGGAGTTGTGAAAAAATCAAACTTCTAAGCCAACGCAATCAAAAGATACAGCCGTTGCTGCTAATTTTCGACACTCGCAAGGGAATCAAAACCTACAGGGTACTTCCCGTGAACTCAGAATCTTGAAATTTGGTACTAAGCAACGTCTTATAGCACAGATAATGGAAAATTAGCGAAAAGCATAAATTTTTAGTTACATCATATAATAAAAATATTTTTAATAATTTTAAACTTACTATTGTTATGGATTTCATTTAGCAATAAAAATACCTTAACTTTTACTTAGATATCTACAGGTTTGTACGGAACCCTCGGTGCGCGAGTCGACTCGCACTTCGCCGGTTTTTTCATAGAATAACAGCACTTGCGTCCTTTGTTAGGGTCGGGCCTCAACGGCGAAACCGAAGTATTCTAATCATCTTGAGTACTGGACGGTATATACCACTTTGAGAAACTGGCACAGGATTTCTAATATGGTTAGTTTAAATCTTTCTCCATTTACTAAAGTAATCTGAATAGATTCATCTTACTTTTAATATTATAAATGTGTACCTTTACAGTTTATAATTTTGTATGTTTGGATATTTGTTACTCTTTCATGCCTCAATAACAGAAAAAAATTCGGCTGGGAATGGAGAGTGATTTTAACCTAAAGTAACACATATTTGATCGGAGTGTGATGTACACATTACATTTTCATACTGAGAACTTTATAAAACTAATCCAAGCAGTCATCATCTAGTAAGCTCGACCGAATCTCGACTACGGCGGCCAATATCCACAGAGATTAGCTGTCTGAGCGGGAGATATTATAGTGCACAAGAGCCCGATAGGACGGAAATACCGACACGAGATCAGGCGCAGAATTGATGGCTTTATGCGCTCTTCGAGGCACGGGGGTGAAACACTGTTAACTTCCTAACTCCGGGCTAGTAGTGAGATTTTCTTATCGGGATAACCCAACCCCTAAATCAGGAATCGAACCCGGGACCTCGTCATCCGCACATCCTAGCCACTGGATCAACGAGGCTGTCTTCATCTAGTAGAAAATAAAGTACCCACCGGTCAACCTGTAAATGATATCCTCATCCAAACCCGAACCATCCATATTCACACTATTTTTTAAACCACCATCATTCAAAACACCGTTTCCGAAACCGAAGTTACTCGCATCACTATGGGGTGGGGTGTCAGTGATAGCGTCACTTTTTTGGTGATATAAATCTAAGTCATTTTCGGGTGCGGCCCGAGTGTCGGCGTTAGCGCAGGCGGCAAGAAACGCCAGAGCGACTATCCGTACCGGCGACATAGCGTTCACTGCTAACGCGATGCGCATGCGCCGGTCGAGTTGCATAAGCTACCACTCCAACTGTTGTACAACATTACATCGATTTGGTATGAAAGTAGGTTTAAAATTAGGTTTTAAGCCTATTGCAGTGCGCAACGTTTTAGGATTTCAGCTCTTAGCAATGTTTACCAAGCTTTTGACTGCGACTACATCCATCCATTAAGTTCAATAAAGACCCCACTGTTTCCCAAAGTCTCATGAGTTTCTTGCTGGTTCTTCTCGGTAGGAATGTCATTCCGAACCAGTGGTAGATTCACTGGACGATTCAAAATCACTTGTAAAAGTTTATTTGGATAAAATACATATTGAATTGGAATATCTCAAAATCTATGGCAGAGTCATAATTTATAGAGATAACTTACATTCAGATCATCAGATCCAATCCAGATTTTTTTATTGCCTACAAGTTAGCCCTTGACTGAGATCTCACCCGAAGGTAAGTGAAGATGCATTCCGACCTGTTAGGGGCATGGCAGTTATATTAAACCCATACCCCTTATCGGTTTCTACACGGCATCGTACCGGAATGCTGAATCGCTTGGCGGCACGTCTTTGCCTGTAGGTTGGCCGAAGCCTCCTACAAGGATAAACCAGGGAAAATTCAGAATTTATAAATGCCCAAATGACCCTGCCGGGGATCGAAGAGCCAGGGAGGTCGTCAAATTTAAATTTCCAAATTCACCATGCCGGAAATCAAATCCTGGACATCCATTTTTAAGACTTAGCGCACACCACGGCGCCAGGAAGATCATTCCTGTGTCATCTCCGTGCACAAGTTTAGTCGCAAAAACATGTGCACTCAATTCTATTCCCTTATTCTCATAGGCTAGGCCAATGGGGCGGAAAATCTGATGCGATAGGAGAGAGAGCAGGCGCGAGACTGACAGCCTCGTGCTCATATTATTAAATTCAATTCAATTCAATTGATTTTTGTTCAAATAGACATTTTTACAAGTGCTTATGAATAGTCAAATGAATCTACCACTGGTTCGGAATATATACAGTAAGTACCTAGCTATAGGTCAAATCTTTTTTCACTAATGAGTGAGACATAATATGTTAAACGTAACCACCACCACTACAGCCCATTAACATCCCACTGCTGGGCACCGGCCTCCACATCATAGGAGAGAGGAAATTAGAGTTTAGACCCACCACGCTGCTCCTATGCGGGTTGGCGGGCTTTAACGACTATTATCATATTAGTGATAATAACCGGGGCCGACAGCTTAACGTTTATTCCGAGGCGATCCTTTGCTCTGTTGCGGCGTAAATAAAGGACAATTCAACAAACAAACGCATTTCCGCATTTTATAATATTAGTAGGATATGATTTGTAGAACTTGTGGGAATTCTTTAACTTTCCAGGATGAAAGTATTACGTCCTTCCCCGGGATGTAACCGGGATCTCTGTCATTGAAGTATAATGTTCTATCTATAGTACATATTACTTTAATGATCTCTGTAAGTACGTCAAATTCAACTGAACAGATGGGCCGAGGTAGCGTAGCAAACAGACCGACTTTCCCATTTATAACTAGCTGATGCCCGCGACTTCGTTCGCGTGATTTAAGTTTTTTTAATTTCCGCGGGAACTACTTAATTTTTCGGGATAAAAAGTACCCTATGCTCTTTCCCGGGATGAAATCTATCCCTTTCATCAAAATAGGTTAAGCATATCTGCTTATCGGCTGCCTATCGGCCGTGAAAGCATAGCAGACAGACACACTTTCGTATGTCTTAGTGTTCTATATTAAGGACGCATTTCCGAAATGGATAGGTATGAAATCGCACTACTACACATGGTTCATTCCCACGCACACACATGCACGGATAAGCTGCGAGGTCATTGATCTAAAATTCTACATCAATGTGTTGAATCAACTTATATCATAACTTCGATATATTGTTATTTATTGGTGACGAGTTTAGGCTCGTTTTGTTAGTTATAATGAGATCTTAGCGCAAGACTTGGTAAAATGACCTGAAGGTACACTTCGATGACCACTACTGGAACTCCCAGACGCGTAGAGCTAGGTGTAGCGAATTTGGACTCAATTTATTAGTTATGATGAGATCTTACCTCAAACCTTGGTGGAGTGACCTGAACGTATACTTCGACATCCACTACTGGAACTCCTAGACGCGTAGAGCTAGTAAATCGAATTTGGGCTCATTTTGTTAGTTGTGATAAGATCTTACCACAAAACTTGGTGGAGTGACCTCAAGGTATACTTCGACATCCACTACTGGAACTCCTAGACGCGTAGAGCTAGGTGTATCGAATTTGAGCTCGTTTTGTTAGTTATGATGAGATCTTACCTCAAGACTTGGTGGAGTGACCTGAAGGTACACTTCGACGACCACTACTGGAACTCCTAGACGCGTAAAGCTAGGTGTTTCGAATTTGGGCTCGTTTTGTTAGTTATGATGAGATCTTACCACAGAACTTGGTGGAGTGACCTGAAGGTATACTTCGACATCTACTACTGGAACTCCTAGACGCGTAGAGCTAGGTGTATCAAATTTGGGCTCGTTTTGTTAGTTATGATGAGATCTTACCTCAAGACTTGGTGGAGTGAACTGAAGGTACACTTCGACGACCACGACTGGAACTCCTAGACGCGTAAAGCTAGGTGTTTCGAATTTGGGCTCGTTTTGTTAGTTATGATGAGATCTTACCACAGAACTTGCTGGAGTGACCTGAAGGTATACTTCGACATCCGCTACTGGAACTCCTAGACGCGTAGAGCTAGGTGTATCGAATTTGAGCTCGTTTTGTTAGTTATGATGAGATCTTACCACAGAACTTGGTGGAGTGACCTGAAGGTATACTTCGACATCCACTACTGGAACTCCTAGACGCGTAGAGCTAGGTGTATCGAATTTGAGCTCGTTTTGATAGTTATGATGATATCTTACCACAGAACTTGGTGGAGTGACCTGAAGGTATACTTCGACATCCACTACTGGAACTCCTAGACGCGTAGAGCTAGGTGTATCAAATTTGGGCTCATTTTGTTAGTTATGATAAGCGCTGGGTAATATCTCATCATGACTAACAAAACGAGTTCAAATTCGATACACCTAGCTCTACGCGTCTAGGAGTTCCAGTAGTGGATGTCGAAGTATACCTTCAGGTCACTCCACCAAGTTCTGTGGTAAGATCTCATCATAACTACCAAAACGAGCGCAAATTCGATTTACCCAGCTCTACGCGTCTAGGAGTTCCAGTAGTGGATGTCGAAGTATACGTTCAGGTCACTCCACCAAGTTTTGTGGTAAGATCTCATCATAACTAACAAAACGAGCCCAAATTCGATTTACCTAGCTCTACGCGTCTAGGAGTTCCAGTAGTGGATGTCGAAGTATACCTTCAGGTCACTCCACCAAGTTCTGTGGTAAGATCTCATCATAACTAACAAAACGAGCTCAAATTCGATACACCTAGCTCTACGCGTCTAGGAGTTCCAGTAGTGAATGTCGAAGTATACCTTCAGGTCACTCCACCAAGTTCTGTGGTAAGATCTCATCATAACTAACAAAACGAGCTCAAATTCGATACACCTAGCTCTACGCGTCTAGGAGTTCCAGTAGTGGATGTCGAAGTATACCTTGAGGTCACTCCACCAAGTTTTGTGGTAAGATCTTATCACCACTAACAAAATGAGCCCAAATTCGATTTACTAGCTCTACGCGTCTAGGAGTTCCAGTAGTGGATGTCGAAGTATACGTTCAGGTCACTCCACCAAGGTTTGAGGTAAGATCTCATCATAACTAATAAATTGAGTCCAAATTCGCTACTCCTAGCTCTACGCGTCTGGGAGTTCCAGTAGTGGTCATCGAAGTATACCTTCAGGTCACTCTACCAATTCTTGCGGTAAGATCTCATCATAACTAACAAATTGAGTCCAAATTCGATACGCCTAGCTCTACGCGTCTAGGAGTTCCAGTAGAAGTCGTCGAAGTATACTTTCAGGTCACTACCACGCTCGGGGAATAGAGACTCTGCAATAAATTTCTAAATGCTAGCAAATAATAAAATTGTATTGTGTTGGTAGTAGGTACCATATCTTACCTTTTCAAAATATCAGCACAGGTGATAACTATAAATATAAATTTGGTTCGCTCAACTAGGTACTCTAGGTAGGTATTTCGTGTATGTACAGCGATCTTTTCGACACCAGCGACTGCTCGCAACCGACGCAGGGTCCACTCACGACGGCGGTCAAACGCAGACTAATTGATAATTTGAAATCAAACCAGAGACCGAGTAAAATCAAAATAACCCTTATGTTCACTCTGTTAAGATTTACAAAATATGTGAAAAAAATACAAGCAATTTTTATTTCATTTCGTATACTATTTGTCCTATTTTTAATATTTTTAGTACCAAAATTTGTAGGTGAACATATCTACTAATAAATGGTATTTTTTAATGACAAAAAAACGGCATATTTACAGTAAAAAATGTACCTAAAGTCACCCATAAATCGCCAATTTTGAGTGAAGAGGTGAGGGAAAATCATTTTTATAGTATTAAAAATAAAGATTTTTTACAATGTTATTACCAAAAATTGGAGATATAGGATCAATCTTTGTATAGCAATTTTTAGTTCTATCCTATTTTGCTTGACTTAGTCACAAAATGTATTGAAAACTCGAATATTTTAAGGAATTTGCAAATGCGTTCTTAATAGGGAAGTAATGGATATATACCTATATTAGTATGGAAGTAATGGATATACTTACTTACTTATTATCGAATGGATGGGATTTTATCTTCATTTACCTCCATTGAGAGTGTATGGAAAGGTCCAGCATGCGATATAATAAACATTGCTTAACCGAAGTAGAAGGGTTCAATATAAACCCATTAGAATGATTTATTTCCCTTTCTACAATATGATGATGGGCCATGAAATCTGCGGCAGTACGGCGATGCAATGCCAGCTCAACACTCAAGAGAGACCGAAAGTTCCGTTAAAGATAGTATATACTTTCTTCTATACTATAATAGAATAAAGTATAGACTTTATACTTTAATATTATAAATGCGACAGTTTGGATGGATGGAAGGATGTATAGATGGATGTTTGTTACTTAATCACGCCAGAACGGCTCAACGGATCTGGATGAAATTTGGCACAGAGATAGATTATAGTCTGGAATGACACATAGCTTACTTTTTATCCCGTTTCCCGAGATAAAAATAAAAATAAAAAGTATATTATTAATGCGAAAGTTTGGATGGATGGATGTATGGATGGATGTTTGTTACTCAATCACGCTCGAACGGCTGAACGGATCTGGATGAAATTTGCCACAGAGATAGATTATAGTCTGGAATGACACATAGTCTACTTTTTTCCCGGGAAATTAACGAGTTAATTTTGGTTTCCCGCGGTAGTCAAAATCTTCAATCCGCGCGGACGAATTCGCGGGCATCAGCTAGTAATAAGATATAGCGACAAAATTGTGTGACCAAATACAGGTCTCCAGCTCAGCATCATGGTACAGTCGGCTGCAGTGCTGGTTTTCAATGGAAACCTTAAAATTGGTGAAGTCACGGACGAACTATGAATGTAATGTCTAGTGAAGTCTATCTATTATGTTTAAAAACTAATAATTTAAGTAGTTTGAATTTGTGTCGCGTTTCTCGTGGGCTGCAAACCCGTTACGCGGTTGTTAGGTCAGTTTATAGGTATCGCAATACTGCGCGGCGTCCACCGCGGCGACCGGCCGCTGTGGACGCTAATAAAACGCGGAAATTGTATATCCACGCAAGAAAACAATATTGTATTACGAAAACCCTAGCTTTACACCACATAGAATAAACGTTTTCAATTCGTAACTCTTTCCGTGTTAATCAAGGATCAAGAAGCTTCAGCCCATTAACGTCCCACTGCTGGGCACAGGGCTTCACTCTCATAGAGAGAGTGACTTAGAGGTTAGACCCACCACGCTGCACCAATGCGGGTTGGCGGGCTTTAACGAGTATTATCATGTTAGTGATAACCGGGACCGACGGCTTAACGTGCTCTCCGAGCCACGGAGGTGTAACACCGCTAACTTCCTAAATCCGGGCTAGTACTGAGGATTTCTAGTCAGGAAAACCCAACACTTTATAATGGCCCGACCCGGGACTCGAACCCGGGACCTCGTCGGCCGCAGTCAAACATGCTAATCACTAAACCAACGAGGAAGTCCGGCATAAGCCAGCAATTTGCACCGGCACAGCACCATACCACACAAATCTTCCAAAATTATTCTCAACGTACGTTTCACTCCTATACACCAGAGCATCCTCAGGAGATGTTGACTCGATAATGCATGATTGTAAAGTGCTGTACCAAATAGATTTGTCTGCTATAGTAGATTACAGCGAGTTAAGCTTCTTGTTTCTTGAATATCTTGGACTTATGCAAAATAACGCCTGCCTCAATTCGACGACCTCCGTGGCGCAGTGTTGAGCGCTGTTGTCTTAACGTGCGGAGAACCGGGGTTCGATCCCCGGCAGGGTCAATTTGGGAATTTATAACTTCTAAATTTTCCCTGGTCTGGCCTGGTGGGAGGCTTCGGCCGTGGCTAGTTACCACCCTACCGGTAAAGACGTGCCGCCAAGCGATTTAGCGTTCTGATACGATGTCGTGTAGAAACCGAATAGGGGTATGGGTTGAATATAGCTCCCATGCCCCGAACAGGTTAACCCGCCACCGTCTTAGACTGCATCATCACTTACCATCAGATGATATCGCAGTCAAGGGCTAACTTGTAGTGGAATAAATAGTAAAATAATAAAAAAAATCCTGTCTGTGTTCTCTAGATAACAAAACTAAAAACAAAACTGAACACCTGCTGAATAGATACAGCAATTGTTTAATATGTTACGCTCAATTTAAAAATCGACGCCTGACGCCTTCTATACTACAAGCTTGGTACGAAAACTTTACAATCCAAAATATGTTTGTAGGCACTAGAGCCTTGATCACGCATATATACTTAGTACCACAAACTTAAACTGACCCGGTGGCCTAAATTGGAACTAATATTCTTGCGAGTTTAGTTTTGTTTTTTTTTTATTTTTCATAGAAACTAGCGACGCTGTCACCGGGTCAGATAATTATAGTTCAGTTTGACTTCTAATGATTAGGTACACTTTTAACCGACTTCCAAAAAAAGGAGGAGGTTCTCAATTCGGCGCGTATTTTTTATTTATTTTTTAATGTATGTCGGTGCATATCTCCGTGGTTTCTGAACCGATTAGAATTTTTTTTCTATCAGTCGTCACAGAAAGCTCTCGAGGTGGTCCCATCAAAAATTCTGACTCCAAATCCTCAACCCTGACACTAAAAAGTTAAAAATAAAAATTCGTTCCAAAAACCGACATCCAACGCCACTGTAGTACAAAATATGTAATTTTGATTTCTACCCACTATGTTGAAGTCGGGCGAGTCTGGGCGGTATAACAAGGAAAGCAAAGTTGGCGCAACTTTGCTTTCCTTGTTATACCCGACCGACTTCAACATAGTGGGTAGAAATCAAAATTATTTTCTACTTTATTATATATTTATTATACTTATTTAATTATTCTGTCCCAAGTAAGGTTGACCTTTACTCATCTGCTTACCGGATGAAAATTATATTTTATCAAAAAAAAAATGTTTCTGAATTTATACCAATAGGGTTGCCATAAAAAATATGGTCCAGGCTATGATAAATAATAATTATTAAAAATAATTTATTTTTAAAATTTTCTTGTCGGCTCTTCTCAGTACAATCAGCTTTCCAAACCGGTAGTAGAGTCTCAACGTATCATAAGTGACACAAGTTGTCCTACATGAAATAAATAAATCATTTATCTAGTAAAATAAAGGTAAGTACTTATTTAATTTTGCCTCCATAAAAAATAAAATAAATTCAATTTGAAAAAAAATCATACTCGCTAAATGAGGATTCCGTAAAATAGTGAAAAATTAACAGCTATTATTCACACCCACCCATTGTACGTCCACTTTAGATAGTTCTGAATAAAAAAGTTTTCTTGCAAGAAGGTTCATAATCGTATTGAATTTATATTATGTAGAAAACTTAAAAAATAATAACATTTACAAGTGGGTTGATGAAATTAAAAATTGTATTGAAATTGTAAATTTATTACGTTTTAACGTTAATGAATCAAAAAGTAAAGGTTGAATCGTTTAAGCTCGAAGTAAAAAGCCAGGAGCCATGAAGCCAATTTAAAAAAACGTACCTATTTACAAAAACATGCCATATTAAAAAGTTTCATTGAATTTTTTCTTATATATAAGTAGTTAATGTGTATATTATATATAATGATGTGGGTTGTGGAATAATAATATTAAATCAACCATTAGGTATTTTAAATGTGAGAAAAAAATCACGCGATTAATAGCCGTCAAAAACCTCGAAACAAGTAAGGACGTGAGCAATCATTTTCTATTTACATATTCATGTTTTATTTTCATGTTCTCTCATGTATTGAAAAACCAGTAGGCAATTGTGTGATGCACGGGCGTAAGGAACAGATAGACATGCTCATTACTAGCACGAAAGCATGCCATGCAATTATAGTATTGTCAAAGCGTTGCTAGAAATTAGCACGCTTATTAAGAGTATGCTCAAAAATCGACCGCTGTTCGATTTTCGCGCATGCTACCTGCTGCGCGGGTGGAAGGGGGCGTGCTCTGAGTGCGTCTGAACAGGTTTGCTTATGAGCATGCTATTATCGATCCAGGAAAATTATTAAAACGAGCATGCTTTTTTTTAAGCAAATGTATACAGCTAAAGAGCATACTCGTTTTACGCATGCTTATAAGCATACTTTTATAGTAGCATGTCTAAAGGTTTTTACAAACGTGACGACGCGATGGTCAGCCCTCGCCAGATGGCGTCGGGGTAACAAGAGTCACCTCGTTTGTAAAGACCTATATGTAACGTTCTCATAATATTATTATCACAAACTGCTACGAAAATATTAAACTAGTTAAAAATACGAGGTGATTCGTTAATTTTTACATAATATGAAAGCCACAATTTACAAACAAAAGACCTAAGGTTATCAACGAAACAATTATGATGTTTCAAAAAACGTGCATCGCTAAAGTATTAGTTAACCAAATATTAATATATTTCGCTTTTATAACATGGTTCCAAAATAATTTCCATTGCAGATTGAGATTTGCTATTGCTATATTTTAAGACTGTGTTAAACAGCATTTGTTGAGTCGTGGTTATTATATCTACTAGATATTGATGATATTCTTAATGACAAAGTTGCATGCAAGCAACCGGCTTCGCATCCACCAGCTCACAAGTCAGTGTACATATTATGTGTTAAATAAATAAATAAATCTTTACTGACCCACAAAATAACAAACTTTTAACAAATTAACTTAAATGGTACACAATATTTAGAATGTAAATACATTTTACATTTACATTTTATAACATTTTTCTTTTTATGAAAAGAGCAACTACTGCCGAGTTTCTTGACGGCTCTTCTCAGTAGAGTTTTGACTTCTCCATAAGTGACACAAGTTATCCTACGTGAATCATTTCATTTCATTACAATAATCATAATGTTCCGAACTACAGAACCCTTTAGTAGGTGAGTCTAACTTACCTTTGGATAGTCTATAAGAAGTTATAGTTCCATAGATTTTTTAAATTAGAATTTTCGAACATTATTTGTGCTATTTCTATTTCTATTTATATTTTTTCAAGTAAAACTGAATTACATTTTATAGAATTTATTTCAATTTATCAATCAATCAAATAATCAAATAAATATTATAAATGTGAAATTTTGGATGGATGGATGCATGGATTTTTGTTACTCAATCACGCCACAACGGCTGAACGGTTCTGGATGAAATTTGGCACAGAGATAGATTATAGTCTGGAATAGCACATAGGCTACTTTTAATCCCGGAAAATTAAAGAGTTCTCGCGGGAACCGAAAAACCTCAATCCACGCGGACGAAGTCGCGGGCATCAGCTAGTAATATAATAATTAAATAATTAATATTAATTAATTATTAATAAATATTATAAATGCGAAAGTTTGGATGGATGTATGGATGGATGTTTGTTACTCAATCACGCCCCAACGGTTTAATGGATCTGGGTGAAATTTGGCACAGAGATAGATTGTAGTCTGGAATAACACATAGGCTACTTTTTATCCCGGAAAATTAAAGAGTTCCCGCGGGAACCGAAAAACTTCAATCCACGCGCACGAAGTCGCGAGCATTAGCTAGTGGATATAAAAGTTAAAGAGTGCGTTGACTTTTGATGACGTCACAATTCAGAATTTCATACAAAATACTATTTCATATAACCTGCATTGAAAGTGCGAATTTCAATGCCTGTTGAGCCACCCGAAAATAGTCAATTTCAGAATACGTCTACTTAAGCGAGAGTTTTGACATTTGAAAAAAAAGTGCTGACCTGATTTTACTAGTTGTCAAATACCCAATTGCAGTCAAGTTCTGGTCTATAAACTAGGCATGAATACAAAAATGGAGAAATTTACCATTTTTTTAAATTTATTATGAAAATTAAGACAAAGTAAAATAAAAATATGAAAGAATCTTTAAAATATCTCAACAAATGATAAAGTTATGGAACTTTAAAGTTGCGCTTGCACGATGGGAGACGTGACGTCATAATTCCCCATCAACCGACTCTATAAGGCCGAATAAAAGAAATAAATGGACATAAACGTGACATAATTGAATTAAAAGCACTTAACGTGTGTGTGAAGATAATTTTGAATTATTAAATGTCGGCTAGGTATTAAAACTCACTCACAAAATTTCTCACCGGTGTACATTAAAAAATTAAACTTTTAAATCGTCATTTCTCAGTCATTTATTGATGGATTTAAAAAAAAACACAGATTTATTAGTTTTAATCTATATTTTACTTTCATTGTGTTAAATATAATAAACTTCTCCATTCTCGAAATGGTCGTATTCCACTAGATTATCTACGAGTACATGGAGGATTGGCTTTAAATTTTAGCAGTTTTTTTCCAGTCGTCGCTTCGGTCAACGGCCTTAGAAACAAGTTAACTACTTCGACCAAGATCGAATGAACCTTGATTTGAATGTTATAGTTAACATTATTATACGGAAAAACCTATTTTGTTTCCAATTTTGAGGACCGACCTACGAAGCAGACAAACACACTTCCGCATTAATTATACCTACTATATGACGCCCGCGACTTCGTCCGCGTTGATAAAGTTTTTTCCCCGCGGGAACTCGTTAATTTTCCCAGATAAAAAGTAGTCTATGTCCTTCTCCACGATGTAACCTACCTCCATACCAAATTTCATCAAAATCAATTGAAAAGGCAGTTAAAGCAGACAGACAGTCACACTTTCGCATTTGTAATAGTACTGTCACGTTTTCAGTTAATTTTGACGAAATATGATGTAGACATAGGATAGGATATACTTACATAGGGAATATATTTTATCCTGGTAAATCCAATAATTCCAAGGGGATTTTTCAAAATCCTACCATATCTTCCTATCTTTACCTTTGAGGACCCAGTTTTCTCCAGCCAAACTTGTAATTTCATCAACCCAGCGTAACAGTGATCTGCCTCTCTTTCTCCTGCCTGAGGGGCCTGTCAATGCAGATACTTTCTTGGCCCATTTCTCGGCGTCCATACGTGCGACATGACCTGCCCATGACCATTTTAGTTTTTTTGCTATGTTTCAAAGCATCCTCAACATTTGTTTTCCTCTTGTTTTCCTTCTTATATCCGAGCTCTTATGTTTGTCTATGCGTTTTATGTTTAGGATACTTCGCTCCATGGCTCTTTGACACGTCTGTACCTACTTTGTTTTTGGTGTAGTTGTTAAAGATCCATGTTTGACCATTTATGTGAGACAAGGCAAAATGCAGGTGTCAAGAATTTTCTTTTTCATTTTTATAGGAAGGTGTGATTTTAATGATTCCTTGTACCACCAAAACTTATTCAAGGTCATGGACACACGCCGGTCAATTTCATCATGATGTCTGGATTTTTTTTAATATATTTGTTTACCCAGGTAGATAATATATTCATTAACATATTCCAGTATTGTGTTATTTACTGCAATAGATATTTGGGATTTGTTTGTTATGACTTTAGACTTTACTAAGATAGGTTTAGAACTAAACACCATTAAAAAAAACTAAAGTTGTTAATATAATTTTATATTATCCATACTATCCATACTTCCATACTAATATTATAAATGCGAAAGTGTGTCTGTCTGTCTGTCTGTCTGTCTGTCTGCTACGCTTTCACGGCCCATCTATTCGATCGATTTTGATGAAATTTGGTACAGGGATAGGTTGTATCCCGGGGAAGGACATAGGCTACTTTTTATCCCGGAAAATTCAAAGGTTCCCGCGGGAATCAAAAAATGTATCTGTTCAACCGATTTTAATGAAATTTGGTACAGGGGTAGGTTGTATCCCGGGAAAAGACATAGGCTACTTTTTATCCCGGAAAATTCAAGAGTTCCCGCGGGAATCGAAAAAACTTGGTCTACGCGGGCGAAGTCGCGGGAATCATCTAGTAATATTATAAATGCGAAAGTGTGTCTGTCTGTCTGTCTGTCTGTCTGCTACGCTTTCACGGCCCATCTGTTCAACCAATTTTGATGAAATTTGGTACAGGGATAGGTTGTATCCCGGGGAAGGACATAGGCTACTTTTTATCCCGGAAAATTCAAAGGTTCCCGCGGGAATCAAAAAAATTCATCTGTTCAACCGATTTTAATGAAATTTGGTACAAGGGTAGGTGTATCTCGGAGAAGGACATAGGCTACTTTTTATCCCGGAAAATTCAAGAGTTCCCGCGGGAATCGATAAAACTTGGTCCACGCGGACGAAGTCGCGGAAATCATCTAGTTATTAAATATTTTAAAGGGCCGTAACCTTACAATTTCCTTACGTTTTATATAATTTATATTAAAATATAACGAAATTTCAAGTTCAAAGTTTTATCAATGTTAATTATAGAGCGAACAAATAGATCTGAGTTAATCGTCGTCAACCTGGACAAACGTCCAGTATCTAGGCACAGAATCATACTAATATGTATTACACATTTTCATACACACACACGCACATATTTACCTAAATTAAACAAATTATACTGTATAGAGAGATTCGAGATACTTTAGCACTATGTTAGAAACAGTGTCCGCTTCTTCAATTAGCTCCCAGAAGACGCGTTGAAGATGTCTCTGAATAAGTTCAAAGTTAATGTAAAACGTAAACTCATTGAAAAATCTTATATGTTATTACCATGTAAAGGATTACACAAACGACAAAGAAGCTTGACAATAATTTGCTCTAATGGCTATGATAGTTAAGATGATTTGTGAGATGGTAATAATAATAGAAAAAACCGGCTGAGCTTGTTGTGGGCTCTTCTCATACCAGGGCGCGTTTGGAACCCTCTTAACTTTACTTTTAAGATACCGTAACTGATCACCATCATGTTTTATAAGTAGTATTTTTAACGTTAATAATTGTACCTACAGTGTAACTATACTGAATAAATAATTTGATTGATTGATTGAACGATTGAAGAATCCTGGGCAGGCGAACTCCCTACAGCATCAGAGTACTGGTATTGGCACCCGATGTTTACATTTTGTTCTCTGCCTTCGTATAGATGCAATTTTTCTAAAATGTATCTTGAAAGTTCATAAATTTTAAACAAAATCTATACTAATTTATATACTAATATTAAAAATGCAAAAGTTTGGATGGAGGGATGGATGGATGTTTGTTACTCAATCACGCCACAACGGCTGAACGGGTCTGAATGAAATTTGGCACCGAGATAGATTTTAGTCTGGAATAACACATAGGCTACTTTTTATTCTGAAAAATTAAAGAGTTCCCGCGGGAACCACAAACCTTAATCCACGTGGACGGAGTCACAGGCATCATATAACAAAAAAAAACATGATTCATTTAGAATCACTACGTGGCTTATGATACAATACGACTTCATAATGAAACTAGCTGATGCCCGCGACTCCGTCCGCGTGGTTTAAGATTTTTTTCCCGTGGGAACTCCTTATTTTTCCGGGATAAAAAGTAGCCTATGTCACTCTCCAGGTTCTCAACTATAACCATGCCAAAAATCACGTTGATCCGTTGCTCCGTTGCGGCGTGATTGTAGGACAAACCAACAAACAAACTGACTTTCGCATTTATAATATTAGTATGATTGCCGTTTTGCGTCGCTTTCGTCGCTGATATGACAACGGGTCAGCAATATGAATACGACGTAGACAGAAGTTCCTGAGCTGCGTAGACGTGGACATATCGTACAAGGGACTAACTACACTTATTCAGCTTCACTCACGTTTCGCTGGACGATTCTGGTTACTTTGACACGATGAATGTAAACCCATAATAAGTACCTAATTGGATTCTGCCATCGTACCGGTACGGTAAATAGCTTGGCGATAAGTCTAGTATGTCTACGGAGGTAGAGTGGCAACTAGCCTCGACTGAAGGCTCCCACCAGTTGATAGAGTACCAGAGAATAGACAAGGAAAGTTAATCGGATGCGTACAATACTGTAATACACATTGCCATAGAAAATTCCAGTATAGAATAAGTTTTTTTTTAATAGACTAGCACTTGGCAGCAATCAGACTTTCTGGAAGTATCAATGTAGACTAAGTTAGAACGCGCTTGTCTAGAAGATGCCTATTCACTCTTGAATCAAATCAATCAAATCAAATCAAATAATCATAAAATCCATACTAATATTATAAATGCGAAAGTGTCTGTCTGTCTGCCTGTCTGTCTGTCTGCTACGCTTCCACGGCCCAACTACTCAACCAATTTTGATGAAATTTGGTACAGAGATAATTTAAATCCCGGGGAACATAGGCTACTTTTTATCCCGGAAAATTGAAGAGTTCGCGCGGGAATAAAAAAAATCAATCCACGCGGACGGAGTCGCGGGTATCATCTAGTAGTAATATAATTCTTAAGTGTAGTTAGTCCCTTAGTAAAAATATGCACACAAATCCTTGCTATTTTTCATACATAAAACTCATTTTATCCATGACATAAAAATCAAAACTAGCGGTCAAAGTCATAATTTATATCATTACTAATTAATTTATTATTATTATCGCAGACCGACGCGATCGTTCTTAAAACGGGGCTGTGAAATAACATCGGAATCTGGTACACTCGGAATGCTGATCAAATGATCAATGTAATTTAGATATATTTTATTTTCTGAAATTTCTCTGGCCTGGCCTGGTGGGAGGCTTCGGCCGTGGCTAGTGACCACCCTACTTATTAGATAATTTAGATATTATAGAGATAGATAGATATATCTAATAGACATTATAATTCTAAAACACGAAAGTCAACAATAATGGAACATTGGCAGCATGGCCCTGTCGGCAGGTTGATCTGCTATCACTAGCATTTATTAAATTCAACCTTTCGCTAACCCGGCTGTAGAGTTGATGTATCTGGGGGCACGGGAGTGCCGCCGCCAAGACGAGCCATAGGAACGGGGAACTACCTACCTTTTCTCGAAGCGTTTCGTCGTATTTTCCGTCATAGATTCAGTCCGGATGACGCTAGAAAGCTGAAACTTTCAGGATGAGATGTCGTTGGTGGACTTACCAAATATACCAAATATCAATTTTCTAGAATTTATGGTTTCAGATTTATTGATACCTGAAATACGCCGATTTCTTGACTGACTCACTGATGATCATCAAAACCTATTGGGTACTTCTTGAAGTGATGAAAGACTGAAAAGTGGTATTTAGGCATCATCAAGATAAATTTAGGCAGGGATTAGGAATTTATTGGTAGTTCATAAAATTAGAACATTTTTGACAAGCGTTTGAATACAAACTATAAATTATATTAGTCACACTTAGCCAAAAAAAACAAATGCCTATTATAACACAAAAATATATTGTGTGACGCAAGATAATATCATAACTTACATACATAAACATATTTTATAGACGTTAGCATAGTATTATACGTTTAATACTTATTATTATGTGAATAAATTATTTGTTTTAATGACTTTTTATAATATTACGACGAAAATAGTTAAAACTGTTATTTTTTATCAAAGTACATCTTTAAAAGATTTTTTGACCGATCGAAGCGAAGGTCTCTGAGTCTACTTGAGTGAATTTGCAATTGTCCGTCCGTCCGTCCGTCCGTCTGTCTTGAGCCTTATAACTTCTGAATTACTGAACGTTATTACTTCAAATTTAAATATAATATGTAAACCGATGACCTCCAGCCGAATATGGCTTAAAAAGTTGTAAAAATCTTTATTTCAGGGGGGCTCTCATAGAAGCGAATGCGAAGTAAGATATTTTTATAGCTTTACATAGGGTTGCGGTATATCATTTTAAAGATAATTAGGAATAGAGTCCAAAAATATTTATTTTTTAATTTTTAGGCCGTTTGCCGTTAGGAAAGCCAAGATGGCGAAGTTCAATGGCACCCAAAGGTACCCGATCGTCAGCGGTATGATATTGATATTAATCAACTAAGGAAGGTTTTTTTGTGTTTTTACTTCAACGGTATCTTACACTGTATGCATGTCTGGAAAGTTTTTTTACATTTAAAGGCCCTCTTAGATTCTTAGGGGGGTCTCTGTTTTATTTATTTTTTTAGATATCTTTATTGCACACACAAAATTTACACAACATACAGTTTAGAAGCAGTATTAAAACTACAGAGAAATGTGCAAAGGCGGTCTTATTGCTAAAGCAATCTCTTACAGACAACCTTTGGTGAAAGGATAAATAAACCGGAGCGCGGGATGGTGCTGCATATAAAAATTTAAATAAATAATTAACACATACACGATAAAGTACATACATTTAAGACCAATAAATAGATATTAATATGTATGCCTACATATATAAATATACCTATATAATTATATAAATAAATATATATCTATAATATATACTCAATAATAGAATAAAGTATACACTAATAATTACAAAGAGATAAATAATGATTATACAACCGACTTTTGAAAATTGAGAGCGATTTGGAATGTCGGATTTCAGAAGGCAGACTATTCCACAGTACCACAGACTTGCACGTAAAGGAGTCGTCATAATACCGCGTGTGATGGGCGGGAATGTGCAAGCGGTTATCCTTGCACGACCGCAGATGTTGGCGCTCAATGTTCGAGCCAAGGTAGGAAGAGCGCTGCTTTAAGTACGAAGGAGTTTGTGGATGGTATAGAATGGAGTAGAGAAGAGAGAGCAGGTGTAGATTACGGCGGAGTCTGATTGGTAGCCACTTCAAGCGGGCTCGGTATTCTGACACATGGTCATACTTACGAAGCCCGAAGATAAATCTAATGAACAGATTCTGGAGACGCTCGAGCTTGTTGAGTTAAGTCGGGATATGAGGAGTCAGCATAATCTAAGATTGGAAAGAGAATAAAGTGGGCTAAAGAGATTTTAGTTTTTATGGGAAGAAAATATTTCCAGCGTCTCAGACAGCCAACTGACGCAAAAACTTTCCGGCTTACCTCAGCTATTTGAGGATTTTATGTTTTCGTATGAGATTTTTTTTAAGTCTGTCGGACGCTTGGCACGCTGGCGCTTCCACTGTGCTCGCTTGCATAGCAGTGTGTTGTTTACTTCAGAACACGTAGGCAGTAAATACTAGGATAGAAGGAGAGCAAGTAAGTAGACAGTGGGCCGCGCGGTCTACTACGCGGTCCGCTTCAGCGGGCCGTGCATCCACGCGCCCTACTGTCGCATTTATATAATTACTCTTACTTGACCCGCGTGTATTGAGTTTAATATTCTGGAATATAAAATTAGCCTTACCACGATTGCACTTGGAAGTCGCTATTATGAGTAACTTCGAAATTTAAATAGTTTTGTAAGAAGAGCATCACATACACTTTATGTCAGTTATGCAAGTTACTTACGTACTAATTAATAAGTACTTAATTTTACTTACGTAAAAATTTTACAAGTGTAATTGTGGCCTAATTCCGTATTAGCGAAACAACCCATCTCTATTCGAATTTCCATTAAAATCGGTTCTATAGATGAGTTGTGAAAAGTAATTAACAGACAGACATATGGACTAGCTGATGCCCCCGATTTTGTCCGCGTGTATTGAGTTTTTTTTGTTCCCGCGGGAACTCCTTAATATAACGGTATAAAAAGTAGCCTATGTGCTATTCCAGACAATAATCTACCTCTGTGACAAATTTCATTCAGATCCATTCAGCCGTTCTGGCGTGATTGAGTAACAAACATCCATCCATCCATCCAAACTTTCGCATTTATATATATTTATTTTTTTACTAGTATAGAAGTATAGATTATAATAGTAAACGTCTTCCCCTCCTCCCCACTCACACGTAGTAAAAATAAGTTTTTAAGTCCGAGTATTTCCATTCAATAATTGTCAATTTGTACTGCTATAATAATTGAGAGTTGCGTCAGTTCACCCGGTTTTCCTGGTTGTCCTTCCGGCTTTCTGATACAATAAAAATGCGGTAAAATATTGCACTAACAAAGAACACGATTTTTTTTAAAATACTGTAGTGCTACAAAATATAATAACTAAAGTATATGTGCAGTGCAGTGAATCTTAGTGAAATTGGAAAATCATATTAATCATAAACAATAAAAAAAAAACCGGCCAAGTGCGAGTCGGACTCGCGCACCGAGGGTTCCGTACAAACATGCAGTAAGTTTTAAATTATAAAAAAAACTACTTACTAGATCTCGTTCAAACCAATTTTCGGTGGAAGGTTGCATGGTAATGTACATCATATATTTTTTTTAGATTTATCATTCTCTTATTTTAGAAGTTACAGGGGGGACGACGACACATTTTACCACTTTGGAAGTGTCTCTCGCGCAAACTATTCAGTTTAGAAAAAAATGATATTACAAACCTCAATATCATTTTTGAAGACCTATCCATAGATATCCCACACGTATGGGTTAGATGAAAAAAAAATTTTTGAGTTTCAGTTCGAAGTATGGGGAACCCCCAAAATTTATTGTTCTTTTTCTATTTTTGTAAGAAAATCTTAATGCGGTTCACAGAATACATCTACTTACCAAGTTTCAACAGTATAGTTCTTATAGTTTCGAAAAAAGTGGCTGTGACATACGGACGGACAGACAGACAGACAGACATGACGAATCTATAAGGGTTCCGTTTTTGCCAAATTTGGCTACGGAACCCTAAAAATGGCGATTGTGAGTCATCTTTTTGTTTGAACATTTTGAGAAGAATGTTTCCACTTTATAATTGACTAGAGGATGACCGCGACTTCGTCCGCGTGGAGTAAGGTTTTTTGACTCTCGCGAGAACTCTTTAATTATCCTTTAGCCTATGTCCTTCCCTGGGATACAACCTACCCTTGTACCAAATTTCATCAAAATCGGTTGAACAGATGAGCCGTGAAAGCGTAGCAGACAGACAGTGGGACAGACAGACAGACAGACACACTTTCGCATTTATAATATTAGTATGGATTTCGTGTAACTTTAACTATTTACGCAGCGTACGCCACGTTAGCTCTCAGATGCAATTTTCGTAAGGATGAATAAAATATATTATAGCTATGTTTCTCGCTGATAATGTAGCTTTCTATAGGTGAAAGAAATTTTTAATCGGTTGATTAGTTTTTTAGTTTATCCATTACAAAAAATCAAATCTTTCGTCCCTATAATATTAGTTTAAGTATATATACAAAATATACAAAATAAAAAAGTAATAAGGCTCGTGCCATGAACAGAAATACGATTAATAACTATCGTAGTAAATGTAATTTAGATTAAATGGATGCATGGATTAAATAAATTATACAGTAAAATTTGCGAGAAGACGACTTTTACCCTTTCTATTCTCTCTATATTTTAGAGTTTACATAGATAGGTACGCATTTACGCTTTTCAGTAAAGAAAAATAATGTACATTGTCTTGGGTAAACCTGCTGTCTTGGGAAAAATTCTGACCTACCTGTATGGAAAGTTGCAGACATCTTTAAATGGTTCTTTCTTATTTTTATTTTATTTTTGTAGGGTTCCGTACCTCAAAAGGAAAAAACGGAACCCTTATAGGATCACTTCGTTGTCCGTCCGTCTGTGTGTCAAGACCCTTTTTCTCAGTAACGCATGGATGTATCAAGCTGAAATTCATATCACATACTCAGGTCTACGGTTCCTTGGAGCCGTGAAAAAATCAAGCTTCTAAGCCAACGCAATCAAAAGATACAGCCGTTTATGCTGCAAATTTTAGAATTTTCTTGCACTCGCAAGGGAATCAAAACCTACAGGGTACTTCCCGTGAACTCAGAATACGTCAACTCAACGTCTTATAGCACAGATATAAGAAAAAGTGCGAAAAACATAAATTTTTAGTTACATCATGTAATAAAAATATTTTTATGCAAATTTTCGAAACTCGCAAGGGAATCAAAACCTACAGGATAATTCCCGTGAACTCAGAATCTTGAAACTTGGTACGAAGCAACGTCTTATAGCACAGATATAAGAAAAAGTGCGAAAAACATAAATTTTTAGTTACATCATATAATAAAAATATTTTTATGCAAATTTTCGACACTCGCAAGGGAATCAAAACCTACAGGGTACTTCCCGTGAAGTCAGAATCTTGAAACTTGGTACGAAGCAACGTCTTATAGCACAGATATAAGAAGAAGTGCGAAAAACATAAATTTTTAGTTATATCATATAATTAAAATATTTATTATTTATTATAAATTCATTATAATTATAATAAATAATTTTAATAATTTCAAACTAAAAAGATACTGTGCAGTATTTAATTGTTTAAATACGGATCGTGATCGAAATTTTACTTTTTTTTGGTTGCCTAAAGACGCTGACAGGTAAAATCTACTTTGATTGGATTACATTAAGTTCCTATTTGAAATGAAATTAATTCAAACTACAAACCCTTTCTCCCCTTGTTGAACAAAGTACTATTCCAATAAACTAAAAGTATTTAAAAGTACAATAAAAAGACATTTAGTTGATGTTGCCCGCCACAAGTAGGAGTAAACGCTCGTGCTGTGCGCTAGATGGCGTAAGTAGTTTCTCGAAGTAAGCAACCCTAGTCCGCGGCTCTTTCAATACGTATAACCAAGTATAACTTATTATGAACCGTAGTCCAGTGAATTAAGGCCCATATTCCCTCAAAAAAAATTTGGTAGGCATGTAAATGAACACGTGCTCGACTGGAACGCGAGCTAAATTAAATCTTATTGTTTATCAGATTGAGTACATATTTCTTTGAAAACCATTGCGAAGTAAAGCTTCTGTACCTAGTACTAGTTATTATTCTGTGGTACTACCCCTTTCCGCCTGAACGCGTAGAGGTTTTAAATTGAAATTAAAATAGATAATTACAATAAAAATACTATAACTTTTGCTTATTTTTTTTTTTATTTTTTTTTATTTATTTACTTTAACAAAATAACTTTTACATATCATAAATATCTTCACGTCCTGAAACTCGCATGAGTTTATGTGGACGTTGCACATTCCTCCTAAATAACTAAGTTAACATAACAATAACAACGTTAAAAAAAAAAAAAAACATACCTACATATTAAAATTTATCGTAAAGTTATTATCGTAAAATACCTATACAGGAGCGCTCGCACACCTTCGAGTATCATCGCAACGAGCATGCATCGAGCAAATGCCAAACCGGTTTTGTGCAGTGTAAATCGTATTATACAGGCTGATTTGGGTTTGACAGTGGATAATTAGTTACGAAATATAGAAATAAAAGAAGTATATGTACTATAGTATATAGAAATAATGATTTTATTACATTTAATACGTTAATTTAGATAACTTTAATTTTCTGTAGTTAAGTCATTGAAATATTTTTTTAAAACTCGCTTTATATTTTTAGCCGTGATCGAATCTCTTAATTCTAGTGGTAAAATATTGATTAGCCTTGGTATAAGAAAATCAGTCGTTCTTTCGCCGTAGAAATTATTAGCTCCTACTGTTTTAATTTTTCGAGCTGCTACTTTTCTTGTTAATTTTGTGCTCTTATATAAATTGTCGTTATAGATAAGTAAGTTTTCTATAAGTAAGCGTAGTTTAACTTTTACATTGTTTATATATTTGTGTTTCATCATCTTGACACTTAAGTTTAATTCTCTTACATATTATATACCTTTTCTTTTTTTTTTATCGCTGGGAAATGCGTTTAGGCATCCCTCCCGGAAGCAGGCAGTATGAAACTACGATGCTTCCGAGAGGGTATGTGGGACTCACTGGCACTCCAGAATACCCACTAAAACCCAGCGGCGCTCCTGCGCATCGCCTTAAGGCTGGCTGGGTTACGGGAACACTTGCGCAATCATCCGCGACCCAGCCAGCGACATCCGCCCAGGCGGATCCTCCCCCGGGGGCATGCTGCCCCGACTCCCCCTTGCATTCCTCCGCGACTGAGGCTCGACGGGCGACAACGATGACGACGACGACGACGGGTCGGCCGCCCGGAGCCCTCGTCAGGGTGGAAGTCTCCCGGAAGCGTTCCCGCCCCCGCCCCCCTGGGTTCCTCCACTGTGCCCTCAGCTAATCAGAGGGACACGCGGAGAACCTCCCCCACCCCCCGCCAGGTTATTAGCCATGGCTTACAATATCCCATAACGAGAAATTATTAGCCATGTTACCGGGGTGCACCGGCCCAAGCACTGCCCTTCCCTCCGGACGTATCCAGAAGGACTAGCAGCGCCCAAGCACACTAGGAGGTTACCTGGCCCACCACCCCTATATTATATACCTACAGGTTTGTACGGAACCCTCGGTGCGCGAGTCCGACTCGCACTGAGCCGGTTTTTTTATAATTTAATTCAATAGAAATTTACTTTTATAATTTAATAGAAATCATGAGAAACACCAGTTTCTCAATTTAACCTTCAACAATTTTCTTTGGAACTTTTCACTCTATTTTTTTTTTAATACTTTACAACTTAGCCCTTGACTGCGATCTCACCTGATGGTAAGTGATGATGCAGTCTAAGATGGTAGCGGGCTAACCTGTTAGGGGCATGGCAGTTATATTAAACCCATACCCCTATTCGGTTTCTACACGGCATCGTACCGGAACGCTAAATCGCTTGGCGGCACGTTTTTGCCGGTAGGGTGGTGACTAGCCACGGCCGAATCCTCCCACCAGGCCAGACCAGGGAAATTCAGAAATTATAAATTTCCAAACCCTGCCGGGGATCGAACCCGGGACCTCCGCACGTTAAGGCAACAGCGCTCAACACTGCGCCACGGAGGTCGTGAAAAAATTTACTGCAAAACTATAGACAAACTAGCTAATGCCCGCGACTTCGTCCGCGTGGATTGAGGTTTTTCGGTTCCCGCGGGAACTCTTTAATTTTCCGTGATAAAAAGCCTATGTGTTATTCCAGACTATAATCTATCTCTGTGCCAAATTTCATCCAGATCCATTCAGCCGTTGGGGCGTGATTGAGTAACAAACATCCATCCATACATCCATCCATCCAAACTTTCGCATATATATTATAACATTTATATAAAAATGTATATATATATATATATATATATATATATATATATATATATATATATATATATATATATATATATAAATGTATATATATATATATATTTGATTGATATTAAAAGTGCTAAGAAAAAATTAGATAAAAAAGTCGAACTGCAAACGCATATTTATAATAGCTAATTCGTATGTATTTTTACTACGAGTACGTAGAGCTACGTAGAGGCAATAATTTGGCCTGTTGGAGCTGTAAGCCTAGCTGCTAAGCTAAGCTGTGACCTATAGAAGGCTTTGTTGTTTTGATTTCCTGACTGTCTTGTCTTAAGTCTGCGCTGTTTGACCTATTGAAGGCTTTGTTGCGCTGAATCTCCGACTGTCTCGTCTAAAGTCTGCGCCGGCCGTGAGACAGTTTCAGGTGTTTATTTAAAGGCTTGTGGTTCCGCGGTCGCGCGTAGTATCGATGACAGCGACCCGCGGGGGTTGACGCGATGTGGCAAGTGTTTCTGTGCGCGCTAGTTGCGGCTGCGGCTGCGAGAGAATTCGCTGGTACGTTCAAGGAATGCTCCTTTGTTTTTATGCTATCCTAGTACTTTTATGCGGAAGGACGTTGGAACCCACCGCATATTATCCCAAGAAATCTCCTACCATTATTTGATTAATGGAAAGGGGTCACGACCCTCAGTAATGAATACGACGCAGAGAGAGAGAGAGAGAGTAATCTTGTGGCATTACAGGAATTTGGAACAATAATTTCAGTTATCCCACGCGTAGGGTAGTATTTTCTAGACACGTGATTCGTAGTTCACTGCAGGGATATAGTGTGCGTGCTCCTGGAATTCTATTTCAGTTCAGTGTGGTCATTTGGTACTATTAATAATACTGAGTTTTAAAAAACTTAAAAACATGCTTTATTAATAAAAATTTACATATTAAAATGTAAATGGTCGCTACTGGCGGCTGCGGCTGCGAGAGAATAGGCATGATGACTGATTTTGAAAAATGGTCAGATTATGTTCGGAAGTATCTATTATTTCGAAAAAATATCTTATTTCAGAAGAAAAATAAGTTTAGGTACATAAAATTGGCATTTGAAATTTAAATTTTAAAATTCACGCTAAAACGCTCGGCGGTGTCATGGCGTCGTTTGTGACGTCACTATTGTTCTTGCCAATGTAAACTGTGCAGTGTGCAGTAAACAATAGTGTGATTGTCAAAGCTCGAAAACAAACAATTGTGACGTCATTCGCTTCTTGGCGTTTTAACCAATATGGCGGATTGCTGTATTTTATAGTTTTATTTTATCAAAATAAATAGCAATCTCACTCGAAATAGAAAAATGAATACGTTTTTTATAATCCATGAATCCAATTTCATTAGATAAATTCATAATTTCATTGATTCTTGGTTACTGTCATCATGCCTATTCGCTGGTACGTTCAAGGAATGCTCCTTTGTTTTCATGATATCTATGGCATATACCTAGGGTTCGTGCTCCTAGAAATCTATTTCATCCTGGTACTACATTTCACTCACTCTCTTCCATCCACCGCTTCAACCCATCGCCGCCGGTTAGCTAAGCATGACTCTATTCTGAGAATAAGAAGGGGTTGACCATAATCCACCACGCTGACCAAGTGCGGATTGGCCGACTTCACACACACACTTTCAGAACATCACAGGGAACTCTCAGGCGTGCAGGTTTCCTCACGATGTTTTCTTCCATCGTTAATTAAAGCAAGTAATATTTACTTTATTAAAACGCGAGTAAGTACGAAAAGTTAGAGGTCAGAAAGATTGAAACGTGTGTGAAAATCGAACTTAACGTTTGATAAGTTAAGATAGGGCGTTGTGTGTGTAGGGTGTAGTTTGTGTGGTGCAAATAAAGAGTTAAATTATAATTATAATAATAATAGGGGTTCCGGTGAGCGTTGGGGGTTTAAAGGAGCCAAAGGAGATAGCAAATCTATTCAAAGATCATTTCCAAGTACAATTAAAGTCGCAACCTGTACATAGAGCCAGTGATAGAGTCGTCGTGTCTGGTGCCGTGCTTCCTAGTACCTACTACTTAAATAATTATTAGTTAATACTAATAATAAACACGAGATGAAAAACACAGGCGCGGGGGGGTGAAATCGGGCAAGCGTATGACGCAAAAAATGCATGAAATCATTTGTAAAAAAAATAACATTTTTTTTATAATATTATTTTTTTTGCTTTTCAATACAAATGAATCCGACAATGTGTTTGATATAGAAATATGAATTTTATGTTATATTTCTAGAGCTAATTATTGGTTTCAATAAGGAGAAAAATTGCTTTAAAAGGTAAATTTAGAGCTATGTTTGAAATAAATTTCAATGCAGAGATTTTTTTAATTGTGTTTTGAGATGCGTCAATAGCTGCTTTTAAAGGTCTTGAAAACAGTAAATTATTTTTACAAGCATACATTATGCCACCGTTTGATAGATACACTGCTTCTAAAAACCCCCTTTTACGCTACACAGGGCCTTAATTTGTATTATTAAAATATGCGGAGGAGCCAGAACTAGCTTCTGTTAACTAATAATAGATTTTGACGACGTTAAATTTAACCATGAGTTAGTGACCTGGATTATTATTCAAACTGCCAAGGCTACCATAATTTTTATAATTTATTATAATTAATCAAGATGGTTTTAGAATATTAGATCATCAGCGTTATTGTGTAAACCTTCTAGATTACGCGATGACCGCGAAAATGCGTTTGCGAATTTTAGCAGATTTTGCATCTGCAGGCTTGCATGCACACAACGAGACATCTCGCGACGAGAGAGAGAGATGTTATATACCTCATTTTGTGCTACATGCACAAAATGAGGTATAGTACTAGAAAAAATAGTCGACATGTAAGGGTTCGTAAAAAAATAACAGATAAGAAATATTACTTTTATCTCTACTTTTGACGTAAAGAGACAAGTAACCATGTTATCTTCGATAGATAGAGAATCTAAAGTCAGGGAGGGCTAGCCTTACTGGTCTTGTGACGTTAGATACCTACTCACTAGTGGCCCTCCCCGGCTACGCACGGGTATCACTAATAAAAATAATTATTACTTATTTGAAAATCATAAAAATGGTTATTGTGAGTCAACCTTGAACTTTTGAGAGGAACTATTTATTCCACCATACATTGTTATTGTATAACTTTATCCGTATTTACGCAGCGCACGCCACGGAACCTCTCAAAAGAGACGTTTTTTTCCAACTTTATTCACATTTTTGCAATTTTCGTAGGGATCTCTAATTTGTGTAAAAAACTTATTCCATCAAGGACGAAGTCGCGGGCCTGTTACAGCTACTTAGAGGCATATTTACTTTTATAATAACTATATATATACTTTTATGGCAAAAGAAAAGTTGTTTTGCGGATACCATCTTTTTCCCGATCTCTTGGGCAAAAAGCGTTCTGTGACTATCAACCGAAAAATTTTAACCGTCTCAGTTACCTTGAAATATTGAAGGAAAATCGGCAATCACGTGGACTCAATTCTGGTGCCATTTTGGGGCTTTAAATCAATATTGTTTCATTATTGTTGACTTTCGTGTTTTAGAGTTATAATCCTGCTTTTAGGAACGTCAAGGTACGCGAGATCAAACTGTCATTTAGAGTATTAATGCTTAAGTATTGCTTTAAGTGTTGGCAGTATCGCACACTTCAGCTGACAGGCCGAATCTCAGGGGCGGAAGTCTGCCGCACAATAGACTATGAACCGCTCCACCCCGGTTTAATATACGACAGTTCAAAGTATAAAATAGAAGCTTTAGGCGGATATTTACGCTGCGGCATCACCTTACCTTAACTTTTAATGTGAATTTTAGAGCATGACTTTTCCAAATCCGTATGTTAATAAACTACAAATTTATGTGAAAACTGGAATATAATAAATGAATATTGATGAACATGTTGAGCTAAAAGCTATTTATTTATTGAAGCATATCTTCACAATGGACATTTTTTTTATAGTTGCCCATAGTGAGCAAGACAGAGTAGAATTTTGCTCTTTCCCGGTTTCCAACCTTCCTACTTCCTAATTTTGCTTCTTACTAATATTATAAATGCGAAAGTTTGGATGGATGTATGGATGTATGGATGTTTGTTACTCAATCACGTCCCAACGGCTGTACGGATTCGGATGAAATTTGGCACAGAGATAGATTATAGTCTGGAATAACACATAAACTACTTTTATCCCGGAAAATTAAGGAGTTCCCGCGGGCATTAGCTACTTTTAATATAAATATCCAGTAGCGATATCCCTTCACTAACTATTTTTACACGACTATACAAAACAAGGAGTGTAGTGTTTTCAGTATGTATGTATTTCTTGTATGTAGGTATGTATGCGAGTTTCTTTATTCCATCATAACTTATATATGCCCAAAAAGATTTGGATGTAAGCCTGCCATTAATAAAGAATTTTAGTAATTCTATTTCAATGAAGCCCGCGAAGCACGAACCACATAGTCTTGGCAAAAATCCTGAGTCCCCGCATTAAATCTTGAGTGGTTGAAACTAGGCTGGGTTGTAGTATGGTACTATGAACCAAAACTTATACAAAAATATCCAAGAAAATATCCATTAGGAAGTTAGGTATTTATACCTAAAACTTAATATTTATAACAGAATATTTTTAACCGAATTCGCAAAAAAAGGAGGAGGTTCTCAATTCGGCGCGTATATATCGTCGCTTTAACCTACGTGACATAACTGACATCGAGTTAATTGTTCAGGGCAAGCGTTTTTCGGTTTCGTGCTCAACTATATTGTCCACAGCTTGCTCAAATAAAGCTATATTAAAATTAAAAAAATATTCTTATAATCTGTGAATCAAGGCCTTTTTGCAAGTAGGAATTGTCTTATTTAAATGGGCGTATTCATTTAGGTAAAAATATTTAAAACAGTTACGCCACTTCATAAGAACTTTGTTTTTCTGAAAAATTAATTTCTTAGGAGATACGACTGTATTTTTTACTGAATAATTAAATCACATTTAATTCAAAATAATTTGTTTTTTATTTCTTTATATATAATGATAATTAGGATAGTTTTAAATCATTTTTTGACTGATAGTTTTTGGATTCGTACTATTTTGGATTTTTTTACTGCCCAAGGTTTTATACATTTTTTGTCACCAATTTACATAAATTTTTAACTCTATTAGTTAATGTCTAAGGTATTCCGTCGCGATCAAAATTCAGACGTAAGTGAAAACCCCATTTTTACCCTCGACGAAGCGGAGACGGTATATGTGTTTGCCCTAAGAGGTTGTGTGTTTGTTTGTTTGTTTGTTTGTTTGTTTGTTTGTTTGTTTGTTTGTGCACTTTTTTGTCACCATTTTTCTCAAAAAGTACTGGGCCGATTGAGATGCGGTTTTTTGCATTAGATACGTATAGTTTGTGAGAAGGTTTTTAGATATATTTTAGGACCATAGACAACCAAGCTGAGCTGTAGTCTATGATTTTAATATTTCAACATGTTACCATTTTTCACAAAAACTACTGGGCCGATTGAGATGCGGTTTTTTGCGTTAGATGTGTATAGCTTGTGAGAAGGTTCTTAGATATATTTTAGGACCATAGACAACAAAGCAGAGCTGTAGTCTATGATCTTAATTTTTCTATGTGTTAAAAATTTTCACAAAAAGTACTGGGCCGATTGAGATGCGGTTTTTTGCATTAGATATGTTTAGCTTGTGAGAAGGTTCTTAGATATATTTTAGGACCATAGACAACAAAGCTGAGCTGTAGTCTAAGATTTTATTTTTTCAATATGTTACCATTTTTCACAAAAAGTACTGGGCCGATTGATATGCGGTTTTTTGCATTAGATGTGTATAGCTTGTGAGAAGGTTCTTAAATATATTTTAGGACCATAGACAACAAAGCTGAGCTGTATGATCTTAATTTTTCAACCACTGTTACCATTTTTCACAAAAAGTACTGGGCCGATTGATGCGGTTTATTGCATTTAGGACTTCGTGCGATTAAAAAACAGGAAACTGGTACCAAAATTTTAAATAATCAGCGCCATTTTGAAATTCTTTGTTAATTGACCGATTTCGTTCAAAATCTATATTTAGGGCTCCCTGGGGTCACAAAACAGGAAACTGGTACCAAAATTTAAAAAAATCAGCGCCATTTTGAAATTCTGTGTTAATTGACCGATTTCGTTCAAAATCGATATTTAGGGCTCCCTGGGGTCACAAAACAGGAAACTGTTACCAAAATTTTAGAAAATCAGCGCCATTTTGAAATTCTTTGTTAATTGACCGATTTCGTTCAAAATCGATATTTAGGGCTCCCTGGGGTCACAAAGCAGGAAACTGGTACCAAAATTTAAAAAAATCAGCGCCATTTTGAAATTCTTTGTTAATTGATCGATTTCGTTCAAAATCGATATTTAGGACTCCCTGGGGTAACAAAACAGGAAATTGTTACCAAACTTTAAAAAAACAGCGCCATTTTGAAATTCTTTGTTAATTAACCGATTTTGTTCAAAATCGATATTTAGGGCTTCGTGGGATTACAAAACAGGAAACTGGTACCAAAATTTTAAAAAAATCAGCGCCTTTTTGAAATTCTTTGTTAATTGACCGATTTCGTTCAAAATCGATATTTAGGGCTCCCTGGGGTCACAAAACAGGAAACTGGTACCAAAATTTTAAAAAATCAGCGCCATTTTGAAATTCTGTGTTAATTGACCGATTTCGTTCAAAATCGATATTTAGGGCTCCCTGGGGTCACAAAACAGGAAACTGTTACCAAAATTTTAGAAAATCAGCGCCATTTTGAAATTCTTTGTTAATTGACCAAATTCGTTCAAAATCGATATTTAGGACTCCCTGGGGTTACGAAACAGGAAACTGTTACCAAAGTTTTAAAAAATCAGCGCCATTTTTATTTATTTTGTTATCACCATAATAAATGAATTTAGTTTAGTACAGTAAAATCTATACTACTTGTAAGTCTAACCACAACCCGTGAGCTGCTTTAGCAGCTCGCGCATAGGGCGAAATACTAGTTAGATATATTATATAGCTTGAGAGAAGGTTCTTAGATATATTTTAGGACCATAGACAACCAAGCTGAGCTGTCTCTATGATTTTAATATTTCGATATGTTACCATTTTTTACAAAAAGTACTGGGCCGATTGAAATGCGGGTTTTTTCATTAGATGTGTATAGCTTGTGAGAAGGTTCTTAGATATATTTTAGGACCATAGACAACAAAGCTGAGCTGTAGTCTATGATTTTATTTTTTCAATATGTTACCATTTTTCTCAAAAACTACTGTGCTGATTTAGATGCGGGCTTTTTGTTTTAGATATATTAAGCTTGTACCTAGATGCTGCCCAGGGTGTGATGATGGAGTCAGGAGGCGATCATGGGAACTCCTTAAATTCTCATCGTATACCCGTCGCATTTGGACTCTTTTGATTTGTCCATTTGAAAAGGGTTTGGCCATAGTCCACCACACTGGTCAAAAAAACTACTGAGCTGTCAAAGATGCAGTTTTGTGTTTTAGATATTATGTCATATATACGTTTGCTACGTTCTAATTGTTGTTTCAAAGTTATAAAGGTCAAAGGTATAATGGAGCTCTGCAGTTCGTCGTGGGTTTTTTTAAAATTTTTAATTTTATTACTTGTTATTCAATATAGTCTAGTTCACACTAAATGACGTATTTTCAGTTACGTCATAGTTGATAGATTTTTATTTAGCTGATCACTAAATAAAAATCTTTCTAATAGCCCTAAGTATAAAATACGCCACTTAGTATGATTTCCTTTTCGCAAATGAGCATATACGCCACACTTACCGATTGTCCTAGCCAGTAAACGGTAAAAGATATGAAAAAGTCGATAAGACAGATCGACAGAGAATCAAAAGTACATTATTATGATGTATTTAGTGCAGTTACGTCAAAAGTGTCAGATAGGTCCTTTCATAGGAAAAGCGACGATATATTATACATATATTTTTTAATGTATGTCGGTGCATATCTCCGTGGTTTCTGAACCGATTTGAATTTTTTTTTATCAGTCGTTAGAGGAAGCTCTTGAGGTGGTCCCATAAGGTGTAAAGTGTGTTATTCCAGACTATAATCTATCTCTGTGCCAAATTTTATCCAAATCCGTACAGCCGTTGGTACTTGGCTCTCAGTTAAGATGAGGCTCAAAGACTATAGAAGTGCAGGTAAAACCTATACATATACCTAATCATTAATATTACCTATGCTCCAGCCGCAAATTTCTAGAAACATTTCACAGTTTTTTCTCCAATATTGACACATTTTAATGGAATATTTCCAAAAACTCCTAATATGTGTTGATCTTTAAATTGTTTGTCTCGAGATTTTAAGCTCAAAAAACTGTAAGAATTAGATCATACATAGATGGTCACTTTATTTATACGACAAAACAGGTCCCCCAATAAAAACCGGATAATAATTATCTCACAAGATAAATATTTATTGCACATTTATAATTAATATCCTGAATACCTAACCATTTTGTTTCCTAAGTTAGTACGATGTTACTACGTGGGCTATTCGAGCAATTTTAAGTGTAACCAAAAATAGGTAATATTAGTATATTTTATATAATATGTTTATTTGAAAAAAAAATTACTGATTTTCAAAATACCTCGTGCCTAGCGTCTGAAGATTCAATGAAGTGTACCGGGAAAGAGATGCCAATAAAACAATATTATTATTAATCTTACTAATATTATAAATGCGAAAGTTTGAATCGATGTATGGATGTATGGATGGATGTATGGATGTTTGTTACTCAATTACGCCCCAACAGCTTAACGGATCTGGCTGAAATTTGGCACAGAGATAGATTATAGACTGGAATAGCACATAGGCTACTTTTGTGTTACTCCACTTTTACACCTTATGGGACCACCTCAAGAGCTTCCTCTAACGACTGATAAAAAAAAATCAAATCGGTTCAGAAACCAGATTTTTAATCCCGGAATATTAAAGAGTTACCGCGGGAACCACAAAACCTCGATCCACGCGTACGAAGTCGCGGGCATCAGCTAGTATAATAATATTAATTTGATATTTGATTGATTTTATTTGATTGATATTATATTAGGTACCTACGTTGAGGTTTTACGTTCGCACATGCGAATATTTTGTGCTGTACGGTGGACTGTACATACTATGTAAAATTATTACCTTTTTTGATTGAACTAGAGAGAGCTCAGAGGTCAGTTTTAAAGGTAATGCTAAAAAACCATACAGGTATCGTACTGCAACTCTCTACAAAGAAGCTAAAGTCTTAAATGTCCGTCAACTCTTTATTCTAAAGATGACCCTGATGAAACACTCTGAAATGCTTAATGCGCCTGACCGAAACGAATTGGCAAGAAAAAGAGTGTACAAAGCAATCCTGCCTCGCACAGACACAGCATTTGCAAGATGTTTTTCACCTTACTTAGACACATATATTTATAATAGGGTACTTAAATTTATCGACCTAAAGGAACTTACTATGAAGAATGCTAAAGAAAAGTTAATATCTTGGCTTAACACACTCTCCTATGACGACACTGAACTTCTACTTAAGTCGTTCATTTAAACTTACAGTGTGCTATATATTTATTCCACATAAATATCTATGTATCTATTTACTTATATAAATAAATATTTATTTACTTATGTTTATATTATTATTTATATTATTTCTACCAGTAGTTTATCAGCACTATGTACAACCTTAATCGTGTATTAATCAATTTTAATCTTTAAACATCTTTGTAATTATTGCTTTATTTTGTTTTTATTTTATTTATTACGTAGATACCTTTGCAACTCTCCGTGTTGTATGATCGATCCCCGACCGAGTATATCGCAATGGAATTTCTATATCAGGACCTCACGATACAGGTCTCCTAGTGTGAGGTCCACAGTTAAGCATATAAGGGATACTGGAGTCAAATTGTGAAATCAATACTGTAAATAGTCTTAAGATTCTAATTTGTTATTGTTTGTTAATGTGTGCAAAACTCTCACTATTTAATTAATTTTAAGATTCTACATTGTAAATTTTTGTTAACGTGTATACCTTACTTTCTCTACTACTCTTGTTACCTTCAAAACTATTGGAAAATAAAGTATTTGTATTTGTATTGTATTACTATTTTAATATCTTCATCTATGTAAAAGTCAACCAATTTCAATAAATGAATGAATGAACGGAGTTGTATGACGCTCACCGCATTCGCAGTGCGGAGTAGGTGAAATCCGTACGCAAAATATAAAACACGAGAATTGAATTATCGCGAATGTTTTTCGCAGTGCGAACGTACCGTAGTCTAGTAAACCAGTAAAACCTTTAAAAAAAATAAAGAATCTTGCGGAAGGTCGAACAACAATCACCATCACAGATCATGGGCCTCTTCACGTTTAAGACTTTCCTATATGGAGCCTTTTTACAGGTGAGAAACAAGTAACTACGTTTTTTTTTTTAAACCGGCCAAGTGCGAGTCGGACTCGCGCACCGAGGGTTTCGTACAAACCTGTAGGTATATAATTAAAAGTTATGGTATTTTTATTCCACTTATCTATTTTAATTTCAATTTAATACTTCTACGCGTGCATGCGGAAAGGGGTGGTAAGTTTAAAATTATTAAAAATATTTTTAGTATATGATGTAACTTAAAATTTATGCTTTTCGCAATTTTTCCTTTATTTGTGCTATAAGACGTTGCTTCGTACCAAATTTCAATATTCTGAGTTCACGGGAAGTACCGTGTAGGTTTTGATTTCCTTGCGAGTGTCGAAAATTTGCATAAAAATAATTTTTATTATATGATGTACTTAACTAAAAATTTACACTTTTCGCAATTTTTCCTTTATCTGTGCTATACGTTGCTTCGTACAAAATTTCAAGATTTTGAGTTCACGGGAAGTACCCTGTAGGTTTTGATTCCCTTGCGAGTGTCGAAAATTTGACATAAACGGCTGTATCTTTTGATTGCGTTGGCTTAGAAGTTTGATTTTTTCACAGCTCCAAGGGACCGTAGGCCTGAGTATTTGATGTGAATTTCAGCTTGATACCTCAATGCGTTCCTGAGAAAAAGGGTATTGACACACCGACGGACGGACAACAAAGTGATCCTATAAGGGTTCCGTTTTTTCCTTTTGAGGTACGGAACCCTAAAAATACGCACTGAATTGAAAACCTCCACCTTTTTTGGAAGTCGGTTAAAAAATAATCGCACGGAACGGGCTTGGCTGTAAGGTGGATGGATGGGGTAGTCTTCTTTAGTGACTGCAAAGTTCATTGTATAAATACTAGGGGTCGAGTGAACGAACGCGTTGTCTGGGCGAAAAAGTAGTACATTACATATTCTGTGGTATGTAGTACCTGCCGCGGAAGACGGCCAGATATTTTTAGAAAATAAACCTATTGAGGTAAATCTTTATATTTGACTAGCTTATGCCCGCGACATCGTCCGCGTGGATTACACAAATTTCAAACCCCTATTTTACCCCCATTAGCGGTCTTAGGGGATGTCTACATCATAGAAGCTATCTGCATACCACAGCCACAGCATTCGTCAAGTGGTTTGAGCTGTGCGTTAATAGATATCAGTCAGTCAGTCAGTCATCTTTTTCTTTTATATATTCAGATAAAAATGCAGAATTAATAATGAATTGGCAAAAACCTTTAAAACAACTCGATACCCGCGGGAACTCTTTAATTTTCCGGGATAAAAAATCTTCTAACTAAGACTGTCTTTCCAATGGATACAACCTACCCCTGTACTCAATTTCATCAACATCAGGTGAACGGATGAGCCGTGAAAGCGTAGCAAACAGACAGACACACTTTCGTATTAATAATAATAGTATAGGATTCATAAGAATTAGTTTTTCTATTTAATTTTTACATTTTTTTACTTTTAAAGTTTTCATTCAGGACATTACAAATACATTAAATAATTGTTTTATTCGGTGTGCAATTTAATGTTGGCATTTCCTTATAACACTTGAAGTTCATTCAACTTAACTGCACTTCAATTCAAGGTTCCATCTGGAATCAAAGCCTACTCGTAATTTTACAACCTCTTAGTAATATCCGCATTGATCTGGTTTTCTTCCTTTTTAAAATCTATAAACTTTCCGCAAAACAATTATAATGATAATTTCATGTGACATAAACGAGTTTTTTTTTTAAATTATTTAAATATGAAGCGGTTATAGCCTAGTTGTTAAGACTCCAGTGCGCATGTCCGCGGTTCGAATTCCGGGCTTGCATATTTAATTTATTTAAATTTAATGCTACATATTATAAGGTAGTACGCACTTGCGAATAAATTTCGCGCGAAATTTAAGACAAATCAGGCAGGAGTAGGTAAAATCGGTATGCGAAATATAAATCGCGAGGATAAAATTCGCGCGAATGTAGCGTAAATCTCTTGACGCACTACGTTATCGCCGGTAGAGTGGAAACCAGTCGCAGCAGAAGCCTTTCACCAGACAATTAACAACAACAACAACATCTCCTGAAGATGCTCCGATGTCGTAGTGAAAATAATCCATACTAATACTATAAATGCGAAAGTGTGTCTGTCTGTCTGTCTGTCTGTCTGTCTGCTACGCTTTCACGGCCCATCTGTTCAACCGATTTTGATGAAATTTGGTACAGGGATAGGTTGTATCCCGGGGAAGGACATATACTACTTTTTATCCCGGAAAATTTAAAGGTACCCGCGGGAATCAAAAATTTATCTGTTCAACCGATTTTAATGATATTTGGTACAGGGGTAGGTTGTATCCCAGGGAAAGACATAGACTAATTTTTATCCCTTAAAATTTAAAGGTTCCCGCGGGAATCAAAAATTTATCTGTTCAACCGATTTTAATGATATTTGGTACAGGGGTAGGTTGTATCCCAGGGAAGGACATAGACTACTTTTTATCCCGGAAAATTCAAGAGTTCCCGCGGGATACGAAAAATCTTGGTCCACGCGGACGAAGTCGCGGGAATCATTGTTGAGAATAATTTGGACGATTTGTGTGGTGTGGTGTTGTGCCAGTGCGAATTGCTGGCTTATTGGGCGGTGAATATCGTAAACTGCAAGATACACACTAATAGATTAGTCTACTCATAGATTCGTCTTCTGTGGCCGATTACAGCGAATAAAACTCCTTGCGGGAAGTTTGCTACTCTTGTAACCAGTGGCATGCCAACTCTCTGGTAGCGTGTTTATTACTCAAGATCACGATCACGGTCATGATGTACCTAACATGGAAGCTGACAACAATGGTGTTTCGTAACCAATGAAGAGCAACGCGCCTTCATAGTAGCTTGTACGCGTTTGTCTACTTACAAACAAAGTTTTTTCTGCCTCGCTGGTCTTGTTTGTTTGTTTTAAAGTCTTCATTGCACATAAAATACAAGGAACAAAGGCGAACTTAAGACTTAGGGGTATTATCTTCCAGTTAACCTTTGGTAGTGGGGACAGGGTTTTTAAAAGACAGTGCGTATAATATAAAGAGAAAATTTGGGGAAAGAAGAAACATATTTAGGTAGTAGGTTTTTCGAAATAACGACTGCTCATAAAACATGGGGCCACACTGCCAACGCTTAAAGCCATATTGTTTCATTATTGTTGACTTTCGTGTTTAAGATTTATAATCCTTATTTTAGGAACGTCAAGGTACGTGACATAAAACTTTTAATCAATAGCTGACATTAACTGTACTGGCACTAACTTAGACAAACTGTAGACAAATCTTCTAAAGCGTCAGGTTTCAGAGTTGTAAATTGCCGATACCTCGTTGGTCTAGTGGTTAGCATAGTCGACTGCGGATCACGAGGTCCTGGGTTCGATTCCCGGTCGGGCATAAAAAGTTAGGTATTGGGTTTTTCAATTAAGAAATTCTCAGTGCCAGCCCGGAGTTGGAAGTTGGCGGTGTTTCACCCCCGTGCCTCGGAGAGCACGTTAAGCCGTCGGTCCCGGTTATTATCACTAATAACATGATAATAGTCGTTAAAGCCCGCAGCAGCAGAGCAGCGTGGTGGGTCTAAGCTCTAATTCCCGCTCTCCTAGACCTAGTGGAGACCTGTGCCCAGCAGTGGGACGTTAATAGGCTGTAGTGATGATGATGAAACTGCCGATACCGATACCCGCTAACCGATATGGCCATTATTTCGAGAAAAAGAAATGGCGGAACGGTAGGTAGACCAATATATAAAAACCCCTTTAAAAATCCTCGCAGCTCCTACTTTCAGGTTTAACTAGTCGGACTAACAAACTGTCGAAATTAAATCAAACCATTTCTGACCGTCGATAAATTATGGAGCATTGAGGAAGAATCTAGAAGTTTAAACGACCATTGCATTGTCGAGTCAACATCTCCTGAAAATGCTCCGATGTCGTAGGGAAACGACAATTGAGAATAATTTGGACGATTTGTGTGGTGTGGTGTTGTGCCGGTGTGAATTTCTGGCTCACTGGGCTGTGAATATCGCGAGATACACACAAATAGATTAATCTACTCGTAGACTTGTCTACTGTGGCGGATTATAGCGAATAAAACTTCTTGCTTCTAGTTCCTTCATTATCATAGACTTCCGCAAAATAACGCCTGCTTCTATCCAATAATTGATAAAATAATAGTATTATTTTGACAATGTTGCCAAGTAGGTAATATTATTTCAACGTAAGTAGCTATGAGTGATTGATTAATTATTTTCGGCCGTGAAACGGTTAACAAATCGCTTCTCGCAGATAAAATGACTAGATTGATTTGGAAGCTTTTTATTTGAAAATAATAGGTATGACGTTATTAAATATTCAAAACATCAATTTTTTTTGTTTTCATAATTAAAAATGGCGACTTCAAAAACAAGTTACGTACGTTCGACCCGCATGTGTGATTTTCTCTAAGTAATTAATGTTTTATTTTACAATTTCCATAAAGTTATTTGTTCAACAAGATAGCAAAGTTAGTTTTTGTTGCGAGTGTCTAGTTTGAATTCCGAACGAGCGAAGGATTCATAAATCCTGAGTGTAGTTAGGGATTTAAAGAAACAAAAACTTTGATATTTCTCATACAAATTTTTACATAAATAGTAAGCGGCTAGGAACTGATTCTTAATGATTTTGTGGACTATGTAAAGAAATGCCCAATCTACAGCGTTCTTAATCCACAATACCATTCAATTTCAATTTATTTATTTATTGTTGATTCAACATGTACAATTTTTTTTATGTAAATAGGCTAGCGCTTGGCTGCAATCAGACTTGCTTGCTAAGGTGATGCAGCCTAAGGTGGAGCGCGCTTGCCTAGAAGATGCCTATTCACTCTTGATTTGAAGGGACCTATATTAAAAGAGGAGGGGAAAACGGAAGCCGGAAGGGCATTCCATATCCTAGCGGTTCGAATTAGAAACGAGGAGACAAATCGCTTCGTACGAAACAGCGGAATCGTTTGCATAGATGGGCCGTGAAAGCGTAGCAGACAGACAGACACACTTTCGCATTTATAATATTAGTATGGAAGTTAGTTCATAACCAAGATTGTAACGGAACGGTAAAATAAGTCGATATATATATTTGGCGGTAATGTTTACTAAAAATGCAAATAGGACTGGATTAAAAAAATATACCATGCGTGGATTTTTTTTAAATACATTAGTTCGCGATACTGTATAATTATAATAAAAATAACAAGTTTTACAAGGAACTACAATTATTTCCGCTCTCCTGCCTACACGCACTATATTTGTGGCAAATGGGATTAATTTATTGGATCAAGGTCTTTCGGTTTAAGGTCAAATTGGACCTACTTATGCAAACACATGGCAAAAATTAGATAAGTATACAGAAAGCTTTTAAATTGCACCTTCTATCGACCCTGTAAAGATCAAAATGATCTGACAATTTTGGTCACACAATATCAAAATTCCTGTTTGCATAAGTAGGTCCATATTTCTCCTGTGGGTTTGAATTAAGAGTACAAAATTATTAAGGGGAGATTAACTGGTCCTATTTCTGAGATGTCCCTTACAATATATCGACTCCTGAAGAAAAAAATAAACTCGAGGAAGCTTTATTAATTACTAGGTTATGCCCGCGACTTCGTCCGCGTTGTCTACACGAATTTCAAACCTTTTTAAATAACATTTTGAAAATTCAATACCTAAGGGCTAAACCAGTTAGCCCTTAGGTATTGAAGAATTCCTAATTATCTTTAAAATGATATACCGCAACCCTATGTAACGCTATAAAAATATTTTTTCTTCATATTCGCTTATAGGAGAGCCCCCCTGAAATAAGGATTTATTACTTTTTAAGCCATATTCGGCTAGAGGCCATCGGTTTATATATATAATATTTAAATTTGAAGTAATTACGCTCAGTAATTTAGAAGTTATAAGGCTCTGACAGACGGACGGACGGACGGACGGACGGACAAGTGCAAATTCACTCAAGTAGACTCAGAGACCTTCGCTTCGCTCGGTCAAATACGGGTAAAAAAGGAATAGAAGAATATGTCCATCTCCGGGATCCAAGTTAGCTCTTTACCAAATTTCATCAAAATCGGTCTAACGGACGGGCCTTGTAAGGCATTTGACAGACAGACACACTTTAGCATTTATAATATTACCTACTAGCCGATGCCAGCGACTTCGTGCGCGTGGATTTATGTTTTTCGGTTCCCGCGGGAACGCTTTAATTTTCCAGCATAAAAAGTAGCCTATGTGTTAATCCAGACTATAATCTACTAGCTGATGCCCGCGACTTCGTCCGCGTGGTTTAAGTAATTGATTCCGGCGGGAACTCCTTAATTTTCCGGGATAAAATTAGCCTATGTCACTCTCCAGGTCCTCAACTATACCCATGCCAAAAATCACGTCGACCCGTTGCTCCGTTGCGGCGTGATTGAAGGACGAACCAACAAACCAACGAACAAACTGACTTTCGCATTTATATTGTGCCAAATTTCATCCAAATCTTTTCAGCCGTTCTGGCGTGATTGAATAACAAACATCCATCCACCCATACCATTGATGTAGAATTGATCCATACCCATTAAAACTATTGCATTTATAATATTAATTGGTACAGATGGGTAGTGATTATATGAAGATTTATGACTGTAAAATCAAACACGACCGCTTAGGAAAAATTCAATTTATCCTTCACGTCGTTGATTTTCTGGCAAATATTCTCTGCTTTAAATAAAAAAGAATATCTTTTGAAATGAGATTGGGAGCAAATGGCATAATTTACATAACTACTTAGGTACAATAATTATGCATTCCGGTTATAGGATTTTTTACATTTTTAGGGTTCCGTACCTCAAAAGGAAAAAACGGAGGATCACTTTGTTGTCCGTCCGTCTGTGTGTCAAGAACCTTTTTCTCAGGAACGCATGGAGGTATCAAGCTGAAATTTATATCAAATACTCAAGTCTACTGTGCCTTGGAGCTATGAAAAAATCAAACTTCGGCGTAAGGGAATCAAAACCTACAGGGTACTTCCCGTGAACTCAGAATCTTGACATTTTGTACGAAGCAACGTCTTAAAGCACAGATAAAGGAAAAATTGCGAAAAGCATAAATTTTTTGTTACATCATTTAATTAAGATATTTATAATAATTTTAAACTTACTAACCCTTGCCGCATGCACGCGTAGAGGTATTAAATTGAAATTAAAATAGATAAATGGAATAAAAATACCATAACTTTTACTTATATACCTACAGATTTGTACGAAACCCTCGGTGCGGAGTCTGACTCGCACTTGGCCGGTTTTTTTTGTTAATTTATATAATACAGCTGTGGTGGTTTGATACTAGACACTAATTTATTTACAGACCCCGAAATCAAAATATGTACAGAATTATTAAAGAAGAGTTTCGAGTGATGGGCATTGACCCATCAAAGCCGGCTTATTTGAATTGCGTTATAGCTTTATTTCAGTTGCTTGGGTTACATTTTTTTCTCAAATAGTTTCTATACATTTTTGTATGGGCGAGAAGATTAAATCCCTAATTCTATACTTGTAACACCAAGTTTCTGAACGCAACCATAGACAACATGTGTTTTGACAGCCGTCTTTAATCTATGCCAGGATTTTTCATTGCCAATATTCTATACTAATCTGTGATTGCTTTGACGACCTCCGTGGCGCAGTGTTGAGTGCTGTTGACTTAACGTGCGGAGGTCCCGGGTTCGATCCCCAGCAGGGTTTGGAAATTTATAATTTCTAAATCCTGGTCTGGCCTGGTGGGAGGCTTCGGCCGTGGCTAGTAACCACCCTACCGGCAAAGACAAGCGATTTAGCGTTCCGGTACGATGCCGTGTAGAAACCGAAAAGGGGTATGGGTTTAATATAACTGCCATGCCCTCAGGTTAGCCCGCCACCATCTTAGACTGCATCATCACTTACCATCAGGTGAGATCGCAGTCAAGGGCTAACCTGTAGTGGAAAAAAAAAATAATTGCCGCATTCTCATTGTGGCTGTCAAACAAAAATACTTAACCTTTCCGCTTACCTGTTTCGATAAAGAATCCACCATTATTACTAAATTATTGTATTCTTATTATTGTTTTGACGAGAATAAATAAGTATAAAAAAGTTTCTAACACTTGCCTTATAGTTATCTGCGGTCCCAGCAGAAGTCATTAAAATATGACAAAAATTCAGTTGATGCCCGCGACTTCGCCCGCGTGGATTGAGATTTTTCGGTTCCCGCAAGAACCCTTTAATTTTCCGGGATAAAAAATAGCCTATGTGTTATTCCAGACTATAATCAATCTATGTTCCAAATTTCACCTAGATCTGTTCAAACGTTCTGGCGTGATTAAGTAACAAACATTCATTCATCTTCCAAACTTTCGCGTTATAATCTTCTTATATATAAAATTCTCGTGTCACAGTTTTCGTTCCCATACTCCTCCGAAACGGCTCGACCGATTCTCATGAAATTTTGTGTCTATCTATTTTTCATACCTCCACGCGGACGGAGTCGCGGGCATCAGCTAGTATTAGTATAGATGCAGTTAATGAACGTGACTTTGTCAACGTGGATACATTCTTCTTGGAAATCTCGTGGTAAATTTTTGAGTATGTAGCCGTCCGCCGCCATAGGTCTCTGTCCTTATCCAGGATGGAACCTAGATCTCTGTACCTTTCGCGTTGGCCTTTGTAAGGTATTATCATTTGACCAACAGACATAATCTATAAGTGCTAATATTATAGGTATACTTGAAAGTTTGGATGTTTGTATGTTTGTAAATTTGTATGTTTGTTACTCCTTCACGCCGCAACGATTGAACCGATTTGGCTGAAATGGAATGGAGATAGTTTATAACCTGACGTATGTCAGTATATAAACTGAGTTGGATAAAATGCCCATGTGTTAAGTCATTAACACATAGGCATTTTATCCCGGAAGATTAAGGAGTTTCCGCGGTCTAGTAAAGAAATAATTATACTTATAGAATACTAGATGATGCCCGCGACTTTGTCCGCGTGGATTTAAGTATTTAGGTTCCCGTGGGCACTCTTTAAGTTTCTGGGATAAAAAGTAGCCTATGTCCTTTTCCCGGGATTCAAACTATTCCTATACCAAATTTCATGAAAAGTGGTTGAACAGATAGGCCATGAAAGCGTAGCAGACAGACAGACAGACAGACACACTTTCGCATTTTTAATATTAGTTAGTGTATAGAATATTCATAACTCTAAATTTTATGCGTAAGTAGGTATATTGAATTAAATCGATACAAGTTTTAAGCATAGGCATTAACCAGTTTTTTTTTTCTGTTCTTAATTAATCAAAGTGTTGACTTATCTGATTTTAGTAGGTATATAGTAATTACGAGCAGTTTAAATAATTAATGTTGTGGTGGACAACAGTACTAAGGAAGTTAAAGTTCTTGCCTAATGGCTTCTTAAAGCGTTTATTTAACGTTATCAAACAAAACCTGCGTAGGTCCGGAAAAAGCACGATATCAACACACTGAACGCGCGTATAAACCTGGGCGATTTATAATACCTAACTACTGGTATATCTATATATATAAAATTCAAAGTCCTGACTGACTGACTGACTTATCTCGTATCAACGCACAGCCTAAACCGCTAGGGTTAGAGACTTGAAATTTTGACAGTAGCTTCCTTTTGTAAGGAAGGATTCTCGCTCATTAAGGAAGGATTTTTCAAAATTCAACACCCAAAGGGGTAAAATAGGGATTGAAAGTTAAAGTCCTTCATTTCTCAAGTTATAGCCATAAAACTTGGTATATGAGCTGCGGGTTAACGATAAAAAATATGTGTTTCACAGTTTTTGAAAATTCGACCCCCTAAGGGGTGAAATAGGGGATGAAAGTTGGTATGAAAGGCCTTCTTTACTCAAGATATTTTTCAATTTATATCAACGAAACTTGGTATTTTGGCTTTCGGTAGAAAATAAAGAAATACGTGTGTCACAGTTTTTCAAAATTCCACCCCTAAACGCGTAAAATAGCGGTTGAAAGTTTGTGTGAAAGTCCTTCATTTCTCAAGTTATAGTGATGAAACTTAGCATTTGGGCTTTCAGTTAGATATGCAGAAGTACGTGTTTCACGATTTTTGAAAATTCGACCCCCAAAGGGGTGAAATATGGGATGAATGTCCTTCATTTATCAACATATTTTTCAAGTTATAACAACGAAACTTGGTATTTTGGCTTTCGGTATAATATAAAGTAAAAATAGTCCTTCAATCACGCCGCAACAGAGCAACGGATTGACGGTTTTTTTTCATGGGTTCTTTTTATCCCAGAAAATTAAGGAATGCCTATGGGAATTAAAAAACTTATGCCACGCGAACCAAGTCGCGGGCGTCCGCTAGTCCAGTATAAATGCGAAAGTGATTGGACGCTTTTCTCGGCTCGTTCAACCGATTTTGACGAAATGTGGTACAGGGATAGGTGCATCACGGGGAAAGTCATAGGTTTTTCATAAAAATCCACGCGAGTAGGTACCTACCTAATAGAAATATCATCTCAGGGGCTATTAGTCATCGATTCACAGTTAGTTAGTTAAAATAAAATTAATGGGGGGGGAGGGGTCGACGAAGTGTGACAAGAGGTGGGATGGGCCCTGAGTTTCGTGACGTCACATTTCGAAATCTTGTCATGCAAGTGTTAAAATGCCAAAATAAACGAAAAACTTTAAAATATTTCCAAGTTTTGGTATTATTTTATCTATACTTATCTATCTATACTTATAATAAAACTGTAACAGGTCCAATTCTGTACATTGAAGATATTTTGAAAATTTTTTTTGGAGGGCACTCATTATTCGATACTGAAGCCAAATCTGTAATTTTTTTATTTTTGTCCGTCTGTCTGTCTGTATCTTGGCCGCGCATCACGCCGAAACTACTGAATGAATTCAAACGAAACTTGGCATGATTTGAGCCCATACTACGAGGTAGGACATAGGATACTTTTTATCCCGAAATTCTACCCCCGAAGGGGTGAAATAGGGGTTGAGAGTTTGTATGAAAATCCTTAATTTCTCAAGTTATAGCCATGAATAAGCATTTGGGCTTTCGTTAAAATACGAAGAAGTACGTGTTTCACCATTATAGGGGGATTATACCGTGGGATAGTAATATAGGCTACTTTTTATCCCGGAAAATAAACGAGTGCCTGTGGGAATTGAAAAAAACTTATGCCACGCGAATGAGTGATGCTCAATCACACTAGAACGGTTGAACGGATTTTGATGAACTTTGGCAACAAGATAGATTACAGTCTGGAATAACACAAAGGCTACTTAATATCCCGGAAAATGGAGGTTTTTCGGTTCGGGATAAAAAGTAGCCTGTGTGTTATTCCAGACTATAATCTATCTCTGTGCCAAATTTCATCCAGATCCGTTCAGCCGTTGGGGCGTGATTGAGTAACAAACATCCATATCCATACATCCATACATCCATACATCCATCCAAGCTTTAGCATTTATAATATTTATATTTGATGGAGTTAAAAAAACTTATTCCACGCAGACGAAGTCGCGGGCATCAGCTGTATATCTATACTTATATTATCTACCGCCCTATGCCCGCGACTTCGTCCGCGTGGACTAAGTTTTTTCGATTCCCGCGGGAACTCATTAATTTTCCGGGATAAAAAGTAGCCTAAGTATGTATGTATATTCTTTATAGCTGATGCCCGCGACTTCGTCCGCGTGGAGTAAGTTTTTCAGTTGATTTCCAGGATAAAAAGTAGCCTATTTTATAACTCTCCAAGTCCACAAATATACTCATGCAAAAAATTACGGCAATCCGTTGCTCTGTTGCTGCGTGATTGAAGGACAAACCAACAAACACATTTTCGCATTAATTATTATCTATATATATAAATCTATATATATAAAACTGACTGACTGACTGACTGACTGACTTAAATATATCAACGCACAGCCTAAACCGCTGGTCCTAGAGACATGAAATTTGGAGAGTGTGTTTTTTGTGAAATCTAGGTATCCACTAAGAAAGGGTTTTTCGAAATTCCATCCCCAAAGAGGTAAAATAGGGGTTGAAAGTTTGTATTGAAGTCCGTCGTTTTTCAAGTTATAGCCATGAAACTTGGTATATGAGCTGCGGGTTGAAAATGAAGAAATACGTGTTTCACAGTTTTTGAAAATTCGACATCCAAAGAAGTGAAATAGGGGATGAAAATTGGTATGAAAGGCCTTCTTTTCTCAAGATATTTTTCAAGTTATATCAAGAAACTTGGTATTTTGGCTTTCGTTAAAAAATAAAGAAGTACGTCTGTCACAGCTTTTTCAAAATTCTACACCCAAAGGGGTAAAAAAATAGGGGTTGAAAGTTAAAGTCCTTCATTTCTCAAGTTATAGACATAAAACTTAGTATATGAGCTGCGGGTTAAAAATGAAGAAATACGTGTTTCACAGTTTTTGAAAATTTTATCCTCAAGGACGTTAAATAGAAAGTTTGTCTTTCAATCACGCCGCAACAGAGCAATAGTGCGACGTGATTTTCTTGCATGGATATAGATGAGGACCTGGAGAGTGACATATTTATTTTATCCCGGAAAATTAAGGAGTGCCTGTGGGAATTAAAAAACTTAAGCCACGCGAACGAAGTCGCGGGCGTCCGCTAGTATTAGTATGATGTGATATGATAATCTATAATATATATTTATATATATGTAAATATTAAATATAGCTGATACCCGCGACTTAGTCTGCGTGGAATATGTTTTTTTAATTCCCACGTATAAGCTCAGAAAGGGTTATTCGAGAATAATAATCATTATATTATTTATCTCACACGCTTAACACATTAATATTGGGACTGCCAACCAACGTTAACGTCAAAGTTTATGTCATCTTTATATCATACTAATATTATAAATGCGAAAGTGTGTTTGTTTGTTGGTTTGTTGGTTTGTCCTTTAATGACGCCGCAACGGAGCAACGGATCGACACGATTTTTGGTAGGGGTATAGTTGAGGACATGTAGAGTGGCATAGGCTACTTTTTATCCCGGAAAATTAAGGAGTTCCCGAGGGAATCAAAAAAACTTAAAACACGCGGACGGAGTAGCCGGCATCAGCTAGTTAGAAATAAAATTAATTTCGGAAGTGCTGTTAATTTAATGGAGTTAGGAAGTTGGCGGTGTTTCACCCCCGTGCCTCGGAGAGCACGTTAAGCCGTCGGTCCCGGTTATTATCACTAACATGATAATAGTCGTTAAAGCCCGCCAACCCGCATTGGAGCAGCGTGGTGGGTCTAAGCTCTAATTCCCTCTCTCCTATGAGAGAGGAGGCCTGTGCCCAGCCGTGGGACGTTAATGGGCTGTAGTGGTGGTGGTGGTGGTGTTAATTTACCTAATAATTTCTAGATGTAAAATTGAAACATATTATGTGACATCACTCTAGGGAGGGGGTCTCACAAATGTAACGAACTGTGACAAGGACGGGGGAAGGGTCAAAAAATTTACGAAATTAGTGTGACGTATTTTATGGATGACCCCCTAGTTACAGGTGAGGCGTGAATAAAACAGTGTTAAGAACATTTCATTTCATATCTAATCTTTTTTTTCTCACAGAAGACGATCAGTTCCGGCTGCCCAGGCTGTTTCACCTGGACAACTTTGAACGCTGCCTGTGGCCCCGGGACGGGCTCTACTGTATTGGGACCTTCCGTCTGTCCACGGACAGGCCCAACGCTGCTTTCAACTTTATTAAGGTAAGCTCCATTTACTGATACCTAGATTTTTTACGCCACTTTAATATTAAGTTAGTGATGATGCAGTCTTAAGATGGTAGCCGGCTAACCTGTTGGGGGTATGGCAGTTATATTAAACTCATATCTATAGTCGGTTTCTACACGGCATCGTACCGGACGCTAAATCGCTTGACCGTCTTCGCCGGTAGGGTCGTAACTAGCCACGACCGCAGCCTCCCGGGCTTCCGCCAGGCCACACCAGAGCAAATCATAAATTCCCAAATTGACCATGCCTGGATTTGAACCCGGGACCTCCCATTTATAAGACAATTGTACAATTTCATCTAGATCCGTTCAGCCTTTCTGGCGTCCATCAAATCAAACATCCATCCATCAAAACTTTCGTATTTATAATATTAGTATAGATTACCACAAAATAAAACTTCTCTTATTTGTCCAGGACTACTCATCAGACTCGCAGAACTTTGATCGCACGCTGGTCCACAGAGGCTACTGCCTGACTTCCCGCTGCCCTTCCACGGAGCTGAACAGAACGCTTCGCTTCGAGCGATGCATCGAGCAGCAGGCCCTCTCGCCTGGAATGCACGCCTCGCTCCAGAGCATATCATGCAAAACCCACACAGATCTGAGGGTCAAGGAACGTGGAATGGATATTCCACAGCGTATACTTATCGGAGTAGTTGCTGTTATACTATTCTTCAATCTCATCGGGACGCTTTATGACCTGGTTACCAGTGGAGAAGGCAGTAAGTAATTTAAGTTTTTGTAAGTTTATCTGTATATTAAATGATATGTCTCAAAGTCTCAAAGCGCGCGTAGCTGATATTGAAAAAAAAAATATGGGCCGAATTGAGAACCTTCTCCTTTTTCGGAAGTCGGTTAAAAATTGCAAAGTTTTACAATTGAACTTACCGAACCGAGTTGAGCAATTGTGAAATATTACGTTTCTGACGTCACTGAGTTAAAATTTACTATGAAAAATCCACTGGGAGCAAGTAGGTAACTTCTGTAATATTTGACGGTCAATAACACACTGAATGATCCAAGTGGTTCCCGACCGGCGACCACGCCGGAGACCGGAATGTCTGTCGCAATGTGGGATATACGGATTACGATTAAGCTCTTGTAATATGGTAAAATTTAATAATATTTTGCGATGTAGGTATACTTCGGGGAACCTCAACCGATAACGTATCCACAAACATAAAAATTCATCAACAAACAAACACATTATCGGTTGTGTTTCCCAAGCTATTATGATTCAACAATACACGTTGATTTTTATAATTCGGTTGATCATTCGGGTCAAAAGTGAAAAGGCATCGTAGGCTGCATCATCTTTTCCCAAGAGATTAAGGCCTCGATCCCCTCTCAATGGCCGCGACTTCTTCCGCGTGGTTTAAGTTGTTTATGATCCTAGCGGAAACTCCTTCAATTTCCGGGATAAAAAGCTTATGTCACTCCCCTGGCCCTCAACTAAACCCATGTAAAAATCACGTCGATTCGTTGTTCCACAAACTAACAAACAACTCTTGAATTTTCCGGGATAAAAAGTAGCCTATCTAAAGTAATATAATCACACTATAATCTATCTCATCCAAATCTGTTAGGCCGTTCCAGCGTCATTGAATAACAAACATCTATCCCATCCATCCAATCTTTCGCATTTATAATATTGATAAAGATTTCTAAAAAAAACTGCTAGTTAAAGTTTTCTTCTTTTATTAGTTTGGTAATAATACCTACTAATAATTAAAACAATTATAAAAAACTTAAGAATTAAAATATACAAAAAATAGATATTGTCAAAATTTTGGTATCGGTTATCATATTTTATTCATTTTCAAGCTTAGACACTTATATTCAAAAAATCATACTTCATTAGCTTAGTTCTATCACAGAATAGGTAAAAGTTCTATTCCCAACCATGAATTATGATCCCTATCAATGTGAGGTACTTTCATTATTACACATCAATTGCATAACAATCAAAATTAAACGCATTGGTCCTTAAGTACACTTTTACTGAAAAACTTATTAAATTGTCTTTTTAAAATTAACTTTCAATTCTTCGCTAGAAATAAATTCTCTAATTTCATCGTCATTACTGAACTTAACTCTTTCTTCAGCTTTGATACGTTCAATTCGACTAACGCTAGTTTTGCACACCTTAAGGAATTCTGTGACCCCGAATTTCATCACAAACTTCTGATAGCCTTCATAGACGTCTTTAATGTCGAAGTAAACAGTAGGCGGAAAAACGGTTACCAAGTCCCCGTAGAACTTTTTTCTCTTGGAAATATACTCAGTGTACTCAGGCAAACTGGGATACTTCCCTGATTCTGCCACACAATTAATAAACAGTTTGTATAGAGACAAAATTCTGTTAAACTCAAGCGAATCGATAGCTTCGTAAGTAACTTCAATTTTATCTTTGTCGTCATTGTTAACGATAACTACTTTCTTTGTATTTTTTACCAATTCCGTGTAGAATGATTTATTTCGGTCGATGGCAAACAAAGGACGCAACGTCTTTTCACAAATTTCGAACGTGCTTTCCCCGGATTTTGATGCGTCCCAATCACCTACGCAATGCATAAAGTGAACATAGTCATTCAGATGAACTTTCTCTTCAACGACATCATCGCGCAAAATTTCCTTGTGATTCAATTTAAGGTAATTCAGTATGTAGAGATTAAACGGCTTTTCAATTTCGCTGACTAGAAAACCGTCTGCAGTCTTGAAAATTCTCTCTAACAAGTAATGAACCTTCTCTCTACGTTCATGGATTTTCTTCAAAATCATTACATAACTAATTAGCTCTCTACGTTTTTCGATAGACTTCAGATCTAGATCGTAATTGAAGTACTTTAAAATTTCAATCATGTAGCGCGCTACGCCATGAAACCCTCTCAACCGTTCATGCTTGAAGTTTTGAGGATCATTTTTGAAAATACCTGAGGACAACTCAACGCAGTACCACAACCCAGTAAGCAGCGATGTGTTTACTTGAGGATCCAGCGGCAGAGATGATAGTCCAATTTTGCACACTGTTTCACTTATACGTCGCATTGCGTATTTTTTGAACTGTTCGACAACATTTTTATCCATCCACTCCTTGTTTTCACAGTTTTTCCACAACACGTAGTAAAATAATCCAACATTGAAATTAACCTTCTTGCAATCAAAATATGTCGCTGACAAAATATAGTCGTTGTATTTATCAAAGTGGTCTGTGTCTGTCAGCACAAGACCGCCATGAAACGATCTTCGTGTTCTTGGGTCAGTCTTCGTATTGTTCGCCAACAATTGTTTGTATACATTCAAAGTATAAAAATAACCGATTGATGCACTGACATCTTGATCGTTAACTAAAAACAACGGACACTCGATGGTCGATTTGAATTTACTAAAACTGGCAGCTGATGTTACTTGTTCAGACCATCTTGTTTTATGGAAAATGATTTTGTCTATCAAATCGAACTCCGTTAGAATTACAACAGGGATTCCTTTGTCGTCATCCAGAATTACGTCAGGAAACTCAATTTCTTGTTCGGGCGTGAAATTAACATCAACGATCTGCTCCTCTCCAACAGACTTGTTGAATTCCACCTCGAACTTCAAGGCGTCAAACGAGTAGGATTTAGCGTCACTGACGATATAATTGATCAAAGTTGAAATGGATTTCTCAATTTCAACTTTATCCGTATTGACCGAGGTAGTGAGATTCTTGTACCAGTCCGTGTTAATGAATTCGCGCAGGAATAGGTTTCTGTCCTTTGTTTTCAGTATTTTTTCACTGTTCACTGTTTTCGATGACAACTCCTCAAACAATCGATTTCTTAGCTTCTTTAATTTGTCGATTTCTTGCAAAGCAACTGCGTTTCGTTTGAATTTATTGATATACTTCAATTTGATATAAGACTTCAAATGATCTTTTTCAGCTGCAAAGTTATAAACGTTAATTTTATCATAGTCAAACTCCTTGGAAATATTAGTGCTGTCATAAAGCTTATCATTACAATAAACTATGCAATGGCTCTTTAAAAAGGATGCTGCTACAGATAGGTTTACTTCATCTAGGTTTTGATTGAGTGCATGGAAAACCACCGTTTCGTAATGCATGTTCTCGTTCAATTCAAAACATTTCTCATCACTGCTACTACCAATCAAACCATCCGTGATGATGTACAGCAACTTGATTTTGCTATGTTTATCGAGAATATAGTCTTCTTTTAGACATTTGATTATCGTTTCCGGCTGCGTATTCATGTTTCCACCCTCTCGACCTAAATACGCTGTTCTAGCCTCGTCTTCATCGACTTCCCAACATTCGTCGCCCCAGTGCAAATAAACAATTTTTGATTCTGTCGGAGGCTCTCCGTTAGTCAATTCTACTTTTTCGATTTTTTCTATGTCACATTTGAATTGTTCAAGCGTTTTCAAGCCGTAGCTGTGATAATACTCGACTCCCTGCGTTGAACCCGAATAATCTTTTGCGTAAATGAAGTAATTAACCATTTTTGCAGTGAATCAACTTTTGCTGTTTTGAAGTGAAACAATATTATGCCTGTTGGAGACTGATTAACACTTAATCTGCGTTACTGATGGCAGTGTGTGTTACTCCAAGTTATTTTTGTCGATGATCTACCGGTATGTGTTGATAAAAAATTCGACTCAGGTTCTTCTGCCTTCTCCCTAAAACAAACACACTTGTAAGAATTACAGAAAAAAAATAAGGACAATCCAGAATGACTAGAAGATTAAACCAAAGTTATAACTCTACTAGCTGATGCCCGCGACTTCGTCCGCGTCGATTAAGGTTTTTTACTTCCCGCAGTAACTCTTATCCGGCATGCAACTATTTTTTCTTTTTTTTTAATATATAAGCTAGTGCTTGGCTGCAATCAGACTTGCTTGCAAGTGGTGATGCAGCCTAAGGTGGAGCGCGCTTGCCTAGAAGATGCCTATTCACTCTTCATTTGAAGGTACCTATATTAAAAGAGGAGGGGAAAACGGAAGCCGGGAGGGCATTCCATATCCCAGCGGTTCGAATTAGAAACGAGGAAGCAAATCGCTTCGTACGAGCCCGCGGAATTTCGACTGCGTAAGGATGCAGCCTTGCGGTTCGATAATAAAAAGGTGACGGAGGAACCAGATTGAATAGCTCTTGAGCACACTCTCCGAAATATATCTTGTAGAATACCGACAGACAGGCAACTTTGCGCCGATGTTCTAAGCTTTGCAGCTTTGAACTGACCAGCGTTTTGTTACCAATAAGTCTCCTGGCGCGACGATCCACCGAATCCATTGCATCAAGCTGGTACTTGGCAGAGCCATCCCATAAATGGCTGCAGTACTCCATGCACGATCGAACTTGTGCTTGGTACAGAATAAGAAGCTGTTCCGGCGTGAAGTACCGCTTGACTTTGTTGAGGATGCCAAGTTTCTTGCCTGCTGTTTTTGCCTTGGATTCGATGCATTGTCCAAGATTGAGGTTGGACGAAATGTTGATACCGAGGAGCTCAACACTGTCGGTAATTGGAACGGATATATTTCGGAAAGTCGGAGTGAGTGGGTATGAACTCCGTTTCACGGTGAATAGACACGCTTGCGTTTTGGTAGCGTTAAACTTGAAAAGATTGGCGTCACCCCAGTCGGACACCTCCTTCAAGGTCAAGTTGACTCGTTCTACCAAAGCCTCTCTGTGCTTAAGAATCTCAGCTCCACTGGCTCGGTGACCGGATATATATCTCTCTGTGACCGTGCTGTCATCTGCATACCCAAAGATATAGGGTTTTGTGTCGTTCATGTCGTTTATGTGCAGCAAAAAAAGCGTTGCAGAGAGAACTGATCCCTGAGGGACACCGGCATTGATCGCCATGAGATCAGATGAGGAGCCGTCAACGACTACTCGAAATGATCGTCCACTCAGGAAGTCCGATATCCAGTCGCAGAAGCCAGCGGGTATCCCATAGGCTGGAAGCTTGCTCAAAAGGCTTTCATGCCAGACCCGGTCGAAAGCCTTCGAGACGTCTAGTGAAACAGCTAGTGCTTCACCACACTTCTCGATGGCCTCACCCCAGATGTGCGTGGCATACACTAAAAGATCCCCTGTGGATCGATTACGTCGACATCCGTACTGTTGGTCCGACAGGAGGTCATTTTCTTCGAGGTATGCCAGTAGCCTGTTGTTCAGAACACGCTCCAAACTTTTATAAAGCATGGAGGTGATTGCAATAGGCCTGTAGTTCGCCAGGTCGGCACGGCTGCCCTTTTTTGGGACCGGCTGTACATTCGCAATTTTCCAAGCCTTAGGGGCCCGGGCAGACTCAAGGGAGAGGCGAAACAAGCGTGTCAGAACTGAAGACAACTCGGGAGCACAGGTCTTCAAAACCATTGCTGGTATTCAATCTGGACCACCTGCTTTATTCACATCCAGGTTGCGGAGAACTTTTAGCACCTCATTCTGGCGAACGTGTATCTCTGACATGGCAGAGCCGCAAGATGGTAAACAAGGTGGTATAGCACATCCTGGATCTAGATGCGAATTTTCCGCAAACAGAGTCGCCAAAAGATTTGCTTTATCTGTCGCAGTAAAAGCCAGCGATCCATCTGGTTTGAGTAGAGGAGGCAGCGAAGGACAACAAAAATTTGATTCAACCGACTTCGATAGGGACTAAAAAGCCTTACTACCTCGTGGTCCGTGGATAGGATGCTAGTTTGGCTCCAATACGGTTAGTGCGGTAAAAACAAGCCTCTTTAAAAATCTACCACTATAACGAATTTCATTCAAATCGGTTGAACAGATGGGCCGTGAAAGCGTAGCAGACAGACAGACTGACACACTTTCGCAATTATAATATTAGTATGGAACTATAGAAGTATAGATTAATTATTTTTAGGCAGAGTTAGATTGCGTACGGCGTAGTTAGCTTGAGGCGGACATGGGATACTTTTTATCCCGGGTAAGTAAGAGGTAAATTCGGGAAATTTCACCTTACTCACTTTCAAGGAAGGCTGGAAGAGATTTCAAGAGATAAGCTATATTGCCTGACAAATTTTATTGCAAACCAAAACGTTAAAGTTTTGCCAACCCAAAAAACCCAGTTAAAGGAAAGCCAAATATGTAGTAATATCCAACCTTATTTACCTATTCAGTGCTGCTAACACGTGTGACACACCGTCACACGTCGGTAATCACAATTAACTCTGTGACTAACCACATGGCTAGCGAACTAAGCTACGGCAAGAATGCGCCTGCCGCCCGCGGCTTCTCTCTCGCTCCCCTCTGACGTCATACCTCCGCACCCCTGTACCCCTGGCCTATAGGTATGCCAGCTGAAGTCACGCATCGAAATATTTACAACGATAGGTAGGTACATCGGTGTAAATTTTGAAAAATCACAGAGCTTTACAATTGAACTTACCGATCCAAGTTGAGGAATTGTGAAGAAGTACGTTTGACGAGCTCATGTCACTGGCATTATTATTCACTATTCTGTGCTTATGTCACTGGTTCAAATTAATTATCGAAAATTCACTGGGCGCAAGAAACCTCTGTTATGTTTGACGGTCAAGGACACACTGAATGATCGAAATTCGAAGTGGTCCCGAGTCCCGACGGAATTTCAACGGCATGCAGTAGAAACGTGTGACGCTATGTGTGATACGAATAAACACTATGTTGAAATATGGTGAAATCCTTATCCTTATCCTTACTAATATTATAAATGGGAAAGTGAGTTTGTTTGTATGTTTGTTCCGCTTTCACGCCGTAACTACTGAACCGATTTGGCTGAAATTTGGAACATAGATAGCTTATAACCTGGATTAAAACATAGGCTACTTTTTATCCCGGAAAATTAAGGAGTTCCCGCGGGAACCAAAAAACCTCAAACCACGCGGACGAAGTCGCGGGCATTCGCTAGTTAAATAATAATTGCGTAATGAATAATAATAAACGTTGTATAGCTCGGGGAAACTGAACCGATAACGTGTCCACATTATCGGTTGTGTTTCCCCAAACTTATTATGATTCGACAATCAAATTTATTTTAAAACTAGCTGATGCCCGCGGTTTCGTCCGCGTAGTTTGAGTTTTTTTTTTGTTCCTGCGGGAACTCTTTAATTTTCCGGGGGAAAAAGAAGCCTATGTGTTATTCCAGACTATAATGTATAATGTTTGTAACTCAATCACGCCAGAACGGCTGAATGGGTCTGGATGAAATTTAGCACAGAGATAGATTCTAGTCTGGAATAACATAAAGGCTACTTTTTTCCCCGGATAATTGAACTTTTTTGGTTACCGCGGGAAACGGTCACGGGCATCAGCTCGTTGGTTATAGTGTAACCTTATAATTATTTCAACGCGGAAAGATTATAGGGGGATTCAGGATACTGACTTCTCTATAGCTGCAGGCGCCATATTGGAACGATATCGAAAAACTTGAAATAGATTTTTATTTTTTGCACGTTACTTAGTTTGCTATTCTAATTTATTTTATTTTAAATAAAATCATGATAAAGTGTACAAGAACTATTCCCAAAATGAACCTTCTCCTTTTGCTCTGCACAATATTGTTCGTATAGTTGTACTGTTATACTAAAATTCTACATCAATGGTTGTTATCAACTTTTAACTATGTAACATCACCTTTGTCTATGCAGTACTTTTAATAAAACTTAATTGGACAACTTGAGTTTTTTGGCGACCTCCCTGGAGCAGTGTTGATCGCTGTTGTCTTAACGTGCAGAGGTCCCGGGTTCGATACCCGGCAGAGTCAATTTGGGAATTTATAATTTCTGAATTTTCCCTGGTCTGGCCTGGTGAGTGGTCAGTGGTCACTTTGTCACTTTAGTTATCTTAGATACATTAAAAAAATTAAAATAAAAGCCCTTTAATTCCAAACTTCATACACAGATTTTAGCTTTATAAATTACCTACATACCTACTTAAACTAATTACATACTTTTATAAATCATAAAATACCAATAATTTTACTATAACAATACTATATTGTTATGAACAAGACTGTTACACAGACTATATTGGGTATAAAATGCTTACATTCGATTTATTATTACAATATGAGTAAGTGCAGCGAAATAGGTTTGTACTTACTCAAACATTATTATGTAGATTTAGATTAAAAATATGTGTTTTATTTCAATAAAAATATAACTTCATATGGTGGTATAAACAGTGGAAAAAACAGGCCACAAGGAGAAATCTCGTATTTTTCGGCAAAGAAGAAACAGAGCAGAGTAGTTACTCTCGTAAATATTTAGAAAAAACTATACTCGATCATAGTGTATTGAGGCCCGAGGCGCTGCTGTAGGGCCTCAATACAAGCGAGTTAGGAATCGTACTTTCTCCCGAGTGTTACATAGCGCTTCATACTACACCTGCGAGGAAAATAAGCGATAATACTCTGAAGCTTCACTATCACTAGCGACTAGACTAAATTTTGAGGGTCTATTTTGTAAACTAAAAATTTAAATAAAACAAAAGAACTCGCGCGCGATTCGCTATTTTTTCTTATTTTGTAAAATAACCCATATCTATTTGCGAATGAATAATAATTTTTTGTTTTTGGGCAATAGGTTATTAACTAATAATAATAAAAGATAACGTATATTTAGAGAAAGCTGGGAAAAAAATTAAAAACAAAAAAAAAAATTGTGCTATCAAAACTGGGATAAAAACAAAAAAGGCAAAGGTCTGTCTAGAGTCTAGACCATACAGCCTATTCAGTCATATTTTTTTGTTTTTATCCCGGAAAATTCAAGAGTTTCCGCGGGAATCGAAAAAACTTGGTCCACGCGGACGAAGTCGCGGGAATCATCTAGTACCTTAATAAAAAAAATATAATTAATTTAAATGGCTTAAGTTTATTTTATTAGGTATTAATTGATATAGTTTTTTAGTTTTGTAGATTAATTTACTCGACATTAATTTCTGGACAAATGTTACTAAAAATTAAAAAAAAAAACAGCGCCCTAATAATGAATTTTCACACTCATTCTCCGCCCGCATAATTATGGTTGGTAGCAGAGGCGTACTTTCTTCCTCGTTTTGAAAAAAGTAAGAAGGTACTTTCCGAGAGATTGTAGTATACTACTACTATTCATTAGACATCAATTGCTTAACAATAAAATTTACAAAAAATTACCAACATTTGGCCCGTGAAGTACACTTAAAAGAATTCTTTTTCAAATTAACTTTCAATTCCTCGCTAGAAATATATTCTCTAATTTCATCGTCATTGCTGAACTTAACTCTTTCTTCAGCTTTGATACGTTCAATACGATTAACGCTAGTTTTGCACACCTTAAGGAATGCATTGACATCGACTTTCATCACAACCTTCTGATAGCGATCATACATTTCTTTTAATTCGGAGTAAACATTAGCCGGAAAAACGGTTACCAAGTCCCCGTAGAACTTTTTTCTTTTGAAAACATACTCGGTGTACTCAAGCCAGGTGGGATACTTCCCTGATTCTTTCACACACATAATAAAGAGTTTGGAAAGAGACAAAATTCTGTCAAACTCAAGTGAATCGATAGCTTCGTAAGTAACTGCAATTTTATCTCTGTCGTCGTCATTATGGATAACTACTGTGATGGTACCGGCGTGATCGTCTTAGCTAATAAAATATCGTGGCTAGTATAAGTGAGGAAACCTATAAACCTAAGGAAAAGGAAAATAACACTGTAGAGTTAGTGGCACTTTCAGTATCCGGTAGTCGTATTTGTTTGTCATGAATTACCAGTAAAACTGATACTTAGCTTCACTACGCTGGGTGAACGCGTAAGGCAGACCTAATCAATCCGCCTGAATTTTGGTATTCTGTATCGATACCTTACCGCGGAGTTTAACTTAGAGTTATTTAAATTATGGCATAGTAACATGTAATAAATCGAGTTTGCAAATCAGGGTCGGATTGAATGGTTGCTGATTACGTGTATTTCCTTTAAAAGGCATCTTAGCTGACCAATGGTAACCGAGCACGGGGACATTTCCCTACGCCTGCACGAGGCCTTTAATCATTGTTATAGGGGCTGCATTTCGACCTCCTTTATGCGCTCCGACGCGAATTTATTTCCACATCCGTAAACGGCTGGATCTATCTTTTATGGGCATTTTAGCCCGCCCCTTGGTCCATGGACTTAATTTTTATATCATTTTATATAGTAAGGTTTATGAATTGGCCAATTCAAGTCGGAGGTCGATCTGCGAGAGGAGTGTGTGTTTGGTGTGCTGAACCATTGCTGCCGGCTTGTCACCACGCAGCCATGAAGCCGATTACTTTGACTATATTGTCAATCACTATCAATCAAATTATCAATATTAAGTATAATTCCCAATCAACCAAAGTGCCAAATACTCTACGATTACGTCCCATTTCTCGATACAATAGTCGTATACCTGACCCTTTGTTTTATGTAGCTCGCCCGCTTTGTCCCTCGCTCTCGTCGCTGTAGATCGCCGTCTCGTTTCAAATGCTATATAATTATGCTAGAAAAAAACTGTTGTTCCCTGCTGCCGCTAATACCTCATGTACACAGCTCAGGCCTATTTAGCCCTTATGCCAAATTTGTAAAAGCAGTAATTTTCTAGACTGCGTTAGATTTAGCTATTCATTTTAGCCAATACTCGCTCTATTGTATAAAAAGTAGTGTATGGATTTTGCTTATAGCAAAATACTGCTTCTAGATTTTAACTAAGAATTTATCCTGCTGACCTAAATTAGATATGATAACTTATATAGAATCTACCTAGCTCGTTTCCTTAAGGTTAAGAATCGTGACTGTAAACCTAGATATGTGGGGTGAAATTCATTATTGGAATATTATTCGTAACCTCTAGCACACGTCATTAAATGGTAATTATTATTAGGACAAAAGGTAGGTAAGTGTTCAGATCTTAATAGCTTCCAATAATAAATCTGTAAGGTTACTTATCTATAATAATAAAAGAGAGATTGTTAATATTATTTACTTTTATTGTCTGAAAGTTTATTTATATTGCTCCACATGGAGTGTTATTAAAGAGAAGACACTGATTTTAATTTATTTACACCAAATTCGACTGTTGAAGCAATCGTATCAATTTGGTGGGAAAATTCTCGTTACCTAGGCTTCCTAAAGTAAGAGAAAAGAGAATTTCCAAAGATAAAAACTCTTACAGCCACTTAAGACTAATATCCACCTTATTTTATAACGATATACACACATGCACACAGTTTTAATTCATGATTTATAATAAAGAAAGATTTAAGGCACATGTTATATAACTCTAGACTAAGAATATACTTTAGGTATGTTACCAAGGTTCACAGCTTTAGGTAATTTTGTCGTTAAATTAATTAAATCATTCCCAACTCAATGTTTGATGCGGGAGTATTTCCAATACAGCAATGTCCAAACATTGCACGTAATACGCCTCTTTCCCAATTCTTTTTATACAACATTATAAGCAGAAAGATAATGGTAACTATTTGCATTATCAATATAATAATATCTATTTGGGACAAATTTTTATTCTCATTTTTTCATCATCAACTCATACACAAAATCTAGGCTAGCGTCTGCATCCATTTAGCCAGGCGTCCTGTGACTAGATGTCTTAAACGATTTACTTGACCTTATTATGAACCTTGTTTACGATACCTTATTTAACTTAATTGTGTACTTTACCGAATATTCAGCAACCAGCTTCACTCACTACAATCACTTATAATAGCCTATTCCCCGAAAGAACTTATCTATAATATGATCTGAATCTATACAACCATTTAATTAAGTGGAAAAGTATAAATTAACACCGTTACTTTTACAAACAACTTTGGACCCAATATTTTCTCTGAACTCTAAACTCTTATACGTTATAGATTCGCGGATTTGAGGACTCTCCTCTCTGAATCGCGCTCGGAGCTTGAATAATGAATGATCGAATCTTCCCTTCTCCCGAAGTCGTCACCTCTTATCCACTGCCAGCCTTTTTCCCCCAGCGAGTGCCACTGCAAAAAAACTACACACAGTATTTGTTCCTCTCATTGGTCACATAATTTCCATGCATTTGTATTGACCAATAATCGCGAAGTCGCTTAGACCCCGCCCTTTCCCTAGGGAACTGTTTTGTCTTAAAGATTTCTACAGTATTAAATTTTAAATTTTGTTTTTTATAGTTAGCGGTCCGTCAACATCTGGTATCGATTTCTATCAACGCTGTGTTCACTTACACAATGTAGTCGACTCGTATTTATTGCCTTCTTTAATTTTAGCTGTCTGGCCAAATTGAAATTTTGGTGTTTTATGACTGTTTGTAAAGCCATTTCTGTTTAAGTGCGTAAACCCTGTTGATTTTTAGGCGATAAATAACGTAGTATCGCATTTCAATGCCCCTTAGGTTTCGCTAAATGTCTTTCCCCATGATTCTGTTTTCTGAGAATTTTTTCTGTGTTAAACCTATTTAATAATTTACGACCCTTGTCGCACTTTTAAAATTTCTATTTTATTTTATTGCTTGCCTTGTGTTGAGATTTCTCTTTAAAATAAAAAATTTGTATAGGTATACGATAGGTACCATATTGACCATCTCACACTCCCCCAAATAGATTTTTAATACACCTAGTCTAACTAATGCCTAGGCATCCATACTAGTCGTTTGAAAATCTATTTCTCTCCTACAATATACTGTTAGTACTCGCTCTTCTATTTTACTCTAACCCCTAATTAAATCTATTCTTTTAAATATCTCCATAATACCGAAACAGGTGGATCGCATTGTAGTTTCCTTTAATCTCTTTCGTACGAACGTCAATTAAAGTGTATACATTATTGTATGGAACGGCCCCGATTTCGTAAGGTCCCTCATAAAGTCGCATGAATTTTTTCGTTATTTTTTTTTTGTCAGCGTCCGATTTTGAAAAAATTTTGAGCTTAACTAAATCTCCTATCTCAAACTGTACTAACTTGTGATTTTTGTTATAATGGAGTTCCCTATTTTCTGCCGCCTTTATTATGTTCCGTCTTGCATGCTCTCTAATCTGTTCTAACGACTCCCGTTGTAAACCGGTCTTGTTTTGTTCACATTTATCAAAATCGGTTGATAGAAAAACTCGTTTTCCCCATACTATTTCGTTTGGCGCATAACCAGTCGTAGTGTGTATAACCTGGTTATAGCAGTCTTCTATGTCTGGCAATAAATCTACCCAAGATCGGTGTGACTTATCACAGTACGTTCTAAATAGCCTGCCTAACTCCTTATTTACTCTCTCCGTTGAGTTTGGTCGTGGGTTCCTAACAGATGTGTGTGTTAACACAATACCTAACTGATGAATACCTGCCTCGAAAACCTTTGAAGTAAAATTTGTGCCCCTGTCCGAACATAATGTCCTAATCTCTACCTGTTTGTGAAACTTTCTCACACATGTTAACGTAGCTTTTCCACTCGCCTGTCGTAATGGATATAGTCTAATTAATTTACTATAAGAGTCCTGTATCACGAATACATATTTGTACCCGAACCGTCCTGCTGGTAAAGGTCCATATATGTCACAGAAAACTCTCTCTCCTATTTCTTTAGCTATTACTGTTTTAATAGGTCCTGTATGTGTTTCTAATGCGTGCTTTGTCTTCTGACATATATCGCATGCCCTTATAATTCGGCCTATAATACGAGACATATTCGAAAAATAATAACGACGCTTCATCGTAGCAAGTACCTTATAACGTCCGAAATGTCCTAACTCTTCATGTATGCTAATAATCAAATCTCTTTGCAACACCTCGGGGACATACAATCTCAACGTATCCCCATTTTTACCTGTCCTATATAAAATCCCTTCCTTGAGCACATAATATCTTGATTCAGGCGTACCTGCTATTTTTATACGCCTAATTATTTCGCTAATACTCTTATCACGCTCTTGATAACTACTTATCTCTCTCCATCTTTCCTGTACTACTCGTCCTAATGTCGTTTTGAATAGATTCATTTCTGGCCCCGCAGTCTTATTTGTTGATACATCGGTGGTCCCTTTTATATGCCGCGATAATACATCCGCAACTGTATTCAATTTACCCTTCACATGTTCTACTGTATAGTCGAATTGACCCATGTAATGGACCCAACGTATCATACGTGCGCTCAATAACTTACATGATTGTAAAAAAAATCAAACTCTTATGATCTGTCCTAATCACTAACCGTGCTCCTCTCAAATACGTCTCAAATTTCGACAAACTAAAGATGATTGCCCCCAGTTCCTGCTCTGTAACTGTCCATTTCCGCTCCGCCTCCGACAATGACTTACTACAAAATCCTATTATACACTCTTCCCCTAATTCGTTTAATTGATAAACATATCCCGAAACTCCAAGATTACTGCTATCAGTTTGCAAATAATAAGTCTCCTTCGGATTTGGGTGTACGAGAAGTATTGTGTCTAAGAATAATTTCTTAACTTTCTCGAAACAATCGTTTATTTCTTTCGTCCATGACCACTTGTTATTTTGTTTCAATACATCGCAGAGCGGTCTAACCTCTTCGCTATATTTCGAAATAAACCTTCTGAAATAATTTATTAATCCCAAAAATCCCCATAATTGTTTTACTGTTCGAGGTATGGGGAAATCTAGTATGGCCTTTACTCGCTCAGGATCCATACGTACCCCGTTTGTATTCACTATATGTCCTAACAATTTTACCTCTACGCATAAAAATCGACACTTTCCTAACCTACCTGTCAATCCTGCGGTCTCTAACCTGTCTAGTACCTGGTCTAAATGTGCTAAATGTAGTTCTATGTCTCCTTTAGTGAATATGACAATGTCATCTAGATAATTCACGCAAAACTCACGCACGTCCTTCAGTATAATATCCATTGCCCTAGAAAATCCTGCCACAGACGTCTTTAATCCCTGAGGTAATACACAATAGATATAAGTCCTTCCCATAAATGAAAACCCTGTATATTTCCTAGAATCCCGATGCAAAGGTATTTGAAAATAAGCATTATTCAAATCAATCAGACTGATATAATTTACTCCATGAAAAGATTGTAAGATCTCAGATGTGAGTGGTGGTGACCCTGCATCACCTATCATTTTCTTATTAAGTTCGCGCGCGTCTAATAAGAGTCTTATCGACCCATCTCGTTTCTTAGTGAACGTGAGAGGACTACAATACGGGGTTGCCTCCTGTTTGACCACGCCTAATCTTTCTAATTCCTCCAATTCCTTTTTTACTCGCTCCCTATACGCCAAAGGTACCGGATAACTGTGCTTTACGAATGGAGTTTCGTCTACCAACTCAATAATGTGCTCGTACCTGTTCGTTAATCCTAATTTGTCTATAAATACCTTACGATGCTTGTCTAATACAGGTAGTAATAGTTTCTTTTGTTCATTACTTAAACACAAGTCATCTAAGTGATAGTCCGTTTGAACGTCACCGTCTGTTCCGTTTCTCGTCACGCCTAACTCTACTGGCTTACTATTTTGATTTAACAATAAATTAATTTTGGCGGCGTTTGTCACTCCCCCAAGCCTTTCTATCTTACATTCCGAATTTAGTTTTACGCAAGACCTAACTCCTAGGTGTTCGATCGTCAAAGTCCGCTCACTATCGCAATTTACCACTCCTTTTACTCGCTCTAGCCAATCATACCCTAGTATCAATGATCTAGGTAACCGTCTCATTATCAATACAGGTGCTTCAACTAAGGTACTACCTAATTGAAACTCTATCAGTACTAACCTATTAGTGCTCTCACTTCGTGAACCGAATGCTCCTTGTATCTGAACCGCTGGGATCGCTATCTCAGGTAAAATTATGTTTTCCTTTAAGATCGAGTCATACAACTCCCTAGTCATTCCGCTAATCTGACTTCCCGTATCAATAAGCGCATTCATGTTTCTACCATACAACTTTACACATACTTCTGGTAATCTAGGTAAAGAATAGTCAATTCCTACATCGATCGTCTCATCGAGTTCGTGAAACATTGTACACAAGTCTAAACCTCGCCTCAAACATTTCTTACAAGCCTCGTTTAACTCGTCGCATTCCAGTATATTGTCAAACTGGTTTTCCAACAAGATCCCTATGCTATCAATTTCTAACTGGCAACTATAACCCCCGTCATTCATCTTGCCTTTCAATGCTCGCGTAATACCATTTCTGCCGACCCCTAAAGCTTGTCCCGGCTTCCATCCATCGTTCGTTAGGATTCTATAAGCCAAACCTATTCTTTTATGTTCCGATATACCTTTATTCCCCGTTTTACACAACACTAAGCTATCGGACCTTACTAGTGTGGGGAAATTTAGGTTTTTGAATTTCCCTCCCCCACATGTTCCGATGAATTAGAGCTTTCGCCCTCCTTTACAAAAGTAATGGCTGGCCTGACTCTTTCAGTTTCAGCCAAAATAGGTCTATTAAAATTCGCTCTATAACCTAGCCGACCTCGGCGATAGACTCGTCCCCTTGTCGAATTTCGCCTACTAGCCCAATTGTTAGCTGAAATTGTTGCTACAATGGGACGCGCCATCCGCGACTCACTGTACCTACGTCCTCTAAATCCACTACCTGCAATGCCTCGCGCGGCTCCCCTTTGTTTGTCGACAATGTTTTGTTCTAAGCTCCTAAGGAATTTCGCCCCATTCATGATGTTAACTTCCTCAGTTCTGGTAAACCATAATCGTTGAATATCTATTGCATAGTGCCGCATAATGGAATTTACTAAATCCCGCTCGCTAAACGCAATAGTCAAAGACTGCATTGACTCAGCTTGCTCGGCAAAGTGCTCAGACATAGACATCCCTGAGTCACTAGTATAAACTGCATTAATTAACCTATATCTTACTGATTCTTGAATTTGTTCGGTCCAATAATTTCGTCTAAAGTCTGTCTCGAAATCAGCGAACGTAACCCAATCCTTTGAGTACAATTCCATAACCTTTCTCGCGTGCCCCGATATACAACCTAGCGCTATATCAATCTCGCGGTCCATTCCATTTACAGCCCTTATATACTTCTTTAATCGCTTTAAAAACGCAATAGGGTTGGTGAATAGTTTCCCATCGAAATTTGGTTTGCTAACAGACGGCTGAACCACATATAAATTCCGAGTCTCGGATAGTGCCGTACTAGAACCCGCAGACTCTACACTAGTTCCCTGTCTTTCACTTTCACCCCCTTCACTACGTACTACGCTAACTGTATCTAGTGACGTAACACTTGCCCTTTCGTTCAATGTAGCATTGGGACTCGAACCCAAATTTTGCAATTTCTTCTCGAAATCACTAATCTTTTGTAAAATCAACTCTAATGTCGCTTTCCCTACGGTCTCTGTTTGCTCGCTCGTTCCTACAACACTCGTCTCTGGTCGATTCTCCGCTACCTGCTTCGCACTGCGACCCTTTCTACCTGCTGGCATCGTTACTAGTCCGACTTAACTCGCCTATTTACTAATTTCCGTTCTATTTTCGTTAACGCTAAATTACTTGTTTTACTTGCGCGCCCCTTTTAAATCTGACAGACAGTTTATTATTGTAATAATGTAAGACCAACGTAATATCTATACCAGATGTTTTAGAAACCTAGGGATATACACAGATTTTATGAATGGTTAAAGTTCAAGGGAATAAGTCTAAAATATAAGGCAGAGTTAGTATCTCGGCCACTGCAATCAATCTCCCGACGATCCCTGTAAATAGTACATCTATAAAATATACCGCTCACCTCGACTATTCCTATAAAAAAATACAACATAATCTTACATAATAACATGCACAGTGTGTCTTAAATCTTTCCTTGTTTATTCTAGATATATATCTATTTATATACATTTTTTTTTTTCATATAACCTCACATACAAGTCACGATTCCTACGTTGTGTTTTTTTTTCTCTAATATAGATCTAGTCATACCGTCATTCCGAATACGTACATAGACCCCTGGTCGCTCGGCAACAAAATTCTGTGACCTACGCGGTCACAGATTTGTGACACAGGACATAATCCCTGATCCTATATACCAAACTTCGTGACCTACTCGATCACAGACGTGACAAAGGACCTAAATAGAATAAATTTTCCTGATGAATCAATCCTGATGAATTTTAATCCTGATGAATTACTATCCTGGTGAATTATTATCCTGATGAATTATTATCCTGATGAATTATTATCCTGGTCACGGCACCAAAATTCTGTGATGGTACCGGCGTGATCGTCTTAGCTAATAAAATATCGTGGCTAGTATAAGTGAGGAAACCTATAAACCTAAGGAAAAGGAAAATAACACTGTAGAGTTAGTGGCACTTTCAGTATCCGGTAGTCGTATTTGTTTGTCATGAATTACCAGTAAAACTGATACTTAGCTTCACTACGCTGGGTGAACGCGTAAGGCAGACCTAATCAATCCGCCTGAATTTTGGTATTCTGTATCGATACCTTACCGCGGAGTTTAACTTAGAGTTATTTAAATTATGGCATAGTAACATGTAATAAATCGAGTTTGCAAATCAGGGTCGGATTGAATGGTTGCTGATTACGTGTATTTCCTTTAAAAGGCATCTTAGCTGACCAATGGTAACCGAGCACGGGGACATTTCCCTACGCCTGCACGAGGCCTTTTATCATTGTTATAGGGGCTGCATTTCGACCTCCTTTATGCGCTCCGACGCGAATTTATTTCCACATCCGTAAACGGCTGGATCTATCTTTTATGGGCATTTTAGCCCGCCCCTTGGTCCATGGACTTAATTTTTATATCATTTTATATAGTAAGGTTTATGAATTGGCCAATTCAAGTCGGAGGTCGATCTGCGAGAGGAGTGTGTGTTTGGTGTGCTGAACCATTGCTGCCGGCTTGTCACCACGCAGCCATGAAGCCGATTACTTTGACTATATTGTCAATCACTATCAATCAAATTATCAATATTAAGTATAATTCCCAATCAACCAAAGTGCCAAATACTCTACGATTACGTCCCATTTCTCGATACAATAGTCGTATACCTGACCCTTTGTTTTATGTAGCTCGCCCGCTTTGTCCCTCGCTCTCGTCGCTGTAGATCGCCGTCTCGTTTCAAATGCTATATAATTATGCTAGAAAAAAACTGTTGTTCCCTGCTGCCGCTAATACCTCATGTACACAGCTCAGGCCTATTTAGCCCTTATGCCAAATTTGTAAAAGCAGTAATTTTCTAGACTGCGTTAGATTTAGCTATTCATTTTAGCCAATACTCGCTCTATTGTATAAAAAGTCGTGTATGGATTTTGCTTATAGCAAAATACTGCTTCTAGATTTTAACTAAGAATTTATCCTGCTGACCTAAATTAGATATGATAACTTATATAGAATCTACCTAGCTCGTTTCCTTAAGGTTAAGAATCGTGACTGTAAACCTAGATATGTGGGGTGAAATTCATTATTGGAATATTATTCGTAACCTCTAGCACACGTCATTAAATGGTAATTATTATTAGGACAAAAGGTAGGTAAGTGTTCAGATCTTAATAGCTTCCAATAATAAATCTGTAAGGTTACTTATCTATAATAATAAAAGAGAGATTGTTAATATTATTTACTTTTATTGTCTGAAAGTTTATTTATATTACTCCACATGGAGTGTTATTAAAGAGAAGACACTGATTTTAATTTATTTACACCAAATTCGACTGTTGAAGCAATCGTATCAATTTGGTGGGAAAATTCTCGTTACCTAGGCTTCCTAAAGTAAGAGAAAAGAGAATTTCCAAAGATAAAAACTCTTACAGCCACTTAAGACTAATATCCACCTTATTTTATAACGATATACACACATGCACACAGTTTTAATTCATGATTTATAATAAAGAAAGATTTAAGGCACATGTTATATAACTCTAGACTAAGAATATACTTTAGGTATGTTACCAAGGTTCACAGCTTTAGGTAATTTTGTCGTTAAATTAATTAAATCATTCCCAACTCAATGTTTGATGCGGGAGTATTTCCAATACAGCAATGTCCAAACATTGCACGTAATACGCCTCTTTCCCAATTCTTTTTATACAACATTATAAGCAGATTGATAATGGTAACTATTTGCATTATCAATATAATAATATCTATTTGGGACAAATTTTTATTCTCATTTTTTCATCATCAACTCATACACAAAATCTAGGCTAGCGTCTGCATCCATTTAGCCAGGCGTCCTGTGACTAGATGTCTTAAACGATTTACTTGACCTTATTATGAACCTTGTTTACGATACCTTATTTAACTTAATTGTGTACTTTACCGAATATTCAGCAACCAGCTTCACTCACTACAATCACTTATAATAGCCTATTCCCCGAAAGAACTTATCTATAATATGATCTGAATCTATACAACCATTTAATTAAGTGGAAAAGTATAAATTAACACCGTTACTTTTACAAACAACTTTGGACCCAATATTTTCTCTGAACTCTAAACTCTTATACGTTATAGATTCGCGGATTTGAGGACTCTCCTCTCTGAATCGCGCTCGGAGCTTGAATAATGAATGATCGAATCTTCCCTTCTCCCGAAGTCGTCACCTCTTATCCACTGCCAGCCTTTTTCCCCCAGCGAGTGCCACTGCAAAAAAACTACACACAGTATTTGTTCCTCTCATTGGTCACATAATTTCCATGCATTTGTATTGACCAATAATCGCGAAGTCGCTTAGACCCCGCCCTTTCCCTAGGGAACTGTTTTGTCTTAAAGATTTCTACAGTATTAAATTTTAAATTTTGTTTTTTATAGTTAGCGGTCCGTCAACATCTGGTATCGATTTCTATCAACGCTGTGTTCACTTACACAATGTAGTCGACTCGTATTTATTGCCTTCTTTAATTTTAGCTGTCTGGCCAAATTGAAATTTTGGTGTTTTATGACTGTTTGTAAAGCCATTTCTGTTTAAGTGCGTAAACCCTGTTGATTTTTAGGCGATAAATAACGTAGTATCGCATTTCAATGCCCCTTAGGTTTCGCTAAATGTCTTTCCCCATGATTCTGTTTTCTGAGAATTTTTTCTGTGTTAAACCTATTTAATAATTTACGACCCTTGTCGCACTTTTAAAATTTCTATTTTATTTTATTGCTTGCCTTGTGTTGAGATTTCTCTTTAAAATAAAAAATTTGTATAGGTATACGATAGGTACCATATTGACCATCTCACTACTTTCCTTGCATTCTTTACCAATTCCGTGTAGAATGATTTATTTGGATCGATGGCAAAAAGGGGACGGAACGTCTTTTCACAAATTTCGAACGTGCTTTCGCCGGCTTTTGATCCGTCCAAATTACCTACCATATACATCAAATGAACATAGTCATTCAGATGAACTTTCTCATCAACAACATCATCGCGCAACATTTCCTTGTGATTCAATTTAAGGTAATTCAGTATGTAGAAATTAAACGGCTCTTCAATTTCGCTGACTAGAAAACCGTCTGTAGTCTTGAAAATTCTCTCTAACAAGTAATGCACCTTCTCTCTACGTTCATGGATTTTCTTCAAAAGCATCACATAACTAATTAGCTCTCTACGTTTTTCGATAGACTTCAGATTCAGATCGTAATTGAAGTACTTTAAAATTTCAATCATGTAGCGCGCTACGCCATGAAACCCTCTCAACCGTTCATGCTTGAAGTTTTGAGGATCATCTTTGAAAATATCTGAGGACAACTCGACGCAGTACCACAACGCAGTTAGCAGCGATGTGTTTTCTTGAGGATCCAGCGGCAGAGATGACAGTCCAATTTTGCACACTGTTTCACTTATACGTCGCATTGCGTATCTCTTGAACTGGCCAACAACATTTTTATCCATCCACTCTTTGTTTTCACAGTTTTTCCACAGCACGAAGTAAAATAATCCAACATTTAAATAAACCTTCTTGCCATCAAAATATGTCGCTGACAAAATGTAGTCGTTGTATTTATCAAAGTGGTCTGTGTCTGTCAGCACAAGGCCGCCATGAAACGGTCTTCGTGTTCTTGGGTCAGTCTTCGTATTGTTCGCCAACAATTGCTTATATACATTCAAAGTGTAAAAATAACCGATTGATGCACTGACATCTTGGTCGTTAACTAAAAACAACGGGCACTCGATGGCCGATTTGAACTTACTAAAACTGGCAGATGTTACTTGTTCAGACCATCGTGTTTTATGGAAAATGATTTTGTCCATCAAATCGAACTCCGTTAGAATTACCACAGGGATTCCTTTGTCGTCGTCTAGAATGACGTCAGGAAACTCAATTTCTTGTTCGGGTGTGAAATTAACATCAACGATCTGCTCCTCTCCAACAGACTGGTTGAATTCCGTGTCAAACTTCAAGGCGTCAAACGAGTAGGATTTAGCGTCACTGACGATATAATTGATCAAAGTTGAAATGGATTTCTCAATTTCAACTTTATCCGTACTGACCGAGGTAGTGAGATTCTTGTACCAGTCCGTGTTAACGAATTCACGCAGGAATAGGTTTCTGTCCTTTGTTTCCAGGACTTTTTCACTGTTCACTGTTTTCGATGACAACTCCTCAAACAATCGATTTCTTAGCTTCTTCAATTTTTCGATTTCTTGCAAAGCAACTGCGTTTCGTTTGAATTTATTGATATACTTCAATTTGATATAAGACTTCAAATTATCTTTTTCAGCTGCAAAGTTAAAAACATTAATTTTATCATAGTCAAACTCCTTGGAAATATCAGTGCTGTCATAAAGCTTATCATTACAATAAACTATGCATTGGCTCTTCAAAAAGGATGCTGCTACAGATAGGTTGACTTCATCTAGGTCTTGATTGAGTGCATGGAAAACCACCGTTTCATAATGCATGTTCTCGTTCAATACAAAACATTTCTCATCACTGCTACTACCAATCAAACCATCCGTGATGATGTACAGCAACTTGATTTTATCATTTTTATCGAGAATATAGTATTCCTTTAAATATTTGATTATTGTTTCTGGCTTCGTATTCATGTTTCCACCCTCTCGACCTAAATACGCTGTTCTAGCCTCGTCTTCATCGACTTCCCAACATTCGTCGCCCCAGTGCAAATAAACAATTTTTGATTCTGTCGGGGGCTCTCCGTTAGTCAATTGTACGTTTTTTATTTTTTCTACGTCACATTTGAATTGTTCAAGCGTTGTCAAGCCGTTGCTGTGATAATACACAACTCCGTCCGTTGAACCCGAAAAATCTTTTGCGTAAATGAAGTAATTAACCATTTTTGCGGTCAATCAACTTTCGCTCTTTTGAAGTGAAACAATGTTTTGAAGTGCCTGTTGGAGACTGATGAAATCTGCGTTACTAATGGCAGTGTGTGTTACTCCAAATGATTTTTATCGATTACCTACTGGCATGTGATGATAAACAAACTTCGACGCAAGTTCTTCCTTCTCCCTAAAACAAAAACACTTGTTAGAATCATATAAAATAAAATAAAATAAAAGGGCAACCCAAGAATGAGTAGAAGATTAAAACAAAGTTACTCCATTGTAGAGGATCATCTTGAAAACAATATAGGGCAGCAAAAAGATGCAATGACGTCACTTGTTTAAAAGTTAATAAATTGTAGGTTTAATGACATTTGCTTTTGTTTCTTAAGCGCAAAGCAGAAAGAGGACGCGGCTCGGGCGCGAGGCGGGTGACGCGCGTGACCCACGCTCGTGTTCTGTGCGTGTGGCCGTCCATATATACCGTTAGATTGTAATCTAACGCTTTTTATCTCGATAGATTGTAAACGGTTTTCACAATCTTACGGTGACATATACAAGGAATTAGTACCCGCCGTACACCCGACCCGTCTCGTGCCCGACCCACGCCCGTTCCCTGTGTGTTTTGCGCTTCACAGTTTCCTGCTAGCTATATTCGTTTTTTTTAATTATCGAAAAATATAAGGTTTTTTTTTTTGTAATAGGTTTTTATACATCCGAAATCATTAGTTTTATCAATATAAACTAAACATCTTGTAGATAATTTAATGAACTTTAATTTACCCCTGACATTGTTTTCCTGTTTGTTAGTTTTTATGGAAATTATGTAGACCACAATGAAAAAAGGCGGTTTCTACTATTAAATGGATAAATATGAACGTGGATATATATCTGAAACTATAATCTCTACGTTGATAATTAATTCATATCACATATCTGTAGGTAATTTAACGACAATCATTTTTGCCATAGATGGTTTTTACCTATGTTTTGTAGATTTTGTGCAAATAAAAAAAAACGCGTTCGGGGAGACATTTTAGGGGGGAAGGGGGGAAGCCCTTTATTGTATCCTAGGAGTGGAGAGTTTTGAGGTAATACTTCTAAGGCTCTTAATAACACTTGTGCCAAAATCAGCTTAACATTTTTTATTTGGAGGTGAATGTTTAGTATTCACGTACTATCAGTCGTCATACCCCGGCACCCCTGTACCGCGCGGGCCTAAAGGTTTAGACTAGAGCTTTAGGTAATAGGTAGTAGGTGAAGTTACGCATCGAAATATTTACAACGCTTCATCGTGTACATTTTGAAAAATCACAAAACTTTACAGTTGAACTTACCGATCCGAGTAGAGGAATTGTGAAGAATTACATGTCTGACGAACTTAATTTTATGTCACTGGTCAACATTCACTATCGAAAATCCACCGGGAGCAGGTAACTTCTGTTATGTTTGACGGTCAATTTCACACTGAATCCAAGTGGTTCCCGATGCAATTTATACGGCAGCCGGAACCTCTGACCCGACTTGGGATACGATTGTTTAATATGGTGAAATAAAATAAAATTGCACGTTAAATAACGAATCCACGTTATCGGTTTCAGTTTCCCCAAGCTATAATGATTCGACTATCATGTTTATCTTTAAATAGTACTAACTGACTCATATGTTGACCAAATGAGATTGATAATGGGTTACAAGTTGGGAAAATTACTAACATTTGATGTAAACCGGTGATGTAAACATAGAAGCTGTAGGTATAGATACACACAAAAGCCAACTTATTAATATAGTCGCATAGTAAGACTGCCTCGTCGGTCTAGTGGTTAAATTTTATCGAAATCGGTCGAGCGGTTTTTAAAATATCAACAATAAAATAAGTACTTTGTATAGCGTGTGCTTGTTGTTGTAAAATTGGCGCGGGAGTTTGAAGTCGGTTGTTTAAAAAGAATTTTTTATATTAAATTATGGAAAACGTTGTTTGTGAAATGAAAATTTGTTATTTGTTTTTTATGAAATGATTGGTCAACAATTAAATGATTTGACCGATTGTTTAAAATTGATTGAACTATACAACAATAACAACTATACTATAACTAACTATTTCACAGAATCCATACTAATATTCCATACTTTCCATACTAATATTATAAATGCGAAAGTGTGTCTGTCTGTCTGTCTGTCTGCTACGCTTTCACGGCCCATCTGTTCAACCAATTTTGATGAAATTTGGTACAGGGATAGGTTGTATCCCGGGGAAGGACATAGGCTACTTTCTATCCCGGAAAATTTAAGAGTTCCCGCGGGAATAAAAAAAATTTGGTCCACGCGGACGAAGTCGCGGGAATCATCTAGTTCATAATACATATCACACTTTACCACAGTTTTATTACCTATCTTAAAACTAACTGGGTATACTATATACCTACCTACTGTCAGATATTTAATAAATCTAAAACCAATATTGTTCTGAATTAATTAATAAAGTAAAACAGATTTAAATTAACACAGTTTTATTACCTATCTTAAAACTAACTGGGTATACTATATACCTACCTACTGTCAGATATTTAATAAATCTAAAACCAATATTGGTCTGAATTAATTAATAAAGTAAAACAGATTTAAATTAAAATATTAAAAAGTATTATGAATTTAACTTCCGTCGTGAAATATACTCATAGTTTGTACATTGACTTCCGTACGTTTATCTCTGTGGTATAATTAAATATGTTGACACTCGGCTCCTATCGATTTGATAGTTTAGTTTAATGTTGTTCAATAGTTCTAAAATTATAGTCAACTCATTTAGCAATTAAAATAATGTTAAACATGCAACTTTGTGATGATAATATGAGATGCCATTTCCGCTCACCGCCAAATTCAGTAATTAGTATTTCCGGTAAAAATATTGTGCTCGAACGTGATTGGTCGATCCGTTGGTGGGAAGTTACGCAATTGGTTACTTCTGTTAAAATATTGTCTTCGAATGTGATTGGTCAATCCGTTGGTGGCAAGCTATGCGATTGGTGACCCTTGTTGTCCGTTAATTTCTCCCACTACAATGATATAGAATAAAAGGGAATTGAAGGTAAAACGGAGCATCCAGTATTGTCGCGATTCTTGCGGAAGCTCTGCATCTAGTGATAATCAATAATTGTTGCTACCCGAGTTGGTGCAAAAGTAATTGTGCGATAGTTTTGTGTTCTATTTATACGCGTTAAATAAATAAGTGAAGTGCAGTGAAGCGTAAAAGTGTAAACGTGTTAACAAGGTTTGTTTGAAATGCTATCCTATTATATTGTGGTATACTTATATGATTAGTGTGTTAATAAAACAAAATTACGTAAAGCTGTGTCTCATTTGACCCTGTCTTCCTGAGGTAGTTTAACACTACTAAGCACGCGTGAGTGACGTCGTATTCCAATACTGTGTCCTAGGCCCTAGCTGTACATGAAAAATTGTGCAATAGCTATGCTCATGTTATCACTTATCAGTGTACTAGTATCGATGTAGTAGTATTTTTTTTTTTTTTATGTGTTCCTCCCTTTTTTCCTTCGACATGGGGGTCGAAGACTGTTCTAGGTCGGTAGGTACTTAGTTCAGCTACCTAGGTTGCTTTACTATTTACTCTGTAGTAACTTGGACAATTTCTTTCAAGCAGAGATTGTGAAATAGCTGAATTTTTTTTTCTTTTTTTTTTTTTCCTGTTCTTTCTTTTTCTTTTAATATGTTCTATATATTAAATAATATACAAACATATTCATATACATAATTGTTTTGTACTATGATAATTATATTACCTACCTACTTATTCTAAATTAAGTGTTTAACATTAGTTTACTAGTATAAGTTAAGAAATACCATAACTACCCCCCTATTTTTCTATTTGTTCGCAAGGGGATACGATTTGCAGATTATCATGATAGTATGAGCATCTGCAATCTATTGTGGGTACTTAGTTGTCGTGGTCAGATACTGATGTGTGGTCCAAAACACAAAAGTCAGAGCCTTTACTTGGACTTTAAGGTGTTGGTGGGTTGTTTATTTATAACTTTAGTGCATGTCTATTTTAATATATGTAGTAGTATGAGTATCGATTTGTCGATCTGTTGTTCTGTTGCGGCTTGATTGAAGGACAAAAAAACACATTTTCGCATTTATAATATTAGTCTGATTGGAATGATTTAATAACATTTCAAACAAATGAAAGAAAATTCCTAATCATTTGATTGATGAATCTCATTTTCAAGCTTTGAAATCATAGATCATTAGCTTGGTTCTATTCCCAACCGTGAATTATAATCCGTATTAATGTGAGGTACTTTCATTAAAATAAAATAAATAAAAATAAAAATAGCCTTTATTTATACCTTTAGTATACCTACTAATAATTAAAACAATTATAAAAAACTTAAGAATTAAAATATACAAAAAATAGATATTGTCAAAGTTTTGGTATCGGTTATCATATTTTATTCATTTTCAAGCTTAGACACTTATATTCAAAAAATCATACTTCATTAGCTTAGTTCTATAACAGAATAGGTAAAAGTTCTATTCCCAACCATGAATTATGATCCCTATCAATGTAAGGTACTTTCATTATTACACATCAATTGCATAACAATCAAAATTAAACGCATTGGTCCTTGAAGTACACTTTTACTGAAAAACTTATTAAATTGTCTTTTTCAAATTAACTTTCAATTCTTCGCTAGAAATGAATTCTCTTATTTCATCGTCATTACTGAACTTAACTCTTTCTTCAGCTTTGATACGTTCAATTCGACTAACGCTAGTTTTGCACACCTTAAGGAATTCTGTGACCCCGAATTTCGTCACAAACTTCTGATAGCGTTCGTAGACTTCTTTAATGTCGAAGTAAACAGTAGACGGAAAAACGGTTACCAAGCCCCCGTAGAACTTTTTTCTCTTGGAAACATACTCGGTGTACTCAGACAAAGTGGGATACTTCCCTGATTCTCCCACACAATCAATAAATAGTTTGTATAGAGACAAAATTCTGTAATACTCAAGCGATTCGATAGCTTCGTAAGTAACTTCAATTTTATCTTTATCGTCGTTGTTAACGATAACTACTTTCCTTGTATTCTTTACCAATTCCGTGTAGAATGACTTATTTCGGTCGATGGCAAAAAAGGGCCGCAAAGTCTTTTCACAAATTTCGAACGTGTGAACGGCTTTTGATGCGTCCCAATAACATACGAAATACATAAAGTGAACATAGTCATTCAGATGAACTTTTTCATCAACAACATCATCGCGCAGCATTTCCTTGTGATTCGATTTAAGATAATTCAGTATGTAGAGATTAAATGGCTTTTCAATTTCGCTGACTAGAAAACCGTCTGCAGTTTTGAAAATTCTCTCTAACAAATAATGAACTTTTACTCTACGTGCATGGATTTTCTTCAAAATCATTACTTAACCGATTAGCTCTCTACGTTTTTCGATATACATCAGATCTAGATCGTAATTGAAGTACTTTAAAACTTCAATCATGTAGCGTGCTACGCTATGAAACTCTCTCAACCGTTCATGCTTGAAGTTTTGAGTATCATGTTTGAAAATATCTGAGGACAACTCAACGCAGTACCACAACGCAGTTAGCAGCGATGTGTTTACTGGAGGATCCAGCGGCAGAGATGACAGTCTAAATTTGCACACCGTTTCACTGATACGTCGCATCGCGTATTTCTTGAACTGTTCAACAACATTATCCATGAACTCTTTATTTTCACAGTTTTTCCACAGCACGAAATAAAATAATCCAACATTAAAATTAAATTTCTTGCAATCAAAATATGTCGCTGACAAAATGAAGTCGTTGTATTCATCAAAGTGGTCTGTGTCTGTCAGCACAAGGCCGCCATGAAACGGTCTTCGTGTTCTTTGGTCAGTCTTCGTATTGTTCGCCAACAGTTGTTTGTATACATTCAAAGTGTAAAAATAACCGATTGAATCACTGATATCTTCATTGGTTAGTAAAACCAACGGACACTCAATGATCGATTTGAACTTTCTGGTAGATATTACTTGTTCAGACCTTCGTGTTCTAAGGAAAATGATTTTGTCTATCAAATCGATCTCCGTTAGTATTATGACAGGGATTCCTTTGTCGTCATCCAGAATTACGTCAGGAAACTCAATTTTTTGTTCGGGCGTGAAATTAACATCAAAGATCTGCTCCTCTCTAACAGACTTGCTGAATTCCGTGTCGAACTTCAAGGCGTCAACCGAAAAGGATTTAGCATCGCTGACGATGTAACTGATCAAAGTTGAAATGGATTTCTCAATTTCAACCTTATCCATATAGACCGAGGTAGTGAGATTCTTGTACCAGTCCGTGTTAATGAATTTGCGCAGGAATAGATTTCTGTCCTTTGTTTCCAGGACTTTTGCGCTGTTGACTGTTATCAATGACAACTCCTCAATTAATCGATTTCTTAGCATCTTTATTTTATCGATTTCTTGCAAAACATCTGCGTTTCGTTTGAATTTATGGATAAAAAACTTCAATTTGATATAAGACTTCAATTGAAGTTTTTCAGCTTCAAAGTTATTAACGTTGATTTTATCTTAGTCAAACTCGTCCAAAATATCAGTGCTGTCATAAAGCTTATCATTACAGTAAACCATGTAACGGTTCTTTAAGAAAGATGCTGCTACAGAAAGGTTGACTTCATCTAGGTTTTGATTGAGTGCATGGAAAACAACCGTTTCATAATGCATGTTCTCGTTCAATTCAAAACATTTTTCTGCACTGCATTTTTCTGATTGATAGTAAGTATCAATCGAACCATCCGTGATAATGTACAGCAACTTGATTTTATCATTTTTATCGTGAATATATTCTTTTTTTATAAATTGAATAATTCATTCCGGCTGCGTACCCATCCATGCATACATTCGTTCTAAGTACGCTGTTCTAGTCTCGTCTTCATCGACTTCCCGACAATCGGTGCCCCAGTGCAAGTAAACAATTTTCGATTCTGTCGGGGGCTCTTCGTTAATCAATTGTTCTTTTTTGATTTTTTCTGCGTCACATTTGAATTGTTCAAGCGTTCTCAAGCCGTTGCTGTGATAATACTCGACTCCCTCCGTTGAATACGAAAAATCTTTTGCGTAAATGAAGTAATTAACCATTTTTGCGGTGAATCAACTTTTGCTGTTTTGAAGTGAAACAATATTATGCCTGTTGGACACTGATTAACACTTAATCTGCGTTACTGATGGCAGTGTGTGTTACTCCAAGTTATTTTTGTCGATGATCTACCGGTATGTGTTGATAAAAAATTCGACTCAGGTTCTTCTGCCTTCTTCCTAAAACAAACACACTTGTTAGCATCACAGAAAAAAAATGAGGACAATCCAGAATGACTAGAAGATTAAACCAAAGTTATAACTCTACTAGCTGATGCCCGCGACTTCGTCCGCGTCGATTAAGGTTTTTTAATTCCCGCGGTAACTCTTATCCGGGATGCAACCTACCACTATACCGAATTTCATTCAAATCGGTTGAACAGATGAGCCGTGAAAGCGTAGCAGACAGACAGACAGACTGACACACTTTCGCAATTATAATATTAGTATGGAACTATAGAAGTATAGATTAATTATTTTTAGGCAGAGTTAGATTGCGTACGGCGTAGTTAGCTTGAGGCGGACATGGGATACTTTTTATCCCGGGAAAGTAAGAGGTAAATTCGGGAAATTTCACCTTACTCACTTTCAAGGAAGGCTGGAAGAGATTTCAAGAGATAAGCTCTATTGCCTGACAAATTTTATTGCAAACCAAAACGTTAAAGTTTTGCCAACCCAAAAAACCCAGTTAAAGGAAAGCCAAATAGTAATATCCAACCTTATTTACCTATTTAGTGCTGCTAACACGTGTGACGGTGTGATCGGTAATCACAATGAACTCTGTGACTAACCACATGGCTAGCGAATTAAGCTACGTCAAGAATGCGCCTGCCGCCCGCGGCTTCTCTCTCGCTCCCCTCTGACGTCATACCTCTGCACCCCTGTACCCCTGGCCTATAGGTATGCCAGCTGAAGTCACGTATCGAAATATTTACAACGATAGGTAGGTACATCGGTGTAAATTTTGAAAAATCACAAAGCTTTACAATTGAACTTACCAATCCGAGTTGAGGAATTGTGAAGAAGTACGTTTCTTACGAACTCATGTCATTGGCATTATCTATTCACTATTCTGTGCTTGTGTCACTGGTTAAAATTAATTATCGAAAATTCACTGGGCGCAAGAAACCTCTGTTAAGATTGAAGGTCAATGTTACACACTGAATGATCCAACTGGTTCCCGATGGAATTTAAACGGCAAGCAGTTACCTACACAAACGGCTGACGCTATGTGTGACACGAATAAACACTATATTTAAATATGGTGAAATCTGACTTCTTACTAATATTAAAAATGCGAAAGTTTGAATGGATGTATGGATACGGATGTATGCAAGAAACCTCAAACCACGCAGACGAAGTCGCGGGCATTCGCTAGTTAAATAATAATTGCGTAATGAATAATAATAAACATTGTATAGCTCGGGGAAATTGAACTGATAACGTGTCCACATTATCGGTTGTGTTTCCCTAAACTTATTAATTATGATTCGACAATCATACCTATTTATTTTAAAACTAGCTGATGCCCGCGTCTTAGTCCGCGTAGATTGAAGTTTTTTGGTTCCTGCGGGAACTCTTTAATTTTCCGGGGGAAAAAGAAGCCTATGTGTTATTCCAGACTATAATGTATGTATGTTTGTAACTCAATCACGCCAGAACGGCTGAACGGGTCTGGATGAAATTTAGCACAGAGATAGATTCTAGTCTGGAATAACATAAAGGCTACTTTTTTTCCGGATAATTGAAGTTATTTGGTTCCCACAGGAAACGGTCACGGGCATCAGCTCGTTGGGTACAGTGTGACCTTATATTTATTTCAAAGCGGAAAAATTAAAGGAGGATACTCTTCTCTAACTACTCTTCTCTAACTCTCTAATACTCTCTCTACTGCCTCGTTGGTCTAGTGGTTAGCATAGTCGACTGCGGATCACGAGGTCTTTGGTTCGATTCCCGGTCGGGCATAAAAAGTTAGGTATTGGGTTTTTCAATTAAGAAATTCTCAGTGCCAGCCCGGAGTTGGAAGTTGGCGGTGTTTCACCCCCGTGCCTCGGAGAGCACGTTAAGCCGTCGGTCCCGGTTATTATCACTAACATGATAATAGTCGTTAAAGCCCGCCAACCCGCATTGGAGCAGCGTGGTGGGTCTAAGCTCTAATTCCCGCTCTCCTATGAGAGTGGAGGCCTGTGCCCAGCAGTGGGACGTTAATAGGCTGTAGTGATGATGATGATGATGACTCTTCTCTAGGCGGCATATTGTAAGCATATCGAAAAACTTGAAATAGATTTTTTGCACGTTATTTAGCTTGTTATTCTAATTAATTTTATTTTAAACTAGCGGACGCCCGCGACTTCGTTCGCGTGGCATAAGTTTTTAAAACCTATAGGCTTTCCTTAATTTACCGGGATAAAAAGAACCCATGAAAAAAAAACCGTCGATCCGTTGCTCTGTTGCGGCGTAATTGAAGGACTATTTAACGTCCTTTGGGATAGAATTTATAAAAACTGTGAATCATGTATATCATAATTTAAACCGGTAGCCCAAATATCAAGTTTCACGGCTATTTAACTTGAAAAACGCCGGCCTTTTACACCAACTTACAACCCCCATTTTACCCGTTTGGGGGTGGAATTTTGAAAAACTGTTACACACGTACTTCTTTATATTATACCGAAAGCCAAAATACAAAGTTTCGTTGTTATAACTTGAATAATATATTGATAAATGAAGGACATTTATCCCCTATTTCACCCTATTTCCTATTTCAAAAATGGTGAAACACGTACTTCTGCATATCTAAATGAAAGCCCAAATGCTAAGTTTCATCACTATAACTTGAAAAATGAAGGACTTTCATAGGTACAAACTTTCAACCCCTATTTTACCACTTTAGGGGAGGAATTTTGAAAAACTGTGCCACACTTACTTCTTTATTTATTACCTTAAGCCTAAATACCTACCAAGTTTCGTTGATACAACTTGAGAAATATCTTGAGAAATGATCCTTCATTTCTCAAGATATTTCATAGATAGGGGACTTTCATCCCCTATTTCACCCCTTCGGGGGTAGAATTTTCAAAAACTGTGAAACAGGTATTTCTTTAATTTTTACCGATTACTCATATACTAAGTTTCATGGATATAACTTGAGAAATGACGAACTTTCATACAAACTTTCAACCCCTATTTCACCCCCTTAGGGGTGGAATTTTGAAAAATCCTTCCTTAATGAGCGCCTACGTTACTAAAGGAAGCTACTTTCAAAATTTCAAGTCTCTAACCCTAGCGGTTTAGGCTGTGCGTTGATATATAAGTCAGTCAGTCAGTCAGTCAGGACTTTGAATTTTATATATATAGATAAAATCTATGTATTTTAATCTATTCATGATAAAGTGTACAAGAACAATACCCAAAATGAACCTTCTTCTTTTTGCTCTGCACAATATTGTTCGTATAGTTGTACTGTTATACTAAAATTCTACATCAATGGTTGTTATCAACGTTTAACTATGTAACATCACCTTTGTCTATGCAGTACCTTTAATAAAACTGAATTGGACAACTTGAGTTTTTTGGTGACCTCCCTGGCGTAGTGTTTAGCGCTGTGGGTCCCGGGTTCCATCCCTGGCAGGGTCAATTTCGGAATTTATAATTTCTGAATTTTCTCTGGTCTAGCCTGGTGGGTGGTCAGTGGTCACATTGCCACTTTAGTTATCTTAGAAACATTTAAAAAAATTAAAATAAAAGCCCTTTAATTTCAAACTTCATACACATATTTTAGCTTTATTAATTACATACTTAAACTGATTACATACTTTTATAAATCTTAATACCAATTTTACTATAACAATACTATATTGTTATGAACAAGACTGTTACACAGACTATATTGGGTACAAAATGCTTACATTCGATTTATTATTACAATATAAGTAAGTGCAGAGAAATATAAGGTATGTACTCAAACATTATTATGTAGATTTAGATTACAAATATGTGTTTTATTTCAATAAAAATATTTCTTCATATGGTGGTATAAACAGTGGAAAAAACAGGCTACAAGGAGAAATCTCGTATTTTTCGGAACATAAGAATCAGAGCAGAATAGTTATACTCGTAAATAAATTTAGAAAAAACTATACTCGATCATAGTGTATTGAGGCCCGAGGCGCTGCTGTAGGGCCTCAATACAAGCGAGTTAGGAATCGTACTTTCTCCCGAGTGTTAAATAGCGCTTCATACTACACCTGCGAGGAAATAAGCGATAATACTCTGAAGCTTCACTATCACTAGAATAAATTTGAGGGTCTATTTTATAAACTAAAAATTTAAATAAAACAAAAGAACTCGCGCGCGATTCGATATTTTTTCTTATTTTGTAAAATAACCAATATCTTTTTGCGAATGAATAATTATTTTTTGTTTTTGGGCAATAGGTTATTAACTAATAATAATAAAAGATAACGTATATTTAGAGAAAGCTGAGAATAAAAGCGGCTATACCCAACTATTCTTTTGGAAAATGTTTAGACAATATGTGCTAAGAATCTTTGAAAACGGTTTTGGTTTAAGTGCAATGTTATATTTAGTTTACCTATTGTATATTATGTTACTGTGTTTTCAAAAAAAAAAAAATAAAAAAAAAAAAAAAAATTGTTCTACCAAAACTGGGATAAAAACAAAAAAGGCAAAGGTCTGTCTAGAGTCTAGACCATACAGCCTATTCAGTCATAATTTTTTTGTTCTATTTCATTTTAAACTCTCACCTCACTCTCAATTCATTTGACACTCACAAAAAAAAGAAAGATAATGGAGTGAAATTTTAGTTCCATTGTAATTAGAAATACCTTGAAATTATAGTTTTTTAGTTTTGTACATTAATTTACTCGACATTAATTTCTGCACTAATGTTACTAAAAATTAAAAGAAAACAGCGCGCTAACAATGAATTTTCACTCACATTCTCCGCCCGCATAATAATTATGGTTGATAGCAGTGGCGTACTTTCTTCCTCGCTTTGAAAAAAGTAAGAAGGTACTTTCCGAGCGATTGTAGTATACTACTACTACTACTACTATTTATTAGACATCAATTGCATAACAATAAAATTTACAAAAAATTACTAATATTTGGCCCGTGACACATAAAAGTTTTCTTTTTCAAATTTACTTTCAATTCCTCGCTAGAAATATATTCTCTAATTTCATCGTCATTACTGAACTTAACTCTTTCTTCAGCTTTGATACGTGCAATACGACTAACGCTAGTTTTGCACACCTGAAGGAATTCGTTGACATCTACTTTCATCACAAACTTCTCATAGCAATCATACACGTCTTTTAATTCGGAGTAAACATTAGGCGGAAAAACGGTTACCAAGTCCCCGTAGAATTTTTTTCTCTTTTGAACATACGAATATATGTAGCGTTCAAAGGGAATGGGATACCGCCTAGATTTTTTCACATAATCAATAAACAGTTTAGATAGAGGCAAAATTCTGCTATACTCAAGCGAATCGATAGCTTCGTAAGTAACTTCAATTTTGTCTTTGTCGTCGTCGTTATGGATAACTACTTTCCTTGCATTCTTTACAAATTGCGTGAAGAATGACTTATTTTGGTCGATGGCAAAAAAGGGACGGAATTTTTTCACAAATTTCATACGTGCTATCCTCGGCTTTTGATCCGTCCAAATTACCTACCATATACATTAAATGAACATAGTCATTCAGATGAACTTTCTCATCAACAACATCATCGCGCAACATTTCCTTGTGATTCAATTTAAGGTAATTCAGTATGTAGAGATTAAATGGCTTTTCAATTTCGCTGACTAGAAAACCGTCTACAGTCCTGAAAATTCTCTTTAACAAACAATAAACTTTCTCTCTACGTCCATGGATTTTCTTCAAAAGCATCACATAGAAAAAAAGCTCTCTACGTTTTTCGATTGACTTCAGATCTAGATCGTAATTGAAGTACTTTAAAATTTCAATCATGTAGCGCGTTACGCCATAAAACCTTCTTAACCTCTCATGTTTGAAGTTTTGAGGGTCATTTTTGAAAATATCTGAGGACAACTCCACGCAGTACCACAACGCAGTTAGCAGCGATGTTTTTACTTGAGGATCCATCGGCAGAGATGACAGTCCAATTTTGCACACTGTTTCGCTGATACGTCGCATCGCGTATTTCTTGAATTGTTCAACAACATTTCTATCCATCCACACTTTCTTTTCACATATTTTCCACAGCATGAAGTAAAATAATCCAACATTGAAATTAACCTTTTTAAAATTAAAATATGTCGCTGCCAAAATGAAGTCGTTGTATTTATCAAAGTGGTTTGTGTCTGTTAGCACAAGGCCGCCAAAAAACGGTTTTCGTGTTCTTGGGTCAGTCTTCGTATTGTTCGCCAACAATTGTTTGTATACATTTAAAGTGTAAAAATAACCAATTGATTGACCGACATCTTTATCGTTTAGTAAAAACAACGGACACTCGATGGCCGATTTGAACTTACTAAAACTCGCAGATGGTCCTTGTTTCATCCATCGCATTCTACGGAAAATGATTTTGTACATCAAATTGAACTTCTCTAGTATTACAACAGGGATTCCTTTGTCGTCGTCCAGAATGACGTCAGGAAACTCAATTTCTTGTTCGGGTGTGAAATCAACATCAACGATCTGCTCCTCTCTAACATACTTGTTGAATTCCGTGTGGAACTTCAATGCGTCAAACGAGTAGGATTTAGCGTCACTGACGATGTAACTTATCAAAGTTGAAATAGATTTCTCAATTTCAACCTTATCCGTATTGACCGAAGTAGTGAGATTCTTGTACCAATCCGTGTTAACGAATTCGCGCACGAATAAATTTCTGTCCTTTGTTTCCAGGATTTTTTCCCTTTTCGCTGTTTTCGATGACAAATCGTCAAACAATCGATTTCTTAGCTTCTTCAATTTATCGATTTCTTGCAAAGCATCTGAATTTCGTTTGAATTTATGGATAAACTTCAATTTGATATAAGACTTCAACTGATCTTTTTCAGCTTTAAAGTTATAAACGTTAATTCTATCGTAGTCAAACTCCTGGGAAATATCAGTGCTATCATAAAGCTTATTATTACAATAAACCATGCAACGGCTCTTAAAGAAGGACGCTGCTACAGAAAAGTTGACTTCATCTATGTTTTGATTGAGTGCATGGAAAACAACCGTTTCGTAATGCATGTTCTCGTTCAATTCAAAACATTTTTTTGCTCTGCTGCTATCAATCAAACCATCCGTGATGAGGTACAGCAACTTGATTTTATCATTTTTATCGAGGATATATTCTTTTTTTCGAAATTGGATTATTGCATGCGGGCGCGTGTCCGGCTCCCCTCCCTGTCGTTCCAAGTACGCCGTTCTAGTCTCGTCTTCATCGACTTCCCAACAATCTCCGCCCCAGTGCAAGTAAACAATTTTTGATTCTGTCGGAGGCTCTCCGTCAGTCAATTGTTCTTTTTTGATTTTTTCTACGTCACATTTGAATTTTTTAAGCGTTCTCAAGCCGTTTCTGTGATAATACTCGACTCCCTCCGTTGAACCCGAAAAATCTTTTGCGTAAATGAAGTAATTGACCATTTTCGCGGCGAATCAACTTTTCATCTTTTTAAGTGAAACAATGTTATGCCTGTTGGAGACTGATCAACACTTAATCTGCGTTACTGATGGCAGTGTGAGTTACTCCAAAGCTATTTTTGTCGGTGACCTACTGCCATGTGTTGATAAAGAAACTTCGACGCAGGTTCTTCTTCCTTCTCCCTAAAACAAGCGCACGTGTTAGAGTCATAGAAAAAAAATAAGGGCAACCCAAGGATGACTCCAGTCCGACAAACTTATCTGACCTGGTGACAGCGTCGCTAATAATTAAAACAAAATCTAAACAGGCATATAAATTAGTTCCACTTTTGATCACGAGGTTAGGTAAGTTTGTGGGTCTATAAAAGATTAAAAGAAAATTACTCCACTCTCGAGGATCATCATGACAACAGTAGAGGGCACTGGGCATCATAGTGATGCAGTGACGTCGTCTGTTCGAATTTTTGCTAGCTATTGTAACAATCTTCATCTTTGGTCCAATCAAAATACAATCGATACTAAATTGTTACCTACCCGCTCTGTGTGCTACTATGTAAGTATATTCCCGAAAAGCTATGATTTATTAAATTATATTTACCTGCCTACTTTGTGTTGCATTTTATTGGGTCAGGACTCTGGAGGACCATTCATTAAAATTAGCTAGTCCAATGGTACCGAAAACACCATTGTTCCGTATTCCATAGTTATAAGTGTGGTACTATCATATTATATTCTGTGGCGTAGTACAGGGTTTCGGGGGTATGAAGACAGAGGGGAGCGGGATAGGAGCCGGCGATAATGTTTGTGCGGGCGCTTGTCACACAATTGAAAGATAAAAAACTTAATAATATATATATATATATATATATATATATATATATATATATATATATATATATAATACTAGATGATTCCCGCGACTTCGTCCGCGTGGACCAAGTTTTTCGATTCCCGCGGGATCTCTTGAATTTTCCGGGATAAAAAGTAGCCTATGTCCTTCCCCGGGATACAACCTACCCCTTGTAACGAAGCGTTACACATTTAAGTATTATTTATTTATAATGTAATTATTTATAATTTAAAGCCATGTTTTTATTAAAATTATATTTATTATTTATATATTAAGATACATAAGTAAGTATATTTACAACCAATTTCCGAACGCGACTTTGCTAGGGTCTGATATTAGCAATAGACGGAACCCGCGGCTTGAAGTTGGTTAATTATTCTAACCTCATTCAGGCCCGGTGCGCTTCTAGCATCGGGCGTGATGCTTTTTGTCGCGTCTCAGCGCACTAGTTGGGACGCGACGCCATTTAAAATGCGTTTTTTTTTAAAAATCTTAATATGTAAATTCAGTGCAACTTTTCTCCCGCATTAGGGTAAGTTTTGAATGGTACCTAAAACACGTAAATCGTAGACATTTTCATTGTTTGTAGTTTTTTATACTTTTTTTAGTCAATTTATTTCAGTAATTAGTAAAATCATTATTTCAATTGTCCATTGCAATCTTTGTTTTAGTATTTCGTAAATAGTTTTATCAAAATTAGTTCGTAACTTTCCATTAGATTGCATCATCTTTTTATTTTTCAAAACACCCTCAGTTTGTTCATTAATTAATTTTATCTTTGCTTTTCATATTTTTGGGCCTTCAGCCAAATCATAATTCATACTAATTGTAAACTCCGTTCTGGATCCACCACACCGACAATTCTATCACGCCAAAGTACCTCCTGTGGTCTACACAGGCCAGGGCCGGATCCAGAATGGAATTTGATATACCAGACGTTAACTAGTCGGTATTATCAATTCCAGGAGCAACGTTCGCACTTCAACATCGTCGTGGTATAACATCGAGCCACGTCACACCAGCACCGTTCGGGATCCCAACGTTGACCATCTGCTGCGTTCTTCACCTCCGGGCCGACCTTCACCATCGCGGCCAATCACCCAGGAGAGTACCTAACTACCACCGAGGTCAAAGCAGACATCACGTTACACCACGACCCTACAAATTTGTGTGCCTACTCGTTGAGCATAGTCGCGGTATCTCTGTGCCCATTTTTAGAGTTCCTCAAATAAAGACTTTTTATCGTTATCCATTTTGCATTTTTAATTACATTCTCCTTATATTTTTCTAAATTATTATTCCACCCCGGCACACTGGCGCCCTTCACGTGGTTGATTTCTGCTTTTACTTTTGTGGTATAGTGTTAGTTTTGTAAGGTGTGTGTTTGTGTTTGTAAAACGTTAATTTTTTTTTGGTTTGCAGCAACTGAGGTGAAAGCAGCGATTTTGCCTATGGTTGCCACTGTTCGTTTTTATTAATTTTTTTTAGAGTGATATAACAGTCGGCAGAAAAATTATTGACATTTTGTTTTTTTGTTTCATATTTTAGAAGTTTTGTGCGCATTAGTACAAACTTCTATTGTATTTTGTTATTGGTTCATACCTCATTTTAGAAATTGCTGCTGGAGTATTGTCCGCGCTAGTACATACTTCGCCATTTTATAATTAGGTTTTTTTTTGTCCAATTTCTTTTTGTGGTATTGTACGTTCTAGTACATACTACGCGATTATAACGCTGCATTCACACCAGTTGCAAACATTTTCAATAGATTTTTTTTACTGTTCATTTTTTATTAATAACAAACCAAAACGTTCTGTTTTAGTTCTTTGTAACAGAACGGAGTATTTCTTTTTTTCTCAGATTTTTTTGTACCATTCACAACTTTCCCCTAATTCTTTTTCGATTATTATAGGAATATTTTATAATATTTACCTATTTTGTCTATTACATTAATATATTATACATTTTATTGCATTATATACTTTATTTGAATATTTTTTTTACGTAAATATTTTATATTGCCTTCTGCAATATGTATTTGTTGCTAGTTACCTTTACTCTCGCCCATAAGATTATTTTTACTTTTTGCAACCGAGTCATAGGCCGCACTAGGCATATGACTCCATTTTATGTCAGGCCGCGTCTTGTAGCGCTTAGCTTTGACGCACTAGTCATTAGCGCCTAGTTACAAGACGCTCTTTTGAAAGGTGATGAATTTTAGGGATATGGATGGGCGAAAGATACGAATGTATGAAAGTTAGTATGAAAGATGTGTTAGGATATTGTATAAAGGTAAATTTAGTTTGAAAGTACGGATTTTATTTTTAAAATAAAATCCTTACGAGGGAAGCGGGGTAATGTAACGAAGCGTTACACATTTAAGTATTATTTATTTATAATGTAATTATTTATAATTTAAAGCCATGTTTTTATTAAAATTATATTTATTATTTATATATTAAGATACATAAGTAAGTATATTTACAACCAATTTCCGAACGCGACTTTGCTAGGGTCTGATATTAGCAATAGACGGAACCCGCGGCTTGAAGTTGGTTAATTATTCTAACCTCATTCAGGCCCGGTGCGCTTCTAGCATCGGGCGTGATGCTTTTTGTCGCGTCTCAGCGCACTAGTTGGGACGCGACGCCATTTAAAATGCGTTTTTTTTTAAAAATCTTAATATGTAAATTCAGTGCAACTTTTCTCCCGCATTAGGGTAAGTTTTGAATGGTACCTAAAACACGTAAATCGTAGACATTTTCATTGTTTGTAGTTTTTTATACTTTTTTTAGTCAATTTATTTCAGTAATTAGTAAAATCATTATTTCAATTGTCCATTGCAATCTTTGTTTTAGTATTTCGTAAATAGTTTTATCAAAATTAGTTCGTAACTTTCCATTAGATTGCATCATCTTTTTATTTTTCAAAACACCCTCAGTTTGTTCATTAATTAATTTTATCTTTGCTTTTCATATTTTTGGGCCTTCAGCCAAATCATAATTCATACTAATTGTAAACTCCGTTCTGGATCCACCACACCGACAATTCTATCACGCCAAAGTACCTCCTGTGGTCTACACAGGCCAGGGCCGGATCCAGAATGGAATTTGATATACCAGACGTTAACTAGTCGGTATTATCAATTCCAGGAGCAACGTTCGCACTTCAACATCGTCGTGGTATAACATCGAGCCACGTCACACCAGCACCGTTCGGGATCCCAACGTTGACCATCTGCTGCGTTCTTCACCTCCGGGCCGACCTTCACCATCGCGGCCAATCACCCAGGAGAGTACCTAACTACCACCGAGGTCAAAGCAGACATCACGTTACACCACGACCCTACAAATTTGTGTGCCTACTCGTTGAGCATAGTCGCGGTATCTCTGTGCCCATTTTTAGAGTTCCTCAAATAAAGACTTTTTATCGTTATCCATTTTGCATTTTTAATTACATTCTCATTTTATTTTTCTAAATTATTATTCCACCCCGGCACACCCTGTACCAAAGGAGGTCGGCGAGCTCCCATATAGTGTTTGACCCAAACTTGAGGTTCACGTTCACGCGTCAAACTTCTCATACTTTTTATACTAAACCAGACTAACAAAAAAGTTTATGAAAGTCAATCAAATAAAGTTGGGAGAAAAAAGATATTCGTAGTAATAGTTAAAAGTGAGGTTAGTAGTAATAGTTAAAACGCGCTTATACATCGCTACTTTTGGGCGTTAGTCGCATTTACAACGCGCGACAGAAGCAAAACAGTAGCGATACAATCGCGTCGCGAAGTATCGTATTTTTAGATAACGCGTGAGCTTTCAGGCGACATCGGGTAAAAGAAGAGCGAGGGGTGCCGGCAGGTACTACAGTGCAGAACTGTATCGATAATGCATCGCGTTTGAATTAAATTAACGTTTTTAATTAATTACTATCGCATACTGTATACGCTGACGCCCTGTCTAATATATCTCTTTCTCTGTCTACGTACTCCCGCTATTGTATCGACCGAATGACACCAACGATGACAAAGTTATTTATGAATATTTTCATTGTGATGATTAAACTATTAATAGCATAATATGTACCTAGTACATACATTATAAAGTTAGACTGATATTATTTTGCGAAGACTGCTTTATATCTAACTAGTTTTGTTGTTAAATATGAGTACCTACTTACTATAACTAAACTAAGACTAAAACCAAAAATAAATGTGTACCTATTAACTCTAATGAGAACGATATAAATTATTATCTAGGTAAACTATAAAAGCCTTTTTATTTTAATCCTTCCTACGAAGTTTAGCAATGATAACATTAATAATATATTAGCATGATAATGATTGTCCTAACAGATAGTTGGATTGAAGTACAAATATGTATGGAAAGAAGTATTTTGTAACAAATAAAATACACTTAGTTTCTTTATGCTAAGTAGAGTTGTGTAACTGCCTGAATTTCAACTCGAGTTAACGTGTTTTTTCCGACACATCTCTACTACGGTCCAAGAATGACATTTGATTGAGTTGACAGTAATTGACATTTGACACGTTAGTTTCTACTTTTATACTCTGCCGGGTAACAGCGTATCTTTTGCATCAATCATTGATACATCACAATCACCTCCGATTGGCTGAATTTATGGTATTCTTGCTGCGTCAATGGATTTCGTCCATTAGTGGAAGAGTGTTAACCAATCAGAGGGGATTGCGATGTATCAATGATTAATGCGCCCTGCGGGTATCTATACTCCGTATTGTCATTAGAACGACTTTTTTATTGTTTCGTAATAATTTTTATTTTTGATTCCCATCTTCTAAAAATTTGATGTTTACACAGAAAAATACTTTGAAATATATTAAAAAATATAAAATGATTTCTCAATCTGAATGGTTTTTAAATTAGCTGGGTCATACTTCGCCGATCTCCTTTCATTAAAATCGGTTGAACAGATAAATTTTTTGATTCCTGCGGGAACCTTTGAATTTTCCGGGATAAAAAGTAGCCTATGTCCTTCCCCGGGATACAACCTACCCCTGTACCAAATTTCATTAAAATCGGTTGAACAGATAAATTTTTTGATTCCTGCGGGAACCTTTGAATTTTCCGGGATAAAAAGTAGCCTTTGTCCTTCCCCGGGATATAACCTATCCCTGTACCAAATTTCATCAAAATCGGTGGAACAGATGGGCCGTGAAAGCGTAGCAGACAGACAGACAGACAGACAGACACACTTTCGCATTTATAATATTAGTATGGATATGGATATACTATATGCTAAGTTACTAACATCCATACTAATATTACAAATGAGAAAATGTGTTTGTTTGTTTATTTTTTTGTTACCTATAAACGTCTAATAAATATCTTTTATGATATTCATCTAAATTAAATGGTGTTAAGGGCGAATTTGGTTTATATTAAATACTTTAGATGACCAACAACTTTATTTTGATAAGAATTAATACTATGTAAGTAAAAACACTTTCGAAAGTAAAGCTTTGTTTTAGACCAAATTTGATAATCATTAAAATGGTAATTGTGAGTTTTTTTTAATTTATGAGAGGAACAATTCCACCATACATTATTTTCGTGTAACTTTTACTATTTACGCAGCGCACGCCACGGAAGCTCACAGATGAGACGATTATTTTCGACTTAATTCACATTATTGCAATTTTCGTAGGGATCTCAATTATTTTTTTTTGAAAACAAAAAGTTACTCGCTGATAAAGTAGCTTTCTTTAAGTGCAAGAATTTTTAAAATCGGTTGAGTAATTTTAGAGTTTATTCATTACAAACAATCAAACAAATCTTTCCTCTTTATTATATTAGTTTAGAGTTTAGACTATGTTTACTGAGCTACGAAATTCGGTAAGAATGCCCCCCTAGTCTAGTCAATAAAGCTAGTCGACCCCAACAATAATTCCTCAGACGACAAAACTTTATAGTATGATAAAGTATCACGAGTTAAACGTATATTATAAAATAGATGATGCCCGCGACTTCGTCCGCGTGGATTAAGGTTTTTTTTGATTCCCTCGAGAACTTTCAATTTTCCGGGATAAAAAGTAGCCTATGTCCTTCCCCGGGTATCAAACTATCCCTGTAACTTGTCAATTTCATCAAAATCGGTTGAACAGATGGGCCGTGAAAGCGTAGCAGACAGACAGACAGACAGACACACTTTCGCATTTATAATATTAGTATGGATAGTATGGATATCCAATAAAAAATCATAAAGGAAGTAAGGTTTTTTTTTGCTAAAGGTACCCAATTGTTAAAGCAGGAAGGTACAATATCGCGTAAACGCAGTTTAGATTTAATAGTAAAATCGGTTTAAACATCGATGTTCTGCATGATTATTTCATTTGATATTTCGGTTTTGAGTGTAAATATACTACCTACTATTATTTTAAAAAGAAATCAAGAAAATATTCAGTTTATTAAGTTTTAGGTATAAATACCTAACTTCCGTATTTTTTTTTGGTTGGATATTTTTGTATAAGTTTTGGATCATCCAATACTAAAACCCAGCCAAGTTTCATCGACTGAGGATTTAATGCGGGGGTCTCCATGCAACGGACCGCCACATTGCCTAGCCTAGACTACCCCGTCATACCCCGGCAACCGCGACGTACCGCGCGGTGACGACGCGTTTTGAAATAGGTAACTGAAGTCACGAATCGAAATATTTGCAACGATTCATCGTGTAAAAATCGCTGTGTCGTTGAAAAATCACAAAGCTTTACAATTGCACTTACCGATCCGAGTTGAGGAGTTGTGAAGTTTCTGGTAAAAATTAATTAAGTATCGAGAATCCACTGGGCGCGAGAAACCTCTCTTATGTTAGGCGGTTAATTACACACTGAATGATCCAAGTAGTTCCCGACGGATTTGAAACGGCATACACCAGAAACGAATGACGCTATGTGTGATAAACTCTATTTTGTAATATGGTGACATTAAATAATAATTGTACGTTGTAACTTGTACAGTTCAGGAAAACTCAGCGATAACGTATCCAATCTTCACCAAGCTATTTTAATACCTAATTAAAAAATCATGTTGTTATTTTTAAATAGTACCAAATGAGATTGTTATTGGATTAGAAGTTACGAAAGCTACTTGCGTTTACAAAAAACAATTACAGAACATTTTAAATAATGAGGAGTGATCGGATTGAACTGAATGCAGTAAAGAAGGTGAAGAATATGAGTATGTATTCCTGCGAAGGTGAATCGGGAGCCACTTGAGCTTACGCCGAAACTCGGACACGTTCGCTACCCAGTATGAACATAAGCAATAAATTTTATTATTATCGACATTAATTTGCCAAAAGAGTTATAATAAACTTACGTAAAAAAAATACACAAATAAATAGTTGTAGCGGGCGGAGGAAACCCCTGCAGGGGAGACCAGACGGCCGGGGTGTAATTATTATTCATTTAATTCAGGCAACAAGGCCTATTTTATAAAATACATAAAATACTATACGTAGGTAAATAAAAATACTACTACGGTAGGGATTTTTCTCTCGCTTCCGTATAGCGACGGTACACTATGCCCTCAGGCCAAAAGTCCGCACTGAGGAACACATTTTTGAACCAATCTGGGACTGTCAGTAGTAGTCAGTAGTTTGACGACCTCCGTGGCGCAGTGTGTAGCACTGTAATTGTCTTAAAGTTCGGAGGTCCCAGGTTCGATCCCCGGCAGGGTCAATTTGGGAATTTTTAATTTCTGAGGTTTCCCTGGTCTGGCCTGGTAGGAGGCTTCGGCCGTGGCTAGTTACCACCCTACCGGCAAAGACGTGCCGCCAAGCGATTTAGCGTTCCGGTACGATGCCGTGTAGAAACCGAATAGGGGTGCCCCCCCCGAATAGGGGGTTAATATAAGTGCCATGCCCCTAATAGGTTAACCCGATACTATCTTAGACTGCTTCATCACTTATGTGAGTTCGCAGTCAAGGGCTAACTTGTAGTGGATTAAAAAAAAAGTACGTAGGAGAAGCCGCTCAAGTTTATTTAGTTACTCCTCAGTGAGACAAAGATAGCAAATGTCTGTGAGATCAAGGATCGGTAAAAGAGTTTACTCTATACTTAATTACATAATAATCCGTACTAATATTATAAATGTGAAAGTGTGTCTGTCTGTCTGCTACGCTTTCACGGCCCACCTATTCAACCGATTTTGATGAAATTTGGTTCAGGGATAGGTTATATCCCGGGGAAGGACATAGGGTATTATATATTATCCTGAAAATTAAGGAGTTCCCGCGGGAATCAAAAACTTAGTCTATGCGGACGAAGTCGCGGGAATCATCTAAGTAGTATATTCAATCAAATAAATATTATAAATGCGAAAGTTTGGATGGATGGATATATGGATATATAGATGGATGTTTGTTACTCAATCACGCCAGAACGGCTGAACGGATGAACTTTGCTCTCAGCCTTTGAGATTAGATTATAGTCTGGAATAACACATAGACTACTTTTTATTCCGGAAAACTATAAGGAGTTCCCGCGGGAACCAAAAAACCTCAATCCACGCGGACGTAGTCGCGGGCATCAGCTAGTACCTACATATACTAGCTGATAAACAAACATCCATCCATACATCCATCCATACATCCATACATCCATCCACCCAAACTTTCGCATTTATAATATTTATTGCCCGCGACTTCGTACGCGTGGATTGAGGTTTTTTGGTTCCCGCGGGAACTCTTTCATTTTCCGGGATAAAAAGCCTATATGCTATTCCAGACTATAATCTATCTCAGTGCCAAATTTCATACAGATCCGTTCAGCCGTTGTGGCGTGATTGATTAACAAACATCCATCCATACATCCATCCATCCAAACTTTCGCATTTATAATATTTATTTGATATTTGATGATTGATTGATTATTAAAAAAGCAGTAGTCCTATTTGGACTCTTGTAAGTTCCTGGTAAAACAGGATTCTAAGTAAGTCCGCTTATAATAACGATTTGGAGCAAGTTTTGTGATCAACAAAATTACTTGAACGATGACATTTTGCATAGAATATTTTTATTACGAAACACATCTCATCTAATTAAAGTTTTTTATGGCAGGTGTGTACTTAGTTGTTTTAAGAAATATTTTTAATGTAAAATAAAAACCTATTTTTTAATAATTGTTTAATTACTTAGCTTACTTATTTAAGTACTAACTGGTGCCGGCGACTTCTTCCGCGTGGAATGAGTTTTTTTATTTATATTTTTAACTAAATTAAATAAGCTCATACAACGCGGATGAAGTCGCAGGCATCAGCTAGTTTATAATATAAGGAAGACTTTTACCAAAATAGTTTTTTCTTTGATGTAGGTAAAGTTTTTCGTAAATATTATTTAAACAGCTTATCTTTCTAAGATAACTAAAGTGGCTTAGTTAATGGTGACCCGGCATCCTAAAGAACGATAGTGGACGACCCATCTTAACATACCTACAGCATTTACTTGTGTACATGTAGGTACTTATGTTTAAAATTAAAAAGTCTAAAAACCAAGGAGGTTTATAAGAGAGATATCTGAGTAATAACTATGAGAATTTATACTTTGTCAGGATGAAAATACTATGAAAATTAAGATTGAAAGGAAAATATGTTTATCTACTCCAGCATCGAAAAGTTCCAATTTCGAATTTGACAACTATATCGAATTGAACCCTCTTTCGTGTTTGCTTCTCATAACGATACAGTTCGTTGTATGGGAGCTGTATCGTTATGAGTCGTAGCTGTATCGATATGGTTATCTTCATAAATAGGATACCTATAGCTTAGCGGCTCTGGGTTCTGGCACTTTTGGTTTTTATTAATTTATAAAGTAAAAAATTATAAAGACGTCCTTGTCGTAGATAAAATCTTGTATGCAACTGTACGTAATTAGTCATTACGATACAGTTGCATAAATAGCTATTTCCTGTAATATTGTTTCATATGTTTTAGGTCAGTGACCCTATACAGTGAGCTTACTGAAACGACCATTCTTACTGAAACATTGAAACTAAACTAGGAAAGTTATAGTATATCACTTTAATTACACTATCAAAGTATATTTTAATGAACTGATTATACTGAAATTATATTTAGGAGGGACTTTACCTTAATGATTATAATAACAGGAAAATAGAATGAAACAACAGAAGTCAGAATAGTACTGAAAACTGTATATTCATGAAATTACTCTTAAATGTCTGGCGTCTTGACCTCTTTGACGACCTCCGTGGCGCAGTGTGTAGCGCTGTTGCCTTAATGTGCGGAGGGTCCGGGTTCGATCCCCGGCAGGGTCAATTTGGGAATTTATAATTTCAGAATTTTCCCTGGTCTAGCCTGGTGGGAGGCTTCGGCCGTGGCTAGTTACCACCCTACCGGCAAAGACGTGCCCCAAGCGATTTAGCGTTCCGGTACGATGCCGTGTAGAAACCAAATAGGGGTATGGGTTTAATATAACTGCCATGCCCCTAACAGGTTAGCCCGCTACCATCTTAGACTGCATCATCACTTACCATCAGGTGAGATCGCAGTCAAGGGCTAACTTGTAGTGGATAAAACAAGTGAATGTAATCAAAATTATTAAAAAATACGACTGCTCTGCCGTAGACACAGATACATACACGAACCCTGAAAACATAACACTCCTTTTTTGGGCAGTCATTAATTATTAATTAATTACCTTTGGAATCTTATTCACATTTTTATTAAATGATATTTTTTTGTGTATCACTGGATATTGAACTATAGTGTTATATATTTTTGGAATCTACTCATCATTTTCTAGATGATAATTATATGGTTAATCTTATTTTCGAATATTTTTTTTCAATTTTAGTCCTTAATGCGGAACCATGGTCACCCCATCAATTTTTTTTTAAATTTTACTCGCCTATGTCACCCGGAATAAGCTAGAGATTCTAACGATACCTCATTTATCAAAATCGGTTCAGGCGTATAGAAGTTATGGTGGAATACATACATACATGAACCCTGAAAACAATATACTCCTTTTTTCAGGCAGTCGTATAAAAAAAAGTCTTTTTATTTCGCACTCCTCCGATTTTTTTTGCAGTTTACCTCCTTTAGAACCGATTTTCATATATTAAATCACCGTAAGATTGCAAAAACCGTTAGATTGTGATCTAACATTTTTTTCTCGATAGATTGTAAACTGTCGAAAGATTACAATTTAACGCATTATTTTTCGGTAGATTGTAATCTGTTAGGTATATTAACCCAATAAAACCTAAGTGCCCTACCTAAGGGCACTATCTGATCATTTATGTCGAACTCTAACCTAACCTACAAGAAAGAGACAAGAAAACGTAAATACAATGAATATTTAAAAAATTTACACTCGGAACATTGAACGGTTCACAATCCGTCGACAGTTTAAAATATCGCTAGTTGGATTATAATCTAACGGTTTTTGCAATATTACGGTGACATACATATATAAGCCCGGGGAAGGAAATTTTATGGGAAGTAAAATCAAAACCGTTACGTTATTGACATTATGTTTCCATGACTTTGATTGAAGGACAAACCAACAAACAAATAAACACACTGTCGCATTTATAATATTACTCACGAGTCTTGACTTGCAACTGGCCGTTTTTATTCGCTTTCCTTTATTAGAAGAAGACCCGTTTTTCGCTTTTCTTTATTTGAAGAGGTTCCTTACAAATTAACAATTAATAACTATTTAATGTTCAATTGCAGTAGTGTTTCATTATTTTTAAAAAAAAGTATCTGTAAGTTGTCTCTTTTCTGACCGCTTATGCTTGCTTTATTTCCCACCTGGGCAGTAATGTACTATTAACGTTCAAAAGTGTACAGTAATACGCTCTTAGAATTCTTTGATTTTGAGAGCAGGACTCCTTTAATCTAAAACCAAACCTATCGTAATCTATAGTAAGGGCCACTTGTACAAAGGACATTTAAAATGATTTAGTTACATTTTGTAATGCTGTCCCTTTTTGGCAAATGCTTATTGTAGTTGCCAAAAAGGGACAGCATTAAAATATATTTTAACTAAATCAATTTAAGAGTCCTTGTGCAAGTGGGCCTAAGTCTTAAAGACAATATTATGTTTGTCTTTCACAGAAAGCAAGGTGCTAAAGGCGTGGTCCATACGGTCGAATCTCGCGCGACTGACAGCCACCTATGAAAATGGGGATCCGAGGCTGTCTGCGCTAAGCCCAATACAAGGAGTAAGGTACTTATTAGTTTTTTATTTGTAGCAAAAAAGGTACACAAAATCAAGTAAGTAAGTAGTAGTAAGTAAGTACTTGGTAGATAAAATATCTGATCCCTATAATCTGTCAAAGTTGATTAAATTCGAGCGTCGAAACAAATTCAAATCTGAGTAAAATTTACCTAAAGATCCCACTACAGCCCATTAACGTCCCGCTGCTGGGCACAGGCCTCCACTCTCATAGGTGAGAGGGAATTAGAGCTTAGACCCACCACACTGCTCCAATGCGGGTTGGTGGGCTCCATCTAAAGCTGACACAGATCCATGAATATTAACCTTCAAGCGGGCGCGCGGCCATTTAAAACGGCAGCGGTCGCGCGTAAACTAAACGATTTATTGGAGATTTTAGAGATTTAAAACACCGAATAATTAAATAATATTTTCGTACCACTTGTTCAAAAAAGTGACATTTTATGCCACAAAAAGCGAACATAACAATAGTCATTTTTATTCTGTTAAAAACAGGGAAAGAAAATTGTACTGAATTTCATTCATCCTCTAGGGCGAGAATGTGATTTAAATTTGGAATACTTACCGAAATTTATACTGAACTACATATTCTGTGTTTACACCATTGAGTTTGTAAATAAAGCATTAAACATCTTTTTGAAAAAGGAATACGCATTTATTATGCAGTGATTATTAAATAAAATTACGAAAACCGACGAGGCCGTATGGGCTTGATGCCTTTGCTTCTCCGACAAAAAATATTAGTCTAGGAATTTGCCGCGTTTTTGTTTTCTTCAAATACATAAACGTTTAGTTTATTTTAATTTATTTTTTTATATGTTAATGTTCTAAAAATACGTTACGATGTTAAATCAAAGCGACAGTGACAGTGAATTGTCGGATTCCATCAGTGCAAATGCTGCCGCAATTATAAATAATTTGCTTCCAACAAAATCCAAGGAAAATTATTTAAAAACTTATGAACTCTCTCTATCAATTATTGGACCAATGTTTCGAATGTTAACTTTTACTTTTGATTGTCATTATTTTTAATAAATGCTTATCTCATATTATTATTTTGTTAATTTTTTCGCAAATGGTACGAAAAGTAGAGTATTTTCCTCGGTGATAAAGCTGTCTTAGTCTTGGGTGAACTTAAATCCCTCGCTACACTCAGGACTCGTCTTAGATCCCTCGCTTCGCTCGTGATTTAAGTTTTTAACACCCTCGCTACGCTCGGGAGTAAACCTCGAGTCCTTCGTTACGCTCGCGATTTAAATCGTCACCCGCGACAGAAGACACTGCTTTATCCCCTTGGTTAATAATCTACTATTCTTTTTAAATAGTTTAAACGATTATCTTTAAATATAGATGTAGAATAGTAGATTATTAACCAAGGGGATAAAGCAGTGTCTTCTGTCGCGGGTGACAATTTAAATCGCGAGCGTAACGAAAGACTCGAGGTTTACTCCCGAGCGTAGCGAGGGTGTTAAAAACTTAAATCACGAGCGAAGCGAGGGATTTAAGACGAGTCCTGAGTGTAGCGAGGGATTTAAGTTCACCCAAGACTAAGACAGCTTTATCACCGAGGAAAATACTCTACTTTTCGTACCATTTGCGAAAAAATTAACACAATAATAATTTGAGATAAGCATTTATTAAAAATAATGACCATTGGTCCAATTATTTATAGAGAGAGTTACATTTTTGTTTGGTACATTTATTGTTGATGAGTTGATTTGAGTATTTCTCTGTTCTTGCCAACGATCTCAATTTACATAGACGGGCCCAGTCAAACAAAGAATGTGGGCGTATTTTTAGCAACGCCATCAACGCCATCAACGCCATCTAGTCCGAAAAGCGGGAACTTGCTTGCAACATCTTGAATGAAAGCTTGAAAACGTATGACTCGGTCATAGATAATATAGGTCATAGCCATAGAAGCCGTAAGGCCAGTTAGTAAAAAAAAAATATCATACAGTTTGCCGCGGAAATTAAATGATTGCATAATGGATAAAAATATTAAATCGGAAGAGTAAATAACGTTTTTTTGGAAATGTATAATTGTGAATTGAAACAAATAAAAATTATACAGTGTCAAACTAATTAAATTTTAGATGTTAACTTTAGAATAACAAATTACTTATCTACAGGACGAGCGACCATGACTACGCTACGATGGGGACAAAGACACTAGACAGGTTAGGAACGCGCTCTCAAAGTCGGATGCCAGACGCTTTTCTATGAAAGGGCCCATCTAGTACCTACATATAAATCGATGGTTCTTGCGTCTGAGGAACTGTTTAGAACATTAACTTATTTATAAAAATAAATTAAAATAAACTTAACGTTTATGTATTTGAAGAAAACAAAAACGCGGCAAATTCCTAGACTAATATTTTTTGTCGGAAAAACAAAGGCATCAAGCTCATACGGCCTCGTTGGTTTTCGTAGTTTTATTTAATAATCATAACTGCATAATAAATGCGTATTCCTTTTTCAAAAAGATGTTTAATGCTTATATATGGATATATAGGTATAGGTACAAACTCAATGGTGTAAACACAGATGTACGAGTAGTTCAGTATTTTCGGTAAGTACCTATTCCAAATTTAAATCACATTCTCCCCCTAGAGGATGAATGAAATTCAGTACAATTTTCTTTCCCTGTTTTTAACAGATTAAAAATGACTATTGTTATGTTCGCTTTTTGTGGCATAGAATGTCACTTTTTTGAGCAAGTGGTACGAAAATAATATTTTAATCCAAATACTTGCCATTAATATAACAATTTACAAATCATATATTTTCTTTGGGTTGGGTCTTCTTTTAGCGCATTAATCTTACTTATTTGTCAAAATCAAATCAAAATGTATCTTTAAACACTCAAATAACTGATAAGCAGTGGCGTGCAGTTCATAGAGGCGTAAAAGCACTGCTTACCCAAATGGAAATACGTCAATGTTCATATTCATCAATACAGCTAGTAAATAAGTATTCTGACCAACTAATGCTTACCCCAGCTTCAAACCCTGTGCACGCCACTGCTGATAAGCAATTTATGTATTATCCTTAGGATTTAGGAAACAATATTGTAAAAACATGTATTTCATTATTAAACAATGAAAGCTAAATAAATCCTTATAATAATTAGAGACAAAAAATTTAGTACATATAAATAATCTTCCTCATCAGCATCTTTTTCAGGGTAACATTGAAGTGTGGACCCTGCAATTATTATTACTAAGATAAAATGTGCATCGTGTCTTAGATTGTGGTCAGAATTGTGAACAAACAGAAAGGTGGTCAGATACTTTTGAACCTTCATTACTGAGCTCAGTTTTGCTCTTTATGTCTTCCATTCGTTGCACCATTATTAAAGTTTCACTGAGAAATTTGTGAGCGATTTTCGACGATAAAAATATCAATAAAACAAAAACTTACTTAGTTCAAAACAAGAAAAAAATATTTTCGCAAATAGAGTCGCGCGTAACCTTTTAGGCGACGGGCGCGCGTAGTCTTTTCGGCGCCTACGCCACGGTTAAAACAAAAGCTTTTTGTTCAACAAATGACCCGCTGGGAATTTAAGTGTATGATTGGTTTTGTTTATATTTAGAAGAGGCTACTTGAGACGAGAAATATTTATGACCAAAACACTTGAAACTATAAACAAAAATGTAACAAGTGTCGGTGAAGGTAATATAGCAATTTAATCTTGGTACCGACGATTTTAATTTCAACAAGAACGGCTAAGACGGTCACGCTAAATGTGGCTTAGAGCTGGGGCCATACCAATGATCTTAGAAAAAAATCTAAGATCATTGGGCCATACTGCCCATAAGGCCATATTGATTCATTATTGGTGACTTTCGTGTTTTAGCAACGTCAAGGAACGTGAAATCAAACTATGATTTTGAGTAATATTGCATTAGTAATGCTTTAAGCGTGGACAGTATGGCCCCTGAAGCCCGTAGTATCTAAACTTCTATAGTTAAGATCCATTTTACTTTGATGCTAACGCTAAATTGTTTCGACAGTAAAATTCTATTTTCTGTGTTTCTGTGTTGAAAGGAAATAAATCCACATAATTTATCAAATACGCAGACAAAAAGAGTACAATTTTATTTTAACCTTTGTAAAATCGATAATTATCATAATATAATATTATAACGTTTTTTTTTCAAGATCAAAGTTATTGAACTTTTAACAATTTATGTTATACATTAATAATTTATTCATTAAAAGAATAGTTAGTATTAAAATGTTATTGTATTTATGAATAATTTAAATTTAAATTCAACATTATGAATTTAAAGAATAGTAAAAATAATATTCATTTATAACAGCATCGAGGGACAAATTATTAAATACTAGATGATTCCCGCGACTTCGTCCGCGTGGATTGATGTTTTTTGATTCCCGCGGGAACCCTTCAATTTTCCGGGATAAAAAGTAGCCTATGTCCTTCCCCGGGACAAAACCTATCCCTGTACCAAATTTCAACAAAATCGGTTGAACAGATATGTTTTCTTTTTATTCCCACGGGAACTCTTAAATTTCCCGGGATAAAAAGTAGCCTATGTCCTTCCCTGGGATGTAATCTATCTCTGTACCAAATTTCATCAAAATCGGTTGAGTAGTTGGGCCGTGAAAGCGTAGCAGACAGACAGACAGACAGACAGACAGACAGACAGACGGACAGACAGACAGACACACTTTCGCATTTATAATATTAGTATGGAAGTATGGATTTCAAATAACGAATACGACTAAGAAACAGTCTAAAATGTTGTATTATATTAAAAGAGATGATGTTCGTGGATGAGCGTGGATTCAGTTGTTTGATTCCCGGGGAACTTATTAATTTTCCGGGATAAATAGCCTATGACCTTCCCTGGAACCTACCGCTATACCAAATTTCATCAAAATCAGTTGAATAGATGGGCCGTGAAAGCGTAGCAGACAGACAGACAGACACACTTTCGCATTTATAATATTAGTATGGATTTTAATTAATATGCTAGTCATTTTATTTACGAAAAAACCCATAGCAATAACATCCTTATTGACGCAGACAATCTGAAACAAAAAGGGAACTCTGTAGTGTACTCTTGCGGTACAAGAGTTAAACAATTCTTTGGACTAGGTACCAGCTAGTAGTTGGAAGCTCCGGCGCATGTTCTTAGGAGTTCCCGGAGCTTCTCATTACACGCAGAGGCTGGCCACCCAGGGGGTTTTATTGGGTACAAATCCCACATAACCTGATCTCCTCCCCCGGAGATTAGGTACCTATCTCAAGAAGATTTCCCCACCGTAACCAAAAAAAAAAAAAGGTAACAGAACAATATTGTTAGGTAGGTATAGTTCTTGCAATTCACGAGTGCGTGTGACTCATGGTGGTGTTAAAGTCCTATCTGTACACATTTGTATACGCGTATATGTGTGCGTGTACGTGATTAGGTACGCGTACGACTGGCCGCCCCGAGAGGCACGCACACTTACGCAATGTGCACAACTACAAGTAAAGTTCACGCGCGCTCGTGAATTGCAAGAACTATACCAGTATTGTTGAGTCAACGTGTGCTTGCCAAGCTCACGTTTCATAATAAATTGAAGGGTTGTTTCATAATGAATTGAAGGTTTGTTTCAGAATAAATTAAAGAGTTGTAAGTCTAAAGGTTTAGATTGCGTAGGTTTAAATTGCGTGCTCTTCGGTCAACATAAATTTTAAACTATAAATTAGTAAAAATACATGAAGGAAACTAAACTAAATAATAAAATTGGCACCTAGATCCTTTAGAGTTTAGACTTACAATTTTATAATCCTTATTTCGGGAACGTCAAGGTACGTCATAAAAAACTGCTATTTTTAAATAATACTAAAATAAATTAACGTGACACAGACTATCGAAAACAGTTTATCAGTATGACTATCTAGCTGGGGCCATACTGCTAACGCTTAGTAGCAATACAGGAATATTACCACAGAATATGTAATAGTACTTACAATCATACTAGAGGCCGCCATAAGCTCGTGACTCCATCGCTCCGCCTCAAGAAGGTCCGAAGGTCGTTCGTGGGAATGAGCATTCTATTTTATAACAAAAAAAACTGGCCAAGTGCGAGTCAGACTCGCGCACCGAGGGTTCCGTACAAACCTGTAGGTATATAAGTAAAAGTTATAGTATTTTTATTCCACTTATCTATTTTAATTTCAATTTAATACCTCTACGCATTCATGCGGAAAGGGGTAGTAAGTTTAAAATTATTAAAAATACTTTATCATGTAACTAAAAAATGCTTTTCGCAATTTTTCCTTTATCTGTGCTATGAGACGTTGCTTCGTACCAAGTTTCAAGATTCTGAGTTCACGGGAAGTACCCTGTATCAAAACCTACAGGGTACTGTAGGTTTTGATTCCCTTGCGAGCTTCCCTTTTGATAAACGGCTGTATCTTTTGATTGTGTTGGCTTAGAAGTTTGATTTTTTCACAGCTCCAAGGGACAGTAGACTTGAGTATTTCATATGAATTTCAGCTTGATACCTCCATGCGTTCCTGAGAAAAAGGGTATTGACACACAGACGGACGGACAACAAAGTGATCCTATAGTAAGGGTTCCGTTTTTTCCTTTTGAGGTACGGAACCCTAAAAATTCCACAACCTATCTTAAACTTGCCTTTACACGAGTTTAAGAAGTCCATTAAAAGTATGCACCTGAAAAAAGCTTATTATACTGTTGAAGATTACGTAAATGACAAAGGAGCATGGATTTGACTCGCTCCAGCAATGCTAAGGACAGCTGTTACTTAATGTATTCTAAAAATTAATGAAATTGTATATTAATTTTTTCAGAAGAGCAACCGCCGAGTTTCTTGCTGGTTCTTCTCGGTAGGAATCACATTCCGAACCAGTGCTAGATTCACTCGACGATTCAAAAGTACTTGTAAAAGTCTATTTGAATAAAAATCATTTGAATTTTGAATATTACTCAAAATGACAGTTTGATGTCACGTACCTTGATGTTCCTAAAATAAGGATTATATAACAACAACAATAAGGCAGTACCTAAGGCCCCTGTTCTAACAAACTATTGCTTGTCTCCAGGGTTCTCTTGCTAACGCTGGTGATAATGACCCACGCAGCGGAGATCCAGTACAAAGTCCATCTCTACAACCCTGAATACTTTGAACGGGTAAGTTGACAAATGTAATAATAGTAATTATGACCACCTCTCTGGCGCAGTGGTGAGCGCTGCGGTCTTATTAGTGAGAGGCCCGGGTTCGATCCCCGGCAGGGTCAATTCGGAATAAATAAATAAAACTTCATTTAATACAGAACTATCTTCGTACGGAAGCCTAAAAAGATATTTCAGTTTCAATTCTTTTATTTTTGATTTAGGCTCGCACAAAGCTCTTACGAATGCCAAAATATAAAATAACGAGATTATCTTATGCTTAGTTGACATGATGACAGAGTCGCTAGTATAATATAATCTATTAAAATAAATAAAAAACAAAACTAAACAGGCATAAAAATTAGTTCCAATTTTGGACACCGGATCGGATAAGTTTGTAGGACTGTGGCGGTCTTCACAGTCCGCACATGGCAGGCATGGCAAACCAATAGATGGCACTACTTGTAGCGCACGAAGAACACGAAGAGCCTGAATTGCGAATACGACGTTTTCTCTCAATTACGCTATTTAAAAGACTTCCAAAGATCAATGGTTAGACCAGTGGTCCCCAAGCACAACACCTTGAGCATGGAGATCCTTTATTACGGTCGAGCCATATCACCTGCTCCCATAACAGGACTATAACTCTGATAAATCATGATTCTGATTAAATTATATCCAGGTCCTGCTCCAGCCGGTGACCATGCTGATCAGGAACGGTTCAGCGCTGACACAGATCTTCATCGTCATCTCCAACTTCCTGTTCGCATACAGTCTACTGCTGCACGCCAAGAACAGACCGGTTGGGTTGGCACAACTGCCCATGTGCATTTTGCATAGAATTGCCAGGTAAGGACGTTTTGGATCATTCATTCACTAAGGTGAGTATTAACTTAACTATTAAGAAACCGACATCGGCTAAGAACAGCCCCCCGATTGTGTAAGAAAATCGTATACCTAGTCCCACAAACTTATCTGATCCAGTGACAGCGTCGCCAGTATGTATGAAAAATTAAAAAAAAAAACTAAACACTCATAATAAAATAATTACACTTTTGGCCACCGGGCCAGATAAGTTGATGGAACTTTAATTATAAACGTTTGTCAAACTAACTAATGTTGATGGATGCCTGCATGTAAAAAAGCTTGCATGAACTCTTTAAACATACGATTTTCTATTGGGCCCCTGGTTCTTAGGTATGTATCGGTCTTAAGTGTAGATTGAGTTTGAACGATACTTAAGAATGCGTTATTAGCTTAATGTCGGCTTATTAACACGTATAATACTTATGGAAGTGGTGGACTACCCCCATTTTGGCGGAAACAGGGGTCGCTTCACAAGCACGTACCTCTAACCATGCACCTAACTTTTCAGGGTTATTTTAAACAATTAATTATCTCTAGCGGTAAAGTCCAACATCGTTACGAAATGTGTAATACCTGATAGTTCTCCGTAACTTTCTTAAAAGCTTTCTAAAGTCTGCCAATCCGCATTTGGTTGTGTGGTGGACTATGGCCAAACCCTTCTCAATCCAAGAGGGGACTCGTACTCAGTAGTGAGAGTAAACAATTTGTATTTTGTTGTATTTGTATTATTAATATGATTATTGATTACTAACTCGTTGGTCTAGTGGTTAGCATGTTCGACCGCGACCGACGAGGCCCCGGGTTCGAGTCCCGGGTCGGGCCACAACAAGTATTGGGTTTTTCTGACAAGAAATTCTCAGTACTAGCCCGGAGTTAGGAAGTTAGCTGTGTTGGACCGACGGCTTAATGTGCTCTCCGAGACACATTAAGCCGTCGGTCCTGCGCCTGACCTCTCACCGGTCGTATCGGATTTTCCGTCCTATGGGGCTTTGAGAGTAAAGGAACAGAGAGTGCACCTGTGTTTGCGCTTGTGCACTATAATATCTCCCGCGCAGATGGCTAATCTCTCTGGAGATAGGCCGCCGTGGCCGAAATTCGATCGGGAGGACATTATTATGATTATTGCTTACGATACTAATGTCGTATTGCAGGATACTACCAGTCCACCTGCTGCTGGTGGGCTTTGCGGCGACGTGGTGGCGGCAGACGGGCGACGGGCCGCAGTGGGAGATGACGGTCGGCCACGAGAGCGACATCTGCCGCAAGAAGTTCTGGACGCACGCCCTGTTCTTACACAACGTCTTCTACCCTGACGAACACTGCATGCTGCCGACATGGTGAGTTTGTCATTAATAGGGGGAGGAGAAGGCAGACGAGCTACAGTCGGCAGTCGGTCGTCTGTCGCAAGAAGTTCTGGACGCATGCCCTGTTCTTCATCGCTGAGGGTCATGACCCCTTTTCTGGACTTTTATGCGATAATAATGCGGTGGGATCCCACATATTTCTACATTCCCATGTTACCCAGTCAACCAAAAACCGACGTAGGGCTCTCAATATTTTAAAAACATAACTCCACAGACGACGGTTCAGTAAACCGTAGAGAATAAAGCCTTATTTTTGTTAGGTTTTTTTTATTTGACTATTATTTTATAAAATATAATATTAGTTTATTTGTTAAGGTCTAATCTTGCAACTGAATTTTGAATCAGTCTCCAACTCCAACTGATTGAGTTGAATTATGAAGATGTCGTTCTAAATCCAATATGGCGGACTCCCAAAGGAAAACGGCGGTCTAGTATTTTTTTTGCAACCCCATGTTATGGGTATAAACTTTATAGAAGGGTTTGCTGAAAAGAATACAGTCCCACCAACTTAAATGACCCGGCGGCCAAAATTGGAACTAATTTTCATGCCTGTTTAGTTTTTGCTTTTATTTTATTTTTAATATTAAATTTATTAGCGACACTATCACCGGATCAGATAAGTTTGTGGGACTATGCGAAAATTAAAATGACGTCACACTAAATTCAATATGGCGGTTGATAAAAGCTTTTTTTTGAAAACGTTTTAATGTTGTCTTATTTTTATTACAGGTTCCTAGCGGTGGACATGCAACTGTACATCATGGCAGCTGTACTGACACTATATCTGATGGAGAAGAAGAAGCGCCAGATCCCCATCCTAGCGGCGCTGTTCTTCGTCTCATGCGTCATGAACTTTGCTCTCGCGTACATGAAGGACTGGAAATCACTGTTGTACATCATGGTGCCTGAGTAAGTTAGCTTTTGTAAGACATAACTGCCTCGTTGGTGTAATGGTTAGCATGTTCGACTACGGCTGACAAGGCCCCGGGTTCGAATCCCGAGTCGGGCCTTAATAAAGAATTTGGTTTTTCTGAGTAGAAATTCTACTAATACTATCCGGAGTAAAGAAGTTGACGGCGTTTCAGCCCCCTGCCTCGAAGAGCACGTAAAGCCGTCGGTCCTGCGCCTGATCTCTCTTCGGTCGTGTCGGATTTTTCGGAGAGTGCACCTGTATTTGCGCACATATTACTAGTCAACTATAATCGCAGATGGATGGATCTCTGGAGATTGGCCGCCGTGGCCGAAATTCGGTCGGGAGGACATCAATATTAGACAATAACGTACATTTTTTTTTCCGCTACTAGTAAGCCCTTATCTGCGATCTCACCTGGCAGTAGTACCTGGTAGCAGTGATGGTAGCGGACTAACCTTTAAAGTTGTAAACCCGTAATCTTGATCAATATCTTTACGGCATCACACCTGATCGCTAAATCGCTTCGTAATCAGAAATTATAAATTACCCTAAATTACAAAATGTACCCTACCAGGGATCGAACCCAGGACCTCCTGAATAGGTCCGTTGGAGCTTATTTTTCGGGAGTAGGGACCGCTTTATAAGGTAGACCCTACTCCCGAAAAATACCATCTTTCTTAGCACAGTTCTTAAATATTTCGACTTGGCCAACCGCAGGAACGTTCGGATGACATTCCTCGGCGTCTCGTCGTTCTCGCAGTTCTACACGGCGCCGTGGGGCAGCCTGCCCGCCTGCCTGCTGGGTCTGCTCACTGCGCATGTACACTACGAGCTGCAGGAACAGGGCTACAAAATATCCAAGCACAAGGTGAGCCGCCGTGTTTATCTGATTTTCCCACGGAATAAACAGAGTCCTTGTTCTGTGAATCTTTCATTCTTACTATCAGTTCTAATCCACTTCATACTAATATTATAAATATGAAAGTGTGTTTACTTGTTGGTATGTCCATCAATCACGCCGCAACAAAGCAAAGGATCGGCGTGATTTCTAGTATTTTTATAGTATGACTAGCTGATGCCCGCGACCTTGTCAGCGTGGTTTAAGTTTTTTTGAGTTCTCGCGGGAACTACCTAATTTTCCGGGATAAAATCTTATATCACTCTCCAGGTCCTTAACTATACCCGTGCAAAAAATCACGTCGATCAGTTGCTCTGTTGCAGCGTGATTGAAGGACAAACCAATAAATCAACAAACCAACACACTTTCGCATTTATAATATTAGTATGATTATGTCTTAGCAACTAAGTCATTTACATGAAAGGTATATATGTATATACTATATATGTATATATAAATAACAAAATAAAAAATATCATATTCAGCCCCTGTCAACCATTCGATGATTTTATTTTCTTAGAGCATCCTAAATTCCCTTGATTTATATTTCCAGTGGTTCGAATGGATTTTCCACATGACCGTGCCAGTGTATATGGCATGGATCCTGACTGGCAACGCGATACTAGCGCTCACGTCCCGAGCCGCCACCGCCGCGTACGTGGCTATCGAGCGACCCTCCTTCGCGATTCTGGCATCACTGACGCTGCTTGGCATTGCCAATAACATCGATGGTAAGACACGCTCACGACCGTGTTGCCACAGCCGCTTTATATTATTATTATTTTATTACTAAAGCCACTTTAGTATATTATTATAAATGCGAAAGTGTGTCTGTCTGTCTGTCTGTCTGCTACGCTTTCACGGCCCATCTGTTCAACCGATTTTGATGAAATTTGGTACAGGGATAATATGTATTCCGGGGAAGGACATAGGCTACTTTTTATCCCGGAAAATTCAAAGGTTCCCGTGGGAATCAAAGAAATTATCTGTTCAACCGATTTTAATGAAATTTGGTACAGGAGTAGGTTGTATCCCGGGGAAGGACATAGGCTAATTTTTATCCCGGAAAATTTAAGAGGTCCCGCGGGAATCGAAAAAATTTAATCCACGCGGACGAAGTCGCGGGAATCATCGAGTTAATAATAATAATTATTATTAATAAATAATTATTAATTAAGCGCTTTATTATTATTATTATTTTATTGATAATCTTTTTTTTAGTTATATACTGGATGATCAGCCAGCTACACACTGCCACAGATATTTATTTTTGTTTTTTTTTCATATTTCCATATTTTATTTATTTAAGTTAAGAGGTCATCCCAAACATGGACAAAGGCCGCTTTCGTGGCTTTCATTCTACCCTAATTTGCGCTGCTTGTGCATTACTGACGCTATTTGGCATCAGTAAGGCATCACTAATGACGTCAATGGAATGACCAATTTTTAGGGTTCCGTAGCCAAATTTGGCAAAAACGGAACCCTTATAGATTCGTCATGTCTGTCCGTCCGTATGTCACAGCCATTTTTTTCCGAAACTATAAGAACTATACTGTTGAAACTTGGAAAGTAGATGTATTCTGTGAACCGCATTAAGATTTTCTTACAAAAATAGAAAAAAAACAATAAATTTTGGGGGTTCCCCATACTTAGAACTGAAACTCAAAAATTTTTTTTCATCTTACGCATACGTGTGGGGTATCTATGGATAGGTCTTCAAAAATGATATTGAGGTTTGTAATATCATTTTTTTCTAAACTGAACAGTTTACGCGAGAGACACTTCCAAAGTGGTAAAATGTGTGTCCCTCCCCCCCTGTAATTTCTAAAATAAGAGAAAGATAAAACTAAAAAAAATATATGATGTACATTACCATGCAAACTTCCACCGAAAATTGGTTTGAACGAGATCTAGCAAGTAGTTTTTTTAATAATTTAAAACTTACTACATGTTTGTACGGAACCCTCGGTGCGCGAGTCCGACTCGCACTTGGCCGGTTTTTTGGCATTACACTAGCGCTCATAGCTGCGTCGGTACTGCCGCGTAGTTACATGGCTATTGAGCCTCCATCCCGATTCTAGCATCACTGACGCTACTTTGTATCGCCAATAATCCATATCCAGATCCATAAGGTATGATTCCAAAGTTCCAAGCGCGTCCTGGTTTGAGAAGACCCACAACAAACTCAGCATTCTATTCTAAAACAAAATTCCATATTGTTGAAGAATGAAGATCATATACTCGTAAATGATAACAGAGAACGGATTTGACTCGCTCCAGCAATGTTAAGGACCTTGCTTTTCTTGCTGGTTCTAGGTAGCTTCGAAATGAACCACTGGTAGATTCAGTCGATGATTCAAAACAACTTGTGAAAGTCGACTTGAATAAAAAAAAAGTGTGAGTGTGCAATTCCCACACGGCAGAAGTGAAACTTCAGAAAAGTAGCCTACGAGAGAATGATATAAATATAACTATTTCATTCTATCGCAGGCTAAGTCCTGTATATGTTTGCCGCTTTCTGGTGTCGCTTTTTCGTTTCGTCAAATTTTTAAATCACAACGATTCTAAAGAAGTTTCACTTCAAAAATATTTGAATTTTAGTTTGAGCCGGGTAAAAATGACAATAATGAAGTAACTTAAAATTTAATTCGCTATAATCCGCCACAGTAGTACTTCTATGTGGTACAATGTATATCTTGCAATATTCACCACACCACATAAATCTTCCAAATTGTTCTCAACGTACGTTTCACTCCGACACCGAAGCATCTTCAGATGTTGACTCGACACAAAAACACCCCACCTCTACCCCCCTATGCAAAAATGACAATAGTGATCGTTGAAATGTTGCAGATGATAATATGTTGTCCACAGGTCGGCTGCGGCGCGCGTTTGCGTGGCGCGGCTGGGCGACCATCGGCCGCATGTCTCTGTCCATCATGATGCTGCACTGGCTTGTGAACGTTTACCTCGTGGGCACGCGGCGCACGCTCACCGAAGTCTCCGTGACGAACATTGTAAGTACAGCTATTTTAGTCCAATCTATCAAACAAATATAAAATAAATATTATAAATGCAAAAGTTTGGATCATTGGATTTACTAGCGGATGCCCGCGACTTCGTCCGCGTGGATTGAGGTTTTTCGGTTCCCGTGGGAACTGCTTAATTTTCCGGGATAAAAAGTTTGTTACTCAATCACGCCCCAACGGCTGAACGGATCTGGCTGAAATATGGCAAAGAGATAGGAATACGGTACGAAGTTTGTGTCACACAGAACAGACGTGTTGTTGGTGATAGTTAATTTTATTTGAAAAATTTTACTCTGCGATATTTAAATTTCATCGTTATATACAATAGTCATAGAAGTTATACTTGTCTAACTCAAACTCACTGGAGTTATTACTGTTTATAAGAAAAAACCTAATGCAGCGCTCTTCACCCCCTTGAGTAAATGAGTAAGTTGCTATTTTTCATCTCACTCATTCCTTTACTACAAGCTGAGATCCATCCAACTACTAGACTAAGAGATAGCTGCACTTTTTGTAACGATCCCCAGAAAAGCTGATTCAGTAATAGCTGGGTACTACGCTCTCCACTGATAATGGTAGTGAAAGTCTGACCGCATGCTGATGGGCCTTTCACTAGATATGGCCGGTCAAAGACGTGTTATCGTTACCAAAAATGAACCATAATTAGAAAGGCTGATTCTTGTACAGTATTAAAGTATACGCAACACCTATGTAAACAGTATAAGAACTGACGCTATACATCGGGCCTTTCACTAGATATCACCTCTCAAAGACGTTATGAACATACATACTGTAAACAAATATTAGCAATATTAAGTTGAAAAAAAGGAAATACATATGAATGTGACTGTGCTGTTCTACTTTCGGATTTTCGTTCAGAGATGGTGTCCATTTTCCAAGAATTTACAAAATCACAACGCGAAATCTTCCAAACATTACATCAAGAAATAAATGATATTAAAATTGAAATGAAAAACAATAATTCTGTATTAGATTCGGTAGTAGTGGAAAAAAATTATTTAAAAGCTGAAATAGAAAACATGAAATTACTTACAAATTCTATACAAAAGCAAGTGTGTTCATTTGAAGACGTTGTATCTCGGCTGAAAAATAATCAGGACACTTCACAGACTCCTCTTTCTTGTGATGATACTATTCTGGAGATGCTAGATCGTATCTGTCGTGAAAAAAATGTCGTCTTAGTTGGAATACCAGAACCAAAGATAGATAAGATAGTATTTCAAGACGCGAACATGTTAAGAATCAAGCGATGAAAATTACGTATTACAGGAATCTTTCCCGATTGTCCAAACCCCTATGTCCGTAAGATTGGGAACATACAACCCGCAAAAAATTGGCCACTAAAAGTATGCTTTAAGAAACAAGAAACTGTGAAATATTTACTTAAGAATAACAAGTAATAAAATTAAAAATTTTAAAAAACCCACGACGAACTGCAGAGCTCCATTATACCTTTGACCTGTATAACTTTGAAACAACAATTAGAACTTAGCAAACGTATAGATTACATAATATCTAAAACACAAAACTGCATCTTTGACGGCTCAGTAGGTTTTTTGACCAGCGTGGTGGACTATGGCCAAACCCTTCTCTTTCCGAGGCGCGCTTGTCACGACAAATCAAAAGAGTCCAAATATGACGGGTTTACGATGAGTTCCTATGACCACCTCCTGGCTCCATCATGAGACCCTGGGCAGCATCTAGGTACAAAGTTCTTATCAAGACAAATCTAAAGAGTCCAAACGCGACGGGTATACGATGAGAATTTAAGGAATTCCTATGATCGCCTCCTGACTCAACCATGAGACCCTGGACAGCATCTAAGTACAAAGCGCTTGTCACGACAAATCCAAAGAGTTAAAATGTGACGGGTTTACGATGAGAACTTAAGGAGTTCCTATGACCACCTCCTGGCTCCATCATGATACCCTGGGCAGCATCTAGGTACAAGCTAAATATATCTAAAACAAAAAGCCCGCATCTAAATCAGCACAGTAGTTTTTGAGAAAAATGGTAACATATAGAAAAAATAAAATCATAGACTACAGCTCAGCTTGGTTGTCTATGGTCCTAAAATATATCTAAAAACCTTCTCACAAGCTATACGTATCTAATGCAAAAAACCGCATCTCAATCGGCCCAGTACTTTTTGAGAAAAATGGTGACAAAAAAGTGCACAAACAAACAAACAAACACACAACCTCTTAGGGCAAACACATATACCGTCTCCGCTTCGTCGAGGGTAAAAACAAAGACAACAGTAACAATATCCGTCTAACTGACCACCCACCCGCCCGACCTAGCCTGACCCGCTAGCCTGACCTAGCCCGGAGTTAGGAAGTTGGCGGTTTTCACCCCCGTGCCTCGGAGAGCACGTTAAGCCGTCGGTCTTGCGCCTGATCTCTCTCCGGTCGTGTCGGATTTCCGTCCCATCAAGCTATGAGAGTAAAAGGAAAAGAGAGTGCATCTGTGTATATGCACACACTTGTGCACTATAATATCTCCCGCGCAGATGGCTAATCTCTCTGGAAATTGGCCGCCGTGGCCGAAATTCGGTCGGGAGGATATTATATCCTGACCAAACTCCATATCAACAACAGCACATTAAACGTCTAAGAAATGAACTGACATCAAGAATACAGAAGGAGAAACTGATCTTATTATAAAATACATCAAGGGTATCCCGAAAATTATGAAATCCAATTCATAAGTTATTATCAGTCAGCAAAGTAACTAGAATAAAAGAATATGTATTTACTTAATATCAATGGTCACTTAAAATAATATACTTAATGTAACTAGCCAATTAGAAGGAAAGGAATCAGGCCAAACCTGATAGATATTGAAAATAATATAATATAAATAAATAAGAAATACTAAAATTAAAATGCTAAGTAAAATAATGAAAACCTAGTGTTCAGTGTACCTACTCATAAGTTAAAAGCTAATGTGACCTCTTCACTACAAAACTAATTTTGTTAATTGTTATTATACTTATTTTAAAAGTACCCTCAAATTACCTATGTTTTGATTTTGTCAGTTCGCCTATGATACGGCATGCATTATTAATTAATTGTGACACAAACTCATAAAATATGATAACATGGATTTACAAATCAATGTATGTACAAAAATTATGTATTTTCTCATTGTAAGTGAACTTTTTGGGTTCTTTATGAGAAATAAATGTCTCTAAACCGAATAACACATAGGCTACTTTTTATCCCGGAAAACTAAGGAGTTCCCCGAACCAAAAAACCTCAATCCACGCGGTCGCGAGCATCAGCTAGTCTTCTAAATATATAAAAGGAAAAGGTGACTGACTGACTGATCTGTCATCCCACAGCTCAAGCCACTGGACGGGTTAGGCTGAAATTTAACTTGCAGATAGGTATTATGACGTAGAAATCCGTTAAAGTTGAAAATTCAGCCCCTAAGGGGTCTATTTACCCCGGGGGTTTGAAATTTGTGTCGTCCACGTGAATAAAGTCGCGGGCATAAGCTAGTTTTTATTTCATACATACTTAGGGAAATTTCTAAACAATTCTTAAATACATATCAATAATTGTGGCACCGGCTGGACTTGAGACTGCGTCTCTCTGGGATTCGCGTCTGAGCACAGAGTACGGCTGTGCCCTGAGCGCCTGTTATCGCTAGGGCACGGTTCACTTAACCTCCAAAGTCACAGAATATATAAGCATCCATTTTCCAGTCCACGCGACTGTTAGTGCCATCTAGTGGCGATAGGTACATTGCAGTATCTAAACTTTCAGAGGCCCATATTCGATGGAGCTCTTTGCAAATTATTAGCGTTTAAATTTTCTTGTACATTTCCAGGGTGGCGACATGCTTCAAACGATATTTTGGACGACGCTGCTGGCGGTGCCTGTCACGGTACTCGTGGAGTCGCCCATGCTGCGCTCCTTCACAGCGCTGCTAACCTAGTACCCAGTAACGGACGCAACTAACTTTATGACCGGTCGGAACTCTGTGCGAGTCGAAAACCAGAGGGCCTACTGGGAGATCGTTTACGTATTCGATCACGACGACGTTAGCTGCCATTTGTATGGAATTTATCGAGCGCCAGCTGCGCGTTTAACGATTCCATAGAAATCGTAGTTAACGTTGTCGCTATCGAATGGGAAGAAAATCTCCTAGGCACTCAGAACGCATTTTCCGATGGCCTAGTAATATTTTCCAAGTAAAATCGGCTGTGCTACGTTGCTAAGTTATGGATGTATGTCAAGCCCACCAATAGGAGCGTTTTCAAATCAAATAATGTTTTATTCAATTTAGGTAGGTATATTACACTTATTGACGTCCACTTATTCTAAAAAATATAATGGTGATAATCAGTAACGGTATCTTAAAACTAAATATACGAGGGTTCCAAACGCGCCTTGGTCTGAGAAGAGCCCACAACAAACTCAGCCGGTTTTTTTTTATTATCACCATCTTTCATAATCTTTCATTTCAGTTTTTCATAGCTTAATGTAAGATCAAGCGCTCTTATTGATGGCTTTGACACATCCTTAATCTAGTAACATAACACAAATTTCTGGTGGAGGCGCACCATTAACACATTTATCTATGCGTGTGGCGAAATTCGGAACTACCAGAATGTACTTTGTTTTGATTCTGTGTTTTCTTATTAGACAGTGGCGCCTCCACCGCACGCACGGATAAGTGTGTCGGAGTTTATTTCGTCAGTAACTTTTTTCTAGTTTGAAAATGTATAGGTAGGTACTTAGTTCTAACCACTAACCTACTTGTGCCTGTGATATTTAGTGTTTTAAAAGGGCATTGTGTAATGCTAAAATCACATTACGGGAGAGTGGAAGCTAGTTTTCCGAATTGTAGCAAAGTGTAAACTGAGCTGTAAGTAACATAGGTGCATTGGTATGTATTAGTAAAGAACAGATGCGCGTGAAGACTGAAGTTCTTGCGCCTATTTTTCGTTTTGCTTTACATAGTAGTGTGCATTATGTAATGGGGATAAATGTTCAGTTTGCTTTGTAGGTAAACTTTTAGTAAAGTCGCCTAGCTTCTACTCTGCTTTAATGTGCATTGAACTTAAGTTCATACTAGGACTTAATTTAAAAGTACATGCCCAAAGGACTTTCAATACTAAATGGTGTTTTTCACAATTTGTTCACCTTCCGATAGCATAGAAACCTAGTAGAAGTTAAGGGTCCACGCAGATCCAACGCAAAATCCTTTAGTTATCTAGCTATCACCCATCGTTTCATTTAAGGCCCAGTTGCAAGTCAGGGAGTTTACCTAACGGTTACTGTTAAATTTTGATCGTCAGTATGCAAAATTTGTTGCACAAGATAGTGGCTGAGAGTAATACTGATTTGTGCTAAACACTTTGCTTTTCATTGGTCGTGGTAATCGTTTCATTTGGTTTTCTGTGTCTATTTCATTTTGTAACTGCAGTTTAAAATATCACTTAAGATTTTATTTGTAAAATGCAGAAGTTATTTGTATTTATGATTCTTCGAGGCAATGAACAATTTATTAATTTAATTTAAATTTTTCACCTTTATTAGTAACATCTTTATTTTTAACGTAATTAATTACATACTGTTCAGAATATAACAGGGGTAACTTTTTGTTAAAAAGATCTATTACGATAATTATAATATTATAACGAAATCATTTGTATTTCATATTCGGTTTAAAAAAATGATTATAGAACCTATTATTAAATATGTAGTTAATAAATAATATTTCGTACCCTGCACAACTGTCATGTAACTGGGCTTTTAAGTAGTTATTTTTTAAACTAGATTTTACAATTAGTACAAAGATTATTTTACGTTTAGTTTTAATGTATGGGTATAGGTTAATTTAGATAAAGTTTTATTCACTGACAGTATTTTTACTGTTATTTGTAAAAATATTATCAGAAAACTTATAAAATTCTGAACCCATAATAACTGTAGACTTTACGAAATTAAAATAACAGTTTATTAGGTTCAAATAAAATACATCAATTTGTAGTTACCTTATATAATTGTTATAGTGATTTTGTAGTTCTTGTAATATACTATTTTGTAAATAAAATATCAATTATCATGTATTTTGCGTGTTTTATTAACTTCAAGGACATTCCTTAACTATTTATTAGAACAGCAAATTTATGTAAAAGCTAAATGATTTATTTTATTCGACGCTCATAATTAATACGAGAAGACTCAGAGCAAAATAGTGGCATGGCAGTTATATTAAACCCATACATACCCCTATTCGGTTTCTACATCGTACCGGAACGCTAAATCGCTTGGCGGTACTCCTTTGCCGGTAAGTAGCCATGGCCGGAGTTTCCCACCAAGCCAGACCAGGGAAAATTCAGAAATTATAAATTCCCAAATTGACCCTGCCGGGGATGGAACCCAGGAATTCCGCACGTTGAGACAACAGCGCTCAACACTGCACCACCGAGGTCGTCTAAAGATGTGTGTCGCATGGAAGGTGGATGACATATTATATTCTGGTCGCGCTAGTACTATGTGCGAGTCCATTACGGTCATCAAAAGTGAGTAACGCATACTTTTTCTTGATTTTAAATTGTTGTTCGGGTAGTGTCTTCTTTTTTATACATACCTATGTTCAGACTAGATGATGCCCGTGACTTCGTTCTCGTGAATTAAGGTCTTGGAAAAATCCGGATTCTTCTTGAAAGATTCCGAATTCTTTGATTTTTCCTATCCTTCCTCGCGATGCAGTTGAACGGTTGGGCCATCATAGCGTAGCAAATAGAGAGACAGACACACGTTAGAATTTTTAATATTATTAAATAATGTAAACTATTAAAGGATAAATCGACAAACAAAAAAACTTGGTGATTTAATATTTACAAGAAATAACATACAAAAGACATCAACGCAAACACAGCTGCTGTTGTTTATATCAAACGGTATACTAACTGTCGGAAAAACTTTAATAGAGTTGTAATTAACCCACGAATCATACACAGTAGGTAAGTATATCGTTACATACGTAGATATACATCGTTTTAAAACAATTATGTAAATTGACAAGATCTTAAAACAACATAGGTACATCATTTTTATGCTTTGCAATTATTTAAGACCGTCGAAACATTAATCGTATCGTTGATTCCGTAGACCGATACCAAAAAAAGCAATATTATTTATTAATTTATAATAAAGAAAATATCATTTAAATATATGCCTTGAGTACAGTAAAAGAACAAAATTCTTCATTTGTAATTGACAATTTTTCGGTAACGTAGCCTATGTTACCGAACTCTCCGCGTCAATAATACCCATACAAAAAATCAGATCAGAAAATCAGATTGATTGTTTCGGCGTGATTGAAGGATAAACCTACAAACTAACAGTCTTTCGTATTATTAATATATGTACGGATGAATATGATATTATTATAAAATTATACACGCGGATCTAGAGGAAAAATCTCGGAATCCTTTTTTGTTTTTGCAAACGTAGATACCGTTACTATTTTCAATAGATTTAGTATAACCACATAATAAGCCAAGCTTACATATTTTTTGTGCATTTTTAAGGTTCCGTAGTCAACAAAAACCCATAAAGTTTCGTCATGTCCGTCCGTGGCTTAGCTCTCTCTATCCCATAGTGTGGGGTTTCTCGTCTATCCCATAGTGTGGGGTATCATTGAAGTTGTTCAAAAATATAGCGAGTGTGGGAAAACCATGTTTCAGTTCAGGGAAACGTTTTCGGAATATTAAGCTTTAAAGTACTAATTTTTGTTACAGTCCAGTGTCCCCCCTCTGCTAGGTAAACTGTTGTTACTGGATACGTGAAAAAAGCATGGAAGTAGTACATATAACGAAGTTTAAAGGAAAACTATTACAGCTAAGACTTTACAAGTTTACGAGTAACATTCAACCAAGGCATAAAATATCAAGGAACAAGAAACTTTTTAGATTCGCTATAATCCGCCAAAACAGACAAATCTATGTGGTACGACGTGTAGCTTGCACGTGTAGCCCATAGTACCATATTCGTCACCCAATAAGCACAGCACACAAATCTTCAAAATGGATCTCAACATACCTACGTTTCACTCCGACACCGGAGCATCCTCAGGAGATGTTTTAGAGTCAACACACAACAAGCTACATGTTGTACCACATTACATTTATCTGCTTTGAAGATTATGGCGAATTAAGCTTCTTGTTTCTTGATTATCATGGCCTTCCGCAAAGTAAAAGAAATAATGAAAGAAAAAGCGTTTATTTGGAACCACAATACAAAAATAATTATAGTAGGGAGAATTAAACAGAAATATGATCCCAAAATGGACTTCACTCAGCATTTTGCTATGACTGTGGTAACTCCTGCTTCTATCCAGTATTAAATGTACGCAATCCGTATATTGTGACGGGTAACTACGGAACCCTGCGCGTGGTCGACAGGCACTTGGCCGGTTTTTATTTATATTATATTAGTATACCCATCATAAAAGCAGTAAATATCGGATTAATAAAAAACGTATTGGTGGCCAAAAAGTCAAAAGTCACAGTTTTTGCTCCACAAATAACGTTATAAACCGAAACTTTATTGATAGGGATAAATATTCAATATACAATGTTCATGATAACTCTATCTATTTATATAAAATTCAAAGTCCTGACTGACTGACTGACTGACTGACTGACTGACTGACTGACTGACTGACTTATATATCAACGCACAGCCTAAACCGCTGGTCCTAGAGACATGAAATTTAGAGAGTGTATTCTTTGTGTATACTAGGTATCCACTAAGAAAGGGTTTTTCGAAATTCCACCCCCAAAGGGGTAAAATAGGGGTTGAAAGTTTGTATCAAAGTCCGTCGTTTTTCAAGTTATAGCCATCAAACTTGGTAAATGAGCTGCGGGTTGAAAATGAAGAAATACGTGTTTCACAATTTATGAAAATTCGACCCCCAAAGGGCAGAAATAGGGGATGAAATTTGATATGAAAGGCCTTCTTTTCTTAAGATATTTTTCAAGTTATATCAACGAAACTTGGTATTTTGGCTATCGTTAAAATATAAAGAAGTGCGTTTGTCACAGCTTTTCAACATTCTACCCCCAAAGGGGAAAAAAGGGGTTGAAAGTTAAAATCCTACATTTCTCAAGTTATAGTCATAAAACTTGGTATATGAGCTGCGGGTTAAAAATGAATAAATACGAGTTTTTGAAAATTCGACTCCAAAGGGGTGAAATAGGGGATGAAAGTTGGTATGAAAGGCCTTCTTTTTTCAAGATATTTTTCAAGTTATATCAACGAAACTTGTTATTTTGGCTTTTGGTAAACAAGAAAGAAAAACAAACGTTGTCACAGTTTTTCAAAATTTTATTGAGCGCCTACGTCACAAAAGGAAGCTACTGTCAAAATTTCAAGTCTCCAACCCTAGCGGTTTAGGCTGTGCGTTGATATATAAGTCAGTCAGTCAGTCAGGACTTTGAATTTTATATATAATACTAGCTGATGCCCGCGACTCCGTCCGCGTGGAGGTATGAAAAATAGATAGTAGCCGATTCTCAGACCTACTGAATATGCTCACAAAATTTCACGAGAATTGGTCAAGCCGTTTCGGAGGAGTATGGGAACGAAAACTGTGACACGAGAATTTTATATATAAGATAGGTACACTGTAGGTACACTTATGGACGTTAAAAATTACTTATACTTAAAAAAAACATGATGGTGATAATCGGTAGCGGTATCTTTAAACTTCGAGGGTTAACGAGGGTTTTTATTTAAAATATAATATAATAATATATTAATGTTATAATATAATAATGTTTTTTTTTTTATTTTAAATGTAATAGCCGCGGCTTAAGTTGAACTCTCCCCAGAAACACATTTCGGGTGTCAAACAGAGCGCGCTAAGAGGAGTGCCGCGAGCCCATACCCCTCGCTCCTCGCGAAAGCTCTGCTCGGCTCTGTAGTACAATGTACCTGCGCAATCGACCGCCATTTTGGTTCAACTTACATACAGTCGATTGTAATCTATATATGTAGGTATATAAAATTCAAATTTCTCAACTTATAGCCATGAAACTTTGCATTTGGGCTTTCAGTTAGATATGAAGAAGTAAGTATTCCATCATTTTTGAAAATTCAACCCCCAAAAGGGTGGAATAGAGTTTGAAACTTTGTATGAAAGTCCTTCTTTCTCAAGTTATAGCCATGAAACTTGGAAGGAGTGCCTATGGGGAAAAAAACTTAAACTACGCGGACGAAGTCGCGGGCATAATCTAGTTTAAAATATAATAGCAGCGGCGTAAGTTGAACTCTGCGCAGAAACGCATTTCGGGTGTCAAACGGAGTGCGGTATGAGGGGTGCCGTGAGCCCATACCCCTCGCTCCCCGCGAATACTCCGCTCGGCTCTACAAATGATAAATGATTTATTTATTTCAGGTAGGACAATTTGTGTCACTTATGATACGTTGAGACTCTACCACCGGTTTGGAAAGATGTTTTTACTGAGACTAGCCGGCAAGAAACTCAGCAGTTGCTCTTTTCTTAAAAAAGAAAATGGTTACAATAAGAAAACAATACAACACAAATACATTATGTTGAGTTAATGTACCTGTAGTACAATGTACCTGCGCAGATGACCGCCATTTTTGTCCAACTTATTGTAATAAGTATCATAAGTTTGATTTCACGTACCTTGACGTTCCTAAAATAAGGATTATAATTCTTAAACACGAAATTCAACAATAATGAAACTATTTGGCTTTAAGTGTTGGCAGTATGGCCCCTGGTCTGAGAAGAGCCCACAAAAAACCAGACGGTTTTTTTTTCATTATCACCATCTCAGATGGTGATAATTAATTCATTCACCGTGTATCGCGACAGCGAGAGCATAAAACTAAATTAAATTAAATTAAAGTCGAAATCACACTACGGATTTGTGCGGCCTTTATGTTATCGCCTGACCGTAGTGTGCTTTCGGCCTAATTCATTAAGCATAAACATCATTAACAAAAAACTAAAAATTATATACACACTTTATACCCATAGTCACAACAACACTTGGCAGCATTATATGGAAAACTCTCAGGCATATAGGTTTTCTCACGATGTTTTCCTTCACCTATAAAGCATCTTGCAAAAATCTCACCGAATACCGTATCCATACTAATATATGCGAAAGTAAGTATGTAGGTATGTACGTCTGTCTGTCTATTTTTTCTACAGATTTTGATGAAATTTGGTGTAGAGGTAGGTTTCATCCCGGGAAAGAACAGGACAGGATTTTTTTTATCCCAGAAAATTGAAGAGTTAACCCAGGGGGGTTTAATATATAAAAACTTACACAAAAAGTTAGCCACGCAAATAATGAAAATAATAAAATCTGCGGTTTTTAGAAAAAAAGTTAAGAAAAAACTCATTCTTTTCAAATGTATGAGGAAACTTTTGCATAAAAATATTTACTGCAAAAAATTAAAATAATTTTATTAATCCCAAGTTGCATAAAAAGGTTTGTAACAATTTTGTTGACATTATGATCGCTAAGTTTTAATATTGTAAATGATTTACATAAAGAAAATTTTAACAATATAGCCAGTTGAATAGCCCCAACCTTTTTAAAAGGTACAACCTTTTAAAAGGTAGCTTTTATAATTTGGTTCCAAAAGAGCTTTTGGATTTGCCGTTACATAAATTCAAAAAAAACTGTAAAGGAACACTTCTTGAGTCGAGGCTATTATACAATTGACGAATTTCTTAGTGACAAAGTTGTATGGAAGTAATCTACTTTGGATCTAGCGCGCCGCAGGATAGTAGGTATAATAACTTAAATTGTAAATTAAAATAAAAAAGCCTTTATTATTCCTTAGTTTGAGTTTTGCTTATACAGTTATAGAGTAAATTACAAAAAAAGGATATAAAAGAAAAAGAGTGTGTAAATTAAATAAATAAAAACAAAAGAGTCTAGAAGTAGTTAACGTTATGCAATTTAATTAAGAAATACTACCTACTATATATTATATGTAGGTACCTACTTATTGTAATGTCTTGCTTTTTAAAAAGAGCAACTGCTGAGTTTCTTGACGGCTCTTCTCAGTAGGACTACTTTCCGAACCGGTGGTAGAGTAAAAACATGACATAACATAAGAGACACCTGTATGTCCTTGTAATAAATAAATTGAGTATTGAGGAGGCTCTAACTTAGATCTGTTAAGGGCTAACTACCTCGTAGAGAGGTAAAAAAATACAAATTGCATTCCTAATCGGACTTTTCAAGGATTGTTTTAATTTTAATTCCTACTAAGAAATTACTTGTGAATAACAATTTAATATAAAAAATTCTTTTTAAACAACCGACTTCAAACTCCCGCGCCAACTTTACAACAACAAGCACACTCTATACAAAGTACTTATTTTATTGTTGATATTTTAAAACCGCTCGACCGATTTCGATAATATTTATATGGGACCACATGGGAAGTATGCCCTTTCAAATAAAAAAAGAATCATCCAAATCGGTCCACCCAGTCAAAAGTTCGGAGGTAACAAACATAAAAAAAATAAAAATACAGTCGAATTGAGAACCTCCTCTTTTTTTTTAAGTCGGTTGAAAAGATACATAATTGTATTCGTTTTTTTATAATTTTTATTCCGCGTTTTTTCTATCCACTACAAGTTAGCACTTGACTGCGATCTCACCTGGTGGTAAGTGATGATGAAGATGTGATGAAGTGTTAGGGGTATAGCAGTTTTATTAAACCTAATAAATTTCTACACGGTATCGTAACAGAATGCTGAATCACCTGGTGGTACGTCTTTGCCGGTAGGGTGGTAACTAGCCATGGCCGAAGCCTCCCACCAGACCAAACCAGGGAACATGCAGAAATTATAAATTCCCAATTTTACCCTTCAGGGAATTGAACCCGGAACCTATAAGACCACTGCGCCAGGGAGGTCAAAACCTCTCTCGACCTTGAGAGAGGTTATTAAAAAAACACAACATGATCTCGATCTAAAAAACGGCCCATTTTCGCCCAAAAATATAACATTTGACTGGATTTGACCTCTCCTGACCTCGTAAGGTTGTTCCAGTTTCTACCCAACTACGGAAAAGCTATAAGGAAGGGTTATGACTTATGATAATAGCTATGTATGTATATTTGTATTTATGTATGTTTCACCGCAGCACTTAAACGTAGCGTCGTAGCGCCTATTTATTTATTTACTGTGCTGATTTAGATGAATAAGGTTTCAATCGATTCGTTATTAAGGTATGTTATCTGGTAACATAGGCTACATTTAGGAGGAACAAAAAAATCGTTTTATTTTTCATGTCTTTAAAATTTTTACCGTAGTAGGGTTAAAGATTTTTAAATAATATTTAAACAGCTTATAACTAAAGGGTGTCCCTTATGTAAAGAGACAAAACTGAGTGTTCATATCGGCCAAGAAAAAGGTTTCACAAAAAAAAAAAAACTGTTGCCATGGTAACCACCCGTAACAAATCTGTCAAATTCGCGTGGTTTTGCAAATATTGTCGATGTTTTTCTAACATGAAGCGAACCGAACGAGAATCGTTTGCAAAAAGAGTAATTCAGTACTATCTGAATAATGGGAAATCCGAGGCAGTTCGTCATTTTTTTCAAGAAGGGGCTATAAGAACAAGTATCTACAGGATAATTAAACGGTATGAAGACTCAGGAGAGACTGATTTTAAGAAGATTCCGGGAAGGCAACGTACCATAGCAACTGATCGAAACATAGATAAGGTAAAAAAGGTTTTTAAAGAAGCACCTTCAACATCTGTGAGGACTGCGGCGGACAAATTGAAAATATCTAAGTCAAGCATATCCAGAATTAAAGTTCAGGATCTGGGCATGAAGGCTTTTGTGAAATTGTCCGCTCCAAAGTACGTGAAAGACCAAGAAGTGCGTGCTAAGCGAGGTTGCCGTCGAGTTTACCAAAAAACTTTGAAAAAAATTCTCATAATTGATGATGAAACTTATGTACCGGTTGACCCCTCTGATATTCCTGGGAAGCAATATTTCCACGCTACCAGTCGTGGTGAGGTGGATTACAGCGAAAAAGTTAAAACAAAGTCTAAATTTTTCAAGAAGTATCTGGTTTGGCAAGCTATAGACGAAAACGGCAATGTTTCCGAACCATTTATCTGTACACGGTCTATGAACGCAAAAGTTTATCTTCGAGAGTGTATTATGAAGCGATTAATACCGTTTATAGACAAGTATTATCAGAGGGAAGACGTTGTATTCTGGCCGGATATGGCTTCGTGTCATTACGAGTCTGAAGTCACTCAATATTTGCAATCTATGAACGTCGAATTCATATCGAAACAAAACAATGCTCCAAATGTTCCTCGAGCTCGAGGTATCGAAATGTTTTGGGCTCTGTGTAAAAAGGAATACAAAAAGTATTCAGAAAAATCAAAAACGTTGACATCTTTCAAACAAAGATGGGCTAGATTGGCCAAACGGGTGGCAACAACTTCTGGAAAAGCAGTCATGAGACGTGCAAGCATTAATTTGAGAAAAATCGGCTATAAAGGCATCGCAGGAGCAAATTTGATATAGATTGTATTTTTATTATTATTTTGTATAATTTATAATGACACACATAACAGTTGACATACAATTTTTCATTAAAAAAAATTTTCATTGACTTGTCTCTTTACTTCTGGGACACCCCAGTAGATGATGTTTAATCCGACATCCGAATTAAAAAATAGGATTTTTGAAAATCCTAAAACAATTCTTTGATTTTCTGAGACAAAAGTTTTTTTTTTTTTTGTTAATATAATTATGAGATCATATCTCAATACGAATTCATTGTTTCCTTATTTCTTCACATTTCATTAAAAAAACGTTCAGGTTAACCTTCGTACCTTAACAGTAATCGTAATAATTAGAGTCAGATTTATTTATTAGAGTGACATTTTATATATTTAGTGCACATTTTCTTTGCGAGTTTGTTTTATTATTTTCCTTATTTCACTGTTTTATCGTTAAACACTGTCGTGTGCTTTATAATACAAAATTACAATTAAAGTAATTAAAAATTTTAATCACGCCCAATTTATGAAATCTGAATATATAAAAGGAATAAAAGGAAAAGGTGACTGACTGATCTACGAGTATTAACGCACAGCTCAACCCACTGGAAGGAGCGGGCTGAATATTTGAAGGGACTTGAATATATTAAATAATACTATTACCAATTCTGTTCTGTGATATTAGTACGATATTAGTATGGAGCCTAGCTACCGTCCCGCCATTTTAATATTTTTTTCGTAATAATGGTACACAACCTGTTTTATTTAATAGCTGGCATAAAAATACAAGCAAGTATTATATAAGAAAAAATCTTCTAAAGCATCAGATTTCAGAGATATACCAAAGCTATCAAAGATCGACGCCATCATCGAGTAGATTAGACAACTTTAAGATTATGTTCCGGAAACCTGACGCTTTAGAAGATTTTTTCTCATAAAATACTTACTTGTATTAATGCTAGCTATTGATTAATACAGGTTTTAGGAGTTGAGCAAAATATTCAAACCCTATTGATAGGTATTAAATATATCATAGGAATCCCCTGATATATTTTTGAAAACTCAACTCCTGAGGGGATAATAATTATTTTTTTTTAAAAATACGACTGCTCTGCCATAGACACACATACATACACGAACCCTGTAAATATGACACTCCTTTTTTGGGCAGTCGTGTAATAAAAAATCCCCCTCGAATGGAAGTACGGCTACCACTGCTACTACGTAACGATACCACAGACATTAATTACCTTTGGAATCTTATTCACATTTTTATTAAATGTTATTTTTTTGTGAATCATTGATTATTGAACTATAGTGTTATATATTTTTGGAATCTACTCATCATTTTCTAAATGATGATTATATAGTTAATCTCATTTTCGAATTTTTGTTTTCAACTTTAGTCTTTAAATCGGAACCACGGTCACGTTTTTTTTTTAAAATTTTACTAGCCTATGTTACTAGCCTCATTATCGATAACGATTATCAAAATCGGTTCAGGCGTATAGAAGTTATGGTGGAATATACAAACATACATACATACATACATACATACATACATACTTACAGACATACATACATACATACATACATACATACATACATACATACATACATACGTACATACATACATACATACATACATACATACATACATACATACATACATACATGAACCCTGAAAACAATATACTCCTTTTTTCAGGCAGTCGTATAAAAAGTCAGTTGAAGCTAAATCTAAACAAGAAACAATGAAAAGTAAGTGAATGAGTCATGTCTAAACAACCAAAAATCATCATCATAGCATGTAGGCATATGTTTGTAACAGAAAATTAACTTAATAGTTTTAGCCAAACTGATACGTACTGGGTAACCTTGTACCTACGTCGAATCCTCATAATTGTCGCCTTTTAAGTTCCCACCAATGCTACGCCTATATATCTCAGTTGAGAGATCAATGTAAGGTTAACTTTAATCTAGATAAACTTGAAGTAGACTAAAATAATGTGCAAATTAATTTGAGATGATTAATATAGCCGGAAGACGTAAAATAATGGTTTATTCGGATTGATAACCATTTCAAAGAAGTAAATAACAAAAAACTTTAGTTGAAATAAATAAAGTTTTATTTTATTTGATTAATTATTTATTTAAACCCTTAGCCAGCCCTCAAGTGTGAACACAGATCTCCCCTCAGAATAAAGGATTTAGGCTATAGTCAACCATGCTGGCCAAGTACGGATTGGCAACTTCACACACCTTTGAGAACGTTCTGAAGTAGAACCTTCAAGCATGCAGGTTTCCCACGTTTTCCTTCCAGATAATTAATTGGGTATTTGACAACTAGGTAGTCAAATCAGCAACTCTTTATCAAACGTCAAAAACGCACGCATATTACGTATGTCGTATGAAATATTGACTTATGACACCATAATTTTATGCACTTTTTCGTACATAACTCTGAAACTCTAAAATGTGTGCCCGGTGATTGAGCCCTGAACCTCTAGGAGGCCTAACGTTTAACCACTAAGCTATAATAAAACTGCTAAAATATCAAAAAAATGCGCTCTACGCACCGGATACCTGATCTACGTACGTAATAATCAGTACCAGTAATGAGTACCTACAATGACTCATAGGAAAATTGTTATATTATATTTAAGTGCTTTAAAATCTTTTATTTGTTGTGGTTTCGGGTCTTTACAGAATTATTATTGTTAATCCGGTTTTTAATTTTAAATTTATTTTATTAAATTATGTATGTAAGAGTGGGACAGTGTAGTTTATTACAACCTAAACTGAGATTTGTGTAGGTACTTGGACGTCATGGGTTTCTACAATCCATTCTGAAATTATAGTAGAAATTATAGTATAGTAGTGGAAATTCGGTCAAACACGGATGTGGTATGTTCGTTTTAATTCAAAAAATGTATTCATACTCCTCAATTATTAACTTACCTGATAATGAACATTTAAACAAAATGAGATGATAATATATGCATGCAGGCTTATAGTTAGTTATCTAATATAGGTAATAGGTACACAACAAATAATTTAATTGTATTTTTCAAATTTCATAATACGCCTTGGCAGATACTTAGTTTTACCATACCATATAAACAGTTTTATAGCGAGAAAACGAGCAGGCGGGTCACCTGACGTTAAGTGATTACCGCCGCCCATGAACATTTGCAGCACCAGAGTAACCGTCAATACGTTGAGAAATTTGTTTAACCGCCCTTTGAATAGCCCCATATTGTAATCACGAGGGAACACATAAGATGGAATCTGGTTCCATAATTAGTGAGGGACGAGAAGCATAGTTGTGGCAACGCATATTAGTTGATTGCGTTTGTTAAGCAACATTGTCAGTTGACACAAGTCGGTAACTGGATAGGTGACGAATTTGGAGGTTCTTTGGCCTTTTCGTTTCCTCAGGGTCTCGGAGAGCGCGTTAAGTCGCGCGTCGGTCCCGTTAGTATCACTAACATCTGATAATAATCGTTACAAAAACCAAAGAGTTAAGATACTCTTATAAGTCGTATGCTGAAGGGCGTGGGCACCCACCGCATTATAATCCTAAGAAAACTCCTACGAACACGGTCACGACCCTCAGTAATGAGGAGTACGACGGAGAGAGAGAGTTAACGATCAGATTGTCACAGCTGATGTAATTTTATAACCAGGAAAGCCCTTCAAACTTCCTTCAAACTCAATTTAACCGAGCGCAAACTGCCAACTTAATTATTACAATCATAATAATAATCATTTAAATGATTTGTGACGACGAGGTAGGTCGTCCTAAAAGCGTGGCTGACAGACAGACATTCGCATTTATAAACGGTTTGCTTATGTAGGGGGTCTATACTAATATATATATAATATCCGTGGGGTCCTAGCGCTATAAGGCTTTTTAAGGAAATAGTAAAAAGGTTTGTCGACATCACAGGAGACCGAAGAGCTGGCAGCTACCTCGGACAAAGAATTAGTCTAGCTATCCAAAGGGGGAACGCTGCCAGTATCTTCGGAACCTTGCCTAAAGGGACTCATTTTAATAATATATTTTAATTATTATATTATATTTTTAAGGTTTTTTATGTTATTAGTAATAATGTACCTATTTAATTTTCCGAAATAAATCATTAAATAATAATGTTCTTTTACTAATATTATAAATGTGAAAGTTTGGATGGATGGATGTTTGATACTCAATCACGACATAACGCCTAAACAGATCTGGATGAAATTTTGATAAATTTAAATTAATTTATCCAGTTTTGGATAAAATTTCGAAAATATGAAAATTGTGGATAAAAAGTAGCTTATGTGTTCCAGATTATAATTTAGATTAATATTTATACAAAAAAAACCGCGGTAACCGAAAAACCTCAACCCACGCGGACGAATTCGAATTAAAGAGTTACCGCGGGCACCAAGCCTCTATCCACGCGGACGAAGTCGCGGGCTTCAGCTAGTAAAACCTATAGCTTATCCTGTAAATAGGTAGATATGCAAATAATTCGGCATGATTACCTTAACTGTTGTTCACAAGGTATTTCGCTACACAAACTTTCCGATGTCGAAACGTTTAGACATGCCCATGGCTAAAGTTAAGGCCGCAGACTGGGTTAAAATTGTGACCTACCGTGTGAAAGTTAATCAGAAAATATTATAATACTAGATGATATCTGGAACTTTATCTACGTTAATTGAGATGTTTTTCAAAATCCCGTGGGAATTCTATAATTGTCCAGGATAAAAAGTAGATACACTTTTCTTAACCCAAAGCAGGATCACTCTGTTACCACATGGTAAACTTTGCCCTAGCAATTTTATTGAAAATACCATATAGATACTTGTATTTACTTTAGGGGTAGGTTTACCTTTAATCAAACTTATACCTATTAATTTGATTAAACCTTTTATATTTCCAGATTAGCCTTATTTCGATTTTGACTGTTTAGCAACCGGTTAGGACTGCAAACCAAGACTAGTAATTTTTTTGTTCACTTAAAAAATTGTAAGATTAACAAAAAAAAATACTTTTAAACTACTACTCTATGCTAATGAACAAAAAAGGTCAAAATTTAAATACACGAAGTCCCAATCCCTGATATTTCAAAACACGTCAAAGACCTGGGCTTTCCGTTCTGGGAAAATCGTCAACCTGTTTCGTAGTTCTTGTTTTAATCTCAAGGTAATATAGCAAGATTTATGCGTGACCAAATTACTTTATCGATCAACTAAAATCATATACGATTTTTCAAAAAAATAATCGTACGATATCTCTTAAAAATCAGGTCTTCAGGTCTTTTAGGCAAAGACTATATTTAACCTTCTCCTTTCCTTCAAGGCAAGAGTGAAAATAGGCATCTTCTAGGCAAGCGCGTTCCAACCTAGATCTCATCATTGCTTTGCATTAAGCATGATTGACCTTGCACAGGAAAGCAGCGTTGGCAGACCCCCTACTCGCTGGACGGATGTCATCAGGCGAGTCGCTGGAAGCCCCTGGATCCAGGCGGCACAAGACCGAGGCGTGTGGAAATCCTTGCAAGAGGCCTATGTCTAGCAGTGGACGTCTATCGGTTGAGGATGATGATGATGATGGTGAAGCATGATTGTCGTCAAGCGCAAGCATATCAAAAATAAAAATTATGCAAAAAGTAAAGTCGATCCGTTGCTCTGTTGCGGCGCATAATTGAAGGACAAAAAAACAAACTTTAGCATTTATAATATTATAGTTAGCTATTAGAAGTACCCAATAGAAATCCATACTAATATTATAAATGCGAAAGTGTGTCTGTCTGTCTGTCTGCTACGCTTTCACGGCCCAACTACTCAACCAATTTTGATGAAATTTGGTACAGAGATAGGTTACATCCGAGGGAAGGATATAGGTTACTTTTAACCCGGAAAATTGAAGAGTTCCCGCGGGAATCAAAAAACATAAATCCACGCGGACGAAGTCGCGTCCTAGTAGAAAATAAAAGTTTTTTATATGTCATGTCTGCTTTATGACCATTTAAATAAAACTCAATTTTAATTTTAATAGCATGGTAGAGATTTTAAAACTTTCCCTGATTAAGTTTAGTCATATTTTTTTTTATAAATTTCATAACTTACACACTTATCATAAATCTATATATTCTATTATTCTTATATTAGCACAGAATACTGATATGGAACGTTGATTAATTTATACCTATTAGTTAAACTGTATTTTTTATTCCACTACAAATCAGCCCTTGACTGCGAATTACGATCTCACCTGGTATTTGATGATAAGTTAAGATCATAGATTAATTATAAACCAAGTTATATATTGTCTTTGGTTAAGATAGTAGCGGGCTAACCTGTTAGTGGCAGTAATATTAAACCAATACCCCTAATCGGTTTCTACACGGCATAGCACCGGAACACTAAATCGCTTGGTGGTAGGGTGGTGAACCACAGCCGAGGCCTTCCACCAGGCCAGACCTGAGAAAATTCAAAAATTACAAATTCCCATAATGACCCTGCAGTGCAAGTGGATCGAACTCGGGACCCACATATAAAACATAGCGCTCACCACTGCGCTAGCATGGTATCCATACTTCCATACTAATATTATAAATGCGAAAGTGTGTCTGTCTGTCTGTCCGCCTGTCTGTCTGTCTGTCTGCTACGCTTTCACGGCCAAACTACTCAATCGATTTTGATGAAAGGTTCAGAGATAGGTTACATCCCGGGGAAAGACATAGGCTACTTTTTATTCCGGAAAATTGAAGAGTTCCTGCAGGAATCAAAAAACCTTAATTCACGCGGACGAAGTCGCGGGCATCATCTAGTTTTAAATAATCGAACAACTTGTAAGTTTGCTTTAACATACCTATTTCGAGAAGCAAATCGCTTAGCGTTTGAGGCGGGATTAATTACAACAAAAAAATATTCTTATTACATACCTTGTATTGTAAGTGTAACAAGCCTTATTATAAGATAAGTATACTTTTTGTACTATCGCTCCTAATTGTTGTATGTATACTTACGGAAACAGTCGAAAACCTGTTTTTAACCGACTTCCAAAAAAGGAGGAGGTTCTCAATTCAGCGCGTATTTTTTAGGGTTCCGTACCAAAATGGTAAAATGGAACCCTTATGGTGCGACTTTCTCCGTCTGTCTGTCCGTCTGTCCGTCTGTCCGTCTGTCCGTCCGTCACACTCGATTATTTCAGTAACTACCGAAGCTATCGACATGAAATTTGGAATAGTTGTGTATATTAGTGGCCCAAAGACACTGGAATTAAAAAAAATTGGAAATTATTTTTGTTCTTATTTAAAAGGGGGGGAAAATCGGAGGGTTGAAATTTAAAAGTGAGATAACTATACTGTGTGGGGTATCATATGAAAGGGTTTACTTTGTACATTCTAAAACAGATTTTTAATTATTTTTAGTCATGACAGTTTTTGATTTATCGGGGAAAAAGTCTAAAAAAATACCGTTCCCCCCCCCTTATCTCCGGAGTTTACCAATCGAAAAATCTGAAATAATTATGGTCAATAGGAATTTATGTATATTTTACAGGAAAACTATAGCCAATGCTCTAACTAGCATAGTTTTTTTGATATTAACAGTAAACCTCTACAAACAAAGTTAGTTTTGCGGTTCATTAACAAAGGTAATTATTACCGTTTTACATCTTTGGTCGTTACAGTTTTAGTCGTGTTACATCTACAGTATTACGAACGAATCTTAAAAGTACCTAGCTATCGTAATAACTACCTTTTACAATTTTTATTTTAAAATTGTAAATAGTAAAATAAAAATTGTTTGATTTACATAGTGATGTGACACAATAGGTTATTGTAACTAATTTGTTTTCAATTTACGATCCATACATAACCATATTCGTTTCATAATTACACTGATCTTTCATAAATATAAATTATTCTACGCACGCAGCACGTCCGACCCGCTCTGTGTCTCGGGGAGCAAAACCCGAATATATACTTCTTGAGTACGGAACCCTCGGTGCGCGAGTCCGACTCGCACTTGGCCGGTTTTTTTTAATGTATGTCGGTGCATATTTTCGTGGTTTCTGAACCAATTTGAATTTTTTTCTATCAGTCGTTAGAGGAAGCTCTCGAGGTGGTCCCATACAAAATTCTGACTCCATTATACCCTTGTGATACCCATTCGACTTCAACATAGTGGGAAGAAATCAAAACTATTTTGTACTTTACAGTGGCGTTGGAAGTCGGTTTTTTGGAAAGAATTTTTATACATTGGCGAATTATTTTGCGGCTTCTAAACCCGGAAAGCAATACAGCAGAATGGCTAACTAACATTATAAATGCGAACGTGAGTTTGTTTATTTGTTTGTAATGCTTTCAGAGTCTATTTATTAGACCCTGAAAGGAACATGGGACACAGGCTACTTTTTATCCCGGGAAATTAAGAAATACCTGCGGGAATTCAAAAATCGACATATTTACGTACTTATTTGCTTGTTTTTCTCTAGCATTGGTATAATCCCACAAACTTATCTGACCCGGTGGTCAAAATTTGAACTTAATTTTATGCCTGTTTAGTTTTGCTTTTATTTTATTTTTCATAGACACTAGCGACGCTGTCACGGTCAGGTGCCATACTGCCAACGCTTAAAGCCATATTGTTTCATAATTGTTAACTTTCGTGTTTTAGAATGTTAATCCTTAGGACCATTCCGGTACGTGACATCAAACTGTCATTTTGAGTTGAGGACCTAGAGAGTGACATATTAGACTTTCTATCCCGGAAAATAATGGATTTCCCGTGGGAATTTAAAAAAATATTCTACGCGGACGAAGTAGCGGGCATCAACTAGTCTCAAATACAAATATCGCAACTAAGTGTCTCGGACAAAATATGGTAAATAATTTCTCTCTGATTAATAAAAAAAACATCTCCCGTCTGGTTATCAGATGGGTCGAGGTTGTTCTTATCTCGTACTACAATGTAGTTACCAATCATATTGCAGCTAAAAATAGCTGGGTCCTGCGTATAACAAGCTACAAAATAATGTACTTAGCTAATTGTCTGTTTTTCGATATGAAAAGTTTATCTCGGGAGAAATACCCATTCACACCCTCAGACTATGCCCTCGCGTCGCTCGTATGAATGGGTTGCTTTCACCCCCTCGTATATTTCGGCCCAACCGTTTAATTAATTTTGTAATATGGTACTGCCTCAGTATGCTTGCATCCCGGGGGTGGACTAAGACTTGATTTTCCAGGACACAAAATCCTCGAATTTAATTTTCAAAATGTAGACCTAGAGTTTCACAATTAATATAAAATTGATCTACACTGCGTAGCGTAGAGCTACATTATATGTCGCTCTTCTCAGTAGAACAGTTTTCCGAACCGGTGGTAGGTTCTTACGACTTATCATAATTGGCACCAGTTGTTCTACGTGAAATAAATCATTTCATTTCATTTTCATATGTAACATGAAAGACGCAACTAGTCGGGTTTTAGTCGACCTTCTTATCCTATATTAGCGATAAATGCGACAACAAATGCAGTTTTAACACAGTCTTTAAATTTATGCACTGGCAAATCTAGAAACTCTTTGGGAACCATGTTATAAAAGCGTACACTCGATCCCACAAAGGATTTCTGCACCTTGCGCACACGATATGACGCTGTTACTAGATTATATGGCGGTTTCTAGTAAAACAGAATAGGTAATAGTATGTTAACTAGTACGTCGATTGTGAGGGTCACTCATTTGCTTAATAGAGATTAATGTTCTGCCTAACAAAGAATATATCTATACTTAAATTATAAATGCGAAAGTTTGAATGGATGGGTGGGTGGAAGAATGATGGATGGATGGATGGATGGATGCATGGATGTTTGTTAGTCAATCGCGCCAGAACGGCTGAACGGATCTGGATGAAAGGCACTGAGATAGATTATAGTCTGGAATAGCACATAGACTACTCTTTATCCTGGACAATTAAAAAGTCCCCGCGGGAACCAATAAACTTTTATCCACATGGACGAAGTCGCGGGCATCATCTAGTTATTGTATATACAAGATGATTCCCGCGACTTCGTCTGCGTGGATTAAGATTTTTTGATTCCTTCATCCATCCATACTAATATTATAAATACGAAAGTGTGTCTGCTACGCTTTCACGGCCCATCTGTTCAACCGATTTTGATGAAATTTGGTACAGGGATAATTTGTATCCCGGGGAAGGACATAGGCTACATTTTACACCGGAAAATTAAGGAGTTCCCTCGGGAATACAAAAACACTTAATCAACGCGGACGAAGTTGCGGGCATCATCTAGTTTATAATATTAGTATGGATGTATGGAAATGCAATGTCGTATCGCAGTCGTGCGGTGTAAACGACGTGGTCTATATAACATAACCTTTTGGGGCTGGTGCGTGATGGTTATATTGGCGTTGCGTGTGCACCCGCCCTCACTAACGTTCTAACATGCCGCGGATGATGGTGTTTGTGTTACCAGTGTTGTGTTTGTTTTTTGTGGTCGCCGGCGGAGCCGTGGGGATTACAGGTCGGTGTATTTTTATTTCTCCAATTTTTTTTTAATTCTCCAATATACAATTTTTTTTAAACATTTATTCAAAATAATACATTAGAACTAAAAGCTATAGCTAGCATATTCTAATTACTATATAAATCATGGTAAAAATTAGACTTTTTATAGTTATTAAATTCCGAGATAGGATGGAATGGGGGGAGTATCCCATACAACCTTGTAATTTTTTTAATCATTCCCTTTTGCCCAAATATAGTTTTTTTATATAGGTAAAATTCCTTTTGGGATAGGAAAGGATGGAAAGCCAATAACGGACGGAGGACCCCATGCATCCTTGTTTATTTATTATTTCATTTATTCCCTTTGGTAAAAATATAGGTAGATACTCTTACTAATATTATAAATGCGAAAGTGTGTCTGTCTGTCTGTCTATCTGCTACGCTTTCCCGGTCCGTCTTTTCAACCGATTTTGCTGAAATATTGTACAGAGCTAGCTTATATCCCGGAAGACATAGGCTACTTTTTATCCCGGAAAATTAAGGAGTTCCCCTGGGAATCCAAAATCTTAATCTACGCGAACAAAGCCGCGGGCATCTTGTAGTTGTTTCATGAAATTTCTTTTGGGAATGGAATGGATGGAAACAAAAACAACAACTGAAAGCAAATTTGTCTTAAAGGGACAGACGGACGGATCAATTACATTCGTGTATTTCTAATACTGAAACAAAATGGCAATAAGCTTTGGCAGTATAGAACCTGTGCGCGCCCGGGCTGACGCGCGTCGCCGCCGGCTTTTAAGTACTATAATAGTACATTGCATCGCGAGACCGGGAAGTACGCGTTTTCTGGTCGAGTGTTAGTTGGACTAGGCTAGGCTTTATACGAGACCAGAAATGCTCTGCCGGTCGAGGTGTGTATAGTGCTTTTCTAAAAAATGAAACAGGTGACTTTTCTTTGGATTTCGGCGGAAGCAAATTATTTTTAGCTAATTCGGCCTCCGCTCTCAGAAAAGGAGGCGTACAATCTAAATCCATAATATCCTCACTCGAACTCATTTTTTCGTCACTTTTAAATAATAAATTATAACGATTAGGTAATAGTTAATTCCCGCCTTTCAATATTATAAAGATAAAAAATAAATATTATACTTTTTATATTTTTTTGCGCTGTGAGTGCTGAACGCGTAATACGGTAGAGTTCCAAATCTAAACTATTTAGGCCAGAGAACATTATAACAAGTTACAAGATATTCAGGAAGAAAGACTCCAAATTCAAACTTATGATATGTAGTGAAAATACATAGGTACATTCTTTACTGGCCTAGGCCGGGATGTTTAACTTTCGAACTCATTTACAGGGTATGAAATGTGCACATTTCATATCATTTTTTAGAAAATAATATACCTAAAGCTTACCTTGAGATTTTATTAAAAAAGGCACCTTACCTCGCCTAAGCGTTAAATTTACCACACAATATAATAGCTAATATATAATTTGACTTTATCTAGATCACATTAGATTTACCTGTAGATTAAGGTTGAGTACGAATAATAATTAATTTATTTATGCGTTAGTCTCGCAAAAGGTAGATATTGGCCGGACCGATTTTGATGAAATGTGTGTTTTAAGTGCTATGAGGGTCTTCTCCGTTTGGCCAAACGTGGGTACGGGCTTCGAGGCTTGGCGTCCTTACCCGGGTGGGGCGCGGGGTAACACTGTACCCCGGTGATTTTCTTATAGCCCTATCTTTCGGCTAGGGCCTGCCTTGAAAGCTACGGGACCCGGGATGGTTTAGATTTTCAATTGGACCCGGTAGGTGGCGCTGCAATCGGGTTCTAAGTTAGGGCAGGCTGACGTCTGCCGGGCCCACTAGCAAATATGTCAAATAAATAAAGGGTAGTAAGTATTTAATCCTGTGCTTTTGAAAATACATTTTTTTTAAACTTAAGTTCCGTATTAACCCGATAGAACCTAAGTGCCCGGCCGCAGTCTAACCCAAACCTAACCTAACTTTTTGACAAAAATTCCGTTATAAGACTGTAGGTATAATTTGGTGTGCAAGTCAGTATATTTGTTATGCAGTAGTTAAATTATGGAGACACTTCGTTTGCTTAAATTGTAAATAGAGGTGCAGTTAAAAAACTTCCACAAATAAATAAATAAACAAAGAAATAAAAGAATACCTTATGGAAAAACATTTTTTTCTTGTAAGGCATGACGCACACTCAGGCGTTGCTACCTACTTGTTACATTTACGCCGCGCCGGCCGGCCGCGTGCGTCACATTACAACGCGAAGCCTCCTTCGTGACGTGTTTTGTTTATATATAATAATATTATGTTGGGATCAAAGAATGGATATCCCACACCAAGCTTGATTTTTAAGGTCTTCTGTAGAGTATTTATTTATTTATTTAATTAGATTGTCCTGCATGACTGTGAAATAATGAAACCTCTAATTATTATTTCACAGTCATCACTCATCTTCGAATTTTCTTTGTAAATTTTCAATTAAAAGCAAACACTTTGGTGCTTACGAATAAATACACACTTTCATGTAGATGCCCCAATAATATTAACAAGTGAATATAATTAAAATCATTAAAAAATACGACTGCTCTGCCGTAGCCCGTAACTATCTACTACGTAACGATACCACAGTCATTAATTACCTATGGAATCTTATTCACATTTTTATTAAATGATATTTTTTTGGGAATCATTGGATATTGAACTATAGTGTTAGATATTTTTGGAATCTACTCATCATTTTCTAGAGGATGATTATAGTATAGTTAATCTTATTTTCGAAAAAAAAACAACTTTAGTCTTTAATGCAGGACCATGGTCACCCCATCAATTCTTTTTTAAATTTTACGAGCCTATGTCACCCGGAATAGGGATTCTAACGATACCTCATTTATCAAAATCGGTTCAGGCGTAAAGAAGTTATGGTGGAATATACAAACTCACATACATACATACATACATACATACATACATACATACATACATATATACATACATACATACATACATGAACCCTGAAAACAATATACTCCTTTTTTCAAGCAGTCGTATAAAAATGCGAAAGTGTATTAATATTGTTTGTTGGTTTGTCCTTCAATCACGCTGTAACGGAACAACAGATCGACGTGATTTTTGCCACGGGTATAGTTGAGGACCTGGAGAGTGATACTGGCTACTTTTTATCCCCGAAAGTTAAGGAGTTCCCGCGGGAATCAAAAAAACTTAAACCACGCGGACAAATTCGCGGGCATCAGCTAGCATTTATTAATTACTTGACTTACTTAAGACCTATACTTCAGTTCTTTTTGCGATTGAATTGGCTTGGCCAAAGCAAGCCAATTCAATTTCAAAAAGCAGCAATCAAGTCAGCCAAGCATTTTTTATTTTATAAAAACTTTTATTTTATAAGAAAAATAAAATCGAATTAAAACTATGAAATACTAGCTGATGCCCGCGACTTCGTCCGCGTGATTAAGTTTTTTTGATTCCCGCGGGAACTCCTTCATTTTCCGGGATAAAAAGTAGCGTATGTCACTCTCCAGGTCCTCGACTATACCCATGCCAAAAACCACGTCAATCCGTTGCTCCATTGCGGCGTGATTGAAGGACAAACCAACAAACCAATAAACCAACAAACAAACACACTTTCGCATTTATAATATTAGTATGATGTACATTAAAATCTAAATTGAAAACTGACGGACCACCTGGGTTCCTTTTTTTATCATTTTAACAACAGCTAACATCATACTTAAGGTGTTTTTGTAGGAACTGTACTTAACTTACAGGGGCGAACTCTCTTTACAAGCCTGGCTTGCCTAATTTCAGCCAAATTGTACCGGCGTGAAGGAGTAACAAACATCTAAACATTCATATTTATTACATTAGTAGGATTATTAGTCGCAAGCCTTTGCCCGCGGCTACGCTCACGATAAGTTTGATTTTCATCCAAATTGCAAAACCCTATTCTACCCCCTTAGGGGTGAATTTTCAAAAATCCTTTCTTAGCCGATGCCTAGGTCATAATAGCTATCTGTATGCCAAATCCGATTCGTCCATTGGTTGGTTTGAGCTATGCGTTGATAGATCAGTCAATCACCTTTTTTTCCTTTTACCTACCTATATATTTAGATAGGCAACAATATATAAATCTAAAATAACTCACTAATTAATCGATCAGTTTAAATAAATAATTTGTTTATGTCACCGTAAGATTGTAAAAACCATTAGATTATAATCTAACTCGCGAAATTGTAAACTGTCGAAAGATTACAATATAACGGATTATTTTTCGGTAGATTGTAATCTGTTAGGTTTATTAACCCGATAGAAGGCCGGGCACTACTTGATTATTTGTGTCGAACCCTAACCTAACCTGCAAGAAAAAGACAAGAAAACGTAAATACAATGAATATTTCAAAAATTAACACTTAAAACATTGAACGGTCAATCTTTCGACTGTTTACAATCTATCGAAAAAAAAAGCGTTGGATTAGATCTTACGGTGACATTTATACATCGCGCGCCCTACATTCAGTCAGTTCAATGACTGATAAGGGAGCAAAGGGCGACCGCGGGGCGCCGACCCTTCGCTAACGTCTTACCTAATCTTACGTAGTTGACTGCATACAAATGTGATTCCACCCTTGGACTTCATTTCCACTTGCCACAAGATGTTTTCGCAGTCAATTTTATTTTTATTTTATTTACTTATTTAGTACACTAACAATTTACATGTATGACAAACACAAGAACGTTCACATAATTACTATTTCTTATACGTAAATCGATTATAAGTGCACATACCATACATTTAAGGTTATATGTCAGCAAAACTTACAAACTTACTCACTTAATTAGTTCATAATTATAATTTAGTAGGAAACAATAAGAAAACGCCTACTGGATATTTAATAGTTTAGATTGATACCCGGCCTCCTATTTTGGTGGCAGGCCGAAGAAGCTCTTTCCCCGGGCCTTTCGACTTAACTTTTCAGTTTTTTATTTTTAAGTTATTTTGTGTGTATTTTTTCACTAACTTTTAATTTTTTATTTCATTTTGTTATTTATTGCTGTTTTCTTGTCGCTAATTCAATGAGTGCTTCAGTTGGTAGCCTTGGGAATAATTCATCACTGGAAAGCCAGCTGCTCTGTAAGTACTGTTCTCAACCTAAGTATTTCAAAAATAAAACAGGTCTTAACATACACATTGGAAAAATTCACAAAACTGTTTCGGTATACCAGCAGCCACAAATTACTCAAATTCAAAACCTCAAACATTTCATCAACTGAATTTTGGCAACATCTTAGCTTTTTGAAAAACAATGTACCTATTATTAAACGTATTCCTAGGGGATCACGTTTAGTAGTAGCAAACTCTTTAAAGAAAACGATCGATACTGTAGTTACTCAAAATTCTTCTCAAAGTTGGGAACATTTACTAACTTTTGCTTACAAAGTTTTAAATGTAGACAAAAGCGAGAGCTGCTCCCTTACTCAGAAAATAAAAAATAATTGCGGTAAATGTTATGACCCAAATTCAAGTTATAGCCATAATATACCAGAAGCAAATAATAAAATTAGCAAAAAATTTGATTCGGTACTATACATTGAAAATAAAATTAGTGATGGCGATTATACGGGTGCAGCTCGGCTTTTATTTTCAAGTGATGTGTTGGCCCCTGATACAGAAGAGACCTTAGAGGCTCTTCGATCAAAACATCCGCAGCCTATTTCTTCTGTTTTATCAGATCTGAATATTTCAGACACAACTTCGCTTCTGGCTAAGGTGGAGGATGTTCGTGCAGCAGTTTTGTCTTTTAGAAATGGTTCTGCTGGCGGTATAGATGCTATGTCACCACAGCATTTTAAAGACTTAATTGGATTAAACTGTGATATTGGCAAGGTACTTTTACAATCAATCACCAATTTAGTTAACTTAATGTTATCGGGCGTCGTACCTAAAGAAATAACACCAATTTTGTACGGCGCCAATCTTTGTGCCCTTGCCAAAAAAGATGGTGGTGTACGACCGATTGCTGTGGGTTCCACCATAAGACGCATTGTTTCCAAAATCTGCTGCAAGAACATTGCACCATCTATGTCAGAATTTTTTCAACCTATACAACTAGGCTTCGGATGTAAGGATGGTTGTGAAGCTGCAGTTCACGCTGCTCGTACTTTTCTATTAAACTCAGGTGAGGAGGTGTTGCTGAAAGTTGATGTTAAAAATGCTTTTAACTCAATTGATCGTAACATCCTCCTCTCTGAGGTTAAAAACAAAATTCCAAAAATTTTCCCTTACCTTTGGCAATGTTACGCGGAACCTACCAAATTATTATATAAATCCAATTTTCTAAGCTCTGCTGTAGGCTGCCAACAGGGAGATCCACTGGGACCTGCTGTTTTCAGTTTGGCTATTCACCCAATTATTTCGGAATTGAATTCTAAATTTAACATTTGGTATCTACATGATGGAACTTTAGGAGGTGAAGCGTCATCTGTTTTAGGTGATCTTGCGGTTTTAATTGAACAATTTAAATCTGTTGGTTTGGAATTGAATTTTGGCAAATGTGAGCTCTATATTCCAAATTCAATGGAAGACCAAAAAAGACACATCATTACTGAACAGTTTAATCATTTGGCACCAGGAATCAAAATTTTAAGTGAAGATTCGTTACGCCTTCTTGGGGCTCCCGTCTTAGTTGATTCTATTCCACTTTTTATCAATCGCCTCTTCCAAATTAATTCACACATGGCCCTTTTTATTATTAAATATTGTCTTTTCGTTCCAAAATTTACATATTTTCTTCGATGCTCACCACTTTGGAAGTTCCTTCCCTTATTTAACGATTTGGATAAGAAAATTAAAAACACTATCCAAAATTCTAAATTGTCCTTTAGATGGCACGACTTGGACACAAGCCTCTCTCCCAGTTCGGTACGGTGGTTTAGGCATTCGTAAAATTAGCAGTGTACCATTACCAGCATTTTTATCTTCTGCTTATAGTACGATTAAGCTCTTTGACAATATTTTAAACCAATCATTAGGTCCCATTGAGCCGTCGTATTTGGCTGAAGCTAGAGGTGCTTTCAATGTGGCATGTCCTAGTAAGGAGCCGGTATCTTTGTTTTCTCAAAGACAATGGGACGACGCACTATGTTCAGATGTTTTGCAGGAGCTTATAAATTCATCACCTACTGCAAGCGACCGTGCTCGTCTTCTTGCGGTGTCTACGAGGGAATCAAGTTACTGGCTTCATGCTCTCCCATCTAAGCATTTAGGCACTCTGTTGGACCACCTCACTCTGACGATTGCGGTTGGTCTTCGACTTGGCGCCAAGTTACAACAGCCACATCTTTGCCACTGTGGTGGGGCAGTGGACGCGTATGGCCATCACGGGCTTTCTTGTATTAAAAGTGCCGGTCGTCTTTCGCGACATGCTTCCCTGAACGACATCATTCGTAGGTCTCTTGCCACCGCTAAAGTGCCTGCAGTGTTAGAGCCTAATGGCTTGGCGCGCAGTGATGGTAAGAGACCTGACGGGATGACTCTTGTTCCGTGGAAGCAAGGAAGGTCGCTTGTTTGGGATGCCACATGCGTGGATACGCTAGCGTTATCCCACTTGCAGGCGTCCTCCATGTGAGCGGGGGCGGCGGCCACTAATGCAGAAAGAGCCAAGAGGCGCAAGTATGAAATTATTGAAAATAATTTCATTTTTGTGCCTTTTGGTGTTGAAACCCTGGGGTCGTGGGGCGAAGATGCCAGATCCTTTTTTAAGGATCTATATCTTCTCGTCTCACAGAGTCCACAGGTGACCGGAGGGCTGGCAGTTACCTCGGCCAACATATAAGTTTGGCTATTCAGCGGGGTAACGCAGCCAGCGTTCTGGGCACACTGCCTCATTGCAGCGGGATAGATGATATTTTTAATGTTTAGTTTTTAGTTTTTAAATTAGTTTTTAATTTAGATTTAATTTAGATTTTAATTTTATCTACTTATAATATATTCAACGATATTTTCATTGTATTTTTCGTAAATATTTACTAATTAAATAATTTATAAGAAAAAAATTAATAATAATAATAACAAACAAAATATTACCTTAGTGAAATTCTATCCTTAGTATTTTCTTAAGGACTAACTTATAGCGATCTGTAGCCGTTATAGTGACTGTTCCACCCCCGTGCCTCGGAGAGCACGTAAAGCTGTCGGTCCTGCGCCTGATCTCTCTCCGGTCGTGTCGGATTTTCCGTCCCATCGGGCTATGAGAGTAAAGGAAAAGAGGGAGTGCACTTATGTTAGCGCACACACTAGTGCACTATAATATGCCCCGCACAGATGGCTAATCTCCCTGGAGATTGGCCGCCGTGGCCGAAATTCGGTCGGGAGGACATTATTATAGCTCGTCGTCATGAGACCGGTCGTTTTCTACCATATAATTAAAAGGCATTATAAAAACATATCATGTTTTTAAAATAATAATATTTTAATCAACGCAATATATATTCTAGGGCACGCAAGCTAAACAACCGATAATGGATAAAATACTACACCGGAATTTCAATCCATATAGATCTTCTATTGGTCGATGTATAAATTCTTATTCTAAATTCTAAAATCACTCACAGACCGTACCAGTTTTTTATCATGCCGATAAAATAAGGTTACCGTTAAAGTTAAAATTGGCCAAAAAAAGGAAAGTAGTTTTCACAGATCAGTATTTATGCCTCCATCTTCTAAATATATAACATGACTGACTGACTGATATTAATAAAATCAAAAGTTAATGAACTCTGACTCTGACGGCCAATTATTTTATTTACTTTAACAGTTATCTTAGATTAACCATCTGATTAATAACGTCGGGGTTTTACATTGCCAGCTCTGCACTAGAGTCGACCACCGTAGAGGCAATGATTGATGCCATGTACACTCGCCTTAATTTTTCCCTCTAACAGTAGGTATAATATTATAATCCATAGTAATATTATAAATGCGAAAGTGTGTCTGTCTGTCCGTCTGTCTGTCTGTCTGCTACGCTTTCACGGCCCATCTGCTCAACCGCTTTTGATGAAATTACAGGGCACAGGGATAGGTTGTATCCCGGGGAAGGACATAGGCTACTTGTTACCTCGGAAAATTCAAGAGTTCCCAAGGGAATAAAAAAAAAATATCTGTTCATCCGATTTTGATGAAATTTGGTACAGTTATATGTTGTATCCCGGGGAAGAATATAGGCCTCTTTTTATCCCGGAAAATCTTGATCCCGCGGGAATCAAAAATCTTAATCCACGCGCACGAAGTCGCGGGCATCATCTAGTCCATCTATAATTCTCACGGGATATTTAAAAACCTAAATCCGCGCGGACGCAGTCGCGGGCATCAGCTTGTTCTATATAAATGCACCTGTATCAAATGACTAGATGATTCCAGCGACTTCGTTCAGGTGTTTTTATTTATTATTCCCACGGGAACTCCTTAATTCTCCGGAATTAGAATTTCACTAACCCATACAAAAAATTACGTCGATCCGTTGCTCTATTGCGATTTGCGACGTGATTGAAGGACCAACCAACTAAACAACAAACAAACGTACTTTCGCATTTATATTATCAGTATGATATTATGATTACAATGATTATTTCAATTATTATTATCGAGAATTTTTCTCCCCTACTTATCTCAAAAAAGTCTACGGGGAAAAACATTCACACAAGTTTTAATTGTGAAGATCCTCTATTGTGTCCACTTGTGCATAGAACCAGCTTGCGAACTACTGAGTACTGGCATAATAATCATACTAATATGTATTATAAATACGAAAGTGTGTTTGTTTGTTTGGTTTATTGGTTTGTCCTTCAATCACGGCGCAACGGAGCAACGGGTCGACTTGATTTTTGGCATGGGTATAGTTAAGGACCTGGAGAGTGACATAGGCTTATTTTTATGCAGGAAAAAGGGGTTCGCGGGAATCAAAAAAACTTAAACTACGCGGACGAAGTTGCGGGCATCATCTAGTTGACAATAATGATTATTATGACCCTCTATTGAACTGTTTTTCGATGACCATCATTAGGTTTCATCTCTTCCAGCCATTTGCGGTCCGCAATAAGTTCCTAGTTACTGCCTCGTTGGTCTAGTGGTTAGCATGTTTGCCACGAGGTCCCGGTTCGAGACCCGGGTCGGGCAATAACAAGTATTATATTTTTCTGATAAGAAAATTCTTAGTACTAGTCGGGAGTTAGGAAGTTGGCGGTGTGTCACCTCCGTGCCTCGGAGAGCACGTTAGCCGTCGGTCCTGCGTTTGATCTGTCTCCAGTCGTGTCGGATTTTCCGTCCCATCGGGCTATGAGAGTTAAGGAACAGAGAGTGCGTATGCGCGTATGTATGCGCACACACTTGTGCGATATAATATAATAAATATAACCGGGCCAAGTTCATGTTCCAAGTTCGTATTCCTAATAATTATAATTTATTCATGTTTGTTTTGCATTTTTTATTAAAACAAAGTGTGATATTCATGCTAATATAATAAATATGAAGGAGTGACTTTTTAACTTTCACGGCCGCGGCCTATCTAATTTTGATGAACCTTTTTAAAGGTTAAACTTAACTTAGGTGACAGCGTCACTACTCGCTCCTAACTAAAAACAAATTAACATGCGTAAAAATTAGTTCCAAAGAAGTGTAGGAAATCCTTTTATGGTAAACAACACCTCTGGTATAGATAATTTAGATTTAGTGACCTGCGGTTGCAATTATCTTTGATCGACCACAAAAATTTTAAATTCTGATACCTACGTTATTAGTAAACATAAACAATGTTTTTAATATGAATTTTAATAATAATAGAAGGTCAAATCAATAAAAATGCTAATCTACTTAAGTGCGTAATTAATAAATTACGCTCAACTTATGAGACTGTTAGATAGAGAGATTAAGTTTTCCCTTCAATTTATAACACTTTTTGAACCCTTGCACTTTTAACAAAATATGGAAATGTCTGGTGTACAAAATGTAGGTTACTAACCTGGAACTTTTATAAGGAGTCGCACTAACTAGCACGACGGGACAAAACGGTTATTTCACGATTCATTTTTCCTGACTCGTACATGTTTTTGATTATTGTAGCTTGTAAGTACGTGCCTACGTACTTACAAGCTTCACACAGATCTGTATGAACCATTAAGACGAAAAACTACGATATACTTCTTTAATTGTAAAACTATTTCGGATATCCGACAGTTTCGGATAGTTTCCGCTATGGATTAGATAAGCATCGTTATAAAAACTTTTTAAAGAATGTACTTAATTAGAAGCGAAAAAAAATCAGTACAAGGTGAACGAGCATTGATGTAGAATTTTAGTACCTATGTGAACGAGTCTAACAAAAATCTATCAGAACAAAATGCAAGTGTTTTGAATTATTCAAAACATTATATTATTTACATTTGAATACTTTTTTTCTTATCAAACATCACGGGATCCGGTTACATGCCGGTTTCCGACCGATAGACCGTGATAAAAAAAGTGTGGTGTCGTGGGACACCAGATCGGAACGAAATTCCGTATTAAATAAATATTAATTTCAAGTTCAAGTCGAGGTAAAAAGAAAATAATTATTCAGGTATAAATTTTTTACTATGATTTGAAAAAAAAAGGCAGTCATAGAGACTGCCGATAGAAGTGAAAACGAATAAATTTACATTTTGTTAATTTTTTTTACTTCTTAACATATATAAAGTTTAATTTCGAATGTAGTATATTTAGACCTTTTGTCTTCGTTAAAACGCGAGCATGTTTTCACTTCAAAATCTTACGCATTTTCGTTACGGGCGTTTTTTGCCCGCTAGGGTATTCCTCCGCATCGTCCCATAAGGAACTTTCGTTCCAAAAATGTTCGACTAGGTACTTTATGGGATACAAATGAAAAATTAATATGTTTTAATTAAATTATAAACCTTTATGATTTTGAACCGTCGAGTGATCTCATCTCCATCAGTCCGTTTACAACATAGAGCAAGTACTAAGTAGAAAAAACCGGCCAAGTGCGAGTTGGACCCCTCGCGCACCGAGAGTTGCATACCTTGGAACGATTCGGTTAAATAATTCGACCTCTAAGTAGTGCAGACAAGACGGTGCTAAAAAATTAACAATTATAGAAGATAAAAAAATATCTTATACTTAAGTATGTTAAAGTATTTATGCTGGATATTACCGATAGATTGTTGCTACCGCGAACGTCTAAAGCGCCGGGCAAAACACCTCGCTTACGCATTTCGCTAAGAAGGTTTCTTCGATTTGTTTACTTATCTTCTATGCTCTGAGGAAAACTATAATTAGGACAGAATATACATGGAATATTATACAGAAGAATGAAAAACGTCAGAAATTCAGCCAATTACCAATGCAAATTTGTTTTTCTGAGTAGAAATTCTCAGAACTAGCCCGGAGTAAGGAAGTTGGCGGTGTTTCACCCCCGTGCCTCGGAGAACACGCTAAGCCGTCGGTCCCGGTTATTATCACTAACATGATAATAGTCGTCAAAGTCCGCCAACCCGCATTGGAGCAGCGTGGTGGGTCTAAGCTCTAATTCCCTCTCTCCTATGAGAGTGGAGGCCTGTGCCCAGCAGTGGGACGTTAATATGCTGTAGTGGACCAATGCAAAGTGTCATAAGAATCGGTTTATCATTAAACCATAGTATTTGATATGGTAATTAAAAATGCATCCGCAAAATATACGCGTGAATTTGTTTTATTATTATTTGAGGCTTTTTTAATTGCTGCAACGCTCAGCTTGTATACACAAAAATATTATCAGTGTTCATTCATAAAAATGCCTAATAGGTATTCTATAGCGACCTACAAAAAAACTCTAAAGAGTCGGGTCGTATTAATAAAAACCGGCCAAGTGCGAGTCGGACTCGCGCACCGAGGGTTCCGTACAAACCTGTAGGTAAGTATATAAGTAAAACTTATGGTATTTTTATTCCACTTAACTATTTAATTTCAATTTGATACCTCTACGCGTTCATGCGGAAAGGGGTGGTAGTACGTAAGTTTAAAATGATTAAAAATATTTTTATTGTTTTTAATAATTTTAAACTTACTTACTTAAAAAAAGTTGTGCTTTTCGTATTTTTATTTCCTTTATCTGTGCTAAAAGACGTTGCTTCGTACAAAATTTCAAGATTCTGAGTTCACGGAAAGTAACCTGTAGGTTTTGATTCCCTTGCGAGTGTCGAAAATTTGCAGCATAAACGGCTGTATCTTTTGATTGCGTTGGCTTAGAAGTTTGATTTTTTCACAGCTCCATGGGACAGTAGACTTGAGTATTTGATATGAATTTCACCTTGATACCTCCATGCGTTCCTGAGAAAAAGGGTCTTGACACACAGACGGACGGACAACAAAGTGATCCTATAAGGGTTACATTTTTCCTTTTGAGGTACGGAACCCTAAAAAGATTGAATGGAAAATTCTGTGACGTACTTACTTAAAACTGGCTGGACCGTAGAGAATAGCTGCAAAATTATCGTAAAAAATGTGAAGAATCATTATTTATAATTTGCAATAAGTAAGTAGTTTATATAAAGATACCTATTTTTTTTTAAATAAAACGCATATTTATGTGGTCTTTACCGACCATTGATATAGAAATTTAGTACCTATGACAGATTTAGTATCCCATGGAAAGCCTACCGCTATGGGAATAAAGAAAAGGGTTACAACCCTCAGCTATGAGCAATACGATGCATTTAGTGTAACCAATCCTTAAGAGGATATGGCATGAACAGGAAACTTAAAGGTATAGGTATAGGTATTGAACAATTATATTGCCGTCGTGCTGCTCCTCGAATATAATTCCATAACACCCGATTGGAACAAATGCAGCTTGGACCAAAAATACAACCTACGAAAAAACAGTCGAATTCTTACTCTCGTATTTTTCTGTTTCCTCCTCCTAAACTGAACCGATTTTTTGCTTTTTAAGAATAATTTAAGAAAAAGTCGGGCTATGACGGTATATTTTTCTTTTTTTGATAATATTCGTTAAATTTATTTGCGGGATGTCTGATGACGACGCGAAAACTGGGCCATTTTTTGCAATTTTTAAAGGTTCCATGTTCTTAAAATTTTTAATCAATCTAAAAAAGGAAAACATAGGGGCATGACACGGATACATTTGGACTTTATGGTGCAAAAATATTTTCTCTATTGTAATTTTTTTTTTTTTATCCACTACAAGTTAGCCCTTGACTGCAATCTCACCTGATGGTACCTAAGTGATGATGCAGTCTAAGATGGTAGCAGGCTAACCTGTTAGGGGCATGGCAGTTATATTAAACCCATACCCCTATTCGGTTTCTACACGGCATCGTACCGGAACGCTAAATCGCTTGGCGGCACGTCTTTGCCGGTAGGGTGGTAACTAGCCACGGCCGAAGCCTCCCACCAGGCCAGACCAAGGAAAATTCAGAAATTATAAATTCCCAAATTGACCCTGCCGGGGATCGAACCCGGGACCTCCGCACGTTAAGGCAACAGCGCTACACACTGCGCCACGGAGGTCGTCAAGGTTATCCACGGAGGGAACAGCCCGTTTTTGTATTTAGAAACCGCCGGGAGAATATTTGCACGCATATTTTCCTCCTTTTGCCTTATTTTCCAGACGCTTGCAGGCTACCCAATCCTTAGTAGCGTACCTATTTGCACGCATTCTCATCACTGCTTCTTTTCCAATAAAACGTGTTTTATGTTGTTTACCTACTTTTTGAATGACTTAATCCATATCCATATAATATTATAAATGCGAAAGTGTGTCTGTCTGTTTATTACGCTTTCACAGCCCAACCGTTCAACCCATTTTGATGAAATTTGATGCAGGGATAGTTTGTATCCCGGGGAAGGACATAGGCCAGGCTTTTTATCCCCGAAAATTAAGGAGTAGGAACTCCTTAATTTTCCGGGAATTGAAAAAACTTAATCCACGCGGACGAAGACGCGGGCATCATCTAGTTCATAATATGCATTATATGGTTTGCTTTAGCCTGATACCGGTTTGCCTTTGTATTAATCTGAAATAACTAATTTGATTTAATTTTACCGCCTTTTTCTCGTCAGAAGCAATTTTCCGAACCGGTGGAAGCTTATACAGGGTTGTCAACGTTTTCAAAGTAATATACCTACGTAAAACTAGCTGAAGCCCGCGATTTCGTCCGCGTGGATTGGTTTTTTAAATTCCCGCGGGAACTACTTAATTTCCCGGGATAAAAAGTCCTTCTTCGGGATACAACCTATCCCTGTACCAAATTTCATTCAAATCGGTTGAACAGATGGGCCGTGAAAGCGTAGCAGACAGACAGATGGACAGACAGACAGAAACACTTTCGCATTTATAATATTAATATGGATGCGAAAGTGTGTTTGTTTGTCCTTCAATCACGTCGCAATGGAGTAATGGATCGACGTGATTTTTCGCATGGATATAGTTGAAGACCCTGGAGACTGACAAAGGCTACTTTTTATCCCGGAAAATTAAGGCGTTCCCATAGGAATTAAAAAAAACTTTTTTCCACGTGGATGAAGTCAGCATCAGCTATTATTATTATTATTATCGGTATAAATTTAACTCTCACGCCCGCATACAAAATAAATACATATATGGCCAAAAGAGTTATAATAAACTTACGTAAATAAAAATAAATGAATAAACTTACATACACAAATACACAAATAAATAGTTGCAGCGGGCGGAGGATTACACCCCGGCAGGGGAGACCAGACGGCCGGGGGTCAGGGAGACAGGTTGAGAAACCGGCGGTTTATTATTATTATTATTAAACTCTTTATTTGTACCACACATAACAAAAGTAAAATACAGAAAACATAAAATAAAACAAAGAAGTACCTACAAAGGGCGGCCTTATTGCTGAGTAGCAATTTCTTCCAGGCAACCTTAATAGGAGAACACAAGGAAACAAGACTGCAGGTGGCGCAAAATTATACTAATACTACATACAAAAAAAAAAATATTACATAAAAATACATAGACAAAAATACACAAATATCTTAATACATACAATGCATGCATATATTATAAACTAACAAATATTATTATACATATAAATACCATAATATGAACTTAAATATACAATTACATACATATACATACATTGGTTTTATGTGAAGGCATTTTCAGAGTAAGCGTTCGACAAGTTCTCATGTCTGACTGCACCCCAATAAATTGAAACTTCTCTTTAAGATAAGAAGGAGTTTTTAGGTGAAATAAAACACAGTACAGAAGAGAGAGAACATGCATATCCCGGCGACGGCGAATAGGGAGCCACTTGAGCTTTTGGCGAAATTCAGATACGTGGTCATATTTGCGTAAGCCAAATATGAACCGAATAGCGAGATTTTGAAGTCGCTCAAGTTTGTTAAGTTGGTCCTGGGTCATAATCGAGAATAGAGAGAAGGAGAGATTGTGCTAACATAACTTTGGTTGGAATTGGCAAAATATTGCGCAATCGGCGCAGCGAGCTCATGACAGCAAATGTTTCTGCTAATTTCCCTAACCTGTACAGACCAGGATACTTCAGAATCTAAATGTATACCGAGATCTTTAACAGAGGCGCAGTAAGGTATAGAAACACCATTAAACACAATCGGTGGGAGGCCTTGCAAATCAACTCTGGAAATGAACCCTGGACTGCCAATAATAATTGCCTGGGATTTGGCAGGATTCACGCAAAGCCCATATTGTTTACTCCACCCAGAAATGGCAGCAAGGTCACTATTTATGGCGGAAATGGCCGAACCAAGTTCCTCCAGAGGTGCAGACCGATAAATTTGGATATCATCTGCATACATGTGATAGAGAGAAGAGATATATGGAGTGATAGAATTAATGAAAATAGCAAATAATAAAGGAGACAACACGCCACCCTGAGGTACCCCGGCCGTCACATCACACCACGACGAAAAGGTCTCGTCGATTCGAATGCGCTGACGACGACCATTGAGGTAACTCCGAAACCAATCAATCACCGACGGGGCCATGTTAAAAGAAGAACGCAACATACTCAGCAAAATATCGTAATCCACAGTATTAAATGCATTGCTAAAATCAAGCAACGTTAAAATTGTGAGCTGTTTATTGTCCATTGCCCAACGAATGTCATCGGTAACCTTGACTAGCGCTGTAACCGTACTATGACCAGGACGAAATCCAGATTGCAAAGGACTGAGAAGACAGTGCTTATTAAGGAATAGACTTAGCTGCTGATAGACTAACTTCTCAAGAACTTTTGAGAGAAATAGTAAAATAGAAATGGGACGAAAATCATTTACAGATGATGGTTTTAGTTTTTTGGGAAGAGGAATAATTTGTGCATTCTTCCATGCATCAGGAAATTCGCTGGTGCTAATAGAACTATTCAAAATGTGGGTAAGAATAGGAGAGACAACGTCAAGGATAGGAACAATCATATTACGGCTAACGCTGTCAGTACCGATAGCATTCGATGAGATAGACAATACGTTCTTCCTAATAGTAATTCTAGCTATTCAATATAATATAAAAGTAAATACCTAATACCTATGTAATTTTCTAACCCTACTATTCGAACTTCAAAGACATCAGGAGCTCATTTTTAATCAATTTCAGTAAAGCCGTTCTTATTTTCCCTTTTTAACTAATTAACCCTTAGTTTATTCATCGCCCACTTCAACCTATTCTCGAAGAGTTTGGCCTTAGTCTACCATGCTGGTCTAGTGCGGATTGTGAAACGTCACAGATCAAGATCTCTCGGGCATGCAAATTTCCTCACGATGTTTTCTTCAGCCGTTAAAACAAGTGATAACTAATTACTCTATTTTAGAGTGCCGTTGGCAAGTGGCAACCCTAAATAACTTAATAAAACGAATACGCCATTGTCGGTCATTACGACGACAAATCTACCTACGCATAAATAACGCATAATCAAAAAATAGTTAAAATTCGAGTAATTAATATATAAATCTGATTTTTAGGTCAAGTTAAACTTAAAGAATTATGTATTCGGTTTCGCACGGGTGGCCTTAGTATCCATATCCATACTTCCATACTTATATTATAAATTCGAAAGTGTGTCTGTCTATCTGCTACGCTTTAACGGCTCATGTTTTAACCGATCCTTCCAAAAAAGAAGGAGGTTTCAATTCGGCGCGTATCCTTTTTTAATCGATGAACTCCGAAAAGTTGGAGGTGCGTGGCGCGTGCCCGGCGATCGACCTCATAATATAATTAGGAGGTTGGGTGCCTAAACTATTATACATTTTAACCCACTACCATCTTAAACTGCATCATCGCTTACCATCACCAACAGTAAAGGGCTAACTTATGGTGGAATTAAAAAAAATTGTGTGTGCCAGCTCCGACGCAAGAGTTTAGGTACTCTTTACGAACGATTATAAAATATAGATTAGCAAATGAGGGAACGCATTTTTTTATATTATTTAAAGCATGCTTGATACATTTATTTATATTAATAATATAATTTATATGCATCAAAATACATTACATAGTCATGGAAACAAGTTTTACCATGGAAACACAAAGTCAATAACGTAACGGAGAAAGTTTGATTTTACTCCCCATAAATTTTCATACCCCGGGCTCATAATATGCAAATCGATTCTAAAGTACCTAGGTAAACTCCAAAAAGACTCACCGCTTCATCGTTAGTGATTACGTATTTTTGTCTTGCAGATGAGCAGTACTACTCGATGCCAAGGCTGTACGAGCTGGATGATTATGAGGAGTGCATGGGCAAACGAGGCGCCTTCTGCCTCGGATCATTCCACCTCACAGCGAAACGATACAGCCCACTGCTAGACGTCATACAGGTATTTATTACTGTTTGTCATATCTCATGAAACAGGAAGTATAATATCTGTCAATTTGACTCGTTTCATATCACTCGATTTAATCGGCGGGTACGAACGCCGTCGCAGGTTTAAGAGCTTAATGATAGCAATCGTGGCCGGATCAAATGAATATTGTCTTCAAGTTTAGCCAACATTTATCTGATAACATTAAATCTCTCGTGGAACATCTACACGTTTAACCATTTACTCGTGCAAGTTTCAAATGAGAGGACAAATATATTAAGTGTTTCATTAATACCTACCTACTTCTGGATTGTGGCTTACAATACCTACTTTTTTGTTTAATAAGGTGGCAATGTAAATATTTAGATTCTTACATGAAATTGTTTGGTAATTTGTTATTCCAATTTATGCATGTTGTGATATTTAGGTTTATTAGGTTGCACATTTAAAATAATATATTTGGCTGTTTGATTAATAATAAAAATGTGATATGTTGGCTGTCCTAATCATACTAATATTATAAATGCGAAAGTCACTTTGTTTGTTGGTTTGTTGGTTTGTTGGTTTGTTGGTTTGTTGGTTTGTCCTTCAATCACGCCGCAACGGAGCAACGGATTGACGTGTTTTTGGCATGGGTATAGTTGAGGACCTGGAGAGTGACATAGGCTACTTTTTATCCCGGAAAATTAAGGAGTTCCCGCGGGAATAACAAAAAACTTAAACCACGCGGACGAAGTCGCGGGCATCAGCTAGTAAATAATATAATTAAAATATCCAAGTTTGACGATCTGTGGCGCATTGATGAGTGCGGTGGTCTTATTGTGGGAGGTCCCGGGTTCGATTCCCAGCAGGATCTATTTGGAAATTAATTTATTTTTATTTTTCTCTAGTCTGGTCTGGTTCTAGTCTGGTTGGTTTAGCGTTCCTACGTACAATACCGTGTAGAAACCGATAGGGGATAACTGCTGTACCAAAATAAGTTAGCCCACTACCTTCTTAGACGGCATTATTACTTGCTATCAGGTGAGATCGCAGTCAAAGGCTAACTTGTAAGTTGTACTGGAATAAAAAAACGTGTGGTGTCGTGGGACACCAGATAGGAACGAAATTCGTTATTACATAAATATTAATTTCAAGTTCGAGTCGAGGTAAAAAGTAAATAATTATTCAGGTATACATTTTTTATTATGATCTTTGAAGTGAAAACTTCTTTAACCGCGTTGAGCACTTTTTGGTAGGAGGTAAAACATGTGGATTCGCGGCGTCATCGACATGCATGTCACCGACATGCTCGCGTTGTTGTAAAAGGTCTTAAATATAAATATACTACATTCGAAATTAAACTTTAAAGCTTTATTGTTAAGGTTTAATTTCGTATAAACTATGCATAATAATCTAACTCCACGCATTTTCGTTATGGACGTTTTTGCCGGTTAGGGTACCCCTCCGCATCGTCCTATGAGGAACTTCGTTCCAAAATTAAAAAGATGTTTATTCAAAATTGATACTCACACTACACTTGTAGAACCTCGATAAAAATATAAATCGAGTGACGTCGATTACACTAGTCTACATGATTATCGACGCATAGGAGCTACATATTTAAATCAATAAAATTTTAATAATTTAATTTCTAATAGAACACGTTTATCTTATAATTGAATCAATTTACTGACCTAGCTTAAACCTAGTTAATATATATGTAAAAAATAAACTCTATCACGCAAGAATGTAATATATTGTAATTAAGTTTTAATTTTTATTATAAGGAAAAACCATAACCTCGAAGTCAATCAAACACCATCAGTATAATTGAAAAAACACTAATAAATAATATAAATCATCGAAAATTAATACGAAAACCTCCAAAATATGTTATAAGGAACACCTATAATCATCAAATCGCCAAAAAATAACGGCTCTATTGAACTTGAAAATCCCTAATCTCTAAGTTACCTTCGGCAAAAAATCTACTTGGTATTTTCCGTAACGGGTCTCTGTTTGGAACTAGTTTTTATTCCTGTTTAGTTTTTGTTTTTATTCTATCTATGTCTATACTAATATTATAATTGCGAAAGTTTAGATGGATGGATGAATGAATGTATGGATGGATGTTTGTTACTTAATCACGCCAGAACGGCTGAACGGATCTGGATGAAATTTGGCACTGAGATAGATTATAATCTGGAATAACACATCATCATCATCATCACTACAGCCTATTAACGTCCCACTGCTGGGCACAGGCCTCCACTCTCATAGGAGAGCGGGAATTAGAGCTTAGACCCACCACGCTGCTCCAATGCGGGTTGGCGGGCTAAAACATAACACATAAACAAAACACGCGGAATAACACATAGGCTACTTTATATACCGGAAAATCTAAGAGTTCCCACGGGAACCGAAAAACCTCAATCCACGCGGACGAAGTCGAGGGCATCAGCTAGTTTTTCATATATACTAGCGACGCAGATACTAATTTGTCGGACTATACCAACTCCATATAGAAAGTACCGGACCGAAAGAACCTTACGATGACCGGATAAGACTGATTTAATTAGTTATAAGGTCAAGGTTGTTATTTAACCATGCGAAGTGTAAACTAATGCCAAATTCAATGGTAACTTTATTTAACTATTTTGGTTTGTGTTTCGTCCTTAACTTTTGTTATTCTTCTACCTTTCATTTCTACCTTTCCTTCATTTCTACCTTTCTTGTTACTTTACCTTACAATGAACGGATAATTTGACTTGGTTGATTAGATACAACAAGGTTGTTATTACCTAATTAACCATGCAAAGTGTAGGTAAACTAATGTCAGAGTCAACTTTACAACAGTTTTGGTTTGTGTTTTGCTTTTGGCCTTCATTTCTATTATTTTCTAGAAATAAAAATTTGGTCCTACTAATTAAAAATTTTATTTGTCTTTTTATCAAAATCGTTGGTGTTGTAGCTCCTACCAGATCTCTTGAGTGTGGAAGTATGTTAACATGATGTTAAAACTTCATGTACCTACCGGATGCTACCGGCTAAGTCGATACGATGCGATAAAATAACAAATTAACAACACAATTCTCATTCTGTAAATAGATCTTTACTTAAATATGATTTCTGTAAACGCTTTTTGAACATCAGTAATATATAAAAAGAGATGGTGACAATAATTTTCGGAAACATAAAACTAAGCTACGAGGATCCTTAACGTGTCCTGATGCTACGATAATTTAATATAAAAAATTCTTTTTAAACAACCGACTTCAAACTCCCGCGCCAACTTTACAACAAAAAGCACACGCTATACAAAGTACTTATTTTTTTGTTGATATTTTAAAAACCGCTCGACCGATTTCGATAAAATTATACGGGACCACTTGGGAAGTATGCCCTTTCAAATAAAAAAAGAATCATCCAAATCGGTCCACCCAGTCAAAAGTTCTGAGGTAACAAACATTAAAAAAAAAAAATACAGTCGAATTGAGAACCTCCTTCTTTTTTGAAGTCGGTTGAAAAGTAAATACTTAATACCATTACTTCATGATCTCTACTATTTACTAGTTACACGTATGTTCCGTTTGCTGTGGAGACCCTGGGGCCATGGAGTCTTAGTGCCAAAATTGTTTACGAGATATTTCACCGCGGTTAATTGCCTCATCTGGTGACAGAAGGGCTGGCTCATTTTTTGCGCAAAGGATCAGCCTGGCTGTCCAGCGCGGAAATGCAGCCAGCATTCTTGCCACCATTCCACGCGGGCATGATTTATATCGTAATTAGGTTAGGCTAGCTAGCATTAAGTTATATTGTATTATTTTCAATAAATAAATAATACTCATATATACATATATGTCACCGTAAGATTGCAAAAACTATTAGATTGTAATCTAACTTGCGTAATTGTAAACTGTCGACAGATTACAATTTAACGCATTATTTTTGTATAACGCGGTAGATTGTAATCTGTTAACTACTATTACTAACCCGATAAAACCTAAGTGCCCTATACCTGATTGTTTAAGTCGAACCCTAACCTAACCTACAAGAAAGAGACAAGAAAACGTAAATACAATGAATATTTCAAAAATTTACACTCAGAACATTGAACGGTTCACAATCTGTCGACAGTTTACAATTTCGCTAGTTAGATTACAATCTAACGGGTTTTCCAATCTTACGGTGACATATGACATATAAAAAAATCTCTTACTTTAAATTTTAAAGTAAGGGTAAGTACAACTAACTTACCCCTTCCAATCCATCCATCCATCTTATGGACGGGCATCCATCCCTCCACGTGAATTTAAGAAATCCCATGAGAACTCTTCTATATTTTTCGGGATGAAAAGTAGCCTTTATCACTATCCAGCTTTTTAACTATACGTCACAAGAATCACCATATCGCAGCGAGCCACAGTTACCCTGTTGCGGCGTAATTGAAGAACAAACCAGCAAACAAACACCCTTTTGCATTTATAATATTTATACGGATCACCAGTTGAATTATTAGTCAAGAGTCAAGACAGAGTGAATGAGGTCAAGTGCTAAAATATAATTAACTTCATAGAAAAAATATACCAAATTTTCATTCAATATTTTCGCGTAGAGCTTATAAATAAACTAATACAACGCAGATATTTTTTTTTTTTTCTAAATGGTACACTCAGAGACCGAACCCGAAACCTTTGCGTGTTGCGCAAAACGATCTAACCACGGTGCAAGAGAGGTACAAATACGTAAAAATAAATCAAGCAGATTCTGATTCGTAGTCAAAAGTAATTTTCTGATGTCAATGAACTCTGTGCAAAGTTCAACGTCCTACTCGCGTTTAAACTTTTTCTTCTCTCTTTTTAAGGGTTCCGTACCTTCCTTTTATTAATAATATTCATCTAACAATAATGTAAACAATAAAACTTTTATTTAACATTATTTATTTATTACACGAAGAAAAATTAAAAAAAAATGTTTTTAAAAATGTTCATAAATCCAAATACGTGTAGATAGACTCGGATGAAGGCGTAGACATCGTCTAGTGATTACTAGTTTAATAGAGGTGTAGGGATTTTGGCCATAAGTCATTAAAGGTACCTACTTATGAATATCAGTAAATTTGTTTTTACTTTTAATTAAATTCATATTCGAATGACAAAAACAAAACTGTATTTTAATTTCGGTCGGGTCTAAAACAAATAAATTAAAAAACAATCTAGATTTTCTAGTAGTATTAGGTTTTTATCAAAGAAATAGTAGGTGTCAACAGTGCTTTTTTATGTTAAGTATTTAGATTAAGGACATAAAAAATAATATCTGGAATTAATTTTATTGCTATACCTACCTAACTTTGTTTTCGATTATCGAAAAGCTTCCAAAATTAGAAAAATTTCATTTTGAATCCATAATTATAGGAACGATTCATGATTTATGCAGGCTATATAGCCTTGTTTACTTACGCTTTTGGTAAAACCCAATCGTCAGGACTTAACGTTCCGGTTTGAAACCGCCTATATACCTATTCCATACACCTTTAAGTTTACACTTTTCTACTTCCATATTTCTACGTTATTAGAGCAATCAAAACTTGATTTCAATGACGTAGGCTTCAGTCCTTTGGGGCTTTGGGATTTTACTCAGTAATGCCAGCTTTTTTTTATTCCATTATATTAAGGGTATGGCAAATATATAATTAAACCTATACCCTTCGGTTGCTACACGGCATCGAATCAGAACACTAAATTGCTTGGCGGCACGTCTTTGCCAGTTGGGTGGTAAAACCAGCCGCAGCACATTTGCTGCGGCTGGTTTTACCACCCTACCGGGGATCGAACCCGGGGCCTCCCAGTTGTAAGTCTTAGAAATTAAGTTAGCCCGCTCATACCCGTTGTCCTAGGTGAGCGATAGAAGCGACGCGACGCGATATGACGCCATATAAAATTACACACTTGTCTACGCGACTACGTAGGGTCACGTGAAGAGTCAGCTACTGTTTGATACTGCTGCGTCGCGTCGCATTGAGTCGCGTTGTCGCGTTTGTCGTTCACGCAGGACAACGGGTAAGACTGATGCATTGAACCATTCAGTATCGACCTACTAAGGCCCGCTTGCAGAAATGCCGGGTTATCCTTATAGCCCTGAGTTAGCGGCTAAACTGATAAAAATAATAGGTATGTCTTGCACCGGCAAAAATAAGGCACAGACCCAGAGATAAATGTTCAAAATTTAACCCACTCAAGCCGATGGTGGCCACACAAACCCACTCAATCGCTAACTCGCTTAATGACTACCATTTTAACCCTGAATATACTAACTCTCCTTTTTAAAAAAAAGTGTGTGTTTGCAATTCACACACGGCAGAAGTGAAACTTTAGAAAAGTAACCTACGAGAAAATGAGATAAATATTACTTGTATTCTATTCTTTTATCTCATTCTCTCGCAGGCTAAATCGTATTATGAATATGATTGTCTCTTTTTAGTGTCGCTTTTTCGTTTCGTCGAATTTTCAAATCAAAACGAATCTAAAGAAGTTTCACTTCAAAATTTAACCCGGTATCCTCCTCAAGCGAGCCTAAGTGAAATTATAACAGTGTTAACTTCTATCAATGCCATCGAATGAAAACAGATTCTTATAAGATAATTTGTTCCAGAAATTCTCTAACGACAAGAAGCATTTCAACCACACACACATTCAGCGAGGCTACTGCCTCACAACCACCTGCGCACACATAGATGGCGAAAGTCTACCGCGTATCTTTGAAGAGTGCGTCAACAACCTAACCAAAACTACCTATGGCCTCGATACAGAACTGATAGATGTGAAGTACTGCAGAACTGAGGTGCCAACCAAACCTGTTATAGATATGCCGGATATGATATTTGCGGTTATAGTCGGTCTGATCGTAGTGGGAAATGGTGTTGGCACTGCGTATGATTTGCTTAGAAACCCGGATGCTAAACGTAAGTGGTTTTCAGTCTATTGTGCTTTGTTTGTTATAAGTATCATCGATCAACATAATAATATCAACTGTCAGAGGTACCTATTCTTAAATACATATCAAAAATTGCGGAACCAGAAGGATTGTAACCTGTGTTCATTCACCCGCCAGTGTCGAACGGGTAAAGTGGACTAGTGGTCAAAGGCGTTCCGGGCGCGATTTCCATAGAGACGCAGGTTCAAATCCTGCCGGTTCCGCAATATGTGTATTTTAGTAAGGGGATAAAGCAGTGTCTTCTGTCGCGGGTGACGATTTAAATCGCGAGCGTAACGAAGGACTCGAAGTTTACTCCCGAGCGTAGCGAGGGTGTTAAAAACTTAAATCACGAGCGAAGCGAGGGATTTAAGACGAGTCCTGAGTGTAGCGAGGGATTTAAGTTCACCCCAGACTAAGACAGCTTTATCACCGAGGAAAATACTCTACTTTTCGTACCATTTGCGAAAAAATTAACACAATAATAATATGAGATAAGCATTTATTAAAAATAATGACAATTAAAAGTAAAAGTTAACATTCGAAACATTGGTCCAATTGATAGAGATAGTTACATTTTTGTTTGGTACATTTATTGTTGATGAGTTGATTTGAGTATTTCTCTGTTCTTGCGTCTGAGGATCTGTTTAGAACATTAACTTATTTATAAAAATAAATTAAAATAAACTTAAAGTTTAAGTATTTGAAGAAAACAAAAACGCGGCAAATTCCGTGACTAATATTTTTTTGTCGGAAAAGCAAAGGCATCAAGCTCATACGGCCTCGTCGGTTTTCGTAATTTTATTTAATAATCATAACTGCATAATAAATGCGTATTCCTTTTTCAAAAATATGTTTAATGCTTTATATACAAACTCAATGGTGTAAAAACAGATGTAGTTCAGTATAAATTTCGGTAAGTGTTCCAAATTTAAATCACATTCTCCCCCTCCATTTATGAAATTAAAGCATCGGTACCGCAGGGCTCTGTGCTTGGACCAGTTCTGTACTCAATATATACAGCAGATTTGCCATCTACACCAAACGTTGAAACAGCAACCTACGCTGACGACACAGCATGTCTTGCAAGCGACAGAGATCCTGGTAAAGCTTCCCAAATACTACAAATACAGCTAGATAAAATTGACCAATGGCTCACAAAATGGCGGATTAAACCCAGTGTCGCCAAATCAAAACACATTACATTCACTTTGCGAAAAGGTGATTGTCCACCAGTTACAATGGGGGGACAAGACTTACCAACCGAAAGCTCTGTTACCTAAATATCTGGGCCTCCATCTGGACAGGAGACTAACGTGGGCAAACCACATAAAATCAAAGCGAAAAGAGTTAAATCTCCGATATAAAAGCTGGTACTGGCTAATTGGCAAACAATCACCTCTATCGCTGGATAACAAACTTCTAGTCTACAAATACATAATTAAACCCATCTGGTCATACGGTATAGAACTCTGGGGATCAACAAGTAACTCGAACCTTGAGATACTACAGCGATTTCAGAACATCGTACTAAGAGCAATCTCTGGTGCATCATGGTTTACACGGAATGATGAAATCCATAGATACTTGGAAATGCCAACAATCAAAGAGGAAGTTAACAAATACTCCAAAAAGTACAAGCAAAGATTAGAAAAACACCCTAATGCTTTGGCACATAAACTGCTGGCAAACGCCAACACAAAACGCCTTAAGAGATGGCATGTACTGGATTTGGATGAGAGATAAGCTTCCTCGATGACAAATGACAATATAACCTAGGGGAGGATATTCATTGGAATACCCCCCAATATATAACTAAAACCAATTCTTAAAATCTGATTATGGCTAGAAAAGCCGATGGCAGATAGTTGAAATAAGGAAAAAAAAAAAAAAAAAATTCTCCCCCTCGAGGATGAATGAAATTCAGTACAATTTTCTTTCCCTGTTTTTAACAGATTAAAAATGACTATTGTTATGTTTGCTTTTTGTGGCATAGAATGTCACTTTTTTGAGCAAGTGGTACGAAAAAGATTTTTTTAACCACTACAAGTTAGCCCTTGACCGCGATCACCTTGGTGTTAAGCAAAGACAATATATAAACCAGTATAATTAATCTATGGTGTTAAGTGATGATGCGGTCTAGCCTGTTAGGGGCATGACAGTTACTTTTAACCATACCGCTAATCGGTTTCTACACGGCACCGTACCGGAGCGCTAAATCGCTTTGCGGCACGACTTTGCCGGCAGGGTGGTACTAGCCACGGCCGAAGCCTCCCACCAGGCCAGACCAGGGAAAAATCAGAAATTATAAATTCCCAAACTGACCCTGCCAGGGATCGATCCCGGAAATAGTTTAGAAACTTCCCTGAGAGTAGGTATTGAATCAGATTAGTATTAAATATTGCAATCAAAACACTATCTGAAGTATGGCTTTACTCGAAGTTGACCAATTATTATTATTAAAATAGAGAAAGAAAAATATAAAGATTACTGTTATTATTATTATTACTCTTTATTTTGTAGGTACACCACAACACATAAATAACACAAATAAATACATAGAAAAAAACAAAGAACGAGGTAGAATAGATACAAAAAGGCGGCCTTATCGCTTCTAAGCAGCGATCTCTGCCAGGCAACCTTAGAATTGCCTTAAGATTGATTACTGTTGTTAATGTAATTTAAATAACTGTTTTGATAATATATATGTCACCGTAAGATTGCAAAAACCGTTAGATTGTAATCCAACTAGCGATATTGTAAACTGTCGACAGATCGTGAACCGTTCAATGTTCCGAGTGCAAATTTTTGAAATATTCATTGTATTTACGTTTTCTTGTCTCTTTCTTGTAGGTTAGGTTAGGGTTCGACATAAATAATCAGGTAGTGCCCTTAGGTTTTATCGGGTTAATTTTAATCTGTCGTTAAATTGTAATCTGTGGACAGTTAACAATATCGCAAGTTGGATTACAATCTAACGGTTTTTGCAATCTTACGGTGGCATATATATAAGAATCGATTTGCATATGCAAATAAGGAGGTAAACTCCAAAAAGACTCACCGCTTCATCGAGTCTAATGATGAAGTAATGTTACACAGCAAACCGCTACCTTATGACGTGGTCGGCCCGGGTCAACTGGGGGAGACTAACGGCCACTTATGCGGACGACCCTCGGCTCAGCGCTCTCGACCCGGTCAATGGCATGAAGTAAGTCCATTAATTCATACTACAAGTTAGCCCTTGACTGATATTTTCCAGTAGGGTGTGTTTTAACCACTACTATTTTTCGTTTTATATTTTACTAGCTGATGCCCGCGACTACGTCCACGTGGATTGATGTTTTTTTTGGTTCACACGGGATCTCTTTAATTTTCCGGGATAAAAAGTACCTAGCCTATGTATTATTCCAGACTAGAATCTATCTCCGTGCCAAATTTCATCTGGATCCGTTCAGCCGTTCTGGCGTGATTGAGTAACAAACATCCATCCATCCATACAGTCATCCATCCAAACTTTCGCATTTATAATATTAGTATACGGTAATAAAGAAAATTAAACCACGCGGCAGTAGTTGCGGGCGTAGAATGATAGAAAGATAATATTTTTTTACTAACTGGCATTACAGCTCTGGATTCCAGCTCTTCAGAAACATAATATTTTGCTGTTTGTTCCAGAGCAATGACACTGATCGCCGTAATCATAGCGCACTCTTCAATAGCACACTATATGACGTTTGTGTACAACCCGGCGTTCCTGGAAACCGTAAGTACACAATCCATCTTCTTCTTTCTTAGACAAGCTCTTCTTCTTCTTCTTCCTTGGATAGGCGGCTATGCAGGGCTCCTGGAGATCCAATGAGACTTTGACAGTTACCGATATTTGTCGACCTCTGTGGCGCAGTGTTGAGCGCTGTTGTCTTAACGTGCGGAGGTTCTGGGTTCGGTCCTGGGCAGGGTCAATTTTGAAATTTCTAATTTCTGAATTTTCCCTGTTCTGGCCTGGCGGGAGGCTTCGGCCGGTGCCGGCGCCTTCCGGTACGATGCAGCCGTGTAACTAACATAACTGCCATTAATTATTAACATAACTGCCATCCCCCTAACAGGTTAACCCACTACCATCTTAGACTGCATCATCACTTACCATCAGGTGAGATCGCAACTTGTAGTGGATAACAAAAATTGTGATCCCATCTATAGTTCGTGGTCGATACCACATTGCCAGTTGCCGCACAGTACTAGGTGTTCCTGCGGGAATCATAAACCAAGCGGACCAAGTCATCATCTTGTTGTTTTGTAAAAAAGAGAAATTAATGCGTGTGATGCCTGTGCGATCGTGTGTAAAATTAAAATCACTTGCAGTGCCAAATTATAACACCATTTACTATGGTAAATCTTTTACGGTAGCTGCGACGCGTCTATGGAACTCACTACCTGATAGTATTTTTATGAATAACCCATCTATTCACACATTTAAACTTCGTCTAAAACATCATTATCTATCTTCTCTATCATAATCATAAATAATAATATGTATCTGTTTTATCATTAAGTATTATAATATTATATAATATGTATGTTGATATGTATTTATTTATGTATATATATAATATATTATATATTTATATATTTATATCATTAGTATGTATATTTGTGTGTTTATGTAAGTTTATGATATAATATCTCATTTCATGCTATCTCATATCTTGTTGTACCTATTCTTCCTCCGCAACCTTTCTCACTGCCAAGGGTCACTGGTAGAGATCTCTTATAGAGATAAGTGCTTCCTTGTCCACTATTTATCTGTTTTTCTTCGTATTTCTCTTCTTTCTGGTACTAAATAAATTAAAAAAAAAAAAAAAATTAATGTTTACACTAATTAGGAACCTGAGTCAATGGTAGCTAATTGTGTTACGCACTTACCTACGTCGTAGTCCTACGCATTGCACAAGATAAACAAATAATCGCGTGTGATACTTAGCTGAATTTAATTGCTGTTTTTTTTCCTTAGTAGCGCATCCATAATAATCATAATCATAATCATTTATTTGCTGATTGTAGGTAAGTACATAGCAAGCAATAGTATAGTTCCGAGCCACAATCTGCCAATCATATGGCGTGCAAATTTTTCTATTAACTGTGTAGCAATAACTCGACTACAGTCGCATCGCGTCTAATCGAATCGAGTCTCATTTATTCCGTACTAGCTGATGCCCACGACTTCGTCCGCGTGGTATAAGTTTTATTGATTCCCACGGGAACACCTTAATTTTCCGGGATAAAAAGTAGCCTATGTCACTCTCCAGGTACTCAACTATGCCCATGCAAAAAATCACGCCAATCCGGTGCTCTGTTGCGGCGTGATTGAAGGACAAACCAACAAACAAACTGACTCCTTAATTTTCCGGGATAAAAAGTAGCCTATGTCACTCTCCAGGTCCTCAACTATGCCCATGCAAAAAATCACGTCGATCCGTTGCTCCGTTGCGGCGTGATTGAAGGACAAACTAACAAACCAACAAACCAAACACACCAACAAACAAACTGACTTTCGCATTTATATTATTAGTATGATGCGAAAAGCGGAGTCTTTTCTTTTCTCACTCGGCAAACTTCGGCATGCCACCCCGCTGCTACGCAGTGGCGAGTAGAGACGATACAAGTTGCAACTGAATCAAATCAGCAACTCTTCATCAAACTTAAAAACGCACTTCTAGTATGAAAGTTTGTAAGACATACGGCTGGTTTCTGTATTGAGAATTTCATGTTGAGTCTGTCTCAAAGACTACTTAAGGACTAATTAAGCAAATTTTTGTTTCTGAATTGATATTGGGCCGGTTTCTGAATTAAGCATTCAAGCAAAACCAGCAAGTACCAACTCTCAAACCTTACACAATTTTTGACGACCTCCGTGGCGCAGTGTGTAGCGCTGTTGCCTTAACGTGCGGAGGTCCTGGGTTCGACCCCCGGCAGGGTCAATTTGGGAATTTATAATTTCTGAATTCTCCATGGTCTGGCCTGGTGGGAGGCTTCGGCCGTGGCTAATTACCACCCTACCGGCAAAAACGTGCCGCCAAGCGATTTAGCGTTCCGGTACGATGCCGTGTAGAAACCGAATAGAGGTATGGGTTTAATATAACTGCCATGCCCCTAACAGGTTAGCCCGCTACCATCTTAGACTGCATCATCACTTATCATCAGGTGAGATCGCAGTCAAGGGCTAACTTGTAGTGGATAAAAAAAAAAAACTTTCGCATTTATAATATTATTAGTAAATACAGATTATTAATCGCATCAATCGTTGATAAATTATTATTAATCAGATGATAATATTATGTAAAATTTGTGTTAATTGAATGATTTAAACAATACAACAATGAATACATAAATTAAGTACTTATTATCATTCTAATGTTATCAGGTGCAGCAACACCCGTTAACATCTCTCCTGACCAACGGCACAGCTGTGGTGCAGACCTTCATAATTCTGTCCAGCTTCCTGCTGGGATACAATGTGCTTCTGTCGCTGGAAGCCAACCCTAACAAGAAAATGGGGCTTGCTTTCTGGTGGCAGATCATTCTTCATCGGATCGTTAGGTAAATTATGCAAAATGCACAATACACACTAATATGTGTATCTAATCACGTGCTAAATATTATTAATGCAAAAGTATGTTTTTCTGGATTTCCCGCTACGTTTACACGGGCCACAGGGTATTTTCACCAAAACTTCAACGATAAAATCTTATAGTTTTTCTGAAGAGAAACTTCTGCACTTATCTGCATATTTGTTATCTGTTTTCAAATCATACATATACCTTCACATAAAATGAATAACTACCACACCACTGATTTTCCGGATACACTGACCAGGGCATTTACCGAATAGGGGTAGGTAATAAAGGTATAGATATATAATATGACTACCATGCCTCTAACAGGTTAGCCCACTACTATCTTAGACTGCATTATCATTTACCATCAGGTGAGGTCGTAGTCAAGGGCTAACTTGTAGTGGATAACAAAAAAAACAGCAAAACCTTTTTGAAAATGTATGCACCATCGCGTCGCAATTTTACCTATTTGAAAATTTTCTTTGCACCGTTATAATAAGGAGTCGAGGAGATTTTTGATACGTTTTAAGAAGGTAAACTTAAGTAATTTTTGTATAGTAGTAATTTTATATCCTTTCCTAGGATAACACCCCTTTCGATGTTCGTGGTGGGTCTAACGGCGACATGGTGGCGCCACATAAGCGACGGTCCGCTCTGGTCCACCCTGGTACAAGCCGAGAGTGACCGCTGCAGGAACAAGTTTTGGACTCATGCCCTCTACGTCAACAACCTGGTCAACCCTGACGAGAGGTGTCTCATACAGACCTGGTAAGATATAACTGTTCATGCGAACGCGTACAAAGCGATTTGCTTCCTCGTTTCTAATAAGAACCGCTAGGATATGGAACGCCCTTCTGGCGTCCGTTTTTCCATCCGCTTATAATATTGGTATTTTCGAATCAAGAGTGAATAGGCATCTTCTCCCCCCATAGGCTGCATCACTACTTCCAGCAAATACGAACTCAGTTTTTTTCATTCCTACGGGAACTCTTAACACTTGATCCGTGAACACAGGATAAAAAATAATGCGTAAAATATAGTTTTTCTTGCATTTGAAAGCGCATCTCTTACGTGAAGACTACAAAAAAAAGGATTGTCAAAAAAGGATAACTTTGAATAAAGTGGAACCCTAAGTTTAAAGTCGCTCATTAAAAAACTTCAATGTTAACCCTATAATTATACGACTTAGATATAATTTTCTTCGTAATATAAAAAGATACAGTCTTTTTTAGACCATCATACCCTCTGATAGCGACGGTTATTGGGAAACCCTGATCGACTGGGTGAAAGGTATACTCAAATGCTATAAGATGGCAGTGTTAACTCAAATTAGGATTTTACTGACATTCCTTGTTTTTCCCGTGCAGTCTTCACGTGCATTCAAAGAATGTTCTAATTACCATACATATTTAGAAAAACCAGAAGTGTTTTTCCATGTGTTTTATTATTCAAATTCCGGTATACCTAATCCTGGCATCAACCCGAGATCAACATAGTTCCTGAGCTGTACTATACCGCGACTTCGTCCGCGTAGTTTAAGTGTTTTATCTCGCGAGAACTCCTCAATTTTCCAGGATAAAAAGTAGCCTATGTCCTTCCATGGCATGCAACCTATTACTATACTAAATCATCAAAATCGGTTGAAAAGATGGGGCGTTAAAGCGTAGCAGACTGTTATACTTTCGCATTTTTATTATTTGTATGGTTATAGTAAACAACAGCGCACACCCTGTTTTGGATTCATTTAATTCATTGTTTTTATGCGACATTGGTGTTATTGTGACCTTCGCTATAATGTTATTTAACATTATAACACAGTAATTTGGTGCTCAAAAAGAGAGTTTTGAAAATTGGTGTATTTTATAGATTTTGACGTGCTCTTTCCTAATTTTCACTTTGCCACCTCGTATCTTTGCCGCTCTCGCCGCCATATTGGAAAAATGGCGCCCAAAAACTGTTTTTTGACAATAACTCCTTTCGGACTAATTTTACGATGAAAATAGTTACGTATTAAATTAAACTAGAGAAAATTTCCTACCATTTAAGTAGTAGATTGACTTGGCTACATCTAGTCTAATTTAGTTTAAAGAACTTGTAAAACGCCCACAATACAAATTTATTTGAAGTGTGGAAGGTGAATTTAGGTTTTGGTTTACGGCTCACGTACAATGAAACTATTGATTTTACAAAAAAAAGGTTACGACATAAACTGTAGGAAATTTTCTCTAGTTTAATTTAATACGTAACTATTTACATCGTAAAATTAGTCCGAAAGGGGTTATTGTCAAAAAAACTGTTTTTGGGCGCCATTTTTCCAATATGGCGGTGCGAGCGGCAAAGATACGAGGTGGCAAAGTGAAAATTCGGAAAGAGCACGTCGAAATCTATAAAATACACCAATTTTCAAAACTCCCGAGAAACTTTCCAGGTAAAACTACCAAATTATCGTATAGAGTGAGTATATAGCTGAGTGCGGTTTTGGCTAGACAGTGGACATTAAAAATGTAAAACATTACCTATTTATTTTTATTTTTAGAGTAAATCTGACAGCTAATTAATGATCTTAAAATTTATATTTAGATATTGGTATTGTGTGAGTAATCCTACCTACTCCATACCATCCAGTCCATACTAATATTATAAATGCGAAAGTGTGTCTGTCTGTTTGTCCAGTTACACGGATGCTTTGTATACTGGGAAAGGAAATAGGCAACTTTTTATCCCGGAACATTCAAGAGTTCCCGCGGGAATTAAAAAACCTTAGAGCATGCGAATGAAGTCACGGGCATCATCTAGTATTATAAATGAGAATGTGAGTTTGTTTGCTTGTTACACTGTCACGGCCTGAATCTTTTCAACATACAGGTAGGTTTTGTTCCGGGGAAGGGCATTAGGCTACCTTTTATTCCGGAAAATAAAGGAGTTCTCGAGAAAAAAAAACTTAAACGACGCGGATGTAGTCGCGGTATAATATATAGCTTTTTTATAGCTCAGAATCTATCACCATCTATGTTTATCTCGGTCTGACGTCAGGATTAGGTAGGTAAACCGAATACCGGATTATGAATAATGGGCATGGAAAAACACTTCTGTTATTTCTATATCTGTATGATAATTAGAACATTCTCTGATGTGGGAAAAACTACATTTTACTCATTAGGTATTATTTATACTCTGTAAGGTGTCTTTATGTTTAAATGGTATACTAATAATAATGACCTCCCGACCGAATTTCGGCCACGGCAGCAAATCTCCATAGAGATTAGCCATCTGCGCGGGAGATATTATACAAGTGTGTACGTAAGCCGACACGAGCAGAGAGAGATCAGGCGCAGGACCGGCGGCTTTACGTGCTCTCCGAGGCACGGGGGTGAAACACCGCCAACTTCCTAACTCCGGGCTAATATTGAGAATTTCAAATCAAACAAACCCAACACTTAATTAAGGCCCGACCCGGTACTCGAACCCGGAACCTCGTCGACCGCAGTTGAACATGCTAACGAGGCAGTTAATCCATCTTATCAAGTACTATTGCCTATTATGTGCTAATATTAGGTATTTAATGCAAAATAATATGTGTAATCTGTCTGCTACGCCATCAAGGTCCATTTTATCAACCGATTGTATCAAGTCGTGCAGAAATAGGTTGCATCCTCAGAAGGATGATGATCATCATCCCTAATTAATTTAATTACTTCAGTAAGCTGTATTTAATAATAAATCATTCTTAATGTTCCCTCAAAACTACAATAAAATAATTGAAATAAAAGTCATATCTGACCGCGAAATATAATTGGCGGAGCAAAAAAATCATATTCAGAGTTGAATCAGATAGTCATTATGTACTTATCCGCTTCGTAAAAAGTAGGGGATAAAAACTAAAAAGTGATGTTAAAATTAAATTAAATAGAGGATCTGCCAAAGGATGTTATTTCCATACATCCACGTCTCCTGTTAATTTTATTTGAGTAGTTAAAAAAAAATATGTATCTACATTTCTCGAAAATTCTTGTCCAGCTTATATATTATTAAAGTAAGTACAGAGAAGTGCTGATTTTTTCATTTTATCAAATTTGTTTTCAAATATGAACCTTTATCTTCAACTCCTACATGGAAAAAATGGATATTATGTCCATTTTGCGATTTTACAGAATCAAATCATTATATTGGCTTGATGTGTTCACATTTAAAGCTAATCTGTTTCTATATTTTAAGATAGATACATTACTTGTTGTTTACTAAAAACAATATATTAAGCTAGGTAGTTTTTAGGGTTCCGTACCTCAAAAGGAAAAAACGGAACCCTTATAGGATCACTTCGTTGTCCGTCCGTCTGTGTGTCAAGACCCTTTTTTCTAATATAAAAAATATTTGTAAGTTAGTCCGCGATTTTTCTCAAATTTTGTTGCTAAGATTTTGTTGCAAATCTACCACACCACCACCACCACCATCACTACAGCCTATTAACGGGGCGTTCTCCGTTTTCGTCGATTCTAAAATCGATATAAGTTTGTAACGCGTGGATCGAAAAATTTGAAAGTAATATATACCTACTATAATAATCCATTAGATATATTTTCAAGTCTTGGATCACAGGAAAACATGATTGGACGAAATTTTATCGATAGAAAACAATGAAATGCAAAGTTAGTTCCGCGTGGAATCTAAACTATACCAAATCTCTGCCATTTTGCTTTAGTTACCCCCATTTAGTTGTCAATAAAGATCGACCAGCAGGTCGACCGCGTATCTTTTGCATCAATCTTTGATACATCGCAATCACCTCCGATAGGCTTAATTTATGGTATTCTTGCTGCGTCAATGGATTTCGTCCAATAGTGGAAGAGTGTTAACCAATCAGAGGTGATTGCGATATATCAATGATTGATGCAAAAGTTACGCGGTCGCCCTGCCGGTAATTTTTCATAAAAAATCTCATCTGAGTCACAGTGGATTTCTGAACAAAGTAAGGTGTGTATTAGTCAGTTAATTGATTACTTAGCATATACCTAACAAATATATGTTATATTATGCGATCAATGTATACCCATTGTAAATGATTTTGCCATTGTAGCTTGAAGTTATGTTTTCGGAGGAATGCTCTGATATCTGAGTCACGTTTCGCGACAAAAACATATGTGTACATTAGCATAAAGTTTTAAAAAAATTGCACAAAATGTAGCAATTAACATCCAGTTTTTTCTTAATTCTTTAGCTACATACCTACTTTCTTAATTGTTACTTGACAGGTGACAAATAGCAATAAAAAACTTTACATATTTTTCTATTCTCATTTTTAGATTCTTCAATGTATAATTGTTTACTTAATTTATTAATTCTACAGTGCTTGACACCTACAATATGAATGAATGAAGTCGTTGCTTGACACCTATGAATTCACCATGGCAATCCGATAACTGCGGCTACAGTGAACTACCAACAAACTGATTTTGACGACCTCCATGGCGCAGTGCTCAACGCTGTTGTCTTAACATGCGGAAGTCCAGGATTCGATAAAAAAACCTAAATCACTATTGTTAAGGAGTTCAGTATCCTGCAGCATCAGGGTTGAGGAGAGAGTTGAATCCACAATATCTAATGAATTAATATGATGATGATGAATATAATATGATTTTTTTCTGTTGGCGGATTATAGCAAAATAATTGTACCTATTCTTTTCTTGCTAAATCATGAACTTTCGCAAAGTAACGCCTGATCCTATCCAATATCCACAATATCCGTCTAATTAAATGTTTGATTTATTTTTACAATTTTGTTTATTTAATTTATTAATGTAAACTCTCCCTAACAATGTGTGAACTAAATATAAAAGTACACTTTTATATTAGTGGTAATGTACATATTTTTTGATAATGACCCAAAAAGTGCGTTGACTTTTGATGACGTCAATGCAGCATTTTGTACAAGACACAGGTACAAGACCCTATTCAAAGAGCACGTTTTGAAGTTTGACAAAAATACCTTATTTGACTACTTAAGTCGTCCAATTCCGAGGATGACTTGAACTGGAGGCTACAGATTACATTTAATATTATACACAGATTATGCGTATGTCAAAAGTAAAATAAATGGTTGGACAGACCAACTATATTTATTTTACTTTTTTATGTAAAAAGTAAAATTAATAATAGCACGCCCATGAAGTTTCATACTTCAATAAGTATTGCCTTTTTTTGTCGATGGTTGCCTGTCAAAAGGCAATACTTCATATATTTTTTTAGAATAGTGAAGCGGTGTTCTCTTCTTCTGATATTTCGTAACTCGTATACCTACTTACTCATAGTACGAATTTCCTTTTCAAAATAGTCACGAAGCTGCAACGCAAACTCTCTCGATTGTCGACTGATTCATGTACATTAACTGTACTTTTTTACCTACATAAATTATTTAATTTAATACATACATTTATATACTGTCATTTAAACGCTTGGGTGTAAAAAAAACAATAAAAATGTTGAACAAAGATTAATATTAATGTGTCAAAAGTCAAAACAATTGAAACTTCTCAAAGAAAGTCGATTCGATTTTTATTAGTAACACATTAGAACATCATTGAATGTAACTGCCAAAAGTAAAATAAATGAATGGACAGAGATTAACTACAAGTCCCTTCCTCCAGGTTCCTGGCAGTAGACATGCAACTCTATGTGGTCACATCGGTGCTGCTAGTGCTGTTGGCACGACGTCCGCAGACCGCGGTCAAGTTGCTGTCTGGTCTCTTTCTCCTGTCCATCCTAGTCAACTTCGCAATAACTTACCACTGGGATTTAACCATCCTATTCCTTGGAAACCCTGAGTAAGTTGAACCTACTGTGTATTCCTCTACAAGTCAGCCCTTGACTGCGATCTCACCCATCTCATACAGTTGTAATAATAATGTCTATAACCTGTTAGGAGTATGGCGGTTATATTAAATCCATACCCTTAATCGGTTTCTACATCGTACATCGAATGCGACCGTCACCACGGACCACCTGCCTCGCCATCTGATACCCTCAACTTTGAACAAGGCTTTCGATGCATCATGCAGTCATACTCTCACAGAATGAACTAAGTAGGAAAATAGCTTATTTTAATTTGTGAACTGCCGTGACATTACTGAAACGTTTAATAATAATCGTGGAAAAACGTGTGCATTGTGTCTTGCGATACATTTCGTAACCGCAAATCGTATGTTGCGGCACATGTTGCGGCCACACGATTTGCGGTTACAGCTTATAGGAAAGAAGGGTGTGATAGGTAGGTACGAAGAAAACGACTAAGGCTAAAATCACAGCTTAAAGTCGTCATAGCTGAATCACATAAAGAGATTAGAATCTAATTCACATCTTAAACAAGGAATTTGACTTTTATATATGACGACCTCAGTTACAAAAGCGTGTTTTTTTTTGTTTTTAAATTATTTTTTATTTTAACAGAATGATCCGCTGGCAATACTATGGCGTGCCTTCGTTCAAGTGGCAGTATGCAGCACCGTGGAGTAGCGCGCCTGCGGCTATACTGGGGCTCTTGCTAGCTTTCGTCTACCATCTGATGAGGAAGAACGAATACGACCTTCACAAGAACACCGTAAGTCACCCACTCACTCGTTCGACAGTGACTCGTTCGTCCGGCAGTACGCGGCGCCGTGGGGCATGTATTTCGAGATTGAATCCGATCGAAGTCATTAGATTTTTCTTTAAAGAAATCTCGTACTAGCCCAGATTTAAGAAAATTTCGCTCCCATGCCCCAGAGAGCACGTTAAACTCATACTTACCTAATCACGATGCGCCTCCTACAGGTCTAGATAGAGATTCTATACCTATTCGATTGCTTTAAAGTTACTACGATTTGTATGGAATTGTCAAGTTCTTGACATGGACCTATAAAAGATAGTTCCATGGTTCTTGACAGATGGAGCTCGTTCAATGACTACTCGATTGAGTGTGACGTCACTTTATATCTTGATATTTTACATCTAGAAATTAATAAATTAAAACAGCACTTCCGACATTAGTTTTATTTACATTACAGATATAGATAGTTAAAGTTGGAAATATTTTTAAGTTTTTCGCATTGAAATAGAATATATTTCAATGAAAAAAACTTAATTAACTTAACTTAAACTAATAGTACTAAAATTCTACATCAATGGTTTTTCGTTAATATGTAGTTCAAATTTGGCATTTTAACACGATAAGATTTTGAAATGTGACGTCACGAAACTTAGGACCCCTCCCACCCCTTGTCACACAATGCCCCTTGACGTGTGACGTACTTTATGGATAATCCCAAATTGTCATCGTTCAATGTTTTTATTGTGATTATTTTATTTTCAGTGGTTCCGGATTCTCTACCGCATGTCTGTCCCGGCCATGGTCGCTTGGATTATGGGTGGGTTCCTCGTGCGGGACTGTCAGGACAAGTTTTTGGTGACGCTTTTCTCCATCCTGGAGCGACCTGTATTCGGCGTCATCGTCTCCACGGCCATGATCGGCTTCTTCTATAAACTTGACAGTAAGTGCGGTACCACTGTGATAACTAGATGGCGCTAATCGCATCTATGACGCACTTTAGATAGATAGATAGCTAGATAGATAGATAGATAGATAGATAGATAGATAGATAGATAGATAGATAGATAGATAGATAGATAGATAGGTAGATAGATAGATAGGTAGGTAGATAGATAGATAGATAGATAGATAGGTAAATTATTTAGAACAAACGTAAAGATATCACAGTACAGAAAACTATATTATACTTAGTCACCTAACTAGCCTGTGATTTCGGGGGATTTCTAAACTAAGCTTAAATCTAGACAGGGGAAATAGAATATTCTTAAACCGGAAAATTAGAAATGAAAATGCATGCGATCTGAATACATAAAAGGAAAAAGTGACTGCCTGACTGATCTATCAACGCACAGCTCAAACCAGTCGACAGATCGGGCTGACAGATTACAGATAGCTTTTATGACGTAGGTTTTTTTTTATGTTTTTTACCTCAGAACTTTTGACTGGGTGGACCGATTTGGATGATTCTTTTTTTAACCCCCGACGCAAAAAGAGAGGGGTGTTATAAGTTTAACGTGTCTGTCTGTGTATCTGTGTATCTGTGTATCTGTCTGTGGTATCGTAGCTCCCAAACGGATGAACCGATTTTCGTTTAGTATTTTTTGTGTCATAGATAATTTTATCCCGAGTATTCTTAGCCATGTTTCATGAAAATCTGTTCATCCGTCTGAAGGTCATCAGCTTTTTTCTAGTCGGGGGTTTTTTTAAATTTGTAATTTATACTTGTGTTATTAATTAAAGGGCATACTTCCCAAGTGGTCCCATATAAATTTTATCGAAATCGGTCGAGCGGTTTTTAAAATATCAACAATAAAATAAGTACTTTGTATAGCGTGTGCTTGTTTTTGTAAAGTTGGCGCGGGAGTTTGAAGTCGGTTGTTTAAAAAGAATTTTTTATATTAAATTATTGAAAATTCAATGCCGTCGAGTGTAGGTATATTGGTTTGAAATTTGTGTGAAACCGCGGGCAAAAGCTAGTACATTCTAAAAATCCTTCTATAAATCATCAGTTTCATAACATCTAATGTTAATTCATTCAACTAAATTAATCATAATATTTTCTGCGAAAAATATTTATCACATGCTTATGCATAGTATTATTATGAACTATAGTAATATTATAAATGCGAAAGTGCGTTTGTTTGTTGGTTTGTCCTTCAATCACGCTGCAAGAGAGCAACGGATCGACTTGATTTTTACATGGGTATATAGTTGCTGGAGACTGACATAGGCTACTTTTATCCCCGATAATTAAGGAGTTCCCGTGGAAATAAAAAAAACTTATTCCACGCGGACGAAGTAGTAGGGCATCAACTAGTAAAAATATATGGTCTCAAAAAACGAGTAAAAAAATTGCGGGCATTGCAGTTAGTGAATTAGGCATATTATGTTTGTAGACTCCATTAATCAATTGACCGGTTTTACATAACAAATACATAAACCTATAAGAATTTTTTTTATGAAAATTTTCATGAGTTCATAGCGTTGTATGCTATATAGCCTTTTATATGTACGATAGGAATTTTGTAATTAGTCAGTTATTATGAATTACGGATAATTCTCTATAATGTTAATTTTTTGATATTATAGATACATATACGCAAGTGTATGTATCTACAATATCACTGACCCCAGCTTCACATGGGTAGGTATATCTAATTTTAATTTTACCCTATTAGCTCAGGCTACTTATGCAAGCGTTGTATGGGAACCCTAAAATAAAAAATGTAAAGCTGATTTTTGGCACAAGTGTTCCTTGGGCTCTGAGAAGTACCTCTTAAAAAATGCCCTCCCTAGGCCGCGGGCGTTCCCCCCCCACCCCCCCCCCCAAACGTCTCCCCAACCACAGTTTTTTGTAATTTTCTCAAAAAATATTAGTGATAGAAAAAAACCATCTATGGCGAAAATATTTTACATTAAATAATCTACCAAATGGCATTTAAATCATTATGATAGGACAAATAGTTTTGGAAATATGCCGGCTTATTTTGCGTATTTTTTATTTTTTTGAAAAATTGTTTAATTTTCTTGTGATTTACACGAAAAGTATAAGAGCTAGGAAAAAAACCACAAGAACAAAATGAAAGTTCATAAAATCGTCTACAAAATAATTTTTATTTCATTTCAATAGACCTAATACTTTCGGAAATATTACGATCAAAAATGTGCATGACATTTTACTTGAATATCATCGATGCTATAATACAATAAACTAATAGTAATAATCATGATATCTATAACTATCTATCTACAAACAACAGTGGGGAGGGGGTTGTGGTAGGGAGGAGGGGGTTGTGGGTGATGACTGATGGAGGGCAAGGGGTTGTGGAGGGTGGGAGGGGGGCTGTGGGAGGTGGAGGGGGTTGTGGAAGGGGGGAAGGGGGTTGTGGGAGGAGGGGATGTTATAAAAATATGTTACATTTATGGGTTAATTTCTATTTATTATGTAGTATTATGCTAAGTCTACATGACTTCCACCGGTTCTTACACAACAGCAAGGTATATTTCGAAAACTATTTTTTCTATCAAAATAAACTAAACACCATTTTGTAGGTAAATTAATAACCTTTGTACTAAGTCCTGACAGCTTTTTTCCTAACTCTAACAATTTTTCTTGAAATTACAATAAACATTTACGGATTTTATATAGGTTTAGTTTTTTATTCCAGTTAGGCAGCCATATTTCCGAAACTATTAGTTTTATCAAAATAAACTAAAAACTATTTTGAAGATAATTTAATGAAGTTCATTTTTGCTTCTTATGTTTTTTTTCCTAGTTCTAGTAGTTTCTGTGAAAATGCAAAAATATAACCACGGTGGTTGAAAAAACAAAAAAAATACTTGGAATATAGGTTGCCATATTTCTCGAACTATGGGTCCTATCTAAATTCACCATGAGACTTTTTTGTGGGTAATTTAGTGAAATTAATTATTCTTCCGAGGATTTTTTCCAGCTCTAATAGTTTTTGTGGAAATTGCAAATAACATAGGATTCTAGCATTTTTTATTTTTTTTTCGTACACTATACATGTATATATATTCTAAATTATTAGTCCTATCTTTATAAACAATTTTTTTTAATAAGTGGTAAAATGGTGTTTATTTTTTTTTTCTGAGAGTTTTTTGCCTAGCTCTAATAGTTTTCTAGAAATTACAGAAAACATATAAAATTTTGAGCAATATTGCTTTCATGTTAACGATGACAGGTATATTTCCGAAATTATTAGTGCTATCAAAATGGACTAAATACTATTTTGTAGGTAATTTAACTATGTTTCTTACTGCTTCAGTCAGTTTTTCCTAACTCTGTAATTTTTTTTTCGATAATTAAAAACAACGTACACTGTATTTGCATATTATTTTCTTTATCTTACACAATAGGTAGGCATATCTCCAAAACTATTACTCTTATCAAAATAAACTAAATATCATTTTATAGCTAATTTAATAGCCTTTCATTTTGCTTCAGACAACATTTTTGTAGCTCTATCAGTTTTTATGGAAATCACAAGAAACTACATTACAAAAAGCCATACATGCAAAATATTTTCTTTTCATGCATAAAGGGTTAACGTATCTCCGAAACTATTAGTCTTATCGAAATGAACTATAATATTATGTGTAGATAATTTAATGAAGATAATTTACGCCATAGAAAGATTTTTTCTAGCACTAATATTTTTTGAGAAAATTACAAAAAAACTTCGGTTGGGGAGACGTTTGGGGGGGTGGGGGGCAACGCCCGCGGCCTAGGATGGGAATTTTTAAGAGGTACTTCCCAGACCCCAAGGAACACTTGTGCCAAAAATCAGCTTTACATTTTTTTTTAGGGTCAATGTTTATTAGTCCCGTACTATATCGTGTTTTTTACTCGACCCTACTCGAACATTAAATTGAAATTTTCTAGAAACGTTAGAGTAATTTTTCGAATCGATCAGACCTGTTGTTTCTCATCCCTTCATGAACATGAACGGCTGAATTATTGAAATAAGGCAAATAACAAGCTACTTTTGAAACGAAAAAAAAACATAATCGGTTCTTGGACACACTTTTCTAAATATATCCTGTAGAGTAGGCAGATGTTTCAAGCTATCAGCTCAGAATAATTGTCCCCTAAAGACACGCCATGTACCTAATTAAATCTAAGTCTCTATTTGATGAGGCATCAGAGAAAAAAGCTTTTTTTGTCCCCCGATAAAGGAAAGGTTATTCTTTTATGAGAATAAAAATAAAATAAAAAAATATGTAAAAAAAAAAGTGTGTGTGCAATTCACACACGGCAGAAGTGAAACTTCAGAAAAGTAGCTTATCTACATAGTATCTCATTCTCTAGCAGGTTAAATCCTCATATGCATATGTATTTTATCTTACTTTTATCTCTTTTTGGTGTCGAGTATCTCATTCTCTAGCAGGTTAAATCCTCATATGCATATGTGTTTTATCTCACTTTTATCTCTTTTTGGTGTCGCTTTTTCGTGTCATCGAATTTTCAAATCACAACGATTCGAAAGAAGTTTTACTTCAATATAACCTGGTCAAAAATTTTAATTAAAAATTACATTAAATCCCTAAAATACCTAGTATATGTTATCTAATCTACAAGCGGCTTCGAAGCTGTTGGTGGGTGGGGACGGTCCTATCTCATAGCCCTTTAATTAATTTCAACAATCTTCTCAGGTATATGCTGGTGGATCCTCTCGTGGCGCACATGGCAGGTCCTGGGAAGGATGTCGCTGTCCATTCTCCTCATACACTGGACCTACAACCTCACTCTGCTAGCAGTCAAGACCAATCTAGCACGGACATCCTTCTTTGAGATTGTAAGTAAAGACATGTTGATGTTTTTTCATGTTGTCCTAAGGAAATAAAAGCTTAATTTGCTATAATATGCTAAATGGCACAAGGTGCAACATGCGATATGTACCGCAAATCCTCCCGCTTCTTAAACATGCAGGAAACGCAAGCAACCAAGCAAACAATTTATGTATGCCCACCGCCACCACACCATACATACCTTTCAAAGCACTTTCAAGGTACGTTTCAATCTGACATCGAAGCATCCTCAGGAGAATATGCATGACTCAACTATGCACAATTGGTTATCATGAGTTTCCTCAAAGAAACGCCTGCTTCTATCCAACATCTGTTATCTCTCTTTTTTATTATTCCACCTGACCAGACCTGAGAAAATTCAGAAATTATAAATTCCTAAATTTTCCATCCATACTATTATTATAAATGCTAAAGTGTGTCTGTCTGTCTGATAAGCTTTCACGGCCCATCTGTTTAATGGACTTCGATGAAATTTGGTACAGGGATAGTTTGTATCCCGGTTAAGGATATAGGCTATATTCATCCCGAAAAATTCAAGAATTCCCGCGGGACTCAAAAACCTTACCGCGACTTCATCCATGCGGAAGTCGCGGGAATCATCTAGTCTTAATATATATAAATCTCGTGTCACAATGTTTGTCCTCAATGGACTCCTAAACCACTTAACCGATTATAATAAAATTCGCACACCATGCGTGCAGTTCGATCCAACTTGAGAGATAGGATAGTTTAAATCTTAAAAAAACATCAATTCACGCGGACGAAGTCGCGGGCATCATCTAGTTATATTATAAAAAATAAAAATATGTACGAGTAAAGTCCTAAACAGCTGATTTTTGTTTCAGGGAGGGCACTCTTTAGCATCTATATTCATGACCTACGTGACGTCATTTCCGCTGCACATTTTCGTCGAACTACCCACACAGAAGTTTTTACAAACGTTCTTTATGTGATATAACATGTTATTATATTGGTCATAAATGAAGTCTGTGTAAAACGTGTGAAACACGCATTTTCTACTATGACGGTAATTAGGAATTACTGCATTTGTATTATTTTGTATGTGGCAAAGAAAATACAAACTTAAAAGTTTAATGGCTGAGTTTAAACGTAGAGTAAGTTATGTCTGAGTGAAAAGTTAGAGTAAGTTAAGTCTGAAATAAAAGTCAGAGTAAGTTAAGCCTAGTAAAACCTAATTTTTTTACGTTTTTAGACCACAACATGGGGGCCAAATAAAATTCAAGGCAAAACTAAAAATATGCATTCGGTGGTACCAGACCTTTATCCTTTAATTTCCCGCCATTTTTCATTGTAATACCTACCTACCTATAGTGTTGTAAATATACCGTACCGTGTGTACCGTGTAGCCGTGTAATAGGGTTAGATATGATCCAGGTATCAAGGGTGAAAGAGAGATCTGATAAAGGGGCTAAGATCTATAATAGAGGGTAGAGTGCTCGTCACGTTTTGTGTATTTCATATTAATGTCCTTTGTCCGTGCAAAGCAAACTCAAAGTACAGTCCCACAAACTTATCTGGCTCGGTGGATAAAAATTTGAACTATTTTTTTTGCCGTTTATTTTTTGTTTTTATTTTATTTTTAATTTAAACTAGCGACGCTGCTACCGGGTCAGATAATTTTGTGGGAATTTACTCTGGATCTCGGCCCTTAAAATTACGTTAGTTTAAGTATCGTTTTTAAAATTAAAACTATCCTTTCGTTTATTATGCTTAGATTTTGTTAATTAGGTGTACTAAAGTCTTAATTTTAAACGGTCGGGTAATGATCTAATAATTTAAGTACTAGCATTTATTTATTGTACTTAGTATATTTTTTAATGAGGATAAGCCAGTCCCAGATAAAGAAAAAGTCATGGACATGAGAACCATATTCAAAAATAATTCTATGTAATATTCCATGTCATGTTACTATTATATTACTTATTTATAATAATAATGTATTCTGGTTTTTATAATAGGTATACCTCCGTCTTAGCTTGTATACTATGATGTTTCACATGAAAAATATGTTCTTTTTTAAATGGGGAACACCATACAAAAAATGTTTACCGAAAATATAATCCTAGTAGGTAGGTACCCTACTTGATCAATATGTTACTGTACCATGATTATATCCACCATATCCAATGATATTTTTATGTCTCTAAATCTAAGATTGTATCATAAATTGTATCACTACAATGATCGACACTAAATCTAGAAACCGAAAACTTTTCTATGTGTCCCTCGATTGGTACATATTGGTACTTGCCCTTCTATACTGTGATATATAATATGTAGGTGCGTACTTTACAACTAAATAAAAGTTTTAAAACGCTTAAATAATTAAGATTATAAAATAAGTTTACTAAATACCTAATTAATAAATTTTTTACAACGTTCTTGGTGTTTTTCTTCACATATTATATAAGTCCTAGCTGATGCCCGCGATTTCGTCCGCGCGGTTTAAGTTTTTTTTTTATTCCCGCGGGAACTCCTTTATTTTCCAGGATAGAAAGTAGCCTATGACACTCTCCAGGTCCTCAACTATACTCATGCCAAAAATCACATCGATCCGTTGCTCTTGATAAGGCTAGAAATAATTCATTACCCAGTCTGGAATTTGGAAGTCTTTAATGATTTTATATTCACTCTTCATAACACAGATTTACTACTATATTAAATTAATGTATAGTAGGTACATACTTGTTCTTACCAGGCTGTGGTGATCGTCCGGCTATCATTTCAAGATTTTCACACGTTTTTCGTCGCTCACGTTTTGAAATTTTAAGCGCGCGCGCTCTTTTTCATCAGAGGGAGAGATTAAAAATAAAAATATTGGACATCCTGCCGCGCCGGCTTCTATGTGTCGCACATTTCTTTTATCCTACTTACCGGTTTTTTACTATAGATTTATCAAAAATCGGTACATTCGATTAATTTAATTAACTATACTGACAGATACTTTGAGTTTGATTTTATATATAGGAGGACAGATACACAAAGCGATCCCCTGCCCCCTGCCAAATTCCAAACTTTTATGAGGTTCAACAAAAATAACAAATGGTATTTTGTTAAATTGCGCGTTCGCCCTATTAAAGGTTAAATAGGATTTTGCTTATACAAAGTACTCTGTGGGATTTTGCTAAAGAGCAAAGAAGCCAGACATCTAAAATACTATGAAAGAAGCAAAAAAAAGAGCGTCAGGTTGGTTGACATTGACAACTGACTTCGTAATGTCAAATGAATGCTGTCATTTCTAATTCTAAAGCTTCTCTTCTCTGTGATTTTTATTTTTTTTGTTCTGTATGACGTGCACGCTGAATAAATAAATGCGAAATTGGAATTTTTAAGTGTTCAAGATCAAGTTCAGAAGGTGTTGGTAATAATTTTAGTCCTAAAAGTGATGTTACTGTGAAAATGGGTAACCACAACACCCATGAAAAGGGGTTCTCTGATGGTGGAAGCGGTTCCAGTACTCCCCGAGGGTCAACCAGAGGAAGTCGGTCAGGATCCGGCGGCGAACTACAAGGCCACCAGGAAAAGAATGAAAACCAAACAACCTCCTTAGTGCCTGTAGAAAAACTTGGCAAGGTAAAGGTTATTTTTTTCCTTTGCATTCCACAATATCTCAGGCTGAGAAAAGAATTAACCCAAGACTGTTCTAACTTTTAATCATAGCAGTAACTAAGTAAAATACTTAAGTACCTACTTTCCTATGTATAACAAAACATATATTTCCAGCCAATACCCAATATGCTATGGCTGTCGTATTAATGCTTATAATTTAATTTCGTCTGATAAGAATGGTAAACAATGTTGCAATCTTAAGGTTTTTTGGTCATTTAAACTCATGAAAGGAACTGATAAACCAATAAAATGTATTTTAAGTTTAAATATCTAAGTACTTAGATGATGCCCACGACTTTGTCAGCTAAAGTATTTTTAATTCAAATATATTTTTGCATTGGCAGTAAATTGTAAACAGGAAGGGACTATATATTTTATAAAAAAGCAACTCTTGATGCCCACAATATGGCAAGATAAATTATGTTATCTTATCTTATCTAGAAAGTGTCTGTCTGACTATCTGTAACCTTTTCATATTATGTCCATTGCTGAACCAATAAGTAAATAACACACAGACAGCCTGCATATTGGAAACAGTCAAGAGTCAAGAGGTAATTTTAATTTCAGGGAATCAAAAAATCTTCATTGGGATCCTTTAATTGCCCTTTCACACAGCTAAAGTCAGGGCATAAGCTATTATACTATGACTAGATGATGCCTGTGACTTTGTCTATCTGTGTCAGATATGAAAAATATTAAATCTCTTCATTTTTCTGGTATATAAGAATATGTACTCTCCCTTTCATCAGAATTGGTTAAACAGAGAAGACATTGAAAAGGTAACAGATAGAAACTATCTACTTATGTGCAATAAAGAATTTAAAACAAACAAACAAATATTGCATTTATACATAAACTAGCTGATGCCCGCGACTTTGTCAGTGTGGTTTTAGTTTTTTGTTATTCCCGCGGAAACTCCTTAATTTTCCGGGATAAAAAGTAGCCTATGTCACTCCAGGTCCTCACCTATACTACAAAAAAAGAATTAGCGAAATTGGTCCAGCCGTTCACGTGTGATGCCGTGACCAAGGGAAATAGGGATTCATTTATATATAAAGATTACTAAATGATGTCTATGACTTTGTCCATCTAAGTGAGGTTTTTTTATGGGAACTCCTTAATTTTCCACGATAAAAAGAAGTCTATGTCCTGGGGGGCCAGATACAACCTGTCTCTATAGCAAATTTCATCAAATAGGGTAATGGGATGGGCTTTGAAAACGTAGCAGAAAAACATTAGCATTTATAGTATGGATATTGGATATTGAAAATCTATTTTGACTCACAGTCTATGTTTGTTTACCCTGCATGACTGAGTTCTTGTTGATTTAGCATTAGTCTTTCTTGGTTTACTTTTTATGCTGTGTCATTTCTGAACATCGTCCAGATGTGTCACATAAAACAACAACAGTCTATAAATACATATTATGTTTTGCATCCAGGGTGCAAAAAGAAATGTAAAAGGAGAGTCATTGGAATAGCGTAACTAGTTAGTAAATGGGTTCAAAAACTTAAAACTATATTCCTTATATTTGCTCAGTTGAAAGAAAAATAATATAATTACTTATTTACCTTTTACTTTATGACGTTTTCATAATACAGTGTAGACTCTACATAGCAGCACTGAAGGGACTGCACATTTTATGGTGTTATTGAGAGTTTTTGACAAATGGAGAGAAGAAAAATCAATATTATTTATTTAAGGAAGAAAGAAAGAAAGAAAGAAAGAAAAACATTTATTTCCAAAATTGTGCCACACATAAATAGCATACCTAAAGAGGCAGGTCACCCCCCACCTCAACGATCCAGAAAAGATATAGTATCTAAACTACAGCGAAGAGGCGCAGGAATGAGCTGCATTACGTATGGCACAACCCGAAAAATGGTCCAGGCTCAGCATAATGCTGTATGTCTAGTGCAAGCAGAAAAACACAGCGCTGATTTTCAGCCGGAACCCTTATTCAGGGTACACCACGGAAAAAAAAGTACTACTAAAGTACTAAAGTAATTTACTAATAAAGTACTAAGTTTAAAATGTATAGATAAGGCATAACAATCTAACGATAGTCTAGCAGCCTAGGTAAACGTGTGCAAGGTAATCACAATAAACAAAAAACAAATTTCTTAAAATCTTCGACACATATGATGAAAGCAACGAAATTATAAATAAAAGAAGGTACACAGCTGCAGTTCTTATTGATTTTGGTAACTTAGAAGGACCTATGTACTTACTATTTATTGCTTAAGGGTCCGTATTCTCGCCCGCCTAATTGCGCGCTCGGCCAATTTTGGAATCTGTAGGTATAGCGCACAGTAAGACCGTTAGCTGCACTCACACAAAGACGGCATAGGCCGATAAAGATACTTCACTTCACTTCACTTCTTTTGTGAATGGCTTTACTCGTGCACTAGGCACAAATATTTTGCTAATGTCGCGTTGAAGGAGAGTACACACTACTGGAGAAACCTGTGAACTTGTCTCGCATTTGCTAGCGTTCAGCCTGAGTTAGTGGTTAGTTCTACAACAACACAAATAGAAAATATTAAATAAATAATAGGTAGGTACAATTATTATCTTAATATTATTACTTACTAATAACAAATGGTACATAAAAATAATTATTATATTAAAAATACGTTTCCAGCACACTATATTATATATACTGTGCAGGAAAGGTGAACTAGATCAAACTTTGCAAGCGACAATTAAACTTTAATTTTGTTGTAATCTATAAATTTGCTTAATAATTTTGCGAAGGGGCCAAAAACAAGAGATAGTAAAGATTTAATGTTAGTAGGACGAGGGAAGTTAGGGGGAAGACAATCATGCATAGATATGTGGAGCTTAGGGCAATTAAAAAATATATGGTCCGGGGAGCCTTCATCGAGCCCACATTCACAGATAGAGTTGTCCCTGATCCTTAGCTTAGCTAAATGTACTGGAGTGCAAGAATGACCCAATCTCAGCCGACAAATTACTGAAATAATCTTTTGCGATAAAGATTTCTATGTCGGACAAACCAAGGTTGGACGGGAACCGTTTCCTGTATGTCCCCATAGTGCTTGCCTTTCAATAATCTTGAGATGGCCCACCTTTTATTCCATGAAGCATATAGATCTGATTTGGCTGCTGAGATTAGATCATGTGAATAATTTTGAAAGTTGTCTAGCACACCCGAATGGGTGGCAGACTTAGCGCAGGAATCTACAGTTTCATTACCATGGATACCTTTATGGCTGGGGATCCATCCCAATATGACATGAAGGCCTCTTTGTTGACAGAGTAACAATACTTCGCGAATCCTCAGTATCAGTGGAAATCTATTTTTAGATCGAAATGGATTTTGGGCAATAGCCTGCAGGGCACTTAGACTATCAGTGATGATCAAGACTTTGTGCAAGTTGTGAGACTCCACATACTTAATCGCCTCCAATATTGCCACAGCTTCACCAGTGAAGACTGATGACTGAGGGGGACATTTAAAAGACAAGACTATACCATATTTGGGGAGCCAGCAAGCAGCCCCTACAAACCCGTTTGCAGAGAGTTTTGAAGCATCAGTGTAAATCGCCAAAAAATCCGGCCAGTCCTGTTCAAGAATGGATTTAAATTTAGTGTTACATTCTAAGTCCTCTTTCTGAATTCCAAAGTTTAAAATAAGAGTAGGTTTAAAAGTCAGAGCTTGGAAAGAAGTGGTGAAAAGAGGGTTCGAGGGAGAAGTAAATAAAGGAGAAGGAAGTCTGGTGAATTTGAGGAAGCTAAGAAGTAATGCTGAATATTTATCTACTGACTTTAATAAGGAATGCAGACATTTAAGACTGTTGAGAAGGGGATGAGAGGATAGTTGCAGAGCTTTGGCCATAAATCTGTCAGAGAGATACTGTCTACGGAGGTCAAGAGGAGGGTCACCGCCTTCCACCTGCAAGGCATTCGTTGGGGACGATTTCATAGCTCCCATAATAATTCGCAAACATTTATATTGTATTTTATCTAATTTATTACTAGCTAATTTACTAATGGGGTCCATAATGAAGAGACCATAATCCATATAACTACGAATTAAAGCATTGTATAAAATCTTAAGTGTATATGGGTGGGCTCCCCACCATGTGCCAGCCAGCGACCTTAAGATATTCACATTTTTTTCACATTTGTCTATGACATACTCAGAGTGCAGATTACCATTTAATTTGGAGTCTAAAATAACACCTAAAAACTTAGCATTATTAGCAGAAGGGATTTGTTGGTCCTCATACGTCAGTGTTATGTCAGGAACGTTTCTTTTGCGAGTAAATGTGACTGATTTACACTTAGATGGGGATAATTCCAAACCGTGGTCAGCAAGCCAATAGCCCAGATATTTAAGGGCAGAATTCAAGCGGGAGTTAATATCAAAAGATGACTGAGAAGAGGTGTAAAGGACTATATCATCTGCATATTGCAAGATAAAACTGAGGACAGACTGGTCAAGGTCAGATGTATAAAGGCTATAAAGTAGAGGGCTAAGGACCGAACCCTGCGGGAGGCCCTTCCAGATACTTCTGGGCGGGAGAAATTCTGAATTGTTTTTGATCAAAATGGTTCTATACATGAGGAGGTTACAAATAAAATGAGTCATTCTCGGCGGGAGGCTCAGCTTTTGCCTGAGTACCGGGAGAAGCACACTATCGTAAGCAGCAGAAATATCCAGAAAAGCTCCCACAAGGAACTCACCTTTAGCATGAGCAACTCGAATGTCAGTCGTCAAAATACTCAAGCCATCAGCCGTGCTAGAGCCCTTACGAAATCCAAACTGGGTACCAGCCACCAGTCCCCTGTTTTCAAGAATCCACTCCAGGCGGTTCTTGATGAGATGTTCCATGATTTTTGATATGGTAACAGAGAGGGCAATGGGTCTGTAGGAGCAAGGGTCATTTGGATCCTTTCCTGGTTTTTTGATGGGAACTATAATTTGGGTTTTCCAGGCCTCTGGGACAGTCCCTGTCTGGAAAAATGAATTTAGAATATTTAATAGATGTAATTTAGCTTTATCATTCAATTTACAAATGAAGGAGTAAGGGATTCCATCGAAACCAGGAGAGGAGTCTGTAAGACCATCAAGGACCAGTTTAAATTCGGAGAAAGAAAAGGGAGCATCCATAGGATCTGAGGAAGGAACAGCGGAGTAATTAGGGATTTCATCATAATTTGGGGCAGAGGGGGGAGCTAATTTATCAGAGAAGGATTCTAGCCAGGTTGAGGAATCATTGGAAGTAAGTACAGAAGAGGTAAAGGAGCATCTATAAATTTTAATCTTATCCCAGACCATAGAAGAAGGAGCTCTGGGACTGAGAGATTCACAGAAACCTCTCCAACCCAGCCTTTTCTTTTTATGGAGAGTTCTCCTAGCTTTAGCAGAAAGTTTTTGATATTGAATAAAATTATCAACTGACATATCAAGTTCATAGTTTAATTCTGCATCTTTCCTATTATGAATGGCTACAGTGCAGTCTTCATCCCACCAGGGGAGAGATGGTTTATGCCAAGCACCTGGTTTTTTAAGCGGGATGTGGTCATCAGCAGATCCCAAAACAATTTTGATAAATGCTTAATAGATGTTGACAATGTACTCCTGGTCAAAGTTAGTGGCTTCAAGTTTCTGATCAACTGATGTACCAAACTCCAGCCAATTTGCCTTACTACAGCGATATTTCAATAAGGGCTTAGGGTCAGAAGGGGGAGGTGCTCTAGAAGTTAAACTAATCAGTATAGGGTAGTGGTCACTACCATAAGTACTTCGGAGTGTTTCCCATGTAATTAGGGGAGAGAGAGAAGGAGAACAGAGAGATAAATCTACAGCAGTATTACTATTTTGATGAGGGTAGACTCTACGTGTTGGGGCACCATTATTTATGATATTTAAATTTTCATCATCAAAAATATCTAATAGCATATTAGCAAAATTATCCGAATGGTGGCAACCCCATAGTGTCTGGTGGGCATTAAAATCTCCCATTACAATGATAGGTCTAGGGAGAGCCTTGATAATAATTAGGATATCAGGAATTAATGAAGGGCTGGGATGAGGTATGTAAATAGACAAAAAAGATATATTAAAGGCTTTTGTTGCAACAGCATTAATTTGTTGAGAGTGAGGGGGAAGACTGATTTGGGAAAAAGTATAATGGTAGTTAAATAATATTGCGCAACCTGCATAGCCATCCATTCTGTCATCACGGAGACAAGTGTAACCTGGGACACGAAAACGAGACCCTGGGATCAACCAAGACTCCGCGATGGCAATCATGACTGGTTTATGTTCGTTAATTAAATTAATCAATTCAGATTTTTTAGCACGAATGCTATTACAATTCCATTGTAGCAAGGGGAGATGGTGCATTATCTGATCTATTATTAAGGGTTTGTTTAATCTGTTGAGTCACGTTGGTCGGTATACAGTCACTAAAGTCACTATATTTAGTGACTATGTTAAGTAATGTGGAAACTAATAGTTCCACTAAATTTTCATTAAGAGAAAGAGAGATGTTTGTTGAAGGCTGAAAAGCACATCCATTAGGAGTAGAGGAAGGGCAGTCAGCGGTAATATTTCGGTGAGCTTGGGAATCATATCCTTTTTGGGGGGAGTGTTGAGGGCGGGGCTTTCTAAATGTTGTCTTGCGGTAGGAAGTGTTTGTGGGAGGAGGAGTTGAATTATTATGGGATGAAGAAGTAGGATTGGCCTTTGTGGCATCAGCAAAAGGTTTATTAACGGGAGAGTGCCTGGCAGATGCTTCATTATAGGAGATGGATTCTTGGGTCATCATAACCTTGATTGACCTCTGTCTTATGTGTTCGGGACAGTTCTGGGAATTAGCAAAATGAGAGCCTGAGCATAAAATACAGGAGGCTGAATCAGAGGTGATTGGACAGCCTTCACCGGTATGTTCTTGACCACAACGATAGCATCTACTCTTTGATCTGCATTGGGAGCGGATATGACCAAATCTGCAGCAATTTAAGCATTGGATTGTAGGGAAGGTATAAGTGTCCACTGGGAGAGAGGTGTGGAATGAGAACACTCTCTCTGGGAGCACTTGTCCTCTGAAAGTGAGTACCACAGATTGGGTTGGGATCCAGGTGACAGTGTTATCTGAAATTTGTTTCCTGTTTAGTCGCCGTGCTTTAAGTATCTCGCCGCATCCATTTGGGAGAGCTACAGAGTCAACAAATTCATCTAATGCCCAATCAGTTGGGACGCCTCTGACTAAACCCATACGAGTAATGTTGAAAGTTGGGATGGTCGCTTTGTATCTATGAAGGGCCAGTACGGGGTTTTCCAAGAAGAAATTCGCGGAATTTGGCGAAGAGAACTCCACCGAAACTCTATTACGCCCTATACTTTTCACTCCTCCTTTCACAATGTCCGTCACACCAGTTTTGTAGAGGAATTGGCCGAATCTTATTGCGTGGATGACGGAGCCGGCAGGCACATCATTTTCATCTTTTGTTATGTGGACAATGTAGGGTCCTTTATCTTCGGGTAGGTATTTGGCAAATGCCTGCAAAAGGGAAGGATGAGAATAGATGTTTTGAATAGATGGATTACTCTGAGAATCTGAGGCCATCTTTTTACCTGTCACCTCGTTGTTCAGATCTGAATCTACTCGTCTTTTACGCTGCCCCGCCGGGTCCGGAGGACCCGGAGGGACGGTCTCCATTATAAAAACCCGTCACCAACACCAGATAATACTCACCAACCACAAAAAAGAACTAAAGGCTGATAAAAGAACAAGAAACACCAATTAACTCACAGAAACGTACACCTACCAACAGGCAACGAAGTGAACGATAAAGATACTTTGATACTTTGCCATGTTGTGTAGTCAAGTTCGTAATATTTTCACTATATTAATAAAATTGTATAATCTTAGTTATCACTTAAATATTATTTTCCCTTTTGATAAATGTTTATTTGGCGTACATAAACTTTTAAAAAATATATTTACACATGGGTATCATAATGTAACACTAAAAACTAGATACACCTACAAGTTTTTCGTTTATTTACTTATCATTAAAATTGATGATTTCTTAAATTTTAAAACCTATACGGCTATCTGACTGTTACTAACAATTGAGGTACACGATTATTGACCAAGTTTTACTACATACTAATTACTAATAAGAGTAATTAGTTTGTCTCGAAAACACCATTGTTATTTTGAAAACAACTCACAGATAAGCGATTGGTATTGTGTATTACGCAGGTGTAGTTAGTTAGCACGTGCAGAGGATTGGTCATAAATAATATCACAAACACGCGGACCCTCTCAGGTATCAGGTAATGTAAATGTTACCATTTTATTGTATTAAAATATGTCTTTGCAAAACATACCTTATGCAGTTTATGATAAAGTACAAAGTAAATTGTAATCATGATTAGTTAAAATATATAAATAAAACCTAACCCTATTTACAATTCACAAATTGACCACTGCAAGGTTATTTCCGGAATGTGCAATTTCCAAATCTTGTCTCGTATTGTCTAGTTGAAGGCTTCGGCCGTAGCTATATATCACCCTATCTGCAAAGATGAGCCGCCAAGGGAGTGAGCATTCCAGTACGATATCGTGTAGAAACCGATAAGGGTTATGGGTTGTAACCGATTAGGGATGTCAACACCCCTAACGGGTTAGCCTGCTACCGTCTTAGGCTGCATCATCACTTAGCATTAGGTGAGAAAGCAGTCAAGGGCTGAGTTTTAAATATTCTTATATAGTATACTTATATAAATATTTTTATCATAAAACATTGTCTCTGAGAGGCATAGATCTAGCTTTTCAGGAATCCAAAATTTCTGGAGTAAATAATTATAATAATTTAGCTTCCATGTTTTTTTTTCAAAAATATGAATCTCTTTCAATTCGATTTTTAGATTATGCTCAGGGCCAGTCCACACGGCAAATAAACATCTGGGTTTTTGAGTTATGTGTAACTGGCCCTAATTTGGTAATACCATAGCTCTTATTTTGTGTCATTGATTGGTTTACTGCTTTCCACATTTTATTTTATTTTATTTTGTTTTATTTTGCTTTACGGCTTCCTCAGGATCCTTTCCAATGGCAGATTGGGGACATTTTATTTCTATTATCTCTTTACACAATGCATCTGGCGTGGCACCCAAAAAAAAAAAGCAGTAGAGCTTCGTTTTCTCTACCAAGTTGTATAGCTGAAATATTATCCGTGAAAGCGTAGTAGACAGACAGACAGACAGACACAACACACTTTCGCATTTATAATATTATCATGGATTTTCTGCTCTGGTCTGGTCTGGTGGAAGGCTTCGGCCGTGGCTAGTGACTATGCAACTTTCAGGTAACTGAATATAAAATAATCTTACCTTGTGATATATAAAACAAGTAAAATCAAATCCAGAAGCGAATACTCTAATCCAATTACAAAGCAAGGCCCTAAATATTATTTTCACTGATTACAATGTCAAAGTCCATATAGAGATGCCAAGGTCAGAAAAACAAAAACACTAAACTTGTATGGTTTTGTTGGAAGCAATTGAGCAGAGCAGAGTACCTCAATGATCGCAAGCGACTATAAAGGTGACAGTAAGAGATTTGTGGGTTTCATAGAATATAAAAATATAGACATACCTGCCATTTGCAATTTAGTTGTCTTGGAAATACCCTTGGTTTTTTGATAAAAACAAAACAACTTTCAAGTAATCGATAGACAGGTTTACTTGAGTATTATGCAAGTGCAATCTGCACGTGATTAGGTCATAAATAATATTAAAAGCGACCCTTTCAATAATAAATCAGGTATTATTAAAAATACCATACTTCACGCGGGTCATGCAATTAGATCAGTTTAGATAAGAAATCCAAGACAACTAAAAGTCAAAAAACTTCCAGTCGATTTGAGTAATAAAATTTCAAACAAACTCGTCTTGTTTACCAGAAACGAAACAATATCCTATAAATAAAAACTTTATGACCATTGAGCTTTGTAACTCTAAGTAAATTTGTAAAAGAAATGATATTGTATTAAAATGTGTATTGCAATATATACCTTATGCAGCTTACGATAAAGTACAAATTAAATTGTATTCATGATGAGCTTCTTCGTTTTAGAATTTCAAATCGTTGCGGTAATATTTTATGACTTATAATATTGTTTAGTATTTTGATTGAAAGGCAGTGCGATTTGCACGGTACTATTGTCGAAAGGTTATAGAATAAATAAAATCTATGCAAACAATGTGCAAGTGAATATAATTAAAATTATTAATAAATATGACTGCTCTGCCGTAGCCCGTAACTATCTACTACGTAACGATACCACAGTCATTGATTAATTAAAAATGGAGTCTTATTCACATATTTATTAAATTATATTTTTTGGGAATCACAGTATATTGAACTATATTAGTATATATTTTTGGAATCTATTCATCATTTTCTAGCTGATGAGTATATAGTTAATCTTATTTTCGAAAAAAAAAATCTACTTTAGTCTTTAATGCGAGACCATGGTCACCCCATCACTTTTTTGAAAATTTTACTAGCCTATGTCACCCGGAATAAGCTAGGGATTCTAACGATACCTAATTTATCTAAATCGGTTCACGCGTATAGAAGTTATGGTGGAATATGCAAACTCACATACATACATAAATACCTACATACATACATACATGAACCCTGAAAACAATATACTCCTTTTTTCAAGCAGTCGTATAAACATTTTTATAATAGGTACCTTTTATTGACCCGCGGGCCGCGATATAATGATTGTTTACGATCAATTTGGGAATTCATAATTTCTGAAGCCCTTGAGCGCTCCAGTACGATGCCTCGTAGAATAGAAATCATCAGTTACCATCAGGTGAGATCGCAGTCAAGGGCTAAGCTTGTAGTGGATAAACAAAAATTCAATATAAGTAATCCTATGAAAACTGTATTTACCAAAATCTCTCAGCAACAACGTATGCCACGTTGAGTTTTGCAATTACGATTTCAAAGAAAATATAATATTTCAGGATAGTAAATTCAAAACCCATACAAATATAACGCATACTTAAATCCCAATTGACGAGAAAATCAGTATGAGATTATAATATTGTATCGTTCAAAATTATTTAATAGTTATAAAAAATATTCTTATTAATTCATAATTAAATACGTATCACGCATTTATTCAATATCGATTGAATCGGATCAAGAACCTAACATTCTCTGCTCATCAAACTAAGGCAGTCGTGCTATGTATTGTTAGCAACACGTTTTTACAAAGGCTTGTGAGAGAGCTCACGCACACATACAAAAGAGCCCATCCAGCAACACGTCCTCCCTCGAAGAGCGCTGGGCTCGGTATGCCGGTCGTGTGGTCTGCAGTAGCATTTTAAACGTGAAATTTATCAGACTTTTGATAATTTTTTTTTGGTCATATAGGTATTTTATAGAAATTTATTTTTTTACAATTTATGTTATTTAAATACTAAACATTCACGGGAAATTTTATTTTATCAGTAAATTCGCCAAACTTTTGAGAAATAGGGGTTATTGTGACGCGTAAATTTTGATAAATCGTGCACATTGATTTGATTTTTTTAATAATTAATTTTGTATAGAACGTATAAAAACGAATTGCAACAGTCCAATTTTAAGAGTGTGTTTATCATATTAATATTTTTTGTAAGTCATTTATTATAATTTTTCTGGGATTTATATGGGTCAAAAGTATAGCCTAAAAGTGTAAAAATGGTAATCGTATTCCGCAAGAATGAGAATTTCACTATTATATTTCAATAAAATTAATTTTCTTTTTGCAACATTCTACTAAGGAGGGATTAAACTTTAATGTTTTAATTTTCTTTTTGTTATAATACTAATATCTCATGCACAAAGCTCATCAAAAGTTCTTAAAATTTCGGTTAGCGGGGATACGGATTCTTAAAAATTACTTATTGTTGTCATTATCTAGTGGGTAGATTCTACATAGAATGTATCATTGCATGGACAACAAGGTAAACCAACCAGAGTCAAGTAATTTTGATGTTTAATGGAGTTGGTCGTTAAATCGAGTGGTGTGAAATAAGGTTTACACTGTAATAGGTTTTGTACATTAAAAGTAAGTAAGTACTTAAATGATTTAAATAGTTAAATGACTAGATGATGGCAGAATTCATCCATGCACATTCAAGTTTTTAAATTCCCATGGGAACTCTTTGTTTTCATAAAATACTAGCAAAGCAAGATGTTGCAAGTTCGAGTCCCACTCAAGAAATTTGCAGATTTTTTTTAATAGAGTAGTGAAAACTCGAGCGAAAAGAACTTACGTTCTTAATGGATGTCCACACACTCCACGGCTTGTTAAATTTTATTTTCATTGAACTTGGTTCAAGTTTTCTTAAAATTATTAATTTTTAACCAACCTACAAAAAAGAGGAGGTTCTCTATTATATTGAGTATTTTTTTAATGTATGTGTACGTAATGTGTTTTCTCCAAATGACTACCTACTTAACTTAGTTTTTCTTTTTACTGGCTGGAGGAAGCTCACAAGATGGTCCCACAATAATTTCTCAATCCTGATATTGCAAGGTTACTGCCCACCTAAGTTATGGAGACTTAGGAACTGTTTGTGGTGAACTCAAAAAACACATATCTTCCTGTAACTATTATGCACAACTACAATACCATTCATATTAAATGCATTTTTAATCTGAACACCAAACAAGCTCCATCTATTTAACAACAAAGGGTGATCGCATACCAATAATCGAACCGTTAGGGCCGCAACACTTCGATACAAGAGTCTGATTAAATTATGTAAATTCGAAACAATAATTGTCGTTACCGATTAAAACTTAAAATATTATCCAGATTTTTGGTTGTCCCCCCAGGAGTGATACCTTGGAAAATACATACTACTTTTTTTTTAAATACCGTCTATGACATTTAGCATTTAGCATGGTTACGCGAGACCCTACCTTTTACATATTCAGACATGCACTGGACCAGCAGTCCTACTACCACCGCTTCATAAGATGAATAAGATGATGAGAGAAGAAGGTGTTTTGTTTAATCCACTACAAGTTAGCCCTTGACTGCGATCTCACCTGATCGTAAGTAACGATGCAGTCTGAGATGGTAGCGGGCTAACCTGTTAGGGGCATGGCAGTTATAATTAACCCATACCCCTTTTTTTTTTTTTTGTATCGGGGGGAAATCTTCATAGATGCCTGATTTCTTGGGGGAGAGATCAGGTTATGTGAGATTTTTACTCACTTAAACCCCCTCGGTGGCCACCCTCAGCGCTGTGTTGGGAAACTCCAAGATCTCAAAATATGAACGCATCGGAGCGTCCCATGCGCGGTGCTCTTTGGGCTCATCCCGGAGGACGCGTCCCCCTCTCTTCACATACCCCTAATCGATTTCTACACGACATCGTACCGGAACGCTAAATCGCTTGGCACGTCTTTGCCGGTAGGGTGGTAACTAGCCACGGCTGCAGCCTCCCACCTATAAAAGTTTCAGTGTATATTCATAAGATAACAGGTTAGCCTGCTACCATCTTAGACTGCATCATCAATTACTAACAGGCTAACTTGTAGTAGATTAAACAAACCTTGAAATCCCTAAAATAAAGATATAATAAAATAGGTATATAATTCTGAAACAAGAGCGTCAACAATATTAAAAAAAATAAAACTGCTTTAAGCGATGGTAACCCCCCAGATATTCAGGATACAAATTGAGCTAATTAAAAAGAGCTAGCGCGCCCGCCGCTCACTGCTGCATCAAACCTAGTGGGCGATCACTTTTAAGTATCTACGAACAAAATTATTTTTTAATTCGAAATCGTTCTGGTGACGCTCTTATCACAAATCGGGAGATAAGTCTCGTTTTGATTCGTGTTCATTTGATCGTTAATAGCGATAGACGGGTCGTGTGGTGTGAAACGGTTATTAAGTAATTTTATCTACCATCTAATTGTAGTAAGTAATTAAAGTAATTTGTAGTAAAACCTATTTATAATTTAGGGTTCCTTATGGAGCGAGTTGTAATTGTGGCTAAAGATTTACGGTTCACCATAGTTGGTATCCAGAAGAGTAGGTTAAAGCCGAAACGGAAGCTGAAAGCTAAAGTTTGTTGCAAGGTAATTTCTATTTTTCTGTTTATAAATCCGTTACATTTAATTATGAAACGATTTTTAACCTTTAATTTTGATTAAGTTTCAGATTGGCATGTAATATTTTCAAAGTATTACTTTTATAAACTTCTTCTATGCTTGAATATGCTGTGATCTTAATTTTGATCAAATGACTAAGACCCACAGGCTGTTAAATACGTGTTTAAACTTAAATTTTCTATAACTGTCCTTTTCATGTCAACCCCGGAATCAACTTAATCTAAAAATGATATATCAAAAAAAAAACTCAATCAGTTTAGGCGGTGTTGTGCAAGATGGCCTGAGTACATTAATGTTAAACTAAATGCACATCCGCTTTCGAATATTAAACGTTTTTCCCCGGAATAAGTCCTTCTTGAAGTGTTCGTACCAGTTTTAATTGGTTGAGTTACCTATAAAAGACGCAGTTTTCGTAATAGATAAGTATAATAATTAGTAGTACATTACTAGAGAGTACTAGCTTATGCCCGCGACTTGGCCCGCGTGGATTGAGATTTTTTGGTTCCCGTGGGAACTCTTTAAATTTCCGGGATTAAAAGTAGCCTATGTGTTATTCCAGACTATAATAAGTCATAAGTCATAGCTATTTATTCAATTTAGGTAGGTACACTAAACTTAATGACGTCCAGTTACATAAAAATATGATGGTGATAATCTGTTACGGTATCTTAAAACTAAAGCTACAACGGTTCCAAACGCGCCCTGGTCTGAGAAGAGCCCACAACAAACTCAGCCGGGGTTTATTTTTCATTATCACCATCTCACAAATCATCTTAACTAAGGAACTATCAGAGCCATTAGAGCAAAACAGATATCAAACATCCATCCATCCATCCAAACTTTTGCCTTTATAATATCAGTAGAAAGAATATAGTAGAATAAAGTCCAACCATCTGGCTAATATTTGTACAAATTTTTATGATTGTTTGGATTTTGTTTTTATTTTATTTTATTTCTAATATTTATAAAGAAAACTAATGATAACAGCGACGCTGTCACCGGGTGAGATAATTTTGTGGGACTATAAATCATTGTAATTAAGTAGTTACTTACCTAAACTAGAATTTTAATTGTTGATGTTTCAAGAAAGCAACAAGTAAAACTTACCATCAGCGATTTACTATGTTAGATATAGCTCTCTATTACTATTACTATAATTTAAAAAAAAACACTTTAAATTTGAAAATCTTTTTTTCATTATAAAATCAAAGTAGGTAAGTATAAATTTAAATTAGAAAAAATTAAAAATAAACTATTTAACTCTAAACAGTTTATTTCTTTCTTCAAGTGGACTGTGGAAAATCGACATGTAGTACTTCCGAGCATAGAGTTAGGTATATTACCTCTATGCTTCCGAGATTAATGAACGCTTATTTGTAAATAATAAGTTAATCAACGATAAACAGAATCACAATCTTGATAACATGAGGATAATTATAGCTTTAATATATTTTAGATCAATAATTTTCATTTCCGTTTGCCCAATAAATCTTAGCTGTCAGGGAAAATAAATAATTTTCGTCAGAGTGACTCTATTAATTGAATTAGCTGATGCCTGCGACTTCGTCTGCGTGGAAACTCCCACGGAAACTCATTAATTTTCCGGAATAACAAATAGCCCATGACACTCTTCAGGTCCTCAACTATAACAAGTAATAACCCATGCGAAAAAACACGTCGACCCTTTACTCTTGCGGCGTGACGTGATTGAAGGACAAACTAACAAACAAAAAACACATTCGCATTTATTTTTATTCCCGCGGGAACTTCTAATTTTTCCGGGATAAAAAGCCTATGTCACTCTCCAGGTCCTCAACTATATCCATGCCAAAAATCACGTCGATCCGTTGCTCCGTTGCGGCGTGATTGAAGGACAAACCAACAAACCAATAAACCAACAAACAAACACACCTTCGCATTTATAATATTAGTATGAAGATATGAATTTATGATGATGTGTAAAAAACGGAATAAGTACCTAGGTATTTACGCGCTATTTTAGTAAAAATAAAAAAAAACTGCGTGGGTAACTTTTGTAGAAACAGTTTTATTTTGCTCTCTTGTTGTTGTTTCTTGCGACGAACTTTTCACATCACATGACCTGGGGCCATACTGCCAACGCTTATTATTCTCATTATTGTTGACTTTCGTGTTTTAGAATTATAATCCTTATTAGGTACCTACGTGACATCAAACTGACATTTTTTTGAGTAATATTGTGTTATGTATTTGCTTTAAGCGTTGGCAGTATGGTCCCTTTAATGGTGGGAATTAAATAAAACTTTTGCCACGCAGACGAAGTCGCGGCCATCAACTAGTTAATAATATAATTTACTAAAGGCAACCTTAATAGCTTAGCGGCAGTCGGTCATGATTAATTACAGACACCTTTCTGTATCAACTAATTACTTTTATCGGTCAGATTTGGATAAACAACGATTAGTTACGTTTTAACAGGGATTATTTTTTAATGAAAATGTTATGGTCAAGGTTTATGAGAAGTAACATGACTGAAAGGAAAGTATGTAGGTGCTTAATGCACGATTTTTACGATATAACAATGCACATTTACGATATAACAATAATTATGTTATAACTACTATAAAAAACCGGGCAAGTGCGAGTCGGACTCGCGCACGAAGGGTTCCGTACCATTATTAATAAATAATTACCTTTGTTAATGAACCGCAAGACTAACTTTGTTTGTAGAGGTTTATTGTTAATATCAAAAAAACTATGCTAGTTAGAGCATTGGCTGTAGTTTTCCTGTAAATTATACGTAAATTCCTATTGACCATAATTATTTCAAATTTTTCGATTGGTAAACTCCGGAGATAAGGGGGGGGGAACGGTATTTTTTTAGACATTTTCCCCGATAAATCCAAAACTATCATAACTAAAAATAATTAAAAATCTGTTTTAGAATGTACAAAGTAAACCCTTTCATATGATACCCCACACAGTACAGTTATCTCACTTTTAAATTTCAACCCTCAGATTTTCCCCCCTTTTTAAATAAGAACAAAAATAATTTCCAATTTTTTTTAATTCCAGTGTCTTTGGGCCACTAATATACACAACTGTTCCAAATTTCATGTCGATAGCTTCGGTAGTTACTGAAATAATCGAGTGTGACGGACGGACAGACGGACAGACGGACAGACAGACGGAGAAAGTCGCACCATAAGGGTTCCATTTTACCATTTTGGTACGGAACCCTAAAAAACGGCCACGTGCGAGTCGAACTCGCGCACCGAGGGTTCCGTACAAACTGTGACGTGGTAGGCCGTCTACGATGTGGTGGCCGGCCCTTGGAGCTGTGAAAAAATCAAGCAAAGCCAACGCTACAAAGCCAATCAAAAGATACAGCCGTTTATGCTGCAAATTTTCGACACTCGCAAGGGAATCAAAACCTACAGGGTACTTCCCGTAAACTCAGAATCTTGAAATTTGGTACGAAGCAACGCCATAAAGCACAGATATAGGAATAATTGCGAAAAGCATAAATTTTTTGTTACATCATAATATAATAAAAATATTTTTAACTTTAACTTTAAACCTTGGTTTAGACGCTTGATTTTTACAGAGCTCCAAGGGACCGTAGACCTGAGTATTTGATATGAATTTCAGCTTGATACCTCCATGCGTTCCTGAGAAAAAGAGTCTTGACACACAGACGGACGGACAACAATAAGTGATCCTATAAGGGTTCCGTTTTTTCCTTTTGAGGTACGAACTCCTAAAAATTAAGCTAACAACACAATAATAGTACATTACATCGCGAGACCGGGAAGTACGCATTTTTTGGTCGCGTGTTAGTTAGACGAGGCCAGAAATGCTCTCCCGGTCGAGGTGTGTATAGTGCATTTCTAAAAATGAAACAAGTGACTTTTTTTAAATATATTATATTATGTCATTAAAAGAAAGTAAATAAAAAAAATATTATACTTTTAATTATTTTTTTGCGCTGTGAGTGCTGAACGCGTAATACGGTAGAGTTCCAAATTTAAACTATTTAGGCCAAAGAACATTATAACAAGTTACAAGATATTCAGGAAGAAAGATTCCAAATTCAAACTTATGATATATGTATAATGAAAATACATACATTCTTTACTGGCCGAGGCCGGGAAGTTTAACTTTCGAACTCATTTACAGGGTATGAAATGTGCACATTTCATATCATTTTTTAGAAAATACGTTTTTGCATGGGGAACCCTTCAATAATAGAAATACACTGTGAAATTTTAAAATATCTACCATCTAAAATTCTAGATGATACCCGTGACTCCGTCCACGTGGATTGTTATTTCCTCATAATCGATTGAAAAGATTGGCCGGGAAAACGTAGCAGACAGACAGACATACAGACACACTTACATATTAATAATATTATAATAAAATAATAATAATATTATTATTAGTATGGTTTACAGACAGACTAACAGCGGAGGCTTACCAAGCAATAGGGTCCGCGAGGCGTCCTTTGGATGCGGAACCCTAAAAAGTATGGGTATTGGGTACTTCAACGCGAAAAAAATTCTAGAATGACGACGTAAATAGGTACGCTACATGGAAATCGTTGTTAAATACAAGTAAAATACCAACTCATTAGAGGCGCCATTCATTCAATGATGAGAAAACGGTGTGTTTCACCTCTCGCTCACACGGCTGATGATTTCTAGACCTATCTACTTGATAGGTACTTACATCTAGAACTTATATTGTAAAAGCTCTCGCCTTGGTTTGGTTTTATTTTTGGTTACCCGCAATAATTGCAGGAGTGGTTCAGAATCGATAAACACCTTTTAGACCCACCACCTTTTAGAGGTCGTCCCACACTACGTTTACCGATACGCCGCATACACTCCAAAACGCGTCTAAATCAACGCCCATCATTTCTGCGACAGACATGACCTGCCCACTGCCAGTTCAGTTTACTAATTCACTGGGCTATATTCTACTTTAGTTCTCTTGCGGATTTCCTCTTTACGGACTCGTATCTCTCAGAGAAACACCCAACATAGCTCGCTGCGCTACTTTAGATTTGTGTAGAAGGCCAGCTGTCAGTGTCCAGTATCCACGTTGATAGAGACGCATGGAAGTAATTAATTAAATTATCCTTTATTGTTGTTCACAGCTGCTCGCGCAACGTTCGCAGAGGGAGGATGGGATCAATGGCGTCACGGAGAACTGTTTTACTGTAAGTATATCATCATAAAAGTTTTAAATGGCTGGTGGGAGCCTGGCGGGGCTGGTTATCACACTATACCGGCAAAGACGTGCCGCCAGGTGGATTAGCATTCCGGTACGATGCCGTGTAGAAACCGTTTGGCGCAGTGTTGAGCACTATGGTCTCAGGCGGAGTTCGATCACCGGCGGGGTCAATATTTATAATATCTGAATTTTCCCTGGTCTGGCCTTGTGGGTGCTAACATGAAGTGGATAAAAAAATTGGGGTTGTAACTGCTGTACCACTCCTAACAGGCTAGTCTACTACCATCGTAGACTGCATCTTAAAAATTTCAAATTTCTAACCCCAGTAGTTTAGGTTGTTGATAGACAGTCATGACAAGTCTTATTATATTGTGTAGCTATTTCTATTTTTATCTAAGTAATTGGAATCACAATAGGGAAGTAAGTGGCGTACAAAAACAATTCGTTACGTTACAACCTCGCAGACTCCCACGATGATTGCTCGGTAATTGCTGGTTTTGGCAAATGCCTTCTATTTCGGTCACATTGAAATGACTATTTATAGTATAGTCCCACAACTGACCCGGTGACAGCGTCGCTAGTACCCGGTGACAGCGTCGCTAGTATATGAGAAATAAAAATAAAGTAGTTTATGAGAAATAAAACTTTAAAAAACTTATCAGGTATGAAAAATTAGTTCCGATTTTGGCCCCGAGACAGATAACGGGTGCTACCTTGTCCACTATGTTTCTGTTTTTCTTCATATTTTATAACTTTTTGATACAGAATAAATTTAAAAAATAAGTTTAACCGACTGTATATTATAAGAGAGCTGCACTTTTTGTAACTATCGCCTGAAAAGCTGATTCAGTATTAAGTGGGTGTAGGGCTCTCCACTTATGCCAAAGTGAAAGTCTGCCCGCATATGGATAGGCCTTTCGCTAGATATGGCCGCTCAAAAATGGTTTATCGTTACCAAAAATTAACCATAATTAGAAAAGCTGATTCTTGTACAGTATTAAAGTATGCGCAATACCTATTTAAACAGTATTCAAACGGACGCTATTCATCGGGCCTTTCACTAGATATCACCTCTCAAAGACGTTATGAACATACACACTATAAAAAAATATAAGCAATAATTGTCGTCACGTTGATTGCTATTAAAAATTATTAAGGCGAAAGTTTGGATGGATGGATGTTTGTTACTCAATCACGCCCGAACGACTGAACGGATGTGGATGAAATTTGGCATAGAGATAGATTATAGTATGGAATAACACATAGGATACTTTTTATCCCGGAAAACTAAGGAGTTCCCGTGGAAACCAAAAAACCTCAATTCACGCGGACGTAGTCGCGGGCATCAGCTAGTTTAACATATATTTAGAGCCCTACACCCACCTAATACTGAATCAGCTTTTCAGGCGATAGTGCAGCTATCTCTTAGTCTAGTAAGTAACTAGGTATTTGTAGCAATGGTTTCTATTTATCAATGTATAAGATAATTAAGACTAAGTTGTGACTCACAACTAAGTATTTCATACTTAACTTCCATATTAGAAGCGCATTTTTAAGTTTGCTAAAGAGAGTTGCTGATTTGATTGGGTTGTCATCATCCCTATTTACTAGTTGAGATGTAAAAAAGAGTCACGAGCTATTAGCAGTCAGCTCATACAGATAAATTATGAAAACTGTTGATTGGAGTTTACCTCCATTTACATATACGTATAAGCACGGGCTATGAAAATGTATGGGGAGTAAAATCAAACTTCCTCCGTTACGTTATTTACTTTTTTTCCATGGTAACACTTTTCGTTCGTAAGAAGTAAACTCCAGTCGTGCGTCGGAGCTTACACACGTTTATTTCCAGAAATACCTATTCCCAATGTATCCGGAGCTGGCGCGTCAGTTCTACCGCTACATACATAAAAGTGGGAAGTGCAAGAACAAACACATTCCCGTATCCACGTTCCGGCAACAGTGCGAGAGGATCCTAGCCATGCTTGATGACAATATCATCATTGACACCTATGTCAGGTGAGATGTCCACTGTTTCTAATATGGGGTCATCCATAAAGTACCTACGTCACACATTAATTGGTAGCGGGGTAGACGAAGTGTGACAAGGGTTGGGAGGGGTCTTAATTTTCATGACGTCACATTTTAAAATCTTATACATCTAAGTGTTAAAATGCCAAATTGAAACTATTAATGAAAAACTAAGAGATTTCCAAGGTTTATTAATTTTTCAAATATTTGATTTGATGTTGATTATATTATTAAAAAATAATTTTAATGGATAAAAAACTAATTTCGGAAGTGCTGTTTTAATTTAATAATTTCTAGATGTAAAATATGACGTCACAGAAGATATGTGACGTCACACAAGGGAGGGGGTCTCACAAATGTGACCAACTGTGACAAGGACGGAAATGAGTGTGAAGTACTTTATGGATGACCTCTATTGGATATAGGCGTAGGCCACTCGTCCCCCATATAATATAATCAATAAATTACGAATATTGTAATTTTGTTTCACAGAATGTTCAGTTCGGACCCCGAGGAAGGCATGATAACACCAGATGATTTGCGGAGTCTCCTGTTTATAAGCTACAAGCTATCTATGGACCACTACCCTGAGGGGCCGCAGACTTGTCCTATGGTGAGTGAATTGATCTTCATTGATAAAATAAAAAACTTGAGAAGGTGTCAAGGGACACCCGGATGACTATTCACAAATAAATAAATTGAATTGAATTGAATTGAAAATTTACACAGAGAAACACGCGCACGCCGCACGGTTTACAAATATACCAAAAAGTGTCGTTACAACTTTTGGTCTTAATTTTTTCCGTCTAGCCCCCTTTCGTAACGCGCGATAAGTAACTTCGTACCAAAATTAATAAATTAAGGTTTATTTAGGAAGTAAAGTATTTTTATGCTATACCCAATTGTTATTGCAGGAAGGTACATTATCATGTAAATGCAGTTTAGGTTTGAATATAAGATCGGTTTAAATATCGGTGTTCTGCATATGTAGCGGTAAGTTTTCCGAACAAAATAAAATACTACTCTCCACACCCTCTCTCTTTCTCCGTTCTACCATAGATCAGCGAGAAACCGTCAGTGTTGACATCCTTATGTGGTTGACGTCCAATCTGCTCACACGAAACGTTTTTGCTCGACGTTTCTGATACGAAACGCTAGTGTGTGGAATAGCCTCCCAGCTCACGTGTTTCCTGCCACATAATATAACTTAAGTATCTTCAAGGCAAGAGTGAATAGGCATCTTCTAGGCAAGAACGTTCCAACCTAGAACTCATCATTGCTTTGCACTAAGCATGATTGTCGTCCTGCGCAAGCCTATCACGCAATAAAATTTATAATAAAAAGTGTGCGTGTGCAATTCACACACGGCAGAAGTGAAACTTCAGAAAAGTAGCCTACGGGAGAAAGACATAAATATAACTTGTATTCTATCTCATTCTCTCGCAGGCTAAATCCTATATATGTCTGTCTCTTTTTGGTGTCGCTTTTTCGTTTCGTTGAATTGTCAAATTCTATTCTAAAGAAGTTTCACTTCAATATAATTATAAATGGCTTTCAGATCAACAAAACGCTTACGGCCGTAGTGAGGGGCTGCTTCAACAAGAAGGATTCGCACAGCGTCGGCTTTGTGGTGCGCTGGCTGGAGGAACACTGTCACCGTTTGATATTCCCTATACACAGGTGATTATCAGACAGACTAGACGTTTAATTTTCTATACTAATATTATAGATGCACACTAAAATATATAACAAATATACATACATATGTCACCGTAAGATTGCAAAAACCGTTAGATTTTAATCTAACTAGCGAAATTGTAATCTGTCGCATTATTTTTCGGTAGATTGTAATCTGTTAGGTATATTAACCCGATAAAACCTAAGTGCTTAATTATTTATTTCGAATCCTAACCTTACCTACAAGAAAGAGACAAGAAAACGTAAATACAATGAATATTTCAAAAATTGACACTCAGAATATTGAACGGTTCACAATCTGTAGACAGTTTACAATTTCGCTAGTTAGATTACAATCTAACGGTTTTTGCAATCTTACGGTGACACATACATATTATATACATAAATACTAAATAGTTACAACTATCTAATATCTATCTAATTATAATAAGTGATATGTGAGTAAATTTAATATAGGACTAAAGTGAATTAATTTATCCCACCAAAACCATTCCATAGATAGGCTGCCAAGACTCACATACAAGTTCAAACCATAATGCTTTTAATGTTAAAAAGTTATGAGATCTCTAGTAGAGCCAAGCCCCTAGTTGAGCTCCGATTTGTGCTGCGCATCATAGCCCATGGGGCCAGTTCCAAGTCTAAAGGTTGTAGCTTTAAGTACTTTTGTACTGTACGTGATTTTTAGCGTGGGTATAGTTGAGGACCTGGAGAGTGACATAGGCTACTTTAGAGTGACATAGGCTACTTTTTATCCTGGAAAATTAAGGAGCTCCCGCGGGAATCTAAAAAACTTGAACCACGCCGACGAAGTCGCGGGCATCAGCTAGTGTTTAATAAATCTGCCAACGACATGTTATTCTGAAAATTACAGCTTGCTACCATCATCCGCACCGAAGCCATGACAGATTCTAAAATACGAGGAAATGCTGTCAGATATGCACCCCCTATTCGAAGCGTTGGAGAAGGAAAGTTTCATCTCTGAAGATTTCTCTGTTTTTTCTGCTGTTTATATGCAAAAATTCTAGCCTACATACCAAATTTCAGTCTTCAAGCACATCAGGAAGTACCCTATAGGTTTTGATGATTATCAGTGAGTCAGTCACGAAATCGACGTTTTAATAAATCTGAAACCATAAATGCTAGAATACTTGATATATTTGGTAACTCCGCGAACGACATATTATCCTATAAATTTCAGCTTTCGCGGACTAGCGTCATTCGGACCAAACCTATGACGGCTCGAGAATACGACGAAACGCTTTGAGAAAAGGTAGGTAGTGCCCCGTTCCTTTGGCTCGTCTTGGCGGGGGCAGTCTCGTGCCCCCAGATACTTGATAGAAAATGTTATTAGGATTAGTTTGAAGGACTATAATTTATTTGAGGAGTTGTCAAATACCCAATGTTTGGTTCACACAGATACTGCGTCCACATGTTGGCAACTCGATACCGGGAGATCGAAGCCCGAGTGGAGGCGGGCAACGGCGGCGGCGACGGCTTGGAGCTGGGCACTCCGGTGCTGGAGCGCAGCGCCTGGGCCGGCTCCGGAGCCCTGCTGCCCGTGTCCGCGGCCTGGCTGCTGGCGGCGACCGCGCCCCCTCTGTACAGTCGGCCGGCGAAGCCCCCTACACAGCCGCACCCGGGTGAGTCTCACTAGCTGACGCCGTCTGGAGCTGGGCACTGCGGTGCTGGAGCGTAATTAATTAATTTAATAAATTAAAGTAGGGAACATTTCCTACAATTTACGTAGGAACCTTTTTTCTCCAGTTTAATTTAATACATAATTATTTTCATCGTAAAATTAGTCCGAAAGGAGTTATTGTCAAAAAACTGCTTTTGGGCGCCATTTTTCCAATATGGCGGCGAGAGCGGCAAAGATACGAGGTGGCAAAGATCTCAACAAATGAAAAATTTATGGAACTTTAAAGTTGCGCTTGCAAAACGGGAGACGTGACGTCGTAATTCCCTATCAACCGACTTTATAAAGCCGAATAAAAGAAATAAATGGACTTAACGTGACTTAATTGAATTAAAAGCACTTAATTTGTGTGTGAAGATAATTTTGAAGTATTAAATCTCGGCTAGGTATTAAAACTCACTCACAAAATTGCTTACTCGAGTAAGATACAGTAATCAGTGTATATTAAATAATTAAACTTTTAAATCGTAATTTTTCAGTCATTTATTGATGGATTTTTAAAAAAAACACAGATTTATTTAGTTTTCAAATCTTACTAATATTATAAATGCGAAAGTTTGGATGGATGTATGGATGTATGGATGTTTGTTACTCAATCACGCCCCAACAGCTTAACGGATCTGGCTGAAATTTGGCACAGAGATAGATTATAGTCTGGAATAGCATATAGGCTTTTATCCCAGAAAATTAAGGAGTTCCCGCGGGAACCAAAAAACCTCAAACCACGCAGACGAAGTCGCGGGCATCAGCTAGTAATCTATATTTTACTTCCGTTGTGTTAAATATGATATTCACAACATCATGAAACTTCTCAATTGCAGGCGGTACGAGCGCGTCGGCCGCGTGGCTCGCGCGCCTGGTGTGCACGCTGCCTTCCCACTGGGCGCCGCTGTACGCGTCGCGGGAACACGGCCTGGGCACCAACCGGTTTCTGCACCACACACTAGCCTACAGGTACGTGCCGCACCGTGGACGCACACTTTTCCTTTTTTGTAAAAGTACCGACGAAATATCGTTTTATAATTTTAAATTACTACTAGGTCAACCTGGCTTGTCTCTGTATTGTACTTTAAATTAATACGAGAGGTCCACACAATAGTGGATAGTACAGTATAGTATAGCAATTATTTTAAAATATATGTAAGTTTAGTAAATTGTGGTGTAATGTAATTAGTTTAAAGTGCGGGATAGATTAGTCAAGTCTTATAGTGGCGATAAATATGTTACCAGCGATGTCGGGTTAGCGGGCCCGGGGCGTCGAAAATTTCTCAGGGGTCGCCTGAAAATCAGCGCTGTTATGGCGTATATTATACACCATAACAGCATCACGCTGAGGCGATGCCCTTTTTGGAATTATCTTTTAGTAATTTTGTGTTTTGTATTGTACTTTATCTGTGTGTTATTTATTTATTTATTCCTTCCTCCTCCATGCATCGTCATCCTCACTGCTGAGGGTCGTGATCTTTGCCACGGAGTACGATGAGTTTCTTTTGTGATGTTGCGCCATCTTGGTCTGTCCGTGGCATGGTGCAGAGCAACGTGGACAGGTGTGCCGAGTGTGGTGATTATTTGGTCGGCCCAACGCATAGGGCTACGTCCTTTTGGCCTCTTTCCTTCCACTTTGCCCATTAGCAGCAGTTTCTTTGGGTTGTCAGGGTTTCTGCCGGCAATTTGTCCGAAGTACTCCAAGATTCTCAGTAGGCATGTGGTAGATAGCCTGGCGGTAACCTTCACACCCCTACACCCTTAGAAGCTCTGCATAAACACCACAATTATCATTTTTTTATTTTATTTAAAGGGTGTACCCATACATGCTAAATGTTGCCATCATCACAATAAATAACAGTGATACGTCTTTTTTTTATCATCTATAAGTTAGCTCTTGACTGTGTTCTCACCTGATGGTTAGTGCAGTCTAAGATGGTAGCGGGCTAACCTGTTCAACATTTTTTTTCTCTTGGGGGGAGGAAAAAATCCCTCCGGTCTTCTGCCTGTCGGCAGGGCATGTCCGACTTGCACGGACTTAAACAACCTCCTTTAACCTGTTCAACTGTAATACTTCAACTGTTTCAACTGCGTGGTTAGCATGTTCGACTGCAGCTGAAGAGGTCCCGGGTTCGAGTCCCGGTTTAGGCCATTATTAAGTATTGGGCTTTTCTAACAAGAAATTCTCATAGGAAGTTGGCGGTGTGTCTCCCCCGTGCCTCGGAGAGCCCGTAAAGCCGTGGTTCGGAATGACATTCCTACCGAGAAGAGCCAGCAAGAAACTCGGTGGTTGCTCTTTTCAATCAAAATTTACAGTCATTATAAGGATACAAGTAACTGCGGTCCCAAGCATGGCTGGATCGAGTCAAATCCATGCTCTTTTATCATTTACATAATCGTAAAACATTATATAATAGACTTTTTAAACTTGTGTAAAGGCAAGTCTAGAATGGATTTTGGAATTTTATTGTACAAGAGTAAGCCCATTCCCACGAATGACCTCCGGACTTTTTTGAGGCGGAGTGAAGGAGTCGCGAGCTTATTGCGGCTTCTAGTTTGCCTATCATGTAGATCGCAATTTTTTGAAGTGATAACTTCTTTAGCCGGGTTGAGCACTTTTTGGTAGGGAAACTTGTGGATTCGTATCACCGACATGTTCGCGTTGTTACGAAGACAAAAGGTCTTAAATATAAATATACTACATTCGTAATTAAACTTTAATGTCTTAGTTTTAAGGTTTATATTTGTAAAGGATGCTCGAACAAGAATTTTAATTAAAAAAAAAGATTCAAGAAATTTTATTTCGTCCCAGCTTGTTAAAAACAATTACCATGACAACGCGACTGACTACTTTTCTTCTCATTGACATTAGTTAAAAAGTTTCAATATATTTTATTATTCGCGTCGCTTACAATTTTTTTTATTAAATTTTTTTAGTAAAAAAAATTATACACTCGCCGGCATATTTAGCGGAACATAAAAAAAAGGTTTGATATCAGTATCATATAAGGTTGCTGGCTGGTTTATACGTCATTTAATTTAAAAAGAAATATTTTCAAATTAAGAAAACAACTGAACATCACATTTTATGCAATTGTTTTAATTTTATTCAAATACACCTTATCTGGAGCGAACTTCGAGTATTTCTTTCTTCTGAGTTTGATTTAAAATCTCATTGAAATACTGTTTTTTGTTAGTTTTTTTTAATCGCGTATCTTTCTGGAGTTGATGACTGAATTATGCCTGACTTAGCCCCAACGGAGATTGCCAGGGCACTCGAAATGCGAAGAAATGGTCAAACCTACAGAGTGATATCCAGAAATCTTCGTCGACCAGTTTCAACGATCCATCGCAGTATCCAACGGTTCAGTGAGACCGGTACTTATGTGAGAAGAGCAGGACAAGGCAGAAAAAGACGCACTTCGAGTAGGGATGATCGTTTCATTCGGCTTCGTGTACGTAGGAACCCCCGTTTGACGGCCGTCCAAGCCCGACATGAGTTAGAAGCAGTGCGGGGTGTAACCGTAAGTGAGCGTACGGTACGAAAAAGGCTCGAAGAAGCTGGTTTGGGTTCATTTGTGCCCGCCAAGGCTCCAAGGCTCGAGGTAAATCATCGCAGAAACAGGTTCACTTTTGCTCTGGAACATCGACTTTGGAACGCGGACCAATGGAGTAAGGTATTGTTTAGTGATGAGTGCAGAATTCTCTTAAATCAAATTGACGGCAGGCAAAGAATATATAGACGCAAAGGACAACGATACATTCAGACAAATTTTGAAACTACAGTTGCATACGGTGGTCGATCAATAATGGTTTGGGCGGGCATTTGTTTGGGAGCTCGCACAGACTTGGTAGTGATTGACAGAGGGAGTCTGACTGTAGACCGCTATATCAGAGAAGTTTTAGAAGAAAATGTCGTACCGTTTGCCCCATATATCGGTGACGATTTTGTTTTTATGCAGGATAAAGCTCGGCCGCATACCGCTCGGGTAACTCAAGCTTATCTTAATGATATGAATATCACTGTTATGTGGAGTGGCCGGCGAGATCACCGGATATGAACCCAATAGAGCACGTTTGGGACTTGCTGAAAAGAAAAGTTAAGTCCAGAATTCCAGCTCCTGCCAACGTGGGTGAACTGCGAATCGCCGTAGTTGAAGAATGGCGGAGACTATCCCAGGAGACCATCGATAACATCATTCTCAGTATGCCTAGACAGGTAGAAACTTTAATAAGAGCACGTGGAGTAAATACGCGATATTAATCACCATTTTTCTAATTTAATTAATTGTTATTTTAATATTAAATTTCACTTTTCCCGGGTACATGAAAAGTTCAAAAATGTACCATTTTTCACAAATAGCCTTTACTCGCAAAATCTGTTCTTAATGTAATCTCATTTTAAGTAAAACAAATGAAACTTTAAATAACAAAAGAAGTTTAGTAAGTAGTTTTTAAAATAAAACCATATTTTTTTAATTATAGACCTTTTTTTTATGTTCCGCTAAATATGCCGGCGAGTATAGTTAAAAAAAAATATTTTAAATGTTCGTTTTCACTTCTATCGGCACTTCTTTTTTTATCACTTTTCTTTCGTTATGCATATGTACCGAACTACCGAATTCTCCATTGCAGGGGTCCCACCCTCATAGTGGTGGAGGGTGCGGCGACGGGGGAGGCGGGGGACGAGGGTGTGGCGGAGGGGGTTACGCTGGTGGTTGCATCCCCTCAGGAGTGGAAAGACACCCACCAGTACTGGGGCGGGCCGGACTGTGCGCTCATACAGCTGCTGCCCACGTGAGTGTATTGTCGTTTTTATTAATAATTGTATTATGTTGTTATGATTTCAAATTACTATAAGATATTATTTTGATTTTTTGAAAATGAAGTGTCATGATTTTCAATTATTAATAAGACATTTTGATTAGGGATTTTTTTGTATTAGGGATGTGTCATTTTACTTAAATGATCTATCGTTGGAGTCAAATTCAAACACATTCATTCAATAAAAAGTTAATGAGGAATATTAATGAGTTTCCTGCGTGGATTAATCAAAAAACCTTAATCCACGCAGACGAAGTCGCGGGCATGAATGAATGAAATATTCTTTGTTGTACACCAAAGACATCATCTAGTATATAGTATTGTTTTTTTAAAAACTTATTTTATATTTTCCAGGCTCGCCCTTGTAGAACATGCACCAAAGATGCTGTATCTGAACTCGTGTATCCGCGGCTACCCCAAGGGTCTGCGCGCCGGCTCCGACCCCCGGAAACCCCTCCTGGCCATCAGTGAGGGGTTCGAATCTTTCACCTTCCAGGGGGTGCCTTACCCCCTTAACGCTATTGAGGTACCAAACTATTTTATTCCACTACTGGGACCATACTACCAACGCTTAAAGCAATACTTATGCAATATTAGCTGATGCCCGCGACTTCGTCCGCGTGGTTTAAGTTTTTTGATTCCCGCGGGAACTCCTTAATTTTCCGGGATAAAAAATAAGCCTATGTCACTCCAGGTCCTCAACTATACCCATGCCAAAAACACATCGATTCGTTGCTCCGTTGCGGCGTGATTGAAGGACAAACTAATAATCCAACAAACAAACACACTTACGCATTTATAATATTAGTATGATTACCCAAAATGACAGTTTGCTTTTAAAAACCGATACGTCCCTAAAATAAGGATTATATTTCTGAAACACGAAAGTCAACAATAATGAAACAATATATAGTAGAAGTGCTGAGTATTAAGTAGCCGACATCAAGGCAAGAACACGTTCTCAAGTATCGTTCAATCTGTACTTGAGCCTGTTTTTAGCTGATGACGGTTTTTTATAATACATGTCTAAGATGGATGCGGGCTATATTGGAAGGTATGCTAGAGCCGTACCCTTCATCGGTAGCAACGCGACTTCGTACCGTAACGCTTTTTAAAAAAAAAAATATGTATAGCGAGCAAACGAGCAGGCGGGTCACCTGATGGTAAGTGATTACCGCCGCCGTTACTGGCTTTTGAGATATTTGTTTATTCCCTTGGCGGTACGTCTTTGCCGGCATAGTGAAGACGCATCTTCTAGGCCTTCTAAGTGCGTTCCAACCTAGACCTTTTACTAGGCATCTTGCATTTCATGCCACTGGTATCTCTCATAGACAACCCTACTGTCAAAGATTGGCAAAATTTAAAATGATGTCTCTTCGAAGCAGGCGGGATTCACTTGACCTGTGTTTTCTACATAAAATCATCCACTATAAGGTTAGGTGCGGTGAACTACTGGGTCGGATATTCTTATCAGTGCCACGTAAATATCCCCGCTTTCGTAGATCTCATAAAACATTCCAAATACATTTCGCTAGTACACGTCTTGGAAACCAAGCACCAATTGCTCGTATATGTGCAAAATATAATGAAATATCTCAAGTTATACCTGGCATCGACATATTCCACAATTCTTATGGAGTATTTAAAAAAAACTCACCAATCACAAAAAAGTGTGTGTGTACTTATGTCCGCACGGAAGAAGTTATACTTTTTGATAGCAAATAATAAATATCTCGAATATAGTTATCAGTTCTCACCCAACATACAGTAAATGTATTTATTTTTATTTTGTTGGTAGGCCTTTTTCTGTGACACTTATATAAGTTGACCAACTAACTTCAAGGTGTCGAATTTGGGTGTCGGTACGCGCATTGTATAATTTCACTCTGATATTTTTCCCTAACGCGCCAAAAGAAGTAGGTATAACTTCAAAAAGAGTGGTAACTAGTTACAGCCGACCAGGCCATAGAATCAGAATCAGAAGCAGAACCAGCCAAGTATGACTTGAGTACTTTCAAGGCAAGAGTGAATAGGCATTTTCTGGGCAAACGCGCTGAAACCTAGACCTCACCGTTGCTTTTCTAAAGCATGGTTGTTGTCAAGCGCAAGCCTATCTTGCAATTCATACTTCCATACTAATATTTTAAATGCGAAAATGTGTCTGTCTGTCTGCTACGCTTTCACGGCCCATCTGTTCAACCGATTTTGATGAAATTTGGTTCAGGGATAGGTTGTATTGTTCAGGGATAGGGGAAGGACATATACTACTTTTTATCCCGGAAAATTAAGGAGTTCCCGCGGGATTTTAAAAAACTTAATCCATGCGGACGAAGTCGCGGGCATCATCTAGTTTAAAAAATAACTTGGAATATTGTCTGTTTGCAGGTGTGGGGCTGCGGGGAGCAGTGTGTGAGAGAAGCGCAGATGGAAGTCAAGAAGTGGCAAGTGAAGGAGGCTGAGAGGCAGCGACACGTGAGTTAACTAGTCACTTGTTATATTTCTTTTTTTTTTATGTGTGGTCCTCTATTTGTCCTCCGACATGATGATCGGAGACGTTTAATAGCTGACATGGCTTCATGTTTTTTTTTTGCCTTGCTCTGTTGTACGAGATTGAGCTGCTGTTTTTTTTAACATTTCATTGATCATTATTTTCTATAACATTATTTTATATGTATGTATAAGAATGTATTATTCCATCTAATATATAAAATTATTGTGTCACAGTTTTAGTGTTTATACTCCTCCGAAACGGCTTGACCGATTTTGATGAAATTTCATATGTATATTCAGTAGGTATGAGAATCGGCTACTATCTATTTTTCATACCTCCACGCGGACGGAGTCGCGGGCATCAGCCAGTATAATAGAAGTATACATATTTCTTACTTCTAGTGATAATTACTTTGAATTTATACATTTATATTTTGTTTTATTATTTGTTATAATAACGTCTATTGTTTAATACTCATCCAGTTATGAATTACATATTTAAGTACCTAGTCGTTATATCTAGTGTTATTTCTTAGTCTAACTGCATTTGTTCCTTTTTCACTTGTTATATTATATGATAGATTTTGGCTTTTTTTATCCCACTAACGCGCAAAGCCAAAAGGAAAGGTTATGATTTTAGCCGTCTATATGTTTGTATGTATATTTGTATTCGTGTATGTTCCAGTGTAGCGTCTAAACTACTGGACCGATTTTATTATGGTCCTGGAAACAAAGGCTACATTCTATACTAAATCAATATGACAGATTTTACATGCAAAAAAGTGGGGTCTCTGAAAATTTCTTTTGCCGATGTATGCAGTGGGCTGTAAAATGAAAGAGGAGAAAACTTTTAGTTCATAAATATGAAAATATGCCAAGCGACAGAAAAATAATTTTACAATATTATTTCTGTAGTCTGTTTTAAGTTTTTAAACCTTTTTATCTTCGAATTTGCGCGATACAAAGTAGCGTAAACTTCTGCGTGTAAATTATTAAAAAAAAGTGTGTGAAAATTGGTAAGGCTTAAGGGTGCATCGGTGACACACAGCCAGGCAGACTTTGGATTGAGGTTATATACTTATTATTTTCTTTCAATTCTAGGTAAAAATATCAGCGGCCGACTGGATCGAACACCCAGATAGATATCTGTTAGAGCTGGCGGGCAGACCCCAGTACAATAACTCGGCCAAGTAGCCTACACGTGGAGATCTAGACTTTATGTTAGCGCTGAAAGAACATTTCGTAGTCAAACTATTAAATTTAGTTAAGATATTCGAGCTTCTAGTACTTAACGCAAAGATGACGGCGGAAAAACGTGTGTGTCCAATTCACACACGGCAGAAGTGAAACTTCAGAAAAGTAGCCTACGTGAGAATGAGATAAATATTCTTGTATTCTATCTCTTTCACTCGCAGGCTGAATCCTATTTATGAATATGTTTGTCTCTTTTTGGTGTCGTTTTTTCGTTTCATTTTTTCGTTCCGTTGAATTTTCAAATCACAACGATTCTAAAGAAGTTTCACTTCTGCAATCAAAGACGATGTTACTCGTGCCCGATAAAAAGAAATGAATCCCAAATGACGGGCCTAATCGTTCCCTCTCCTTTCGCTCATTGGTAAACGGTGTAAATTTTGTCGAAAAGTCATTTGACTTAAATCAAATGACTGACGCCAAGGAAATTCGTGGGGCCTCCTACGAGAGTTCGCACGTCGCATGGCGTCATTAGTCAATACTGATGACGATTTTGCACTCACGATCAAAATGTCATGACGCCAAATGACTTAAGCTGTCGATTTCAGTGAGCACGGAATTTGGTGGGTCATTCAGATTTGGCTTACAGAATATTTCTCGATCAAATTTTGGTTTTATATCCCGACTTAAATCAAATGTCTTAGCGTCATTGGCAAGCATAAGTGAAAAGAAAACATTAACCCACCGTTTTGGATTCGTTTCTATGGCACGAGTTAGCTATTTAAATATTTAAAAAAACAAGCCAAAATTATGCTCTACTTTTTTAAGAAAAATAACTTAAGTATGTAAGTTTTGTACGTAATAATTACAAAATGGCACAAAATATTTGTACAGACTTTCACTCTTCGAATAATATCATGATTATTCCAAAAATAAAATATTAAAAAAACTGAGTGTGCAATTCACATACAGCAGAAGTGAAACATCAGAACAGTAGCTTACGAGAGGATGAGATAAATATAACTTGTATTCTATCTCATTCTCTCGCAGAATAAATAATATATAATATGTTTGTCTCTTTTTTGTGTCGCTTTTTCGTTTCGTTGAATTTTCAAATAACAACGATTCTAAAGAAGTCTCACTTCAATAATTATACCTAAATATGTTTGACCCAATTTGGCAGAAATGTATAGTCAAATGTTCCTAAATTATGTTTTGTTAGCCATAATAAAAAGTCATTTAATATTAAAAAGACACAATTTTAGCTTAATTTTTGACATCACTATAAAATAATATTTAAGTTCTGAACTTGTAAGGTTCTTCATTAGATAATATGTTTTTCATCCCACCATCTCGGAAAGAGTATTTTTAATCTTCGATATCTGTATGCAAAAGCCGTTATTATCCTCTTGAGGATAAAGTAAATTGAATTTAGAACATCGTGTGCACGTTAGTAAATATCACTCGTCTATGAAGTTTGTGAATTCAAAGCATCATTAAAACCTATTTACTTCTACCTCTATGGTGCCGAATTTCCATACAACCTTTTTTAATTTGTTAAAAACTCACACTCGTAACCTTCTTGGTGTACTTTTTTCTTTGCGCGCACCATTTTCTTTCACGTCATGTCATTTCCTCGCTGAGGTGGGATGAAAAGTTACGTGTTGCACTCGAGTGAAAAGATTTTTCACCTCGTGCTCTTTTGATTCCCTCGCTGACGCTCAGGATTCTAATTTTTGAACCACTCGCTGCGCTCGTGATTCAATTTTAGAATCCTTCGCTTGCTCGGTCATCAAAATTGAGCACGCGGTTAAAAAACAACTTTTCACTCTTGTATAACAAATAACTTGTTATTATATTCTTGTAATAAACAACTTTACGGTGCGTCTAGACTATCAATCAATCAATCAAATAAATATTATAAATGCGAAAGTTTGGATGGATGTATGGATGTATGGATGTATGGATGTTTTATCTGTTTGTTACTCAATCACGCGCCAACGGCTGAACGGATCTGGCTGAAATTTGGCACAGAGATAGAATATAGTCTGGAATAGCACATAGGCTATGTTTTATCCCGGAAAATTAAGGAGTTCCCGCGGGAACCAAAAAACCTCAAATGGATGTTTGTTACTCAATCACGCCAGAACGGCTGAACGGATCTGGATGAAATTTATCACCGAGATAGATTATAGTCTGGACTAACACATAGGCTACTTTTTATCCCGGAAAATTCAAGAGTTCCCGCGGGAACAACAAAACCTCGATCCACGCGTACGAAGTCGCGGGCATCAGCTAGTAAATATTATAAATGCGAAAGTTTGGATGGATGGATGGATGATGTATGGATGTATGGATGTTTGTTACTCAATCACGCGCCAACGGCTGAACGGATCTGGCTGAAATTTGGCACAGAGATAGAATATAGTCTGGAATAGCACATAGGCTACTTTTTATCCCGGAAAATTAAGGAGTTCCCGCGGGAACCAAAATAACCTCAAATAGATGTTTGTTACTCAATCACACCAGAACGGCTGAACGGATCTGGATGAAACTTGGCACAGAGATAGATTATAGTCTGGACTAACACATAGGCTACTTTTTACCCCGGAAAATTAAAGAGTTCCCGCGGGATCCACAAAACCTCGATCCACGCGTACGAAGTCGCGGGCATTAGCTAGTGTTACATAAAACATTTTATATCAATCAAGTGAATATTATAAATGCGAAAGTTTGGATGGATGGATGGATGTATGGATGTATGGATGTATGGATGTTTGTTACTCAATCACGCGCCAACGGCTGAACGGATCTGGCTGAAATTTGGCACAGAGATAGAATATAGTCTGGAATAGCACATAGGCTACTTTTTATCCCGGAAAATTAAGTAGTTCCCGCGGGAACCAAAATAACCTCAAATAGATGTTTGTTACTCAATCACGCCAGAACGGCTGAACGGATCTGGATGAAACTTGGCACAGAGATAGATTATAGTCTGGACTAACACATAGGCTACTTTTTACCCCGGAAAATTAAAGAGTTCCCGCGGGATCCACAAAACCTCGATCCACGCGTACGAAGTCGCGGGCATTAGCTAGTGTTACATAAAACATTTTATATAACATATACACGTGTTATATAACAACATACATGTAATATTCAACTAAAATTTATAAGGTTGGGTTACATGCTCTGGATGCATCTATGTGTTAAAGACTTTCTAACTTTGAGGTTAGTCTACACTATTAGTGTTATAATATTACAAAATGTAGAAGTGTTATATAGTGTAATAGTATTCTGTGAAGAATGAACACTATTAACAGCATTATTACGATGCTAAGTTGTGATTCATAAATAATTTTACATTACATTTCATGTTCAATTTAAATTTCTTACAATGAATTGCTAATTTTACTTAAGTAATTATATTTTGGCAACATTGAGTGTTGCAGGATGCAGAATTTATTTTGATTAATGCTAAGTAATTTAATCACCAATCGTAGTTTTTCAATATTTAAACTGTAATCATGACAGCCAATCACAAGAATTCAGGAAAATGTTGATGTGTCGGTAACAAAAAAATAATATAAAAGTAAGCGAAAATGGCGTCAGGAGTTCAGTCAGTATTAAAATTTTGAGGAATTATTACAAGTGGATAAAGTGTATATTATTATTGATTGTTTTGGTGAAGAATAAGGGTGGATTACGACATTATGCTGAGATGAGTATAAATCTAAATTATAATTACTATTTTAAGAGGTTATGTTAGGATATCATTATCAATTTCTAAACAGTTGGGTTCTGGAATCATATTTTGAGACAGATCTTGTAGTTGAATTTATTAAAATCAATATATTTGTAAAATCAACTTTAATAGTTCATCGTTTTTATATACTATTATGTTTTAGTATCGTTGACTGTTCAATAATTTTAAAAGAGCAACTATACCAGTTTCTTGCAGTTTCTTCTGGATAGCATGGCTTTTCCGAAACTGTGGTAGATTCATTTAATGATGAATAGATTTAACATTGAGATTAATAATTGCAATATAAATGTGATTCTAACATACACAACAAACTGGAATGAACAGAAATTAAAATCTATTCATGGTTATCTTTGTGTTTATATTTAACCTACTAGCAGTGTGGTCTAATATCTGTGACATTTCACAGATCCTATTTGTCTATCTGCATACTATATGACGGCCATCGAGAGAATGCTTTCCTGATAGTTCATTATCAGATGATAGATGTAACTTTGAAAGTAATGATGTATATTTTTGTCGTTTGTATGCTCGACTGATATCAAATTAAATCAAAAAATTATTTCGATTATAATCATGTAATATGAATATTAATGTACTAGATGATGCCCGCGACTTAGTCTGCATGGATTGATGTTTTTTGATTTCCGTGGGAACTTTCCGGGATAAAATGTATGTCCTTCCCCGGGATGTAACCTATCTCTGTACCAAATTTCATCAAAATCGGTTAATTAGTTGGGCCGTGACAGCCTAGCAGACAGGCAGACACACTTCTGCATTTATAATATTAGTATGGATTTAATGGTCAATTCGGTATTTAAGGAATCAATGCGTATGCTTTAATATCTGTACTTTTGAAGTCCTACTTTGAGCCTTCTTAGCACGGTTTAGGTACAATTCTCTTAACTAAGATCATTAAACAGTGCTAAAAAGGATTCTGTTTTGTATAGCCAACTCAAAGAAGGCATCCAAGGAAGGAAACGCATTTACTCGGTGAGCGTACTGTACTTTTCGCGTGTATCGCGTCATGTCTTGTCATGTCCAGACTCACATTACAGAAGAATTATGCTTTGAATCATGAATGTCATGGCTAATAATGGTTCTATATAATGAACCCAGGTGCTTATTGTAGGCGTTAAGGCGGTTAAATAACTAAGACCATAGAGTAAAGTAATATAACTAAGACTTTTATTTAACTAACTTGGCTTTAGAGTCTATGAGTTTTGACAAGTACGTTTTCAAAAACATTGTGACATGACAACTATAGCCATGTCTTGAAAAGTTTCAAATACGTACCTGTTTTTTTGGTCATCCATGGACAAGTTCACACCCAAAGCTTAAACCGCATAAGTGATTAATTAATATTACATTTTTTACGATAATTAATCTATTTTTATTTATGATGACATTATAATAGTGGTGACTACTGTTCTAATGGACCAATTTGTTGTGAATAATTACCTATTTATTTTAAAAAAACATCATGTTTGCTCAAGCACAATTTTGCTCCTGAAAGTGCTGACGCAAATAATTTGAGGGAGACTTAAGGTGAGTCCACTCTAAAACATGTAATTTTTTATCATAAATCTATTAAAAACCAAACGCATGTTAGAATACGTAAGCAAAATGTAGAAACATATTGTTATGATGCTGTATAACATTGTTACATAGTCTAGACTCACCTTTAGTTGTTTTTTATAATGATTTAAATTTTAAAAAGATTTGCTAGTGAAGGTAATTTTGGTCTGAATAGTGATTTAAGTTTTACCATAATATTGAAACGAATGGAAATGCTTTACTGTATAAAATGTAAAAATAGATGATAATATTATTATAATAAAAGTATTTTAATGTACCTATTTTTGTCTTTATTTTTACTCAAGTCCTAATGAGTACAATAATTGTTCCTAACATCATAGATTAATAGATACTAAGATAATAATAAGATTAATAGATTACCAAGTATAGATTGCTAACTCCCTTATAAAAAAAATTCTGGGTTAATACTATCGTTAGATGGCGCTACCAGGCTCGCTCTTTATATGATTATAGTAAAATCGGTGAAATATCGTATTTTCTTGGTTCAATTTGTATTAATTATTTATATAAAATTATCAAAATACAAAAATTTGATAAAATCACTAGCAAATTTACATTCAACTAATTTTAACAAACAGCTTGCACAGTTACGCCATCTCAGATTATGCGAAGAACTACAAGGTACCGGCGACTTTAATGCGCATTAGCGAGCTTTGATTGAATCATGAATGTATGAAGTGAAGTCTAGCGATGTGTGGCTCGAGTTACTTGACTCGAGTAACTCGAGTTAAATCGTAAACGAGTCAACTCGAGTCCAGTTTTTAACAACCCGAGTCAACTCGTACTCACGTCGTGAATTCGCAGCTCGCGTGGTCGGGTCGCGACTTGCGTTGCATGACGCATCACCTCGATAGTCTCGAGTCGAGCTGCGGCCTGCGCCGAGTTGCCGTCTGCCGAGCATCTCCGATAACCGAGTCGCGTTCCCGCGCGCGCCTTGTTAACTCGGAGCTCGCTTTGCAGTGTTCGGATTAATTCGTAATTTAATTTTAGTTTTGTTTTGAGCTCTATGTGCTTGTCAATTTTAACACAACCTTACTATTATAAGTATCAAAGATTCCCATAGGGAATAAGTACTCATTATGTTAATTTGATCATTTAAAAAAAAATTAATTATAAAACCCAAGACTGTAATATTGATTAGTTTTAAGATTTGTACACGTTCTAGTTAAACTAAATAGGTAATTATTATTTAAAAATTGAAAAATGGTGCCATTAATACCTCTAAGTGCCATTAATACTTCAATAATTAAATATTTTAGTAACAAATACCTGCTATATTTCGTTTATAACATACCTATCCACCTGTAATCCTGGAAGCCTGAACTGAATCATAAATCTTAATTATTACGCTGCTACGCAACATTGGTTGTTGTTGTAACGAGTCGACTCGGTGTCTTTATAGCCGCTACGGTTATAAAGACACCAAGTCGACTCGTCGCTCCCATTCATGCCACACCGCACACGGCACACGCTTGCCGCGCCTTGCCTTGAGGCTTGGACTCGAGTCGCGACGCCCGACGGGAGACAGTCAACAAGTCGAGTCGAGTCAACTCGGGTTGCGACTCGAGTTAGTGGCTTTACGAACTCGAGTAACTCGAGTCAAAAAAAATACAACTCGACACATCGCTAAAGTGAACAGTCTTATACTGGTTTATATATTGTCTTTGCTAACATATATGTAGGGTAGAGTAGAGGAGTGTTATCTCTGTTATTAAATTGGGGGCGCCACCTATCATCAGGGTAAATTTAAAAGGAAGCGCCAAATATTATTAGAGTACGTTTGAGAAATAAACTAGGAAAGAAAACATTCATCACTATTTTGAACAACGTAAGTTGTTGAAAGTTTTAATAAATAACTACTTTAGTCGACATGTTTACAATAAAATTATATTATTTTTTTAACTCTGCATACTTCACTTCATCAACAATTGCTACATTCATACCATACCCTTTGTCTACGCCAGCGCCATTGTGGGAGTTTTTTGAGCTGTTATTTATAGCACTGGACACTTTCAACTCTTCTCCCATAAGAGATGACACTCCTAACTTCTACACTCCATACTAACATATTATTGTCATACAGACGGATGGACGGGTGTACAATTTTTACGCAAGCCATACTCTGAACCTTTTTGGCGTGGAAGTGAAGGCAAGTTACGAACCTTTAAAAAATTTTTACTTCTAGATCTGCCTGTTTAAAACGCTCTAAAAATTTTAAAATATATAAGTAATATATAGTCAGACTAAGACTGTAATCTTTCGAAAGAAGACTTGTTGCCAGTGTTCTCCGAAAGGGCTGGAACCCAGAGCCAATTAGAAAGAGTTAAAAATGTTGCTGTCATTTGTCAAAATGATTACAAATGTCACTGTCACAACTGATAACAATTTTTGTAAACAAATTGAAAATTCTCTTTATTTCTAAACATAAAACCCAATTTAAGCATGAAAGCAATTTAACTATTAAGTAAACACATAAAATAATAATTAAAAGCAAAAAGCCGCGTTAAAGAATAAAAATATGGCGGTATATGCGGCGCATTTAACACGTACTTTGCAAGGGACTCCCTCGGTGTTCCAAGTGACGGCGCAAGAAGCCCTAGGGTCAACAGTTAAACCAGCTTTGAAGAAACTTATAGAGGTAATTGTTAATATATCTTACTAGCGGTTGCCCGCAACTTCGTCCGCGTGGATTGAGGTGTTTTGGTTCCCGTGAGAACTCTTAATTTTCCTGGATAAAAAGTAGCCTAAGTAGTTATTCCACACTATAATCTGCTCCATTCCAAATTTCAGCCAAATCCGTCGAGTAGTTTTTGCAGTTACATTTCACACACCACTGTAACATACGCAACAGTTGCGTGAAAAATGTAAAATGTGTAAAAATGTGACTGTATTTAACAGTTACTCTGGACAGTTAAACAGAAAAGTAAGTTTATTGCAGGCTCTCAGTAGAATCAGTTTTCTGAACCAGTGGTAACTTCTCATAGTGATACAAGTTGTCCTATGTGAAATAAATAAATCATTTATCATTATTGTTTCACAGTATTGTTATAGATAAATGTTTAAGGTTTGTGTTTGTGAGGGAACTTGGGTGCTTAGTTTGTGAATAAAGTGAACTGAAGTACCCTCAATAAAATAAAATAAAAATAGCTTTATTCTCCTTTTGCTGTTATTTGTACATGTATACTTAGCCTAACTTATTTAACTATTGAACTATTCAACTTAGAACTATAACTACCTATTTATACAGGGTAAACATGAATTTTACAGTATAAAGTTTAAAGGATTTATAGGTTTTAATTATTATTTTTTATTTATATTTTGTGTGTAAATAAAAGGAAATAAAGTATCCTCACAAACACAAAACATTTCTTAATAACAACACTCTCATACAAACTTTCACCTTTATAATATTAGTGTTTATTAAATATTAGTGTGATTAAAAATATTGATCTATAATATTGTACTTCCAGTACCTAGCAGCAGTGTACCCAAACAAGTGTGGATGGTGCGAGCGGTGGTACCATGAGTTGTATCTGCTTTTTGATCTGTGTCTGCAGTACCACTATTTGAAGCACTATGGTAAAATCCTTATCATCCATTAGAGGTGTTATCGTTAACTATCGCTTAGCGGTTAAACGGTTAATGGTTGAAAACAGTAGTAAACAATCTTCACTTGCTAGTGCACAGGAGTAAAGATCGTTTACTACCGTTTTCAACCATTAACTGTTTAGCGATAATTTAACACCTCTATTGCCCATACTATAATTCAACCATTATTATCTACTAGATGATGCCAGCCACCTGTTGAACTCCTTAATTTCCCGGGATAAACAGTAGTCTAGTTGTCCGTTCCTGGGATGCAATCTACCTTTGTATACAATTTCGTCATAATCTGATGGTTGTGAAAATGTAGCAGACAAACAGACACACTTTCGCATTTATAATATTAAGTAGTATGGATTCAAATGAAACCCTTATTTTGAGGCTGACCTGCACTGTAAACTTTCACCATAGAAATTTCCATAAAAAATCTGACAGAAATAATAATTTCTAATAGACTTGTATGGGATATTTCCTAGATTCATTTGGAATCCTGTGAGGAAAATTATCGTGTGAAATATTCCATTAAAATTGTGAAAATACCAAATACATACATTTAGGTAACCAGAAGTGGAGTAAAGTGAAACTAAGCAAATATAACAAACCACAATTTATTCTAGTGAACGATTACAACATATCACACATAAAATAACCAAAAAGGAACACACTTAAATCTGAACACAATTATGACTCATTAAGAGTTTCACAATAACGCAGTTTACAGCTCGGAAGGTGACAAAAGAATGACTACGCGGTAATACAGAGAGCGCTTTTTATACACGTTCCTGCCCGCTTTTATAGGTTTTAGTCGGGTACCTACACTACTCACAATAATTTTGCTAACTCGGCCTATCCTGATTGTGCGCCGCCCTCGGCTGCACCGGAAACAATTTCATCAGAAGCAGGAAGAGCTGGTGTGCGTATGCCATCTTCATAAGCTCCCCCTCTTGCGGTGTCTCCTGAACTAGAGAGGGCACCCAAAGATTCACCCGCATCGTCACAGTTACTGTCATCAGAACCTGCATAAGACACAAATGGTTGATTATTCATGACGATGCACGCTATTGCCTATTCTGACAATCATCACGCATACGAGGCCCACATTCAAAATAACAACTTTCGCTACACAAAATAAAACGCTTCACATTCAAAAGTATGCATACTTCTCCAGACATTACGTCTCAGTTAATCTCATACCTGAACTTGCAAGTTCACACACACACCACGTTAAAAACGTGCCAGGACAGAGCCTGATGCGCATTCAGAGAACGCGACTTCCCAGGACAAAACCTGCCAGGACACAGCCTGATGCGCATTCAGAGAATGCGACTTCCCAGGACAAAACCTGCCAGGACACAGCCTGATGCGCATTCAGAGAACGCGACTTCCCAGGACAAAACCTGCCAGGACACAGCCTGATGCGCATTCAGAGAACGCGACTTCCCAGGACACAGCCTGCCAGGACACAGCCTGATGCGCATCTAAGAGACGCGACTTTCGAAGCCAGCCACTCTAGGTCGCCAGCCTCGGAAGCACGCTGCATCGGGGCAACACCAGTCATACAGCTCGACCAGCAAGGCAATTCGCCTCACACCCAAATACATCAAACGTGCTACTGTAATCATAAGAAAACATTAAAATGTTCGGTTGAATCTAACTTTCAAAAAAATGCAGCGCAACTCTCGGGACACCATTCTCCTTTCCAAGGAACCATGTACTGAGCTGCAGAAGTCTTTAGTGCGCTCACGCACCTACCCAAAACCATGGGTACCATTGTGATTTTCACAATGAACCGGGTCCACACCGGACCCGAGGTCGACACACACATTCGTGCTGCATCTCCCTGTCGGTGGTAGCCATTCTACCACCCACCTGACAGAGTGCTATGCTACACTCCTCGCAGGTCTGCCGACATAACCTTCTTCTCAATCTGCCCACTACATACAACGCTGTCCGCTGTCATCCACTAGCCTAACGGAGCCTAAAGTAACCTAACCTAACATGTAAGCTTACATTTTGACCTAACAACTGAACTAATAAGTAGCCTAACGTTTGACCTAACAACTGACCTAACGTCTGATTTACGACTAACCTAACTTTACTAGAGAAAGCATGTAACTAAATTGGATGACAACAAGCAGAGCCATAGGCAATGTTTATGCAAATTAAGTTGAAAGTGTCTGTCACCGAAGAACGTGCCGCGTAGTCCGAAGCACGACTTAGAGGTACCACTCCAAGGCACCGCTCCAGGACCCCGCTCCAAGGCACCACTCCAGGGCACACCTCCAGGGCCCCGATCCAGGGCACCACTCCATGGCGCCAAACATGTAACAGAAATTAAAACCAAATCGTTATCACGAAACGACGTGATCATCGTGGCTATCCATACATAGCAGGTAGTCAACGCATAGTCAATTACCTTCACAAGCTCTCTGACTTAAAAGTTCATTACCAGCACAGTTACCAGTACCAGCACAGGTACCAACAAAATTATTTGACTGCTTCAGCAGAGCTCATACATACAAAGCCGATAGAATTCACAGAACCTGTGGAGCTCTCAATAGAGCTGGTAGAGCTCCTAGATACAGTAGCGCTGGTAGAGTACCAAGACACAGTAGAACTCGTACAGAAACAAGAGACAGTAGAGCTGGTAGAGCATAACGAGTCAGTTGAGCTCATAGAGCAACAAGAGTCGGTAGAGCTGGTAGAGCCCTCACTAAAGGTCGCTCAACCATAGTACAAACCACCACGTCATGTCATGTCATGTCATTGTACCATGTCGAAACAACTTTGAACATTTAAAACATCAAACATCATCATCGATGAACACAGAAAATGAGGAAAGTTTACTCATACCAGTTATGTTCAACCATATCGAGTAGGCTAACGAGCAGTTTGGCGCACTATACAAGCACGCAGCCCTGCGCGACCAGTAGACGCGCAGTGTCACGCCTCACAGCGTGGCAGGTGAATGCGCAGCATCGCACCCTAGGTATGCGCACAGCCATGCGCAACCAGGAGCGCGCAGCATCGCGCACCAGGTGGGCGCGCATCCCTGCGCAACCAGTGGTCACGCAGTGTCACGCCTTAAGCGCGGCAGGCGAGTGCGCAGCAACGCACACTAGACAAGCGCACAGCCCTGCGCGACCAGCAGACGCGCAGTGACGCGCTTCACACACGCGGCATGCGTGCGCGCAGCCCGGCGTGACCAGAACGCCTCACACGTGGTGAGCGCCGAAGACGAAATTAACATAGAACACACAGAAAATTAACCTTAACGAGCAATTTTACTTCACAAAAACCCCTTAACGGTTTCATATTATCAGGACAGGTAGGTATGTAGACTCGTAATCGATCCACCCAAAACTTGACCGCAGGTAAAACGAAAACAAACTTTCTATCCATGAGAGCAGAAAAACAAAACTTCTCTAATCAAAATAGAATACAACATCCAAATTACGTAACCAGTTCGGTAATATTAAAGAAAATAACCTGTAAAACTCAAGTTAATTTTAACGTTTATCAGAACTATAAATATATTTGCTCGTCCATACCTGACCTCAACAATTTTTATTAAAATCGAGAAGGTATTCGCAAAATGTATTCACGTTAACTATTCAAAAACGCATTGATATCTCAGGAACACACAACCAACTTACTTCGAGACACTTTTTCTAAGTAACAAGTCATGTTAAATAAAACAATGAAATCGTAAAGTAGGTAGGTAACAAGTTTTACGTATCGTAATTCAATTAAATTCCCAGATGTTGGCTTTTAGCTATCTTTACGTATGAAACTTTATGAATTTTAAATAACAACCCTCATTTTAAAAACAAAAAACTAAATTACGCAAAAACAATTTATCCGTACAGCATGTTTTAGCAAAACTCTTTATGACTCAAAACTCAGCAAACTTAGAGGTTTCAAGTTATGTATTCAAACTTAGGGTATGAGTCACCTCTTTTTCACAAAAATATTTTTGTATCCGGTCGGTACCCACAAAGGTTCTACTTTTGAATAAGATGTTTCTGCTAGACACTTTATACTGTTCACAAACTAGCATTCAGGGCGGTTTAGGGACTCAAATGTATGCGTTATGCCAATAACAACCACTGAGCCAACACAGCTTTCTAATTTAGTGGGAAATTATCATAAAATGGAAATCGCGTAAATACAATTGCGGTCTAAACCTTTTCTTAACACAATTAACAGTCAATTCAGTAACATGAATTACTGTTCATACTTTGTGGCTACGCTTGGTGGGTATTACATCCTTAAGCAAATAAATTAAACGGTCTTACCGATGTCGCATATTACGTCATATCACCAGAGGCTCGATGGTGTCATCACCTCACCACCATTCCAGGCAAATGCCAGGCGTAACACGGGAAAGCGCGCAGCACCGCGGCTCCGAGGCACGCAGCAAGGCACGACAGCGTGTCGCGCAGACTGAATTGCCCTCGTGAACGCTGCCCAGAGCGCCCACGTGGCATGCACAGTTGCACACCCAAGCGCACTCGTGAGGCGCCTCAAGCACACGAGCTGTGCAACACCACAGCTCGGCCACACTCCGCGAGCCAGCGTTACCAATCACATGAAAACAAAACACAACTTTAGCACACAAATAAACACTGCACATTACGCGAGTCACCCTTCGAGAGATATCTTGATCGGTCACGTGATCAACTTTAAGCACTTTAAATTTGGGTATGTTCCTTTTTGGTTCATCTCGTATGTGGGCCTATTTAGCGGTCCTTTATCCCGCTTCTGAATTTAGGTAACCAGAAGTGGAGTAAAGTGAAACTAAGCAAATATAACAAACCACAATTTATTCTAGTGAACGATTACAACATATCACACATAAAATAACCAAAAAGGAACACACTTAAATCTGAACACAATTATGACTCATTAAGAGTTTCACAATAACGCAGTTTACAGCTCGGAAGGTGACAAAAGAATGACTACGCGGTAATACAGAGAGCGCTTTTTATACACGTTCCTGCCCGCTTTTATAGGTTTTAGTCGGGTACCTACACTACTCACAATAATTTTGCTAACTATACCTATTCTATTTAATAAATTAATTGTTTCATGCCCAAGTTAAGGTTAGGTTAAGTATAGATTGCCAATTAGGTAAGGTTTAGTATAGGTTTTTATTTCAGCCAAAAATTCGCCTATTAAATACTTTCATATGGTTTTTTGCATGGGTATTGTTGAGGACCTGGAGAGTGACATAGGCTACTTTTATCCCGGAAAATTAAGGAGTTCCCATGGGAATTGAAGAAACTTATTCAGCTAACGTATAACAGCTAGTTACATACTTGCGAGAAGAATACTTGTTGATAAGAATCCAACGGTCTTACAGCCGCATCATTTTCCGAGTGTTTCTACGGGCTGCACCGAGTGCCAATATCTCCCAGCACTGAGTTTAGCTCCGGCCCGCGTCTGCCGCCGACCCTGGAGCACGGCTCACTTGCTCTGCTGGTGCTGGCGCCTTATCTGAGGGATAAGTGTGAGCAGCTGGTCCACAGGTGGCGGGAGGATCTCGAGGATGGGAGACTAGGTAAGGTGAGGATTGAACTGTGAATTTGTTTTTTTTTTTTTAGTTTTAGTGATCTGTACTCAAAAGTAGAAAATGGTATACTTTGGGATCCTTATGCTATGAAAGGTATCCTTATGCCAGTTTTTTCTAAAAATGCCTTAATTTTAAGGAACATTTAAGACCAATAGGTGCCACTTACATTTAATGGGCAGGGTTGCTTAAATATAGGCATTGTTGATAAGAATGAGTATTATAATGTATGTCTGTCACAACTGTAAATATTTGTCACTAGTGACTACTGGGAAATTCGAAAAATCCTTATTCCTTGTCTACATTAAAAAAGCTTGAAGTTCTGTGCAATATCTCACCATTCGAAGTCATTGAAGGTTTGGGATGAGCCAGTCAGGATTTTTTTAAACAATTGTATGAGATAGATCAAAACTTTATACTGTTGTAGCCCAATTCAGACCAAATATTGATACGGTTGCAGACCAAATCAGACCAAGCACGCAAAGCAGCAGTAAAGCTGTACTCCATAGCGCACTTCGTGACAGAATCAACGCGGCTCCTGGTCCTAGCGCGATACCTCACTGGCAGGGGCGAAGCGCCCTCCTTGTCGCTATATCTATTAGGCTTGACCTTGAGGGACGCTCCGCCCGAGGAACCTGATGAGAACACTTGGGGAGATTTCTTCAGGAGTATGTTTAATGGACAGTTTGGGTAAGTATTCTTTTAAATTGGGTTTTCGACAACTAGTCAAACCAGCAACCTTTTTTTTCAACCGACTTCAAACAAAGGAGGAGGTTCTCAATTCGACTGTATTTTTTTTTTTTTTTTTATGTTTGTTACCTCAGAACTTTTGACTGGGTGGACCGATTTGGATGATTCTTTTTTCATTTGAAAAGGCATACTTCCCATGTGGTCCCATATAAATTTTATCGAAATCGGTCGAGCGGTTTTTAAAATATCAACAATAAAATAAGTACTTTGTATAGCGTGTGCTTGTTGTTGTAAAGTTGGCGCGGGAGTTTGAAGTCGGTTGTTTAAAAAGAATTTTTTATATTAAATTATTCACATGTCAAATCGCGCGTTAGTAAAGGATATTGTATGAAATATAGTCACAAACATATCTGACCCGGCGGCCAAAGTTAGGACTAATTTTTACGACTGTTTAGTTTTTATTTTATCTTTAACTAGATGATTCCCGCGACTTCGTCCGCGTGGACCAAGTTTTTTCGATTCCCGCGGGAACTCTTAAATTTTCCGGGATAAAAAGTGGCCTATGTCCTTCCCCGGGATACAACCTATCCCTGTACCAAATCTTATCAAAATCGGTTGAACAGATGGGCCGTGAAAGCGTAGCAGACAGACAGACAGACAGATACACTTTCGCATTTATAATACTACTAGACTAGATGATTCCCGCGACTTCGTCCGCGTGAATTGATGTTTTTTGATTCCCGCGGAAACTGTTCAATTTTCCGGGATAAAAAGTACATGTTCTGGATGCATCTATGTGTTAAAGACTTTCTAACTTTAAGGTTAGTCTACATTATTAGTGTTATAATATTACAAAATGTAGAAGTGTTATATAGTTTAATAGTATTCACAGATCCTATTTGCCTATCTCCATACTATATGACGGTCACCGAGAGAATGCTTTCCTGATAGTTTATCAGATGATCGATGTAACTTTGAAAGTAATGATGTATATTTTTTTCGTTTGTATGCTCGACTGATATCAAATTGAATTAAATAATTATTTCGACTTATGATGATGTAATATGAATATTAATGTACTAGACGATGCCCGCGACTTAGTCTGCGTAAATTGATGTTTTTTGATTCCCGTGGGAACTTTCCGGGATAAAATGTATGTCCTTCGCCGGGATGTAACCTATCTCTGTACCAAATTTCATCAAAGTCCGTTGAGTAGTTGGGCCATGAAAGCCCATGATGAGTATGACGACCTCCGTGGCGCAGTGTTGAGCGCTGTTGCCTTCAGCCTTAACGTGCGGAGGTCCCGGGTTCGATCCCCGGCAGGGTTTGGAAATTTATAATTTCTGAATTTTCCCTGGTCTGGCCTGGTGGGAGGCTTTGGCCGTGGCTAGTTACCACCCTACCGGTAAAGACGTGCCGCCAAGCGATTTAGCGTTCCGGTACGATGCCGTGTAGAAACCGAATAGGGGTGTGGGTTTAATATGACTGCCATGCCCCTAACAGGTTAGCCCGCTACCATCTTAGGCTGCATCATCACTTACCATCAGGTGAGATCGCAGTCAAGGGCTAACTTGTAGTGGATAAAAAAATAAAAAAAAAAATAAAAAAAAGAAAGCGTAGCAGACAGACAGACAGACGGACAGACAGACACACTTTCGCATTCATAATATTAGTATGGATTAGTATGGATATGTCACCGTGAGACTGCAGAGGCCGTTGGATTTTTTACTTAATTCTGAAAAAAAATCATAACTAAGATCTAGTAGGCATATAAATATAGCAATTGTATATTATCTATGTTATTGTTAAACAGCAGATTAGAAAATGCAGCATCAATAAAATTATTCTCTGAACAAATCAGGCGGCAACTCGTGCATTGCAATAATGGACTATACTTACTTCACTGGTGTTGCAATATCCTATTATCGTTCATGTGCGGTAATAATCTACTTTTCAGTTTTGTCAGTAGTTTAATAAGAACCACTTTATGAAAATATACATAAAACACCTAATCTCAACAGAAAAACTCTGAGGTCACTGAAGCCTATAAGCCTTACTTTTGTAAACCGTGGCATGAATAAAATAGTCATTTATTTATTTATTATCTAATGCCCGCAACTTCGTCCGCGTGGTTTGAGGTTTTTGATTTCCGTGGGAACTCTTTAATTTTAAGGGATAAAAAGTAGCCTATGTGTTATTACAGACTGTAATCTCTGTGCCAAATTTCATCCAGATCCGTTCAACAGTTCTGGCGTGATTGAGTAACAAACATCCATCCATCCGAACTTTTGCATTTATAATATTAGTATGGATTTTTATGTCAACAGAAGTGCGGTGATAACCTTCCCAATGGTGTGGCGCGTGGCCAGTAACGTGGTAGAGTACGGCGCATTCGCGGTGCAACTCTTGCGATGGTGGGACGCGCGCGCTCCTCTAGCATTGGCAACCTTACCAGCTCCGCCGCCGCCGCAGGTAAACAGAAAAATATGAGCTCACTTCGCTTGCGTTTTGCATCTTTCATGCAAAACACGACAGGAATCGATTTGAAACTGCAAATCTGATGACAATACAATTTCCGGCGCAAGACGCAATAGCATATTTTTGCGCGTAGTATATAATTTGACTTCGACAGTTTGTATGAGAGCTACGCAAACAAACACTCGCAAGTCAGCTCAGCCATTTGATTGGCGCTAACTATACCATAGGGGTATGATGATGGGAGAAGGAGGCCACAGAAACTCCTCAATTTATCATTGATTCGTTCATCTCAATCCATCGCTGGTTCACTACAGTGACTACAGGACCCTCAGTCATAGTCCACCACGCTGGCTAAATGCGGCTTGGCAGCCTTCACACACCTTTGAGAACATTGCGGAGAATTCTCAGACAGGCGTGGTTTTCCTCACAATGTTTGTCCACTTGAAGATTTTATGAAAGAAGATAATTTCTCAAAAACTATTCTTTTTTAGGGTTTCGTACCTCAAAAGGAAAAACGGAACCCTTATAGGATCACTTCGTTGTCCGTCCGTCTGTGTGTCAAGACCCTTTTTCTCAGGAACGCATGGAGGTATCAAGCTGAAATTAATATCAAATACTCAGGTCTACGGTTCCTTTGAGCTGTGAAAAAATCAATCTTCTAAGCCAACGCAATCAAAAGATACAGCCATTTATGCTGCAAATTTTCGATTTTTCTTGCACTCTCAAGGGAATCAAAACCTACAGGGTACTTCCCGTGAACTCAGAGTCTTGAAACTTGGTACGAAGCAACGTCTTATAGCACAGACATAGAAAGAATTGCGAAAAACATAATTTTTTTGTGACATCATATGATATAAATATTTTTATTAATTTTAAACTTCATATCAAATACTCAGGTCTACTGTCCCTTGGAGCTGTGAAAAAATTAAACTTCTAAGCCAACACAATCAAAAGATACAGCCGTTTATGCAGTGGCGTAGCTACCCAGGGGCTAGGCGGGTCAGTGCCCCGGGGCCCTAAAGCTCAGGGGGCCCTCGAATCCTTACCAGAAATCTCGATCGAACTGAACTTTTGGAAATTTCTCCCATTTTCACAACCCCACAGGTTGCAACCCCACTTTAATCATGACAACTCAGTTGAGAGAAATTCAAAAGTTATGCCTAGAGAATTCCCCTAAATTCTTTCTGTAGGTTGGCAGTGTTGTGTAAAATATACTCGCTGGCATATTTAGCGGAACATAAAAAAAAGTCCATATTTAAAAAAATATGGTTTATTTTAAAATCTACTTACTACACTTCTTTTGTTATTTAAAGTTTCATTTGTTTTACTTAAAATGAGATGACATTAAGAACAGATTTTGCGAGTAAAGGCTATTTGTGAAAAATGGTACAATTTGAACTTTTCATGTAACCGGGAAAAGTGAAATTTAATATTAAAATAACAATTAATAAAATTAGAAAAATGGTGATTAATATCGCGTATTTCCTCCACGTGTTACTCGAAGTTCGCTCCAGATAAGGTGTATTTGAAATAAATTAAAACAATTGCATAAAATGTGATGTTCAGTTGTTTTCTTAATTTGAAAATATTTATTTTTAAATTAAATGACGTATAAACCAGCCAGCAACCTTATATGATACTGATATCAAACCTTTTTTTTATGTTCCGCTAAATATGCCGGCGAGTGTAGAAATACGTGTCGCGGGGGTGATACAGACGTGGGACGCAAGGCATCATAATACCGCCCGTACCGCCCCGCAACCCCGCTACGATAGCCGACTGCTGCACCGAGTCACCGACTCGGCTAGTGATGTGATACATTTGACGCGGGCGCCGTCGACGTTATAAATGAATGACTGTTTTTTTAACTTTATAGGTAAAGCGTAAAAGAATCAAACTTATACTTTTTTATGATTTCACATTAAAACGCAGATTTGCACCTTTTCTTTCATATTTTATATATTCGTTATACTTCGGATATATATATAATATCAATCCATACTAATATTATAAATGCGTGTGTCTGTCTGTCTGTTACGCTTTTACGGCCCAACTACTTAACCGATTTTGATGAAATTTGGTACAGAGACAGGTTACATACCGGGAAAGAACATAGGCTACTTTTTATCCGGGAAAATTGAAGAGTTCCCGTGGGAATAAAAAACAATCCACATGGACGAAGTCACGGACATCATCTAGTAATATTATATATTAATTATAAACGATCGATCATTTTAAAAAAATCGATATCCATCCATATATACATACTAATATTATAAATGCGATAGTGTGTCTGTCTGTCCGTCTGTCTGTCTATCTGCTACGCTTTCATGGCTTATGTGTTAAACCTATTTTGATGAAATTTGGTGCAGGGACAGTTTGTGTCCCGGGGCTACTTTTTTACATAGGCTACTTTTGATCCCGGAAAATAAAAAAAATCCTGCGGGAATGAAAAATCAATACATCTTCTAGATTATTATAAACTAGGTGATGCCCGCGGCTTGATCCGCGTGGAATGAGTTTCTTTAAATTCCCTCGGAACCTCTTTTATTTTCCAGGATAAATATCACTCTCCACGTCCTCAACTATACCCATGCGAAAAATCACGTCTTTCGTTGCTCTATGGAGGCGTGATTGCAGGACAAACCAACAAACAAACGCACTTTCGTATTAACAATATTATTATGATAGGGTACAAACATACACAAACATTAAGTATCGTACCGTTCAGATGTATTTTATCGACATTGCACTCGCAGCGCACTATTGTCCATCCCTATTTGTTACATGTCTTTGTTTATAAATATTACTAGCTATACACTTACTTACGCGCCTACGCCGCGTACTATGAGTGCGGTGCGGTGTTACTGCTCTATACTTACTATAATATTATCTCTATGGCGTTTTATTATTCATCTATGTGCGTTTTATTGTGAATTTGAGTTAAGGTTTTTTTTTCGAGAACGGTTAAAAAATTAATGCTGTATCAGTAAGTAAGCTAATGTCAATAAACTTTTTCGTACTGGTCTATAATGGTTCAATTTTATTTGATTTTTGATAAAACCTAATCAGTAATCAGTGGGGCCCCATTTTTAATTTGCCCCAGGGCCCTTGGGTACCTAGCTACGCCACTGCGTTTATGCCGCAAATTTCGACACTCGCAAGGGAATCAAAACCTACAGGGTACTTCCCGTGAACTTAGAATCTTGGAATTTTGTACGAAGCAACGTCTTATAGCACAGATAAAGGAAAAATTGCGAAAAGCATAAATTTTTAGTTACATCATATAATAAAAATATTTTTATGCAAATTTTCGACACTCGCAAGGGAATCAAAACCTATAGGGTACTTCCCGTGAACTCAAAATCTTGAAATTTGGTACGAAGCAACGTCTTATAGCCCAGATAAAGGAAAAAACATTGCGAAAAGCATCAATTTTTAGTTACATCATATGATAAAAATATCAAATAAATATTATAAATGTGAAAGTTTGGATGGATGTATGGATGGATGATGTATGGATGTTTGTTACTCAATCACGCCCCAACGGCTGAACGGATCTGGCTGAAATTTGGCACAGAGATAGATTATAGTCTGGAATAGCACATTGGCTACTTTTTACCCGGAAAATTAAGGAGTTCCCGCGGGAACCAATAAACCTCAATCCACGCGGGCGTAGTCGCGGGCATCAGCTAGTTTTTAATAATTTTAAACTTACTACCCCTTTCCGCATGAACGCGTAGAGGTATTAAATTGAAATTAAAATAGATATTAAATTAAGTGGAATAAAAATACTAAGTATAACTTTTACTTATATACCTATAGGTTTGTACGGAACCCTCGGTGCGCGAGTCCGACTCGCACTTGGCCGGTTTTTTTTATCCACTACAAGTTAGCCCTTGAATGCGATCTCACCTGATAGTAATTGATGATGCAGTCTAAAATGGCAGCGGGCTTACCTTTTAGGTTACCTGCATGCCAGTTATAATTAAACCATACCCCTAATCGGTTTTTACACGGTATCGTAACGGAACGCTTAATAGCTTGGCGGTACGTCTTTGCTGGTAGGGTGGTAATTAGCCACGGCCGTAGCAGCTCCCACCAGGCCAGACCGGGGAAAATTCAGAAATTATATACATATTCCCAAATTGACTATCCCGGGGATCGTATCCGGGACCTCGGAACGTTAAGACAAAAGCGCTCAACACTGCGCCAGGGAGGTCGTCAAAAAATTATGTAATTTTATTGGTTTTAATTTCAACACACAAAATTGAAAACATATTTTCACACTTCATCTTATTGTTTCATATTCGTAGTCTTATTGTTTCGTAATCTTATTGATCACTTTCAGAAGGATGAACGAGACACTCGGTGGCGAAACGTATGCCCCGTGTGTTTACAGCGATGGAAAGTCCCTACCGTATTACCTGTTTCAGGGTGTGTATTATAATATTTTTTACAACACACTTGCTCGTAAAGTTTCTCTTATTTCAGTGCCATTGAAACTATAAATTAGACTTTTACCACCCTTGGGCAATAAAATATTACCGCACAGTTTGTGGTGTATAAAATTAAGTCAAGCTTAACTATTCTATGAGTAAGTAAGCTTGCCTTAAGTAAGAGTGAATAGGCATATTCCAGGCAAGTGCGCTCCATCCTAGGCCTCAAAATTGCTATGTATTAATGATTGTCGTCAAGCGCAAGACTAATCTGTAAAAAAAAAGCTTCAATTTTTTTAAAGCCCTTGGGCGATTACCGCAAAGTTTGCAGTATTTAGTATCAAAATTGTGTCTATATTGTCACCAGCTACGTGTTTTGCTACACGTGCATATCGCGTCACGTGCGCGGCGCGAGCGCGTGCCCCGTCACGCGGCTGCCGGCCAGCGAGCGCTCGCTAGTGCGACTCTACCTCGACTCGTAGCGGCCGCTTCACATCACTCCAGTGACTTCCTTACAGTATTGGACTAATCAAATAAATATTATAAATGCGAAAGTTTGGATGGATGTCTGGATGGATGTTTGTTACTCAATCACGCCCCAACGGCTGAACGGATCTGGCTGAAATTTGGCACAGAGATAGATTATAGTCTGGACTAACATATAGGCTAGGTTTTTATCCCGGAAAATTCAAGAGTTCCCGCGGGAACAACAAAACCTCGATCCACGCGTACGAAGTCGCGGGCATCAGCTAGTGCACAAAGAAATTACTATACACAAGGTTTATTTAAAAATACTAAAGAAAGAAAGAAAGAAAAAACACTTATTTTCTAATTGTGACACACATAACAAGCATACCTAAAGAGGTAGATCACCGCTGCACCCCATCAATCTAGGCAAGATCTAGAATATAAACAACAACGATGAGGCGCAGGGATGAACATCACGCATGGCACAACCCGAAAAATGGTCCAGGCTCAGCATAATACTGTATGTTCAGTGCAAGCACATACAGCGCTGATTTTCAGCCTGAACCCCGATGGAGGTGACACTACGGAAAAAACTACATACTTAAACACTATAGTTTAATAGCAAATCTATCTATCTAATTACTACTAAGTACTAACCTTTTTACTTCTTTGCTACTCTATAGTCCGACAAACTTATCTGATCCGGTGATAGCGTCGCTAGTATCTATGATAAATAAAATTAAAACAAAAAATATACAGGCATAAAAATTACCTAGTTTGAATTTTAGCCACCGGGTCAGATAAGTTTGTGGGACTGTACTATTGTGTTTTTTTTTTTACTTTCTAAATACATTTACGAAAACACAAACTAAAGTTTTTGATTATATTTCAGCTCTGTTTTAGTAGACACTATTCGATTCGAGACCTAACCGCCGGTCGCATAGAGAAATGCAATTTTTATGCAGCCAATTTTGTTTTTTTTGTAGAATTTTTTAAAGTCAACAGTTGATGAGGTTATTTTTTTTAATTTACCCTTTATATTATAAGCATATAATATGTTTACTTTATGTACGTAGTGCGCGTAAGTAGGATTTTACAAACTCGTGACGTTTGTCAGTAAAATCCTACTTGCCGCTCTCGTATTATAAATTACTATTTCCAAACGGGCTGTGGCAATGTATTGTGGTTGTGTAGAAATAAAATAAGGTGTACAAAATGTATATTTTAATAAAAGTTTTTTATTTGTTATAAAAATTCATTTTATTTTAGTGTAAAAATAGCAAATAAAAAGAATGATCAAAAAAAATATTTTTGAATAATATTATTAATTCATCAAATCGTACATACAACGTTTTTTGCTGAAACTTACAGGAAAAGAGATAATTATATTACTTTTCATTGACCAGTTAAAATACAATAGCATCCAAAACTAGTATTTCAGTACATACAAGTCAAATTATCGATTCAGAATTCAAGAGTTAAAATTAACCCTAATTTTAAATCTGAAACTCTACTTCTTAAATTCAAAAGGTTGGTTCTTTTTTGCCTTTTGTAAAATGCTTTTTAAGTTTTCCTTGAGTTGCAAAAAAATACTAAATAAGTATCGTTTCCTTTAATTTTTCGCAAAAGCCCTGTATGTACAAGTTAAAAAATGAATTTAGGGCTGAATAAATAATTAGTAAAAATAATTCGTTCAGCCATAATTCTAAACATTTAAAATATGTATTATAAATGTGGCTAAGTTTGGATGGGTGAAATTTGGCACAGAGATAGATTATAGTCTGGCATAATGAGTTAAAACCTCAATCCACGCGGACGAAGTCGCGGGCTCAGCTAGTTTAAAAATAAAACTTAAAAACTGGTTTGCACTCAGAACTGTTATAGTTAAACTTAATTATTTACTTGTACTTTTTATATTATTTTGTACTAAAACCTAACTTATTGCTTAGGCTACGTTCGCATTGCGAGAAATTCGTGCGATTTTTTTTCGAATTCTGTAAAGTCGCTGGTTTGATATAATTTCACATATTCGCGCAAATATTTCGTGCTGTACGGAGTTGTTTGACGCTCACCGTATTCGCATTACGAAGTAGGTGAAATTCGTAGAAATATAGGTAAATCGCGAAAATAACATTCGCGCGAATGTTTTTCGCAATGCGCAAGTACCCTCTACAAAGTAGCCTACAAATACTCAACACCGTCAGTCAACACACCGCACAGATAGTGATGCGACAGCTGGTTTCCGTTCTCCGAAACCAAAGCTATCCGAGGGGTCTTTCCCCTCAACAGCACAGGTTTTGGCGTTGTCTGGGGGTTAACCTCGACTGGGGGAAGTCCCTTGATGTATTCCTTTAGCTCCTCGCGCGTGCAGAAGTTTCTGTCGCCGTAGAAGAGTTTGCCCTCTTCCTGGTCAAGGATTTGCCAGGATTTGCTGGTTGTGAAGTAGCCTCCGTCGCCCTGAAGGAGATCAGAGACATACAGTTACATTATGTCAAAGTTATTTGACCCGGTGGCCAAAATTGTAGCTAATTTTTATGCATGTAAAGTTTTTTCAAAAATTGCGGAACCGGCAGGATTTGAATCTGCGTTTCTCTGGGAATTGTGCCTGGAACGCCTTTGACCGCTAGGCCATGGTACTCTCACCCGTCTGTGCCGAGATATGTACCTTTTCAATCCAGTCGACATCTAGTAGAAAGAAAGAAAGAAAATGCTTTTTTTATGTGATCACCACATGTTGTTTTAGACTAGTTGTCTCTAACATCAAGTAGATATAGTGATACGTGACCAAATAAAGGTTTCCATCTCAGCATCATGCTGCAGCAGACTGCAGCGCTAGTTTTCAGTGGAAACCTTGATTATAAGTGAAGTGATTATAGTACCTAGCGGTATATTACAGTATCGAAACTACTTTCAAAGGCTATTCGATGACGGCGCACGCCGTCACTTGACACCAGCCAAGTGGTAAATGATCGGTCAATAGAGCATTACCTCAAAAGCGGACACAGCGTAGTGGTTCCCCCTGCGCGCGGTGACCACAGACACCAGCGCGCCGTCCTTGTTGACTATGGGTGTGCCGGCTATGTAGCGGTTGGCGGATTCGAAGGTCGGCGCGCACCGCCACTGCGCCATTACGCCGTCACTTGACACCAGGAGGATGCGTTTGCTGCGGTTCAGGAATACCTGCCAATAGTCAAATGGAGATTTGCGTGAGGATCTTCTTCGGTTGGCCCGTGAGGTCCAAGTGGGGGGAACGGGCCTCGAGGCTGACCCTTATCTTATCCGGGGCAATACTGTGCCCCGGTGAATGATTTTATGCCGTAATATCGGGTTGGGCTTGACTGGGAGGCTAGGGGTCTTGGGAGGCTACGGGCCGAGAATGAGTTTTTTTTATGTGTAGCGATTACCACAGTGTAAACTAGATGGCGCTAATTGTATCTACATCATTCAACAGAAAAAAAAACATTTTAAGATATGATAAGTATGTCCAGACCAAAGACAATATATAAACCAGTATAAGACTGTTCACTTCATACATTCAATCAAAGCTCGCTAAATGCGCGTTAAAGTCGCCGGTACCTTGTAGTTCTTCGCACAATCTGAGATGGCGTAACTGTGCAAGCTGTTCGCAAGCGCCATCTATCGATAGTCTTAACCTAGAAACATTTTTATAAGGGAGTTAGCAATCTATACTTGGTATTATAATTAATCTATGGTCCAGACTCTACCAACGGTTCGGAAAAGATGTCCCAATTGTCTATTATAGCCGCACAAAGTTATCTGGCTCGGTGGCCAAAATTGGAACTAATTATTTTATGCCTGTTTACTCTTTGTTTTTGTTTTTATTTTATTTTTAATAGATAATATGCTAGCAACGCTGCATCGGGTCAGATAAGTTTGTTGGACTAATAAGCATTTGCTTGACAGCTTGAAACGTATTAACTACTCGAACTGTTTAAAGAGTTCATCCATGCTTTTTGACGTGCAGGCATCTATGAACTCCTTATACTCGTACCGGTCGAATTATCCGTTAGTTAAACGATTACGTTTACAATTTCCTTGAACAATCAGGGGGCAGATTAGGGATATGGGTTTGGTGAATCGATGTATGAATTGAGATGGTTATGTTTCTCATTTACCTTCTCGGCCAGGTTTTCGTCGAGCCGCACATACGCCAGCTCGCCGAGCGGAGCGAGCAACTCGTCCGTGAACACGTCACAGTAGTGGTGGGTAGTCGGTGCTCTCTGTGACAACTGGAAATATAATAATTATATCCTCCCGACCGAATTTCGGCCACGGCGGCCAATCTCCAGAGAGATTACCCATCTGCGCGGGAGATATTATACAGTGCACAAGTGTGTGCGCAAACACAGGTGCACTCTCTGTTCCTTTACTCTCATAGGATGGAAAATCCGACACGACCGGAGAGAGATCAGGCGCAGGACCGACGGCTTAACGTGCTCTCCGAGGCACGGGGGTGAAACACCGCCAACTTCCTAACTCCGAACTAACTAAGTAGTACTGAGAATTTCTTGTCAGAAAAACCCAGAACTTGTTGTGACCCGACCCGGGACTCGAACCCGGGACCTCGTCGGCCGCAGTCGAACATGCTAACCACTAGACCAACGAGGCTGTTAACTGGAAATATAAACAGGGGCCGTACTGTCAACTGTAAAGCAATACTGAAGCAATATTACTTTGATGACAGTTTGATGTCATTTACCTTGACGTTCCATAAATAAGGGTTATAATTCTAAAACACGAAAGTCCACAATAATCTTACTAATATTATAAATGCGAAAGTTTGGATGGATGTATGGATGTTTGTTACTCAATCACGCTCCAACGGTTAACGGACTGGCTGAATTTTGGCACAGAGATAGATTATAGTCTGGAATAGCACATGTGCTATTCCAGACTCTTTAATTTTCCGGGATAAAACCTTATGTATAAGCTTTTTATCCCGGAAAATTAAAGAGTTCCCGCGGGAACCACAAAACCTCGATCCACGGGTACGAAATCGCGGGCATCAGCTAGTAGTGGATAAAAAACGTTCTAACCTGCTCCGGCGTGGCGCAGTGTATGGGTAGCACAGAGGCCATGCTAGCAAACCTCTTGCCGTCTCGCTCGTGCAGTTCCACGGGGATCTGGAGCGCCTCCACCAGACCCTTGTACTCTTCATTCAACACCGTCCGTTTAGACATGGCGCACTGCTGCAATCAAATAAACATATTAAACAAAACGTTTTTGCTCGACGTTTCTGACCCGAACCGCTAAGCAAGCAGCCATATCTCATAGTGAGTGCTGGGGTGTGAGCGCCGGGACCACTGAGTAGTAAACCTATGTATGGTCTGTGGCCGGGACGAACCCAACGAGCATTGCGCAAGGGAGGCACCGATGCGGTGTTTATGAGATCTCGGAGCCTCGCAATATGCAGATGGTGGACATCGAGGGGGTTTTAGTAGGTACAAATCCTACATAAGTTCATAACTCGACTTCTCCCCAGAAGTTGGGTATCTTAAGCAGGAAGATTTCCCCCTCGAAAAAAAAAGAAAAGGAGAACAAGAACCTCCCAGCGCACGTGTTTCCTGCCACGTAACTTAGGTACCTTCAAGGCAACAGTGAATAGGCATCTTCTAGGCAGGCGCGTTCCAACCTATACCTCATCATTGCTTTGCACTAAGCACTGTCATCATATTGCACTAAGATTGCCGTCAACCGCAAGCACAGACTATATCACAATAATAGGTATTAAAAAAAATCGTGACTCGAGTTTAATTTTTTCTGCAGGCATATACCACCATCGCTAGAAGTTTTGTTTTAATATTGTTGACGTTCGGGTTTTAAAATTATAATCCTTATAGTATTATGGACGTCATGATACGTGGCATAAAACTGTCATTCTGAAGTAATACTGCTGAAGCGATGGTAGAACCCCCAGGGGTTTCCGTTCCCGGGAAACGGGAATAACATTATTGGTGTCCAGGGAAATCGAAAGACATTCCAGCTTCGGGAAGGATGAACCGAGAATCGGAGCCCGGGAACGAAACCCTAAACTTGTCAATAGCGCGTGGCATCAGCAATTTGCTGTAGAAACTAGCTTAGTAATCCATCATCATTAAAATTACCCATGGCTTTAATAAAATAATATAGACAATGTCCACCCGACCGAATTTCCGTCACGGCGCGGCGGCCAATCTTACTTCATAATTATCTTACCTAATATTATAAATGCGAAAGTTTGGATGAATCATTGGATGTATGGATGGATGTATGGAAGTTTGTTACTCAATCACGCCCCAACAGCTTAACGGATCTGGCTGAAATTTGGCACAGAGATAGATTATAGTCTGGAATAGCACATAGGCTACTTTTAATCCCGGAAAATTAAAGAGTTCCCGCGGGAACCACAAAACCTCGATCCACGCGTACGAAGTCGCGGGCATCAGCTAGTCTATAGATAGAATTAGCCATCTGCGCAGGATATATTATAGTGCAGTACACTTGTGCACTTGTGTCCTACTCTCATAGCCCGATCGGAAGGAAAATCCGATACAACCGGAGAGAGATCAGGCGCAGGACCGAACGCTTTTCGTGCTCTCCATTGCACGGGGGTGAAACACTGCCAACTTCCTGACTCCGGGCTAGTAGGTACTGAAAATTTCTAGTTCTTTAGGGTTTGCAACGGTTTATTCAATTTAATACGGATTTTGTGATATTTACCAAACCGCCGCACGTCTTAGTGATTACACGATAGATATGAGACTAAAATTATAGGCACAGTTTAGAGATAAACAAGTAAATTAACAAAAACCATGTAAGTCGGGCCATAATAAATTTAAGTGTTAGGTTTTTCTAATTAGAAATTCTCAGTACTAGCCCGGAGTTAGGAAGTTGGCGGTGTTTCACCCCCGTGCCTCGGAGAGCACGTTAAGCCGTCGGTCCCGGTTATTATCACTAACATGATAATAGTCGTTAAAGCCCGCCAACCCGCATTGGAGCAGCGTGGTAGGTCTAAGCTCTAATTCCCTCTCTCCTATGAGAGAGGAGGCCTGTGCCCAGCAGTGGGACGTTAATGGGCTGTAGTGGTGGTGGTGGATGTAAGTACTTAGGTGAACAAGATTGACGAGCTGTTGGAATTTTTATTTGATTTCAGGTACTAAAATTCTACATCAATGATTTCAAGTTACTAATTCGTCGTGAAAATCAAAAGTGTTTTCAGTGACAACAGGTAGGTACATAGGTACGAGTACCTATCTTATTTCACAAGAGCCGGTTCAACCGGTTGTAAAAAAATGCAATTGTAATAATAATTAAGTAGGTACTATTTCGTTAAACTGTGGTACTATTATCATAATATTATCATTCATCATGGACCTTCTATTAATTTAATTTAGTAATTTTCTTTTTTAACTATAATACCCAATTATTTTGATGATTTATACCAAATATTCATGTACACCATTAAGTAATTGGTAGAATGTATAAGGCTCTCAAACTGTAATCATTTCGACTTTTAAATATTACCTACATTCTCATGAATAAATGATTATTTATTTATTTATTAAACCTAAAGACTAAAATGACGCGTTGCAAGCTTTGAAACCAAATTCTTTATCGACACATTAAATGTATAGGCATAAAATGATATTAAAGTGTTAAATCTTACCTCCATTTTCTCTGGGTACGCTTACCTCTTTGAATGGCACAGAATAATAAATTACAAGAACGTACCTACCTACTATTTAGTAATGGTTATTTAAGAACAATGAGCGGTATTCTCTCAATGGTACCTATCTATATCTACTTACATAAGTTTAGAATAACTAGATGATGCCCACGACTTCGTCCGCGTGGTTTAAGTTTTTTAATTCCCTCGGGAACTCCTTTATTTTCCGGGATAAAAAGTGCTTATGTCCTTCCCCGGAATACAACCTATCCCGTATTTCATCAAAATCGGTTGAACGCCATGAAAACATAGCAGACATACAGACACTTTCGCATTTATAATATTAGTATGGACTAGACGATGCCCACGACTTCGTCCGCGTGAATTGTTTTTTTTTTTCGCAGGAATTCTTCAATTTTCCGGAATAAAAAGTAGCCTAAGTATGTCCTTCCCCGGGAAGTAAAGTAACCTGTCTCTGCACCAAATTTCATCATCAAAATCATCACTCTGGATTCAAAAAAAGCGCCCTCACCGTAAAAATATTATTTTGCTCCCTTGTAATACAATCTACTACTTATTTATTATCATCGGATTGTTTAGTAGGTACCTATAATATAGTCGCATGAGGATTCCGAATAATCAATACCTTATTAATCAAATCATAATCTCTTACCCAATATCTTACTGACAAGTGACAAACAATAATTAGTAATTAGCCTACTAGCATATTATGTACTTTAATTACCTACTGGCAACAAAGTGTTTGCAGGCAAGAGATGAGAGATGCAAGTTGTACCCGAGACGGGATGGTACGGGACCATCCCCGTACATAGAGTTAAAATATCCCCGTACCAATTAGGGCAGAAGTCGAAACTTGAAAGCCCTAGTAGAAACTTGTTGTAGGTATTTCTCTACGTGTTTTCGTGATTGCAGTCAATGGCTAAATAAAAAAAATATTTCGCCCAAGGAATTTTTAAAACATAATTACACGCGGAAGAATTATATCGATTTATGGTAGTAGTCATTTAGTTATTTAGGTTTAGTTTATTGGGTTGTGCCAAAGAAAGGATGGGTTTGTGCCACTGTGCCTTTAAAATATTTTGTGCTCTATTACTGTGCCCTTTGATTATGTATTAAAATCAAAGACTACCTAACCTAAACCTAAAGACAAACATACCTAACCTAGCTTAAAAAACCAGTAACACAGATCATTTAATTAAGCTGCTATAAGCAGCTAAGCGATAAGGCCGCCTTTATGTATTTTATGTATTTATTTGTGTTATTTAATATGTGTTGTGGTGTACAATATAAAGAGTAATAATAATAATAATAATCATTTATTTAAAGTTGGTAGCACTGATTTTTGAATGTCATTATTTTACAGGGACGTGACGGTGATAATACACAACGGGCTACGGTAGGTAACTATATAATTTACCTATATTAAAAATTAAGCTGAGGTGAGGGTCGTAAACGCGTCCTTGTTTGAAAAGAACCCACAATAAACCAAAGACTAATAAACTGAACTGGGAATTGGGATGATTATTTTCTAGAAAGTAGGTAATTAATTCCCTACACCATTTTCTACCTGCTTAGGTAGTTGGCACACCGCACAAGACTCGACGAACTTAGTTATCAGCATAGATTTAAGATTGGTCTCCGCTGCGCTCCTCAGCGAAGCTCCTAAATCTATGGTTAAAAGTAAAACGCACTCATCTTTAAGCAGGCAAACGTCACAGGCAGAAATTTCAAAGACTATTTAATTTATTGCCTAAATTAAAATAATATGTATTTTCTTACCTTTAAATAAAACTTGAAACAATTGAGTAACCTCAAGTACCCTGACTATGGTTTTAATATTATATAGGTATAACTTCGCGAATATGTAGTTGCAGGTATAAAGGCAAACATCAAAATGAATAATATAATGAACTGTAAATGTATAAACCCGGCGTACCTACCTGATAAAACTTATCACTGACGACATCTTGCCTTGCGTTACTAGTCCTACATAATCCTGCATAGCTAAAACCTCAAAGCAGTTAAGTTCTACTATTTACTAAGTGGGTATACTATTCACCTCAACACGTCGAGATTCTTTATTGAACGCCAAAAAATCAAAGAGTTCAAAAAGCCTAAATCGACGAAGTCAAGGGCGTCATCTAGAAAATCAAGTATTCTTCTTACTTAGTGGTTTCCTCCAAAATCCGTGTTAAAGTTAGGGGTATTTTTTAGCCCTACCGATAAACGTACAATTAATATTAAAAGTTAAGTTAAGGGTAGGGCGGCAGGGGAAAAAATAAGTTACGTACCTAACTTATTTTTTTTCTTAATTGCTTGTGCTAAGTGTGCACTTATTTTGTATTATTTCAAGTATTTGTTATATTATTATTTTTATTGTGTCCCAAACAGAACCAAATTGTTGAAAATTGCCGATGAAGCGCCATTTTGAGATAGACAACGGGACAAAATTGGACAACTTTGTTAACCTCGAAATCGTCAATTTATGTCGGATTTTTTGTACTTACCTGGCTCTTTGTTTTAAAAATTCTATTGATTGATTGAGTTTCTTTAATATACCTAATATAATTGCCATATTTTTAAGAAATTGAAATAATTATAATTGAATTATAATTGAATTATAATTCAGTGATTCCCAAGTGGCGTGGCGGGTGGCGTGGCTTATGTGACGATATGTTTTTTGAGCAGGGATTTATTAGATTGAAATGGAAAGTATTTAAAATAGGACCTAACAGCTACCTAGAAAACTTAAAAATTTTAAGAATTTCACAATTAAATCTGTCTAATTAAAAAGTCACATACTTACCTTTAATTTTTACAAAATAAAAGACCATTATTATTTACTTAATTTCTTTCACAATTTAAATATAATAAATAATTCAACCGTCTCTTCTATGCAATGCACTGCACTCTCGGTAGAGAGTAGTATATTCTTTGCACTGCACTGATTCTAATATCGGTCAACCCAAAACTAAAATTTTAACTGATTGAGAAAAGAGACATCCGTTCGAATTTATTGTCCATTTCTAGATTTTTTTTCTCTTTCACTATTATTACGACCCTCGCTTTGTAAGACAGAGAGGTACTAGGGAAAATAATTGAAATAGGGTTGGTACCATAGTAGTTATTTTTAGCTATATTTTATATAAACTTTTAAATACCAAAAACCTGAAACTTTACTTCTCAAAAATCTAGAAGATATAAAAAGTGTAATGCAGAAATTAAATACTCATATTATTATGATCAAAATACGCTTTTTTTTCATTCAGAAGAAGAACTTTAGGTTTTGCCGCTGAACCGATCTAGCCTCCAATGATGCAGTGTAGACAATCTCGAAGACAACAGAAAATATTGTAATTAATACAGAAGTTATCATCACTTACTGATACAATTTTAACAGTTACCAACATATCTCGCCCGATGGCCAAAATTAAAACTATTTTTATGACTATTTTTGTTTTTATTTTATTTTTTAATAGATAACAGCCACACTATCACAGGGGCAGATTTATTAATTGTATCTATTACGCGTTAGGTGTTAGATAATTTATTTGATAATGCCTGCGACTTCGTCAGTGTGGACTATGAGTTTTAAAAAAACCCGTGGGACTCTTTGATTTACCATATACCTTATAGGCTAGCGCTTGGTTGCAATCAGACTTGGATATGTAATAACGTCTCAGGCTATATTTTTGATTCCGGAATTCAAGCTATTTTACCCTTAAAAATCGTAGAGGAAGCATCTTTAAAGGGTTACAGACAGACGCATTTTCGTATATTTAAATAGTAGTGCGGATATTGATTTCAAGGGAAATCACTTCCAATTATATAGGTATGTACTTAATAGGTTTATATTTAAAGGGTTATCTGCCACATTCACGCATATAATTGGCGGTAAGCGGGTGGATGAGGAACGTAGTGGAAAAACCTATATCCAGCAGTGGTGAGTGGACCCTTAAAGCCTGATGGAATAGAACAGACATGAATACAATTTATGAAAATACCCGCCTCTACATGCAATGCAATATTTTGGCGGCTGGCTGTCCAAAATTTTGCGCATCAACTAATCAGCAGGGGCTCATAATATTATGTAAATGTGAGCAAACTCGCCTTCGCACTCGCTTATTTCTAAACCGCCGAAAAATTGTACCTATAAAACCATACATGCTTGTCCAATTATGTGTCACCATTTGTCTGCCAACCTAACTACCTATTCGTCAATTTGAAACTACTAGTTGGGTGGACATAATATGAAATTGGGTTCAGTTCCTGTGACTATCTTACGGCTCCATTGGCTTGCCACCAAGGCCAGACTCTGCTCACTTCTTACGACAAATCGGCTGTACAGTTATCGAGGAGTAAGATAGTCAATAGGCTAATCCTTAGCTACTGAAAAAGCAGCAATCAATGTTACAAACTTACGATCTCAATTATTGGGATTGGCTGAATTTATGGTATTCTGGCTATACCACGAACCTTTCTTAGGTTCTTGGGCTATACTTTGAGGAAAACCGAATTATAATTTGTCCGTCTATCTGTGCATTTGACAAATGCACTGATAGACGGACAGACAAAGTGATAAAACTTATAAACCTTTTTTGACGTCAGAATCTTGGGTAAAAAAACAAAAAGTCACGCTTTTATGCTTAGCACATGAAAGATACACCAAAATAAATTAGATAACTCAGGTGATTTACTACTTGGCAATTAAAAAAATTATCTCCTCCAACGTCAGATCCTTATAATCACAAACACTCGCAATAGACTCCACACTTTCTTTAATCTCCATCAAATCAGCTCGATCGAAACATATATTGTTATGTCATCACTAGACATTACGTAAATTTTTTTACAGTTAAATTGTATGTTGTTACAATGTAATTGAATTTACAGGCGGAGCTATAAGGCGAGTGATACGTAAAGTCGCCCAACGACCTGGTGTTCAATTCGCAAACTCTGATTTTTAAAACCCTAAGCTGGATGCGGCCGTCTTAAAAAACTTATAGGACTAAAATATATTTATACCTAATCTGTTTAGACTTTGAAATAATCAATTATTCTGTGTTTTGTCCCCTCAGGGAGACACAGAGGAATAAAAAAATCGATCTGACGATCCTTATGAGAATGAAGGAATAAAGAATTACAACCGAGACTTCTATATTCCATCAGTCTGATGGAACGGCAATCTGACACTACTCAGGAGAGACTGGACGCAAACCTTACGTAAGAATAATACGAAAGCCCTCGCCAAAATTCTGGTAACATTCGAGCGCAAAGCAGAATAAAAGATACATAAAGATCCAGTATAGGTAAATAATCTATTTGTAAAGAGTAAATGGTAGTGTCGGATTAGGAACCAAGATAGGTAAAACAAATTGTATATTGCCTCGTAGGTCTAGCGGCAATCATATTAATTCAGCTACGAGTCATGCAATCCATGGTCGAAGTCCTAGTTCAGGCCAAAATTTATTTTTTTCAAGTAACTCTCACTTCCAAGTTGGAACTCACAAGGAGTTCAGGATACACTTAACTCAGTTACCGTTAGTTAGTTCCTGCGTATTCCGTTGCAACATAGTTGCAGCATGGTTGCAGCGCACCAAAACCCTATGTAATAATAATAATATGCTAAGAATTCAAATTTCAAACCTTTAATAACTTGTGTAAAATAAAGTAAAAAAAAAAATAAAAAAATAATAACATCAATTTATTTTCCAGAAATATTCAAATAATTTACAAATTAAAAATTAATAATTAGTAAAGTCTCACCAAAATAATAAAAAAAACTCGCCATGATTCAGATACCTAGTTCGGAGATAACGGGTAACAGCAAATCATTCGCAATCAGTGTACTTACCTACTCAATCAATATTAGTATTATTCTTAAATATGTAACTGTGTCTGTCTGTTACTTTTTCCACGGCTCAGCGGAATTGATCTTGAACACAAAGCTACAGGTAAAGAATAGAGCAAGACGTCATAATAAAAAAGATTTTCAAATACTAAAACCTACGTATGGAAAGGTTGTGTAAAGTAGTAATAAATAAGGTAATCGCAACCATGCAAAACCGGGGCAGATCAACTAGATCTATTAGTTAGAAATAATACCTATTTATTTACCTAAAAGTTTGATATTATGACAAGCGTTTAGAAATGAAAACAACGAAGCATAATTATTTTTTATTGTTGTTGATAAAATTAAAATTTATTAATAAGTATTCATTGTTACGAATACGTGTTGTTACACAACCCTGTTTTTAAATTTTTCCGATTGTGAGCCACGTGCTACAGGAAAAGCAATTCTAAAGCGTTGGAATAATGTACATGGGGTTTACGACGTCACATACCGGGATTCCCGGTGCATAGAGAAGTAACTAGTAAGCCTCAGAGTAAGTAGGGAAGTCAATTAGTTGTTACTTGTTACGTTGGCAGCACTGAAATACATTATTCGTTAACGATACTTTTTTTATAGGCGACAGGCGTGGTGTTTATCTTTGATTAGGTATATACAGAAGGATGTGCCTTATCATATTTAAATTGAAGCTTCCTATAACCTTAAAATGGCGCATGAGCGTAGCTTAATGCGGGCATTAGGGCTGAAATTATCGATACCTTTGATTATGTCGATACTTAAGTATATACTCGATATAAAATTAACAAAATATAATTAATAATTAATTAAACATAATTTTTGAAATACACTAGTATTCGTATTTTATAATGAACAAGCTGATGCCCGCGACCCCGTCCGCGTGAATTGAGGTATTTTGTAAGAAAAAATTTTGTATGAAAAAAAATTTTTTTACTCGTCGTTTCGTATATAAGACAAAAATTCATTCGGAGGAAAAATACGGAGAGAGCTGATGATTGAGGATTTCGAACACGGATGAAGAGCACAGCCAGGGTATTCAAGATAGGTGGGGTGTGCTCGACCAAATGTAACTCGAAACTTCATCCAATTGACAGTGTGCTGAAAAAAAATTCAAAATGGCGGATTTAAGATGGCCGCCATACAAATTTCGTCGGTGTCTATCTCGGAGAGTATAAAAGATGGAAGAGTGGTTTCTTGGCAGAAGATGATCAGGACATGAAGGTCTACTTGATGAACAGGAAAAAATTCAAGATGGCGGAATTTATTTTTCCATAGAAAATGTATGGCGAATATTGAAGAGGCTTACAAGTGTAGAACTATGCAAGACTTTGATGCGGTTTTTTTACAAGATTTGTTCTGTATGGAAGAATTGTCGGTTTGCTGTTAGGAAAGCCAAGATGGCGAAGTTCAATGGCACCCAAAGATACCCGATCGTCAGTGGTATGATATTGATATTAATCAACTAAGGAAGGTTTCTTTGTGTTTTTACCTCAATAGTCTCTTACACTGTATGCATGTCTGGAAAGTTTATTTACATTAAAAGGCCCTTTTAGATATTTAAGGGGTCTCTGTTTTATGTTTTCTTATGAGAATTTTTTTTACGTCTGTCGGATGCGTGGCACTCTGGCGCTTCCACTGTGCTCGCTAGCATAGCAGTGTGTTGTTTACTTCAGAACACGTAGGCAGTAAACACTAGGATAGAAGGAGAGCAAGTAAGTAGACAGTGGGCCGCGCGGTCTACGCGGGTGGGTGCGGTTCCATTTCAAAATTTGTTTTTAAAGAAGAACTCTCCATAATTTTTCGGAGAAAAAATATATGGAGGTGTTTATTTCAGAAAGTACCTATACTAAATGGAAGAGTGGAGTGAAAGTACCTATACTAAATCGTTAAGGGATCAACGCACAGCCTTAACCGCTGGGGTTAGCAACTTGAAATTTTGACAGTAGGTTCCTTTTGTGACATAGGCGCTCAATAAGGAAAGATTTTTCAAAATTACACTCCTACGGGGGTGAAATAGGGGGTGAAATTTTGTATGAAACTCCGGGTTGGCACTGAGAATTTCTTAATTGAAAAACCCAATACCTAACATTTATGCCCGACCGGGAATCGAACCCAGGACCTCATGATCCGCAGTCAACTATGCTAACCACTAGACCAACGAGGCAGTCAAAAATAGTAATTAGTTAAAATGATACATAATAACTGCAATGAAGGGACCAAAAACCACTTGAATAGACACTGTAATTTTCGAATACGAGACACCATCCCGGAGATCGGGTGTCTTAATCACAAGGTTATCATCGCTACAGCCTAAAATGAGTTTGGCAATATTATAAGTAGAAGCTGACTGTTCAATTTCATCTCTCTACCCCTCTGAGTGAGAAACAGTAAGAGTGATATGAAATTTTAATTTTATCGATACTCAATTTATTTGTAAACTATACAATCCCCACACTATATAAACACTCAAACAAAAACTAATGAAATAATCCAAATTTTCAGGGATAGCGCAAAAATTGACGTGTTTTGGATTTAGTAAAGAAGAAACTAAGCTATAATTAGTTGAAATAACTTAAAATACTCGCCACAAAAAGAAAAATAAAAACAACTATGTTACTCACTTACGAAATGAAATTCCTGGGCGTTTTACAATACTATTATTACGACACCCCCAACTGAGCACTAAACCATTGTTGATTACACAAAACTAAGCAAAAACACATAAAAATATTATGAAAATATTCACAAAACTGGTAATTAGCCACAACCAAAACACCGGAAGCAATACAGACGCCATATAAAGGTTATACATAAAAATTGGCTTCAATAGCAAAATTTGATGACGTCATACTCATATGACAATTGCCTGACACGTTCACGCAATAACATAATACACCTGTCTCATTCTAAAAACGTAGCTTTCAATAAGTAAGACTAGTCAAAACATAGTAGTACATGTTTTATTAACAAAATGCATCGTATAACTATAATTGAGTAAAATGTAACACATCCATCTATATATACCTAATCAAAGGTGTTTATATTATACTCTTTGGTATTCCGCAAGGCACTCATGGATGTATTCTAATTTCTAATTTAGTACCTATAATACGTCCTAGTACTTAATCTATGAATACGTCCATGAAGACACCTCAACAAAATTATTTTTTAATTAAAATGTAACATTTTGTGAAGATAATAAATAATTTAATTTTTATTACCAAACGATTCTTAATTAATTCTTACTAATTATTTTATATTAATAAGTGTATGATTTTACAAATTAAAATAGATAGGGATGTACAGAAGTATGGAGCTCCACAACCCTTTCCCTGCACCTTACATTTATTTCATTGTGTCCGTGGTCCTGCTAGTATCACGTCATGGGTAATTTAGTTTATCGGTGTTACTAATACTGAAATGCGTTAACAATAGTTCCACAGATAGTTAACGCATTTTACTATTAGAGCCACCGAAAGTAAATTAATCCGATTCCGTGATATTACCGGTACCAAGCAATACGAGCATGGGCAATCAGTGTTTATTTTAAGGTAATTTAACAATATTGCCAATCTATACTAGTTCCCACGAGAACCAAAAAACCTCAATCCACGCGGACGAAGTCGCGAGCATCTGCTAGTTCTGTTTAAACACAATCTCTAAACTAAAATGACAGCTTTAAATCTAGTTTTGTCCCTTTCCGCAGGGAGTATTACGAAAGGGATAGCAATATTTTTAATGCTGTCATTTTAGTTTAGACTTTAGAGAATATGTACAAAATCAGCCCCAGTAAAAGAGTTAAACAATTACTTCCAACACTATAGCCCATTAAAATCCCACAGCTGGGCACAGTCCTCCACTTTCATAGGAGAGAGGGAATAGGCATGATGACTGATTTTGAAAAATGGTCAGATTATGTTCGGAAGTATCTACTATTTCGAAAAAATATCTTATCTCAGCCAGCGATTTCAGCAGAATAATAAGGTTTGGTAGATGAAATTGGCATTTGAAATTTAAATTTTAAAATTCACGCCAAAACGCTCGACGGTGTCATGGCGTCGTTTGTGACGTCACTATTGTTTTTACCAGTGTACTCTGTGCGGTGTGCAGTAAACAATTGAATAGTGTGATTTTCAAAGCTCGAAAACAAACAATTGTGACGTCATTCGCTTCTTGGTGCTTAATCCATTATGGCGGATAGCTTTATTTTACAGTTTTATTTTATCAAAATAAATAGCAATCTCACTCGAAATAGAAAAATAAATACGTTTTTTATAATCCATGAATCCTATCTCATTAGATAAATTCATAATTTCATTGATTCTTGGTTATTGTCATCATGCCTATTAGAGCTTAGATCCAACACGATACTCCATTGTGTTGTGGGTTGGCGGGCTACCTACATAGAGATTAATTAGACAATAAATAGACTAACAACAACAAATTTATTTAATAATAAAAAAATAACTAATAAAACAAACTTAATAATGAACAACTTAGTTAATAATTATTCGTCGTGTTTATAAACGAGTATAACGTCGCCGTCAGTGTGTGGCGTGGTGGCGGCGCGCAGGGCTTTGCGCGTGGTGGCGCAGAGCGGGTGGGAGCGCGCGGGGTCGCGGTACCGCAGCCTGCCGCCGGCGAAGCCCAGCGCGAGGATGTAGTGGCCGCGGTAGCTGCCACCAAATATACGCCTGGGAAATGAACACTTGTTACCCAACTACGCCAAAAGGAAGGGTTATGATTTTAACATTCTATGTATGTATGTATGCTTGCATTTATGTATCTTCCACAGTGATAAATAGCCAATCGAATCCATCCAACTTCCTGACTCCGGGCTAGTACTGAGAACTTTTAGTCAGAAAAACCCAACACATTCCAATAAGTAGGTACTTAAGTACCTATATCCAATATCCATATTGTAAAAAATGCGTAGATGAAAATAAATACTTAAGTACCTAAATTCCGACCCCAGTTTGTTGTGTTTGCACAAATCGCAGGACAGTAGTGCAGCGTCCACAAGGACGATGGCTGGTCCGGTGGTCGTCACGTGTGCAACCAATTTCTCAGTGGAGAGAACGCCGTCAACCACTGTGATGCCGTTGTACGACGCGTTTCTGAACCGATTGAGAATACGCTCCTCTACCTAAGTATATCCAAATTAGCTCGTGTTAGTAAACCGACATCAGCTAAGAACTTATGCAAATCGTTACGTATCTACCTATTACTCGAACCGTTCAAGGAGTTCATACACTTAATATAAACTTATGAACTACAAAAGACAAAAGATAACGAACCTCGTCACTAGCAGTTCTTTGGTTGGCTGCTTGTTTTGAGGTGTACATACGATGCTTAATATTGAACCTAGAATATCACAAGCAAATTAACTAGTAGGCTAGGTACCAAAGAAACTACAGTAGATACCTAGTTCAATTCAGGAAGGCGCGCCCCGCGGTTTGTGTCTGATCAAGAATGTTGCTTACATTATTTTATTTTATTTATATAAAGTTTTGGTCTCACGGTACATACCATGTACCTACATGACATACTAAGTTACTAACCAATAGGTAAACTAATATTTTAAGAGTGATTTTACTGTGATGCTAAATGGCGCCATCATCATAAAACTGTCGGGCGCGTCAAAGGCCTTAAAGGGCCGTAAAATAAATTTTAAAAAGTTCGATACGTGGAGCATCTGTGAATCACCATAAACCATTGCGTCAGAATAATTTGCACGAAATGTCAACTCTATTTTAGCCCTTGACTGTAATTTCACCATAGATTTAGGATTGGTCTTGCTCCGAAGAACAATCCTAAATCTATGAATTTCACCTGGTGGTCAGTGATGATGCAGTCAAAGATTGTAGCGGGCTAACCTGTTAGGTGCAGGTACGACAGTAAACCCATATAGGGGTATGGGCGTACTGTCGGTTAATTAAACATGGTATCATACCGGAACATTAAATAATTTGGCGGCACGTCTATGCAGGTCTATTTAACCACGGCCGAAGCCTCCTAAACCAGACCAGACTAGAGAAAATTCAAAAATTAAAAATTCCTTAATTGACCCTACCAGAGATCAAATATGGGTCCACCTGCTTCGCTCGCGTGGAATTTCTAGAAATCCTTTCTTAGTGGGAAACCTCGATTAGAAATCTCCAAGCAATACTCATTCAAACCTTGATTATGTATGTAAGTCATGTCAATGTGTTCACACCCCGCGGATGAAAATAGGTATATTTACCGTTTCAGTAAATAACAGAGGTCTATAGTCCAAGTGCAACGTCCGAAGCCCTCCTCTAGGCATATTCGCGAGAATCCTTCTAGAAATTCCTTCCTCTGCTGCTCTGACAATAGCATGAGGACACATGCTATTCCACAATCCCAGTTGAACCGTTGCTGAATGTGGGGAATCCTGAGTTTCACATTATAACTTGGCCCTAAGATAAAAAACTGGTAAATACGTAAACCACTGCGGTTGTACTTGAATCACCATTGACACATGCCGATATCGAAAGAGAACTGTATTAAATCTATTAAAAAATGTACATAATGAGTATCTAAGTAGTAAGTACCCCATCATACCACAATATTTAATTGGTATAAGTACCTAAGCAACTAAAGTAGGTATACTTATTAGTGAAATAGCCCTTTCGCTATGGGTACGTATTTTATAAAACATAAGCAATTATAAATTACGATACGATTGAAACAGAAAATACTTGCTTTCATTGGAAGTCATGTTATTATTCGATAGCGTTATGCGACCCTTCCTAAAGCATCACCTGTCATGGTCATCCTTATCAATTTTATCAAGATTTTATCAATATTACTTACTCAATACTATCAATCGATATACAGTCCGGAAATTCAGCTGTTGTTGCTTTATTATGCTATGTATTGGAATTTTAGAACTGAATTACTACGATCATGTATTTCAGTCCTTTGATTTTATAATAGTAAATATTATAATCAAAGTTTCAGTCTATTTTAGTGTTGTCTAATGTATACTAACCTTGTAAAATAAAACTCATATTTATTTCGCAGCACTATTATTAGCCAAAACAAAAAATAGCAATTCTAATCTATGGGTAATTCGAGTTTGACATTTGCGTTTGTTTGTCAATTTGACATGGGCGTCTGTTTGTCAATGTCAAATTGGTTAACATGCTGTCAAATATATTTATCTATGACAGAGATCTATGAATTCAGCTGATTTTGTTTTGGCAGTGTATTCTATTTTATTTTTGCTTCTGTTTTTTGCCTTTATGTGGTTGTTGATTAATTCCACTTTTCATATACTATTACTTTATCCCTTCGATGAAGAAACAATAACAATATTATAATATTATTCTCAATACATTAAACATGGCGCTTAGAAGATCTGTTCTTACGGTAATAAACACGAATAGAAGGGCGTCTCTGAGGTTATGTGGTGCCAAAAATTTCAGCTCGCAAGCCGAACCTAAAGAGGGAGAGAAACGAAAAACACATTTTGGTTTTGAAACTGTAAATGAAGATGAGAAAACGAAAAAAGGTATCACTTTTATACATGATATATTACCTAATACTTTGAAATATTACTCAATAGGTATTTCGTAATGTTATTTTGTATCCAACACTGTCAGCCCAGACTCCAGGCATTGGCTTACTAAATAAATTCGTTTTTACTGTAAGTACTACAAAGTATCCCTTGAATCGGATACGTTGTCTTATCTGCGGAATGCTAAATTGCACATCTTAGCTGGTAGGGTGGTAACTAGCCATGGCGGAAGCCTCACAAAAGACCAGACCAGAGAAAATTAAGAAATAATGAATTCCCAAATTGGTCCAGCAGGGGATTGCACCTCCCTCTCTGTTGAAGCTCTCACCACTGCAACAGGGATGTCATTGACTTTGTCTTCATGGATTTTTAAATTCCCACGAGAATTCCTTAATTTTCCAAGATAAAAAGTAGCCTATGTCACTCTCCAAGTCTTCAACTATGCCCATGCCAAAATTCACGTTGATCCATTGCTTTGTTACACCTTTATTGAAGGACAAACCAACACACTTTCACATTAATAATATTGCTATGATTCTTTTTTGTTAACCAGTGCATCAAGTATTTGAGACAGTTGCTGACAAGTATGACCTGATGAATGATGTGATGTCATTTGGTGTGCACCGACTCTGGAAGGACATCTTCATGCTGCGACTGGCTCCCACTCCTGGAACCAAGCTCTTGGATATGGCTGGAGGCACTGGTAATATTTTTATTGATTTTGTACAATATATTATATCTACTTTTTTACATAACATTTTTTTTTAATAAGTGAATTTAAGCTTCCCACATATTTGTGAAGATGTGTGATTGTGAAGGCAAGAAGGAAGCAGTGATAGTGGTTTAGATATCCAACCATGGTAGTATAGGAGTATTCTCTGGAATAAGAAACTTTAACCATGCGGACAATGTCACTGGCTTCAGCTAGTTGAGTAAATCCAGAAGCATTGATTTTGCCACTGGCCAGTACCTGAAAATATGTAGTCATAGACATACATACATACAAACAAACAGTCTTACAGTCTGCTGAGATTTTGAATGGATATGGCTTTGAATTAGGGCATAGGTTCGATTTTTTCCTGGAAAATTAAAGAGTCCCTGCAGGAATTATAAAAACCTTTATCCATGTATACAAAGTCAGTTTAGAATGTAAAGTAGGTTCACAATAACTTTCAATGTTTATATCTAAATTGAATTTCATTAAAATTTCAGGTGACATAACATTCAGATACGTAAACTATCTGCGGAACAAGGGCTTATCTGCAGCAGGCAACCGCAGCAGTGTTACCGTGTGCGACATCAACCAACACATGCTGGATGTAGGCAAAGCCAGGGCAGATAGGTGAGATTAATATTAAAGGCTTGACTATTCCTTTCATAAAATTGAAATTTTAGAAGCAAATTATATTACTTTTATGAAAACAGTCTTTTCACCTTATTTTGTCGCTCCTGAATAATTTGCCAGTTGCCCGAGCAAGATCCTGGCGCCAAACAACATATCCTGGTGGACAATATAGTAAACCTAAAAAGTAGAGCCTTTTTCCGAAATCATGACTAGTGCATAGCACTTGAGGCAATCCTTGGTGTGAACTCTGTTTCGGTGTGCTTGAATGACAAACCAACAAACAAATACAGTTTCGCATTTATAATATTAGTATGATTATGTACCCCAAATATGTTATGATGCATAGAGTTACTCGATTGTTCAAGGGGCCCTTTCATAGAAAAAAGTTAAGCGTCCGACTTGTAGGGTGTGCCCCTCACCTGTACAAGCCTGTCTTTGTCCCCGTCATAGCGCTGTCCCGCTTGTCAGACTAGATGGCGTTAGTAAAATAAGTTCACATTCTTTGTTTGACAGGGCCCGTCTATGTAAATTGAGATTGTTGAGATTGTTTGATTCCCTCACTCACTTTTTTTATTGTTTTAGACAAGGCCTTACCAAAGACACAACAGTGGACATAGAGTGGTTGTGCGCGGACGCAGAGAGTCTGCCTCTGCCTGACGACTCATACAGCGCATACACCATCGCATTTGGTATCAGAAACTGCACACACGTAGACAAGGTACAATTTTTAGAGCCCCGCCAACTTATCTGGCCTAGTGGCCAAAATTGGGGAAATTTTTATGCCTGTTGTTTTTTTTGACATATTATACTAGCGACGCTGTCACTGGGTCAGATAAGTTTGTGGGACTGTAATTGGCTTCAGATAAAAGCATAGATTTATAGATATGTAGATTCATATGGATACCAAGTTTGGGTGTAGTAAGAGTAACAATGTCTTGAATAGTGCATTGTAGTAGGGAGACCGATTTTATTTGTGTTTGTCGGTCATCTCTACATCCCGTTAACGTCCCACAGCTGGGCACAGGCCTCCACTCTCATAAGAGAGAGGGAATTAGAGCTTAGACTCACCACGCTGCTCCAATGCGGGTTGGCATGCTTTGAAGACTATTATCATGTTACTAGCCACGAGTTAGGAGTTTCCTAACTCGGGGCTAGTACTGAGAATTTCTTGTACGAAAAAACCCAATACTTAATTATGGCCCGACCCGGGACCTCGTCGGCCGCAGTCGAACATGCTTACCATTAGACCAACTTGGCATTTGTGTTTGTCAGTATCATTACTTAATAATGTCAATAAGATAGCTGTCAAATATCACAAAAAAAAAGTGAGTGTGTGCAATTCACACACGGCAGAAGTGAAACTTCAGAAAAATGGCCTACAAAAGAATGAGATAAATATAACTTGTATTTTATCTCATTCTCTCGAAGACTATATCCTGTAAATGTTTGTCTCTTTTTGGTGTCGCTTTTTCGTTTCGTTAAATTTTCAAATTTCACTTCAAAAATACCCAATTGTAATACTATGCCAGGTGTTGGAGGAAGCTTACCGCGTGCTGCAGCCGGGCGGGCGCTTCCTGTGTCTGGAATTCAGCCAACTGCCCAACACCACAATGCAATGGTAAATTACTTATTTCTATGAATAAAAGTAGATTCATTCGACTATTCATAAGCACTTGTAAAAAGTCTATTTGAATAAAAAACATTTGTATAGTATTGTAAAAAAAAAGATTCATATTGCTAGATGATGCCCGAGACCTTGTACGCATTGGTTAGTTTCTTTAATTCCCATGGGAACTCCTTAATTTTCTGGGATCAAAAGCTAAATGTCAAGGTTTTCTGGAAGAGATCGCTACTTAGCAATAAGACCGCCTTATTGTACCAGTTTTAAGTTTTCTTGCTTGTTACCTGTTTCTTTTGCCTAAAAGTTGCCTATGTGCTATTCCAGACTGTAATCTATGTCTGTCCCTAATTTCACGCAGATCCGTTCAGCTGTTCTAGCGTGATTGAGTAACAAACATCCATCCATCCATTCAAACTTTCGCATTTATAATGTACGGGAGCAGTTGATATGGATCGACCGTAACAATAGGATGATCATCCTCCGAGCGGGTGTTGTGCTCGGGGACCAAAGGTCGTATATGTAGCGTAATTCAGAGAAAACTTCGTAATCGCGATTCAAGTGTCCTTAGTGGGCTACTAGTGCCATCTATTGGTTTATGTGCGGATTGCGAAGACCACCACAATAATACATTAGAATCTCACTAATCCGGCACTTCAATAGACCGATACGTCCGATAATCCGGCACCCTCCGCCCACCCCTCCCTCGCCCCTCTAAACTATGTTATTATTATTGTAAAACTATGTGATTATTTAGTTGTGAGATATGATGGTAGTTGTGAGATGTTACAGTTATAAAAAAGACGTTAAGAACATGAATAAAATTGTATGTCATATTCTATTTGTGGAATTCTTTATTTTATTAATTATGAACTAGATGATGCCCTCGACTTCTTCCGCGTGGATTAAGGTTTTTTGATTCCCGCGGGAACGCCTTAATTTTCCGGGATAAAAAGTAGCCTATGTCCTTCCCCGGGATACAAAATTACAAACTATTTCTACTTATACCGAATTTAATCAAAATCAAATCAAAAATATAGATAGGCCGTGAAAGCGTAGCAGACTGACAGACAGACACACTTTCGCATTTTTAATATTAGTATGGATTTTCTATATAATCCAATAATACGGCACCCTCTGGTTTTCAATAGTGCTGGATTAGTGAGATTCTTCTGTATTAGTATAGAAACATAATGATTTAATTGCAGGGTGTACGACCAGTACTCGTTCCAAATGATCCCAGTGATGGGTCAGCTCGTGGCCGGCCAGTGGAAGCCATACAAATACCTGGTGGAGAGCATACGGCAGTTCCCTGATCAGGTGAACTATCTGTCTATTCTTTAAGACGTTTGTATTAACTTGGTCTATGTATGGATCCAAGACATTATCTAGTTTAAGATATTTGAACATCACAAATTCCTTGATTTACAGAGATAAAAAGTAGACAGAAGTTGTTACGCAGATTAGGGAAATATTAACAAACTTACCTCAGATTTTAGAAAGCGAAGATATCCGAGTTTCTAATGTTGCGCAGTATTGATGATTGTTGGCGCAGTGTTGAGCGCTGTTTAAGATAACGTGAGAGGTCCCGGGCAGAGTCAATTTGGGAATTCATAATTTCTGAATTTTCTCTGGTCTGGCCTGATTAGAGGTTTCGGCCGTGGCTAGATACCACCCAACCGGAAAAGACGTGCCGCCAAGCGATTTAGCTTTCCGGTACGATGCCGTGTAGGAACAGATTAGGGGTGGGGTAATATTACTGCCACACCCCTGACAGGTTAGCCCGCTACCATCTTAGACTGCATCATCCCTTACCACCTGATGAGAATGCAGTCAAGTGCTAACTTGTAGATAAAAGATACGCGCCGAATTGAGAACCTCCTCCTTTTTTGAAAGTCGGTTAAAAATTGTTTTTCATATTTTTAGTATAAAGTGTGGTTTGTTCACAGGAAAAGTTCAAGTCAATGATCGAGGAAGCTGGCTTCAGACAAGTGACCTATGAAAACTTAACATTTGGAGTTTGTGCCATACATTCAGGGTTTAAGATTTAATTTTTACAGTTAAGTTTGCCTCTGTGAGGTATTTAATTTATCTAGAGTAAGGCCCACTTGCCTGAGGACTCTTATATTTATTTAGTCAGTCTCATAATATCCTTTCTTCAGTCAGTTAGTCAGACTTAGGCGACAAGAAACCTGAGTTGAGCAGTGTTACATCTATATTCTATGTTCACCAGCAAAGTAACACCCGCTTCTATACAAGATATTAGATAGAAGCAGGCGTTACTTTGCGGAAGTCCATGATAATCAAGGGACTAGAAGTTAAAATAATTAGCTATAATTAGACAAATCTATGTGCTACACACTTGTCGCGACAACCGTCGCGAATCTGTAAATTTTGATATAAATGTAAATAATAATCATTAATCTAAATCACTTAAACATGAACCTTGGCGACATCACGTATCTCAAAGCCGGAACCCAGAGCCCGGCGCTTATAAATCTATGGTGAGTTCACTATGATCATTACCTTAACCACATACCAGCTCTTATTAATATGCGTAGTCGATTGTCTGTGGTATCTCAAATGTTCTCACATGGGAATCCCGCGGTTGGCGCCATTTTTACGCGTGCGTCTGAGCAGGTAGCGTCATACTGTGCTGGTTTGCTACCTCTCGCTGTATTCCTCAAGTAAGTGGCATAGTCTAAAGATTACCCATTGGGAATGTTTCCATCCTACACCACAGGTGGTGGTTACCCACCAGTTCACAGGCTCACGAGCACGCGATTCCGTGGGGAATCGCTTCACAGTTGATCAAATGGGATCCGTTCACAGGCTCAAGAGCTAGCTATTCCAAGGGGAATAGCATCACAGTCGATCCGACGGGATCCTTTCACAGTTGGTCTTTAGGACCCGATAAGTTAGCGATGGAACCATTCCTACTCTAATGTAATATTTGTGCACACTACTTGGTTTCCTCGGCCGCCGAGGAGGTTGTCAACGCCCTGGTGGGTCTCGTCTGACGACGAGACCTGCCCGTTGCTACTTGCATTACAGAAAGCGCGAGGTATTGGGAAACGACAGCGGGCACCCACGAAGGGAGTCGGTCCTTACGGTGGAGCCGATCGTGATAAGCTCGATAAGCAAGCAGTTCGTGCTACACAGACAATCAGACTACGCTAGGAAGGCCAGGGTAAGTGTATAATCAAACATTCACAACATATTTCGAGACGTCTCTCTCTGCAACCCCCCTTTGTACCTAGGCAGTCATTTAATCAATTGGCCGAGCAATGCAGAATAAGGGGAGGCGTCCCGACAACACTGTACCGCATAGATTTGTCTGCTTTAGCCATCGATATATACCTACTCGTATGTAGGTACTACATGGTTGTGTGGGTCTTCTCCGTTTGACCCGAAGGGCCAAGCGGGGGTACGGGCCTCGAGGCTGAGCCTCCTTACCCGGGCGGGGCGCGGGGCAACTCTGTGCCCCGGTGGGTATCTTTAAGCCGGGAAGGTACTAGATGGGCCCTTTCATAGAAAAAAATTGCGCGTCCGACCTGTTGAGCGCGCTTCACACCTGTCCTTATCCCCGCCATAGCGCTGTCCCGCTTTTCAGGTTAGATGGCGTTAGCAAAATAGGTCCACATTCTTTGTTTGACAGGGCCCGTCTATGTAAATTGAGGTCTTCGTTTAGGCGGATTAAACTTCTAGTTCCTTCATTTCCGTCACGACAGTTAGAACCCTATAAATAAGTGATTGTTACCAGTGTAAAATAAAACAAAATGATATTTTAAAGGGGTATTTTATTTAAGTCCATCAAACTGTGTCGGTGTTTGGAATGCAGATCCAGTACCTAAATTTACACACACATTTACACTATGACATCAACATCGAAACACGATTTGACTCGATCAGTCACGAATTCAGGGCCTGTAGACTACCATACTTACGATAGTATAATAGTATGTAGTCTGCGGGGCCCTAAGCTAATATTTAATACAATTTAATATTATTATGATACAATAATAAATCTGATTTTGAAAAAAATAGTTTCCCTAGTACATTTCGCTTTCTTAAACGTCTAATATTGTTTTCCCAAAATTGCTCCAAAACACTTATTTTTTTGTAAATTCTATGGGTCGATTTTCATTATTGTGCCATTATTTGGTCTTCAGAACAAGTCAAAGTATGATGGATGTATGGAAATTTGGTTGGTTATCAAACTAAAATTTTTATAACCACCCAAATGTGCTTTGTTGCTGAGCTGTGGACGTATGTCAAACCCACCAATATAGGAGCGTTTGATTTTCATAGCTTAGATCGCTTAATGTTACATTTGTAGCTTAGCAACTTAGCACATTACTGGTGAAAACGAACTCTTAGCCTGGCAAAAACTTTTACATTTTGCCATATTTTTTGGTGGGTATTTCCATTATTTCATTGAACACTGCTGCACTTTTACACATTTTTAAAACTTTTTACCCGGAAACAGGCAAAATAATGCAAATCGACCTCAATGCACCCATTCGTCCGTCGCTCGTCCACTCTGGCATACGTCAATCGAGCGCGGGATGTGAAGCTCAGAAGCATGCTAATTACAATGACATCGATCTGTTAGGATGTACAGATTGCTTGCGCCGGCGCAGATCGAGCAAATGCTCGAGCAAACGCGACCACTTTTCAAATAGCTAACGAATATTTTATATCGCACTAAAAGATGCCAGCGACTTGATCCCCGCGGGCACTCTTGGATTTTCCGGGATAAAAAGTAGCTATGTCTTTCCTCGGGATACAACCTATACCTGTACCAAATTTCATCAAAATCGGTTGAACAGATGGACCATGAAAGCCTATGTGCTATTCCAGATTATAATCTATCTCTGTGCCAAATTTCAGCCAGATCCGTTCAGCCGTTGGGGCGTGATTGAGTAACAAACATCCATCCATCCAAACTTATTTGATTTGATATTTGATGGAATCGGCAAACATAGCAGTTATGCGCAAAATAAAGACTCAGCTGAGTTTCGGCGCGTTTAAAAATAAATGCAAAAGGATTATGCCTCACCAAGTATTTTTACAAGTATAATTCTATTTACAACTCTCTAAATAAAGAATGAATAAAGAAGAAATTTAACTATTCGTGAACTATATGTTAAGTGTTCGCGCATGCGCCGCCATTTGCGCAGTCTGCGCTGACCCTATAGGAGCGCCGTCTAGAAAGTAACGCAGACATCGAAAAGCAAATAAAGTGTGAGTTAAGGGTATGGTCAAACAAACAAATTAATTTTCTTTCCGTACGGAGAGGCGTGCACTCAAAAATTAAGTTTTACTGAAGTTATACTTCTTTAGGCGCGTTAGAGGAAACAATAGAGGGCATTTTTGTTTAGAAATTATTGCATGCAACAATATAAGCGACACTACGGCACACGAAGTTAGTCAACTTTTAATTTTAAGTAACTTGAGTTTCAAATACGAGGGTAGTTGCAAAAAAAATTACATTATTGTACTTGGCTGCAACACTTTTTTCATAATGTTTAATGGAGACCAGATTAAGGGTAAAAAAGAAGTATAACTTCCAACGTGCGTACGGAAGTACACGCACCCATTTTTTATTTTGATTTGTATTATTGGCAAAAATTTTAAAATCATACCCAGGGGAATCCTTACGGTATCCTAGATCCTCGTGATCCGGGCTTGAGTCCGTGCGATCCGGGTAAAAGTCCGGTCCAAAAGAGTTTTTAACGAGAACGACTGTAGTCCCTCGCGATCCCTACATCCGTGCGTCCTATCCTAATGTCCCGAGTATCCGTCCCTCATGTCCTATGTCCTTCCCTCATGTCCTATGTCCGTTCCCTCATTCAGCACACCTCCAGCCAAGCACATCCAACGATCCAATCCAAAGAGGATGAAACAAAAGAAAATGCTTTTAATTATAAATCGTTTACAACTGCTTAATAGTTAAAACACATCTAATATTTATACTTTTAGCGACTACCCCCCGTTCTGTTGGCGAAAACATTTAAATTGATATGGTTCATAACTTCATGTCTGCAGCCCTAATTTCAGTGGCTACCAAAAAATGAAAGCAGACATATATTTTTTATCCATTGAAAATTATTGCTACATAATATAATAAATATTTCATAGAAAACCTTCAATGGATACAAAATATACCTATGTGGCTTTCAGTTTTTGATAGCCACTGAGAGAATAGGGGTGCAGATCATAGCTTTAAAGCAAAAGTTTCGTTCTTTGAAGTATCAGAACGCAAATAAATTTTATTATATCAAATCACCATCTTGAGATTAATGGAAAGAATATAACATTTGACAGCCAAAAGTTCGTCAAAATTACATGAACGTTTTATATTTCAAGCAATACCTATAAAAATAAAAATCAGTTTTTTTATTACTTAGTTAAAAACCAATCATAATTTTAAAAGTTCATTTTGAACTGAAATTGTTGATCCACATTAACTTAAAATATAGTAATTTATTAATATAATAAATATTCATTTTTTCGTATAAAATGCCGCCAGTCCGAAGAGTAATAACAATATAGTAAAATACCTACAATCACTTATTTTAAATCTGAAAATTTATGAAACCTTTGACAATAACATATAATATTCCATATTAAAAGTGATAATGCTAAAATAACAGCGCGATACTGATATCAATACGTATCTGAGTTTTTATGTTTCTTAATCTAACTTCAGTAAAATGAGGGTATTCTAAAAAGAAATATATGGAAAGAAAGAAAGAAAGAAAGAAAAAACATTTATTTCCAAATTGTGCCATGCATAACAAGTATACCTAAAGAGGTAGATCACCCCTGCGCCTTAATGATCTAAACAACTCTAGAATCTAAACAACACCGATGAGGCGCAGGGATGAACTATATCACGCATGGCACAAACCAAAAAATGGCCCAGGCTCAGCATAATGCTGTATGTTCAGTGCAAGCACTGACCATACAGCGCTGATTTTCAGCCCGAACCCTGATTCAGGTGACACCACAGAAAAAACTATGGCGTACATCATCAAATATGTTGCCATATAGAGATATGTTATTTTTACTTTTAGGTTTATTTTATTGGAACGGGCGTCTTTTTTTGTAATACTTGTTATTGTCAAAGGTTCTATATGTATGTTTTGTGTGTATGTCTGCGGGTGTCAATACAGTATTACGCGCGTGTCTTATGTCTACTGCAGCCGCCGCGCGCCGCGCCGGTGTCGCGCCGCCTCGGTCGCTAGCCGCTGTTGAAAATATCCACCCTTCAGTCCCAAGATAAATATACACCAAACATATAGAAAACACAACTTACGAACTTATTATCCAAATATCCAGGTAACGTGCAGAACGACTGGTAGACTAATTTCTTAGTCCTTTGCGATTCCAAAAGCGTTAAGTCTGCTTTTTTGGTCAAGTTTTCCTTGCTTTTTGCATTATTCATCATACTTAATTTAGATAAAATGTAAATCATAACAGAATAATCAGAAAAACTAATATTTAGCTAATTTATGTTGCCTGGACTTACATACGTATATTGCTACTACAAAATCCATACTAAAATTTTACTTTTTTTTATTAAAAAAATTGATGACTAACTTAAGATTTAGAATTTTAAAATGTTATTTTTTCAGAAATCTCGAATAAATAAAAGTGGTTGGAAGAAAGAATACTCAAAATTATAAATAAAACTTCAAGGGTACAAATCCATAGTATTTCTTATCCTAGTGTCCATGTGATTTCCTCGAAATTCCTGAGCAAAAGGAGTTTGAAAACTTTCAAATTCGACAGTAATATAATGTCCATTATTTCAAAGGTTTTCAAAATCCTTTAATGTGTAATCCTGAGATCCGTGACGCTATCAAGCGACAGCTGAATAAAATCCAACAAGGTTTAATCCAAATAACTGTGGAAGTAAGTTTTGTTAGTAAAATGTACAAAGTTTTTCAATTACTATTGTACTCATATACAAGTTAGGTGTTTAAAATATTGTCTATTGAATATATTTTTTTTAGTTTTTTAAGGATATAAAAATTACATTTCTGGTCTATGTACTTAATTTATACATTAAGCCAGGTTGACACAGTGCAAGTGAGTTTGTACGAGTAATTTCCGTTAAACAAGTCAGCTTGAACAACCTCCTTACGAGGTGTTTTTTGTTATTTCAAACAAATTGCAGTTTTCTGTTTTAACTAAAAGTAAAACTAACGTAACCGTCACCGAAGAGGTGTTAGCCTAGTGATTAAGACTCCCGGCCCGAGAAGTGATGTATGGGGTCGCGGATTCGATGCCTGTACATGTAGCTCCAACTTTTCGAAGCTAAGTGCTTTTTAAGAAATTAAACATCACTTGCTTCAAACGGTGAAGGGAAACATCGTGAGGAAACCTGCACGCCCGAGAGTTCTTCATAATGCCAACGCTGTAGCGGCCATGACCTAAACAGTATACACAACCCAAAAAAAACATATTTTCGTGTCAAGGACATTCCATATTCCATATAGACTAAATTTTTAAGTTTTATGCGACTGGAACCCAGAGCCGTAAAGCTAGATAATTAAAAAAATGATGTAGTGCAGTGTAGTGGCGTGAAGCGCTAGTGTGTAGTGTGTGGTGGCGTTAGCGCTTACCGACTTCAGCGCGCGCTCAGTAGTTGTTGCGCGACCGCGAGCGTGAGCGCGAGTAAGAGCGGCGCACGGGCGAGTATGTGGGCGAGCCGCGGCGGCGCGCGAACGACGGCGAGCGCGGCGAGAACGAGCGAGACCTGACACAACACAACCATAATGCTAAGCGTATGCTGAGACGCAGGCGACACATCACAAAAGACACAAATTTTGCATGGCAGGGCAGTTGAAATGATTAAGTAGTAAGTATACCAATCTTTTTAAATTTTTCACGAAGTGATTCTCGTGATCCGAGTTTATAAATAGGATGGATGGCTCTTTTCTGCAATATAAAAATTGTTTGGATGTCAGCTGCTCTGTCCCACAATAAAATTCAGTACGACATGACACTGGGGCTGAGGCAGCCATATGCCGCGAGCGTATGCTGCGACGCAGCTAAGTTACAGAGTCGTTCTGGATAGTACATATAGTCTTTTTGGAATAGTCTGGATAAATTATATCACACAAACAAGGTTCACAACACACTAATTGCCTAAATTAATTGTCATTGGAACAAAACTTATAATTAGTAAAGAACCATTAAAAACAGGTGTCTGTTTCTGTTCCGCCACTACAACGCTACGCATAGCAGGACAGACACATATCTGCGTCGCAACATGGGTCAAACGCTGTTTAAGAAATTGTCAAACGTTGATCATTCAATTATTTAGTTGACTACTTCATGAAATGATAAATTTTGGTTAAAAACTCTTAATTTTCAGGGATAAAAAGTAGCCTTATGTGTTATTCCAGACCGTTCATCCAAATCCGTTCAGCCGTTCTGGCGTGATTGAGTAACAAACATCCATCTATCCATACAAACTTTCGCATTTATTATTTATTTATTTATTTATCGATACATTACAAAATTACAATAACAGTGTTACAAATAAACATGGTGTTAACTTAAACTTAGCAAGTTTTACCGCACACCATGAGTCGCCGCCACCGTCGACAATCATTACCTACTATATTAGACTCTAGTTAAACAAAAAATAAATTATACCTACGCACAATATAATAATATGCTTGTCCAATTTTTATAACTTATAAACTAATATCTGTAAAAGCGGGTAGGTCGACAAAAACATTATACTAAATACGCCAAGTCCGATGAATGCACAAGTATTCGTGATACAGGTGATTCTTGAGTAACAGACTCTTTAGCAATAAACAATATTGGTATAACAATGTTGTGAAGCAAATATATTGTATATAATCTTACAGTTTATATGATGTATTATGATATCAGTATAGATTTAGCACTCACCTATCCCTATCACCACCACCGCTGGCGCCTCCTCCACTGCCGTAATCTTCTTTCACTCTGATGTATGTAACCTCGCCCTGGGCAACAAACGTTTGTGGTTATTCATCTGCATTTCATTAATTTTTCTCCTACTTGATCGGAAATGACTTCATTATTTTAAAAAAAACACAGTACGTACATTGGCTCTTTTCTGGCCACTAAAACTCAAATAGGCAATGTAGAAAAGCTTTCTAAACAAATTCTGTTTGTTTCCTCGCGAATTAGAGAATAGTAGTAAGTACTACCCGAAGTAACAATTCGGGCCTCGGCTGGCGCATCTTCCTTTTAGAATCACTTGGGGAATAATTCTCAGCCGTGAATTACTTATTTCCTGGCCTGGGTAGTAATGATTTATTTATTTAATTTGGTTACAGATCATAAAAAGTACAGTGTAGCATCACAGCCAATAAGAAATGATTATGTTTGTCTAACTATAGCTGTCACCCTAGGTCACTATTGTTTTTAAATTTGTACATAATATTATAGTCCCACAAACTTATCTGACCCGGTGAATAAACTGGTGATAAAAATAAGTTTCAATTTTGGCCAGATAAGTTGGTGGGACTGTACCTACATTATAAGATAGATCATGTAAGAAATAGCATATGCTATTTTTATTTTATTTTATTTTTACTTTATTTTGTGTCACGTATATGTCATGTATATGTCACCGTAAGTATTCAAAAACCGTTAGATTGTTATCTAACTAGTGAAATTGTAAACGTAAACAAACATTATTTTTCGGTAGGTCACCGTAAGTATTCAAAAACCGTTAGATTGTTATCTAACTAGTGAAATTGTAAACTTATACAAACATTATTTTTCGGTAGATTGTAATCTGTTATTAACCCAATAAAACCTAAGTGCACTACCTCATTATTTACGTCGAACCCTAACCTAACCTACAAGAAAGGGACGAGAAAACGTAAATACAATGAATATTTCAAAAATTGACAGTCACAACATTGAACGTTTCACAGTCTGTCGACAGAAAGGATTGGAGGAGGCTTTTGCCAAAGGGCACACAGACTAGTAAATATTACCCGGGAATAGAATAGACAATTACTGTTCAAAATAATTTATGTTGTCCGATACAAGCTTATAAATAAATAAATAACGGGTTTTGCAATCTTACAGTGACATAATATACAAATAATGGATTTTTTAAAATCTTAAATAAAGACATTGTTGGTGATTAAACGAACTTACAAAGTGAAGTTCTATCATAATCTACTATATAAAAATAAGTCGGGTTTTCCTTCCTGACGCTATAACTCCAGAACGCACGAACCGATTTCCACGGTTTTGCATTCGTTGGAAAGGTCTCGGGCTCCGTGAGGTTTATAGCAAAGAAAATTCAGGAAAAATTTCAACAGAAAAGCGGGAAAGTCTTTTTAGCGGGAAAGCCATCTGGTGGCGAAACGGAGTTCGCCGGGTTTGCTAGTTTATTATAATTATGAGTGTCACTTCATCCGAAAATATAATCAGTATTATAGAATTGTTTTTTAAATACTGGCATCGTCCACGGCTTATACCAAATACCATACCTCGTGGCTCCGGAAGCGCGAGTCGTCCAGTTTCTTAACAGCGTACTTCATATCCTCATGACGCAGGAACTCCACCACGCCCGTGCCGTCTTTGAACGTATCCGCAAAGCATACATCGCCAGCTTCGCGCATGTGGTCTTTGAGATCCTGTCACCAATAACAATATTGGATGTTTTTCAGTAGTCAAGTGAAAACTTAAGCTAGTAGTTATAATATAGGGATATGCTCTAAGTTCTGAGAATTTGCTCTAAGAATCTGTTCGTTGAGTGAGGTCTGTAATCTCCACTTTTAAACATTAAATATACTCATAACATAAGTAAGTAATTTAATGTACAATTTTAGTGTGCTTGATTGGCTCGGTCAAATTGCATCATGGAATATAAGTTTCAGTTTTTTTTGATTTAAGTGACAACTTGACATGAGGTGGCAAAGATCAGGTGGCATTTGGCCTTGTACTATTGTTATTGTATGCAACTGAGCTTGGTACACGTAAATACAGAATTAGATATTGTAAGGTAAGTAGCTTTCGCCCGCGACTTTGGCCGCATAGACTATACCAATTCCAAACCACTATTTATTTTACCCACTTAGGGGTTGAATTTTCAAAACATATCTATGTCATAATAGCTATCTGCATGCAAAGTTCAGCCTGATCTGTCTGTCTGGTTTGAGCTGTGATAGATCAGTCAGTCAGTCACATTTTCCTTTTATTTATTAAGATAAACTTGATGGATATGTTGAACGTAAGCCCTCAGCTCTCATAATCTGTTATTCATCGGGCCACCGCAGAGCGCAGAGGGCAACACGCTGCGTACACACAACACACAGTGTACGCAGAGGCGGCCACACGCACATGCCCGCTCCGCCCCACACCCCTCCAGCATGAGTTCTCATCATCGGGCAATCAGTGTGTATTATACATTACCTAATTAAAAATTGAGACCTAAATTTCAAATTTCTAAATGTCTGCAATGAGCATTATGAAAGGATTAGCACTTAATTTAGAGCACCATGATTAATTCAATAAAAAATTTAGAGCTGATGTTACATAAATTTAGGTTAGAGTCATGGTTGTGCTCTGAAATTATACAAATCAACTCAAAAGGGGTTAAAAGGGGTTAAAACCACAATAAATGTGGTTAATTCACCTCTAACCTGTTGTCCTAGATGAGCGACAGAAGCGACGCGACGCCATAGAACATGACAGACGTATCTACGCGACAATGTATACATAACGTCATTTTCAATGGCGTCGCTTCTGTCGTTCACCTAGGACAATAGATAAACGAAACTAACTCTTTCTGAGAAAACTTCGATATCGCAATGCAGAGTTCCGTTGGTAACATCTTCGATCATTCTAAGATCTATTTCAATATCGCGATGCAGACTTCCATTGGTAACATATTCTATTAGATCTATTCCTTGTCATATATTAGCGCCATCTGGGTGTGGTGACAATATCTCACCTGCCAAGAGCCAGAAGGCGGCAGGCCGGTGACGAGCACCCTGTACTCGGAGCGGCGGGCGGGCGGGCCGCGCACGGCGGGGCGCGGGCCGAAGCGGTCGCCCTGCGAGCGGCCCCCGCGCGCTCCGCCCCCGCCGCCCCGCGGGAACTCCACCCGCAGCCGATACCCGTCGTAGTCGTAGCCGTCGCGGGCTCGCACCGCGTCATCTGCGTCCCTGATCAACCATAATTGATGCTATGAGGTATTTGATAAGTCAAATCAGCGTTTTTTTAAAACATCAAAACGCGCGCTTAGTATGGACTATGGGTGTTGCATGAAATATTAATACTGAACTGTCACGTCATCAAATTCGACGATTGTCTAAAATGGTTTTCAAAATGGGTATTCAACATAAAACTAAAAGGGAACCAGGATATTTTACGTCTTTTGGGAGATCCTATATTTAATAATCACTAACAAATGATTTATTTGAATAGTTGTTAACATCGATATGTATGTAAGTACTAGATGGGCCCTTTCATAGAAAAATGGCGGGCGACCAACTATGAGAGCGCGCTCCTATAACCTGTCATAAGCCTGCCTTTGTCCCCGTCGTAGCGCGATCGCCGATCACGGTCGCTCATCGTGTAGATAATTTGTTTTTAAGTTAACATCTAAAGTCTTATTAGTTTGGCACTGTATTATTTTTATTTTAAGGTAAGTGTTTCAATTCACAATTATACATTTCCAAGAAAACGTTATTTAGTCTTCCTATTTAATATTTTTATCCATTTCGCAATCATTTAATTTCCGCGGCAAACTGTATGATATTTTTTTTTTACTAACTGGCCTTACGGCTTTGGGTTCCAGCCCTAGAATAGTCCAGTCCAGTACGATAAAAAAAATCCAACCAAGATTAGTTAATGCATAGATGGGCAGAACGGACAGTAGGCATTAATACCTTCCGAGACGCAATATTATGCTATTGTAATAATATGATAAAATTAGTTATTGACGTGAGTTTAATGTTTAACCAACTTCAATAAATAAAGGGTTTTTATTTATTAAAGTTGATAATTTTTATTTTGTACTAGCGAATGCCCGCGACTTCGTCTGCGTGGTTTGAGGATTTTTGATTCCCGCGGGAACTCCTTAATTTTCCGGGATAAAAAGTAGCCTATGTGCTATTCCAGACTATAATCTATCTCTGTGCCAAATTTCAGCCCGATCCGTTCAGCCGTTGGGGCGTGATTGAGTAACAAACATCCATACATCCATCCATCCAAAATTTCGCATTTATAATATTTATATTACCTATATATTATTATATTTGATTTGATTGATTGATATTTGATGAAAAATAAATAGTTAATTCAAAATTCAGAATTTTATTATTTTGTTGAACAAAAGTTGTTCAGTACCTATTATGTACAGCTACCTACTTACAAGTGTTTATTACTTAATCGTATTTTTAAATGCACACTGTGTAAGTGATTTATCTCAAAATAACTTTTAATATTTCTTTTGATGGAAAGTAGCATACTTAGAAATGTATAAAATAAAATAATTTCAAATGAAGTATTTTTCTGTGACTCGATCCATTAGTACTCTTTCACCTCTTTCATTCCAACCCCTTTTTATTATAATAGTACTAATAATTATTTTTGAATTCTTTCATTTGCAATAAGGTTTGGCGAGGATTATTTTAAACTGTTTTAGCTGTTATTATTTTAAATTTCAAGTTTTTTGCATTAGTAGTTACCGAATTATGCTAAGTGTGACGGACAGTCATGTCGCACCACAAGGGTTGTTTTCTTATCATTTTGGTACGCAACCCTAAAAATGACTTTATTTCTGTCAATTTTTCGACAAAACTTCAGTATCAACAATCAACAAATAATTAAATTAAAAAAACCCACGACGAACTGCAGCGCCCCATTGTGTGGACTTTGACCTTTAAATATATCTAAGAACCTTCTCACAAGCTATATATATCTAATGCAAAAAACCGCATAATAATCGGTTCAATGGTTTTCCAGGAAACTGGTAACAAAAAGTGGTAAAAATAACAACGTCATACTAACATTTATCGTTTACCTCAGAGAGTACACTCATGTAGGTATTATTTTCGACAAGCGCATCTGTACTAATCTATGACCGAGTCATACGTTTTCAAGATGGCGCATATGTTGCAAGCAAGTTCCCGCTTTTCAGACTAGATGGCGTTGTTAAACATAAGTCCACATTCTTTGTTCGACAGGGCCCGTCTATATAAATTGAGGTCGTTGGTTGTTAAATATCCAATTTGACTACCTTTGTTCTTTTTATGGTTGATCTTTGAATATCCAATTCAAGACCTTTATGGCCAGTTGACTACTATCTGAGTTCCTGTTGACAAGTGGTGGTGCCAAAGACAAAGAAGCCTATAGACTGCTACACACTACCCATTTTTGTCACACAAGAAAGGAATGCCTATACATTACATTACATTACATGATAAATAATGAGATTGAAACACATGATTTTAAGTCCCTAATCTAGTTTGATAGAGCTTGACGAGCTGAGAAGAATGATACATACAGCTCATTTTCGCCCAAATGTCCATTACAACAATGGAAATACCAAGTATTCAATATTTCATTCTTGTCATCTACATTATAAAGGGAGCATGGTCTGGGCATTGATGAGTCTAATAGTGAGCAAAGGAGGTTTCTCTTTATATGTGGACATTATGGGTAAAATAATTGCATAATCAGGTTGGTTGAGCTAGTCATTTAACATGCTCCTTCTCTCCAAGAGACCTATGTCCACTAGTTGATAAATACAGGCTGATGGATGGATTGCCATAGGTGATAAGAAAGCATTTAAGTTAGTAGCCATAATCATACTAATATTATAAATGCGAAAGTCAGTTTGTTTGTTGGTTTGTCCCTCAATCACACCGCAATGGAGCAATGGATGGACGTGATTTTTGGCATGGGTATAGTTGAGGACCTGGAGAGTGACATAGGCTACTTTTTATCCCGGAAAATTAAGGAGTTCCCGCGGGAATCGAAAAATCTTAAACCACACGGACAAAGTCGCGGGCATCAGCTAGTGAGCAATAAAATATAGTAAGAATGACTAAGGTTGTCATGCATAATGTATTACTGTTTTGTATTTCATATTGTTGACTGTTGAATAAACTAAGTATTTGCATTGTTATCAGTAGGTATTTTGGCCATGAGTGGAACAAGATAGCATACAGTACGAACAATATTGTTAATTATCTCAGTTTTCTTACTGTTTTGTACAAATAAGGTTATAATACAGTTACCACTCACAACTACCTATTACAACCATGAAGGTTTTTCATGAGTAAGCTAGACAACTAAGTTAACTAGCCAACTAATAATAATAGCGATCTAGAGATAATATCATGTTTTTGATGGGCATTTTTCATGGGCAAATATTTTTAACGTGTTTCACAACCTGATAATGTCTTCATTGCACTTTGATTTCATTTGTAAAATAATTCAAGTTTGTATATAAATTACTAGCTGATGCCCGCGACTTCGTCCAGATGGATTGAGGCTTTTGGTTCCTGCAGGAACTCCGGGATAAAAATTAGCTTATGTGTTATTCCAGACTATATAATGTATCTCTGTGCCAAATTTCATCCTGAGCCGTTCAGTCGTTTTGGCATGATTAAGTAACAAACATCCATCCAAAATTAAATGAAATTGCTGCAATAGCTGCACAATGCAATTTGACCTTTTTAAATGCTGGTACCACCAAATTAGAAAATAGTTTAGGTTTTCTTATCTACAGCAAGATAATATGATGGCCCTTATGACAGCTCAGAATAGTATAGGCACAAAAACAAAAGATTTGATTAATTATTATGATTTAATAATTGTAGTCCATCTCACTACTGATAATAAAGTAAAGTAATTGTTCCTTCCAATGTTGTCAATTTTCATAACACTTCATGGGCACAATAAGGGCCAACATATCTAATTCTTATCAAACATTGAAGGTTTTCAGTGTAAAAGTTGATTTTTTTCAGTCAAAATTGTACCTGACTTAGTAAGTATCACAAATGATTTGGTAATTTTTGTTAGGATGGACCATTTTGGCAAAACTAAATACAAAAAAAAACCTGATTTCAGACTGATTATAAATATCATCATCACCATCATGCATTGACGGCAAATGTTTAAAACTATTGAGTTATTGTAACTTCTAACTACAATAAACAGTTACATTATTATTTTGACTCTTGAGTGTTTTGATTCAAGCAGTAACCTAAACATCTAAAAAACCACACGCCTATGAAACTTTTCCATTAAAGTAGGTAGGTACCTCAATTTCAATTTATTTATCAAACCTTCCTAACCACAGGTGCTATCCAAATCATCTACGAACATGTAATATGCACGAATAAGACAATAATTATTACAACCACGCAACAAATTGAGGCGCATTTATCAGCGCTAATATGCCCCAATTAAGATAATGTACGAATGGCGACTGAAATCGACTGAGTCTACTGTCTAGGAAAAAATATAAGGAAAACACTTACCTAGGGTCCTCGAATTCTACGAAAGCAAACGGTGGTCCCTTTCTGTTTTTCAAATCAACGAAGGTAACTTTGCCGAATTTGTAGAATAAGTCTTGAATGTCCTTTGTCCTGATGTCCGGGGGCAGATTCCCGACGTATATCCTGCACTCATTCCTGCTACCACCACTACCACCAGACATTATTTTGTGTTATGCGGACAATTTAAAACTATAAAATATAATGAATTAAGCGAAATAAATCGAAAATTTTAATACACAAGCTTCTTCAGGTGGTCAGCGGGTATCAGCGCAGCGGGCGTTTTTTGACAAATTTTAAAGATGGCGTCGGAATCCGGTTGTCTTGGGAGCGTTGTTCGTTCGGAAAGTGGTGCGTTTTTCCTTTCGTTTTTCACTCTACAGTCTATGGGTAGACATGCATTAAACTTTTGTAATATCCATTTGTTTGAAATATCCATCCACTAAGGAATTCATAAAAATATCTCATTAGTTATCATATCGACACTATTAACAATTTAAGAGAAAAATAACGTTTTAGAGAATATCAATTATTGTAGGTATGGAAATACAATTTTTGTAATATTTTTTCGTAACTATTTTTTATGCATTTATTAAAAAAAATGATTCAAAGCTTTCGTGAAGGTATTCTTGTTCTAGCCAGTGCTGAGAATTAAAAAGTAAAAACTTATTTTATTACTTCGATTTTCGAACTATTTTGAAATTAGAACGCCCTCTATCGCAATCCGAGTCAATCTGTGCTGAAAGAAGCCTTTGCAAGAATCCTCTAGAAAGTAGGCAAAGAATCTCCGGTATCAAAATCATTACGTGAAAATTTGATCTAAGTCCGACGTAAACGTGAGTAATTTATAAATTTATTATGTGTTTTCTTTAGTTTTAAGGATCCTCTTTCGTGGGAATATAGTTTTATTGTATTCCACCTTTTATAGGCCGAAAAACTGAACAGAAGTATCGGCGCTCCAACACATTTCGCTAACATTCGCAATAAAAGTGTACTAAAGTAGTTTTATTGATTTAATTTATGTTTCTATGGTGATAACCCCCATAGCAATGTATAACCATTATCTGGTATTAGTTGTCGTTTTATTTACGGCGGTTCTCTAGGCTTCTTTATTTTTTTGATGACTGGCTTAACCGCGAGTGCTCGTGTTAAAATAACTACCAGAAAATCTTATCAGGCGGTTGACTTGGCAAGGTATGAAATGTGTTCTTACTTATCCAAACTTTTGTGTTAGGTATTGGGATAAGATGTTCAAAGGAAAAACGGAAAATTCATATAGGGCGCGCGGGTGTAGCTTCGCGCCTGACCTCTTTAGGAGTTATTTTTAGAGCCCGCTATTGAACATAAACAATCAATGGCGTGTTTCACGCATGTGGAAAATCGTAATAATGTCATGCGATTATGATAACCTTTTCACTGAAAAGTGTCGCATAATAGGCGAGTCTTTACATCCATGATCCACACGACGTATTTGGCGCGCGTCGAGTGGACGTGTAGAAAACTAGTGTCGAATGAAAATGAACCTAACGACTTTGGTATAAAGTTTGAATTTGTAAGATTTTTTTGTTATGAATTGTACTTAGCCTATTTTAGTTGAAAAGTCAACGGTTTAGAATGTTTTTGATGACTTTTCTAACAAAGTGGTGAAGCCCAGGTAGAGTGATATTTTTGCAGGTTTATTTTGTATCTCGGCAGACTTCTTTCTAATCATGTTGCATGCAGAATCTTTGTTATTGGGTGTCTTTGGTAATGAATCTGTCTATATCAGCACAGAATATCTGCGATATATTATGTAGGTTCACAAGTTTGGTCTAATTGGAGTGTCTAATTAGTAATTGGTCACAGCTAATTGCAAATATCATTTTCAACATGCTAAAGCAGGGTTTCCACTTCAAGCAAAGGGATCTTCATATAGATTCTGTTTAATTTTCAAGAGAAAAACTGCATTTATGAATACTTTCACCAACTAAGAATGGAAAGGACTGAGCGAACAGAGTCAAAATGTGCTTGTCCATGAAGGCAACTGTCAAATCTCTGTGTGGAAGTATAAACCTATTATGAAACCATTTCCCTTGCTTTACCCTATTGCAGTGGAAACTTAACTTAAAACTTTGTTAATGGTACCAACATTAGGCCTCATAACAATAAACTGACATTAGGTAAGAACACAGCATTTAAGCATACATTGACCGTTGAGAATCTGTTCTTAGCTGATGTCAGTCTGTTAATTTGGGCCTAGGACATCTGGTAACGTAAGCATATCAGGATATGCATTTTATTTGTTTAATAGGGTAATTAGTTTAGCTTTAGTTATCCATCTAATAGGGTAATTAGAGCTTTAGTTATCCACCACTACAGCCCATTAACGTCCCACTGCTGGGCACAGGCCACTCTCATAGGAGAGAGGGAATTCGAGCTTAGACCTACCACTTTGTTCCAATGTGGGTTGTCGGGCTTTAACAACTATTAATTATTATCATTGTTAGTGATAATAACCGGGGCCGACAGCTTTGATGAGGCACGGGGTGAAACATCGCCTAACTCTGGGCTAGTATGAAGAATTTCTATTCAGAAAAACCCAACACTTAATTATGGGCCGACCCGGGATTTGAACCCGGGACCTCTTCAGCCGCAGTTGAACAAGCTAACCACTAGAGTGGACCAATGAGTCAGTTATCACTAAGCAATAATAGTTAATGTTTGGTGTTCCAGCAATACAGCTGCCAAGATGTGTGACCGCAAGGCGGTGATCAAGAATGCTGACATGAGCGAGGAGATGCAGCAGGACGCTGTTGACTGCGCCACACAGGCGCTCGAGAAATTTAACATTGAAAAGGTGAGTCTGCGCTCATCTTATGATATGGTATCTAATCTCCTCTCCCCATTATGGTTGTCTGGAAGAGCAATTTTCTTATTAATTTTGTGTATTGTTTCAATTATTTCAATGTGTTCAATAAATCTGTCTACCTATCTTTTTAAATATGAAGACTTCCCTGGTACAGTGTTGAACGCTGTTGTCTTAACATGTGGTGGTCCCGGGTTCAATCCCCAGCAAGGTCAATTTGGAAATTATAATTTCTGAATTTTCCCTGGTCTGGCCTGGTGGGAAGCTTTGGTCGTGTCTAGTTACCACCCTAAGCGATTTAGCGTAAGGTACGATGCCATGTAGAAATTGATTAGGGGTATGGGTTTATTATAACTGCCATACCCTTAACAGGTTACCCCGCTATCATCTTAGAACGCATGATTACTTACCATCAGGTGAGATCCCAGTCAAGGGCTGTGTAAGTATATGTGAATACAAGAGAATGAGATAAAATATTTATCTCATTGTCTCGCAGGCTAAATCCTATTATGAATATGTTTGTCTCTTTTGGTTTTGCTTTTTTGTTTCATTGAATTTTCAAATCACAACCATTCTAAAAAAGATTTCTTCAAAAAAACTAGGAATCATTCCCAATTGTCTCTGATGGCCCTTGTTTAATTTTCTGTCTTGTAGCCCCTGCTGTTTCAGTAGGGTTACTGCATTTTCCTGGTTTTTACCACTACCATTTTGCAAATATTTTTACTATGTTTTACCCACAATGGAACGGAGACTGTATAAGTGTTTGCCCTAAGAGGTTGTGCATTTGTATGTTTGTTTGTGCACTTTTTATCATTTCCCTGGAAAACTATTGGTTCACCAAGCTGCACTGCACTCTTATTGTTTTATATGTTACCTTGTTTCATTGATTGCAACTGGTTTGCAGGACATTGCGGCGTTCATAAAGAAGGAATTCGACAAGAAATACAACCCAACGTGGCACTGCATCGTGGGCCGCAACTTTGGCTCGTACGTGACGCACGAGACGCGCCACTTCATCTACTTCTACCTCGGCCAGGTTGCGATACTGCTGTTCAAGAGCGGCTAAGCCTGCCCCCTGCCCCCCGGAGCCCCGAGTGACTGTGACTGTGACATTGCTGTTGACTGTACCCCCCGTGCTGACAGGTGCCGCTTGATCAATGCTTCAAACAGTACAGTGCTAAGAGGTGCCTCTAAGGCTACGTTCGCACTGCGGAAAAAGTTCTCGCGATTTGTTGCCTAAGGTGTTCTAAGGCAACATTTGCACCGCGGAAAAAATTTGCACGATTTGTATTCTCGCGATTTATGTTTCGCGTACGGATTTTACCTACTCTGTACTGCGAATGTGGTGAGTGCTTTTACTCTCGCGTGAAATTCTATCAAACCAGCGATTTTATTTTTTAATATGATTTCTGATGTTACAGAATTGCGAAAAAAAATCGCGTGAATATTTTTCACAGTGCGAACGTAGCCTTGGGCTGCCTTTCCACCAGAGATGTACTATGTTGTATAAGCTACTGATGTGTGTTAAATCTACCAATAGGATAGCTTGATTTTCTTAGCTTAAATAGCTATATGTTAGATCAAGCACTCCTGTTGGTAGTTTTGACACACATAGTTCAGCAATATAGCACATCATAGGTGGAAGCATACTTAACACAAATTCGTCCAGGGTGGACATACATTGGCTGCTTTGAAAAACTGTTTCTTTTTAGCACTGGTTTTAGCAGCTTAGATGGCTGTAGAGGCCCGCTTGCAGAAACGCCGGGTTATCCTTTTAACCCAGAGTTAGCTGCTACTTTGACAGAATTCATATAAAACTTCTGTCAAAATTTCAAATTTATTCTGGGGTTAAACAACACAGATTGTCTGCAAGCAGTCCTGAATGGTTGAGTCTATTTGCTGCATTTCAAGGCCTTGAGCATCTGAGATGCTATAGCTAAAGCCAATGTGTGTCTTGAATACTGGACATAGACATCTCTTATTTTAGTTGACATATCTTTGGCATTAAATAACTCTTAAGTCTCTTTTTTTTAGTAACATTGTGATTTGACAGTTTACTATGGCAGTTATAGGTGCTTTACTAGGTGTATAGTTTACATCTCCCTGTTTTAACTTTATCTCCCAATACTATTTTTAATACAAGCACTTGAACTATAGAGCACTGAGCAGTCAGCAATTTGTTAGACAAATCAACTATTTGTTTCCTATATTGGCTGCTCGTTTGACTACAGATTGCAATTAAGTTGCTAGAAGATCTAGGCAACTTGGGTTCCTGTAAATTATACATCTAGTGTTGTTGCAGCTAAATCTGGCATATCAGATGGTCAAAAATTAATTAATTCAACTCCAATGTCACATTTGTCATCTTGATAGCTTACACTCGAGGTCAATCAAAATTTTTGTTGTTAGTGATGCAGAGTTGCCAACCATCCCCAGACTTGCAATCTATTGTATAGAATTCTACATTCCTACCCGTAGGTAGTCCTACACGCAGACTAGAGGAAAGGGGTAGATAGAAAATTGGCCATAGAATGAAGCTGATTTGACCATCATGTAAAGATTTTTTTGTCAACGTGATGGTTGAATCTTCTCTTAAATTGATAAGTAAAGTTTATTTAATGGAGATATTTATACACTTGGTTGTTGGTTAACAGGTTGAGAAAGTTGTTCATTTTAACTAGTTTTTAAACACATCCTTTTTCATTCACTCATTTGTTGATTTATTCCACTAAGATCGATCTTCATCGCGACTCAACTTTTTAAACCTGTTAATCTAAAGTAATAGTTTGTAATAATTAGTATTATACACATACAAATTAATATATTCCAGAATACAAATACGCAAAACCTATATAAAACAGTTTGACACGCACACAAATGGCTTCACTCGACCGACTTCCAAGAAGGTTATTGTGATGCTTTCACCTTTTTCCTTAGTCTGTGGTCTCTTGGTTCTATAGTAGAATGCCCCTCTGGGCCGACTGCGCGAGGTGCAATGTGTGTGTGAATGAGTCACGAGCCTTTATTTAATGCTGGACATTTGATCTCCACACTAGGAGCCACTTATATACTTATAATTAAGGCACATTCATATTGAGCCAGTTGCTGACCCGAATCTATGCTGACTTTGATACTGATGTCATGTAAACAGCATGCCTCAGACTTGGAGTCAGACATTAGACCGGTCATTAAGCTGGATTTACATTAGGGCATTTACACTAACTGCTGAGGTCAAGTAAATTGCATGAGTTAGTTCAGTGTAAATCTTATGTTAAGCTGAATTTACATTCAGCCAGTTACCGACTGCTCAAGACAAGTCAGCGCTGATTTGGTACTCATAGTGTAAATTAATTTTATCATAACAGCGTTGAAACAGCAATACTTGACTAGTTGCTGACAGTTTTGAATTGATCTATCAGCACAATGTGTGTGAGCTTGTACTGATAACTGGCTTAGTGTAAACCAGCCATTAGGTTTTGAATGTTTTTGTTAGACTGGCATATTATAACCCTTTCGTTCCTGGCGCACGATGTATGTATGTACTGTTTTAGCTATTTTAAGAACATTTACTTGGGTAATCCACATCTAGTGTATTTATATTAAATGGAAATTATTTAATTATTATTCCTAGACTATACCTAGCATAGAGTAAAGTCATATGTTAGTACTTATCTAAATTTATTGTTTAGTTTCTTTGTTAATAAAACACTGGAGACCTTTTCAAAACTTCTATAATATTAAACTTTCTTACAAACCAGTTTTTTTTATTTTTATTGTATGTACTTAGGAACTAAGGTAACCTTTTTACAATTTGGTTTAATTTCAGGAATGTCCAATTCCAGGTTTCTAGTGCCCTGTTTTGTCTACTTTGTGCATCTGGGTGATAAGTCCCTAGATGCCCAGAGTGGAATACATGGTGAATTGTATCAGCTTGGGATTAAACCACTTAAGGGTCAAAACACAGTCCCATAAACTTTCTGACCCGGTGACAGTGTTTATTAAAAATAAAAAAACTAATCAGGCATTAATTAGTTTCTATTTTGGCCACTTAAGTTTGTGGGACTGTATTTCGGGCAGATCTGAAGCGAGTGGCGTGCGTAGCGTCAAACAGCGCAGCCTCACCCGTTGTCCTAAGTGAGCGGCAGAAGCGATGCGACGCCATGGAAAACACGTGTCTACGCGACGTTAGTCGCTCACCGTCGCTTCTGTCGCTCAAGGTAGCTCACCTAGGACAACTGGTAACCCGTTGTCCTAGGTGAGCTATAGAAGCGACGCTACGCGAAATGACGCTGTAGTAAATGACAGACTTATCTACGCGACAACGTAGACGTAACGTCATTTTCTATGGCGTCGCGTCGCTTTTGTCGCTCACCTGGGATAACCCTCTATTCCTTCCTGTTATACTATTAGTTCGATCGATCTAACAACCCGGAAAAACAAATCCGTTCTGTTCGTTTACCTAGGCTAAAGGCTAACAGAAAGGAATAAGAGATTTCGTTCCGGACAGTTCGATACATTTTTGTCTAGAGAGGAATAGTGTTGTACTTACCCTAAATAAATTCTCAGGAGACAGAGGCGTGACTGAGGTCATTTAACTAAGGCTTTAGTTCGTTTTTAAAATACTGTTCTTAATATTTACATAACTTAATTTTTATTAAAAAAAATAACAAAAGAATAAGTCAGAGATACTTACCTACAAAAAATAAAACCTGCCTTCTTGCAGTGATATGCTCCGTACGTACGTAGATTATTTCTAACTCTGCACTATATTCTCAGTACATGTCGGCGATACGCCAGGGTTTTAATGTCCAGAGTCCATCACAGTGAAATCATACACTAAATATTACTTAGTTCATTCTTGCACAAATGCTAATACAGAACAGCAACGTCTTTACATAATTCAACCACTTGGGGCTGCCTCTGTCTGCCAGTCTTGGCGTGTATTGAATATTGTATGCTCGTGAAAAAAGCTTACTATACAATCGAAGATTACGTAAATGATAAAAAAAAAGCGTGGATTTAATAATAATAATAATAATAAATGATTTATTTACCAAAAAAAAACAACGTGGTACATAACCCAAAGCTTAATTAGCTAAGTAAACAATGTGGAACCCTGATAACTAAACTGAGTAGATACTCGTATGATAGCTATCAGTGCTCTCCCCGATATGTGGTAAGTACAGTAAATTAGCCTTGGTCAATTTAGGTGTTACAATTATTTAGGACATACCTATAGCTAACAAGATGCATGCTGGTTGTTAGTTATTTGATTCGCTCCAGCTATGCGTGGGACTGCAGTTACTTGTATCATTATGATGATTGTAAGTTTTGATGGAAAAGAGCAACCACCGAGTTTCTTGCTGGCTCTTCTCGGTAGGAATGGCATTCCGAACTAGCGGTAGATTCATATTATAACGATTCAAAAGCGCTTGTAAAAGCTTATTTGAATAAAAAACATTTGAATTTTGAATGTCATCATTTCTAGAAAATGTCCTACACTTATATCCCCGCTTACTAGCTTTATCTGGCATTCTTGAATATAGGTATCTGTCTTTTAATATCTGGTCTAATTTTTTGTTATCTTCTAAAACTTCTGGATGTTTATTTTCAAGAAAACTTAACGACCATATTAACTTTGGACGCTTTCACAATTGGTAGAGGGCGCTGCAATCGGGTTCTCGTTTCAGGGCAGGACAACGTTTGCCAGGCCCACTAGTACAATATATTATCCAATCATCGCCTTAAGTATCTTCTTTAGTATATACTCTGCATTCCCCATTACTTTTATTAAGTACTAGCTGATGCCCGCGACTTCGTCTGCGTGTTTTAAGTATTTTATTCCCGCGGGAACTCCTTCATTTTCCGGGATAAAACGTAGCGTAGGTATGTCTCTCACCGGGTTCTCAACTATACTCGTGCAAAAAATCACGTCGATCCGTTGCTCTGAGCCTATGTCCTTCCTTGTCTTTCAACCTATCTCTGTGCAGGTGCCGGCAAACTTCTTGAGCATGAAGTGCTATAGTGGGGGCAATTTAGCGCATTGCAAAAACACCCAAAAGATTTTCATTTTTTATTTATCCCACGGGAATCGAAGGGTTTTTCGTGATACAAAATAGCCTATGCCCGTCTTCGAGGTTTAATCTATCTACCTACCAAATTAAATCAAGATTGGTTCAACGGTTTAACCGTAAAGATGTAACAGACAGACAGATTTTTGCCATAATACAATAGTGAAAACCGTCTTTAAATCGGTTCAGCCGTCTCTGAGATTAGCGCGCACAAAAAACAAATAAACAGACAAACCGACAAACAGATAAAAATTTTAAAAACTATATTTTTTGCTTCAGTAACGTAAGTACAATACGTATATATTTTTTTTCGAAAAAATATTTAATGTTTAATGTTTAATATTTTACAGACACGACTCGTTTACAATTTTATTATATTAGTGACAACTACCAATATCAGTATCGATATAACTTAATACCTAAATGTTATAGGCATCACTTCAAATTGTCTCTGTACGAACTGTCCGGAACGAAATCTCTTATTCCTTTCTGTTAGCCTAGGTAAACGAACAGAACGGATTTGTTTTTCCGGGTTGTTAGATCGATCGCACTAATAGTATGACAGGAAGGAATAGAGGGGGATAACAGGGTGGGCGCAGAAAAGCCACACTATGCGATACGACTCTGTAGACGTGGGCCACGTGAACGTCTTACTGGTTCTGTATTTATGGTTCAGGCATTGAAATAGAAGTATGGGTACTAAAATTCTACATCAATGGGTTCAGGTCCTGGTTTCCCCACGCCAGCGACAAAGTGAAAGGTCTCACAAACTTGACCTGTCAGAGTCGCTAGTATGTATGAGAAATAAAAACTAAACAGGCATAAAAATTAGTTCTAATTTCGTGGGACTCTACACATGACAACGAATCCACGTGAAGGGTCAGGATTTGAAATTCCTGATGGATCCACTGGAGACTAGTGGGACCAACAGTCCCTAACGGACCCTTCACATGACCTACGTGGTCGCGCGTAGATGAGTTTGTCCATTTTCTATCGCTTTAAACCTTTTAAATGCTCGAAGTTCTTATGTAGCGCATCGTGTCGCGTTGCGTCGCGTCGCTGACGCCCACCAGGATAGCGCGTGCACCTACGAGACGACCCGGAAGGTCCAATTCCCCGAATGTCTCTATGTATGTCTGTTACGTCCAGTTCCCGAAATATGTACCTACGGGAACTTGTGCGAGTGCTTCTCAGAGACTCAGACGGCGTGTTTGGTTTGCGTCGTATAGCTTTAAGTTTTGAGGTAACGGTGTGAAGTTACTATCGCGTTTGTTGATTTCAGCCTTCAGATGCTATTTAGCCACGATTTTTATGTAGGACATGATACCAATTTGTACATCTTTAAGCCAATGCAAACGTTAGAGAATTAAACATATGATTAAGGTCAATACTACGATATCCGATATTTATTGGCACGGCACTGCAATTATACGCGATTTTATTTAAACTGGTTCGAGGTGATGCTATCATCAGTGGAAGTTGGAGTGATTGACAGAGTACACCTAGCTGAACTTAGTCAAGATGAAGTTATTTATATTGGTAAGTACTTGAGGGTACTTATTAACTACTTTTTCGTACCACTTGCAAAAAAAAGTGACATTCTATGCCACAAAAAGCGAACATAACAATAGTCATTTTTAATCTGTTAAAAACAGGGAAAGAAAATTGTACTGAATTTCATTCATCCTCTAGGGGGAGAATGTGATACTTATTAACTACGTCTGTGTTTACACCATTGAGTTTGTATATAAAGCATTAAACATCTTTTTGAAAAAGGAATACGCATTTATTATGCAGTTATGATTATTATTTATTAAATAAAATTACGAAAACCAACGAGGCCGTATGAGCTTGATGCCTTTGCTTTTCCGACAAAAAAATATTAGTCTAGGAATTTGCGCGTTTTTGTTTTCTTCAAATTTAAGTTTAGGTATTTTAATTTATTTTTATAAACAAGTTAATGTTTTAAACAGTTCCTCAGACACAAGAACAGAGAAATACTCAAATCAACTCATCAACAATAAATTATAAACAAGTTAATGTTTTAAAGTTCCTCAGACACAAGAACAGAGAAATACTCAAATCAACTCATCTATATACTTTAATAATAAAACTGTAACAGGTCCAATTCTGTACATTGAAGATATTTTGAAAATTTTTTTTGGAGGGCACTCATTATTCGATACTGAAGCTAAATCTGTATATTTTGAAAATTTTTGTCTGTCTGTCTGTCTGTCTGTATCTTGGCCGCGCATCACGCCGAAACTACTGAATGAATTCAAACTAAACTTGGCACGATTTGAGCCCATACTACGAGGTAGAACATAGGATACTTTTTATCCCGAAATTCTACCCCCGAAGGGCTGAAATAGGGATGAAAGTCCTTAATTTCTCAAGTTATAGCCATGAAACTTGATATATGAGCTGCGGGTTGAAAATGAAAACATATGTGTTTCACAGTTTTTCAAAATTCCACCCCCGTAGGGGTGAAATAGGGGTTGAGAGTTTGTATGAAAATCCTTAATTTCTCAAGTTATAGCCATGAAACAGCATTTGGGCTTTCGTTAAAATATGAAGAAGTACGTGTTTCACCATTATAGGGGGATTATACCGTGGGATAGTAATATAGGCTACTTTTTATCCCGGAAAATTAAGGAGTTCCCGAGGGAATCAAAAAAACTTAAATTACGCGGACGGAGTCGCGGGCATCAGCTAGTCAACAATAAATGTACCAAACAAAAATGTAACTCTCTCTATCAATAATTGGACCAATGTTTCGAATGTTAACTTTTACTTTTAATTGTCATTATTTTTAATAAATGCTTATCTCATATTATTATTGTGTTATTTTTTTCGCAAATGGTACGAAAAGTAGAGTATTTTCCTCGGTGATAAAGCTGTCTTAGTCTTGGGTGAACTTAAATCCCTCGCTACACTCAGGACTCGTCTTAAATCCCTCGCTTCGCTCGTGATTTAAGTTTTTAACACCCTCGCTACGCTCGGGAGTAGGTAAACCTCGAGTACTTCGTTACGCTCGCGATTTAAATCGTCACCCGCGACAGAAGACACTGCTTTATCCCCTTGGTTAATAATCTACTATTACCTATACTATTTTTTTTTTTGTATCGGGGGGGAAATCTTCATAGATGCCTGATTTCTTGGGGGAGAGATCAGGTTATGTGAGATTTTTACTCACTAAAACCCCCCTGTGGCCACCCTCAGCGCTGTGTTGGGAAACTCCGAGATCTCAAAATATGAACGCATCGGAGCGTCCCATGCACGGTGCTCTTTTATACTTAATACTTATTATAAATGCGAAAATTTGGATGGATATTTGTTACTCAATCACCCCAAAACGACAACGAACCTGGATGAAATTTGGGACAGAGATAGATTATAGTCTGGAATAACACATAGGCTACTTGTTATATCTTCGGATTATCGACTGCGGATTACGAGGTCCTGGTTTTGATTCCCGTTCGGCCATCAAAATTGTTAGGTAAGTATAGGGTTTTTCAATTAAGAAACTCAGTGCCAGCCCAGAGTTGGAAGTTGGCGGTGTTTCACCCCGTCCATCGGAGAGCGCGTTAAGCCGTCGGTCCCGGTTATTATCACTAACATGATAATAGTCATTAAAGCCCGCCAACCCGCATTGGAGCAGCGTGGAGGATCTAAGCTCTCATTCCCTCTCTCCTATGAGAGTGGAGGCCTGTGCCCAGCTGTGGGCCGTAAATAGGCTATAGTGGTACCTACCTACTTGTTATCCCGGAAAATTAAAGAGTTCCTGAGGGAAATCTTAAATTTTGTAACTTAATAGTTTGACGATAACCCTGGCGCAGTGGTGAGGTGGTCCTATGAGTGGGAGGTCCCGGGAACGATCCCCGTGCCTCTGGCATTTCGGGAATTTATAATTTCTGAATTTTCTCTGGTCTATTTATATGTGGGAGGCATCGGCCATAGCTAGTTAGCATCCTACCAGTTGGGACGTTCCGCTGAGCGATTTAGCATTCCGATTATACGATGTCGTGTAAAACCTACGTGATATCTCATACCGCGTCAAGCTCAAGTGCTAACTAGTAGTGGAATAAAAATGGTTATTCGGATATGCCTACATAGTTCAGCATCATCATAACTTATCTCCAGCCCACTGCTGGGCACGGGTCTTTTGAAAACTTTGAGGAGAATTCTCATGTATGCAGACTTCCTCACGGTGTTATACAAGTTATATTAAAGGCACTTATACTCATCTCCATTATGTTACGTGTGCGTGTTTGGGATTCGACCTCATCCCCCCGCCATTGTGTAAGGAAATCGTAATCATAATAATCGTTCGTACAGATAATTCTGTGGGATAATTCGACCTATTTAAGGAGTTCATAGATGCCTGTGATAGATGCCTGTATGTAAAACACATGCATGAAGTCTTTGACAGTTCGAGCTATAAGTTTTAAGCTGTCAAATGATTACGATTTCCTCAGACAATTGGGCCTCTGGACCCGCCGAACTGGAGCGGGCGCACCTAAGTACTTAGTTATGCCGGTTTATATCAGAGGTTGGTTTTAGGATTGAGATCTAAAGATGATTCCTTTTTTCAGGCTCTTTTATCCGTGGTCCTAGCAGTGAAATCCGAGAGTGTAAATTCCAAGATCGTCACAGACCAGAAGAATGAAAACTCAGCGTTCCTACAAAAATTCTTACCACCCTTAAACCATAACGTAAACCAAAGATACGGTATGAACTATGGTTTGAACGCAGAACTTATCAAGGACATATTGAGAAATGATCATCACAAATACTACGATTACGTTGATGATGATGAAGATGACTTAAGATACAACGCTAGACCGAGGCTCTATAACGCGCCAAATATCTGGGGCTATTCTAGAAACGGTGGACTGGGTAATCTCGTTAGCCATTCTTATAACGGTGACGCTAATGTTTGGGGATATTTGAGAAACTCTGAGGGAAGAATAAGAAATTCTGAGGGGAGAAAAATGAATGAGCCGATTATGGGAAACAGAAATATCGGTCGTATTTATATGATACCCAGGACTCAGGCACAAAATATGATGGGTCCTGAAAATAATGTGGGTTATGGAAATAATATGGGCTATGGAAATAATATGGGATATGTAAATAATATGGGTCTTGGAAATTATATGGGTAATGGAAATAATCTGGGTATTGGAAATAATATGGGTTATGGAAATAATATGGGTCTTGACAATAATCTGAGTTATGGAAATAATATGGGGTATGGAAACATGGGAATTGGAAATATACGACTTGATAGTATGTTACAGAACATCAGAGCACTTCTTGAGCCTGATCAAATAGGTTATGTTGGCCAAGTGCACCAAAGAGGAAGAGGTTATAAGGCCAGGCATAACTTCGCAATGGTAGGCTCAAAGGAACTGGATGTAGACAGAAGGAGAGCTATGGCCCACGGAAGACAAATGACGCATTCGCTTTTAAACGATCGTCGAATTAACATGTCGTATCATTGAGTATACCATACCTACTTCATTTAATTTTCGGCGAATTAACTAGTTAGTTGGGCTATGTTTTTTAATGCCAAATTATACTAGAAATATTACCAGACATTGAATGAATAAATCTTGTTAGAATTAGAACAGCACTTTGATTATTATTTTCCCCTTTACACTTTAAAAAGATAAGGTAGGTACCTACCTACTACTTACTTAAGTAAGTTTTTAAGGTAGCTTAGGTATAGCTCATTTCATTGACTATGGAAAAAAAAATGTATCTGTTCAACCGATTTTGATGAAATTTGGTACAAGGACAGGTTGTATCCCGGGGAAGGACATATGCTACTTTTTAACCCGGAAAATTAAAGAGTTCCCGCGGGAATCAAAAAACATAAATCCACGCGGACGAAGTCGCGGGAATCATCTAGATAGTTGATTTATATTAATACCTAGTCTATGACGTATCAAAACTGTCGGACTCTATGCATCATTTACTACAGTGCGGTTTTTTGCATTAGACCTCCTATCTATCGGAATCAAATTACCTATTTCACCCGCTATTCTAGATTGCTGTATCATACAAAATGTATTAAGTAATTAAATTCCAATTATACCATCGAGTATCGAGTCCGTGCGTGCGGTTTTTTCTTGAACCTATTTGGGTTTCAGTAAACTTAGGTATTTGGCAATTTAACCCACGAATATGACCTTTATTTACATGTTGATAAGTTATTATTATAATGAATCAATTAAGCATATATCTTTTGCTCAGCCCGCGACTTCGTCAGAGTTAAAATTCTGCTTTCTCATTGAATTTAAGTATTTTTAGTGTGAAAAAATAAATTCCAACTCCAGAATACAATCTCTCTCTCTCTGACCTGACCAAGAGGTCAGGCCTCCTAATCCCACTTATGTACTCCTTTCTGTAAATAAAACAATCAATAATAGTAGGAGTTTTATTATAATAACAAGCTGATGCCAGCGACTTCGTCCGCGTGGATTGAGGTTTTTTGGTTCCCGCGGGAACTCTTTAATTTCCGGGTCTCAAGAACTTCAAGAAGCCATATTATTAGATATAAAATCTAATAATATGGTCTTAAATATCAGGTTCAGTTCAGCAGTTGAGCTCTGAAATGGTTACAGACAGACACACTCACATTAGGAACTAATAATTAATCATTAAGTATTAGTAGTTGTGCAATGATAAGATTACAACTGCATCTAACGGTAAGTAGGTAAAAGTTCTAATATAAAATATCGCTTCCGAATGACTTTCTCATTACCAATTGTTTCACTATGGCGGTGACAATAGAGGTAAGAAAATTTTATTTTTTTAATATTTGATACTAATTGACGACCGATGGTGCAGTGGTGAGCGCTGTGGTCATATAAGTGGGAAGTCCCGGGTTCGATCCGAGGCAGGGTCAATTCAGGAATTTATAATTTCTAAATTTTCTCTGGTCTGACCTGATGCGAGGGTTCGGCCGTGGCTAGTTACCACCCTACCGGCAAAGACGTACCGCCAAGCGTTTTAACGTTCCGGTACGATGCCGTGTTGAAACCGATTGGTTGGTTAGCCCGCTACCATCTTACATCTTAGACTTATTGCGAGAGGTGAGAATGCAGTCAGGGGCTAACTTGTAGTGGCGTTAAAAAGCTATAAGCTGACCCGTCCCGGCTTCGCACGGGTGGCTTAAACCCGTTACAACGTGCGAGAGCCTTTTAGTACCTATATAATGTACGTTTAAAAATCTTCTCTTTTGTAATGAAGGAACTTCAATATTCGCTATAATCCGCCAAAATAGCCAAATCGATGTGGTACATCGCGTAGCTTGCATGTTCAGATATTATTCAGCGCCCCGTACCAAAGCCAGAAATTCGCACCACACCACAAAAATCTTCCAAATTATTCTCAACTTACGTAGGTATCACTCCGACGCCGGAGCATCTTCAGATCTTCAGGCGTGGACTCGACAATACACGACCGTAACTTGTAATTACAATCGTGCATTGTCGAGTTCTTTCATTATCATGGACTTCAGGAAAGTAACGCCTGCTTAAACAATATTCTCTTTTGTAATGTTGCTGTTACATACCTACTTGAACTACATAGTAAATTACTATAGGTAGGTACTCAAGGTAATGTATATATAGTATAGGTACCTGGTATACAGGCTTGTTTTGCAGGCATGAAGAAAATACGTTTAGGCAGTATCTAAAACGCGAAAGTGTGTCTGTCTGTCTGTGTAAATCTGCTACGCTTTCAACAGATTTTAACGAAATTTGGTACCTACTGGTTGCATCCCGGGGAAGGCTTCTATTTTAAATCTCTCTACGTCGTATTCCTCATTGCTGAAGGTCGTGACCCATTTCCATTAATCACATAATGTTAGGGGTTGTCTTAGGATAATAATGCGATGGGTTCCCATGTCCTTCTGCAGTTTTAAATAAATTATGAGCAAAAGAAACAATTTTAATTTAACTTTGCAGATCTTCATACTCTTTCTCGGAGTGGTGATAGTGAAGAGTCATCACCTCCATCAGCACCGCCACCGTCATCATTTCTTTGATAATATATTCCATGTTATTGGAGATGGCTTATTTGGGAACGGGGATTCCCAATTAGATGGACTTTATAATAACTACGGCGATATGGGACAAGAAGGAAATTACGAACCTCCAGGAATGAATTACCAAGATTATGGGCAATATGATGATTATAATATAGGAATTAACATTCCTGATCAAAGCAATGGTGACATTGGACTACCAAATGGATCCCAGACTCCTGATGATAATTTTGATATTGCAGTGCCAAATGAGCCTCAGTCACCTAATGCTAATTTCAACAGTGCAGTGCCAAATGGACGTCAGCCACGTCCTAATGTTGATTTTAACACTGCAGTGCCGAATAAACCTAAGTCACCTGATGTTCATTTTAAATTCGCTGTGCCGAATAATCCTGATTCAACTGATGTTCATTTTAACATCACAGTGCCGAATAATCTTCATTCACCTGATGTTCACGTTAACATTGCTATACCAAGTGCAATTCAGACGCCTATTGCAGTACCAAACGAAGCTCCAATAAATGATGTACAGGCTTTAAATAGTCCTGCGAATGAAGGTTCTGTAAATAATTTTTATGAATCACATCGTGACTCGAATGTTCTAGACAATCATGAGGATATTAATCAATCACAGAACAGAGTTCCCGATAACGTAGAAATACCGAACATTAATACTGACGCAGGACAGAAATTGGAAACAATTGGAATTTTTGATTCATCAGGATCATCTGACCAAAATAATCTTGAAGGAAAAAACTTGGTTGCTAAAAATGTTCCAGGATTCACTGATGATGATATAAAGAAGGGTATTGTCTTAGCGGATCCCGAATTAAATAACAATATCAACGAAGCTCATAAATCAAAAATTTCAGATGAGGTACAAGGTCAGATTTCCGATGTTGAAGCAGGATTAAATACCCCTGCAGTAGTTGATTTAAATTTACAAAATAAAAAGGAAGATAAAAAGGATGATTCGATTAAAAATGAGGGCAAGCTTTCAGGATTTAATGATGATCATATTGAAAAGGGCGTATTGATTGTAGATCCTGAGTTGAAATATAATACTAATGAAAATTATAAAATTGTAGTCCCTCGTATAAATGTTACGAAAGAGTCAATACACAATAATGACGAGACTGAAAATCCTGATAATTCAATTGAAAATAAGAAGAAAATTCCTGAATTAAGTGGCGATAATATAACCAAGGAAATTTCTACGGACGAACCTAAATTAAGCCACAATATTGATGAGTTAAAGTCTTCGGAAAATATAGAACAAACCGACGATAAGAGGGCAGTTCCGGAATTTAACGATGATGATATAAAAAAAGGTACATTTATGATCGATCCTAAGCTGAAAAATAATGAAACTGATGTGGGACTCGACAAATATTCAGATGCTGTGGTTTTTCCCGACGATGTAGATGAAGCAAAAAAGCAACATCAACTCAATACTGATGCTAAGCCAAACTTGCCTGATAGATTTAGTGCAGGGGAGAATAATAAAGAATATCCTTCGGCCATAGCACCTGTAGTAGCTCTGACTACTTTGTCTGCAAGTAATTATAGTCCAAGCCAATCGATTACACCAAATAATAATGAACAATCGACATGGAATAATCAAGGCACACAAAACCAAAATACTAAGCCCTCCAGTGGCGTATTTGGACAAAGTGTAAACCAACAAGTACCTGTAAATAATGGAAATGGTTCACCATATGTTAATGTGGTGAGAAACCCGAACGGTGAATATACAGTTGTAAATATTCCTAATAATAATAATGGTCAAAGTCCTAGTCAAGTTTACGTATCTGGTGATTTTGGGGTTAATAAACCAGGTCAAAGTTACGTATTTGCTAATTCTGGAGTTAATAATCCTGGTCATAGTTACGTATCTGCTAATTCTGGTATTAATAATCCTGGTCAAAGTTACGTATCTGGTAACACTGCGGCAAATAATCCTGTTCTGAGTTACGTATCCGGCGGTTCCGGATTAAATAATCCCAGCCAAGCCTACATCCCTGTAAATGTAAATTCTGGTGCTACGAATCCTGGTCAGATTTATGTTGTAACTAACGGTGGCAATTCTCAGTTCAAAAATCCTGGTCAACATTACGTATCTGGAATCAACAATCAAGGTCAGATTTACGAACCTGTAAATTCTGGGGCAAATAATCCCAGTCAAATATACATTCCGTCTTCTGGAAGTCAAACAACAAGTGGTGGATATTATGCAGTTATTCAATTGAGCAATGGCCAAAGTGTTCTTGTGCCCGTGAATGGTAATGGACAAAATACCCAATGGAACGGCCAATCGACCAATGACCAAACATTGTATGTGCCAGTCCAATATAACCCTGGTCAAGGATATCAAACGTTAGGGAATAATCCTGTAGTAACTTTGGGAAGCTCTGGAATATCTGGGTATGTTGGGACGAGTGGAACTACGAATAATGTCCCATTGCTAATATCCTATAAAGACGAAGATGATGAGGATGCTGGAAAAAGCAAGACATTGGATCAAGATGATAAAAAAGAAGAAAAAGAAGAAAAGGAAGAATAAAATTATTGTTTAATAGGGAATTATTAGAAAAATAATAGCTAAATAATTTGAAATTATCAACTTGATTTAAATAGTAAACATAGTAATTATCTTAGTTGGCAAGAAGAAGTAACATTCTGTGTTAAAGTAAACGGTATCTTTTGTTTACGACAGCCAAAGTTAGTGAATAAAAATAATGGTTAATACAGAGAATTTGGTATTGTTATTTAACATAGATTTGCTTACCCTTCGCTATTTTAAAAAATATGGCAACTTGATGGCCGTGTAAAACGCAAAATTTAATTCTGTGGCTTGAGCTAGCATAAAATCCATATTTATATTATAAATGCGAAAGTCTGTCGGTATGTCCGTCCGCTACGTTTTCACAACCCACCTCATTTTAATGAGGCAAGAAGAGGGGTTGGTCCCGAGGAAAGGACATAGACTACTTTTTAACCGACTTCCAAAAAAGGAGGAGGTTCTCAAATCAGCGCGTATTTTTTATTGTATGTTACCGCATATCTCCGTGGTTTCCAAACCGATTTAAAAAATTTTTTTTCAGTGGTTAGAGGAAGCTCGCGTGTGGTCCCATAAAAAATTCTGACTCCAAATCCTCAAGCCTGATGCTGTAGGTATATCTACGACACAAAACTAGGAAGTTAGGAAGTTTTGATGGTGAATTTATATATAGTAGGTATCAAGTCACGTGTATACGATTCAACTCTGAGTCCCAACTCCTCAACCCTGATGCTGCAGGGTACTGAACTCCTTAAAAAAAGCGATTTAGGATTTTTTTATGGTCAATTCATATTGTAGATGTCAAGCAACGACTTCATACTTAAACCCACGTCCCAACTCCTCAACTCTGATGCTGCAGGGTACTGCACTCACTGCACTAAGCCGTGGGGATTAAGAGACTAAGAGTACAATAAAAAGTTAAAAATAAAAATTCTTTCCATAAAATTCTTCCAATGCCACTGAAAAGTAAAAAATAATTTTGATTTCTACACACTATGTTGAAGTCGGGCGAGTCTATCAAAGATACGCAAAGTTGACGCGTCAGGCTCGCCCGACTTCAACATAGTGTGTAGAAATCAAAATTATTATACTTAAGTAGATACTGGAAAATTGAAGTGTCCGTGGTAATAGAAAAAAACCTTAGTCCAAGTGGTCGAAGTCGCGGACGTCATGTAGCAAATAACAAATGTAAATCTACAATGTTGCAATCAACATTGGGTACTTTTTCTTAACAAAAAAACCGGCCAAGTGCGAGTCGGACTCGCGCACCGAGGGTTCCGTACAAAAATGTAGTAAGTTTTAAATTATTAAAAAAACTACTTACTAGACCTCGTTCAAACCAATTTTCGGTGGAAGTTTGCATGGTAATGTACATCATATATTTTTTTAGTTTTATCATTCTCTTATTTTAGAAGTTACAGGGGGGGACACACACATTGTACCACTTTGGAAGTTTCTCTCGCGCAAACTATTCAGTTTAGAAAAAAATGATATTGCAAACCTCAATATCACTTTTGAAGACCTATCCATAGATACCCCACACGTATGGGTTAGATGAAAAAAAAAATTTTGAGTTTCAGTTCTAAGTATGGGGAACCCCCAAAATTTATTGTTTTTTTTCTATTTTTGTAAGAAAATCTTAATGCGGTTCACAGAATACATCTACTTACCAAGTTCAACAGTATAGTTCTTATAGTTTCGGAAAAAAGTGGCTGTGACATACGGACGGACAGACAGACAGACAGACATGACGAATCTATAAGGGTTCCGTTTTAAAAGGAAAAAACGGAACCCATAAAGGATCACTTTGTTGCCCGTCCGTCAGTGTGTCAAGATCCTTTTTCTCAGGAACGCATGGACGTATTAAGCTGAAATTCATATCAAATACTCAAGTCTACTGTCCTTTGGAGCTGTGAAAAAATTAAACTTCTAAGCCAACGCAATCAAAAGATACAGCCGTTTATGCTACAAATTTTCGACACTCGCAAGGCAATCAAAACCTACAGGGTACTTCCCGTGAATTACTCAGAATCTTGAAATTTGGTACGAAGCAACGTTTTACAATACAGATAAAGGAAAAATTGCGAAATGCATACATTTTTAGTTACATCACATAATATAAATATTTTTACGCATCGACACTCGCAAGGGAATCAAAACCTACGGGGTACTTCCCGTAAACTCAGAATCTTAAAATTTGGTACGAAGCAACGTCTTATAATATAGTTATAGAAAAAATTGCGAAATGCATTTAAATCATATATTAAAAATATTTTTAATAATTTTAAACTTACCTACTACAGATTTGTACGTAACCCTCGATGCGCGAGTCCGACTCGCACTTGGCCGGTTTTTATTTGAGTGCTTATAAAAAACTGAATACAGGACGTGAATTTTAGCTCTTGATAACTCCCGTCGTAGCTAGTTCTTTGATTTTCCTGTATAAAAAGTAACCTAAGTCCTTCCCCGGGAGGCAACCTTTTGTCACGTAGTGATTTTAATATCACTTGGATTATATTGTATTCCTTAATATTGTTGAAAGTACCTTAGCGACATCTAGTGTCAAGGCGCAGAACGTGCGTAGGTCGATGCGCAGGATTTCCCATAGATGGCGCTTGTGGTCTTTGGTCATAAGAACACGATGATATTATATTTCTTTCTCTAATATTTTTTTTTCATTATTAAAACATTGTTTTATTATATATTTTTCGAGTTTTTTAATTGTTGGAATTCACGTTAGTCTATGGTGGAGCATTTCAGAATGCGACCACACTCGCTGTGGGTCTATGGCAACACCGAATTTTCAGAGTTCAGATTTCCGGTCGAACACTCAAGATGTGATAGACATCTCTAATTCGAGTTTTCTCCATGGCTTCGCCTGGAAAATTAACAGTAATGCTGTTGTTATAGTCATCTTAACAATTGCCTATTTTCCCACACCAATTTTTGGTAAGTGATAGGAAATTCGATATTCGATTTCACGTATGACATCTTTCTCAAGATGGCGTACGTAGCTAAGGAAAAATTATAATTAATTGGTTTTGTTTGTCTTTTCAGTTCCCATATTATCCCGTATTATTTTGAAGAAGGATGGGATGGGTGGACTATCCTGGAATGTTCAATTTGCAGGATGTCCTTGGTAAGTTGTGTGAAGTGGATAATTGTACACGTGTATGGTGTCAAAATGCCTTTTGTTAAACCCGCTTCTCTTTTGTTTCAGGGTTTTCGTTATTTTCGTTTTATGTTTCCTTTTATTAATTTACTACTGAGACGATTCATTTTATATTTTGATATCCTCGATATATTTCCGAGATTGGGAATTCTCATGATGAATGCATTCCAAGGATTTGGGTTGGTGAACTGACGAGGCCGTTCGAGGCCGAGGTTTTAAATTCAGTGTTCTCAAAATAGTGAGTCAGATTCCGTGAACCCCCTGTTCCGCCGAGCTAAATAAACATTTTAATGAAACTTTAACATAGTAAATTCAAGTTTTTTTTATACTTAATAATCTATCTGGACCCCAAGCGTCCCCGATAAACTTCAACTAACAAATGTATCTGTGTATCTAGGGTGTTTAATTAAGTAGCCTTAAGTTACTTATTAAGATTTAACCATAAGGTGTATTATATAATATATACCAACAGTAAAGTTTGCCTGAACAAGAACTTGTAATTATTCCATCTCCCTAGATAGGTACATTTTACCATTCTGTAACTTTGTAAGTGGGTGATTACTTTCGAATCCGGGTAATTTCCATTCTGCTCTAAGTAGTGCCCCCTTACACTTTCTTCGCCCAAATATCTTGAACTGGCAGACCATAAAAGCGGAGCAGACACAAAAATGGACATATAGACAGACAGATAGATAAAAACACTTTCGCATTAAAATAATATTACGTAGCATGGATTTTGGCTTTTGAATTCATAATTTCTATACAGTTATTTTCTACACAGCAAATATTGTAGTAAAGATTATATAAAAATACTAGCTAAATGCCCACGACTTCGTCCGCATGTTTAAGTTTTTTGATTCCCGCGGGAACACCTATATTTTCCGAGATAAAAAGTCACTCTCCAGGTCCTCAACTATACCCATGCAAAAAATCACGTCGGCATGATCAAAGGACAAACAAACAAACACACTTTTTCATTTATAGTAAATTAGCATGATGTACTCTCGAATCCCTTACTCTCCAAGCAGCATGACATCCGACATGACTAGAATGAGATCAAGCGTTGTAAGCCTGTAACTAACTAACAGGCACGGAAATGTAACACCGCTGCAATTTCCAAACCTACTACGAATTTCTTGACAGGGAAAGCTAATATTATTATTATTTGCGGCCTGTAGAGTCCCAATGTTGGGCGAAGGCCTCCCTTTCCTCCTTCCATTTATCCCGGTCCATAGATGTTTGGGGCCAGTCCTCCATAAAGGCATCGAGTTTGTCGCGCCAGCGGCGCGCTCGGCCTTCCTCGACGTAGCCAATAATATTTTTTGAACCGACACGGAACTAAAACCCGGAACATTTTTATCCATAGCTGTAGCTCGGTGAGCTAACCTCTTTATGGACTCTTTGGAGTACCTGCTTAGAAAATAAAACACATAAATCAAGAATTAAATTTATTTCTTGGATTTGATTCAAAATTTAAAATCAATATAAACAAACTCACATCCTACTTAGTAAAATTGAGTTTTTAAATCGAGTAAATCTGCAAAGGTATACGTACAACGTACTTATTAAAAAAATAAAATAGCTAAAGATTATATTTTGTATATTTACCTAAAATGCAACAACAGGTAAATCATAACATTATTTTTAATGTTATAATTTACCTGAACAAATCTTGTTTGATTTTTTTTTCTATTTTATTAAAATGGTTTATTAGGAAATACTATAAGGTGAGTATCTCTTGAGTGAATGTTAAAAAGGAGCTAACATAGTGTTGAGTAGGTCATCATCATCACTACAGCCTATTAACGTCCCACTGCTGGGCACAGGCCTCCACTCTCATAGGAGAGCGGGAATTAGAGCTTAGACCCACCACGCTGCTCTAATGCGGGTTGGCGGGCTTTAACGACTATTATCATGTTAGTGATAATAACCGGGACCAACGGCTTAACGTGCTCTCCGAGGCACGGGGGTGAAACACCGCCAACTTCCAACTCCGGGCTGGCACTGAGAATTCCTTAATTGAAAAACCCAATACCTAACTTTTATGCCCGACCGGGAATCGAACCCAGGACCTCGTGATCCGCAGTCGACTATGCTAACCACTAGACCAACGAGGCAGTCAACGAGGCAGTTGAGTAGGTAATGGCTCATTATTTAGCTGGTCCTTCAAGGATTAAAGCGACGCGTTTTATCGTACTCAGTGAGAAGTTTAGACAGAAATATTATGTTTAAAAAGTACTAAATTGCCTAATGTATTTGAGAAGTAAATCTATCTCTGACAATTTAATTAATTTAATTTAATTGACAAACGTGCCATATCTCATGAGCATGACTCAAGCCTTGTATTCCCCAGGTGACAAATGTCGCCAGACATCTTGTCTCGCGACTTTTTCCAATTGTTGCCTGTTGCCAGACTTGTCGTGCGATGTTGGGTGAAGTCGAGCGACGTCGACCGACTTCTGTAGCGGCACCCCATTTGTTGCCTAGTGAATACGGGGCTTTAAGCGACACGAGGATTTACGAGGTTATTGAGCTAATTGAGCTACTGAGTCAGGCAAGTGTAAAGTGATACGTTTCTCTACATGTAAAATGTTAACATATTTTTTACTGGGCATTAAAAAATGCCATCTCTAGAAATGTTATAATTTTAACTTAAGTAACGAATTTAAATGTATTACCTTTGCAGAATTTATTACAAGACAGATACTAGCAAACTTGATAGACTTTTAAGCTTATAAGCTTTATAGACTTTATAAGCTTTAAAATCGTAAGTACAATAAGTGATAATATTTAAAACCTACCGGATGTTTTATAATAATAATCATAATATAATAAAAGCACTTATCTCTAGTCACCTATCACAACATGTAAAGGCAATTTATATATTTGGACCGTTCGCTCGCCAAAGATAAACGCGAAATACAAAATATCCTAAAATCTAAGCTGGACTTAAGTATTTTGGAAAGGTTTGTCAGTAATATCCCTACGTGAATTTGGAATCAATAACTGCATCTTTTGTTTGAATATAATTGTAGCATTTAAAGAAAGAGACTAGAGGATCAATTATGGCTAAATTAATCAAAATAAGTTATGTAGTACACAATTAACTATGTAAAGTAGGTACAATTTTCCTCGCGCTTAGCTCGGGTTATAATACTCTGCAACTATTTGTTTAGACACCCTGTGTTATGGTCTAAGCTCAAGGGAAAGCGGGCAGAAAATTCGATTCAAGATGGTAAATAGTTCCCTTACTAAGAAGTGGACAGGAATTATATGTTAAACATGTTATAAGTTAATTTAAAATTTCGACAAAATTGGTCAATGTTAAATAATTCTGAGATTTGCATGCAAGTATGAACATGAATTTACTTATGTCACATATTTTGATAAACTATATTTTTTAAAGTCAGCGTCTTGAAAATCACGAAATCCGTTAATTTTATATTATTGAATACCTGCAGTGTTTTCATACTTGCATGTGATTCTCCATAGTTTAGCAATATACTATATTCTAGCTAGTTAATTCTCAAATTCAAAATCCTCTTAGGCATTTTTCATTTTTTATTAAAGTATTTAAATTTTATTACTATACAAAATTTTAATAATAATAGGCATCTTTTGGAAAACTGTCATAGAGCAGTTAAATGTCCAATAAAACTTTTTTTTGGTTTTCTACTGAGATTTCACTTTTATATTTTTTATTGAATTGTAAAGCTTAGCAACGTTGAAGGTATCCTAAAGTTTTAAAATGATCAGTCGAAACCTCAAAATCGATACAAACTAGCAGGTTGAATCCATACATTTTGATAATATTATTCGGACAGTGCAACGTTCGATGTAGGTAATTTTCAGGAACTACGGATTGGGTATCAGTTTCATGGACTTTTCTAAATTGAATTTTGTTTCTAACCTAACGTGATTTTATCTTAACTATTTTGCCCTCATATATCTTATAAAGTAAATATTTCAAAATAAACTTATGTTATTAATATTATTTTCATATTATTATGTCTAATTTTATGTACAATATTTTTTAAATATAAATTTGTTTGAGCATTTAAATTACATATTTTATAATTAATTAGGTATATAAAAATAAGGTTCTTGAAATATATTGAAGCTAATTAAGTAATGTATTTCTAATATAATTAATTATACACATCAAGAAAAACAAATAAATATTCTATCAAAAAATAATGTAAGGACCTAATAATATTTTAATTTGATCAAGAAATTTATCCATCTATGGTCAAAATGTATAATATAAAATATGTAGGTACAGCTAAGTAATATTAATTATTAAGTATAATAATATTATTTTACACAATTGCGTTTTTCTAAAAATATCTATAATTGAAAGTATTTTTCGTTAAATATTATGTGCATTAAGTATCTTAATAAGTAGACGTATGAAAAATCGTGAAAAAGTCAAAGAATTATGTACAGTTGCAATAGACTAGACATTCAAAAGACAAATATATAAAGAATTAGATAAATCACAATCTATCTTTACGATTCTCTATAAAATATCATTTCCGTACGTAGGTAGTAGTTACCTAATTAGGTACTTGAACGTGATTAATATAAGGCTGGCTACCATGATATAATAATTTCATTATATTATTAAGTATGTCATGAAAATTAAGAGCTGATAAACTTAAACTACAAGTCCCACAAATTTATCTGACCGGTGGCCAAAATTGGAACTAATTTCTTAATTTAATTTTTAATATTTTTATGTAATTGCAAATCTGCGGCACATAATTTTTGACATAGAATTTTTTTAGAGATTACGACTTTAACATAGGTACCTACGTCAGGTAAAACGTATAATTTGTTACATTTTACCTGTCAGTTTAAAAGGTAAAATGTAACAAATTATACGTCGGACGGTAACGTTTTTCCTAGCGCGTGTTAAACCTTTAAGTATGACAAATTCGGTGTGTATGTATTAGGTTAGGTCTACCTGTGGTAATTACTATAAGTATAATTATCATGGGAGTCAGCTTTAGCTCAAATATTTTTGCCTAATATTTTCTTATAACGTCTTAAAAGTATTAATAATAAGTAACACTATGTTATTTTAAGACTTGGAAATAAAATTGACATTAAAAGTTTTGATAAAATTGCTAAGTGGACACTATTAGTACCCTCCTTATGAATACCTAAAAACAGTTTTAAAATAAAAATGCAATGGAAAATGGCCTACTCATATGCTTAAGTACTTTTAAATTATTTTAAATGCATTCTCAACTCAGCAAGTGCTAAACTTGACTAAAATAACCTCAGGTGTAATGCCACTATAAAAATAAGTTTCGAATTTGTGCTGTTATGTATTGAAAGAGACGATAAAAACGTAGGTACTTTTGAATTATAATATTCTGTGCCTATTTTAATATCATGTACTTATACCGTAGTAATCTGTAAAACTTAACATAATCACTAACCTCAATAACTATTTTGATAAATTGCGCGCGGGCCGTGGCATACAGTACGCGCGTGAGTTGAATGCAGAGCTATTGTATGTAACGGGTAATATATGATTTTCTGCTTTAAAACTCATACTTATGTGTTAAATTTTTTTAAGCTAGTTGCTATGCAAAAATTACTCGACCAGTTGCTAGACGCGTCGGGCAACTGGTTTCAAGCAGCAGCGCGGGGCGCGGCCGGTCGGCATCACCTCCCCTTATTCTCATTTCTATCTCCATTCTTCTTATTCTCTTTGCTCTCTTTTTCTTGAGTTTTACAGTTAGTTTGAGTTTTGGGAACGTTGAGGGTGCTCTGTTCTACTGGTTTGCTTGGTTTCACTTCTTTTGACTCTTGCACTGATTCGAGAGAGATGTCGAACGATTGTTGCCTGTAAAAAAATAATGAAAGTTTGAAACTATATATTATATTTTATCGTTTTTAGTTTAATATTGATGTAATTTTGGAGGGATCAAGTTTCTTAATAGTTATTGGAACTTTGAACACATATTTCAGGTCTAGATCTCAAGGTTTTTTGTGTGAAGTCACACTGTCTTATGTTTAGGTTCCACCACACCACCACTACAGGCCATTAATGTCCCACAGTTGGGCATATGCCACCATTCTAATAGGAGAGTAAGAATTAGAGCTAAGACCCACCACGCTGTTCTAATGCGGGTTGGCAGGCTTTGATGACTATTATCATGTTAGTTATAATAGCCGGGACCGATGGGTAATAATACTTTCCGAGGCACGGGGGTGAAACAGCATCAACTTCCTAACTCCGGGCTAGTAGTTACTGAGAATTTCTAGTCAGAAAAATCCAATAGGTACTTAATATGGCCCCCCGGTCTGCTAGGCTTCTGGAGCGAGCTCGGATGGCTGGAGTGAAGACTCCAGTGGGGAAGGGCAACACACGCACAACAGACCTCCAACTCGGGGTTTAAGTGCGGAAACCTGCCCCGTAGGAAGAAGAAGAAGATGGCCGACCCGAGAATCGATCCCGGGATCTCGTCGGCCGCAGTCGAACATGCTAACCACTAAACCAACGCGCAACGGGGCAGTTACGTCCTCACATCGGGTCGTCAAAATACAAAAGATACTTACTTGTCAGTAAGATAGTTCCCAGGAGCTGACAGCGATCTCCCTGAGCGGGCGAGGTTAGCTCGCCGCGTGGCTCTGTCCGCTCTGACCGCCGCCGCTTCCCTCTCACCCTCCTCTGGGTCCGCGCCGGCTCCCGCGTCAGCGATGGACTCCCGCCTTGCGCTGCCTTCGCGACTACGTAAGAATGGATTCTGAAACAAACATTTTGAATTCTCATTACAAAAAAAAAGTGTGTGTGTGCAATTAACACACGGCAGGAGTAAAACTTCAGAAAAGTAGCCTATGAGAGAATGACATAAATATAGCTTGTATTCTATCTCATTCTCTCGCAGGCTAAATCCTATTATGAATATGTTTGTCTCTTTTTGGTGTCGCTTTTTCGCTCTCAGTCGGTAACTAAATGGGTGACCGAATTTGGCCTTTTCGTTCCCCCCGTGCCTCGGAGAGCACATTAAGCCGTCGGTCTCGGTTATATTCTCGGTCTCGGTTATTTGATTACACCAACATCTGACATTCGTTAGAAACCTAAAAGTTGTAATAGTACCTACTCTTAGTCGAGTAGTATGCAAAAGGACGTGGGAACCCACCGCATTATCATCCCAAGAAAACCCCTAGCATTTTTTGATTAATTTAAAGGGGTCACGACCCTCAGTAATGAGGAATACGACGCAGAGAGCTGATATGAAGTATGAAGATGTTTTGGTGACGCACCTGGAAGCTGTGCTTTTTGAGCATGGTCTTGATGAGTATGAGCGTGGACAGGTTGGGGATGGAGGTGACGACGCGCGCCATGTCCTCATCCGTCACTTCCACCAGACGGCAGTTCTCCTCCTCGGAGGGGAGAGGCTCCTTGCCTCCGAGGGTCAGCCATTCGTGTTCCTGGAAAAAATTGATATTTATTTGTTAATTTTATTGATAATTAATACATACCCGCTACGACATAACAGTTTCCCAATTCATCTTTTCAGGTTACAATATCATTCATAAGCAGAACAAAAAAAGTCACTAACACAAAAAAAAACATACAGCATAACAAACTTAATTAACCCCTTGTCTAACAATAATTTTATCATTTTTGTAAGCTGCAGTGTGTGCTGCTGTAAGTGGGGTGTGGAAAACGTCCAGTCCGGGATTTTTATTTACTAACCATTGAGCAAGCACTAAGCAAATCATTATTTCTGTTGGCTTAATTTTTACGACCTTCCTGGCGCAATGTTGAGTGCCGTGTTCTTACAAGTGAGTAGTTCAGGTTTCGATTCCCGGCAGGTAAAATTTTGAAATTTATAATTTCTGAATTTTTTGGATGGGAGCCTTCGGCCGGCTACCTACCGGCAAAGACGATCCGCCGATGCGATTTAGCGTTCCGATACCATGCCGTGTTCAATAGAAACCGATGTTTAATATAACAGATTACCATCTTAGACTGCATCATCACTTGATGACTGAGATTGCAGACAGGGGCTAACTTGTACCTAGTGGATAAAAAACCTTGATATTTGGATTAAGTCATCAAATACAGCGGGAAGAGTCGTACAATTGTTGTTAGCACAGAGCTCTGAAGGTCGGGGCCTCGTATTTATATTATTTATCTGGATTCGCAAATACTTGGTCACTTATTAGTGTGTTCAGTTGAATGGCGAAACGTGATGTTTGAGTCAGAGATAAGCGTTCTAGATGGTCAATATTTGCTTTGAGCTAAGTCTAGCCAAGAATATTTTGTGTACAGTGCCACAAATTTTTGACCTCCCTGGCGCAGGTGTGAGCGCTGTTGTCTATAAGCAGGAGGTTCCGGGTCCGATTCCGGCAGGGTTAGTTCGGGAATTTATAATTTCTGAATTTTCTCTAATCTGGTCTGGTGAGAGGCCTCTGCAGTGGCTTACTACCCTACCGGCAAAGATCTGCCTGTACCTTACTTATAGGTAGGTATTTGAAACGACAAAATACGCGCTTATTTTGGGATGTTGAATAAAATATTCATTTGAATAGCTGTCAAATACCCAATTATTGGTTTGTTTTATTGAACCGTTGAGGGTTTCCAACCCAATTAATTTCTACGCGGAATCATACATTAATGTTTTCCCGCTTGGTACTAATTTTATGCCAAATTACAAGACCCTAACGCAAGATGGTACCTACCTAAGTAAAATCTTTAACCATGATCATTCTAAGAATGAACATAATATGAGGTACTAGCTGATGCCCGCGAATTCGTCCGCGTGGATTGAGGTTTTTTGGTTCCTGCGGGACCTCTTCAGTTTTCCGGGATGAAAAGTAGTCTATGCATTATTCCAGACATAATCTATCTCTGTGCCAAAATTCATCCAAATCAGTCCAGACGTTCTGGTGTGATTGAGTAACGAACATACATACATCCATACATACCTACAAACTTTCGCGTTTATAATATTAGTAAGGATAAGTAAATAAGTAGGTAATAAGTATAAGTAGGAAGAACAAAATTAATGATTACCTTAATCTCCTTCATAGTAGCTCTAGTAACCGGATCCTTATCCAGCATCCGCGCTAGGAACCTCTTGAGGGACCTGGACAGCGGCGGCCTTGGGGGAAAGATCAGAGGTTCGGAGAGGATTCGCTTCTGGACGTCCGTCGACGTCGCCCCGATCCACGGCACTCTTCCCGTTACCATGGCGTAGAGGGTCACGCCTAGAGACCAGATATCTGCTGCCTGGTAACAAAATAATGAGAGTTGATAATGTGGGTAGTTTGCTAGCTGAGTGATTCTGAGCTTACCTATTATGGCGATCATTGTTTCGCAGGAGACAGAAATTGCTTGTTAGTAACCAGGACTCAAATGGGTTAGTAAACACAGCATGTGTAAATACTACACTAGGTGGAGGGATTATCTCAAAGGAGTTGCTCGATGGACCACTCAGCTGGATTTGACCATGTTCTGTAGAGGTCCTTTCGAGAGACTTTCGTCTAACAGTCTTACATCGGTTGAGACGAATGGGTTAAACTGCTCTATGTAAAGGATTTTTAATTTTGTGCGTTACCATCCTTAACAAGAGGTCGCCTGTTGGAGTCGTTAAGAGTTATTACTCAAACGGCTGGTTTCTGAATTGAGAATTTCATGTTTAATCTGTCTCAAAGTCTACTTAAGGACTGATTTAGTAAATTTTTGTTTCTGAATTGATATTGGGCCGGTTTCTGAATTAAGCATTCAAGCGAAAACAGCAAACTCCAACTCTCAAACCTTACACAATATCAATTCGGAAATAAAAATTTGCTTAATTAGTCCTTAAGTAGTCTTTGAGACAGACTCAACATGAAATTCTCAATTCAGAAACCGGCCGAAAGACTTAGATCCGGCCCCCGCTAGCCCCACTCTATCCCCTGCTCTATACAAGAAGACTCACTTCACCGTTGTACTTGTCAGTGGTAGCCACAGCCTCCGGGGCCCTGAAGGCCGGAGTCCCCACCGCCCCGGACAGCCGTCCAGCGGCCGCCAGTTCCCCGCACGCGCCCAGGTCTGCCACTTGCACTCTCCCCTCACCCATCAGCAGATTCGCTGGCTTGATGTCCCGGTGGGCGATGCGTTGGAAGTGTACTGTTAAATAAAAAAAAAATACTCGCTGCATTATTATTATTGCTCTTTGTTATTTTGACGACCTCCCTGGCGTAATGTTGAGTACTGTTGTCTTAACGTGGGAGGGCCCGGGTTCGATCCCCGGCAGGGTCAATTTGGGAATTTGTAATTTCTGAGCCATTTTTGGGCTGGAGGCCTTTGCCGTGGCTAGAAACAACCCTACCGGCAAAGATGTACGATGCCGTGTAGAAGCCGATTGGGTATGGGTTTAATATTACTGCCATACCCATAGACTGCATCATCACTTACCATCAGGTGAAATTGCAGTCAAGAGCTAACTTTTAGTGGCGTAAAAAAATTAGACTAGAAGATCAAAGCGATCTTCAATCAAGATTGTTCAACTTTTACAGGTAATTTTTGGGTTGACAGGTGAATCTACCTTCCTAACGAGAAGAAACAGAAATTATTGTTGTTGTGTACTCGTATGTGTACAAATACTGCCGTCTCGAGTATTTGCTTTGAAGTGTCTGTCCATTAAAGTAGGGCAGAGCAGAGTTGTACTAAACTCCAGATCACTAATTATGTGAAGATAACAACGCCCCGCTTCAGATGAGAGGTATCCTAACGGCAAAATTGCGTTCACAGCACCTTGTTTATCGGTTTTCAATCGGATAATTATTATGCTTTGAAAGTGTGATCCACTGGAATTATCATACTAATATTATAAGTGCGAAAGTGTGTTTGTTTGTTGGTTTGTCCACACCGCAAAGAGCAACGGATCAATTTGATTTTTGCATGGGTATAGTTGAGGACGGGAGAGGGACGGGGCTACTTTTAATCACGGACAATTAAGGAGTTCCCTTGGGAATAAAAAACTTATTCCACGAGGACAAAGTCGCGGACATCTAGTGAAAATACAAAGTGGTATTTGCATACAGCTGCAAGCTTGTCGAAATGTGTGTTCAGTGAACTTTAATATTATACTATTTGGCCTGTCTTCAGTCTACTAAGTTGGAGTCATAAATTTAGGATTGGTCTTCGCTGCGCTACAACACGAAGAACCAATCCTAAATCTATGGTTGGAGTAAAGAAAAGTCTTTAAGTACTAAATATTTTGTAAAGTGTATTGTTATTTTCATTTGTGTGTGTGCGTGTGTGTGTGAGTGTATGCGGCCCATCTGTTCAACCCATTTTGCCGAATTTGGTACTGAGCTAGGATACATCCAAGGCAAAGATATAGTTTACTTTTTATCCCGGAATATAAAGAGGTTCCACAGGATTAAAATACAAAATCTACACGGATGAATTCGCTCTTCTTTTGGGAAATTAAATAAAAGTATTTTATGTTCTGTAACGTGTTATAAACAAATAATAAACATCAGTAAACAAAGTATGATATCCTAAGAGCCTATTTATACATATCCAAAGAGCCTATTCATATCTGACGCGATACAAACGACATAGCGTAATCATCGCCGTGATTAAATATCGGAGTGATCACGAAATAAGGTGCTTACCGTGATGGATGGTGAATTAACATTCGTGAAGTGTGGTTGGCGACGTGAAATAGATGAAATTAGGCCGTTGTATGGCAGCCTGATTAAAGGATTTTGCCTCACTGCCGATCAGGCGTATCTTTTACTGACGCAGTACAAAATCCTAACTAATTTAATATTTATGTGCGAATACTATGAGTTTTTTGTTACGCATTCATGGCCCATCTTTTCAACCGATTTTGATTAAATTTGGTAAGTAGGTGAGGGCATAGCCTACTTTTAATCTCGGAAAATTAAGGAGCACATGGAATTAATAAAACTTTCAAACCACGCGGATAGATTCGCGGGCATCATCTAGTGAGATATTATACACTCGTAACTGCAACTACACACTCGTCTTAAAAACTGTTGACAAACGTACTTACCTAACTTATTACGATTTTCTTTATTGTCTGAGAAAATCAGTATATAGAAAGAAAGAAAATATATTTATTCATTGATGGTGTCACAAACAAACAGACAATTATTGTACTATTGTACCTAAAACTATGCTTCTCTGTGACACCACCTAGAATGGGTGTACACGGTACAGCTCAGCTTAAATGCCCTGCAAAGTCAAAGTCAAAGTCAAATAGTAGATTATTAACCAAGGGGATAAAGCAGTGTCTTCTGTCGCGGGTGACGATTTAAATCGCGAGCGCAACGAAGGACTTGAGGTTTACTCCCGAGCGCAGCGAGTGTGTTAAAAACTAAAATCACGAGCGAAGCGAGGGATTTAAGACGAGTCCTGAGTGTAGCGAGGGATTTAAGTTCACCCAAGACTAAGACAGCTTTATCACCGAGGAAAATACTCTACTTTTCGTACCATTTGCGAAAAAATTAACACAATAATAATATGAGATAAGCATTTAATAAAAATAATGACAATTAAAATTAAATTCGAAACATTGGTCCAATTTTATTGATAGAGAGAGTTACATTTTTGTTTGGTACATTTATTGTTGATGAGTTGATTTGAGTATTTCTCTGTTCTTGCGTCTGAGGAACTGTTTAGAACATTAACTTATTTATGAAAATAAATTAAAATAAACTTAACGTTTATGTATTTGAAGAAAACAAAAACGCGGCAAATTCCTAGACTAATATTTTTTTGTCGGAAAAGCAAAGGCATCAAGCTCATAGGGCCTCGGCCCTCGTCGGTTTTCGTAATTTTATTTAATAATCATAACTGCATAATAAATGCGTATTCCTTTTTCAAAAAGATGTTTAATGCTTTATATACAAACTCAATGGTGTAAACACAGATGAAGTTCAGTATAAATTTCGGTAAGTATTCCAAATTTAAATTACATTCTCCCCCTAGAGGATGAATGAAATTCAGTACAATTTTCTTTCCCTGTTTTTAACAGATTAAAAATGACTATTGTTATGTTCGCTTTTTGTGGCATAGAATGTCACTTTTTTGAGCAAGTGGTACGAAAATAACGTTTATTCAATTTAGGTAGGTATACTACACTTATTGACGTCGAGTTTTTTATAATATATAATGGTGATAATCAGTAACGGTATCTTAAAACTAAAGCTACGAGGGCTGCATCAAAACTCACGATACATTATAGATACATTAATATACTAAAATCTAAATATAAACTGTAAAATAAATTTTAACGATATTCTTATATACCTACTAACAAGAAAAAAGCTTTGACTATTATATTTCTTGTAACCCATTTCCTGTTTTTGTGTGCAATAAATTATATTAAAAATAAATAAGTAGAATCAGAAAGCGAGGACCATACTCACAATATTCAACGCCAAGCACCACGTCTCTGAAGTACCGCCTGGCAGTCTCCTCGCTGAGGGGGTTCTCTGTGGGCACGTCTATCACGGGGCCACCTTCCAGCAGTTGGAACACAAGGTACAGCTGGTCTTCCGCTGGGTCATCCAGCACCTAGAGAAATACTGTTATGTTTATTTTTGAAGTAAAACTTCTTTACGCACGCTTGTCTCGGGGAGTAAGCTGGTGAATGCGTGACGAGAGCGTTACGAAAAGTGTGATGGGGCGAGGCGAACGGAAGTTGAGAGGGAGATATAAGTTAATGAAAGGGAAAGAGAGAGAGGTGCGAGCACACATTTTCTCTTGGCGGCACGTCTTTGCCGGTAGGGTGGTAACTAGCCATGGCCGAAGCATCCCACCAGGCCAGACCAGGAAAATTTCAGAAATTATAAATTCCCAAATTATACCTGCCGGGGATCGAACTCGAGACCTCCACACGTTAAGACAAACAGCGCTCAACACTGCGCGACGGAGGTCGTCAAATATGCCATTTACAATCACTTCTGGCACATATCCACATCACCTACATTACAATATATCCACATGATCTATTTAGACTCGTTTAAGGGGTCGTTAAAAGGAAAACTATCACATCTAAGTATATTATAAGAGATATCTGCACTTTTTGTAACCATCCCCAGAAAAGCTGATTCAGTAATAGCTGGGTACTACAATCTCCACTGATGATGGTAGCGAAAGTCTGACCGCATGCTGATGGGCCTTTCACTAGATATGGCCGGTCAAAGACGTGTTATCGTTACCAAAAATCAACCATAATTAGAAAAGCTGATTCTTGTACAGTATTAAAGTATACGCAATACCTATGTAAGCAGTATAAGAACTGACGCTACACATCGGGCCTTTCACTAGATATCGCCTCTCAAAGACGTTACAAACATACATACTGTAAAAAAATATTAGCAATTTTTTACTTTCACTTTCACTAACATTATCAGTGAAGAGTGTCGTACCCAGCTAATACTGAATCAACTTTTCTGGGTATGGTTACAAAAAGTGCAGCTATCTCTTAGTCTAGTAGGTTTTACAAGTTCAAATTCAAGTTCAGTATTTTTTTTTTCAAATAAACTTTTACAAGCGCTTTTGAATCGTCCAGGGAAACCCGCTGAATGACATAGCAATCCTTTCAATTCTGTCAGAGTGTCTGACTTCGGGTGATGCCAAAATTTAATCATAGTCGACTAACTTATAAAATTTTCGCATATTGTGGAAACTACGGAACTCTACACTACAAGGCCTTTTTTGGTCTCTCGGGCGGAAAACCTCTGCTCTGGTCTGAAGGTCAGCTGCAACTTATAGCTCGTAGAAGCGGCGGGGCTGCGTTTAGTAGATAATTTACATGAGCACATAAATCTCTTGTATGTAATAACACTATCTCCCATAAGGTGTAGTTTACACCGACCGCAAATTTCTGGCATATTCACTACACCGCATGATTAATAGCATCGACATTCATATATGCGGCACCATTACTGAAAATGAGTTGTAGTCATATCTAGATAGATAGATCGATTTATTGCAACACTTAAAATTATTGAAACAATAGACATCAAGTAAGAAGAATATATTGAAGGGTCCAAAGGTGGCAATAAGCTAAAGAAATCTCTTTTACACGACCTTTGATGAAACGAGATTATCTAAACATCATACTAATAATATAAATGCGAAAGTCAGTTTGTTTGTTGGTTTGTCCTTCAATCACGTCGCAACGGAGCAACGGATCGACGTGATTTTTGGTATGGTTATAGTTAAGGACCTGGAGAGTGACATAGGTTATTCAATCCCGGAAAATTAAGGATTTCCCGCGGGAATCAAAAAAACTTAAAGCACGCGGACGGAGTCGCGGGCATCACCTAGTTAAAATATATAATTATTTAATATATGTACATCCTATAGTATAAGCAAATACATACAAACATGAACACTAAATAATGCTGCATATTGTGTGATACAAGAGTAAAATAATATTTATCATATACAGTGCTAAGGCATTCTCTTCCGGGCAACCTTTGGAGAGAGGAGATTATTTACAAGAGAGCGGGATAGTGTAAAAATCTAAACATTAAAATATATAATGAATATACATAACAAATACATACATACATAAATAAAATACCTACCACATGTGATATACCTAAGAGTAAATTAATAATGTTCTAGAAGGTGTGTGGTGTGTTAATTCTGCCAATCCGCACTTGGCCAGCGTGGTGGACTGTGATACCCCTTCTTATTGTGAGAGTTGGAGACAGTAGTGAGCCGGCAATGGTGATGATGAATCGTACCTCTACAAGTTTGACAACGTTGGGATGGTCCAGTTTCTTGAGCACGGCAATTTCCCGGTAGACCCTCTGCAGCGGGTCCGTAGGAGGGCCGGGGCCCGTTTTCCTCGGGGGCGTCCTCCCGAAGAGGCCCGCGCGCCGCATTAGCTTGCGCTTCGAGAGGATCTTCATTGCCTGAGTAAAACACGTGAACATAGTAAATTAATATGATGGTAGTAGATTCTTGCGACTTATCATAAGTGGTACATGTCCTACGTGTCATACGTGGAATAAATCATTTCATTTTCATTAATCCTTTCACCAAAGGTTGTCCGTAAGAAATTGCTTTAGCATTTAGCAATAAGACCGCTTTTGCACGTTTCTATGTTTACTTCTTATTTTTAACTGCATACTGTAGGTATATTCTGAGTGTGTAACAAAGACAATATATACAATATATCAAAATAAATAATAGAACACGACTGGCGTGACATTGTTTTTTTTTTCAAATTTTTTTATCCAGTGTCTATTTCTAACGATACCCCATACATCCAAAACTGTTCAGGCATTTAGAAGTTATGGTGGAATAAAGACACACATGCATACATACATACATGAATCCTGAAATCATTACACTCCTTTTACAAAATATTAAAACGGTTTTCAAATATTGTATGAAAATCTAACTTAAGGGCACTGAAGCGGCGGCCAAAAGCTAGTACTTGTATAAAGTTTAATTACCAGTACCAGTCCCAGTCATAATAATATATTTCGCAAGTATTGACAACCGTAATTGTGTAATTAAGGTAATTACCTGTCCAAACTACACGCCATTAACGCGTTAGTGTGTGTATTCAATTTTCCCCGGGCACGCTTCAATTGAGAACCAATATTGAAATTATGGCGCGATTCCACCAGTGTATTTTTTATTTTATTGCAATACTAGCTTTTGCCCGCGGCTTGGCTCTCGTTAAGTTCGATTTTCATACAATTTCAAACCTCTATTTCACTCGTTCAATGGTTGAATTTTCAAAATTCCTTTCCTATTGGATGCGGCCTACGTTTCCATCCTACCTATCTGTTTGCCCGGTTTGAGCTGTGCATTGATAGACCACTCAGTCAGTCAGTTTTCCTTTTGTATCTACACTTATTTAGACCGAGGCTACGGCCGTGGCTAGTTACCACCCTACTGGCACTGATGTGCCGCCAAGCGATCAGCGTTGCGACTTGCAATACCCCGTACGATGCCGTGTCGAAAGTTGAAACTGATTACGGGTATTTTTACAGCTCCTTACTTAACAGATCGGTTCATCTTAACGAAATTTGGCACAAAGACTCATGTACGTATGGGACACAATTTATTCCGGAAAATCAAAAAGTTCCCATGGCAATTAAAAGACAACGAAAACCGCAAGGCACTGCAGGTATCTACTTACTAGTAATAGATGAGAAAACTTACGTAATGCGTGTCATCTTCTTCACTGTACGCTAACTTGACGATGCCGTACGAACCCTGCGGACAAGGTTTTCCGTTGCGTTATTATGATTTTGTTTGTAAGGCCCGTATCAATAAACCAACATCAGCTAAGCACAGTTTATTAAATGTCAACAACAGCAAGTTCTCGAGGTATAGATTGACCGAAAGTTGATGTCGATTTATTAAAGTTAGTTTCTATTTTGAAGCTAACCCAAAATTATAATTAATTAATTTTGCGAGCTAGTGGTTGAAAGAGGTTTTCAGTTTTCATGCACTACAGCAAGTCACAGTTTAACTTCTCCATGATTGGAAGGGTCAATGTCTCTACAATAGGGATGATGCCTATATCACAAATGAATTGTTTCTATCTAACTAGAGGGTCTTCCAAAAGACCTAAAATTCACATCCTCGGTTAGTTTTAAGTTTGATAACCATTTAAAAAAATAGATTACAGAAAAAAAGTGTCATCATCCCTATTTTGGGCTGATCCTCACCTGGCCGATCGGCTCCAGCAGTCTGTACTGGTTGAGCTGCACGTATCCCGGGGCCTGCGCCAGGGACACCCGCCGAGACTCCCGGGGCGTCCTCCTAGCCCGGGGGGAGCCCTGGCCGCTACACTCCGCAGACTTGGCGGCGTGAGAGCGCAGCAGAGACGAGCGGTCCGTGGAATATGCTGACAACCTTGACCGGAAAGGCAGAAACCATCACGTGAGGAGAACACTGATGAAATATTTAAAGACTAGAGTGATGCCTGCGTGGAATAACGTTTTTTTATTCCCACGGTAACTCCTCGTGAGGAAACCTTTATGGCCGACAGTTCTTCATAATGCCACAGCCCACAGAATACATAATAGTGCGGGTAGAATGCTCTCAAAGTTGGGCGTAGTCTGCCAATCCGCACTTGGCCAGCGTGGTAGACTATGGTTAAATCGAGGTTGTAGTTCGGTGTTGTACAGCCTTTTCCCCTACTATTACGAGTTGATGCCCGCGACTTTGTCCGCGTGGGATAAGTTTCCACAGAACACTCCTCAACTTTCCGAGATAATAATTTAATATAAAAAATTCTTTTTAAACAACCGACTTCAAACTCCCGCGCCAACTTTACAACAACAAGCACACGCTATACAAAGTACTTATTTTATTGTTGATATTTTAAAAACCGCTCGACCGATTTCGATAAAATTTATATGGGACCACATGGGAAGTATGCTCTTTCAAATAAAAAAAGAATCATCCAAATCGGTCCACCCAGTCAAAAGTTCTGAGGTAAAAAACATTAAAAAAAAAATTAAAAAAAAAATACAGTCGAATTGAGAACCTCCTACTTTTTTGAAGTCGGTTGAAAAGTAGCCTATGTCACTCTCCAGGTCCTCTATGCAAATGATCACATCGATGTTACTCTGTTGCAGCGTGATGGAAGGACAAACCAACAAACAAACACACTCCACCGGGATGCAATCTCTATATCAAAATTTTGTCTAAATCTGTTGAACAGATACGCCGAGAAAGTGGTAAGTAGCTGACAGACACACTTTCACATTAATAATATTATAGTGTGGGAGCTTTCTCCCAGATGATAATAAAGGCACGGCATATAAGTTTAAAAGCGTACCTAGCTAAAGGGTAAAGGTAACTTATCGGCATTATACACTATATCCGTATGTTTTATGAACGTAGTTTGTATATTCTGATTCGAGACACAAATAGGGAACGAGACTAGTACCTATAGAAAGTATAGTATTTGTTAAAATTGTATTTTTAATTTTTATATAACTTTTAATTTAACTTATATAATGTCACTGATAAACTTAAAATGTAAATTTAAAAAAAATTGTTAGCTATAATGGAAATCTCAACACATTTTTGAAAAATATTTATTTTTCATAGTGCAATAATTAATATTTTTCTATTCAGGGTCAGAAATTAATCGTTCTGTACATTAGTTGATATGGTTGATTCCAACAATAAAGATTTTTATTTCTATTTTAAGAAATATAGATAAAACTCTTAATCATTGGAAGTAAATAAGTATGTACTTAGTAAAAATCTAACAAATAAGTTTCGCTAATTGTACCTATTATAAATGAGACTATGATATATGAAAAAAGGTCAAGTGCAAGTCAGACTCGCGCACAAAGGGTTCCGTTCCACCACACAATATAACTTACTAGCGAATGCCCGCGACTTCGTACGCTTGGATTGAGGTTTTTTGGTTCCCGCGGGAACTCTATGTAGCCTACGTGCTATTCCAGACTGTAATCTATCTCTGTGCCAAATTTCAGCCAGATCCGTTCAGCCGCTGGGGCGTGATTGAGAAACAAACATCCATACATCCATCCATCCATACATCCATCCAAACTTTCGCATTTATAATATTAGTAAGATAAGAATTTAGTAAATAACATGAGATAGGTATGTCATAACAACACGTAATCAGGCTGTGAAATAACTGGCTTACATATTATGACAAACAATTCGACACGACTTATAAGTACGGAATGGAACCCAAATTAACGATTTTCAGATTTTCAGAAGTATAGGAATATACTTGTGCTGTGAGACATTGATTCTACGTCAACGGGAAACTGTACCTACCCTATAGTTTTTGATTTATTGGCGAGTGTCAAAATATGCGGCATAAAGGCCGTATCTTTTGATTGCGTTGACTTAGAATAAGTTACGAAACTTGTTTTTTACAGCTCCAAGGGACGTAGACATTATTTGCTGATTAATTTCTTTTCGCGTTTTTTAGGGTTCCGTACCTCAAAAGGAAAAAACGGAACCCTGATAGGATCACTTTGTTGTCCGTCCGTCTGTGTGTCAAGACCCTTTTTCTCAGGAGGTATCAAGGTGAAATTCATATCAGATACTCAGGTCTACGGTCCCTTGTATAACTGTGAAAAAATCAAACTTCTAAGCCAACGCAATCAAAAGATACAGCCGTTTATGCTGCAAATTTTCGACACTCGCAAGGGAATCAAAACCTACAGGGTACTTCCCGCGAACTCAGAATCTTGAAATTTGGTACGAAGCAATGTCTTATAGCACAGATAAAGAAAAAATTGCGAAAAACATAAATTTTTTGTTATATAATATAATAAAAATATTTTTAATAATTTTAAACTTACTACCCCTTTCCGCATGAACGCGTAGAGGTATTAAATTGAAATTTAAATAGACAAGTGGAATAAAAAATAGCATAACTTTTACTTGTATACCTACAGATTTGTACGGAACCCTCGGTGCACGAGTCCGACTCGCACTAAGCCGGTTTTTTTTAATTATTATCAAAGTAACATCTATGGTTGTTAGACGATTTGATGAATGTACCTGTCACTGTCTGACGGCTGGTGCCATCTGTTGGTGACGTCACGATCCCTGTTCGCGTCCGCGACCACGTCCACTGCGGAGTGCCTGAAACAAAACAAATCTTTTCATTTTCACGGAAGTGTTCTGTATTCCACTATACCTCAATAAAAAAAATGCCAAAATTTGGATTTTTGTCAGTCTCAGCCTTTGCAAGCAGTGTTGCCAACTTAGTGGATTTACCACTAAAACTGGTGGTTTCGACCCCCCCTTTAGTCGCGAAATGTTGTTTTTAGTGGCTAGTGGATTTTTCTAGTGGTTTAGTAGAATTCAGTTTCATAAATAACTCTTTAAGAAATATTTCATGAGCGATCGAGGTTCGCACTTTTGGATTTTCCAAATTTTTTACTTTTACTGTGTAGGCACTAGGCAATACTGATCATTCAAAATGACGTGCTATCAAACGTATGACGTATCTGTATCTGCCAGATGCAGGGTAAAAATGTTGCGACAGTTAGACTGTCTTTCGCAGCGGAAAGGTACACGGGGCTTTCCCTTAAAATTATTTTTAGTAGCACATAGTTACTTTATAGCTAGTTTAAATACTCTAATGTTTATAGCTGAGAATCTTAGCTCGATAGCCTATACATGGGGATTTCCCGTAAAATGATTTTTAGTAGTTAGGTAGTTAGGTAGTTAGTTTACAGCTGATATTCTCTGTGTATTCTATTATATTCACGAGTACGCGCGTGTATTCTATTATTTCCATCTACGCGTACGAAACGCTTTGCGTCATCATTCCTTATACGCATGACTAGGGTCTGGAATACTCTTCCGAGATTGTTTCCTGTCAATCATAGGTATCTTTAAAACAAGAGTGAATAGGCACCTTCTAGGCAAACGCGTCCCATCTTAGGCCACATCTTCACTTCCCATCAGGTGTGATCGTGGTCAAGCATGCGCCTATAATGAATTAAAAAAATCTTTCTTTTATGAAGTCGGTTAAAAAAATTTTAGTGGAAAATTTAGCGGATTTGAGAGTAGAGCCGTTTTTCGTTAGTGGTTTTCTGGTGGTTTTAGATGTTGAATCTGGTGGGGAGTTAATTTAACCGTTGGCAACACTGTTTGCAAGTCTGGGGGTTACTACCATAAACTACTATTATAACTTAAAGCAGTGGGTATGTTTTATGTCACGTACCTTGTCGTCCCTAAAATAAGGATTATAATTCTAAAATACAACATATTATTAAAACTATACGGCGATGGCAGTATGCCCCCAGATCGATTTGATCGTATTGATAACGTGCATCCCGGGAGGCTCAAAAAATAAAGAGTTCTGGCGTGATTTTCAAATACCTAAGATGATATCGCAGGCAAGGCAAGGCAAAATATCATATTACTTTATAGCAAGATTGGGGTAAAATAACTGGATCCTCCTCCAGGGATAGAATTTGAAAGGTATATTAATCCAGTGACACTCCCCGAGGAGGTTCAAATTCCACATTTGCTGGAAAAACCGCTGATACTGGAGAGGCATCGGCGGCATCTATGGGCGGGCCGACGGGTGACCACGCGTACCTACCATACTTTACAGGACTGTCCTACAAATTATTTCAGGGCACGTCTTATAAACATGCAAATTGAGGGACCTAGTAAGACCTAGTTGAAAAGATATACTATATAATACTCTAGTAGTTTAACAAACGGGTGTTTATTAGAGGTTATTAAAACACGAGTGCATGTTAATATTTTTACCCTCGACGAAGCGGAGACGGTATATGTGTTTGCCCTAAGAGGTTGTGTGTTTGTTTGTTTGTTTGTTTGTTTGTTTGTTTGTTTGTGCACTTTTTTGTCACCATTTTTCTCAAAAAGTACTGGGCCGATTGAGATACGGTTTTTTGCATTAGATACGTATAGCTTGTGAGAAGGTTTTTAGATATATTTTAGGACCATAGACAACCAAGCTGAGCTGTAGTCTATGATTTTAATATTTCAACATGTTACCATTTTTCACAAAAACTACTGGGCCGATTGAGATGCGGTTTTTTGCATTAGATGTGTATAGCTTGTGAGAAGGTTCTTAGATATATTTTAGGACCATAGACAACAAAGCTGAGCTGTAGTCTATGATCTTAATTTTTCAATATGTTACCATTTTTCACAAAAAGTACTGGGCCGATTGAGATGCGGTTTTTTGCATTAGATGTGTATAGCTTGTGAGAAGGTTCTTAAATATATTTCAGGACCATAGACAACAAAGCTGAGCTGTAGTCTATGATTTTATTTTTTCAATATGTTACCATTGTTCACAAAAAGTACTGGGCCGATTGAGATGCGGTTTTTTGCATTAGATGTGTATAGCTTGTGAGAAGGTTCTTAAATATATTTTAGGACCATAGACAACAAAGCTGAGCTGTAGTCTATGATCTTAATTTTTCAACCACTGTTACCATTTTTCACAACAAGTACTGGGCTGATTGAGATGCGGTTTATTGCATTTAGGACTTCGTGCGATTACAAAACAGGAAACTGGTACTAAAATTTTAAAAAATCAGCGCCATTTTGAAATTCTTTGTTAATTGACCGATTTCGTTCAAAATCTATATTTAGGGCTCCCTGGGGTCACAAAACAGGAAACTGGTACCAAAATTTAAAAAAATCAGCGCCATTTTGAAATTCTTTGTTAATTGATCGATTTCGTTCAAAATCGAAATTTAGGACTCCCTGGGGTTACAAAACAGGAAACTGTTACCAAACTTTAAAAAAACAGCGCCATTTTGAAATTCTTTGTTAATTAACCGATTTTGTTCAAAATCGATATTTAGGGCTCCCTGGGGTCACAAAACAGGAAACTGGTACCAAAATTTTAAAAAATCAGCGCCATTTTGAGTTTCTGTGTTAATTGACCGATTTCGTTCAAAATCGATATTTAGGGCTCCCTGAGGTCACAAAACAGGAAACTGTTACCAAAATTTTAGAAAAGCAGCGCCATTTTGAAATTCTTTGTTAATTGACCGATTTCGTTCAAAATCTATATTTAGGGCTCCCTGGGGTCACAAAACAGGAAACTGGCACCAAAATTTAAAAAAATCAGCGCCATTTTGAAATTCTTTGTTAATTGATCGATTTCGTTCAAAATCGATATTTAGGACTCCCTGGGGTTACAGAACAGTAAACTGTTACCAAACTTTAAAAAAACAGCGCCATTTTAAAATTCTTTGTTAATTAACCGATTTTGTTCAAAATCGATATTTAGGGCTTCGTGGGATTACAAAACAGGAAACTGGTACCAAAATTTTAAAAAAATCAGCGCCATTTTGAAATTCTTTGTTAATTGACCGATTTCATTCAAAATTGATATTTAGGGCTCCCTGGGGTCACAAAACAGGAAACTGGTACCAAAATTTTAAAAAATCAGCGCCATTTTAAATTTCTGTGTTAATTGACCGATTTCGTTCAAAATCGATATTTAGGGCTCCCTGGGGTCACAAAACAGGAAACTGTTACCAAAATTTTAGAAAATCAGCGCCATTTTGAAATTCTTTGTTAATTGACCGATTTCGTTCAAAATCGATATTTAGGGCTCCCTGGGGTCACAAAACAGGAAACTGGTACCAAAATTTTAAAAAATCAGCGCCATTTTGAATTTCTGTGTTAATTGACCGATTTCGTTCAAAATCGATATTTAGGGCTCCCTGGGGTCACAAAACAGGAAACTGTTACCAAAATTTTAGAAAATCAGCGCCATTTTGAAATTCTTTGTTAATTGACCGATTTCGTTCAAAATCGATATTTAGGGCTCCCTGGGGTCACAAAACAGGAAACTGGTACCAAAATTTTAAAAAATCAGCGCCATTTTGAATTTCTGTGTTAATTGACCGATTTCGTTCAAAATCGATATTTAGGGCTCCCTGGGGTCACAAAACAGGAAACTGTTACCAAAATTTTAGAAAATCAGCGCCATTTTGAAATTGTTGAGCTCGTTCTAAAGTGGATCGCGAATGTCGAAATATGCACGATTAACAAAGAATTGTCCGATTTCGTTCAAAATCTATATTTAGGGCTCCCTGGGGTCACAAAACAGGAAACTGGTACCAAAATTTTAAAAAATCAGCGCCATTTTGAAATTCTTTGTTAATTGATCGATTTCGTTCAAAATCGATATTTAGGACTCCCTGGGGTTACAAAACAGGAAACTGTTACCAAACTTTAAAAAAACAGCGCCATTTTGAAATTCTTTGTTAATTGACCGATTTCGTTCAAAATCGATATTTAGGGCTCCCTGGGGTCACAAAACAGGAAACTGGTACCAAAATTTTAAAAAATCAGCGCCATTTTGAATTTCTGTGTTAATTGACCGATTTCGTTCAAAATCGATATTTAGGGCTCCCTGGGGTCACAAAACAGGAAACTGTTACCAAAATTTTAGAAAATCAGCGCCATTTTGAAATTCTTTGTTAATTGACCGATTTCGTTCAAAATCTATATTTAGGGCTCCCTGGGGTCACAAAACAGGAAACTGGTACCAAAATTTTAAAAAATCAGCGCCATTTTGAAATTCTTTGTTAATTGATCGATTTCGTTCAAAATCGATATTTAGGACTCCCTGGGGTTACAAAACAGGAAACTGTTACCAAACTTTAAAAAAACAGCGCCATTTTGAAATTCTTTGTTAATTAACCGATTTTGTTCAAAATCGATATTTAGGGCTTCGTGGGATTACAAAACAGGAAACTGGTACCAAAATTTTAAAAAAATCAGCGCCATTTTGAAATTCTTTGTTAATTGACCGATTTCGTTCAAAATCGATATTTAGGGCTCCCTGGGATCACAAAACAGGAAACTGGTACCAAAATTTTAAAAAATCAGCGCCATTTTGAATTTCTGTGTTAATTGACCGATTTCGTTCAAAATCGATATTTAGGGCTCCCTGAGGTCACAAAACAGGAAACTGTTACCAAAATTTTAGAAAATCAGCGCCATTTTGAAATTCTTTGTTAATTGACCGATTTCGTTCAAAATCTATATTTAGGGCTCCCTGGGGTCACAAAACAGGACACTGGCACCAAAATTTAAAAAAATTAGCGCCATTTTGAAATTCTTTGTTAATTGATCGATTTCGTTCAAAATCGATATTTAGGACTCCCTGGGGTTACAGAACAGTAAACTGTTACCAAACTTTAAAAAAAAACAGCATCATTTTGAAATTCTTTGTTAATTTACCGATTTTGTTCAAAATCGATATTTAGGGCTTCGTGGGATTACAAAACAGGAAACTGGTACCAAAATTTTAAAAAAATCAGCGCCATTTTGAAATTCTTTGTTAATTGACCGATTTCGTTCAAAATCGATATTTAGGGCTCCCTGAGGTCACAAAACAGGAAACTGTTACCAAAATTTTAGAAAATCAGCGCCATTTTGAAATTCTTTGTTAATTGACCGATTTCGTTCAAAATCTATATTTAGGGCTCCCTGGGGTCACAAAACAGGACACTGGCACCAAGATTTAAAAAAATCAGCGCCATTTTGAAATTCTTTGTTAATTGATCGATTTCGTTCAAAATCGATATTTAGGACTCCCTGGGGTTACAGAACAGTAAACTGTTACCAAACTTTAAAAAAACAGCGCCATTTTGAAATTCTTTGTTAATTTACCGATTTTGTTCAAAATCGATATTTAGGGCTTCGTGGGATTACAAAACAGGAAACTGGTACCAAAATTTTAAAAAAATCAGCGCCATTTTGAAATTCTTTGTTAATTGACCGATTTCGTTCAAAATCGATATTTAGGGCTCCCTGGGGTCACAAAACAGGAAACTGGCACCAAAATTTAAAAAAATCAGCGCCATTTTGAAATTCTTTGTTAATTGATCGATTCCGTTCAAAATCGATATTTAGGACTCCCTGGGGTTACAGAACAGTAGACTGTTACCAAACTTTAAAAAAACAGCGCCATTTTGAAATTCTTTGTTAATTAACCGATTTTGTTCAAAATCGATATTTAGGGCTTCGTGGGATTACAAAACAGGAAACTGGTACCAAAATTTAAAAAAAATCAGCGCCATTTTGAAATTCTTTGTTAATTGACCGATTTCGTTCAAAATCGATATTTAGGGCTCCCTGGGGTCACAAAACAGGAAACTGGTACCAAAATTTTAAAAAATCAGCGCCATTTTGAAATTCTGTGTTAATTGACCGATTTCGTTCAAAATCGATATTTAGGGCTCCCTGGGGTCACAAAACAGGAAACTATTACCAAAATTTTAGAAAATCAGCGCCATTTTGAAATTCTTTGTTAATTGACCGATTTCGTTCAAAATCGATATTTAGGGCTCCCTGGGGTCACAAAACAGGAAACTGGTACCAAAATTTTAAAAAATCAGCGCCATTTTGAATTTCTGTGTTAATTGACCGATTTCGTTCAAAATCGATATTTAGGGCTCCCTGGGGTCACAAAACAGGAAACTGTTACCAAAATTTTAGAAAATCAGCGCCATTTTGAAATTGTTGAGCTCGTTCTAAAGTGGATCGCGAATGTCGAAATATGCACGATTAACAAAGAATTGTCCGATTTCGTTCAAAATCTATATTTAGGGCTCCCTGGGGTCACAAAACAGGAAACTGGTACCAAAATTTTAAAAAATCAGCGCCATTTTGAAATTCTTTGTTAATTGATCGATTTCGTTCAAAATCGATATTTAGGACTCCCTGGGGTTACAAAACAGGAAACTGTTACCAAACTTTAAAAAAACAGCGCCATTTTGAAATTCTTTGTTAATTGACCGATTTCGTTCAAAATCGATATTTAGGGCTCCCTGGGGTCACAAAACAGGAAACTGGTACCAAAATTTTAAAAAATCAGCGCCATTTTGAATTTCTGTGTTAATTGACCGATTTCGTTCAAAATCGATATTTAGGGCTCCCTGGGGTCACAAAACAGGAAACTGTTACCAAAATTTTAGAAAATCAGCGCCATTTTGAAATTCTTTGTTAATTGACCGATTTCGTTCAAAATCTATATTTAGGGCTCCCTGGGGTCACAAAACAGGAAACTGGTACCAAAATTTTAAAAAATCAGCGCCATTTTGAAATTCTTTGTTAATTGATCGATTTCGTTCAAAATCGATATTTAGGACTCCCTGGGGTTACAAAACAGGAAACTGTTACCAAACTTTAAAAAAACAGCGCCATTTTGAAATTCTTTGTTAATTAACCGATTTTGTTCAAAATCGATATTTAGGGCTTCGTGGGATTACAAAACAGGAAACTGGTACCAAAATTTTAAAAAAATCAGCGCCATTTTGAAATTCTTTGTTAATTGACCGATTTCGTTCAAAATCGATATTTAGGGCTCCCTGGGATCACAAAACAGGAAACTGGTACCAAAATTTTAAAAAATCAGCGCCATTTTGAATTTCTGTGTTAATTGACCGATTTCGTTCAAAATCGATATTTAGGGCTCCCTGAGGTCACAAAACAGGAAACTGTTACCAAAATTTTAGAAAATCAGCGCCATTTTGAAATTCTTTGTTAATTGACCGATTTCGTTCAAAATCTATATTTAGGGCTCCCTGGGGTCACAAAACAGGACACTGGCACCAAAATTTAAAAAAATCAGCGCCATTTTGAAATTCTTTGTTAATTGATCGATTTCGTTCAAAATCGATATTTAGGACTCCCTGGGGTTACAGAACAGTAAACTGTTACCAAACTTTAAAAAAAAACAGCATCATTTTGAAATTCTTTGTTAATTTACCGATTTTGTTCAAAATCGATATTTAGGGCTTCGTGGGATTACAAAACAGGAAACTGGTACCAAAATTTTAAAAAAATCAGCGCCATTTTGAAATTCTTTGTTAATTGACCGATTTCGTTCAAAATCGATATTTAGGGCTCCCTGAGGTCACAAAACAGGAAACTGTTACCAAAATTTTAGAAAATCAGCGCCATTTTGAAATTCTTTGTTAATTGACCGATTTCGTTCAAAATCTATATTTAGGGCTCCCTGGGGTCACAAAACAGGACACTGGCACCAAAATTTAAAAAAATCAGCGCCATTTTGAAATTCTTTGTTAATTGATCGATTTCGTTCAAAATCGATATTTAGGACTCCCTGGGGTTACAGAACAGTAAACTGTTACCAAACTTTAAAAAAACAGCGCCATTTTGAAATTCTTTGTTAATTTACCGATTTTGTTCAAAATCGATATTTAGGGCTTCGTGGGATTACAAAACAGGAAACTGGTACCAAAATTTTAAAAAAATCAGCGCCATTTTGAAATTCTTTGTTAATTGACCGATTTCGTTCAAAATCGATATTTAGGGCTCCCTGGGGTCACAAAACAGGAAACTGGCACCAAAATTTAAAAAAATCAGCGCCATTTTGAAATTCTTTGTTAATTGATCGATTCCGTTCAAAATCGATATTTAGGACTCCCTGGGGTTACAGAACAGTAGACTGTTACCAAACTTTAAAAAAACAGCGCCATTTTGAAATTCTTTGTTAATTAACCGATTTTGTTCAAAATCGATATTTAGGGCTTCGTGGGATTACAAAACAGGAAACTGGTACCAAAATTTAAAAAAAATCAGCGCCATTTTGAAATTCTTTGTTAATTGACCGATTTCGTTCAAAATCGATATTTAGGGCTCCCTGGGGTCACAAAACAGGAAACTGGTACCAAAATTTTAAAAAATCAGCGCCATTTTGAAATTCTGTGTTAATTGACCGATTTCGTTCAAAATCGATATTTAGGGCTCCCTGGGGTCACAAAACAGGAAACTATTACCAAAATTTTAGAAAATCAGCGCCATTTTGAAATTCTTTGTTAATTAACCAATTTCGTTCAAAATCGATATTTAGGACTCCCTGGGGTCACAAAACAGGAAACTGGTACCAAAGTTTTAAAAAATCAGCGCCATTTTTATTTATTTTGTTATCACCATAATAAATGAATTCAGTTTAGTACAGTAAAATCTGTACTACTTGTAAGTCTAACCACAACCCGTGAGCTGCTTTAGCAGCTCGCGCACAGGGCGAAATACTAGTTAGATATATATAGCTTGAGAGAAGGTTCTTAGATATATTTTAGGACCATAGACAACCAAGCTGAGCTGTCTCTATGATTTTAATATTTCGATATGTTACCATTTTTTACAAAAAGTACTGGGCCGATTGAAATGCGGTTTTTTTCATTAGATGTGTATAGCTTGTGAGAAGGTTCTTAGATATATTTTAGAACCATAGACAACAAAGCTGAGCTGTAGTCTATGATTTTATTTTTTCAATATGTTACCATTTTTGTCAAAAACTACTGTGCTGATTTAGATGCGGGCTTTTTGTTTTAGATATATTTAGCTTGTACCTAGATGCTGCCCAGGGTATCATGATGGAGTCAGGAGGCGATCATGGGCACTCCTTAAATTCTCATCGTATACCCGTCGCGTTTGGACTCTTTTGATTTGTCCATTTGAAAAGGGTTTGGCCATAGTCCTCCACACTGGTCAAAAAAACTACTGAGCTGTCAAAGATGCAGTTTTGTGTTTTAGATATTATGTAATATATACGTTTGCTACGTTCTAATTGTTGTTTCAAAGTTATAAAGGTCAAAGGTATAATGGAGCTCTGCAGTTCGTCGTGGGTTTTTTTAAAATTTTTAATTTTATTACTTGTTACAAGAGTGTTTTACTAACTAGTCATTTGTGATTTGTCAACTAGTCAAACAACAACGCGCACTTATTATGGGATGTTGTATGAAATTCTTGCTTGCGACGTCATCAAATTTCGACGCACGTTGCTTAACTTTAGTCTGTTGGGACATGCTCGATTTAATCATACCTAATCACAAAACATATTTATCCTTGATCCAGGCAACTTCCCAATTATATTGTGTTTGTTTGTTTTTCATATAGGTAATCCTAACTCTAACTCATAATAAAATCTTAAAATATAATTTTTAATATCTCTATAATATTATGAACCAAATAATAATTCGTCATTTGCTGTTCTTGATGGATCCAAAAGATTTTTCGTTATTTTCGCTGATATTTCTAGTAATCTATCCCGCAATTTTTATAAATGATTGCCGACTCGTCCTTGTGAAGGTTGTGGAGTATCTCTTCGAAATATTTACGCTCACCGACGCGATATTTGTATCTCGAGTTTTAACAAATGAAACGTATGAAATTTTCTCTGAAGTGATGCTTATCAGCTGGTATTCGATGCATTAAATTTTAAATAATTAACTAATAAAAAATGTAGCTATAGTGCGTCTGACTGGTCATATTATTTATTCTTTCACAACCTTTTCATCATCTCAACGCATCGCTGGCTCACTACTGAGCATAAGTCTCCTCTCGGAACGAGAAGGGTTCGGCTCATAGTCCACCACGCTGGACAAGCGAATTGGCAGACTTGAAACACCTTTTAGGAACATAATGAAGATCTCTCGGGCATGCAGGTTTCCTTCACCCTTAAAGCAAGTAATATTGAGGACAGGGGGCATACCTACTACCTACCATCACCTAATAGAGCCGTATTGTTTAATATTTTTGACGTTCTAGTCTTAGAATTATAATTCTTATTTTAGGGACGTCAAGGTGCGTGACATATAACTATCATTTAGCAGTACCTCATACTCCTTTAAGAGTAGGTATTAACCCCCCTGGTGCCACTGGAGGGTTAATTGTTGATGGAGTCAAAACCCTCAGTAATGGGGAATACAACGAAGATATTGTTTCATTATTGTTGACTTTCGTGTTTTAGAATTATAATCCTTATTTTAGGTACGTGTAATTTTGAGTAATAGCAGTATGGCCCAAGGAATGATACCCTTGCAAACAAAATTGTTTTGCATTATTATACGGAGTTATCACGTTTTCGGAATGTCGTTCCAATTAAAACTTTTTTTTTGCGAGGTTTCCAAATTTTTCGCAACTTCCGGTGTTTGTAGCTCGTTCCCGGTTGTAAATAATGATTAAAATCAAACAAACTTTTTCCAACAAGTCATGTAATCCCGCGGCGGACCGTTGCTAATTGTTTGAGTTCACCTAAAAGTCACAAAGGGAGCTTTTGTTTGTTTTAAATTTATTTACTAGATCATGCCCGCTGTTTACTTTTTTCGAAGTGTTTACTGTGGCAGCACTTTTTGTGACGAAAGAAAGAAAACCAAAAAATTTGACTATGGTTTCACAGACAAAACATAGATTAGGTACCTACAGATGTAACAATTCCGTCTGTGACACCACCCAAAATGGGTGTACAGCTCAGTGTTAAGCCCTACATTGTATGCTAATAATTTTTTGTATACAAAGCAAGGCGCTGAAGCGCTGGTTGACAGCTGTGACCCGGGTGGTGGGTGGCAAAATTATCCCAAGATCTTAACATCCTGGAAACGTCTTCTGTTATTGTAATATTTTGTCCAAATTGGTATCTTGTAAAAGTAACAACTTAGTTTCTTTCCGGTTTATATTATTAAAAAGTAGGTTACATTATAATATATACCTACTTTTAATAAAACTGTAACAGCTTTTATTAAAAAGAAGTTAGGTGAATATATTATACTTACTTTTAATAAAACTGAATGTCATGGACGACTACTAAAAAATTTTAATCGGAGCACGCTATATTATCGACTAGAAGATGTCCACAACTTCGTCCGCGTGGATTATTAAGGTTTTTTGATTCGGGCGGGAACTTTTTAATTTTCCGGGATAAAAAGTAGCCTATGTCTTTCCGAGGTATGCAAACTATCTCTGTACCAAATTTCATCAAAATCGATTAGACAGACGGGCCGCTGAGCGTAGCAGGCAGACAGACAGATAGAAAGACAGACAGCCAGACACGCTTGCGCATTTATTGTATAAACTAGCTTTCATCTGCAGCTTCGCTCATTTTAGGTTCGATTTTCATTAAATTTTTAATTCCCTATTTTAACCCATAGGGATTGAATTTTCAAAAAATACTTTCTTAGCGGATGCCTACGTCATTATAGCTATCTGTATGCAAAATTTCAGCACGATCCATCCAGTGGTTTGAGCTGTGCGTTGATAGATCAGTCAGTCAGTCAGTTACCTTTTCTTGTCATATATTTAGATATGGATACATTAGTATAAAACAATTTTTTTAAATTGGCAAGACTACAGAGTGCGTAAACTCCAATTAAGGCCTAGGTACTTCCTTTTCAATTTAAAAGATAACTTGTGATGAGACAGCCAATAAAAGTTGAGCTTATTGAAAATTATATTATGAAGTTGCTCAAAATTCATAAAGTTTCGACTCTGTCGCGACTTGTCGCGGTAATCCGGTATCCAAGGCTGATGAGATAATTTGCATTGCCGATTTCTTAATTTAGAAGATAGGTACCTACTAATTAATCATACTAATATTATAAAGTGTGTTTGTTAGTTGGTTTGTCTTTCAATCACACTGCAACAAAGCAACGGATCGACGTGATTTATTGCATGGGTAATGGGTATAGTTATAGACCTGGAAGTGACAAGGTCATTAGTTTAATAACAAATAGTACATTATTTTATTCAGTGAAAATTCAATGCAACTCGATGAAAAATTCACTGCAAACTCAGCAACCTACTTATACTTGGCAAATATATTATTTCACGCCAAGAATAGACCTTCAAAGCCTTTTTCTGTGACCTGTTTTTCACTCCCTCGGCGCGATCAATTAAAAAACTCTAAATAGAATTTAAAATATTGAATTAAGTATTTAAGTCACTGCGCGAGGTAAATTAATAAAAATATTATATTCAATGCAAATTAAAAGGCACTTTTATGTTACTCTGAACATAATCTGGCGCTGAAATATTCCGGTTAAAAAAGTTGCGCCACTTCGACTGCGGTCTCTATCGACTTCAGTGGATTTATTAATTATAGTGCCGCTTCTACTTACCTATTTTTTCTATTCATTATTTTATTTTTGTTTAATAAGTCTGCATCATATATATGTCACCGTAAGATTGCAAAAACCGTTAGATTATAATCGAACTAGCGATATTGTAAACTGTCGACGGATTGTGAACCGTTCAATGTTACGAGTGAAATTTTTTGTAATATCCATTGTATTTACGCTTTCTTGTCTCTTTCTTGTAGGTTAGGTTAGGGTTCGACATAATTAATCAAGTAGTAGCACTTAGGTTCTATCGGGTTAATAAACCTAACCGATTACAATCTACCGAAAAATAATCCGTTATATTGTAATCATTCGACAGTTTACAATTTCGCGAGTTAGATTATAATCTAACAGTTTTTACAATCTTACGGTGACATATACAAAGAATGACTGAAAGATAAAAAAACTGCTACTTATTATATTTACAAAAAATACACTCATTGGGTACGATTGGACGGAAAATCCGACACAACCGGAAAGAGATCATCCGCAGGACCGACGGCTTTACTTGCGACGTCCGGGTGAATTCAGGGTTTTAAACTCTAGTGGGACTCTTTGATTTTTCAAACAAAATTAAGACTATGTCACTCTCCAGGACTTCAACTATTCTCATGCAAAAAATTGGCTCATCGACTTTGCTAAGTCGACCAAAGTCTAATTGCTAAAATTTTGTCATAGATTTTGTCCCACTTTTTCTTTACGTACCTACACCATAACTCATATCTCTGTTGCGGCGTGATTGAAGAACAAACAGACAAGCAAACACAACCAACACATAAATACACTTTCGTATTCATAATAAAATTAATATTAGTATTGGAGTATAGATAAATTTAATATAACTATGTACTAGCACTATGATATACCTCCCAAAAAAAGGTAAAAAATTAAATATTATACAAAACGGTTTAGGCAGTTTATCTCTCAAAATAAAACTTCGCCGAAACTGCCAGCAAAGTTGCAAAGTTGCGAAATATAGCGAATTTGTGTTTCGCCATATTTCTTAACTTTTTTCCACCTGCCACCTGGACTCGTAAACTTTAGTACTTTAAACTTGTAAAGCTAGAAACTACTTCAGACTTTCTCAAAGCTCTAGATTTACGAGGCACTAGAAATAACCGTTTAAAGATTACGTTATAACTTAAACGTAGTACTTACATCTAATTAGATGCCCTATGTAATTAATTGGGTATTTGAGTCAAATAAATTAATTTTTAGTGACTATTAAATAAGTAGAGGATCTTCCAGAGTCGTAATACCCTGCTCCCCTGTCAGTTTTAGGTTGACTAGCTTTTGCCCGCAGCTTCGCTAACATTAAGTTCGATTTACATACAAATTTCAGAGCCCTATTTACCCCCTTAGGGGTTGAATTTTCACAAATCCTTTCTTGGTGGATGCCTACGTCATTATAGCTGTCTGTATGCCAAATTTCAGCCAAATGCGTCCAGTGGTTTGAGCTGTGCGTTGATAGTCAGTCAGTCAGTCAATTTTTCCTTATAAATATTTAGATGATAAAACATTATAAAGTAAGGATAGGTTTTATCCTGGGGAAGGACAGGCTACTTTTCATCCCGGAAAATTGAAGAGTTCCCGTGGGATACAAAAAACACCTATCCACGCGGACGAAGTCCCGGGCATCATCTAGTATATCATTTATAATATGTATCTGTTTTTCGGCTACGCTTTTAAGGCCCATCATTTAATCCGGATTTGATGAAATTTATTACCAAGGAAGGTTGTATCCTGGAGAAGGTTATAAGCTACTTTTTCTCCCGAAATTATAAGGAGTCCCAGGGATAGTTAAAAAAACTTAATCCACAGGGACGAAGTCGCGGGTACCTATTTTTTTTATAATCGTAAATGTCGCGATATGTGTGTCCTAACCCTTATGGGTGTGGGTAGTAATAGCGGTGGGTGTGGGTGGTAATAGTGGGTGAGCCAGGTGTTACTGCCCGTTTAATCGTGAACATTGTATCCCATTTACCGCTCATCTCCACCATTATAAAAGTGTTAACATCGGTTTATTTGTTAAAAAGACGACTTTACGTGAATACCACCGAACCTATTTCCCGCTTTCACCCTATTTTTTTCAAATTGAACAATATTTCCTGTCTTCAAAGATATTTTGTCCATACGAAATTCCACCCGCATAACCATAAATACTAGGAATAAAATAATGACCACAACTTCCAGACAATGTTTCAGCAAAATCAGTTCTGTCTTTGTCAGGAGTTCTTTTTATTTATTCCACTTCATGGTAACCTTTGACTGCGAACTCACCTGGTAGTAAAGTGATGGTGAAGTCTAAGATGGTAGCGGGCTAACCATAAATCCATACTCCTAATCGGCTTGTACACGGAATCGGTAACGCTTAATAATTGCTTGGCGGCACATCTTTGCCGACAGGGTGGTGGAATGTCGATGGAAGTTTTCTGTAGTTCAGCTAAAAATCCAAACACCTTAAAAACCTACTTAGCGTTAAGTCCTTATACGCCATCAAAAAGAGTCACTTTTCAGTATCACCCTAAGAGATGAGAGGTCCATAAAAATAGAGTGCAAGTAAAATAAAAGTAGTTTCGTAAAGTAAATTTGTTGTAGTAGTAGAAGGATTTTAAAGACTATTAATTAATTTATTTATTTTATTATTCGTAGCTTTTTAATTCTGTTCTTATACTTAAACACTTTTGAGCTTACTTTTTACTTTTTAATTCTTGGTAACTTGACAAGTGTATTAAGTTGTCATTGTTATGCCCGTTTTCATAGGTAACCCCCAAAATTCCTTTGTGTGAGGCTCCCATTGAAGGTCTAGCCCCACAGCCCACTAACGGTCACAATCACCACAATATTATTTGTATGAGGTTTGTATGGAGCTGGGCGGTGGGCCCGCTTAAACGACGCAGCATGGAGATGCACTGCGCGACGCGGCCTCGTACAAGCTCATACAATTAATTATTTTTGCTGCCACGTGCCGCGCCGCTCCGTGCATCAAGTGGGGCTGGACATTCAAGGTGCTAGAATGGGGGCCCCACAACATAAAGCACAGCGTTAGACGACCTCTGCAGGGGGCCGCTGGACGCTAGCAGCACAAGGCCGTGTCCTGTGAAGATCCGTGCAAAAGACATCCTGTCCTATTCTCAAATAAATAAAATCTTTATTTGGAATTACCAATCTTTATTGGAATTTGGAATCACAGTGAAGATACTAGTACAAAAAACAAGAACGTTTTTAGTAGACATCCTATAGGATGTAATTCAATATTTTTCGAGAGTCTATATTAGTATTATAAATGGGAAGGTTTGGATCGATGTATGGTTGGATTGATGAATATTTGTACTCAATCACTCCAGAATGGCTGAACGGATCTACATGAAAGTTGCCACAGACATAGATTATAGTCATGAATATCACTTAGGTTACTTTTTATCCCGGAAAATAAACGAGTTCCCGCGGCTACCAAAAAATCTCAATCCACGCGGATGAAGTCTCGGGCATCAGCTAGTATTAATATATTTGTTAAATACCTACCTATCTTTTGAATTCCTTGCAGCCCGCGTTTCGTCCTAATAGGGCACTAAATACAAATAAGTTAGGTATGCGTGTTTCCTCTCAGGCTAGCTGTTTGAGTTTTAATTGCGGTTTCGTGATTTCGGACTCTCTGGTGTCGAATGTCGATAGTTAAAAGGTCGTGAGTGGTCGTGACCCACAGTAGTTTATATTTGTTACCTACCGTAATTTACCCTCGTAGCTTTAGTTTTAAGATACCGTAACCGATTATCACCATCACGTTTTATAAGTAAGTAATTTTTAACGTCAATAAGTGTACCTAAAGTGTACCTATATTGAATAAATGATTTGATTGATTGATTGATTACCTCCAACGAGGTAAATAACAGCAAATAATAAAATATATACATAATAATAATAAAATAGCTACAATATTATTATTTAAAAGTTTTTTAACAGAGCTTCATTCGCCTGAAACTAGGATGCTAGTTCAACGATGATAATAATTTAATGTCAGTCAGTCAGTTTTTGAGAATAGTTTTTATCACACACACGAGTCACTGCTATTTTGTTATTTGGAAGGTCCATAAATGTTACGATGGGCACTTAAACATTAGAATATACACAGGAAGAAGTTCCTTACGATAATTGAATGTTAAGTCGATGACATGGCGATATAAAGAGCCTGAAAACTCATCCCGGCAACGACGTTGGCAATTATTCTTTTTCTTGCGTAGTCGCGGGTAGGCGGGGAAAATGTTTACGAGATGGTTTGACTACGTACGCATCGGACAGTGCAGTTTTGCCCGTGTTTTAAGAATTAATCCCAGTATCAACACTTTTATAAAGGGTTTGTTGAATCGAAATCAATGAAAAGAATTGAGAATTTCATGTTGAGTCTGTCTCAAATACTACTTAAGAACTAATTAAGCAAATTTTTGTTTCTGGAATGATATTGTGTAAGGTTTGAGACTTGGAACTTGCTGTTTTTGCTTGAATGCTTGATTCAGAAACCGGCCCAATATCAATTCAGACACGAAAATTTGCTTAATTAGTCCTTTAGTAGTCTTTGAGACAGACTCAACATGAAATTCTCAATTCAGAAACCGGCCGAGTGTAGGTATACTTTACTACAAGTAAAGTTCACGCGCGCTCGATGATTTGCAAGAGTTATAGCGAGTCTTCCGTGTCTCCGTGAGACAATGACTTGACGATGAATGAATGATGATGCGACAATGACTTGTTTGATTAAAATACATAACAATTCAACAACAATGAAGATAAATCAACAATAATAAATCACTTAAACGATGCAAATTGTGATGATTTAATAATGTCTCAATGCTGACACTGAAATAATCCATGCTCAGATTAAGAGCGCATTATCTCAAATTATATTTCACCTCTGTGGCAAACAAAGTTAGGACTTAGGACTTCAATCCAACCAAAAAAAAAACATAGTAATTTAACAATAATGAAGATTAAATTGACGCAAATTGTGATGTAGTAAGTAATGTCTTAATGCTGACACTGAAATAATCCGTGAGGGAATTATCTCAAAGTATATTTCATTTCATAACGGGATAGCACTTTAAACTGAGAGCTATTACATTTTTACAGCGAAGCTAGAGTAGATTATTGTAATACACTTAGGCGGCTATCTAGAAAATTATTCCGACACAATTGGGTACTTGGCAGTTGGCTGGCCTTCTTAAGAGCTGTGTGATAATCTGGGGCCATATTCAATGATGGTGTTTCAATAAAACAATCATTTATCATACTATCGTATCTAATAATATCGTTGCTTGTCTGAGACACCGCCCAGAATAGGTACAGCTCAGCCGTTTGCCCTGCATCAAAACTTGCACTTGCAACGAACTTGTATTTGCACGTTTTGTGCAGAGCGCTGGTTTTCAGTTGTAACCCGGGTGAAGTCACATCCAACGGAATCAATAGGTATATTAAAATTAGCCTACTTTCTGCAATGTAACGATCGCTATGGAGAAGTTTCATGATGTTGTTAGTATAATTTTTAACGGTATGGAATTAAAATAAATATAGATGAAAACCAAGTGTTTTTTGATGAGAAATGAATGAGAAATTATTTATTTATAAGTTTAAGTATATTGCGCTCTTTTGCCGAGTGTAACATATCCGAGATATACCTATCAAAATTAAAGTTAAATTGGTAATGGTTTTTCTTTCTTTCTTTTTTTTTACCTACCCAAAGCACTAATCTAATACTTGCATCCAAAAGATCTTCACACACATAAAAGTGCTTCTAGGTCTAATTAAGTCACGTCTCATTACTTTATACAAGTAGAGTGACGTCACACTACCCTAACGAAATTATTCTTGCAAGCGCAACTTTAAAGATCCTTATCATTTACATTTGTTCAGATATTTTAACGACTCTTTATTTTTGTTACGAACGATTTAATCTTATTACTTTAGGGCGCTTTAAATAGTCATCATTTAGCTATAGTAGTAATATTCTGTGCTGAGTGAAGTGTTACCTTGAGAACGCGTTCTATTGTAGTGAGCAACAAAGATATGTAATATCCTCTAGTTCTAAGTTTCTAACGCGTTATTTTGTATGTGAGCAACGAAGCAGCTTCAGATCTGTGCTCCTCTCCGGTAATACAAAGCTGTTTAACAATGCAGACAATGGCGGCGGCGACGCGAGCGCTCGTGTCTTATTCATCCGCCTTCGACGAGACGCTGTGTTGGGTTACACCTCACAGGGACGTAGTTTGGTATACTATATCTAATTTTGTAAGGTTCCGTACCTCGAGAGGCAAAAAGGATAGTTATCACTTCGTTGTCCGTCTGTCTGCCTGTATTTCAAACGCATTTTTTGAGGAACACGTGGAGGTCTAAGTTGAAATTAATTTCTATAGTCCCTTGGAGTTGTAAAAAAATCAAGTTTATAAATCAACGCAATATAACTACGGCCATTTAAGCTGCATATTATGAATTTTGAAGCTCGCCAGTAAATCAAATCCTATAGCGTGTTGCTATGGCGTCTATCTTGTTAATTTATACTGTGTGGTGGTACGGAACCCTTTGTGCGTGAGCCTGACTCCCACTTCGCTGGTTTATCTTTTCTAGATTTTCCGCCAACAAAATGCCGATACGTCCACCACAGCCCACAGTATAAAGAGACCATAGCAATGCTGCGGGGTAAAAATTGTAATTGGAGGTTGCTTTACTATCAATACAGAGCACAAAACCATTTATTTTCATTTTTGTCTGCCTGTCTGTCCGTCCATCAGTCCGTCTGTCGGTTTATGTCGAAACTAGAGGACGCCCGCGACTTCGTTCGCGTGGCTTAAGTTTTTTAATTCCCACAGGCACGCCTTAATTTTCCGGGCTAAAAAGAAGCCTGTGTCACTCTCCAAGTACCCAACTATACCCATGCAAAAAATTACGTCGAGCCGTTGCTCTGTTGCGGCGTGATTGAAGGACATACTCTCTATTTAACGTCCTTGGGGATAGAAATTTCAAAAACTGTAAAATCCGTATTTCATCTATATAGTTTCATGGCTATAGCAGCTTGAAAAACGACGGACTTTAATACAAACTTTCAACCCCTATTTAACCCCATTGACGGTAGAATTTAAAAAAATGTGACACACATCCTTCTGTATTTTTACCAAAAGCCAAAATACCTAGTTTAGTAAATTTAACTTGAAAAATATCTTGTTAAATAAAAGACTACCCTATTTCAACCCTTTGGGGGTAGAATTTTCAAAAATGGCGAAAGACGTATTTCTTTATTTTAAACCAGAAGCCCAAATACCAAATTTCATGGCTATAACTTGAAAAATGAAGAACTTTCATACAAACTTTCAACCCCTATTTATTTACCAAAATTTTGCCCCTTTAGGCGTAATATTTTGAAAAACTGTGACACACATATTTCTTTATTTTCAACCCGCAGCTCATATACCTTGGTATATGCCATATACCAAGCTATATATATATATATTGGTTATAGCCATGAAACTTGTTTCAAATTAAAATTAAAATTAAAATTAAAATTTTAAATTTAAATTTAAATTTGAAATTCAAAAATTTAAACTCAACAGGTCATGAAAAAATCACGTCGTCGATCCGTTGCTCTGTTGCAGCATGTTTGCAGGATCAACCAACCAACCAACAAACCAACAAACGAACGTCCTTTCACATCTACATATTATAATATTAGTAGGAAGTAGGAGATGTACCTCAACAAGTGATCATATTAGTGAATACTTCCCCATGAATATACGATTTTTAGATTTAAGTTTATGTACGAAAGTGTTTTCTTGTTGATTTTTCCTTCAATCACGCCGCAATGGAACAGCGGATCGACGTGATTTTTGGCATGGGTATAGTTGAGAACCTGGAGAGTGACATAGGCACATTTTTACTCCGCAAAATTAAGGAGTTCCCGCATGAATAAAAAACCGGCCTAGTGCGAGTCTGACTCGCGCACCGAGGATTCCGTACAAACCTTTAAACCTTCAAAAGTTATAGTATTTTTATTCCACTTATCTATTTTAATTTTTATTTAATACCTCTACGCGTTCAGGCGGAAAGGGGAACTAAATTTAAAATTATTAAAAATATTTTTATTATATGATGTTACTAAAATTTTATGCTTTTCGCAATTTTTCCTTTATCTGTGCTATAAGACGTTGCTTCGTACCAATTATCAAGATCTTGAGTTCACGGGACGTAGGTACCCTGTAGGTTTTGATTCCCTTGCGACTATCGAAATTTGCAGCATAAACGGCTGCATCTTTTGATTGTGTTGGCTTAGAAGTTTCATTTTTTCACAGCTCCAAGGGACAGTAGACTTGAGTATTTGATATGAATTTCAGCTTTATACCTCCATGCGTTCCTGAGAAAAAGGGTCTTGACACACAGACGGACAACAAAGTGAGCCTATAAGGGTTGTTTTTCCTTTTGAGGTACGGAACCCTTATTATTAAAAATATTTTTATTAAATGATATAGGTAACTAAAAATTTATGCTTTTCGTAATTTTTCCTTTATCTGTACTATAAGCCGTTGCTTCGTACCAAATATCAAGATACTGAGTTCACGGAAAGTATAGGTTTTGATTCCCTTGCGAGTGTCGAAAATTTGCAGCATAAACGGCTGTATCTTTTGATTGCGTTGGCTTAGAAGTTTAATTTTTTCATACCTCCAAGGGACAGTAATTTGCTACAGCTTAAAGGTATAGACCTGAGTATTTGATATGAATTTCAATTTAATACCTCTAAGCGTTCATGAGGAAAGGGATAGTAAGTTTAAAATTATTAAAAATATTTTTATTATATGATGTAACTAAAAATTTATGTTTTTCAAAATTTTTCCTATATCTGTGCTATAAGACGTTGCTTCGTACCAAGTTTCAAGATTCTGAGTTCACGGAGAGTACCCTGTAGGTTTTGTTTCCCTTGCGAGTGGCGAAGATTTGCATAAAAATATTTTTATTATATGATGTAACTAAAAATTTATGTTTTTCGCAATTCTTCCTATATCTGTGCTATAAGACGTTGCTTCGTACCAAGTTTCAAGATTCTGATTTCACGGGGAGTACCCTGTAGGTTTTGTTTCCCTTGTGAGTGGCGAAAATTTGCATAAAAATAATTTTATTAATTATGATGCAACTAAAAATTTATGTTTTTCGCAATTCTTCCTATATCTGTGCTATAAGACGTTGCTTCGTACCAAGTTTCAAGATTCTGAGTTCACGGGAAGTACCCTGTAGGTTTTGATTCCCTTGCAAGTGTCGAAAATTTGCATAAAAATATTTTTATTATATCGATGCAAGAAAACGTATTTGCTGTAAGTAGCCAAAACCCAACTTTTCACCAGAGCCAAAAAACTTTAAAAAAGTTAGAAAAAAAATCATATCTTTTTATTTATCAGTGACAGAAAGATGATTTTTGGAACACGGTTTTGTCAAAATATTACTCATAAACAGCAATGAAAAAATTTTTGTTTAAGTTATTAGCAGTAGGCTTTTCATTACTTACAGCAATTTACTTTTCATTTTAAAGACCTAAAGAACGTTGTAAGTAGTTTAGTGACTTCTATGGAGATAGCTAAGTTCCGTATATTTCCAGACATTTAAAATGCTGTAATTGAAATATTTAATAAATAACGTACTATTAAAGAGATGTAAGACTAATTCTAAAAAATTACTGATACCACCTAATTGGTATAAATAAAGAATACTTTTATGTGTGGTACAAATAAAATGCTGTAAGTTTATTATTTTGTTTATTACTGTTACATAAAAATATAGCTTGCTCTCTAAGAACATACATTTTAATTTTTTCAAAGGGCATCTTGCACCAAATGCGACGGCGTAACCAATTTCGTTGTAAGTAAAATGTCAAACAATGCCTTAAATCTATCAATACATAAAATAAAACTGTAACAGGTCTGTTACACTGTATTCTGTATTCTGTACATTGAAGATATTTTGAAAATTTTTTTTGGAGGGCACTCATTATTCGATACTGTAGCCAAATCTGTAATTTTTTTCATTTTTGTCTGTCTGTCTGTCTGTCTGTATCTCGGCCGCGCATCACGGCGAAACTACTGAATGAATTCAAACGAAACTTGGCACGATTTGAGCCCATACTACGAGGTAGGACATAGGATACTTTTTATCCCGAAATTCTACCCCCTAAGGGGTGAAATAGGGGTTGAAAGTTTGTATGAAAGTCCTTAATTTCTCAAGTTATAGCCATGAAACTTGATATATGAGCTGCGGGTTGAAAATGAAAACATATGTGTTTCACAGTTTTTCAAAATTCCACCCCCGAAGGGGTGAAATAGGGGTTGAGAGTTTGTATGAAAATCCTTAATTTCTCAAGTTATAGCCATGAAACAGCATTTGGGCTTTCGTTAAAATATGAAGAAGTACGTGTTTCACCATTAAAGGGGGATTATACCGTGGGATAGTAATATAGGCTACTTTTGATCCCGGAAAATAAAGGAGTGCCTGTGGGAATTGAAAAAAACTTATGCCACGCGAATGAGTGATGCTCAATCACACCAGAACGGTTGAACGGATTTTGATTAACTTTGGAAACAAGATAGATTACAGTCTGGAATAGCACAAAGGCTACTTATTATCCCGGAAATTGGAGGTTTTATATCGAAAAAACTTAGTCCACGCGGACGAAGTCGTGGGCATCAGCTAGTACTTATAATAATACTGTAACAGTTCCAATTCTGTTCATTGAAGATATTTTGAACATTTTTTTTGGACGGCACTCATTATTCGATACTGAAGCCAAATCTGTAATTTTTTTCATTTTTGTCTGTCTGTCTGTCTGTCTGTCTGTATCTTGGCCGCGCATCACGCCGAAACTACTGAATGAATTCAAAAGAAACTTGGCACGATTTGAGCCCATACTACGAGGTAGGACATAGAATACTTTTTATCCCGAAATTCTACCCCCGAAGGGGTGAAATAGGGGTTGAAAGTTTGTATGAAAGTCCTTCATTTCTAAAGTTATAGCCATGAAACTTGATATATGAGCTGCGGGTTGAAAATGAAAACATATGTGTTTCACAGTTTGTCAAAATTCCACCCCCGAAGGGGTGACATAGGGGTTGAGAGTTTGTATGAAAATCCTTAATTTCTCAAGTTATAGCCATGAGACAGCATTTGGAGCTATAAAGAATATACATACATACAAAGGCTACTTTTTATCCCGGAAAATTAATGAGTTCCCGCGGGAATCGAAAAAACTTAGTCCACGCGGGCGAAGTCGCGGGCATCAGCTAGTGTACAATAATTATATCATTCCTACCTTAAAAAATGTGTTATTTCTTATTTTCTAAGTAGGTATTTATAACTCGCTAAAATGTAGTAACAAGGAAAATATTTTTAAAAGCATCAATAGAAAAGTGCTGTAACCTTATCGCAAACTTAAATTACAGACTGAAAGAATGCTGTAAGTAATCTTTTCACATGTTACTTTCATTCCATAAGAATGCTGTAAGTTATATCAGATGATTAATAATAAACCGCACTTTTGCTGTAAGTTAAAAGAGTGTTAAAACATCGTTTTTTTAGTGACTTACAGCAAATTGAACACGTAAACTTTTCAAAATTATACCCTATTTTAAAAGTTTTTGTCGTCGTAGCGATATGAGACCCAGACCATTCGACGCAGAATATTTTTCTGAATATAGCTGTGTATTCAGTCTACTTACGCCATTCTTGCTACTTACAGCAAATACGTTTTCTTACGTCGATATGATGTGACTAAAAATTTATGTTTTTCGCAATTCTTCCTATATCTGTGCTATAAGACGTTTCGTACCAAGTTTCAAGATTCTGAGTTCACGGGAAGTACCCTGTAGGTTTTGATTCCCTTGCGAGTGTCGAAAATTTGAATAAATATATTTTTATTATATGATGTAACTAAAAATTTATGTTTTTCGCAATTCTCCCTATATCTGTGCTATAAGACGTTGCTTCGTACCAAGTTTCAAGATTCTGAGTTCACGGGAAGTACCCTGTAGGTTTTGATTCCCTAGCGAGTGCAAGAAAATTCGAAAATTTGCAGCATAAACGGCTGTATCTTTTGATTGCGTTGGCTTAGAAGCTTGATTTTTTCACAGCTCCAAGGAACCGTAGACCTGAGTATGTGATATGAATTTCAGCTTGATACCTCCATGCGTTCCTGAGAAAAAGGGTCTTGACACACAGACGGACGGACAACGAAGTGATCCTATAAGGGTTCCGTTTTTTCCTTTTGAGGTACGGAACCCTAAAAAAAACTTAAAACACGCAGACGAAGTCGCGACCATCAGCTAGTCATCAGATATTTTTATTAGACAGTAAGGCCACAGAATAAGTAATGTACCCACTCGTAGCTATAAATTCCGCCCTCGTCCATAATACAACGTGTAATTCACTCGTACATCCCTGGCGTACTGGAATACATCCCTCCTTCATGAATACTTGAGTCGGTCTAGGAAGTAGCGTGGAGGGCGGTCGAACGTAGAGCTGCCAAAAGCTGCATCGGGTTAAAATTGTAACAGTATTAGCTGGCTAACTTAATCGTATTATAGTACTAGTTGCCCTAGATTCGAGCGAGTGAGCTTACCTTACTTATCTTATAAATATTAGGACTCACTGATCTATCAACGCACAGCCCACCACTGAAATGATTTTTCTTTCTTTCTTCTTCTTATTTCTGAAATATAGAGTTTAGATAGCTATTATAAATATAGGCCCCCACTAAGAAAGGATTTTTGAAGATTTAACAAAATCAGATTTAGTAAAATCAGGGTTTCAAATCAAATCAAATGTATTTTATTCAAATAAACTTTACAAGTACTTTTGAATCTACCACTATCTTCGAGAAAATTATGAAGAGTTCTCTCAGGCATGCAGGTTGCCTCGCGATTTTCCTTCACCGTTAAAGCCAGTGATGTACTCGTAAAACGCACATAAGTCCGAAAAGTAAGAGCTGCGTGATAGGGGATCGAACCCCCCGACCATCCAAATTGGAGGCCGAGTATCTATAGGCAACTAGGCTATACATGTTTATTTAGGTGTTTTCATTTATACCATTCCTGCGACTTCGTCCGCGTGGTCAAACAAACAACAAACAAACAAAAGGACAAATCAACGAACAAACACACTTTCACATTTATATTACTCATTGTGAGACAGGTTCTCCCAGTGAATCTAAAATGAGGATAAACATTGTAGGCCGGCCGCGGTGTGGGTCGCTCCCGGGACGGGCAAATCCAATTGTGTGGAGAATGCCTTTACGTATTTGTTTCAGGTTTATTGGGCTAATTGTGTGAACACCGGCCTTTATTTGTTCCAGCTTATTGGACCACCGCTGAGGCCACTAAACTACCCGCTGCTATGTTGTCGGGCCATTATCCATGTCGGTTGATGGGCCGTGAAAGCGTAGCAGACAGACAGACAGACACACTTTCGCAGACACTAGTGAGGTACTTATCTATGTAAATGATGAATGAGGTATACGTCCGTACACGAATCAATCAAGTATGTTGTTAAGCCAGCTTATAACGCACGAATAAGTAAATCCTCGAACTGAACGTGCCGGAAAACGGAGGAAGTTGCCTATTTCCAGGACGCATCGCATTCGGCGATAGAGTTTAATTACCGACTAGTATACACGTACTGCTTGGGCCTACGTGTATTTACCAGTGTCATCTACCTACCTATGATACAGATGCAAACCGAGATTGCTTAGTGTTCCGGAAGTATGAATTTGGCTTCGGTATCCTAACATGTTCCCTGTATTGATGTATCAATATCGGTCTGCAATTTATATTGCAAAGACTCGTGGAAAAACTACCACCGTGACCTGGAAGAAGTTTTACATTCTTATGTGGTTGACGTCCAATCTACTCGGACGAAACCTCCGACGACGACCTCCAAGGCGCAGTGTTGAGCGCTGTTGTCTTAACGTGCGGAGGCCCCGGGTTCAATCCCAGGCAGGGTCAATTTGGGAATTTATAATTCCTGAATATTCCCCGGTCTGGCCTGGTGGGAGGCTTCGGCCGTGGCTAGTTACCACCCTACCGGCAAAGACGCGCCGCCAAGCGATTTAGTGTTCCGGTACGATGCCGTGTAGAAACCGTACAGGGGTATGGGTTAATTATAACAGCCATGCCTCTTACAGGTTAGCCCGTTACCATCTTAGACTGCATCATCACTTACCATCAGGTGAGATTGCAGTCAAGGGCTGACTTGTAGTGGATGAAAAAAGACGGTTTTGCTGTACGTTTCTGATTCGAACCGCTAAGGTGAGGAATGTCCTTCAGGTGCACGTGTTTTCTATGATCTAAGAAACATTACGCGATAAACTGATTTTATTTTTAAAGTGAAACTTCCCACGGGAACTCTTCAATATTCCGGGATAAAAAGTCCTATGCCCTTCCCCGGGATACAACCTATACCTGTACCAAATTTCATCAAAATCGGTTGAACAGATGGGCCGTGAAAGCGTAGCAGACAGACAGACAGACACACTTTCGGATTTATAATATTATTAGTATATAGTATATGGAAGTATATGGATGTTCTTAACCTTAAACCATTTTGCGTATTGACTGCTTCTATTTTTCTGACGACTAGGTCAGGTCACTGATTATGGTATAATTTATTTAATTAACTAGCTGATGCCCGCGACTTCGTACGCGTGGATCGAGGTTTTGTTGTTCCCGCGGAAACTCTTGAATTTTCCGGGATAAAAATGTCCCGTGTGTTATGTGCCTATGTGTTAGTCCAGACTATAATCTATCTCTGTGCTAAATTTCATCCAGATCCGTTCAGCCGTTCTGGCGTGATTGAGTAACAAACATCTATTTGAGGTTTTTTGGTTCCCGCGGGAACTCTTTAATTTTCCGGGATAAAAAGTAGCCTATGTGCTATTCCAGACTATAATCTATCTCTGTGCCAAATTTCAGCCAGATCCGTTCAGCCGTTGGCGCGTGATCGAGTAACAAACATCCATACATCCATACATCCATCCATCCAAACTTTCGCATTTATAATATTTATTTAATATTTAATTTCAACCAGCTTGTTAACTAATGTGTTTTTAATAACGTATAATTTTAAAACAATTGGCCCTGCGAGAGGCCGAGTTAGCCTTGAAGAAGATTGTACGCTTGGGGTTTTTGCCACTAAGTTATAAATTAGGGCATCCAATTAGCTGTTTACAGACGTACTGACTTGATTGGTGTTGACATTGTATCTGGCATTGGTTGGAATTGTGTTGGGTGCTTGTTAGTTCTTCTACCACAGAATAGGTAATAGTACCTACAGGTAGTTCTACTGGGTAGGGCCACGAGATATGAGACAGCACAAAAATCAATCTATGACTTCCATATAATAGCCTCTTGCTATAAACGGTGAATCTGTAATCTGTCGATAAGTTACTTTGCAACTTTGTTATTTGACAAAAAGTACCATCTTTTGATTATTAATTTCGGCCGTTAGTCCATAGGCCCACGCATGTCACGCACCATTGGTGTAAAACAAGCCATGATCTCACTTAACACAGCTGAGGCAGGCAATTAGCACAAATTGGATAACTAATTGGTTAAATTGGTAATTGGGTAAAGATTCTTTACAATTGTGCATTATCGAATAAACATCTCCTGAAGATGCTCCGAAGTCAGAGTGAAACATGCGTTGAGTGTAATTTGGAAGATTTATGTGGTGCGGTGAATATCGCAAGCTACAAGTGCAAGATACACTGTACCACATAGATTTGCCTACTGTGGCGCATTATAGGGAATTAAATTTCTAGTTCCTTCATTATCATGGACTTCCGCAAAGTAACAGCTACTTCTATCTAATAAATGTTTTGAATCTTGATAGATTGATTGATTGATTGAAAGGCCCACGCCTGTCATAAGTCACGCACTATTGGTGTAAAACAAGCCATGATCTCACGTCTCACGGTTGAGGCAGGCAATTAAGCTCAAATTGATTTACACACTACACGCTGCGCCCAATTATCTCGAGCCGATGTGTCGCGCGATGTTATTAAATCGATTCTGGAGGGTTACTACCATCGCATCGTATTATTTTACTTCAAAATGACACGTCTTATGTCACGTACCCTGACGTCCCTAAAATAAGGATCATAATTCTAAAATACGAATGTCAACAATAATGAAACAATATTATGGATTTAAGCGTTGGCATTATGACCTCTGTTATAGTTAAAATTGGTACCAAATTACCCATATTGACTGAACTGATACTGATATTGACTGCCTTGTTGGTCTAGCGGTTAGCATAGTCGACTGCGGATCACGAGGTCCTGGGTTCGATTCCCGGTCGGGCATAATAAGTTAGGTATTGGGTTTTTCAATTGAGAAATTCTCAGTTCCAGCCCGGAGTTGGAAGTTGGCGGTGTTTCACCCCCGTGCCTCGGAGAGCACGTTAAGCCGTCGGTCCCGGTTATTATCACTAACATGATAATAGTCGTTAAAGCCCGCCAACCCGCATTAGAGCAGCGTGGTGGGTCTAAGCTCTAATTCCCTCTCTCCTATGAGAGTGGAGGCCTGTGCCCAGCAGTGGGACGTTAATAGGGTGTAGTGGTGGTACCCATATTATAAGAAGGCTTCACGGGGATTACGAGGAAAAAAGAAAAATTTAAGCATATTTAAAAAACTTTAATTTTAGCCTTACAATTCTGTAATTATACTCTTAATCATAATGATTACAATATAGAGCAGATATTAAATTAGAGTTTTTCGAATTAAAAAAAATAGAGTAATAATAATTAAACCTTCCTAGCCTCTGACCGCGACAGAACTAAGTATTGATAAATATTAGTTTGCAGAGTAAAAGGTATACTCAAATGCCGTTAGATGGAACTCAAATTAGGATTTTAACTGACATTCCGTGATTTTCCCATGCAGTCTTTTAACGTGATTGCGATCTCACCCGATGGTAAATGATCATGCAGTCTAAGGCGGTAGTGGGTGGCGGTAACTAGCCAAAGCTGAAACCTTCCACCAGACGAGACCAGAGAAAATTTAAAAATTATAAATCGTCACCTTTATATGACGTGCCTTAATGTCCCCAAAATCCATACTAATATTTTAAATGCGAAAGTGTATCAGTATGTCTATCTATCTGTCTGCTACGCTTTCACGGCCCACCTGTCCAACCCATTTTGAAGAAATTTGGTACAGTGATAGGTTGTATCCCGGGGAAGGACATAGGGTACTTTTTATCCCGGAAACTAAGGAGTTCCCGCGGGAATTGAAAAACTAAATTCACGCGGACGAAAACGCGGGCATCATCTAGTAAGGATTATAATTCTAAAAAAAAAAGTAATCTAAAAAGAACAAAAAACCCGACTGCTTGGATACCAAAAAGTATAAAACAAGACATGAATTGAAGTATTTCATTATTATCAATTTAAATCGTATAGTATAATATTAATGAAATTTATCAAGGCGCAGTCGCACGTTAAGGTTAGCTATTGGACGTGCGACTACGCCTTGATACATTTAATTAATGATTAAACGAACTTACCTGTAAGTGAAGTTCTATCATAATTATATGAGTCGCTTCATTCGAAGATATAATCATAGACAACGTAGTTTCCTTTACGTAATAGCAACCAACCGCACAGACTTCAGAGGAGTTATAAAAAAGAACCCCCACTACCCGCCTCTGTGTCGCACGACAGAGTAGCGGCTTCGTTCGTCATTTAGTTTAGAGATATACTTATACTTAAAGCTCTTGCGAAAATATGTTTCGGGATGGGTGGGTTGGGAGCTTAATATTATATCTTCGAATGAAGCGACTCATATAATTATGATAGAACTTCACTTACAGGTAAGTTCGTTTAATCATTAATTATACTTCGTCGCTTCATTCTTCAGATATAATCATAGACAACGTAGATGTTAAGAGATAGGTATATATTTTTGCAAGAACTATATCTACGCTGAATAGGTACTAATTATTGTTATCAATAATTTTATTTATTCTTCTTATCTCTTATTTGAGCTGTAATGTTTTAAACAGTTTATGTTTAAGGTTAGAATCATGTACCGATTTCCCGAGATGTCTATCTACGTACATTTAATATGACTTTAAAATTTCTCTTAAGTATTTATTGTACTTAAGTTTCAATTTAAATAACTTTCAATTTACCAATAATAAAATCTTGCGCTTTTTTGCTTTAGTTGCTAGTAACAAGCATAAACGTATTATAGTTTCGATGCAAGCGAATGGAACTAGTTATTGATGTCAATACTGCAAGATTTACTACAAAGTAAATTAGCAGGGACAATACTTCATTTTATTTGCACAATTAGCCCAACAGACGTCCAATGGGACGCTTAAGTGCGAAATCCTGCCCAGTAGCAGAAGAAGGCATATTTTGTTTTTTGGAAGTGCGGCGGGAAAAGAACAGGTATATTCTGGTCCTGTTGTGAAGGTATTTCGGGTATTGTTTTAGCTATATGTTTAAGTAAAATTTTATATTAAAATACATAATAATTACATTATTTTTGTCGAACAATTATATCGTCATTAAGGTTATGGAATTTAATAAATTCCTATCCGCGTAAAAGTTAGCCCTAAATTATAGGTGAAGAATGAATATTCGGTCGATATTGTGACAAACTACTAATATCGACTTTGAAGGGTTAATCAATTGGTTTGAACTTTTTAGCCCCACTGACGTTAGGTGCTTTGAAGTAAGTTATTTAAGGAGTCTTTCTATACTTTTCAACGATGGATAACCTAGCTGTGCAGGTCATTGAAAGTAGAATTTGTGTTAAATTTTTTTTTTTTTTTTTAAAAAAAACATCATTATAAGCTATTCAATTCATAATAATTTTTGAATGGATGCATTAATTCCCTGATATTTTATGACACGGCTGATCTATGTGAGGTAAGCGTGATCCAAATGTTACATTTGCGGCCGCTGCTCCATGCCGATTTTTGTTTTTCATTAATGTCTTAATTGGTTACTCTCATTCAGGGTCTGAATCGACTAAACAAGAATTTTAATTTTGCTCTAGGCAAGTGTTGCGGGAGCATATTATTGTTTACGCGAGCAAATTGTACCTACCATGTTTGCCACGATGATTACGATGCCTACATCGTACGTATTATTATAACGAAAGTTTTATAACGGGTTTTCGAAGATTGTTTCTAATATGTGGATAATGAATATAATTATATGAATGGATCTTAAACTTAAAATTCTTTTTTATTTTATTTTGTACCAAAAACTTATAAAATACTTAGAAAAACAGAAACATAGTGGACAAGGAAGCACTAATCTCTATACGAGATCGCTACCAGTGACCCTTGGCATCCTGCTTGGATTCCCGTTTCGGGTAAGACAACCTGCGCGTTTTACTGTGTTTGCAGAAACAAATGCCCACGAAATATCTTTAAAGAAGAAAACAATAATACGATGGAGATTTTACACTATTACGTTATGTTATATAATCTACATCCGGTCATCAAAATATTCGCCGTTAGATTATCTTTATTTAAAACCCGACTTCCAAAAAGCAGAAGGTTCTTTGTTAGTTTTTGGTTTTCCGAACTGTTTTAAGCATAATCAACCGTATTACACGTCAGCGGGTGTATGATATATGCTTCCCGGGCACTATTAAGTTGTAAAACTCGAGAGTACCTACGTTGTTAGGGACAAAACATAAAACTTGTGGGTAATTTTTGCAATCTTACCACACATTTCCTTCGTAAATGTTCTTTGCATACCCCTGCCACGCTGAGGGTAGAATACTAGCAGGTATCTTATTTCAAATTTGACGTATCTGTATGTACAGTATTTGCAAACAAATTGATTTATTGCTGAAGTAGCTGATAAAAAAAAATAAAGATATTTATTACCTCAGAATTCTCTGAACTTTCGTTACCACTCCGCAGGTGTATGTAAGTTTGATACCGAGAGGCCTCGCAAACAATTACATCTGAACATTTTGAACCCCAGATCTTGAGTCTGCATACACTGAATGAAACATTTATGTTTCTTTTAGGTACCTATATAGTGCAGTCACTATAGACTGAAAGGCGCTGAAATCTGTAAAAGCTGAAAACTTAAGAAGCGGTGTTACGCTGTATATATATATATATTATATGTATATTTTTTACCAAGTAGGTAATAGTGCTTCAATATTACTATATTGCAGTCTCAAAAATAAAAATCTGAAATGCTAGATCTTTTCATGTTATATCCGGGCAAATATGTAAGTAACGTTTGCAGAAATGACTAGAACCACCACAAGTGTTTCATTGAAAGTAAAAACACTGGTATAGAATTTTACTAGTCTTCTTTATAGTCGATTAGACATACCTTTTTTATAAGACGGTACTCCAGAGATTATATCATGGAATCTGTTCCATAGGTTTACATTTTAAAATAAGGCTTTGTGGTAACGGTATTAGATTAATAATTGCATTTACTTGCTAAAAGAAATTAAATACATACATATTTCTAAGTATTCTGTTTATCTGTCACCGTAAATAATAAACACTTTTATTGTGCCCCCATGCTAATAGATTTATTCTTGAAAACAGAACCTCATTAGTATAAGGTTTCTTGGCCTTATCGGTGATAGTGTATGAACTATAAAGACAAAGCAAAAAGGGTAGGCGATGCAAACACTAATAATATAATGTATTATATTACATGATAGGTACTTGTGATTGAATAAATCATGTCCACTATTTTGATATAACTAGCGGTAACACCTAGGTACGAAAGATCTTTTAAGGCGCCTTATACAAATTTCATACTTTTCCAGGTACACTTTAAAGAAATAGGAATTCTAGCTGTGGGGATATCATGGTATCAAATTAAAGGTCATGTATTCAGCGTTCGTTTGACCATATAAAAAATGCACACTCCATACAAATTTTCTGCATAAATACGTAATATCGAACGCATGAATCGCTTAAAATGACGAAAAATGGGGTCTGTTCAGGAACCCTCATTTATGTATCCGCTGCATATTTTAATTAGTAATTTATAAAAAAATGATGGCATATATAGTCCTCTATCTAAACTATGCCACATTGTGCGTCCAAGTGAAGTACGTAGTCATTTATGCGTCCCACCATATTTTTTTCATACTTTTTCTAAGGAAAATATCCGAGGACTTGATTTTTCGCCTCAGTTTGCGCTGAAACGCGCTCGTGAACGGACGGGTGTATCACTTTTTGTCAAAAATTTTATTACGATTTCGCGAGTGCAGTGTTTGTATACTGCGGATGGAAAAAATTGATATTTTTATTTGGAACCGAAATAAAAGTAATTACAACACCAAAATTTATTTGGAAAAGCTATATACAATTTAACAACTATTTTTGACCGACTTCAAAAAAGTAGGAGATCCTGAATTCGACGAGTTTTTTCTTTTTTCAAAGCAAGTAGGTAGGTATACCGATGTCTACGAGATTTCTAAACCAGTTTTCGTAAAAGATCGAGGTTCACGAAATGTTTCATAAATATTTCTGAACCAAAGTACTTAATCAACCGAGTTTCTCTGACCAACTCCCGATTCCATCATGAGACCCTGGACACCAACTACTTTCTAGGTCTTTAGTACCTACTTGGCAAGACAAATCCAATGAGCCCAAACACGAAGGAGTTAAGATGAGTATTTGAAGAGGTCCTGTGACGACCTCCCGATTCCATCATGATACCCTAGACGCCAAGTACATTCTTGGTCTTTAGTACCTACACGATGAGACAAATCCAATGAGCTCAAACACGAAGGAGTTACGATGGTCATGTGTTCATATTTCAAATATCAGCTAAATCGGTTGAACTCTTCAAGTTCAATTCTTGAAAAATTCCTTTCACATTCATAGTAATTATAATATTATTACTAGCTGATGCCCGCGACTTCGTCCGCGTGGATTGAGGTTTTTTGGTTCCCGCGGGAACTCCTTAGTTTTCCGGGATAAAAAGTAGCCTATGTGTTATTCCAGACTATAATCTATCTCTGTGACAAGTTTCATCCAGATCCGTTCAGCCGTTCGGGCGTGATTAACAAACATCCATCCATACATCCAAACTTTCGCATTTATAATATTTATTTGATTATTATTATATATTATATTATTATATTATTTGATTAGTAAGACTAGATAATGCCGGCAAGTTCGTCCGCGTGGTTTTAGCTTGTTTGATTCCCGCAGGAACTCCTTAATTTTCCGGGATGCCTATGCCACTCTCCAGGTCCTCAACTATACCAATACCAAAAATCACGTCGATCCCTTGTTCCGTTGCGGCGTGATTGAAAGACAAACCAACAAATCAACAAACCAAAAAACAAAAACACTCGCATTTATTTTATTAGTATGATTATGTTACTATAGTTACCTACTAGGTATAGGTACGTATGTGGTATAGGTTACGGCCAACGCGCAACGACACAACAAAGGAAGAATATAGAAGGCGAACACTTATAGGTAATTTTCTGTGGGAACAAGTATTGCTAAACTCACACATACACATGTTATCATTATTACTATTTGTCATTATATCTCGCTAGCTAATGCCCGTGACTTTGTCCGCGTGGAATGCTTTTCGTAAGAAACGTTTTTGTTCGACCGTTTCTTAAAATTTCAGCTCTATTTCATACAGATAAGAACTTTTATAGCATACTAGCTGATGCCCGCGACTTCGTCCGCGTGGTTTAAGTTTTTTGTTATTCCCGAGGGAACTACTTAATTTTCCGGGATAAAAAGTAGATTATGTCACTCTCCAGGTCTTCGACTATACCCATGCCAAAAATCACGTCACATGATGATAAATGAAATCATACTAATATTATAAATGCGAAAGTCAGTTGGTTTGTTGGTTTGTTGGTTTGTCCTTCAATCACGCTTCAACGGCGCAACGGATCGACGTGATTTTTGGCATGGGTATAGTTGAAGACCTGGAGAGTGACATACCTAATCTACTTTTTATCCCGGAAAATTAAGTAGTTCCCTCGGGAATAACAAAAAACTTAAACCACACGGACGAAGTCGCGGGCATCATCTAGTTTATTATATAATATTTGAAACGCAAAAAAGAAGTAGGTATAGGTAAACGGTTTTAGGTTTTCCTAAAAGAAACAGGTATTTAGACGGCGTGTATTATACAATTTTATGTGAAAAACTGTGTGTGACCCGGATAAGTTTTTCAATTATTTCCGTACTAGATGATGCCCGCGATTTCGTCCACGTGGATTACGGTTTTTTGATTACCGCAGGAACTCTTTAATTTTCCAGGGTAAAAAGTAGGTACCTAGCTTATGTCCTTACACCTATACATACAACCTAACCTTTTACGAAATTTCATCAAAATCGGTTGAGTAGATGGGCCGTGAAAGCGTGGCAGACAGACAGACAGACACACTTTCGCATTTATAATATTAGTATGGATGTGTAGAGACAGCTTTGATTATTTACTAATGGACTGTATCGAAAAATGCAAATATGAATTGTGTACGAGAGCCACGGGGGCGCGGGGGCGCGGGGCGGGATCTCTGATTCGGCGACGCTGGCAGCGACGCGCTAAATTACCAACTTACCTACCTACTTAGCGCGTCGTCGCCAGTGGTGCGCCCAGGGTTGCCAGGTGTTCGGTATTTTAGCAAGTATAACAAAAATGCCGAAGTATGAGTGGTTCGGTTTATTCAGTTTCATACATAATGAAGTATAAGATTTGCCGCAATATAATAAGTGACGTTGCCGGTTCGTACACGCGCAGATCGTGACGTTTTCCATTTCTTTCTTTCGAATCGTGTCGAAACGTGAGCGAAGGTCAGTCATTTGTGATTTTGATTTCAAATCAAGCGTAGACATGGTGAAGCCTAAATTATGCATGTAACTTTTAATGCCTACTGCCATAATATGTGTAATTTTATAAAATAAATCTATACTAATATTATAAAGAGGTAAAGTTTGTGAGTGTCATAGGCTATATATTAACCCGAAAAATTAGGGAGTTCCCGTGGGAATTTAAAAAACTTATTTCACGCGGACGAAGTCGCGGGCATCTGCTAGTATTGTGTAAAATAATTATTATCAGTTGTGTTTGTTCCTATCAACGGTCTCGTCCTTGTTCGGTAGATTTCAAAACCAAATTTGGCAACCCTGGCCGTGCGGCGGTCACTCCGGCGGACTTTTCTATTTTTATATTTTACGATTATTCTTTTTTAGGGTACCGTACCCAGAGTGTGCCACCGGGACCCTATTACTAAGCCTGCGATCTCTGTCCGTCTGTCTGTCAGCGGGCAGTAGGTATCACATGAATCGTATGAATGAGAATGAATGAAATTACACTTTTATTGTAGGTAAACCACATAAAAATACACCAAATAAAAAAAATACACCACAATGAAAACCTGTCATGTGCGAGTCGGACACGAAGGGTTCCGTACCATTTAGTTTTACATTTGACATGTATAGTATGCGCGCGAGTTGAATGCATCGTGTGTCACCGTAAAATATTAGCTCTGCATTCAACTCGCGCGCGTACTATAGGTACATAGAAGAACACTGTACCTAGCGTTTGTGAATGATCGGGCGCATACATACCTAATCTATCTATATTAGTAAGTAGGTAGGATGTCAATCTTTTTTCTATCTATTCTATATATATAAAATCGTTTGTCCTGACTGGCTATCAACGCACAGCCTAAACCGCTGGGGTTAGAAACTTGAAATTTTGACAGTAGATTCCTTCTATGATGTAGGCGCTCACTAAGGAAGGATTTTTCAAAATTCCACCCCTAAGGGGTTGAAATAGGGGTGAAAGTTTGTATGAAAGTCCGTCATCTTTCAAGTTATATCCATGAAACTTGGGGTTTGAGCTTTTGGTAAAAAATAAAGAAGTACGTGTGTGTACATGACTGCCTCGTTGGTCTAGTGGTTAGCATGTTTGACTGCGGCTGACGAGGTCCCGGGTTCGAGTACCGGGTCGGGCCATAATAAGTGTTGGGTTTTTCTGACTAGAAATTCTCAGCACTAGCCCGGAATTAGGAAGTTGGCGGTGTTTCACCCCCGTGCCTCGGAGAGCACGTTAAGCCGTCGGTCCCGGTTATTATGACTAACATGATAATAGTCGTTAAAGCCCGCCAACCCACATTGGAGCAGCGTGGTGGGTCAAAGCTCTAATTCCCTCTCTCCTATGAGAGTGGAGGCCTGTGCCCAGCAGTGGGACGTTAATGGGCTGTAGTGGGTACGTGTGTACGTGTGTGTACTGTTTTTGGGAATTCCACCCCCAAAGGGGTAAAATAGTGGTTGAAAGCTTGTATGAAAGTCCTTCATTTTTCAAGTTTTAGGTAGCCATGAAACTTGGCATTTGGGCTTTCGGTTAAATATGAAGAAGTACGTGTGTTACCATTTTTGAAAATTCGACCCGCAAAGGGGTGAAATATAGGAGGAAAGTTTGTATGAAAGTTCTTTATTTTTCGGTTTACATTAATGAAAATTGGTATTTGGGCTTTCGATTAAATATAAAGAAACACGTGTTACAGGATTTTTGGATATTTCACCCCAAAGGAATTTTTAAAAATTTCACCCGAGCGAAGCAGGGGCGCGTCCGCTAGTATTTACTGTAATAATGTGGCGCGGAGGCATAGATATTAGGTATGTTATGTAGTAAATAAATAATAATCAAATATTTCAAGTAATAAAATTGGTTAGTTGGCTGTAAAATCGAGCGTAGAGCGTAGTGCTACATATGCGTACATATATATGCTGTAGTGTGGCGAGTTTTATACCTACAGTTGGTTGCCGCCTGATTGTATATCGGGCCTTAAAGCTTTAGCTTTGATTTCGAATTAAGTAAGTATCCATACAATCTTTGATCCAGTAAATACTGAAGATTGTTAATAATTTACAGCAGAGGATAAATAAAGTAGAAGGTAACCTTCTTTATGGTAAGTACATAGTATTTACCTGAGTCCCGGTTACTTCTCAAGTATTGGTCGAAATCAATTTGTGTTAGGCTTACTAAGCTGGGCCTTGGCGACGTATCCGATCGTTGGTCCACTTTGACCCTCAACGCCTTCCCCCTTGTTCAGAGAACGGTGAACAGCTTGCTAAATGCCAGCTATCTTGATTTGGTGGACAAATAATTCTTCATCGCCGGACTGCTAATTGAGCAGATGCCATCGCCAGGCGCGTCTAGCTGAAAGGTTTGATTTCCGTCGTGCTACTTCGCGGGTGACCTCGCAGTGTACCATTGTCGTACCTTAGCACTTCTTCGTCTAAGTACCTATTTTACTCAAGTGAATCATGCTGAAACGCTTAACCTTCGTGTTACCTTTTAGGAAACCCGCCGGAAAGACCTTTAGTGCAATTAAACACTACATGGACGAGTAATTTCTTAAGTGCGTTCCATGCTGAAAAACGTTTATATTCTTTCGTGTTACCTCTCGGGTAACCTCCCAGAAATCCTTTAGTGCATTTTAACATTGCATGAAAGTATAATTCCTGTAGGTAATGAGCGCGTATAGATGATTCAATACTAACTTTTATTTTAAGTACCCTCTTTAGGAAATCATACATTTTACATAGTAATAGTATTGTACCACAATTCCTCAGGCGCGTCATACTGAATGGTTTATTCTCTATCGCAGTGACTCTCGGGCAACCTCCAAGAAAAAACTTTAGTGTAAATAAACACTGTATGAAAATATAATTGATTAGGCGCGCCATGCTAAAAAGTTTATTCTCCTTCATGTTGACTCTCCGGCAACTATAATTGATTAAGCGCATCATGCTGGAAGGTTTATTCTCCTTCGTGTTGACCCTCGGACAACCGCCAGGAAAACCTTTAGTGTAAACAAACACTGCATGAAAGTAAGGCGCGTCATGCTGAAAGGTTTATTCTCCTTCGTGTTGACCCTCGGACAACCGCCAGGAAAACCTTTAGTGTAAACAAACTGTGCATGAAAGTATGCTTGATTAGGCGCGTCATGCTGAAAGGTTTATTCTCCTTCGTGTTGACCCTCGGACAACCGCCAGGAAAACCTTTAGTGTAAACAAACTGTGCATGAAAGTATGCTTGATTAGGCGCGTCATGCTGAAAGGTTTATTCTCCTTCGTGTTGACCCTCGGACAACCGCCAGGAAAACCTTTAGTGTAAACAAACTGTGCATGAAAGTATGCTTGATTAGGCGCGTCATGCTGAAAGGTTTATTCTCCTTCGTGTTGACCCTCGGACAACCGTCAGGAAAACCTTTAGTGTAAACAAACACTGCATGAAAGTATAATTTATTAGGCGCGTCATGCTGAAAGGTTTATTCTCCTTCGTGTTGACCCTCGGACAACCGCCAGGAAAACCTTTAGTGTAAAATAAAAACACTGCATGAAATAATGATTACTCAAACACGTGGTGCTGAAATAAATTGCTGAAAATGAAAGATTAAAGAGTCACCTGCAAAAAGCACTTTTTTTTTTTTTTTTTTTTAAATATTATTAAATATGTAAGTATTTAAAGAGAAAATTATCTTTAATCTATAAGTGTGTAGAAAGTAGGAACGTGAGATCGTTGCTACGCACGAAAAAGGAATGACGAACGAAGCCGCTACTCTGTCGTGCGACACAGAGGCGGGTAGTGGGGGTTCTTTTTTATAACTCCTCTGAAGTCTGTGCGGTTGGTTGCTATTACGTAAAGGAAACTACGTTGTCTATGATTATATCTGAAGAATGAAGCGACGAAGTATAATTAATATTATACGATTTAAATTGATAATAATGAAATACTTCAATTCATGTCTTGTTTTATACTTTTTGGTATCCAAGCAGTCGGGTTTTTGTTCTTTTTAGATTACCTTTTTTATTTCAAACTTTTTAGTTAAAAGTATTTACCTAAACAGACGACGTTTTATCTACTCGAAGTAGCATCAATTATCTATTCTGTGGTAGCACCAAAGGTACTAATAAGTATTTTGTATAAGAAGTAGTAATAAGCAGCGGATTAATTTATTCGTAATGACGAGCGGTGATCACCATAACCACTATCAAATTTGCATATGTTATAGTGCTAATATTAATTTGGTAAAGTTTGTAAATCTGCTATTTTTCCTAAAAATGAGCTCATTAATTTTCGAGAGTCCTATCGCATCGACGTCACGAGACCTTGGCAATGAACGTCGGCCACTTACGAAAATACCCGTAGACAATGCAAAAAAGTATTTTTAAGTATTTTCAAAAACACAATTTGTACGTATTTAGTACGTGGTGGGCGTATTTATTTATTTAGTATTTAGTTTATAGTTAAGTGGACTCGGAACCAATATTTTAATAGACATTAAAAATGTTAGTCGGAAGTTATGTCAGTCGAATATGCGCTGCATGTGGCATTGATGAATTTATTGATTGATCGATTGAAGGAGTACAAATCATCAACTTTTTTGAGACTTGTTATGTCGTCACATTAAGTTTAGGTATTACAATGATATGTTACTAGTTTACTACCGTAATATGTGAGAGTACGCCCCACCTTCACCCTTACCTATCCGCTGCCGGCCGCGTCATTTTCTGTTGAAGGTTGCTGTATTTCTACGATATCTCATAAGATATTCATCTAAATTGAATGCTGTAAAAGACAATTTTTGTCTAAATTAAATACTTGAGATGAGTAAGATATTTATTTTGATAAGGAATTATCGATTAATACTATGTTGATAAAAACATCTTCGCAAGTAAAGCACTGTTTAGACCAAATTTGAAAATCATAAAAATGGTTATTGTGAACCAACCTTAAAAGATAGTTATATGCTATCGCGGACTTTTAAAAAAATCTTTTTGAGAGGAACGTTTCCACCATACATTGTTGTCGAGTAACTTTAACGATTTAGGCAGCGCACGCCATGTAAGCTCTCAGATGAGATGATGTTTTCCGACTTAACTAACATTATTGAAATTTTCGTAAGGATCTCTAATTTGTTTGGAAATAAAATATAGCCTATTTTACTTGTTAATAACGTAGCTTTCTATAAGTAATATAAGTTTTAAAATCGGTTGAGTTGTTTTTGAGATAATCCACCTAGTTTGATAGGTATAGATGATATGAGTAGGAACTTTAAACATTTCCTTTGAAACCTCGTAAATCCTAAATTATCATTTAATCGGAAAAATGGTTTGAAGAACCTAGGTGTGATTTTAAAAGACCTATCTAACGATACCCCACTTGCTTATAGCCTATATCGACTTTCATTTATTAATTGGCTTCAATCGACGCCATTTTGTTTTTCTCAAATTCGGCCTCCGTTGTGACACTCGGAAGACTAAAACAAATCTATTAGTGCAATTACTATCAAAATCGGTTCAGTTGTTTTTTCTGTAATGTGACACAAAGGAATACAACCTTTGAAACCTCGTAAATCCTAAATGGTCGTTAAAATGAGAAAATGATCAAGGAAACCTAACTATGATTTTGCAAGACCTTTTCATCGATACCCCATTTGCCCACAGTCCATCGACTTTTATTTTTTAATTTGTTACATTATGGCTTCTAGAGGGCGCCATTTTGTTTTTTGTCAAATTTGGCTTCCACAGTGACACTCTAATGATATATTCGGTACAAACTGGTGCAATAATCATCAAAATCGGTCCACACGTTTAGGCTGTAGGCGTCCTGCAAGGAACATACAAACATATATAGACTGATGAACACATAACCCAGTGCGTTCCGCAGTCGGGTAAAAAAGAGCGTCAACAAAATTAAAATAATACTATTTTATGCGATGGTAGTTAGCCCCCTTGACGACAAAACCAATCCATTGAAAAGAAAATTAAATTCAATCCATGATCAGCAATAGAGATGGATCTCGGACGATAACCCCAGCCGTAGTCAGGGTAACATAACGCAATTATTAGAAACTAATTTGGAATATTCCCGCCTCCGCTGAAATGTCTTTGTAAATTTTATTATTAAATATAAATAGCTATTTCGATTAAGGTCATTTTGAATTTCTAGCTGATGCTCGATTAAGGTTTCTTTTATCCCGCGGGAACGCATTTTTCTTTTCCTAAAAAGTAGCTTATTTCCTTCCCCGGGATGTAACCTATTTCCTCAAAATCGGTTGAAAAGATGGGCCGGGAAAACGTAGAAAACAGACAGACACACTTTCGCACAAACACACTTTAATTGTAACAATTACATTAATTAGCCTCTGGAACAATTCATACCCATGCTTTTTTATCCATACTATATACTATACTACTAATATTATAAATGCGAAAGTTTGGATGGATGGATGTATGGATGGATGGATAGATGTTTGTTACGCAATTACGCCAGAACGGTAGAACGGATCTGGACGAAATTTGGCAGAGAGATAGATTATAGTCTGGAATAACACAGGCTACTTTTTATCCTGAAAATTTAAAAAGTTCCCGCGGGAATCAAATAAACCTTAGTCCACGAGGACGAAGTCGCGGGCATCAGCTAGTCATTAAAATTTTCCTTCACACTTGGATTTATCATTAAATCTTTGAACTGCAGAATAATCTCATGTGAAATAGCATGCTCAGGTTAAACAACCTTACAGCGAGTGGTAAAATAACTTTGAACTAGAACAGTTCAGGGATACGTGGAAAATTCCGAATTAGTTTTTAATTGCATTACCCAGTCTGTTGACAGAATGATCTTCCAAGTTTTATCTTTATTGTTTCATAATCACGAATCATATTAACATTGAACTGTGAGTTCAATGCTCAGTGCGCTTACTACCATCGCATGAAGCAGTATTATTTTAATATTGTTGACGCTAATATTTATAATCCTTATTTCATGGACGTTTCATGGATGGTTTTATCATCATTTTCGCAACCCATTGCCGACTGACTACTGAGCAAGAGTCTCTTCTCGGAATGAGAAGCGTTTGGCCATAGTCCACCACGCTGGCCAAGTGCGGATTTGCAGGCTTCACATACCTTCGAGAACACTATGAAAATTGCTCCTGCGTGTAGGTTTTTTCACAATATTTTCCTTCACTGTTAGAAGCAAGAGATATTTAATTTCTTAAAATGCTCATAGCTCCGAAAAGTTAGAGAGCCCGGGGATCGGACCCGCGACTTCATATAAGACCCAGCAGGGACATTGCGGCGACCGCTAAGAAAGGTAGTTCTTTTATAAAAAAAGGAGAGCATGTGACGAAATGGAACCTTTTTGACTGTCCATGTTCTATATTTCTTTTTTTTAATATATTTTTGTCTATTTTTGCTATTATTTTGTTTTTAGGTGGATTTTATGTCAGAATAAAAAATTGCTACAAGGGAGGAGGGCTTTTTCTTAATTTTTCAGAAAAAATCCTAATGAATTGGCTATTTGACAGTTTACGGAAAAGTACCTAAAAATGTACGTGGATTCATTTTATACCTCTTACAATTATCTTTTTCTCAAAAAAAGCGATATTTATTAGAAAAAATACATTTTTAATACATTAATTTTAAATTCGCGCGAAAACTGCCGGTCACGTGACATTTGCTAGCTGTGACGTCACAGCTCAAAATAAAACAAAGCTAACTACGACACACCGAGTTATAAGTGATTTTGAGTGGAAAGTTTACAGCTTTTTTGATGCTATTGTGAAAATTACAATAGCTTGGCTTCAATAATTAGCTACAAGACGTGTGTAGAAATACTATAAATAATAATTAATTCGTATCCTGTCAAATTGTATAAACACATTCTTATATACAATATTAGATACATTTTTCGTTCACTTATAACAGCAGCACTTTCTTAGGTCTTAAACACGAGACCTAATTACTATTACTTTATGTATTTCGGCAAATACATGTAAGATTTTACATTAGGAAACTCGGCAGAGCAAAATTTTACACGCAAATAAATTTGCAACCATAAATGAGTCGACTTTAGGCAGATTTGCACTATACACAGTTGTATAGCATTCCATTTCTCTCACAATTACAAATCGAAATATATTTGTGTTAATTTTCTCAACAATACGCATACATTAGTACACACACCGAGTTGGTTGTATGGTCTGTGAGTACACACGACGTTTTTATATTTTTGAAATGTGACGTCACACGGGGCTCTATCATGACCGCCCGCGTTTCGCTTCTAGTAATCCACAGATAAAAAATCTCAAATTTGTTTTGCAAAAATAAAATATTTACAATTTATTTTAATGCAAAACACATATTGTATAGTTATTGTGAACCTACAAGCTACCAAATCTAACATATTTCATATTTCATAGTTACTGCTGGCTGCTAGCAATTGAACAGGTCGAGTGTTTACAGTCTACACCACTAGGCTATCACCGCTTCAAGATGGTTTCATATAATACGTAATTTTTTTAATAATGCGGCTTTGACCGATGGTAGTAATCCCCCAGTGTAGATGTTTCATTTGTAATTTGACCTTTTTGGGTTGTTATCAAAACATTATCATACCATTATATTGCTAAAGTTTTGATAACTTGTACTATCCTCGTTTTGAATTATAGTTTGTTATTGTTAGATAGTGGGTACATTGTTTTATATCTACTCAATAACCATTTCAATGTTTTTGTAATTTCTGTTGTTCTACGTACCGAATTGTAATATTTAAAATAGTTTCATTTGCTTTATTGCTTTGAGCGAAATAGAGGTTTCTACAAAGACAAACTTAACTCTATAACAAGTACTTTGAAATACATACAATTTAATGTAGTTTTGATTTCATAAAAATATTTATTTCATTCTATGTTTGTTTCGGTTTCTAAATTTTATATTTATATGTTCTTTTTCACCGCTTTGGTCTCATAACCAAGCTAAAATTATAAATGCGAAAGTGTGTCTGTCTGCCTGTCTGCTACGCTTTCCCGGCCCATCTTTTCAACCGATTTCGCTGAAATTGGGTATAGAGGTAGTTTATATCCCGGGGAAGGACATGACAAGGCTACTATTTATTTACCCGGAAAACTAAGGAGTTCCCGCGGGAATCAGAAAAACTCTTAATCTACGCGTTCGAAGTCGCGGGCATCATGAAGGAGTTTGAAGTCTGCCAATACGTGGTGGACTATGGCAAAACCTTTCTCATTCCGAGAGGAGACACGTGCTTATGCCCTTGACTGCGATCTCACCTGATGACGATGTTAAGTGATGATGCAGTCTAAGATAGTAGCGTGCTAACCGGTTAGGGGTATGACAGTTAAATTCAACCCATAACCCATACCCCTAAACGGTTTCTACACGTCATCATACCGGAACGCTAAATCCGCTTGGTAGTACTGGTACGTCTTTGCCGTTAGGGTGGTAAGGGTAACTAGCCACTGCAAAAGCCTCCTACCAGACCAGACCAGAGAAAATTCAGAAATTATAAATTCCCAAATTGAACCTGCCGGGAATCGAACCCGAGACCCCACCCACGTTAGGACAACATCACTCAACACTGCGCCATGGAGAAAAGATATGTCTGCAAAACTCCAATTTCTTAGTAGATAAATATTAACTAGACAGAGGTGGAATCATGTCAGGATTGTCGATCGAATCGTTAAAGTTCCGCTTCAAAGTAAAATAAACCATAACAGCATTAGATTAGAGCTCAATTTCGTGTATCCATTCTCATACGTTTAGGTATGTACGATGCCATAAACGTATGAGAATGGATACATGAAATTGAGCTCTAATTCAATGTCTTTATGGTTTATATTACTTTGTAGCCGAACTTTAACGATTTGATCGACAATCCTGACATGATTCCACCTCAGATTAAGAACTTCTATAAGATGTTGCCACCAAAAAATGCTTACATCTCAGCAGTTGCGACTTGCGATAAACTTGTAGTTTTTGCTCACGAAAAAGTGTGACAGTGATTGATGTAAATTGTAATTACTACGTACAATAGAGTACAATCGTTTTTGTATTACTCACTGTCACTAGTTGAGGTCCGCGACTTCGTCCATGTAGATTGAGGTTTTTTGTTCCCGCCGGATTTCCGGGATAAAAAGTTGCCTATGTGTTATTCCAGTGTTAGCATTATTACTGTATACTAGTATAAATATAACGAGTGTTTGAACGATGGTAAACCAGTCTCCTGCCGGCAGACTCAGCGATTATTTAATACTTTTGTTTTTAGATCGCATTTTCATTTAGAGCTTAAATAACAATCGTGGCCGGATCAAATGAATATTATCTTTAAGTTTTGCCAACTTTTATCTAATTACATTAAATCTCTCGTGGAACCTCTCCACGTTTAAGCATTTACTCGTGCAAGTTCCAAATGAGAGTAGAAATATAATATTAAAAGTACCTACTTCTGGATTGTCTGTTGACACCTGACTATAATTGAAATATGGCGGTCCGATTCTTGGCTTGGCTCGGTCATTCACTCTATGGCAAATACAAATGCCGTAATGAACGCGTTCTCTTACTAACATTCGTTAGCGTTGGCGCCATATTTAAAGGTTACGTAATCAAATTAATATGGTGATGCAACCTAGAAAAGCCCAGAGTAAAAAAATATCTACATAATATCCGGGATATACTCGTAGTTTTTGTCCGCAACAAAGTGCGACACTGAGTGATTGATGTACCTACACTACAATAAAATGTTTGTACAGTAGTTTTTGTACTGCGTCTATTATGAAGGATTTTGTTAATTCATTCAGTGCTAGAAAAAATATTCTTCAACATGTTGTAAGCCCTATTCCGTAATGTACCTATCAATCATTGTTAAGTATGTAAGCTGTTGTGAAAGAATATATTGTTCTTAGCCCTATTCCGTAATGCAATCATTGGTACATATTGTAGCATAATCCATACTAAGTATGCCGTATCCCGGGGAAGGACATAGGCTACTATGCCGGAAAATTGATGAGTTCCCGCGGGGAATCAAAAAATCCTAGTCCACGCGGATGAAGTCGCGGGTATCATTCAAGTCTTAAAAGAATAACTGTTGTGATTGGCTGCATTTATGGTATTCTTGCTGCGACAATGGATTTGGGCCAATAGCGAACGAGTGTAAAAGCCTCTACTAACTACACAATCATAGTAGAGAATAGGGCTGCTGAGATGATTGGAATCATTAAGGTCAACAAGTTCAAAGTTTTTGTAGAACGTAAACTAATTGAAAAATCCTAATACAATGTAAAGGATTATTTAAATGATAAAAAAGCATGGGAATGAATTGTTCCTGCGACTAATTAATCAAATTGTTAATTATAGTTCTAATAATTATACGATGTTTGTGAGAAACAAATCATGATAATAGAATAGAATAGAATGAATTTATTTGTCTGAATATGTGTTACAATGATGGTTACATTATGAAAAGTCGCAGCATATCCAGTCAGGCAACCCCCGGCTGAGTTTGTTGTGAGCTTTTCTCAGACCAGGGCGCGTTTGGAGCCCTGATCGTAGCTTTAGTTTTAAGATACCGCAATTGATTATCACCATCGTGTTTTATAAGTTTTGGACGTCAATGTGTACAGTGTACCTAAATTGAGTTAGCAAATACTTATTGATAATTGCACTGCAGTACCTACTTAGTACCTACTACCTACCCAATCATTTTACCGTAATAAGGTCCCGCCAAAATTTGGCTTACATATTTCACACCGATCTCACGATCAGTCACATAACTTTTTTTTTAATCCACTACAAGTTGGCCCTTGACTGCGATCTCACCTGGTGGTACGTGATGATGCAGTCTAAGATGGTAGCGGGCTAACCTGTGAGGGGCATGGCAGTTATATTAAACCCATACCCCTATTCGGCTACTAGACATCAATAGCCAGCTTAACAAAATACACGGTTCCAAAAAATAAACGACTACTATAGCTGTAACATTATTAAATTGTTTTACAAACAGCTAGTGACGTCATGTGTAGTCCCCGGTCGGAACTCCTGCGAATCGATTAATCCTCGTTAGCGCTAATACGTAGTACCGTACACACACGGATCTGGATCTGGAGTCGGACAAAGGACACTAATTGAGACGAATTTATTTGATCGAAACCCCACAAGATCGTTGTTAAATTCAACAATAGGGATGATGACAAAACAATCAAAATAGCAACTCTTTATTAAACTTAAAAACGCGTTTCTGTTTCCTGGTCTGGTCTGGAATTTCTGAATTTTCTCTGGTCTGGACTGGTGGGAGGCTTCGGCCGTGACTAGTTACCACCCTACCGGCAAAGACGTACCGCCACGCGATTTAGCGTTCCGGTACAGTGCCGCGTAGAAACCGACTACTGGTATGGTTTTAATATATCTGGCATCTGCCATGCCCCTAACAGGTAAGCCCGCTTTCATCTTAGATTACAACGTCACTTACCGTCAGATGTGATCGCAGTCAAGAGCTAACTTGTAGTGGAAAAAAAAAACCGTATGCGTATCCAGATCAGAAATTTCATTTCCATAACATCCCTGGTATGCAGCATCAGTACTTCAGTAGGTATACACGAGTCAGTGTATATTGTGGAATTTTTCATGGTCGTGGCGGAGCATGCTTCCAAATGTATTATTTTGCTTGTTTTTGATGTTACGAGTACGTGCCAATCTCTTAAAGGTCTCATATTTGTAAGATGAATTTTTCCCCTTCTCGTGGAGATATTCCAAGAAAAAACTATGTTATACACCTTTTACGTGACACGACATCCCTTCAAAGGTTTCTGATGAAAAATTCATTAGTGTAGCTCCACAAACATCTGACCCGGTGGCCAAAATTGGAACTAATTTTGATGCCTGTTTAGTTTTTGTTTTTATTTTATTTTTTATATTACAAACTATAGCGGGCTAGACAAGTTTGTATATAATCCTTATTTTAGGAACGTCAAGGTACGCGACATCAAACTGTCATTTCGAGTATTATTGCTTAAGTTTTGCTTTAAGCGTTGGCAGTATGGCCATAGTAGAGCCTACGTTGCATACTCAATCCATTTTTTTTAAGTCACGAAAACCCATGTACAAGAACTCGTGATTAAAAAGAATCCCGAAACATTCGGAAAAAAGCTATAGTAACTTGTTTGTGAGCTTCTTGCGAAAGTTTTATGTACGGGTGCGCTTTGGAAGTTTCAAAGTAATTGCAAAGCCACGCGAACGTATCGAGCTGTTAGATTCTAGAACATGAAATTTTTATCAAATAAATATAAATGCGAAAGTTTGGATGGATGGATGTATGGATATATGGATGTATGGATGTATGGATGGATGTTTGTTACTCAATCACGCCCGAACGGCTGAACGGATCTGACTGAAATTTGGCACATAGATAGATTATAGCCTGGAATAACACATAGGTTACTTTTTATCCCGGAAAACTAAGGAGTTCCCGCGGGAACCAAAAAACCTCATTCCACGCGGCCGTAGTCGCGGGCATCAGCTAGTATTAATATAGATAAGTAGCGTTTGCCCGCTTTGAAATTATGTTCTTAGAAAAAAACTCAAAAAACTGTTTTAACATAAAAATTTCACTTATTGAACTACCTATTTAACCTCCTTAGGGGTGGATTATCGAAAATTCACCTCTAGGGTGCTCTCAAAATTTTTCGTTCAGCCGTTTGGGCTGTAGGTTGTCTGTCAGTCACCCTTATCATACGAATTTTTTGGAGTTTTCCTCCTTACAAATCGATTATCATATGTAAGCCCGGGGTATGAAAATTTATGAGGAGTAAAATCAAACTTTCTCCATTACGTTATTTACTTTATGTTTCCATGGTAACACTTTTCGTTCGTAAGGAGTAAACTCCAGTCGTGCGTCGGAGCTGCACACACAATTTTTATTATTATTAAAATCGTGACATGTATTTGACTTGCCGCCAAAGCATTGTTCGTTCTCTCAGCATTGTAGAGTCGAGAGAGTAATATTACAATTTAGTCCATTCGGAACGGGAGACTGGCTGCTGCATATTCATTCAGTTAAAACTGTCTCGCTAAATTTCCCGTGACGTATAATTACGTTCGCAAATATGAATATATGTACACCGGGTTACGTCGGTATCGTACGTTATATCGCTGATTTAGTGGCATGGAACAAATTGAATTGCCACGGTACAGTATTTAGCATGGTTGACTTCGAATGACGAGGTCTTGAGTCCGATTCCCTGGTCGAGCTGTATTTTCAACCGACTTCAAAAAAGGAGGAGGTTCTCAATTCGACTTTTTTTTTTAAATGTTTGTTACCTCAGTACTTTTGACTGGGTGGACCGATTTGGATGATTCTTTTTTTATTTGAAAGGGCATACTTCCCATGTGGTCCCATATAAATTTTATCGAAATCGGTCGATCGGTTTTTAAAATATCAACAATAAAATAAGTACTTTGTATAGCGTGTGCTTGTTGTTGTAAAGTTGGCGCGGGAGTTTGAAGTCGGTTGTTTGAAAATATTTTTTTATATTAATTATTTTTTATCTACTACATGTTAGCCCTTGACTGCGATCTCACCTAAGCTATAAGATGGTAGCGGACTAACCTGTTAGGGCTATGGCAGTTATATTAAACCCAATACCCCTAATCGGTTTCTACACGGCTTCGCCGGTAACATTAGCTACACTTATTTTAACTCATTACGATCATGTCGATAAAAGCAAACTCTTTCAAGACCTTAATAACCTGCTTTTTCAGTTAATAAACGTTATTATCGATATAATCTACATTAAATTGCGCTCACAACCGTGTTGTGTATACCTACCTAATCGCTTGACAAGAACTTATGTATTTGTATTCATTTTGTAAAATTTTATTATATTATTTTTTCCACCTTTTTGAAATTGTTATCGTGTTTTTGACACGTTTTAAAAACGACTTCAATTATTTTTTATCCGGTAAAGCCTACCTACTATCAAGTTTTAATGAACGTTTCATAATACCGTTGAAATTTGATTTTGGTGTCCGTATTTTTTAGCTAAAATGAAAATAAATAAATTCAAAATTTCCTCCTCGTAAAATTCTGCAGATATTAGTGTACAAGTGTGTGTGTGAAACACAGTTGCACTCTCTATTCCCTTACTCCAAGATTCCAATGGAACGGAAAATCCGACACGACCGGAGTAAGTGTAAACGACCTCCCTGGCGCAGTGGTTAGCGCTATGGTCTTATAGTGGGAGGTCCCGGGGTCGAATCGCGGTAGGGTCAATTTGAGATTTATAATTTTTGATTTTTTGATGGTCTGGTCTGGTGGGAGGCTTCGGCCGTGGCTAGTTACCACCCTACCGCCAAGACGAAACGCCAAGTGACTAAGCGTTCCGGTACTATGCCGTATTGAAACCGATTAGGGGCATGGACTAGTTACTATTCTGTGGCATGGATAAAATATAACTGCCATACCCCTAACAAGCTAGCCCGCTACTATCTAAAACTGTTTCATCACTTACCATCAGGTGTGATCGTAGTCAAGGGCTAACTTGTAGTGGAATAAAACATGTTGGAGATGTCTCTCTATAAGTATAAAATTAATGTAAAACTCATTGAAAATCTTATTACAATGTAAAGGATTATACTAACAAGAAAGATTGGCATTGATTTGCTCTAACGGCTCGGATAGTAATTGTGAGAAAGTGATAATTTAAAAAAAAACCGGCTGAGTTCGTTGTGTGCTTTTCTCAGACCAGGGCGCGTTTGGAACCCCCGTAGCTTTCGTTTTAAGATACCTACGTTACTGAGTTAATAAATATTAGTTATTATCAAAAACAGTACATCTTACTAATATTATAAATCCGAATGTTTGGATGGATGTATGGATGGATGTATGGATGTTTGTTACTCAATCACGCCCCAACGGCTGAACGCATCTGGCTGAAATTTGGCACAGAGATAGATTATAGTCTGGAATTGTACAAAGGCTAAATCCGGGAAAATTAAAGAGTTCCCGCGGGAACCAAAAAACCTCAAACCACGCAGACGAAGTCGCGGGCTAGTTGCTATCTAATTTGAACAAATAAATATTGATCCATTGATTGATGGAAATAAGGAGTGGTGGGTTCAATCAATCAATATTTAGGTAGGTATATATTCAATTTAGGTATACAGAACACTTATTGACGTCCGAAACTAACACTTAAAATCTTAAACTTATAAACTTATAAATATATGATAGCTGATGCCCGCGACTTTGTACGCGTGGATCGAGGTTTTGTAGATCCCGCGGGAAATCTTTAATTTTCCGGGATAAAAAGCAGCCTATGTGCTATTCCAGACTATAATCTATCTCTGTGCCAAATTTCAGCCAGATCCGTTCAGCCGTTGGGGCGTGGTTGAGTAACAAACATCCATCCATACATCCATCCATCCATACATCCATCCATCCATCCACCCAAACTTTCGTAATATTTAAAACATGAAGGTGATATCATTTAAATAATCCTTTACATTGTAATAGGATTTTTCAATGTGTCTAGTCCCTTATTAGGTACATTAGGTACAATACAACAGACAATGCTTTTGTTAATTTATACGATGCTACATCGCACTACGTCTATAAATAAATCTAAACGGAACGTAAGGAGGTCAGAGCTGCACTATTGATCGGAAATTTAGTTTTAGTGGAATACACTTGAGTTGACTAGGATTTAGGGTTCCTATGATAATTATTCCTTGCAAATAATAGCCGCCTTGCTTCAAGTTTTTTTTTGTTTTTCTTGGTCTCGTGTAGAATAATCAGGTTTTTGGCAAAAAGTTACGTCCTCCCGACCGAATCTCGGCCATGGCGGTCAATCTCAATAGAGATTAGCCAGATGCGCGGGAGATATTAAAGTATGTGTTTGTATGTATGTAAAAACAGGTGCACTGTCTGTTCGGGACGGAAAATCCGCAACCGTAGAGAGTTGAGGCGCAGGACCGACATCTTAACGTGCTCTCCAACTTCTCCGAGCCACGCGGGTGAAGCACCGCCAGCTGCCTAACTCCGGGCTAGTACTGAGAATTTCTTGTCCGAAAAACCCAATAAGTACTTAATTATGGAACGCCCCGGGACTAACCCGGGACCTCGTCAGCCACCGTCGAAAATGCTTACCACTAGACCAAAGAGCAGTCGAAGTGATGGATTACGTACATATCCGGTTACATACATAATGCATATACAAGTAAAAGGATTCTGAGATGTTTGAGATCAAGCGATCGCTATTCACTTACGGAGGTCATTGACACCATACATGATTATGGGCTATAGAGCTTTAAGTTTAACATTGATAGTTTTATTGTTCAGAGAACATTTTTAGTGTCATCTTTACGTAGACAGCGCTGTAGTTGTTAAATTTTCATCTGTTTACCTATTGTTTAGGTTTATTATTCCAAGAAAAACCTCTACCATTAAGTGATTAATGGAAACAGGTCACGACCCTCAGTAATGATGAATAGACGCAGCCAGTTTGGCTACGTCTAGGGCGAACTTGGCACGCACTTTAGACGTTTTTGGAAACGATTCTATACTGGATTTAAGATTTTAAAATAGATTTCAAAACCCGTTTTAAGAAAATTTTAGGTCTAGTTTAAATATAGAGGAAGCTAAGTCAAATGAAATGAATTATGAAAATAGATCGCACTCCAGGGAAGGACACTGGAGTATTATGTATTAATCAAGACTTCCCACAGGCAGTTTGCGGACATTTAAGTTAATAAAAATAAAATAAATAAAAAGCTTTTATTTTTCCTTACACAAACCTATTTATACATTTTATGCTTACACCTACACTACTTTTTAACCGACTCTAAAAAAGGAGGAGATTCTCAATTCTCCGACACAAGATAGTATTTTATTAATAAAGCTTGTTTATATAAATCCATATTAATATTTTTATGCAAAAGTGTGTCTGTCTGTCGGTCTGCTACGCTTTCACGGTCCATTTGTTCAACCGATTTTGATAAAATTTTGTACTTTTTATACCGGAAAATTAAGGAGTTCCCGCGGGTACACAAAAAACTATCCACGCGGACGAATTTGCGGGCATCATCTAGGTAGGTGATAAATATTTTTTTTCCTATTTAGTTTTTGTTATTACAGTTTTTTTGTGTTTAGGTACATTTTAATTTTGATTCCTGTAACATTCACAATGAATTTCCTATTTACTTCAGGTACATTTAAGTAAGTACCAATTAAATAAGCAGCAAACAATAAAATCTTTTCACGAATAAGCGAGCATAGTTCCTAATAGCTTTGTTTTTTGCCACTCCGGGGTCAAAGGACCCTCATAGTCATAAGTCAAAACATAACTGTAGCTTATAACGTGACTTTTGCCTTTATTCTACAAGTACCTACATTTTCACATCCAATACTTTGGCTTTAGCGATAACAATCGTGTAATTTTCCTAGTTATTAATGGTAATGGCGTTGCCTATTTCTTGTTCTACTTTGTATTGGGGGCTTAAGTGGAACTTCGACCCCTATTAATCACGTTTTATCTATGATTTCTTTCATGGTCCTAGGTCGCAACATGGAATATGGAAGATGCCTGTGAAAAATTTGCCTGCCTGGAAATATTTCTTACTGATTATTAAAAAGAGGGTCTTCCAAATTACCTAAAATTCACATCGTCTGTTAGTTCTAAGATTGACAATCATTATCATACTAATATTATAAATGCGAAAGTGTGTTTGTTTGTCGGTTTATTGTTTTGTTGGTTTGTCCTTCAATCACGCCTCAACGGAGCAACGGATCGACGTGATTTTTGCCATGGGTATAGTTAAGGACCTGGAGAGTGACATGGCTTATCCCGGAAAATTAAGGAGTTCCCGGGGTAATGAAAAAAACTTAAAAAACGCGGACGAAGTCGCGGGCATCAGCTAGTAAACTATAGATTTAAAAAAAGTTCGTTGAAATTTGATGACGTCCAATTATGTATTTCATACAAACTTCCGTATCTACTAGGAGATGATAAAGAGTTGCTGATTGATTGAGTTGTCATTATTAGAGCTTCGTAGTTCGTACCTAAAAACATAAGTAGGTAAAAAACCCCCGACGGTTTTTAACCCCCGTCGACGCCATCAGAGGGGTGAAATGTTTATATGTTTTACGGGAGTTTTTACGAGCTTTTATTTAACTTGCAATGTTTATGGGTTTGTTTAGGTCAAATCTTGCAATTGCAAGCTGAAATTTTGCATATACGTTTAGTTTGGATGGCAATGCATGGCTAGCTAAGTAACGTCATTTTAAAGCCAATATGGCGGACTTCCAAAGATGGCGGATTACATTTTGAGTATCAAATTAGAGGGGTTTGCCGACGAGAATACGAAAAAAATGAAGTCACACTAAATTAACTATGGCGGTGTATAAATGCTTGTTTTTAAAGTGTATTTTATAGATTTTGATTATTACTTGTTATTATCATTCAAATAAAAAAGGCGTGTGGCACTCGGAGACTGCCGCGGTAAAGCTATTGCGTAGCATTTTTATCAACTTACCTAACACTTTGGTTGCTATGACTACCCGCGTTGCTGACTTCAAATTATTGAAAATAAAAAGACCATTTTTATAAAAAGATGATTTGGAATATAAAGGCGAAATAATTTTAAAGAATTATGTTTTCAAACATAATTCTCTAACATAATAGAATATAAAGTTTATATTCCAAATCATCTTTTCATAAAAATAGTCTTTTTATTTTCAATAATTTGAAGTCAACAACACAAGTAGTCATAGCAACCAAAGTGTTAGGTTTTTTTGTAACGGAATTTCTGGATTCGGTCTCCACGCTCAAAGCCCGCGATAGAAGCTATGCAATAGCTTAAAAAATACAATACTTATCTTATCGAACTACTTATAAATACGAAATCAATAGGTAGGTACACTTGTTACCTTAAACAAACTTAAACATTAAACTAGTTTCGAGGTCTTTCAACTAGTTTTGGTAGAAAAGCCAATTATTATATTAATTAAGTAGAACTATGAGATAATATTTTAAATAAATACATATTATTTATACGTGCTGGAATGCAGTCTCGTGCGAGGTCCAATATTCGAAACCAGTTGCCTCCTTGATGCATCTAGTTTTTGTGAATACTTTATTATGCAGAGTAATACCTACCTATTACATTTGAAAATATGTCTTTATTTTGTGGAACCACACTAATAAAAACTTTTATTAATTAATTGTGTATTTTTTGTATGAATTTATTTTGTACTTGGTTGCAAATTGCAACAGGTACAATATGAACTTACTTGTACTTCAGTTAAAATTACAATTAGGTATGTCTTGGAACGACGAATATTTTTGTCAATAAATTTCATTTTAAGCTATTGCATAGCTTCTATCGCGGGCTTTGAGCGTGGAGACCGAATCCAGAAATTCCGTTACAAAAAAACCTAACACTTTGGTTGCTATGACTACTTGTGTTGTTGACTTCAAATTATTGAAAATAAAAAGACTATTTTTATGAAAAGATGATTTGGAATATAAAGGCGAAATAATTTTAAAGAATTATGTTTTTATTTCGCCTTTATATTCTAAATCATCTTTTCATAAAAATGGTCTTTTTATTTTCAATAATTTGAAGTCAGCAACGCGGGTAGTCATAGCAACCAAAGTGTTAGGTAAGTTGATAAAAATGCTATGCAATAGCTTTACCGCGGCAGTCTCCGAGTGCCACACGTCTTTTTTAAATTTAAATTTCATTTTTGTTTTTCTTCCAAATTGTTATAAAATATTTATAACAATTTGCAAGTTTATAATAATTATAACAGTTTGCAATTTGCTTAAGGTTTGAATTTGATTAAAACAGGAAATAGTAAATTCCCACGACTTGCATGGGGCTTTTAAAAATACCAGGGGAACTCTTTCATTTTCCAGGATAAACAATTTATTGCTTATGCTATACAGATATCGTGCTAAAAATCACGTTCATTGGTCTCTTGCGATAAAACAAACACACTTTCGAGTTTAGGTATAGTAAATGCGAAAGTGTGTTTGTGTGAAAGTCTAAGTACGGACTAGATGATTCCCCTAACTCGACCGCAATCCCGTGGGAATTCTATTATGTTAGAGAAAAAAAGATGGGATGCTAGCATTTTCTTGCTTTTACCGAATTTTGTCAGAATCCATATTAATCTTGTTTCTTACTTCTTATCTTACTAATATTATAAATGCGAAAGTTTGGGTGGATGTAGCATGTTTGACTGCGGCTTTAGCTTGTTTGACTGCGGCTGACGAAGTCCCGGGTTCGAGTCCCGGGTCGGGCCATAGTAAGTGTTGGGTTTTTCTGACTAGAAATTCTCAGCACTAGCCCGGAGTTAGGAAGTTGGCGGTGTTTCACCCCCGTGCCTCGGAGAGCACGTTAAGCCGTCGGTCCCGGTTATTATCACTAACATGATAATAGTCGTCAAGGCCCGCCAACCCGCATTGGAGCAGCGTGGTGGGTCTAAGCTCTAATTCCCTCTCTCCTATGAGAGTGTAGGCCTGTGCCCAGCACTGGGACGTTAATGGGCTGTAGTGGTGGTGGTGGTGGTGGGTGGATGTATGGATGTATGGATGTTTGTTACTCAATCACGCCCCAACGGCTGAACGGATCTAGCTGGGCACAGAGATAGATTATAGTTTGGAATAGTACATAGGCTACTTTTTATCCCGGAAAGTTAAAGAGTTCCCGCGGGAACCAAAAAACCTCGATCCACGCAGACGAAGTCACGGGCATTAGCTAGTATTATAAATGCGAAAGTGTGTCTGTCTGTCTATCTGCTACGCATTCACAGCTCATCTTTTCAACCGATTTTGATAAAATTTGGTCTAGAGATAGATTGCATCCCGGAAAATTAAGCAGTTCCCGCGGGAATCAAAAAAACATAATCCACGCGAACGAAGTCGCGGGCATCAGCTAGTAATAATCTAATACCTACAGATGATTGAATTTTAGTTTATTCAAAACGTAATATATTTTACAATAACTTTCAATAGATAGAGGTACCAAGTAGCAACTCTATGATTTATTTAAGTTTAAACCTTTTGTCTCCGATTGTACCCATTTGACGAAGATAGCGCGGTACCAATTATGTATGCACATGTATGATATTTTAGGTCGCAGGTCAAGTAAAACACGTTTTGCATCATTTTAATATGAATACTGAGGACAAAAAATATACCAACTTATGCGCCTTTTGGTAGAGATACCTAAATGAATAAATTCGGTTATATAAAACCTCTGCGAAGACTTAAATTAATTTATTTTTTATTTAACTACAAGTTAACCCTTAACTGTTATCTTACGGTGGTAAATTTTAGGTATAAATAAATAAATAAATACTCTTTATTTGAAGCAACTAAGGCTCAATTTGTTAGTACAACACACACCTAGATTAATGTTAGTAATTACCTACAAAAATATAAACATTATATCATCACAACTATTTTGGCCTCACCAACACTTGAATAATGTGTCCAAGCATTGGTGAGTCCACCTTACTCGCAAACATATTCAGGATGCGGTTGGTACTTGAGCGCAGCCTTGTTAGCAGTGAGGACGACTTTTTCCGCATTATAGCAAAGAAGTCGTCAATCCGCTCATTTGCGAATATGGCCGACGCTGAACAAAACCGCGGTAAACCCAACAGCATCCTGAATCCATTATTAGGTATATTGCACCCTCAGAGTGTCTATGGCCTTTTTTGAATAGTTGACCCACAGGCTTCCCGAGTAGAAGTTTTGGCAGTATGCTCTGAACAGTATTATTTTTGCCTCTTTACTACATCGGGCGAACCAGCGGGCCAACATATTGCATCTAACTGCCAAGGCCCTTCTTTCTCTCTCAATGTATAATGTATAGTCTGTCAAACTTATCTGAACTGATGGCCAATATTGGAACAAATTTTTATGCCTGTTTAGCTTGTGTTTTTATTTTATTAACCGACTTCAAAAAAGGAGGAGGTTCTCAATTCGTTGGAATCTTTTTTTTTTTAATGTATGTTCCCCGATTACTCGAAGACGCATGGACCGATTTTGAAAATTCTTTTTTTGTTTGAAAGGGTATACTTCAAAGGTGGTCCCATATAAATTTGGTGAAGATCTGATGAAGATCTTCGAAAACAGATAATGGAACTCCTCAACGGATAAGAGTACATTGCTCGCGATCAGTGTAATAGCTTAGTACCTAAACAGTAGGTTTTTAACCAGGCATTGCATATTTTTAACCGACTTCAAAAAAGGAGGAGATTCTCAATTCGTATGTATGTTCCCCGATTACTCGAAGACGCCTGGACCGATTTGGAAAATTCTTTTTTTTTTGAAAGGGTATACTTTCCTGGTGGTATCATGGTCATCAGATCTGATGATGGAATCCTGGGGAAATCAAAGGAACTTAAATTTTATAAGGACACGAACCCAGATAGTTATTAGTTCAAGTCGGTAGTAACAGGTACAGTTTTGAAGTCGGTTTTTGGTTTAGATGAAAGCGTATAATTATTTTTCACATAGCTGATGCCGACTAGCTAGTATGTTCCCACAAACTTATCTGACCCAGTGACAGCGTCGCTATTATACCTATATCAAATAATCAAATCTTACTAATATTATAAATCCGAAAGTTTGGATGGATGTATGGATGTTTGTTACTCAATCACGCCCCAACAGCTTAACGGATCTGGCTGAAATTTGGCACAGAGATAGATTATAGTGTGGAATAGCACATAGGCTACTTTTTATCCCGGAAAATTAAAGAGTTCCCGCGGGAACCACAAAACCTCGATCCACGCGTACGAAGTCGCGGGCATCAGCTAGTAAATATTATAAATGCGAAAGTTTGGATGGATGGATGTATGGATGGATGTTTGTTACTCAATCACGCCCCAACGGCTGAACGGATCTGGATGAATTTGGCACAGAGATAGATTATAGTCTGGAATAGCACATAGGCTACTTTTATCCCGGAAAATGAAAGAGTACCCGCGGGAACCAAAAAACCTCAATCCACGCGGACGTAGTCGCGGGCATAAGCTAGTAAATATAATAAATGCGAAAGTTTAGATGGATGGATGTATGGATGGATGTATGGATGTATGTTTGTTACTCAATCACGCCCCAACGGCTGAACGGATCAGGATGAAATTTGGCACAGATATAGATTATAGTCTGGAAAAGCACATAGGCTACTTTTTATCCCGGAAAATTAAGGAGTTCCCGCGGGAACCAAAAAACCTCAAACCACGCAGACGAAGTCGCGGGCATTCGCTAATGTAGTATATTTCTATTTAAGACCTTTTGTCTTCGTAACAATGCAAGCATGTCGCTGTTCGCGAGCATGTCGGTCTTCGCAAATCCACAAGTTTACCCCCTATCAAAAAGTGCTCAACGCGGCTAAAGAAGTTTTCACTTCAAAAATAAAATAATAAATAAGTCACAAGTATTAACGACAAAAATGATACGTAGCTCAAACTATACCCAATACTAAATTTATTTATTCCATGTAGAACATACAAGTGCCTCTTAAGTTACGTCATGTTTTGACTCTACCTACCACTCTATAATAACGACATAGGTTCTGAATTCAATCAATGATAACGATTCTATAGTAGGTTAACCGTAAATTATAATTATTTTTGTGCGTCGTACCGTGAAGATAACGTTACCATAATGTTGTTCACTGCGTTAAACGAAACACATTGTGATTTCACGCTTTAGGTACCTAAACATAAAGATATATGGTCGGATAGAAGCAGGCTTAACTTTGAGGAAGGTTATGATAAACAAGGAAGAAGTTTAATACGGTGGTGATACAGTCTGAGGTGGAGCGCGCTTGCCTAGAAGATGCCTGTCCACTCTTGATATGAAGGTACGTATATTAAAAGAGGAGGAGAAAACGGAAGCCGGAAGGGCATTCCATATCTAGCGGTTCGAATTAGGAACGAGGTAGCAGATCGCTTCGTACGAGTTCGCGGAATTTTGACTGCTTAAGGGTTCAGACCTTTGTCTATGCCTTACGGAGGAACCAGATCGAATAGTTCTTGAGCACAATCTTCGAAAAGGCAATAGGCTGTGGATTATGGTGGGTACTTTGTGAATATCTTCAGGTTGGCATCGCGTCAAAACTTGGCTTTCAGATTGCACATTCGCGGTTGAATTATGGCTGTATGTCGTGAATGAAGTCAAATGACTTGCCATCGATGGCGAGCTTAAACGTTCGTACAGCAATGAAGCCCGACTGATTTATTTACAGCCGTCGAAGCGATATTTATTCAGTGTAGTGGACGTTCAATTGTGCCGGGGTAACGTATGGCCGTAGTGACCTTTTTCCGACATTTCGTATATTCTTTTACTAGAAATAGTGTTTCTAATAAAGGGTTGATCTTGTCTACGAGTTACCACGTTTCAACTTAATCTAATTTATTATCAGAGTAATATACAGACACCGGTTACTTATGTATCTACAAATTAATGAAATAGTAAATTAGGTTTTTCAAAAGAGCAACCGCCGAGTTTCTTGCTGGTTTTTCTCGGTAGGAATGGCATTCGGAACCAGTGGCACATTTACTCGACGATTCAAAAGTAATTTTAAAAAAAAAATGGAATTTTTAAAAAATTTTCCTTTTTGTCAAATTAAGAATTTATAAAAATCCCTTAGATATTACTCAATACTCAATTTTCCACGTAGGATATACAAGTGTCTTATATGACATCATATTCTACTGAGAAGAACCGGCAAGAAACTCAGCAGTTCTTTTAATCCCGGAAAATTAAAGAGTTCCCGCAGGAATCAAAAAATCTTAATCCACGTGGACGAAGTCGCGTGCATCATCTAGTAATTAATAATTTGTCGTACCTACTATGTGTTCAACCATTTAACAAGATGGTGTTAAATCAATAATTCGATGACAATATTGGTACAGATTTAATTTAAAACGACCTTCTTAGATTAGGTAGATTATCGTTAAGCGTGATCCGTCCAAATGAAACGTAACAACAAGTTGTTTAACGATCGTGACAAGTCAGTTTATGTATTGACTTGCTCTAAAGCCAGTAAAAGATTATTTGGATAAAATCTTTTGACTTTGACCTTGACTAGTGGCACTACAAAGAACAAGTTATCCCTTGACTGTCTAAGATGGTAGCGGGTTAACCTGTTAGGGGTATGGCAGTTATATTAAACCCACTGCGCCAGGAAGGTCGTCTAAAAACTGTCGTTAATGTAATGTAAAATTTATTTCACGTAGGAAAACTTGTGTCACTTATAATAAGTTAAGACTCTACCATCGGTTCGGAAAGCCGAACCGATAGCATTCTACTGAGAAAAACCGGCAAGAAACTCAGCAGTTGCTCTTTTCTGAAAAAGATTTTTTTCACAATAAGTAAACAAAAGAACACATACGCTACGTTACAAGTATTACACTGACTTGGATGCGAGGCCGGTTGCTTCCATGCAACTTTGTCATTCAAATCATCGATAGTATAATAACCCCGGCTTAACAGACGCTGTTTAACACAGTCTTTAAATTTATACAATGGCAAATACAGAAATTATTTTGGAACCATCGTAAAGTAGAAATATAATATTATTATGTGAAAATTCCTCATTGGCGAACGGCAGGTCTTAAGTATGTATGCTGTACGTGACACACACGCGGATGTCATTAACATAATGCGGTAGGTACGATGAATGATAATGGTAAGATGAACATAAAATATCCGCATTAGCTGATGCCCGCGACTTCGTCCACGTGGATTGAGGTATTTTGTTCCCACGGGAACTCTATAATTTTCCGGAATAAAAAGTAGCCTGTGTGAATCCAGAATGTGTTATTCCAGACTATAATCTATCTCTGTGGCAAAATTCATTCTGATCAGTTCAGCCGTTCTGGCGTGATTGAGCAACAAACATCCATCCATCCATCTATCCAAACTTTCGCATCTATAATAATAGGTATTACAGGAAAATTAGAGAGTTTCCGCTGGAATCATACTAATATTATAAATGTGAAAGTGTGTTTGTTTGTTGGTTTGTTGGTTTGTCCTTCAATCACGCCGCAACGGAGCAACGGATCGATGTGATTTTGGTATGAGTATAGTTAAGGACCTGGAGAGTGACATAGGATACTTTTTATCCCGGAAAATTAAGGAGTTCCCGAGGAAATCAAAAAACTTAAAACACGCGGACGTAGTCGCGGGCATCAGCTAGTTACAAATAAACGTAATCCCGTCATCATCTAGTTAAAAATAACCCTTTCGCAGTCGGGTTCAGAGAAATGTTGTTTTTTCACTTTGTTGTTCAAATAATTTCGAATACCAAATCGATGTCTATTTCGGAATGTTCTATAATATTATGTGCTCGCGGTCAGTAAAATTCGTTTTATTGTGTAGATCCAAATTGATACAGTAGTGATCTAGATTTATTTTATCAAACGGTTTGCGTCAGAGCTTTGTGGATGTGATATCCAGATATAGGTTTCGAACATAGATTTATTTGAGAAGCGAGATCAATCCTAAATCTATGGTTTAGAAATAGCCGTAGGTAATATTTACTTTTTTTGACTTGAAGCACAGCAAAATTCAGATACAAATTTTTTACTCACAAAAACTTTAACAAGTGCTTTTGAATCGTCGAATTAATTCTAATACGGAGCAAATCGTTATAATTTGACAATTTAAAACGTATTACTCGAACTGTTTAAGGAGTAAATACATGCTTATTGACGTGCAGGCATCTATCAACTCCTTAAACAGGTCGAATTATCCGTTTAACGATTTCGATTAAGTACGATTTTCTTACACAATCGGGGAACTGGTTTGGAAATCGGAATGCCATTCCTACCGAGAGAGAAGAACCAGCAAGAATGTCAGCGCAATAAATGGTCACTATGTAATAGTAAACTCGATAAGTATCTAATAATTATACTTTTAGTGAGCAAGTAAAACCAAAAGTGCTGCATGTCTGTCCGTCTGTTAGTTACCCATCTGCTTGATGGGTTCTGAAATTCATTTGACAGTTTTTTATTGAATAAGTCTTTTCTAGTTTACCATGCAATCTTGCAAAAGTTTGGGATTTGCAAGATACAAAGTAACAAAACAAAAGATTCAACGGCACAGGCCGGATATATAAGATTTTTATCCCGGAAAACAAAAACTTACATAAACGTGACTGCCTCGTTGGTGTAGTGGTTAGCATAGTCGACTGCGGATCACGAGGTCCTGGGTTCGATTCCCGGTCGGGCATAAAAGTTAAATGGGTTTTTTCAATTAAGAAATTCTCAGTGCCAGCCCGGAGTTGGAAGTTGGCGGTGTTTCACCCCCGTGCCTCGGAGAGCACGTTAAGCCGTCGGTCCCGGTTATTATCACTAACATGATAATAGTCGTTAAAAGCCCGCCAACCCGCATTGGAGCAGCGTGGTGGGTCTAAGCTCTAATTCCCGCTCTCCTATGAGAGTGGAGGCCTGTGCCCAGCAGTGGGACGTTAATAGGCTGTAGTGATGATGACATAAACGTGGACGAAGTCGGTAGCATCATCTAGTTTGTATTTCAGACAACGTTTCCAAGAATCATATCCTCAGGACATTGTTCTCGTAAAGACACACAAAAGTAATTTTACTTAGTTTATCATTTTATCATTATTCCTTTAACATCAAAGGTTCATCAAAGGCGCCGACGGCCAAAAGGGAAATAAGTACTTACCTATCTGTTATAATAATGAGCCCAAAAATACATTCAGATGTTATATTTGTAGCTAGAGGCAACAGGTGAATTTGTATACAATGACTAGCCAAGCCGCCCTTGTTTTGCCCGGATTTGTAGTAGAGTTAATTTAGGTTTTTTTATCCACTGGAAGTTAGCCCTTGACTGCGATCTCACCTGATGGTAACCTCTTGCAGTCTTACCTGTTTGGGGTATGGCAATTATGTTAAACCCATACCCCTAATCGGTTTCTACACGGCATCGTACCGGAACGCTAAATCACTTGGCGGCAAGTCTTTACCGGTAGGGTGGTGGTAGGGGGTGCCACGGCCACAGCTTCCCACCAGGTCAAACCAGAGTCGGAAATTATTAATTCAAAAATTGACCCTGCCTGGAAGGACATTGTGCCATGGAGGTCGTCAAATTACATAATATCGCTTGCTTTAAAGGTTGTGAGGAAAACTGCACGCCCGAGAGTTCTTCATAATGTTATCAAGGTGTGTTGAGTCTGCCAATCCACATCCAGCGTGGTGGACTATGGCTAAACCCGTCTCATTCTGAGAGTCAATAGATTGAAGTGAAGTGGCAGTCGTCGCTGATCGCCGTGCTGTCCGAGCAATACACGTCAAAACTGCTTAACAACACATAAGTAGTAAGTACCACCGGGTAAAGTTCATTTATTATAACTTTAGGGGCTTATTATGTCGGCACATCATATTAAGTAGAAATAGGGTCTTACAGCTGAAACCTCGAGCGAAACACCCCAAAGAGCCGATTATCGCCTTCTCCGTCAATCTTAGGTCGGCTTTCTGTCCTAGTGGTCCTAGTTAACAAGTCCTTAAGCACATCTTAAGACTTAAGTAGCACAAGAACATCTCAAATATGTTTTACTAGATGATCCCCGAGACTTCGTAAGGGTGAATTAGTTTTTTTTTTCGGCGGGAACTCCATGACTTTCCGGGATAAAAAGTATGCCTTACAAAAAAGTCCTTTCCCGGGATGCAATCTATCTCTGTACCAAATTTCGTCAAATTCGGTTGAAAAGATGGGCCGTGAAAGCGTAGCGGACAGACAGACAGACAGACACAGTTTCGCATTTATAATACTAGTAATCACAAAGGCAGTGAACAATGTACTCTTCTCTTAAACAGTCCATACTTACAGATTAAATTAATTAAATTAAATTTCATTTCTCATTCAACATTTGTATAATTAAGTATAGAAATAGCTGCGTAACATTTTGCCTCTTGTAAAGAGCGATTTTGTAGTACTTAAATAGAATTTGCTTTCCGTTCTGCCATTGTACCTACCGTAAATTTGATCTATGCATGTGAAAGTTTGGATAGATGGATGGATGTTTGTTACTCAATCACGCCAGAACGGCTGAAAGGATCTGGATGAAATTTGGCACAGAGATAGATTATAGTCTGGAATAACACATAGGCTACTTTTTATCGAAAAATTTAAGAGTTCCCGCGGCAACCAAAAAACTTCAATCCACGAGGACTAAGTCGCGGGCATCAGCTAGTTTACCATAATTATTGTACACCAAATTGTGTGCTACAAAATGGTGCCCAAAACGCGTGGATTTAGGTTTTAAGTAAGAAAGTTACGTTAAGTAACGTATTTCTGTGGGAAATTTTTGATTTCTCTGGATAAAAAAGCCTATGCCCTTCTCCGGGATGCAACCTCTCTGATACATACATGATACATATTACGTCAAATTCGGTTGGAAACGTACTCAAAGACAGACAGACATACTTTTGTATTTATATCATTAGTAAGTACCTACTCGCGCCTGTTTCTTCCATCTTAGATCTAAAGTATTCAAAATCCAATCTTTTAAAAGTAAAAAAGGAATCCGAAGAATTTCTTTGTCTTGCGAAAAGTGGAATCGAATCTCCGGAGTTAATTAGAATTCAGCTCACACGTCGAGCTACGATCCTTTTTCCGGTCAATCGGAATGAGATGCTGCTCCTCAGATATTGAATTTACAAGTCTTAAATTAAAACTGATGTATATTAGATTAAAGTCCCTTTAGACGAAAAGCATCCTAAAAATTTACGGTGAGTTTTTTCACGCGCGTTTTTAAGGTTCCGTTACTCAAACAGGAAAAAAGGAACCCTATTAGGATCCTTTCACTGTCCGTCTCTGTCTGTTTGTCAATGTCCTTTTTCTCGGTAACGCGTATCGTTGTTATGTTATCGAGTTGAAATTAATAACAAATACCTACTTAAGTCTACGGTCCCTTGGAGCTTTAAAAAATCAAACTTCAAGCAAGCAAGTGTGTTCTAAGTCAACGCAGTCAAAAGATACGGCTATTTATGTCGCTTAACCTACTATTATCATAGTACGCAAAAGTTTGTAAGTATTGGATGTATTGTGTAGATATATGGATGTTCTTTCACGCCAGAACGGCTGAACGGATATGGATGAAATTTGGCACAAGGATAGATTATAGTCTGGAATAACATATAGGCTACTTTTTAACCCGGAAAATTAAAGAGTTCCCGCGGGAACCAAAAAACCTCAAATGGATGTTTGTTACTCAATCACGCCAGAACGTCTGAACTGATCTGGATGAAATTTGGCACAGAGATACATTATAGTCTGGAATAACACATAGGCTACTTTTTATCCCGGAAAATTAAATAGTTCCCGCGGGAACAAAAAAACCTCAATCGACGCGGACGAAATCGCGGGCATCAGGTAGTTTTGCATATTTTAACACTCGCCAATAAATCAAAATTCAAAACCTTTGGGTAACTACTTCCTGGTTGACATAAATTAATGAAATTTCCGTTTTTTTATCTTTAAAGTAATACCTATTTTATCTGTGGAATAATATAATAATATGTACGATAATAATATTCTATTTTAGAATTAAAAGTGCCCTTTCTACTCATCACTGGTCTACTGCCGACACTTTTCAGAAAGTGAAGAGATACGGCTTTAGTCCACCACGCGGATTGGAATCCTTTCCACACCTTGAAAAGATTTCCTTTGACCGTTTTGGATTGAATTACATATCTCTCTTATGGAATGAGATGGGTTAGTTTACCACACTGGTCAAGTGCGGATTGGCAGACTTCACACACCTTCGAGAACATTACGAAGAACTCCGGCGCATGCAGGTTTCTTCACGAAGTGTTTCTTCACCGTTGGAACTTGGAAGCACAAGCAAGTGATAATCACATTTCTTATCAAATTTCTTAAAACGCACATAACTTCGAAAAGTTGCAGGTTACGCGGATCCAACTCGGTAAGTGGTTAATAAGACTACGAGGTTGGGTGTCTTATTAACCACTAGACTTTTTCATATCACCGATTCACACATATTATACTTACTCAAAAATTTATTTATTTATTATTATTTAATTAATTAATCATTCTGATGAACAAATACCTACAAATTTACAAATGTTTGCTCGACCTAAATATGATTACTAGCAATATCAATATGCACCTATATTTAGGAATCGGGTAAAAATCCTCCCTACGTTTCCGAGAGAATCACTAAAAAGTAAAAAGCACGCATCAGAGAAGCGAGTGGAAATGTTCACACTCACTAATTACATGAATTCGAAGCGGGAAATTCAAAATTCAACAGCTTCACCGTAAAAACGAATTTTTCCAAATGAAAATTCCAAACTGAAATGGATTTTTAGTTTATACACGCGAAAGCAGTTTCAATGTGATTCTATTTTTTTTAAATATGTATAGCGAGCAAACGAGCAGGCGGATAAGTGATTACCACCGCCCATGATCATTTGCAGCACCAGAGGAACCGCCAATGCGTTGCTGGCTTTTGAGATATGTGTTTATCCGCCCTTTAAAGAGCCTCATATTATAATCACAGGAACACAGAAGATGGAAGCTGGTTCCACAATTTGCAGGTACGTGGCAGAAATGACCTGGAATAACAGGCATCCAGGTGGTGAGGATGAAACTTGTTTCTGCGACGAAGGGTGCGACTGGAGAACACGGAAGGTGGTATTAGATTAAATAACTCCTCAGATATTATCACTTTTTGTCTAGGTTGAATAGTGGATACATGGATACCTAACTGTTTTGTTCAATGGTTGACCGATAAGTTTTTATTGGATGAATTTATACTCAGTATATTTACTCAGTTTATTTATTACATGTCGGAAATACAGGTTTCTCTTATGATACGTCATGTTTTGACTCTACCACCGGTTCGGAAAACAAATTCTACTGAGAAGAGCCGACAAGAAACTCAGCCGGTGCTCTTTTTAAAAAGTAAGTCATTATAATAAGTGGGTATCAATCATCAATCAAATCAATATAATAAATATTATAAATGCGAAAGTTTGGATGGATGTCTGGATGGATGTATGGATGTATGGATGTTTGTTACTCAATCACGCCCCAACGTCTGAACGGATCTGGCTGAAATTTGGCATAGGGATAGATTATAGTCTGGAATAGCACATAGGCTACTTTTTATCCCGGAAAATTAAAGAGTTCCCGCGGGAACCAAAAAAACCTCAAATGGATGTTTGTTACTCAATCACGCCAGAACGGCTGAAGGGATCTGGATGAAATTTGGCACAGAGATAGATTATAGTCTGGAATAGCACATAGGCTACTTTTTATCCCGGAAAATTGAAGAGTTCCCGCGGGAATCAAACAAATGTATCTGTTCAACTGATTTTGATAAAATTTGGTACAGGGATAGGTTGTATCCCGGGGAACGACGTAGGCTACTTTTTATCCCGGAAAATTAAGGATTTCCCGCGGGAACCAAAAAACCTCAAACCACGCGGACGAAGTCGCGGGCATTCGCTAGTATTATTATAATATACAGTAGTGTAAATTATTATACTATTACTAGCTGATGCCCGCGACTTCATCCGCGTGGAATAAGGTTTCTTGGAACTGTTGAATTTGCCGGAATAAAAAGCAGCCTACGTGTTATTCCAAGTACAATCTCTGTGCCAAATTTTCCGATCCGCTCAACAAACATCCATCCAAACTTTCGCATTTATAATGTTAGTATGGATTTCTTTTGATGAGATTCCATTATGTACGCCGATTTACATAGCATTATAATATTCTGTTGTATATGTATTTTTTCCTTTTAAGTACCTTATTTAAATAATATTCCTATTTATAAGTGCTAAAGTATTAACATAACAATATAATCCTTTTCAGTTTTTGTTTGATGACTGCTTTAATAAATAAATACTTAGTTATTTATTTCAGGCATTATTGTCACCGATTAAAATATAAATTACAAGTATATTTATAAAAATAAAAATAGTTAAAATAAGTAAGATAAACTATATAAAATGATAAATACACATACATAATGATTATAAATGCGAAAGTTTGGATGGATGGATGTATGGATGTTTGTTACTCAATCACGCCACAACGGATGAACGGATCTGGATGAAATTTGGCACAGAGATAGATTATAGTCTGGAATAGCACATAGGCTACTTTTTATCCCGGAAAACTAAGGAGTTCCCGCGGGAACCAAAAAACCTCAATCCACGCGGACGTAGTTGCGGGCATCATGCTAGTGAATACATTTTTTTTTTTTTTGTGGTCTTTATATAGTTGGAAGTTAAGGCTTGCACATCCAATGATGTAACATCCCTTCAAAGGTGCCAGTACAATTAATTGTTATTAGTTGTACTATATGCTGGCCAATCTTGCCCTTTTAAGTCGGTACATGTTTTCATTAACATCCATAAGCTGCACTGCTAAGTAATTTTTATGACACTGAAGTCTCTGTTGATAGGCCACGAGTGACTTTTCTATTTCCTCTCTCACCGTGGGGATTTCAGTATATTCGTGCACTTCTGAATTTTTGATGAACCAGGGTGCATTGCTTATGACCTTTAAAACATTGTTTTGAAAACGCTGGAGTATTTCTATATTTGAGTGGCTTGCTGAACCCCAGAGCTGGATGCCATACGTCCACACCGGTTTAATGATGCTTTTGTATATGAGGACCTTATTTTCAAAGCTTAATGAGGACTGTCTGCCTATCAACCAGTACAGTTCACGAAATTTCCAATTGGCCTGATCTCGTTTTGCCTTATTGTGATCTCTCCAGGTCAATCTCCTATCCAGATTTATACCTAGGTATTTAACTGTTGTTTGCTGAGGTAAGATAGTCTCGTCTAGTTTTAACAGGTGGGCAATCTCCTTTTTTCAATGTGAAGGTTATATGGTTGGATTTCACTGCACTAGCTCTTACTCTCCATTTTTTCAGCCAAAAACTTATTTTGTTGAGATGTTCTTGTATTTTAAGCGATGCAATGTTGGCGTCTTTGCTACGAGCAAGTACAGCAGTGTCATCGGCATAAGTTGCTGTGATTACATCCTCTGACATGGGTAAGTCAGCAGTGTAGACTGTATACAAGATAGGGCCCAGTACAGATCCCTGTGGTACTCCCGCTTCTATGCTACAGAAGGCAGACAGGCTTTCGTCACACTTGACTTGAAATAGCCGTTGAGACAGATAGGACCTCATATGCATATACAAGGTGTTTGGTAAACATACTTTCATTTTGTAAAGTAGACCTTTGTGCCAAACACGGTCAAAGGCTTGCTGGATATCTAAGAATACAGCTGAGCAATATTCTTTCCTTTCTAGGGCTTGGCGGACTGTGTGTGCAACTCGGTGAATTTGTTCAGTTGTTCCATGGTGGGCACGAAACCAAATTGGTGGTCTGGTATTACATTTTGTGTTTCTAAGACTGGAAGGAGACGATCGAGGACTATTTTCTCTAACAATTTAGAAAGTACAGGGAGAAGGCTTATAGGTCTGTATGAAGATACTTCAGCTGGAGGTTTTCCAGGCTTAAGTACCATGTTTATTATAGACACTTTCCAGAGCAAGGGAAAGTACTGTAATCGTAATATTGCATTGAAGATAATAGTAATCAGCACAATTCCTTTCTTTGGCAATTCTTTTAAAACCTCAGCTGTTATAAGGTCATATCCAGGCGCCTTTTTTGGCTTTAAGTTTTTGATATATCTACGAACTTCTCTTGGCGTTACTGGTCGTATCGGAAGCGACATTTGTAGATCACTATTAAGAACGGTATCAATCTCGTCTTCTGGAAACAAAGGATCTGGCTCGTTCGGCTTACTAGTTACGGCTAGTGAATACATAATGACATAAATTAAAATTAATAAATGACTTACAGTTAGGACTTCGCCAAAACGGGGGTTCTATCTATTTACGGTTACTGTAAATGGTAGTTTAATGCTTTTAAGTACACCCACAACACGCCTTTTCACACCTTTCAAAGGGCGAATGGAGGATAAGGCTGTCCGCCTATTGTAAATAGCAGCTGGTTCTAGTTGTGCAATAAAATTAAAAAAAAAAAACGTGCAGTCGAAATAAATATTCGTTCGCGAGGTTTAAGTTTTTATGATTCCCGCGGGAACTCCTTTATTTTCCGGGATAAAAAGTAGCTTATGTTACTTTCCAGGTCCTCGACTATACCCATACCAAAAATATCGTCGAACCGTTACTCCGCTGCGGCGTGATTGACGGACAAACCAACAAACAAACACACTTTCGCATTTATAATATTACTAGCTGATGCCCGCGACTTCGTCCGCGTGGTTTAAGTTTTTTGTTATTCCCGCGGGAACTCCTTAATTTTCCGGGATAAAAAGTAGCCTATGTCACTCTCCAGGTCCTCAACTATACCCATGCCAAAAATCACGTCAATCCGTTGCTCCGTTGCGGCGTGATTGAAGGACAAACCAACAAACCAACAAACAAAATGACTTTCGCATTTATAATATTAGTATGATGCGAAAGTGTGTCTGTCGGCTCATCCGTCTGTTTGTCTGTCTGTCTATCAGTATGTCTGCTACACAGTCACGGCTCATCTGTTCATCTGTGATTAGTAGGTTTTGATTTTTATGATTTTAACAACGCACTCACCGCTGCGGCCAACAGTGAGTTTGGAAATAAAAATCTCGTAAAATATCTTTAATGTCCGAATATGTTTTGATTGGAACTCTTGAATTGAAACTTTAGAAAGTTATGCTCATTGACGACCGCTTTTAGCACTTTAAATTCAAATACTTAACCCATATCTTTCAGGTTTATTTCATCACCATCACCATTTCAACCCATTGCCTTTCCTTCCGGGACCCTTATTGAGGCAGCTTGACGGGTTCGAAACTAGTCGGGCATTTTCCGACAAAACTAGTGAGTTAAATTTATGGCCGGTATATATTTATAGTTAAAATGAAGAATTAAAGTTCAACAAAATCTATAGCTAATGAAGCTCGTTGACAGGTTGACTTCGAGCGCCTGTCGAATAATTTGTACACGCCATATTTATATTATCTAGCGGCTGATTCCTTAAAATTTTAAATTTTTAATAAAATTTTAAATTGTACCGACTTGTATTTTGTTTTATTATTTCTGATTATTATTATTTTTGTTTTGGTGTACAATAAAGAATATTTTATTCATTTAATTCCTTTTGTGGCTGGAATTCCTTAAAATTGTGTCCTATAATTTTTTTTAGTGGGAGTACATGTTATAGAAAGAAAAAGACGTGTGGCACTCGGAGACTGCCGCGGTAAAGCTATTGCATAGCATTTTTTATTTTCAATTTCGTTACGGAATTTCTGGATTCGGTCTCCACCTTCAAGGCCCGCGATAGAAGCTATGCAATAGCTTAAAACGTACAAGAAACATTTAAACATTCTAAATCAGGCTTTTTGTGTACTTTTCACACAACTGCCCAAAAAAGGAGTGAAACATTTTCAGGGTTCATGTATGTATGTGAGCTTCCTTATTCCACCTTAACTTCTAAATGCCTGAACAGATTTGGAGGTATGGTAAAATTCTTACATCGTCCCGAGTGCAACACAGACTCATATATCATATACAGCAATTCACATTCTTTATACTTACTAATATCATAAATGCAAAAGTTTGGATGGATGAATGGATGAGTGGATGTTTTTAACTCAATCACGGAAGAACGGCTGAACAGATCCGTAGTTCCCGCGGGAATCAAAAGAACCTAAATCCACGCGGAGTCGCGGGCATCAGCTAGCATAACATACAGACATAGTACATTAACCTGAAAACATTAGGTACAGGCTTCTTTTTTTGGGCAGTCATGTAATGAATTATTTCAAAACAGTTTTTCTCTTCACAGTACGAACGATGTAAGATAAACTTAATGGTGTTCTGTACAAAAATAGTAACATTGTGAAATGCGTAGGCAGTGAGGTACGTTATCACTGAAGTAGGTGCGTGAATAATATTATTATGATAGCTGCGGGTTCACGTGGGTTATCTGTGTTTGTGCGAGGGGGCGCTGTTGTATCTCTGAATAATATTAAGCATTCAACACAATGTGCCACAAAAGATAATAAAATAAATAAATAAAAGATAAACAAAAGATACATCATGTTTATAGTAAGATTAGCTGATGCCCGCGACTTCGTCTTCATGGAATAAGTTTTTCTTTATTCTCACGGAAACTCCTTAATTATAAGAGATCAGTAGTATCATATGTTACTCTCCACTTCTCCAGGTCCTCAACTACGCCCATGCAAAAAACATCTCGATCCGGTACCTACTCTATACTCTATAGTGACGTGATTGAAGGACAAACAAAAAAACAAACACACTTTCGCATCCATACTAATATTATTAATTGCGAAAGTGTGTTTGTCTGTCTGTTTGTCTGCTACGCTTTCACGCTTGCACGATTTGGTACAGGGATAGGTTGTGTCCCGGTCAAGGACATAGGCAACTTTGTATCCCGGAAAATAAAGGAGTTCCCGCGGGAATTGAAAAAACTTATCCACGCGGACGAAGTCACGGGCATCATCTATATTATATGTTGTACTTGTATTATTTTAACGTTTATTCTAGAAAATTACACATCGCAGTACATTTGGACGCGTGTTGCTGGCACTTGGCGTCGCGTGTGTAAATATTTTGTGTAACAGCAAACAGGGCGTGAGGCGAAACGAAACAGCCCGAATTGTAACACATTACACATGTGTACAGTTATTGGGACTTTAGCTATAAACATTGGGTTAAGTGTAATTTGAAATTTTATAAATATCTGTAAGATTTCTTCTAGTTACGATAACGCTTATCAGTCGATTTCGATTTTTAACCGACTTCCAAAAAGGAGGAGGTTTTTCAGGAGGCCAAAATTATTTTGTACTTGTTTTTTAGTTAGTGGCGTTGAAAGTCGGTTGTTTGGAAAAAAAAATTATTTTTAACTTTTTAGTGTCAGGGTTGAGGATTTGGAGTCAGAATTTTTTATGGGACCACCTCGAGAGCTTCCTCTAACGACGGATAGAAAAAAAATTCAAATCAGTTCAGAAACCACGGAGATATGCACCGGCATACATTAAAAAAAAACATACGCGCCGAATTGAGAACCTCCTCCTTTTTTGGAAGTCGGTTAAAAATAATTTTGATTTCTACCCACTATGTTGATGTCGGGCGAGTCTGAGAGCACGTCAAACCGTCGGTCCCGGTTATTATCTCTAACATCTGATAATAATCGTTACAAACCAAAGAGTTCAGGGTGTCTAGCAAAGTTAGCCCGTTCACATCTTTTTTTTTTACCCACTACAAGTTAGCCCTTGACTGCGATCTCACCTGATGGTAAGTGACGATGCAGTATAAGATGGTAGTCGACTAACCTGTTAGGGGTATGGCAGTTAAATATTAACCCATACCCCTGGGTACGATGTCGGTTTTTACCGACATCGTACCGGAACGCTAAGTCGCTTGGCGGCACGTCTTTGCCGGTAGGGTAATTAGCTACGGCCAGAGCCTCCCACCAGACCAGACCAGAAAAAATTCAGAAATTATAAATTCCCAAATCGACCCTGCCGGGGTTGAACCCGGGACCTCCCACGTTAAGGCAACAGCGCTCACCACTGCGCCAGGGCGGTCGTCAAACTGCACTGCATTATCAGATTGCAGTTAAGGGGTGGCTTAGACTAAAATACTCTTAACTCTTAAAGACAGTGATAGATTGATAAGCCAGTTTAGTTTATTTGAATAAAAAAATATCACTTTGAATTGTTTCATCATTGTTGACTTTCGTGTTTTAGAATTATAATCCTTATGTTAGGAACGTCAAGGTGCGTTACATCAAACTGTCATTTTGAGTAATATTGCTTAAGTATTGCTTTACGTGCTGGCAGTATGGCCCCAGGTCTATAATTTCAAAACTATTAACCACCGGAACATAACTTCATTACCATAACATAACATTTATGTGATTCTATCAAAGTTTTGAAACAAATTACAATAATTAAGCGCACATAAAATAAAATAGCATATTGAATCTTAATATCACACAATTAAATAACATTTTTGAATGACTTCACTCACATATGGGATCTTGAAATCAAAGCTTCCTGGTATTTGATATAGGTTAATGAACTTAAAATTAAGTAATTAAGGTTGGTTTTCGTGTAACTGGGAGTGTGGGAAAATTTTCAGTGCCAGTACAAGACTGTAACATGTGTGAATGGTGTTGAAGTTATAATGAAAATTAAACAGCGTACGTCAAACAGAAACAGACGGTCTTCTGTTTAAGTTTAGACTAGTTTCCGCTCGCGAATTTGTCCGTTTAGAGGCAACTTTAGTTACAACTAGATGATGCCCGCTAACTCGTCCGCGTTGGGTATGATTTCTTAAATACACACGTGAACTCCTTAAACCTGTCTCGGTTGAATGGAAAATTGGATGAACAGATGAGCCGTGACTGTGTAGCAGACATACTGATAGACAGACAGACAAACAGACGGATGAGCCGACAGACACACTTTCGCATCATATTATTATTATAAATGCGAAAGTATGTTTGTTTGTTGATTTGTTGGTTTGTCCTTCAATCACGCCGCATCGGAGCAACGGATCAATGTGATTTTTGGCATGGGTATAGTTGAGGACCTGGAGAGTGACATAGGCTACTTTTTATCCCGGAAAATTAAGCAGTTCCCGGGGCAATTAAAAAAAACTTAAACCACGCGGATGAAGTCGCGGGCATCAGCTAGTTTATAATAAGCTAAATTATGACTGCGACTTCGTCCGCGTTAAGTTTTATTATTAACTCCTTAATTTTCCGGGATGATAGGTAGCCCTGGGATGAAAATTGGTTGAACAGATGCGCCATGAAAGCGTAGATGACAGACAGATAGACAGACACACTTTCGTCTCTATAATATTAGTATGATGGATATGGATAATGCCTAAAGTAAGGTTTAATTAAGATAAGCTTTTTACTTAAGTAGTTTTTTAATTCCCACAGACCTATTATGGGTTGAAAGGAAAATAAGTCCATATTATACTGTTAAATAGACAAACAGCCGGACGGACGTATTTATATTTATAATATTAGTATGTAGTAGCCCGTTTTATGTAGTAAATATGCGTTTACTTGCTTTTACCGTGTTTGAACACTGTCTGCAATTAACCTTTGATAAGCTGAAGCTGAGAAGGTTTAGATCTATACCTCCAAAGTGATATTATAAATGCGAAAGTGTGTCTGTCTGTCAATTGCATGACCTGTTATCTCTCCACAATCCATCCGCTAAACCGACTTGGGCGTTTGGTAAAGCGATAACTTGCTTCTAGAGTCAGGAGTCAGATAGGTATAGGACATCCGCAAGGATTTCGATTGTTGGCAAATCCCGTGGCAACTTAGATTTTTCGGGATGAAAAGTAGCTTATGCTTTCTCCGGGATACAACCTGTCTTTGTACCAAATTTCATGAGCAGTGAAAACTAAGCAGACAGATAGACAGACATATTTATATTACTTACCTACTAGTGAGGAAGTTGGTATGGGTAAGAAAATTGGAAACAAACTTACAAGTAGGTACTTACCTTTACTATCCAAAGACAGCCTACAAAGTGGAAAAGACAGACTAAGAGGATGGTAAGAAGTAAGAACTAAGATAACATTATTTACATCATACTTCATAATCATACTAATATTATAAATGCGAAAGTGTGCTTGTTTGTTGGTTTGTCCTTCAATCACGCCGCAACGAAGCAACGGATCGAGGTGATTTTTGGCACGGGTATAGTTGAGGACCAGGAGAGTGACATAGGCATAGACTCTTTATCCCGTAAAATTATGGAGTTACCGTGGAATAAAAATATCTTAAACCACGCGGACGAAGTCGCGGGCATCAGCTATTTATTATCATAAACACCAAGACAAAAGCAGCTCTACAGACGTCTTATATCGGCTTAAACTCTAGTTGGTAACTCTAGTGTTTAATACCGTGTTAAAGCTTCATCACCAGACGTCTGCATTTAACCTTTGTTGAATTAACAAGGTATTATACTCGTCTATCTCCGTAATAATTAATATCGTCTCATTTTCTACTAGGTCGAAGATTATAAGCTCATAATGCAAGGTAGGTAGAATCTTTCTTGGGAAAGCTGGGAGTGGAAAATTGTGGGAAATAAAAAAAATAAGATCGGATGTTCGAAGGTCGTTTTAAGTTTTATTAATTCCCGCGGAAACTCAATTTTCCGGGATAAATGGTCTATTTGTCCTTCCCCAGGACACAATTCACAACCTGTGCCTGTACCAAATCACGTGAAAGCGTATCCAACAAACTCACATACTTTATTTAATATTATAAATGAGTGTGTTTGTCTCTCTGCTACGCTTTAACGGCCCTTCTTTTCAACCGATTTCGATGAAATTTGGTATAGAGGTATGTTACATCCCGGGGAAGGACACAGGGAATTATCACGGAAAATTAAGGTAGTGAACTTTCAAATTTTCCAGGATAAAATGTTTGCAGGAATTTATAAAAACTTAAGACGAAACGCGACGGCGATTTCTCCATACAAACATATTCATCTGTTTCCTATTGACAATCACGCGGATGAAGTCACAGGCATCAGCTAGTTTTTAATATTATTTAGTTATTATAGTATTTAAGTTCAAATTCTTTTATATTTTAATAAAAACATTATACGTACTTGAATAATATATTCGAAACTATCTATGTAGGTATTACAAACCGGTTTAGAAAAATTCTAGTTTGTAAAACATACCTACTGATTATATGAAAGGTCCTCCGTAGCTACTTACGTTTTGAATATCAATGAGATATTCAAAATTAAAATTCCTTGCTCTACATTTTCTGTATTATCAGTATTTTTATGAATTTAGGCAGGTCTTTCCAATAACGAATTCTGACGTGAGAACGCATTTTATTTATGACTGTACCTCTCTCGAAGCATTTTATTAATTTAACTAATTAAAATTGCAATCACTTACTAAACCGGTAAGTTACTTAACTTTATAATAATTATTCGTGTATTCAGGTAGTAAGTAGGTATATTTGAATTGTGTATTATGTACTTAAGTTATCACCATTTCACTATTGAGTCCGAGTCTCCTGTCGGAATGAGAAGGGTTTGTCCATAGTCCATTGGCAGAGTTCACATACCTTTGAGAGCATTAATATGAAGGACTCTTTGCCATACAGGTTTCCGCACGATATTTTTCACCATCGGTAAATACCTAATTGCTTGCGAACATAATACCTATTCTCTCAAAATTCTTGAAAATTTATCCCTCAAAGTGCCTACCAACACCCATCCCCGTGCCCATTCTATACTCCGCCCACCACCAGATTTCGTCAGAACTCCTATTTGCCAAGATCGTCTTTATCATTCAATAAACTGTTAAAAAAGAAGATCTCTTTTGCACCACGGCCACCTCCATGCGTAGAATTCTAGCCAGTGAATTCTTTGACTCACAAAGCCTGAGTTAAAGTAGTTTGCTGGCTGGTAATCTTAATCTTAATCCATACTAACAATATAAATGCGAAAGTGTGTCTGTCTGTCTGTCTGCTACGCTTTCACGGTCCATCTATTCAACCGATTTTGATGAAATTTGGTCCAGGGATAGGTTGTATCCCGGGGAAGGACATAGGCACAGTATTGGTATCTATATACTTTTTATCCCGGAAAAATCAAAGATTCCCGCGGGAATCAAAAAATGTATCTGTTCAACTGATTTAAATAAAATTTGGTACAGGGGTAGGTTGTATCTCGGGGAAGGACCTAGGCTACTTTTTATCCCGGAAAATTCAAGAGTTCCAGGACCTAGGCTACTTTTTATCGCGGAAAATTCAAGAGTTCCCGCGGGAATCGAAAAAACTTGGTCCACGCGGACGAAGTCGCGGGAATCATCTAGTAATTAATAATCTCTAAATAATCCCTAATATGAGTTTACTCTGGTTCTTCTCTATTAATTCATTGATCTTTAACTATAAGCTTTTTATTTTTTAATTTCTTCCTATGTAGCATATATTAATATTCATTTTTCCACCTCTGCGAGCTTTTTGTATCTCATGTAAATTTTATCTGTGAAAACTTGTATTTATTCTTTGTTTATCTATCCATTTCTGTTGAAGCTGTAAGTTTTCTGAACAAAATAAAATAAAATAAAAATATTAAGTATAATTATGTAACATCAATATGTTAGAGGTGCGTAGGTATATCCGGATAGTACATATTTAATAAACTTTTCATTGTAAGTATCCCGTTAGAGCATTTTCAATAAGAAAGATTTTCTAAGATATTAAGTACCTAAGTATAATAATATTTTATTAATGAGAAAATATTGTCGAAATTATTTTTATTCGGTTAGTAAAGACAATATAGATTTAGATACTGTCATATGTACGCTAGCAAATTAATACCCATAGGAAAAGTATTAATTGAACAGTGAACACACCGACTTAAGTAAGATTGATTGTTTTTTTTTAGTAAATATTTAGGCTCTATATGTAAATTAGATGATATTTATGCAGTATCTTAAAAAAATCTAAAAATAAAACCACCATCTCGGAATATAACAAAAAAAACAATTAAAGTAATTATAAACAGCTGGTATAACTCTTTATCGTGTTTTAAAAATAATCGCGTGTTGACTCACCTGTCAACGTTTCCCGCCATTTCCGCGCTTCGTTCGGAATCCACAACTACTCCATTCATGTCGGAACTTTCAAACTTTCACAGCAACACACACATAAACACACGTGTAAACACGAAACAATACACACACACAGAAGGCAATAACAGCACCAGATATAATAGATATTTTTGTAAAACTAAATCTTTTTGAGCGGTTTTTTAAACTAATTTGTCTATGGTCTATTGTTTTTGTTTTTTTTTGTGTGTGGAAAATAAAGAGGTGTAAAATAAAAGAGGTTGTACGTCCGATGAGGTCAAGACGCCATGCGGTTGTGTTGTGATTATGTTCTGCCGTGTTCGCCGCTTGGACCGGAGCGGCGCGGAGGCTCGGTCTGACCTGCCATAGATTAAAATTTAAAATATAGTAGGTTGCAGACGCGCCAGTTTTGTAAGACTTAATACCTATGCTTGCTTCGTGCAAAGAATTAAGAAATGATAAGATCTAGATACCTTCTATGAAATACTTCGAGTATTAATATTCCTGTCTCTCAGATATGACCTCGTAAATACTAACAGGAAAAATAATTACAAACAATGAGTCAGGAAATAAATAATGCAAATACGTGTCGTGGGGAAAATAGTAATTAAAAAAACTTCATTCATATTTATAATACGTCATGAATGAGCTCTAGTGTTTTGTATCATATTAATAATGTTGTTATTACCAAATAATTATTATTATCATACTATAAAAGCACTTAGTAAGTATGTCTATACCTAAAAACTCCGTCATCGTAAAACCATCTAAAGTGAAAATATACTGATAATTCTGTATTACGTAAGTTTATCAGAACTCGCATCTCAAATCCATGCCTAGCACAGTAAAAACTGAGCGCGGGGTCTCCTCTCAGAATGCGAAGAGCCATAGTCTACCATGCTCAGTAATTGAGGATTGGCATACTTCATACGCCTTTCATAATATTATGGAGAACTCTCACGCATGTAGGTGTCATCATTTTCCTTTATCGTTAAATCAGGTGATATCGATTGTAAAAGACACATATCTTCGAAAAGTATGATACTCGAACCTCCTGAATAGGAAGGCGAAGTTTTAACTAATAAGCAACCCGATTTAATAGACGTCCATGTAAGTGATATGTGATAGGATAGCCTAAAAAGCACTTCTGAATAAATATTGTTTACTCTATGTACAACCAGTTGCTCTGCACAGCGGATTACGCGCGCAAGCGTAAATATACCCTCGGCTACGTAGCAATAGAGCTCAATTCTCTATGAACACTGGCTGAACGAGCTTTACGAAGGAAATAAGCTTCAACTTTTATAGACTTCGGAAATCGTGCGAGATGCATGCCAAATGACTAGTGTACTACAACTGACGATCTAGAGTCCCGGGTTGCGTTTGATGACCCCGTTAGCGAAGTGTTGAGCGCTATTGAGTTAACGTGCGGAGGTACCGGGTTCGATCTCTGGCAGGTCAATTTGGCAACTTATAATTTCTGAATTTTCTCTGGTCTGAACTGGTCGGAGGCTTCGGCCGTGGCTAGTTACTACCCTACCGGCAAAGACGTACCTACCGCAAGCTTTATGACTTGGTCCCAACTGCCCTGGCGGGGCAGAGCCAGCGGGGCAGTTGGGACCAAGCCTATTTTATGGCGTTATGTAATTTAGCGCATGAGTTACACCGTGTAAGTTATATCCCGTGGGATGATTTAACATGCTCATAATGTAAATAGGCTCTTTCGTACGTGTAAATTACACGTTAAAAGAGTCTATTACACATTGGCCTAACGCACTTGGCCAATGTGTCAGTTCGAATTTTAAAAAATATAGTTCTTTAATTCCAAACTTTTGCACACAGTTCAATGTTTAAACTTATTAATGTACTAAAATTACTCACAACTTACTTTAAATAAGCATATAGTTACTCATAATATATAAGTAGGTATAATTGAAATTTTGGTGTACTAAAATTTATCTTTTACACTAAAACATTTTATTATTATTACACAGTTTACTATATAACCTAAATTTAAAGCACTTCGAATTAGCCGTAACCAATGTGTTTAGTAGCCAAATGATAACTATTTTCTTACACAATCACCTCTCAGACCGCGGATAGCTGGCATTAGTCGAACATTGGACCAATGTGCACTTGAGCTTTAAAGTTAATCATTCTTACGCTATGTTTCACGTAGGCAGCCTCAAACGCCCCCGATAGCTGTAAAAGATTCTAATTATATAAAGGTCAAACTAAAGCTTACCTACCTAGTTAGTACTTAATAGGTAACCTCCAAAGAAAACTGTAGTTTAAGCACGTAACACCTATTAGGTATTACCTTGCAAGGATTAAAGTAAAGTAAATTTAAAGTAGATAATGATTTGCCAGCTCAATCTTTCTGTGCACTTCAATAATTTATGTTCTACTAGCGAATGCCCGCGACTTCGTCCGCGTGGTTTGAGGTTTTTTGGTTCCCGCGGGAACTCCTTAATTTTCCGGGATAAAAAAAAGCCTACGTCCTTCCCCGGGATACAACCTATTCCTGTACCAAATTTTATCAAAATCAGTTGAACAGATACATTTGTTTGATTCCCGCGGGAACTCTTCAATTTTCCGGGATAAAAAGTAGCCTATGTGCTATTCCAGACTATAATCTATCCCTATGCCAAATTTCAGCCAGATCCGTTCAGACGTTGGGGCGTGATTGAGTAACAAACACCCATACATCCATACATCCATCCAGACATCCATCCAAACTTTCGCATTTATAATATTTATTTGATTATTTGACTAGACAGATGATTACGGTCTTTTGATTCCCGCGGGAACTCTTTAATTTTCCGGAATAAAAATTAGCCTATATCCTTCCCCGGGATGCTCAATAATCTCAATTTATTTATAACATGTAGGAAATACAAGTGTCTTTTATGTTACGTCATGTTTTGACTCTACCACCGGTTCGGAAAGAAGTTCTGCTGAGAAGAGCCAGCAAGAAATTCAGCAGTTGCTCTTTTTTATCTGCATCTGTACTATCAGAAGTATGACAGTATAAAATTTGTCAAAATAGGTAGGAAAGACAGACAAACAGATACACTTTGGCATTTGTAATATTAGTATGGATGTAATTGAGTTGAACATGCGAAAGATTAGCCCACATAAATGACGCAACTTGCAAAAGAAAAGCGTACACCTCATAAAAGTTGAGAAAAAGATTTCAGACAACAATTTCTCATAACAAATGTTCCACGCGTACGTGTACATTCAATGTGAGGTCTTAACTCTTAGGTGCAGCGCACAGCGCCAGAGAGGCGTAGATAGTCTTTCTTGATGAAATTCTATTCTGTAACAAATTTCACAACCTATTTTAAACATGCCCTTACACAAGTATAAGAAGTCCATTTAAAGTATGCTCCTGAAAAAAAAGCTTAAGCGGATGAAGATTATGTAAATGATAAAAGAGCATAGATTTGATTCGCTCCAGCACCCTGAGCTGTACACCCTTTCTGTGTGGTGTCACAGACGAAAGTGTTACATTTGCATCTAGTTTTGTCTGTGACACCACACGTAAATAAACTATTTTTCTTTCTTTCTTTCTTTCTTTCTTTCAGCACTGCTGGACAGCGGTTACTTATGTAAGTACAAATTGATGTAATTGAAATTATTTTTTTCAAAAGAGCAACGACCACAAGTGGCAGATTTTCTCGACGATTCAACTTGTCAAAGTCTACTTGAATAAAAAAAAGATTTGAATTTTTGTGTTTGAGTTTTTAACTCAAGCTAATGTGTCAAAAGGTTCGTCCGCTAAGTACAGTCTCATCATCATTTACTACCAGATGAGTTCGCAGTCAAGAGCTAACTTGTAATGGAATAAAAAAAAATATAGTAAGTGTACTTTGGCAAAACGGAGATAGTGCTCGGCATACTCAGGCACGTCAAATCGCATTCTCTTTTGTTTAATATTCCAATTTCAAAATTATGTCAAAAAGCTTAGGACTTAGGGCGTCATCACAAAGAGAGCTCCACTCTCTGTCTGTGAGCGCTGGCCCTTACGATTACGTGTCGTTTTGTGTGTTTTAAAGACCTCAAAACTTAACGTGTACAACTCGTTAAAACTTAACCAAACTCTTGTTACTTAACCAAACGACAACTCGTTTGGTATAAGTTACTCACAAAGTTTTCGTCCTTACAGTTAATTACTACTAATTCTTCTGATAAACATCTTTTGCAGAATCCGATGAGATAAAAACCTTTGAGTTATCCTACCACAGAATGGTAATTAAATTCTTATGTTTATGTCAAATAGCTAACACCCGAAACTAATCCATACATATGATAACTGCAAAATGTGTCTGTCTATCTGTCTGCTACGCCTCCACGGCTCATCTTTTCAACTAATTTAGATGAAAGTTGGTATAGAGGTTGCACGTCTGGGAATATTATTATGTTAATTATGATTATAAGGACACAGGCTACTTATGTAGCTATATCCGTTAAATAGAGGACTTTCCGCGGGAAATAGAAATCCTAATACACGCGAACGAAGTCGCGGACATCATCTAGTTTCAAATAATTACCGTGAAAGTTTTATTATAGTGTGTTCTGACACGCTCTTAACCTGTTACTCATACTATACATATATAGGCACTTTACGAGCTATTGACACTTGGTGTATGAAGTCTGTTACTCTGTGCTCTATCTAACTCAATGGCGCATTCAGGCTTATCCAGGGCACTTCAACAAGGGCGGGAACACAAAGGGACCATCAGATAAGATGCTCCCAGGCCAATTTACATCTGTACGCCTTGCCTTGGGATGCCATTTGTGAAAGGAAATCACGTTTACAGAAGTTCTAGATATTATAATTAAATTTTTGGAGGCCTGGGTTTACGAAAAAAAATGCTAATGCACGACCGGCTGATATAACCAACTATTACCTATTCTGTGATCTAACGTTCCGTTTCCTGACTAAAATAAGTTACCTATCATTTGGACGGTATATATTTTTTTTGTAATTGTAAATGTCATTAACTATAGGTTTTTTGTAGAATTATGTATTTGTAAATATTTCAATTATTATTTTTAATTAATACCTTTTTATTTTCTTTTATGTTTATGGCAAAAAAAAAAAAGTATTGAAACGAAAAAAAAAAGTTAAATGTAGGTACTAATAATAAACCCGATTTCAATTTCATGCAATAATAACTTATTTTTTTAAATACAATTTGGACTATTTTCGATTTTTAAATATTAAATTGTAAAATTTTGTATAATAAAATACTGTTTAGAATTAAGCATGCGTATGCTTAGCATAATCTTAGCTCGATACAACTATAAAATTCAAAATTAAAAGATTATGCTGAGCATTTACATTATCCAAGTTTTTCGTAAGTAAAGCCAAAATCAGAATACGGTCAAAATACGGTCTTTAAATCTCAGCCTCAGACATTATCAAAGTAAGTTGTAGTTATAGCTTGTTACAGTATTGTGACAAACGACTAATATCCGGATGTCGATTTAGAAAAATCGTGAACTCCGATTTCATCTCTGGCGAACTTGCCCCCAGTTTATGAAAGTTTTTGTCATCATTCGTGTAGGCGACGTGCCTAATAGGCATCCCGAGTTCGCGGCGGATTCCATGTGTTGACATAGGATAAAGGAATGCCAACACAAAGAGACTCGTCAAACAAGGGTTCGCAAGCGTAAATACTGGTATTTATACCTATTAAAAAGTTCCTAACATTTAAGTACTTTCGACATTTTGATGTGATATTTGTGTAGCCTTTATAATAAAAATAATTAGCTGATGCCCGCGACTTTGTCCGCATGGTTAGAGTTTTTTTTGGTTCCCGCGGGAGCTCTTTGATTTTCCGGGACAAAAAGTTCCCCGGGATACAACCTATTTGTGTACCAAATTTCATCAAAATCGGTTAAACAGATGAGCTGTGAAAGCGTAGCAGATAGAAAAATATACAGACAGACAGACGGATAGACAGACACACATTTCGCATTTATAATATTAGTACGGATAAAAAAATCCCAAATTGTCCTTGCCGGGGATAAAGTCAAGACGGGAGGTCTCGGGTTTGATTCCCGGCTCACTACTGCGTCGAAGCCTCAAGTCTTTAACGATAACATGGAAGTACCTCGGTATGTCGGCGAGTCGTGGCGGCCTCGCCCTCCGCACGGCGCCAAGCGGGAGCACACCCACCTGGAAAAGGGACAATGGTTACTATCACTGGTATGAGACATCGGCGGTAGATTCACTCGACAATTCAAAATCACTTGTAAAAGTTTATTTGAATAAAAATATTTGAATTTGGATTTGAATCACTTCATTGAAATCAAATGAAAGAGGTTTTGAATCTTTTGGCCTACCTACTGTTCCACCACTATTATTTTTTCTTGAAAACAAAAGGAAAAAAGTCAAATCGATGATGGTGCCACCAGCACACCTTTGATAGTTTATATCTCGGAAATCTGACACTTTAGAAGATTTTGTCTCATAAAATACTTGCTGGCATTGATGCCAACTATTTATTAACACAGATTTTTAAGAGTGGTCGATATTTCGAAAAAAACGGGACTGTAGGTAGGTACGTAGGCTTAGGCATCATACAAATATATTCAAACCCCATTATTTCATGTAGGACAACTTGTCAAGTCTCACATATGATAAGCCAGGGATACTATCATCGACTTAGAAAACAGATTCTACTGAAAATATGTTGGTCTGGTTGGATGTTGGTATTTTGGAATGCTTCGGCCGTGGCTAGTTACCACTCTACCAGCAAAGACGTGCCGCCAAGATATTTTGCGTTCCGTTACAACACCATGTTTTTAATATAACTGCCATACCCCTAACAGGCTAGCCTGCATCTAGGTATCTTAGATGGCATCATCATCAGGTGAGATCGCAATAAAGCGTTTTACCAGTAGTGGAATCAAAATTTAAAAAAAAAAGAGTAATAAGAGTGAATCCCGAGAAAAAATTAACATTTTTCAAATTAATTATGACGTCCATTAAGATTCCTCTGCTAATAAATGTTGAAATTTCCCAGTTGATAAAGTAAACACTGTTGAAAGTCAAGTACAAAGAGCTATTGAATACAAAGGGAACACAAAAACTTGAGGAATCCGAGATAAAACATTTTACTTACTGAATGAATTATTCACTCATTAATTACAAAAGTATCCTAATTACAAGGATGCTTTTGTGTAGGAGCTATTGTTTTAACCACTTTAGATATCGCAAAATAACGAAGTACCTACTTTAAACGATTTCAGATAAAGGAAGTCCTGTATTCCATCCCGTGTGTGTGCTTTACCACAGTCTGACAAACTTATCTGACTGGTGACGCGTCGCTAGTATCTATGGAAAATAAAATTAAAATAAAAGCTAAACAGGTACAAAAATTATGTTCCAATTTTGGTCACCGGGTCAGATAAGTTTGTGGGACTGAAGAAGCTATACATTATTTCCTACCAGCCGTTAGACAGAGGTGTCTAGGCTATAGGCATAGAATATTTACTTTCACCTACGACACTGCGGGTGACAGGGACGTGACGGAAGAAACTGGCAGAATTTTCTATGGTGCTATGAAATGGCTACCAATAAATCCATGCTTCTAAAGTTATAATATTCCAAATAAACCAATGAACCATAAATCAGTTCAATTCACGGAGTCTCGGGGACCGTGCCGCTAATTTCAAATTAGTTTGGCTTAGAACTTAGCGATAGAAGTTAATTCAATGTCGAGCCTCCAAGGTCCGTGTTGGATTTGTATAGTGCTTTTGTGTTGAGTTCCTCTGCACGACTCTTGAGTTATACCAACTATTACCTACTAAGTACTAACTGATGCCCGCGACTTCGTCCGCGTGGATTGAGGTTTTTTGGTTCCCGCGGGAACTCTTTAGTTTTCCGGGATAAAAAGTAGTCTATGTGCTATTCCAGACTATAATCTACCTCCAGATCCGTTCAGCCGTTCTGGCGTGATTGAGTAATAAACATCCATGCATCCATCCAATCTTTCGCACTCATAATATTAGTATAAATTCTGTGGACCTGCCTATAAAGGGAGACCTTATATAACCTATAACCTATACCTTATCATAGATTTGTATAGGTATGATTGTCGTCAAGCGCAAGCCCGTCCTGAGGGGGTAACATCGCTTAAAGTAGTATTATTTCTAAATGACAGTTTTATGTCAAACTAAAATCTCGATGATGCCCTCGACTTAGTCCGCGCGGATTGAGGTTGTTGTGGCCCCCCACTGGTATTCTTTAGTTTTCCGGGATAAAATGTAGCCTATGTGCTATTCCAGACTATAATCTATCTCCAGATCCGTTCAGCCGTCCTGGCGTGATTGAGTAATAAACATCCATCCATTAATCCAAACTTTCGCAAACTTATAATATTAGTAAGTATACATATCTTAGCAGTTTTATGAAAGGTATGTTTCATAAAACTGTCATTTGAAATAATATTGTTTTAAGTGATTGTAGTAACCCCTCTGGACTTTACTAACGGTTCGGAAAGGAGGTTCCCAAATATTGCAACGTGGTACCAACTATTACCTATTCTGTGGCGGTACTTAGGGACCAATTCACGTGCAGCGCAAGATTGTCAGGTCAAGTCTCAAGTGACTTTAAAATGCATTACGTGTCGTCCGACGCGGGAACTTTGAACATTTTAAAGGGTGCATTTTTCTCAATAGCGACAAAATGGTAGAAAGTTTCCTGATATTGAACAAGGAGAAGTTGTGAAATGTTGTGTCAATCAATAGGTATTTAATACTAAATTGTTTACTTCACAATTCACAAATTAGGACACACAGTGTCACTGTTGTAAAAAGAAAAAATCTCTGTGTTATTACATAATCTACTCAAATTCTTCAAAATGATCGTTTTCCAGACTTAACTAGCGTGGTGGACCATGGCCAACCCTTTTCATTCTGAGAGGAGATTCATGTTCAAATAATGATTCAATCATAAAATGTCTTATTTGTATTTGTTTTATTAATCTGAAAAAGAAAAAAGCAGCTATTCCAAAACATTAAAGTTTAAAAAACGAAGTTTAAAAAAACATTGCCTTAAAATTTCATTCATTTATATTCAAAGCTCAGTAAAAGTTAGTGTCAGCAACTGACAAATTGAACTCAACCCAATCAACTTTGTTTAGAAACTCTGTCGCGAGTAAAAAGGATTTTCTAAAGTTGTTTTTTTTAATTCTACGCATTTCAAACAAGTTCGATATACTCGATTGGCAAGCGCGTTTTTCCGCGCAACATTATTTACAAGATGATGCCCGCGACTTCGTCTGGGTGGCTTTTAGGTTTTTTGATTCTCGCGGGAACTCTTTAATTTTCCGGGATAAAAAGTAGCCTGTGTTCTTTCCGGGATGTTAACTACCTCTATACCAAATTTCATCAAAATCCGTTGAATAGGTGGGCCGTGAAGACGTAGCAGTCAGACAGACGCACTTTCAAATTCAAATTCAAATGATTTTTATTCAAATAGACTTTTTACAAGTGCTTATGAATAGTCAAATGAATCTACCACCATTTCGAGTTTAAGTAAGTCAAAAGTAAAATAAATGGTTGGACAAATATATAGTACCAGTTATGTATAGATACGTAGTGAATAGAGGAGTAGAGGAGGAACACATACCAGGATTACTACTCGGTGAGGAGGAAAATAAAGTGCAAAACGTAGCGGCGCGCGGCTGCGGGCGACTGATAAATTAATCCCTCCACTGAGCTTGACGAGCGAGCGGCCACTGGGAATTACCTCTGAAGACGAATTAGTGCCCTGAGTAAAATACCCACTAGAATTTACCACGGGCTGCATTGGAAGAAAATTGTAGGTTAACTACAATTTTCTTCCATAGTTGCTAACACAATCATTGCAGGGGTCATACTACTACCGGCATTATTGTAATATTGTTGACGTTCGTGTTTTAGAATCATAATCCTTATTTTAGGGACGCAAGGTTCGTGACATACAGCTGTCATTTTGAATTAATACTGCTTTAGGTGATGGTTGTAACGCTCCTGAGTGAAACAACCACTACAAAACTTACGGGCTGCATTTTTCTCTAAAATTATTTACTACAATAGTCGCTTACACAATCATCTAGTTATCTAAAACCTATTTTTAACCGACTTCCAAAAAAGAAGGAGGTTCTCAATTCGGCGCGTATCTTTTTTTTTTTTTTAAATGTATGTCGGTGCATATCTCCGTGGTTTCTAAACCGATTTGAACAAATTTTTTTTTCATTGGTAAGAGAAAGCTCACGAGGTGGCCCCATAGAAAATTCCGACTCCAAATCCTCAATCCTGACGCTGTAGGTGTGTACGTACTACACGAAATCATCAAAACTAGTGAGTTAGAAAATTTTGATGGTGAATTCATATAGTAGTTATCAAGTCACGTGTATACGATACAACGCTGAGTCCCAACTCCTCAACCCTGATGCTGTAGGGTACAGAACTCCTTAGAAATAGCGGTTTAAGATTTTTTTATGATGAATTAATATTGTAGGTGTCAAGCAACGACTTCATACTTAAACCCAATTTCCAACTCCTCAAGTCTGATGCTGCATGTTACTGCACGCCTAAGCCGTAGGGATTAAGAGTACACTAAAAAGTTAAAAATAAAAATTCTTTCCAAAAAACCGACTTCCAAAGCCACTGTAAATTAAAAAATAATTTTGATTTCTACACACTATGTTGAAGTCGGGTGAGTCTGACGCGTCAACTTTGCCTATCTTTGTTATAATCGCCCGACTTCAACATAGTGTGTAGAAATCAAAATTATTTTTTAATTTAACTGGGCTTTGGGAGTCGGTTTTTTGCAAAGACAATATTTGGTTTATAATTAATCTATGGTTTTTTGGAAATAATTTTTATAAACTTGCAAACTTATGTTCCTGCAAGAAGCTTATTATAGTGTTGAAGGTTATATAAATGATAGAGCGAGGATTTGACTTGCTCCAGCAATGAAAATGACCTACCTGATGTAATTGTAACTTTTTTTTTTTTTTCAAAAGAGAAACCATCGAGTTTTTTCTGGTTCTTCTCAGTAGGAATGGCACGATTTCCAAAACAGAGGTAGATTCACTTCAAAAGCACTTCAAAAGCACTTGTCAAAGTTTATCTGAATAAAAATCATGAGCTATGAGTTATTTGTTATATATCCATATCCATACTAAATGCGAAAGTGTATCTGTCTGTCTGTCTATCTGTTTGTCTGCATTTATCTGCATATAAGCTTTCACGCCCCGCCTGTTCAACTGATTAGACGAAATTTGGTATAGGGATAGCTTGTATCCGGGGAAGGACCTAAGCTATTTTTTATCCCGGAAAATTAAAGAATTCCCGTGGGAATCCAAAAACTTCAATCCACGCCCACGGTGTCGTAAACATCATCTACCACCACTACAGCCTATTAACGTCCCACTACTGGGCACAGGCCTCCACTCTCATAGGAGAGGAGGAATTAGAGCTTAGACCCACCGCGCTGCTCAAATGCGGGTTGGCAGTCTATGACGACTATTAGTGATGTTAGTGATAATGGTGATAATAACCGGGACCGACGGCTTAACGTGCTCTCCGAGTCATGGGGGTAAAACACCGCCAACGTTCCTAACTCCGGGCTAGTACTACATTGTACTATTACCTATTCTGTGCTAGTACTGAGAATTTATATTCAGAAAAACCCAATAAGTATTTAATTATGGCCGGCCCGGGACTCGAACCCGGGACCTCGTCGGCCGCAGTCAAACATTCTAACCACAAGACCAACAAGGCAGGCAAACATCATCTACTTAGTTATTATTACTATCAAGTTTCTACTAACTTTACGTGTATCATACTAATCTATGGTACGGGTATAACATATGAGCATTGAGCACGCTTGGGAAATCAAAATTAATTTCAGTCTGATAAGCGAGGGTCAAAATTATCAGCTGTAGGCAACGTTTGATAATACCACAGCGTAGCAAGAAGTAATAGTTACGTATAAATACAGTGGGACGACGCCCATACAAATAACAGACCCGGCTACCATAAAGGTCTAGCCACACTACAAATGTACGCAATCTTTGACCGCCCGGTTGTGCAGACTTGAGAGAAACATTGTAGTTGATTTAAGACTACGTTCCGGACACATTCCCCTGAACGGATTTGCATACCTCGTAGGTAGATCTTATTCGCCCAAATGTACTGAATGCGACGTAATTGAGGATGTATACCATGTCTTGGTCGAATGTGTCCGAAACGAGTTGGAAAGATTTCATTTTAAGACTAGATTTAATATTGATTTGCGGGATTTGTCTGTAAGTAATAGTGTCCTGGCTTACCCCTTATCAGAGGAGGGCAGGGCGCTGTACGAGATGTATAAAACATATGTAAAGCGTAGACACTGAAGTAATGATTTTGTTCCTATGAGGGTGTCATGCTCAATATTGAACAAACCCTCCTTAATAAATATAGATAAAAAAATAATATGAAGCGCAGGGAACAAGCGTCGCTGTGAATGCCCAAAACCTTATAAAGCGAATGCTGTCGAGCGAAGACATGTGGATTCGGTACAGCTAAATGTTCAGGGCTATAATGATAAGAGAAGAGAGTACGAGAACCAGGAGGTCAGCACGAACTACGAAGTAATGCTATGCAGTTCCGTGCTGATTGACTGATGCAGACATGGTGTAGTTATTATAGTATCTGCGAGTCGGACATGTCCAGCCATCAGGCAGAAGTTCGTAGGGATTTTTTCTTCCCCCGAAGAAAAAGCGGCGCGGCACGTAGTGGCAAATATATACTTTGTATGAGTTTGTTTGGGGCTGGGTCCACTTAAGCGACGCAGCAAGCAGATGCACTGCGCGACGCGACACCGTACACACTCAGACAAGCTCCGTGCATCAAGACCTTGACCGATACTATATAGTCACTTATGGCTGAGAGAGGAGGAAACTGCACACTTTGACATTAGAGTGACAGAATTTGAATTATTTTTACCAGCTTCTTCCGTCACCCTGTTACCCCACAGCGTTACTCTGTCTGACGCCGCCATCGAACGACTGGTAGGAGAGAACGTATCTCTTTAGACAGCATATCATTTAGATAACATATTATGAGAGACTAATGCGTGGAAGGAGAGAGATACATAACAATGTTCTACGTAACTTTGATATTATGAGGGCGCTTTGGTAACAATTCACGTAGGGTTTGGTAACGTATTGCCAACGTATTTAAGTGTCCCAGTGGATATCCAACTAGATGATGCCTACGAGTACGACTTCGTCCGCATGGATTAAGTTTTTATGATTCCTGCAGGAACTCTTTAATTTTCCAGAATAAAAAGTATCCTATGTCCTTACCCGAGATGCAATCTGCTGCAAATGCTATATGATATATACCAAATTTCATCAAATTAGGTTGAAAACATGGGCCGTGAAAACGTAGTACACAGACACTTTTGCATCCATACTTCCATAATCGTCCATACTAATCCATACTAATATTATAAATGCGAAAAAATCTGTCTGTCTGCTATGCTTTCACGGCCCATCTATTCAACCGATTTCGATGAAATTTGGTACAGAGATAGTTTACATTCCAGGGAAGGACATAGGCTTTTTATCCCGGAAATTGAACAGTTCCTGCAGGAATTAAGAAACCTCAAATCCACGCGGACGAAGTCGCGGGCACCGTCTCGTCCATGCTAATATTATAAATGCGAAAGTGTGTCTGTCTGTCTGCTACGCTTTCACGGCCCATCTGTTCAATCGATTTTGATGAAATGTGGTACAGGGGTAGGTTGTATCCCGGGGAGAGACATAGGCTTCCCCCGGGAATCAAAAAAAGTAATCCACGCGGACGAAGTCGCGGGCATCATCTAGTTTATAATACATATTAGTATGGAAGTATGGATTGGATTCTAGCGGAGATTTATTTTGTACCAGATGATGATGGATTGATGTATAATCATGTAAGGGCCACAATAAGTAAATCAACGTAGTCGCACAGAGCAAAAGATCGATGAGCTATTCTGCATAATATGGGTGCGAGGGTGATAGGCTACTTTTTACATGAGCTTTTTATCCCGGAAATTGAAGAGACCCCTCGGGAAACCTAAATCATAGCGGACGAAGTCGCGGGCATCATACTAGAATCATATAAATTAGTGACATTATTAGATTGGTCCACCACCCTACAGCCCATTAACGTCCCACTGCTGGGCACAGGCCTCCACTCTCATAGGAGAGAGAGAATTAGAGCTTAGACCCACCACGCTGCTCCAATGCGGGCTGGCGGGCTTTAACGACTATTATTATTTTATAGTGATAATAACCAGGATCGACGGTTTAACGTGCTCTCCGAGGCACGGGGGTGAAACACCACCAACTTCCAAACACCGGGCTAGTACTGAGAATTTCCAGTATTATGTCCTGACCCGGGAGCCGAACCCGGGACCTCGTCAGCCACAGTCAAACATGCTAACCACTAGAATAAACGAGGCAGTCAGATTGGAACGAAATTGGTCGCCCATCAATATTGATTCACGGACGTAAATATCCCTAACACAAGTCACCGAGTTACAGTTTAGAAGTGGGATGTGACGAAAACTTGGGTCGTATTAGCTTTGCCCCACTATCCACAGAGCTTTGCCACTTTGCTGTTTATTTTGAGCTACATTGATGTACTATTCAATTTGGATTGTAATAAGCTTTTCCAAATCTATTAATTTGTTCTAAAATGTCTGTCTGCCTCGTTGGTCTAGTGGTTAGCATAGTCGACTGCGAATCACGAGGTCCTGGGTTCGATTCCCGGTCGGGCATAAAAGTTAGGTATTGGGTTTTTCAATTAAGAAATTCTCAGTGCCAGCCCGGAGTTGGAAGTTGGCGGTGTTTCACCCCCGTGCCTCGGAGAGCACGTTAAGCCGTCGGTCCCGGTTATTATCACTATAACATGATAATAGTCGTTAAAGCCCGCCAACCCGCATTGGAGCAGCGTGGTGGGTCTAAGCTCTAATTCCCGCTCTCCTATGAGAGTGGAGGCCTGTGCCCAGCAGTGGTACGTCAATGGGCTGTAGTGATGATGATGATGATGATGATGTCTGTAAAATTCGTTATTTCATTTGGTTTTATCTATACTAATATTATTATAAATACGAAAGTTTGGATGGATGGATGGATGTTTGTTACTCAATCACGGCTGAATGGATCTGGATGAGATTTGGCACAGAGACAGATTATAGTCTGGAATAACACAATAGGCTACTTACTTTTCCGGAAAATTTAACGAGTTCCAGCGGGAACCAAAACACCTCAATCCTGTACAATTAAATTTTATCAAAGTATCGGTTGAGAAGGTGGGCCGTCAAAGCGTAGCAGACAGACAGACACACTCGCATTTATAATATTAGTATGGATAATATAATCTTGATGCAAAATCTCACGTTTCTAGTTCAGTACTTAGGTACTTCATTGATATTATATTTGACGTTTTTTCGTTTATCATTACAATCACTGTTTTCATCAGATTATCACCTCCATTGTGTTCACGCCCTTTACTTAAGTGACCTTGGCACTCGGCTGCTCTCCCAAGGCCTCGAGACCTCAAGCTAATATCGGCGCTATTTCGGGAAAGTTCGCGTTAACTTTGTCACCGAATCGCCGTTTTTCCAATAAATAATAAAATTTTCCACTTGGGTGAATTTACGTTATTTTAAAACTAGATCATCCGCCCAAGCATCACTTGGGTGTGAGTTGCTGAAAATATTTTCTTATAGAGGAGTGAGTCTTAGAAATGTACCCCTACCACTACAGCCCATTAACGTCCCACTGCTGGGCACAGGCCTCCACAGTCCACCCTCATAGGAGAGTGGGAATTAGAGCTTAGACCCACCACGCTGCTCCAATGCGGGTTGGCGGGCTCTAACGACTATTATCATGTTAGTGATAATAGCCGGGACCGACGGCTTAACGTGCTCTCCGAGGCACGGGGATGAAACACCGCCAACTTCCTAACTCCGGGCTAGTACTGAGAATTTCTAGTCAAAAAAACCCAATGCTCAATTGCATATGGCCCGACCCGGCACTCGAACCCGGGACCTCGTCGGCCGCAGTCGAATATGCCAAACCACTAGATAGACCAACGAGGCAGTTAGAAATCTACGTAAAAGAGGAAAAATTTTGTGTACCAAGTTTTTGTGTGTCAATGTGTGTTCTCAAGTTTAAAAAAAAATGATGAACACAATTGTAAAAGAGCCCGAGTTATGGGGAGCGAAATCTTAAACTGCAAGTAGATACTATATTTCTATTTACATCTTGTATAAATCCATAAAATCCATAAAAAATACTCCAAAAAAGTTCAAAAAGACGTTCATTCGTTTTAGGGCCCTAAAAATACCACCGATATTGACAAAATTCACTGAGGTAGCTTGTATCCTGAAGAATAATGGATAATTTTATCCTGGGAAATCAAAGAGCTGTGCTTTTCACTAACCGACACGACACCGACATATCGTCGCTGCTATGATAACGAACTACGCGCGAGCTCCGAGGAATCCTATGGAATGGTAAAGTAATGACCTAGAGTTGTTTAAAGTGCAAAAATATACTGCTATCGCTAAATTACACGCGTCAAGGTCGAAACTAGTGCTTGGAGCGAACTGAATTTGAGCGACGATCGGGGATTCAGACCCCGATTCCTCGAAGCTCGTGCGCGGACATATAATATGACGTGTCTCGTATGTCGGAGCCGATATATCGGTATCGTGTCGGCCAATGAAATGACGGCCTTAAGGTAAATGTTTGCACATGTGTTGTAAGAGCTATCATAGAGTTGTTTTAGGATTCCATCAAATCACATAAATTAACATTGACTTTACCGTGAGCTCATGTTGACCGCTGGGATGCTGTGCTAGGTTTTAATGAAATTAAAGTCCTAGTTTACCTAGCTAGGGTTGGGAACGCCCTTACGGCGACCGTGTTTCCTGTCAAGTATGACTTGAGTACTTTAAAGGCAAGAGTTCACTCTCGCCTTTAAAGCCTATTCATAGGCATCTTCTAGACAAGCGCGCTCCAACCTAGACCTCATCATTGCTTTTCGGCATGATGGTCGTCAAGCGCAAGCCTATTTTAAAAATATAATGGAAAAAAAACTAAACAGATATAAAATTAGTTCAAATTTTGTCCACCGGGTCAAAGTTGGTGAGACTGTAACTAAAAAGTAGTATAGGCGGAAAAGACTAGGTTATCTTCGTATAGTAAAAATGTAATATAAAGGCGTAGTGATCGTTAATTGCCGTTATTACACCGTACACAGTCACGTAGAGAGGGGAAAACAGGAAATCAAGACAAGTATAGTGCGCGTCACGTAAAAAGAACGCTGAGGGACAGTGGAGGGGATGTGTCTGGGTACGGATACAGTCGCGTCCTAGCTTCCTATCGTTCTCTATATTACCTATTGTAGGTTTTTTTAGAATCGTAATAGGTACCTATAGTTCCTCCGTCGCGTCCCCTTCTTACCACCAACTAGATCGATAAATCGCTCAGTGCGCAGGTTAACGGCCAGCGTTCTATTTACGTGACGCGCACTATACTTACCAAGCTCTACCTTACAATTATTATTGATGCTAGGTATTTCCTCGATAGAAATTCATCCCGTAGTTTTCTCACTTTTTCCTTTTTTCAATTCCACTATAAGTTAGCCCTTGACTGCGATCTCAATTATTGGTAAGTGATGAATGCAGTCTAAGATGGTCGCAGGCTAACCTGTAAGGGGTAAGTCAGTTATATTAAACCCATACCAACGTACTATTACCTATTCTGTGCCCATACCCCTAATCGGTTACTAAACGGCATCGTACAAGAATGCTAAATCGCTTCTCTATACATTTTTGCTGGTAAATAAATAAATAAACAAATAAATAACCATGATTGGTAGGGTGGTAACTAGCCACGGCCGTAGCCTCCCACTAGACCAGACTAGAGAAAATTCAGAAATTATAAATTTCCGAATTGACTCTGCCGGGAATCGAACCCAGGGCCTCCCTCATGGCCACAGCGCTCACCACTGCGCCAGGGAGATCGTCAAAACGTACGTACTCGTACGTGTAGAAAGACGCATAGTCCGTCCAACTTATCAGACCCAGTGGCCTAAATTGGAACTTATTTTTATGCCAGCTAAGTTTGTGTTTTTATTTTATTTTTAATAGATTAGCGACGTTGACAGATAAGTTTAACGGACTATACCTACTATACGTCCGAACATGTTTATATTCCCAGGGCTAATGGATTGATGTAGGTAAATTTGAGGTAAATCCTAAAACTTTTAGGGCGTTTTGGAGCGTAATGTGTTATGCGTAGCATTTAGCAATGTTTGAAAAGTTCTTTAATTGAACAAGTGTGAGGCCATTCAATTATAAGGGTTGCAGAAGACTACTAAAGGGTCTTAACAAAGAATTTCAATTAGCATCAACTCTAAATAATTCTAACTTTGAGTTCGAGAATAATTTATTAGATGGTATATTATGGTAAGCGGTGATAGCCTAGTGGTTAAGACACCTGACCTCCTGTACGGGGCCGTGGATTCGATCCCCGGGCACGCACCTCTGACTTTTCGAAATAAAGTTTCCGAGTTTCTTGCTGGTTCTTCTCGGTAGGAATGGCATTCCGAACCAGTGGTAGATTCACTCGACGATTCAAAAGTACTTGTAAAAGTCTATTTGAATAAAAATCATTTGAATTTTGAATTTTGAAAGTACATTTTAAGAAATTAAATATCACTTGCTTCAAACGGTGAAGGAAAACATCAAACTCAAAAACTTAAACTCAAAGTAAGTATATTTATTCAAAGTTTTTACCTACACAGTACCTACACCTTCTGAACGTCAAGTTTACAAAGTATAAGACGTGTTATACCTACTTTGGAAACGTGATAGATTTGTACCATAATTTTGTCTCGCAAAAAAATTTTACTTGGTGAAACAAAAGAAAGCGTGGGCGGCCGTGGTCAGCCCAGAGAGGGGTCATTACTGAACAAAATGGCGACGCGACGTTTGATGTCGACCTTCGCTAGCCCGTAGCGGGGGGTAGTTCCGTTATCAACCCTTGTTTGTTTCCCGAAGGCCGATCGGAACTGTCACCCTAAATTGCCGTGTAAACAGACATTATATTAGAGTAGCAGATATATTAGTAACCTTAAGTTAAGGATGCCGACCTCCTTGGCAAAGTGTTGAGCGCTAATGTCTTAACCCGGGTTCAATTCCCGGCAGGGTTAATTTGGGAATTTCTGAATTTTCTCTGGTCTGGTCTATAGTGGGAGGCTTCGGCCACGGCTAATAGCACCCTACCGGCAAAGACGTACCGCCTAGTGATTTAGAGCTGCGGTACGATGCCGTAGAAACCGACTAATATAACTGCCATACCCCTAACAGGCCAGCCTGCTACCATCTTAGACTGCATCATCACTTACCATCAGATGAGATTTCAGTCAAAGGCTTACTTGTAGTGGATTAAAAATAAAAATAAACCGTCTCCTCTGGCACAGAGCGTATGCGATATATGTATTAGGGTCCCCGGGTAGTTTTAAAAATACTACTTAATTTTAAAGATTGTGTACGGGAATATCACCTACGATTTTGCAAACGAAATGATTTATGATTTATGATTAATTCTCTACATGATGCTGGAAAGCTTTTGTTCTACAACTTTCCAAAAAGCTAATAATACAGTTTTTTGGGTTCCGTAGTCAACAAGGTTCCTTATAGTTTTAGTACTAGTAGTTCCTTAAAGTAGGTTTTAGTGAATAATATGGCTTAAAAACTCGAAAATAATATTTCAATTTAGATTAAAATAGTAGTTTCGAGTTTTGGAAATCAATGACGCCCAGCTCAAAAAGATCAAGTATTCCAATAAAGCAAAAACTTAATAAACCTAATATGCCGTCAAACGATTAGCAATTAGTTCCACGAAGCGCATACTTAGACCGAGGTTGAACCCCATTTGTGGGCCAAAAGGTCTGGTTTAATCCTTGTAAAGTCAAATAACCGGCGGCTGACAACATCTACAAGCGGTGCTCGAGTCGCGGAGATAACAAATTACAATCTGGGACCATACTGCCTTCGGTAAAAGTAATACTTAAGCAATGTTACTCAGAATTACAGTTTGATGTCACGCACCTTGACGTTCCTAAAATAAGGATTATAATTCTAAAACAAGAAAGTCGACAGTAATGAAACAATTATATGGCTTTAAGCGTGGCAGTATGGCCCCTGAAAGGTTGAAGGAAATAATATATTATTTCGCAAACTCCAAGCAAATTTTTTAATTAATTTCATTTTTTACCCGGGTTTTTTATGCCCGAATAAAAGGTGGGGAGTATTTATACTGCCGGGTACAAGTGATTAATTTAAGCTATCAGAAACCTTGTTTTTTTGCGTCGGGAATTATTTTTGGGCCGGTCAAAGTAATAAATTTATCAATTTGACCAAAGATTTATTATTCACAATGATCGGTTCACATTAATACTGCCTTAATCGAGTTGCCCTTAACATATATGTATGCTGATGCCCGTGACTTCGTCCGCGTGGTTAGGGGTCTTTTGGTTCCCGCGGTAGCCTATGTGTTATTCCAGACTATAATATATCTCTGTGTCAAATTTCATAATCGGTTGAACGGTGAAAGCGTAGCAGACAGACAGACACACTTTCGCAATTATAATATTAGTATGGAGTATGGATTATAGACAACATAAATTATAATAACATAATACTTATCATAAAACCTTCCGGAAGAAACTACCACATTTTACAAGAGACACTCCTATTCTATTAGCGATTTAAAATAGAGGATGCAGTTGGCTTTATTCATTATATTTGTGTGATACAGAGCAAATCATTCTATCATTCATTTTTCGTTCAATCAATCATTCAATTATTCATTCTAGAGTGTAAAAAGGGAAGATGTTTTTTTTTTAAATCTTTATTTTGAGTGGAGGGTTTCACAAGAAGTTTCTTGCTAGAGTTAGAGACAAGTTAAAACGGTACAGGCATGCTGGCTTACCAACTAAGTTGCACAAAGTAGAAATACCTAGGTAAGTTAAAAAAACAAAGTTATCTTATAAACACAAGAAAATGGCTTCTATTTACTTTGAATTTTAAGTAGAACTTGTTGATGTTTTTACTTGTTATTTTTATTTGGTGAGCTTCTGTTTTGTTTCGTTTGGAAATTCAAAGTACCATAGTTTGTTTTTTGTAGAGAATTTGAGTAAAGTGCTCTAATTTTGGCGTAAAAAAAATACATAGCAACGAACTCTACGTACAACGCAGTAAGCTTTTTTTTTCACCACCACAAGTTAGCCCTTGACTACAATCTCTCCTGATGGCAAGTAATGATGCAGTATAAGATGGTAGCAGGCTGACCTGGGTTTCTTTCCTGATGATGCAGTCTAAGATGCTGATGATGTGGCAGGCTAACCTGTTAAAGGTATGGTAGTTGTATTAAACCCATACCCGTAATCGGTCTGCGTCTACACGGCATGCCACCAAAATCCCATAAAACACGCGTTTTGGCGTTTGAAAAAACGTTGCTGATTTGACTCGTTATCAAATAACCAATTGGATAGGTAGGTTTAGCCCTACCAACTTATCTGGCCCGGTGGTCAAACTTGGAACTAATTTTTATATTACCCTGTTCTGGGTAAGTTTGTGGGACTATATATTTGAGGAGTGACAGCTAATTTTCATCCTGAAGATTAAATTTTTTTTATAAATTCATGCAAATGGGTAACGTGGGCATCATCTAATTCTGAAGATATATACCTAATCTTTTATGTTTCTGTAGATCTATCTATCTACGTCTATAGATCTAAAAACTTTTTACCCTTGATACTACACGAGGGCTGGAACCTTCGGGGTGATGCAAAGCCAAGGTCGAGTATCTCAACGACACTCGCTAGAGGGCTTTGAAGATGACATCTACACGGCTTGTCTAACTAGAGGCGCTTCACTGAACTAACTGTATAGTACCTAGTTTTTTTAATTCCACTACAAGTTAACCCTTGACTGCGATGTATAAGATGATGTAAGATATAAGATATTTTTCTCAAACATGCTTGGAAATTTGAGCATTATTTTGACAACCTTCTTCGAGATAAATCGATATTGCTGTACTGGCCAAATACATGCGAGCAGCGAACGGCTAAAGTTGAAAATTCATATCAGTCGTGGTTTAGCCGCCAAATAAAATTACATAGTAAATTCATATAATATGTCGTGTAATTTAAAAATGGAACGATCTTTTACTCCGAAACATGCCAACCAAGGAGGTAACTTATCAAAGGTTTTCGAGCTAGCTTGCAAATATAAAGCTGTTTATTGAAAACAAAAAACAAAAAACAAAAAAAAAACAAATGAACACTTTAACGCGGAAAAAATATTGTTGTTCGTGTTCGTCATTGATTTTGAAATGTAGGTATTTGACTGTTTTAAGAAAAAAATTAAGTACTTAGTTTTAATTTTCGCGCAATATTTGAGAAAAGTACTATACAAGCCTTGGCCACAACTAGGCATTGATGGACTTACGTAGGTGTTCCTCGGCTTCGCCTCGGCATTTACACGTTCGTCCTTCAATGTCTGTTTTGCTGGCCGCTGCAGTAATGTACTATATTTATTGCAAAAATACACGTGAAAAGTTCCTACAGTATTTTTGAATCAGTGTACTACCAAATATGGCGTGCAATTATTAGCAATTTACAGCATAATATTATTTATCTACTTATTAATCTTATTTACGTAATGCAATGAAACAATTATTTATTATTTCATATTATTAATAATTTCATTTTATTAGGAAGGTCTCAAAATCGGCTAAGCGGATGAGCCGTGAAAAGATAACAGACAGGTTTTCGCATTTTATAATATTACAAGCCTATGCCCGCGACTTAATTTTCTTAGCCTGTGACGTAGGTCTTCAGGTCCTCAACTATACCTATGCAAAAAAATCACGTCGATCCGTTGCCCTGTTGCGGCGTGATCGAAGGACAAACCAACAAACAAACACACTTTCGGATTTATAATATTAGTATGATTCGTATGATTGCTAAGTTTTATTTCAGTTGCAGGTACAATTTTATAAAAGACCAAATCTTCCATATACGAGTAAGTACCAATACTGAAACAGTAGTAAAAGTATGAGTAATGAGAAGCTGGCAAAGCGCCAGAATGTTTTCAGATTTTCACTTTCATTTCAATGAAACCGAGTGTAGTTATATTATGAAGCTTACATACCTACATTACATGTACCTTATTCTTGAAGCATATTTTATTCAGTATTCAGTTTCTCCTCGTATGCCACTATTCACTAGGGGACATATCGCAGGGACATAATATCGCCCCATATCGCAGGAATATTAAAAACCATTCTATTTCAATGTTAAAAACTAAACGTAACCTCGTACAAACCTCGTATTCACAAGCGTCTGTCGCACACTTAGGACAACGGGTTAAAGTGAAAACGGGGCTTTACAATATGCGGACTAGATGACTCCCGCGACCTCGCCCAAGTGTATTTAGGTTCATGATAGATTCCGTAGGAACCCTCAGAAATTTTATCTAAATTCATGGAATAGATGGGTCTTGAAATCGTAGCTGACGAAAGGCGTCACAGACACACATTCGCATTTATAATTATAAGTATGGATAATGGATATGGATGATTAGTAGATAGAGCTCTTTTTAACCCCCGACGCAACAAGAGAGGGGATGTTACAAGTTTAACGCGTCTGTTTGTTTATCTGTCTGTGGTATCGTAGAGCCCAAACGGATGGACCGATTTTCGTTTAGTTTTTTTGTGTCATAGATAATTTTATCCCGAGTGTTCCATGATCCAGATTTTCATGAAACATGTGAGCCATGTTTCATGAAAAAATTCAAATATATTTATTTTATCCCGAGTGTTCTTAGCCATGTTTCATGAAAATCTGTTCATCCGTCTGAAGGTCATCAGCTTTTTTCTTAATCCGTTACTTCCATATTATGTCGGGGGTTGTTTAAAATTAGTAATTAATACCTACTTGTTATTTTAAAAGTCGATAAAAAACTTGCAAGAATGTATCTGTCAGTCTAGCAAGTAGTGAGTGTGCGCTTGGTATGTATAGCAATGAGGGGAGTCACACGAAATGGCTTACAGTTAAAAGTCTGGATTCAGGCTTGGCCGCGTGCCAGACGCGGTGGAATATCCTGCTAGTAGTTATTTTTGATTGCGCACCACTATTGGATTGTTTATCGAATTTATATTCGAGTCCTGTTATTGCTTGGAAAGAAACGTCGCACGAAAACAAGCTGTTATCTTGATTATCCTGAACCAAATCGATGGATTCTATATTCTACTATAATAGGTATTCTACATAGACATCCACTGAACACAGGTCATGGCAAGGATCTCCACAGGACACGATCTTGTGCCGCTTTTGTTCAAAGGTTCTTAGCTAGAGATTAAGTTACAAGATAACATTTTTTATTCTATTTTTATTATTTATGCCACTATAAGTTCTCACTTAGAGGTAAGTGATGATGCAGTCTAAAATGGTAGCGGGCTAACCTGTTAGGAGTATGGCAGTTATATTAAGCCCATACCCCTATTCGGTTTCTACACGACATCGTACCGGAACGCTAAATTGCTTGGCGGCAAGTTTGTGCCGGTAGGGTGATAACTAGCCACGGCCAAAGCCTCCCACCAAGCCAGACCAGGGAAAATTCAGAATTATAAATTTCCAAATTGACCCTTCTGGGAATCGAACCCGGTACCTCCGACAACAGCGCTCAATACTGCACCAGGGAGGTCATCAAAAATATGTACTAAGTAATAAAGCTTTTTGGAGGTGACTTCAAAAGCTGTGCTTTCCGATGTAAAGCCGCATTTCAAGCCCTTTGGGACCTACGTTCTTCTATAAGCCAGGCCTGGATTGTCGGGCATACAGTTCTAAGAAGTTTTGCCACTTCAATTCTTCATTGTTATCAGACCCAGAGAAAATGACCATAATATTATGTTTCAGATCCGTAAATATTAGGCCGATAGGCACGTATTGAGGTCTAACCCCACTCGAGATGCACGGAGCGGCGCGGCACGTAGCGGCAAATATTATTGGTTTGAGTTTATACGGGGTCGCGTCGCGCAGTGCATCTCAGTGCTACGTCACATAAGCAGGCCTATCTCCATATAACCTCATACAAAGAATACTTGCCGCTACGTGCCGCGTCGCGTCTCGCCTCTGTAGCGGGGCTATAAGAACGCGTTCTCAAGTATCGTTCAATCTTTGCTGATCGATACTTAAGAACCCAAACTTACGCCTGTCTAAGTAGGTATTTTCGTGAATCACTAAAATTGTAAAAGTTAAAGAAATTCCCAAACTCATTCAGCTCTTAGGTTTAATCTATGTAAAAAGGAGAGGTTTTTTCAATTTATATTTGTTTTTCGTTTCATTTGTGTAGATTTGTAGAACAATGAGATTAATATGAAAACATAAAATTAAAACACTTAGAACAGAAATTGTATTTGCTATAACTAAATAGACAATGGGGCTGATTCTGTAGTGCACAATCTCTAAACTAAACTAAAAAAAATTACAGCATTAAAAATATTGCTAACCTTTCCGTAATATTCCCTGCAGAAGGGATAGGACTAGCTTTAAAGCTGTAATTTTAGTTTGGTTTATAGATTGTGTTAAACAAATTTGGCCACGTAAGTATCATGAAACTTAAGAAGGTACCTAAAGCATGTTCTACAGTAAAACGTTTATGTACATTCTTTTAGCCAAGTTTACATAAAAATGCAATTTTCATAAACCCTTTTCGCAAGTATAGATACTATAGTGCGCAGCTGTTTCTAAGAGGAGGGCAGTGGGAGGTTCACTCGATCCCTAAATGCGGATCCTCGCTAGCATCGCATTATATTTATAATTTTGCACAAGTGAAATAAAAGAAATGGTGGAAAAAATAACCACTGGACGGATCGGGCTGAAATTTGGCGTACATCAATTATGACCTACTACCGGCGTAGGCAGGTAGTAGGTAACAAAGGATGTTTGAAAATACAACCCCTAAGGGGGTAAAATCATCGATATATATGTAGGTACTAGATGGGCCCTTTCATAGAAAAAGGTCGGGCGACCGACTTTGAGAGCGCGTTCCAAACCTGTCTTTGTCCCCATCGTAGCGCTGTCACGGTCGCTCGTCGTGTAGATATAATTTGCTATTCTTTAGGTTAACATCTAAAGTCTTATTAGTTTGGCACTGTACAATTTTTATTTTAAGGTAAGTGTTTCAAGTCACAATTATACATTTCCAAAAAAACGTTATTTCCCAAGTAACGATTCGTTGTCGTATAGAAGTCAGCTGACAACGTTTTTTGTTTACCTTTTAGTCCTAAAGAAAGGTTGTTTAAACGTTATTATAACGTTTACAAAACACGAAAATGGCCCCAGTTATAAGACCATTTGTCGTTTAATCGTCACATAAAGGTCGCGACGGTGACCATTTACGTCGTTTAGTCGTCCTGTAGACGTTGCAGAATAGAACGTTTTGATTATATATAGACGTTACGAGATAACTCTTAGATACATATTCATATTAATGTTGTGAAGTGACTATAAAACTAAAAATGTATGGTTAGAAGGCAAGTAATGTAAAACTAATTCTATTAAAAATTAATTATTCTATGTTTGTATTATATTGCGTAGCGTTGATTTCGACTGGAAACTTAATTTTTAAGAGAAAGTATCTATGAAAATACTATGAATATTTTAATGCCCCCCCGTGACTTTGTGTTTTATGCATTATATTTAAATAATTTCAAATTATCTCTTCATTCAAAACTTCCGGCCATGATGTTTTAGTTAGTGTCCAACCTATAAACGACGTTACAATAACTAGATGTCGTGTAAATGTTTTTGTGACGACCATTGAAAACGCCATGTTTTAGACACTATAGGACTTAATGTCTTGTAATAGTTATATTGCAGTCACAAGAAAACTACTTGGTTGTATAAAAGGCTTAACCACGACGACTAAAAAACAAAGTAATGTTAGTTATATATGTTATGAATTAACGTCTACACGACTTTCAGTCATATAAATATCATACGCCGACATTTAAACAATCATGAATGTCGTATAAGCGTTGTGGCTGTTACCATTACATAACGTCATATAATTTCGTTTTATAGACGTTTATTACTCGACTATTTATTATAACTTAATAGTCGCACAACTAAAAGGCCGAATCGAAGACATCTATAGGACGTTATTGTTGTCTTATTACCATTATAAGACTACTACACAACATGACGTCGTATCACTCTAGATTTATACGACTTTTTTGGACTTTTTTGCTACTTGGGTTAATCTTCCTATTTAATATTTTTATCCATTACGCAATCATTTAATTTCCATGGCAAACTGTATGATTTTTTTTTACTAACTGACCTTACGGCTTCTATGGCTATGGCCATCGATTTACCAAAAGTCAATGGCTATGGCCTATATTATCTATGACCGAGTCATACGTTATCAAGCTTTCATTCAAGATGTTGCAAGCAAGTTCCCGCTTTTCAGACTAGATGGCGTTGATGTCGTTGCTAAAAATACGCGCACATTCTTTGTTTCACAGGCCCCGTCTATGTAAATTGAGGTCGTTGGGTAATATAGGGCTTTGAAATTTGTATGAAAATTTAACATAGCGTGAGTGAAGCCGCGGGCAAAAGCAAGTTAGTAAATAAAGTTATAAGAATAAAACGACACCTAACCATGACTGCATCTCGTAATAATACGCAAGTACCCTCAGGCGTTTATTGTTGTCATAACAAGAAAAGGAAAACTGTGTAATATCTACCTTCATTTTCCCGCTTCCTTTGATATCGGAATTTCCTGGTCCTCGCTACTCAATAACAAGGACTTTTGACGCCGGTGGGCATTTAATTAATATTATTCTGGATTATTGTATTTTTAAACCAAAATTGAGATGTCTTTATAGTTAAGAATTATGGTCAAAGTCAAAGTCGTCTTCATCAATTCAATCGACTGCCGGCTCACGAGTCTTCTCTCGGAATGAGAAAGGCTTGGCCGTAGTCTACCACGCTGGCCAAGTGCGGATTGACAGACTTCACACATCTTCGAGAGTATTATGGAGAATACACATGCATGCAGGTTTCCTCACGATGTTTTTTTTTTACCGTTTGAAGCAATTGATATTTAATTTCTTAAAATAAATATCAATTGCACATAACTTCGAAAATATTGAAGTGTCAGACTATCAAAGTCAAAGTCAAGAAATGTTTATTCAAAACTAGATTCCCTCGGGAATCTTCCTCCTCTTTTTTGATTCCCGCGGGAACTCATTAATTTTACGGGATGAAAAGTCTGTGTCTTTTTCCGAGATACAAACTATCACTTTACCAAATTTCATCAAAATCAGTTGAATAGATGGGCCATGAAAGCGTAGCAGACATACAGACAGACCGACACACTCTCGCATTTATAATATTAGAATGGATAAAGATACCAATCTTTACATACTACATACATGGTATTACATACCTGAAACCAAGTCCAATTAGTAGGTACAAAAGCATACAAAGCTCTGAAAATTCAAAGAAAGCAGCACGCGAGTAGGTCACGCCTCATATTATGATGCATCTCTTGCACAACCGGCACCGCTCCAGCGAGCCTCTTGTGCAATGCGACAACTCGAAAAATACTTACTTTTCACACGAATGTCCCAAAACAGGAAGTTAATGTTTACAGGGTTCATGTTTGTATGTAAGTGTCATTATGCCACTATAACATTTAAACATCGATATATAATATGTAGGTACTAGATGGGTCCTTTTATAGAAAAAAATTGGCCGTCCAACTTTTAGAGCACGCTCCTAACCTGTATAGCCCTGTCCTTGTCCCCGCCATAGCGCTGTCCCGCTTTTCAGACTAGATGGCGTTAGTAAAATAGGTCCACATTCTTTGTTTGACATGGCCCGTTTATGTAAATTGAGGTCGTTGCATTTAAATGCCTGACTGATTTGGAGTTTGAGTTTAATACAACAACCATAAACCTCAGGTTAGCCCGCTACTATCTTAAACTGCATCATCGCATCCTACGAGATGAAAGGACATTGACCAAATTCGCCTAAGAATCAACATACGTTTGAAATATACAGTAATTCTTAGCTTATTTTATAACCTTTATTCCAAATATTAGAATTCAACGGACACTTCAAATTAATTAAAAGTAAATAAATGGGTATTCAATTGATTACTATACGTTTTCGTCTCTCGATTATTAACCACAGATCAATAACTTACAGGTTAAAATAATATCCAATACAACCGCTTGAGCGCTAGATCCGTATCGTAAGAAACAAGATAAAAGCAGCTTAAAGTGCTAAGTGCGCTAGTATTCTGAATCTCGCAACGCCATCTATTGAAAGTACAATAATTTAATATTTCTAACGCCATCTGTGAAGTTATCGATGAACTATGACGATACCTGCATCCTTATTAATAACACCATCTGTAATGTTTTTGACGGACTACTGCGAATCTTGTCTTATCTACATACTGTTTACAGCTGTATTACAATTGGTTAAAGATGACATTTATTTGATCAAGCAGATGGATTGCGAAAGCTGAAATATCCTCAAAATTGAAAATATTTTTGGTAATAAGTAATTTCTAAGCAAGTGTCCGTTGTTTTAATCTGCTCTCAAGCATAAAAAGGTACTAATTTGAACCCAATAATCAATGTTTTATGACGGTTGGTTCTTAGGCGAACTTTGTATGGGGACGGAACAATGTCCTTTAACAAGTGGCGTGCGCAGGGATCGAAACCAGGGTAAGGATTAGTTAGGTAGGTAACTACTTAGATAGGTAGGTACCTAATCAATTTCTGCCAATGATCTGTTATATATGGCTGCCTATGCTTAAAAAAGCTAGTGGGTTTTCCGTGTTCTCCGAGATTCAGGCTAAGGTTAGTTTTAGCAGTAAATTTACGTTGTCAGTCAGTTCATCCTTTTTGATTAATTTTAACAAATAAGATAGAAGAAAGTCGCCAAGCATTCCCTTGGGAGTGATTCAATTCTCTCGCCCACGGAATTGTCGGCGCCTTTAAAGTGGTTTTGCATAAACTTAGCTACAACGTTGCTGTTTCTAAGGCTTCCTTTGTAAGAATTTATCTGAAAACCTCGCAGTTGAACATAAAAATATAATACGCCTTAAAAGCTAGCTGACCAAATGACCGAATGTCGATTCTCTGTCAGCTGTGAACCTTTGAATTATAACGAACGTTTTCATGTATTGTTTAAGTACTTTATTTTTAATAAATAATTAGTTTTTCCAAATAAAAAGAAGTTATAATTTTAGTGAGTACCTATTATTTCAATGATTTTACAATTAAATACATAATTATTTTGAAATAATGTTATTGTACGTCTTCAAAGTTTATGCCCCTTGTTGGAAATCTTTTCCGTTTGGTTTATAATTCAGGCCGCTGTCTCTCGTCACGCATTATCTGGCCAAAGTAATGCTTTATTTCATAAAAATCCTGTAAAGGCCTCAACACTCACTGCATAAACAGGTTTCATTTAAAAATACTAATAAATAATTAAATAATCACTTATTGGGTAGCTTCCATTTGTAATACCTATACTAATTATCTACTAGGTACGAGTTTATGTCCGCGACATCGTTCGTGTGGATTGGATGGACACAAATACCACTGTTTTTTTTCTATTATTGCGTACCAATGAAGGGTGCTCAATATAATTATACAATCTAGCCAAAAGCTAGCTGTTATTTTGAGTAATATTGATAAAGTTACTTCACTTTTTATTAAAATTTATTACTTACTAAAATTAGTTTAAGCGTTGGCAGTATGGCCCCAGAGAATCCATACTTATTAATATCCATACTAATATTATAAATGCGAAAGTGTGTCTGTCTGTCTGCTACGCCTTCAGGGCCCGTCTGTTCAACCGATTATGAAATTTGGTACAGAGATAGGTTGTATCCCGGGGAAGGACATAGGCTACTTTTTATCCCGGAAAATTCAAGAGTTCCCGCGGGAATTGAAAAAACTTGGTCCACCCGGACGAAGTCGCGGGAATCATCTAGTTGTTAATAATGCGAGTATGAGACTGGCACCCTATTTAAAACCTAAGTATGGGGGCAGCCACCTTCGACATTTGCATTTCAAAGACAAATAAAAATGTTTTCACCACACTGCTCCGCAGGGAAATGCAGTCTTTCCGTTCGTATAAATAGAATAGAATAAATCAAGTCACTTTGAAATTGTATTTTAAATTCGCTGTCTAGAAAATTATGTTCTTTCGACTTTTTTTGAATTACTTTTAAGAACTTTTTTTTTATAAAGAAAATAGAGTGTTATCCTAATGTTGTTTATTATCTAGGTACTAGCCGATGCGAATAAAATAAAGAAAGACTAAGATGCAATGCCACAATGGACTACTTCTTAGTGTACTTATAAGACAATAATTTATAGACTTAGGTTAAAGTTAAATTACTCATTAGTCATATTTTTAGGCTAGATTGTAATTTTATAGTCAATATAGGTGGTATATACGCATATTAATTCAAAAAAACTTGAAGATGCCCGCGACTTCCTCTGCGTACAATTATGTTTTCGGGAACTAAGGATAAAAATAAGGATAGTTTTCCGGAATAAGAAGTCACTTTCCCGGGATACAACCAATATCGATACCAAATTTCCTCAAAATCGGTTGAAAGGTGGACCTTGAAAGCGTCCCAAACAGACAAACTCACATTCCTATCCATACCTACTAATATTATAAATGTGTCTGTCTGTCTGTCTGCTACACTTTCGCGGCTTCTTTTCAACCGATTTCGATGAAATTTGGTATGTCAGGGATAGGCTGTATCCCGGGGAAGGACATAGGCCTCTTTTTATTCCGAAAAATTCAAGAGTTCCCTCAGGAATCAAAAAAACCTTAGTCCACGCGGACGGGCATCATCTTAATATTAAGTTAAGAAGTAGGTACTGAAGGAGACTATCATTGGTAGGTAACTAAGGTAGGTAAGGAAAGACGATTCAATTGTTCGCTACGGAAGACGGTATTTAAATTTAAATTAAGTTCTTTGTGAAATTACTAGTCTATTTTGAATAGTCTTGATAAAACTTTTGAATTCAAAAAATTAAGTTTAATTTTTCGAAAAACTTTTCATTGTGGAACGGTAGGTAAATTGGTTTTAAAAGACAGCCTCATTAGCTGCAAAGCAAAGTTAAAAATGATAAAGCAACGAGAAACAATGAGATGATAGGTACCACGGTGGAATTTACTGTCATGACTTCATGAATCACTGCATTCCGTCTGCAATACAGTCTGCAGTCTGGACTCTGGACCTCGCAATTAACCTTTACAGATGCCTAATCGCATATTATTACTATGGCGAGCCGCAGTGTTATTTTGTTGCGGCAGAAATTTTTTTGGGTTCCGTACCTTAAGATGAGAAATGGCAACCCTTATAGGACCACTTCGTTGTCCGTCTGTCTGACAATCACATTTTTGGGAATGCGTTCTTGGGAACGCGTAAACGTATCAAGTTGAAATTAATATTAAATACTGAGGTCTACGGTCCCTTAGAGCTGTAAAGAAATGAAGCTTCTAAGTCGACGGAATCAAAAGATACGGTCGTTTAATCCGCATAATACCTAAGTAGGTATATTTTGTCACCAATAAATCAAAACCTATAGGGTACTTCCCTTTGACATAGAATCATGAAATTTGGCAAGAAGTAAGGTCTCACAGCACAAATATAGGAAAAATTCGGAAACGGATTATTCCCGCGGTAATAAAAAACCCATAAACCACGCAGACGAAGTCGCTGGCATCAGCTAGTATTTCATAAAACTATTGAAAATCTTAATCTTAATATATATAAATCTCGTGTCACAATGTTTGTCCTCAATGGACTCCTAAACCACTTAACCGATTATAATAAAATTCGCACACCATGTGCAGTTCGATCCAACTTGAGAGATAGGATAGTTTAAATCTTAAAAAAACATCAATTCACGCGGACGAAGTCGCGGGCATCATCTAGTATTGTATAAAAATATCGTAGAATAGCTCTTTTGTAGCGACAACGCTTAATTAAAAACCACTGAACAAAAAATTACTTTTTAAGACGCCTCTAGTACAATCTAGATACTACGTGCGGCCACATACATAATCCATACTAATTCCATACTAATATTATAAATGCGAAAGTGTGTCTGTCTGTCTGTCTGTTACGCTTTCACGGCCCAACTACTCAAGCGATTTTGATGAAATTTGGTACAGAGATATGTTACATCCCGGGGAAGGACACAGGCTATTTTTTATCCCGGAAAATTGAAGAGTTCCCGCGGGAATCAAAAATCTTAATCCACGCGGACGAAGTCGCGGGAATCATCTATCTATGTTTTAATAATTGCTATCTTAATATATATAAATCTCGTGTCACAATGTTTGTCCTCAATGGACTCCTAAACCACTTAACCGATTATAATAAAATTCGCACACCATGTGCAGTTCGATCCAACTTGAGAGATAGGATAGTTTAAATCTTAAAAAAACATCAATTCACGCGGACGAAGTCGCGGGCATCATCTAGTATTGTATAAAAATATCGTAGAATAGCTCTTTTGTAGCGACAACGCTTAATTAAAAACCACTGAACAGAAAATTACTTTTTAAGACGCCTCTAGTACAATCTAGATACTACGTGCGGCCACATACATAATCCATACTAATTCCATACTAATATTATAAATGCGAAAGTGTGTCTGTCTGTCTGTCTGCTACGCTTTCACGGCCCAACTACTCAAGCGATTTTGATGAAATTTGGTACAGAGATATGTTACATCCCGGGGAAGGACACAGGCTATTTTTTATCCCGGAAAATTGAAGAGTTCCCGCGGGAATCAAAAAATCTTAATCCACGCGGACGAAGTCGCGGGAATCATCTAGTTTTTAGGGTTCCGTACCAAAATGGTAAAATGGAACCCTTATGGTGCGACTTTCTCCGTCTGTCTGTCCGTCTGTCCGTCTGTCCGTCTGTCCGTCCGTCACACTCGATTATTTCAGTAACTACCGAAGCTATCGACATGAAATTTGGAATAGTTGTGTATATTAGTGGCCCAATGACACTGGAATTAAAAAAATTTGGAAATTATTTTTGTTCTTATTTAAAAAGGGAGGAAAATCTGAGGGTTGAAATTTAAAAGTGAGATAACTGTACTGTGTGGGGTATCATATGAAAGGGTTTACTTTGTACATTCTAAAACAGATTTTTAATTATTTTTAGTTATGATAGTTTTTGATTTATCGGGGAAAATGACAAAAAAAATACCGTTCCCCCCCCCTTATCTCCGGAGTTTACCAATCGAAAAATTTGAAATAATTATGGTCAATAGTAATTTACGTATATTTTACAGGAAAACTATAGCCAATGCTCTAACTAGCATAGTTTTTTTGATATTAACAATAAACCTCTACAAACAAAGTTAGTCTTGCGGTTCATTAACAAAGGTAATTATTTATTAATAATGGTACGGAACCCTTCGTGCGCGAGTCCGACTCGCACTTGCCCGGTTTTTAATAAGTGCTAGTTAATAATATAGCAGGAATTTCTAGAAATACCACCAACTTTTTAGAGTTAGGTATAATATTATTATATGCGTTACCAGTGAGCGAGCTTCGGCTTCGCACAGTTGTTTTACTTACCTGAAAAAATACTAAGTTGGTTTCGTAAAATAAAAAGGGGAACAAAATAAAAGTGTCCTAACCCAGATCTCAAATTGTAAGGTTAATAAACTAGAGATGTTCCAGGATAACGCGGTTGACTGGCCGGCGATTACACTTACCCGTAAAAAGGGTCTGTTATAATCTGAAGCGGCCATCTTACCGAATAAAGGGCTGCGTGACAAACTGTGACACAGCTGTGACTCTTTTTGGGTTAACACTGTTATTTCTAAAGGCCGATGTCCACTAGGCTCGCCGGACCGAGTCGAATCGAATCGCAATAATTCGCCACCTATTTTACTATGAAACTGTCAGAGTCGAGTCTATACGCATACGGAACATGCTAGTTGCGACTCTCTTTTTTTACGCCCCTACAAGTTAGCGCTTTCTGCAATCTCCCTTGACTTACATAAATGATGATAGGGTCTATTATGGTAGCGAGCTAGAACCTGTCGGGGATATGGCAGTTATATAAGTCGGTTTCTTCACGGCATCGTACCGGAAAGCTAGGGTTATACCCCAAATCGGTTACAATCCATAGCGAGATAAAGTGGCTGATTCTGTAGTGCACAATCTGTAAACTAAACTAAAATATCAGTATTAAAAATATTGCTAACCCTTTCATAATACTCCCTGCGGAAAAGGAGAGACCTAGATTGAAAAGTTGTCATTTTAGTTTAGTTTAGAGATTGTGTTATACAGAATTGGCCTCAAACTTATATTTTTTTATTCAAATAAAATTCAAGTGATTTTGAATCGTCGAGTGAATCTACCTCCCTACTATACTGTATGTATATATCGATATATTTAGATTATAGATACTATAATATACTATAGTAGCTATGATATTGATTGATATTGATATTTTTGACGACCTCCGTGGCGCAGTGTGTAGCGCTGTTGTCTTAACGTGCGGGGGTCCCGGGTTCGATCCCCGGCAGGGTCAATTTGGGAATTGACAATTTCTGAATTTTCCCTGGTCTGGCCTGGTGGGAGGCTTCGGCCGTGGCTAGTTGCCACCCTACCGGCATAGACGTGCCGCAAAGTGATTTAGCGTTCCGGTACGATGCCGTGTAGAAACCGAATAGGGGTATGGGTTTAATATAACTGCCATGCCCCTAACAGGTTAGCCCGGTACCATCTTAGACTGCATCATCACTTACCATCAGGTGAGATCGCAGTCAAGGGCTAACTTGTAGTGTATAAAAAAAAAAAAAAGATATTATCACACGTATGTTCCCGCGATAGTGACAGCAGTCGTTATCGTTTATGTTCGTGATAATCAGACAGGCTTGATTGGACAACAGTCAGACACAGCATAAACAACGACATCATTATATTGAACTGATGTTGACAATTGCCTTCGAACAGGCGCCACACTGCCAACCCTTAAAGCAATACTAAAGCAATAATACGAATAAGAATAAGAATAAGAAAATTTATTTGCATAATACACGTAATACAGGTGGTTTTACAAAAGAATTACGTCACAGTGTGTTGCCATGCCAGGCGTGCAAATTTGGCTGGAATGTTAAGAGTTTCATAATATTTTATTAGTATAAATAATGACAAATAGTATAAAGCATAATATTGATAAACATCACATAAATTATAATCATCATTCCATTAATTTAACGCACAATTATTTAAACAAAACCGGCCAAGTGCGAGTCGGACTCGCGCACCGAGGGTTCCGTACAAACCTGTAGTAAGATTTAAATTAAATGTTTTTTTTTAAATATTTGAGTTGATTGAATGAAAGGTAAATTGCGGTTTACGATTTATGACGTATTAAAAAAAAACTACTTACTAGATCTTGTTCAAACCAATTTTCGGTGGAAGTTTGCATGGTAATGTACAACATATATTTTTTTTAGTTTTATCATTCTCTTATTTTAGAAGTTACGGGGGGGGGGACACACATTTTACCACTTTGGAAGTGTCTCTCGCGCAAACTATTCAGTTTAGAAAAAATGATATTACAAACCTCAATATCATTTTTGAAGACCTATCCATAGATAACCCCACACCTATGGGTTAGATGAAAAAAAAAATTTTGAGTTTCAGTTCTAAGTATGGGGAACCCCCAAAATTTACTGTTTTTTTTCTATTTTTGTAAGAAAATCTTAATGCGGTTTACAGAATACATCTACTTACCAAGTTTCAACAGTATAGTTCTAATAGTTTCGGAAAAAAGTGGCTGTGACATACGGACGGACAGACAGACAGACAGACATGACGAATCTATAAGGGTTCCGTTTTTGCCAAATTTGGCTACGGAACCCTAAAAAGACACAATGATAAAAGGTCACATTAGTATTTTAGGTCGCCAACGAACTGTCTCACCAGTTTGGCGAGATTTATTTTATGTAAAAATAGTTGTATCCATTGAAATAAATAAAATAAATTTTTTTTTAAAAAAAAGGTCATCTGAGGAGATCTAAGTAGTCATTAATCGAGTAGAATATTCAAAATGACAGCTTGATGTCACGTACCTTGACGTTCCTAAAATAAGGATTATATTTCTAAAACACGAAAGTCAACAATAATCAAACAATATGTCTTGCGTTTTGTAACATGGTACCAAAAGAGTTTTCAGATTTGCTAAATATGCATGATGACTGGACATGACGATGAATTTTGATTATGTTCGGAAGTAAGTATCTACTACTTCGAAAAATATCTTATTTCAGCAGAAAAAAAGGTTTGGTAGATAAAATTAGCATTTGAAATTTAAATTTTAAAATTCACGCCAACACGTCCGGCGGTGTCATGGCGTCGTTTGTAACGTCACTATTGTTTTTACAAATGTACTCTGTGCAGTGTGCAGTAAACAGCTGTGTGACAAAGCTCAAAAACAAACAATATTGTGACGTCATTCGCTTCTTGGTGTTTTATCCAATATGTCGGATTGCTGTATTTTATAGTTTTATTTTATCAAAATAAAAGCAATCTCACTCGAAATAGAAAAATAAATACGTTTTTTATAATAAATGAATCCTATTTCATTAGATAAATTCATAATTTCATTGATTCTTGGTTACTGTCATCATGCCTATTGCATTATTAATTTAAAGACTGTAAAACGGCATTTGTTAATTCGAGGCTACTATATATACTATTGATGAAATTCTTAATGACTAAGTTGCATGTAACAAATTGTCTTCGCATTCGGCAGCCCACAAGTCGATTTAATCCTTTTAACATTACTTATGTATTGTTTATTAGCTACATAATTTGTAATTTAACATTTTCTCCGGTCTGGTCTGGTGAGAGGCTCCGGCCGTGGCATGTTAACACCCTACAGTCACAGTCACACACAGATCACAGTCAAGGGCTAACTTGTAGTATCTGTTTCACCGCCGTAAGGTAGCTGGCCTATCGGTAGTCTATAGGATATATTTCGGTGAGTGTGCTCAGGAGCTGTTCGATCTTGTACCTCCTTCACCCTTCTACCATCGTACCGCAAGACGTCGTGCGAGTTTCCACCCCTATGTCGTCAACGTTCCACCAACACGCACGAAGCGCTTTGCGTCTTCATTCCTTATTCGCATGGCTAGGGTCTGGAACACTCTACCTAAAACTGTGGTTCCCACCAATTACAATCCGGGTATCTTTAAATCAAGAGTGAATAGGCCTCTTCTAGGCAAGCGCATTCCATCTTAGGCCACATCATCACTTCCCATCAGGTGTGATTGTGGTCAAGCGTAAGCCTATAATGAATTTAAAAAAAAGCATTGGATCAATTCTGTCTGCCTGAAAAAGACGCACACGTAATTCGCGCTATTTACATAAAACGCGATCTGTAAATAGTTTAGTTTGTTTTAGTGCTAAAACCACACTAAAACTGCGCAGGTAACTGACGCTTAGGGCACAAGCCCACTATATACACACCGTAGCTAAGAGTAGCAACTAGCGACACTAATTTCATTCTTAACACTAAGCCTAACCTCATGACGCTGGTTCATCCGTGTTTTTCGAAGTAAGTCGGTATATATCACTTACTTTAACCCCAGTCTGTTAAGCATTATATGCCAGATGCCTTATCCCTTACAAACTTGTAATAGTTTACTTTACCTACTTAATACTTCCAAGGAAATAAATAATTTCTGACTTTTCCCTTTTCTTTAGTATGGGCATACTAAAGAAAAGGGAAATCCTCTTTTAATATAGGTACCTACCTTCAAATCAAGAGTGAATAGGCATCTTCTAGGCAAGCGCGCTCCACCTTAGGCTGCATCACCACTTGCATGCAAGTCTGATTGCAGCCAAGCGCTAGTTTAAAAATTAAAAAAAAAGAAAAAAAAAAGCTCAGTTGCTCTTGGACTACATGATCTAAGGCCATGATTACACTTGGAAGTTTACTCATGTAAGTCGGTTAAACTATCTTGTAAGCCGCATATCTATTGCAAATGTTAGTTATGGAGCTACTTCCGGCTTCCGTTTTTTCGGTATCTTCAAATCAAGAGTGAATAGGCATCTTCTAGGCAAGCGCGCTCCACCTTAAGCTGCATCACCACTTGCAAGCAGGTCTGATTGCAGTCAAGCGCTAGTCTATTAAATTAAAAAAAAACACGTAAAGCCGTACACGTGTAATTGTGGCCTAAGTGCAAGCCTTTAGAGTTGGTAAGTAGGTATTCAATAGTCAATATCATTTATTCAATATAGGTACACTGTAGGTACACTTATTGACGTTAAAATTTACTTACTTAAAATAAAATAAAAACATGATGGTGATAATCGGTTACGGTATCTTAAAACTAAATCTACGAGGGTTCCAAACGCGCCCTGATCTGAGAAGAGCCCACAACAAACTCAGCCGGGGTTTTTTTTTTGTTATCACCATCTCACAAATCATATTAATTAAGGAACTATCAGAGCCATTAGAGCAAATTATTGCCAAGCTTCCTTGTCGTTTAGGTAATCCTTTACATGGTAATAAGATTTTTCAATGAGTTTACGTTTTAGATACTTACATTAACTTTGAACTTATTCAGAGACATCTTCAACATGTCTTCTGGGAGCTTATTGTAGAAGCGGACACTGCTACTACTTAACTAACTGAATAAAAGCTGAAAGTTTTCGACTTATGGTAGTTATTTATTGACTGGAATATTGCTAGGCATAGCGTAATAGACCTGCCAACAATCTAGGTCGTGGAGTATCTTTTTAGGACATATTTATGAAGTTGTTGGCTGACATTTCACATCTGTTTCTATTCCAACCTACAATGCTGGCCATCGATGATAAGTATAATCTGAAAGTAGGTAAGCGGGGCTAAGAGTGCTATTTCAACTCTTAGGATTCTAACGATTACTATCCGATGTTAATGTATTAACCGGGACCGACGGCTTATCGTGCTCTCCGAGGCATTGATGAAACGAAAAGGCCAAATTCGGACTTCCAAATTCGGTCACCCATCCAGTTACTGACTTGGGGCAACGTTGCTTAACAATCCGCAATCGACTGATATGCGTTGTCGCAAATAGGCCATGCGTCCCTCCCGCCGTGCCCATTACCGACTCATTAAAAGTTGAGTAAAGTCACAAATTTCGGTATTCCAATACTACTCACTTTATAGGCATAAGAAAGTGTTTGTGTGTTGGTTTATCCTTCAATCTCGCCACAACGGAGCTACGCATCGACGTGACTTTGTACATGTCTATTTTTAACCGGCTTGCAAAAAAGGAGGGGGTTCTCAATTCGGCGCGTATCTTTTTTTTATTATCAAAGAACTGGAGCTAAGCTACTTTTACCCCGGAAAATCTTATTACTTAATACAAATGCGAAAGTGTGTTTGTTTGTTGGTTTGTCCTTCAACCACGCCGCAACGGAGCAACAAATCTACGTGAGTTTTGGCATGGGTATAGTTGTGGACCTGGAGAGTAATATAGGCTACTTTTTGTCCCGGAAAATTGAGTATTTCCCGCGGGAATAAAAAAGAACTTAAACCACACAGGCAAAGTTGCGGGCATCAGTTATATAAAAACAAAAAGTTGAGTAGTTGTATGTAATACGGACAATAGCTTATTACCTGGGATCACCTAGCTTTTAATAGTTTAGAAGAAGAAAAAAACAATCACTTACCGTCCCACCACCACATTTAACGTCCTCTTCCATTTAGCTCCCGTCCGTGCTCCCATCACACAATGGGAAACACGAAAACACCATGCAAACTACAAACCAACTATCACACACCTGAAGGTTGAGTTTGTTCCGCCACAATAAAAAAACAAATGGCGTGAAATATCCCGATTCGTCAGTTCGAAATTGGAATGTTTACAAAATTGTTTACATTCGGAATCGGGATGCGACTAGTCTGTCCCGGTGTTTGGTGGTGACTGGGTGCGCGCGCCGGCCCGTTGCCATGGCAACCAGGGACTGGTGCGTCTGGCTTGTCAGTTGTTATGTATTCGTTAAATTGATATCATATAATAAAATATACGATTGTTTGTTATTTTTTTGTCTATAACTTACAGATAGCTTAGGTTAGCCTAGGTCCGGATTTTCAACCCCCCTTAAATATCTGAGGGGGGTTGAAAATCTACGAAGGAACTTCTAACTTTTCAAAGTTGTATGCGCAATTGTAAATTAGCAAACCATACTTTCATCGTACTTTCCTTACTGATAATATAAATGAGAAAATGTGTCTTTCTGTCTGTCCGTCTGCTACGTTTTGACGAAATTTGATACAGTTATGTTGCATCCCGTGCAATGATATAACTCTATATACTTCAATGTTCTTTAGAGGCTCATTTTTATTCCAAAAAATCAAAGAGTTCCCACGGGAATTGTCAAAAACCTAAATCTACGCGGACGAAGTCGCGGCCACAATCTAGTAGAATAAAGGCCTTCTTATTCTAACAGGATACCTGTACTTGGAACTGGATAAGGGTTGAGATAATGATGACCGCGTAATTAGTGCAATAGTAGTGAAAATGAATCGCCTTGATTCAATGTTAGCAAATACGATTAGGTAGAAACTTGCCTAGGATATCTCCGCCCGCGTTTCGCTTTTTGTAATCCACAGATAAAAAATCTCAAATTTGTTTTGCAAAAATAAAATATTTACAATTTATTTTAATGCAGAACACTAATTATTGTTAACCTACAAGCTACCAAATCTAACATATTTCATATTTTATAGTTACAGCTGTCAAGTAGCCAATTATAGATGCTTTTTTTGCACGCACCTTACGTCGTAGAAGTTTCCCGGGACACTTCTTAATTTTTCCAGGATAAGTAGTAGTATCTTTCCCCGTTATAGCAGTTACAACCTACCTCTAAGTATACAGAATTTTATAAAATTCGGTTGAAAAGATGGGCCGGTTAAAGCGTAGTAGCAGACAGACAGACATACTTTCGCATTTATAATATTAAGTATGAATGTGGATTTTATAACTCCTTTCTGTTAGCTTTGTGTTATATATTTTAACTGTGAAAATATAATATTAGTTTACTTTTAAAATATATTATTATGTCTCACACAGATGGATAGACGACCAATCCCTCTGAATGGACGGAACGCTATGTAGTAATATTGTATGGTGTTATGGTGTTGGCATTAGCCACGCCTTCGGTTCGATGACAAGGACCTAATGGTAATGGGGCTGTAATGCGCAGAAACTTTCTATACGAGAGTATAATCTCAGATCCAGTGGAAATAATTCACGTTTAATATATATAAACTTAAAATGGATGTCTATCGTAACGATAAAAAAAAATTTGTAACAAATAAACCCACTAAAAACATCTAAAGATAAACGGGTATATTGTTCCCGTCCCCTAATGTGCAGTTGCGCTCTCATCCGTTGTCCTAAGTAACCCGTTGTCCTAGATGAGCGACAGAAGCGACGCCACGCGATGCGACGCCATAGAAAATGACAGACGTATCTACGCGACAACGTAGCCTTTGCTTCAGTCGCTGACCTAGGACAACGGGTGAGCGAGAAATTCAACATCATGCCGCGCGACGCGATGCGACGCCATAGGACGTCTTGCGTGAGCGATCTTGACGCGAACGCGAAGCGGCGCGGCGCGGTGCGAAAACAACAAACAGTCAATACCTGATTCATCTACGCGACAACATAGGCCACGGGAAGGGTCAGCTACGGTTTAATACCGTCGCATCGCGTCGCATCGCATCGCGTTGCCGCGCTTGTCGCTCACCTAGGACAACGGGTAACTTGGACCTAGACCTTTTAACCGCGAACACAAATAACCGTGTTCTTGGCAATAAAGCCTAATTAGAAGCGTTTGCGTTTGTTTGCGTCATAAACATAATATCTTGATCAGTTCGATATGTTAAGCGTCTTCTTTCTCTTTCCTTCTGGGTAGGTTTCCGCACATAGAAGCATTAAATTCATCTTATGCATCAGGCTACTAACTACTTACTAAATATACGCTAAATCCGATATCGGTTTGACGAGTTGAAGCTTGTAAAAAAGAACGCTGTCCCTTGGTGTAGTGAAACGTAATGGATTTCAAAGTTCCGTTTCAGCGGTAAGGTCGAGCCGATAGGCTGTTCGAAAACTATCGGGAAGATTTCCCGACATTACTTTATTATATTTCTTTACTAACTGCTACAATTTTATATTACGTGATTTTTCTTTTTTAACAGTGTGTTAAGTATAAGCCATAAACAAAATCTGTTATTCATAACCTTTAGGCCCATTTTCACTGACGGAAAAAATATTAAATAAAAAAAACTGCAGGTGCAACCGTGCGTCAGGAGATCCATTCTGGTCGTTTGCTTGCTAATGTTATGAAATGAAGCGGCCAAGTGCGACTCAGACTCGTACACGAAGGGTTCCGTACCAGTGAACAAGACTAAACTAAACAGGAGGCCGGACGTCTAAACCACTAGGCCAAATGTTATTTTCATCCCAAGTATTCGCCCCTATTATGAAGACGCTGCCTTCAATAATAGGTAGACTAATTAGACTGATGTTATAATGGCAAGGGCCTTGTAATTCTTGTAAAAACCTTCATTGCCCTGACACTTTGTGACCGCGCAAAAAAAGGATGAGTGCTGGTGAGCATGACGCGAAACATTGCGGCGCCGCAGCCATATTGGATATGGTTTATTTTGTATGGATGAATGAGTATTGGGTTTTACCGGCCTATATTTGAATGGGGTTTTAACCAACGCTCTGTTATATTATTGAATGCCCTTTTTTATTGGCCTGCCTCGTTGATCTAGAGTCTAGACTCTAGTGGTTAGCATGTTCGAATGCAGCTGACCAGGTTCCGCGTTCAATTCCCAGGTCGGGCTATTAAATATTGGGTTTTCTGACAAGAAATTTCTAAAGGAAGTCTAAAGCTTCGGAGAACACTAAAGCCACAAAATAGGTAATAGTATTTGCTAAAACCGTCAGTCCTACGCCTGATCTCTCTCCGGTCGTGTCGGATTTTCCGTCCCATCGAGCTATGAGAGTAAACGAACAGATAGTGCACCTGTGTTTGCAAACAGTTAGTGCACGATAATATCTGCCGCGCAGATGGCTAATCTCTGTAGAGATTTGTAGACGTGGCCATCATTCGGTCGGAAGGACATTATTATTTGACATTTCAATAGGAATAGGTGAGCTTACAATTCTGAAGCCAGCGTGGGACAACTAATTGAAAATTATCGTTCACAATACATAATTACAAAGTTTGTTTGCTCGACTTGCAAGTTGCAGCCGAGACTTCAAAACTTGGCTTTAATGCACATTATTCAAGTGTCTAGTTTCTAACGGAGACGTAGTGTAAAGGGAAGGCTAATTACAAACTTGGTCGTGGAAACCCTTCGCTGTACCGCTAACTAGCTTAGGGCAAAAACAGATTATTAGGCTGTTTTTACACCCGAGATGTGCTACGGATGTGTGTCAAACCCACTAACTAATAGGATTGTTGATTCTCCTAACGATAAAATGTTAGTTTGGTTATGGGTTTAATAAAATAAATAAATAAATCATACTAATATTATAAATGCGAAAGTCAGTTTGTTTGTTGTTTTGTTGGTTTGTTGGTTTGTCCTTCAATCATGCCGCAACGGAGCAACGGATCGACGTGATTTTTGGCATGGTTATAGTTGAGGATCTGGAGACTGACATAGGCTACTTTTTATCCTGGAAAATTAAGGAGTTCTCGCGGGAACTGTCGCAACTATAATTATAACTAACTGAATTACAATACATAGGTATTATATTAACTATGTTTACAATAATTTTGTCAAATACATTAATAATTTCCTAGTTGTCAATTATTGCTATTTTTCTTTTAACATTAACATTATTTGAATTTTAAATACAAAGTATTATTAAATTAATTAGATACTATTAGAAATGTAATTTTCAATTTTACATATTATTTTATTCAGAAATGTATTATGGGCTTAATATAACTGTCATATTCCGAACAGATTAGCCCGCTACCATCTAAGACTGCATCATTACTAACCACCGGGTGAGATCATGGTGAGATCGCAGTCAATTTAACTTGTAATGGAACAAACAAAAGCATCAACACAATTTTACTAATTAGTCTGTAATTGGTTAGTTATCTCAGATAGCCTAGCTCAGGTTTACGCACCACGCTTTTGCATCCGCATTGCTTTTGATGCAGTCATAGCATTATGTTTCACTTTACAGAATTGGCTGCCATTAAATTGAGATGCCTTAAATAATTTAATGGTTATGTATGACACAAGACACCCTGAATTCGTTGAAGTAATTTCGCGGAATCCAGAGCTAATTCGGGAAAAAAAATTAGGAAAATTTCAACATGCGCCGTGTCTCAAGCAAGAGGCTTTAGTTGTGTCGATTAAAGCATAAGTTTACACTTTTAATCGAAGATTATGTTGATGATTTACTTCTTAATTTTCAGGGTTTGTCCTTCCCCGGGATGCAACCTATCTCTATACCAAATTTCATCAAATTCGGTTGAAAAGATGGGCCGTTAAGACCCTGTGAAGCGTAAAAGGGGTTTTTTAAAAGCAGTGTATCCATCAAACGGTGACATAATGTATGCTTGTAAAAATAATTTACTGTTTTAAAGACCTTTAAGCGCACACACATCTCAAGACAATTTAATAAAAATCTCTGCATTGAAATTTATTTTAAACATACCTCTAAATTTACCTTTTAAAGCCATTTTTCTCCTTATTGAAACCAATAATTAGCTCTAGAAATATAAGATAAAATTCATATTTCTATATCAAACATATTGTTGGATTCATTTGTATTGAAAAGTTTTTTTTTTTACAAATGATTTCATGCATTTTCGCGACATACGCTTGCTCGATTTCACCCCCCCCGCGCGTGTGTTTTTCATCTCGTGAGCTCACAGCGCCTATAAGCGTAGTAGACAGACCCTGAAAATTAAAGAGTTCCCACGGGAATCAAAAAATCTTAATCCACGCGGACAAAGTCGCGGGCATGTCTAGTAAAGTAAAATATGTATATATTTCTACCGTAATTAGCTAGGCAATAAGCATGTCACCCAAACGGAACTGATGAGTCAGACAATACCCCATTATACTCAATCTATACGGGTTATATGTATAGGTTTAAAAATACACCAATAACTACATGTAACTGACTCACTAGGATTATAAAAACAAGAGTAGGTAACTAATTGTTCACATTTCCTTTATGGCCATTGAAAGTGAACCTATTTTTTTTATCACTTGTGATAAATAAAACACCCGCATTTTTTGTCGCACAATCTTTTTATATCGGACGCTTGGCAGTTACTCGTGACGCTTCGTCGTGATAAGAACAGTTTAATTGTGGATTAATTAACTTGGTTTAGTTAAATTTAAAATGGATTACAGGATACTGGTCTTTTTCGTAAGTGACTCATTGTTTTTTTTTCTTGTGGAAATATAGAGTAAATATACAAGTGTTCAGTTTTGAAGACCACTCTGGTGCGTGGAGGTGAGCGCTGCGGTCAAGAGCGGGAAGTCTCGGGTTCAATTCCCGGCGTAATTCAGTACTCACTCACTTTTTCTAGTACCTACTCATATACGAACTAAAACTGTGTGAGTGGCATTAGTAAAGAATCAATGTTTCGATAGTCAAATTGTCATAGTTGATTGAATTTATTATGGTTTTAAACGGACGTTATTTTTAAGGTTTTTGCTTAATAAATATAAATTTAAAAAAAAAGATATATAAAGTTATTTAGCGATATCCTGAAAATTGGGGCCTGTAGGTACTTGTTTTCCCGGAGTAAAAGGCCTCTTACTCTCCTAGTCCTCAACTGTAGTAACTATTGTTAGGTTGAGTATTTAATGATTACAAAGGGCTTACGTCCACGGTAGGGGATTTTCATGTGACGAATAGAAATATAACTTAAAAGTATGGCAATAAAATTGAAATTGCAATGCCTATAAAGCATATCACCAGTGCTTAAAGTGTTTTTGTACCTATGATGATCATATTTGAAATTTCAATTTTATTGTCATCCTATTAAGACTTAAGTTATATTTCTATTCGTCGCATGAAAATACCCTGTCGTCTATGGGCGCAGGCACTTAAGTTTCCTTTCAGTGGTTCCATTTTCCGAACCGGAACTGATTTTGAATGAAACAAAGGCATTTTTTGTTGCATCAAATACGGTTCAGTGGCTCGCTAATAATTGATACTTACCGTTTGAATATAGCCCTTAAATTATAAATTATGATTATAATTTATTCGTCTAGAATCTAGATGATGCCCGCGACTTCATCCTCGTAGATAAAGGTTTTTATGATTCTCACGGGAATTCCTTAATTTTCCGGGATAAAAGCCTGTCACCTCCAGGTCTTTAACTATACCCATGCAAAAAATCACGTCGATCCGTGGCTCACATAATGGTAGGAGTTTTCTTGGGATAATGATGCGGTGGATTCCCATGTCCTTCCGCATACGACTCGAATAAAAGTATTAAACCCTTAGGTTTTCATCCCGGTTATTATCAGATGTTAGTCATAATAGCCGGGACCGACGGCTTAACGTGCTTTCCGAGGCACGGAGGAAACGAAAGGACCAAATTTTAACCTCCAAATTCGGCCACCCATTCAGTTACCGGCTTGGGTCAACGTTGCTTGACAATCGCAATCGACTGATATGAGTTCCACTCGATAGGCCACTCGTTCCTCATCAAACGTATCTTTAATGAAAATAATTTAATATAAAAAATTATTTTTAAACAACCGACTTCAAACTCCCGCGCCAACTTTACAACAACAAGCACACGCTATACAAAGTACTTATTTTATTGTTGATATTTTAAAAACCGCTCGACCGATTTCGATAAAATTTATATGGGACCACTTGGGAAGTACGCCCTTTCAAATAAAAAAGAATCATCCAAATCGGTCCACCCAGTCAAAAGTTCTGAGGCAACAAACATTAAAAAAAAAAAAACCGGCCAAGACTCGCGCACCGAGGGTTCCGTACTCAAGAAGTAGGTATAATTACCTTTGTTAATGAACCGCAAAACTAACTTTGTTTGTAGAGGTTTACTGTTAATATCAAAAAATTACGTTTGTTGTATGGGAGCCCCCTTTAATATTTACTTTATTGATATTTAATTATTTATTTTGAAAGGTAATATACAAGTTAATATTCTGTGAAAATTTGAACCGTCTACCTGTTACCGTTTTTAATATTGAGCAAAAAAACACGTTTATTGTATGGGGACCCCCCTTAATATATATATTTTTTTATATCATACTTGCTCAGTAACTAGGGATTACTATGGTGGAAAGTCTCCTTGTAAGTTGGTGTTTGCAATTCAAGGCAACATTACGTCGCACTATGCTTGAATTGTAATGTTCACATTACAGTTAAAGCTATGCTATACTCCTTGGTAAACAACCTCTTTTCTTATAAAATGGTAAGAAAACTTTTTACTGAAAAAAAAAACACTGAACATGGCGGCATTTAATTTCCATACATTTCAAACTATGCAAAACTCCTTGGAACCCAGAGCCGTAAAAAAAAAATGGAAAACTATTTACAAAAAAAAAATGGAAATGGCGGCATTTCATTTGATCTGAAAGTTTGTGAAGTTTGTTTGTAAAGTGATTTTGCATTACCAATGTTTTATTTACCTCGCAAGAATGATATAAAGTAGAATGCTTACCTTGGTTGCAAGTAGCTATTACACCCTCGAACTATATTCACCCTCGCTCGCTGCGCTCGCTCGTGTGACTAAATATCTCGGGTGCACGCGATCCATTAGCGCCCTATGCGAGCTGCGCTCGCACTGGCGCCAAATTGGATCTTGTTCTGTAATAGCTTACTTACGTCCCTTGTGTAACAATCTACTATTAATTTTTAGTATTTGTTGTTATAGCGGCAACGGAAATACATCATTTGTGAAAATTTCAGCTTTCTAGCTATCACGGTCTATGAGATACAGCCTGGAGACAGACAGACAGACAGACAGACAGACAGACAGCGGAGTCTTAGTAATAGGGTCCCGTTTTTACCCTTTGGGTACGGAACCCCAAAAACAGTCGAATTGAGAACCTCCTCCTTTTTTGAAGTCTGTTAACAAAAGGACGTTGTATCAAGTCGCATTGTCGCGTTTGTCGCTCACGTAGGACACGGCCTACGAGATCTAATAAACTTATTTGTAATGAAAATTAAACGACGTTAGGTGTCGTTCAGGGAGATATCGAGGCTGAAAACTAATTAGGTACGCAGACGTGGGGCTGCGTCGTGTGTAATCAATTTTATCTCGATCAAAGCCTTGCGAGGCTATGCCGTGATTGATTTAATCATATACATTCTTACGCGCTTTAACTAAATTTTATTTGACTAGCCCGCAGCTTCGCTCGTGGGAATTTCCTGTACACAATGTTCTTAAAAAAACATAGCCTAACATGTTATTTTGATGTAATTACTAAGTTACTACTTATAAGCTGTAATTTCTGTGGAGTTTCATCAAAATCCGTTCATTAGTTTTTGCATGAAAGTAGTTTGTGCATCCATCGTTTATATTATCCAGAATCCATCAATAATCAAAAATCTCCACAGATACTAGTCATCTGTGCGGGTCGCGGGAGTTACCATAGTGCACAAGTGTGTGCGCAAACACAGGTGCACTCACTGTTCCTTTACTCTCATAGTCCGATGGGACGGAAAATCCGACACAACCGGATCGGACATAGGACCGATAGCTGTACGTTTTTACGTACGCTTTACCAATATCCTATCTCCGAACTACTACCCTACTACTATGAATTTATTTTCAGAAGAACCCAACACTTAATTATGACCCGACCAGTGACTCAAACCTGGGACATTAATATTAATAAAAATTGGCAGTCATAGGGACTGCCGATACATGTGAAAACTTATAACTTAGAATTTTATTATTAAAACTTGAAAATAATATAAAATTTTCAAACGCCAATATAAATACGAAAAGGTATTTAAAAAAATAAAAACAAACTTTAAATAATCATACTGTTACACGAACTCGTGTAAATAATATACACAGATGATGCTTCGTATAGTATAATTCCACGTTCGGTTATTTCATACATATAATGCGATTTAGTTAACCCGAAACACCAATCACAATTACTGGTGACAATAATAATTACACTTTCACTAACAGATAAAGAATGACTCAAGTACCGCCAAGCGATCTTATCTACAGAAGACACATTTAGTATAATGACGTTTTTGTCATGATATTATATTTCTTGATTCAATTTAAAGTCAAATGAGCTCTTATTATTCATAAACGCTAACAATACTAATATTATAAATGCGAAAGTGTGTTTGTTTGTTGGTTTGTTGGTTTGTCATTCAATCACGCCGCAACGGAGCAACGGATCGACGTGATTTTTGGCATGGGTATAGTTGAGGACCTGGAGAGTGACATAGGCTACTTTTTATCCCGGAAAATTAAGCAGTTCCCGCGGGAATAAAAAAGAACTTAAACCACGCGGACGAAGTCGTGGGCATTAGCTAGTCATACTAATATTATAAATGCGAAAGTCAGTTTGTTTGTTGGTTTGTCCTTCAATCACGCCGCAACGGAGCAACGGATCGACGTGATTTTTAGCATGGGTATAGTTAAGGACCTGGAGAGTGACATAGGCTACTATTTATCACGGAAAATTAAGGAGTTCCCGCGGGAATCAAAAAAACGTCAACCACGCGGACGAAGTCGCGGGCATCAGCTAGTATTATATAAATTCGAAAGTGTGTTTGTTTGTTGGTTTGTTGGTTTGTCCTTCAATCAAGCCGCAACGGAGCAACGGATCGACGTGATTTTTGGCATGGGTATAGTTGAGGACCTGGAGAGTGACATAGGCTACTTTTTATCCCGGAAAGTTAAGTAGTTCCCGCGGGAATAAAAAAGAACTTAAACCACGCGGACGAAGTCGCGGGTATCAGCTAGTTAAAATATAAAGCTTAAAACGATGGGATTAAAGTTTAATTACGAATGTAGTATAATATTTAAGACCTTTAACTCTTCAGTTGCATAGAAACGTGTTCATCATGCAGTTTCTTATCAAAACAAAGTCAAGGTCGCCCGGCCTACCAATTACAAGTCTTCGTAACAACGCGGTGTCGGTGATGGTGTCGGTGTCGCGAATCCACAAGTTTACCCCCTACCAAAAAGTGCTCAACGCGCCTAAAGAAGTTTTCACTTCAAAAATATAACGCCTAGCTCAAAATATACCGCAATTTAGCCACTTAAAGTTTTAGCCGTTGCGTTTTGATGTAGGTCGAACTTCTTTCCCACAAATTGTTTTGATAAGTTGAAAGCCACCTGGCACCCCGGCGTTTATCCCTTAAAAGCTTTTTATGAAACAGTACCTTACTATAGCTATAGCGTTACCCAGCAGATATACTTTTAAAATCGTACCTATTTCATAGTATAAATACCGCAACCATAGCGTACCTCATACCTAATATTAGTATGAAGTATCATTAGTAAATTAGTATTTCCGTTTGTCTGTCTGACTGTCTGTCTGTCTGCTACGCTTTCACGGCCTGTCAACCGATCTGTTCAACCGATTTTGATGAAATTTGGTACAGGGATAGGTTATATCCCGGGGAAGGACACAGGCTACTTTTTATCCCGGAAAATTATAGAGTTCCTCCGGGAATCAAAAAATTTAAACCACGCGGACGAAGTCGAGGGCATCATCTAGTATCAGTATAAGTATATTAGTATTATGCTAGTTGTTTTTAAGCTTTTTCAAAAAAAATAATAATAATTTGACGCAATATCGTGCTATACTCTATTAATTATTATGAAGATGTGGTTTATCTACGTGGGCATCAAGTTAAGCTGCCTTTCCACCAGGAATGTGAGACGTATTGTACCTATGTGAAACCCGCCAAGCAAAAATCATCATCTCAAGTCGTTGCCTGCCTTCTAAGCACGATACTCCTTTCTATTAAATGAGAAATGTTTGGGTTGACTACGCTACCCAAGTCCTGATTGGCAGGTACCACCTGGCACACCTTTACGATTATTACGGAGAACTCTCAAGGATGCAGGTTTCCTCACGATTTTTTCCTTCACGGGCCGCCCTGCATAATCTGTAAATTAAAAAAAAAAATTAATAAACGTTCCTCCCTTTACAGTCTACTCGTATATCCTTGCATATACCTGGTGTAATAAAGCCTTTTTTTTTTACAGATAAAGACTTGTTTTTTTTTAACTCGAACACTTTCCTTCAGTTTTTCCTAATTTGCCTTCACATAATAATTTAATTTTACTTTTTGATTTTTTCAGGTAATACTCCATTGTTCAATCAATGCATTACCTTACGAACACGAGTCATATATACGTGGTGACTTCCCAAGCAATGCAGCAGATGATGCCCAAAGAATATTTCAAGATGAACAAAAATCAGAAGTAGAGCAGAAAATAATTATTACAGATGAATCAAAACCCGCGTCATATTCAGTCACTGAATTAGTAATTGATGTTCCTGATGATAGGACAAAAGGACCTATTGTCACTAACTTCTCCATTTCTAGACCTCTAAATATGGCTTCTCCCACTATCCCTTCTTTTAACAAAGATAAAAATGCAGATAAAAACGAAAACGGTGTAGATGAAGAAAAAGAAATAGATGAAACAGATGAAAATGAAAAAGGTGTAGGTAAAAAGAATTATCTTAGCATTTTACATATCAAAGCTGAATTCGATAAAAATAATGATAAGACTAATAAAGACAGGTATAGTGATTTTGTTTTCGGTAACGTACCTCACGATTCAGGTATCAAAGAATACTTCAAGGGTATTAAGCAAGGGATAGTCAATGGATTTAATAGTATCATACATAAACACAAAAACGAAAACGAAGACAGCCACGACCATGATGGAAACACTGGACCTATTAATTTTTTTAATAAAATCCATAAAAAGAGCTCGGATTTTGCCCATAAAATTCACGATTCTATTTTTCGTAAACATGAAGATGATCTAGATTAACTCTGAATATTGTTGACTCTGAATATAATATTGTTATTTATTGAAAAATGGCATTGTTTCATTTCTATATCGTTTCAACAAACACCAAATATCAAAAGCGAATTGAAGAGGAATAAAAAAATGAATCTTCCTTGTCACGAACCACTAAAAAAATTCAAATGTTTTTTATACAATTAAACTTTTACAAGTGCTTTTGAATCATCGAGTGAATATACCACTGGCACGGAATGACATTCCGAGCTCGGTAGCCATTTTCGTCGAGCATTCGGTGGTTGCCGTTTTGAAAACAAAATTTACAAATCCATTAAAATATAAAGAAGTCAAGTGGCAATTACTGGAATTGATACAACATACTTGCATATACTTTTGACTACTACTAGCGTCGCCTTAGGGGCTTGCTTCGTGACATGAGAATTTATTAGTTCCACGTAAAAATAAAGCATCAAATTTTCGTCTAAGAACAAAAACACTTTCACGTTGTCGAATGCCGAATACTTTCGTGTGTACGCGACGCGAATAATAAATACAGGAAATTATGACTGGAATGACGAATCAACTATACGAATGGGCTGGCATATTTGTATGGAACATCTTATATCATTGTATGGTACTTTATCTGACATCCTTTAAATCGATCAGGTGTTTTATGACCACCATTACAGCCCATTAACGTCCCACTGCTGGGCACAGGCCTCCACTCTCGTAGGAGAGAGGGAATTAGAGCTTAGACCCACCACGCTGGTCCGATGCGGGTTGGCAGCTCTATCGACTATAATCATGTTAGTGATAACAGCCGGGACCGACGGCTTAACGTGCTCTCCGAGGCACGGGGGTGAAACACCGCCAACTTCCAACTCCGGACTGGCACCGAGAATATTTTAACTGAAAAACCCAGTACCTAATATTTTTTTATGCCTGACCGGGAATTGTACCCAGGACCTTGTGATCCGCAGTTGACCATGCTAATCGCCAGACCAACGAGACAGTCTTATGACCAATTAAACTCAATAAACTCAATTTATTTAAAACATGTAGGACATACAGGTGTCTTATGTTATGTCATGTTTTGACTCTACCACCTATTTATACCTACCTATTTATATGTAGCCTGCCATATGAATATGCCACTTTATGCTTATCAATCTTCTGTATGTATGTTAGTTTGTTGTATTGCGGCGTGATTGAAGGACAAACAAACAAAAGCAAACAAACACACTTTCGCATTTACAATATTAGTTAATAATACTGAACACAACAAAAATTGCATCAGAACTACAAGATATTTCTTGTCTGTAGGTATATAGCAACCAAAGTCTTCAAAAAAATAAAAGAAGCAAAAAGAAAAGTCGTCTTCTTTATTTTGCTAATTCCTGTTTATTTTGATGAAACTAAAGAAATACATTAATTTTAATAGTTTGTTACTTTTGACCAGTATGCTAATAATACCTGGTCGATGAACGACGCCACATATTATGAACGCACTATTTGTCATGATACAACAAAATTATATAGAGTTGATGATACCGATATTAATTTATTTAGGGTCTGTTTCACAATGTCCAAATAAAGTTCCTAGTAAGCTATTTGTAACTTTGGTAGAGTCTTGACGTATCATAAGTGTCACAAGTTGTCCTACATGAAATAAATAAATCATTTATCATAACTTATTTGGCAAATAAACACATTGTTTGCGTTTCACAATCATCTTAATATAAAGCTAACCCTAACATAAAGTTCTCAACAAGTTATAGGTCGGATCAAGTGGCCAATAGCAGTTATTTGATGGATAAAGCTATGTACTTTGACGCATGTTTGACAGCTGCCCTCTTACCCGCGTCAGCGTTTCACACGCTGTTTAATAACCTATTGCGTGGTAAATAAAATTATAGTGTTTTTTTTAAAAATGGATATTTTTGAATTCATTGAGGACGAATTTGATGATTTTTATGATCGCCTGATGCTGTCGCGAAGTGTTGCGGTATTTGGAAATCGACAAAAATATATGGAGTTACTGGATGAAACCGATTTGAGGACAAGATTCAGACTCACGAAAGAATCTGTTAATTACGTTTATTCATTGATAGAGAGTGAAATATCCACAAAATGAAAGAGCCACAAATCTTGCAAATATTTTATTTGTTAGGTTAGAATTAGGAACTTTATTTGGACATTGTGAAACAGACCCTTAATGTTTTTTTAATTGTCGTCATTCTTAAGTATGCCAGCGACCGCCTGCGGCTTTGCTCATGTGGCTATTTCTGAAAATCCGGACCTATTCCTTTTCCTACAGGGTCCAATCGCGAACATAAAACATTCCGGGACCCGCTAAAACACTCCATCAGAATCGGCCCAGCTGTTCTGAAGTGATGCGAGAACTTACATTTCGGCAATTGATTTTAATTAATACCCATAGGTAAGGTATGTAAACAAGGAATAGGTCAGGGAACCTGTTTGTAAAATTTTAGCTATCTAGGTCCAAGCCAAGGGTTTTAGCTGGACGTTGAGTCAGTCAGTCAGTGAGTCAGGAAATTTCTCTTAATTTTGTGAGAATGGGGCTGATTCTGTAGCGCACAATCTCTAAACCAAACTAAAATGAGAGCTTTAAAAATATTGCTAATCCTTTCATAAACTTATTAACAGAACAGAACTAGATTTAAAGCTGTCATTTTAGTTTAGTTTAGAGATTGTGAAAACAGAGTCTGTCAAGCCTGACTGCCTACAACTTATTGGCACGACAGAAAGAGAACAATATTATAATGATCATTGTAATTATAATAGTGATCTAACTAGGTAATTACATATTTAGAATGTAAATGACGAAAACGAATATTTACTTAAGTAAATATACAGTATTTACTTATGACACGTACCACACAACCCGGCAAACTAAAATTGCCAGCCTAAGAAAAGTGAATTGGGTGGATATTGATGACAGAGACAGTATTCAGTAAAAGCCTCCTGGCATCCATTACTCATAAAAATGTAGGGTAAAGAGATGACGCTACTAAAAGCGCTTATATTAGATAAAGCTCTGAAAATTCATACTTCCATACAAATAGCTATTATAAATGCGAAAGTGTGCCTGTCTATCTGCTACGCTTTCATGGTTTTATTCAACCGGTTTTAATGAAATTTGGTACTTTTGAGCTACTTTTGGCTACTACATAGGAGTTCCCGCGGGAATCGAAAAACTTAGTCCACGCGGACGAAGTCGCGGGAATCATCTAGTTACTGATAAAATGATAAACGCGCATACAAACTAATAATTAATGATATATGTATACGAGTACAATAATATAAAATTGGCACGTAAACATCCAAGAGAATCTGCAAAATCTCGGTGTTTGTTTATTCCCTTTTTCACAGTAGGTAATTAATGTTTTTGGCAGCATTTACCTACTACCTACTGATCGAAATAAATTATAGACTTTATATTTTTGACGAGTTTTTTTATTGCATCTTGTGTTTAGTACTAAAATTTCCCCTTGTTCTTTAAAATAATATATTAATTAATAAGACGTAAAATAATTACAAAGACCAATAAAATCTTAAGAAAGCATTTATGCACATTTTGATATTTTTACCTAAATTTTAAAAAAAAATGTAAGTATGCCTTCCATATTTGTGCTTTAATTATATCTAAGCAATATATTTGTATTTGGTGCCAATAAATCAGATTATACAGAACACTAAATGGCAAGAATATATGGGCCGCTGGAAATATTCATATACCTTAAGTGCTTAAGATAAGCTGCCAAAACGTAGGCACCATAACAACTAAGGACCTTAGTTTTGCATGTCTTTGCTACATTTATTATCCTTTACATGCCCCACATAAGTAATCTCTTACACGGTATTATTTTAGCTTTTTGTTGTAAATAATAAACTATATTTGAATAGGCTTTTACTTTAAGCTCTCTTTGTAAAACTTTTTTTTTACGTTAAAGTAACCTACTATAATTCAAATAATTATATGAACTCAGCTGCAATCAGACTTGCCGACAAGTGATGATGCAGCCTAAGATGAAGTGTGCTTGTCTTTGTACTTTTACTTTAATCTTTCTATTACCAGTTTTATGAACTTATTTGCTTTGCTCTTAGGGAGCAGATTATTTCAATGATTATTAGAAAAAGACTCAAATAGTAGGTATCAGAAACGAGAAATTGAAACTCAAAACTGAAAGTGAAGTCCTTCAATTTACCTACTTGGTGAGCTAGAATTTTCAAAATATGATTTTGTTAGGGATGATTTTACGACTAAGAGTACATTGTACTATTACCTATTCTATGCTAAGAGTCCTATAATAACGCCATCATAATGCATTCTGTCATCTGTAAGCATAATAACATAAAACATCTATGTACAGTCCCACAAACTTATCTGGCTCGGTGGCCAAAATTGGAACAAATTTTTATGCTTGTTTAGTTTTTGTTTTATTTTATTCTTTACTAGCTGATTCCCGCGACTTCGTCCGCGTGGTTTAAGTTTTTTAAAAGCCCCCGGGAACTCCTTAATTTTCCGGGATAAAAAGTAGCCTATGTATGTCACTCTCCAGGTCCTCAACTATACCCATGCCAAAAGTCACGTCGATCCGTTGCTCCGTTGCGGCGTGATGGAAGGACAAAGCAAGTATGATCACCGGGTCATATAAATTTGCAAGATTATAGGGTTCTGGAGCCATACTGCCGACGCTTAAAGCCGTATAATTGTTTCATTATTGTTGACTTTTAGGAACCTAAAGGTACGTGACATCAAACTGTCATTTTGAGTAATATTGCTGAAGTATTTCTTTTTAAGGTTCCAGCGGAGAGTGAATTGCCCATACAAACGTAATACCAAAATTATTTGTAATTCGAGAATATTTCCACCATATTATGCGATTATTAAGATTGAACTTGTATTTATCTAGGTCCCTGGATAAATATTTTTTCAAAATACTTTCCCAAAATTAAATGTAAGCACATTGCGTTTTGCATGTTTTTACGACACAAATGACATGTTTTCTCCTTATTGGTTTCATATTAAAACCAACTATATCTCACGTACTAATTGATCAGGAACATAGCCTATATTGTCAAGTTACAGAATAACAACACGAAGTTAAAAACACAACAAGTTTTCATTCATCATTTTTGGTATTCACGGAACAAGACCAAAATGTATAACAAACTTTGTACGCTCATATTGCTATCGCGCTTGCACGCGATCATGTGTCATCAGCCAAATAGAGATAGCAATATACCGGCAAATATATATTTGCGGTTCGAATAGAAGTTGCGAGCGCCACTCCCCGGCCTCTTAAGCGTCGGCAGTATGGCCCCTGGTAGATTGTAGACCAAACAAACGTTCAAGTTAAAGGTCACAAACAGTACTTCCTTTCCATCAGCGTCGGTTAAGCCCGCGACATTGCACTTGACATTCAGAACAGGTTCTGTCAACTCTAAGCAGTTCTAACCCGGGGTCATTATCCTGATGCTGGACGCTCGAACAGTGCCGCGGCGCGCGCGCAAACGACGCACGCGTTTATACCGCCATCTTGGATTTATTGAAGGGTGAGTTTTTTTTTATTCAGTAGGAGAGGATCGCCTGCTATGACTCAAGTCTTTTTATTCTTAGATTATTAGGATATTTATTGATTTTTCTAGATATAACATAGCATTTGTCTGCAGGATGTGAGCTATCTTTGTACCTAATTTTATCAAAATCGGTAAACCTTTATATTCAGTAGGAGTGGTGGGGTGGGTTTTTATCTGCATTTTATTTATTTTAAGATGGGATTCTTGGTAATTAGAGCCATGGAGTGCTAACTTTTAAAATTGCTACTATCTAGATTCTAGATGATATATTATATATTCACGATTTCGTTGCTAGGATTCCTGCTTTTTTTACATGTATAGTATTTCATTCTCCGTAACAAAAAATAGCATTTGTATGACTACAGGAGTGAGCGAACTATCGTTGCACCAAATATTATCAAAATCAGTTCAAGGTACTTTTTATTTCGTAGGAGGGGAGGGATGAGTTTTTTTTTATTGTGATTAATTATTGGATAATGGAACAATGGAGTGTATGTTTGTAAATTACTACTTACTAGATGATACCCTCGACTTTCTTTACTAAGATTCCATTAAGTTAGTGATAAAATTAAATTATTTTCATTGATTTTCCGGAATAAAAAATTGCATTTGTACGTCTACTCTATAGGATTTGAGCTATGTTTGCACTAAGTTTTATTAAAATCGTTTTAAACGTTGGGCCGTGGAGAGTTAACATTAAACATACAGATATACGTTGCATTTATGATATATGTTGTTATTATACTAATACATATTATAAATGCGAAAGTGTGTTTGTTTGTCTTTCAATCAAGCCGTAACAGAGCAACGTATCGACGTGGTTTTTTGCATGGGTATAGTTGAGGACCTTGGATAGTGACATAGGCTATATATTATATATATATATAGGGGTTTTATCCCGGAAAATTAAGGAGTTCTCGTGGGATTTGAAAACCTTATTTCACGCAGACGACGTCGCAGGCATCAGTTAGTAACGAATAAATCGAAGAGAAAAATCCTACATATTGTCTCAGGTTAATGTATTGCATGATCTAATTGTTTAAGAATTTAGATACAGATACGAAAAGCTTTTATTTACTGTGAAATCAAGTTATCAGTAATTCGATTCTTGGGTTGTTCAAGGAAAACGTTTGTTTTCGTTTTATTTAGTTTATAAAGGTTGGGTTATTTAATTATTCCAAGATTTTTGCAGGTATCTAAAACCATTAGAATAAATACCTAAAAACTCTAAATTATCATAATATCCATACTGATATTATAAATGCGAACGTGTCTGTTTTTCTGTCTGCTATGGCCCATCTGTTCGACATATCGATAGTTTGGGTTCGGAGGAAGGAAATAGGCTACTTTTTATACCAGAAAATTAACGAGTTGACGCGGGAATAAAAAACTTAATCCACGCGGACGAAGTCGCGAGCATCACCTAGTTATTAATATTTTGTTTAACTTTAAGATGATGTATTATAATAAATCATAACTATGAGACGTAGATTATTGGTAATTCAGTTGGATGTGCCGTAGTAAACAATAAAAATTACAAACAGTATATTTAAGTGGGTACTTCTTACTTTGCTTTAGAATTTTAGTGTAGGTAGACTTCTTAGTACTTCTAGTAAATTTATTTTCAATATTCTTAAAAAAAAAGGCTTGAAACGAATTGTAATATTTAAAGATTGTTTATAAATAACGCCGGTTTCATATTTTAATTATTATTATTTTTGTTTTAAATTATAATACCAAACCATTCTTGTTTGTTCATCTCTTATCAACGGCGTAGGTATAGAATGTGAAGAATACAAAACATGGCGAAATTCGTAATGATCTCGTTAGGTGAAAGACCTTTGGCGAGTATCTTTGTGTGTGCTTTATAAACTCGTATAAACATCTTTTTTAGGGTTCCTCTTGAGGTACAAGAGGAAAAAAGGGAACCCTTATAGGATCACGTTTTGCCATAGTAGACTAGTATCCATTTAAATCAGCTGTCCTGGCCATTGGTCGTTAAACGAGGGGAAAATTATTTCTAGAAACCTTTATTTATTACTTCTTACTTGAAATAATCTTAACCTTGATTACTAGATCCTGAAACTGAAGTAAAATCTAAAATCTTTGGTCTACTACTAAGAGCATTTTGCAGCGGTGCAAATTCTCAACGTGCATAATATATCGGGTCCCGGGTTCGATTAAGGGAACCAAGGAACTGCGCATGCGTTGAACTCTCTTGTATACATTTGTAAATGCTGTAATGCTTGGTTACTTGTCATAACGTCAGTAATCTATACCATCTTTAAATGCGATAGTTTGGGTGGATGGACAGATGTTCGTTACTCAATCAAGACAGAACGGCTTAACGGATCTGAATGAAATTTGGCACAGAGATAGATTATAGTCCGTAATAATGCATAATTTTTATCCCGGAAAATTAAAGAGTCCCCGCAGGAATCAAAATAACCTCAATTTACGCGGAACAAGTCGCGGGCTAGAAACGTTATTTAAACGGTAAAACAGGGGCTTGAAATTTGTCAATCAAAATCTAACTTAACGTGAGTGTAGCCGCGAGAAAAAGCTAGTCAAACAATAACACCAAATATCAACATGTAACTTCGTTTGCCCGATGAAAAATAAGGAGGAAATACTGAGATACGAAGGTAAATAAGCGTGGGTTTTATATAAAAGCCTTGTGTTTTCCTCGCGCTACAGAAACTTCGGTATATCAACATTCCTTGAGCAAACTTATAATATATTGTCTAACCGTGATTCTGTTTTTTTTCTACTTTCTTTACGTTTAACTGACTCGTTGGTGTAGAAGTAAGCATGTTTGACTGTGGCTGTCGAGGTCCCGGGTTCAATTCCTGAGTCTGACCATGTATTCTATCAAAAAATTCTCAGTACTAGCCCAGAAAACAGAAATATCCTAAACTAGCTTATGCGCGCCACTTGGTCCGCGTGGTTTGAGTTTATTTGATTCCCGCGGGAACTCCAGTGGCACGTGGACTAGACTGTGTGTTAGTGGATCAGTCAGTCAGTTATGTATTTTTATATGTATCCAATACCCATATATTTTCGGTGTCCTAGAATGTTCCAAATCAGTTGAGCTATAGCAGTTTCAGCTTAGAACCGCGACAGAAATAGGAATATTATAAACTAATCCACAAGTTCAATTCGATTAGCTGTCTAGGCTCCTTTGTGCGCTTTACCGATGAAAATACCACAAGATAGCGTCGTCTAGGGGCTTCCTACGTGATTTGAGAAAATCGTTTACTTACAGCAATCTTTTATCTTATTTATTATTTGTTTGTCTCTACCGAAATATATTTGTTATGTGATCACGAAATCTCAGGACATAAACGAAAAAGTTATGGCTATTCCTACGAAAATTGTTTAGTACAGTTAAGTAAGAAGAAAGGTCCAATTCTGTTATACGCAATCTCTAAACTAAACTAAATGGACAGCCTTAAATCTAGTGCTGACCCGCGGGGGGTATTATTAAAGGGACATGAACAAAATTAGGCGTGTCATTTTAGTTTAGTTTAGAAATTGTGCACAACAGAATTAGCCTGATTAACCAGCCTTATTGACCAAATTTGTAATACCTAAGGACTAGCAGCTGACTCGTTCGTTCAATGATTAGCATGTTCGACCGCCGATGACGAGGTCTTGGGGTACGATTCTCGGGTCGGGCCTTGATTAAGTAATGGGATTTTCTCACAAGAAATTCTCCGTCTTAGCCCGGAGTTAGGAAGTTGGCGGTGTTTTACACCCGTGCCCACGAAAAAGAGGGCGTGCCTTCTCGTCGGTCCTGCGCCTGGTCCTTTAGCCAAGCCAAAGTCTGTCCTTCAAACTTTCAAACTACCTCTCGTCAAAATCGGTCAAACAGATGAACCGCGAAAAGGTAACAAACAAACGGATAGACAGATGGACAGACGCCCTTTGTGAATTTATAGTCTTAATAGGTATGTTGTTTTGTATATTTTAAACCCCAGCTTTTATCGTCCACCATATTAAATTTAGCGTGACGTCATTTTATTATACGACTGCCTGAAAAAAGGAGTATATTGTTTTCAGGGTTCATATGTATGTATGTATGTATGTGAGTTTGTATATTCCACCATAACTTCTATACGCCTGAACCGATTTTGATAAATGAGGTATCGTTAGAATCCCTAGCTTATTCCGGGTGACATAGGCTAGTAAAATTTAAAAAAATTGATGGGGTGACCATGGTTCCGCATTAAAGACTAAAGTTGAAAAAAAAAATTCGAAAATAAGATTTACTATATAATCATCATCTAGAAAATGATGAGTAGATTCCAAAAATATATAACACTATAGTTCAATATCCAGTGATTCACAAAAAATATCATTTAATAAAAATGTGATTTTTTAGTACACGCGACTGCCCAAAAAAGGAGTGTTATGTTTTCAGGGTTCGCGTATGTATGTGTGTCTACGGCAGAGTAATAATTTTAATTATTAAAAAACACTTGTTTTTCGTATTTTTCTCAGGAATTCCTTATAATTGATACACGTAACATGGGGGCGCATTAAAAAAATAACTAGTCCACCATCTTTGGGAGTCTGCCATATTGGTTTTAGAATGACGTCACTTAACTAACCATGCATTGTCATCTAAACTAATCGTGTATCTATACAGGTGAAACGAAATTAAAGCTTTAAAATTCAAATTCAAATTCAAATGATTTTTTATTATAATAAACTTTTACAAGTACTTTTGAATCGTCGAGTGAATCTTACACTGGTTCGGAATGCTATTCTTACCGAAAGGTGAAAAAAGTGACGTGTTGTATGTATAGTGTTAAAAGTAAACATTGAATAACTTTTAAGTTTACATGAACTTACATCCGCGTACTTATTGTAACTAAGTAGCTACTAAAATTCCAACCTGGATACTTTATGCAATTTATTAGTACTCACAAGGAAATGTCTGATATCTAAACTATTTGCATCCCGTTACTCGGCCCTATAGAATTGGGGCCACGCTACTGTATATACCTACCCTTTGTAGCAAATACAAGCTCTGGTAACAGCAAAGTTCGCTATACAAGGAGCAGATATAAAGTAGAAGCGAAAGGTATCTAATGGCCAATTACTGAGAGCGTACGATATATATTCGACTTGAATTTATTTACAGAGTAGAACTTTGTTGATTTTCTCTCGGCATCGAATTATTGCGTTTCCTGGAAAAACGGGAACGATACATTGCAACCTCTCTCGTGCTGTGGTGTGGTCATATAAGTGGGAAGTCCCAGGTTCGAGCTCCAACGACAAATGAATCGACAGCTTGGGAATTTATAATTTCGGAATATTCCTTTGTCTAGTCTGGTCAGAGGCTTCGGCCGTGGCTACTTACTACTCTACCGTCAAACATGTGCCGCCAAGTGATTTAGCGTTTCGGTACGGTGACGATATATAAACGGTCTACGGGTAAATATAGATTCAAACTCAAACTCAAATATTTTTATTCAAATAAACTTTTACAAGTGCTTTTGTATAGTCGAGTGAATCTATCATTGGTCCGGAATGCCATTCCTACTAGAAGAACCAGCAAGAAACTCTGGAAAAAGCTAAAGACCGGATATTATTAACAGTCTTTTACAAAATAAACTGCGAAACTGCACAGTGCACAGGTGCCTTTGATAAATCCGTGCAATAAACCTGAGTTGGCACACGCGGCGCACACGAAGCGCGGGCGAGCCTCATATTTGAGATATTTATTTGCGCTCAGTTTTACGACCAATAAATTTCATGCCATCAGTTGGAGCCATAGTGAGGGCGTATTTTACTTATTTTCACTTTATTTAATTTCTTTACTAGATGATTTCCCGGGATAAAACTTAGTTATGCCCTTTCCCAGGACGCAACCTACCTCTGTACTAAATTTTGTCTAATAGATGCGACGTGGATCCGTAGCAGACATACAGTCGGATACACTTAGTATTAATTAGCATGACAATGAACATATCTGGTATAATGCTACGTCGTACATAATCAATTTAGGAGTGAATATAGAGTGTGTGCAAAATCAGACCAAACAGTCTCACAAAAAAGGTACGCAAAGCTGGTCAAAAACTGCGCAGGTGCCTTTGATAAATCCGTGCAATAAACCTGAGTTGGCACTCGCGGCGGCACACGGAGCGCGGGCGTGCCTCATATTTGAGATATTTATTTGCGCTCAGTTTTATGACCAATAAATTTCATGCCATTAGTTGGGGTCACACTGAGGGCGTTTTTCACTTCTTTGCATTTAAAGTGTTTTTTTTCTACGCCATAGATAATGACAAAATTGTCTAAGCGACAATGTAGGCCACGTGAAGGGTCAGCTACCTGCTACAATTTGATACAGTCGCGTCGTGTCGTATCGAGTCGCGGTGTTGCGTTTGTCGCTCACGTAGGACAACGGGTTGTTCATTATATTAAGCCCGTACCTGTAATCATTTAACACGCGGCGTCGTATTGGTATGGACCGCGTTATCCGTAGGTATCCTAACATGCCAACCACCAGGTCAACAAGACAACTATCCGAAATTAGTAAGTGGGTAAGTATGTATTTAACCAGCAAAGCACAAAAGATTGGTAAGCCTAATGGTAGGAAGAGCATCAAAATTATTAATTGCTAGGTTAATAGGTATAATAATTATTTGGCCTTTTACTGTGGTAACCGAGTGGTTTAGACGTTCGGCCTCCTTTTCAGGTGGTCAAGGGTTCGATCCTCGGGCATGCACCTCACTTTCCTTGTGTGCTTGAGTTATTCGTAGGTATGTGCAATTAAATATCACTTGCTTTAAAGGTGAACCGTTTTCCTTCACTGTGAGGAAACCTACATATATGCATCCATACTATACATACTAATATAATAAATGCGAAAGTACCTGTCCGTCTGTCCGTCTGTATGCCTGCTACGCTTTCACGACACGACCCACCTGTTTAAGGGATTTTGATTAAATCATCATCAAAATTAGACATCATCTAGTTTTTCATAATGGTCTCAAAGGTACGTAAAGGCAGAAGGTTCGCATTTGTCTAGTGTATTACACGATGGAATGGTGATGATGATTGTATTTATCTTTCTGCATCAAACGTTTTACTAACACATTACATTTAGATAAGAAGCCTTGCAAAACGCTTGCAGTCGGGCAGCACCTTTGCAAAGTTTAAACGGTTTAGGGCTTCAGTAAAGGAAATTTCACCCCAATTTAACCCGCTCTCCGCGATCGGGAATTTAATAAAATTCCATACACCAGGGCGTGCGATTTATTGGAAACTTTTCCCAGTGCTTATTTTTATTACACCTAATGCTGTAGAGAAAGTAACAGTAAAGTAGTATTGAAGCGAAATCACGTTAAGCTCCCTATTTATCAAGCAAATTGTCCTCAATTTATTGGACAAACTAGCTGATGCCCGCGACTTCGTACGCGTGGATCGAAGTTTTGTGGTTCCCGCGGGAACTCTTTAATTTTCCGGGTTTAAAAGTATATGTGCTATTCCAGACCTATAATCTATCTCTGTGCCAAATTTCAGCCAGATCCGTTAAGCTCGTTAAGCTGTTGGGGCGTAATTGAGTAACAAACATCCATACATCCATCCATCCGTCCATCCATACATCCATACATCCATTCAAACTTTCGCATTTATAATATTAGAAAGATAAGATGTAATTTTATGAATAAAGATATGGAAAATCCGTACTTATATTAGAGCCTTGATGATGCCCTCGACTTCATCCGCGCGGATTAAGGTTTTTGATTCCCACGGGGACTCTCCAATTTTCCAAGAAATAAACTATCCCTATACCAAATTTCCTCAAAATCGTCTGAACAGGTGGGCCCTAAAAGCGTAGCAGGTATACAGAAATACATATAAATAGACGCACTTTCGCATTTATAATATTAAATGGTATGGATGCGAAGATATGCCTGTCTGTCTATCTGCTACGCTTACACGGCTCATCTGTTGAACCGATATTGACGAAAGGTGTAGGAATAGAATAGGTCGCAGGAATAAGCATTTTTATCCCGGAAAATTAAAACCACGCTGATAAATTTCTTCTAGTACCTACTACTATTTTTAAGAAATCAAAATGAATAGTTATTTGTTATACAAGAGTGAAAAGTTGTTTTTAACCGCGTGCTCAATTTTGATGACCGAGCAAGCGAATGCGCTCGTGATTCAAAAATTAGAATCCTGAGCGTCAGCGAGGGAATCAAAAGAGCACGAGGTGAAAAATCTTTTCACTCGAGTGCAACACGTAACTTTTCATCCCACCTCAGCGAGGAAATGACTAAATGCAAAAAACAATTCGGCACCTTAAAGGTAGAAGTAAATAGGTTTTATTAATTATGTTTTGAATTCACAAACTTCATAGACGAGTGATATTTACTGACGGTGCACACGATGTTCTAAATTCAATTTACGTTATCCTCGAGAGGATAATAACGGCTTTTGCATTCAGATATCGAAGACTAAAAATACTCTTTCCGAGATGGTGGGATGAAAAAGTTATTTTTTTCTAATCAACTTTTACAAGTGGTTTTAAATTGTGAAGTGAATCTACCATTGATTCCAAATACCGAGAAGAAACAGAAAGAAACTCGGCAGTTGCTCTATAAAAAAATATATATTCATTATGAATTACAGTAATAGTTTTATTGCTCTTGTTACAGATATCATCAACGATGTTTCGACAAAGTATTTTGTTCACGATCTTCCTGCAAGTTACACAAAATGCACTGGTAAGTCCAAACATAATTTAAACAATTCATACTTCAGAGGTGGTCCTATATAAATTTTATCGAAATTGATTTAGCGCTTTTTGAGAAAATCCGCAAAAAACAAAATAGAATGTATTTACTTTAAAAACTCGCCAAGTGAAAAGAAAATATGTAGTATTGCCAACAAGTTTACTTTTTAGTTTAAGTTGGTAGGTACTTATAGGCATAGTTTTGAAGTCGGTTTTTGTTTTAGATGAAAGCAAATAATTATTCAATACTAGATGATTCCCGCGACTTCGTCCGCGTGGACCAAGTTTTTTCGATTCCCGCGGGAACTCTTGAATTCTCCGGGATAAAAAGTAGCCTGTCCTTCCCTGGGATACAACCTATCCCTGTACCAAATTTCATCAAATTCGGTTGAACAGATGGGCCGTGAAACCGTAGCAGACAGACAGACACACTTTCGCATTGCTACTGTTGAGCTATATCGGGTCCATCTGAATATATAAAAGGATAAAAGGTGACTGACTGACTGATATATCAATGCACAATTCAAACTACTGGTGATCGGGCAGATCAGGCTGAAATTGGACACACAGATAAGTATTATGACGTAGGCATCCGCTAAGGATTTTTGAAAATTCAGCCCATAAGGTGGTAAAAAAAGGGATTGAAAGTATGAAAATCTAATTTCATAACGTGAGCGAAGCCGCGGGCAAAAGCTTGTTTATTCATAAGAAAGCTGAGAGTCACTTTGCGGATGATGTGTTTTTATTTTTTATTTCAACTGTAAACAGTTTTTTTTTTCACGAAAGAGGACATTGTGTTACAGAGTATGAATATTCATGTGTTTTCACTTTCCCCTGAGTTTCTGTAACAATGGTGGTCGTGACGTGACCTAATCACTTTCGAGATGGCGTAATACACCTAAAATAAAATACAATGGACTAGCTGATGCCCCCGACTTCGTCCGCGTGGATTGAGTTTTTTTTTGTTCCCGCGGGAGCTCTATAATTTTCCGGGAAAATCATCAATCATCCATCCATCCAAACTTTCGCATTTATAATATTAGTATTAGTATAGATTAGTAAGATAGGATTAACTTAATATAATAAATGCGAAAGTGAGTCTGTCTGTCTATTAGCTTTTTTTATTATTCCACTAAAAGTTAGCCTTTGACTGCGATCTTAGTACCCATAAATTAAAAGTTTTATATCACCACAGCTTGCATTATTTATGACAGGTATAGACTCTACCACCGGTTCGGAAAACAGATTCTATTGCGAAGAGACGACAAGAAACTCAGCAGTTGCTCTTTTAAAAAAGAAAAAGAAAATTGGTTTTTGAGATTTAAAGTAGACTATGCTGCTATATCAAAATCTAAATCTAATCTAGGGTATAATCCATCTCCATTTCAAATTCCAGCCAAATCCATCCAATAGTTTTTGCGTGAAAGAGTAACAAACATACACATACAATCCTTCGCATTTATGATATTACTAGTGGACCCGGCAGACGTTGTTCTGCCCTATCTCCCTCGCAATTTTTCCATATTTTCTCACCGTTTAAACCTTCCCTGGACTACGACAAACATTTCAAAACCAAAATCAGCTAAATCCATTCTCAAGTTTTAGCGAGACAAACAAACAGCAATTGATTTTTTAGGGTTCCGTACCCAAAGGGTAAAAACGGGACCCTATTACTAAGACTCCGCTGTCTGTCTGTCTGTCTGTCTGTCTGTCTGTCTCCAGGCTGTATCTCATAGACCGTGATAGCTAGAAAGCTGAAATTTTTATACATATAGATAGTGTGATAATAACCTCGTCTTACTGTGAAAATAAAATAACGGAAATCACATCTCAATCTTAATTATAGGTGCCTAATAACTCAACCTACGTTTTATTTCCAGAAGACATTATTAATAAATCGCAAAGGTCATTAACGTCAACTGGTTCAAAAAGACAATTAAGAGATTAACCCCATTATTAGCGGAGGCATCCCACTGATCCTAAAGTAATTGTTAATTGTTATTTGGAGAACTGGTTTCAATCTTTTGTGCTAAATTAAATTAATCAAATCGTTTAAAACGGTAACAAATACATCACAAAAGAACAATCAAACGGCAAGAGATAGATAAATTTTATTTATTGCCACATAAGACATACAACTTATAATAATTAAAATAAACTAAATACAGAAAACAACGCGTGCGCAAGGGCTATGCGATATAGGAACAGACGTTCCTATATCAACTTATTTATTATCCTATATCAACTTATTTTAGGTAGGAGAGATTTTAGGAGAGCGTCGTTTTTCTTATTTGGTCTGAAAAATATCTTTCGAAGTTGAAGTATAGCTAATCCCTATGAATACCTATCTTCTAGGCAAGCGTGTTCAACCGAGACCAGCTGTGCCTAGACCTCATCATTGCTTTGCACTGAGCATGATTGTCGTCAAGGGCAAACCTATCTCACAATAAAATTAAAAAAAATTGGCAGTCATAGGGACTGCCGATAGAAGTGAAAACGAATATTAATTTAAAAAAAAATTAACCTTAACACTAAGACATTATAGTTTAATTTCGAATGTAGTATATTTATATTTAAGACCTTTTGTCTTCGTAACAACGCGAGCATGTCCACAATCCACAAGTTCAAAAAGTGCTCAACGCGGCTAAAGAAGTTTTCACTCCAAAAAAAAACATTTCCAGGTCCAGTCAGCCCAGCAAGAGGTCAAGCTCTCCGACTCGTATCTCCCCGTAGCCATGCAGATCATCGCGCACCTCACCGACCAAATGGCCTTCGAGGTCAAAGATGATACCCCTCAGAGAACCACCACGACTGCTAAACCTTTGTATGTCTCTTCAGATTACTTTGCCAGCTTGCCCAGCCAGGGCTGGTGGATGCGGTATGGTATTGCGAGGTGACGGTCTATTTCTATTCTCTTCCATTCTATTTTTTTCCTGGTAGCTTTTAAAATTTTAACTTTACTTATATCTTCTTTCTTTAGCCTGTTTCTTTTCTATTTCTTACGGCTTCATCCTTTTGGGTATAAAATTATATGGATTATTTTATATATTATATAAAAGGAATGACTTGAAAAAGAATGACTGGAAAACTATAGGTTAAACTCAAAAGCAATGATATTGATTGTCAGTATAATGCTTGCTTTGCTATCTATCTTTAAGATTTAATTTAAATAACTATATTCTTCTTTAGGCTTGATAAAGAATCATCAGAGAGTAATATTTCGAATACCACCTTGAACTATTTGGTTTTCATTTGTTGAGTATATTTTTAGTAGCATATTTTAGAAGCAAAAATAATAACAATATAACAGAGCCACGATAAATTTGTACTAAAAAGTTTTTGATCTAACAAACCATGTTACGGTATGACGTAGCAGTTATTCTACGGTATATATGCGTTGATGATGATAATGATTGTGGGACGAGGGAGTGGTGTGTACCTACTCGTCCGCACCAATAGGAAATTCTCCCTCCGGGCTGGTATTGAGCTCAGGGACCTTTCTGGTCCGACCGTTGTAAGTTTGAACGGTCTATATACAGCGCTATTCACAGAAAACTTCGATATCGCGATTGAGACTTGTATGTAATGCATACTTATATTATAAATGCGAAAGTGTATCTGTCTGTCTGCCTATCTGGCTGTCTGCTACGTTGTCCCGGCCCATCTGTTCAATTGATTTTGCTGAAATTTGGTACAGGGATAAGTTTGATCCTGGGGTCGGACATAGGCTACTTTTTATCCCGGAAAATTCGGAAATCGGAAAAACTTGGCCCACGCGGACGAAGTCGCGGGCATCGTCTAGTAACTTATAAGTTTTGATTCGTTTATCTATACTGTGATGTAGATATACAATTAGCGCCATCTAGTTTCCAATGTGGTAACCGCTACAATGATAATTTAAAAGGGCTGTGGTAACAAGTATGGCAAGCAATAGGACTCAGTTAATACAATATAAATAAAAAAGTAATTAAAAAAGAACAAAAACCCGACTGCTTGGATACCAAAAAGTATAAAACAAGACATGAATTGAAGTATTTCATTATTATCAATTTAAATCGTATAATATTTATAAAATTTATCAAGGCGCAGTCGCACGTCCAATAGCTAACCTTAACGTGCGACAGCGCCTTGATAAATTTTAATAATATTATACGATTTAAATTGATAATAATGAAATACTTCAATTCATGTCTTGTTTTATACTTTTTGGTATCCAAGCAGTCGGGTTTTTTGTTCTTTTTAAATTACTTTTTTATTTCAAACTTTTTAGTTAGGCATTTACCGTAAACAAGCGACGTTTTATCTGCTCGAAGTAGCATCTATTATCTATTCTGTGGTAGCACCAAAGGTACTAATAATTATTGAGGTATAAGGTAAGGTATTTTTTATAAGAAGTAGTAATAAGCAGCAGATTAATTTATTCGTAATGACGAGCTGTGATCACCACAACCATCATCAAATTTGCATATGTTATAATGCTAATATTAATTTGGTTAAGTTTGTAAATCTGCTATTTTTCCTAAAAATGAGCTCATTAATAATTTTCGAAAGTCCTGTCGCACCAACGTCACGAGACCTCGGCAATGAACGTCGGCCACTTACGAAAATGCCCGTAGACAATGCAAAAAAGTATTTTTAAGTATTTTCAAAAACACAATATTTTGTACGTATTTAGTACGTAGTGGGCGTATTTATTTATTTATTATTTAGTTTAAAGCTAAGTGGACTCGGAACCAATATTTTGATAGACATTAAAAATGTTAGTCGGAAGTTATGTTAGTGGAATATACGCTGCATGTGGCGTTGATGAATTTATTGATTGATCGATTGAAGGAGTAGGTACAAATCATCAACAATTTTTTGAAACTTGTTATGTCGTCACATTAAGCTTAGGTATTACAATTATATGTTACTAGTTTACTACCGTAATATGTAAGAGTACGCCCCACCTTCTCCCTTACCTAACCGCTGCCGGCCGCGTGATTTTCTGTTGAAAGTTACTGTATTTCTACGATATCTCATAAGATATTCATTTAAATTGAATGGTGTAAAGGACAATTTCTGTCTAAATTAAATACCTATTTGAGATGAGTAAGATATTTATTTTTATAAGGAATTATCGATTAATACTATGTTGGTACAAACACCGTCGCAAGTAAAGCACTGTTTAGACCAAATTTGAAAATCATGAAAATGGTTATGTGAGTCAACCTAAGATAGTTATATGTTACTGCGGACTTTTTTTAGAACTTTTTGAGAGGAACGTTTCCACCAAACATTGTTGTCTTGTAACTTGAACGATTTAGGCAGCGCACGCCACGAAAGCTCTCAGATGAGATGATTTTTTCCGACTTAACTAACATTATTGCAATTTTCGTAAGGATCTCTAATTTGTTTGGATATAATATATAGCCTATTTTACTTGTTAATAATGTAGCTTTTCTATAAGTGATATAAGTTTTAAAATAGGTTGAGTGGTTTTGAGATAATCCACCTAGTTTGATAGATATAGATTATAGATGACATGAGTAGGAGCTTTAAACATTTCCTTTGAAACCTCGTAAATCCTAAATTATCATTTAAACGGAAAAATGGTTTGAGGAACCTAGGTGTGATTTTAAAAGACCTATCTAACGATACCCCACTTGCTTATAGCCTATCGACTTTCATGTATTAATTGGCTTCCAGTCGACGCCATTTTGTTTTTCTCAAATTCGGCCTCCGTTGTGACACTCGGAAGACTAAAACAAATCTATTAGTGCAATTACTATCAAAATCGGTTCAGCCGTTTTTTCTGAAATGTGACACAAAGGAATACAACCTTTGAAACCTCGTAAATCCTAAATGATCGTTAAAGTGAGAAAATGATCAAGGAAACCTAACTATGATTTTGCAAGACCTTTTCATCGATACCCCACTTGCCATAGTCCATCGACTTTTATTTTTTAATTTGTTACATTATGGCATCTAGAGGGCGCCATTTTGTTTTCTCTCAAATTTGGCTTCCACAGTGACACTCTAATGATATATTCGGCACAAACTGGTGCAAGAATCATCAAAATCGGTCCACGCGTTTAGGCTGTAGCTGTCCTGCAAGGAACATACAAACATATATAGACTGATGAATACATAACCCTGTGCGTTCCGCAGTCGGGTAAAAAACACACCACAAGCATATTCTCCTCAATGACGAATTCTCAGTCATTACTCATTAGGGAATAGGGATCACCTGCCTCCTTAGCCTAGTAAAGTTCTTTTCTCTTTCTTTATTAATAGTAAATGCTTTAGCGGAGAGAAAAAAATAAATAAATAGTCTATGTTTACTTTTACGTTTTTTATCGCAATCGCTAAAGCGTTGTCGATTATAGAAAGATAATAAACACGAAACTTGTAACTTGGCTATGGCAGCTGGAGAGAGATAGAGAGAGGATACAGCGCTTCACAAATTTTCAAGTTAATTTTATTCTTCCAGAGACGCAACAACCCAATTCCATAAACCAGGCCTCTACGCTCCCGCGTTCCCACCAAAACCGACCGATAGAGTCATCGCAAAGAACGAGAACTACGTGCTATTACCCATGGAGCCAAACTCTGAATACACAATCATAGGACCGCAGGAGAAGAAAACAGAAGAACCCCTGCTGTCAGCTCACAACGAGGAAGTCAAACCCTTGGTGGAGCCGATACCTAATATGGAGCCTCAGTTCTTGCCTTATGAACACGATATCAAAGCTTCCAGACGTTCTGATGGGTAGGTATTTTTCATATTTTTTTAACTACACCCCACCCCCTTCTCTGCTACCCCTAACCCCCTACACCCTTGGCTGCTATTCGGTTGGTAGCGGGCTGCCCTGTTATGGGTATGCCAGTTGTATAAACCTATACTCCTACTAAATCAATATGCGGTACATCTTTGCCAGAAGAGTGGTAATTAGCCATTGCAGAAGCCTCCCTACGTGAATTTACATTATTATAATTTGTATTGGAAAAGATATATTTCCATAGGAGCAGTAGCATCCATACTAATATTATAAATGCGAAAGTGTGTCTGTCTGTCTGTCTGTCTGTCTGCTACGCTTTCACGGCCCATCTGTTCAACCGATTTTGATGAAATTTGGTACAGGGATAGGTTGTATCCCGGTGAAGGACATAGGCTACTTTTTATCCCGGAAAATTCAAGAGTTCCCGCGGGAATCGAAAAAACTTGGTCCACGCGGACGAAGTCGCGTGAATCATCTAGTACTTAATAATTTTTGTTGAATTTAGTTGGTACCTATATTAAAACTTAATGCAAATGTCAAGGACAAAATGACAGGAAAATAATGGAATATCAAAAATATAATATAGTATGTCAGGTGAAATTATTAAAAAAAAAAGGTAAATTAAAGTAAAAATAATTATAAGTTCACCCGACAGCAATGAACTCTTAACATATTTATTCTGTTTTGTACTTATAGGTATGAAGACATAGACGAGGAAAACTTGCAGTACCTGTCCCAGAATGTAAGGGAGATGATCAGAATGGCTAACGACCCCAAGGACGACAGAGTGGTGGATGTCTGGGAGGGGCTACGGGCCAGTCCTACTGAGCCGTCCTCTCGGGGCAAGTTGTCATCGTCCAACTTACGTCTGCTGCTGCTTTACGACCTGCTCAGCAGAGACGCGAAGAAGCAACGGCTTTCCGACTTCAGTGTGAGTTGGTTTTGAAGTTCTACCTAACAAAAAACTATATAAGTGTAAATGTTTTGTGAAGGAATCGTAAGTATGCCGATCCCATTAAAGTTTTCACGCAGGGATTCCGTTGCTCTTTTCTGCAATTTGGGTTTTTGTAAAAATAATTTGGATATCAGATGCTCTGCCTCACGCAAAAGGACATTAGATATAGCACTGTGAAAGTGGGAAAAGTAGACTTCACTGTGAGTATATTTTATGTTCTGCCTAACATCCGAGTTTTTATAAATTCGTCCTATTTATATAGGACGAATGGTTCTTTTCTGCAATATAAAAATAGTTTGTCTGCTGCTCTGCCCACAATTTATGCCGTTAGATAATATAACACTGTGGAAGTAGGCAAAGTAGGTTACTGTAGCTGACTAGCTGCATTATGTACAAAGCAGGGGCATGGAAGTGATGGTTTTCAGATTATAGTAAATTGTATAGATTGTGTAATAGGTATGTAAGTTGAAGCATTAAAATGGCGTACATTTGTGCACAATTTCCCTGCAAAATGAGTGAAGGAAACGGGAGCCGTTAAGTTTCTTGTCAAAGAGATCATTTTACTTCGTATTTATACTGTACCTCATAAACATCCCCTTATACGTTAAGCGAAACCTTGTAGCCCTAAGCAGATATGATTCATACAGGAGCGGATTTTATTGCAGGTGTAAAAATGTTATCACTTGTACAAGATAAGAACAAGAATGTACATTCTAGATTTATTTATTGGGTTGTAAATTTTGATGGCATCTTTGAGGAATACAATGCTTTAAAGCATAGCATGCATGTTACAAGTTTAATAAAGATTAAAGATACTTACTTAAGTCGGTATAACAAAAGATTCTTACGTACAATTTTTCCTTTTTTAAATTGAAACAATTCTTTCCAAAAAACCGACTTCCAAAGCCACTGTAAAGTAAAAAATAATTTTGATTTCTACACACTATGTTGAAGTCGGGCGAGCCTGACGCGTCGACTTTGCCTATCTTTGTTATACTCGCCCGACTTCAACATAGTGTGTAGAAATCAAAATTATTTTTTACTTTACAGTGGCTTTGGAAGTCGGTTTTTTGGAAAGAATTTTTATTTTTAACTTTTTAGTGTTGTCTTAATCCCCACGGCTTATGAGTGCAGTACCCTGCAGCATCAGAGTTGAGGAGTTGGGACTTGGGTTTAAGTATGAAGTCGTTGCTTGACACCTACAATATGAATTCCCCATAAAAAAATCCTAAATTGCTATTTTTAAGGCGTTCTGTACCCTGCAGCATCAGGGTTGAGGAGTTGAGACTCAGAGTTGAATCGTATACTCGTGACTTGATACCTACTGTATGAATTCACCATCAAAACTGCCTAACTCCCTAGTTTTGAGTCGTAGGTATACCTACAGCATCAGGATTGAGGATTTGGAGTCAGATTTTTTATGGGACCATCTCGCGAGCTTCCTCTAACCACTGAAAAAAAAATGTTTCAAGTCGGTTTGGAAACCACGGAGATATGCGGCAACATACATTTAAAAAAAAAAAATATACGCGCCGAATTGAGAACCTCCTCCTTTTTTGGAAGTCGGTTAAAAATGTTACAGTTAAACTCGGATTTTCCGTCCCATCGGGCCATGAGAGTAAGGGAATAGAACACTACAATCAAGACACGCGGAAGCGTGTCCAGCCAAAGTCCAAAAAAGAAAGAACTGGCAGCACCGTGTGTAATATTACACGAACCATTTGGAGCCACTTTTGACCCCCTCATAACTCAAAAACTATTACACTTAAACATGTCAAATTTGGCTCATATATTGAGACCCGCGAGATACGTATGTGCTCCAAATTTCATAAGCACACCTCAAATGGTTATTTAGATATAAACGTCCAAAAATCGTCATTTTTATGATCTACCTACGGATAGATCAAAACTCTGACACGGGGCATACTACCATCGCTTATAGCCGTATTATTTTAATATTGTTGACGTTCATGTTGTAGTGTTATAATCATTATTTTAAGGACGTCAAAGTACGTGACATTCAACCGTTACTTTGAAATAATACTGCTTTAAGCGGTGGTAGTAACTCCCTCGTCCACTTCCTGCGGCAACTTGCATTACATTCTACGCATAGTGCATGCACAACTAAATAAAACAAGAGTTGTTAAGTAAAAAAAAAACTCCTATTACATAAATCATACTGCAGGTCTTTGTTTAAATTCGTTATTTTGTGTTGTTAACTATTGAAAATGACACATAATTATTATTTTAATGTAAATAATAATGAATAATAATATATAGTTGCATTAAAACCTTACCTTCGTATTCACGCATTTTGTGCAACGAAACGTCATTGACAGAAAAGAAGAAGAAACGTATTTGAAGTCGTCAGTTCAAGTTGTCAGTCATTGTGATTTTTAAAATTTAATCATTGTTTATAGTGGTTTTAGTGATATCGACTGTTTACCGTGCTTGTTTTCAATGTTTCACTAAAAACTTTTGCTATACTATAATATGGATTCGATCTCGCCGACTTCGCGCTATATTCCATGGATGACCATTGTTTGCAATTTGGGTACGTTACGTTGAGGTGCATAAATTGTCACCTGAGTGTAAACAGGATGCTAAGACCTGTTGTTACCATGGGTGGGCTCACCATCGAAATGATATTGTTGCACCGGCAGCTTTCTTGATAATGTAACGACAGTTATTACCTATTTAATATGAAGATGAATAAATTAATGAACTAATAGAAAAGTCCTATTACAGTGTAAAGGATTATTTGAATGATAGCTAGGCATGGGTATGAATTGTTACAGCGGCTGATTATGTAACTGTTATATTGTATATATAATTTCAAATATTTGTGAGATGGTGATAATAAAACAAACACAGTTGAGTTTGTTGCGGGCTCTTCTCAGACCAGGGCACGTTTGGAACCCTCGTAGCTTTAGTTTTAAGATACCGTAGTTAGTTATCACCATCACGTCTTATGCTCTGTAAGCATGACGTTCAGAAGGTGTACTTTGTAGGTACCTATTTTGAATAAATATGTTTTGAGTTTGAGATTGTGTTCAATAATTTCTGTACAAAAAGAAATGATATCCCATCAAAAACATAAATGTAAAATGAGAGCCAAAATCCAAAATTGTGATATGTATATAATATATGCATTGGTTGTTGACTTCAGCGACAAAAGAAGTGAGATCTAAATGGGTGCCAAAGTTCAATGGTCAGTCCTGCAATTTATTTATAACAACATAAAATATTTTATAACAACTTAAAATATCATTTCTTCTTATAACTTAGGATAATATGTTGAAGACTAAGGCTTTGGCTTGGCTAGTTTTCATATACGAATTATAGCCTTCGCAAGTTGTAAAGCTGTAAGTTCTTATTTTATTCTTCCGAAAATTTGGCTTGCTAGTAGAAACTGTACTTTTAGGTACCTACTTAATAATAATATATGGAAACTAGCCAAGCCAAAGCCTTAGTCTTCAACATATTATCCTAAGTTATAAGAAGAAATGATATTTTAAGTTGTTATAAAATATTTTATGTTGTTATAAATAAATTGCAGGACTGACCATTGAACTTTGGCACCCATTTAGATCTCACTTCTTTTGTCGCTGAAGTCAACAACCAATGCATATATTATATACATATCACAATTTTGGATTTTGGCTCTCATTTTACATTTATGTTTTTGATGGGATATCTCCTACGCGATGTTTAATCTCAGTGGAGATTGGCAGCCATCTCCCAAGTTCGGTCGGGTAGACATTATAATTTGCCGGTTCTTCTCAGTAGAATTTTCTTTCCGAACCAGTGGTGGAATCATGACATTTCATAAGTGGCACAAGTTGTCCTACGTAAAATAAATTAATCATTTTAAAAGATTCTCAAAGGCAACAGTAAAACTTTACATAGAACATGAAAATGAACTTTACATGAAAACTTGGTAACTGATTAAATCTCGGATGGCGTGAAAACCTGTACTTATTGGATTACTAAAAGCTTTATTGAAGTAGTCTGACCTACGCAAGGTCACTGGTGACCACAGTCAAAAGAGATATGTTCTTTCCTACCAGTCGTTCGACAGAGGTGTCTTGTCATAGATAGATCAATGCGGGCGGGGTGTGTAAGGCATGTCAGAGGAAACTGGCAAAATTGGGTACTAAAATTCTACATCAATGGTATTTAACCAAGAACTTAACTCAGCAAATTCAAACGTCAAAAAACGCACTTATTATGGAATATTGTATTAAATACAGAACTGTGTCGTCATCTAAATTCGACGCACTTTTTACTGCAATCGATAGTTTAAAATGGCTTTCAAGCATGAAACTAACAGGGGACGTGGGGTAATATTACGATTTTTGGGGGATCCTGTATTTAATATTAATAAAAGAATAATTTATTTGAATAATAATTGTCAAATACCTCATTTTCAACACCAAATTTTGTCATTTCCTACCTCTCTCAACCGTGGGTACCTTATCTCTAGGTGCAACATCTGTCATAGTAGCCGGATCTGTTACTTGCATGGGCATCGACCTACTGTATGAATATAATATAATTACGCTGTGCTATTACTACTGTCTTTATAGGCACATTTATAGTGTTTTGGGTTTTACGTTATTTTTACACTGTTATATAACGTTAATCTAGTAGTAAAGTACCCTCGCCACACAGTACCTTTATAATAAGTGATATATACCGACCGAGCTTTTTAATAAGTGTAGATATTATGAATAGATAAATATAATCTATACCTAAATACTAACAGGTTAATAATTAATGAACCGAATTTCTCTGTTTGCCACCCGCACCACAAGACGGTAAATCATTTCAACCACTATTCGTCTCTGGAAATGTAAACTTCTACTCTGCAATTTAAGCAAATACCATGTTATTACATTTCACCAAATTAAATCATTGGGCATGCGGTTATAGCAGAGTGGTTAAGACTGCGGCCTTTTATTCGGGGGTTTAAAGTTCGAATCCTGAGCAGTTATTTCGGAGTTATGTATGATTGAAGTTGCATAATAGGTGACACGCATTCCTAAGTTCTCCATAATGTTTTCAAGACAATATTTATATAAATAGGATGGAATAACTGATTTGAAGGGGATTTCAGGTTGTCAGCAGGTGGTGAATTTAAAAAACAATACCTGTACACCAAAATGCGAAATGAAAATCTTGTTAAATAGATTTTTTTAAAATCATCTATACTTAATAATTATAAATGCGAAAGTTTGGATGGATGGATGTATGTATGTATGTATGGATAGATGTTTTTTACTCAATCACGCCAGAAAGGCTCAACGGATCTGCATGAAATTTGGCACAGAGATAGATTATAGTCTGGATTAGCACATAGGCTACTTATTTTATCCCGGAAAATTAAGGAACGCGGGAACCAAAAAACCTCAATAGACGCGGACAAAGTCGCGGGCGTCAGCTAGTCATGATTAATTTTTAAAATATTAAGTAACGGTTTACGAAAAGTTCAAAAATAAATTATTTACCATGAAATCTTACTCAGGGCAGTGAGTGGTCAATTTGTGAACTTATTTCAAGAAAATCCTTAAAAATGCGTGGGTATAGTCATAAATGTTTTTTCCTTTTATGTTCTAAACAAGTGAGGTATATTTCTAATTTTGGAAGGTTTAGTGCCAGCACAATCAATTCCATTTATTTAGGTTTTATTGTTGTAATCTTGAACTTGTATATGGCACCTTTAATAACTTGGCTCATTCCGTCCTGAGGACAAAAGGAAGAAGTCCTTTTGACCTTGTGGGGTATTTGATTGTACTCTTTGTGGCGATTTGCCAAAAACTCCAAAGAGGATTTTTTCTATTCGTCAGGATAGAAATAAGATTTATTTTTCGATTTACCTTTTTTCCTAGACTTTATTTATTACTCGCTGTATTAGCAAGCCTCCAGCTGTGTTCCAGCTACTGTGGGAATACAAACCACACAGCACTTTTAAAATCATTTGATTTCGTATTTTAGGCACAACATCTGCTTTTAATTTATATTAAACTAGCGAATGACCGCGACTTCGTCTGCGTGGTTTGAGGTTTTTTAGTTCCCACGGGAAATTCGGGAATTGAGGTTTTTTAGTTTCCAGGATAAAAAGTAGCATATGTGCTATTCCAGACTATAATCTATCTCTGTGCTAAATTTCAGCCAGATCCGTTCAGCCGTTGGGGCGTGATTGAGTAACAAACATCCATCCCAACTTTCGCATTTATGATATTGACACAACACAGACACAACGCCAGTCTTCAATTAAAGAAAACTAACCTAAATTAATTTATCGTCAGGGATTCTCCCCGGAAGTGATGAAGGCTTTGGTGGAGTCCTCTGGCGGTGGGGCCAGGGCGCAGCTTAGCATGGCGCTAGACAAGATGGTGGAGCGTCACGACTGCAGCCACGACTACGCCAACAACCGCGCCAGGGAGATGGTCGTCGAGCTGGCCAAGGACGAGTCCAAGCTGTCCTCCGAACTGAGATACTTGCAACCACTCGTTTATAAATATTAATTTTGTAGAATATTTTGCGTGAATTTATGATTATAGATTATATCGTGCATTTGGTTAAATACCTAACATCTACAATACGCACGTGGATTGAATGCAATCGGGCCCATAGTATATATAGTCCCACAAACTTATCTGACCCGGTGACAGTAGATATGAAAAATAAAATAAGAAGATAAACTAAACCGGCATATCAATTAGTTCCAATTTTTGCCACCGGGCCAGATAAGTTGGTGGGGCTATAAAAGCGATGAAAACTTCGTTCTGTCTACTACAAGAACTACTAGCTATCGAATAACCGTTCGTAAGACATATTTCGAACGATTATCGATAATTTGCAAAGTGATTATCGATAGCCTGCAAAGTGATGTCCTAGACATCTGACACATGAGAAAGAGTGAGAGAGCATGAGCGGAGGAATGAGATTTAAATTTTTTTTTACTCAGGCCTCTGGGTTCGGACGCATACTGGAAATCTGAACCATAAGTGTAACCTTTGAAGTTAAATAGTAAAATAAACCTTAAATCATTAAAAATCATTTTTAAAAACAAGCTTTTATCATCCACCATATTTAATTTAATCTAACATAAGTTTATTTTTCGTATTTTTCTCAGCAAACCCTTTTAATTGATACCCATATCATGGGCGTTCATGAAAAATAACTAGTCCGCCACCTTCGGGAGTTTTTGTTGCATAACGCATTAATTAAGGACCAAATCATTAAATTCTGTCTAGAAAAATAAGGATAATTTGTGCATAGTGTGCATAGTGTGATATTTATCATAAAAAGTTTAAGACGAAGAATATAAAATGATTATTAAGTTAAATAATTGTAATTTTATGCCATCACTGGTGTGTTAAACATGCAAAGTATTTGTAATTGTCATTACTTATTAAAGTAATTAGTCCCTACGTAAATTGTTTCGTTTTGCAACAATTCAAGCTAAATATCTAGAATTCAAATGCAGACCTAAAATTACAATGTAGACAGTAGAATATTCATTGAAATTAACGTTTACCTTAAAACGGTATCTTCAATAAAGTTTAAGATTACAGAGAACGCTTTGTGTATAGCATTCCTTGAATACTTTCTTTGTAAAATTTAAATACCCTAAGTATATCTAGTTCGTACCTTTACTCTGGTTCAAGAGGATACACGACCTCTTTTTATCCGACTACGGCTAAGCTAAAAGGAAGGGTTATGATTTTAGCAGTTTATCTATGTAATATGTATGTTTGAATTCACCTATGTTCCACAGTAGCGCCTAAACCACTGAGCCGATTTTGATGAATAAGTAGTCGTGATAGAGTAGTCGAGTTTTAATTTCAGAAACTTTATAAAATTCTTGTTATAGCTTTATGAGTCTACCTCTGAGGCGAAAATACAAAATATTTAGGGGACAAACTGTAGAGAGGTCAGTTCTCTTTGCGTGTTCTGAAGAGTTAGGTATTCAATCTAATACCGCCTTCCGTCTAGTCGCACCCTTCGTAAATACATATATTCTAATCTTTTCGTCGCAGAAGCAACTTTCATCTTCGTGGTTTCACCACGAAGATGAAAGTTGCTTCTGCCTGGTTTCCTGGCCTTCCACCTCCCGTTACTACAGGTCTTTTCAGCCACGTACCTGCAAGTTATGAAACCAGCTTCCATCTTCTGTGTTCCCTCATGACTACAATATGGGGCTATTCAAAGGGCGCATAAACAAATTTCTCAAAGGCCGGCAACGCATTGGCTTCCTCTGGTGCTGAAAATGTTTATGGGCGGCGGTAATCACCTAACATCAGGCGATCTGCTCGTTTGCTCGCAATATTTAGAAAAAAGACTCATTAATATAGGCTGTGATACAAGCAAAACATCAAGAGCACTTTGATTATAAGAAACACAAGAAAATAAAAACGGCACAGAAAAGAAATGTTTTATGTTTCATCCAAGTTTTATCCATCGAAAATACGTTTGATTAGATTCCGTTTTTCCTTTTCTTAATTATTGGGCTTAGATTACATGGCTTCAATCGCTTTGTCTCGAGTCGGTGTTTATTGGAAGAAGTGAGAACAATAGGATCGGTTCTCTCCTTGTTTAATGTTTTTACTACACATTTATTCAATTCAATTCAGTTTATTTAAAACATGTAGGACATACAGATGTATCTTTAGCTACGTCATGTTTTTACTCTACCAATTCTACCATTCTAGCTAAGAATCCATACTAATGTTATAAATGCGAAAGTGTGTCTGTCTGTCTGTCTGTCTGTCTGTCTCTCTGCTACGCTTTCACGGCCCAACTACTCAACCGATTTTGATGAAATTTGGTACAGGGATAGGTTGTATTGTTGTGGGGAAGGACATAGGCTTTTTATCCCGGAAAATTGAAGAGTTCCCGCGGGATACAAAAAATATCAATCCACGCGGACGAAGTCTCGGGCATCATCTAGTATATATATTTTATATTATAGCGTTTCTCACACTAAGGAACTGCCATGCCCCTTACAGGTTAGCCCGCTACCTTCTTAGACTGCATCATCACTTACCATCAGGTGAGATCTCAGTCGAGGGCTATAACTTGTAGTGGAATAAAAAAAGAGTCTATACAAACAAATCCAGCAGGGTTGCTACCCTATCCCACCTACACCCTGAAAAGTGCTCACTCAACAAGCGTTAATGCGAAGAAGTCGATATTATTGTGCGAACCCATTTGTGCAATGAATCCTGCCACCATCACAAAGTAAATATAACAATGTATTTATACAGTGGGTTGACGCCCACATATGACAAACCCGGCTACCGTGATACTTGTAGCACCTATTCTAGGTAGGTACGGTACTCTCACCTATGGTAGGAAACTACATACAAAAGGGTTTGATGACCTCCCTGGTGCAGTGTGCGGAGATCCCGGGCTCGATCCCCGGTAGGGTCAATTATATTTAATTGAATTTATAATTTCTTAATTCTACTTGGTCTGGCCTACCACCCTACCGACAAAGAAGTGCCGTCTAGCGATCTAACGTTCCGGTACGATGCCGTGTAAAAACCGATTAGGGGTATGGGTTTAATATAGCAACCATGCCCCTAACAGGTTATCCCGCTTCCATCTTAGACTGCATCATCACTTACCATCAGGTGAGATCGCAGTCAAGGGATGATTTGTAGTGGATGAAAAAAAAATGTTGTATGGAGCCTGGCCTACCTACCTTCCAGTCAATTTTACCATTGAAAATTGGCCATAGCTCCGAGGATTTTGAGAGGATCGAAATGGGAATAGTACCATGAGTTGAGGAATTTATCGAGACACGTGTGAACGTTTGAATTGGCTACTTGACAGCGGTAACTATAAAATATGAAATATGTTAGATTTGGTAGCTTGTAGGTTAACAATAATTATACAATATGTGTTTGCATTAAAATAAATTGTAAATATTTTATTTTTGCAAAACAAATTTGAGATTTTTTATCTGTGGATTACAAGAAGCGAACGCGGGCGGTCATGATAGAACCCCGTGTGACGTCACATTTCAAAAAAAAAACGTCGTGTGTACCAATGTATGCGTATTGTTGAGAAAATTAACACTAATATATTTCGTTTTGTGATTGTGAGAGGAATGAAATGCTATACAGCTGATAGTGCAAATCTGCCTAAAGTCGATTCATTTATGGTTGCAAATTTATTTGCGTGTAAACTTTTACTCTGCCGAGTTTCCTAATGTAAAATCTTACATGTAATTGCCGAAATACACAAAGTAATAGTAATTAGGCATCGTTTTTAAGACCTAAGAAAGTGCTGCTTTAAAGTGACAGAAATATAATGTATGGTAATTTTATGTCATGTTTTATGAAGAAAATGTTAGGTTCAGTTTAATTCATTTTTGTTAGATCAGAGTTTTTAGTTCATCAAAGTGGTCTTCACAAAGTAATATCGCAGATTTATCCGATTTAAATTCCACATACATTCTACTCTATGGTCTCGGCAGATTAACGGTATCTACTGCTTTCGACGTTAATGACATAGGTATTATTGTATAAGTATAGGAGTGTGTCTATACAATTAGACAGGATACTAATTAATTATTATTTATAGTATTTCTACACACGTCTTGTAGCTTGTAATTTTCACAATTGCATCAAAAAAGCTGTAAACTTTCCACTCAAAATCACTTATAACTCGGTGTGTCGTAGTTAGCTTTGTTTTTTTTTTTTGAGTTATGACGTCACAGCTAGCAAATGTCACGTGACCGGCTGTTTTCGCGCGAATTTAAAATTAATGTATTGAAAATGTATTTTTTTCTAATAAATAACGCTTTTTTTGAGAAAAAGATAATTGTAAGAGGTATTAAATGACCCCACGTACATTTTTAAGTACTTTGCCGAAAACTGTCTAATAGCCAATTAAGAAAATCGGCTGGTATTTTTTTTGGAAATTTGAAAGAGAAGTGCATTCGAGGTGGAATTTTGAAAATAGGAAATTTTTGAAAAATTTAGAAGAGATTTTTATTTCAGTTTTTTTTTCGTAAAGTTTTGTATTCATTTTCAATGCTTCGATACTTGCGGGGACTGCGAAATCTGTGATTTTTTTTCAACATAACGGCCACTCATAAAACCTGTATATAAATTAATAGCTGACATCAATACAAAGAAGCATTTTATGAGACAAAATCTTCTAAAGCGTCAGGTTTCCTCCGTCACGTGCGTCTGTGGCTCTGTCTAGCTCTAGACGCCTGCATCGAACGACTGGTAAGATCGGTGTCTTTAGAATGTGCCGCCGTTGAATTGCTCCGAAATTTCATCTGGATATTGATAAAATATGATATATGATATGGAACTTGCTCTTGAGAAATGAAATCGTATATTGATTTATTATTTCTATACTTGCTACCTACATAATAATATTGTGTATTGTTTATTTTTATACTTACTATAGGTATATCATTTTATCATTTCATTAGGTGCCATCTTTTGAGCATTTCAGGCTGCATGGAACACAACTCATTCGTTTATAATATAAAGATAATTTACTTCAAAAATATGAGGAGTAAGCTTCTCGCCTAAGATTTTTATCTGACTAGATGATGCCCGCAACTTCGTCCGCGTGGATTATTATTTCTTCATTCCCGCGGGAACTCTTCATATTTCTGGAATAAAAAGTAGTCTATGTCCTTCCCCGGGATACAAACTATCCCTATACCAAATTTCATCAAAATTCCCTGATTCAAAAAGAAGAAACAAATGTATACTAATATTATAAACGCAAAAGTGTGTCGGTCTGTCTGTTTGCTACGTTTGCACAACCCATGTGTTCAATAGATTTTATAAAGAGTTCAAGCGGGAATCAATTAATCTTAATCCAGTGCGGATGAAGTCGCGGACATCATCTAGTGATTTATTCTACAATACTTATAGTGCTTTGTTGTAATAGCACTTTGTGAACCCGTCATATTCGGATTCCAGAAAATGGGATTGTATCCATTTCTGCTAAAAGGATGTAACCTGACACTGACTCACACCCAAACGTTGATTTTCACTTACTTTAAGTACAATACAAATTCTTTGATACATTCTGGTTTGTCTTAGGCACAGAATAATAACTAGTACTAGGTATCTTAGGTACCTATTGCCGGTGTATATTGTTATCGGAATGAGCTAGACATTTTAGACCCGTTCAAACTTTATTGGGAATGAAATAAATTATTTGTACAAAAAACCGGAGATGTCGAAATAAATATTTTATTTTAGTATAATATTGCACACATTTAAACCACAAATTTAAAATAAAAGACTGGATTTTTTGCGATGAAAATAATTAAATCATCATCATGGCACTAAATTTAACCTACCACACATCAATATTCTGTAAAAAATACTCATCTAATAATTTTTATTAAATAAAAAATTCTTATCTAACAATTTTTGTGACGTTCCAAGCCAATATTAATACCTTAGACAAACTATCTATTTACAGATTATTTTCATCATCTTCAACTTAGATTATAACTGGATATAAAGTGATCTGTACTGAACTACTGACGCTTCAACAATACCTTTAAAGTTTAAATCAAAAAGATATTTTATTTAAATACCTGGTCCGGTCCAACTTACTTTCATAATTCAAATAAAGATAAGTCTAAAAGTATAAATAATGCGTATTGAAAAAATTATAAATATTAAGAGTTACTTACTTACAATTTTAATAAACCTAAATCTTCTTTTCCCTATCTAATATTGAAAATCCCTTAAAACATTCTCAAAACATAAAATAATGTTATAATCATCTGGCCCACTATGTCATCCTAACATTTAAAGGTGGAAATCTCACGGATTTTCAAAATATCAATACGGTGACTAAAATTGAATGTGAACACTGAAAAACAGACCTTATGTGCTAAGATTCCAAACATCTACCACAACAACCAATACAACAACCAATAGCAGACAGAACAGCGCTAATGATTGGCTGAGATATTTCGCGCCATTCAAAAATAAGATTTCTGCGCAGGTGTATCGGCGTGACTATAAAAGTGTTACCTGTATTTTATGCCAAGTTCTGCTTGTAGGTGTTGGGAACACGACAACAATTACATTTTGTAGTCTATGCACAGTTCGTTCACGGTTCATTCACCCAGTCACATTTTTATGTACTAAAGAACGATACTTCGCTTACCTCAAAATTGCCTTATGGCATAGACGTGTTTCGCTCAGTATCAAAAAATTTAAGTTAATAATTATTCCACAAAATCATGTTTTATAACCTCACTACGCTCCCAGTCCTGTACTCTACTAAATCTCCCACAGTACTTAGGTATCTTTTGTGTTTTGTGAAATCAATATATATTATGTTTTTATTTTAATTGGTATTTTTACTCGAGGACAAGAAGCATGCCACAATGCTGCCGTATATCAATTGTATGATACTTCCCATGATCTCCAGGAAGTGCACAATCGGTCCCGCCCTGCTCGCGTCCGTGTCTTGGCTGCCGTCGTCGAAGTCATCGAAGGTCGCGTCGTCATCGCTGATCTCATTTATGGTGTCATTACCTGAGAAAAGAAGATAGAAATCATCATCAAAATGATTACAATATGGGGCTCATCAAAGGGCGGCTAAACTTGCGCAAAAGTCGGCAACGCGTTGAGGGTTCCTCTGGTGCTGAAAATGTTCAAGGACGGTGGTGATCACTTAACATCAGGTGACCCACCTGTTGCTCATTTGCCCGCTATATCTTTGTCACCGTAAGATTGTAAAAACCGTTAGATTATAATCTAACTCGCGAAATTGTAAACTGTCGAATGATTACAATATAACGGATTATTTTTCGGTAGATTGTAATCTGTTAGGTTTATTAACCCGATAGAATCAAGTAGTATCAAATTTTATATCGAACCCTAACCTAACCTACAAGAAAAAGACAAGAAAACGTAAATACAATGAATATTTCAAAAATTGACACTAAAAACATTGAACGGTTCACAATCTTTCAACTGTTTACAATCTATCGTTAGATCACAAAAAGCGTTAGATTACAATCTTACGGTTTTTACAATATTACGGTGACATCTATACTAATAATATAAATTCGAAAGTTTGGATGGATGGATGGAAATAAATAAATATACATTTAGCTTACTTAAGCATTCCAGAACGGCTAAACGGATCTGGATGAAATTTCACACAAAGATATATTTTATAGTACCTATGAAATAACACATTAAGCTTCTTTTTATCCCGGAAAATTAAAGAGTTCCCGCGGGAATCAAAAACCCTCAATCTACGCGGACGAAGCCGCGGCCATCAGCTAGTAGGTACCATAAATTTAGCTAATCACAACAATTGAGACTGAAACAATGATTGATACAGATTTTAACTGTAGTTCTTTAAAAAATCATGCAATTAAAAAACAATACTAATATAAATTCTTAACCAACATAGTCTGCTTTAAACTGCAGGGCTAAAATATAAAGGTCACTCCAGCCTCAGTCAGACGCCAATAATAATTTTATTATTATTATATACATACGTTATTAGGGTATTAGGGTGTTATCAGACTAGAAGGGAATTAATATAAAATGGAAAGACCCATTTATCCATTCTAAAGCCTACGAGTCATCATCATCATCACTACAGCGTCGTCCCACTGCTGGGCACAGGCACAGAGTACGTACAGAGGGGAAGCTTCATACAAACGGCTCGCGGCGACTTCACCCATACATAGCGCAACGATGTGTGCGTGAGCTCTCACCGACACATTCACCGACACGCCGTCTGGGTACGCGACGCCTCAGTCCGGGTACGAACGTAAGGGCTGACGATCGAGCGTATAATCTAATTTTGAATGAAAAATAAAACTATTAGATTTATTTATGTAAATAGTGTTGTTTCAACAAAAATGCCGAATATTTGCACAGTTTGCTTGAAAAGTTCCAAAGACAATAGGATGTTTCCTATTTTTCATACCCGAGAGATAAAGAGAAGTAAGTACCTTTCTAACCTTGTTAACGATTTTCTCGGAAACCAATGAACCTATTTATATGATTTTTCGATTAAAATGGATATTTACGACTGTCTGGGGATACAAAACAGGAAACTGACACCACAGTTTTAAAAAAATCAGCGCCATTTTGAAATTCTTTGTTAATTAACCGATTTCGTTCAAAATCGATATTTAGGACTCCCTGGTATTGTAAAACAGGAAACTGGTACCAAAGTTTAAAAAAATCAGCGCCATTTTGAAAGACTTTGTTAATTAACTACTGATGTTCATTAAAAAAGAAATAATTTCGTTTCTTTATAATATTTGTCTAATTTAAGTATTTATTGTTCAATTTCAGGATATAACTGTAATTATATTACATTATATAACTATAATATAATATTTTTATTTTTTCCTTAAATTGTTGACATGCATCAGGTGACAACCCTAGCACAATAGGTATACATTTTCGACTTTGTTAGGAAGCTTCCCCTCTGGTCGGATATATACTCGTGTGGCACAGGCCTCCACTCTCATAGGAGAGCGGGAATTAGAGCTTAGACTCACCACGCTGCTCCAATTCGGGTTGGCGGGCTAAAGCCTACGAGTAGCGTAACTTATCTCTCTGTTACTTTCTAGTCTCTATAACTCTCTATGGAAGAGCTAGAGAGAGAAGTGTTTCTTTAGCAGTGGGACATTTTCCTTACCATCAAGTTTTTCCATCTTTCCACTGGGTAAATAACTGGAATACAGTGTGATTTTCTCCGGTTTCTTATCGATCTTCCGAAGTGCTTCTAAGGATAATTCTTCTACTTCTTTGTCTAAGGAGATGTCGTTGTCTACTGGTTTCTGGTTCGCTTTCGAGGCGGTTTCTGGGTCGTCCAGAATCTCTATCTTGTCCCATGGTTTGTTTGTGGTTGATGGTTTTTCTGTTTTGTTCTTTCCGTAGCCGAGAAAGCTGGAAAATGGTGAAGATACAATATATTAAGCATTGAACAGTAACTTAGGTTAGGTATTAAAATTTTAGGTTGGGTAATTTGAATTGGTTAAGTAGGTACTTAATTAAAAATCTTATTTTGTTGTGAGCTCTTGTCAGACCGGGCTCGTATGGAACCCTCGTAGCTTTAGCTAAGAGTTTCATTTTCACCATCACGTCTTATACTTTATATGTATAATTTACGTTCGTAAATTGTATGTGTAGATAGGTAAAATTTTGAAACATTTTGATTTTGACTTTGAATATCGATCAACATTTATTGCGGTTGCCTTGCGGTTCGTTGATAAAAATGTGACGGAGGAACCAGATCGAATAGTTCTTCAGCACACTCCCCGAAATAATATATTCTGTACAATACCGACAGACAAGCAAATTAAAGATTAAATAAGATAAGGCAGGAAAGATACCTGTATATGGGGCTGGTGATCTTCTCGGCGAGGTTGTTCGCGATCTGGCGGTACACGTCGACGTTGCCACCGGCCGCGTTGGGCTGCGTGGTGTACACGCTGACCACAGACTCCGGAGACTCGGGCAGGCCGCGCGGCGAGCATTGCTGGCAACCCTGGAACGTGGGGAATTAAACTAGTTAATATTAATCCTAAGACGCAAATTACAACTATACGGTTTTTGAAAAAATTTATAAATAGGCTAGCGCTTGCCTGCAATCAGGCCTGCTTGCAAGTAGTGATGCAGCCTAAGGTGGAGCGCGCTTGCCTAGAAGATGCCTATTCACTCTTGATTTGAAGGTACCTATATTAAAAGAGGAGGGGAAAACGGAAGCCGAAAGGGCATTCCATATCGGATCGGGTGGATTATAGCGCATTAATATTACTTTTTTTTATCCGCTACAAGTTAGCCCTTAGTGATCTTACCTGATGGTATGATGCAGGCTAAGATGGTAGCGGGCTAACCTGCTAGGAGTATGGCAGTTACATTAAACCAAACATTGGTTTTGTGCTTGTAACTTGATCACAATTAATATTTGAAGCGGGTAGGCAGTATTTACCAATGACGCATTTTCATCAAAACAACCAACCATATTTTAAGTAAGGCAAACAATAAAAAAATATTATATTATATTGTCTATATACAATACTAGCACCCGCCCGCGACTTCGTCTGCGTGGAGTAGGTTTTTAAATTTCCCACGCGAACTCCTTTATTTCCGGGATAAAAAGTAGCCTATGTCACTCTCAAGGTTCTCAACTATACTCATGCAAAAAATTGTTCTGTTGATCTGTTGCTTCGTTGCGGCGTGATCGACAAACCAACAAACCAACAAACAAACACACTTTCACATTTTTTATATTAGTATGTATTTTTGCCTTTATCCCAAATTTGTTTCAATCGATTCAGCGTATACAACTCAGTGTAGATCTTTCTGTCTTGATAAATGATACCTTGGCCTAATAAATGAAGAAGGTACATGTACCGATACCAATCAATCAGCAAGGAATCGTCCTTGAACATTCGTTTTTATCACGTTATCCTACACTATTGAACTAGGCTAATCCACTAACTTCGACTCCAAGCACGTTCGGATGGTATTGTCTCTACTCTCTACGTTGCAGTAACTGCGTTGTTTGAGTTTCGCCATTACATTATTTCCTTCCGTTTCATTTATACGCAAACTGAATTCAATTGTATATGCAAATCGTAATCATTTGACAGCTTAAAACGTATAATTCGAACTGTTTAAGGAGTTCATACATGCCTTATGACGTGCAGGCATTTTATACTCTTTAAACAGGTCGAATTATACGTTTGATAAACTATTTCGATTACGATTTCCTTACACAATCGGGGGGCTGATCTTCGAGTGAAGCTGAATGAACGAGTGCTAGCTAAGTTACATACTCGTACGTTTCGTGTCTATTCCCTTTCTTTAATCGTTAACGGTTTAGTGGAGAGATAAAAGTAAGTTAATAGTCTATGGTTGGCGCTTTTAATCGCTTTAACTAAAGCGTTGACGATTATAGAAAGTGTATAGACACGAAACGTATGTAACTTGGCTAGGTTTACATCATCTACTAAATCTTGTACGATTAAAGGAAAAATCCGGGCCCACTCTTCTTTTTAAATTTCTAGACTAGTGCTTGACTGCAATCATACTTGCTTACAAGTGGTGATGCAGTCTAAGGTGAAGCGCGCTTGCCTAGAAGATGCCTATTTGAAGATACAAAATATATAGGGAGTGCAGGAGGGGAAAATGGAAACCGGAAGGGCATTCCATATCCTAGCGGTTCGAATTGTAAACGACGAAGCAAATCGCTTCGTATGCGTCCGTGGAATTTCGATTATGTACGTATGTAGACCCTGACGATGCCTTGCGGTATGGTAGTAGAAAGGTCACTATGTCTCACCAACGACTTAAAACCTAACAAGAAACCTATGTCCAGCTGTAGACGTCAATCGGTTGACGACGACCACTTTAGACATAGACCCATAAAACATTACATAAAGGGATATGCAATACAACCAATATTACGAACCGCCGATACCTAATAAAACAATAACACTCAATAATAGTGCAATAAACTGTAAATGTGTCATTGTTACCAGCAAGTATCAAGACTACGTGTGCGGACTACACAGGGTCTGACAATGACGCGGGGAGGGGACCAAGGCGTCACGTTCTCTGATTCGGGTCTGCGCTGGCCGATGAATATTAATTCTTATCTTAGACCTATCTAACAACTAGGTATTATAAAACAATAACAATTGTACAGCCTGTAGGGTTCCTAAGGATCATTCAGGCTAACTAGCTTATGCCCGTGACTTCACCCGCGTGGACTACACAAGTTTCAAACCCCTATTTTACCCCCTTAGGCGTAGAATTTTCAAAAATCCTTTCTTAGCGGATGTCTACGTCATAGTAGCTATCTGCATGCCAAACTGCCCGATTCATCCAGTGGTAAGAGCTGTGCGTTAATAGATCAGTCATTCAGTCAGTGAGTCACCTTTTCTGATAAATATTATGAATTAAGATAAGTCTATGGGCATTTTATACTATCGCCTACTGAGGGATGATTTCTTAGTAACGTGGGAATCCTTTCATATAAATAGTGAGTAGGTACTAAAGATCTTTGCACGTCACCAGGTTGAAGTTATCTCTGTGTTAAATCTTCGCAAAATCGAATCGTTATTATTTGAACAAACATTTTGTGTTTTTTTTTTGTACCGTGAAGGTCTGTGTATGGATAGACTTAACTAACTCTGTGACAGGGTCGCTACTACCTATGACAAATACAATAAAAACAAAAACTAGACAGGCGTAAAAATTTGTTCCAATTTTGGCCACCAGGTCAGATAAGTTTGTGGGACAGTAAGTACCATAAAGGATTAATTACTATAGTATTATTTACAAGAGTTAATACATTTTTTTTTCATGTCTGGTTTTAGTTTTACCTTCAAGTACTTACTAACTTTAATTAATTAACGTACAGTACTTTAATTGGCACAAAAACATGTTGTAAAACACATCAATTTACTGTTGCTGTCAAACAAAATCTTATCACGTTTAATTAATTGAGGAAGCACAAATTGACTAATTAATTAAAGTTACACTCATGCAAGGCGGTTTTAAGTTTATTAAACTTAGGTTCAAAAATGATGACTTGTTTCTGTGGTACTTACCTGAATAATTTGCACAAGTTAAGAAATCCATTAAAGTGATGAAGATAATATTATGTAAATGATACAAGAGTTTGGATTTGACTCGCTCCAGCAACCACGACTAAATACCAAAAAGTGTCCTACCCACATTTACTAAAAAAAAAACAAGTGGTTACATGCCGAAATGTGATGAATGAGGCTTTATGCTTTATTCATCCTAAAGGTCAATGCCAATACTGAAAAGAATTTCGATAGTTACTGTTTGAAACATTTAGGAGATGTTGCGTCTTTTCTATCCTAATAATGTAAATGTGAAAGTGTGTCTATCTGTCTGTCTGCTAAGCTTTAAAGGCCCATATTTTCAACCTATTTTGATGAAATTGTTGCTGCTGAAGGTAAGCAGTACCTTTATGCCTCTATGTCAGGCACACCACTGCTATAGGTATAGCAGTGGCGTGCACGACATAGAGGCATAAAGGTACTGCTTACCATAGTTAAAAAAAGCTCTATGCATAATTTTCATCATTCCCTGCCTGAAAGTAGGTATCTACTTATCTAATGCCTACCCTGCCCTAACACGCCACTGCTACAGAGGTAGGTTGCATCCCCGGGAAGGCTAGTTTTATCCCGGAAAATCAAGGAGGTTCCCGTGGGAATCGAAAAGTCTTAATAATCTATCATCGCTGCTTACGATTCATTATTAGTTATTAAAATCAAAGCTCAAACAGCATCCAATGTAAAGTAGAATAATATGTCCATGCCTCTATAATATAATTATAGCACATAGGTATAATTTTATTCTATGCCATAGCGCCAGTATAATTTGATGGGCATAAGTAATTGATTTGTTTCTTGAAACAGTAAATTGTATAAAATTCACGGAATATTAATGTTGATTCGTGAAAACTGTTGCAGAACTAGGATCTACTTAGATGAAATTTCAGAGGGCGATAAAATGCAGTGCTGTGCAAGTCGGCTTCATATTTTTAAAAAAATCGATACGTTAATTTCCGGGATCTTTCGGGGCTTAAGTCCTTCCCTGGGATACAACCTTTCTCAATACCAATTTCATCAGAATCGGTTTAAAACCTAGGCCGGTAAAGTATAGCAGACAAACAGACGGACACACTTTAATTAAATATCACTTGTATTTACTGTGAAGCAAAAATCTGCGAGGAAACCTGTAGTTCTAATAATGTTACTCTGATCCTACAGCCACACTACTTAACCGTCTACCGCCCGTTTACCGCAACAATTAGGTAATAAATTACTGCCTAAATTACCGCGTGAAGTAGTGTGGTTACACTAGATTACCTAGATATGACAATGAACTACGAGTAGGAAAAAATGACATTTGCCGAGATGGAGGTTGAAGCTGCAGCGGTGTTGTACTTTATGAATGTTTTACATTATAACAAAGGTTAACCAAGATTTATTGGATTGGAATGCTTCCAAAAACTCGAACACGTTAATGGGCAGTACCTACCTAATATGGAGTCCTAACCCCTGAGCCATCAGCGTTAAAAGAGATCATTGTGGACCATGATAACCCTACCAGCGATCCGATATACCACTCGATATTTAGTTTGCGACTGATTAACTGGGTCAATGACTGTAAACGTTACTTCTTTCGTTTGGTTGCTTGAAAAACCTGCGGTCACTGCAGAAAAAAATTATCAAACCTGAGAATAACAATACTTTGTAATATTGCCTGCATTTTTGATATATTATGTTTCCGGCATTTAAATACAAGACTAGACAATCTTGCATTGTAAGGTCGACATCTCCTGAAGATGCTCCGGTGTCGGGGCGAAACGTGCGTCGAGAATAGTATAAAAGTCTTGTGTGGTGGTACATGTGAGTGGTGGTGGCATTGCTTGCTTGGGAACTTAGCTTTCTTGCTTGGTTGGGAAGGTAAACGGTGCTTCTCTTGTAACTGCATGCTTGACCATACAGAATTTTTTCTGTTGGCGGATTATAGCAAAATAATTGTATTCTTTTCTTGCTAAATCCAAATAATATGTAACGATACCTATACTTACCTAATTTAATTTAACCTAATTACTATATAAATCATTAGTATAAATCATGTCCGCGTGGAATGGTGGCAAGAATGCTAGCTGCATTTCCACGCTGGACAGCCAGGCTGATCCTTTGCGCAAAAAATGAGCCAGCCCTTCTGTCACCAGAAGAGGCAATTAACCGCGTTGAAATATCGCGTACAAATTTTTTGGCACTACGACTCCATGGTCCTAGGGTCTCCACGGCAAACGGAATAAATATGTAATTGTCTATGAGAGAGGCATACTTCCGCCGCTTGCCGGTTTCAGCCTTTTCTGCTGCGGCTCCCGGCCTTGATGCTGTCTCCCTGATATGACACGGGGCCAATGTGTCTACGCACGTTGCGTCCCACATTAGCGCCCGTCCCCGTTCCCAGGGAACCAGCGTCAATCCATCAGGTATCTTGCCATCATCCCGACTAATCCCTGCCGGCTCAATGAGTCGTATCATTGAGAGAGCCATGCCGAAAAAGCCTACCAGCGTTCCTTTGGCAAGAGAGTCCGTGAATTCCAAATTTATCAACCTCTTTTCCACACGGGCATCTGTGCTCGTAGCACAGGGGTGCTCCCAATCTGAGACCTAGAGCCACACGAAAACTTTCATTATCCAAAAGAGTGCCTAGATTTTTCGATGGCAAGGCATGAAGCCAATAGCCGGATTCTTTTTCAGATAAGGCTAGAAGCCTTGCTCGATCTCTTTCACTTGTAAGATTTTTAACCAAATTCGTATGTGTCAGCCGAACCAACGGCACATCCCAAAGTTCCCAAAGTGTGGAACATTCCTTCGGGATGTCGTCATTGGGACACCCAACTCTATATGGCCTCTGTGGCCTAGATCAATGAAACTGAATTAGAATTGAGAATCTGAGAACTAAGCTCTTTTTCTATAATCTTTTTCTTTAATATTTTTTTATTCGAATAGATTTTGACAAGTGCTTTTGAATCATCGAGTGAATCTACCGCTGGTTCATTCCTACCGAGAAGAGCCAGCAAAAAACTCGGTGGTTGCTGTTTTCAATCAAAAATTACAGTCATACTTAACTTACATATGGTACTTAAACATATTTTTCTATATTCTTATTAATAAAATTGCCCCAATAACAACCGATTTGGCTGAAATTTGGAATGGCAAACTCATAACCTGAATCACTAACGCATATAGGCTACATTTTAAGAAAGAAAATTAAAAAGATTTGAGTTTGGATTCCCGCGGGGATCAAAAATTTTTAATTCTCGCAGTCAATAGTCACGCTGTAGCAGTTTAATAATAACACGAAAGTTTGTTAGGATGGATGGATATATTTTGTAACTCTTTCACGCAAAACTACAAAACCAGTCTTGGCCTGGCCGTCATTCCGTTGTTAAGCCGACTGTACAGGGAATTTGCAGTAAACGATGAATTCTTTGATTTGTTTTGTGGAAAATTATTAATATTCAAAGTCAAACTACTCAAATCACTTGACTCTTATCATCATATTGTCAGATGATCCTCTGTGTAGTGTTATCATAGCCTTGAATTGTATTTTTTTGCATTTGAATTGATGAAACCTTACAACATAATACTTGTATATCAGAATAACATATAGGCTATAATAAATACCTACTGGAAATTCTCACAGGGGCGAAATCGCGGGCGTTCGCTAGTACTCCATGAGTCCATAGATCTTTATGTGCCTATACCACTGGTGATTTCAGCCATAGACCTTCAAACTGACAGAGACATCTCTGCCTATCCGATTGCCGAGTGCAAGTAAATGTCAAGTACTCCAATAATACATAAATAAAGTGTTGCATTATGAAATAACAGAGTTTTTCGTTCGATTTACTTGTTAGAGATCGATTGCAACAGACTAGGTTTAACTACGTGCACGCAGTAATGGCAGTCAATAGGAGATGCGCTGTTTCCTACCACGGAGGTTACTAGTTACTACCATCGCTAAGTAGTATTATTTCAAAATTACAAATTTATGTCACGTACTTTGACGTCTCTGAATTAAGGATTATAATTGTAAAACACGAACGCCAACAATATTAAAATAATACGGCTTTAAACGATTCTGGTATGTCCCTGGGGCCATACTGCCAGCGCTTAAAGCCCTATTGTTTCATTATTGTTGACTTTCGTGTTTTAAAATTATAATACCTATTTTAGGGACGTCAAGAAGAGAAGTGTTAGATTATATTAAGTCTACATCCGGTCGTAAAAATACTCGCCAATAGATTATCTTTATTTTAAATCGACTTCCAAAAAAAGAAGGTTCTTAATTAGTTTTTTTGTTTTTCGAACTCTTATAAGCATAATCAACCGTAATAAACGTCAACGGGTGTATTAATGGATTGAGTTATAAAACTAGAGATTTGTGCTCGAGAGCATTTATGTTTAGGAAAAACTTAAAACTTGTGAGTATTTTTTGCAATTTTACCACACATTTCAATCGCAAATTTTCTTTGCATTGCTGTTATTATTTTGGAATAATACTGCTTTATGAGATGGTAGTAGCCCCGCTAGTCTGACGAGTGTCTCTTATACTATAATATAGTAATTAATTCTAAAACACGAACGTCAACAACCCTCAGTACAGCTGGTATAGCCTCGATGGTTCAGCGATATTTAAGGATTTAAAGCACAAAGGTTATTGGTTCAATCTTGTATAAATTTATTCAATTAAAATCGTACATTATCAATATACAGCAGAGCGTGTTATTATCGATATAAACTACTAGCTGATGCTCGCGACTTCGTCCGCATGGATTAAGTTTCTTTTGATTCTTCGTGTCGTCCTTGATTCTCCTTGATTTTCCGGAACAAACAATAGCCTATGTTCTTCCCAGGGATGCTACCTATCTCTAAATCGAATTTCATCGAAATGGATTGAAAATATGCGGCTTGAAAGCGTAGCAGACAGACAGACACACACACTTTCGCATTTATAATATTAGTATGGAATATGGATATGGATTCAGCTAGGTGTAACTAAGTGCCTAAGTGCTAGGTACCTAAGTGCTGAGCATGGGCACTAGCACACTCAAAATGAAAAGGGCTTAAGTCCAGCATGCTGACCAAGTATGGATTAACAGACTTTACACACTATAATGCTTTAGGTTAAAGTTAGCAAGCACCTAGAGCTAACTTGTGGTTCTGTTTATTGATTTATTCTAGTGCTTTGGTCTGTAAAAATGTGGTGTAATTTTGTTCATTTGGATAAAGTAAATAAAACATACGTTATTGCTAACTAGCGCATGGCCGCGGCTTCGCTCACAATAATTTCGATTTCCAGTTAGATTTCAACAAAATCCTTTCTAGACGGCAGCCTACGTCATAAATAATAATAACTAGATAGACATAGCTTGATAACATGCCAAATTTCAGCCCGATTCGTCTGGTGGTTTAAGCTAGTCGTTGATAGGTCATTCAGTCACCTTTTCATATTTATAAAACGCACAGAAAAAGTTCAAATCAAAAGAGTCCGTTCCGAAAAGCTAGAGCTAGAGCTCGCTGCTCGAGACTCAAAATTCGAACCCTGGACTCCCCAAATCTGAGGCTGAGGTCTTAACCACTAGGCCATCTTCATAAACAAGACATCGTTGTAACTTGTATCATTCGACCAAGTTTTGACCACGCTATTATTTATTAAATCTATACTAATACTAGCTTATGCCCGCGACTACGTTCGCGTGGATTGAGGTTTTTTGGTTCCCGCGGGAACTCCTTAATGTTCCGGGATAAAAAGTAGCCTATGTGCTATTCCAGACTATATTCTATCTCTGTGCCAAATTTCAACCAGATCCGTGCAGCCGTTGGCGCGTGATTGAGTAACAAACATCCATACATCCATACATCCATACATCCATACATCCATACATCCATACATCCATACATCCATCCATCCATACTTTCGCATTTATAATATTTATTTAATTATAAATTTGGATGGATGGATGTTTATAATTTGGAATAACACATAGGCTACTTTTTATCCCGGAAAATTGAAGAGTTCCCGCGGCAACCAAAAACCTCATTCGAAGTCACGGGCATAAGGTAGCGTATTATCCATATCCATACTAATATTATAAATGCGAAAGTGTGTCTGTCTGTCCGTCTGTTTGTCTGTCTGTCTGTCTATCTGTCTGTATGTGTGCTACGCTTTCACGGCCCATCTGTTCAACCGATTTTGATGAAATTTGGTATAGGGATAGTTTGATACCCGGCCGGACATAGTAGGCTTTTTTCCCGGAAAAAACATGGTCCACGCGGACGAAGTCACGGGAATCATCTAGTTAAAAATAATTAATATTCAAAAAAAACATAAATAAATACTTACCAGCAATCCAAAAGCAAGTAAAACCAAGACCCGCGCCATTTTCAGTGGTTGTTCTTTTTAATTATTTTTCAGTAAGTACTTGAAGATTTTCCTAATAAAATTTATTTGACTTATTATTTTAATGCTTTTTCAGAACTTGAAGATTTTCCTAATAAAATGTATTTTCTTATTTTTGTCGGCTTTCCTCTTGAAGCGCCAGAGTCTGTAGAGGCGGGCTGCGCGGGCGCACATCGGCTCGGTTGTGCTTGGCAGAAAACAACACACAGTAGGATGTGCATCGCTTCCGAAATGGCAGGATAAATTGGCAAAGGAGGATTGGCGCGAACGTGGGTGAGTGACAACGATTTTGACGACCTCCGTGGCGCACTGTTGTCTTAAGGTGCGGAGGTCCCGGGTTCGATCCCCGGCAGGGTCAATTTGGGAATTTGTAATTTCTGAGTTTTCCCTGGTCTGGCCTGGTCTGGAGGCTTCGGCCGTGGCTTGTTACCACCCTACCGGCAAAGACGTGCCGACAAGCGATTTAGCGTTCCGGTACGATGCCGTGTAGAAACCGACTAGGGGTATGGGTTTAATATAATTGCCATACCCCTAACAGATTAGCCCGCTACCATCTTAGACTGCATCATCACTTATGCGAGATCGCAGTCAGGGGCTAACTTGTAGTGGATAAAAAAAACACATTACATTCCATAAAATATACCTATAATCCGCCAAAGTAGACTATCTGGCCCTTGCAGCTTGCGATCTTCACCGCCCAGCAAGCCAGCTAGTCGCACCGGCACAACACCACACCACACAAATATTCCAAATGATTCTCAACGTAAGTTTCACTCCGACATCGAAGCAAGTTCAGGAGATGTTCAGAGATGCAAATGATTGGTATTGATAAATTGGTACAAAAAATAATTAATGTACCTACTAAGGTGAAGGTTTGGAATCGGAAGAAAATTGTTGTTATCAGTGGCATAACATCTATGAAAGCATGGTCGCCGCAGTAGGCCGCGTCCTTAACAGCCGCACTGCGGTTGAATAATCAATTAGACACAGCACTGGAGTCATTCATAACCACCACAATTACCTCTTACTTACCTACTGCCTAAATAATCCATACTATAATAATTATAATAAATACGAAAGTCTTTCTGTCTGTCTGCTACGCTTCCACGGCTCACCTTTTTAATAGATTTTGATGACATTTGGCACAGGTAGGTACAGGTGTCACGGGGAAGGCTACTTTTAATCCGGGAAAATTTAAGATTTTCCGCGGGAATCAAAAAACTTTAATACACGCGGAGTCGCGGGCATCATCCAGTATAAAATAAGGCCAGGATTACACAATTTTTTTTACTCCACTACAAGTTAGCCCTTAACTGCGATCTCACCTGATGGTAAGTGATGATGCAGTCTTAGATGGTAGCGGGCTAACCTGTTAGGGCATAAGTATGGCAGTTATATTAAACCCATATCCCTAGCTGATTACAAAGCATCGTACCGGAACGCTTACACGCTTGGCGGTACGTCTTTGCCGAACTCGGTACCTCCTACGTAATGACAACAGAGCTCAGTAATGCACCAGGGAGGCCGTCGAAAAACTTGTATGTTTTACTCACATAAGTCGCTCGCATGAGTAACTTACGAAATGTAAACAGATTTTAACACATTGTAGTCATAACGTTCTTACGAACAAGTATAATTGCAGTATATATCTTATAGTTACTTCGTTGGCGTGGGTTTAGTTTTTTTATACTGCAGGAACTCCATTTTCTTTAAATAAAAAGCAAAATTGGTTAAAAAGATGGGCCGTTATAGAGAGACAGACAGAGGCACAATTTCGCAATAATTATAATAATAATATAATAACAACTGCCTCGTTGGTCTAGTGGTAAGCATGTTTGACTGCGGCTGACGAGGTCTCGGGTTCGATTCTCGGGTCGGGCCATAGTTAAGTAGGTAGGTAGGTAGTTGGGGTTTTCTGACTAGAAATTCTCAGTACTAGCCCGGAGTTAGGAAGTTGGCGGTGTTCCACCCCCGTGCCTCGGAGAGCACATTAAGCCGTCGGTCCCGGCAAAGACAATATATACTTGGTTTATAATTAATCTATGGTCCCGGTTATTATCACTAACATGATAATTATTAGTCGTTAAAGCCCGCCAACCCGCATTGGAGCAGCGTGGTGGGTCTAAGCTCTAATTCCCTCGAGGAGGCCCGTGCCCAGCAGTGGGACGTAAATGGGCTGTAGTGGTGGGTGGTGGTCATAGATTAATTATAAATTTATATATTGTCTTTGGTGGTGGTATAATAATATTAGTATGGACTAGATGATGCAAGTGATTGATGTATGGAAACATCATGAGGAAATTAACTTCACTTGAATTATTAATGATATTTTCAAAGGATTGCCAATCGCACTTGGTCAGCGTGGTGGTCTGTAGCCAAACCCTTCTCATCCTGAGAACATAGAACTCTATTGAAAGATAGGTACTAAAACTTTTTTTTAGTTTTATTCTTTTAAATGAAAATTACAGTATCGGTAGTAAGGGGGTTTTCCATCGTAATAAAATATCTATAAAACCTCTTTGGAAATTAAAAACAGTGCCATCTTGTATAACAATCTGGTACGACTTATAATGCTACTCAACAAAAGATGGCGCTGAATACTCTATATTTCCATTTCATTTTCGTTTAACTTAAACTCTTCACTGTGAAAAATAATTTTAAATAAAAAATGGTTTGCTGCTTAATTATAAGAACCTTACCTGCTCAGTTTTAAATCTAAAAATTTATTAATAATTACGCCATCTATGTAGTTCATTAGTAACTTCATTGTTTTCTTATACATACGACGACAGGTGGCGCGCCATGTTGACGCAAACAACTTTCTGGTAAATTATCAGTTTTTAAAATCAAACCAGTGCTGAACATAATAATATTATTATCAAAATAAATAATAATATTACTAAATTCAGTAATTCTTCGTTTGACTAATTATTTCAAAACGTTTTTTAGCGTGCTAGTTTTTGTTTGTTGCCATGACAACGCAATTGTCATTTGTCAAAAGTCAAACAAAAAGTTGGTCAAGGATATGTTTTGAATGTTAATTATTTAATGTTTCACTGATATTTACAAAAACATAAAACCTTTCATGGTACAAGAAATACCATGTCAAAAAGTAATAAAGTATCACCTAAAATATGCTGTGAACGTTATAGAAAACACTTGCGACATTTTAACAGCTTTGACAAAAACGTTTTCAGAACTGTGAAGAAAGTTATTGTTTCGAAGAAAATTTGCTCTTCTAGAAGCGACAAAAGTTTTTCTACAGGTGGTATAAGCTGCTACCAAAGTAGGCAAGTGAATACAACCAAAAAAACTGCAAAATCTGACTTAATTTTTGATCAAAATATGACTTGTAATGAAAAAGTTGATTACTGCAAAAATTGTGGAGATGTGGCCTCTAACATTGAAATTAACTCTAAATCAGCTTCTAATATAACCCGAGATCGATTACAAAGTACATCTAGACATACTGCAGACAAAAGTATGAATAGAAACGGTAAAAATAAGCCTTCAGTTATTAACAGGGAAAATAATCCAATACAACAGTATTATATAAACGAAAAGTTTTATCAGTCCACTGATTCCATTTATGTCACAGATAATAATATTATAAAGGCTTCCAAAGTATCGCTTAATACAATAATTGAACATCCAGAAAAAATATCAGAGAAGACCGAGTCAGCCATTTTTGAAATATATCCCGAAAATTTTGAAGAAGAAGTTGGTTTCATGGATCCAGATGATAAAGAAACTATAAAAAAGCTAAAAGTATTCAGAAAAAATAATTATTTTGAATGCCATTCGGCCAAATCTAGGATACATTCAAAAGGAAGTGCCACTAGTTTAAATAACCATAAATGTGTGTACAGATTCTATTTGAATGATAGATTATTTCCTGTACCATTGAACACAGATTATCAAGAAAACATAAGATGCATAGAATGTCAATTACCGATAGAGAAATATTGTGAAAATTTGCATATAAATGGGACAGTGCAAGCTAAAGTAAAATTGAATGGAGAAATTCAAGATATGCTGCTTATGTTGCCAGTTAAAAATTCTCTAATTGTTAAAGAGAGACGAAAAGTACCCAAGGATAAGAGAGATTTGGATTCTCTTTACTTTGGAATTATAAAGTTGGACTTGAACGGAGATTCAAAGTTCAATAGGAATTTGCCCAGCGACTCTTTGGCTCTGAGATATCAGAAAGGATACAAGGAGTTGACTGTGAATAAAAAATATGAATATGATTGTATTGGAAACAATGATATTATTATTATATAATTTGTAGGTATTTTAATCTTTCTATTTTTAAATGTAAAATATATTTCAAAACCTGCTTTAAATAGTTCTTTACTATATTTGTTTTTACTTGAAATATGAATTCTCTGTCTAAGTAGGTTAACTACACATGTCAATACATTTATGATTCATAGTATTTATTATAATATCAATAAAAGGGCATCCTCACTAAAATAACTATCTATTGAAAAATAAATCTTACCTCATAGATAAGGAAAAGAGCAAGTTAACTTATTTCTTAGGAATATTCCTATGAATTAAATTTCTGAGGTTGCAGATATTTTGTATGTGACCTCTTACACCCACTGTTGTTTGTAAAATAAACTATTTTAGTACTTTGGCATTAGATATAACATTGATGTACCTACATATAAATATTATATTTAAAGGTAGGTAATTAAATCTTTATATACCATTTTTAGTTGCCATTACTTTTATTATTTTGAATAAATTATGAATAGGGGTCATTTTTATTACTTCTGGAAATGATTTACCTATCTACTTTATCTGTAAAGGTCTAGCCCCACTACAGAGACGAGACGCTGCGCGGAATGAAGCGCCAAATATTCTTTGTACAAATAATGTCGCAGTGCATCTTAGTGCCGCCAACTCCATACAAATTCATATAAATAATTTATTTTGTCGCTACTTGCCGCGCCGCGCCGTGCTTCTGTAGTGGGGCTAGAGCTTAACTAGTTGATTTCTGCTAACAATGTAAAAATCTCTGTACCGAAAGAAAATTAGAATCGACAGACAGACGGATAGAAAAACATACGAAGCATTTATGATGATGCCCGCGACTACGTCCGTGTGGATTATGGATTTTTGATTACCGCGGGAACTCTTTAATTTTCCAGGATAAAAAGTGGCTTATTTCCTTCCCCGGCATACCTACAGACTATCTTTACCAAATTTCATCAAAATCGGTCAAACAGATGGGCCGTGAAAGCGTAGCAGACCGCGTGGATTGAGGTTTTCGAATTCCGAGCGAACACTAATTTTCCAGGATAAAATTTAGTCTAATAAGTTCTAAACTACTCCAAATTTCTGCCGAATGATTCATTCAGTGACTGTGGCGTTATGTTGTAACAAACATCCAAACATTCAGATTAATAATAGTTATTAGTAGGATTGGAATTTGGAATGGATATAGAATATTGAATATTCATTAATATTATTATTGTGAGCAAAAGGTTAAACTAAGCAATTAAACTTAAGGATCTTTTCTTATAGTATCCTGTAACTTGTAAGTATATATTATATTATTGTAGTAAGGTTACTCGGGTTATATACCTACTTAATAGTTATGCAAAACGAAGGCTAAGGCTATTATCACAGTAGAGATTCTTTCCTGCCAGTCGTTCGACGGTGACGCCTAGATACCGAGCAACGCTGCGGGGTGAGAGGGATGTGGCAGAGGAGACTCGCAGAATTTTCCATAGATTTATAAGTCCGACTTATCTGTTCTATGAAAAATAAAATGAAAACAAAAACTAAACAGGCGTATAAATTAGTTCCAGTGTTGGCCACTGGGTCAGATAAGTTTGGGGACCTTATATTATACTAGATGATGCCCGCGACTTCGTCCTCGTGGATTAAGGTTTTTGATTCTCGCGGGAACTCCTTATTTTTCGGGATAAAAAGCCTATATCCTTCCCCGGGATATAACCTACCTCTGTACCAAATTTCAGCAAAGTCGATCAAAAAGATGGGCCGGGAAAGCGTAGCAAACAGACAGACAGTCACACTTTCGCATTTATAATATTATTAAGATGTAAGCTATCCTATCTTTCATAAGTCGGATCAAACTGCACACGGTGTGCAAATTTAATTTAAAATCGGTCAAGTAGTTTAGGAGTCCATCGCGGACAAACAACGTGACACGTGATTTATATATATTAGATTTACTACATAAAGTCATTCGAATTTTCGATACAAAACTGTCACTCTTATGTCAAACGTTGTTGCAGTAAAGACTGTGAAATGACATACCTAGTGATTACATAATATCTACTCTTTGATAGGAACCTCTCTCCATCGTAGACAAGAGTAGTTACCTACCGGTCTCTCGGTGCCACAACTGTCATGGCAGCCGACCCATGGTGGTAATGGTGGCTTCGACCCACTGTATGAATACAAACTGTACGCTGTATTGTAAACTGATAAGTTATTTCCGTCAAGCTTAGGTATACATGGCGATGATTCGAAGCAAAGTTTATTCTACAACTAGATGATGCCCGCGACTACGTCCGCGTGGATTAATGTTTTTTGATTCCCGCGGGAACTCTTCAATTTTCCGGGATAGAAAGTTGCCTATGTCCTTTCCCTGGATATAATCTATCCCTGTACCAAATTTCATCAAAATCGGTTGTACAGATACATTTTTTTGATTCCCGCGGGAACTCTTCAATTTTCCGGGATAAAAAGTAGCCTATGTCCTTCCCTGGGATATAAACTATCTCTGTACCAAATTTCATCAAAATTGGTTGAGTAGTTGGGCCGTAAAAGCGTAGCAGACAGACAGACAGACACACTTGCATTTATAATATTAGCATGGATTAACTTTTGCCCGTGGCTTCACTCACGTTAAGTTCAAAATTGATTGGTAAATTTTAACCTGTTTTACCTCTGGGGTTGAATTTCAGAAGATGCCTAGGTCATAATGGCCATCTGTACCTATTCTGTATGCCAATATTTCAGCCCGATCCGTCCATTACTTTGAACTGTGCGTTGATTTGATGCAGTCACCTTTTCTTACTTCTTATCTTACTAATATTATAAATGCGAAAGTTTGGATGGATGTTTGTTACTCAATCACGCCCCAACGACTGAACGGATCTTTCTGAAATTTGGCACAGAGATAGATTATAGTCTGGAATAGCACATAGGCTACTTTTTATCCCAGAAAATTGAGGAGTTCCCGCGGGAACCAAAAAACTTCAAATGGATGTTTGTTACTCAATCACGCCAGAACGGATGAACGGATCTAGATGAAATTTGGCACAGAGATAGATTATAGTCTGAACTAACACATAGGCTACTTTTTATCCTGGAAAATTAAAGAGTTCCAGCGGGATCCACAAAACCTCGATCCACGCGTACGAAGTCGCGGGCATCAGCTAGTCAGCTAGTCAGCTAGTATTATAAATGCGAAAGTTTGGATGGATGTATGGATGTTTGTTACTCAATCACGCCCCAACGACTGAACGGATCTGGCTGAAATTTGGCACAGAGATAGATTATAGTCAGGAATAGCACATAGGCTTTTTATCCCAGATAATTAAAGAGTTCCCACGGGAACCCAGAAACCTTAAATCACGCAGACGAAGTTGCGGGCATTCGCTAGTCCTTTTATTATATTTAGACTAGCTGATGCTCGCGACTCCGTCCGCGTGGAGGTATGAAAAATAGATAGTAGCCGATTCTCAGACCTACTGAATATGCTCACAAAATTTCATGAGAATCGGTCAAGCCGTTTCGGAGGAGTATGGGAACGAAAACTGTGACACGAGAATTTTATATATAAGAGATAAGATGAAAATGTTTGGAGCTTTAATATTTGGGGCTTTGGGGGATGAAAATATGAGGGAGGAGTGGCCTATTGCGACAACCACAGGCGACAACGCATATCTGTCGATTGCGATTGTTAAGCAACGTTGACCCAAGTCAGTAACTGGATGGGTGACCGAATTTGGTAGTCCGAATTTGGCCTTTTCGTTTCCTCCGTGCCTTAAGCAGCACGTTAAGCAGTCGGTCCCGGTTATTATCACTAACATCTGATAATAATCGTTAGAAACCTAAGGAAGGACCTGGGAACTCACCGCATTATTATCCCAAGAAAACCCTTACCATTATGGCATTAATGGAATCACGAACCTCAGCAATGAGGAATACGGCGCAGAGAGATAGAGAGAGAGATTTGGGGCTTTGACAAATAAGGATATTCCAACGGGGCAATTTTCCGGAGCGAAGCCGCGGACGTTCGCTAGTGTCATTATTTAAAACAAAAACTTTAAGAATAGTCGCAAGTCGCGTTACCTTGAGCGTAAGTTGGGACACAGAAATAATTTCATCATAAACCATTTAAACACCGTTCCTTATTATTTTTGTTTTGTCAACATTGATACATTGAAACTCTCGAGTAATATCGATCCAACTTCACTTATGTAGGGTGAATTGCACCATCAATAGACTCAATAGTTATGGTTAACGTTTAATTAGCCTAATAAAAAGTTAGTAATATGCATGGTCCATGGTACCTGCTAGTCAGTCTTACTACTTCAGTCAGTTTTTAGTCGTACATCTTACATCCATAGGTCGTGGATATAGTACTTTTGAATCAGTAAAAACCGATTAAGTGTGAGTCGAACTCGTGCAGAAACTCGTGGTTTCGTACCACCACACAATGTAAAAAAATATTTTAGTAAACTATAACAAGAAAGTTGTCATAAGAATAACTTTATTTTCTTTTTGCCGTTATTTGTACCTACATACTTATTTAAATATTGAACTATTTAACTAATAACTAAAACTACCTATTTATACAGGATTTAAATAAATAAATAAAATCTTTATTGAACATATGAATTTAACAATATAAAGGTATAAGAATTTATTGGTTTTAATTATATTTTGCGTGTTAGCAAAAGGACCGCTTTCAGCGGTGACAGCCTCCTTCAACTGTTTCCACAATTATTGTCTGTCTCTAACGACTCTATTCCATGTAGTGCCTGCTACTTTTTCAATGTCGTCGCTCCAGCGTTTCCGTTATCATAACAACTGACACGTAATCAGCTGTGAAATAACTGCCTTACTTATGGCGCTAAAGGGGGTAGCGCCTGACAAACAATTCGATACCCTATGAATACGGAATTTTAATTAACGGTTTTCGTATTTTTTCCTATACTAGTGCTGTGAGACCTTGCTTCTTGCAAAATTTCATAATTCTACAAGTCTAGATTCTACAGTCTCCAAGTACAATATTTGATATTAATTTCAACTACCACGCGCATCCGAGAAAAAGGACGTTGACAGACGGACAGCGTAGTGATCCTTTAAACGGACCCTAAAAAATAGAAAATCCCTGACTTTTTTATCGCTTAGTGTTTGAGTTTGTTTAACTGTCACTATAAACATCGATGGTGCAATCGACCTATAAAGATGAGTAAAGTTTGACCATAATTTTTCGGTACCTACTTTAAGCGTTTCCTAGTGTCTATTGTTTATCTATAAATCATAGTTTTTTGCTCGGTGATGGCCACTTACGCATTTACGCATCCGGATTTTGCATGCTTAAGGTTATTTTTTTGATAAATGGAAAATTTTGACGATGCAGGGCCAACATAAAGAGACGCAAAGGTAATACAGTCATGAATCATCCATAGCTAAAACTTATCTGCCCCGGTGTAGCGTCGCTAGTATAGATATGCCTTTTTTGGAGTTTTTATGAAAATAAAAACGAAAACAAACAGACATAAAATTATTTCCAATTTTGGTCACCGGGTCAGATAAGTTTGTGCGGCTATACCTGAACTTTGTTACCTACCTTAAGTTTGTTCAGCTGAACTCTTACGAGATTTTTTTAATCAATCGTCTATACCGACAGGATGTCAACCAGCCACAGCCGAAGCCGCGCACCAGACCAGACAATTTAGAAATTATTATGATTTCCCAAGTTGTCCTTGCCGGGGACCGAACCCGGGACCTCCCACATACATGTTACATGCGCCTGGTGGGTCGTGAAAATTAGTGGCAAAACTCTACAAGCATATCAAAATAATTATAAAAGTTAGTGACCACCAATGCGACAGCTCGGAAAGGATATTGTACTGCGAAGAACCAGCAAGAAAACAGATTTATTTTATTTATTAGCGATTTTGGTTGGATAAGCAAAAGAACTGCTTTAATCTTTATGATACATTATTCACTAAACAAAATTAAACATGGACTTTTCGATACTCAATAGTACTTATATTTGTAGTTTGTAGTAGTATATTTGTAGTATTATAATATGACATCAACATATCTTACAAGAACTAGTTTGCGAAGCAGCACCATTCTGCAATATGCGCGCGAAAAATAAATATATATTCTGTGGACGATCGCGCGCGGTCTCAGTTCATGGCATACATCGCACGCGCATTCTCTTTTCAAAAACAAACATCCGTTCGGGAACTTGACGAAAAAGTTTCAGCCGTGGCACCGAAAAGGTTTTCCTAGTGTGAAAAAAAATGTTTTTAATATTTTTATTCGCGCCTTTTACGATAGCGGCGGCACAGAATGAATTGCGTAAGTTTTTATATTATGTTATCTTATGAGGTGAAGGTGATCGTTTTGTAACATCGCGCGTTAAATCTTAAAAAAATTTAGTGAACTTTTGTGTAAACTATTCTCCTTTTTTTAACTTACTTTTCTTTATAAGATCTATTAATAGAATAAATAAAATAATAGTTTACCTGTACAATTTTTTTACGCAATATAATTATTGTTTAACTTATTTCTATGCATCTTTTATTTTTTTCAGTAAATGATACTGCATGTATAAATAATAATTCAAGATAAAAAGTAATAAAATGAAAATAGAGAGTGTAAAATGGCTGAAAAGATTAAAAAATTTGGTCGGGCATCCCCAAATATTATCATCGGCCTTCAGCCTTCGCCTTTTATCACAGACTCTACCTAACACGGAAATAATTTAAAAAGAGAAACGGCGAATTGCGAGTCGGACTCTCGCACCGAGGGTTCCGTGCCTTGGAACGATTTGTTAATTATTTGTAATGAAGTTTTTCAACAATTAAAGAAGTTAAAAAAAAGTTTGTAGTAAGGTGAATCTAATGTAAGATTTATAAAAAATCTTTTTGGTTAGTATTATTTTAAACTATTCCAAATTTCAAGTATTTAGCTAATAACTTTACTGTAATCTGCAAAGCGTGACAGACGGACATAGTCGTGCCAGGGTTGCTTTCCTACTTTACAGGTACGCAACCCTAAGAAAGGATAATTGTAATTGTAAATCGCAATATTCGACAATATCATTTTCACAAGGTCAACTTATTGAGTATTCTAACCCAGATTTTAAACGACCTTCTAACCTCGGGTTATCTGCAATGATCAGAATAATAATTAAAGTCTTCCCAGATATTTAACATAATTGCAAGCAAAATAGCAGACATATATTTCTCTAATCCATACTTCTATACTTAATATTAAAAATGCGAAAGTGTGTCTGTCTGGTTGTCTGTCTGTCTGCTACGCTTTCACAGCCCAACTACCTACTCAACTTTTTTGATTCGACAACGATTTTGATGAAATTTGGTACAGAGATAGATTACATCCCGGGGAAGGACATAGGTTACTTTTTATCCCGGAAAATTGAAGAGTTCCCGCGGGATACAAAAAACACCAATCCACGCGGATGAAGTCGCGGGCATCATCTAGTAATTATATAAACTTATTTTACATATTATGATACCTGTATAGTAAAGTACCCTTTATACGTACGAAGTACGAACTAACAGTAGTCGCTCAACACTTTGAAATTAAAAAATTAATACTTTTTTTTAAAGATTTATCTTAAAAAAATCTTATCTTCTAATTATTAATGAAAAAATTGAATAAACCAGAGAAGAAAAAGTTTTAACTCTTAAACGCTTCTCAGTTAAACCTTACTATTAAATAATACAATATAACAGATTAGGCACCTAGGAAATAGTTAAATGCAAGGATCACGTAACAGACTATAACTGTATTAAGTAGGTATCTAATAACACATTTTATGCAACCCGCGTCGGTCTATTGGTTTAGCATAGGTAGTATTCCGGATATACCTACTAAAGTACAATACTTAGTATACAAAACTACTGCATAAATCTACTTTCAATCTACAGAAAATCTAGTTTAACTTTGTTTAGCACTTAAGTATTTCTGAACACAACGCAAACTCATCTATTTTTTTTTGATCCTTTAAGAGTCAAGACGGTCAAAAAAATTAATTTACTAATTACATAAACGAAATGTTATATCACTTAACGTACCTATTAAGTTAAATAGTCTATTATGTTTTTTATTTATTTACCTAAAGAAGTTCGTAACATGATTTGGATTAGACTGTAAATTAAAATAAGTTTAAGTCTTAACCTTATTCACATAAGTAATCTAACGTATCTTGTTACATAATTTTATATTCTGAGTGCTCTGAATTATTCACACCTACACTAATATCATACAATACAATGCAAAAGAGTGTATTGTCTGTCCCTATGTATAACTTTACGTTTGGCACATAGATAACTTGCATTCCGTAAAAGAAATAAGACCTTCCGTTAAGGTAATAGCAATAAAACCTCCTTTGCACCGATCTATATAGTTATACACATTATATGTAGGTATCTTATTTTGCTTGCTTTGTTATCTACAAAAATAATAAAGTAAATTACTTTAAATCCCGAAAAAAGTCGAAGTGTTTTCTCGATGGCTTTAAAAAACTTTAATCCACGCGGACGAAGTCACGGGCATCATCTTGCTTTTATTCAATCTAGTAAAATTTTGTTAACGTGCTCAAATAATATGATTTAATATCATTACGAGTTAATTTTTGGCGGTCTGCAATAATTATTATTTCCGCTAAATTTCGTTTGCTCATACAAAAGAATTCAACGAGTTTGTGCCACATATTTAACACTGTCAAGTACGTACATAATAATATTGTTATGAAGTGAAATTAAATGTTAACTATTTGAGATTTCTGTGAAAATACGATAAATAAAACGGTGTAATTCTGTGGATTTATCTGCATTGCAAGCGGTAAGTTATCACTTGCTTTAACGATTAATGAAACATCTTAAGAAAACATGCAGGACTGATAGCTTTCCATAATATTCTCAGAGCTGTGTGAAGTCTGCCATATGGCCAGCGTGGTGGACAGCCTTTCTCATTTTTAGAAGAGACCTTTTGCTTTACCTGTATATGACCGCAGCTGGGTTGTGATTTTTTTGATTTTTGATAGTTTTATTTGATGAAGAAGATAATTTTAAATCTATCTTTGGCCTACCTAAGCCGAGGACAAAATGTAGTACATTTTGTCCTCGGCTTAATATTAATAGATATTGTATTAATACTAGGATTTACGTGTGACCACAAACTATAACGTAGAATTTCTATTGTAAGCGTAAATCGATGGTGATTAAATACTTCCTGTATAAGCCGCAACTGAAAGATGAAACAAATCCTTTATTTGTTCTTTTATAGAGTTATATTTTTAAGTAACAAAGTTTCAGCATATAATTCATTTTAATAACTAGATGATGCCCGCGAATTCGTCCAGGTGAATTAAGGTTTTTTATTTCCTGCGGGAACCATTGAATTTTCCGTGGTGAAAAGTAGCCTCCTTCCCCGGGATAACCATCTCTCTACCAAATCTCATAAAATTCGGATGAACAGATGGCCCTAAAAGCGTAGCAGACAGATAGACATACCGACAGACAGACAGACACTCTTTCGTATTTATAATATTAGTAATGGGTTAAACTTCTGACAGTCTTTTGGTTTGACGTCGGCCACCTATTTGTCTGGTCGAAGGTTCAATACTCGGGCAAGCACTTCTAACTTTTCGGTGTTAAGTGCGTTTTAAGCAAATTTAATATCAACTTGCTTTAACGGTGAAGAAAAACATTGTGGGGAAACCTGTATGCTCGAGAGTTCTTCGTAATGTTCTTAAAAGTGTGTGGAATCTGTTAATAATAATAAGTAAATAATAATGTAAGTAATGTTAATAATAATAAGTAAATACTTGGTCAGCGTGGTAGACTATAGCCAAAACTCTTATTCCGAAAGGAGGCTCGAACTGTGTAGCGTGCCGTCGAAGGGATGATAGTGATTAGAAGGTACCATAATAAAAAATATTTTTTTAAATGCCTGTTTAGTTTTTGTTTTTATTTTATTTTTCATATCCACTAGCAACTCCGTCACCCTCACCGGGTCAGATAAGTTTGTGGGACTATGTATAATTTATGTGATAAGGCTTATATGGTAAAATACTAATCAATATATATTTTTTTAAATTTTAGTACACTGAACACTTATCGACGTCCAATTACTTATAAAACATGATGGTTATAATCAGTTACGGTATCTTAATCAACCGATTAAGATCATGATTCATGTAAAAATGCTATGTTTAGTTTATATAGGTAGCTGCCATAACTAAAGGTTAAATATTAATATTAAAATCAAGTACATAAATTCCAGTAGAACGTGTTTGGATCGATGCTCATGCAAATATTAGGTCATCCCATTGAGTTTGTGATCATAAATCAAACTAGCTCCATCTAAAGCGAAGGAGAACAATGTGAAAACTAACTGCTGAATGAGGAAAATTGGCTTTGTATGTGCAAACTTTTATCTTTAAACCTAATAGTACCAGAACTATTAAATATTCAGTGCTAATAGCATTTTGTGTATTCAAGTTGGAATTCAAGTGTGTTTGTTTTTAAAATTCCATTGCCACTTCAATTCTCCGAGATATAAATTAACCTATGTCATTCTCTAGGTCTTTAAATCCATTCTAAATATCACCTCGATCCTTTGTTCCATTGCAGTTTGATTGAAGGACAAACCAATAAACAAGACAACACGCTTTCGCGTTTACAATATTGTAAGGATAATAGGATTTTTAACTGTGTTACTTTTCTTCAGGTGGCCGGGACTTCGATCTTGTGACACACACTTCTATTTTGATGAGTTATATGCGTGTAAGCAATAAATACCTATCCCTTGATTTAACGATGAAGAAAAACATCTTGAGGAAACCTTCACGCCCGAGTTCTTATAATTCTCTCAAAGGTGTCTGAAGTCTGCTAATCCGCACTTGGCCCGCGTGGTGGACTATGGCAAAACCCTCGTGATTCCGAGAGGAGACTAGTGCTAAGTAGTGGCTATAGGTTGATACAAGAGAGAGATCGAAGTTCTACATTACCGAATTTAAATATTTTACTGCTAAAATTGTAATTCAATGTAGGCTGCGTTAAATTGATATGCTTCAGGCACTATAGTGAAGTTTTGCATTATATTATTACAATAAACGTATACCTATATACAGAGATACAGTCTTAAATAGAGCTTAAAGTAAATAAAAACAACAAACACGTTCCTAATTAGAATACGGAAGATTAAATGTGGGTGACTATTCACGTGGCTTCTGTGAAATGGAACGGCTTCATTCTTATTCTAATGACAACTTCTTTGGCGTAATGGTGTGCATATAAAAAGCCATGGGTTTGTTTTTGAGTTGTTCTAGATGATGCGTCTATCTATTTATCTCTTATAATTAAATCTATCTCGTATAGCTATACCAGTCTCCAGTTGTTCACTCTGCTCCTACAAAAAATAAGCTAATTGTTTTGGTATAATGTTCTGTTTTCTTGGAAACAGCTGTAATTCTATTATCCTGCTGTACGCAAATTCGTCAAATTGTCTATTGGCCTCGACTCTTTTATGATTTTTTTAAATTTATGTAACAGCTAATCTAAAAGTTCTCTTTTAATCATAATATAAAAGCTAATAAGTTAATAACTGTAGAACCTCCGACCACCCGTAGAAGCGGTTTATAATTTTTCAGACATCCGGGTCTGAAAAACTACCACGGCTTTATATTATAACCAAGAGATTATTCTCTCTCTGCGTAGTATTCCTCATTGCTGAGGGTCGTGACCCCTTTCCATTAATCACATAATGGCAGGGGTTTTCTTGGGATATATTAATGCAGTGGTTCCCAGGTCATTCCGCAGACGACTCAAATAAGAGTACTATTTCAACTCTTAGGTTGCTGACGATTATTATCAGATGTTAGTGATAATAGCCGGGACCGACGGCTTAACGTGCTCTCCGAGGCACGAAGGACACGAAAAGGCCAAATTCGGACTTCCAAATTCGGTCACCCATCTCATTACCGACTTGGATCAACGTTGCCTATAAGAATCGCAATCGACTGATATACATTGTCGCAACTAGGCCACTCGTCCCTCACTGAACCAAGAGATTATTATGCTGAGATCTATAGAGCGTACTTTGACTTGGCTCAGACTTTACCTAGAGTTAAAACGACATGGACTTATGTGAGTAACAAAAAATGGGTCTCGTTTAAAGTCTTAGCAAAGTCAATGTTCGCTCAATAGATCTCACACTTAGTATATTTAAATTAACCCAATATAGTATGTTGTAGACTGCACGTTTAGGCTATATAGTAGTTCGCCCTTGCGGGTCGGCTGGCTGAATGTAAATGTATGCATTGTCGATTGTTTGGATGCTATTGTCGTACCTTAACTGCCTGACCTTTAAAGGTTATTGGTTTAGGCCTATGTTTTGTTAAGGTTAGGCCTTTTTAGGCTTTTTTCTAGGCCATGAGCAATATTAGCGGTAAAACTTGCGTGAGTGATATCCATACTAATATAATAAATGCGAACGTTTGGATGGATGGATGTTTGTTATTCAATCACGCCAGAATGGCTGAACGGATCTGGATGAAATCTGGCACATAGATATATTATAGTCTGGAAAAACATATAAGCTACTTTTTATCCCGGAAAATTAAAGAGCTCCCGCGGAACTGTTGGACTGTGACAAGATAACCGACTGACCAGACAAATAGTTTCGTATTTATTACACTTACTAGCTGATGTTCGCGACTTGATATTTTTTCGATTCCGGCGGGAACTCCTGCCTATGTCCTTCCCCGGGATACAACCTATCCCTGTACGAAATTTCATCAAAATCGGTTGAACAGATGGGCCGTGAAAGCGTACGGACAGACATACACACTTTCGCATTTTTAATACTAATATGAAAGTATGAATTTACTGTAGTCATCAAACCATTGCAATTTATAGTTACAGAGTTAATTAAATTTCAAAATATTGGGTACTTTGACAACTACTTCAGTATAAAAATACTAAACGAAAATCGGTTCATCCGTTTGGGAGCTACGATACCACAGACAGATACACAGATACACAGATACACAGACAGACACGTTAAACTTATAACACCCCTCTCTTTTTGCGTCGGGGGTTAAAAATGCGTATGAATGTCAGTAAGTAATTGCAACTGCAGAGATGTACCTACCTACAAACCTATACGTTGGAATACATTAAGGTTTGCAAACTAGAAAGTTCGAGAAAAAAACCTATTAAAAATGTGAATGCACATTCTAGAGAAATGCCTTCCATTTATGATCGTGTTGTGTGTAAATACAACTAGACAGCACATTTGTAATAACACCGGTTCTGACCTTCGCAGATGCGGTCCGTGCATGGGGCAATACTTAGTTTGCTCATGCAACATGCACCTTAAAGCTGGCAATCATAAGGATAATTTTTATTTGGCATCCTCATTGCAACCGGCCGGTGAAAATTGCGACATTTCTTAAAACAGCCATCCGAATATAATTAAACGCAATCCGTTAGGAAAGACAAAAAGGTAATTCCAGAATCCAGAAATTTCTTCTTGGGTGATGATTATTTTTCATTGATTTTTTTTAATTCTAACAACACACATAAACAAATATAACACATGAATCGCCCTCCCTGACGGCTTCCCTGGCGCAGTGTTGAGCGCTGTTGTCGTAACGTGCGGACTGCGGAGGTCCCAGGTTCGAGCCCCGGCTGGGGGGCAATTTCGGAATTTGTCCCTAGTCTGGCTTGGTGGGAGGCTTCGGTGATAATCAAATCATTGTAACTTTTAAATACGTAGAGTACTACCTACTTTGATATTGTACACGATTCTATACAAGGGATAACTACTTGTTATACTAAATGTTTAAGTAAATAGTTGTCTTATGCTAATCATAATAAGTATGAATTTCAAACGCTTGTACCGTAAGTGCATAGTGCAATATCCCCTTACACAATTCACTTTCGATGTTACGTCATACTATCACCTAGGAGTGAGTTAGGCTAGGTCGTGACTCGTGATAGTACAATTTACATTCCCAGCTTCCAAAGTAACCTCTAATTGATTATTTGCATTCTTTTATTACATATGCTTCTACCTGCAAAGTTATCCGTTGGCAAAGAAAGTGACGCGACGCAACGCTATGCGATACGTCATACGACTCAGTAGAAAATGTTAAACTTCCATCTAGCCCGGTGGTCAAAATTGGAACTAATTATTATGCCTGTTTATTTTTTATTTTAAGTTATAGCACACTAGCGACGGAGACACCGCGTCGCGTCGTCGCGTCGAGTTGCTTAAAAAATTCACGTAGTAAAAATGCCTTGTTAATACACACTTTCGCGCTACTTCCAATTATACACAACCGCAGTGCACGGAACTCCCTAAGTACCTACCTTGAGCATTTTGAGTATATAGTACAAACACGGAATACCTCACTAAAGGATGGCAGCCACATAAAGTCAGACTAAACGTATCTATACTTAGATGTAAAAATAGTGAGCAACTAAGTAGTATCAGAATAAAATATGCTCATTATTTTAGCTAATCTACATGATACTTATATTAATGTACCCATGTAGTTTCTAGAAACATAATCCACGTTTATACCATGATTACGTAGTTATAGTTAGTACCTATTCTATGCTATAATCCTTTAATAAACACAAATCGCCATATAACTACTCTATAACTACCAGCTAACTAGCTCTATAATAAAAAACAATGATGAGAATGTCATTGACCTCAAAATGAAAATGGTTATGGGACAAAGGATAATGAAGCGTCATTGAGTAGGTATAATGTATAGAATGATACCATACAAGTTAGCCCTTGACTGCGATCTTACCTAAGTTAAAGGTGGTAGCGGGCTAACCTGTTAGGGGTATGGCAGTATATACCTATCCTTAATCGGTTCCTACACGGCATCGTACTAAAACGCTAAATCGCTTGGCGGTATTACTTACCGATAGGGTGGTAACTAGCCACAGCAAAAACCTCTCATTCCCTGCTAGGAATCGAACCCGGGACCTCCCACTGTTAGCGCGGACACAGCGCTCACCACTGCGCCAGGGAGGTCGGAATTGGCGACGAGATCTCAATCTATACTATACTATATTCTATCTATCTATCTAATAAAAATACGAAAGTTTGGATGTATTGGATGGATGTTTGTTACTCGATTACGCCAAAACGACTGAACGGATTTGGATGAAATTTGGTACAGAGATCTGGAATAACAAATAGGCTACTTTTTATCCCGGAAAATTATGAGTTCCCGCGCGAACCATAAAACCACAATTCACGCGGACGAAGTCGCAGGCATCAGCTAGTAATATAAAATAAAATATTATAAATGCGAAAGTTTGGATGGATGCAGGATGTTTGTTACTCAATCACGCCAGAACGGCTAAATGGAACTGGATAAAATTTGGCACAGAGATACTCGTAGCTTATAGTCTGGAATAACACATAGGCTCCTTTTTATGCCAACGGGAACTAAAACACCTCAATCCAATCGGACAAAGTTGCGGGCGTCAGCTAGTATACTATAAAACAAAATGAGCCATCTGTAACTTGCATAATATTTTGCGATGCGTGAAATTTTAGATATTCAAAAATCCCTGAATAATGTTCATAATTCATAATTCATAATTTTTATTTTTGTTGAAGATCATGCTATTGATAAAATATTATCGATTATATCATTAAGATTATAAATTATTTAATTAATCATTTATATTATATTAAATGTATGAAAAATGTATTTCCTTATGCAAAAATGGATTTATTACCTAGTCGTGGCAGCTAATCTTGGGTTTAGTTCGTTGGTGGTTATTTTTCTATTTTAATCTACGGTCTACACAATACGTTGAAGCTGAATAAACCTTATTTTCTTTCAAGTGGATTTCTTTTAATCCTTTCCTATGATGACAATACACTAGACTTACAATACCACTAGTTTTTAAAAGCGTTTTACTTTTATTTTTAAATATACTCGTATCCTCGTAAAGTGAAAAGTTGACTGACTGATCAATCAACGCACAGCTTTAACCACTGGACGGATCGGGCTGGAATTTGGCATAGGCATCCGCTAAGAAAGGATTTTTGAAAATTCAATCACAAAAGGGATAAAATATTGGTTTGAAATAGGTATGTATGAAAATCGAACTTAACGTAAGCGAAGCTGCTTGCAAAAGCTAGTTATTTTATATTTAAATAGTTTAGTAAATTACTGCAAATAAAAGCGTATTTCTTTCATAAGATTTCTGTGCGTGCTACGCAACCACCCATATTTAGATGTAAGTGGGTACGCCATAGTAATTTGTAACAAAAGACATAAACAATAACAGCTGTCGTGAAAGGCGTCTGCATTTCGTTCCTCAAACCTTGAGCTGGATTCAAGAGAACTGACATTTCGTCTGTTTCACACGTGTAATGTCGCGTGCAAAACATGTTTGTTTTGCATCACCATACATTTTCGTAGTGCAATATAAGTCTGTTGGGAAAGTAAACGTCACAGCTGGTCCAGTATAATCGATCTAGTTGCAAAAACTTATGACCTCCGGGCATTTGAGTAATCTCTGGGGCACATTAATGATGAATTCCGTGTTTTAGAATTATAATCCTAATTTTAGGAACATCAAGGTACGAAACAACAAACTGTCTTTTTGAGTAACATTGCTTAGGTTGGCAGGGAGGCTGGATAGCTCTACGGCCCGGTTTACATTATTCCAGTAGCTGGACCTAGTGAGTTCCTTGAACATGAGTTCAAGCTCATTCATTTTAATTTGCAAAATATATTATTACTAGATGATGCCCGCGACTTCAACCGCATTGTCAATTACCGGGGGTACTCCTTAATCTCGGGATAAAAAGTAGCAAAAGGAAGGAACATAGGCCCCGGGAAAGACATAGGCTAATCGATTTAGCATAAGGCCATCAAAGTCGGTTGAAAAGATGGGCCGTGAAAGCGTACCAGACAGATATAATACTTTCGCATTTCTAATATCAGTTATATTATAACTGCCTTACCCCTAACAGGTTAACCCGGGATCATTATAACACTACATGAGGTCGCAGTCAAGGGCCATTTTTAATGGAATTTTAAAAAAAATTAAAAAAGAACACGTGCGCAAACCGGCTAGCACGAAAATTGGCGCGCTGTTTCAAAAAGTTTGCGTCGACGAAATCTTCCGTGGACGGCGGCTATTGCCCAACGACCTTGGTGGCGCCTCGTATGAAATGTGGATTGCACTGTTGAAAGACCCTTGTTATTTTCCATTGCTTTCGATTTCGAACGCTTTATAGGAAACTTCCCGAAGTTTTATTGATATGAAACGGATAGTTATGTCCTCTTGACTGAATTTCGCCCACGCCGGTTTTTTTTCAAGAGATTAGTCATCTGCGAGAATCCCTTTTTATTTATTTCGCATAGGACAACTTGTGTCACTTATGATAAGTCAAGACTCTACCACCGGTTCGGAAAGGTGATTTTACTGATACACTACACAAAGTGTGTGCACAAACACAGAAGCTATCTCTATTCCCTTATTATCATGGCCTAATGGTCCATTCCATCCAAATCCTTCACGACCGGAGAGAGATTAAGCGCAGGACCAAATTTTGACGTGCTCTCGGGGGCAACGGGTCATAACACCTTCCTAAATCCGGGCTATAGTACTGAGAATATCTTGTCGGAAAACCCTTATATTTTTTATGGCCCGACTCGGGAATCGAATCGACACGACGCGACCGTAGATATATTAACCAGTAGCTGACCCTTCGAGTGGCCTACGATATCGCGTAGTTTGTCCCTCTTGAAGTCACATCGCGTCGCGTCGCGTCGCTTCACTTTCGTCGCCCCGTTGTCACGTAGATACATCTGTCGTTTTCTATGGCGTTGTATCGCGTCCCGTCGCTTCTGTCGCTTCACCTAGGCCCTAGGTGGGAATACCTTGAGTATCTATATTATGGTTACGGTAAAAGTTTTGTTGTTATACCAGAAACCAATGAGTAACATGTAAACTTTCTTTGTTTTCAGCCACAGATTTCTTGCGTTGCCAACAGAGGGACAACAAAATCAACGACTGCCTCAAAAAAGCCGTGCCCGATGCCCTGCGGAGGATGAGAGACGGTGAGTCATTACATTTTATTTTTATTTTATTTTAATTTTATTTTACAACTCATTACATTTATTGTACCGCCAAGCGAAGCGTTCCGATACGATGCCGTGTAGAAACCGATAGGGGTATGGGTTTAATAAAACTACCGTACCTACCCTTAAAAAGCTAGCCCACTACTGCATCATCACTAAGGCTGATATCTATAGAGCGTTCTTTGACTTGGCTCAGACTACTTAGTTAAAACTAGATGGGCTTATGTGAGTAACATAAATCTGTCTCGTTTTAACCATGTCTTGAGTCTTAGCAAAGTCAAAGTTCGCTTTAAAAAGCTCACACTAAGAACCAGGTGAGTTCGCAGTCAAGGGCCAACTAAATAAAAAAAAACGAAAAAATATATATGTAACTTGCGATGAGAGAGGCATCTCATAGCAACCGTGCGCCGCTTGCCGGTTTCTTCCGGAACTGCTGTGATAGGAAGTAAAACAACCAAAAGGTCAAAGGCTCTCTGATGAAGGATGCTTCACACGTCCAACACCCCGGAAGTGCCGTGTAAGGGATAATGATCTGATGACGGGAGACCTCAATTAACTTGGCACGCCGTCCATCTTTTGTGACGAGTATATTTATTTAATCACTACATAAAAAACAATGTACAAAACTAAGAAGCGTTATTGGACATTGGACAATTATTGTAAGTAATAATAATTATAAGTAAAATTACTCATTATTCAATTAGTCTAGCTAGATTGTAATAATATTGAGCACCTGTAATTGGTATTCAATAAAAGAGAAAAAGAAAAAAAAAGAACAAAGTTCCTTGCCGCGTCTGTCTGTCTTACGCGATAAACACAAAAACTACCGAACCGATTTTCATACGGTTTTCACCAATGGATGAAATGATGATTACGAGACGAGTACAGAATCCATACTTTTTATAATATTAATGCGAAAAGGTGTCAATCTGCTACGCTTTCACGGCCCATCTGTTCAACCGATTTTGATGAAATTTGGTACAAGGATAGTTTATATCCCGGGGAAGGGCATAGGCTATCCCGGAAAATTCAAAGGTTCCCGCGGGAATCAAACAATTTAACTGTTCAACCGGTTTTAATGAAATTTGTTGGTTTGGAATTAGGTTGTTACGCTACGCATAGGCTACGTTTTATCCGGAAAAGGACTTGTCCAAGATTGGGCCTTGATCATGAACCAAAATGATTTTAATACACGTGAATAGAGATCCTAAAATATGGCTTATAGAATAATTTACACATTTTTAGAGGACCCCATTTTGGAGAAAAATATTAATTTTTTTTTGTGGCTTTTTTTTTCTTTGCCTGAATCTTATCAACAGTAAAAAAACTTGATTGTCTTTGTCACTTATGTTATAGAATGATTGTCAAATGTCAATGTCAGTTTTGTATGATATTAAAGTGACAGTAACAGGTGCCAGATTTGATAGATCTATACATCTAGGGTGCGTTCCACTAAAGCGTTCACAACGATCACGATCACGATCGCAGTTTTTCCCGTTCTGCTTGCGTTACTGTCGTAAACTCAAGTGGTATGGATTAGAGAGCATTTTGAGCGTAGAGATAAATAATACAAACGGCGAGTTAGTAAAAAGAAAGCAAAGATTTAAGAGGTTAGGCTATAATCTGTATAAGCCTTGAAAATAAACTGAAATAATTATTTTTTAAATCGATTTATAATTTAATTTTTTTAATAAGAAGACTAACTTAAAGAAGGCTAACTTAATTTTCATTTCTAAAGTTATTTTATATTATTGGCAATCAAGGAAAAATGTGTCCATGTATATTAATTATAAACTGCAATTAATTTTTCTAAACTTGTTTTAAATAATAAATCTTCCAATGAAAAAGCTTTATTAGGTACATAGGTATAGGTCTTATACGCCTACTAGATGTGTACTTACTACTTAGTAACTACATATCTAGTAGTAGTAGCCTTTCGGAAAATTGTCAAACATTTCGGGCCAAGTTCGATCCTACGCTCGTGCGACCTCTGAGTTCGGTACATTACCAGTTTTCCCATGATCCAATTCCCATCCGATGGTCACCGCACGCCCGATTTGCATAGCTGCTTGGCACAGGTTAAGGATACCATAATTTAAACCTAAATGGTTACATTAATGGTCATTTACTTACGTAATTTTGACCTCCCTGGCGCAATGTTGAGGGCTGCTACTATAATGGATTTAATATAACCGCCATACCCCTAACAGGTTAGCCCGCTACCTTCTTAGACTGCATCATCGATCATTATCACCATGCGAAATCGCCGTCACGGGTTAACTTGTAGGGGATTAAAAAAAGAAGCAGTAAGGTCAATGCTCGCCATTCATTGATGTATAGAATTTTAGTACCTATGCCATCAAACTTCATACCGTACTTAATATTATTAATGCGAAAGTGTGTTTGTTTGTTGGTTTGATGGTTTATTGGTTTATTGGTTTGTTGGTTTGTCCTTCAATCACGCCGCAACGGAGTAACGGATTGACGTGATTTTTGGCATGGGTAGATGATAGTGTTGCCCAAAATCGGTCTTGGTCTTGCAGTCTTGGTCTTGTTCTTGCATTTTTGCAAGACCAAGACCAAGACCAAGACCGCCTAAACTTAGCAAGACTCGAGACCAAGACTGACCGTGCAAGATTTGAGCAAGAACAAGACTAAGCCTGCGAGACTCTTGCGTCTTGCAGTTAGGATTGAGTGTCGTTTCAGGGAGTATAAGGATCGGGTAAAATCGGATCGGATCTGTTCTTCAAAAAGGGAGACAATACCTTGCTGAAGAATTATAGACCCATCTCGCTGCTCAGCCATGTCTATAAGTTGTTCTCGAGAGTCATAACGAATCGTCTCGCTCGTAGGTTCGACGACTTCCAGCCTCCCGAACAAGCCGGATTCCGGAAAGGCTTTAGTACCATGGACCACATTCACACGCTGCGGCAGATTATACAGAAGACGTATATGCCACCGGCCACTATGCTTAGCGTTTGTGGACTATGAGAAAGCCTTTGATTCGGTGGAAACTTGGGCTGTGTTGAGGTCACTGCTGAGATGCCGGATAGACTACCGGTATATCCAAGTGCTGAAGTGTTTGTACGAAAACGCCACAATGTCAGTTCGTATACAGGACCATACTACGAGGCCAATCCAACTACAGCGGGGAGTGCGACAGGGAGATGTAATCTCCCCGAAGCTCTTTACCGCTGCGTTGGAGGACGTCTTTAAGCTCCTGGATTGGAACGGATCTGGTATCAACATCAATGGCGAGTACATCACTCACCTTCGGTTTGCCGATGATATAGTCATCATGGCAGAGACTCTGGGTGACCTTAATGCAATGCTCAATGACCTCAGCAGAGTTTCCCAACAGGTGGGCCTTAAAATGAACATGAGTAAGACGAAATCATGTCTAATGCTCATGTTCCGCTCCACCCAGTAATGGTTGGGAGCTCTGCACTCGAAATGGTAGACGAGTATATATACCTGGGACACATGGTCCAGCTAGGTAAGTCCAATTTCGAGAAAGAGGTGAGCCGCCGAATCCAACTCGGCTGGGCAGCGTTCGGGAAGCTTCGAGATGTCTTCTCGTCCAATATTCCTCAGTGCCTGAAGACCAAAGTCTTCGAACAGTGCGTGTTGCCAGTGATTGAGTTGGGGTTGCGAGACTTGGTCGCTAACTATGGGCCTCATAAGAAAGCTCAGGGTCACTCAGCGGGCGATGGAGAGAGCAATGCTCGGGGTTTCTTTACGCGATCAAATCAGAAATGAGGAGATCCGCAGAAGAACTAAAGTAACCGACATTGCTCGACGTGTTGCGAAGCTGAAGTGGCAATGGGCGGGGCACATAGTTAGAAGAACCGATAGACGTTGGGGTCCCAAAGTGCTGGACTGGCGACCACGTACGGGAAAGCGCAGCGTTGGCTGACCCCCTACTCGCTGGACAGACGACATCAGGAGAGTAGCAGGGAGCCACTGGGTCCAGGCGGCGCAAGACCGAGGCGTGTGAAAATCCTTGCAAGAGGCCTATGTCCAGCAGTGGACGTCTATCGGTTGAGGATGATGATGATGATGAAGGATCGGGTATACGCTTAGGGACTCTATGAGACGCAAAAAAATATATTAAAAAAATTTGGAAAATGGAATTATATGCAATACTAACAATACCATAAACATATATATAGCGAATGAAAATATCCATAAGAAAAAAGAGTGCATCCCTAGTTTTGCTCATCGGCACTTTGATAGTGCGCGGCATCTTGTTGTCGGCATCATCAAAGGTCAGATACTGACTTGTCAAAGAAATTTTGCAGCTATTCGGAAGTGCAAGGTCAAGATACATGCGTATCGTCGCCGCCGCGCCGCACGCACAACGTTGGACACTGTTCGATTAAGCCACAGAGTACATGTTCCAAAGAATAAAATAAGTTTCCGGATGCTCAGAATGGACACGAATACATTATGTTGATCTCGCAATGAATATTGTACCTAATTAGATAATGGTAACTTCAAACCCCACCCGGTGTCAGTTAATTTTTCGAATTTCTCAATAAATGTTTAGCCATTTATTAATTTGGTTGGTCTTTTTTTTTTATCCACTACAGGTTAGCCCTTGACTGCGATCCCACCTGATGGTAAGTGATGATGCAGTCTAAGATGGTGGCGGGCTAACCTGTTAGGGGCATGGCAGTTATATTAAACCCATACCCCTACACGGCATCGTACCGGATCGCTAAATCGCTTGGCGGCACGACTTTGCCGGTAGGGTGGTAACTAACCACGGCCGAAGCCTCCCACCAGGCCAGACCAAGATTCAGAAATTATAAATTTCCAAACCCTGCCGGGGACCCGGGACCTCCGAACGTTAAGGCAACAGCGCTCAACACTGCGCCACGGAGGTCGTCAAACTGGTCTTTACTATGGCTATGTTAATTCAAGCTCAAAATGTTCTTACTCTGTTACGTTGTTCTAAGATCTAAAGTAACGTTTAATAAGTAGCGATAGGCTAATAGGTAATTGCGAGACTTGCGAGACTCTTGCTGCAAGACCAAGATCAAGACCAAGACTGGGACCGCAAGACCAAGACCAAGACCAAGACCAGGTGTATTGGCGCAAGTCGCAAGACCAAGACTGGCTCAGTCTCGTCTTGTTCTTGCATTTGGGCAACACTAGTAGATGACCTGGAGAGTGACATAAGCTAATCCCGGAAAATTAAGGAATCCCCGCGGGAATAACAAAAAACTTACACCACGCGGACGAAGTCGCGGGCATCAGTTAGTTGATGATAAGTATCACTAAAGTCGTGTTATCAATCTTAGAATTTTTTTTCAGATGTTCTTTGTTTTCAGTGTTCACTACACTGTTACTTATCACTATGCAAAATGATGATTTGATGATGATTATGATGAAATACTTGTCGTTTTGCAGGTATCCCCGCGTTGTCGGTACCGCCGCTGGAGCCGCTGCTGGTGTCGGGGATGAACATCGAGTCGGGCGCGGGCCCCGTGGTCATCACGCAGACCTACAAGGCCATCAAGATACACGGCCTCACAGACTCCGTGCTTACCACTTACAAGTGAGATATGTTTTTAACCCCCGACGCAAAAAGAGAGGGGTGTTATAAGTTTAACGTGTCTGTCTGTGTATCTGTGTATCTGTGTATCTGTCTGTGGTATCGTAGCTCCCAAACGGATAAACCGATTTTCGTTTAGTATTTTTTGTGTCATAGATAATTTTATCCCGAGTGTTCTTAGCCATGTTTCATGAAAATCTGTTCATCCGTCTGAAGGTCATCAGCTTTTTTCTAGTCGGGGGTTTTTAAATTTGTAATTTATACTTGTTATTATACTTTTAGTGTTTATACTTGTTTTATTGCGAGATAGAGTTGCGCTTAACCACAATCACATTGGAGTTTACTTCACCTTTTAAATATAGTACCGCATCTTCATGGTCTGCATCCGTATTTATCGTTGAAATCTCACGGACGCGTACGAAGCGATTTGCTTCCTCGTTTCCAATTTGAACCTCGTTTCGAATTCGGATTTGGAACGCCCTTCCGGCTTATAATATTGGTATCGCAGTCAAGCCACCACCAGTACAGCCCATCAACGTCCCGCTGCTGAGCACAGGCCTCCACCCTCGTAGGAGAGAGGGAATTAGAGTTTAGACCCACCACGCTGCTCCACTGCGGGTTGGCGGGCTTTAACGACTATTATCATCAATCATGTTAGTGATAATAACGGGGACGGGGGACCGACGGCTTATCGTGCTCTCCGAGGCACGGGGGTGGAACACCGCCAACTTCCTAACTCCGAGCTAGTACTGAGAATTTCTAGTCAGAAAAATCCAACACTTAGATATGGCCCGACCAGGGACTAGAACCCGGGACCTCGTCGGCCGCAGTCATGCTTACCACTAGACCAACGAGGCAGTAATAATATAATCAGTATTAATAGTTCTTAGGCCGTCTTGGGATTGAGATATTTTCATGTTATAACAGCGACCTCAATTTATATAGACGAGCCCTGTCAAACAAAGAATATGGACCTATTTTAATAACGCCATCTAGCCCGAAAAGCGGGACAGCGCTATGGCGGGGACAAGGACAGGGCTATACAGGTTAGGAGCGTGCTCTAAAGGTCGGACGCGCAATTTTTTTTTATAAAAGTGCCCCTCTAGTACCTACATATATATCGATGTGTTATAAACTCACATATAAATATAATGGCTTCATATTCCAGGGCTGACCTGAAGCACTTCCGGCTGCGCACAGACTCCATCACGCCCAAGATGGAGTTCATAGCCGACTACGTGATGAAGGGCCGCATCCTCGTGCTGCCGATACACGGCAAGGGCATCGCTAACATCACCATGGGTATGTGTTTCACTAATAGCTGAAAACTAAGCCATACTTCAGGGGCGGCCTTAGCCGCCTTCAGGCGAGGCTCTGGGCGGTAGATATTTGCAAGGCGCGAGATTCGAATACACATTAATACCTACCTAATGACTTTTTCTACTTGCTTGGGCTGTAGCGCTGTACTTGCTATCTCGTCATAATTACGCGGATTTAAATAAGATAACTCAAAATCAGAAGGAATTTCACCTGCTGACCGCCAAACTTCAATTTGAAGATGGTACCTACCCGATGATGATGATGAGCGCTGTTAGGCAAGAGCGCGAGGCCCATGCAAGAGCGAGGCCCCGGGTGGTTTCCCTGCTTGCCACCCCCTAAGGCCGCCACTGCCATACTTATATTATTATGCTGACCTGCGATCCCGGTACCGTCCCTATATTCAATGTACTCTGTGGATCCCGGGTATCAAGTCTGTGCTTACCATCGCCATCTAGCGGCGAGAAGATCGTCGATGTTTTGAGCTTAAAAATGATTTCGTAGATTTTTATTTAAATTGAAATAATAATTACATTTCGTAACAAAAAATAATTATTTGAAATCATCATCATCATCATCACTACAGCCTATTAACGTCTTACTGCTGGGCACAGGCCTCCACTCTCATAGGAGAGCGGGAATTAGAGCTTAGACCCACCACGCTGCTCCAATGCGGGTTGGCGGGCTTTAACGATTATTATCATGTTAGTGATAATAACCGGGACCGACGGCTTAACGTGCTCTTCGAGGCACGGGGGTGAAACACCGCCAACTTCCAACTCCGGGCTGGCACTGAGAATTTCTTAATTGAAAAACCCAATACCTAACTTTTAAGCCCGACCGGGAATCGAACCCAGGACCTCGTGATCCGCAGTCGACTATGCTAACCACTAGACCAGCGAGGCAGTAAATAATAATTACTTATTCCATTTCCAAATTAATATGATATATTTTTGTTTCTAAACACATATAAATTTTAACCAGTAGCAAAGACAATATATATACTTGGTATTATAATTAATCTATGCCAGTCGATAGCATATTTTTTAAGTTTTTGCTTGCGTTGACTGAGTCAGTTCTGAAGAATTCAGCTCGATGCACGCGTCGTTTCATTTTTCTCTTGCTAAACTCAGACACACTCAAGGGACAAAAATGTCACTTTACTTTATTATAATAAAACCGTACACACACTAGCGCCACAGAAAATACGTCCATACTCTCTGATGTGGACGTTTCGTGTAGACCTTATGTCTTGTCCGGTCCCTTGTTGAGATATCAAGTGTCTTCGAACATAGTACTTAAGTTCTGTACAACCAAAGCTCAATGGTTCGCAACTTTGCACTTAGGGTACTTGACTCATGAAAATCCATGGGATGATAATGTTAATTTCGTCTAATATCCTTACCAAATGTGTAAAATCTTTCATACTCAATTAGAAATTTTTCCTATTAGTGGTTTATTCAAAATTTAAATGATTTTTCTTTGAATTGTCATATGAATAGACCATCTATTGTAGTAAATCTAGTAGTCTTCTTCGTAATTCGGGTTTACTGGAAGGGCAATGAATCTACTCGGTAGTCTTTTTGATAATTATTGTGGTTTATTGCAGTGAATCTCGTTGGTTTCTTCTCCATCATTCTGGTTTATTGCAGTCATTCTACCTTATAGTAGTCTCATTCCATTGCATTTCATTTCAATCTTGTAGTGTTATTCATGACCCGGTTGATTGCAGTGAACCTGGTGGTGAAGCACGACCTGATCGGCGAGCCGGTGGTGAAGGACGGACAGACGTACATGCACATGAAGGACTACCGCGTCAAGTTCGTGCCGGGGAAGGTCTACCTGCACTTCTCCAATTTGTTCAACGGCGACAAACGACTGGGAGACCAGATGAACATGTGAGTGGATTGTATTACCATCGATATATCTGTCACCGTACGATTGTAAAAACCGTAAGATTGTAATCTAACGCTTTTTTTCGATAGATTGTAAACAGTCGAAAGATTGTGAACTGTTCAATGTTTTAAGTGTAAATTTTTGAAATATTCATTGTATTTACGTTTTCTTGTCTCTTTCTTGTAGGTTAGGTTAGGGTTCGACATAAATAAACAAGTAGTGCCCGGCCACGGGCCGGGCACTTAGGTTCTATCGGGTTAATAAACCTAACAGATTACAATCTACCGAAAAATACCTAATCCGTTATATTTTAATCATTCGACAGTTTACAATTTCGCGAGTTAGATTATAATCTAACGGTTTTTACAATCTTACGGTGACATATCTATAGATAGATAGATAGATAGATGAACACTTTATTGCACACACTTAAAAATAACAATAAACAAAAGCTTACAATACAAGACAGAAGGGTGCAAAGGCGGTCTTATTGCTAAAGCAATCTCTTCCAGACAACCTTTGGGTAGAGGAGATTATAAAACAAGAGCTATATATATTTATGTAGGTACTAGATGGGCCCTTTCATAGAAAAAAATTTGGCGTCCAACCTTTAGAGCACGCTCCTAACCTGTATAGCCATGTCCTTGTCCCCGCCATAGCGCTGTCCCGCTTTTCATGGCGTTATTACTAACAATAGTCCACATTCTTTGTTTGACAGGGCCCGTCTATGTAAATTGAGGTCGTTGTATATTACTCATAGTCCGTCAAACTTAACTGATCCGGTGACAGCCTCGCTAGTACATTATTATTATATATTATATATATTAAAAATAAAATAAAAACAAAAACTTAACAGGCATAAAAGTTAGTTCCAATTTTGGCCACCGGGCCAGATAAGTTTGCGGGACTATAATTACTTGAGTAACTAATATTGAGTATTAGGTAAGTACGACTGAACTCTGAACGCGTCTACTTACATAGTAGATACCTATATCACAAATGAAGCGCTTAGAATATATTGTTTGAGTAGGTACAATTATGATCGAAGTTCACTTAGGTACAGAATATCTACAGGTAAGTTGCTTATTTTATCCATCCAATACGTCTTCTATCAAAGTTCGTACCGGGGAAGGTACTCGTGTGTATTTGCACTTCTTCAACCTTTTCAACGGCAACCAGAAGAACATGTGATACATATTGGGTTACCCGTTGTCCTAGGTGAGCGACAAACGCGACACCGCGACTCGGTCCAACGCGACGCAACAGTATCAAAAGCTGACCCTTCACGTGGCTTTCGCGTGGTATAATTTATACCACGCGGCTGAAGTCGCGGACATCAGCTACTATAAGTACCTACTAAAATTGCCTTTGTTCATTTCAGTTTCCTCAACGAGAACGCCGATCTTGTCTTCAATGAGCTGAAAGAATCCTACGAAAAGTCCCTCAGCTCCGTGTTCCAAGACGTCACAAACAAGATATTCGACAAAGTGCCTATGAACCAGATCTTCCCCGAAGAGTGACTCAAACTGTGATCCCAAATATTAGGTTAAGATTTATGTTTATGGTGGATTACCTAGAGAAAGAGACTAGAATATAATAAATTACTGGGTTTAAAATGCAGTAATACTTAACTGTATTTATTGAAACTGCTTTAATTAATTATTAATGTACTTATATACTTAAATAAGATTTTAAAATAAAAAAAGAAATAAAAGAAAATGCGTGTTTTATTTATGAACATTTATTACAATAATAAAAATAGAGGTAGTAGCAGACTGAAATATTTTTAATTTTTTAAGGACATGGGGCTCATTCTGGTGAATTACTCTAAACTAGACTACATCGACCACTCTAAATCTATTGCTATACTTTTCCGCATTGAACCATTGAAAATTAGCAGTAATAAACTAATTAGTTTAGATTAAAGAATGTGAATAATAGTCAGCAGATATCACGATCTCTGAAATAAATAACTGAGACGAAATCTAGTACAGTAGTAGTAGTAGATAGTAGTAGTGAAATCTAATCTTTCTTTTTCCAAGGGAGTAAGATATTAATTAGGTAACAAAGCACTAAGAGAGGGATAACAATTTGTGCTATATTAATTAGTACCTATTTTATTTTAAGATATGTGTCACCGTAAAATTGTACAAACCGTTAAATTGTAATCTAACGCTTTTTATCTCGATAGATTGTACCTAAACTGTCGAAAGATTGTGAACCGTAACAACTGCTTACAATTTAACGCATTATTTTTCGGTAAATTGTATTCTGTTAGGTATAACCCGATCGAACCTAAGTGTCGAACGGCGAACCCCGACCTAACCTACAAGAAAGAGACAAGAAAACGTAAATACAATGAATATTTCAAAAATTGACACTCTGAACATTGAACGGTTCACAATCTGTCGACAGTTTACAATCTATCGAGATAAAAAGCGTTAGATTGCAATCTGACGGTTTTCCCAATCTTACGGTGACTATGTACACCAACAAATGTATGACAGTGACATCTAGCGGATAGTAGTTAGAACTGTAATTTAGCGTCACCTAGTGACGAGTAGTTGAGTGATTGAAATTTGATACAGCGACAATCTAGTGAATCTAGACTGAATAGTAACAGCGCCATCTAGTGACATTTATAGAAAGATTTTGGGTCAGCGACATCTATGAAAAAGCGTCTAAATTACGTAGCCAGGGTTGTCACGATTTAATTTGTATGTAGTATTTTGATTTTTTGCTCGTATTGTCTCTGGTTTTCTAGGCTCTCTCTCATTCAACTCAATATCGGGTACTTCTTCAGCACCTTGAACAAGTCTTGCGTTCTTCAAACAGATCGATTTACAAAAAGCTTCGTTAATGATAACCACTGAAACAAACAAAAGTACATTAAACGTTATAACCAGCCATAATGGTATGATATACTTAATATTATATAACTTATGTTACTAATTATTTATCCCTCTATAAAAAATAAAATGATTCATCTAACCGTGCAACGGTGCAACAAGCAATTTGACAGAGACCGTTTGATGGTTCTAAAATCTAACAAGTAGGTATAAAGTAGCGGAATAAGTAATTACCTAGTGGTAATTTTTTTGTAGGTAGGTACTTATTTAGCATAAGTTAACTAGGTACTTACACAGGCCAACAAGTAACAGATATAGGATCAGACCCAAATATAGACCATCCCACTCCATGTCTGAATCTGCAAAATATTATTGCATTGTACAAAGTTCCTTATTTAAACCTAGTAGGTACGTATCTTTCCTCTGGATAGTTACCACTACCCTAGTCTGTTATTTTTTTAAAGTAAGAATAGTTCTTGTCTATGACCTTCATCATCATCTTAACTCAACACTTCGGAATGAGCAGGTAAAGGGCCTTATTCCACCACTCCTATTTTTTTTAATACTATAAAAAAATATTCGTCTTCAATTCTCCCCTCCTCTTATACTTAATATAGGTACTTAGGTACCTTCAAATCAAGTGTGAATAGGTAAGCGTGCTCTACCTTAGGCTGCATCACCACTTGCAAGCAGGTCTGATTGCAGCAAAGCACTAGGCTAACTAACTATCTTTGTACCTATTTTTTTTAAACTCTGGCCTAAGCGGATTAACTACGTACGGTAGGTACTAAGGTACGTGGTGGAAATGGATTATAATAATAATATTATCATAGATCTTTAGGCTGCATCACCACTTGCAAGCAGGTCTGATTGCAGCAAAGCACTAGGCTAACTAACTATCTTTGTACCTATTTTTTTTAAACTCTGGCCTAAGCGGATTAACTACGTACGGTAGGTACTAAGGTACTTGGTGGAAATGGATTATAATAATAATATTATCATAGATCTATACTTTATCTAATCTGGTAGAGATTTGACAATTATATCCCCACCCCTCCCCCTACACCCACATCTCCCCCTAGTTCGGACTAAATGTTTCTAGGTACCCAGAAACCGGCACCGCCGGTCATCAGCCGGTTTAAAACGTTTTAAAGCAAATTTTGCGGTTTTAAACCCCAAATCAACCGTTTTAAACGGTTGAAAACTCGCCTACAACAATAAAAGAGTTCTGTGTTTTACACTTCGACGTCATGTTTCGTTTTAATTAGTTTATAGAAAATCAATAGAAAGTACCTACCTACAGTTCAGAATGCACAGCTAATGTATGGTGAGTCCGTACCTACCTTCAATCTCTCGTGCAAGGAATTCTGGAATTTCTCGTAGCCCTGAACAGCCCCCGTATAGACAAGAAAGCGGCGAAGATTATCAGCAGAAAGAACACAGACTGCCAGAAATGTATAATCAGCAAACTTGCTGCCATCTTCTGAGAGAACTTTAAAGAAGTTTACTGTTTGACTGATTTGGATGATTCATTGTTGGTTACATCATAAGAATTACTTCAATAGAACGATCGACATTGAAATATTCATATTGTCTCGATTTCTGTTTTAATCACAGGTTTTGATGGTGTCAAAATTCTTTATATTGTGACAGCTTCTTAATATTGTCAAGTTCTATATTGTCACTCTCTGATCCTTCAGCCAGGAAAAAAAAAGTTTCGAGATTTGATTCCTGACAAGATTTTTTTACTTTTATGTTGTGACTTTCGTCCACGACTGTGTAATTAATGGACCACTTTGCTACTTAAAAGCCCACTGCTGGGCAAGACATCGAGGCAATTAGAGATTGGGTTACAGACCTAAGACAAGTCAAATAATAATAAATGATCCTCCTAAGATATATTCTCCTACAAAAAGCTCATAATAAAGGTAGAGTTGAAAATAAAAGCAACAATTGTATCCATTAATGTCTTAATGCTTTTATTCAGTGAATTAACAATTTTCTATGGCATAGTCACTGGTAACGTACGTAGAAGAAACAGTAACTTAATCTAACTTAGCAAAACTTAGCCTCTAAAGTTGCTTAACTTCCGCTGTTCTGTCATAACATTACCGCGCTTAAGTAAAACAATACAAAACCTTCGTAAAAAAAAAACTATAAAATAACTTAAAAGTATTATTTATTAATAAATATGACGACCGGTAATATTATGACAGTGCGGCAAAAGCCTGTAATTATTTAATGATGTTTCGGTAGGTAATCTATTAGTGTTTTTAATGCTAAGGTCAATTTGTAATTAAATTAAATATTATATTCTAATAACATTCAAATTTATTTTCAAATCAAAAATTATCGCCAATAAAGCAGATGTAAAAGTAGGTAATTTATTAATTACCCCTGGACTAAGAACACTAATAGGGTAACCACGTGTTGAATGTTTAATAATAGATCGATACAAAATGTACCTTGAATCAATTTTGCTTTACGGATATGAGCTAAATATTTACTAAAATAAAGAATTTCCTTAAAATAAGTATACTGGGCAGAGCGTTATAAAGTGCAGATTTCAAAATCATGAAAGTTTAATATTATTGTATTCCGAACTTAAATTTTTTCCTGTAAGCAGGCATGGAAACCTTGTTGTAATTTTATGCCTAAAAATCTTAAAGTATTACAGCTGATTCTTATTTGTCATATTAATATTACCGTTAAATACGCGGTCAACTAAAAATACACTTTTGAGCAAAAAATCTATTTTTTAGATGCGTTTGATTCATTACCAACCTTAATTTATTTTCAAACCTTCAACATTTCAGTATTTTTTTTTCTCAAAAGTGTACTGAATAATAATTCATAATCACTTATTATCAAAGTTACAAAAATATGAATTCTTTTACAATTATCAAATTAATCTTTAATTTTATTTCTAATTTTCAACTCAAACAAAGATTGTTTCGTCGTTAGATGGTTTTAAATTCTAATTTACTACTTAATAAAACTATAGTTATGTTGTTTATGCCCAGCCATTTAAGTCGAAACTAACATTAATTTAATTTGACATTTAATTATTCATTTACAATGTAAGAAACGACTATTCGGACTGAACGTGGACGGCCTGCAATCTTTGAAAAAAAATGGTGAAAAAATATTGCTTTTCCAATTTACGTATACCGAATAAGGTATAAGTCTACATAGACAGCTTTTAAGACTTGATTGATCTATTCTACAGACTTAGTCCAATTATTTTATGTATTGCTTAAAATATACCTACCTACTTTAAGTATTATTTTTATCGTGCAGTTATAAGCTCTAACCCTTATTATTCTACTTTTAGAGAAATGAGATTACTACAAGAAAATAATTGCCAAATCTCCCGGCACTTTTAGCTTTTAAATGCTTGAAAATGACGATTTTATATTTAAAAAAAAGCCGGGTATTGTTAGAAATAACTTAGATTATATTAAATTGTATTTTAACTTGTCACAATGCAAATTAAAATACAATTTAGTTTGTCTTGCTATAAAACTTCTGAACATATATTAATTAAATATTAAATTCAAAATATATCGAATTAATATATGTTTCAACACAATTATAATTAATAATCATAGACAAACTTAATTTATTTCATTTCTATGTATCGCAAATTATAAAATAATAATCTAACTAAACAACCAACTAATAATTAGCACCATCTTGCTTTTATCTTATCATTTCTTTTTTATCGTTTTTTATATAATTTTCCTTATTTATATCAAATATCTACTCAAATCTACTCAAATGGAATAATCATTGAAATCTAATCTATAGAGTAATTTCTATAATTGATTCGAATGTTTTTTTCATAGTAAACATCTAATTTTGCGAAGATATGACGGAGATATTTTATTTCATCATTTCACAAAGGATCTTAAAAAGAAGTTCAACGTTGCACCAAAAACCAAAGGGTTTCTCACATTCCTAAAAGAATTATCCAAATTCACTAAATCGCTCACGAGTCACCTTTGATTCGTATCACAATCGGATTAGTACCAGTCTTTTTCATTGGAGCTTCATCAGGTCATTGAAATTGGGATGTGGAAGTGGACCGCCTGCATCCTATAGCCACAGGAGCTGGTATCCTGGAGGGACCATTCCTAGGATCCTTCCTAGGAGCAGCCAATTGCCTAGTGCTCGTCGATCTCTCCAGCTTCCCATCAGACATCACCCAAGCGGACGTGAAATCAGCATAATCTGAATCTTTAGAACTAGTCCTCGATATGGAGTCCTCTCCTTTTGAATATGATCTGATAATCTCCTTCATCTTTTCAAGAACTGTTGCGTCATCTTTGGCAGATTCTGCGGACCTTAATATTTGTTCTAGAAGTGGACTCAATTGTTTTTGATGAGTCGGAGACCTTAAAGTAGCACTGCTCGCTCTGAGAGGAGAATTTCTTTGGAAGGCATTGTTTTGGGTGGTTTTTGCTTTCGTTTTGGGTGATTTGTTTGGGTTCTCGAAAGTGTCTGCTCCAATCGTTGGTCTTGCTTTTGTTTTTGTTTGGTTCGGAGCGGTTCTGCCTCCCCAAGTGTTGCGGGATGTAGGGGGTAGTTTGGGTGCCAGTTTGGGGGAGGATTGGTTGGGTGTGTGTTTGGGACTGGGGGTGTTTGCTCGGCTTGGTGTTCTGTTTCTGACTGGGGAATGTGGGATTCGAGAGACTTGTCTACTCCTGACGGTTTTGACCGGGGATTGTGCAGTTTCCCTGGCCGGGCGGAGGCTCTTGCTGGGGGAGTCGTTGTTCTCGTGGCTGACGATGCACTCCGGACTGGCGCGGTTGGACTTGTCGTCTGCGCTGTTCTTCCTGCTGCCGTAGAAAGTGTCAGAGAAGTCCGTCTTGCGCAGTCCAGTGTTGAGGCTGACGTAGTCATCGACGCGGTCGCTTTTATCTATGTGACAGCCGTCGTCCTGGTCGAGACGCTCTGTAACGAAACAATCGCGAATATTAACAAAAATATGTAACTAGCACATATACTTCTTTAAATACTTAGTGCAATGGATAGAAATAACGAGGTATCTAGTTTTTTAATCACACCAACGCAAAGTGACCAATCGTATATTTTCAAACAGACTTTGCGTTCATAACAAAAACACACAATAGAATTCACAATAATGTAAACAAGGTGAGCGCCGAGCGCCGTTACATCAAGTTGGCTCATACATCCATACACAGATTATAAATATGAGAATAATCAATGTAATGTCGATATGCTAATATCACCAGATCGGCCTGTTATAGCCTTTTACGTAAGTTTAGATTGCGGTACGGGGTAGTGTCGTGCGCAAAGTGTCGAGAACTTGAGAACATAAATTCTAAACGAGTTGCTAATGCAGAATTATTGAGATGAATCAACATACAATAAGCCGGTGGTACATAGGTACCTACTGAGATTAATGGGCTTGTTGAATAAATTAAATAGACCGTTAACACACACGTTGATTAAAAGACATAGTATGTATTTTTATTTTGTTAAAATGCATTGCGTATCCTGGAGATCACTACCACCACTACAGCCCATTAACATCCCACTGCCGGGCACAGGCTTCCACTCTCATAGGAGGAAGGGAGCTACGCCAACCCGGATTGGCGACTTTACTACACTACAGCCCATTAACGTCCCACGGCTGGGCACAGGCCTCCACTCTCATAGGAAAGAGGGAATTAGAGCTTAGGCCCGCCACGCTGCTCCAATGCGGGTTGGCGGGCTTTAACGACTATTAGCATTTTAGTGATAATAATCGGGACAGACGGCACTTCGAGGCACGGGGGTGAAACATCGCCAACTTCCTAACTCCGAGCTAGTACTGAGAATTTCTCGTCAGAAAAACCCAATATGTATTATACTTAATTATGGCCGCAGTCGAAAATGCTAACCACGAGACCAACGAGGCAGTTATCCTGCAGACATCATTTACTATTTTGTGACCAGTGATTTCAGATTTCCGACTTGATCTTTTACCACTTTGATACCCCAGATACCTCCTTTTTCTCGTCAAATTTTACAAGACTATAATAAAGCTACATAAATATACTATGGGTTCGTTCTTTTTTTTATAATTTTCATCCAAAACCCAAATCCTGTTACTCCATGTAGGTAATATATGTCACTCTGTTTGTAAGTTGTAACTCTAAAGGAGTGGATACTTGTACCCCTAAAAAGAATTTAAAAAACTTTAAAGCCTTTATAGTTCCTCTGGTGTTGCAATCATTCATGGACGACGAAATCACATATTTTTTTAACCCTTAATCAGACAGAACTACATCTATTTTTATCTCGCTTAAAACCAAGTACCTGAGCCCTTTTTAGCGGACGAGGTTTGGACGCATTCTTGCAACGTAAAAGGTAACAGCCAAGCTACAAGTTCGGTCGATACCCGCCCACTTCGCGTGTGATCGAAACGTAGCATGCTCTATTATGATTATGACAAGAGGCCTTATTCCTTCGCCAAATACATTTTGAGGTCGTGATGCAAGGTTGGTACAACTACGTCCGAAGTTTGAATTGATATTTTGGTTATGTACGCTATTCTCTGTGCACCTACTATTATTCAAAGATCTTTGTTATTTTAAGGTTGTAACTGTAAATATATTGAAGGGACGCTTAATGTGGCTGCACTGAAGTCCAGCGCTGGGCATTTACTCCCACCACAGTGCTGAGTGATCTCTTTATGGGCAAATTCAATATGATGACAAAAATAAAAGTAAAGAAATAGAGATGATTGAAATCAGAAAGTTTTTTACCGAAACATTGTCTGGAGTTTGGTGATGATGTTAATATTATAAATTCGAAAGTAAGTAAAATAAAGTAATTATTGCTTTTATCTGTTAATTTCCTTTTCAGAGCTCAATTGCTGTACCGAAATGGATGAAATTTTGCACATCCTGTAGCTTCTTGCATGCTTGCATCCTGAGTTATTTTTTATTCTGATCAAAGAGCTCTCATGGGATTTAAAGAACCTAAGTCACGAGCATTATAGTCCCACAAACTTATCTGAACCGGTGACAGAATCGCTAGTATACTATATTAAAAATATAATAAAAACGAAAACTAAACAGGCATAAATATAAATTCCAATTTTGGCCATTGATAGATATATATTGGTGGGACTATATTATAATATCTACTTAGTAACTATGCTGAGCTAAATTTGCAGCAAGATGCAAATTCCACAGCCCTTTTGTAAGCCACTTGTGTATGCACGAAAACATAGCTCATATTTGGTCTGCCACATTGTTCAGTTCAAAATGTTGATTCACCCTCCAGCTGTTTTCAAATACTCTCACGTCTGAACGAGTTCACATTCTCATAACTTTCAGCCACATTTTGAACCCTATGTGTCAGAAAATAAGGACTTATGTATGGATATTGTTAGGAATACTAAAACGGTGAGGTATTGTGCACATCAAGGACCTAAGTTTTGCTTTCGATTCCCTTATTCCTTTCACTTGCGTCTGATTTTCGATTTCAAATATCGATTGTGTGTGTTGCTCTGAATTTGTATGACTCATTTTTATATATTGTTTCAAAGCTGTTTAGATATTATGATGCAAGAATTAATAATTAGCTTTTAGTGACGCCTGCAGGACTAATAGATGCCAGAATTGGTAGAGGATGCATAATTATGAAGACCGGATTCTAACTACATTTATTATCAATATTATAATTGGTTATTGGTGAACTTCTCGATACTAATAAATACCTGAATTGAAGAAAAGGGCATTTTTAATACATACAATAATTAATTAATCTTAGTAGTGGGTATGTAGTAGGTATGTACAGTTAGAAAATGGAAACTAGAAAATAGAAAATGGAAACAGCGAAACCAAAGGTTATTTTAAAATCTAAGGTGTTGAAAAAATTGGACCATAAAATTGTCCGGAAAATTAAAAGGAGTTACATGTGCAATATATATTTATATTTTTATATATACATTTTTCTGCTTTTCAAATCAGTGGTAGGGTCACGAGTCACGACAAAAGGTGTATTTGAATTATAAGTGGAGTATATTGTAATTCGTACATGAAGAGTTTGGTTAAAGGGCAAATCGAATCAAGAATCTAAAATAGTTTTTGAGGCTTTCGAAGTAGATCATTTTGACGGATCCTATAATACATATTATACTCAACATCGTCCCCTGGGAGCTGCACAATCCTTAAGCGATGTATTGGATAGCATCACTAAAAATGCAGACCCTGAGTTGGCTATCAAACAATGAATCCATAAGAGCTCCATACATTTCCATGCACACCAAATCGAGGCCTCGCATATGACACCATGTGTAGATAAATTGCGCACGGACGTCGTTACGTATGAATGCATAATTATATTGACGGATATAGATTAGAAGTTAGAACTTCTATGGTTTCGGCTTTGTTTTGAATAAATAAATATTATTAAGTTAATACTTCATGATGCCCACGTTTTGCTCCGCGTGGATACCTATACTATAGGCTTATAGCCTATTAGATATCTGCCTCGTTGGTCAAGTGGCTGGCATGTTCGACTGCGGCCGACGAGGTCCCGAGTTCGAGTCGCGGGTCGGGCCATAATTAAGTATTGGGTTTTTCTGATCCGCCAACCCGCATTGGAGCAGCGTAGTGAGTCTAATTCCCTCTCTCCTATGAGAGTGGAGGCCTGTGCCCAGCAGTGGGACGTTAATGGGCTGAAGTGGTGGATAATAAACCTACTAGCGACGGTGTCACCGGGTCAGATAAGGTTGTAGGACTATAAGTAGATAGTAGAAACTATTAAAAACTGGTGCAAGAATCATCAAAATCGGTCCACGCGTTTAAGCTGTAGCTGTCCTGCAAGGAACATACAAATATAAATATATAGACTGATGAACACACCACACCAGTCGGGTAAAAAGAAAACTTTGACGCCTTTACTTGTAAGATCTTGAAAGCGATAGAAAATCATATTTACCATAGATCTCTATACTCAACGATCTCACATACTATTTGGAAAATTTTCTAATATTTACTAGCAAAATGCGTGTGTCACATACTCTCAGCATTCAAGCAGCTCTCGATTGCCGATTATGTAAACTTTGTCCACAATGACAGCACGTGCCTGGGCGAGTCACACCTGCGCTTGCGTCTGATATGATTTCTACTAATATGGTCAACATATTATTTCCTTTATGACACAACACTAGCTGAATGAAGTTTACCTGATGCTTTAACAATTTTTCGAAAGATGCTAAATCATCGTATCATACTAATATTATTAGTGTTTGTGTTATTTTGTTGGTTTGTCCTTCAATCACGCCGCAACGGAGCAACGGATGGACGTGATTTTTGGCATGGGTATAGTTAAGGACCTGGAGAGTGGCATAGGCTACTATTTATCCCGGAAAATCAAAGCGTTCCCCCGGGATTTTTCTCCGGAAAATTAAGGGGCTACGTATCAAGATAATAACAATATCAGAGCGGTATTTAGATTTGTGGCAGATTCACTCGGCGATTCAAAAGCACTTGATGAATAAAGAAAGATTGAAGTTGAAGAGAAATAAAATGCATTCCGTTACGTATAACAGGCAATTCGGACGCAATCGTTAAAATTTCTACAAAATGAAGACTAATAACCCTGTGCCTGTGTTGCAGCAGACGCGACGGATGGAAACAGTCGTTAGCTGGTCCGTCCGAACGGAACGGATGCCGTGCTCGATCGTTACAGAATGTCCGCCTTGCAACACGTGCGGCCGATGTAATTGTTCTGAACAGCCTAGTTTTACATGGTGGACTAAAAAGAAATGGCTAACACACTATTACGGCGTGCGGAAATGGGCTCAAGAAAAAAAGAACTGTGATGAGACAAAGAACGTTGGCAAATCTGTTTTGTTTGGTGATTGTCACTTGCTGCAAGTTAGTACCTATAGGTACGGTATTCTTTGGTGGCACGGCTGTGAACTCAGTGAGAACAATCTTTGATTTTCCAGGCATGGATTCAATCCTAATGTTGATTTTTCCGAGACAAAAAGTACCAACCCTATGTCCATCTCTGGGATGCAAGCCGTCTCTAGTCAATATCGGTTAAGCGAAGTGTGAAAAAGTGTGAACAGACAGACATTCTTATTTACTTTAATATTTATAGTATGGATATAGCGCGATCTCGGGCATTATGTAGAACTCTCGAAGAACGTTTTCCTTCAGCGTTGAAGTTAGTGACTATTAATTTCTTAAAACGCGCATAGCTCCGAAAAGTTAGATGTGGCGCTTGCCTGAAGATCGAATCTCTCTAAACTATTAGACCATCACCCTTTTGCAACTTATTATATGCTAAAGAAAAAACGAAACTCACCACTAAAATCAGCGTCGTCCATAGAATTCTGACTATGCAGCGAATACCTATTCGTAGTCTTCGTGGAAGGAGACCCTTGTGTAGACCCTGCCACCACACCCAGGCTCCTGTAACCCTCATCAGACACCTCTGACCCATTGTCCGAAGCACTTTCCACTGCTGGGGCGGGAGATACAGGTCTTGGACTCTTATTCCTGATAGCATGAGGGTTAGGCACTAAATGATTGGTCGTCACAATTTTAGTTCTCCTGTCAGGGGATGTGGAATGCCTGTTATTTCTCAAAGGGCTATTATTCCTTGGAGCCAGATGCTTCCTGCTTGGTGACGCAGCCCTGTCCAAATCCCCCATGTATGGCAAACTGGTTGGCGCATCTAGTTTATTGCTTGACAAATATTGGCCAGACCTTGGGTCGTCGTTGTAGACTTTTGTGTATGGCAGTGACATTGGTTCGTATGTTTTCGGCTCTTTGTATTGTGTGGTTGGTTCCTTGTATGGTAGCGATGTTGGGCCGGGGTCTCGTCGCTCGTATGTGACGGTGGCGCCAGCTAGGTCGTGCTTGGGGCGGGCCAGGCGCGCTGAGAGGGAGGTGCGGTGCTGGGCGCGGCAGCGGCAAGGGTCGTGTTTGTCCAAGTAGTGGGCCAAGGTGTCCCAACCTCCACCAACTCGAACCATGACGTGGGAGCGGAGAATCTGGAAAAGAAATGAAATTATTAAGATTACCTTCTAGCTAGTTTTAGCGTTCGATATATTATATTAACTTCAACTCCTATTCATAATATTTTATTTTAATTCTTTTTATTCTTGATCTATTCATACACTGACACATTTGGCAATCAATAGCAATAAGGAAATAAAAGTACATCTGCACTTCATCTAATTGCCCTAAAAATGATAAGTACCTAAGCCTATCAAAAGAGCACGTTTAAATTCACTAATGGCGCCCTGTAGCATGTAAATAGACATAATCGGTCTATTTTGGTCTCTAAAAGCGGATACTAGATCCATTAAGGTGCAGATGAATCATAGGCGGTTTGCTCCCTTGTTTGGTAAAATCAAATCGATCGTTGTATAGAGCAGGCGTTTGGAGGCTGACCTTTATCTGTGGCCAGCGAAATCTGACACCTTACATGTTTTTGGTATCCTACTTGGGTAACATATATCGCAAGCCGTATTTGAAATCTAAAACGCAACATTGTATATTGGAGTTCTGTCCGCCGATTGTGTGAGGTAATTGTAATCGTTTGTTAAACCGATAATTCGACCTTTTTATGGAGTTCATAGATGCCTACACGAATGAACTCTTTAAACAGTTCAAGTAATACGTTTTAAGCTGTCAAATGATAACGATTTGCTTAGACAATTGGGCCTCTGGTCATTTTTAGGATTCTGAGGTAAGAAAAGAAAACCGTTAATGTGTTTTCGAGCTTAATTTATAATTTTATCGACAGGACCGACTGCTTCACGTACTCTCTGAGGCACGAGAGTAAAACACTGCAAACTTCCTAACTCCGGGCCTGTACTGAGAATTGTGGGAAAAACCCGATACTTAATGAGAAAGACTATGAGAGTAAAGGAACAGAGAGTACACATGTGTTTGTGCACTATATCTCCCGCGCAGATGGCTAATCTCTCTAGAGATTGGCCATCTGCGTGCTTTAGTCGTATGACGTATGCCCAAATATAAACAAAAAATAATAACGAGACTCAGTATTACGGCGTCTACATCATATTATTTATATTATAAGTATAGATTATATTTACCAAAACAACTGTTGATTTTTAGATACTACTAAGGACCAATTAACAGACCTCTCCGTTGAGGTACAATCTTCAACGGCACAGATCTCATTACGCTGGTACATCCGTTCCTGTCAATCACTCTATATTGAGGGTCGCAAGGTTCAGGCCTATAGGTGAATCGAGGACAAACAAACCTGCACCAAGCTGATCTAGACTCTATTTGCTAAATTGTTAAGTTCAAAATAGAATGGCTGTAAGTGTATAAATGAATGTTGCATGTTGTTTGTATGTTTGTGATATGGAAACGCTCACGTCTCAGTAATTTTCCCACGATGTCAATGTAATGATAAATAAGTGATAGCAAACTTTGGACTCTATCTCATTATATTTATTTCTACGTGTACCGTTTTGCTATCTGCAGGCCGAGTGGGAGTTTTTTTTCGTATTCGATTGAATGGGAAGAAAATCTCCAACTAGGCACTCCGTATTCAGTATTCCGTATATTATGTAATTAACAGTAATTTGTAACCACTAGGTATGGCTCTTAAGTCTATCATTATCATCATCCTCTGCACCCAATCAACCCATCGTTATCCTTACTAATATTATAAATGGGAAAGTGAGTTTGTTTGTATGTTTGTTCCGCTTTCACGCCGTAACTACTGAACCGATTGCTTTGAAATTTTGCAGACGTAAAGTTAGAAGTCCGGATTAAATAATAGGGTACTTTTTATCCCGGAAAATTAAAGAGTTCCCGCGGGAACTAAAACTCCTCAATCCACGCGGACGAAGTCGCGGGTATCAGCTAGTCCTTTATAAGTCATAGTTAAAATATGTTATTCAAATTTCAAAGGTATACTGAATACTTTCTCGAGTCTCTCGAGTCTCGCCCATGCGCACAACGATTAATATTATGTCTACCCGTTATCTCTATTTGTCTACCGAAGCTAATGTTAGCTTTGGTAACCATGTGGTTACTTGACTCGTTACGTCAAAAGTAGATATAAAAGTAATATTTCTTATCTGTGGTATTTTTCTCTCCGAACCCTCACAAGCCGACTTTTTTTTTTTGTAATATACCGCATTTTGTGCATATTAGGGTAAACGAGAAATTAGCAACGACAACATCTCTGTCTCTCGTCGCGAGATATCTCATTGTGCGCATGCTAAGCCTGCAGTTAATTTAATAAACTGCATCGTATAACATCTATAAAGAATCCTCTCATTATGCAAAACCTAACATGTTTATTACAATTGGACATAATGTGGTGATTCACATTTCCCTCCAAGTCGGTCTAGATTCTAGTACTTTTATATAAAAGATCATAGCTAGAACAACAAGTTAAGTAAATAAAGCAATCCATCAATGTCAGTCTGTCTTCCTGTTCACCTTTATATCATATACTTGTCACAATCACATACTACATTCGTTTCAATAATATTGTACTACGTTGTAAAAACTCTTGCATGTTTCTTAGAAGTTATGGACCCTAGTTCGAGGTTTTTTGTATTTAAAAAAGTTGACGTCACCAATGTTAAGATAAATTATTTCGTACGTCAATTAAAATTAATAAGATAACATTAATTATCTCTATGCATGGATAATTTCAATGTGCAAAACAAAAGAACTAATCAAACTTTTTGTTACAGTCCGGTTCATGAAAGAAGTCCCGTGGCATTTACTTAGTGGAACTAATACATTGTACAAACATTTATTGCTATTTGCTGCCTCTAGCTGGGGTCTCTCTAGGGTTCTTTCATGACACGGACTAAATAACAGCTAATGTAGCTATGTTAAGTTCTAAAGATTTTGTTAATTCTATAGATTCAATTAGTACTTAGGTGGTTAGGTGGAAATTAGGTACATCCAGATAGAGTGGCAGGCATAAAATGGATGCAAAAAGTCATTAGGCAACGTTGGCGTCATCTGAAAGAGGCCTATTCAAAATCTATGTCCAACAGTGGATATATTATACTGGCTGCTGATGATGATAATGATAAAATTATGGGCATTCATGACTTTTGGACCCACAACATTCTTCTACGTCCGTCAAACTTATTTGACCCGGTGGCTAAAATTGGAACAAATTTTTAGGCCTGTTTAGTTTAGTTTTTATTTTATTTTTTATATCTACTAGGGACTCTGTCAACGGGTCAGATAAGTTTGTGGGACAGTTGCATTGGCATGGAGATTCCGGACTCTCATACTTGTTATGCAGCTAGGAAATTACTAAACGCCGTTCGTGATGATTGATAATAATTAATAATTAATTAGAATAATAAGCTATTTCCCATTTTAAAACGTTATGTAATTGCCTTATTAAGGGAATTGAATTTTGATTGAAATTTCCTAAGAAATATTGAATACTGCTTTCTATCAATGAAAAACGTAACAACTTTTACAACATTATTACACCTATAATATTATGCAGGCATACAATATTATAGTAGGTGACGTTGTTGATATTATTTGTTTGACGACCTCCCCGGCGCAGTGTTGAGCGCTGTTATCTTAACGTGGGAGGTCCCGGGGTTGATCCCCGGCAGGGTCAATTTGGTAATTTATAATTTCTGAATTTTCTCCGATCCAGCCTGGTGGGAGTCTTCAGCCGTGGCTAGTTACAACCATACCGGCAAAGACGTGCCGCCAAACGATTTAGTGTAGAAACCGATTAGGGGTATGGTTTTAATATAACTGCCATATCCCTAGCAGGTTAGCCCGCTACCATCTTATACTGCATCGACCGTAGGAAGGGCTAACATTGAACAAGAAAAGAGACAATTTATTATTTCTATGACTAACACACTATGTTTGTAAAACTAAGTTAGAATTGACCTTCTGTCTAACTAAGCAGTGATCTAAGTATTATAGCATAAGTACTTTGATCGGCAAATCAAAGACTAACATTACAATTTACAGTAATATGTAAAGTCGTGACAGCTCGATAGAACTAAGCAAAGCACTAACTAATTACCACAAATGACTCATCTTGTTAACATAATTGCCGCATCATTAATACCATTGAACCTCGTCGCATAAACACAACTATGCAAACAGTATATAATATGTATTATTTTAATCACTTACTGTTCAATCTTTAGAACATTGCACGAGCATCGCAGTAAAATTTTTCCCGACCGATATAAGAAACTTCATGCTCGAGAACTATTGAATTAGACCTAATTCTCCTGTACTTTTTTACCATCCAAAAATAGGGATGATCCCTATGCCAAAAAAAAAAATATTTCTTACTGATTATTATTAAATAGATGGTCCTCCAAAATATCATCTTGATATCAATAAAATGCAAGTAAGAGGTTTATGGAAAAAAGACACTTACCCTGACGAATATAAGCAGCTTTGTGTCACCAATCCTGTATTTCCCTTCCGAAACCCTCACCATCGGGAACTGGGTAGGGCAGGAGCATCTTGCCACCAAATCCCTGACCCTCTCGTCCAAACTCCTCAAATCATTTGTCACCAATTGCGGCTGAGGTCCAGACGGGACCAGACCCAGCGCTGAATCGTCAGGTCTCAACTCTTCTCCGGCTAATTCTCTCTCAATTTGTTTCTCCATTTGTACGAGGAGAGGAGCAGGCATTCCTAGCACAGCCCCTTTTCTAGCTACTTCTAGAAGACATAACACGACGTGTTTTTCGTTCTTTCGAAGACATAGATCATCTGTTTCGAATAGCAGACACTCAAGGATTCCAAGAGCTTTCCTGCACCAGTCGATAAAGTTGGATAGGTTGTCTCTAGCGAAGAACGTGCCGGCTTTGGCAGCTGGTAGCATGTTGACCGCAGGTCTGGTGCGAAGCGCCTTGGCTAGGATCACGGCGTCTTCAGATTCTGGGACTGGAGAGTCGAGGATCAGCCGGGCTGATTCGCGGACGGCGTTAGCGTGCTGCAACAAAAGAAAAAGCATAAATTAGATCATTGTTTTTTATCTCTAAGGATTTGTTTGAAATTTTGAAAGGTGGATAATATTTTAAAATATTGCGTCGATTACATCGGCATCGAATTAGAATAACTTTAGTGGGAGCTAATTTGTTACAAATATCTGGCTATTATATCTTTTTTTATTAAAGTAGATTTTAATTTAACTGACAAGATTCTAAGTAGAATTTTCTTTACAATCTTTTATCATAGTTTTTACAAATTATATTCTCTTTTTGGGTTGAACAGTGAATTAGTTAATCTAACAAGATTCTTATTAGAAGTTTCGTCACACCTTAATATTTGTCATAAAATTTTTAGTAGCAGGGAAGCCAAATTAAAAAAAATTGGCCATCTATAAATCAGTTACACCCGATGTAAACCCTCTAATTACTGAAAACCACCTGAAGACATTTTTCTAGCAGTTATATATAAAAAGTGAGATACCTTTAAATACAGACAGACCATTACGTTTAGGCTATGAAGATACAAATTGATAAAAGATAGACAAAAACTTGTAATCAATTTCCAAGTCATGGCGCCACGCCAACCATTTGCTAACACCATATTAGCTTCGAGTAATGAACCACCAAACTTGGTAGCACTATAACGAAGTTTTTTTCGTTCAACTTTCCACTATTAGATCTCCGACTTGTGATTAAAGTCCTAATTTGGCCGAAACATTATACTTTTTTAGCTAGTAATGATATGTTATCAATTATAATTAAAATACAAGTAAAATGATCTCCTAAATCTTAGTACTTTATTTAGATTTCAGTTTATCTCCGTAATTATTTTTTTGAGGCGAAGCTAAGAAGTCAGTTTTAGTGTCATGTAGATTGCCGATTTTTTATGACTAAGATTTTTTGCAATACAAATCTTATATGCTACTACAAAAATACCTATTTCCTTAATCCTTAGTTACGTTATTACGCAAGTAGGTAGGTATAGCACGGGTCCCGACTCCCGCCTCCACAAATGAATTATATCCTCGATCGATTATCACGATAATGGCAGGTCTTTATATAGAGCACCTACATTATCCGCTAACTAGCAGGTAACAAGCTGGTAATCTAGAATAGAGACAATTACCTCGCCTGAATATTCAATTAATCGCGACAAGAGTGGAATAACTTTAGTTGTCTTATGTTATCTAATGCGAAAAATGTTGATTGTCGCTTTTGTCCGATTTTATATTATTTTATTCGACCAACGGTACTAAAATCCGAAAGGTAGCTTATAATATATTACCATTTTATTAACTTAATACTCGATTTTGATGAAGCCAATCATAGCAAACTTGATTTTTTTGGAAAGCCCACAGAATATTACTTCTCAATGCACATAGGAAACATATTATAGGTACTTATCATTAACATACCTCATATTACTTAATGAGGAAAGAAATGACATGGATGTGAAATGGCTAGTCAGATTAGGTCGATGACGATGAGTGTTTCTTCAACAGTTATTTACTATGAAAAGATTATAAATGACACCATTAAAAATTATAAAAACTAACGTAGATAAAGTCGTAAAATAATGATATACTCGGCTATAATACCTACTTTATAATTCAATAGCAATCATGCTCCGGCGCCGGTCGGCTTCATAAGTACGCGTCCACCATCGATTACAATAATTACCTATATATTGTTTATATTTATTAGTCGATTGCGTATCGCGCATGCGGAATTAATGCAGTATTTTACCACTAGGAAGGCGGCAGGTTCGCGCTTGACTGCTAAGTATCTCATCAGATGTGATCTGATAATATGATCATCATCGTTTGCATTTTGCATCCCATTGCCGCCACACTCAGTACTAAGCGCGAGTCTCCTCTCGGAATTAGGAGCCACCACGTAATACTGCCAATCCGCACCTGGCCAGCGGATTCACATACCCTCTAAAACATTATGAAGGCTATGCAGGCTGCCTCAGAATGTTTGTCTTCACGGTTTGAAGCGAGTACCTATCAAAAGGCTGTACTGAGTGACTGACAGGCAACCTACAGCCCAAACTGCTGTTCGAATTCGAAATTTTGAGAAAATACTCCTTGAGCACGCTATAGAGATGTAGTTACTATCGAAATTCCACCCCTAAAGAGGTTAAATAGGCGGTTCAAGCTATATCTATCACCGTAAGATTGCAAAAACCGTTAGATTGTAATCCAACTAGCGACATTGTAAACTGTCGACAGATTGTGAACCGTTCAATGTTCTGAGTGTCAATTTTTGAAATATTCATTGTATTTACGTTTTATTGTCTCTTTCTTGTTGGTTAGGTTAGAGTTCGACATAAATAATCAATATATATAATCATCATCATCACTACAGCCTATTAACGTCCCACTGCTGGGCACAGGCCTCCACTCTCATAGGAGAGCGGGAATTAGAGCTTAGACCCACCACGCTGCTCCAATGCGGGTTGGCGGGCTTTAACGACTATTAACATGTTAGTAATAACTTCTTAAAACTTTTTTCTACGTAACAGCAGCACCACTACCATCATATTTCCATAAATTAAAAATGTAGACTTGGTATTTGAAATCCACAAACAAATGTGACGAATAAAACAACAAGAAATTGCTTGAGTACCTACTCAAAGAGTAAACACAGTTGCAAAACTTCTAAATAACAACGGTTTGCATATGTTTGACTAACAACAGCCGCTGTCACTCTGGCTTCAAATGTTGCTTCAGCTAAGTTTAGCATGCATTTAGCATTACACAAAGGATGTTGTCGCAAAAGGAACGAGAGGAATGGCATGCCTTACGTTTCCTGGATTTGTTTTGAATGGCTCGCTTGGCTTGGTGTGTATTTCACGTAGGCATTTGTTTTGCGCTAAGAAGTCGTTACTTTCCATAATAATATGACTCTTGTTGTAGACCCCCTTTGCGTTTAAAGCCAGTGCCATCTGTAGTCATCGCTCGAAACGATGTCTCGAGCAGGTCAATGCAAGCTTGTATACACAAGATGCTTTATTTTATCATAGATTGTAAATCGATTTCTGGATAGTTGATGGGTTTCGATGGTCAGGGGCCATACTGCCAACGCTTAAAGCCATATTGTTGACTTTCGTGTTTTAGAATTATGACCCTTATTTTAGGAACGTCCAAGTACGTGACATCAAACTGTAATTTTGAGTAATATTGCTTAATTATTGGTTGAAGCGTTGGCAGTATGGCCTCTGACAAGTAGAGATGCAGCCTAAAGGGGGAACGCGCTTGCTTAGAAGATTCTTGAAAATTTGACGATTTGTTGATTTGTAAAGAAGTTGCTCCAAGTCGAGCTTTAAAAAGTTTTACTTCGAGAATATCTAAAGGATTGGTGAGTATGAAAACATGGTACCTATAGCTTGAATTAGCTAAATCACTTGACCACCTCAAGGTCAGTTTTATCGTCTCACGAGGCGTTTAGTAAGCAATAATTTAGCGGAACGAAGTCAAATCGATTGGCCACAGATTAAGGCTGGATGGTAAACAAAATAGGTACAATTTAATAAAACAAAAACTTGAGTTTCGATTAAAAATGATAGGTAACTACGTATCTAGTGTTATGTAGCATTGAAGTTTGATTAATTTGGTATCGAAGTTGTGACGACCTCTCAAGCGCAGTGTTGAGCGCTGTTGTCTTAACGTGAGGACTGAAGAGGTCCCGGGTCTGGTCTGGCCTAATAAGAGGCTGCGGACCTGGCTAGTTACCACCTAGTTAGTTAGCAAAGACGGTGCCGCCAAGCGATTTAGCGTTCAAGTACGATGCCGTGTAGAAACCACTTAGAGGTAGCCAAACGCCTGCATGCTTCTAACAGATTAGCCCGCTACCATCTTAGACTTTATCATCACTTAATTTTCATTAGGCGAGGTCGCATTCAAGGGCTAATTTGTAGTGGATACAAACATCGAAAGGTCCGGGTTTGAGTTTCGGTCAGTCAGATTTGGAAGCATTTAAAAAAAGGAAAGTCAGTTTCAAAATCCTTTATTAGAATCGAACTTGTAATGAAGATGCAGATGATCTTGATTGGATAGCTGAACTAACAGAGGAACCTCACAAAAAATACGAAAATTAAAAAATATAATATCTTTATATTAGAATACGACTGGCTTCATCTTCAACGCAAATGCATCCAACATCATTCCCACTATGTCACGCGGGCATGATTTATATAGTAATCAGGTAAGGCTAGCTAACTTTAATTTTAATTGAAATGTTTTCAATAAAGAAAAATCTATACCTTCAATTGTAAATTGTCTCTGTAATAAGAAGTTAACTCGTATGACCAGCTCACCTTTATCAGGAAGTAGGCATTTATTTAAAAAATGTCACACAACCGGCAATAAATTACATATTAATAAATATATGCCGGATAATAAATCAAAACCAGCTACCGTGCGCCCGCGCCTTCGATATCGATACCGAAATATTATATCGTAAGTGTAAAACGACATTTCATCGAGATAAATTGACTGTACGAAATGAGCTACCGTTTACACTGTATCGTTGCTACATAATCAGTAAATGGACTATGGGGTACTTCTACTTACTCGTTTGTTTTTTTTTTTGCATTGTACATAATATTGTGTTGAAAGTTAGGGGCGTAACAAACTTAAAATCAAAGTTTATTTCATGTAAGATAAACATGTTCCTCTTATAATAATACGTCTTATTTTGACTCTTGCCACTGGTTTGGAAAACAGATTCTATTGAAAACAGCTGGCAAGAAACTCGGAAGCGATTCTTTTTTAATAATCCCGATGTTACATTACGAAGATATTCAGTAGTAACTAATTACAGATTATGGAACTTTAAACTTTTGCTGGAGGCGCGACGGTGTGGAAGCGTGTGAAACTTGACTTAATAATGTAATTTGCAATCAAATACATTCTGTCAAGTCCTAAGCTATCAGAAAACTATTGTACCAATTCTACTATATAATAAAACTGCACTATAGTGTTTAGAAGCATGCGTCCTTTAGTGATTTGAATGAATTTCGTTTTCATGAAAACTATAATTTCTTCATCCTCTTTGTCTTAACGATAAAGTGTAAAAGCTCGCTAGTCCTGACAGCCAGTATTGCACGGCACGGCACACACTCGAGTTCGACAACCGAACCTGCCAAAACCTGCCGTTCGCGACGGTTCAAGGGCAATCGATCGAACAAATTAAATAACTCGTTTATACGAGAAAAAACAATAATCGATATACGATCATCAAACCCGCATCAAATAGAACACGTTTACAGTATCCCTATTATCAAAAATAATTAATAGAATAAAATTTTGGTATTAGAAACGTTATAAGGTCTAACCTAGATCTCACACAATTCTGAGGGAGTATTATAAATTCATCTTATGGCGATTAACGAAGACGAAGATGACAAATAATTGATTTTATTTTAAAAAGTTTTTTTTTAAATATAATGGATCTATCATTTTAGTTTAGAGATTATCTACAACTGAATTGACCACAGAATTAGCAACAGAATTTATTACATATTATTAGATATTTGCTTAACCAAACTTGTTAAAATGCTCACTAGTATTATAGAAATCTGTGGGATTAAAAACCACTGATTAAGTTACCAGTTAACCACTGATTGTGGGATTAAGTAATGTTAAAAGGATTCCTTTGACAAATTCAGGTAAAATCAGATTAAAATCTTGTAAAATCTGTAAATTTTTCCTTCATTTAAAGCAATAATTTGTCAACAACATTCCGTAGTCTAGACATGTCTCGTTCCGAAATAAAAGCTGGTATTGATACCAATAATTAATAAAGGACAATTTAATAAAGTACACATTGGCACCTCGCAACGAGGAAGTCGATCTTCGTAAGTGATCTTATCACTTGCCTCCACTTAAATGCACGTTCGTTGCCTTCTTAATGGCTGTAATAAGGTATATCATCAATGTGAACATGTTTATGTGTTTGTTTAAAGCGCACTTCAAGTTCAAATACAAAATTTTCTTCATTAAACAAGGTCTGTATTTCGAATCAACAAGTATCACACTTTATAATAGAAATAACTCAAAAATAATTATGTGTTTTTGTAGTTAATACTATCATTTAATCTATCCTTCAACCAATAGAAGTTGGAATACAGTTACCTATATTTAATTTGATAGCATGCCTTTTAATATTTCGTGATCAACACTGATTACCTGGGCCAAACGTATGACTTGTGGTCATAATTCGATTATTTAATAGAGTTTAAAATTATATTAAAAGTTATTTTATTATTATTTGTTTACGCAGCTGTAGTACAAACCTCCCACCAGAAAAATGTATGGTGTATTGTATTATATTTATATTATAATACAATACACCATACATTTTTCGATTATAAACTGATCAAAACAGGATAACGACGAAAGATATAAATCTTTTGGCATCATAGCAAACTCGAGTAGCAAGAGTCAAGATCACATCGTTTATTAAATCCGGACAATTGTAACAAATGGTAAATACCACAAATTGGACAACAAATAAATCATTGTAAATATTGACAAGTCCCATGGGCATCTAAACATCTAAAGGTTTATGTATTGTTCTCTGTAATCTTTGGATCTAAACTCATTGTTATTTTGTCGATTACCTTTATTTTTAATGCGAAATACATATATTTTGGCCATGAACGATTTGTTTTGTGTTTTACCTATCGCATTTAAAGTTTATTCACCTCTTAAGATCTCCAGGGGCATGTAACGTAGAAAAGCTGTTTTAAGCTGTCTAAATCCTTATAAGTCATGTATTTTTATCTTTTTACACGCAATTTCATCTCTTTGACCTTTTGTATTTTTCCAAATCATTATAAAGGATTGTAATGCTTTAGAATATATATATATATATATATATATATATATATATATATATATATATATATATATATATATATATATATATATATTATTTTAGCAATCATATTACCACACAGCATAAGTAGTTTGTTCATTATTCTTCGTCTTCTTCTTCTTCTTCTTCTTCCTCCTGCCCTTGTCCCACGCTACGTGGGGTCGGCACAACATGTCTTCTTCTTCCACTCACTTCTGTTATCCGTCAACCTATCAGTCACCCCTTTCACGCAATCCATCAATTTTTTCTTTGGCCTCTACTCTTTTTTCCTTTTACATGCGTATCTATCTTTCTTCTAGTAATATGCCTTTCTTCCCTCCGCATTACATGCCCATACCATGCTAGCCTATTACTCCTCATCTTTTCTATCACTGGCGCTACTTTCAAATTTCCCCTTATATATTCACTAGCTGATACCCGCGACTTCGTCCGCGTGGATTGAGGAGTTTTAGTTCCCGCGGGAACTCTTTAATTTTCCGGGATAAAAAGTACCCTATTATTTAATCCGGACTTCTAACTTTACGTCTGCAAAATTTCAAAGCAATCGGTTCAGTAGTTACGGCGTGAAAGCGGAACAAACATACAAACAAACTCACTTTCCCATTTATAATATTAGTAAGGATTCCTAATCTTGTCCATTCTAGTCACACCACACATCCATCTCAACATTCGCATTTCGGTCGCATGTACTTTTCTTTCATCCGTCCTTTTCACCGCCCAACATTCTGAACCATACATTTCTAAGACTGTCTTATAGATTTTCCCTTTTAGTTTAAGGGGCATTTGTGGTCTAGTTTGTTCATCATTGTTTGATCAATTTTCTTCCACGCGTTTTCGATCCTCATTCTCCTCAGCAGCACCTAAGCCTAGGATAACTGCAATGGTTGCAAGCCTCCGAAGGGAATCGGTACTCCTAGTCTCCTACTAAAGAAAAAGGCATTGCCTCACTGTTCGACATCTATTTCCATCAGCTCATATTAGTGCTATCGAACTATATTGCTGCTATATTGATCTGCGTTGGATAACCGTATTTCTGTGTGAACACCTAGCTCGAACTTCACAGATTGTAAATCACAAATGGGCATCCAGTTATTAATAACATCAGGAAGTTGCCAGCTTCAATTAAACTCACTTGTTCGACGACAAACAGGCGTACCTACTAGCCGGCGAATACGGAATCGCCTAATACGGTGAGCTATAATCAACTAATGGTCATAATCATCAAGATTCCATCTCAAGGCAATGCCAATACGTGCCCTAAATGGTCACGGTGTCATAGCTCGAGGCTGTTTTAGAGTTCCGTCAAAACCTTTTGCCAGAATTTCATGGGGGAATTAGATCACCTTCACGATTATCTAATGATTATATAATAAGTTTAAAGTTTACAGCATCGTACTTCCTGCTATGTACCGGATTCTGCTAGAGTCATCACGATTTCAAATTTGAAAACCTTGAATTTTCGTATCTATTTAACAGTATTTGATGACAGATATATAACACTCAGTCAAGAATCGCACGTTATTCTATGTTATACCTACTAAACTAGTTATATCTTATCAATCTATCTATCTATATATATAAAAGCGAAATACCACTCACTCACTCACTCACTCACTCACTGACTGACTAATCACGATATCTCAGGAACTATAAAGCGTACAGACTTGAAATTTGAAAGGTAGATTCCTTCTTTGGTGTAGACGCCGGCTAAGAAAGGGTTTTGAGAAAATCCACCCCTAAGGGTTTAAAATAGGGGTTGGATGTTTGTATGAAAGTCCTTTGTTTTTGAAGTTAGAGACATGAAAATTGGTAATTAGGTTAGTAGTTATAAATAATAAAAACCTGTATAAGCAATTTTACGAAAATGTACCCCAATAGGGGTGAAATGGGGGTTGGAAGCTTACATAAGGGTTCCAAGTTTTTAAAGTAAAAGACTTGAAAATCGGGATTTAGGTTATTAGCTTTAAATAATAAAAACCTGTATAAGCAATATTACGAAAATCCGCCCCAAAAGGGGTGAAATGGGGGTGAAAGGTTACATACAATTTTTATTATTTTGAAGTGTATTTAGACATTAAAATCAGCATTTAAGTTATTAGTTTAAATAATTAAAAAACCTGCATAAGCTATATAAAGCCTCTATAGATAGGCTGTTTGCAGCGGGAAAATTTCATAATCTCCTAGGAAATCAACAGTTGTACGCGGACGTCCTCTAGTCTTATATATTATTTAACTAGCTGATGTTTTTTGAAGTTGAAGTTTTTTGTTATTCCCGCGGGAACTTCTTAATTTTCCGGGATAAAAAGTAGCCTATGTGACTCTCCAGGTCCTCAACTATACCCATGCCAAAAATCACGTCAATCCGTTGCTCCGTTGCGGCGTGATTGAAGGACAAACCAACAAACCAACAAACCAACAAACAAAGTGACTTTCGCATCATATCATACTTCATATCATATCATACTAATATTATAAATGCGAAAGTCAGTTTGTTTGTTGGTTTGTTGGTTTGTTGGTTTGTTTGTTGGTTAAAAATTTAAACCACGCGGACGAAGTCGCGGGCATCATCTAGTTTATAATATTGGTATGATATGATCGACGAAAAAGTCATAACTTTACCTTTTTAAGAAATATATCAGACATCAGGGTCAGTGAATTAAATCAGTTCATTGAATACATCATCTGGCTATGAAATCACAGTATTACGTATAAAAGTCACATCTATTATTATATAAAAATAAATGTAGATTACCACATAAAATTGAAACAAATACAGAATACTAAAGGTTCTCACGACTTCATTCCCGTAACATTACTTATTTTGTGAAAAGCATGCCCTCTGAGAATCGTAATCATTTTGCATAACAAAAAAGCGAAACCAATAGTTTTTTTGTGGTTCAAAATGTTATTTTCACGGTACACTAAAGTCAATGCTAGTAATTCTGTTTTAAATATCTTTAATGTGCTAGTAAGTGATGATTATCAGAATAAACAATTTATTAATTAAATCTCTTTATTTGTTTACCGACACTTCTTGTGCATATATATCTCATACATAGATGTTACAATTTCCTACAAAGTTTTTTAATTACGTACTTTAGCTACATTTTAACGGATTTTTTTTTATTGTTCGCTCGAATCTCTATTGATTCAATCCTTTCCTTCATCTGTATTCCTTTAACTAACAAGGTTTACTTGTTTCACGGTTTCATTGCTAAGTCTAGTCAAAATCATCTAATGCGCCTCGCATTGTATGTAAGTCAGTTCCAGTCATTTTATTCTTCTTAGAAATAGCAAAATGATTATTTAATTCTGAATCCGGGTTTCTCTGGCAGGCTCTCGGTCCGAGAAACGACGTCGTTTATTAAATTAAGTTCTTGCCTCATATTTTAATCATGAACCGTACATATTTTACGAAGATAAGAGCAACTGACTATCTGTGTGGCGAGATAAGTAAATTGGAATGACAAATGGTCGATTCGTGTACAAAATTGTTTTTGTACATCGCATTTAATCGGCGATCACGACAGCGATAGGGCCAAAAATGGCTAAATAAATTCAGATTATTCGACGTCGCATTAATTCGTTTCATTCATCACCATTAAAGAGTATTCTTCCGCATCTTTGGGGCTATCGGAGCTGTAAATCTGTTGATAGTGTGAATGAGTCAGTCACCCCTCGCAGTAGGAACCGACCTTGCGCGTCGGTTGTCCGGCCTCGAGTGACCCGGGGCGGCGCGCTCCGGCCCATATATGGAAGATCTCGCGCCTGGCTCGACGGCTTCCAGGTCACGTGGAACATTAATTGCATCTAAATTTTCACATTTAACCGCGTCAAGTAGGAAATTGTTTACGCACTTGCGTGTGCCCTTCAAGTCGCTTACATTCTTTAGGGCTTTAGTGTGTTAAAGGTTTGATAAAATTCATCAAGAAGGCCGTAAGGCGGCGTAGTTAAATTTGTAAATTATATTCCTTTAGATAATTTTATTCTGACCAGTTTTTTTACTTTAGTTGATACAGAGAGTCCCTTGACTAGATTTATTGTCATTAATAAAACATCATTCCTTACGGGCTTTATTGATCACTAGCTGATGCCCGCGACTTCGTACGCATGGATAGAGGTTTTGTGGTTCCCGCGGGAACTCTTTCATTTTCTGTGCCAAATTTCAGCCAGATCCGTTAAGCTGTTGGGGCGTAATTGAGTAACAAATATCTATACATCCATACATCCATCCAAACTTTCGCATTTATAATATTAGTAAGAAGTAAGTATATTATGGGTTTCATCGTATCCACTTCAACAGTTCATCCATACTAATTATTATTATAATTTTTTATAATAATAATTAATATATAATGTACTAATTATATTATAATGCGAAAATGTGTCCGTCTACTGCGCTTTCCTGGCCAATCTTTTCAACCCATTTTGACGTAATTTGGTACAAAGATAGGTTGCTTGCATCCCGGGGAAGGACATGGGCTATTAAAGGAGTTCAAAAATGCCCTAATCTACCTACGCGGTCGAGATTTCGTCTCTTGTGTATATTTTATAACTTATATACAATCACTCATATTATAGTAAAAGCAAGCAAGGTTACAACTAGGTAGTAGGTACCTACATAATATTATGTGGCGAAAATATTATTATAGTAACTATGTCAAACTGTCAATCGCTTTAGCAGGCGAAGCGAGGTGAGTCGGAACAGGAACTTTAAAGTAGCTGCTATAAAACAAATCTCGATAAAGTATGGATTCAGGCATTGATGTGCGTAGCCTGAAGCAAGCAGCTGCCTTATTGGCTTGTGTATGGACAGCTTAAAAACGTCCACGTCTATAAATCCATTTATTTTATACATACAATCAATTAAAAAATTGGATAAATTAAAAGCAAAATGTTATAGTAAAAAATAAAAAGCAAAAAGTGTGCGATGGCCGGGAATCGAACCCGGATCAACTGCTTGGAAGGCAACTATGCTGACCATTACACCACCATCGCACCTGACAGTGATATCGAAATAGCAGTAGGTACTCACAAAGTCCATGTTGACTTTCACCATTCCATTTATTGCTTAGTATTATAGTCTTTTGTTTTTATTAAAATAATAATAATACTAGTATGCAAAGAAATAAAGTAATGTGTTTGCAATTTTTTATGAGTATTACGTATTTATATATTAAGTAGGTATTATACAGTATTATTTATTTTCAAATCAATGATCACACGAGCGTAAAGTAGATTGAAGTACAAGTTAATTATAGGATAAACAAATTAATTTATTACGGACCAGTTCAATTAGGTATTTAGGGCAGGCACTCATAACATATAATGCTCACGATTGATTTTCATTACGTAAAAGTTGAATTTCTTTTGATTGCTTGCCGAGTTCTGATGGGGCGGCAATCCGACACGGCCGGAGAGAGATCGAAGCGCAGAATGGTAGACTTTATGTACAACTTTATAATATTACTAACCAGCGTGTGCAACCTATTACGCAAAAAAAGAAAATTTAAAAATAATTTTAGTGGTCTAAAACCATCTTCGCATTATTGCCTTTCTAAGTTGGTAATGAAACCGGCTTGGGACACATCAGTTGGATGGTTACAAAGTCTATAACGAACATAGGTAGAATTTTTTTTTCATCATACCGTTTCGAAAAACGAATATTGGCTTCAGAGGATAGCGGGAGCAAAATGTAATTTTTAGGCCCATGGGACTTTTCATTTCTCTGTTCTGATTGGTCCGCGTTCGTGCTTCTGATTGATGCTTAAACGTATAGGTAATGTCCATACATAGTAGGTTGATACTCCTAGCTTTTTCTCATACGTAGCTAATGATGAAAAATAGTGTGTTTCACCGGGGCCAAATTTTTTGTTCTCGGGCGGCGTATATTGAATTCCTCGCTACGCTCAGGATTCTACTTTAGAATCCTTCACTTCGCTCTCAATTCAAAATAGCGCCCTTGGGGAACAAAAATTTTCTTTGGCCCCACATAACACAAATAACTATTTGTGTTTTATATATAGAAAAAGGTGTTACAAGGTACAAAAAATGCAACTGAGATTGAAATTAATAAGCCGCTCCCAGTGCGTGCAGTTCATAGAGGCACAAAAGCACTGCTTACCCAAGTGTTAACGTAAATGCTCGCTTTGCATGATGACAGTCAGTAAATAGGTATTTTTACTAGTTAATGCCTGCCCAAGCTTCAAACCCTATGCATGCCAATGCCCGCTCCGACACTCGATACTATATGATACCTACGCAGAGCGGAACATGCTTGCTCCTAGACCTATTAGAGTTCCTAGGACGTAGACCGCCGAGGCAGGCTAAAGTATCAAGTTGACAGCCCTACGCATCCCCGCATTACCGCACCACATCGCAATTGCTTTGTAGATCGCCGCCGGTGAGTCGTGATCGCTGAGATTGCTGCTATGACCACACTACTGCGCTCTGTGAGAGAATACTGCAAAAGTGTGTTTGTTTGTAGGTTTGTTGGTTTGTCCTTCAATCACGCCACAACGGAGCAACGGATTGACGTGGAATTTTGGCATGAGTATAGTTGAGGACCTGGAGAATGACATAGGCTACTTTTTATCCCGGAAAATTAAGGAGTTCCCGCGGGAATAACTAAAAACTTAAACCACGCGGAGTTTATAATATAATGATATAGAGAATAGAAAAATAAATAACATGAAAAAAAAAATTATTTCACGTTTTCGATACGATTTCCAAGATCTTCTCTTGTGCTAAGACTAAAGTTCTAGGATTGTCCGCGATGCCCCAGACCTGTGGCCCCCCTATCGCGGCGTGTTTGTCGCGGATAACCCTTGACCTCGTGTAATTGGCGTGCATTCCCACGGGGCGACCTCAGCGCTCCACGCCGCTTGTTAGCCGACGGCGCCTCGCGTCACAATACCCGTATATATAATGTACTCTGTGTCACAAACAAACCGTCCCGCGTATCTTGTGCACATCAGCGAGCTCCCGTCGCGTCGGGTGTACGTTCTTTTTTATTTATAGACTAGTGGTGATTGCATGTGGTCACTCAGTCCTTACACACACCTATCGTCATCACAAGGTGCAAAAATCCTTATATAAAAGCGACACCACAGGTCGAACATTAGGTAGCTTTTATAATATGGTTCCAAATAAACTTTTGGATTTGCCGTTACACAAATTTAAAAAAGCCGTAAAGGAACACTTGTTTAGTCGAGGCTATTAAACAATTGATCAATTTCCTAATGCCAAAGTTGTATGGAAGCAATCTACTTTGGGTCCAGTGTCCCACGGGATAGTACGTACCTATATAACTTACACTACTGTATATAATATGTATATACGTACTTATTGCAATATCTTGTTTTTTTAAAAAGAGCAGACGCTGAGTTTCTTGCCGGCTCCTCTCAGTAAAATCTTTTTTCGTAACTGGTGGTAGAGTCAAAACAGTATGACGTAACAAATATCAATAATATATAATTAAATAATTTGGTTATTGAGTTTATAAATAAAAGCTAGAAAATAATTTTAAACAAAAGAAACGTAAATGATAGGTAGGTATATCACTGCACAATATTTCCAGAAATTCGTTGATTTAGCACTAGGTAAGTGAATTCCTCCATTGTGAAGGTTGTCAAGATTACGGATTGTGTAATTCAATCCCAGGACACTGGTTAGCTTATTATTGAGCTCCTAATTTCGTAATAGTTGAGCGTTTGTTAATTTGATTCGGGCAACACCTGCACATTTACCACGGGCTCGCAGTTTGTTCGCAAGTAAAGCTCAGTTCAAACAAGATATTATGATCTGATATTTTCTGATGGCATCACAGCTGCCTGCATTAAATTAAAGTTTATAATAATTATATTATCTCAATCTCTAGATATAGCGCATAAAAATTATACTATAGTCCCATGGGGCTATGACCCATATACCTAAAAATTGTTTGATGCAATTCTAAAACAAGAAAATCAACAATAATGTTACAATATGGCTTTAATCGTTGGCAGTAAGGCCCCTGGAATCTATGAGATTAGTCCGTGTCCACCACGCGGCCATATTTTAGGAGCGCAGAGCCATTCATTCGCTCATTGTATTCATAGTGCGCCTAATATCGCTAGATCTGACTCCATAATTTACAGCATCTATGAGATATTATGCAGTGCTCAGAAAATTAATGTACACGTTTTATCTGCTACAGTCGATTTGAAGGTATATGTACCTACAGCTGTGATCATTTTTTCATCCACTACAAGCTAGCTCTTGGCTGCGATCTCACCTGGCGGTAAGTGATGATTTGTTTTAAAATGCAAGCGGTTGGAGGTTCGGCAGTTATTTTGAATCCATTCCCCTAATCGATTTCTACACGGCATCGTACCGGAACGCTAAATGGCGTGACGGCTTGTCTTTGACGGAAGTGTGGTACCTATAGGCTCCCACCACACCAAACAAGAGAAAATTCAGAAAATTTTTACCGCAGGAACTCCTTAATTTTCCGCGATAAAAAGTAGCCTATGTCACTCGTCCTCAGCTATACCAATGCCGAAAATCACGTCGATCTTTTGCTTCGTTGCGGCGTGATTGGAGGACATACCAAAAAACAAACACTTTCGCATATTTATAATTTTAGAGAGGTTTATATTGTAAAGTCTGACTTTAAATATCAATGTCATCACAACTATCAATAATAAATTGGTCTGTTTCACGTAATTTTCCGCCATTTGAGCGTTTTCCGTCGCGAGTACGGAAGCCGTACCTAATAGTCGTGGTATCCTTGACCGGACGCAGCCTACTTGGCAGACGGCTTGTGACGGACAGACGGACAATCGGAGGAAATGCTACCATTAGCTGCATGTCTATTGCCACACCGTAAGTTGACTTGTGACGGTTTCCTGCGCGACTGTGGTATTGTATTTTTTAAATTATACCAAAAGGGGATGTTCCAGTTTAAGATGATAGGGGGCTAACCTATTAGAAGCATCGATATTATGTATATCGTACGTATATGTAGGTACTAGATGGGCCCTTTCATAGAAAAAAATTGGGCGTCTGACCTGTAGACCACGCTCCACACCTGTCATAAGACTGTCTTTGTCCCTGGGACCCTGCCATAGCGCTGTCTCACTTTTCAGACTATATGGCGTTAGTAAAATAGGTCCACATTCTTTGTTTGACATGGCCCGTCTATGTAAATGGAGGTCGTTGCTTATGACGATTTCCTGCGCGACTGTTGTATTTATCTTTCTAGTGAAACTTCTTTATAGGATCGTTGTGATTTGAAAATTTGATGAAACGAAAAAGCGACCAAAAAGAGACAAACATATTCATAATAGGATTTAACCTGCGAGAGAATGAGATAGAGTCATATTTATCTCATTCTCTCGTAGGCTCCTATTCTGAAGTTTCACTTCTGCCGTGTGAATTGCACACACACAATTTTTTTTAATTCCACTACAATACAAGCTAGCCTTTATAACGATCTCATCAGGTGGTAAGTGATGTTCCAGTCCAAGATGGTAGTGGGGTAACTAGTTAGAGGTATGGCAGTGTTAGGTTGGTATATTAAGCCCATACAAATTCAGGTCTAGCCCCACTACAGATGCACAGCGAGGCGCGGCACGTAGCAGCATATCTATTAAATGCATGAGTAAATATTGTATGGAGCTGGGTCCACTTAAACGACGCGGGATGGAGATGCACTGCGACATAATTTTACAACGTATATTGTACCCCATCTCTGTAGTGGCGCTAGACCTTAATCGTTTTCCACACAGCATCGTACCATTGCTTGGTGGGACGTCTTTGCCGGTAGATTGGTAAGTAGCCACAGTCAAAATCACCACCAGGCCAGACTAGAGAGAATTCCCAAATTGACCCTGCCGGGGATCGAACTCCTTGGGGGGCCTCTTATTAAACTCTGAACGCTTATACAGAAGGCCAAACGAAACTTCTTATTCTACGGTACCCTAAAAATGATTGGTGTATCACAAGACAGGCATAATTATGTCAGAGGCTAAAACTCTCTTCAGGTCACCGAGCGAAGTAAATAAGTACTAACTAAGTTCAGAAACCGTTTGTGAAAGAAATTGAGTGAAATAAAAGATTGTGGAACTACTTGGATGAAACAGCAGGTTAACTAACTGAGTGGGCATGTTTCGTAAGTTCATTAATAAGCCATTGTATTCGACACTCACACATCACACGTTTGAAACTGGCAGTCTATGGAGGGGGCGGTCTCGGGCCTCTAGGGGGCCTCCAAACCTTGAGAAGTCCTTTAGTGAAATCGCCAATTTATGATCAGCGAATGGCTGCCTATTTGGAGTTCGAGGCCCCAAAAAAATTATGAGTTATAAAAAGACACGCTTATAAAAAAAGTTTTTTTTTTTAATAAACAGGCGCGCTTATATAACCTGATTGTTTGAACTCAAACTCAAAGTATATTTATCATTGATGTAGAATTTTAGTACCTATATTTAAAAATTAGTAACTATACAAAGTACACCTTCTGAACGTCACGTTTAAAAAAATTAATAATTTCGTTCACAATACCCGTAAGTGTTTTATAAAAATGATTAGGGAGTAGGGACTCCATTGAAATAATTGTATCCTCTTATGTTGCCGGCGGCTTCGCTCACGTTAAATTGGGGTTGAATTTTCAAAAATACTTTTCGTAATTTCAGCCATGCCCAATATCCGTTTAGTGGTCTGAGCTGTGCGTTAATAGATTAGTCGGTCACATTTTCCTTTTCGATATTATTCAGACAACCGATATTATATCTATTTCAGTTCTACTGAAAAGAGCCGGCAAGAAATTTTCATTACATTTTTATTACGCTAGGCCTCCAACGCGATGTGCATAGTCCGCCCTCTGTATCTATAGCCAATATAATATGAGAGCGATAAAAGTCGTAGGTGAGAAGATGTGTAACTGTCCAAGTTGATTGTTAAGATAATAGAGCAAGGGCTGAGTAGGCGTTAACAGTTAACCCACATTTCACTCAGTTTAAGGCCGCGTTATCACGGAGTTGAAACCGGTTCCATACCGCTTCCGGTCCTAATATAAAAAACTTAGTCACCTTTATGACAACGTTAAATGATTATCATAATTAGGTACCTAATTAAAACTAGTTAATGGTTTATATCAGGGAATTGAAATGTTTCAAATCAAATCAGACCAGGGCGCGTTTGGAACCTTCGTAGCTTTAGTTTTAAGATACCGTTGTTTATTATCACCATCGCGTCTTATATTTTGTATGCTGGACGTTCATTATGTGTACTGTGTAAGTATCATCTTTGAATAAATATATTTTGACTTTAAAAAAGTCGCGGGCATCATTGTAACAAACAAATTTTAGAGTATGTGTCACTCGGAAAAAAAATGATCATGTTTATTTTGGAGTTGTAAAATACTTATCACTTGCAATTATAAAAATTTTCGTTCCGGATTTTTTACCGGAAAGGATCCGGCTGTACCTATGTGTACATAGAGCCTTAATTTTATTGATACTTGAAAAGACTCGGAAAAGATCAATAACTTATCAATTCTGAATGTCAATCCTATAAAATTGATTGGATGGAGCTATTGCACTTTGCGACCATGTGTGTAAAGTTTTATTAACTACTAGATGATTCCCGCGACTTCGTCCGCGTGGATTAAGTTTTTTTGATTCCCGCGGGTCATGTCGAATTTTCCGGGATAAAAAGTAGCCTATGTCCTTCCCGTGGATACAACCTATCCCTATACCAAATTTCATCAAAATTGGTTGAAGAGATTTTTTTTTTGATTCCCGCAGGAACTTTTGAATTTTCCGGGATAAAAAGTATATAGGATACAACCTATCTCTGTACCAAATTTCATCAAAATCGGTTCAGTAGTTGGGCCGTGAAAGCGTAGCAGACAGACAGACAGACAGACAGACAGACAGACAGACACACTTTCGCATTTATAATATTAAGTAAGTATATGGATATGGAGGATTTGTGAAGTTAATAATATTTCGGTACAATAACGCAGATTTTTTTTTTTGACTTTTTGTGGTCATACTTACCTAAGGTCCCAATTTCCCTTAAGAGTGAGACACACTTAAAACCATTATTTTAGTTAGAAAAATCACTGAGTGGCTAAAGTACTCGTAGCTCTAGTTTTAACTGCCTAGCTGTGGATTAGTTTTAAGTTTAAAGAATTATTATTTTTCGGAATAAAAATGTAAATTTTGTACAGGTATATATTTTGATGTACAGGAATCGCCTAACTTTACAGTTTTATTATAAGTATAGATTATTAAATATGTAACATTGATTCAAACGAAGTAACTAAGGTAAGTATTATGGGCCTATTTATGTGATCTGACCTTGCCTATCAAAAGTTCACTCAATATACTTTATTTGACCTTTACGATAAAAAAGGCAGTCCTGTAAAACCATGACTTTGTTATAAGTCAAAATCAAGTGTCAGAGTGAAGCGAATCCAATTAAATGAATTGTTATACGTCCGAACTCCGAGGGCGAGTGCAGACAATCACTACATTAATTATTGTGACCAAATGTGTCGGTTTTGTTCGCTAGTGCATGGCTAGTGTACAGTCAAGTACACAGATATTGTATCTTTGCCAACTTTGAACAGCAGTATAATACATTAAATTAAACGATCACTAGACCAACGCGGCAGTTCAGACCACTAGACAAACGATGCTCATTTCTCACCGCTTCCTAACTTTATACCTATGATTTCGTCAAAATATATTGAAAAGATGGACTGTGTTAATCTAGCTTACAGATAAACAGGTAGATAGATAAGCATAGATTAGGCTATTTCAAATAATACTTTTTTTAAAGGAATATCATAATATTATGAAAGAATATTTTTATATCCTTAATCATATCTACTGATGTATAGGTAGGTAGGTAGTTGAATTTACTAAATATCGATACCTAATGTAATGTACTTTTAAAAAGAGTACCTAATTAACTAAGTTCCATGTCAGTTTCTTCTCCATGGATTCCGAACCGATGATAAGTAGACTCACTTCAACAGTGGTCCTAGAGGGAGATCTTTTAAGTTTTACTTATTAGATCGCGTTAGAATTGACTGATGAATGGATAATGGAAATGAACAAGCGCCGTCTGTCATCAAGCGCTTGACAATTCCATACAATCCGTATAGGTGCCTGGTGGGAGGCTTCGGCCGTGGCTAGTTACCGCCCTACCGGCAAGGACATGCCGCCAAGCGATTTAACGTTCCGGTACGATGCCAATATGTGTTTAATATAACTGCCCTAACCCTAACAGGTTAGCCCGCTACCATCTTAGACTGCATCATCACTTACCATCAGGTGACATCGCGGTCAAGGGATAACTTGTAGTTGTTAAAAAAAAACTTTACAAACTTTAAAATCTCCTACTAGGCCCCCTGACTAGTCCATTCATAAAGGCCTGTACATAAACCCCCATAAAATAAAATAAATGTATGATTAAGTCTGCGGCCATCTGTACGACACGAGGTCGATGACTCAGTGGTAAATGTATGAAATGTAATCGGAAGGCTGCCTCTATCAGCGGAAACATATCCAAATGTAAGTAATCTTCTGTGGAAATTAACTTTTTGAAATTATGTCAGTGCCTTGAGTCCAATACGGAGCTGATAACTATAACGAGTGTTTTTGACAAAGGACCTTAATATTATTGTGGAGTCGGAAGGCGGCGATGTCGTCTGGGAAACATTAATTTAAAACACTCGTGAGGGAAATACGTTTTTGTAACTGGGTTTGTCAGACTTGATGGACTTTTTTACGTGACGCAAAACTGATGCATCGTTTTATTATTAGTGGAATACTTAATCGCGTCGATTCAGTTACTCGCCTCGTACATTGATTATTATTTACTGGCTAATGCCCGCGACTTCGTCCGCGTGGTTTGAGGTTTTTTGGTTCCCGCGGGAACTGTTTAATTTTCCGGGATAAAAAGTAGCCTATGTGTTATACCAGACTATAATCTCTGTGCCAAATTTTACCCAGATCCGTTCAGCCGTTCTAGCGTGATTGAGTAACGAACATCCATCCATGCATCGAAACTTTCGCATTTATATTATTAGTATAGATTATATAGTATAAAGTATACGGTAATGCTCGCGAATCCATCAGCGTGGACATAAGTTTTTGGAAACTCCCTTAAGAACCCTTCGATCTACTCTTTACCTTTGATCTTAATGAACTAAATCGGATGAACTGAGCATAATTATGATTTATGTACCTACTTAGTTCATCAGCGATTGTTCTGATTTCAGTCCCTATTAATTATTATTTACTTACTTTAACTTCAGTTATACTTATACTGGGGTTGCAAGAATTTGACCTAGTACTTTTGTTTATTATTTTAAAAAAGCCCAGTTTTTCCGAAGTAACTTTTCATCAAATAATGGATTCACATCACGAAACAATCATTAAAATGAACCGTACCTTATAAAGTTATAACTTTTATTTACGTTTTACGATCACAGCCTGAATACCGTTCGATAACTTTTTATAAGTACCTACTACGTCTCACACTTCATGGTTTCATGGCACGTGTATTGTACTCCGATTGTACCTACTAGTAGCGATCGCCTTCAGCTTCGCTCCCATGGGGATTTCGAAAAATCCGTGTCTAGAATATAATATTTTGGTTTTTGAAAAGAGACCTGCTGAATTTTTCGCCGACTCTTCGCAGTAGAATCTGTTTTCCGTGGTGTCGAAACAAGACTTCGCTTATGAGACCTTCGCTTTTAAGGCTTCCTATGTGAAATAAATTGAGTATAGAACCTTTGGGAAAATTTTTAGCTTTCTAGGTCCAAAAGTTTAGATGGCTGGGCGTTGATGAGTTAGTCAGTCAGTGAGTGTAGACGATATAGATTTAGGTTCATTTAATCAGCATGATAATATTACATTGGTTTTACAAAACGTTATTCATACAAAGATAAATTGGCACGCTTTTGCAAGCTGAGTACAGCCATGTTCAGCTCCGTAGATACAGATTTTACTGGGTTTTACTTGTGATACTTAAAAGAATATTATTCTTTCTTAGCTACTAACTTACTTATACATTAACTTTTAGCTACGAATGTTGGTGGTAGATATTTATCTCCATAGCTACTTACCTGTAACAATAAAACAAATAAATTGAGTATATTAGCATAATAATATTAGTATCAAACAGTAGTATAATTTAAGACGATATGAGTTTGAGTTTAGGAATTTATAATTTCTAAATCTACTATATAAAAATAAGTCGGGTTTTCCTTCCTGACGCTATAACTCCAGAACGCACGAACCGATTTCCACGGTTTTGCATTCGTTGGAAAGGTCTTGGGCTCCGTGAGGTTTATAGCAAAGAAAATTCAGGAAAAATTTCAACAGAAAAGCGGGAAAATCTTTTTAGCGGGAAAGCCATCTGGTGGCGAAACGGAGTTCGCCGGGTTTGCTAGTGGTTCATAAATACTAAGTCCATCACACTGGACAAGTGCCCATGAGTTTTCGAACAACGTCAAAGCAAGAGAATTTCGATTGCATAGAATGCTCATAATTCAAATAATTACGATGTATGCCCGGATCTCGAACCTAGGACCTCCCGAATTGGTTACCGCGGGAGCTCTTTAATTTTCTGTGATAAAAAAAAATAGCCTATGTGTTATTCCGGAAATAAAAACTTGAGAGGTGTCAAGGGACACCCGGTGGAACGAAGTTCCTTTCGATTAATTAGTGAAGATACATCAAAGAACCAATCAACGCCTGATATGGTATGTTCTTCATTACTTCTTCTGTTTAAACTCCCTCCAATTTTAAACCTGTTTCCATCGGCGTTGAAACTGGCTTACGTTCGCCCATGTTAAATTTTTCTATTAACTTTTCGATATAGCTCGTCTGTGACAACCTCATTTCTCCCCCTACCCATAACCTATAACACGTATAATATAACTAGCCTATGTAACTGTTGAAAACATAATTCTTTAAAATTATTTCGCCTTTTTATTTTCAACAACTTGAAGTCAACAACACAAGTAGTCATAGCAACCAAAATCATCTTTTCATAAAAAGTGTCGTTACAACTTTTGGTCTTAATTTTTCCGTCTAGCCTTTCGCAACGCGCCATAAGGATCTCCATTCCAATAAGTAACATAAAATTAATCCTAGGCACGCTAGCCTAGGTTTCATTTAATGTTACATAAAAAATTATTTGTGTTTATAAGTAATATCGTGAGTCACAACAATAACAGTGTTATCAGCATCATCAAGAGTTAATAGAAATGTGGTTAAATGGAGTGTATCGCGCCCACGGGACGCCCACCGGACGACCTTCAGCTGGCTGGTGGCCGGCTGGCTGCTTAGCTCTAGAACCTTGTTTAGCGTTTCATAAGAAATTTGATATATTTTATAATCACTAGCTTTTTAGGGTTCCGTACCTCAAAAGGAAAAAACGGAACCCTTACAGGATCACTTCGTTGTCCGTCCGTCTGTGTGTCAAGACCCTTTTTCTCAGGAACGCATGGAGGTATCAAGCTGAAATTCATATCAAATACTCAAGTATACTGTTCTTGGAGCTGTGAAAAAATCAAATTTCTAAGCCAACACAATCAAAAGATACAGCCGTTTATGCTGCAAATTTTAAACTCACTACCTCTTTCCGCATAAACGCGTAGATGTATTAAATTGAAATTAAAGTAGATAAGTGGAATATAAATACTATAACTTTTACTTATATACCTACAGGTATGTACGGAACCCTCGGTGCGCGAGTCCGACTCGCACCTGGCCGGTTTTTTCTAAATTCCACTACTACTAGTTAGAAACTACAAATTCCCAAATTGATCCTGCCGGGAATCGAACGTCAGGGTTGTAAAGTCGTTGAACACTGTTTACTTATAAAATAATATGTTTTTCTCTATCTTGAAATAACTTGAACATTAAAATTCACAAATCTGTGCTTGATGAATTGTTCTTCACGCAAATTAATTTGGAATCGATTATCGATTTTATTTACCACCAACTTAACCTGGCCAAAATTGTTGCTAGTTTTTATTTTATATTTTTTAATATTTACTAGCGACGCTTACCTGACTTGTAATCTTAATTACTGCCTCGTAGTTAGCATGTTCGGCTGCGGCCGACGAGGTCCCAGGTTCGAGTCCCGGTCGGGCCATTACAAGTATGGGTTTTTTCTGACAAGAAATTCTCAGTGCGCGGAGTTAGGAAATTGGCGGTGTTTCTCCCCGTGCCTCGGAGAGCACGTTAAGCCGTCGGTCCTGCGCCTGACCTCTCTCCGGCCGTATCGGTTTTTCCGTCCCATTGGGCTATGAGAGTAAAGAAACGGAGAGTACACCTGTGTACTTGTGATTATTTCCCGCGCAGATGGCTAATCTCTCTGGAGACAAGCCGCTGCCGCGCCGTGGCCGAAATTCGGTCGGGAGGACATTATAATTTTATTATCAATCTTAATTACGTACATATGTATATTATGCAAGTAAGTAGTATTGTATATTAATACTACCTGGTAGAAGTTAATATATTTGGGTGTGAAATTTATTACATTAACCAAAAGCATAGTCGCGTCGTCGGTGCAATTCGCTCTTAGTAACAAATTAAAAATTCAGAAATTTGAACAATGCCGAAAAACCTAGTAACGTGTGCGGTATGGTATTCTGTACCAATATGTCCGTACCATTTGAGTGATCATTCGATACGGTACATTCCTTCAATATCTTTATGGCATATCGCGATAAAAACAGAATTAAAAGGTTTGCGTCAGACAATCAGTTAAATTCAGTTTTTACAATACGGCGTGCGCAATAATTAATAAATATTTTTCATCGTGAGTTTTTTTAGTGAGTTTTTCCGTCAGTCTGTCTGTTTGACACTTACCAAAGCGAAGAAGACTCCAAACTATTAAAATTATTTTGCGGAAATTATATTATGTGACAGTGTTTATTAGTTTGTCCTTCAATCACGCCTTAATCGAGTATCGGATCATCGTGTTATTTTTTCATATAAACCCGTGGAGAGTGTAATACCCCGACAAATTAAAAGATTCAATTCAATGGAATGTTTAAAAACCTACATCCATGCGGACGATGTCGCAGCTATCGTCTAGTAAGAAATTAATGAAATAAGTAGTAGGTACTTAATATACTTCCCCGCAAGAAGTCCTATAAAATAATCGGCTTGAAACAAACGGAGTCACGTGCGAATACCAAGCGAAGACTTTCAAATGTCACACGTTATACCAGCGTACTTGAACTATTGACCAATAGAAAATTAACAGAAGTTTATAGCAAACATAAAACTGTGTGTCTATCGGAAAACATTGGGTAATAGGTGATAACTTTTAAGAAATTGACTATTAATATTATGCGTTGAATAAAATAAATATAAAACGATAAATCAAAGTATAAACGGATTGAATAGCGTGTAATTTGGCAAAAAGACAAATTAGAATGGCATGAATATCATGCACTGTTAACAGAATTTATAATGTAATGATGCGATGTTACCCAATATATCGTCGCTTTTCCTACGAAAGGACCTAACTGACATCGAGTTAATTGTTCAGGGCAAGCGTTTTTCGGTTTCGTGCTCAACTATATTGTCCACAGCTTGCTCAAATAAAGCTATATTAAAATTAAAAAAATATTCTTATAATCTGTGAATCAAGGCCTTTTTGCAAGTAGGAATTGTCTTATTTAAATGTGCGTATTCATTTAGGTAAAAATATTTAAAACAGTTACGCCACTTCATAAGAACTTTGTTTTTCTGAAAAATTAATTACTTAGGAGATACGACTGTATTTTTTACTGAATAATTAAATCACATTTAATTCAAAATAATTTGTTTTTTATTTCTTTATATATAATAGTAATTAGGATAGTATTAAATCATTTTTTGACTGAAAGTTTTTGGATTCGTACTATTTTGGATTTTTTTACTGCCCAAGGTTTTATACATTTTTTGTCACCAATTTACATAAATTTTTAACTCTATTAGTTAATGTCTAAGGTATTCCGTCGCAATCAAAATTCAGACGTAAGTGAAAACCCCATTTTTATTCAATATAGTCTAGTTCACACTAAATGACGTATTTTCAGTTACGTCATAGTTGATAGATTTTTATTTAGCTGATCACTAAATAAAAATCTTTCTAATAGCCCTAAGTATAAAATACGCCACTTAGTATGATTTCCTTTTCGCAAATGAGCATATACGCCATACTTACCGATTGTCCTAGCCAGTAAACGGTAAAAGATATGAAAAAGTCGATAAGACAGATCGACAGAGAATCAAAAGTACATTATTATGATGTATTTAGTGCAGTTACGTCAAAAGTGTCAGATAGGTCCTTTCGTAGGAAAAGCGACGATATACGTCTACATCGAATTCGAGTTCAACAATTCATTCTTCAGGTGGTATTCAATAAAGAAAAGAAAAAACCGACCAAGTGCGAGTCGGACTCGCGCACCGAGGGTTTCGTATAAACCTGTAGGTATAAAAGTTATGGTATTTTTATTGCTAAATGAAATCCAAAACATTAGTAAGTTTAAAATATTTTTATTATATGACGTAACAAAAAATTTATGCTTCTCGCAATTTTTCCTTTGTCTGCTCTATAAGACGTTGCTAAGTACCAAATTTCAAGATTCTGAGTTCACGGGAAGTACCCTGTAAGTTTTGATTCCCTTGCGAGCGACGAAAATTTGCAGCATAAACGGCTGTATCTTTGATTGCGTTGGCTTAGAAGTTTGATATTTTCACAGCTCCAAGGGACAGTAGACTTGAGTATTTGATATGAATTTCAGCTTGATACCTCCATGCGTTCCTGAGAAGAATGGTCTTGACAGACAGACAAATGGACAACAAATTGATCCTACAAGGGCTCCGTTTTTTCCTTTTGAGGTACGGAACCCTAAAAACTGCATTGTAAGTTGCGATTGAGGTTTTCTCCTTCCAATTTGAGGGTTTCCTTGAAAAGGGATAATCTTTTCTCTACCTGCTGAACTACAAAAGGGGTAACTTTTCCTTCATTCATGTTTATACATGATTTGAGTTTGATTTTAACACTCAGATCTTTTTATTCAAATAGACTTTGAATCGTCGAGTGAATCTACCACTGTTTCGGAATACATTCCTACCTTTACCATTTGTAGGTAATAACATTAGTTGCACTGCAGTAGTAGAAGCGTTTTCAACCTTTGTTGATAGGTTAGTACATAGACTAGGTACATAGATATAAACCATTTTTAGGGTTCCGTACCCAAAGGGTAAAAACGGGACCCTATTACTAAGACTCCGCTGTCTGTCTGTCTGTCTCCAGGCTGTATCTCATAGACCGTGATAGCTAGAAAGCTGAAATTTTCACAAATGATGTATTTCCGTTGCCGCTACAACAACAAATACTAAAAATTAAAAAAAAATATATATTAAGGGGGGTCCCCATACAATAAACGTGTTTTTTTCGTATTTTTTTGCTCAATATTAAAAACGGTAACAGGGTTCCGTACCCAAAGGGTAAAAACGGGACCCTATTACTAAGACTCCGCTGTCTGTCTGTCTGTCTGTCTGTCTGTCTGTCTGTCTGTCTGTCTGTCTGTCTGTCTCCAGGCTGTATCTCATAGACCGTGATAGCTAGAAAGCTGAAATTTTCACAAATGATGTATTTCCGTTGCCGCTATAACAACAAATACTAAATATTAAAAAATATATATATTAAGGGGGGTCCCCATACAATAAACGTGTTTTTTTCGTATTTTTTTGCTCAATATTAAAAACGGAAACAGGTAGACGGTTCAAATTTTCACAGAATATTAACTTGTATATTACCTTTCAAAATAAATAATTAAATATCAATAAAGTAAATATTAAAGGGGGGCTCCCATACAACAAACGTAATTTTTTGATATTAACAGTAAACCTCTACAAACAAAGTTAGTTTTGCGGTTCATTAACAAAGGTAATTATACCTACTTCTTGAGTACGGAACCCTCGGTGCGCGAGTCCGACTCGCACTTGGCCGGTTTTTTTAATCCACTACAAGTTAGCCCTTGACTGCGATCTCACCTGATGGTAAGTGATGATGCAGTCTAAGATGGTAGCGGACTAACCTGTTAGGGGCATGGCAGTTTGTATGTGTATTAAACCCACACCCCTATTCGGTTTCTACACGACATCGTACCGGAACGCTGAATCGCTTGGCGGCACGTCTTTGCCGGTAGGGTGGTAACTAGCCACGGCCGAAGCCTCCCGCCAGGCCAGACCAGGGAAAATTCAGAAATTATAAATTCCCAAATTGACCCTGCCGGGGATCGAAACCCGGGACCTCCGCACGTTAAGACAACAGCGCTACACACTGCGCCACGGAGGTCGTTTACTACAACTATCTGAATATCTGACGGTTAATCTTAACTGTATCGCAATAATAGTTGGTGAATAAAATACTCAATTTAAAGACCGCGATCACACCTCTCCTTATCATACGTCTATTTACCTTGAGCAGTACCTATTATAAGCATAATCTTTTGATAGGTCGCCTCAACAAACAAGATTCTTGGCTAAGTCGTGAGTTCGCAATTTGTTCCAACTGCACAACTCACGGGTCAAGCTGCTTGACCTCCGTTTTGTCGTGGGTCCTAAGGGCAACGGTGTTTTGTCTTGGAGATATATTGGTTTCATTTACTATGTTTTCTGTATGCAATTATCCGTGAAATTCTTCTCAACTATTGTAACATGGTAATCGTTTGGATGAAGTCTTAGCTTTAAATACGGCTTTCGGAAGCTATCGCATTCAATCAATGAAGTATCTCCCTTTACGGGCAGCTATAGGTTTAATTAGACCGATGGACTTTGGGGTGCCAAAGTGCTGGAGTGGGGACCTCGCACTGGAAAGCGCAGCACTGGTAGACCCCCTACTCGGTGGACGGAGGACATCAGACGAGTCGCAGGGAGCCGCTGGATCTAGGCGGCGCAAGATCGCGGCGTGTGGAAGTCCATGCAGGAGACCTATGTCCAACAGTGGGCGTCTATCGGTTGAGTATGATGATGATGATAGGTTTAAGTAAAACGAGTGTCAGAGTTAGCGTTGGCAGACCCCCCACTAGGTGGAAGTACGATACAAGCGAGTCGCAGGGAGCCGCTGGAATCAGGCGGTGCAAGACCTTAGCGGGTGGATGACCTATGTCCAACAGTGGTCGTCTATCGATGGACGATGACTACGAGTGTTAGTTTTACTTCATAAAAGGGATTATAATAAAACTACTTCGTAATATTTTTTACGATAAAATTCTTGTAATGTTAACAAAAATAGAAAATTTCTTGGAATACCCAATCAAGCTTATCGCAAAAAATACACGGACATCGTATTTTAATGTACAAGGAGTATGATTGATAAATAACAATGTTATCAATAGGTACCTATATTATTACCTAAATTAATCGTACAATAAGGATAACTAGTTTTAATAACAACTATTGATAACTAGTTGGTTGGTATTTTTTTATTTCTTTTGGTAACTTTCAGATCACTTTTAGGGGTTGAATTTTCAAAAACCTTTTCTATGCGGATGCTTGCGTCAAATAGCTGTAAATTTCAACCTGATCCTTCTAATGGTTTGGAGATCCATATCGGTCAGTATAATAATTTTATATTCTGTTGCAGGTAAAATGTAATCTCTAAAACTTAAAGAAAAATTACTTGTCCAAATGTATTTGTTATATATTTCCTTTCCGGATTAAAATACAACGGAATACTGCAAAATTTCTACCAAAATCTGCCGTTTGAAAGATCAGAAGTAATTCTAGGAAACTCTCTATGTTTAGATTTTTAAATTTAGTTTATAGCTTAGTTGGTTAGCGACAATGAGGTTAATTCAGTTTTACACAACCTCTAAAGTAAACTATAATGACAGCATTAAATATATTGTTATCCCTTTCATACCTTACTGTAATATTCTTTTTTTTTTTATCCACTACAATTTAGCCCTTGACTGCGATCTCACCTGATGGTAAGTGATGATGCAGTCTAAGAAAATTATTTGATAATATTCACTGCAGAAAGGGACAGACCTAGGATTTAGAGCTGTCGTTTTAGTTTAGTTTAGAGATTGTGTTATACAGAATCGGCCACAGTGTAAATCATAATCATCCACATATTATTGCAGACACCAATAATTTCACTTTCGCTTCCAAAAATGGCGTCCTTCAATGAAAGTGAAGTTCAGTCAGTTTTTGTGTTAGAATTATCGCGTAAAGATTTTATCTCGAAGAAAGTTCGCCTCGAGCAAAGTTCGTTACGAAATTATTTATTGTTTATTGAACACATTCGCAAATTGAAGAAGAATACAGAATTAACCTTTCTGTTCTATTGCCTTGAGGATCTAAACTTTTATGTCATCTTTTTCACCACCCATCGTGGGCTCACAACTGAGCATGGGTGTCAACTCAGAATGAGACGAGATTAAGCCACCAGCCCACCACGCTGGCCAAGTACAGATTTTGCAAATTGCATACACCTACGAGAAAATTATGGAGATTTTACTGGCATGCAGGTTTCTTCATAATTCTTACTTCCATCGCTAAAGTAAGTCATCGGTATATTTAGACAGTTTTCACCGCCACCAATAAAGCCGGATTAGATTACATGTCTGACTTAGGTTTATGTTTTTTTATTTTCATAATTGCACAAATAAATACAGAAAATAAGTATCTCGCCAAACTACACACTACCATCTGTCGTCTACTGGGCTTGAAGGTTCCTAAATTTGAGGGGTTATCAGTGAAAATTACCATTTATACATAAAACGCACGTAATTCTTACTTACTACTTACTTACTATTCGTAAAGTTAGGAAGAATGTGTCTGAAAAACCGAACCCCGGACCCCGCTAAGGCCCCGAAGTTCTAACAATTACACAGCGTTGTTTTTTTCATACATTGTGATAATTTCAACTACGTCAACAAAAAGTTGTGCATGCAGTATCAATAATGTCGTTGGAACTCATTGCAATCTCGCAAGCTTTGACGTATGCTGCATCACTTGATAAAAATAAAGTTGTTGTAATTTCGGACAGCAAGAGTGCCTTGCAACACCTGGCTCGATGCGCCTCTGCTTTCAGAGGTCTACCGATAGCCTATGAAGTGTTGAAAAAAGTACATGATATGTATCAACAAGGTGTACAGCTTAGATTGCAATGGGTTCCATCGCATATTGGTCTACATGGTAATGAAGTGGCTGACGAACGGGCAAAAGCAGCGTGTACGGACGGGATACAAGTTGAAATCAAGCCCTATTTTACGGAAATACTATCAAAATTCAAAAGTTTATGTTTTATTTCTTGGAAAGAATTTTTTGATTTACGTTCTAGAGAAAAGGGTATTTGGTACAAAACGATCCAATGTGAGCCACTACAAATACCATGGTTCGGATCTGTCAAAATCAATAGGTCGAGCATCAAAACCCTATGCAGACTTCGTTCGGGACACTACCCGTCTAATAAGTTCGCCCACCTTATGAAAAAGGTTAGTTCGCCCAATTGCGATGTTTGTGGCACGATAGACGATTTGCTACACATATTTATAGAGTGTCAGAAGAACGTGATCGAACGACGGTTACTGATGGCAAAATTTAATTGGAATAGACTGGATGTGGGACTCTTCCAGAGCGTTCTAGCAAGTCCTACATCAGAATCGGCGAAAAGTTTGATTAATTTGGCCACTGCTTGCCATCGGTGACCTTCTTCGGACGTCGACTTATGTTAAGTGATAGTTTCATTTTTGTTTTAGTTATGTTAAGGTTATTTGTTCTATTTGCTTAATGTATTTAAATAATGTTGCGATGGGGTTGACATGTTATATATAATAAAAACCCCAAAAAAAAAAAAAGAGATTAAAAAAAAAAAAAAAAACCCCACTCAAGTCACAAACGTCACTTTTAATTCATCACCTTGCCACAAGGGGCGCTATCATCGCTCAAGATACCGAAACGAGTAATTGGCATATGAGTAAACATGGTCTCTTGGCGAGTAAATAATCATTATAGCCAATTCCGATGCTCGAATAAATAACAAAAATTACTGTAAAATCTGGTAATAAAGTAACTTCGAGTTGGAATCATTATGGATTTTGACGTTTGAATGTCTACTGATTGCGATGTTGACGACATTTCAGTGCTACTGTACAATCAATCGTATTTATCGATTTTAATTTCGAGGACTTTGCAATTATTAATTTCTTTCTTTGTATATTTTTGGTACCTATAATTTTTTTAATGTTAGTGAAAACAGAAAAGGGAAAAATAACATGAAGTTGATATTCCAAGTGAACTTTTGAAGTACTCATAACTCGTCGCTGATGTAGGTAATCAAATCAGTTAAATGTTCCTATTAAAACAAACTCACAGAACAAAATATGAGTGTGAGGAACTAATTATGTGAGTAATTTTTAAATCGAATAGTTTTCGAGTAAGTATTCTTTAGGGGTGCTTTTTCCACGGTATCATAAAATTAGCAATATTTCTCTCTACCCCTTAAAAAGTAACATTCTAGTCATACGATAATCTCAGGCTTTCCGATTTTTCTTTGTCACTAATAAAACAATTTTTCCAAGGAGATATATTCCTTCTTTTTCATTTTGTTCTGAGTAAAAACATCTTTTTTAATTATAGGATCCATCCGTATACAATTAGCCACAAAATAAGCCGGAATGATTTAATCGGTGAACTTGTGTCAAGGCCGGCATCGAACTGGCGATCCTTTGCTTATTGATTCCGGTGATTAATGAATTTTCGTCAAGTTATGTAGGGACAGCAAAAAAATATGAATAAAAACTTTTATGAAGTATGCCATGTTTGTAGCAACTTGCATAATAAAAACAAATTCAAAGTAGTTAAAATAAAAATTCAGAGAAAACCTACATAATTTAATTTACAGTTATTCTGCTGAAAAACTCTGCTTCATTTATTACTTTCTTATTATATGTTATATAATTGCGAATTTGTGAATCAATATGAAAAATATATCTAACTAGATAATGCCCGCGACTTCGTCCGCGTGGATAACGTTTTTTAGATTCCCGGAGGAACTCCTTAATTTTCCTGGACAAAAAGTAGCTTAATGTCCTTCCCCGGGATGTATCCTACCGCGGTACCTTTCATCAAAATCGGTTGAATAGACAAGCCGTGAAAGCGTAGCAGACAGACAGACACACTTTCGCATTTATAATAGAATATAAATAAATTTCATGTGAATTATTATTTTATGCTGTCAGTACAAATAAATAAACCGACAAGTTGATTGTATTATTAAGATGAAATCACCAATATTGATTAATACCCCTCCTTGATGTACAATAATTACAGGCGTCTGCAAAAAAATGAGCTAGATCATCGCGTACGGGTCTCCATACTTTTTGTATTGATTGCTTCGTTGTTCAAGTGTTTTTTTTTTAATTTTTTGACAAGTTGATGTTGGGCTGTGATCCCAGCGATGATGTTATTTCAATGAGCATCTACAACGATTGAGTAATATGGATTTTATAATAATACTAGCTAGTTAATGCTCGTGTCTTCGCCCGCGTGGATTGAGGTTTTTGGTTCAAACTTTCGCATATTTTATAATATTAGTATAGATAGATGGGTTAATTTTCTCATCGTAATACTTTCCACGAGTAATAAGTGACCACGGTCGAAGTCATCCACTAGATCTAGACCTGAAGCAATCATCTATCATCTATATTTATAAAAGGAGAAATAAAGTCTAGAAGCAAATATCATATCTCAATCATCTAGAAAATCCAACGGATATTTAAAAATCTTAATACTTCGAGATGAAGTAGCAAGCAAAAGTTAGTAAGTCATCGATCATAGACTTTAGTGTACACTACGTGCACACTATTTATGTTGCTGACAAAAATATTTTATCTTTACTCTCTATCTAGGCAATTTTCAGCATTTTTTCGTTTCATAGTTGCGAAGGAAAAATTGTAATCATTATGTTTTCAGGCAAAAAACTCCTTAACTCCTTAAATAATAATTAATACAAGAGGTTTTCAGCATATAGCTTTGTGTGCGAAGGATGTCGTGCCTTATTTCATGAAGTAGGTAATTAAGTAATACCTACCACAGGCAAACAATTTAATTGTATACTTTTATCATAATCAACATAAGAACCGTAAATGACAGGTTATTGGTGTATTTACTCGGTGGTTAAGTCGGTTCTGCGCAAATAGTAATTTTAAAATTACAGCCCCCATTCCGATCAACAATAATCAATAATATTAACTTGAGGCCTGACATTTGGGTATGCCATGAAGGGAATTTTCATTGCTGCTTAATCTATACCGCACCTACAGAGTAGAAACGGTACATCCATGCTAATTTAGTAAATGCGAAGGTGTATCTGTCTGTCTGTCTGCTACGCTTTCACGGGCCATCTGTTCTACCGATTTGGATGAAATTCGGTATAGTGGTATCACTGGTAGGTTACATCCCAGAAAATTAAAGAGTTCTCGCGGGAACTAAAAATCCTTAATCCACGCGGACGTAGTCGCGGGTATCATCAGCTAGTCTACAAATAAAATATCCATACTAATATTATAAATGCGAAAGTGTTTCTGTCTGTATGTCTGTCTGTCTGTCTGTCTGTCAGTCTGTCTGTCTGCTACGCTTTCATCGCCCATCTGTTCAACCGATTTTGATGAAATTTGGTACAGGGATAGGTTATATCCCGGGGAAGGACACAGGCTACTTTTTATCCCGGAAAATTCAAGAGTTCCCGCGGGAATCGAAAACTTGGTCCACGCGGACGAAGTCGCGGGAATCATCTAGTTCTGAATAGCCAAAAGCTTATATTTTATCTAGACTAGATAAACCGGCATGACTTCAGATTACTACTGTTTATTCACTGATTATACTTTTTATGACTAGTAAAGGCCTCAACTTCACTCGTAACGTACGGATCGACGTGAATATTGCATGGGTAGGTAATGGATATATTATGCCAAAATATGGTAGAAGGTTTTTGAAAAATCCCGTGGAAACTCTTTGATTATGTCTTTCCACCTGTTGGAAACAAACTTTGTACCAACTTTTGTCAAAATTGGTTTTCGATAAAAAGTCCGTCTTAAATTTTAGTCTATCCGCACATACCTACATCTACACATCTATAGCATTCATAGAAACTTCCGAGTTCCGATCGCATCTATTCATACTTAATTGGCATTTTTCCTACACAAGTTTTGATTGAATTCCTGCGTTGCGTCACGCTTCCTAGTGAAGCGATCGTGTAGGTACGTAATTACCTAATTACCAATACGCTCGTAACGTAACCCGCCGTATTGATGTATTGTTTCATACGTCAGTTCCCTAAGCGCGTTTATGTCAAGCGAGAATCGTGAGGGGAATAGGTAAGTACATAATAACTAGTTAACGCCGCAATAGCTTCCTTCCGTACCGCTTTCTATATATTTCTAACATAATAATATTATTATGTTTGTTGAGCTAACAAACCTGGGTTTTCTTACTATCCGTGATAAATTAATTTGATATTTGAAAAAAAACTTAGGTAAGTATCTATTCTAAACAAAATGAAAGCTCGCAGTCACTCAGCGGGTAATGGCATAGGACCATACTTAGTTTTTTTCCCACTAATTAATTTAAAATGTTCCCACACTTTTTTGCCATTTTATGAATATTATAAGTTACAAACCCTTGATTTTATTAATTAACTGCTTATCGCCACGATTGTGTAATTAGAAGTCGGTTAAGAAGATATATGAAACACGAAAATCCCAGAGCACAACAACCGAACATTAAATCAAAGCGCAAAGATGTTATTATTAAATACACAATTTCATCAAAACTTAATAATTGTGAGAAAGCCACAAAACACAATGATGGAATGCGAAACGGTTTTAGGGTTCCTTGGTAGAGTTTCAAATTGCTTTTTTTCGTTGAAAATCACCTCATGGTTGTTATAACTGCCTAACCCTGAAGGTAGGTCTTGCAATTTTATTTAACCTGCATATGCCCCACTGGCCGCTACGACGTGACTAGAACATATGGATGGAAGTAAGATGTGAGCCCTAGGGCTCGATAACGTCGATAAGGGGAAACGTCTTCCTTCACGTCGCTGGGATGGGTGGGAGGTCGGTTGGAATAAACAAGGCTGTGTGCCCTCCGAGGCCGTGGCGTTAGTCCCAAGATCTGGTTAAAATATTCTTGGTGACGTCAGAGATCGGGAAACTCGGCTTCGCGGGCGAAGACCACCGCTACCTCTTATCGGTTTCAATGCGGATTAGACAGGAATCCCTCAGGGCCAACTAGTCCAGCCGAAAGACACGACTTGATCCAATTTAGAATACCAGGAATCAAACCCGAGACCTTTGAGTCCTTAATCTTTGTTTTCATCTTGTCAGACTAGTGTCAACTCACGCCTGGCCATTTCATAATCATCAAGAAATGTGTAACTTTAGTCAACAATTATTAAAAGATCTGACGTTAGATTACATCGCCATGAGAAATAGCGAAAAGGCGTCCAGTCATTCGTTTTTATTGAATTCTTGGAAATTTCGTAAGGCGCAGGTAATTATCGCTCATAATCAGTTCCGTGCGATCTGTGATGTTCTGATTGCTACCTTCCATCAAGCTTCCAAGGAAGACAGATATGCCAATTTCGGTATCAAATCTCAGGTAGGCTTTAAGTAATTTTTTATCCTCCGACGCAAAAAGGTGTCTGTGTATACTGTGTATGTGTGTCTGTCTGTGGCATCGTAGCTCCCAAACGGATAAACTGATTTTGATTTCGTTTTTTTTTGTTTGAAACGTGACTTAATCGAGAGTGTACTTAGCTATGATTCAAGAAAATTGGTTCAGCCGTTTAGAGATCATCAGCTCTTCTCGAGTTGATGATGTATGATTTGCGTAGTTGGTGATGTAGTTGGGAAAGGGGGAGGTTCTCAATTCGGCGCGTATTTTTTTTTTTTTTTTAATGTACGTCGGTGCATATCTCCGTGGTTTCTAAACCGATTTGAACAATTGTTTTTTCATTGGTTAGAGGAAGCTCACAAAGTGGTCCCATAAAAAATTCTGACTCCAAATCCTCAATCCTGATGCTGTAGGTGTACCGTACTACATGAAATCATCAAAACTAGTGAGTTAGGAAATTTTGATGGTGAATTCATATAGTAGGCATCAAGTCACGTGTATACGATACAACTCTGAATCCCAAATCCTCAACCCTGATGCTGCAGGGTACAGAACTCCTTAAAAATAGCGATTTAGGATTTTTTATGGTGAATTCATATTGTAGGTGTCAAGCAACGACTTTATACTTAAACCCAAGTCCCAACTCCTCAAACTCTGATGCTGCAGGGTACTGGATTAAGAGTAGGTACACTAAAAAGTTAAAAATAAAAATTCTTTTCAAAAAACCGACTTCCAAAGCCACTGTAAAGTAAAAAATAATTTTGATTTCTACACACTATGTTGAAGTCGGGCGAGTACAATGATAGGCAAAGTTGACGCGTCAGGCTCGCCCGACTTCAACATAGTGTGTAGAAATCAAAATTATTTTTTACTTTACAGTGGCTTTGGAAGTCGGTTTTTTGAAAAGAATTATTATTTTTTTTGAATTTTGAATTTAATATTCTTCTCTTCAATACTTGTTTTGCTAACGTACCAACTGCCAGCAAGTCTCAAAAGCAGTAACTTTTAATACTTGTTGGCACGTCTGTATAGGCGCTTGAATGGTTCGGTGAACTTGTGTGTGAATGTAGTTATAGTTTGAAATACTGCGTAATATCTATACTTAATCTTTTATCTGAAAGAAAATATGCGCCGAATTGAAAAGCCATTTTGAAAGACAGCTTATGTAAACCGAGTAAGATTAATTAAATACATTACAGGCAACAACGCTACAGCAATGTCGATTCAAGATGGTTGTAATAAGTTCATATTATTAGTTTACAGGGGTTTTTAAGGAAGGTATAGTAAACTCAGTATTTTATGGTGCAAAAAATATTTTTGTTCAAATAGGGCGCCAAATTTAATAAAAACAGTGAAATAAATTCTATCTCATCCATGCTAATATTAAAAATTAATGTGAAAGTGTCTGTCTGTATGTCTGCTAGGTTAAGCTCATATGTTCAACCCATTTTGACGAGATAGGTTGCATCCCAAAGAAGAAACAAACGCTAAGCTATTCATTTTAGGTAATCGCAGGTATCGCAGTTTAGTATAAAAATTAAAAGCGAAATATACACAATCATAATTTATATTAGCAGAATCTATGTCTTGAGAACTTGTATCATTTAATTTCCTATCTTTTGTAACATTTGGATGAAGAAATCTAGAAACCCAGTATCAAACAAACAGAATTGAAACAAGTTAATTCATGACTCACCAAAACAAGTAGCAACAATTAAACTATCTTGTCCCGGATTAAAAGAAAGCTGTGATTTTGACCATGGTTAAATAGGCATTGCCATAATTCAGACCACTTTGCTTCCTATTTCGTAAGCTATAAAGGTTATAATGGGATACTTATTGGTAGAATCTTGCTTAAGGCACAGCTCCTTATAGGGAGGGCATTGTTTTAAAACAATTGGAAAGATCATTGTCCCGCTTTCTGCGATGTTATTAGAGGTCTGATTCGTAGACGTTTCATTTGTTCTGATATTTTGTTTTTTGTGATAGTTTGTTTATATTGTAGATGACAAAAGGCCAAAAGGCCATGATCGGATACACTGCGGTGCAAAGTCTCATATCCAGAGAAGCGGACGATTTCATGTTAGTTGGTGGTAGTCAATGGACACTGGATCCTTGCAAGGTGCAACGAGACGGTTCGACGTGATTTTTTACATGAATACAGTTAAAGACCTGGAAAGTGATGGCTTATACTTTTTATCCCAGGAAAAAAGATTTCTTTGAAAAAAACTATTAGTGGGCGAAGTCAACGCGAATTAAATAATAATCATCAAGGTTTATTGGTAAGTAGGTAGGTACTAATATTTAATGCCACCTGCATGCCAGCAGTCAAATAGAAACGTCTACCGGCGACAGCTTATCGTACTGCGATCTTACACACGTCAGTCCATTGAAAAGCCGAAAAAGCACCGCTGACGCGAGGCTGACGCAGCGTCATATCACATTGACAAACTACTTATGTCCAGTCCGACAAATTTATCTGGCCCGGTGGTCAAAATTAGAACTAATTTTTATGCCTGCTTAGTTTTTGTTTTTATTTTATTTTTCAATAGATACCTACTAGCGACACTGTCACCGGGTCAGATAGGTTTGACGGACCCTGTTTCTGAATCGCCATCCATGTACCTACGTAAATATTATAAATGCGAAAGTTTGGATGGATGGATGGATGTATGAATGGATGTATGGATTGATGTTTGTTACTCAATCACGCCCGAACGGCTTAACGGATCTGGATGAAATTTGGCACAGAGGTAGATTATAGTCTGGAATAACACATAGGCCTCCTCCTCCAAACCTCAATCCACACGGACGTAGTCGCGGGCATCAGCTAGTAGTTATTATAAACTAGCTGATGCCCGCAACTTCGTCCGCGTGGTTTAAGTTTTTGTTATTCCCGCGGGAACTCCTTAATTTTCCGAGATAAAAAGTAGCCTATGTCACTCTCCAGGTCCTCAACTATACCCATGCCAAAAATCACGACAATCCGTTGCTCCGTTGCGGCGTGATTGAAGGACAAACCAACAAACAAAGTGACTTTCGCATTTATAATATTAAAGTATGATACGAAAACTGTCTGTCTGTTTGCTTCGCTTTCAACCGATTTTGATGTTTGGTATACAGGTGGGTTGAATCCCGGGCAAGGACAGAGGCTACTTCTTATCCCGGAGTTCCTGCGGGAATAAAAAAACTTATCACCGCGGACGAAGTCGCAAGCATTATGTAGTGTAGTATATTATAAATACGAAATTGTGTATGTAAGTCTGCTTGTCTGGTGGCTTCATGGCCCATGTGTACAACCGATTATGACAAGGGGAGAATTTGTACTTGGATAGAGTTTTACTTATTCAAGCTTGTTTTAAAATCTTTATCAAAATTTGTTTGGTTTTTGTCTTTTATGTTTTATTACTAGTTACCATAAGGAGAAAATTCAACTAAAATAAAAAAATAAATCATAAAAAAACAACTAAAATAGAAATTTACAAGATGCGAATAAAGATGCAAACGAGTTAATGCTAAACCAGATATGTTTTTATTAGAGAAATTTAGATAACACAAATCCAGTTTCTAAATAAGAATAGGTATTATATCATCTTCCAGTGTTATGAAAGTTCCTGTTTACTTTCTTTAAATATTAAAATTAATATTAACAAACTTATATTTTGTCAAGTTCTTTCAAACCCAGATAAATTATTATAAAAAGAATAATTTTCTGCAGTTATAAAACTTCCATAAATGGGTATGAATATTTAAATGCAAGGATTCAAGAAGTGTAATCAACTTTAATTATTAATTTACTTCCCCTTAATTATACATTTCATTGGAATTTAATTATAGTTCATAAAAATGCACCATTTTTGATCAAAATTTATATCAGCAACACCTGCCAAATCAATAAAATGTTTGGAATGTTGAGAATTGATCTTAAATAACGATTAAATAAAAGTGAAATCAATATAAAAATATTGTACGAGTACTTTGTATCACTTAACGCATTCCTATCTCACTTTTTTTTAATGTGTATTGGCATAAATAAATAAACAAAATAGTATACCTATTTTGTTTATTTTATTTTTATTACCTGCCAGTTAATAACAAAAGATGCCTGAATATGTCCGTATATTTTGGGACGATTTTGTGATCCGTCCCTTATAATTTACTCCCTTTAGGGATGAAATTCCAAAAACGCTTAAATAACGCGTTTAGAAATTTTCATATTATGCCGAAACTAGTCTTCGCATAATATGGCAATGAGATAGATATATAGATATATAGATAGATTATTTATTAAATAGAGGACCTGCCAAAAGACGTAATATCACAGAAAAAAACCAAGAAAAAAAAGACGTGTGGCACTCGGAGACTGCCACGGTGCTATTGCATAGCATTTTTTATCAACTTGCTATGACTACTTGTGTTGTTGACTTCAAGTTGTTGAAAATAAAAAGGCTATTTTTATGAAAAGAGGATTTTGGTTGCTATGACTACTTGTGTTGTTGACTTCAAGTTGTTGAAAATATAAAGGCGAAATAATTTTAAAGAATTAGGTATGTTTTCAATAGTCCGGGTGTCCAAGGGGAATCAAAAAACCTCTTTCTTGAGGTCATAAAAATAGTCTTTTTATTTTCAACAACTTGAAGTCAACAACACAAGTAGTCATAGCAACCAAAGTGTTAGGGTTTTTTCGTTACGGAATTTCTGGATTCGGTCTCCACGCTCAAGGCCCGCGATAGAAGCTGTGCAATAGCTTAAAAAAAGCAGAATAAGCAATGAAAGTATGGTTTGTTGTATTGTAACAATGTTGAGGTTTGTTATTTTAAACTATAGATTAAAGTAAAAGAGCACAGTAAAATTGATCACCCATTAATAATTATGCAACACCGCACCACCAATAAATTAAACCTGTTACCAGCCTGTAACACAACGACCTGCTGCCCTTCTAATCCCTAATTCCTCAGGCAGGATAAGCATTCAAACCGCGTACACACGTCCTGACTCCTGACGCCAATATAACCAGGCACTATCCACACAGAAGGCGCGTGGCATGTAACAACTACCAACCAGCGATTTAGCGAACTGTTTTAAACCTTTGGACACGGAGTTAGCGATATCTGCCACTTATTATAATTGCGAAAGTGTGTTTGATTGTTGGTTTGTCCTTCAATCACGCTGCAATAGATCAACGGATCGACGTGATTTTTTGCATGAGCATAGTTGAGGACCTAGATAGTGAGGACCTAGATAGTGGTAGATTCACTTGACGATTCAAAAGTACTTGTAAAAGTTTATTTGAATAAAAAAACATTTGATTTGATTTTAGTGACATAGGCTACTTTTTATCCCGGAATATTAAAGCGTTCTCCCGGGAATCAAAAAAACTTAATTCATGCAGACAAACTCGCCAGCATCATCTATTTCTAGATATTTAAGTAAAAAGTGCAAAGGTTTTAATCCAAAATTAACCACGCTGGCCAATACGCGAATTGGTGGCCGTTACAGGTCATCTTTGAGTACGCTCAGGAATACAGATTTTCCTTCACCATTAAAGCGTGTAATATTTCATTGCTTAAAAAACTTCTCATTCTTAGAGTAAAATCGCTCATCCGTAGAAAGGCGATGGTTGATGCTGATGATGATAAAATATTTAAAAAGTTGAACATCCAGAAAGGCATTGAAATCACTGGTTCAAAAAACAATAATAATAAAATATGTTCTCGCAAAACTATGATGTTTCAGGAAAGCAAAATGACAAATTATGTAGGAGTACCTATGCAGTAGCATAATGAATAAATTTAACTACCTATCTTGGAATACAAAGCCTACTAATGCTACTTTGTCAATAAGCAAAAAACGATACATGGTAATATCTAACTCGAGGTTCAACAATTCTTCTACAGATTGGCAAAAAGCCAGCATCTTACACAATATATAGACATATTCTATGAAAAGAACTTTTCCGCTTCCCGTATTTTCTGCGGAAGGATCTTAAATTTTTTATTCTGTTGCTAATTGATAAGTATTATTTATTGTGTTGCTATACAAATTAATTAACTAGGTGCATGTTAGTCTTAAGAATAGATCATGTAAATGTGAGGAATAATAAAAGCTATTTTATTTATACTTGATACTTGATAAAATCGAAAACTTTTAGAAGTAGAAAAATATATAGCTGTACAGCTAACCGATATTATTGTTTAAAACCTGGAGATTAAGTACATTACAACAAAGTTCCCACAGAAATTTAAAAACTTAAATCCACGCAGTCAAAGTCGCAGGCATCATCTAGTTTGAGTAATAAGACCGCTCCCTGTGTGACAGTGTCCTTAATATTAAATACGGGTCTATTCAAACTGGACATCCGATTAGGGATTTGCGATTCTAACTGCGAATTAATAAATCCAATGCAAGACGAACTCTATTTCTTTCGCCTAAGGCTTAAAATAGCATGATTTAGTTACGATAGATATTAGAGAACCATATTTGTAGTGCAAAATAAATATGAAACATTTAGACTTTATTTAACTTTAAAATAGGGCTTGTATTTTACGAGCAGGAAATGGGTTTCGAGAAGCGACGGTTTGCGAATTTATATTATGGGAACGCATGTGGTTGTATTATTACGATTCCATCAAAAGATTTTAAAAAATATATTCTGTGTAACCTAAGGAGACACAATGACAATTTAAAAAAATGTAATAAATGGCTAGGTCATACTTTAATTGACCAATGGTATTATTAACTAGTTGACTATATGCCTGTTTTTGAAATTAAGACCCACTTGCCCAATAAATTTTCAATACCTGTCCTTCTCACGTCAACCCCGGAATACACTAATCAAAAAGTGACAGCATCACAAAAATTAACTAAATCAGTTTAGGCAGTATTATGCAAGCGGCCCTTAAACTATAAACCTGTTTGTTTTGGTACCTATTAGACAGACCTTATCGTAAAATTCTAAATTTAAAAAAATAAATGAAACAATGCAAATGGAACGAAATACCAATATGAATATTACTAATAAAGTCATGAAGATTTAATTCAATTAAAACACACTAAGAAGTTAAGAAGTTTGGGCATGCACAGCATAAAAATTTATACCTATTGTTTAGAGATGAGAAAAATAATCATATTTTATGTTTAGTTTTGTTAACAAGTAAGTACAATTTCTTAATTCTCAGACTGTGAAAAAGTAGGGGTGTACAGTTTACAGTTAAAAAGCACAAAAACATTGAATTTCGGCATGAACACTTCACCTTAGTTCTAAGCAGTATCTTTACGTCTGTATAACTTCAAGGCGCTGCCATATCTGTGTCATGTGCAATATGAACACAAAATGTATTTCTGAAGCGACACAAAAACACAAAATGACACTATAATAATTATATTCGTCGCATCGCACGTGTCGGCATTCTTTCATGTCGCCGCTCCACCGAGCGACACGGTGGAGAAAGAAGATATAGAGAGAATTTGCACCAGAAAGTTCTACAGTACAACTAAGTTCACAATAGCTTAAAAATCTGGACGCAAAACAGCAACGATATCCTGAAAGCGGTTGGCATAGAGCTCGTTGGCGCCACTTAAAAGAAGCCAACATTGGATTCCTAATTCCTATTGGCTGGAGATCAGAATGATTATGCAGCCAAACGACTACAACGTGGGAATCCGATACAAGTAGGTATCCATTTTCATGCAGTGATCCCATGCAATTCAACGCATACGCTGGTTAAATACATATTTAATTTTGTATTATAGGTAATCTGTTGCAGCAAGTCGGATAATAACAACGCACGCGCCACTATATCACCTGATACTTGTTCTAAATGCATATTAGGTTTTAATATGTATTTCAAATCTTAAGTCATAAGATAAGAAGGTGGGCGGTGGGCACCTGAAAAACACATTACATATGCAGTGGCAACCTTGCCAAAATTGTTGTACCACCGTAATCTCATCCAGTTAAAGGATTTTTTGAGTGCCACCTCTATATTTTCTGACCCAGTGGTCCAGTATTTTGATAAAAGTATAAAATGTTACTTAAGTATAATTTTTCCCACTCATAGAACCGCGTTACTTTTTGCTTGCATATAAAGCCACCAGTTATTAACCAAATTACCTTCCATTTCATTAAGGAGTATTTAACATTAACATTAAAATAATTATTTTAAATCAACAAACGGTCCCGAACACAATGGTGTCATAAATATCGGTGTTTTTTCGAAAATAAATATTTCATCTCGCCGATCATGATTTGTAAAAGACCTCTTAATTTTTTAAGCTTAATCTCGACTGTCCAGAATATGCGTAACACGACTATTTTATTTTGCATTCGGAAAACTTCGTCTAGTCTTTTCGTCGCCCATACCGCAGTGTATGAAGACTAAGGTCTTCGACCAATGCGTCCTACCAGTAATGACTTACGGTGCCGAAACGTGGACACTGACAGCGAGACTGGTACACCGACTGCAGGTCGCTCAGCGTGCTATGGAAAGAGCTATGCTCGGAATTTCTTTGAGGGATAAAGTCCGGAACGAAGTGATTCGCCAAAGAACTAAAGTGACCGACATAGCTCTTAGGGCTAGCACGCTGAAGTGGCAGTGGGCTGGTCACGTGTGTCGGAGGACCGATGGACGTTGGAGTCGAAAGGTCCTCGAGTGGAGACCGCGTCTTGGTAAACGGAGCGTAGGGCGCCCCCCAGCAAGGTGGAGCGATGATATCCGCAGGGTGGTTGGCATCGATTGGATGCGGAAAGCCGAGGAAAGAGCACGTTGGCGCTACTTAAAAGAGGCCTATGTCCAACAGTGGATGCATGATGGCTGATGATGATGATGATGATGATGACTATTTTATTATAACTATAATAACGCAATTTGACACTTGACTCACTTAGATTTTATCAAGTGTTATGATATAATATCTGGGTCCCTTACCGACTAGGTTATTATAGTTTATAAAGATACAAACATTACATATATTTCAAACTACCTACCCATTTAATATAAACAGTATATCACTAACAAAATATAGGTACCAACCACAATATTTGTATTATGCGATGTTCGAACTCTTTGATTTTTCGGGATAAAAGAAGCTTATGTTCGTTGTCCATCTACCTAAATGTAACTTAGAATAAGAAGAATAGAAACTTTACCCGTTTCGCAACACATTTTATGCTAAAGTCCAACGCGTAGAAATTGCAACCGTTGAGCGTGCAGCATTACCACCCTAATGACCACGATATAAGGCGTAATTGCTGCGCGATGTTTACGAGGTCTCTAATTGATGAAATGGTTCGTATTAAAGAGACCTCTATATGGAAACTTATTGCATTATTGGACGGTGACAGTTTTAGGGTTGTGCTAATACATAAACCGTAAATCATAATTAATTTGTTCAAAGAGTCTTGTGCCCAAACTTAGGGATTAAAGGTAAGGTACGGGAAAGTAAACTCTATTTGTCTCTATCATAACTACTTTTTTTAAAACAAATGCCTCCGCTGAGTTAATCTGTATTTTCACGGTAATCTCTGAAATATACTTAATGAATTTGACTCTTACTTTAGGTACAGTTCTAAGCAATGGAGAGAGATCAAGGATTCTGAGAAAAGGTTATAGGTGTTTAATTTACAAAGATTTGAAGCTTGATCTATTGATGAATCGGAGAACTGTCTACAATTATTATAATTGTCGATGAAAATCGGCGAAAATCGCTAGCCAATGTAGTGGTGTACCGTGTAAACTTTAAATTCAGGTGTATTACCACAGAATTGATAATAGTAATTACGAAGTTTAAGACCCAAAACTGTAGTATAAATTACATTCAACAAACCGTATTTATTTTAAAACTGCAATATATTTTATGCTTTTTTAATTAAGTGATGGTAATGGTATGAAATTCTATAGAAATTAAAGAAAGGTCATATTGTCAAAGTTAGGCTAAAAACTCACAGTACTATTTTGACGATATTCTCGTAGGTGAAGTAGATTATACTTAGTAGGTACGTTGAAAAGGTTATCATTAACTAACCTGTAACAATAAAAACACAATAAATGACATGTATGTAAGTACCTACGCAATTTCTTTTTTTCCAACAGTTGTTCCTAATTTAAAGAAAAGTTCTATCTAAAGGAGATCAACGATTTTAAAAATGGTAATATAATTTCAGAGAGTATATTTTTCTTTTAATTTCTAGGTAACTTTTTAGAAATAATTTGTGTATGTTTTAAGAATGCTAAACAATCTGTTACACCTGATTGCAAATAATTAATATAAAAAATACTTTTTAAACAACCGACTTCAACCTCCCGCGCCAACTTTACAACAACAAGCACACGCTATACAAAGTACTTTTTTATTGTTGATATTTTAAAAACCGCTCGACGGATTTCGATAAAATTTATATGGGACCACATGGGAACTATGTCCTTACAAATAAAAAAAGAATCATCCAAATCGGTCCACCCATTCAAAAGTTCTGAGGTAACAAACAAAAAAAAAAAAAAAAAATTCAGTCGAATTGAGAACCTCCTCCTTTTTTTGAAGTCGGTTGTAAATACCTAAAAATACCTATGATAATATATATATGTGGAACCTTTTTGAATTTATTTACATTAACATTACTTGAAACTTGAAAGGAATGTAATATTAATTTTTATGACGAAACATTAATATTTTTATGATGAGATGATTAAAATACCTAACAACGGTTCTTTATTGTAACAGCATTTACTTATTACCCAAATATTTTCAACCGACTTCAAAAAAAGGAGGAGGTTCTCAATTCGACTGTTTTTAGGGTTCCGTACCCAAAGGGTAAAAACGGGACCCTATTATTAAGACTCCGCTGTCTGTCTGTCTGTCTGTCTGTCTATCTGTCTGTCTGTCTCCAGGCTGTATCTCATAGACCGTGATAGCTAGAAAGCTGAAATTTTCACAAATGATGTATTTCCGTTGCCGCTATAACAACAAATACTAAAAATTAAAAAAATATATATATTAAGGGGGGTCCCCATACAATAAACGTGTTTTTTTCGTATTTTTTTGCTCAATATTAAAAACGGTAACAGGTAGACGGTTCAAATTTTCACAGAATATTAACTTGTATATTACCTTTCAAAATAAATAATTAAATATCAATAAAGTAAATATTAAAGGGGGGCTCCCATACAACAAACGTAATTTTTTGATATTAACAGTAAACCTCTACAAACAAAGTTAGTTCTGCGGTTCATTAACAAAGGTAATTATATACCTACAACAATACGCCAATTTGCTAAAAATGGAATTTCGTCGTAAACTTCACTTAGCTACCATGCTCTTTGGAGTAATGAAGCACGGGGTCCCTGAGTACCTGAGAAAAAAACTAAAGTGGGCAGAAGATGGTTATTCAAATCGCACAAAAAACTCAAGGGCTTTCCGTGTTAAGCATACGTTACCACTGCACAAAACAGCCGCCTTTCGTGGAAGCTTTAAGTTTGCCGCCACCAAGTGTTGGAACGATTTGCCACCTCCAATTCGTGCTATTCAAACGATTAGTTTTTTTAAAGCCAAACTTAAAATTCACTTTCTCACGCAGCAAAAAGGGAACTGAGCACCTTATCTTTGTTATTCCTTGTTTTCCAATACGTTCCACACTTTACTGTGGCGACAAACGACACCAGCGCGTATACGTACTTAGTAAGTACAGCGCGAGTAGCGCGATAGTAATTAGTAAGGATAGATTAAGTAGATAGGTAGAAAGTACATTTATTTAGATAGTTCCGAGTATAAATGAGAATTTGGGTTATAATAATTTGTTAGTATTAGCTTGGCTATAAGTAGTGTAGGGTAGTATTGAATTGTTGTTAAGAACCGCTTTACTTAATAATTTATATAGAAAAAAAACTGTCGGAAACACGTCTATGGACACTTTAAGGCTCCTCCTGAAAACCAGCGCTGCAGCTTGCTGCGGCTTTGTGCTGAGTGAGGAGCCTTGTTTGTTCACGAATTATAAAAATAAAAAACAGTTTTAATTGTAAGTATGTAAGTAAATATTGTAAATTGTTTTTTCGTGGGCAAATAAATTAATTATCTATCTATCTATCTATCTATCTACCTACTTCTTGAGTACGGAACCTTCGGTGCGCGAGTCCGACTCGCACTTGGCCGGTTTTTTTTATTTTATGTTTGTTACCTCAGAACTTTTGACTGGGTGGACCGATTTGGATGATTCTTTTTTTATTTGAAAGGGTCCATACTTCCCATGTGGTCCCATATAAATTTTATCGAAATCGGTCGAGCGGTTTTTAAAATATCAATAAGTACTTTGTATAACGTGTGCTTGTTGTTGTAAAGTTGGCGCGGGAGTTTGAAGTCGGTTGTTTAAAAATAATTTTTTAATTAAATTATTACGTAATAGGTGTTATACATTGTACTTACAGCGTGTAAAAAATAATATGCATTTTTCTGATGAAGCGCACGAGTCTTAATTTAACTTAAAATCAGTACGAGCCCAAGTAACACAAAAGTGCTGCATATCAACTGAATCACAGTCCACATTGGAAACTTTAGCTGCAAAACTTGCTATATATTAGCTGAATAAAAGCTGAATAATAGCATCCTCAGCAGATATAACTCTGATTTGGGCACAAATTATACAGCAACTAGCTGATTAACTGCCCACAACTGCGTTATATAAGCATTTAATAAGCATTAACAAAGGTAACGGTCGCCCCAAGAGCTGAACATCGGCTGATACAGAGAGTATTTTTTACCTATTATGTAGCTCAAATTACAAACCAGCACCCTTTTTACGCTTTTATGCAGTTAAAAGAGCACGAGCGGCGAAATTGTGAATAAATATTATTCCATATATTCTTTAATATATCACACTATCTCGATATTCTGCAGCATTGTTTATTTAAGCGCACCATCATACAATGTGACATATATGTCCAATAGTTAAAGTTAATAATTCATTTTCGGTAAGTAAAACTTGTATTTGTTTTATTAGTACCTGTAATTTGATAGGGAAAGCAAGTTTATTGTCAAATATCATATACTTTTAGACCAAAATTTTCACGCGCTCTCGAAATATAACTGTTTAATAGGAAATCCTATTATAAAATGGATTGTAATATTGAAAAAATGCCAGCAATTTCTTAATTATGGAACATTGAATTTGACGAAAAGCTTTTTACATAAAAATTATTAAAAACCTTTTCAAATCCAGTAGATATTTTCGAAGACAAAATAAAAAGAAATAGTAAATATCATAAATATTGTAGTTTAGAACATGGAAAATGGTGGACAAGCAATGTGAACCGTAATAATGCCAAATAAATGCTTTAAGAGCTATATTAAGGTGCTAGGGGTATATTAATCAGCAAAAAGCTGATACGAGTGGTTCTTGTGTCTAACAAGTCAGCCATAGATTGATGTAGAGCTTGATAGTCGGTAACTTATACGCAAATGCCCTCCCAATGAACAGCTGTATATAATCTGTCAAGGATTAACTTTTAGGGGTCCGTGGTGGAACGTTTGGGCATGAGCTAATAGGTCGGTACTTATTTTAAAACCTAGTTTTTAGGTAGTGTATAAAGGTTAGGTATAATTTTATTGTGCCTAATATAAAATCGTACATACATAATACAAGTATTCATGATCTTATATATCTGCATTAGCTGATTAAATGCCTACGGCAGTACAATTATTCAGCCCAAGTAGGGACAAAGAGGTACAAGTGAATAGTTTTATACCAGTTAGCTGTAATTTAACACCATATACGTTCACCCAAAGTGAACATGTGGGCTAGATAAGTGCAGTTATAAGAGTGCATATTACAGCTGATTAAAACTGTGAAAGTTCAACTATATGCAGCATGAAGCGATAATTGAATTCACATAATAACTGATAACATTATAATAACTCACATATGGTCTGTTAAAATGCAAACATTGGAAGGATACACATGTGACCTTTTATTCAGAAAATAGCTTAGTTTAGAGTGCATAAAATACTTTATTGTAGCTGAAAGTACTAAAAATAGCTAAGAGCTGAATAACATGACCTGCGCACCTGATAGTAACGCTCGCAACATTACAGCGGTGCCTTCGTGGTGCTTAATAAAGTCAATGTACAGCAGAAAGTGTAATATTAAGCTTTTAGACTCTAAAATTTAGAGTAACAGTGGACTCTAATAAGTCTTCCTAAACGATTAAATTACCGATGTGGACCTCATGTGACATCTTTTAATGCAGTTTTGTGTTACTTGGGAGGCGTATTAATATTAATTAATACAGTATATGTACTTATTCTTACCTAATCAATAACCAAAATCGTGATAATCGAATTACAATTCTGCCAATACAGACGGACAGACATTATCAACGTACAACTCAAAAATCGGGTTCTAGAAACTTGAGATTTGGTCGTAACTAGATTATTATTATTTTATGGACGGGGCAAATAATATTTCATGCATAACCATAATAAAAAATAATAATGTCATTTGGATCGAGAAGCTCATAATGGATTAAGAACTCAAAAACCAAAACGAAAAACACGGAAATAAATCAATCATGTTCCACTCCCGCCGATATGCCGTTTATGGGTGTCTCAATAACACTTGCCGGGAATCGAACCGGCTACCGATGACGTGACAGTGACACATGACACGTGACACCGGCTCAGTAATAATCACCATTCATGGTGACGGAACTTTAAACAGATGTGTTCATGTTGATTATTTTTGATAATGATCATGAATTATTTTAAGTTGAATTTAAAAGACTCCTCTATTTTTTATACATCGTCCGTCGTTTATATTCCGGTTCATCTTGGAAGGATGAGTGTTCTGAATCGGAATAAAGACGATCTGTTGCTATTTTGCCAACGCGGCTTAAATCCATATTATTTCACTTTCGTGTTTTAGAGTCATAATCCATATACCTACTAAGGAACGTCAAGGTATGTGAAATCAAATTGTCATTTTGAGTAATATTGTTTAAGTATTTCTTTTTAAGTGTTGGCAGTATGGCCCAGTTCTATGACTATTGAACAATGTACTTACTTGTCAAAAGCAATAATGATAATCGCTTGATTAATGAAAGTGTACAGTGCTATCCAAATAATTGGCGTTTTACTATCTTACTAATATTATAAATGCGAAAGTTTGGATGGATGTATGGATGGATAGATGGATGTATGGATGTATGTTACTCAATCACGCCCCAACAGCTTAACGGATCTGGCACTGAAATCTGAAATTTGGCACAGAGATAGATTATAGTTTGGAATAGCACATAGGCTACTTTTAATCCCGGAAAATTAAAGAGATCCCGTGGGAACGAAGTCGCGGGCATCAGCTAGTGACTTAATAATATGACACATCATATTATTGTTATCGTTATTAAATAGACTCAATAAATATACCTACGTACCTACTTATTAATTCTATGCATTATCATCCAAGTGCTATAAATATTATTTAATCGAATATATCGAATTCCTTTATCACACAATCAATTACCATATTATTATGTCATAATGATGTAATAAGTTTCATTCTCTTCCTCACACGAAGACAACAATACCAAAAAATGCTATGACATGCATTGACAGCGACAAAACGATGTGACATGACATTATAAAGTTTGAAGCAGCCAAATTTGACAGGTAGAAACCGCCTCAAAAAGTGGTAAGAAAACTTGAAATGACTTACGGCCGGTTTCTGAATTGAGAAATTCGTGTTGAGTCTGTCTCAAAGACTACTTAGTACCCATCCGCCCATACTCAGATAGAATATCTTAGAAACATTTCTATGTAAGAATTAACCTGAGTTAATATTGCGTACGCTACGTTTTTTTTTCCTTTTCATTTTTTATTTGTTTATTTGTTTATTTGTTCACATCAACAACTTCCATACATTATAATAACAACAATATATTTCCAACTTTGCCCGTATGGTTGTCCATTACAGGTGTGACACTAAGATCTAACTAGATCTTGTGTCACACGCACATAAATTTTATGTACAATGTACATACACCTGTAACATGCACATAATTTTTTTTTGAGATCCTATTCTTACATCAGTATGCTTAACTAAATTATAAGAAAGTTATGAAGTTAGAAACAGTATATGTACTTACTTAACTAGGTTATAGAAGGTAAATCGCCAATTACAAAAAAATAATAATACGTATAACTATTTAAAATTAACAATACTTATTAAAAATATAAAAATATTCATCATTCAATATTTTATGAATGAAAAGAAAAGAAAAACGTAGCATGCAACATGATGATGATAATCAGTTACGGTATTTTAAAACTAAAGCTACGAGGGCTTCAAACGCGCCCTGCAGCCCTATTCTGTAACTCAGTGGCTATCAAAAAATGAAAGCCACTGACTTATATTTATTATCCATTGAAGGTTTGCTATGAAATATTATTTTATTTTTTCATAGTGGACCTTCAATGGACGAAAAATATATGTCAGTAGCTTTTATTAGAGAAGAGCTACAGAGGTCAGAGGTGAAATCAGAGACAGTTGAGAACTTTTCTTTCTTTCATTGGGTAAATTAATTTAGATTAGCTACTAAGTGAATACATTTTAATGTCAGTCCTTTACTTTATAATTAAAAAATAAATAAAAGTTATAATTTAATCAATAAAAATATATTTAAGAACAGTTATTATTTTTGAGGCTTTAGGTAAATGGAGTAAGAAGTATGAGAAAAAGAAACATCACTTTTCATTCTTTTTTTTCAAAGCGCTGGGACGTTAGGCTTTCTTAATGATCGACTAGTTTTCAAGACTAACATATTATTATCTAAACTCTGATTCATCTGAATTGTATTCCGATTACTAAAGGTACGTTTAACCCTAAAAGGTTCAAGGCACTACTATTCTGTCACCCTTGACTCAGGCACTCAGATTGAAGGTTAGGTTTTAATTGACATTTCACTTATTTCCGAAACGCAATAATCTACGCTCACCGCAATAGCTGTCAACTGATGAATGATCGCAGGCGATTGTCTTTGAACTTTACGTTTTTGTACGCCACGGCAAGGTGTTGAAAATGTGATTAAAGGATACTCCGCGACAGGAAGTGGATTGTAGAAGGTTAGGGTTGACTCGTTATTGCTAGTGAGAAAACACATTATGAACAAATAGTCCGCTTCACTCACTTTTTATGGAGCGCCCTGCGGAAGATTTAGTTTGTCTGGTCCGTATGTAATGTGTTTTATATGCGTCTATGCATTGCATTTTTTTGTCGATGGTTCATCATCATCATCACTACAGCTTATTAACGTCCCACTGCTGGGCACAGGCCTCCACTCTCATAGGAGAGCGGGAATTAGAGCTTAGACCCACCACGCTGCTCCAATGCGGGTTGGCGGGCTTTAACGATTATTATCATGTTAGTGATAATAACCGGGACCGACGGCTTAACGTGCTCTCCGAGGCACGGGGGTGAAACACCGCCAACTTCCAACTCCGGGCTGGCACTGAGAATTTCTTAATTGAAAAACCCAATACCTAACTTTTATGCCCGACCGGGAATCGAACCCAGGACCTCGTGATCCGCAGTCGATTGTCGATGGTTGCCTGTCAATAACTTAAAAGTAAAATAAATGGTTGGACAGATATAAGTTCACTCTTATTGTTCTAATGACTGACAATAAGAATATATGGAATAAAACTAGTAACGGTGATAACAATTGTAAATCAAAACAAAGTTGACCTTTCTCGACATTTATCCTGACAAGTACCTACACGGTCACGATCAGATTATTAATAATACTGATACTGATCGGCCAAACAGGCAGGGCGTGGCGATCTAGCGTCTGTGTATGAGAAACCTAGCGCGACATGCATCTTCGTTGCCTATCAAAATGATAGACATGATTACATCCACTGTCATAGGCCACTTTTGATTTGACCGTTGCTATATAGTTATTTTTAGGGTTCCGTGCATCAAAAGGATAAGTTTCTAAGTTCGAAATCAAAAGATATGGCCATTTATGCCGCATATTTGGACAAAATCAAAACCTAAATGGTAAATCCCATTGACAGAGTGGGTGGTGGAGGAGATACGAGTAGGTTAGGTACTATTTAGTTTTTACCCCAGAAAATCAATGAGCTCTCACAGAGTTTTTAAAAAACCCAAATCCATGCAGACGAAGTCGTGGGCTTCATCTAGTGCAGTACTTATATTTTCAGAATTTCGTTGCTATATTTGGTGAGAACTAGATTCTTCCAACATTTCCCCTCAACCCGTTAATCTCTAACAGATCCGTTTGTCCGATTTCCACACCTAAAGTTTAACATTGACAATGACACTACGCTCTAGTAATCTTCACCCGAGTTGTTCAAACGATCGGTTCTCACGATAAACAGTTGTACAGTTGTAGCGGGGTCAGTCAGTCAGTTTCAGACTTGTCTCGGTTTATACCAATGCTTATAATCGTGACTCGAGATAAAATCTAACGACACCTTAAATGTACAGCTGATTAGTCATTGATAAATTGTTAATGATCTTCTGCGTTTATTTAGTTGCAACCTTTAAAAAATTATATTATCTATTTAAATTTAAGAAAATGTATAAACTATATAGCCTTTAACGCCTGTAATCTTTTAACCGCTCGTGGCACAGACCATCGGTGGCTCGTGGTATCACCTTTATGAAAAACTAGCTGATGCCCGCGACTTCGTCCGGGTGTTGTAATTGTTTTTAATTCCCAAGGGAAATTCTTAAATTTCCAAAATTAAAATAGCTTAAGTCACCATGCAAAAATCATGTCGATCCGTTGCTCTGTTGCGGCGTAATTGAAGGACAATAATTAGAGCAGGTTTACCATTGAATATTTTTTGTTGAAAATGCAATGAAAAATTTCAGATAAACAATGAGAATTATTGACAGATCACTTAAAATTCTATCAGTTTACCAGATATTTCGCCTTTCTGAATTCACTGTAGTTTTCGCGAACCAATTAAAATTCCGCCTTTGTCTTCGAGGTGCGCATATCGGCTCGCTATTCTATCGTTTCCCAAGCGTTCGCTGTACCGATACTGAATAATACATAGGATTCGGAATCTATTACCAATCGAATTGTAAATTGTATTATTTCTTGTGACAAAACAATAAAGATTTCGATCGATTGTTCGTGTACTAGCTGAATATAAATAAAACAGTACGACTTTTGGCGTCAGGCTTTGTTTTTCAAGGTCTTTCTTGCAAGACAAACCATCGTTCACATTTTGTTTTGCACTGAACAGGCTTACCAACACTTTACCTCTATGCTCACTAGCCATATTATAAACTAGCCGATGACCGCAACTTGGTCCGCGTGGGAACGAGGGAACTCCTTAATTTTCCGAAACAAAAAGTAGCCTTCGTCACTCTCCAGGTCTTCAACTATACACATGCCAAAAATCACGTCGATCCGTCGTTGCTCCGTTGCATCGTGATTGAAGGAGAAACCAACAAACAAACACACTTTTGCATTTATAGTATTAGTATGATGCGAAAGTGTTTTTTGTAGATGATTTGTCCTTTAATCTAGGCGCTACACTCTACAGAGCTCCGAATATTTGACATGATTTTTTCCATAAATACAGTGCCATACCTTTACTTTACCTACCTTTTAGCCTGGAAAATCAATGTAAAACCTAAATCGAAGACGAAGTAGTGTAGTATATCTAGGCAATAAAGCTAGTGGATCCCAACAATGATTTCTCTGCTGACGAAAATGAAGACCTCAGCCTATTTAGTGTGGTAGGTACGCGCTTTCGTCAAGGCGCGTCCATAACGTGCATAGCAATGTATTGTCAGTTAGTCAGTCTTGCTTAGTATAGAACCTGCCATTGAGCAACGGCTACTCAAAATATGTCAAAGTCGAATCCATAATCGTAGTCAACTATTAAATAGCTATTTAACCTACTACCTATTTAAATAAAAACCTCCAGGTTTATTTACGGGTCATTAAACCTTATCTACAAGACGACAACATTCTGGCATAAATTAACTTAATTTTATCTCGAAATCATTAATTAACAACAAAATTACCATTTATGGTTAGTTAATACCATATAAGGCATATGTTTGCCTATACGTAAACAAGATAAGAAACAGACGACCTCTGGAGAATTCCCAAAATTGAATGTTTTTTTAATTTGTTATAGGCTTAGGCTTGACCACAATAACGACTCTAATGGGAAGTGATGATGCGGCCTAAGATGGGACGCGCTTGCCTAGAAGATGTCTATTCACTCTTGATTTAAAGATACCCGGATTGTAATTGGTAGGAAACACAGTTTTTGGTAGAGTGTTCCAGATCCTAGCCATGCAATGAGGAATGAAGACGCAAAGCGTTTCGTACGTGTGTAAGGAATCGAAAAATATAGGTAATATAGGTTTCTCACTTTAACCTATTGCCAGCTCACTATTGAACCTGAGTATCCTCTCAGAATCAGAAGGGTCGACCATAGTGCACCACACTGGCCAAGTGCAGATTGACAGACTTCACACACTTTTGAGAACATTGTGAAGAACTCTCGTGCATGCAGGTATTTCTCACGATGTATTCCTTTTACCGTTATAGCAACTGCGATATTTCATAACTCTGAAAAGTTATGAAATGCAAAACAAATATCTCCAAGACCAGAGGAACCTCCAATGCGTGCTGCAAATGTTAATGGGCGGCGGTAATCACCTAACATCAGATGACCCACCTACTCTTTTGCTCGCTACATATATTAAAAAAAAGTCAGGAGGTCGATTCCCCGACCACCCAAATAGAAGGCCGGTATTTTATACCACTACGCTATCACCGTTCGGTAATATCCACCGGAAAGGTATTCCTGGAATTTGGTTTCCACGCCCTAAAGCTACGCAAGTTGGAATTCAGCTCACCCAGCAGTAGGACAGACAGTAAAGTCTTACTTATGTACTAGAATGTGTTGACATCGTGCATTGTTAATTTATTGAAATGCGTCTCTCTGGTATTTCAATTGGAATTTAGTGCAAAGTGAATGTGCAACTATTCGTATGCCACGTTATAATAGTTTAAATCAAATACAAGACACCTAATTTGTATGGAATTCACTAGATGATGCCCGCGACTTGGTCCGTGAATTAAGTTTTATTTCATTCCCGCAGGAACTCTTTATTTTCCTGGATAAAAAATAGCTAGGAGTTTGATCCTTATGGAATACATCACTCCGTAGGGCTTCAAAAAATTCGCACACACACAAAAACAAAATCAATAAATAATTAATAAGTAATTTTTTTATCTATTTATTATAGATAATTGAAGCTGTATAGCGTGACGGGCGACGCACTTACTTAATTTTTTAATATTTTCGTCAGGAGCAAACTAAAAACCACCGCTGGGTATTGGCAGCCAAATGTCCAGCACTATAGGCTGAGTTTGCGACCTAGTGTGTTGTTGCTAGGCCTTCTCGTAGTTTATTTTTATTTTTTATTTATTTTCTAGGCAATTGTTAGACTTAAAAAGTCTCAATTGCCTATTGCCATTGCCTAATAATGTAAGGCAATGTAGTATTTATCTATTTTTATTATTATTTATTAAATCTTACGTAGGGCTTTCTTGTGCAGTCGTAACAGAGCCCTAGCCTCACCTAGCCCTATAAAGCCCCCCTATATATGATGATGTCTAAGATAGTAGCGGACTAAGCTATTAGGGGCATACCAGTTATAATATTAACGTTTTCTGTATGGCATCGTATCGGCACGCTAAATCGCTTGGCAGCAGGTCTTTGTTGGTAGAGCCACGGCCGAAGCCTCCCACCAGACCAGACTAGAGAAAATTCAGAAATTAGAAATTCCCAAATTGACCCTCCGGACGTTAAGACAACAGCGCTTAACACTGCGCCAGGGAGGTCGTCTGCCACAGTATGATAAATAGGGATGATGACAACTCAATCAGATCAGCAACACTTTATCAAACTTAAAAACGCACTTCTAGTATGGAAGTGGTATGAAATTCACAGTTGTGACGTCATCAAATTTCACCGCACTTTTTTTCTTTAATCAATATTTTAAAATGGTTATCAAACTTAAAACTAACCGAGCATGTGAATTTTAAGTCTCTTGGAAGACCCTCTATTTAATAATCAGTTAAAAATAATTTATTTTTGATAGAGACATCATCCCTATTGTGTAAAAATCTCATATTTTTCTATCATGCAACATCGTCAAGTGTGGCGACCTCGCGAGATGTGCTCGACTGTTCGTCTCATTAGCGCCACGCAAGGTGCAACACCGCCAAACAAACAGTTGGGCAACCATTGTTTTTTGCTCGTTTTCGCGCATTCGGTAACTGATTCACGTGCTGGTTTTGCGCAAGGCGATTAGGTTAGCCTTCAACAGAAATACACATTGGTAGAAGTCCTATAAACGCGTGACCATAGCCAATTTTTCACGTTTGATCATCTTCAAGAAAAGGCATTTTAAATCGACCTAAGCGTTGTTTTTGGGTAATTATGTTTATTTGGATACTGCGGTGATTCATAACCTAGTGGTTAAGACTTCCTCGACTTCCTATTCAGGAGGACCGAGGTTCGATCCCCGGGCACACACTTTTAGGAGTTAAATGTGCGTTTTAAGAAATCTTTTACTATAAAAGGAGAAGCTGACTGATCTATCAACGCACAGTTCAAAGTACTGCTATGTGATTGATTCTCTGAGGTAAAATAAAGGACATTGTTCCATCCCCATACAAAGTTCGCCTAAGAACCAACCGTCATAAAACATTGATTACTGGGTTCAAATTAATACCTTTTTATACTTGAGAGCAGATTAAAACAACGGACACTTGCTAAGAAATTACTTATAACCAAAAATATTTTTTAATTTTGAGGATATTTCAGCTTTCACAATCAATCTGCTTGATCAAATAAATGTCATCTTTAACCAATTGTAATACAGCTGTAAACAGTATGTAGATAAGACAAGATTCGCAGTAGTCCGTCAAAAACATTACAGATGGCGTTATTAATAAGGATGCAGGTATCGTCATAGTTCATCGATAACTTCACAGATGGCGTTAGAAATATTAAATTATTGTACTTTCAATAGATGGCGTTGCGAGATTCAGAATATTAGCGCACTTAGCACTTTAAGCTGCTTTCATCTTGTTTCTTACGATACGGATCTAGCGCTCAAGCGGTTGTATGATATTATTTTAACCTGTAAGTTATTGATCTGTGGTTAATAATCGAGAGACGGAAACGTATAGCAATCAATTGAATACCCATTTATTTACTTTTAATTAATTTGAAGTGTCCGTTGAATTCTAATATTTGGAATAAAGGTTATAAAATAAGCTAAGAATTACTGTATATTTCAAACGTATGTTGATTCTTAGGCGAATTTGGTCAATGCCCTTTACAACCGTTGCAGTCAAGGTAGATCTCTTCGATGTTACATCGCAGACCGTATCGATGCTAGCAATGCTTCAATGTTTACATGTATGTGTGTTCACTGCATTGCACTGCTGCAGTGTGATTCTCTAAGAAACATTGAAGCATTGCTCTAGCTTCGATGCGGTCTGCGATGTAACATCGAAGAGATCTACCTTGACTGCAACGGTTGTAAATTTTATTTTACCTTAGAGAATCACATAGCTGGACGGATTGGGCTAAAATTTGGCAGACGGTATTATGATGTAGGTATTTTAGTAAGAAAGGGATTTTGGAAGGTTTAAACCCTAAGCGGTTAAATAGCGGAGCGGATTGATACAAATCGAGCCCAACCCACTTACCTGAGAATTTTACGTCCGTAATATTCTCCAACGTGTGTGTAATTATTTTTGTACCTAGAGTCTAACTCTAGATTTTTAATACATAATTATGTATTTGTTTTCAGTATAAATTTAGCTTATAATGGGGCTGACATATACATAAGTATAAAATTCCTTAAACAAATAAAGAAGAAAAAACACCTATCAATTTCACCTTAAGTAGGTAAGGAAAGCTGGAAGAAATTTCTGTTCGAGAAATAAGCTTTACCTTTGTCCACTTATTTTGTGTTAGTTAGAAGACATATTTTTGTAAAAAAAAGAGTAAGTTAAGTTTTGTTATTGTATTAAAAATGAAAAAACCGGCCAAGTGCGAGTCGGACTCGCGCACCGAGGGTTCCGTACAAACCTGTTGTAAGTTTTAAATTATTAAAAATATTTTTATTTTAAATATTTGAGTTGATTGAATGAGGTAAATTGCGGTTTACGATTTATGACGTATTAAAAAAAAATTAATTACTAGATCTCGTTCAAACCAATTTTCGATGGAAGTTTGCATGGTAATGTACATCATATATTTTTTTTAGTTTTATCATCCTCTTATTTTAGAAGTTACAGGGGGGGAGACACACATTTTACCACTTTGGAAGTGTCTCTCGCGCAAACTATTCAGTTTTGAAAAAAATGATATTACAAACCTCAATATCGTTTTTGAAGACCTATCCATAGATACCCCACACTTAAGGGTTAGATGAAAAAAAAATTTTTGAGTTTCAGTTCTAAGTATGGGGACCCCCAAAATTTATTGTTTTTTTTTTCTATTTTTGTAAGAAAATCTTAATGCGGTTCACAGAATACATCTACTTACTTACCAAGTTTCAACAGTATAGTTCTTATAGTTTCGGAAAAAAGTGGCTGTGACATACGGACGGACAGACAGACAGACATGACGAATCTATAAGGGTTCCGTTTTTGCCAAATTTGGCTACGGAACCCTAAAAAGTCTGCCAACCGCACTTGACTTTGGCTTGATTAGCCGCCGTGGCCGAGATTTAAGTAGGAAGGCCAACATCATACTTACCTAATCCTAAACTTAACTTAGTCCGCCCCCAAAATCAAAAGCTATTGTTAGCCAAGTGCAAAGCAAGTCAAGTCAAGTAATTATAACTTAGGCTACGTTCACACTGCGAAATATAATTCGCGCGATTTTTTTACCAATTCTGTAACACTAAACATCATAATATGGAAGTGATGTTTAGTGTTACAGAATCAATCACTTGCGAATGAAATTCGCGCGAAAAAGTTTCGCGCGAATCTCATTCGCAGTGCGGAGTAGGTGAAATCCGTACGCCGAATATGATATTATAAATGCATAGAGTATTAGCTACTATATTTTACCTCTATGTATAATTAATGCGAAAGTGTGTTTGTTTATTGGTTTGTCCCTCACTCACGCCGCAACGAAGCAACGGATAGACGTGATTTTTGACATGGGTATAGTTGAGGACCTGGAGAGAGACATAGGCTAATTGTTATCCCGGAAAATTAAAGAGTTCCCGCGGGAATAAAAATACTTAAACCACGCTGACAAAGTCGCGGGCATCAGTGTTAGAATAAAATAATTATGCGCGAATGTTTTTCGCAGTGCGAACGTAACCTTAAGTTGTACCTGGTTAATTGATCGACGTGCCCGCGTGGGTACGGCTAACTATGTCACTCAGTATTAACTGAATTCACTATTTATTACTGCAATAAACCTAAACGGTATGAATAATCGTCCTTGTCGATCAGCGCGTACAATGAGCAAAACTGCTAATATATCTCAAGCGATAATAGCTCTAAATGTTATAGCGATAATGATCGTACGGTAAGCGAAAGGAGTTTACTCGAAATTCTCATCGACTGCAGCTATACCTTTATGGTTTAAAGTTTATATTGAAGTACAGCGTTCAACAGAAGTAAGGTACCTAACAAAGTATGATATAGTAATAGTCTTTAAATTGCAGATATTACGGGTTATTTAGATGTGTTTGGAATGTATAAGGTGTTGGAAAAGGCGAGGGCGGAGGCGCCGGCGCGGGTGGCTGGAGTAGGATATTTTGTATTCGATACATTTAAAGCGATTGTAATATGTAGGTAATAAATAAGAATTGTTATTGAGAGAAAAATATAATTAAATATGTAGTAAGTACTTATAGCTAACTAAAGACAGAGGGATGGAACCCAAAAAGGTCGCCAAGATATGAAACTAATTTTTTTTAATATCTTGCCACTTGTGCAATGAAATAATGACAAGTATCCATATCCATACTAATATTATAAATGCGAAAGTGTGTCTGTCTGTCTGTCTGTCTGTCTGTCTGTGTGTCTGCTACGCTTTCACGGCCCATCTATTCGACCAATTTTGATGAAATTTGGTACAGGGATGGGTTGTATCTCGGGGAAGGACATATGCTACTTTTTATCCCGGAAAATTCAAAGGTTCCCGCGGGAATCAAAAAATGTATCTGTTCAACCGATTTTAATGAAATTTGGTACAGGGGTAGGTTGTATCCCGGGAAAAGACATAGGCTACTTTTTATCCCGGAAAATTCAAGAGTTCCCGCGGGAATCGAAAAAACTTGGTCTACGCGGGCGAAGTCGCGGGAATCATCTAGTAATAAATAAAAAAATAAATATTCCCCGACATATTGAAGTAATTAAACAAGATACCAATTTTATCAATCTCAAACTCATATTATTCTTTATTAGGTACAATAGGTAAACTTATTAAAATTGCTTTTGAATCGTCGAGTGAATCTACCACTGGTTCGCAATTCCTACCGAGAAGAACAAGCAAGAAACTCAGTCAAATAGTTGATTCTCGGCAAGAAAATCAACTATTGACAAACTTATCAGGGGCCATACTGCCAACGCGTAAAGCCATATTTCATTATTGTTGTCTTTCGTGTTTTAGAAATAGATCCTTATTTTAAGAACGTCAAGGAACATGACATCAAACTGTGATTTTGAGTAATATTGCATATGTATTGCTTTAATAATATTACCGTGCTTTAAGCGTTGGCAGTGTGACCCCTGACCTGACTTAGGTGACAGCGTCGCTAGCAGATATGAAAAATAAAAAAAATCAACATAACAGGCATAAAAATGAGTTCCAATTTTGGTCACCAGGTCAGATAATGCCAGTCTGGTTAAAAGTACCTAGTAAAGATAGAATGCTGTCACCCTAACAGCATCTGGATATGATAGCATATTTTCCGTTTACTCTGTGGATGATAAACTGAAAAGTAGTCAGACGTGAGTAATCAGACGTTCAGACGTTTTTCAGAAGTTGACTCATATTCGTGCTTCTCCCACAAATATACGTTTTACTCATTTTGTTTCCTTAGTTTTTGTTTATGTATTCCTTATGTTTATGCCCCGGATATGACTTAATTCTGACTGAATACTATCTAATTACTGCCTTGTTGGTCCAGTGGTAACAGCATGTTCAACTGCGGCCGAGGGGGCCCCGGGTTCAAGTCCCGGGTCAGGCCATAATTAAGTATTGGGGTTTTTCTGACTAGAAATTCTCAGTACTAGCCCGGAGTTAGGAAGTTGCTGTTTCACCCCCGTGCCTCGGAGAGCACGACAAGCCGTCGGTCCCGGTTATTAGCACTAACATGATAATAGTCGTCAAAGCCCGCCAACCCGCAGCGTGGTGGGTCTAAGCTCTTATATTCCCTCTCTCCTATGAGAGTGGAGGCCTGTGCCCAGCAGTGGGACGTTAATGGGCTGTAGTGATCTGATGATGTGTGGTGACGATCTAATTCTGGTAAGGAATAAAACCCGGGACCTTCCAGTTCTAAGACCGCAGCGCTCACCGCTGCGCCAGGCAGGTCGCTATGTCGACTAAACCACTATCACCGCTTCAAGAACTCTTCAGTTGCATAGAAACGTGTTCATCATGCGCTTTCTTATCAAAACAAAGTCAAGGTCGCCCGGCCTACCAATTACAATACTAAGCAGTAATGACCTTTTTGCGATAACACTCCGCATTCCTCGCTTACGCAACTACGATCAGCATAGTAATGTTTTTGTGCAACGTTCCGGTGCTACGATGTGACGAACGGCGGGACAGATAATCTGAATTCATAGAAATGTCACCGGACGTTTCGAAAACTAATTCTGATTAATTTTTAATTAAAAACCGATTATCGATAAACTATATTTAAACTGGCTGACTGATTTATTTAATGACTAGCTGATGCCCGCTACTTCGTCCCAGTGATTTAAGTTTTTTTATACTCCCGCGGGAACTCCTTACTTTTCCGGGATAAAAAGTAAGTCCTCAACTACATCCATACAAAAATCACGTGGATCCGTTGCTCAGTTGCAGCGTGATTGAAAGACAAACCAACAAATCAAAAAACAAACACACTTTCGCATTTATAATATTAGTATGATTAAGTATGATTTTCCCGTAATACTGTATTGTTTCTAGGAACAAAGGTAACAGTAAAATAGTTTGTTGCACACATATAAGAGATCATTGGTTTCTTATCATACCAAAAGGTATTTAATCAGTCGATAACAATGACAAAGCTAAATAAATATAGTACACAATTATTATAATCATAAGATTAGACTATAATATCGACATACTGTACAACTACATACTTACTTACTTAAGTACTTGGTAGATATAGAAAGCTTCAGCAATTGTAATTTTTTTTTCATTCAAAATTTCTGATTCCAATAGTTTTTTCAACCGACTTCAAAAAAAGGAGGAGGTTCTCAATTCGACTGTTTTTTTTTATGTTTATTACCTCAGAACTTTTGATTGGGTGGACGGATTTGGATGATTATTTTTTATTTGAAAGGACATATTTCCCAAGTGGTCCCATATAAGTTTTATCGAAATCGGTCGAGCGGTTTTTAAAATATCAACAATAAAATAAGTACTTTGTATAGCGTGTGCTTGTTGTTGTAAAGTTGGCGCGGGAGTTTGAAGTCGGTTGTTTAAAAAGAATTTTTTATTTTGATTTTCGAGCTTATATTATTTAAATTATTATTTACTAGAGGGCCCGGCAGACGTTGTCCTGCCTTGCACCTAGAAACCGATTCCAGCGCTACTTAGCGGGTCTAATTGTGAATATGAACAATCTCGCGACTCGGTACAGCCATTTTCGAGTTTACGCGAGACTAACGCACGGGAATTCAAATCAAATCAAATCAAATTTATTTCTCACATACATGCATATATACATAGTTCAAATGGTTAGATCTATTACTATTAAAATACACAATTCAGTGTTCAAATGAAAATAACAAAAATTTGTAATGAGATCAATGGTAGTTGTCCTTTCTAGATTTATATTAAATTATTGTTTCCAGTTTGTTAGAGGCAATATTTTACATCTATACGTATATCACTGTTTTTGTCAGCTGAAATTTCAAATAGAATTCTGTATTAGGTATCATAGCATTGCAAAACGAATAAAATATTACGTAGGTAAAGGAAAATTATTTCAATAACCGCTCTACACTGATTGCGAGTGACGTCAATTGTATAGATGACGTCACAATGTTTTGCCTGCCTACCTCCATTGTCACAGAGAATGCGTGACCAAAATTTAGATTTCATTCATTCATTAATATTTTTATTGGATTTTTATAACTTGGCCTGAGCTTATGGTTCTATTCATGAGGATTTATTAAACCGCATAATGATCATCACGCAATATACGAGTATATATCTAAAGTCTTCTCGGTCCCACTCTTCATTGCTGAAGGTCGTGTCCGCTCTGCAGTGACCTTGTGACGCTCGACACGATAGCTCTCCACTCCGTCCTGTCCTCGGCTTTTCGCATCGCAGTAGTAAGCCTGAGGAAGACTTTACCTGGTCAGACCAGCGGCTAGGTGATCGGCCGCGCGGTCTTTTGCCCTCCACCTTTCCTACGACTATAAGCTTGTCCAGATTGCTAGGTTGGCGGCGGGCAATGTGACCAATGTAGCCCAGAATCTTTTGGTAACAAATGGTCGACAGTCTTGTGCTAATCCGAAGTATATTCAAGATAGAGACATTTGTTCTTTTAGCGGTCCACGGTATGCGGAGCATCCTTCGCCAACACCACATCTCAAATGCATCAATCTTCTTCCTCTCTGACACTCGGGTCGTCCAAGCCTCAGAGCCATAGAGGAAGATTGAGAAAACTAAGGTTTGCACGAGTCTCTTTTTCGTTGTGTTTGATATCCTCCGGTTTTGCTAAATTCTGATTAGTTTGCTCATGGCACCTTTGGTCATCTGGATACGTCTTCGGATATCATTTTCACTTCCTCCATTTTCGGAGAGCAGAGATCCAATGTATACAAACTCGTGAACAAACTCCAGATCCGACAGTTCGCCAGTTCTAGCGAGTTGACCAGTCCTATCGTTTAGCATTACCTTTGTCTTTGACTTGTTAATACCAAGTCCCGCCAGTCCACTCTCCAGTTCTAGTCTACGAAACAGTTGGGCTGGTTCCTGTTCTGATGACGCAAAGAGTGTGGTGTCATCCGCGTATCTCAGGTTGCTGATTTACCTAAATATCTAAAGTATAACTTTCCTATTTGATGTTTTGCATGGGTATAGTTCAGGACCTGGAGAGTGACGTAGGCTACTTTTATCCCAGAAAATTAAGGAGTTCCCACGGGAATTTAAAAATCTTAAATCGCGCGTATGAAGTCGCGGGCATCAGCTAGTTTTTAAATAAAAGTACTACTGAGAATTATAAGTCATTTGATGGGAATCTATGGTCACGGAAGTCTTGGAATATTTATAAAAATATTTCATAACTCTATTTCCTTCTATTGGAGCAGTTTGAAATTACTTGCTTATTAAAATTCCTCACAAACACGATTAATAAAGCCACAGACTAAAGGAAAAGGTAGACAGACATAACGACGTTAAATGATTTACTGCTGGACAGCTCATTAAAAATAGAAGCCGATTGTTCCCTACCACCTTCACGCTGCTGGAACGACAGAATTTTGAGATTATACCTTATTCACCCTATTTCACACTTTCTTCATTTTAAAGAATGAATGAATGAACTTCTACACACCCTATAATGTACGCGTGATTTATAGAATAAAGAAAGGAAGAAGGTCTCCCACTTGTTCTTTCTTTAGCTATATTGATACCAAGTAGATACAAGATGTATTTCAGGTATAAAACACGTTTTAAGGTGTTTTATGCCTGAAATACATCTAGCCCCTACAGCGCCTACAGAGGCGCGGCGCGGCAAGTATTCTTTGTATGAGGTTGTATGGAGCTGGGCCCACTTAAGCGACGCAGCGCGGAGAAGCACTGCGCGATGCAGCCCAGTACAAACTCATACAAATAATATTTGCCGCTCCGTGCATATCAATAGGGGCTAGATCAATAAGCCCTGCAGTAGCGACAGCAAATATCACTCGAATGAGCTTGGTAAGTAACGTAGACCTAGCGTTTCACCTCAAATGTCTTCGTGATATCCTAAACATCAAATGGTCTGATCGCATTAGAAGCACAGACGTGCTGCGGCGGGCAAAAGTCAGTGGTATTGAGGCATACCTTATGCGGCGACAATTGCGTTGGTGCGGACATGTTGTGAGAATGCCCAACGAAAGACTAGCCAAGCGCATCTTTTATTCTGAACTCAAGGACGTAAAGCGGAAACAAGGCGGTCAGTTCCTTAGATACAAAGATGTGCAAAAGAGGCATATGACTAGATGCAAGATCGACTTCTTTCGTTGGGGAAGTCTGGCTAAAAACCGAGGGGATTGGAGGCACTTGGTGCAGCAGAATATCACCGATTTCGAGACTGGGAAAAGGAGGCTAGATATGGACATTTACCGTGACCAACTTAAAAGTAAACCACCCTCCAATATTACTTACAACTATGTTGATGGTACCCTGTCATGTCCTCACTGCGCGCGTTTATTTCGTGCTAAAATAGGGTACATTAGTCACATCAGGGCACATGAGCGAAGCCCTTATTCAAATACGTAGCAGAGAATCAGTCGCTGTTGCCGAACTCGGCAGAGGAATCATCATCATCAGACCTAGCGACTTAGGTCGGCTAATCGGTTGCTGAATTCCTAGATCCAAAATTGAGTTACTATCGAACTACTAACGTCTATAATTCTAGAATTAACTCTTAAATACTCTTGGTAGGTAATATTTTATGATAGAAATCCCAATTTATTTCTTTCATCGAGGCAGTGTGATATATTACTTGCTAATTAAAATTCCCTACATGACTGCAGCTGAAGTATGGCGAAGTGGTCATATTTTCCGGTACACTTTTCCACGGCATATAAATCGGTAACGCTTTGAAGTCCGGTTCATCCATGCTCGACTAATTCGTTTCGGCTTAACCATTAAACGGAATTAAACCCGTTTTGGATTAAAACATTAAAAAAAAATCAAAAATATGTGCCTAGATGTTGTATAGTTGTATTATTAAGCTGTTCAATGTGCATTTAATATAACATAATATGTCCTCCCGACCGAGATATAGTACTTACACAATGCTAAGGAAAATTCAGAAATTATAAATTCCCAAATTGACCCTGCATGGGGATTGCACCCGGGACCTCCGCACGTTAATACAACAGCGTTCAACACTGCGCCAGGGAGCTCGTCAAAAAACGCCATCCCAGCACTTTGGGTTTACACTTTGGGATTGGGATTTCCCATTCCTCAGTACCTACGAATTAGCGTTCCAGCACGATGCCGTGTAGAAACCGATTAGGGGTATGGGTTTAATATAACTGCCTTACTCCTAACAGGTTAGCCCGCTACCATCTTAGACTGCATCATCACTAACCACATGAGATCGCAGTCAAGGGCTAACTTGTAGTGGTTTTTTTAAAGTTAAATACTAGCAGCTGCAATCAATTGCTGGCAAGTGGTGATGCAGCCTAAGGTGGAGTGCGCTTGCCTAGAAAATGCCTATTAACTTTGATTTTAAGATACCAATATTATAAGCGGATGGCATGGCGTTTATTTTTAAAGTAACATAGAACAATATTTCCACTTACCCTGCACAAAGCAACACCAGTGTCCAGCCTGTCCAGGAAGTTATCAGCGTTGATCCTCAGCTCGGGGTACAGCAGGGTGAGCCACTCGGCCAGGTCCTCCTTCATGGCGTACAGGTACTCCTCCGAGGACTTGAAGGGGCGGAAAGGCCGCGCCTCCAGCAGCACGGCGCCTGCGCAAGCCATCTTTGATGTTGTCGTTTTAGGCGCAGGACATTACGGGTTCTGGAACAAGAGAGAACTTTTTTAAGGTGCTGTCATGGATCACCAGAACGAAACACATGAGCAAGCGCATAAAATGGAAGAAATTTATAACGGCTTCGGCCGTGGCTACTTACCGCCCTACCGGCAAAGACGTGCCGCCAAGCGATTTAGATTTCCGGAACGATGCCGTGTAGAAACCGAATAGGGGTATGCGTTTAATATAACTGCCATGCCTCTAACAGGTTAGCCCGCTACCATCTTAGACTGCATCATCACTTACCATCAGGTAGATCGCAGTCAAGGGCTAAGTTGTAGTAGATAAAAAAAAATCAAATAAAACAACCAATGATATTTTTAGACGTATCTAATTCTATGAAAACAACAATGATAATGATATAATTTGAAATCTCATTGTATATTTTTACAGTGGATTATAATTTTCAGGGGAAGATTAATTGCCTTGAATTAATGTATAGGTACATATATATGTCACCGTAAGATTACAAAGGCCGTTGGATTGTAATCTAACTGGTGATATTGTAAACTGTCGACAGATTACAATTTAACGCATTATTTTTCGGTAGATTGTAATCTGTTAGGTATATTAACCCGATTATTTATGTCGAAAACTAACCTAACCTACAAGAAAGAGACAAGAAAACGTACCTAAATACAATGAATATTTCGAAAATTGACCCTCAGAACATTGAACGGTTCACAATCTGTCGACAGTTTACAATATCGCTAGTTGGATTACAATCTAACGGTGACATATACAATAGTTTCGTCACGAACAGTTTCAAGCTTAGCAGGCAATGAAATAATGACGCGCGGGCAGGCAAACATACTCAATTTTATAATATAATATGTTTGAATTTCTATAGGTTTTTTTAAATCCTGATACAATTGGACGTTGCATTGTTTAAAAAGTGGCAACTTTTGCTGACAATTGTGTAGGGAGCTCTAAACAGTTGCTCTGAATTATCATTAAGTAATCACAGTAAGGACACAATCATTAGGTATATTAACTCTGATCAACTTGCTATGTATGCCAGTACAGTCGCTTCCACTTGTCAACAGTCAATTGGTTAAGGGCCCAGTTAGCTGTGAACTCATCGCTGATGAATCGGTAATTCAATATTGTGCAACGAGTAAATAATTTTTTTTTGATGCTTAGGGTTGCCAAAATCAAAACAAAATTCATTTATTCAAAGTGGCTAACATTATGCACTTTTTGAATGACAACTGTTTTTTTAACCGACTTCCAAGAAAGGAGGAGGTTCTCAATTCGGCGCATATTATGGTTTTTTTTTTAATGTATGTTACCGCATATCTCCTTGGTTTCCAAACCGATTTGAAAAATTTTTTTTCAGTAATTAGAGAAAGCTCGCGAAATGGTCCCATAAAAAATTCTGACTCCAAATCCTCAATCCTGATGCTGTAGGTATACCTACGACTCAATACTAGGGAGTTAGGAAGTTTTGATGGTGAATTCATATAGTAGGTATCAAGTCACGTGTATACGATTCAACTCTGAGTCCCAACTCCTCAACCCTGATGCTGCAGGGTACAGAACTCCTTAAAAATAGCGATTTAGGATTTTTTTATGGTGAACTCATATTGTAGGTGTCAAGCAACGACTTCATACTTAAACCCACGTCCCAACTCCTCAACTCTGATGCTGCAGGGTCCTAAGCCGTGGGGATTAAGAGTACACTAAAAAGATAAAAATAAAAATTCTTTCCAAAAAACCGACTTCCAAATCCACTGTAAAGTAAAAAATAATTTTGATTTCAACACACTATGTTGAAGTCGAGCGAGTATAACAAAGATAGGCAAAGGTGACGCGTCAGGCTCGCCCGACTTCAACATAGTGTGTAGAAATCAAAATTATTTTTTACTTTACAGTGGCTGTGGAAGTCGGTTTTTTGGAAAGAATTTTTATTTTTTTTAGTTCCTGTAAACTAAAGGCACGAAGATACCAAACGAGATCTGGTCTGTGAAGTAGCCACGCAAAACCGAATTCAAAATGTACAACAATAATAATTTCGTCTTTTTGAACACATATTCGAGTAAATAAACAATCCTTCTCACCCTCTATGGATCGTTTTAGACCCTTAACACACTGGCAATAAGACCCAATTAGCCGGCTGTTATTCCAGACTACAATATTTTTCACCACGTGCCATCCCAGTTCAGGGCTGCCTCGTCATCGAAAAAATAAAGTTTTCCCAAAGCCCTGAATGATTGCCTTGGAGCCATTTGATCCTCTAAACTCCAAATTATCTAGCTTGATTGCTCATTTAACTGAATCACAACCGTCTCTAATGTCTAGACTGTTAAAATAGGCTAATAATAAATTCACGTTGATTATCAGGCGCTTGTTAAAAACTAATTTTTGTAGCCTTCTTGTTAATTAATGAATTTGCCAATTTTAATTAACTGTCTTATTAAATGTTACGACATTGCCTACACATTTTGATTACAAATTACGTCAAAGTCTGCTCAGTAAAGTAGGCAACACAATTATTATATTAAACTAGATATTATACTAGATGATTCCCGCGACTTCGTCCGCGTGGATTAAGATTTTTGATTCCCGCGAGAACTCTTTAATTTTCCGGGATAAAAAGTTGCCTATGTTCTTCCCCGGGATACAATCTACCCCTGTACCGAATTTCATCAAAATCGGTTGTGCAGATGGGCCGTGAAAGCGTAGCAGACAAACAGACGGACAGACAGATACACTTATACATTTATAATATTAGCATGGATGCAATTTGACTTTTTTTTCTTCACAAATTTTCATTGATGATATGTATCATATTTGTTAAAAAACCTATTTTGATGAGTAGTTAAAATAGAAAATCAACGATCAAAACTATAAATACATGAAGTAAAACATTTGCGGCTGACGAAATTCAGTTTTCATAAATTCGGAAATCTGTTATTTAAAAGTAATATCAAAAATAAATGATTTATTATCATATTTAGGAGTAGTTTATAACGCTAATATAACTAAGGATAATATTATTATTATCATAAACATTATTTTCTCAAGAAGATACAATAACGATTTTTTTTAACTGAGGATCCTCGTGCACTATGACTCACGTCTTGATTATATTATTATAAACACCTACCTAATGTACGTCTTAAAAGTAGTAAGCTACACTTTTTTGCAATAAATCATCGACTTATATTGATGGTCGCAAGAAAAAACTTCAATTTGCTCTAATGTGAATAAGCACAGCTGTGCTATAACAAGTGCTAAATACAAGGTAAATGAATTAAATCAAGGCTAATTTTATATTTATGCCTTATTTGTACTACCAAAAGATAGAGTAATGTGGTATACGCACTAAATGATTTAACATAGTCAGTATTCGCTAAGTCACTGAAACCAGCGCTTTTTAAAATTATAAACTGTAGGTAATGTGATCATTTCCAAACTAAGTGCAAAATTTCAATGAGGAAAACAAGCTGGACGAATAAGTTTCAAAGTTATTTATTACATTGATCATAATATCAGCTATTCGGTAACGTTATGCGAACGGGAAAATAATAGAATAAAATTATTCGATAAGTAGTGTTATTGAAATTTCAAAAAAAAAATCGTGACCGTGACAACAACTCTTATTTTTAATCAGTTGTTTAAATTATTTACGAGAAAACTGGCGGAGAAATGCGCTACGATATGGAATGCCATTCTTTTTTCTGTTTTCCCTCCCACTTTTAATATCAATCTATCTTTAGGTATCTTCAAAATCAAGAGTGAATAGGCACCTTTAACACAATACTTGCCAGCAAATTTGATTGCAGCCAAGCGATATTGTTTTTTTTAATTGCAAGATAGACTTGCGCTTGACTACAATCATGCTTATGAAAAGCAATGATGAGGTCTAGGTTGGAGCGCGCTTGCCTAGAAAAATGCCTATGTACATATGATTGCATTCGTTGCGCTAATCTATGAATTAAAAAAAAAAATATTTAAAAAATATTATATTAAAAAGCTACGATTTAACTGAAAGTGACTGCAGTTATTTTAAAATCAATATCCCCTATCTATGAAGAGGGTAGGCCTTGCCCTACAGGCTTACTTTAATATAAAAAGCACACAATATGGGAGCACAACAATAGGCAGTAGAGACAATGTGCAAAATCAGAGCGGCCTATGTCCTGATTCTGCTCATTGTGGCCATATTTTGCCGAGCAGGTGATTTGCATGAGCACATGTTTTTAGTTTTAGGCCAGATCCGGGACCTCGTCGTCCCGGATCAGGACATAAGTCATAACCCAATGGAAAATACGTCCATGGGTTTTTCTGACTAGAAATTCTCGCCCGGAGTTAGGAAGTTGGTGGTGTTGCACCCCCGTGCCTCGGTGAGCACGTTCAGCCGTCGGTCTCTGTTATTATCACTAACATGATAATAGTCGTTAAAGCCCGCCAACCCGCATTGGAGCAGCGTGGCGGGCCTAAGCTCTAATTCCCTCTCTCCTATGAGAGTGGAGGCCTGTGCCCAGCCTTGGGACGTTAATGGGCTTTAGTGTAGTGAAGTCGCGGGCATCGACTAGTTGTAATTAAGACCAAGTTGCCTATGAGTGATCAAGGTTCTCGAGGTAAAACTAGAGTTGCAGTCAAAACAACACACGTACGTACCTAGAGGTGACTCAGTCCACGTATTACCCAAACCGTCGTTTAACATGAATGGCCAACCCATAAACCACGGTGCTTTGTGGGGTCGTTGCCTTTTCCGCTTCCCCAGGGCTGCCACAATACTCATTAGTGATAACCATGTTTGCGATTGTATTCTTTATCAATGTCAATTTTTAATAGACTTTGTAAATAATATATATTTCTGATATTGCACAACTATGGCAGACTCGACGGCCTCCGTGGCGCAGTGTGTAGCGCTGTTGTCGTGCAGAGGTCCCGGGTTCGATCCCCGGCAGGGTCAATTTGGGAATTTTATATAATAATTTCTGAATTTTTCCTGGTCTGGCCTGGTGGGAGGCTTCGGCCGTGGCTAGTTACCACCCTACCGGCAAAGACGTGCCGCCAAACGATTTAGCGTTCCGGTACGATGCCGTGTAGAAACCGAATAGGGGTATGGGTTTAATATAATTGCCATGCCCCTAACAGGTTAGCCCGCTACCATCTTAGACTGCATCCTCACTTACCATCAGGTGAGATCATAGTCAAGGGCTAACTTGTGGTGGATAAAAAAATAAGACTATTTGAAGCAAAAAATAGGCAGACTATTTGAAGTCTCTCAGAACTCTATTTGGCTTACGCTCTCTTAAAAAGCAAAGTACGAACAAAAATTTCACATAACTCCCTTTGTCTTGGATCCACACACTGGATCCATGACAGGAAAAAATATTATTCGACGTTTCATGCAGATTCTCTGTCCTGTCCAGTCTTTAGTGTGCAATAACTCTATTAGTATATTTTGTAAACTATTTCTGTTAAAGTTAGAGTTGACAACCCTAGCAGGTGTCGCGAATCCACGCGACTAATTGTAAACATGCACTAACGAGCTGCCGAATGGGTTCTGACTATTTCTAGTTTTCTAGTTTTCAACGTTTGAGAGCATACATATAACGCTATTTTGTAGTTTTTTTTTAATTTATAGACTACCTAGCGCTTGACTGCAATCAGACACTTAGTACTTCAAGTAGTACATTGGGGGGCTTACTAATACTATACTAACTTGAAGCAATACTACTTGAAGCAATATTATTATGGTAAATATCGCAGTTTTATGTAAAGTACCTGTCGTTCCTGATATAAGGAATATAATTCTGAAACAAGAGCGTCAACAATATTAAAAAAAAAAGATACGCGCCGAATTGAGAACCTCCTCCTTTTTTGGAAGTCGGTTAATAATGCTGTTTTAAGCGATGGTATAGTTAATCCTGTTTTATGCGATGGTAGTAAGATTCCTGTAATAATCTAACTTTCTTTGTGCGAGTCATAACAACGCATATCAAAAGACTTCGTACGCGTGGATTGAGGTTTTTTGGTTCCCGCGGGAACTCTTTCATTTTCCGGGATAAAAAGTAGCCTATGTGCTATTCCAGACTATAATCTATCTCTGTGCCAAATTTCATCCAGATCCGTTCAGCCGTTGGGGCGTGATTACTAGCGAATGCCCGCGACTTCGTCTGCGTGGTTTGAGGTTTGTGGTTCCCGCGGGAACTCCTTAATTTTCCGGGATAAAAAGTACCCTATGTGCTATTTCAGACTATAATCTATCTCTGTGCCAAATTTCAGCCAGATCCGCTCAGCCGCTGGGGCGTGATTAAGTAACAAACATCCATCCATACATCCATCCATCCAAACTTTCGCATTTATAATATTTATTTGATTGATAGTGATGGTTAGATAAATCTGTTGGTACGAGTAATTTAATGGGTGACCGTATTTATTTATTTATGTCTAGACGTTCATGGAGGTACTTACCTATAAACTATTCAATAATCAGGTTCTTCTTGTACCGATGTATAAAAAACAGTACAATGATATTATGTTTTAAATTATCTGAGTTGTAAGCTCTAAAATATTCACTTCTATAGACTGATTTCCAAAAAAGAGTATATATTATATTCAATTATTAATATCATCGAAATCATATTGTGATGAATATCACACTCGTAGTAAATGAATTTAATAATTTATTGATTCAATAACAATTCCTCAGTGCTAAAGATCTCATAGCGATTGGTTACCGAGTCATGCAATACCTATAACAGCACGCGGCGATGCGTGAGCTATGCATAAATGTTTACTGATCAGCATACTTTCAATTTAATCATCAGATTGATAACCTTGGTACCATTTCTTCACGACGCACTGACTAATGCTTGTATCCCTTTCATACTTGGGTTTACTATGCTAATGCGAGATTTAGATATTGTTATGATTAGATTTTTTTAGGTTTAGCTTTAAATATTTATATCTAAGAGTCAAAGAAATTTAGGTACATATCCTTAAGTGTATGACAGTTTATAATATGTCAGTCAGTCTGCTGCAGTCAGTTTCCAAATACATAATATTATATTAAGTAGGATAACATTGATTCTTCGAATCTTTGAAACTTTGGGTGACTATCCGTTTAGTAGGTAATTTTTGAGATTAGCTACAAGTTTTTTTAAAAGTAAAATTTTTGAAATTGATGCGTGACTGTACTAGCCACACGAGTCTTAGATTCAACTCTAAAAAGTAAAAATAAACTCGTTTTGCCAGTCCAAATCTTCAGTTACACCACTAAATTTAATCCTACATAACCCGACTTCTCCCGCAGAAGTTGGGTTATGCAGGATTTTCGGTTAAAACTAGCTGATACGCGTGACTACGTCCGCGGAATGATATAAGTATGATATGATTGACGCGAAATAGATTCACACTGTTTTCTGAAACTGTTATTTTGAGTACCTAAACAGTGCATCCTTATTAGATAAGCTGAATAGCTAAGTTGTGATGGCATGATAAAAATATTTGATCTAATTATGATAAAATCCTTAAATCTACAAAACCTAAGTCAAGTTTACGAAACGTAACTGGTAAACTATTTAGAGTAAGTACACAAGATACTGATAAAGTAGGTATAAGCTTAGATTATTTATATAAAGATTTGTGTAAAGTCTAGGAGCAATGACCGAAGATTAGAAATATAGGTCATGTTTATGTACCATTGGATACATGAATAACAATTTTTAATAAATATTCCGGATTTGGGAGGTTTTATTAAAAAAATTAAGATTTATTAGCTTATAGAAGCAGTCGTTCATTTAGGTTAAAGGAAGAAGAAATATTATAGCTAGCTATAAAAATCAAAGACATCGATTTTTAAAAATCGGAATATATATATAATATAGATTTTCGGACTGTTTTAATAAACTTCAATTCATGAAAAACCAATTCGTCTATGATCCCATCACAAATTATTATTAGTAATGACGTTTACAAATAAATCTTACGCAATGCGTAAATATAGAATGCAAAGTCAAGTAATTACAGTTTTTCCCCAATAACCAATTGACTATGAGGTAATAGTTCACATTAAATTAGTAACATTGTATTTGCTGCAGTTAATACGTCAGCTGCATCGTGTTTTTCTGAAGCCTTCCTATTAATATATTCTTATTAATTAACGTGTCAAGATTCGCACCACGTATTGTACCTACGTGTTAAGTAGGATGGAAGTGTCGCCTTCTTGTAATGAAGTGGCCACTTCATATTATCATGGAATATTTATTTGTCCTTGTCTGGGAGCCTTGTCATTTCCACTTAACCACTAATTTCAATTAAATCACAAAAACTGTCAGTCATTATTATTTGAAATCGTTAGTTGCGCGGGTGTGCTACAAGGATGAATTTTCGGGCCCTCGTAATATTTTATTTGTGACAATGTTTATTTAATTATAATGAAGCTTTTATTCAAACCATTGCAGTCTGAGAAACAAAATGTTTACGACCTTTTCATGATTAATAATTAAATAGATAAAAAATTACCGAAATATTAAAATAAGAGCAAAGCCCAAATAAAGTCATGCAAAAGATAAAGTAATATGTTCTTAGGCTTTAGAAAGGGACTTTAAAAATTACCTGTATCAAAAACTGTTGGTAGTAGGTAGTAGATGATTGATATTAAATTCTATTAAATAGGTAATCTATTTTGAATCGCGGTTTTTACGTGTTTAATAGGAAGAAGTATATTAATTGACACCGCTATTTGTTTAATCATTGACTTTGATCTACAATCCTTTCATGACCATTATAAGTACCAAAAATAGCAACACACTTGTACACACTAACAGCATTTATTCGGAAATTACGTTGATTCAGAGCCCCCGTTGAAACAAAATAACTGACGAATTAATCACTTTTACGCAATTATTGCGGCGCTCCTATTTATGTACGTTCACTATCGGGTGTCTTCTGAGTAACTGAAGTGATTCATTAATATTTGAAGAGTACTTTAGGCGTTCAGGAAGTACTCATACATCTTTGTTATCATAGCAATCAGATTTTATATTTTATGTAAACTTTTCATACTTTTCATTTTGACTTTTTCTAAAAAAAAAAAATATTTTCATTCCACCATCTCGGAAAGAGTATTTTTAATCTTCGATATCTGAATGCAAAAGCCGTTATTATTCTCTTGAGGATAAAGTAAATTGAATTGCACATCGTGTGCACGTTAGTAAATATCACTCGTCTATGAAGTTTGTGAATTCAAAACATCATTAAACCCTATTTACTTCTACCTCTATGGTGCCGAATTTCCATGCAACCTTTTTAATTTGTTAAAAACTCGCACTCGTAACCTTCTTGGTGTACTTTTTTAATTTGCTTTGCGCGCACCATTTTCTTTCACGTCATGTCATTTCCTCGCTGAGGTGGGATGAAAAGTTACGTGTTGCACTCGAGTGAAAAGATTTTTCACCTCGTGCTCTTTTGATTCCCTCGCTGACGCTCAGGATTCTAATTTTTGAACCACTCGCTGCGCTCGTGATTCAATTTTAGAATCCTTCGCTTACTCGGTCATCAAAATTGAGCACGCGGTTAAAAAACAACTTTATATCATACTTGCTCAGTAACTAGGGAAATTACTATGGTGGAAAGTCTCCTTGCAAGTTGGTGTTTGCAATTCAAGGCAACATTACGTCGCACTATGCTTGAATTGTAATGTTCACAATATTACAGTTCAAGCTATGCAAAACTCCTTGGTACACAATCTCTTTTCTTATAAAATGGTAAGAAAACTTTTTACTGAAAAAAAAACACTGAACATGGCGGCATTTAATTTCCATACATTTCAAACTATGCAAAACTCCTTGGAACCCAGAGCCGTAAAAAAAAAATATTACTATAATTAATTATAATAAGTAACCATTTTTTTCTATTTTTTCTCTAAATTTGCTAATTATTCTAATTAAAATTTCATTTTGCATTACCAATGTTTTATTTACCTCGCAAGAATGATATAAAGTAGAATGCTTACCTCGGTTGCAAGTAGCTATTACACCCTCGAACTATATTCACCCTCGCTCGCTGCGCTCGCTCGTGTGACTAAATATCTCGGGTGCACGCGATCCATTAGCGCCCTACGCGAGCTGCGCTCGCACTGGCGCCAAATTGGATCTTGTTCTGTAATAGCTTACTTACGTCCCTTGTGTAACAATCTACTATTTCACTCTTGTATAACAAATAACTATTAACTATTTCTGTTTTAACTCCTCCTTTTTTGTCTTCTGTATTTTCTAAAACAACACTGCATCCACTAGTGTAATATTTTATTACCAACTCTACATTTTATAACATAGACAATCACAGCTTTGAAACCTGAGTTTGAAACTGGCACCATAGAGCAAAGATATGATCTGCTTCTTTTAGTAAACATACTTGTACCTAGTGGATTACAACAAAACTATAGGAGAATCAATGAATGTTGTCGTACCTATTAATATTTCATGTAAGTATATTATCTAACTCATACGGCTGGGTGATGGCTCTGCGATGGGTCTAAAAACTTGAGATTTTGCATTCGTGAAAGTTTTAAGTATAGGCAAGTTTTTCTTAGCCCGCCTAACTATTACGATGCGAAGCTTTTGGTAATTATTTATCCAGCACAATTTTTGGTGTCATATTAGCTGCAGATAATAAATATTATTAAAGCTAATTTGTAAATAATGGGGGACGCACACGCATCACAGCGACGAGCGATGCGAGACAAAAGCGCGCACGACGCGCTTGCGTAATACCACGCCCCGCTAACTTCCGTTGTCACACACGTACGGCCAGCAAAACAATACCGAGTACTGCAGAGAATATTTTTCTGCTAAGGAAGATTTTGTAGCACTAAACGAACCAGAAAAATATCCACCACGGTACTTGCCGAAAAATATCTTGCGTGCTTGAAAATCATATACCTACTTACTAATATTATAAATGAGAAAGTGTTTGTTGGATTTTCCTTCAATCACGTCGGAACAGACCAACGAATTGACGTGATTTCTGCGTGGGTGTAGGTGAGGACCTAGAGAATGATATAAGCTACTTTTCATTCGGGAAATTAAAAGAGACCCGGAATTTTTAAACCTAAATCTACGCAGTTGAAGTCGCGGGCATCGTCTAGTAATATGTTAACTTAATCTAGAATAGAAATAGCTGAAATAATTGAGAAGATAATTGGCAAAATATGGCGAGCAGAGCTCGAAGGGTCGAGATAGGCATTAGGGCCCTAAAAGGATTCTCTAGAAGTTTTATATTATGTAATATCACAAATCATATCATCAATTTGTGTAGACTTGAAGGGCTTATTTATAAATGCGAAAGTGTGTTTGTTTGTTGGTTTTTTCCTTCAATCATACCGCAAGAAAACAACGGATCGACATGATTTTTTGCATGGGTATAGTTAAGGACCTCGAGAGTGACATAGGCTATTTTATTCCGGAAAATTAAGAACTTCTTGTGGGATTTAAAAAAACTTATTCCACACTGACGAAGACGTGGGCATCAGCTAGCAATAAATATCGTAATTTTGATACTTGAAGGCAGTTTTTTAAAGTTCTTGCCTGTTTGTGTTGCTGACGGTACAATCAGTAGGCTAGCACTAGCAATCATCAGCACGTCCGCCGTGCGAGCGCTCGACACAAATACACGACAGAGTTCCGCACGCGTTGGCTTAGCACAAGTTAAATGCCGTTTTATTTATATCATTATGTCATAACATTATTATTTAAATCTCTTTTGTTGCTGACGGTACATAAAGCAAGCTAGAAAACTAAAACATCGGTATGGACTATGGAGTACCTATACTTACTTACTAGGGTTATATTATATTTTTATTTGAAAGTTTTCTTCTAAAATGTCTATGTAAACTGACTTATCGAACTGACTCTACCAATGCTTTTCATGAAATTTTTGGTGTAATATAAAATGTTTAAGTTAATGATCTACGAACTTTACCATAATAGTGCATTTAGCTGCCTGATTATATTAAATTATAGTAATTTATTCAAACATTTAAATAAATAACACTCGTATACAAAATGTCAGCGCCCGCCCGAGGGCACGACTAGTCTTCCGGATAGCAAGGCCGGTGACAAGTGCCCAAATTGCGATAATAGCTGGCGGTAATCACTTCACACTGAGTGAAGCGAGTGTTTACGCCTTTAAGAGGTGTTTAATGCCTTGGCCTCATGGATATAATTAAGTCATCGTGAGAGTAAGGTTTTCCAATAACTTGAAAACCTGTGTCGCACAATGTTGATTATTCGACTCAAAGTATAAGTACATGATTTGATAGTTGATACTTAGTTGAGACAATTTTTCAATCAGTCAATCAATCAATATTTATTTATTCAATTTAGGTAGATACACTGTACACTTATTGACGTCCGAAACTTATGAAACATGATGGTAACTTATAAATCAATTAAGTACCTACAGTATCTTAAAACTAAAGCTACGAGGGTTTCAAAAGCGCCCTGGTTTGAGGGTAGCCCACAACAAACTCAGCCGGGATTTTTATCATTTTTATTTCGTAATGAACTATGTCATAATTTACGAACATTAAGCAATGAGCTTCCCGCATTCAACATAGGTATGACCTCGCTAGTTTAGTGGTTAGCATGATTGATTGCGAATGACGAGAGTGGAGGGAAACCAGAAAGGGTTAAATATCACTTAAACCCGGAAGGTTCAATTCAAGTTCAACCCCTGAGTACATAAGTTTTCCCCTCCTCTTTTAATATAGGTACCTTCAAATCAAGAGTGAATAGGCATCTTCTAGGCAAGCGCGCTCCACCTTAGGCTGCATCACCACTTGCAAGCAAGTCTGATTGCAGCCAAGCGCTAGTGATAGTCTATATATTTAAAAAAAAAAAAAAACTCAGAAAGTACACAAAAAGTTAAAAGTGCCTGTCCGGGGATCAAACCGCTGGGCCCTGACCAACCACTAAACCACTAGGCATCACCGCTGGCTCTGGAAAGAATTAAATAACAATAAAAATAAATAAAATTCGATAACTAACATTTCCAAGTAACTTATTACCTATTATATGTGGTATTCAAAATATTAATAGGGTTTTAAAGAAAACTTCTTCATTAAAACAATAGCAATAGTATAAAGTCCATCGGTTGAGTCCACTCGATAATTCCCATACTTATCGCAATAAGTGTTTTGTTATCGGCGATACCCTCTATCGCCGCCATATTGGATTGATAACAAAACATCGGCGATTGGAATTGAGTGCGTTTTCTGACGCCCAGGTGTCTATAATAATAATTATCTATACCTACTAATATTATAATTATGCGAAAGTTTTGATGGATGGATGTTTGTTACTCAGTCATGCCAGAACGGCTGAACGAATCTAGATGAAATTTGGCACAGAGAAAGATTATAATCTGGAATAACACCATCAAAAAAACCTCAATCCATCGGCGCACGGTGCCGCGGGCATCAATTAGTATTATTATTTTTGGACGTCAGAGAGCTCAAAGGTACTCTACATGATCAAATGTAGACGGAGATGTACGTGCCGATTGCACCAACTCCAAATAACGTTTAACGTAAGAAGAAATTTGGGACAGAATTCGTAATACAACGACTGTTTACAAAACTTCATCGAATAAATGATTGGCGCAAGTTATAGACAGGCGAAAAAAGGCGAGTCGCAAGGATCGGCCGGCTCCATTATAATTTCTGATTAACTTTTGCTTCAACGGTTAGCAAAATTATCGTGAAAAAGGTTGAATGCCAGGCCAGAGAGCCTTACCAATACGCCTTTGGCCAGCGTTGATAAAATACCTGTTTATTCTCTGTGCTTCGTAGTGGAGCGATGAGATGGGATAATACATACATATAAGGTGGATCTACTGGACATAATGTCGTATACCTTGGTCACTGTATAATACGTAAAGAATATACCTACAACGTGTCCTATTATTCAATTGATGTTAATAGGATACAGGAAAAGGGGTCATTCCTAAAGGGATTACCTTTTTGAAACACGATAGCTCGCAGTATGGTGTCACTAGGGAAAGACCTAGATAATATAATACTATAGATAATACCCTACTCACAGTAGAGTCGACTTCAAAGATAGTGCAGCGCCAAATACCTGACTACAATCATTTCATTTCATAATATTTAGATCGGTAATTTCGTAAGAACGCATCTTATTCCACAAATTATGAAAATAACCATGAGGGTGGAGGAGGGATGAGGTGAAATGGGATGAGCACGGAACAACCCGTATAATATATCTGTCACCGTAAGATCGTAATAACCGTTTGATTATAATATACCTCGCAAGATTGTGAACTATCGAAAGATTGTGAACTGAACATACTGATTACAATTTAACGCATTATTTTTCGGTAGATTATAATCCATCGAAGTAAAACCGTCAAATTGTGAAATACCGTGCGACGGAACGCACCTAGCGCGCTGATTGGTTGAACGGCATATGCCATGCGTCGCCATATTTGTTTGATAATTCATTTGTTGTCGAATGTAAACAAACAGTGTTTTGGTGATTGTAAATTGATTTCGTGTTGAAAATAACTCACAGCTTTAGAATTCGTTACATAAAATTGTTGTGGAAGTAAAATGACTCTATGATTAACCAAAGAAGTGCAGTTTGAATGATAGATAAGTTAGTATTCGTCACTGAACATAGCCTTAAATTACAGAAATTTTGCGTGTTTTAATATTTTTTATGCGCGTGAACCTATGTGATCTCATTTGATAACATTTACAATGCCGGATATTGAGCTTAGCTATCAACACCGACCAATCAGGGACGGCCTTCGGACAGCTGACAATTTAACGCGCGGCAGATTGTGATTTAACAGTTTCACTTCGATGGATTATAATCTACCGAAAAATAATGCGTTAAATTGTAAGCCGTATGTTCGGTTCACAATCTTTCGACAGTTCACAATCTTGCGAGGTATATTATAATCAAACGGTTATTACGATCTTACGGTGACATATCTAATGGAATAAGTTTCGTGAGATGAATAGGAAACAACCGGAACAACAGGAATTTCGTCGAAAGTATTTTTGTGCATTTGATTTACCTGATTGTAAAAACATAAATTGCAACAAACTCAAGGGTCGATGGAGATAGTGCTATGCTTGGATTGATCAAATCAGAAATGAAGAGAACCAGAGCAACCGACATAGCCTAGTCTAGGACAAAAAGCCTTCGTCCAGCAGTGGACGTCTATTAACTATAGTTGTGATGACGAAATCCTTAAAGTTTTTTGAAAAGTTGAAAGCTCGCAATGATTTCTAATGTAAATAAAAGCAGAAAGTTAATGTTATTTGATATTTTTTAAATAACTGGAAGAATTCATTTGAATAAAAAATGCATAAACTTTAGCATAACGTTATAAATATTATAAAATTTATGGTATCAATTAATTAGTTTCTCGGAACGGATAAAGCTACGAGCTATATTTCTAGCTACCAGGAACCAATGCATAAAATTCTACGCGTATAATAAACTGAATGCATTCTGTGATTTATGGAAGAAGCAAAAAATATAAATCCTGCATGAATACGAAAGGAATCTACATTTTATCGACTTAGGCCGGCTTGCACAGCACCGCCTAAACTGATTTAGTTTTATTGTTTAATTTTTGTACAGGTACTTTGTTTGCATAGCAAATAAAGGTTAAAGATTTTGATGAATTTAATCCAGGGGTTAACGTGAAAAAGACAAGGATAGAAAATTTAATTTAAACACATTTAACAGCCTTGTGCAAGTGGGCCTTAATCATAATGACTTTAACTGAAAAGCCGTAGGGTTGACAAAAGTTTATGGTTTTCGGTAAATTTCTGAGTACATTTACATTACCTTAACTTTATAATTCTTACGAATTATAAAATTATGAAAGTTAAAAAGGCGATTGCGTAAAGCTACAAAATATGGTAAAGAACCGAGTGAAATTAAAGTAAAACAAGAAAATCTGTGGTTAGTCCTTCCAAAACGAAGTGCTTCACTATTCAAAACAGAATATTTATCAGATAATACCCGAAGTTACTCGTTGCTGTAATAAGACTGAATTGTTACAAATATTACATTTTACATTCATGAAAAAATATTAATGTCATATTTTTGATTGCAAATAAGATTTAATCAGTATTTTTAACGCCAATTACAACGATACTTTAATTTAATTTAAGCTTGTTAGCAAAAAAATTGTAATTTATTGCTTTTTTTACTGCGGCGAATTCCGCACTTGTGCTATAAAACAATTACAACATTATAAACTTAATTAATTCTTCCGGCCCCTTTCTCACTTAACTTTTATGTAAGAATGTTGTTTTGCAGTTATATAAGAAGGATATTATCCTATATTCGTCTTAGGTGATGTGTTTGTGTATTTGTTACCTTGTATCTTGGTAACCGACCAAAGCATTTTTTTCTGATAAGATTTTGACTGCTTGACACCATTTTTAACCGACTTCCAAAAAAGGAGGAGGTTCTCAATTCGGCGCGTATATTTTTTCTAATTATATGTAATTATATTTTTATTAAATTAAATAAAAATATTTAGTCTACAAATTATATGATAAGTCTATTACTTAAAGCTAAAGCTTTAATAAAATTGATAACGCTTTCAGAATTCCATGACGTAAATACTGATGATTAATTTAACTAATACATCCAAATCTGAAAACAATATTTTAGGAAACTAAAATGTTTGAAATACAATAATTTATTTATTCTTAAATTATATTTTGACAACCCTGATTCAACCCAAACTTACCTTTGGGTATAAAGAAACTGGCGGGTCCACAACACAAAAATCCTTTTTCGACAAAAAACACAACACTCGAGTTCGAATAAATCGCGAGACGATTTCAGTATCGACGATCGACACGTACGTTCGCGGCGAGAGTCAAACGAAGACTAAACTTCAAGTTGATAAATTCTGTAACTTACATGGGCGCGTAGAGTGATGCGCGCGCGCACGCTTCCAGCGTCCACTTCATATGACCTTGGAAATGCAATTTTGAGATTTATCTCAGTCTCTGTTGTCTTTTTTTAGGGATCCGCGACCGACAAGGTAAAATTTTCTATTTTATGTCTTGTTTCATTGAAATCCCGTTAAATCTCTTTGATCTTCCGGGAATAAAAAGTAGCCTCTCGAATGCTAGGCTAGCTATCTCAGCACTAAGTTTCGACGACATAATCGATTAAAAAGATGGACCGTGAAAAGGTAAACAGACAGACATACACTTTCGCATGTATAATTTTATTATGGATTTGTGAAGAACCTTTGCGAAAGTGGGTTTATACTTCAATCACGCTGCAACAAAGGTTTGAGAAGAGATTTAAATATGTATTAAGTATAAAGGACCCTTTATCACACGAGTTCCACTCACAGCTGGCAGGTTTTTTTTCACCAAGAGTCAAAACAAGTTTTAGAAATACGCACCTTTCCGACATGTTAGCTACCTGAGGTGGTAGGAGGATCGTCGTGCTTAACAAAATAACATTTTGTATATTTATACTTAAGTATAGCAGGCACCTGGCACGCAGAATAAAGCGGAATAATATATTCTCTTTCGCGGGGTCTAGGCAGAAACAGACAGCCTCGTTGGTCTAGTGTTTTTTTTTTGTTTTAATCGTATTTTCTGCTACTATTTATTATGTAGCACCTTTGTGAGCTATTTTCTTGAATTCTTCATGTAATACCCAACTTCCGGGGGGAGAAGTCGGGTTATGCAGGATTTATACCAACTAAAACCCCCTCGGTCACCATCTACGCATATTGAGAGGCTCAGAGGCTCAGAGAACACTAAGCCCTTCCCATTTTGAGAGGAGATCAATGCTCAGTTTTGGTCTGTCGATTGGTCCATGATGCTGATGATATACTGAATATGAGCTACCAACTTTACTCTAAAGTTTCATATAAGTTTCAAATTTAAAAAGGTTAATTTACTCTAATCACATTAGCTTACAAGACGTACTGCTTTTGAATCGTCAAATGAATCTACAACTGATTTTGGACTGCCATTCCTAACGAGAAGAAGCAGCAAGAAACTGAGCGGTATTTTTATTCCACTACAAGTTAGCCCTTGACTGCGATCACTAATGATGGTAAATGATTATGGTAGCGGGCTAACCTGTAAGGGCTACCGGCAGTTATAATTAAACCCATACATATTTTTTTTTTTTTTTTCTTAAGGTTCGCTAGCGATTTTTACATAGGATATATACATATGTTATAATTATAGTTTATAATTTATAGATATATGCCAATGTATGTAAAATCATATTAAAGCAAACACTACATGCAGTATCTCATAAATAAATAAAGAAAAGAGCCAAAAATAAGTAATCGAAAAAATAAAACTCAAACAAAATGAATTAATTAAAAGTACAATAGATTATTATTTCTACATCTACAATAAGTTAAACTTTAGGCTAATTTAAGTTTTGTAAGTTGTGTAAATACACGGCATAGTAACGGAACGTTAAATCGCTTGGTGGCACGTCTATGCCGGTAGGATTGTAACTAGCTACGGCCGAAGCCTCCTACCAGACTAATAAATTCTCATAAATTCGTTTGAGTGTAAGTAAAGCGCTGTTTTTCGCTACAAATCCAATTTTCCCAGCGATTCGCTTTTACCATTGTCAGCGATTAGAAACCCCCCACGTGCGAAACGCATGCGTCGGTGCAGTTTGATTGTTTCCATGCTTTACGGCTTCTCTTAACATTTCACTTCACTTTCAGTTTTAATAACCCGCGGGTAATTTATTGACGAGTTGTCATTTTCACTTTCTCAGTTCCCACACAAATTGGATTACATGACACGGATGAAATAAAAATGAAATGAAAACATACGTAACTGAACGCCAAATAAACACAACGGAGAAATCAAAAATGGAGGAATGAGACGGCCTCGGCCATAGTCCACCACGCTGGCCAAGTGCGGATTGGCAGGCTTCACAGTCTTCGAGAGTATTATAAAGAACTCTCCGGCGAAATGATGTTTTTAGGTATGGCCAGATCAGAAGCAGTTGTCGAAAAAGAAATATTAACTAAGTACGTTAAAGCCAAAGTTCTTTTCAAACTGAAAATGTATTGAGTCGTTTTGTTTTGTTTTGTTTATTTTTCCTGTAGTCAACAGCGTTTTTACAATAATATTCAGAAAATCTCTTAAAACTAAAATAAGGCCAAAAAGATAGATAAGTGCAAGTGCGTGAGGGTGTGCGGGCTTGTGTGTGTGTGTGTGTGTGTGTAAGTGTGTGTGTGTGTGTGTGTGTGTGTGTGTGTGTGTGTGTGTGTGTGTGTGTGTGTGTGTGTGCGTGCGGGTATATAATATGTGTGTTATGAGAAAATAAATCGTAGTATCGAAAGGCGTGCCAGGAGAAATGCAAGGCGTTTCCGCCCGCTTCCTGGCGCCCGTAATGACGCGCTTTCGAGCAGTTTTCAGCTTTCAGCCGGCGAGCGGCCGATGCGACGAGGAAACGACGCCCGCTCATTTGTACGGTACCATGCGACTATATGTCACCGAAGACTCGCAAAGTGAATTTCATGTGAGAAATATTAGAAGTAAAATTTTTGTAGGCCGGAATTAACAATCAAACGTCACTTCCGACCAAAATGACTGAAAAAAATAACAGCTATAATAGTTTGATACCGCCATCGCCATCTTTTATCGAGGTGTTACTAAATTACCAAATAGATCATTTCTAAATAAAACGCTCTTTTTGTACGATCCTAAATAAAAATGGGGTGTTGTTTGTTTGTTTTTCAATCACGAAGCAACATATCACCGTGATTTTTGTATGGATATAGTAAATGACTTGGAAAGTAGCAAACGCATAGACGCTACTTTTATCCTGGAAAATCAAGGAGTCCCACGGGATTTTAGTAGGCAACCCAAATCCACATGGACGATGACGCGGGCATCATCTAGATTCTAGTTAGTGGTTTTGATTAATACCTACGAAATCATATTTTCTTACTAAACACTTAATTTCTCGTAAAGTAAAAAAAAGGGTTTATTCCTATGGTTGTGGTTCGACATAAATACTTCAAAGAGGTGTCACAGCTATTCGTTTAGCGCGGCAACTAGCTGGAATGGGCGGCTCGTATTGATTTTGCGGGGTTTTTCACCGGCCAGTCACTCTACTTCAAAGATAGTCTATGAATAACTTATGAAATATTGCACTTTTCTATGAAACAGCCTGGATTTTCCTAATGATAGATTAAGCTGTCCAGACGCAGACTTTATTCTTTAAAATATTTTTACGCAATAATAGTACTTGGAGTTGCTACGTTGCTAACTTGCTTTAGCAACTCTTGCCATCACAATTTGATTACTAGCTGTAGTGTAAGCAAAGTGGTAAAGGTGCAAGTTGACTTGAAATAAAATGGAGAAATGATTTATTTGATTTTCCGAAGATCACGTGATCAGACGTTTAAAGAATAGGTTATCACTATTGGAACAGGCTATTGATACCAGAATCGACCTACACATTCCAACTAAGTCAGGGGCCATACTGCCAATGCTTTAAGCCATATTGTTTCATTATTGTTGACTAGCTGATGCCCGCGACTTCGTCCGCGTGGATTAAGGTTTTTTCATTCCCGCGGGAAATCCTTAATTTTCCGGGATAAAAAATTGCCTATGTCACTCTCCAGGTCTTCAACTATACCCATGTCAAAAATCACGTCGATCCGTTGCTCCGATGCGGCGTGATTGAAGGACAAACCAACAAACCAATAAACCAACCAACAAACACACTTTCGCATTTATAATATTAAGTATGATTATTACCCTAATCGTTGGCAGTATGGCCACTGATGCACATGCAACTTCGCATCCCTTTCGCGAATCCGTTTCCGTTCTAAGCTGGAATGGAAAGCGCTTTATATTAGCGCGTTTGTCCGTTTGATTTGGCAGCGCGCCAAAATATCTAACATAGTTTACGGCCGGCGCCGTAAGGTCAATGCCCCGGTTATGTAATTAACCACATTTAGAATAAGGGATCGGATTCCACCGCTGCACTGGTGCCCGCCTGTGGGTAACTTTGTAGGGCTGTCATGTTTATACAATGTTAATTGTTGACAAGGACATCGCACGCTCTGCGGGATCCTTTCAAAAACTACGAGTATGTATCTGGCAATATCACGGGCCATGCTGCCAAAGCATAACTGAAATCCATATTGTTTCACTAGCTGATGCTGATTGTGCTGTCGCAATTTTCGGGTCCAAGGATTCCCAGGGCCTTAAAATCTTAGGTATACCTAGATGTAGAATCAAACAAGTGAATATAATTAAAAATATTAAAAAATACGACTGCTCTGCCGTAGCCCGTATTAAATTTTTCAAAAATAGCCCGTTTCACTCGGGATATTGAACATATATTTTTGGTGTCATATATTTTTGGAATCTACTCGTCATTTTCTAGATGATAATTATATAGTTAATCTTATTTTCGAATATTTTTTTTCAACTTTAGTCTTTAATGCAGGACCATGGTCACCCCATCAATTTTTTTTTTAAATTTACTAGCCTATGTCACCCAAAATAAGCTAGAGATTCTAACGATACCGCATTTATCAAAATCGGTTCAGACGTATAGAAGTTATGGTGGAATATACAAACTCACATACATACATACATACCTACATACATACGTACATACATACATACATACATGAACCCTGAAAACAATATACTCCTTTTTTCAGGCAGTCGTATAATAAAAAAACCGGGCAAGTGCGAGTCGGACTCGCGCACGAAGGGTTCCGTACCATTATTAATAAATAATTACCTTTGTTAATGAACCGCAAGACTAACTTTGTTTGTAGAGGTTTATTGTTAATATCAAAAAAACTATGCTAGTTAGAGCATTGGCTATAGTTTTCCTGTAAAATATACGTAAATTCCTATTACCCATAATTATTTCAAATTTTTCGATTGGTAAACTCCGGAGATAAGGGGGGGGGATGGTATTTTTTTAGACATTTTCCCCGATAAATCAAAAACTATCATAACTAAAAATTATTAAAAATCTGTTTTAGAATGTACAAAGTAAACCCTTTCATATGATACCCCACACAGTACAGTTATCTCACTTTTAAATTTCAACCCTCAGATTTTCCCCCCTTTTTAAATAAGAACAAAAATAATTTCCAATTTTTTTTAATTCCAGTGTCTTTGGGCCACTAATATACACAACTATTCCAAATTTCATGTCGATAGCTTCGGTAGTTACTGAAATAATCGAGTGTGACGGACGGACAGACGGACAGACAGACGGAGAAAGTCGCACCATAAGGGTTCCATTTTACCATTTTGGTACGGAACCCTAAAAACGTATCTCAGACTGTTGTAGTAATATTAGCATAAATAATGTTATTGAACAAAACCTTTATCTAGTCTACGAAATCTTAAACCTCTCGCAATAATAGCAATTTATCACTCAATATTAAACGTTCGTAAAACGAGTTATTATCGGTTATTCATTTAATGGCTCGCACTAAGATATCTTTATCGGACATACCCGCGGGCGCGAACGGGTCCAATCAATCACGAAGTGCCATTTTGTAGAACTGCCTTTGGCATTGCAATTTGCAACAATCTAATGTAGGTATACAAAAGGATGACTGTCTGACTGATCTATCAACGCACAGCTCTGGACCGATCGGGCTAAAATGTGGCATACAGATATACTATTATGACGTAGGCATCCACTAAGACATGATTTTTGAAAATTCAACCCATAAGGGGGTGCAATAGGGCGTGAAATTTGCATGAAAATCGAACCTGACTTGAGCGAAGCTAGTCATAAATAAAATCTGTACTAATAGTATAAATGCGAAAGTTTGTCTGTCGGTTTTTGTGTCCGTCAAACTTATCTGTCCCGGCGGCGAAAATCGGAACTAATTTTTATGGCTAAAGTTTTTTTTTGATTATATTTTTCACTAGCTGATGCCCGCGCCTTCGTCCGCGTGGTTTAAGTTTTTTGTTATTCCCGCGGGAACTCCTTAATTTTCCGGGATAAAAAGTAGCCTATGTCACTCTCCAGGTCCTCAACTATACCCATGCCAAAAATCACGTCAATCCGTTGCTCCGTTGCGGCGTGATTGAAGGACAACCCGACAAACAAACAAACAAACACACTTTCGCATTTATAATATTAGTATGATGACGTAGGCATCCGCTAAGAAATGATTTTTGAAAATTCAACCCATAAGGGGGTGAAATAGGGCTTTGAAATTTGTATGAAAATCGAACCTGACGTGAGCGAAGTTATTCTTAAAAAAATCTGTGATACCTATTATAAATTATGCGAAAATTTGTCTGCCGGTTTTTCTGTCCGTCAAACTTATCTGTCCCGGTGGCGAAAATCGGAACTAATTTTTATGGCTAAAGTTTTTTTTTCATTTTATTTTTCATATCTACTAGCCACGCCACCACCGGGTCAGATCAGTTAGTGGGACTATAAGCACTTACTCGTAAGTGGCACTAGACACTAACAGTTACCAATTTGCATGTTGCGGCACAGAATAATAACTAGTACTATGCGGTGACAATTGAACCTCTTAGCGACATCCTGCGACAACCGCTATACCCCTCAGACCTCAGGTCAACTCAAAACACAGTTACGTAGTCCTTGTTTAACAACAAACAAGAAATAGCTTACATGAACCAAAATCCTACTATCTCTATGAGTAAAATCATAACCATAAAATGGCTTTGTTTCTGTCTTATAATTATTAAATTGACCTAAGATACTATTTATTTAAAAAATCATTTTCGTCGTTTATAGCTTTATAGTCGTCCTTGACATGATTGTTGGTCGTAAACAGAGCCGCGTGGGCCCAGTTTTAGTTCATTGACAACTTTTACGATTATTGGATAATAATCCATTAGAGAGCGTCAGGTGGAAAAGGAGAGTGCTTCCAAATTAATAGGACTCTCCCCAATTATTCACATCATCATCGTCATCATTTTAAACCTTTTTTTTTGACTAGCGTTTGGCTGCAGTCAGACCTGCTGGCAAGTGGTGATGCAGCGTAAAGTAGAGTGCACTTGCCTAGAAGATGCCTTTTCATTGTTGATTTGAAGATAACAATGTTAAATTATAGGGGGAAAAACGAGCCGGAAGGCTTTGCCTGCTCACTACATCTGACCTCGATTCTCCTCTCAGAATGTGAAGGTTATAGTCCACGCTGATACTCGGTTTGCTATTTGAGTGGTCGCAGGTTTGATCCGCGGCCAGACACCTCTAATTTTTCGGTACTACGTAAGTTATTCATAATGTTCTCAAAGGCGTGTGAAGTCCTCCAATCCGCACTTGGCCAGCGTGGTGGACTGTGGCCAAATTCTTGTCATTCTGAGAAGAGATTCGTGCTGAGTAACAGAACTTTGTCAGTAACAAGCCGGCATTGTATTGAAGTGATGAGGATGATGAATATAGTTCGCAAGTGAAATAAGTAACGTTTCAACGCCAAAGCTGACATATACTCGTAAGTGCGACAAAATGCAACAAATCGCCAATGATGTCACATTAGTATGAAACATGCCACAATGTATATCAATAGCGTTCGATAACTCAACACGACACGAAGCTAACAAAACAATGGTCAAGTAGACCGACAGACGGTGCTGTTGACAAACAGCTCGGATTGTTGACATAATCTTGAATCAAAGTTATCTATAACACGATAAACTGACTGACTGATATACGGGATGTTGTTTGGAAGCGGTCAGCGATACGTTTTAAGCTTACGAAGTAACTATTTTTTTATGCTAGATGATGCCCGCGACTCGCGATATTGACCGCTTGCTATAAGTTTATTTGGTTCCTGCGTGAACTCCATAATTTTCCTGGATATAAAGTACCTAGTCTATGTCCTTTCTCAGGATACAACCTACCTCCTCTACAAAAATCGGTCGAAAAGATGGGCCGTGAAAGCGTGAAAGTTTTGGACCGATTTCTAAAAACTTATTTACAAAATAACAAGCCATATATTTATAAATCATTAGCAATAGCAGTGCAGCACACTGCTGGACCAAATAAAAATCATGCCTATTTTCTATCTTTATTGTTTATTCTGTTTTCACGGGCATACTTTTAATGAGAAAATGTATTTTTCTTATTAATTACAGAATCATACCGTACTAATATTATAAATGCGAAAGTGTACTTTTTTTGGTTCGTTGGTTTATAAATTTGATGGTTTGTCCTTCAATCACGCCACAACAGAGCAATGGATCGACGGAGCAATGGATTTGCACGGATATAGTTAAGGACCTGGAGATTGACAGCTACTTTTTATCCCGGAAATGAAGGAGTTCCCGCGTTAGTAAAAAAACTTATTCCACCCGGACAAAGTCCTACAAGACTAGTAAATAATAAAGATTCCATTTAACTAGTATCCACAGCTAGTATCACTGGCCAAAAAAGGTAACTAACTCAATCAGACACGTAATCCTATATTGATATTTGGGGCCCGTTTGCTATGACGAAAAGCAGACTCCCTACATTCCACAGACTACAGACCACTATCGGATGTATCCATTGCTCTTTGACCTAATTACAAGAGGACAAAGATCTTGGGGATCAAATGGGGATGGGAAATCCTTCAATGATATACAAAAATCAAAGATATGCATATTTAAATGGAATGAAATGATTTCTTCTATCTGGATGAATTGCCAAATAAACAACACAACACAAGTAATTGTTTTTTCACCTATTTGCAATCAATACGAATTTCCGAAAATTCCACAATTAGTCCGCCAAACTTATCTGGCCCGGTGACCAAAATTGGAACTAATGTTTATGCCTCATAAGTTCTTGTTTTTTTTTTTTTAATATATACAAGCGCCGCTGTAATCTGGATCAGATAAGT